>OY728121.1:998528931-1003328931 GCA_963277665.1 Viscum album | reverse complement strand
GTTATTTGACCAAGTAATTACATCATAAAAAAACTAACACCATCAAAAATTCCCAAAAAAAGTTGATATAGTGATCTATCCTACAAACAATAAAATTTGTTGAGGGGTGAGAACATCAGAATACATTATACTATTATCCTTCTAAACAGAACAATTTAAATATAAAAAACAACTACGAATATGTATAAATGAAACAATCCAAGATAAAATACAAACAATATAATAAGTATGAAATTATTGGGTAATATATATAAATCAAGGGAAACAAAATAAGTACATGAAAAGTGAATACTACAACCCAAAACCACATCAATATTTTTTTCTCCCACACTACATCTACAACTGATCCCACCAATCACAACCACTTAAAACAACAAATTTATAATCATCTCCAAAATTATTAATCTTGTCGACTTATATTATACACATCTTATGTCTGACATATCACCTAAGGGATCACCCAATAAGACTATTTTAATGGGAATATGATCACCCACTCAATGGAGAAGAGAATTTATTTGAATCAACATATGAAAAATTTCATCGACCATCACACTATACATCAACCACTATCTCACCATGATCCCAAAAAACAACATCAAAAATGATATTACCACTACCACCATGATTCCATCAAATGACAAATAAAATGTTGTTATAGTAACATAAAAATGGGGAGAATAAACTTTCTGTTTCCTCCTTAAATGTTTATTCACTACAATCTCTAAACCATTCTTAATTGGTGGGTATCATGAAATTTTATATAATACAAAATGTTCAATACTCAAATCATGTATGAACTCCACTGTGAAATATAACATCCTATTTTCTATATCCCCACTCTCAATTATTTTACTTCCATCAATCATACCCCAAGTGAATATAATAACCTCATGAAATTAAAGCCAATGAAAAATCTAACTGCATCTTTTTATATTCTAATTTTTTTAGTATTTTCATACACAACATAATGCTCACACATAAGAAAAATAAATCTAAAATAGATACAATATCATAAAAAATACTTATAAAATTTGGGTGAAATACTATACTTTTTTTCTAAACAATTTCATTCCCTTTTACCTATAATATGCAGTTCCTGAAAATATAAACATTTCCCTTATTCATTTATATGATATCAAGTGTTCTCAATTCCATGTGTCATTACTTATTCATTGATTCAAAAATCATCACATTCAACCCATCTATAAAAATTCTCAAATTTTATTAACCACTCATATTAAACCCATATAAATTTTTATATTGTCATCTAAAATTAACATTATCAATTCAAAAACAAGTTATATAAATGTTACTATAATTCATAATAGATTATAAAACAACCACACCTCTATTTTACATCATTGAAACCTAATATATTGATAATATATGGCATTCAGTTTTTGAGAAACACATTTAATATTTTCTATCATATTTTTTCCCATTATTATTTGCCACTTTATGTTATTATACATTTTGGGGTTTAAAAGGTCCCTTAGAAATAGCCACAATTTTTTTTAAAATTAATAAATCATCATGAAAATGATCAAAACACTAACATCTATAATTATGGTTCTAAATATTGAATTAACATGAACAAAAATTATTCACACACAACACCCATCCTTTACCCTTAAATATTTATTCATACATGGTTTTATCACATCCTTATTTTATTACTCTATAAATTATATACCTTTCCATCTTTCCCATTTCCCATAAATGAAAACACCCCATATAGTCACAAAAACACAACTAGAAGGAAACAAA
The DNA here is from genome assembly GCA_963277665.1 of Viscum album. Classification (NCBI taxonomy): domain Eukaryota; kingdom Viridiplantae; phylum Streptophyta; class Magnoliopsida; order Santalales; family Viscaceae; genus Viscum; species Viscum album. The sequence continues at coordinate 1,003,327,161 of OY728121.1, read as the reverse complement.
ATAAGAATATTAAAGATTATTAATTAATAAATATAAGAAAGAGGGATATATATATATATATATCGAGACCCACTTTCTAGATAAGTATGATTCATGTGAATTCTATAAAAGACATGGGATAGAATAAGATGACAACATCATGAAAAACTCATGAGAGTCATGAAATGAAAATGTAGAAGGATTGAATACATCAAAATGTTATGGTGGGATCAAAAAATAATGTGATGAATCAAAAGATACTCAATTGAGTTTAAGAACATTATCTTTATGGGATATATATCTCATCTTGGATACATTATAAAATCATTAATAAATTCCTTAATTAAATATCCATTTAATTAAAAATAAAATCAAATACTCAATTGAATATATTTATAACCTTTGAATACATTAGAAAAAAATTTAAATAAATAATAATAAATCATAACCCAATGTTTTGGATTTTAAATCATTATGATTTCATTTAATTGGTTAATAAGATAAAATTTCTAAAAAAATTATCTAAAAAACCTAAACCCATGTGAAACTCATAAACACTATGAAGGGGTAATCAAGTTTTACCATTAATGATCTTGTTTTACTTATGTGAGCTTCAAGATACCCTTATGTGTCTTAGGTAATACCATTATGAAACATTAATAATCCTAGTTCTATTCTTATGAAAGTCAAATCTTACCCTAATCTGATCTTTATAAATGGATATGAACTTTTACCCAAACCCTAATATATATGACTTTCATTTAGGGATGTTTTGTCTTACCCCTACATCGATAAAGTAAATATAACAATACATTTCCAAAATGAATAGAATTTATTTGTAGTCCAAATAAATATAGTGGAAAATCCACCAGACCATTACATATGATGACAGTTACCATTATGAAACAATCAAAATGGTGGAAATGGATTATTTACATTATTGAGAACCTCCACCTTACCATTAAATAACCTTATTAACCCATGATACCCATACAAAAATCCTTAGTAAATTATCTTAACATTAGCTAAATTTATAAATATTATGGATTACATTATACATCATGGGGATGAATGAAATTAACCTTACGTAACATATAGAATAGATAGGATTCCCATACAAAAAACAATGGTCTTTTTTAAGTGTAATAATAAGAGAATAAAAATTTAATATTTACTTTTACAAAATATTTTGAGGAAGCATTTTAAGTACTTATTTTCACCTTAATAATACAATAATTTTTTTTAATACAATATAAAAACATTTAAAAAATTTCTAATTCATTTCCAAATTATATTTTAAAACATTTATATTACTCCAATATTTTACAAATCAATTATGAAAATATCTTATAATTATAAATTAATTTTAACAAACATCCAAAATTTAATTAATTTATCTGTAACTGAATGACACAACATAATAGAAAATGAATATTTCATAATATTTCATACCATTATATATTATACCTCATTATAAATTATCATTCTCATAGGTTATAACAGTACTGAAAAGGAAATGAATATAATCGTTATTAAATGATCCAACCATCTTTATACCTCTAAGGGATGTCACTATATTTGTAATAAAAATATAAACTATATAAACTATATCTCATGGAATGTACCTATTCAAATGGTTGAAGATATAGTAGATATTCATAACAAGACTAAAAAATAAATAACCACCAAATAACAATTAGATTAAAACAACCCCATTGATGGAACAATTCTAAAAATAAAAAATTTATATTTTTTAAATTAGATAATATATTATATTTTATAAGCGGAATAATTACTAATTTTATCACTTCAACTATTTTACATGGGTACAAAATAAACTATGATTCTAAGAATTATTAATCATAATTTTTTCATTCTAGAAAATAACATTTAGTTTATATAATTAATAATGTGTACTAAAAAATCTGATTAAAATACATATATAGTAATTTATTCATATTTTTAGATGATTCATATTATAAAACATCATTAAGAAATTATTTTTAACAAGAATAAAAAATAGACACGATTTACATATAATTATTTACATGAAAGACATGAATTATGACAACTCGTATTTTTATATGTAATGAACATAATCCCTAGAAAAAATATAATCACTAGGTCACATGTATTTATGAAAATATTATATGTAATAATAAAATTTTAAAGGATAACACTTCTTTATTTGTTCTATTAAAAGTTATATATATAATATACTCTTTGTGAAAAACCGCTCAACATATTTCTAAAAACCTATTTTTCTATAAATCATAATTTTACCAAATAAATTTTAAAAATTATATTAGAAATAACTTCCCCTTAAAATCAATATCTATCTTGTAGATATCACTATATTTTAATACACATCATGAAGTGAACTTATAAGGGTGTCATATTTAATGAATATGTTTTTACCCAAAAAAATTTAATTAATATTTTAACACCATTACTGACCAAAATATAAACCAACAAAATTCATCATACCTCATATTATAAAATTTATCCCCGACCATTTTCATTAATAAATAAATCATATTTAAAATTTATTCACAGTATTGTTTATTGGGAAACATAATAAATTACATGAAAGATATCTAACCGTTTTTTATTCTTTCCAATATTTATTTACTCAAATTCTTCCATCAAATTAATTTTATTCAACCAATATAGATATACTTTGTTCCTTAAAATTATAATATTAATGAAAATATAATAAAAAATTATACATAATTTAGTATATTAAATGAATAAAATAAAAAAAACGTGGCTAAAATAATCAAACAAATCTATTTTTTTATCCATCCATTTTTTATAACAAAACATTATTTTCTTGCTGCACACTAATGAAACAATAACAAAGATTTTTAACATTACAATTTTTATTTTCTATAAGTATATTCAATTAATTCTAGTAGTTTCACATATCATTTATCCACAATACAAATAACTTATATCAATGGTAGATTATGTTTCTGAAATCAGAAAAAAATAAAAATAACGTATCCCCCAAACCAAGAATTTTTCTACTTTATGAGGTCCTAAATCTCCCCAAAAATTTTATAACATTTCATAATGTGATGTGTAATTATGTGGGGAATTTTTTTACTCTTTTTGAATTATTAAATTCAAAACACATTCCACAATAATAAGATCCACACACAAAAAGAGACCATTCAAATTGTATTATATGTCTTTCTTGGCATCTTTCATAATTATTCTATAATTGAAGAAATAATTAAATACAAAACACATTCCAAAATCCATTACTAATTTCAACAAATAGGAAATGAATGACTTGTTCCCGTATATGATAGACTACTAGTGCACGAACCAATATGATTCCATTTCCATCACAATCTCTCAAGATAGGTTATAATGATATAATTCATGATGATATATTATATTAATTAACATTTTATCATTATTATTGTAAATTATTTCATTTATTGTCTTCCATTTACATGAACATAACAATGATAATGTCATTCGTGCGTACATGTGAACTATCACCTCAATGAAGCAATGCAATTCATTTATCATCACCACATCAGATATATGATACATATAAGTAAAATTAAATAATAAATATGATATTTATGATATTTATGATAATTAAATAATGATAAAATAATAATCCCCTTCTTTCCATAATGATCATTAAAAAATGTAATGGTTACTCATTAGTATGCACATCCTACAATCTCTTTGATTATAACGTTGTTAAATTTTCAGAGTCATATATAAATTCTTTTATTTTAATTTATAATGGATGCGTAAAAGTAATTATTATGTCATTAATATTATTATGGAGATGTTGTAATCATGTTTAATTTTACAATATACATCACATAAAATTATCACTGGAATCATGTACCGAATATTGACAATGTTTCAGACATTAAATTAAATAATTATGTAATTTTTAAAATATAGAATTACGTTATATAAAATAATTAAAAAACGTTTAATGATTCTAAATAAATTATAAAATTATGATAATTTGTTAGTATGGAATTTAAATATCTTATGTGACGAGTCGGACTCAAGGTAATAGATTTCGTCGTGATATTAATTTATTTTGTCATTCTTGATGAAATGGATATTTATTATTCTATAATGTGAATTTATATCTACAATGATATTTACTATAAATATTATTCTTATAATCGTTCTATTTATTTTTTTTGTAAAATTATTCTTTCTAGGAGATTGTGTTTTAATGTTCAATGTTGTATGTGGCACATTGAATTTTTATAGATTTAATTATCAAGTCTTTTTCTCCATGTCAATGTTATTTTTAAATTTTTGCATATTTATTTATATTTCTGAAATATTATTATGTAGGAACTATTATTTATATATTTAATTTCATTAAACCATTTAAAAAAATTAATCTATTATTGTGTTTTATAAAAAATATTTTTATACACGAGAAAAGGGATTGAACTATTCTTAATGTACACTGTGAAAATAAATTTCACAACGTCATTATTATTATTTAATTTGTATATTAACATATAAGATTAAATGTTTTCCTAAATGAATATCCTTATTTTCTATTTTAGGATTTTTATAATTTAAAATTTTTTATGAATATTTTATTTTTATATAAATGTTTTATTCATATTGCATTAAATGTGTTTTCAAAAGGGGTTTATAATATAATGTGAATTATTAATGAATTATTATATGATAACTACATGAAACAAGTTATCCCAATTACACTTATATGAAGGGTTGAGGCCCATTATATGTCACATATGTGCCCAATATAGATTATAAGATTGGATGTTCCCCATTACAGCTCATAGGTGAGCATAAGATAGCTTATATGATGGGATGATCCCCAATATACTCATGTGTGATCTAGATATTTCTCAATGGAAGGTTCATACTCATTAATGATTTCAATTGACTTGGGTACTAATAATATTGGATGTTAATTTTATGGTTATTCACATTAAATTGTTTTTGTAAGGGTTTTAGATATTTGATGATCTATGTCACCTAAATGAATTTTGATTTTCTTAGGTGTTTTAATTGATTTCATGGAGCCATATATGTGTTTTTATTCAATGTTAAAATGATTTATTAATATTCTCAAATAATATCAGAGCAAAAAGGAATATTTTAAAGGGTTTTTAATTTTTACTAAACTAATGGAATCCTTTATTATTATATCCCTTAAATGATTTATTTAACACAAAATGTTTTAAAATATCATTAAAAATATATAAGCGAAAACCATTATACTTATTTGTTCACGGGGAGAAATTAGATTATTTTTTATATAGATAAATCATGATTTTTTTATATAGTAAATTTTTTTGTAACAAATGGGTATTGTGTATAATTTTGAACATGTAGTGTATTGGTTTACATTAAAATAATTACCATAATTCTATTAAAAACTAAAATGAAATGGTATTCAATGGGTAAGGAATAAATATCTAGACTAAAACTCGTTATTAAGTGATGTTTATGGCCGGATCCATATAGTATCTATAGTAGATAGTCGGAACAACACCACTTCATTGTAATTTGATGTATTAATGGTTTCGATATTATAATTTTGAGGTCTGTCTAGTCATTATATACATAAGACAAACTTCTCATTGATTTTATATATTTGCGGACTATTTTATCATTTTCTAAGGAAGGATATTGGATAAATTCATTCAGCTAGAGGATGTGTAGTGGTAGTTTTATGCATAACCCTTCATAGTACATCTTGGATTGAAAATGATATACCAAATCCAATAATTTATTTTTTTGGGCCTGGAGTCATCATTTAAAAGTTTATTTCATTTCATGATGGCTCACATTCATGCAAGTTAAGGTCAAGAACACGGTTCCATTGGGTATATCCCATAACCTTAAGGATCAAATGAATAAGTGGGATGGTATCTCCAAAAATATTTTAATGTGGCTTATTTGAACAACTAGATATTATGACATTATATGGTTATATTAGTCTAAATAACCATGTTCATCTACATCCAATCCATTCATCAGATATGTTTAGTGGATAGATTGTTATTCATGTACACACATGACATAAAAAAATTATAGAGATCCCATATCCATTGTTCTCTACAATGATGAAAAATTAATAACTAAATTTGGGATAAGATTATATGAAGATTCTGGGACTTAGTATTGGGTGAGTGTGGCATTGATCAGCTATGAATATTACCAATGATAGAAGACTATTATTGTTTTGGAGGATATGATGCTCAAATGCATGAATGGTTTTTCATGAGGATTTGAGGATCACCAAAACATGGAAGAGTATGATTATAAAAATTTAACATTCAAATATTGTTAGGGAACCATTAAAGGATCCATAAGTGGCCTCTAAGTTCAACTAAATCTTTAGTGTTTTTTCTAAGAGGACATCCTATCTTTATGATTAATTTTCCCTTTCTAGATACTTCATAGGGATGTTCAGGTGGAATACAACATAGAAATACCACCAAATTAAGAATTTGTTCTTGAATTTTTCCAGGTCTAACATCAGGTAAATAAGTTCATGTTATTCCTGAAGTTATTAATTAAGGAGATCTAGGCATTGGGGAAGGAGAAAAATTTCTGGATTACCTAGTGGCCGCTAAGATAATCATGATAAGACTATTTATGTGAATAAAATTCACTTGATATATATTTTTGTACGTCATGATAATCATTTGGAGAGAACCTATGAGTGGTAGATCTAGTTGGGAGGTCACAACCCTCTCATATTTTACAAGTTTTTTCATTTTCAGAAAGAAATTCCCTAATGGTGTAGAAAATGTAAGAATCCATTTTTAATATTTGATACATTGGAATATTCTAAGTAATATTGTCACAAACCATCCCTCGGGTCCCGTGTCATAACTACCCCAAGCCCGCCTTTCATAGGCCAAGGGCTGGCGACTAGCACCAAAGGCGTAAATACCTATTACAGGTAAGGCATTGCCATTATAAAACGTAAAAACACACAACTAGAGTAAAAGAGGAAGCTAGCACTACGTAATATCTGTATAACAAGCATTCTGAAAGTAAAGGGGGCCAAAATACAAGCCCAAGTCTAATGTACAAATACAACTGAAAACAAGTACATCTGAAAAGGGTCAAGTAGTTTGAAGGTGGAAGCAGCTCCTAGGTCATCATCCGGGGTTCCTACTGGAAGGTTAGGTATAGATGGACTCCTCAGCACTCCACGTCCATCAGACTCCACAGTGTACCGATACGTCGCAAGGTCCTCCTCCGGGTACCGTCCAGTCCTGGCGCTCTCAACCTCCATCAACGCTATCTGTCGTCAGCTTCCAACACATCGAGGTACGGGAATAGCCTATGCATGGGTGAGTATAACGATACTCCGTAGGGACCCAGAGACTCTCAGGGTCTGACAAATAGAACAAGTATAAAACAAAAAGTATGAAATCAACTGATAACCATTAATTAGGTACATTCCCATACATATACCTAAGTTATCAAGTAACCCTTCTCAATTATGAGGAAAAAACAATGGTCATTGACTCAGCTCATACCTATATTTTCATTATCTAAACCACAACTGCTAGAGAAATTCTCCTCTTTCGAGTACAGTGGCCCTATCATGACTCCTAGGCTCTACTCACTAACCTTAGACTTCTGAGGTACTCCTCCACTCGATTATAGAGGGTCTGCTGCCAAACCGGGCTCTCCCTCCGCTGTGGGTCTACTGCCAAACCGGGTACTCCCCCTAATTGCCGTCAGAGGTACCCCTCATGTCAAGTACCATGGGTCTGCTTCCAAACCCGGCTCTCCATCCTCCATGGTTCTGCCGCCAAACCGGTTGCTCTGTCCATGGGGCTTGCCGAATCACTACGAGTCGAATCAGTCAAGCAGTCGTTATGTCTACAGCTACTAGGTCTCCACACTCCGTACGCTCATCTCTAAGATGATCTGCTCCTCTATATACTAGTAGATACTCCATGTGTCATGAAGTCTCATGTGGAATTATGTCAAAGGACTGCCACATCACATGGGTCTCAACGCAACAGACGGCGCGTCAATTGGACGCCCGGTCTTTGGGTTATTAGCATTTCCATTCCAAGGGGTCGGTGGGATTTCAGGTACAATCCAACCCATCCTTACACCATCCTCTTCTGATTCCTATGTTTAGTATTCAAAAAGGACCATCTCATCAAAAGTAATCCAATGTAGTTGTTGGCATGTCAATCAGACTTCCGGTCCTTAAGTTATAAGTGTTTCCGCTCCTAGGGCCCGGTTGGTTTCGGGATCAAACCAACCCAGCTATACCCAAAAATCTCCAAAACCGTGAGTGTCATATAATGAAATAACCATCTTAATCCATGTAATTATATGCAACTGACGGTGCGTCAATCGAAGGTCTGAAGCTCATGTTATGGGGGAAACACCAAAAGTGGCCTGAAAGAGGGGGTCTGGGTCCGGTCCGACCAGGCCCGACTCGCATTGGGTCGGCCCGAACCGGGTCCGGCCTAGGAGGGCGCAGGCCAACCTAGAGTCTTTGCCTGACCTGCGTGGTAGGTGGCCCATCCCACACGATAGTTGGCCCGGCCCTCGCGACAGGAGGATCGACCCGCGCAAGGGCAGCCCGACCCGCTTGAGGGCGTCCCAGCCCGAGCAAAGGCGGCCCGGCCCGTGCGGCTAGCAGCCCGGCCCGGTGACCGGCCAGGCCTCAACTAGTAGGCCACGAAAGGAGTGGGGGGTGGGGGTGAGACCCCCCATTTTTCTGTAATGGTGGCGTCGAGCGGCACCGCCTCTTCTGCACCGCCGTCCGAAGCCGGCCGGTTCACTCCGGTGCGAGCAGTCTGCACAGCAGGCCACAGTCACTTTGCTGTGTTACTCCATGAGGTGTCGCAGTCTTCCCAGCCCACCTAGTAGGCTGTTGGCCAGTTCGTCCACCGGGCGTCCTGTTGAAGTGGGTCGCGGTCTTCTCGCTGCGTAGTGCCATGAGGGTGTCGCGGTCATCTAGCCCGGCTAGCTACGGTCAGTCGGTTCGGCTCGGAAACCGGCCTGCAGATGCGGACAATCTGCTTCCTCCAGTTGCCGCCACCTTTTGGTTGTGGCCTCTTTCCTCTGGTGCGGTGCGACGGCACCACTCCCTTCCAGCACTGCTTCCATCACCAACATAAACAAGGTTCAACGGAGGTACGTTGGGCTGTGTTTGTTCGGCTCAAGCCCTCCGCTTTAGTTGATGACAACATGATTACCACCAACCAAAATCAATTCCAAGGTGTGAGGGTAATATACACACGTAAGAATAAATATATTTTCCATATTTCCCCCTACCTCTATTCATGGTTCTTCCGTCGTATTCGCGGAAAACGGTGTCGCGGAAGACGGTGTTGTTCCATCAACGTCGGAGGAAGAGTTGCTGTTGTTGGAGATGTTCCTCGCAGGCAGTGTCTTCTCCCTTGACACGGAAGAAGAAGAATGAAGAAGAAGATGATCGAGGCCTTGTGTTCTTCGTTGGAGAGGGTAAAATTTCCTCCTGGGAAGAAGGTCATCCCTATTCTCTAAGGCTCCACCTACACAACATGTGCCAACCTAAAAAATAATAGCATATGCTATTATTTTATCCTAAACTTGAATTTAAAACTAATTCAAAAGGGTGAGAAAATTAATTAATCAAACATTAATTGGTAGTGTGTTGGAATCTTAATGTGGGCGGGTGGAATGATGAATGTTAAAAGAAAGAAGGGAGGTGGAGATTTTTTAGTGTTAATGGGGGTTTCAAGGTGTGTTGAGAGGTTTGGTGTACGTCTGGGCCCCACCACACATTATCCTATCATGGGTGGTTATGTGGGTATTGTCCCCACCTCCAACTCATCCTTGAAGATAATAACCACCCTTTAACAAAAAATTATGCAACACATAATTTTTATTAAAAAATTATAAAGAATCCTCAAATATTAATATTCAACCTCCTCAAAGCGAAAATGTGGTAAAGGTCCCCTTAAGCGAATACTGGTGCTGTGAGTTCATCGGTGTCCTCAGATTTCGATTCCGAGCACCAGTTCAAAATATTGAAAAACCCACACATACGTTTACAGAACTTACCAGAACAAAACTTCAGAAATTTATAATGGGCACACCAGGCCTCAGAATCAGGCACCGTCAGAAACTGTGGACTCAAAAAATTCCAAAGTATTTAGGAAAAAGAAATTCCTTTAAATTTCATAGTCTTTACATTACCCAAACCTCAGATATTTACATCCCCGTAAAGATACAACACACACTAGGGAAACAAAAGGGGTACTGAGCACACATTTGAACCTCCCACTCCCATGTGATCTCTTGGAGGTTCCCGTGCTTCCAGCGAATGCACAACGGAGGAATTTACGATCCACGTAGGACCCACTCCTGTCGATCCTCGATCTCAAATAGGACCTTCATGAAAGTCACCCTGTCATTGATGTCTGGCTCCATGTGATCAATGATGTGGGATGGGTCATGCACGTATCTCCTTGGATGAGATATGTGGAAGACGTCGTGCACCCGGTGCAACTGAGGTAGAAGGGCCAGGCTTTAAGCCACCTCGCCTACTCTGCTGTGGACCTGGAATAGCTCGATAAATTGTGGAGATAACTTACACCCTAGCCAAATCTCCATAGATCTCATCGAGGTGGGACTCGTAAGATGTGGTGGTCGCCATATTCAATCTCCAGTGGTATCCATCTCTTATTAGAATAGGACATATGACTGCTCTATGTTGTCTTCATCTGCTCCTTGATGATCTGCACCTTCTCCACTGTAGCATGTACCATCTCTTATCCTAGGAAGTGGGCGGACTTGCTAAGTCGGTCATTGTTCACCGAAATAGAGTCGTGACCTCTGGATGTATGTGGATTCCCCATCAAGAAATCCATGGATATCTCATCCCACTTCTACTCCGAGACCTCAAAGAGCTGAAGCAAGCCTACCGGTACCTGGTGCTCCGCCTTCCCTTGTTGACAAGTGAGACATCGCGAGACAAACTTAGCTACCACATTGTTCATACCTGGACACCATTGATATCTCAATTTCCAAGAACTATAAGCGATCACTGCTTACTCCTGCATCAGGACACACCCGAGTCTGGTCCTTGATGCTTCACAGTAAACTACGTACCCCATGACTTCATCTATAAGCTTCATAATGGGGGCACTGGTCAACCTCTTCCTCAGCTCCTGAGAGCTCTGCTGGCATCTCTCCGACCACACAAACGGTTGCCTCTTCTTCTTCAATGCTCTACAAAAGCTACCATGATTTATCCTTTGCCAAAAATACAAACCTGGTATCATCCCCAGGATGAACCACGTACATTGCCCAATACAGTCAATCATGTTATTAACGGTACTAATTCATTCCATGGATGACGTCTTAAGGCCTCGACACTAATACCAAGAGATCCAACCACCACTCTCACCTACAAGGGTTGAGTAACACTATAGGAATTAGTGTGTGGTCACTAGGTCTCCTCCAATAGGAATCTCAAAAGCTAGGATCAAGTAAACAGTTTTAAACAAAACCTCTTAATATTAACCACAATAAAAGGCACGGAAGAAAACATCACAAGGACAAGAGTATTTATTTCTGCATCTCAAATTACAAAGAAAGAAATCAGCCACAATCAATGTCATCAACAAAGCTAGATGCAGCATGAAAAAGGAATCTATGACAGGAACTAGTCCCGCTCTTGTCCACCTACTTCTGGAGCTTGAGGTGAACCGCTTATGGGTGGGAGTAGTAGTGCATGATGACTCTGACCACCATCCTCTGAAGGACCTGCTCCATGGCCTTGTCCACTGCTCAGCTGATGCTCTAGCTCCTGCCACTTTCTCTGTCTCGGTGGCTCCTCCAACTCCTGCTGATCAACTGTGTGGGGTGTCGGACAGCCAAGCACTCTGTGACCCCATTACCTGCAGGAATAACAGACTCTTCTCCGTTCAGGTCTCCCTTATCCTCGAGTATACCGCACCGCCGTTTTCACATATTGGGGTCATCTATCAGTAGGTCTAACTCACTTGTTCCCCCTTTTCATCTGTCTACTACCTGCTACAGATGACTCGGCTACTGATGGAAAGACCTAGGGCAAGAGAAGCAGCTCCTGAACATGCACAGAGTGTAGAGTCGCTGGTATAAAATCCTCCCCGAAAAGACCCTCGAATTTTTCTTAGGTGAGGGTCTCCTCATCGTAAAACTAGAGAATTAGGCTCCACCACCTCTCAGCTTCTCCCTGATAGATATTAACATATAGATACACAATCAAGTCAGTGGGTGTCCCAACTGTGTGGAAAACTTATGCTACAAACACTAGCCAGTACAAAGCCGTCTAAAAATTGTCTTGTCTCAAAACATCGGGGGACTATGTCACAGGATCCCATGCAACGCATTCAAGTTGCACACACCCTATTCTACTGGGGCTGGTGGTATTGGTAGCCCAGTGGGTAATGGTACTGATGGTGCCTCCACTGTGATGTGGCTTTGCACTGAGGCCTCGTCGCTTGGCAGGCTGTCATTACGTATGATTCTCGGGTCTCTAAATGGTTGTCTGTGGGGAGGCATCCTAAAAGAAACAAATGTGACATGGTCAAAATACTATACCTGGTGAGCTGACCTGGTTTGTGCTATCATAAATAAAACTTTTGAAAACACACCAGAAATCAGTGTTTTCATGCACCGTGTCAAAAATCAGAAGTTAGGGTCCTTGTGTATGGATACGTCTGCCTCCGCACCAACACTAGACTCCCCGAATTGAATACCACACTCAGTATGATTAACGCTATTGCTTTGCAGAATAGGAAATTTCAGAGTCCTATGTTCTGTGGTAGAACCGACTCCTCTGATACCAATTTGACACGACCCGTCCCCCGGGGCCCGTGTCGTAACTACCCCAATCCCACCTTCTATAGGCTAGGGGCTGGAGATTAGAACCAAAGGGAAAAATAGCTTAAAGGTAGGTACATATGGCCTCCTCAGCAATCCACATCTGTCAGACTCCACTGTGTACCGATACTTCGCTCGGTCCACCTCCATCTACCATCAAGTCCTGGCGCTCTCGGCCATCGTCAGCATTGTCCGTTGTCTGCATCAAACACAATGAGGTGAGAGCAAAGCCCATGCAAGGGTGAGTATAATGATACTCAATAGGGACCCTGATACCCTCAAGGTATCACAAATCCATTAAGGATAAACAAAAAAGTATGAAATCAACAGATAACCATTACATAGGTATATGACCTTACATATAACTATGTTAACATGTAACCCTTATCAATCATGAGGAAAACACAAGGGTAATTGACTCAGATCAAACCAGGATTTTCATTTTCGAAACCATGAATACTGGTGAACTCGTCCTCTATTTAGTACAGTGACCCTGTCGTGACTCTGAGGTGCTACTTACTAACCTTAGACTGCTCAGGTACTCCTCTTCTCAAGTACCGTGGGTCTGCTGCCAAACCGGGCGCTCCGTCCGTTGTAGGTCTGCTGCCAAACGAGGTTCTCCCCATAATAGCTGTTAGAGGTACTCCACTGGTCGAGTACCGTGGGTCTTCTGCCAGAAAAGGTGCTTTGTCCTCTATGGGTTTTTCTCCAAACCGGGCGCTCCGTCCACTGGGCTAGTCGAATCGGTCAAGAATTCGTCAGGACTACAGATACTAGGTCTCTGGACTCCGTACGCTCGTCTCCAGGAGGATCCTATCCATGATCTATTGTTCGATTCTCCACGTGTCACAAATTCTCATTTGTAAGTATTTCAATGGACCTCCACACCATAGAGTTCTCAATGAAATAGACGACACGTCAATCAGACGCCTGGTCTGAGAGTTATTAGCCTTTTCGTTCTAAGGGGCCGGTTGGATTTTGGTTACAATCCAACTCGTCCATACTATAAAATAATTCGACTATTGTGTGTAGTATGCTAAAAGTATTTTCTCATCAAATGGAAACCAACATAGTTGACGGCATGTCAATCGGACGTTCGGTCCATAAGTTATAAGTATTTCCTTTCCGCGGGCCCGGTTGGTTTCAAGTTCGAACCAACCCGGCCATTCCCAAAATTCTGAAAAACCTAGAGTGTCATATACCAAATGGTCCGAATCAATCCAAGGAATCATATGCAACAGACGGTGTGTCGACCGGAGGTCTATTGCTCATGTTATAGGTGAAATACCAAAAGTGGCCCGAAATATGGGGGGTCTGGGTCCGGTCCGACCCGGCCCAACCCGCCCTGGGTCGGCCCGGTCCGTCGGTTGTGTCCTGGCCCATGCGGAAGGCGACATGACTCATGCGGCTGGCGGCCCTGCTCGGTGGGCAGCCACAGCTCAGCCAGCTGACCGATTGAGGAGAGTGGGGGCGCGGCCCCCCGGTTTTCTGTAGCAGCGGCGCCGAGCGGGGCCGCTTGTCCTGCCCGGTCGGCCGAAGCCTTCCGGTTATCTATGGCATGAGCGGTCTGCACATCAGTCCATGGTCCCTTTGCAGCAAAATGACATGAGGTGCCACGGTCTTCCCAGCCTAGCCGGTTGGCGGCCATCCGGTTCTTCCGCCGAGCGGCCCGCAGAAGCGGGCCCCGTTCTTCCCGTTGCGTGGTGCCAAGAGGGCGTTGCGGTCCTCTTGCCCGACCGGCTATGGATGTCCAGTCCGGCTCGGAAAGAGGCTTGTGGATGCGGGCCGAACCTCTTCCATAGCATGGCTCCAAGGGCCGCCACAGGTCCTCCAACCCGACCGTCTTTAGTCGGGCGGTTCTTCTTCGGCCGAGAGGGCCACAGTTTCCCCCATGCGACTGGCATGATGGCTCCAGTCCTCCATCGCCACAGCCCGGCCTGGACGCGGCCTCCGGTTACCACTACCTCATGGTCATGGCCTATTTCTTCTAGTGCAGTGCGACAAAACCACACCCATTCGGCTCCACTTCCGTCACTAAAATATACAAGGTTCAATGGAGGGATGTAAGGACATGTTTGTTCGGCCTGCACCCTCCACGTTATTTTGTAACAACATGATCACCATCAACCAACATCAAACTCCAAGAATAGAGGGTAATATACATAAATAAGAATAAATAAATAATCCATATTTCCCCTACCTCGATTCATGGTTTGTCCATTGTAGTCGCAGAAACCGGTGTTATAGAAGACGGTGTCGTTCTGTCAACATCGGAGGAAGAGTCGCTGTCGTTGTCAAAATTCCTCAAGGACCGTGTCTTCTCCTTTGACGCAGAGGAATAAGAATGTAGAAGAAGATGATCGAGGCCTTGCGTTCTTCGTCAGAGAGGGTAAACATTCTTCTTGGGAAGAAGGACTTCTCTATTCTCCAAGGCTCCACCAACACAACATGTGCCAACCTCAAAAATAATATCTTAGGCTATTATTTTATCCTTAACATGAATCTCAAATTTATTCAAAAGGTTGATCCAATTAATTAACTGTTCATTAATTTGGATTGTGTTGGCATCTTAATGAGGGTGGGTGGAATGAGGAGAGTTTAAAAAATTAAAGACGAGAGGAGGAGAGTTTTTAGAGTTAATGGTGGGTTTCAAGGGGAGTTGAGAGTTTTTGTGTTTGTGTGGGCCCCAACACAAATTATAATCTCATGGGTTGTTATGTGTGGTGTGGGCCCCACATCCAACTCCTCCTAATGTTAATAACCATCCCTTAACAAAAAATTATGCAGCACAATATTTTAATTAAAAAAATAAAAAGAATCCCCAAAATTTAACTTTCAGCCTTCTCAAAACACAACTGCCGTAATGGTGCCCTTAAAGGAATACTGGTGCTACGAGTTAATCGGTTTCCTCATATTTCGATTCCGAGCACCGATTCAAAATATAGAAACACCCATACATACGTCTACTGAACGTACCCAAACGAAACATCACAAATTGATCCTGGGCACACTGGGCCTCAGAATCAGGCGCCGTCAGAAATTACAAACTTGTAACAATCCAAATTATTTATGAAAGAAAAATTTATTGAAATTTCCGGGTCTTTACAAATATTTTATGAGTAAGGAATATAGTCTGTTTGTATGTCCATGCCACATGGAGCCTTGGTATTAATTTTTTAAGGACATTAAATATAATATATAATGTCAAAAATGTATTTCATAAATAATGGAATATCCCCCTAATGAAATCTTGTATATAAAAATAGAAACTATTATTAATTATAGAATAATAGATTGACCCTATGCATGAATAAGTCATTATATACATCGAGTGTATAATTTTTGTTAAATCATCAGTATATATTTAGGTTTTACAAATTAATTAAATAAATTTTCAAATTAATTATATAATATATGATTTCAAAATGTGAGACAACATTGAATTAAATTCCAGTACTCATTTATAATGGTAGCTACATAATCATCATATTAGAGTTGTGGGATGGGGAGGATAATGTGTGTGGTTGAAATCGAGATTGATGGTCGAGAGATAAAAAATGTCAACAATTGTGATGATGATGAAGAAATTTACAATTTTCTTCATTTTTTTCAAATTAGTTTAATTCATCAAGAGTGACAAATCTACGTATGAGAATGTCCATTATTGTTCGTTTATTTAATATTCATTATTTTTGAGATGTGAAATAATTAATTTAATTGAAAATTTATTCTTGCATCATTGTTTGTTTATTTAACACTTGAATACACTATTATACATTAAATAATGATTTGTTTTATATGTTGGTTAACTTTATTACACACATAATTCATTATAATTATTTTTAAATTGAAAAAGGAAAATTTCCATATTCTAATACTCACTTTTTAATTTCATCCCATTCTCCCTACATTCATTGAATATATGGATCATTATTTTTATTTATAGATGATTCAACTATACTCAATAAATATTTTATTCTATAGTATCTCATTACTGTAACAAATCATTGACACAGGTCCAATATTGGGATTACATACAATATAATGGGATGGTGGAGATGATAAGAATCTGATGGTGTTTGGGAGATGGTGAATCGGGTATCCGGATTCTATGGGTATTATAGTAGGTGAGAAAGTGGGTGATTTCCCGGAAAAGGGTTTTTGAATGAGGTATCATGAAATGATTTTGGCATGATAAATGTGTAAATGGGTGTTTTGAGTTAGTTAAATTTCGTAAGGGTATGTGATTTCATCATCCATCTATTCATTTGACCATAAATAAATTTAGTGAAATTATGATTAAAACATTATATTTTTCATAAGAACACATGACATTAGACTCCTATATATGGAGCTCGATATTTGTATGAGAAAAATATCACATGTATGTGTACTTTTTCTACAAATAATTAGATCCCTATGATTTAATCCTCGTGTATATCAACCATCATAAATTTGGATGGACACAATAACTATATATAGACATGGGTAGTGTAGATGAACTCGAGCACAATAGATGGGCATTGGTATAGTTGAAGGACACTAACACGAGTATAACATGATATATTAGGACACTTTTATTATCCTTCAAACACAACATGTAATCAAAAAACGGTATGTTAAGGCCCTTGTATTCATAATTATAGCTTCTGTTCTATAATTGGTTTGTTCCCTCAAATAGATTCATTACATGTATGTTCCCATAATTGATCCCTATATGGGTAAAGTGATGCATCCCATATTGAGAATAGGAAGTGTGATCCACCATATATGTTATTTCATTATAATGATATACATATCTATATGAAACATGGATTATGATGTCCTATCTCAGTCCAATATTGTTTGGGTCATGTATTGCATATTTGTTATCCAATACGTGTGACCCCCATCCTAGTGAGGTTTAATTTATTAGTTCAGGAATCCCTAATAGGGTCTTAGTGTGATCCTATACATATTACATAACATAATATATTTTTACTTCATTGATTCAACATGTAATGTCAATATTACTAGGACATATCAAATTAGTTCCACCAATTTTAGCTAGACCTGTAGATTAAATTTCATTGGTAGGGTATTACCAAGGATCCCAAAGTTGAATCCCAAGGCTGGCCAAGAGAAAATTAGTCACCTTGATAAAAGGAGTTACTTAAACATTTATACAAGGAAATATATTGTATACATTATTAATATATTTAAAACTAAATCCCTCTTCTATGATCTATATTTGTGATATTTGAGTATCCTACTTGGTATGATTATACTAACCCCTATATGGTATCTACCTATATGTGTTGTGTCTTATATAGATAAAATTTTCTCTTGTGAAGTCCTATTTTAACAAGAGGAATGTAGGGAATGGAATGTATTGATGGTCCAATGATGGATTATGTAGTTTCATATTAATAACAATATCATTTTTTATTAGATTGATAATTTTTACGATTTTAGTGGAACATTATTTTATCCCTCTTTTGTTCCCATATTTTTTCATTCATTGATATGGGATTATGTGTTGTGAAATCATTTATTGTTTATTTATTCAAATTCAACATTGTACCAATATATATTGATTTTTTCATGAATATTCATACTTTAGGATAAGCCCTTTTCTGATTGTTATATACCTACTTAGTGCTATTTGAAAACCCCATGCCTATTATTGGAAGGAATGTAATGTCTCTATATACATATGTTAAATTATAATAGACACTGTGAGTATATTTGAGACACAATGGTATCATATTTGGTGACATTTAGAAATAATGGTAAAAATAATTGTGAAATTAGATGTAGAATCATTTTAAATCTATTATAAATTAATATTAGATATTGGATCATAACATAAATTATTTTTTTAAGTGTTAAATAATTATTATGATATTTTGGCATATTATTTATAAATATTGAGAATTGATATAAAATTTATATTAATAAGTGAGTTATTATTTCATTATGGCAATATAATACAATTTTTTTCAATTATTGATCCATTTGAAAATACATGACTATGAACATTGTTTTTAAACCATTAATTGTAACTATTAGTCTCAGAATGAACCCCTAGAATTCATAAAATAATTTCTTAAAGATGATTCAATTTTTCAGTAACCAAATATTTCCAAGAGCTTTATTATTATCCCATTCATTGACCCTACATTTCTAAATCAATATTTATGATCATCATTATGTGATTTCAGATGTATCATAATATGTAATTGGAATCAATACTTGAGATTATTTCTCATGTAGTAATATTTGATATTAAATATTATATTACAATCATAGAAAGGATTATATGATTAAATAAATTATATTGGTATTATTTCAGACATAATTAGAAATTTCCATATAACTAACATGTTTTGATCAATTATGCGATACGTTTGACTAGATATAAATAAAAATATTACTATATGTTCACATCATTGGGAGACTATCAGACCACTATCAAAATGATCAATAATAATTAATGGTTTTAGTATTCATAATGGTGGAATTATAATGGTAGGATAATATGACTATATAGCATGGGGAGATATGATTGAGATAAATATTTGGATATGGTAAATCTTGATGAGCATATATTGACTTTTGATATAGTTTTTGGATATAGATTACTATGGCGGTCATGTGTTTCTATCAGGGATAAATTCATGTTGGTGGAAACACTTAAGTTAACGAGAATTATCCCACCATCGTATTTTATATTATTTTGGAATGTTAAATTTCATTATGGTGGAAAACAACATGGGTTTTTTTAAATGTTTTTTTTATTTTACATGTATATTTCAAATATAATTATATATATGTTTCATAATAACATGGATTTTTTCATTTTTTTCTCCAAATATTTGATTATCAATAAACAATAATTTTTTTCTCATATCTATTGTATTATGAAATATTATTATATATATATATATATTTTGTATTATTAAAAATTATATTACTCTAAAACACTATCATTGAAAAAATTACAAATCTTAGTTATTCAACTATTTAATAAATGTCTGGTACATAACATATATTAATGTTTATTGATGTGTAATTGAGATTCATGTTTGGAAACATAAGAATAAAAATATACCACTAATCAATGAACTTTTATTTTTAAATTAATTAATTATTTTTGCATCCGTATTTATAATTATTTTAATTGAATAGAAATAAAATTTTTATATGTGTGTCTTCTACCTATTTTTGGTGAATAATTGGTTTACAAATTTATAAATTCAGAGATAAAAAGTTATTAAAATTACAATATAACTGATTTTTTAGCAGTTAAATATTATATTTTTCTATTCCAAAACTGGAAGAATAAAACATGTTTTTTATGTATTATATAAGGGTTTAAAAAAAATATTCATTTAATCATGGTTCATCCAATGTAGTGGTAATTTTATTCTGTTTTATTCATTATAATAATGGAAAAAATATCGAACATAATTTTCATTTTTATCCATTAATATGGGATATCATTCATTTATAAATTTTGAATTCATATATTTGTACTTATGGAATAACATGGATTTGGATGCATCATGATATAGTTAGTTTATGAAAAAAACTTATAATGATGAAAAATATATCTTATATGAATGTGGTATATATAATAATTATTTATGTGAAAATAAAATCATATGGTAAACAATCAGCTATTATTTTTTTATTCTCAATAAATATAAGATCATGTTGAAGCTTTGCCAAATATTTTACCGTCTAAGGCATGTGGTTGATTATCCCACATCATTTGAGTTAATGGGTATCCAAAAAAATTATATTGTTATATAATAAGTCAGATCATGGCTTATGAGGTAGTAGTTTCATGATTTCTTCTTCAAGAACATGAGTAAGAACATTATTTTCAAAAAAAGAAAAATGATGCGACAAAATAATTATTAATTATTTGTATGTCTTCATCAATTCATATCGACAAATACATGGATATTTGATTTTGTTCCACTAATTTTTGTGGGATTTTTTTTCTTCAAATTCAAATAGACGTATGGGAGTTATCCTAATGAAAAATTTGTGTAAAAAATTTTATTTCAATATATAAATATCATTAACTACATGGAATGAAAAATTATGTACCTATTTTATTGTCTCTATCGACTACAATTTTCATGATTGGATGTGATTTTTAGTAAAAAAAAATAATTGTTTAAAAAACCACTGCTTATTGATTGAAGTGATAAAAAATCTATATATATTGAAAATTATATACATTAAACATCCAAATTATAAAATCATTTGTAATAAATTACTAAAAAATTAAATCAATTAATATCTAGAACACCCTAAGAAATAAGACTTCGATATTCTAATGAATTTTGTAATGTTTTTCCTACCGACAAAAAAATGATACATTTCCATGACATTCCTGATTAAACATGAATAAAATAAATAAATGAAACAGTATAGTAAGAAATTTAGGTATTATTTTGCAACAATATAACTAAAAAAGAATAATTTTTTATATATTAAATAATATGATAATTTTTTATATAAATAGAATGGTTATATGTTAATTACTCTTCCTCTATATACATGTAATAATACATAGAAATTATTTTTTGAATAACAATAAATAGTTTTCCATTATAATTATGAACCACTCATCATCGCTCTATCATTTCTCTCTCACATGATCCAATAATATTATAATTCAAATTTTTTTATAGGCTAATTACGAATCTGCATCTCATTGGTTTTTTGTAATTTCTAAATCAAAAGATATAGAACAATAATCCAAATTTTTCATTAAATAAATTATTTATCTATAATTTAATTATAATAAAAATTAAAATAACTATAATTATCACATTAACTTTTATAATATTAATGAAAATGGAACAATAAAAAAGATTTTTTAATTTTATACTCTCTACATCCCCGAAAATATAACATCTAAAAATCTGTGTTTAATATTTTATAAAAAAATAATGTACTATAATTTATGGTGAAAATATTATATAAAATAATGATAAAAACAATAAAAGATCATTTATTAACAAAAAAATCATGAGAAAATGTTCTTCGATTATTGGGAGAAAATTTTGATATAAATATTCACCCTTTGAAATAGAACAATGTTGACATTTAAATTATATAGTAACATATATATACATAGTAAACAATTTAAAGGGGTTAAAATTACATATTATGTTTAATAACACAATTAAATGTTTATTGGGAACAGATTAATTTCTTTTAAATCACTCCCACTTATCCCCAGCATTATAATACCGTTATATTTTATGAATAATAAAATTTGTGAATAATACCACCACTTGAGTAGTCTAACTCACACATCCACATTTGAAAACACAATTGTCACATTGAACAATTATAATTGTTGTCAAACCATAATAATATCAATGAAATGTTAATTCATTCTAGTTTTCATGGACCAATATTTTGAATATGATATTTTCATTATAAATATATTATTCGGTAAAATTTAAATATCAGATACAGAATAATTCACATTCAACACATAGAAAAATAAATTTTTTTCATAAATTTAATTCATTATATATGATTGATAAATAAACAATATTAAATCATATTCGGTATAACGTGTGTATAATCATATGAAAATTATAGATATTGAGTTCGAAATTTAACAACATTTTTATCTTTTAAAATTATCACCATTGTGAAGATTAAAAAAAAAACATAAAATCAAATATTTTATTAGAATTTTTTAAATAGCCTATTTCAAATCATTGTACAAAACTAGGTGAATGAAAAAATTAGGATATATGAGGTATTTATGACCATTATCTATTATGCTACCATTTAAAATAGTAGCAGACCATTTAAAATATTAAAATATTGTTTGAAATTATAAGAATCTAGTATGAATTAAAAAAATTTATAAAAAATTTATAATAAATAATATAATGATATATTAAAATAATAATATAATAAAATATTTTTATAATTATGAAACTCAAAATATTTATATCTATATATTTTTATTAAATAATTTTTTATAAATTCAGGAAAAACATTGTTTTTCTTGTTAAAAAGAAAATATTTTAGTTTCATATCATTGAAAAATTTTATAAATTGAGTAAAAATTTGGATTTATCATGTTGATATAAGTTTATTGTGAATATATTATATTTATTTATAATTTATGACATTATAATTAAATAATATGTGTGGTTTTTTCATTTGTCGAGTGATTTATGACAAAATAAAAATATCAAAATGAATTAATAATTTATAAATAAATTCAATAATTAAATGGATTCAGTGAGTAAAATATTTATTTCAAAAATAAAATATTTATTTTATAAATATATATTGGAAATTTAAAACCCTAAATTATAATATATTATAAAAAAATAATTTAATGATTAATTACTTTAAATAAATTATTACAATGATACAATTTTTTTCTTACAATATAAATAAAAAAATATTATTTTTACAACAAAAAACTACAAATTATAACTAAAATCATTAATATTTTTATACTTTCACAAAAATAATAAAATTGTTAATATTTTATTCAATAACCACCTCATCTTATTTTTTTATAAATACACCAATCATCCAACCATTTATCATAACATCCAAACTCACTCCAATGAAAAATATATTCCAAAATTCCTCCCAAACCCTCTTCAACGTATTTTACATGGTTTGGTTGAATCAAAATAAAAAGACTATATTTCTTTATAAGAGTTTCATTAATCATCTACATAACATATACTATTTCACATCACAATTATTCAAATTTTAATTCACATAATATAAATCATATTCACAGTATTCTAAATATAAAAATCATATTGAAGTATTATATTTCTTATTAAAATAATATATTGATAAATTCCTTTATAATTTACAATATTTTGTTTCATTCCTTTAAAACCCACTAATATAATTTTATATTTATAATAATAATGTGAGTTGTGTTCTATAAATCACTACACTATTCATATAATTTTGGAAAAAAATCCAGAGTGATGATAATATTATGAAAAAATAAAAAATTTTGAATATTCTGAAATTATAAAAAAATAATTAAAAAAATTATAAAACAAAATAGTTACAAAATCCGGTTAAAAAATATTATCTAGAAAAATGAAACTATTTCAATTTATTTTTTATTATAGATATCAAATTTGAAACAATTGATTATTTGGATAATATGTATCATTAACATAAAACTCATTTTCTCATTAATCTAAGGGACATACACTGATGATCAATATCATCCTATAGAAACACGAGACCGTGAAAGAAATATACTGATAATTGATAAAATATTAATTAGAAAAAGAATATTCTATCATTAAAATGGATAAAATTATTACAATAATAACTATATTTAGAAAAATGTTAAGTAATAAAAGTTTGTTGAATATTTAAGAGGCTGAAGAATTTAATAAAAGTATTTTTTACACAATGAAATTGGTTCTTTATAGGTGATTAATAATATTTAATAATTTTCTCCATAACGTTTTTTTATCTATATTTTGTTATTATATACACTATTTTTATCAATATCCCATTATTTTAAAATATTTCTTTAAGGGATAATCCTTTCATTATAATTCATAACATATCTTTTCATAATGTTATAATATAATATGTTTTATATGGAAAATTTCATGCTTAATTCTTTAACATCACAACTATTCTGTCATATTTCCTATTTATATAACATTTAATTCATGATCTACCACATTTCATAAAAATTTTATTCAATATTTTCTCAACAAATAATTAATGATCCCTTTTTATTTATGGAAACCACATAGTTCAAAATTTCCAATCATTGAATGGTTCCATGATATAACCCAGCTTTTCTTGATATTAATCGTTGTTTACACATTATATAGGATTTCTATTTTCATGTAGAAAACATTATCAGGATATTTTATGCTTTTAAATTTAACCTAATAATTCTAAAACCCCCACCATATCTATTGAGATATTTTTACATGTCATGATATTCCATATATTGTTCATGGGCAGTTAATGTATAAAATAATGTTATGATGTTTTCCTAGTGAGACTCATCTTATACTAGTCAAATGTTTTTTGTCTGTACAACATTATCATTACCCTCACTATTATCATTTTATTAAAAAGCCATTCAATTTATTCATTTCATTCAATATATATTTTATGATTCATCGTTTTTAAAATTCCATTATTAATGATACCACACACACATGATTAATTTGATATCCCCTTAATAGGATTTTATGATTTATCCCTATTTAGGTATTTCCCCAAGAATTCCAATGTATTTGTATAATGATAATGATATACATGGGTGAAAATGATGGTGGGAATGAAATATTTTCCTTTTTTGTATCATAATGTTGTATATATTATATAAAAGGAAATAAGGCTCTAGATTTATGCATGAATTTTACAAAATAATTTTATGATATTAAATAAATTTTTTTATATCATATTTAAGTCATATAGGTGGTATCTATGTTATGTCCAATTATTTTGAATATTTTTTCATAGAACATAAAATAAAATACACTATAAGTAACAATAATTGAATCATCAAATGTTATAATCAATGAAATTCAAAATAGATATTTTTATTATTCATTACAATTTAAAAAATTTATATTTGTAATATTTTTAAAATTATTATTCTTATATATTTTTTCATTATTTTTGTAGCTGGAATGAGATAATAGAATCCATTTAAATACCCAATTTTATAAAATATTTAATGATTTCCTAAGTGTGATGTTTAATAATATGAGATCATGGGTAGAGAAACTCATGGAAGTATGAGTTCATTTATATTATGTAATTTGAAATATCATAGTCCATATGAAGTTATTTTATTTTCCAAAGATGGAACCTGTTGTGGAAGAGTAATTTCTGTGATAAATAACTCTATATTTTAGTTGAACATTTTATCACGTGTTTATAAAGAAATGGATTAGTTCAAATGAAAATATAATTTTTCCCATTAATTATATGAGTTGTTGAAATTTATTTTGGTGGTATAGAGTTTTAATATCATTATATTTTTTAATTTATTAAGAATAAAAACCCGAATGAGGTAATCAAATTGAATGAATACGAAGAATTTAAGAATGTTTTCTTCATAAAAATAATAACCACATTATGAAAAAATGAAAAAGTGTATACTTTGTTGATGAAAAAGAGGATAAATAAATATATTTTCATATAGATAATATCCCACGTATTTCATGGTATAACTCCGACTTTTCCATGAACCATATAATTAGGTTTGATCATTTCATTATTGTCTGTAAATCATTTCCATGAAATTATTTAGTGATTTTAATCCTTGTTATCTTGGTGTAAATTGATTTATGTTACTTGAAGTGGCAATAAATATAGGTTCAACCTGGTGGTCTTGATGAGATATATATAAGAAGAAATGAAAGTACCATAAATTTGATGTTGTAACTAATCAATGAAAGGATTTAATAATGGTTCAACTGATGACATGTCATCATTATGGGATGAAGATGTACATAAATTGACTCAATGGAATGATGATATGATTCATATATGTAATGGGTGATAATCATGATGGGAGTTAATCCATAAGAACCTTTACATCAATAATTCATTATAATTTCATTAAAAATTCCAATCATTCAAATGTATGGAAATAACCTTGAATTTATATTCATGAACACGTATTTATATAACCTAAATGACTCAATAAATTAACCATAATGAAATATTTTGGATTTTAATGTGTAAAATGGAGACATGCAAAAGAATATTGTAGTCACATGGATGAATATCATCATTTATACTGTAAAACTACAATTACTATGTTTAATAAGCACATTGGAGACCACAAAACACACTCTCTCTAATCCCACTATGTTGAGAACTTCTTAGGATGGTGTCTAATCACATTTCACTAATATATATTTGAAGAAATGTTGATGCCATATATCTAGTATTAATCACTAGGTATACTTGTTCCACTACAATATGAAATTTCAGACTATGTATATAGGTAATTCATGAATACATTTTATGTTATTTTTAAAAGTATTAATTCTTGTATTTAAATGACTATTCTTGCTAAATAATATTTTTTGTGTTTTATTAATTTATGAAATGAATCATTATAAAATGAGTGAATAGAGACAAATATTAGGGCAAAAAAAGTTTCATGCCTCTTGACATTTCATTCAGCATAAAAATGGATTTATGAAGATGTTGTGGATCTAGAACACTAAACCATAGAATTTACATATTATGTATTCAGTTTACATGATGTTAACTTTTTGGGATAATTTTATGGTTAATTTACACTGAAATTCATGATTCGTTCACCAGAAATTAACATTTGAATATTTTACATCGTGTTATATCATAATCGACCCTTCTACGATCATTCAACATTATTATTAATCAGAATCACCAATATTTGACCACAAGACCCAAATAGAGATTTTAAATTTTCATTATAATGTAATTGAATTCTATTCGATCCATAGTTAACTCTATAAATAAGAAGATATGCAACCAATTGAATATTATTTGGAACCACAGTCGCGGGAATCAAGGAATGTTGTTATCGTGATATGTTAAATAAGGTCATTATGTTCCTACCTCCACATGGATAACATGAGGAGGAAGTCCATTGGTTAGGAAACGGTATGGATATGGGATTTATTGTATTAATGGGTTTCTCTTGTTTACCATAATTCATTGGATTCCCTTATCACAAACATAATTTCTAACATCCCTTTTTTCTATATCATCCATTACCATTCTATGATTGATGTGGGTGTGATATTTTAAAAATGAATTAAATATATTATGAGTGACACCCTAACCATTGGGTTTATTTGTCATTACCCACCCCCTGGGCATATGTCGTAACTACCCTAATCCCGCCTCCCATTTTCTAGTGGCTAGTGACTAGCACAAAGTAGGAATATCAAAAAAGGGAAAGCATTTTCCTTCAATCCTAGTCACATGAACAAATATAAAACTAAGAAATGTAACCACAATGTATACCACAATTGTTAATGAGACAACTATTGAGAATAAATTACAAACGGATTGTACAAAGGTCCAAAAATAATTCCAAAAACCAAAATGGAACGTAGAACTTCCACAATTTATTTTATCGAGACCCCACATGAAAGATATGTAAAGGTAAGATGCTTGTACTTGTAAGAGTACGCCCATCCTTCCTATCTAACTTAGCACCACCTGGTCCCGAATCAACAAGGTATCTATCAATGTTTCGATCACCTACAAGGGACATGACCCCTGAGGGTGATGCCCGTGCATGGGTGAGTAAAAAAATTCTCAGTAGGGACCCCAAACCACAAAGGACTGATCATAATTAAAGAACACACATCAATACCACACATCAAATACCACACAACATAGAGAGATCATACCATGTATAACTCAAATTATAGGATTTAAATTTAACAGTTGTAAAATTGAAAATTCATAATACATGGGATTCATCATCTAGGACCGCTCATCAGTAGGTAAAACTTGTTCACTGATATCTGCTCGGCACTTGGGCCAGCTGGTTCACATTGACAAGATCTACGATGGGCCAACTAGATCTCATAGACCCTCTTGTCTCACTGATAGTTGGATCACTAATACCAACTCATCTCATGGGCTAACTAGATCACATAGATCTGCTCGCCTCTGGGATAGATGGATCACATGATCATCTCCTAGGCCAGCTAGATCACATAGAACAATTAGTCTTTGGGCTGGATGGATCATTAAGACCTTCTCATCTATTTTCGAGCTAGAACACTAATACCCACCCATCTAATGGATATCCAGATCACAATGACCCACTAATCATATACTTCATGTCAGAGCAAGACCTATGATTCCTGCTCGTAGGGGTTTTTATTGTCGGATATTCTACTCCTCATGAATTAGGTTGCATATCATGTACCATGAAATATCACTTGGTTAGTGCCCAAAAGACCACATCATCTCAAGGGTCCCAAAGCCATAAATAGTGCATCAATCGAACTCTTGTTCTGAATGATATTGTTATTTTACTAAATAAGAGACAGTTGTGTCTGGGCCTGGTATGACCTCGTTTGGCCGACTTGACCAACCTGGCTTAGGGGTCCTGCATGACCCATCCCGGTTCGTCTACCCCGACATGACCCAGTGGGGTGTATCCCGAACCGGTTTAGCTTGGCTGCTTGGCTAGGCATAGTGGGCCTTATTGGACCTAACCCATTTTGGTCGTGGGTCCAGCCTTTTGGGTAGCCTAGTGACCTAGATTCATCTTTCCCAACACACAATTAGCTACCCAGTTCATTACAAGCCCAGGCTGCCCAGTGGCCCAGTTTTTCCCATCGGCCCAACCTATATTAGTGGGCCATCTCATCTCGAATCTGGGGTTCCCAATAGCCTGATTCATGCCACCAGATCTGATAGAATGTCATACCTATCCTCCCCCTTCTCAGAGGCCCATTGGTTATTAGGTTCATTACAACTGTTGTTGGATGAAGATGGAAACCCCTTTCCACATGACATGGCCCACCAACACAAACCAGTACTTCAACGCAGACCCCGAGTGGTGTCTCAATCCAGTGAAGGTATGGTCAGGTGGACCAGTCCTTTATGTGACATTTAGATATGTCGCGGGTTTGGCTTGCTGCTATAGTTTGCAGACTGTGGCCTTTCCCAACGTGGCACCTCCGACGAAGCTAGCTGGCCACGTTTGCCAACTGCCAGCCTCTGGCATCTGGGCATGTGACACCTATCACCACTACGGAGCACTTCCATCATGCCACCACCGGCATTCTTCCACGACTGAGGTGATATATCCAGGTTCTACTACCATTTATGGGTGTCACAGCCTCCTGGAACTGCAGCGGCCCCTCAATGGTATCGTGGCATGCATGGTCGCGACCCTTCTTCCTGGCACCACGTTAGCGGATGTGTCGCTGCCATAGCTCCACAAAAAACTGACTGAATTAAATAAGAGTATAGGGGAAGGAGTTATAGAAAGAAACACGAAAATAATGATGTAGGTATTTTTTTCTTGTTGACGTGAATGCGTTATTGTTTTTAGGATTGCGAAGAAGAAAAAATGTGGATATATCACTAATATAAAATCCCCATTTTACCAACATCATTACCAACCCGACATGAAAATTAGATTCCTGGGATGACTTATTTGTGTGTCAACCCGCATTTTTCGTTTGAATAATAAAATGGCGTAACACAATAATTAGCATAAAACATAACCCACTATCTATAGAATAAGTTTTATTGGTGGAAGGTTTCTTCATTGAAGGTGATACATCCGCGAAAGTCGTTGATCTTTTGTTGAGTGTGAGATCTCTCAAAGAGTTTTTGGAGCTCGCAATGGTGTTGGTGAATGTTGTTCTTAATTCATCATTTTTCAATGGTTATCCTATAGAGATTCATAGTGATTTGGAAGACCCCCTCTCATCACTAATATGTGTTATAAAACTGATTAGAGAAAATGTTTCACAATGTTTTTGTTATGTCAGGTCTCCACCATTACTCTATTTATTTCAGTATGTATTGATTTTATTACTTTTCATTACAGCAGTGTTGCATGGTTTCAACTGTGGAATAATATAATTAGGTCATCTTTGTGTTGTAGCAAAAAATTTCAGGATAAAATAAACTTTTAATGTTTAATTTATTTTTCCGTAAAACATCTAAAAATTAACTTTTTACATTGACCTCCATTGGTTGGGTTTTGGACTTGATTAAATAGAACTTCTCATTACATACACATATGTGTTATAGATTTATTAATTGGGTATACCGTTTGTAACTTATGTGTATTTGAATATTAATTTTTTCCATTTTAATATTTTTATTTATAGTTACGTATAAAAAACACACATTCATAGCCCGCCACACCTGCTGATGGTAGGTTCCACCTATGTTATGAACACACTCAAAAACTCAACAATACTCTCATATTTCCAATCCATGATCCCATTTAATAGTTATAAGTATTTGAAAATAAATAATGTTTATTTAATTATTTTATTTGCTGCCAAAACTATTATCCATGTTTGGCCTGCACTGACCAATGTTAGGATCTTACTAAGGAAATAATACCCTTAGAAGCTAAATGGTGGTCTCATATTTTCAATCTGAGTCACCATTCATGTGTTATATGGATATTAAAAATAAAATAATTTTAACTAAATATTTTATATACGGTTATTCCATTTTTAAGTTTCTTCATCGTAGGCCCACGCTGACTAAACTAATGTAACACCTAGTGTAATCCTGCCATATTAAATTCAATGTTTCCCTTGTATTTTAGATATGGGAACCCGTTTCAGTTTTATTCTAGTTTTTTTAGAAAAAAAGCTCATCTGTTTTATCTAAAACATGAAATTGTTTGATACATAATTCTGGGAACTCTGGGCCTCAGAATCACACTCTTTCTCAGTTCATGGTCTAAAAATAGTACCATATAATTAAAAAAATACATGTAATTATGGGAAATTACATTACCCCCAATATTAGGGAATTATATCCTTATAAGATAAAACAATGGATAATCAATCAAATACGGGTACTGAGAACTTATCTGACTCTCCCACCACCACATGCCCTCTTACATATTCTTCTTCTTCTGTTGGTCACACACTAGGGGAATCAATCACCAATAGAGTGTTATCTATTGTTGATCCTTGTTCTCTACTGGAGACTCCGCATAAGTAAACCCATCGTCAACTATCCATCATGTGGATTCATACCAATCGCTCCAAGAAACTATGCTCCTGGGTATTTAGGAAGTTGGCCGACTTGGTGAGTCAGTTAATGAATATGCAAGTGGTTTCATATCTCTCGGAAATATTTGGTAAACCTGTCATGAAGTCCAATTATATCCCATCACTCTTCCTCTCAAGTACTTCGAGGGGTTGAGTAATATATACTGGAACCTGGTTATTAGCCTTTACTTGCTGTCACATGAGGCATCTTGAGACAATCTATGGAACAATGTTCTTCATCCCTAGCCACTAGTACTGACATCAGAGGTCGTAGTACATCTTTGGAACACCTTGAAGTACTTATAAATAGGATGTATGTAACTCCCAAAACACCTCATAACCCAACACCATAGGTACTATACTTCATCCTCTAAAAAGTATGACATTCTTCCCACCATTGAAATATCCTATAGGGGCATGCCCTATGGACATCTGGGCATGTGTAGTCTTGCAGATGGAATATTTGAGTTGCACCTCCTTGAATCAGTGAAAGATTTTAGGGGAACCTACCATCAATTGATGATAAGTTTCCTCATCTATATCCACAATGGATATCTGAGGCGAGGTCTACTGCTCTAAGGCCTCGTTCGGTAGCTATGAACAAGATCTCCAACTAAGAGCATCTTCCACCAAGAACCCAATCCCAAGAGAATAGAATATCTCAATGTCATATACCTAGTGGAACTATAGTCAATTTCATTGTCTCAGAATCAGATCCTTCTTAGAAAAGACACATTTGAGACTCTTGTGGTTAGAGTAGGTGATGAATCATTCTCCCATATGGTAGTATAGCCACATCTTCAGTTAAAATACTACCACTACCTACTCAAGGCCACAAGTCACACAATTCTTATCACGAGGTCTCAATTTTAATGGGGCCATAATCAATCACCACATGTTCCGGAATCAAGACACAACCAAGCCCAGTTCCAGATAGATCAAAAAACACTACATAGTTGGTTCCCTCCTCTAGAAGTCTCAGGATAGGAGCACTCATTATTTTGTGCCTCAGATGATTTATGCTCTATTGAAATATTTCGATCCACATGAACTTTTTTCCTATATTTCCCATTGTCTTCATGGGTGCTGACACTCTGGATATGTCGGGTACAAATCTATGACAGTTCCCAAGGTTCCAAAAAAAAACTACTCATCCCAAAAATGCACTTGGATGGGCCACAAGAAAGCACTACCTAGATCATTACTGCATCCACCACAACTCTATCCTAGGTGATGACATGTACCAGGATGTGGACCTTTTGTATCTAGAACCCACACTTCAAGAGCATTACGAAAAGCGGGTGCTCTCATAGTGTGTCTCGAACCATCCACATATGTATCTCATGATCCTCCTAGGATGCTGGATATACTGAGATATCCTCATTGAAGACCACTACAAACTGGTCTAAGTACGATGAAAGATCATGTTCATGAGTCCCATGAACATTTATGGGGAATTAGTCACACCAAAAAGGATTCACTATGTACTCATAATTGTTTTAGAAACATTAAAAACGAAATCTTCAAGATGTCCTCATCCCGTACTCGAAGATGTTGATAGAATGACCTGAGGTCTATATTAGATAACCATATTATTTCCCTCAGCTGATCTAAGTGGTTATCAATCCTCAATAGAGGATACTTGTTCTTCATGGTGTCATGGTTTAGGTGTTGTTAGTACATGATTAACCTCAAGCTTCTATTTCCATTCTTGTCAAAAAATGGGGATTCCCATGGTGAAACACTGGGCCTTACGAACCCCTTCCTATGCAAGTCCTCCAACTATACCCCCAACACCCATATCTCTACAAGATCCATCTAATATGCAGGTGTAGATATTGGTGCCTTATTGAGGTATAGATCAATAGAGAATTCTATCTCTTGATGAGAAGTTAGTCTTGTAACAACCTATGGAAGGACGTCTTGATACTCATCCACGACTATAGGGAACAGAAAATTCCAAACATCCACTAATACACAGGTAAGGATGGCTGCATGCAGCTATCCCTTACATTGTCCTCTAGCTCCAATAGACTTGTGTGGACCACATTGGGGTGCTAGTTGAATCATTCCAAAATGTCTATGACCTCCTGCTACTCTCATAGCTCCTCTTCCACATCAGTTGGCTTAAACACTAATCTTTTCATTTCACTACGTAAGCCCTGGTGGCCCATCCAAAATTTATCTATCTACAAAAAAGGCTGGAAAATCAATTACAAGATATCCCCAACTATATCCTAAAAAGAATTACTCTTTCTAGGAATAATTGACTCATGTTATGAGCCATGATGTATAGATACCCTATCTTGGGACCTCTTATCCAAACGTCTCACATGATATTTTCCTTGATTCTAACGTTGGATTCGTGTTCCGGAGGTCTTTTATCATTCTTACCCACAACTGACATCCACATGTTGAATCTACTCATCCAAGGTACTTTCATCCACAATGGTTATCTCTATCACCAGAGCATAGTTATTAGTTTACAGAGTAATAGAATTGGCATGTATGTCCATTAACACACCTTGCTTAGAGGTCCAAGCCCTAATGAACTGGTGAAATCTTATTCATCTAGTAGCAATAATGGAATGTACACCTCAATGAAAAATCAACTACAAACATGTCTCCCTACCAAATATGTAGAATATCATTGGAATGAATATCCCATAGCTTTTATGGTGTGTTCTGCCTTATCTGAGGAAGGTTCTCATGCCCTTTCAATGGAAGAGTCACCTAATCATATGATTGGGTAATGTATACCCTACTATCACCCTGTTGAGCCATGTACAAGGCTCACTGCGATGACAGCCATATGATATAATGGTGTCTTGACAAGACAGAAAACTCAGCTACCCCCTCATTCCAGCCCTTAGCCGCCTATAACTCGTGATTTCCATGAATCCTATAGGGTCTCTGTCCAAGAAACTCAGGAATATACCTCAACTGTTGCTTCTCATCTACTAGTACTATGAGGAACATGTGCTTATCCACATGTGGTAGTATAGCTGGAACACCACTTGTTGTTTTTGTCTCTCGTATGAACCCCTTTTCCCTTCTCGTCTCCCTTGCAGATCTTCCTAGTGAACACGTAGTGTAATCATGGATGGTTGTCTATGTGGAAGCATCGTGAAACAAAAAAAGTTTTACAACGATAAATAGAATATAATAGCGAGTTGAATCATGAAGGACTTGAAAAAATCAACACATTCATATATCATTCTTATACCATATTTTTTTCCTTCCAACTATTGTTTTCTAATACTAAGTCAAAAAACAGAATTCATGGTCCTTGTGTAAGAATATATTGGCCACTACACCAACACTGGATTCCATGGCCTGAATGTTGAACTCGAAACACTTAACATTGTTTCACTATACAAAATTATAGACATTGGGTTCTTATAGTAGAACTGAACTCCTTTGATACCACTCTTTCATGACCCATCCCCCATGTCCTATTCCATGACTTCCAAAAAACTGCCTTCAATAAGTCATGTGTTGAAGACTAGCTCCAAGTATCCATATCCACAAAATGTAAGTCATTTTCCTTTAAAACTATGCATATGAACAAAGCTCAAATTATAGAAACTAAACAAAAATTAAACCATAAATATCATTGAGAAAATTATTGAGTGTATAGAACAAACTAAAACTAAAAAGTGTCTAGAATCGAAGACCAAATCCATAATGGAAATTAAAACTTCCATGGTCTGTCTATTCGACACCCCACATGTAGGGTAGGTGAAGGGTAGAAATATGTAGATATAGAAGTATTCTTGTCCATAACATCTCACTAAGCACCACATTTTCCCAAACCACCATGGTCTCTGTCGAAGAATTAATCACCTCCACTAGATCTGACACGTACGAGAGAATTCCGTGCAGGGGTGACTGACACAATACTCATTAAAGTCCCAAAAAAGGAAATATCTCAAAGCACGTCCACACTGTAAGACAATACACCAAAGACCACACAACACAGACATGTCACATCCGGTATAACTCCCAAGTATATGAAGTAGAATTATTAGGATTAAAGATGAACAAATTTACTAGTGAGGGAATCCTTGTCTAGTCTCGTTCATCACCTGGGACCGAGGGATCACTAATACATTCTACTCTATGGGGATATTAGGATCACCTAGAAACAATCATCTTTGGGATGGCCAGATCATGTAGACCCGTTCGCCTCTAGGGTAGCTGAATCACTAATACCTTCTCATCTCATGGGCCTACTGGATCACTTATAAATGCTCATCTTTAAGCCAGGTGGATCAATAAAACATCCTCATATCTTGGGCATGTTGGATCACTTATACTAGCTCAGATCAATTTTAGTTGGATCACTACGATCACATTCCTTATAGGATAGCTGGATCACAAGGCCAAGCTCATCTCTTGGTCATATGGATTGTAGTTACCTTCACATGAGATCCTTCATGTCCCATCTAGCTGTAGGATTCCTGCATGTAGTGCACATGATTTTGTGGGAATCTACTCTTAAATCCATTAGTCTCATGTTAACATCCATGTACCTGTGCATATTATTTCCCAATGGATCATCTAATTGCGAGGGTCCCAACACCACATACGATGTCTCAATTGAATTCCCATTCTGAATGATATTGGAATTTTATTAAATAGGGGACAGTTGTCCCATTATGACCTAGTCGGACTGACCTGACCTACCCACCCTAAGTGTCCAATATGACCCGACACGGTTTGGATGATTTTTCTCGATGGGTTCTGTGCTGGCATGGTCCATCCTGGATAGTGGGACAGGCCCATTGGGCCTTGCTGAACCCAGATAGGTTTGGCTATGGGTCCATCCCATTGAGTCTCCTAGAAATACAGTTTCATTTGGCCCGACTCGCAACTAGCATGCTAGTTCATTCCCAGCATGGGCTACCCAGTGTCTAAGTTTGTCTTGTCGGTCCATACTTCATGGGGGGAAAGATCTTCTCTAAAACGGGATGCTAAATAGCCCTGTTTGTGCCACTGCCACAACCCACATGGCAGGCCAGCCCTCTACCTACTTGGAAACCTATTGGGAATCTATTTCAGGATGCACCCCTTTCTACATTTCACGGCCCATTGATGTGGGATGCTCCTCCAACACGGTGAATGAGTGCCAAAACCTTTCCATATGGGTCATATTAAAAGGACCAATCCTTCTGCATGACTCGTGGCAATGCCGCATATTTTTCCTGCCACCATGACCTTACATTTTGTGAAGCCTATGATTTTGTCCGGAGGCCACTTCTTCCTACCTCTATGTGAAAGAATTTTTCCCGGCTGCCCCTATCACCACCATGATGCTCTACCAGTGAGACGTCTCTTGTATACCATTGCAGCTAGGGTTCTGCAACTTGGTGCTTCTGCCATAACTGGTTTTCGCAGCATGGCGCTACTACTGTGTCTGGGTGATTCGGCCTCCTATTGTTTCCAGTGCCGTATCCTGTCACTGGTGTCATAGCCCTTACTCATGGCACCTCTATGGCCGATGCACAACCTCTGTTTCTCCATGAAGAAAAATAATGACAAAAGAATAGGAGAGGGGAAGGACTCGTCCCTAGAAACACCCAAAGAATGATCCAAGTCTTTATTCTTGTTGACCTGGATGCGTTCTTGTTATCAGGATCACGAATAACAAAAAATAACGTGGAATGTTCACTATGATAAAAATTCCCCTTTTCCCTTCATTTTTAACCACCCTGCATGAATGATCTCTTTGCGAGATAACTTCTCTATGAGTTACCCTACATTATTCGTTTGAAGAATATAAAAGTGAAAAGAATTAATTCACATAAAATAAAACCCCATAGCTACAAAATAGGTTCAATCGAAGGAAGGCTTCATCATTGAAGGTGAACCTTTCGTGAAATTCCTTGATCATTCATCAACGGAGAGATCTCTCAACGATGAGGGGGAGTTATCAAAGTTATTAACGATCATCGTTGATCATTCATCATTCGTCAATGGTGATCCTCTAAATATTCATAGATATTTTCAGGTTCCAGCTCTCATTACCGTTCCATATTTTCCGCTTAAATAGAGAAAACATGTGGCATCATTTCTGTTATGGTGGGTCCCAACCATTACAATATTCCATTTAGGAAATAGTTTTTTAATTAAATGGTGTTACAAAATAATTGCATGATTCTATTTATGTAATGAAACAATCGGCTCATCGTTGTGTTGCTGAAAAGAAGATTAATATTAAATAATAATTTCACGTAAATTTTATTAATCCTCTAAATGTTCAAAAAATAAATTTTTACATTGACCTGCACCAGTCAAGGTTAGGCCCCGATTAAAGAGAATATATCATTAAAAACTCAACGGTGGTGTCAGTTTTTTAATCTGAGTTACCATTTGTGATTATGTGGATTTGAATATAAAATATATCTTATTTAATTTATTTTATTTAGAGTTAAATCCAAAAAACCAACATTCATAGCTGTCTTGTGCTAACCGATGTTAGGCTCCACCTAAGGGATGAACACCATAATGAACTCAATGGTACTCTCAGATTTCAATTAGAGTTACCATTTAGGTGTAATAATTATTTGAAAATAATAAAATATTTATTGATGTTTTTTACTTATGGCCAGAAACTACTTTCCACATTTGGCCCACACTGACCAACGTTTGGCTCTGCCTAAGTAAAGCATTCCTTTATGATCTCTACAGAGGTCTGATACTTTCAATCCAAGTCATCATTTGTGAGTTATAAGGATTTGAAAAATATAATTATTTTTTTCATTATTTTATTTATGGTTACACCATTTTTGGGATTTCTTACTAGAGGCCCGCGAAGAAAAATCAGAAGTAGTGCATAAGGTAAACTAGCCATCCTAAAGGAAACAATACCATAGTATTTCTGATCCATGACCCATTTAAGAGTTATTCCATATTATAATGAAATATTCTAACATGTACTATCTAAAACATAAAATTTTTGGATAGATCATTCCGGGAACTCCGATCATCAGAATCACACATCATCTCAATGCCTAGTATCAAAAGAATCATATATAAATTAAAAATAATCACATGGAATTATGGGACATTAAAATATTATTTTCTATATTTAAATATTGTTTCATGGTATGAGGTCTTCAAAAATATATTGTAACATGACCATTTCAAAAGGGAATATCAGTTATTTGTTGGTTGTTTTATATGACCATTGGATTCAAAAATATCGTTTTGAAACCTATGATTGAATTCCCATTATTTTATACCCTAATCAGTCATGAACCAATGTTTTCAATTTTCAATAATCATTATCTATTTTCAAAAAATCTGATAAATTATTCATCTATTTTTTCATTCAATTACTTGATTCTTGATTCATAAAAGTGGTTTGGTTTTTTAATAAATAATTAATTTCCCCGACTCCTTCTACATGTGTTCATCCTCTGATATGATATTCCTATTTTACCCTGTTTGTTTAGTGTTTTGTTTTATTAATGTTATAAATTTCAATATTTATTAAAACCTATGGGAATTAACAACTCTTGCGGGGAGATCAAATACCCTACCATTTATCAAGGAATTGTAACATACATTTGGAAAAAAATTTATTGTCTAATAAAAATGCGTGAACTTGCATGACACAAAAGTATCGAAACATTATTTATGATATCTTCAACATTTTACTTCATCAAATAGAATATACCTGAATCCATTTATGAAATATTTAATTCCACAATACTTTAATAATAATAAATTCAAAAAATCTCTTTGTAGAGAATCTCTGTGGAGAAATCATTTTTTGGAAAACATATGAATCATCCCAAATCAAAAACAAAATTACAGTGTATGACGGAATGATGGATTGGGACCCCATTCACCATTCATTGGAGATCACATATTTTATTTGATTTCATTATTCTACATATCCTTATATTTATGAAACTACAACTGAGGTATTATGATCGTGGATTTTCATATACTAACACCTTAGTGAACATGTTTTCATGATTCTTCATTCAATCAACATTATGTATTTTTTTCCCATTTTTTCTAAAATAATTCTAAATCAAATGACTTTTTTTGTTCAATTTGTAATTTCCATTAATGAAAAAATATTATTCATTGAATTATTAATGGCTTATTTACAATCAAATTAGAAAATTCAACATTAAACATCATTTATATTCTCATTAAGAAATCCCAAAAAAATAGAATCCTTTCATTCATTGGTATCTAAACTATATTCTAAATATGATGGTGGAAGGGTATCCACATGATAGAGTCAAGACATTAAACTAGACTTATTCCTTACCAAAGTGAACAAAAAATAAATTTGTTATCTTATGATAATCCTTATATCCAACAATATATCTCTCAATAAATCCTTTCAATGTAACATCATCACTAATTTATATTTTTATCTCCAGAATATTTCATATCTCAGGTGATTCACTTTATTGTCTAGCTATTACGTATTTTTGGATTTTATATGAATATACTCATAAATACCACTTCAAAAGAATTATCAACCCTCATTTATATCATTTCAAATAAAAATATATGAATAGTTGAACAATAATTCACCTTTCATGTTCTGGACATATTTTTCGAATGATGGTGTATTTTCCTTGGAAGGATTGAATTGTCTAATAATTTAATTTGATATGATTTTACATCTTTTCAATTTTAATCACTCAATATAGTCCATAATTTATTCCATCTATGATAATACCCACTTGTTGGATTCTCTATTAGTATCAATTTCAATCACATTATTTCAGTAGTGTGGATAAGATCCTTTATCCCCATCATTCCCAAAAATTATATATGTCCTCTTGATAAAATATGTAGATCCCTTAATCAAAAACACAATGAGAATAAATTTCCTGATATCAATATCCTGTATGTAAAAATTAGAAGCGGATATAATTATGATCTCATGTGTATAGTAATTTCCTTGATGATTGTCATGAATATCTATTAAAAATATACTACTTACATATTGTAATACATTCACCATCAGTCATTCCACACACATATTAAATAAATTGGCTTTTTATTTCATAATAAAATCTGATTTTTATATTGATAATTATATCTTTCAAATAGATTAGAATAATACCAAATTTTATTGAGTATAATGGAATTTATTTCCCCAATTAGGGCCAAATCCAAATATAATTACCCACTATGGTTATTATCTTCTCATAGGTCTTATGCCTCACTATGATCAATTTAAAGTAAAATGTTTAAATCATCCCAACTCCTATAAATTGGTTTCATTATTATATCTATTCCATTAAAATGATTTGGTTTCCCTATTAAACAAAATTATAATATTTCAAATGTAATTATTAATTTTGATTCATTCTCATGATTTTTAATTAATTCTAAAAAATATTTTAATTCTTTTCATTTATCAGTGTGTTAATTCATTTAATTAATATCCTTATAGTCTAATAGAATTTCAACAATTATTTTCCTCAAAAAAATTTACAACAACGATATCATATTTTAATTAACATTCTTGTTAAATAAAATATCTCCACTCCATATTAATTTTCCCTAATCATCATCTTATAATTGATATCTAATGGTCTCATAACCATATTTTAAAATAATATACAAATTTGATTTAAAATCCAAATTATAGTTTCCATTGGTATAATTATGAAAAAATTCCACACCATTGGAAATGATAAATTGTTGTCATTCATACATTTCAAGGTCAAATTCTTACAGATGATGTGGTCTCGTATCTAATTATAAACTCACGATGACAATGTATTCCCCCATATTTTCTTCTTCTTCAAAATCACATATATCTTTCCAGAATGAATAATCATAATACATGATTTATCATGAATATAAATAATAATTTTCTCAGAGATGCAATATTTTTTTCGATCTCCAAAAATATCTTATCATGCCAAACTACAGTAATAAATTTTCTGTATTTTATTTTTTTAATTTGTATCCTATTTTTTATATGCACTTATTGTTATGATCGCACATCATTTCAACCATATAAATCTACATAAAAATTCCTAAAACACACGAGGATAATTCTATATTATGTACACTCTAAACATTCACGTTAAATCATCAAAAAATTGTCCAGTTATAGATATCATCCATTTGAATTCATAGGGTATAGTTCCCAAACATCAAAATGAACTTGTTCTACACCTGATTCCTAGAACTCTATCCATAAAAATTAATGGAATCCAACAATTATTTCCTATGAAAAAACTCTTAGATCATATGATATTCATGTTCTTGAGTTTATTTATGCTACATTATATTAGAAATATTTTATTATTCCCTTGATGATGGCAATATTTGTAGTTCTACAAATGAGGATTATTTGGTGAAATGATTCTAGTCATCTGAAAGTCATATTTTTATAAATTAATGTATATGGTACTACTTTTTATCTTTTGATTAATATATAATGATTTATAATATATTTTAATATTCATATATGGGAAATTGGTTTTCAATCCCATTTTATCATGTTGTTCCACTGAATTGAGTTTATGTTGAAGACATAAAATGATTGTAAAATATTCGATCTTCAATAGAACTCTATTCATTATATGAATAATGAGATTTACATTACCTAATATTTCCATGTAATTATATAGTACCAACTATACTCTTCCTAAGCATCATAAATCATTTTTCATCATATTCCCTAAATATAATGTTTAATAGATGATGGTCCATAATCAATAACCCATGATACATTCAGAATATTCACACACAAGATTTTTTTGTTACAACCTCAGCGAATTTAAAAAACATGATATTAGATTCATAGTTTGGGTAGAAATAAGTTCAATCAATCATTGATCATAAGTTATCATAATATAAATTTAAGATTATGTATAAAAGAATATAACCTATGAAGGACCTGGTTATTTTTTAAAAAATAATTATGTATGAATTATGGGATAAAGATTTTACCTTACAAAATACCTAAGTCAAATGGTCGTGGAATAAAAAATTATCAATTATGTTCCATTAAAATATATCATAATATCAAATATTAAATATTTGGCATATATATAAGTGTATATAATAATTATTTTACACACTCTTCAGTTCCATGATATTCATAGTGGATAATGTATCATAATGGATTGGTTTCACCAAATATCACATAATTTACAATGTCATGAAACAATCCAAAGGCTATTATAGAATAAAGAGACACAAATTAAATTATGTTCACTCCCAATTCTAATCCATATTATATCATGATATATCAATCATTACCCAATTCACTATTGGGTATATAATTTCAATCGCATAGGTCAATTGATGAAAACTATTCCTTAGTGTGAAATAATATCTTTATATATAAACAATTTATCATATCAAAACCCATTTAAAGGAAATTGATTTAAAAAATATTTCCTCATCAGATAATCAAAATCCATATTGAGGAAAGAAGTGGCATGCATCCTAAAAAATTAAATGTTTCATCATTTCTTATTTTACTCTTAGGAAATTGTAATTACCAAGAATAACTAAAGATAAATCATATACATGCCTTATTCTTATTCATCAATTATATTTTTTATTTTTTTATTCATTATAAATATATTTATTAATTTTTTTGTCAAAATTAATACAATTATATATTTAAAAATGTTATGATTACATGTTTTATATTAAAAAACATAATTTCAAAATTA
Source organism: Viscum album (assembly GCA_963277665.1). Taxonomy (NCBI): domain Eukaryota; kingdom Viridiplantae; phylum Streptophyta; class Magnoliopsida; order Santalales; family Viscaceae; genus Viscum; species Viscum album. The sequence continues at coordinate 1,003,283,840 of OY728121.1, read as the reverse complement.
TATAACATTAATTTGAAAATATGAATATAAATTTTTATAAAATAATATGAAAATTAATTTAGGATTAAAATATTAAATATTTTAGAAAATGATTACTATTACCTTGAATTGTAAAAAAACTTATTTTTTTACACATTATTTTCATTTAATATAATTTCAGTATACAATACAATTAAGGATTAATTTAAAATTATCACTAGTTATATTTTATTAATAATATTCTTATTATGGATATCAAAATGATTTTTATACTTTATTTTTGTATAATATCTTTTATATCATTAAAATTGAATTATTCATAAATACCATTTTTCATCATGTTTTCTTCCTATTTTATTTTTAATTGTAAATTTTCAAATATTAGTTTTGAATAATTTAAAATGGATTCAATATGTAGAGTCATGATTTATAAATTTTTTGAACAATTCCTTTTAATAGTAATTTTTGAAATGTACAATTCATTAAATATTTATCATATCAAAAAGATTAATTCAAGTAATTTAGTTTTAAAATAATATGACATGGACTAAAAAACACCTTAAACATGAAATAATTTTTTTACTTGAGTTTAAATAATCAATATCCATACATTCATTGAATATAAAAAAAATTTACATTTGGAAATGATTTTTACACTTATATTATTTTAATAAGAGAAAAGTCAAAAATTTATTTCTTTTTGTTATATTGATATTAAATTTTTGACATAGGGATAAATCCAATCTATGTTAGAGTATAATTTCTTATTTAAATGTTAAATGATCAATTTTATCGAATAAATTTATTTACATTTTTTATTGATGATTAAATTAAATTAAATTCCAATGCTATGATGATGCTATCTAAATTTAATTTATATTAATATGAAATAAATTATTTTAGAAAACAATATATATAATATTCTTTTTTTTAATAATTTTCTCTACAATTTTTTTGAAAAATTATACCATGTTAGGGTTTTCATATTGAAAAATATTTTCATGAAAATTCATTTATGATGTTTTCAATGATAAATATAATTAATACATCAAAATTTCACATTAATTATATCTTATAATAAATTATGTATTATTAATTGATCTAAAATAAATTAATACCTTATATAAATACAATTTAATGGGATTTGTTTTATTATAATTTTTCTTCCATTTATGGTCTATTTCTCTTATTAAAATAACTACACATAATATTAATGAGTAGAAAACAACATTATATCATTATTTTTCTAAAGGGTTAAGTGGGGGTTAGATCAAATATTTAAGAGTAAAAACATTTCGTTAAAATTTACAAAATTTAATGGATTATAGGTTTTGGATCCTTCCCCAGAGTAGATTATAAATTAACAATTATTAGTATTTTGATCAAGAAAAATTAGATATATTTATTTAAAACATTAATTAATTCCATGTGTAATTATCCCCTCAATTGTTAAAGGGAACATTCCATTATCTTTTCTTCCCATATAAAAAATAATTTGGATTAAATAAGACATAAATAAATAGATTAAATGAATCATAACTTAAATTTTTGAATTTAGTTATTGACTATAATTCCATCTGATTGTATATTTTTGTGTCAACCATTTGAGGTTTTTAGAATAAGTGTTAATGTTTTTAACCAGTATTATTATTTTTTGTATTCCTATAAATATGTAAAATATGATTCAAAGATGAAACAAATGACAAAAATATCATACATTTTCTAATATGATTTTATTTTTTTATAATAACATATTCACATATTCTCCTCAATCAAATGGAAGAAATAAATGTTATTCATCTGTCCTAAAGACTACCACCTAACAAACTAATGTCATTAGTTATCCATCATAGACCCCCATGGTTGGTTATAATGATGGATTTAATGTATATATTACATGATCATGAAATATTTATTATTATGATAATAAAATATATATTTTACATTATTAGGTTTCAATTCAATGAATAATTATAATTTCGTCCATGTGTACTAGTGGATGACCACCTCCACAAATTGATGTGAATCTGTTTTTTATATCACATTGCGTTGTTATATTATACAATTGTATTTGGATTAATAATATTTTATTAATAATATTTTTATTATTCTATAAATATATAAAATTGCATACATTCATTCTATATTGATCACTGTAAAATAGAAACATTACTCAAGAGTAATTATGGGATACCATCTCTATGATGGTGACATACTTCATTTTCAATATCCTTTATTTTTGGTTGGATTAAAAAATATAATTGATTTGTGAAATTGGAATTGTATCATTATTATTAATTTTTATGTGGTGGAGAAATGAAAATTTTGACCATATTCAACATACTTAAGCCATTTGGACATATGAGATAAATATCATCAAAACACCCAATGTGAAATTATTTGGTTTATGTATTCATTATAAAATTGTAAAAAATAAATATAAAAAAGGAAAAAATTATTCTGAAATTAGACCACTAAAATTCATTTGTGATTTATAATGAAAAATGATGTACATGATTAGTTGAAGTCGTGGTATGGGACACAATAAATAAGAACCCAATTTTAATTTTTTAAATGATTTTATTTGTAAATTTTATTCATCAATGTACTTATTTATAAAATTATTTTATAGATGTATTTATACAGATATAAATAAATTTTAAAGTAAATTTTATTTCAGATTTATATAAATTACATAGTTTTTAAGAATTAAAAATTTCACAAATTTACCTAATTGCATATGAAAAGAAAAAAATGGTGTCGTAATTTGTGGTATATGATGCTAATAAATTTTCTAACTCTCTTTAGCGTTATTTGATATTTCACATCCTTTATAAGTATACATTTTTTCTTCTATGAAAAACCATTATTCCTTGTTTTTCTTCTTTTTAATTATTTAATAATTGGTATCTGATTGGAACATGTTTTTAAATATTTCCATCTGTTTTTCATTTGGGTTAAAAAGGTTTTCATTGGTTTTAGAATGAAAATTTTCAATATTATTATGTCTTATTCAAGATATGTTCCTTGAATATTATTTTTGATAATATTTCACCCAGAAATAGATCATCATAATGAAAGATAATAATATATATTTTATGATGGATTCACCTAGATATAGCTCAAATAAATATGGAAATTATATTAGATATTAATGATATGGTTACACCAATTTGTAAGTGTCCAATAAAGGTAATATAATGGATATATAATGATAATGTCCCTTGGAACCTACATGAGTTTTTTATTGTTACTTATTATGTTTCATGTAATTTGTTAGATATTAATATATAATAATATTTTAATCCCCTTTTTGGTAAAAGTTATGTTTCTATGATAATGTTTTTAATCAATTATCATTTTTTCTTTGAAAACATAATGATTTCTATTTTACGTATATGTCTTCTTATGAATTTTTATGAATAATTCTCAAAATTAAAATATTATATCATATTTAATTTAATTATTATTTGATCTCAATGTTTACTATGATAAATTTACATACTTTTTTGGTTATCAGTGTGTTTTAAAATGAAAAACGAGATTATATTTTTTTTATATGTTCATTGTTGAATTTTTCCTACTCATAAAATGTTATAAAATTATTATAAATGTTTTAATGGTGGTTAGGAATAAATATGTAATAATTTTTTAAATTGTGAATGTTTTCTATAAAAATGAAACATATTTATTTTTAAATTTTTTTGTGGAAAAATTACTGAATAATATTTTCCATATTGTATTATATTATTTTGTTATGTTAGGAATAAGAGTTATCAAATTTAAAAGAAAAAATATAAATATATTTGGGAATTTAATTATGTAAACTCATGTCTATAGACACATGAATATGTATTTTGGAAAGATATGTAGTTATATATGGTATCATTGAATTGGTTTTTGTATTTTTTGGGCTCAATATAATGTTTACAGAATAACATTAAAATATTTCTATGTATAGTTAAAATGATATTAAATAGAATCTAAATATTACCATGTTTCATTGTCTAAACTATATATATATTCAAAATGGTCTTCTTGAGAGGAAACATGGAATATGATGTATAATATCACCCAAGGGATGATATCCATCCAAATCAACAACATGACAGTATATGAATTAGATAAAATTTGTTTTTATTATAATAGATTCATTGAGGAATTCTATAAAATTTAGTGGTATCAATGAATGAGATAAAACATGTTTATCATAGAGGGACATGACTATATTATGGAATTTCATGAAACGTAACCATCAGTAGATGATGGATCATTATATGTAGTGAAAGCCAAAGGATGGATCACTTCTACAGAAAATATATTTCATTTAAAGGTATGTTCATAAAATCAAATGGTAACACTTTCCATTTATAATTTTGATGTTAATGAATATTTAATGTGATCATTGGTTATGAATATCTAATATATATGAGCATTATTCCATATAGTGGAATGAATTTAAAAATATTTTCCTTGGGATGTATTTTCCCAATGCTATTGGACATTGGTTATAAAAACAATTCCTATAATTGAATCAAAATTATGATGATTTACTATCGACAAATGATGAAATTTGTAAATGCTTGTTATGCATATTGTTTTATACATGAAATTTATTGTTAAAAGAATATATTTCTGTCACCCCTAAAGATAAAAATTTAATGGTCATCAACGTCCCAAGAAATTTAAATTTATTAGAAACATTATCACTATTTTAATAAGGTATATATATAATTTACTAATGAATAATACCCAATGAGTGTATGGATAAGAATAAATTGTTTTGATGTAATGCAACCGAGAATCATCCATCTATGAAAATTGGTGGTATGAATATTATGTTCTCATATTCTCATAAGCGTGTTAATAATTATCAAGTAGAATGTATTATAAAATAGTGAATTGTCTCTAATGTTGAAATTATAGAAATTTTGCACGTGACTGTGTGGAAAATGATCTGGGAGATAATTCAATGTCAATGATATGATGATTTACATTAAATGTGTTGGAAAATTATCAAAACATGTTTGTGAAATAAAATACTAAGGGTTTAAATCATCAACATCCAATTAAAAAATATTTTGAAGAATCTTTTTATTCTACTCTGGTTGATATTAGGATATCTAATTATGTGGTAAAGAGTATTGAACACATATATTTGAATTATTACAATTCCCCATTTCAAACTATATTTTCAAATTCCTTCATTTATGAAAATCATAGTAATAAAATTTGAATAAAACCATATGAATATTCAGTAGAAATTTTGGTGTGGACACATAGAGAAAATCTTATAGAAACTAATATTTATTGGAATTATCCAATTTTTAATAGTGGGGTGGTCATTCTTGTAAATATTACTAAACATTCAATGATATTGTTTGATGTTAGTTTAGGTATCGATTCTCTATTATATTATCAACATAAGAATGATTATATGGTGAGGGATTCATTGTTCAATTATTTCATTCCTTTGATAACCTAAAAGGAAATTGGGGAATTTATTACCAAATGAGGTGAAGGTAACTTACAAAATATTATTGAAATGTAATTAATTATTAATATTAGTGACTTCCCATTTCTAAATGAACATGTGTATGTTATGATTGATAACTTTAATGTTTATATTTTGTACTGGAAAGTTGAATTTAGAGATCGAATAGTGTGTGTAGATAATCCTAATTGTACAAACCTTATATAATTTTACATGTAGAATATTTTGAATGGAAAAATAAGTATAAATATTTTTTAGATAATTATTTAATTCATCCCAACACTTCACCATAGGTAAATAGAGATTTAATTTTTAAAATAGATATGTTTAAATAAGTCATTTAATAGATTATAGGGAACAAAATATTTTCATTGTTAACATAAATTACAAATTGAATCATATTGATGAATTTTTAATCATCATTATGGTGAATATTTATTTTTCCAATAGTTAATTTATGTTGAGGTATCATCTATTAACGGTCATGTATGATAAGTTTATGATGACATCTTTTTGCAATAGAAATGATGATTATGTGCTTTTAGTTTTTCCATTTGGGTTGTGTAATTCTCCATATATATTTAGGGATATTTTTAAAAGGTTTTCTAACAAGTATTTTGAATAGTTTTATGTTTTTGATTATTGATTCCATATTTTTATATTATAAAATCAAGAGATTCAAGGTATTCACATAAAGATTATTTTTTAAACTGTTAAATAAATGAATCTATATATATATTTAGTAAATGAGTGTTTTTTATGTAGATTAATATCCTTTAAACTATTGATCAAAATGGTGGTTCAACTATTGACCATAAAAAACAAATTTTTTATATAATTTATTCAAAACAAAAATATCAAAACTATTAATAATTCTCATAGATTATTTTTTCACAATCGTCTGTTTGTAAAAACAAATTCCCCATTGACAAGGCCACTGATAGAGATAACTCAAAAAACAGTAAATTTCATATAGAAGAGAGAATGTGTTGATTGATTCCATGAACTAAAAAAATATTGGTGAGACATCCTATTTTTCATTTCCATTCTAAAATGTTGTGTTTTCATTTATGTTATGTCTTCATTTAGAGGAAATGGATATGCTCTAATGCATAATGATTTTTTAATGACATATTCATTAAGGAAACTAAAACTGTAGTAGTTAAATTATCATACACTTGATATTGAATTAGATTTTTATTCTTTCATTAAAAATTTAATGTAAAATATTAGAAGTAGTATTAGGGAAATATATAACAATCATAAAAATTTAGAATATATACTTTCTAAAAATTATTTTAAAATGATATTGATAAGATGGATAGGTAAAATTATATATTATTAATTAATGATATATTATCATCCATGAAGAGTAATAAAATGTAGGTAGTGATTTCAGTAGGATAAATATTGATTAACTAACCATGATTTGTTTTTATCATGAAACATTGGTTGATCATTTCAGGAATTTTTCAATGAAATTGTGAGGAATTAAAATGTTTTATTTTTTCATGTGTTAGTAAAATAATTATTGATATAAATAATTAAAAATACAAAAAAATTATTTTGTATGTGTTAGAGTAAAAGGTGTAATATATAACGAGGGGTGAGTTTCAATAGTTTTATGATGAAGAATCAGGTTTTATTAGATTTGGAAGAACTATATTTATTCCTTGTTATTCCCAATTAATGATAGAATTATTTAGTGGATCTCATATATCCCTATTTTTCATTCACCAGGGAATCACTATGTCGTATAGAGACATTATTTTATATTATTAAATGGATATAATAAAGAGATATTTTTAACCATACCATTTTCTTACATTTCATCAAGATGTAATAGAATTAATATTACTGAAGTGGATACATTTGTATTCACTAGTTCTTGAGTGGAAATGGGAAAAAATATTTGTGGAGTTCTGTGTGGTATTTCAAAATAAATCTCATAGAGGAAATGTGATTTTATATGTTGATGATTAATTATAAAAACCTGTTAATTCTCATTATGTTAGAAATACTATTCCATTAGATCATCATTCTCAATTATACCTCTAGGTGATAAGCAAGTATCAGGGAATTATAGTCTCCAATATATCTCACCTTTATCCATATTTCAATTTTTTTAAAGGATATCATATTACATTGGGTACTAAATAAAATTTCATAACATATTTTCATCCTGAATATGAAAAGTATTTTTGTCAAACAATTATAATTGTGTTAGAAATATTTTTTCTTATTCACAGAATTACCTGGGACATGGGGAATTAGAATATTTCATTACTTTATCTATCATATAATAATTTTTTTCATTAAAATATACAAATGGATGATTTTGAAGAATTTAATGAAATGTTTTCTCGGATTTCATATTTTTGGGATGATGTTTGAGAAAGATTTTTTATGGGTCTAGAGATGGTAGAGGTAATATACAAGATGGTGAATATTATTCATCAACATATGTTGATGGTATATATAATGGATAAAATATATATAAAAATCTATAGAAATTATCACTCAATTGAAGTAGGTGATCACATTTTTATTCAATTATTTCTATTGAAATGTGTTATCTATTTTGGTGTGATGGGGAAGCTAAGTCAACAATTCATTATACAATATGAAATACTATATTGATCGATTTAATTATTATTTATTGTATTTTAATAGGTGTTTAATCTTGGTACATAACATATTTTATTTTTTGAGGTTATGAAAATATGTGATGTATACATCACATGTTTTAAGACCAAAAGTTGTATATTTAGAAGATAACCCTTTATATGAGTAACATGTTACGACCCAAAAAAATTGTAAATGAAAATAACTATTAATCTAATTAAATGTCTAAATATGTGAAATGGTTATTCAAAATATGAAAAAACATTATGTTTTTGGATACCATTAAGAATTGTGATCATTTCTAATATAGCTGTTAAACAGTTATCAAAAGATTAATATAAATATATGGCTTTAAAAAATCTAATTTACTCAGAAAAAGGAAGAGAAGGCCTCATCTAGCAGACTTTCCCCATATGAATCCTATTTATCAGAGCATGGAAATTAGGTTGCATATTTGGGCATCGCACTTGACCAAGCCCAAGCTGAGCTTGAATATGTTATGGTCAAGAGGATCCGCCTATTGGAGAAGTGGATGTTGATAGAGATTACCACTCGAGCGATGTTATCCGAGCAACCCCCTGAGTCTGTCACCATCACACATCTTACCCTAATGTCTTATGTGGGTGTTTTATGGGGTTATATAACAAGAACCTAGTACTAAGATTATTTACATTCTTTTTATATATAATAATGAATATACTTTCATTTTATTATTGTTACTTTGTGAATGGTTTGTAGAGAACACATATCATTTTTAGATAATATTCAATAGAGAAGCATATTTTGATGAATTAATGGATTTTTTAATTAAATAATATTTTAATAACATATTATTATTATTAAATTAATTTATATTAAATATAAAAGATTGTATAATTTTATGAATGAAATTGTAATTTTTATTAAGGTTTGAAAGCCATTTTTTTCAAAACCAATGAATTTTCGATAAATGTCGGTTTTTATTTTAAAGTGAAAATTAACATATTTAAATAATTATTTACATAAAATGAAAATTATTTCTAGAATCAATATGTTGAGATTATCTGATGGTGATCTTTTCATAATTTTCTTAGACAGTTGATTTTTTGGGTAAAATTTAAATATCGTTTAAATATATAATGTCTTTTATGACATCATAATGACCCAATAGGGATGTAATAAAATAATATAAACATTATTTTCTCCCAATATATGTTTAAAAAAAATTAATGTGATTTTGGGTTTTTTTGATTTATTTTACAAATCATTAGTGGTCCATTCACGACTTATAAAACATTTTTTCGTTTTCAATTGTTTTCCTTAAGAGTGTGACTCACCTCCACATAATCAACTCTATTATTTTTAGATGTTCGGCCATTGGACTTATAAAATATTGTTTTCCACTCCCCTTTGGAAAAATCCTTGGGAAAAAACCATGGTCTGGTTGGTGTTTTTGATTAGTTTAACGTGAGGTTACCCAAACCAAAATTATAAACAATTCCCTCTCCTTTCCTATATAAACCCACCCATGATCCTACTTCTTCTTCATTCAAAGACATGGGAGTTCGTCCAACCCATTCCCTCCTCTCTCTAGAATCCTCCCAAGGCGCCCCAAGCTCCCAAGAAGCATCTCTTATGCCCCTCCCAGCCCTTTGGGAACATACATCCAGGTAAGGGTTTTCTATCGTTCCCATTTTTGTCCAATATTCATTAAGTTTTTATTACCTATTATTATCAATTAAAATTTTGAGGAATGGTTTATCACCTCCCCCATACTTCCCCCTATATGTATTAATGATGGGAGTCCCATTTATCTCTCATTAAATTCCTTCCATGTACATCCATTACTATGCTGAAATTCTGAAAGGAATTTCTCTCTCCTCATTTACATTCAAGAAATTATTTTATATCTTGAATCTAAATTCCATTACAATTGTGGGTAAATGTATCTATATTACCCCCTTACAATCCATTTAATATACATATGATGAGACACCCATTTATCTCTCATCAAATTTTTTTTATGAATTCTTATGTCACGCAGTTATGCTGCCAAAATTACACTACATTTTCCAAGAAAAAGTAATTGTATAGTGAATACCATGCCCATTTCTCCATCAAGGGTATTCACCTTTATAAACATTTACATATTTATTATAGTTTATAATGTATTAATTCCTTATTCCTTTATCATGGAATAAAATATGATGTTTAATGAATCCATGTTTTATTATCCATGTGGAACACTTCTGCATGAGATGAAAGTCTAAGAAGGGTTCACCCTGATAGCACTCTAATTAATTGTGTAAAAAGTAGTATCATGATACATCACTTGCAGTGGGTGTTTACTCATGAAAATTCATTATCAATGAGGTTCCACTCGTGCTTCATGTAGAATGAGGGTTTACTCACGCTCAATGTGCAATGTGCCTTGGCTCATGCTAATTCCATGTTAAGTGTTGTTTGCACATATCCATGTTATGATTATCATGCTGTATCATGCCTTTATGTTCATATTTCTCTTATGCTATATTGATATTCCTATTGTCTAACATGTATTTTTATCCTATTTTTATTCTATGTTTATTCCTTTTCTGGGCATTATAGCTCACCCTTTTCTTGTGCATGTTCTCAGGTTATCCTATGCAATGGTATGTATGTGGGAAGGTATTGGTCATGTAATGGATTATTTCAGTAATTATGTTGCATGTTTTATGTTCTATGTAGTTATGAAATGATCATATTCCCCAAATACACTAGACCTCTTGATATTCTATATTCTATCATGGGATGTTTATGTATTAAATCATGTTTGACTGTGTAATAGAAAGCAGGGTTGTTATAGTTGGTATTAGAGGATAGTTTTAGTTATTTTTAGGATTAGGATTAGAAAACACTAGCGAATCCATAGAGACAAGAATAAGAATAATAAAAACATACCTATGTTTTGGTGAATGTTTATAAGATGGTTTTTCAATAAAAAACATCCATGTCTGGATATGAGCAGGTATAGGCGGCTCTAGAACATATGTATCCTAGGGGTAAGACCTGAAAACACAAATTTAAGCTAAACTCGAATGGGAACTGGTGAACGACAATGAGCCTTATTGCACTCTTGGATTTGACACACCCATGGGAGATACTTTGTAAAATTCAGAAGCTTGGTATAAACCATTATTAAGGGACTTAAAAAAATGCCCTATGAATATATGTTAGAAAGTAGATCATGGATAACACAGACTGAAGCCAATAGATTCACAAGTTAAGGAAATAAAATATATTTATAAGTTTTCAGTTTTTTTATTTGTTTTAACCTTTATGTGTTACCCCTAATATTCCTTTTATTCTAACCAATGGCTCTTAATATGAGTACTCGAGCTAACAACAGATTTAAAGATCAATGCGATGATTTTTCTAATGAGATGCCCAATCTAATGGGAGTGGAAATCATGCACTTTGTCACGATTCTCTCTCAGTTAACTCATGATTTGACTAGAAACATGGGTCAAGAGGTACATTCAATCCCTTGTAAGAAAGAAAATGTCTCTATCGAGAGCTTTATGAGACAAAATCCTTTCTACATTTAATGAATCATCTGATCCCTCAAACATCGAATAATTGATCAACCCCATTGAAAATATCATCTCCATCCTTTAATGATCTAAAAAATGAAGATTTGAATTGATGATAATCGTATGGAGGGTCAAGATATTCAATGGTGGACATTCATAAATAATACGAAGCATGAGGATGAGATTGAGGCATTAGAATGGAAGTATTTCCAGAGTATTTTTATCGAAAAATATTTTCCACGCACGCTCTGGATTATGATAAAAAGGGAATTACTTACCCTCAATCAAAATGACGATGAATGTTTCAAATCATATGAGAAAAAATCACATTGCATTCACGATATGCTTCTGGTTTTTTAGTTACCCCTGAATGCAAGGTGTACAGATTCCTTGGTGGGCTAAAACCTAGCCTGCGGAAAGCCATGGTGATCCTTGACTTCAACAATTATAATGAAATTGTCCAATGTTCCCTTATAGTTGAAATTAAGAGTGGGGAATCTCAAGGGTATCATGGGTTTATAAAGAGTAATATTGAATTCAATTCTAGTGGTCCAATGGATAAAGCCAATGGTGCTGATAACATCCATCTGCCCACTTGCCATAGGTGAGGAAAGAAGCACCCCAGAAATTGCTTGAAGGGGACGAGGAAATTCATAGGTATGGAAGAGAAGGGCATATAGCTATTAACTCTCAACAAGAGAAACTCGCAGCTGCGACAGAGGAGAGGAATGATCCGTTCAACTCTCATCACTTTTCTTATTGCTAAAACCGCAATGAACCAGAGCTTCTTGAAAATCAGTTCCCTATGCCAAGGGATTTCGGAGGCAACCAACAACCTCCAAGGTAGCAAGGGAGATCTTTTTTCATCACTACTACAGAAGTGAACCCTGTCAATGAAGTGGTGATAGGTATGCTAGTTATTCATTCAATAATAGATAACTTTCCTTGTGATTCTAGGTTTACACATTCTTTTATATCCTGAAATTTTAGTATAACAATCCCAGCACCACCACGAATCATGGAAGTAAATATGTCGGTGAGTACGAAAAATGGGACAATCATTGCATCCCATTAATATAAATCCCCCTATAATATTCTATGGATTAAACATTCCAATGAACCTCTCAATACTCCCTCTTGTGGAATTTGATGTTGTTTCGGGAAAGGACTAGCTTTCCTTATATAGATCCAACATAAGTTTCCCTGAGAGGTAAATCACTCTCCATGTGGAGAATCGACCCCCGATTATGTACAAGTGCATGGAGGAGGATGCATCTTCTTCGGCTCGATCATCTCAGTTGTGAATATTATTTACTTATGAACATGCATATCAAGATCAGATGATTTTTTCCAAGGAAGCAACCATCCTTGAAGACATGCCTATTATGAGGGAATTTGCTGAAGTGTTTACCGACGAATTTTCAGGTCTTCCTCCTACAAGAGATGTTGATTTCTCAATTGATTTCATACTTGTGGCCTTTCCAATATCCAAGACTCTATATAGAATGGTTTTTGTGGAGATTGAGGAGTTGAAGAAACAACTTCTGGACAATGTGGATAAAGTGTTTATATACCAAAGTGTGTCACCTTGGGGAGCACCAATTCTCTTCGTCATGTAGAAGGATGTGTCAATGCACCTTTTTTCCGATTATCATAAGCATAAGAAAATCACGATAAAGAACAAGTATCCTATTCTATGAATTGATGTCTTGTTCGATCAGCTATGTGGAGAACAATACTTCTATAAGGTATATTTTCATTTGGAATATTATCAAGTAAGGGTGAAGAAGAATGACATCCCCAAAACTGCTTTTCGAACAAAAGCGGGACACTATGAATTCATAGTAATGGATTTCATACTCAATAATGCTCCAAAAATATTTATGGAATTGATGAATAGTGTATTTAGAGATTACCTCGACAAATTTTGGGTAGCCTTTATAGATGATATTCTAATACACTCTATAACCAAGGAGGATCCTGAGGAGCATCTAAAAACTGTACTAGAGACCTTGCGGAAGGATAAGATCTATGAAATGTATATCAAGTGAGAGTTCTGGTTGATGGAGGTCTCATTCTTGGGCCATATCATCACATGAAATGGGATATTCGAGGATCCCACAATGATAGCTACAACAAAGGGATGGTCGATCCCAACATCGGTAAGGGATATCCGTAGCTTCTTGGGGTTAGCAGGATATTATCGAAGATTTGTGATAAATATATCACGATTGTCCAACCCCCTTACCATGTTAACTCAGAAGGTAGTAATGTTTTATTGGAGTGATGAATGCAAATAAAGCTTTAAGGCGTTGAAAAGGAGGCTTATCATTGTGCTCGTGCTCACTTTACCCACAAGTGTAGAACTTTTTGTGTTATTTTGTAATGCTTCGAAGAAGGGCTTGGGATGTGTGTTGATGAAAAATTACAAAGTCAATGCCTATACTTCAAGTAAATTACAAGTTCATGAGCAGAATTATCCAACACATGATCTGGAGTTGGATGTGGTGATATTCGATCTAAAAATATGGCAGAATTATCTCTTTGGAAATAAGTGTGAAATATATACAGACTACAAAAGCCTCAAGTATATATTCTCACAGAATGAGTTGAGCATGCACCAACGAATATGGTTAGAGCTGATCATAGACTATTAATTCTCAATCCATTACCAACCTTGGAACGAGAACAAGGTGGTATATTCTCTATGTTGAAAGGACCCAGTGATTCTATAATTGATGAGAATTGAAAAGGATCGAATCTTCTTAGATTTGATGATGATGGACATGGGAACCATAATGAAGTGAACATCATCCATTATTTCAGAAATGATTTCTAAATCGCCTCTTTTGGAAAGGTTAAAGGATTATCAAAATGATGATGTGGGAATTAAGAAGAAAGTGGAAGCTAACAGAAACATGAAATACTCAGAGTTCAATGTTAATGAAGAAGGAATTGTGAGATTTTGGAAAACTCGATGTGGCCCATCAAGTCTGGAGCTGAAGATGTATCTTTTTGATAATTCTCATAGTCCAAATTTCTCTAGTCACCTAGGAATCACTGAGATGTGTCGAGATCATGGAGAGAATTATTGGTGCGATAATATGAATAAGGTGATCGATGAATTTACATCAAATTGTCTGGTGGGTCAGCAGGTTAAGGTGGAGAGGATGAAGTGTAAGGGGATGATGAAACCATTACCCATACCAACATGAATGTGGGAGAACCTAACCATAGATATTAACTTAGGATATTCGAAGACTTCCAAAGGAAACAATGCAATCTGGGTTGTTGTGGATCATCTTACAATGTCTTCACACTTCATAGAATTTGGGAGGATTTCTCATTAAATCAACTGGAACAGATATATATCAGGGAAGTGGTAAGGCTGCATCGAGTACCAATATCTATTATGTTCGATCGAGATCCAAGATTAACCTCTATATTTTGGAAGAGTCTTCAACATGCTCTGGATACTGATCTGAACTTCAATACGTCTTATCATCATTAATCTGATGGAAAATATGAGTGGACTATCCAATCACTTGAGGACATGTTAAGAGAATTCTCAATGGACTTCAAAGGAGGATGAGATCAACATTTTCCTTTGTATGAGTTCTCTTATAATATCATTTTCCACATGAGCATCTGAATGGAACCATAAGAAGCCCTATATGGGAAGGGATGCATAACACTAGAATAATGGCATGATTTCAATGAGTGTAAGCTTATAGGACTAGAAATGGTCTATGGAATGGTGGAGAAGTTGAGAAAAATTCAGTTGAATATCATTCAAGCTTAGATTCGACAGAAGAGTATTTTAGATAACTTTTGATGAGTCCTGGAGTCTAAAGTTGGAGACGTGGTATTTCTATGCATATCTCCATAGAAGAAGGTCATGAGGATTGGAATGAAAGGGATGTTAATTCCTAAGTACTTCAGCCCCTTCAATATTCTTGATTGTGTTTGGGATGGGGAATATCGACTAGCACTTCCATCTACCATGGACAAAGTTCATTATGTTTTTCATGTATCCCTCTTAAAGAAGTACATACCAGTTCCTTCACATGTACTCTCTTTAGAGGTGATACAACTTGAGGATGACCTTTCTTATGGGGAGAAACCAATGAATATCATAGATCGTAGAGAAAAATTTATACGAAATAAAACAATTCCCCTTGTCATAGTGTTTTTGAGAAACAACAAGTTTTAAGATGTGATGTGGGAATCATAGGAAGTAATGAAGAAGAGTTACCCAGAACTATTTAGTATGAGAAAAGGATATTTTGTGGGAGAAATTTCTTAAGGGGGGGAGACTGTAACGACCTAAAAAATTGTTAATGAAAATCTCTCTTGATATAATTAAATGTCTAAATATATGAAATGACTATACAAAAATATTCCCTTATTTTGTTTTATGTTTTTGGATACTATTATGAATTTATATTTTTGATAATATAGTCATTGAACAGTGATCACCTGATTAGTATAAATATAGGGCTTTATCAAATTCAATTTACTCAGAAAAAGGAAGTGACGACCTCATCCAGTAGACATGCCCCATAGGAAGCCCATTTATCAGAGCTCAGAAAGGAGGTTGCATCATTGGGATTTTCTCTTGACCAAACCAAATTTGATCTTGTATACATTAAGCTTGAGTGTAACCACCTAAGGGAGAAGTCAATGTTGATAGTGATTACCACTCGATCGATAATATCTGAGCCACCCCAAGAGTCAGTCACCATCTTGCACCTTACCCTATGGTCTTATGGTGGTGTTTTAAGGGGTTATGTAACAAGACCAAAGTATTATTATTTTGTACATAATTTTCTATAATATAATTAATATACTTTAATTTTATTATTATTACTTTGTAAATGGTTTTTAAAGCACAAATAGAGTTTTTATTTAATATTCATCTAAGAAATCTATTTTGATGAATTAATGGATTTTTTAATTAAATATTATTTTAATAAATTATTATTATTATAATTAAATTATTTTTTATTATATATAAATGATTGTATATTTTTTTAAGGAAATGGTAATTATTATTAATGTTTGAAATCAATTTTTGTCAAAATCAATGAATTTTCGATATATGTCAGTTTTTATTTTAAAATTGAAAATTATATTTTTTTATAAAATTAATTAGATAAAATGAATATTATTTATAGAATTAGGACCTCGAGATTATCCAACAGTGAAATTTTCATAATTTTCTAAGACGGTCAGATTTTGGGTAAAAATTAAATATCGTTTAAATATTTAATGTGCTTTATGACATCATAATCACCCAATAGTGATATAATAAAATACTAAAAACATTATGTTCGGACAATATATGTTTTAATATTAAAATAATTAAATTTTTGGTTTGTTTGATTTATTTTACAAAGCTTTAGTAGACCCTTCAATACATATAGAACATTTTTTCTTTTTTAATTGTTTTCCTTGAGAGTGTGATCCACCTCTACATAAAAAACCCTGTTAAATTAAGACGTTATTCCATTTTACAAATCAAATATTGTTTTCACTCCCCTTTGGCAAAAACCATTGGCCAAAACCATGGTATGGTTAGTGGTTTTTATTTGTTTAATGTGAGGTGTCCCAAACCTAAATTATAAACAATTACTTATCCTGTCCAATATAAACCCACCAATTATCCCACTTAATCCTCACTCAATGCCCTTGGAGTTCTTCCAAACACTTATTTACTCTCTATAAAATCCTCAGAAGGTTCCCCAAGCTCCCAAAAAGCCACTCTAAAGCATCTCCCAACCCTTTGGGATCACACTACAATGTAAGGGTTTTCTTCCTTTATCATTTTTTTCCAATATTCATTAGGTTGTAATGCAATTTTAATTTCAATTATAAATGTTGGGGTATGGCTTCTCACCTCCCCCATATTGTTCTATTTATGTTTGATTGTTCTGATACCCCTTTATCTCTCATTAAATTCCTCCCATTACACCCGTTACTTTGCCGAAATTCAGAAAATAATTTATATCTCCTCATTTAGATTAATGGAATTCATTTTTATAATGATTCTAAATTCCATTAAAATTGTTGAGACTTGTATCTATATTTCCCCCTTACTGTCCTTTTCATGTACATATGATGAGACACCACATTCCCTCACATCAACCTTTTTTATGAATTCATATGCCACACCGTTATGCTGCAAAAATTGCACCACGTTTTTCCAAGCCAAAGTCAATGTGGGGTGAATACCATGCCCATTACCCTATCAAGGGTATTCACGATTATACACATTGAAATATTGATTATAGAGTTTCATTTATGAATTCCACATATCCATATCATGGAATAAATGATGATGTTTAATGAATCCATGTTTAATGATCCATGTAGCACACTAATCCATGAAATGAATTTTTTAAGAAGGGTGTTTCCTGATAGCGCTCCAATGCATTGGGTAAAATATATTATAATTATAAGTCATGTGAAATGCGTGGTGAAAAATTCTATTTTAGGTGAAAGAAGGTTATACTCTTGCATCTTGTTCGATGAGGGTTTTCTCATGCTCCTTGTGCAAAGAGCCTTGGCTCATGCTAATTCCATGTTAAGTGTTGTTACCACATTTCCATGTTATGATTATCATGATTTATCATGCCTTTTATGTTCATGTTTCTCTTGTGATCTATTGATATGCCTATTTTCTAACATGTATTGTTTTACTCATGTTATTCCATGTTTAATCCTTTATTAGGCTTTATTTCTCACCCTTCTCTTATACATGTCCTTAGGTTATCCTATGCAATGATAAGTATGTGGGAATGTAGTGGTCATGTAAAAGAATTTTTCAATAATGATATTCCATGTTTTATGTTCTAATTTGAAATGTAATGATCTTAGTTCTCAAATATACTAGACCTCTCAATAATATATGTTGTATCAAGTGAATTTTATCTAACAAATCATGTTTGACTATGTAACAAAAATCAGGGTTATTATATAACAAACTTCTCATATTCCAAAGCATAAAGAAATACCAATTCAACTAAATTATTTCCCCATGTTATGTATTTCTGGAAATCGTATATGTTTGAATAAACAACATTGAAATCTATAAACACTAGGATAAAAAGGCATCACCCCTTGTTTAATAAGTGAATAAAATTGAGAAGATGAAATTTTAAAATGGGAAAATTGTAACAAACAATTTATTTTCATGATCAAATAGATTATTTTTTTTATTAATAAGTAACGAGAATTTATTGATATATATTACTTATAAAACAACTATATAATTCTTCTATCAAATTGAAAATGGTTTAATTTTAACGAAAACAGTTTTTAGGTATCATATGGTTTTATTAAAATAAATTGATAAAATTTATAATGAATTTTATTTTAATAAATGATATTAATTTTGGATCTCTACTTATAAAATTATATTAGTTTCATATTTTCAGAAATCTTTTTTTTAATTCCTTGAATATTGAGAACTACTAATTATTATTGAATAATATTTTAAGAATATACAAATGAAAATAGATTTTCTTAGTTGGTTTTAAAGTTTCCCTAGTACATTTTATTTTATTTAATAATAATAATTTATTTTATAAAAAAATTGTTATTCAATTTTTTATATAAACATTTTTACACTAAAAAATATAATATTCCAAAAAACGATTTTCATAAATTTTTGTAGATTATATTTAATGTTATATTATATCACTATTTTATTTTACTATTTTAAAATATATTATATATTTTAAAATTTAAAATATTTATTGTATATTTTTAATCAAGGGAATAATTTTTTAAAAAAATTTCCCATTATTACTGGGTAATATTTAAAAGTAATCAAAGAAAATTCATTTCACGTCCTTAAGGGTAAATCATGTCATTTTTCAATACAATAAATGATATGGTCTCAGAAATTACCATAGAACATGTAAAAATTTTATATGATGAGTATATATCATATATAAATATCCATTTTTCAAATATTACCTTTATTCATTTTAGCCCTGATATTTCCCTAAAATTTGATATATAATGAAACAAACAACATTGTAATTATATATACCATATTAACATTAATTGTTTTAAATATTTGTAGAAATAGGTTATGTTTGTTTTGAAATAGTTTATTAAATGTAAAATTATTCTTTACCAGGGTAATTTATTTATAATTTTTAGTAGTGAAATAATTAACTTTAATTATGATTCAACACCGACATTGTGTTTATTTAATTGAATGGAAAATAAATTGAATGAAATAAAAAATAAATTTTTTTTGAATTATTATAGTCAATTAATTATATAGTTAAACATGAAATGTTTTGAATATATTAATGGGGTATCTTAGAATTCATTTTCTTTGATGTTCTTTTGAAATTCAAATTAATTTACTAATTCTAAGACATAAATTAATTATATCTTATATAATATATCTATTTATAAATGAAATAAAACTCTTTAAAAGAAATTCATAATCCATATTAATTAGATAAGGATTATTATATCAACCATATACTTTTGAAGGGGATTTTTTACCATTATAATAACTATACTAAACCATAATTATTAAAAATTCATTGTTATCATAGTAATCATCAAAATGTTTAACGAGGTAAAAGGAAATGTTACAGGTGAAAATATCACCAAAAAAATTACAAATTTTATTTCACAATAGTATTTTGAAACATCATCATCCATGAATATATATAAATCAGTTTGGATCAATTTATACATGAAAATTAATTTAAATAAATTTAATACTATAAGTAATTCCAATAGTTCCCCTCTACTCACTTGTAATATAGAACCTATTATACAATTTTTTGTAAAAAATAATAAATTTTATTCATCTAGTACTTATGAAAAACCATTACACGAATCCCTAATAAATCCTACAGTCCATGGTATGATAATAAATCCGTAGTAAGGAAACATAGTGTGTATACCTTATGATGTTGTCTGAAGAAGATATATAGTCCTTAACAAAAATATATCCATTTAATTACTCTGTGTCCCCAATAAATTATTCATCAAGAAATAAAAATTTATTAAAATAGTTTCTTTCATATACATATATATTATTATTTAACATAACTAACCTACATCCTTCTTATTTTCCTTCATTTTGAAAATGAAACAATAATATGTGTTTGTGGTAGACTACTACCTTGAAAAGTAATGTATTTCATTTTACATTACCACCCTCAATTATTTTTATAATGATTGATTTAATTAATATATATTATATTATTGAAATATTTTACAATGTCAAAATATAAAATATCACATTATTTTTTTATTTTCTATTCAATGAATAATTATAACATTTTTCGCGTGTACACAAAAACTACAACCTCTAAAAAGTGATGTGATTAATTTTTTATGATAACATTACACAGATAATAAATGTATTTATATTTGAAAAATTAATATGGTATTAATTAGATAGATGTTATTATATTCAGAACAAATTATACATATCATCATTCCATATCTATCTTTGAATAATGGAATCATTACTCAGGTGTACATATGTAAAAATATCTCCATGATTGTAACCTATATCAAATATTTTAAAAATATATTATTTTTCGTTAAAATAGTATAATTTTTTTATAAAATTATAATAATTTAATGATAATAATCACAGTAATAGTTTCGTTTAGAATTCTTTTACCCTATTATTCATGTTGAATCTATTTTTTACATATGAATTAAATATCATCAAAATATCATATGTGTACTTAATTAAATGATTATTTGTTTATAATAATTTATAAATCAATAATAAACATGAAAATTAATCTTATTAATGTGAAAAGTTAATTTATTATTTTATTCAAAATTATATATAATGGACATTATTCATCAGTCTCATGATAGGGGGACACTTTACATTAAAACACTCTATTAAAATATTCTAATGATTCATTTTTTAAATAATTTTCTTCCATTTGAATATTGAAAAAACTGTTTTTTGGATTTAATTATATATATATCAATATAATTTAAAAGATGTATTATGAAATATTAAATATTATTTCAATATTTTCTAACATGAATCCACTTATGTAATTTTTCTTAAATTCATTAAATAAGTCAATATTAATGTAATATTTTAACATATATGACATGAATTAATTTTCATACCACAATAACAATTATTTTATTTTTTTGATTAATATTCATAAATAAATATATTATTCATTGAATACAACTACATCCCATGATAAGTTTATTTATGTTTTAAATAAATTTTATTTTAAATTTAAAGAGCAATTTCATATTCTAAAGTGTTTTGAAAAGAGTTCAAAATATATTTTCATGAAATTTTCGGTAAAAACATGCAATTATAAAATATTTTATTCCGGATATAGACCTTGGATTTTTATGATAAATTTATTCCCAATATAGTTCAAGAAGGTGTATTATCCCAATATACCTTCTATTATAGGTGCACCACAATTTTGGTCCATTGGATTATGATATTATATTCTAAGTATATTGTCTAGTTATACCAATTTTAAATGGTTTTATAAGGGATTAATGAATATGCTACAACAAATGTTCTATATGATTATTTTCTTTTTAATTAATTTTCATTGAAATTGTTTAATTTATATTTTTACGATATGATTATTTCCTTTTGTGTAAAAAGTAATGTTTTTATGAAAAATATTTCCAGGGGTTCTCATGTTTTTTATGGAACATTCATTATTAAGATGTTTTAATTATTATTTAATAGGGTTAGTTTTATGGATACATTTTTTAGTAAATATTATTTCATAAGTATGATGATAATGATGTGTTCTGAAATTTGATTATTTTACAGGAAAACTTCTATTAGTGATATGATGGTTTCAAAATGAATAATATGATTATTGAATATTTTTTATATTCTCGTGAATTTTTTTTAGATCATACCACATTATAGATTTTTTTTTGGGAAGAAAGATCTGTAAAAAATTAATTCATGTTTATTGTCATTATGATTTCACGTCAAAATAAAACATGCTTTTTTAAATTTTTTAGGAGAAATTATATACTAGATAGAAGTATCGACATTGTAAATTTTGGTTATATTTTTAATGGATATGAATTAAATACCATGAAAAATAAATTGTAATGATCAATTGTAATTGATTAATTTTTATTATAGTATAATGAAATTTGAATATTTGTTGTTTAAGACCAACCCCAAATAGAAAAAATGGGTTTCATATAATCTTTATTAAAAATTATCACCATATTCTATCCAGAGTATAAAAGAAGATAGTGTCATTAAAAAATAACATATGTGGTGAATAAAAATAATTTATGAATACTGAATTAGATGAAAATTATCATTATAATTAAATTTAACCATTTCATTGAAAATAAATAAAATATACCTTTCATTAAGTATCATTAAAAACTAACAATTATTATAATATTCAGTAGTAATTGTTAGTCAAAAATATAACTTTATATAATAAAAATTTCAAAAAAATATAATAATGGTCAATATGGATGGAAATTTTTTTCATGTCGATTATGTAAAAATATAACATTCATTGAACCCATTTATAAAATGTAAAAAGTGATTTTTATGTAAAAAATATATAAATATTCAATTAAATAATTTATAAATAATGGAAAAGTTAGTAAAAATATTAATTCTCTTTAATTTATCGAAATAAAAATCATTCCATAAAACAATTTTTGGAACATATAAATTCTTGATAAAAATAATGGACAAAAAACTAAGTAATATAGACTATTTTATGAAAATATCTTCTAGAAAATTTTATAAATAAAATAGATTAAATTTGACATAATAACATAAAATTTCAGGAATAAAAATAGGGGAATGAAATTTATTGGTTTTATAGGATATGTATCATATAATTTCCTTACATATAAATTTAATAGAGGGAATCCTAAAAATAAATGATAATGTAACCAAAATCCTTAACAAAAGACTAGTTTTGATTCTGATTCATTAAATCATATATTATAATGTATAATGATTTACTATAAATCTATGAAAAATAAATATTCCTATACATATTATAATGTATCATTTCAATGTAATTTTAAATGGCCTTTTTCATAATGTCAACATTAAAATAATTATTCTTGTAAAAATGGATCTATTTTTTCATGCATGATTGATCAACCA
The DNA here is from genome assembly GCA_963277665.1 of Viscum album. Lineage (NCBI taxonomy): Eukaryota > Viridiplantae > Streptophyta > Magnoliopsida > Santalales > Viscaceae > Viscum > Viscum album. The sequence continues at coordinate 1,003,260,037 of OY728121.1, read as the reverse complement.
GTTGTAGAACATATAATAATTTCCATGATTATACCATACAAATAATCCCAATTATTTCATTAGTATAATATATACTCATTATATAATTTTCTATATCTAATAAATAATGTTTTTATGAAAAATTAATTAGTGAAAATCATATATACGACTGTCCATGTATATGCATAGGTGATGTTTTTATTTTTGATGGATAGATGAAGAGAGAGGCACTTAATAAATCACCAATAATAAAATAATTGTTTTAACATAATCATCGTATATGTATATTAAATATTCCATTATTATCATCCATTTTATGTTTAAATCAAAAATGAATCCCATCATATTGCGGAGGTGGTTGTCCACACCAAAAACTAATTAAAGTCGTCATTATCCAATGGACTATAAAGAGATATATAATAACAAAAAAATGGTAGTTAACACCTAGCCATTGTAATAGTGGTAATGAACATAACTAACAAAAAAATGATTATATATTTCTGTTAAATATTTTAACAATTACCCAATAAATGATAGAGGCTTAAAATTCAAATTAATCCTATTTTAAGAATAAATATTCTAATATTCATTAAAAGGTCGATTAACTGCCTTTTGATTGAGAACCCTTTTTAAAGAAGATTTTTTCAATTTTATATGTTATATTTTACAAAATAAAATCCGTCATTAGAATCGGGACATCAAAATGTACTTTGTGTAAGTTTTTTTAATTTTCTGATAAAATTCATCTTTATTGAATAGTGAAATATGTTGTATTTTAATTCAAAACCTCATTTTAATATATTTTTTATATGGTTAGATTATCTTTTCAAATTTTTTTAGAGTGTATTTATAATATATTTTTACCATTTATTCCTATGGTGGTCATTGGAATTAATTTCACACTGAAATTGGACATAAACAAGTGTCAATCTTTTGATAGATATTATTTCTAAAAAACACGCTATTTGTTTTGACAACGGAAATTATTTATAAAGTTAATTAATGAAACTTATATGTTTTGAATATGGTAAAATCAACATCATTTTTTAATTTGGAATATCAAATTTACTTTGGATAATTTTTTGGTATTTTTCTGACAAATGATCATTTTCAATGAATAGTGAAAAATACTACATTTGTCTTAAAAATTGCTTTTCATCTAATTTAATTATATAGTTAGATTTTTCATTTAATTGGCTTTAAAGTGTAATTAAATTATTTTTTTATAAATTAATACAATGTTTTTCATTGGATGTAATTCCAATTTTCAATTGGATGTAAAAAAAGTCAATATTTTGATAAATTTTACTTCTTAAAAACCTGTCTTTGGTTTTGAAAACGGGAATTATTTTAAAATTAATTAGATAAATTTCTATGTTTTTAATTTAGAAAAATGGGTTCCATATTTTGAATAAAAAGTTCCAAATTATATAATTAATACTCTTGTTTTTTGGACATTATGAATAGTAATGATGACAATTATCTTTAATTATTGTTATTAATTAGTAATCGGTTAGTTAAGAATAATAAAATAATATCATAATAACATAACATGACACAAACATGTGTCCAAATACTATTGTTGAGTCATTACCAAACATGGGATTCCTTGTGGCAACTTTTTGACTCCATGGAATAAATTATTGTGATAGTGACCTTTTATCATATTCTATTTAAAGAAAGGAAAATATAACCAAAGTATGTATTCCCTAAGTAAAATAATTTTAGTTATGATTATATAAATTATATATTATACTATTAATAGTAATTTGAAAAATAAATATATATCCTACATCATGGTATTTTCTTTATAATTTTTAGACATTAAATAAATAAATTTATTTATGACACCATGATGATGTAGTGATTACCTCATTAATGAACGATTAAAATAAAATGAAAAGATATGGTAAAATCTAGAACATACACTTGTCTAAAAAATTTAATGGGTGTATTTTTAACCCTTGTCCCCTTACACTCAATATATATCATTGTGGGACCTTTAAATTCGGTAAATATTTTTATAACAATGTAACTTTTCAAGAACTTCCAAAATTGACCCTCATCCATCTAATAAATGGAACCCACCTCTACCACCTTACCCACACCTCTCAAGCCCTTGGATCATCTATCCTCTGCTCATATTATCTCTCCAAATCCCTCTATTACTCCTAGAAGCTCAAATTTGGGTTTAAGTCATTCCAAGGAATCCTTTGGCTCAAATCAAAAAGAGTTACCCGATTTAGAGGTAATGTCTTCTACCATGTTTCATTATTTTATTTTCCTCCATCACTAAAAATTATGTTATTATTATTTGATCCCATAATAAAAATATTATCCTCAATATACTAGGATTTTGTTATGATAATTATTCTCCGTACCCTTACACACACCTCCATATAATGGTTAAAGAACATACTATTTCTGTGGCTGGGAAATTACTGCCTCAAAAAATGATGATTATTCAATCTTCTTTTAACACCTCTCATGGATGAAATTATGATGGTACTGTATTAATATATGACATATATTATATTTATATCCACACTATGATTCTTTATTTTATATTTACAACATACTTTTATGCTTTTCATTTTGGGAAAATGTGATAAGTTTATATGAGGAAGTGTGGACTACCACTCCCTCAGGTGACGTGACTTGTTCATGCAATAAATGGAATGAATAAATAATTAATCTAATGAAATTACATGACCTGTATAATATATATCTTATAATTTAATTATAATATATATATCTCTCCCATTTAGTTTTAATTCCATTAATGTTACAAAGAAATGAAAGTAGCATTCATGCGTACGTACGACCTACCGTCTCCATGAAAGGTGAATTTCATTTTTTATATAAAAATGTTATGGAATACTATAAAATGAATATATACTGGATATATATGATATTTAAATCATTTATAATATTCTGGAGATGATTTAATTATAACTTCTAGGTCAATTCTTTTCATACAAGTTCATTTTAGACTCGTGTTCCGAACATCGACAAAAACTTCTTATATGATCACACATAATTAACTAATTATTATAAAATTATAATATGTTATTTTAATTGAATAATTAACATTAATGGATGTCCTTCATAAATTATTAATTGAAAAAAGTTTATTATTCAGGAATATAATGAAATGAACAAGACATGTCGAACTTGAGGTAAGGGATCCTACCTCTCTCTTTCTTTTTATGTAATATCTTTTATTTCATTTCATTAAAAATCTTGTTCCATATGATGGTGGATGTTATTATATATTCCTATAACTATAAATATTTGGTTCATAGGATTAGAGACCCTACTTGATCTCATAAATCCATTTTTGGATGTTTTATGTGGCGTCGTTAGGCTGCCGGATTTTCGTAAGAGATTTCTTATCTCACATTTAATTCCGTGATATTTTCATTGTTCGCCACTTATTTATTACATTTGGTGTATTTTTTACTTCCATTTCATATATATTATCATTATACTATTTATAGTCATGGTATTATGTGATTTATTTGTTGTTTATTATATTTTGGTCATACGACTCGATTGATCACGACAAGGAAATGGGCTTTTATCTCACTTTTTATTCCCATGAGATCCATACTATATTTTCCACTATTTAATTTTTTGTGGTGTATTTAATTCCCATGATTGTATTATTTGTGTAATATAATTTAATTTATGGTTATTTAAATCTTCATTTTATGACCCTTCATTCATGGGTTGTACGTTTCCAAAGTTACCCAAATCGGTAACAGGACTATTCACCCTCCTCTTTTTAAAAGACTTATTTTTGTTAGGTATTTTAATTTACATAATATTATGTTGGGATATGTTATTATATATCCTTATTTATATAAATTTTATGTCTATGTGATGATATACCCTATTTATCTCTTATCAACTCATTTTATGAGTTTTAATGTCATGTCGTTAGGCTGTCGAATTTCTGTAAGGGAACTTCTTAACCCAATTTCAATTCTTTGGGTAAAATCTCTACTTCTTTGTTCTTTGGTGATATTAATATGTATGGATTACCTATTATTGTTTTACACTTAATATACACTTATATTGGAAAAATTTATATTTTTCACACATAATTATGTAATTGATTTATCCTTAATATAAGGATACCGTCTTTGTAAGGGACTTCATCTCAATCTCCATTCATTGAGGAATATTTCCATTTATAGGTGACCTTATCTTATTCTATGTATAATAGACCCCTTTTACTTTTAAATTCATTCAAAATTAATCTTTTTATATGAAGAATTTTGAAAAAAGGCAATAAGAATATTTTTGTCTCACCTATGCGGCGACAATGACTTCTCTGCCGCCATGGCCATTATTTAAGTTTTGGATTTTCCCATAATCCATAAAAATTTTTAAATAAAAAATAAATACCATGTTTCAATTTTATTTAATTTTGGTATTGAAAATGTTTTTGATAATGTTTTGATTATATAAATGGTCTGTATTGATATTTTGTGATTGAAATGTGGAAATGTTATGTTTCGTTTTTGCATGTTTTATGTGATAAGATTATGTTATGGTTCTTCGGAATTGTATTTTATGTCGAGTGGTTACATGATAAACTAAGCAAAGGTAAGCTTGAGATAGCTCTTCAATGAATTATGTAATGCGAAGGAGTTAAACTCTAAGGTTTCTCCGATGAGATTTAGAGAATATATTGTGATGGGTATTCCAAACGTAACCAGGAGGGTTACTACATATGTAAGAATGTTATGAATCCATCAAGTTACCTTTATGTCTTATTATTTCTATGAGTTATTCATAAAATTTTTTATATCATGAGGTATTTTAAAGTGCTTATGTTTTATGATTAAAGTATGATATAATTGATTTTTATATACATGGACTAATGTTTTTGTTTCCATGTTTTTATATCCCTTACTGAGGTTTTATTCTCATCCCTTGTTCTTGAAATGTATTATATAGGAGTTAATGATGAATAGGGTAAAGTAAGGGATCAAGTAAAGACATGCTGTATAAAACATGGAAGTAGTCATGTATCTTTTTTATGAGTATTAATTTTGTAAAAAAATTGGAATCTATATATAAGTGTCTACTTTATAATCTTTTGAGATGTAATAGTTATGTCATAATTCTATAAAACACTAATCTTAAAATGATACTCAATGTAAATTATTTATTTAATTCAATATTATGTAATGTTTTATGGTCAGGTCCTTATAGTTGGTATCAAAAGTCGGTTTAAACAACTTTAGGGATTATTAGTTTTCGTTAAACATGTGATTAGTCCCTATGTTTATTATTTTAGTTAAATCCTTGTTTTATAAATTTTTCAGATTAAGGAAATTTTGATACAAATGGAAGGATGCGGATCTCAAATGACATTACTATCTATTCCTGCTGACATGCTTGATATATTTATTTCAATGTAATGTTCAGATGATTGTGAAACATTTTCTAGAATACAACTCACTTGCAAGAAGTTGTTTTAGATTTCAAACACCTCCACCATACCTCGATATCATCATGGATCATGGGATGTATTTAATCCAATCATATTTTCTCAATATTCTCATATTTTCAAGAAAGGTAAGTATTATCAAGGAATATTCAAATATTTTACCTTATCATGATGTTTTGAAGTATATTGTGATTTTGAAATCGGTTATGAAGAAGGAGACCCTTGTACAACATATTTATATTTTCTTTTACAATATAGTCTATCATCACATACCTATGGTATTTTAAAAGGAACATTAATTTAGTGATTCAAATAAAATTCGGTCCGACTATTTTATAGAAATCATGTTTTATCAGATGTTTTGAAATAATATGTCATACATGATTATTTTCCAGAACTGTTTTTCTGTTAACACCCATATGACCCATGTTGTACAATGTTTATTTGGACTAATTAAACAAATGATTTTTAAGGATCTTTAAATAATTTTTGTAATGCATGGACCTTCTACCTACATGAACAAGATGACAATGAAACAAAATGGACACCATGATCAAGGTATGATGTTCATCATTATGGGGATCATTTTATTTTGTCATATGTTGGTGAAATAAAAAGAAGGAAATATATATAAGATATCCATAATTAAGATGTTGAGATAATAATGAATGATGATGAAAATGAGAGGTATAAAGAAACCATTGAGGTTAAAACATGTTAGGGTTATTTTTGAGATTTACTAAAAGGACAACCAGTAATATGGGTGACAACCTGTCGCATCCAGCAAGGCCACATGAATCGAACCCACAACCGAAGGGCGATAAGGGAGCATTTCCGACCACTAGCCTACGTGAATCCCCTAAGTAGTATGACATATTCTTTATAGTTAAATGATTTTATCGATCAAGAATAAGTTGATTTTGTGAACTTATGATTTTTCAAAAGGATATCCTTAGTGTAGGAAAATAATTTTGTGATTAAGTAATAAAGGTTATTTTGGAAGATGTTCTCTATTTCGTGGAAACAATATATTCCTATAAATAATAGAATACTATGACATTTCAATTGAGGGGAAATGGTGGAATTTTATTTTAGAAAAATCAATGTTGTTTATTAAGGACATATATGATTTTGGGTTATCTATGAAAATGATTAAATTATCATGGAGGATATGTGATTTGGTTAATTATATTTCGATATGATACTTTACGAGTAACTGATGTTGCTAGGAGATAAAAGTTAAGATTTATCTTGGAAGACTATGTGATTAAATCTTTCTGAGATTTGTGATTCAATTATAGTTTGGATTACTTTGAAGAAATTTATGTACAACTGTGTATTTAATGGTCTTTGTTGAACTTTGGGTATTGTTTGACAAATTATGGACATTAATTGTAGTTTTTATTTTTTGTAAAAGATTATCCGTTTTGTGGATTATCAGATCTTGTACTAACCTTTTTGATTTTAGATATGGTCTAAAGACATAGAAAATATGTAGTTCTCTTTTGTGGATTAGGTGATTCTCTAGAAGATTATTATATCACTCTAAATGTGAACAAGTCTTCCTAAATACTCATCTTTTGGAAAAAATATTAGTTTGTGTTAGAAATATTGTAAGAGATGAATGTCTACATGACAAGTAAGTAGTTTTACATATGTTAGTTATGCTCATAAATAAATTACTCAATGAAAAGTAACTTTAAAAAAAAGTTTTATGTTAACATTTCCTACTGGGGAATCAAATATCGTTAACCCATCACAAGATTGTGTTTTTCTAGTGATTAACTTTCATCTTAAATCATGTTTTCTATCACTCTCCATTAGAACTTGATGGTCTGTTTTCTCATCCATATCCATGTTTTCAAGGAATCCATGTGTGGGTTATCTCGGGTGACCTTTTTACATTTCTTTCTTTCTATTAAAGTGATAGTTTAATTTACTCCTTTTCCAATGTGGGTCATTCAATGAAGTTTCCATGTCCAATTTTAAAATTATGAGGACACAATTCCCAAATGGAATGAAGGTTGTAACATCTCAGGTAAATAAAGAATATGACATTTTCATATTTCATAATATTTGTGAATTAAATATTAATATTACATTAAAGGGTATGGAATGTTTGATGACGTACCCAATATGCAACAACGAGTTTCTTTGAAACCTTACATCGCACACTAATAATATAATACTATTATATTAAATGGTAGTTAACACCTAGCCGTTGTAATAACAGGAATGAACAGAACTAACATCTAAATGATTATATATGTTTGTTATAAATTTTAACAATTACACAATAAATGATAGAGTCTTAAAATGAGAATGAATACAATTTTAAGCATAAATATTTTAATATTATTTAAAAGGTAAATTAACCTCCTTTTGATGGCGAACCATTTTTAATACTTATTTTTTTCAATTTTATATTATATAGATTAAAAAATAAAATCCTTCTTTAGAATCGGGACATCAAAATGTACTTTGGGTAAATTTTTGTTATTTTTCCGACAAAGTCCATTATTTAATGAATAGTAAATAATGTTGTATTTTAATTCAAAAACTCATATTAATATAATTTATTCATATGTTTAGATTACCTTTTTAATTGGGTTTAAATTTTAGTTTAAATATATTTTTACCATTTATTCCTATGGTGGTCATTTGAATTAATTTCATTTTGAAATTGGACATAAACAAGTGCCACTCTTTTGATAGATATTATTTCTTAAAAACACACTATTTGTTTTGACAGTGGGAATAAATTATTAAATTAATTAATGAAACACATATGTTTTGAATTTGGTAATATGGAAATAATTTTTTAATTTGGAAAATCAAATTTACTTCGGATAAATATTTTGTATTATTCTGACAAATGATCATTTTAAATGAATAGTAAAAAATACAGCCTTTTACTGCAAAACTTTATTTTCATATAATTTAATTATATATATATATTTTTCTTTTAATTGGTTTTAAAGTGTAATTTAAATATTTTTTACTACATAATACAATTTTGTTCATTCGACGTAATTTAACTTTCCAATTTGATGTAAAAACAAGTCAATATTTTGATAAATTTTACATCTTAGAAACTCGGCATTAGTTTTGAAAACATGAATTATTTTTAAATTAATTAATGAAATTTATGTGTTTTTAATTGGGTAAAATGGGATCCATATTTGGAATCATAAGGACCAAATTATTTAATTAAGACTCTTTTGTTTTTTGAACATTTTGAATAGTAACGACAACAATTAACTTTAATTATCTTGATTAATAAGTAATCTGGTAGTTAATGGTAATAAAATAATCTCATAGTAACATAAAATGCCCCAAACTTGTGTCCAAATCCTCTTTATGAGTCATGGCCGACAATAAGATTCCTTGTTCCAACTTTGGGACCCCATGGAATCACTTTAGTATGATAATGACCTTTTATCATATTATTTTTAAAGAAAGGAATATATAACCAATGTATTTATCACCTAATTAAAAAAATTTAGTTTTGTTTATATAAATGATCTATTAGACTATAAATAGTCATTGGAAATCTAAGGGGATTCCCTAAATCATGGTAGTTTTTTATAATTTTTATACATTAAATAAATAAATTTATTTATGAAACAATGATGATGTTGTGATTACTTCATTAAGGATCAATTTAAATAAAATTAAAAGATAAGGTCAAATATAAGACATAAACCTGTCTAAAACCTATTGGATGGGTGGATTTATAACCCTTATCACCTTAACCTAATAATATATAATTTTGGGACCTTTAAACTCCAAAAATCATTTTATAATAAAGTAACATTTCAAGACCTTCCAAAAGTGACCCTCCTCCCTCTTATAAAAGGCCCCCCACCTCAACCCCCTTACACACACCTATAAAGCCCTAGGATCATCCAAAATTAGCTCATATTATCTCTTTAAATCCCTATATTACACCTTCAAGACTCACATTGGGCTGAAGTCTTTACAAGGAAGCCTTTGGCTCAAATCGAAAAGAGTTACCTAATTTAGAGGTAATGTGTTCTCTTGAGTTTGTTTCTTTTATTTTCTGTCATCAGTAACCACTATCTTATTATTATTTGACACCAAAATAACACCAGTATCCTCAATATACTAGAATGTTGTTATGATATGGATTCTACCTACACTTACATACACCTATGTCTATTGGTTAAACAACATACTGTTTCTGTGGGTGGTGAATTACTGCCTCACGAAACGATGATTTTTCAATCTTTTTTAACACCTCTCATGGTGTCCAGTATAATAGAAATATATTTATATATGATATATATTATAATTATGTTCTTTCTATGATTCTGTATTTTATATTTGAAACATACCCTTTTTATTAACATGTTGTGCTAATGCGATAATTTCATATATGGATGTGTGGACTACCACCCCCTCAACTGATATGACTCATTCATGGAATAAATGGAATGTATAAATAATAAAATTAATGAACTTATGTGAAATATATAACATATATATTATATTGTAATTATAATATATATATCTCTCATTTTTTTAATTCCATTAATATGACAACGAAATGAAAGTAGTGCTCATGCGTATGTATTGCCTACCGTCTCCATGAACGCTGCATTTCATTTTTTATCTCCTACTATAAAGGAATAGTATAAATTGAATATATAATTGATATATATGATATTTAAAACATTAATACTATTAATGATATGATTTAATTATAACAACATGGAAAATTATTTTAATCAAGTTCATTTTTTACTCATGTACCGAACATCGACAAAAACGCCTGATATGAACTCACATAATTAACTAATTATTATAACATTATAATATGTGATATTAATTGAAGAATAACATATAAAGGATTTCCTTAAGAAATTATAAATTTAACAAATTTTATTATTCAGGAAAGTAATGAAACGAACACGTCAAGTCGGACTTGAGGTAAGGGATCTTGCCTCTCTCTTTCTTTTTAGGTACTCTCTTTTATGTTATTTATTTTAAAATACACATTACTATGTTGAGGGATTTTATTTTACATTACTATTAATGTAATTATTATGTTTATATGATGATAGACCCTATTTTTTCTCATCAATCCATTTTCTGATGTTTTGTGTGGCGAAGTTAGGCTGCCGAATTTTCCTAAAGGATTTCTTTTTTTAGTTTTAGTTCCATGAGATTTCCATTGTTCACCACTTATTTATTTCATGTGGTGTATTGTGTACTAAAATATAATATATATTATCATGATTATATTTATATTCATGGTATTATAAGATTCAATTGTTTTTTATTATCTTTTGGTCATACGACTCAATTGATCACAATGAGGTAAGGGTTTTTTTCTCACTTTTTATTCCCATGAGATTCATGCTATATTTTCCATGTTTTATTTTTTTGTGTTGTATGTACTGCCCATGATTTTATTATTCAGGTAATATAATTTAATTTATGTGTATTTACATCTTCATTTTATGACCCTTCTTTCATGGGGTGTACATATTGAAAGTTACCCAAATCGGTAAGAGAACCTTTCACCATTCTCTGTTTAAAAGACTTATTTTTGTGAGGTCTTTTAATTTAAATCTTCTTATATTGGGATATGTTCTTATATATCCTTATTACTATAAATTTTATGTCCATGTGATGATATACCATTTTTATCTCTCATCAACTCATTTTTTGAATTTTAAAGTGACGATATTAGGCTGTCAATTTCTGTAAGGGAACTTCTTAAACCAATTTCAATTATTTGGGTTAAACCTCTACTTCATGGTTATGAAGTGTTATGAATATGTGTGAATGAACTCATATTGTTTTACACATAATATCATCATATATTGGGTGTGTTTATATTTATCAGACATAATTATGTAATTGATTTCTCCTTAATCTAAGGATACCATCTTTGTAACAGACTTCATCTCAATCTTCTTTCATTGAGGCATTCTTCGATTTTCATATAACCTTATTTTATTCAGTATATAATAAAACCTTTTGACTATTAATTCATCCAAAACGAATATTTTTATACGAAAATATTTATTAAAAGACAAAAGGAATTTTTTTTCCTACGTATGCGGCGACAACGACCTCTATGCCGCCATGACAAGTATTTGATTTTTGGATTCCTCTACAGGCCATAAAATTTTTAAATAAAAAATAAATACCATGTTTCACTTTTATTTTATGTTGGTATTGAAAATAATTTTGATAATGTTTTGATTATATCAATGTGTTGTATTGGTATCTTGTGATTGAAATATGGGAACGTTATGTTTCCTTTATACATGTTTAATGTGATACGATTATGTCATAGTTCTTGGGAATTGTTTATAAAGTCGGGTGGTTCCATGATAAACAAAGGGCTCGTGAGCCTGGGATAGCTCTCCAATAAATTAGGTAACGCGAAGGTGTTAAACTCTAAGGATTCTCTGAAGATATTTATGGAATATACTATTATGGGTATTCCAAATGTAACCTTGAGGGTTACACCCAACGAAATAATGTTATGAATTATTCATGTTACCTTTATGTCTAATGATTTCTATGATTTATTCATAAATATTATGATTTCATGAGTTATGGTAAAGTGCTTATGTTTTATGAGTAAATTATGATTTCATTTATTTTTATATACATGGACTATTGTTTTTCTTTCCATATTTTTATATCCATTACTATGCTTTTTATGATCATCTCATGTTTTTTAAATGTTTTCCACCGGACTTAAAGATGAATAGGGTCAAGTATGGGATCATGGAAAGACATGCTTTTTAAAATATGGAACTAGTCGTGTTTCATTTTTAAGTGTTCTTATTTAATGAAAAAAATGGAAACTGGGTAGAAGTGCCTACTTTATAATCATTTGAGATAATATATTTATGTCCCAATTATCTAAAACTCTTATCCCAAAAAGATAATCAATTTGAATTATTCATTTAATTTTTTATTATGTAATTTTTTAAGGTCGGGTCCTTATAATAGTGAATATATAAAAAGGATAACTTTTTTTATCCGAAATATCTATGTAACATTTTAAATAAAAAATCAAAAAATTATAGCATTATTTGTAAGGTAATGTATTCTAATTCTTTATAAGTTAAAACTGAATGCTTTTTAATTTGGTAAAAATAGAAATTAAATGAGTTTTTATGTAAATGTCCCTTACTGTAGCTTTATATTATTTCAATCATGTTCAAACCTCATTTATAATGGTTTGATGAGTGTTATCAATATATTAAATAACTATATTCATTTTTATAAAATCTTATATTTTCTGTTTATAACATCTTTCCTCCAATTTTTTAATAAAATCAAGTCATTTTTATTTCATAGGGATCCTTTATCTCATGGTTTCATGGTCATTTTATTATTCACTTCCATGTGAAAAAATATAACCTATAAGTGAGATAGTATTTAAATATATGTATTTTTAGTCATTTATTAATGAATTTTAAAATTCCATAAAGGAAGTTTTTAGAAACAATAACACAATGTCCATGAAGGCAATGAATTGACAACGCACAAAAAACAAATTCATTTTGAAGAATAAATGAAGAGAATAAATGGTTAGATGTTTAATATACCGTATTAAATTATAAAATTATAGTATATATATTACACTGCTATCATCTTGTAACATTTTTTATAAGGTGAGGATATGTTATAAGTGAGAATTAATTTTAATATGAGGAAGGAGGAATTTACATCTTGAATTTCATATCATTGAGTTCCTCCTTAAGGCTCCTATAAGTGGAATTTTTGTGAGACCATAAAAACAATAATGCGGTAAAGGATGATGATAGAGTATTTTTTTAGATTTTAGTTGAGAAATAAGTCTGTTGGTGATGAAATTTTATGAAGTAATGAACCTCCGTTAATAATATAGGTGAGGGTAAATTTAGGAATTAGAAAAAAAATATTTAGATATAATAATAATAATATAATATTTAAGAAACCAAATGTCAAAAAAGACGATGATATAACATTTTGGACCATATATCATTATATTTTTCATTATTCACAATTTTTTTTTTGATTTGTACATTAGATCATCATATATGTTATCGTTGTTGTTTTTTTTCAAATAATCCTATATTTAAAACAATGACATTAAGCACATCAAAAAAATGAAAACAATTTGTGTCCCATTTTGTTGATATATTATAGACATATCATATTCATCTATAAATTTATTAAAATATCTAAAAAATAAAATATGATATTTATTCTATAATTTTTAATATCAGAAATTTGATATATTCATTAATTAAATTATTACTATAATATAATTGTGAATGCCATGATGATAATTATTTATTCAACAAGAACTAGACATAAGTATTCCTGAAAAATATAAAATAAATAGATTTAAAATGATTTTTTATGATTTATGAAATACTCTAGAAAACCATATACTAAATTATTATTCCCATTAAAATAAATAGTGTCAACCACATAACATCATTTTATAAAAAATATTTTATGGGTCTTAAAGGGATTCATGTAGGACCAAAATGTAACAAATTATAATAATAATAGTTTATTGAAAAAAATACACATACTAATTGATTTTTATTTTTTATGGTACAATTAAGGGTTCATATAATATTAGTTAAAAACATTTTATTTATTTTTTCATCTACGTGATCAAGCAATGCATCATCATTACAGAAGTATTAATGTTATTTATTACATATTTAAAAATTATAAATAAGTTTAGATCATAAAAAATATATTTAAATTCAATATAATCATTTAGATTATTTCATTAATTACATTTACTCATTCCCATATCAAGACATCATCTTGAATTTGTTATGTTTATTTTTCATTCCTTGTACACGCAATAAACAAGAATATAGAGAAGTCTCATATGATATAAATATAAATTAGAAATTAATATTTAAAAATAAATAATACAATTTTTTTTAAATAATTCATTATAATTTTTTTCACCCACCTATTATCTATTTGTTTCTGATTTTGAATTGGTTAATGCTGTACAGTTACTGCGTTGGAACTATCCAATATATTTATACATAAGAAGAAATTAATTATTAATTATATATTATGAATTATTTTTTATATGGTTTATCTTATTATATCATAATTTAGTTATTATGTATGTTTATTAAAAATTTATTTGTTTTCAATGTCTCCAAAAATAATATATTAAAAAGATCTATTTTTTACTATTAACAAAAAATTATAGTTTTTAGAAATATTATGAAACATTAATAATAATATAATTTTGAAAATATTAAATTTAAAATGATATTTGTTTTTAAAATAATAATTTCATTCTTTTAAAATTAATTATTAAATTAAATAACCCCAATATAAAATATTTATTTTAAAAAATATGAAACATAATTAATAAAAAAATTTAAATAATGAAAATGAAGACAAATTATTATATAATTAACTACATTGTTTCATTATCCAGCCCTTTTTGAAATTACATCCTTTTTATTTTATTAATTTTATAAAAATGGGGAAACATTTCTCTTATAGCATATTCAGAATCCAATGTTGTTTGATCATCCAAGTGTTTTCTCCACAAAACCATAACATACTAAATTACCTTATTGTACAATAAATTATTGATACGATTTGAATTTTAAATAGATTTCAATTCATAAGATATTTACTTTTATAGTTGAACTAATTATTGGCTCGAAAAATGAGATAGACATGGAACATATATTCATAACATCATGACATTAAAAAAAATTGTGTACCTGAGATAAGCATGGAGGCAATGAAACTCAATATCAAACTGGTCCAACATTCTCTAGAAATTCTTAACATTTAATGAATAGTGGACTTATCTTTCCATTTTAAAAATTAAAAAAGGTTTCCATAGAGCTATTTCAAAAAATCATGATCACCTTCCTCGAAAGCATGTCCTTTCCTCTTGACATGTGAATAATTTCTCTACATTCATTGAGATTTCATTATATGGTGTTGCTTAATCATCAATTTATCATCTAGTTCCTCTACTAATTATGGTCTCATCAACATCCTTTCACCAACATCACCCTAATATGATGGAATTCAGCATCTATTTCCATATAATACGTCAAAACGTTCCACCAATATACTCTAAGGGAAAAAATTATAATAAAACTCAACTAATCAATGATTATAATCCCATAATCCCTAAGAATCTATATATAAATCAGGCAGCGTTACGTCCAAAGACAAAATTATTCGATCGGTCTCCCCATCAGATTGAGGATAAAAGGTTATGCTGTTATTTAAATCAGTTCCCAACTACTTTTAGTTTCCATTCCAAAATATTGTAGTGAACCTAGGATCACATTAAGATTGAATTGATAGAGGAACTATATGTAACATGGGAATATATTGGATGTATTGTTATGAATTTTTATCTACCTACATAATATCTCAAATATTAATAAAATGTGATGATTTAGTAAGTCAATCAACAAAAAACAAAATCACATTTTTACATTGATATGTATATGGTATCCTGACCCTGAAATCCCTAGATATATATTCCCATTTACACACATTCCCCGTAAAATATTTAATCATCTCTATTGATAGTTTCCACTCTAATATAACATGTTGACATGTCAAATATTTAATGTTGAAATCAAAAATATCACATCTCTTTATATCCCACCAGTAATACTCCTAGTGGGATCCTTACATCATAATCAAAATAAGTTGAACTAAAAATAATGAACTTAAAGATTTAATGAATAAATATTTCATCATATGTGAATTACAAGGAACACATAATCACATTACAAATCTCAAGACAACATAATTAGGAACATTAAATTTTTTAATCATACCTTTTATAACCAGTTTTACGTTTTTCTACAACTCACATCCTTCCCAATAAGGATTAAATATTCAATATCAAAGATACTACTACATTTACCCCTTAAAAAATAATGGAATTTCAAGCACAAAAAATATACAAAAAAAAAATAAAATCACTAATCAATGTTTGATGTTATTAACATAACATTTTTAATGATTCATGATACTTTCGACTCAATAAATCCATTATGTTGTTCACTTTTGTTGAATCGTAATTGTTTTGAAATCAAAATATTTTTTCATATCCAGTTATATTTTTTTCATCATGTTAAATTCATTCATAGTAAATATATACATCATAATGTGATGGTAAGTGAATATTTGACACTACGAACCATATAAATGATCTCCAATTATTTTAAGAAAAAAAACAACTAAAAATTTAAAATCAGGGTGGGGTAATTTAGATCATGAAGTTTCAAATGTGTTGATGAAAAATATATTAACCAATCAATATTATTTAGTAAAAACCCACATACTTTCAAAAAAGTATTAATGTAGATAGAAAATTCATCATTTCATTGGAAAACTCCAAAAATTGGGCATTTCCCAATTTTTTATTAATTAGAAAAAATAATCATCACAACAATTTTTTTAGATAAATTTAAATATTTTTTAAGTTATTAATGGTACTGGATTTGATAACCCTGAATTTGATTAACAAAAATCGTTTATATCCTAGTAATGTTGGAAAAAATTGAATCTCAACAACATTTGTAGGTCTTGACCATTCTTCATCGATTTTTTTAGGAATCAACTGAAATTATATATTTATAAAAAATGTTCCCATGGAATTAAATCTATTGTAACCATACATTTAGTTTGCTAATTTTTTTTCAATTCATTTCTTTGAGGGTTTCAGGACAATCTATATAATTGTTTCATGATCCATATAAATTTTTCAAAATAAAATAACATCATAAATAAAAATATAAAAAAATATCCATATATTCCTTGAATATTATATTAGCAACATGAATTAACATAGTAAGATCATTGTTTAAACCAAAGGGAACATAATGAAACTCATAATGCATATATCTAGTACAAAAAATATTTTTTTGGAATGTTGTCCTTCTTCAGCATCAGCTAATGGTACACGAATCTCATGTCAATCTTTGAAAAATGCCGATCTCACAAGATTTGAAAAACCATGTCATCAATATGAGGAAATTTATAGTTATTCTTACGAGTACAATAATTAAACTCTCCATAATAAATTAAAACACTCATGGAATTCTCTATCTTTTTATGAACCAAAATTGGATCACCTCATGGTGATATTAAAGGAGGGACGATACCATTATAATGCTTCTACAAAAACTAAATTTTCCATTATTGAAGTTATACATGATCAATCTGAAATGGGTTTTTGGAAATTGTATTATCATTATGAACTATGGTACTAGTAAATTCAGCTTTCTAATCAAGTATATATTTAGGAAACTCATTAGGAAAAATATCTACGTATTAATTTACCAACGAGATATCATTAATCTGAATAGTTCCCTTCTTTTCAATAGTACGTGTAAGGTAAATTTCATTTAAAAGTTATTAAAATTTCCCCACATACTTATATTTTCTAAATTCAATGGTTTCATTCTTGTTTACAAACAAAAAATAAATATAAAAAACAAATTCCAAATCTCTTCAATAAATATTATCATGGTAAATGTAAATCCAATTCATACGCATAATAAAATCAAATTGTACAAGGGAAAAAACACCACGTTATTTTGGAAATTTCCTTCTATAAATAACAACATGACTATTCTTATAATTTGTCTTTCCATATAATTTTCCCTTGGAGTTTTTACCATATTTGTTTTATTTATTTCAGGTGTTGAAATTTTAAATTTCCAATAAAATTCTTTAGAAATAAATGAATGTATAGTACTCGCCTCACAAAAGACATTATAAAAATATGAATAAATAAAATAACTGGATACCACTTAATTGGATGGGCAAACATCAGCTAATGTAATCTCAATGGATTTTACGACATTGTTCTACTTATGATAAGATTATATACCATTATTTGGATCTTTCATGGGGCATGAATTTTTATAATTCCACATGTAATCATATTTTAGACACTTTATAAATTTTTTATTAGATTTACATATAATATCATTAAAATTATAATCTAGGTCAATATTTACAAAGAACCCTATTTATTAAAACATATTATTTTTGTAAATGAATTACAAAATCTGATTTTCTCCACACTTACAAAAAACCGAAAACAAAATTTTATTACCTTCAGATATATTTTATTGATTCATATACATTTCTTTCAATCTGGTCCTCTTTTTCTACTTAATTAATGTTTTCATTTAATCATGAAAAAATTACATTTCAATCCTCTAAGAAAATCTTAAAATATTCTCATAGATTTTAACTTCCATGAAATCATATTTCCTTTGATATCTTAGATTTAATATGGAGTAAAATAATTGATTTTAAGATAATGATCTCGAATAAGATATTATAATATCATGGAAATCAGTTTATGTTTTCTTAAAACATGGCCACTGACACATCCTCTATCTATTTAAATTCATTTAATTTCATTTTCATTCTATGTCGAACCACCATAAGATAATATATTTCAAGGAAACATTTCATAAATTCATTCCATTCTATGGCATCAATATCCTCAATATCTAATGTATTCTTGACCATTGAACACCATTGGTTTGCTTCACCATCATAGAACAAATTGAAATCCTAAACATTTAATTATATTAACTCTTCATGACATTGAATATGTTTTCAAGGGTTTTAATCCACCCTTTATCCTCCATTTGGTCAAAGTTATCCAATCAATTCACTAAGTTTCTACCTTATAAAATATTACACTATCATCATCTTCCATTTCGGTTTCATTGTTTGTTTTCATTCATGTATTACACCACCATTTATAACGTTCGTTAACTGATTAATTACTAAAAATTATAGCTCTATTCCAATTCATTCCATTCCAGGTTTCATATTCGGAATGGCAATAGCCCCTTGATGCATTCCTAATTCAGCATCCATATTTCATCTTTGGGAAACCATTCTTCACAAACAGATATTATAAGAACATGAAATAATAAAATTATATATCATATAAAAAAGACCAAAAGGTAAAAATATCTAATGATATAATAATAATGTAATATTAACCCTAAAATTTATCTAAACCATGATCAAATAGTAACTATAATGAATGTAGAATTAACATTACATAATATAGTCAATATAGCTAGATTACATTTTTTCATATTCCCAATGTTATTTTTTTATTGTTTTAGATAATTAATATATAATTCATACATGGAATTCCATATGAACTCATTGTAGATACTAATCAAATAGTGTCTGTTTTTTCGAAAATAAATATTATTTTAAAAAAACATGAATTGTTTCCTGAAAAATATTCACAAAATTCATCTAGACTTCTCATTTCCCTTAATCATCATTAATCTATATGAATAGAACTTAATACAAAAGTTGAGAATAAAATAATCATTAAGGAAAATAAAATGGAAATAAACTATTACTCTATTAAGACATATAAACATATGATACTATTTTCACAATGACAATCTTCTTACATATAAAGAACCTTATGCACACGTTATTAAAAAAAATATATTTCCATAAAACATAGAAAACATAAATAAATAAATTAGTTATCATGGTTAATCATTTATTTATGATGCTACCTCTCATTAATACCATATGATTTGTAACCCTTATGATTATATTACATTGTAACCCTCATTATTACTATACAATGTAACCCTCATGTCTACCCTATAGTGTAACCATTTTATTTGAACATAGAGTAACCATTACGCCTAACCTCAAACATAAACAAAAAAATGCATTGGAGGAAGATATAGGTCCCACCATTCATCATAAAAACATCCCATAAACCATATTTTATTTAGAAAACAATAATACTCGAAGTCATTAAAATAACTCCTCTAGA
Organism: Viscum album; assembly: GCA_963277665.1. NCBI lineage: Eukaryota > Viridiplantae > Streptophyta > Magnoliopsida > Santalales > Viscaceae > Viscum > Viscum album. The sequence goes on along the minus strand of OY728121.1, from coordinate 1,003,239,737 downwards.
AAAAGGCACTTATTAATGGAATATTGCGCCCATATAAATGGAAAAATTTATTAAAAATAACCATGTAATATTTTAAATAAAAAAAATTATTCCTTCATTATTGTGAGAATTTCTTATCATGTCTTATATTCTTAAAAATCTTCATTTTTAATTTTTTAAAAAGTTCAAATTAACAGTTAATTTTTAAAGAGAATCCCAACCCTTTGGTTTTTCATACATCAAATGTCATCAATATTTAAGTAAAATAGTTTTAATAGTGTGATTTATATTTTATTAAACTATATTTATTTTTCAAATATCCTTCATTACTATTTTATAAAATATTTTCACCCCTTTAATATTAACATTTATTTATTTTCTTTGTTTTGGGTGACTTCGCCTCATGGTGTCATGGTGGGTATATTATTAACATTGATGTAAAAAATAAAATAATAATCTTTATGTGATAATATATATAAGTTATATTAAAAAATTACAATTTTTTTAAAATTTCCATCAATACAGTATTAGTAAACAATAACTCATCATCCACGACTGTGGTGAATTGGTACACCATAGATGAAGATTTTATATTTATGAATAAATGATGAAAATAAATGGTTCTATGAAGAATATAAAATTTAACATGATAATATTTAAGTTAATATATATTTATTACGTTATCATATTAATTTTTTTTGGAAGTTATGATAATTTATTTGTTTTAAATAATTTAAAGGAGATGGAGGTGTAATTTACCTCTTCAATATTTTCTCGCTGGGTACCTCTGTAAAGATAATTTAAGTGGTATTTTTGTGAGAAATGAATAACAATAATTTATAAATGTATTGGGAGGGAAGATTTTTCCAAAAGGATATATTATCTATAAGGCTCATGGTGAAGAAATTTTATAAAGTAATTGACAACATTTTATAGTTTTCATGGGGGAAAATTTGGAATTAAAAAAATTAAGCTATAATAATTATAATATAAGGATATTGATATAATAAATGACTAAAAATAAAAGTATATCACCTTATAGACCACATATTATTATGTTTTGAATTTTCAATATTTTTTCATTTTTATATAATTAAATAAAATATTTTTTTTCAAGAAGTATAAATTTTGTAAAAATATGCTCACTTAATAACATGAACATTAACCACATAAAAAAGTTCCAAATTAGAAAATTTTTATTTTGTAACACTCAAATAATATCAACTTATAGTATTAATTAATTTTCATTAATATATAAATTTATATTTATATTATCATTTTTGATAAGATTAATTTTATCAATTCATTGATTAGATAATTATTGTATCTGCATTATTAAAGTCATTATGGTTATTATTTGTTCTCTAATCATTAAATATAAGTATTAATTAAAAACAAAAAATTATTATCAATAAAATTAATATATATTATTGAATATATTATCTAGAAAACCATATACTAAAATATTATTCAAATAAACTACTATAGTGTGAACAACTTGACATCCATTAAAAATAAAATATTATATGTGTCCTAATGTAATTCATGTGGGTCCAAAATTACCCTAATTCGATTAAAAATTTTATATTTTCCGATATATACACTTAAACATTAATATATTTAGATTATGTTTCAATTAATAGTTTTTATAATTTTAATGAAAAACATTTTATTTATTTTCTCCTTCTTGGAAAAGCACTTCATCTACTTTTCATATAAAGTAATATTAATTATCTCAAATATAAAAAATAAAAATAAATTATCATTATAATAATTTAAATAGACTCAATATTATAATTTATATACATTTATAAATTATATTTACTCATATCCATGTCTAAATAAAATCTTAAAGTAAAATTTTTTCATTTCTTTCCTAACACCAATATTGCACAAGAATTCGATAAGATTCATGTTATATAACTCAAAAATATGAAATTAACACATAAAAACATCAATAATACAATATCATTAATAGAAAATTTATGGAAATATTTTCATCATACTATTATTATCTATAGGATATCAGTTTTTACTTTGTTAATGTTGTATATGCACTACATCATCACTAATATTTATTATTATACTTATGATGAAATAAATTATAAATTATATTTCATGATGGATTATTTTACATTAATTATATTATAATACCATAATTTAGTTATTTCACTAGTTAATTAACTATTAATATCATAATTATGTCTTGATGATGTCACATAAAAAATACCACAGTTTAAAAAAAACATTATTATTTATTGTTCACGAGAAAAAAATACTTTTTAGATTTATTTGACTTTTTTTAATAATATAACTTTTAATTCGAAAATTCTCATGTGAAATTAGTTTTTTATAAGAAAAATTATATAATTTGGATATTATGGCCTTCAATATATATCCATAAAATCAACTATTTAATGAATGAATTACATTACATAATGAATATAACACTTTAACAAATGAATTTGGAAAAATATATTATCAATACATGGGTTGTTACATAATAATTGAAAATAATGTAATTGTATGTGTATGCGAATGTGGTCATAAATTTTTAATTTTATACCAAATTACTCATAGACTATGAATCATATATTATTACTTCCGGTTTTTTAACCAAAAATATATAATTTATAAGAGTTTAGAATAACAAATAATTAATCATGATCCATGATAATATATTAAATTTAAAAAGACATGAATTTTAAGAATACACATACTAATTTAAAATCATTTCATTTTTTGAGGGTCACTTCTATGATAATAATAGAGTAAATGTCTCTTAGATTATTGGGTGCACTCCCAATTTTATAATTTCTATAGATAATGTTAACTCCTATGAAAATCATAATAGATATAGTCAAAAACTAAAATTGATCACTCCATTTTTTAATCGATATTATGTCATCATATATCGTGGTTTACCAACCACATAATAGTACTATATATTTATAACACCACCCATATGATACATAAAACAATATATAATTAATCATCATTCCATCATAGAATAACCCATAGAAAAGGAATGGGTTTCATTAACATTTCATTATCTCATCATCATAATTTTTCTAGATAAATAATGGTCATAGTATCATAAAATCATTCTTTATTTCATCATAGTTTAAATAGTAAATGGTAATGTAACATGTTTCATAAAATCATCACAAAAATATAATAATGATTTTTTATCCAATGATACTATGTGAATGGTATCCTAATAAATATCACTAATGAATCAAAAAAATATGTAATTGATTTTGAAATTGGTGAAAATGCATTTAAAACCAAATATGAACATTTCATTAAAAATTTGAACATAATTATTATTTTTGACATTAATTAAAAATGAAAAATTCAAATAATATCTTAAAAAATTATTTTCCATCAAATTACCCTAGTAAATTTATAAATTAATAATCAATGAAATTAACGGTTATGATAGTAGGAAAATTCATTCTTTTAATAAATTTTATATGAAAGCATTCTATTCACTATAATGTAAAAATTCATTATTGTGTCTCGCAATTTTTTTTTTTCAAATATTCCATTGAAAAGTTGTTAATGAATATAATATGTAGAAAAAAATTTTATTTCTCAAAAATTACAGAATATTTATTAACATCTTCAATTATTTTTGGAAAACATGAAAATTGGAGAAAATAATAATCGAAATAAGTTTATATGTCGTCATATTTATAAAAACAAATATAATTCATTTTATGTAAAAAATATAGGAAAATGATTCTAACAATAATGAAACAGAATGGGTTAAACGAACATGTCCCCCATGTTGACCCACCATGTGGCTTGACAAACATTCCCTATCACTAGAGGCTAGAAAAAATCTCCTTGGTATCATCATAAAATATTTTGGGAATGATTCTCCTGAAAACACAAATTATCATATCTCATATATAACAATAAGTTGATAAATATAGATTAAATAAAGAATGAAGAAATATACAGTATTGAGACATATTAATAGAAATATAATTCACAAAAAAACTAACATGTCTATGACTAAAATAGTATCATCCTCTGATCATCCAAAATAACCACCCAAAAACATAAATAAGAATAATTAACAATGATAATTCAAAATCAACATTAAAAACTTACCTTTACATGTATCATTAATATCCACGACCTCACACACCCATTTTCATTTGTTAGGCGTGAGAAAAATTCATACTATAATATTAGAATCATTATTAAAAAATATTTTCAAAACGAAACAATATGTTCATGCTTTAATACTAATTAATTTATATAAACCATTTTCTTTTACAATTATTTTCTATAAAATATTTTTTATGACATTAAAACATATCATATTCAAACAAATAAGAATATGAAAGTTTTAACGAACCATAAAATTCAAGGGAAATTTTTTCTTAATTTTCTTGGGAATTTTACAGGAACGCAGTTTCTGACGGCACTTGATTCCGAGGCCCAGTGTGCCCGGAATTTCTATTCGAAGTTTAGCTCGGGTACATTCTGTGAACGAACGAGCGGGTTTTTCTAACTTTTGAACCGGTGCTCGAAATCGAATTCCGAGGGCACCGATAGATTTGCAGTGCCAGTAATTGCTTAGGAACACCATTTCCGGAGTTGCGTTTTCACGGGAGGAGTTGTTAAAAATTTGTGGAAGATAAAATAAAAAATTGAGTTACAACTTTTATTTCCATTAAGTGGTTTATCCGTTGAGTGGAAGTTGGGGTAACCACCCAACATCCCATGGGAGGCTATGAGAGTGGTGGGGCCAACACGAACCCCACCCCTTCATATTCCCTAACTCCTTCAACTCACCACTAATTTTGATAACTTAAGTTAATTAAATAGGTGAGTTAAATTAGAATGTTTACAATTTAAATGCTTAAGTTATGTTAATAAAATATGTAAGGGACTTATTTTATTTTTTTGGGGACTTGTTGCTTTAAGAGTTTTTGGGAGAAAACCTAAGGAGCTTGAAGAACTTCTACCGCATTGACGATGAATTTGAAGAACGCGAAGAACGCCGGATTCCTCGGAGATCGGTGATGCGACACCGTCCCCGTAACGTGACTCTCTTCATCTGCGGCGTTTTCTTCCACGACGGTTATTTCCGTGACGAAACCTCGCTCAACGATTCGATGAGGTAGTGGTTTATTTATTCGTTTGTTTCTGATTTCATCATCATTGGTTTATCTTCTATTTTGAACCGCCCGTTATCGCAATAACGGGAGGAGGTCGGACTGCACAAACACGACCAACCCTCCTCCCCATTGTTGGTTGATTTTTGTTGCAGCTTGTGTAAGGTGGCGTGGTTCCAAATAACAGCGCGAGAAATGATAACAAAAGGGCGGAGAAACGTGGCGTCGTCGCTCCGTACCATTGGAAACAAACAAATCCACGGTTCCATCATGTCGCGCCAAAGAACCTTGAAGGAACCTCAAAGCACCGCGGCCGGGGCGGGGCCACGGCGGAGGTGCGCGACGCCGTCGCGCCGTGCAGGACGGACCAAGTCGGCGGCCTGTTCCAGGCTGTGGCGGAGCAGGGGAACCGGCGGTCGGTTCCGGGCCTCCGGGATCGAAGCAGGGGGACCAGCCTTGCCATTCCTGTGTCGGCAGCAGCCGGCCGGCTTGTGCGGGACGGCCGGTCAGTGGAGGATCCGGGGGTTACAAACCCCTGGCGTCCAGCTCGAGCGGCCCCCCATTATGGTGGCTGCGATTACGAAAACAGGGGGGCATGCACCCCCCCTCCCCACATCATCCGCTCGGCCGACCGGCCGAGCCCCTGGCCAGCGTGCTGGGTCGGGCCGCACCTAAGCAGGCCGGACCCGGACCTGGGTCGGGTCGACCCGGTACGGGCCGACCCAGGGGGTATCGGGCTGGGTCGGACCGGGCCCGAACAGCCTAATACCGGACTATTTCGGTCTGTTACCCATAACATGGGTTGCGGACCTCCGATCGACGCACCTTTAGCGGCGATGCTATCCTTGGAACGAGATGGTCATTTCGATATATTACACTCAAGGTTTCGGAGTACTTTGGGTTCAGCCGGGTTGGTTCGTACATGAAATGTCACGACCCCCTCCCAACAATGTGTACCCCTCCAGGGCCGGCAATGTGAGAAGGGAGATAATGACCCCCGAGTCCCGCCTCCAGTAGGCCCTGGGTTGGCGACTAGCACCGAGGGTATAATCCACACACTAATGGGAGGAATTACCCTCTAAGAGAACACATGCAAAAGAGAGAGATAGAATAGACTCCATCCAACTCCATATCATAACTGAAAATATAAAACAAACCCAAGTACATATATGAAATTTCATGCAAAATACTACAACTGAAAGGGAAAACTAAAAGTACCCAATAGAAAGAAAAACGGAAGCGACCACAAGCCCGAACAACTCCTCCTCCAACCGCAAGCTAGTAGTAACCAGCTTGATCTCCAACCTGCTCCAAGTGACCTTAAAAACAGTTTATATGTACATAGGGTGAGTATAACAGTATACTCGGTAGGATCCTCCCCAAGACTCTCGTGCAAAAGTAAAGAAAGCATGCTAAAGCCCAGTGAACAACAAGTGAAACTAACTCGTTATCTAAACAAGTATACTATGTTCCCAACCTCACCATGGCTACTCTCACCAAGTAACGCATACAAGAATATAGAATATAGTAAATAATATCAATGGTACCCCGCTACTACTTCCCCACTGGTTTTCCGCTTTTCCCCAACGACATACGTCATTTGCATCTCTCTCCAAAGGCTTGCCCGCAGACACCTGGGCTAAGCTCCACAATCTGCACCTCGTGCACCACATAGGATTGGCCGCAGACACCTGGGTGAATCACCACACCGTCCTCACAACCAAAGGTAACCAGGTAATTTCTGGGAGCCACCACAGCTCGCATAACGTGTATCATACGTCGGGTATAATACCTCAAGCCATTACAGCCCATACTCCGAGTAAGGATCCTCAAGCCATCACAGCCTATACACGTTACACCTATAGTAGTCCATAGGGTACTATATCCAGAATATATGCATGTGAATAACCACAAGCCATTACAGCCCTCTACACACATATATGGGGTAACTAACCGCTTGCCTCATGGCACAAGTATCTACCAAGAGAAGAGAGAGGGGCCAAAGGGGGTAGTCAGCCCTTCAACCTCCCATCAGAATGTTGGGGAAAACACCCCCCCAGGGCTCATAATCCCAGGGGGGTCAGTTTCCCTTACCGACAGGGTGGAGTATCGTATAGAAACACAAAAATACAGAATATATATTACTCACAACCACACTATGGGCATCACCTAGTCATAAGCACAACTGCAGCTAACGTCTCTCAAACTCCAGGCTGCTACTTCTAAGACTAGGTATCCTATAAGCACACATCCATTTGAAGAGCTTTATTAGATTACTCAATTCTCATTTTATCAATTCCACTGTACGTTAATTAATTCTTTAAACATTAATTAACCATGAACAATTTGCCACATTAAACTAAATTGGAATCACATTCAAAACTGCTCATTTTTAGGATTCACATTACTAATAAATTCCAGTTTCTCCATCCCCATGGATTATCACCATTTAATCAAACATTCATTACAGAATTACTTTTCCACATTCCCAGGCATTCTAGAAAAACATCCTATGCTTCTAAACACAAAGGAGGCTCAACACTGTGAGTAGATATACTACCCGTCGAGTCTTTGCCGCCTATAGAAAGAGCATATACCCATCCTCCATCGGGAGGCTAAACACGGAAAGCACGTGGCATACCCCGCGTGTCTTCGCCTCCTTCGGAAAGAGGGTAAGCAAGACCAGCTGCCTTGAGCAGTGGGGAAAAGTAAAGCAGATAAGCAACCAAACCAAACCACCAACATCAAACCATCACATTCATCTCATACCATCACCCTTGGTGTCCTCCCCGACACCCATATGCATAAACCGATGCATCTCGCCACACTAGGTGTCATCCGCTGCCACAACCACCAGTCTCCATGCCTCCACATATCACAACAGCCATCCATGCTCACATCACAGCACAAGCAGCAGGAAAACAAACATCACAAAGTGGGCTCTCAGCCCTTTAACAAACAAGAGGGTAACTCAGAACCCTTTTAGAAATTCCCACATAATCTGTTCTCTAATCCATATTGAATTAACAGATTCATTAACATGCCTCTTTATCTTTAGCCAATTATTTAACAAATGATTTCGGCTTTACATTATTTATCAATTTCCATCATAAACGAGCAACAAATTAAAGAAAATCATAGATATCACTCTATTTAGGAAAAAATATGAGGCAAACCGTTATCACGGTACAAAGTAACAACATACGATCAACCAATTCTTTTAATCCGGTTCAAGTATTTAATTAGGTCAATTTCATTGTGATCCAAAGAGATAAATCATGCTAATTCTATGATTGCACATATACAATTAGAGAAGCCATGAATCCCCTACCTCGAAGAGTTCTTGACGTCCTTTATCCACACAACGGGTCACAGTCCTCTTCTCCTCACGATAGCTGCATCCACCAGAGGATGCCACAGTATGACAGTACCAACCAACCCCAAGAAAACCCATTAGAACCATGGAGATTATATGCTAATATGGAAGGAAGAACAAGAGAAGGTGATCCCCGAAGGAATGATGATAAAACATACCTTATATCGAAGAACGATCGACACAACTTGGTTGCATCAACAGAGAGGAACTGATCTGAGTAACGTTTGATTGTGAAACTCCTACGAGAATGATTGCAAGGTTCTAGTGTCTCATAGATGAGAACCAGGAGGAAGAACAACGAAGAATGATATCTCGTTCCTTTTAAAAAAAAATTAGAGAGGCGACAGTTTAAGATCCGGTTTATTCTCCATTAAAAACGGATCGCATTAACCCACGCGGTTTGACCAAGTAAAAACATCCCGGCCTTAGGAATAATTAATATAGGATTTATGGCCTTTGAATCGGCCATAAAGTCCTTAAAATAAGGTTTTAAAAGTATTTTACGTCAAAGAAATCTTCAAATTTACGAAGCTGGAAACACTGTTCACATACTCAAAATTTGGCAAAGTATGGAATCGGTAGCTCTTATGGAGTCTGGAAACACTGTTCATTCGTGAAATTTGGCTAAGTATGGAATCGGTAGCTCTTATGGAGTCTGGAAACACTGTTCATTCGTGAAATTTGGTAAAATATGGAATCGGTAGCTCTTATGAAGTCTGGAAACACTGTTCACAGAACTAAAAAAATTGGCAAAGAAAAGAAAAGTTCACCGATAGAACCTTACTGATAGAAACACAAGACTACTGATAGATCCTCACTGATAGAAGTTCACCGATCGGACCTCACCGATAGAAACACTATTCACTGAACCTCACTGATAGAAGTCCACCGATAGGACCTCACTGATAGAAACACTGTTCACTGAACCTCACCGATAGAAGTCCACCGATAGAACCTCACCGATAGAAACACTGTTCACAGAACTAGAAATTTGGCAAAGTGTTAGCCGAGCTACTACTGGACTGCGGCTACAAGTATACCGAGCTAACAGTATGCCATGGCTACCGGTAAACCCAGCTACCGGTAGGATGCGGCTACCGGTAGACTGAGCTACCGGTAATCAACAGCTACCGGTAGACCGAGCTACCGGTAATCAGCAGCTACCGGTAGACCGAGCTACCGGTAATCAGCATCTACAGGTAGACCGAGCTACTGGTAGGCAGCAGCTACCGGTAGACCGAGCTACCGGTAATCAGCAGCTACCGGTAGACCGAGCTACCGGTAATCAGCAGCTACCGGTAGATCGAGTTACCGGTAGGCAGAAGCTATCGGTAGACCGAGCTACCGGTAATCAGCAGCTACCGGTAGACCGAGCTACCAGTAATCAGCAGCTACCGGTAGACCGAGCTACCGATAGGCAGCAGCTGGGGGATAAGTCACCTTGTCCTCCCGGAACACCTCCAACACCACATTTTCACAAAGTAATGGACCAGGGAGGTCCGGGCCATTACATTAGATACCTATCAAAACATTCTCGTCCTCGAGAATTAAAAACCAACCCAGAAGAAAAGAGGGGTCCGAACAACCACCCCATAAGATACCTCTCAGGGGAAAACCACCATGAGTTGTTCGAAAGCTGGAACAAAACTCTGACATCCGGGAACAAACAATCCATACCCAAACAATTCATTCACAACATCACATCAAAGGTACATAAATAAAACATGAAAGGTCTAACCAGAGCGGATACATCATTACATGGAAAGAGTTAAACATTAAAAAACTCTGGGTACTGAGCACGTATCTGCGACTCACACTCCCAGGTACTCTCCTCCATGCCACCGTGTCGCCACAGGACACGAACTAAGGGGATAGAACGCCCACGCAACACCTTCTCGTTGTGGTCTTGGATCTCCACAGGTCGCTCCTCGAAGGTTGCATCATCGTCAATATCGATCTCTCCCCAATCGATAACATGAGATTCATCATGAAGATAACGACAGAGCTGCGATAAATGGAAAACATCATGTATCCGACTCATCTGAGGGGGAAGTGCTACTCGATACGCCACAGATCCAACACGTGCTAACACCTCGAAAGGACCAACAAACCGGGGAGAAAGCTTACTTCCACGACCAAACCTTCGTTGCCCACGACGGGGAGTCACCTTTAGAAACACATTATCCCCAACATTAAACTCTAACAGTATCCTTCTTTGATCAGCATATGATTTCTGACGATCCTGTGCTGTCTTCATCCTCTCACGAATCACCTGAACCATCTCTGTTGTATTCTGCACTAGTTCTGGTCCGAGGATTGCTGACTCTCCGACCCCAGTCCAGCACAACGGAGAATGGCATGGCCGGCCATACAAGGCTTCAAACGACGCCATACCGATGGTAGAGTGAAAACTATTATTGTAAGAGAATTCTACCAAGGGTAAGTGCTTCACCCATGAACCTCCAAAATCAAGAACACAAGAGCGCAACATGTCTTCAAGAGTCTGGATGGTTCGCTCTGTCTGACCATCCGTTTGAGGATGAAAAGCAGTGCTAAGGCATAATTGAGATCCAAAAGCATGTTGGAGACCTCTCCACACCCTAGAGGTAAAACGAGGATCTCGATCAGAAATGATCGTCCTAGGTACTCCGTGAAGCCTCACCACCTCCTCTAGATACTGCCTCGACAAAACCTCCACTGAGCTCGACTCCTTGATTGCTATGAAGTGGGCCGATTTAGTTAAACGATCCACTACCACCCATATAACATCATGTCCTCCGGGAGCTCGAGGTAAACCTGTAACAAAGTCCATTGAGATGTCCTCCCACTTCCACTGAGGAATCTCTAAGTGCTGGAGAAGACCACCAGGAACACGGTGTTCGGCCTTCACCTTCTGGCAGACTAAACATCGAGACACATATTCTGCAACTGAACGCTTCAGCCCAGGCCACCAAAACTGACTCCTCAAGGATCGGTACATCTTCGTCACACCAGGATGTACCACCAAGGGTGAACTATGGAACTCTCCGAGAACAGTCCCGCGCATCGCCAAGGGAACAAAAAGCCTGCCATGATACAACACTCGGTGTTGTTCATCCTCCGACCAACCATCAGGGGCCTCACCACATACAACTCTGTCTCTCCAAACTTCCACCTCTAGATCACCCAACTGATACTCTTCCACCTTCTGCATCAGGGATGACTGCACCGTCATCTGGAAAAGAAAACCTCTACCCCCAACTTCTCCCATATCTAGATGCAAAGCTGATAGCTCTTCCATCACTCTCCAGGAATCACCAGATTCACGCACAACATCATTACGTGACTTCCGACTCAGTGCATCAGCAACAACATTTCCCTTCCCAGGTGTATACGATATTTCGAAGTCGTATTCCTGCAAGAACTCCATCCACCGAAGCTGCCTCAAGTTCAAGTCGCGTTGGGAGAAAACATACCTCAAACTCTTATGATCGGTGAAAACCACAAAGTGCTCAACAACGAGGTAATGTCTCCACATCTTCAGAGCAAACACCACGGCTGCCAACTCAAGATCATGGGTGGCATAGTTGCGTTCATGGGGACGCAACTTCCGAGACCCATAAGAAACAACGGACCTCTGATGCATAAGAACACAGCCTAGCCCCAGATGTGAAGCAACACAGAAAACGTCAAACTGGACTCCCTCCGTTGGAAGACAAAGGACTGGAGCACTTACCAAATTCTCCTTTAGATACACGAAAGCTTTCTGACACTGATCAGTCCATATGAACGCTTGATCCTTCCTGCTCAAAGCTGTCAGAGGAGTCGCAACTCGGGAGAAATTAGCCACAAACCTCCTGTAATAGCCTGCGAGACCAAAGAAACTTCGCACCTCTGACACGGTCTTGGGGGCTGGCCAAGACACCACTGCTTTTATCTTTGAAGGATCCACAGCTACTCCCTGTTGGGACACAACGTGTCCCAAGAAACAAACTTCTCGAGCCCAGAACTCACACTTGGACAACTTCCCAAACAACCGATGTTGGCGAAGAACTCCCAAAATGGCTCGTAGATGCTCTGCATGATCCTCTTCTGATGTGGAGTATACAAGGATGTCGTCGATGAAAACCACAACAAACTTGTATAGGAATTCATGGAACATAGCATTCATCAACCCCATGAAAACAGCTGGAGCATTTGTCACGCCGAATGGCATTACAACAAACTCATAATGCCCATGACGACAGCGGAATGAAGTCTTCGGGATATCCTCATCCTTTACACGCATCTGATGATATCCTGACCGCAAGTCGATCTTTAAAAACCAACTTGCACCCTTCAGTTGATCGAATAGGTCATCAGTCTGCGGGAGAGGATAGCGGTTCTTTATTGTCACTTTGTTTAAGCGACGATAATCGACACACAACCGCAAACTGCCATCAGCCTTTTTCACAAACAAAACTGGTGCACCCCACGGTGACACACTTGGCCGAACAAAACCACACTGCAACAGGCCATCGAGCTGAATACGTAGCTCTCGTAACTCATAAGGGGCCATCCTGTACGGAGACATAGAGATAGGAGACGCTCCTGGCTGTAGCTCGATCCCAAACTCGATCTCTCGTCGAGGGGGTAAGGATACAACCTCTTCTGGAAAGACATCAGGGTACTCCTCTACGACCCTAGGAAAAGCCAACTGTTGAACCTCTGAAGAACTCAGCATCATCCCAGCCATCATGGATGATAAGGATGAAACTCGTCTATGACACATCCGAGGATCTCTCTCACCAACAAACACTACTTCATCTCCGTCTTCATCAAAGAAAACGACCTTCTTCCTGTAGCAATCCACAATATCCTGCACCGAATACAACCAATCCATGCCGGGGATGACATCATATGGTTGTATTCGTAAACATAGGAAATCTCCCTAAGAGCGGTGCTTCCCCAACACTAGCTCACAGTCTATACATACTTCAAACAAGCTAGCTCGACCTCCAACTGGCGTAGTCAATGCCAAGGGCACTAGAAGACTCTCTACCTCAAGTCCCAAAGCGTGGACAAGGGTAGGGGATATAAAGGAGTGTGTCGCTCCTGAATCAAACAAGGCATACATCATGGTAGAAAACAAGCAAAGGGTACCTCGGACGACGTCTGGCTCGCCTGGAGCTGGCAACGCTAGAGCATGAAGTTGACCACGACCACCTCCACGGCCTCTCTGACCCTGATGACGACCACCACCACGGCTGTGCTCTGCTCTCTGAGGACAGGGAGCGTCATGGGGCTGTCCTCTGCCTGCTCCATCTACCCTCTGGTGATCTAAAGCTGGTGCAACCTGCTGCTGCTGCCTCGGTTGGAACTGCCTCAACGGAGGAACCTGGAGTGGAGCGCCTGGTGCACGATGACTGCTCTGAAAAGTCGGGCACTCCCGCTGCTGATGACCACGACCACCACAAGAAAAAGAAGCGCCCGATCCCTTGGCATAGGCCTGAGAGTTGCTGCCTCCGGAGAAACGAGATGGGAAGGGCTGGGACCTACCCCCAGGTGAACAGAAACTCTTCTGCCCTGAAAACCGGGAACCCCGGACCACAGCTCTGCTTCGTGAGGAATCATGACGATTCCCCTCTCGTGACGATCTGGTCCTGGTCAAAGTCCTCTCAACAACCTCTGCCCTCACCAGCACCTCAAGATATGTCTTCAGCATAAATGGGTTGACCTGGCGCTGGATCTCTGGACACAAAGCCTCCTCGAAATGCCTCGTCCTGGCCTCCTCATCTGGTAACAGGTCTGAAGCATATCGTAGAAGGTTCCTGAAATGGATTCCAAACTCTCGAACACTAGATCTCCCCTGTCGAAGGGTAAGAAGCTCCTGGCGACTGGATGCCTTCGCAGTCGATGAAAGAAACTCGACTCTAAACCTGTCTCGAAACTCCTCCCACGAGATCGCTGACTCCTCAAGATCCCCGAGGAACAGGAACCACCATTGTCTCACTGCTCCACGCAACATCGTCACAACCAAGGACACTCAGTGTTCCTTCCGAGCACGAATCGAACTGAAGCCTATCTCGACCTCCTCCAACTAGTCTTCTATGACTGCATCTGAAACGGAGCCCTCATACTTCTGTAGACTCTGGCGCTGAAACTCTTGGAGTGTCTTCCTCCAAGTGTCATCGTCGTCAACCACTACCCGGCGGCGATCTGCTGGAATAGCCTGCTGGGCACCTTCGGCGCAAACCTGATGAGGATGTGGACCTGGAGCCATACCTGTAAAATAACAACTGTTAGAGCTCCTAAGCCTGGAATATGGAAGACTCAACATTAATTAATTAATTATTTTGTTTTATTAATTTTTGGTTACCTATCCCAAGGTCTACCCATTCAAACACAGGCGCAAAGAATAATGATGCATGACCCTTTCCTAGGTCTCTACCCTGCAACCAATATCACTTTGTTTAGTAGCCACCGTAAACTTAAAGTTCCGTGAAACGGATCATAGGGGGCCCTGAACGCCTATTTCTCTGCCGGTCTCCAGTGTTTACCCCACTTGCAAAACATGAATGACACCGTTTCCCTACCATCCCATGCATCCTCACATGTGCCTAACTCCAAACTCCATCCTATCCTTCAACTAGACCTCTGATACCACTCTGTCACGACCCCCACCCCACAAAGTGTACCCCTCCAGGGCCGACAACGTGAGAAGGGAGATAATGACCCCCGAGTCCCTCCTCCAGTAGGCCTCGGGTTGGCGACTAGCACCGAGGGTATAATACACACACTAATGGGAGGCATTACCCTCTAAGAGAACACTTGCAAAAGAGAGAGATAGAATAGACTCCAACCAACTCCATCTCATAACTGAAAATATAAAAGAAACCCAAGTACATATATGAAATGTCAGGCAAAAGTACTACAACTGAAAGGGAAAACTAAAAGTACCCAAAAGAAAGAAAAACGGCAGCGACCACAAGCCCGAACAGCTCCTCCTCCAACCGCAAGCTAGTAGTAACCAGCTTGATCTCCAACCTGCTCCAAGTGACCTGAAAAACAGTTTATATATACATAAGGTGAGTATAACAGTATACTCAGTAGGATCCTCCCCAAGACTCTCGTGCAAAAGTAAAGAAAGCATGCTAAAGCCCAGTGAACAACAAGTGAAACTTACTCGTTATCTAAACAGGTATACTATGTTCCCAACCTCACCATGGCTACTCTCACCAAGTAACGCATACAAGAATATAGAATATAGTAAATAATATCAAGGGTACCCCGATACTACTTCCCCACTGGTTTGCCACTTTGCCCCAACGACATACGTCATGTGCATCTCTCTCCAAAGGCTTTCTCGTAGACACCTGGGCTAAGCTCCACAATCTGCACCTCGTGCACCACATAGGCTTGCCCGCAGACACCTGGGCGATGCACCACACCGTCCTCACAACCAAAGGTAACCAGGTAATTTCTGGGAGCCACCACAGATCGCATAACGTGTATCATACGTTGGGTATAATACCTCAAGCCATTACAGCCCATACTCCGAGTAAGGATCCTCAAGCCATCACAACCTATACACATTACACCTATAGTAGTCCATAGGGTACTATATCCAGAATATATGCGTGTGAATAACCACAAGCCATTACAGCCCTCTACACACATATATGGGGTAACTAACCGCTTGCCTCATGGCATAAGTATCTACCAAGAGAAGAGAGCGGGGCCAAAGGGGGTAGTCAGCCATTCAACCTCCCATCAAAATGTTGGGGAAAACACCCCCCCAGGGCTCAGAATCCCAGGGGTGACAGTTTCCCTTACCGACAGGGTGGAGTAGCGTATAGAAACACAAAAATACAGAATATATATAACTCACAACCACACTATGGGAATTACCTAGTCATAGGCACAACTACAGCTAACGTCTCTCAAACTCCAGGCTGCTACTTCTAAGACTAGGTATCCTATAAGCACACAACCATTTGAAGTGCTTTATTAGATTACTCCATCCTCATTTTATCAATTCCACTGTACGTTAATTAATTCTGTAAACATTAATTAACCATGAACAATTTACCACATTAAACTAAATTGGCATCACATTCAAAACTGCTCCTTTTTAGGATTCACATTACTATAAAATTCCAGTTTCTCCATCCCCGTGGATTATCACCATTTAATCAAACATTCATTATAGAATTACTTTTCAACATTCCCAGGCATTCTAGAAAAACATCCTACGCTTCTAAACACAAAGGAGGCTCAACACGGTGAGTAGATATACTACCCGTCGAGTCTTTTCCGCCTATAGAAAGAGCATAGACCCATCCTCCATCGAGAGCCTAAACACGGAAAGCACGTGGCATATCCCGCGTGTCTACGCCTCCTTCGGAAAGAGGGTAAGCAAGACCAGCTGCCTTGAGCAGTGGGGAAAAGTAAAGCAGATAAGCAACCAAACCAAACCACCAACATCAAACCATCACATTTATCTCATACCATCACCCTTGGTGTCCTCTCCGACAACCATATGCATAAACCGATGCATCTCGCCACACTAGGCATTATCCACTGCCACAACCACCAGTCTCCATGCCTCCACATATCACAACAGCCATCCAGCCTCACATCACATCACAAGCAGCAGGAAAACAAACATCACAAAGTGGGCTCTCGGCCCTTTAACAAACAAGAGGGTAACTCAGAACCCTTTTAGAAATTCCCACATAATCTATTCTCTAATCCATATTGAATTAATAGATTCATTAACATGCCTCTTTATCTTTAGCCAATTATTTAAAAAATAATTCCGGCTTTACATTCTTTATCAATTTCCATCATAAACGAGCAACAAATTAAAGAAAATCATAGATATCACTCTATCTAGGAAAAAATATGAGGCAAACCGTTATCACGGTACAAAGTAACAACATACGATCAACCAATTATTTTAATCCGGTTCAAGTATTTAATTAGGTCAATTTCATTGTGATCTAAAGAGATAAATCATGCTAATTCTACGATTGCACATATACAATTAGAGATGACATGAATCCCCTACCTCGAAGAGTTCTTGACGTCCTTTATCCACACAACGGGTCACAATCCTCTTCTCCTCACGATAGCTGCATCCACCAGAGGATTCCATGGTACGACAGTACCAACCAACCCCAAGAAAATCCATTTGAACCATGGAGATTATATGCTAATATGGAAGGAAGAACAAGAGAAGGTGATCCCCGAAGGAACGATGATAAAGCATACCTTATATCGAAGAACGATCGACACAACTTGGTTGCATCAACAGAGCGGAACTGATCTGAGTAACGTTTGATTGTGAAACTCCTACGAGAATGATTACAAGGTTCTAGCGTCTCGTAGATGAGAACCAGGAGGAAGAACAACGAAGAATGATATCTCGTTCCTTTTAAAAAAAATTAGAGAGGCAACAGTTTAAGATCCAGTTTATTCTTCATTAAAAACGGATCGCATTAACCCATGCGGTTTGACCAAGTAAAAACATCCCGGCCTTAGGAATAATTAATATAGGATTTATGGACTTTGAATCGGCCTTAAAGTCCTTAAAATAAGGTTTTAAAAGTATTTTACGTCAAAGAAAATGTCAAATTTGTGAAGCTGGAAACACTGTTCACATACTCAAAATTTGGCAAAGTATGGAATCGGTAGCTCTTATGGAGTCTGGAAACACTGTTCATTCGTAAAATTTGGCAAAGTATGGAATCATTATCTCTTATGGAGTCTGGAAACACTGTTCATTCGTGAAATTTGGCAAAGTATGGAATCGGTAGCTCTTATGGAGTCTGGAAACACTGTTTATTCGTGAAATTTGGCAAAGTATGGAATCAGTAGCTCTTATGAAGTCTGGAAACACTGTTCACAGAACTAAAAAAATTGGCAAAGGAAAGAAAAGCTCACTGATAGAACCTTACCGATAGAAAAACATGTCTACTGATAGATCCTCACTGATAGAAGTTCACCGATAGGACCTCACCGATAGAAACACTGTTCACTGAACCTCACCAATAGAAGTCCACCGATAGGACCTCACCGATAGAAACACTGTTTACTGAACCTCACCGATAGAAGTCCACCGATAGAACCTCACCGATAGAAACACTGTTCACAGAACTAGAAATTTGGCAAAGTGTTAGCCGAGCTACTGCTGGACTGCGGCTACAAGTATACCGAGCTATCAGTATGCCATGGCTACCGGTAACCCCAGCTACGGTAAGATGCGGCTACCAGTAGACCGAGCTACCGGTAATCAGCAGCTACTGGTAGATCGAGCTACCGGTAATCAGTAGCTACCGGTAGACCGAGCTACCGGTAATCAGCAGCTACCGGTAGACCGAGCTACCTGTAATCAGCAGCTACCGGTAGACCGAGCTACCGGTAGGCAGCAGCTACCGGTAGACCGAGCTACCGGTAATCAGCAGCTACCGGTAGACCGAGCTACCGGTAATCAGCAGCTACCGGTAGACTGAGCTACCGGTAATCAGCAGCTACCGGTAGACTGAGCTACCGGTAGGCAGCAGCTACCGGTAGACCGAGCTACCGGTAATCAGCAGCTACCGGTAGACCGAGCTACCGGTAATCAGCAGCTACCGGTAGACCGAGCTACCGGTAATCAGCAGCTACCGGTAGACCGAGGTACCGGTAGGCATCAGCTGGAGGATAAGTCACCTTGTCCTCCGGGAACACCTCCAACACCACATTTTCACAAAGTAATGGACCAGGGAGGTCCGAGCCATTACATGAAACCAACCGGGCCCTCGGAGCAGAAACGCTTATAACTTGAGCTCCAGACGTCTGACTGATGTGTTGTCGACTTTGATGGATTCCTATTAGTGAGATAGACCTTTTGGCTTACCCCACTCGAGGTTTGGACACAGATGAAGTATGGTCAGGTTGGTTTTGACTTAGAAACCAACCAGGTCCCTGGAACGAAAAAGTCGAAAACTCTCATACCGGGCGTCCGATTGACACGCCGTCTGTGATGTTAAGTTCCTGTTGACGATACGGATATTTTGGATACATCAAATCCGGACTATGTGTCAGTTGATGTATCAGCCCTTCAGCATGTGCAGCGGACCCTCACGAACGAGAATGCTGGGTGTGGGAACCCTAGAGCTGGCTGCGACTGCGACGACGATGATGACTATACAGAAATACTCTGTGGATTCGACGACGATGACTACAACACTCAGAGATCCTATGTGGATCAGTTCTACCAATCCTGTGTGGGTCAGATCTTGTGTGGATCAGCGCTCATCGGTCCTTTGTGGGCCAACGCCTACAGATCATGTGTGGTTCTGATCCTATGTGGGTCATTGCGTGGGTTAGTTTCATATCAATCCTTTGTGAGTCATTGCAGCGGTTAGTACCTATCAATCATGTGTGGGTCCAACGGCTTAGATGAATCAGTGGAAATATCTGATCATCTCTATCGTCTTACAAAGAAGTATACCTGTGTGAGCTGAATCTTGACTTTCAATCATTATCTTTGATAAGATTGAATTGATATCCTGTGTGGATTACATTATTCTTTCCTGTGTGGATTGGGTTGTGATTTCTTATGTGAAACGGGTTACGTTTTCCTCTATGGACTGGGTTGTACATGGGCTCAGATGTTGGAGCTGAACTGGAATAGATGACTTAGATATATGTATGGGAAAATACCAAAGCAGTGACGGAGGTTACTTCGTGATTGTATCTTTCTTTTGTGGATTATCCTTTGTGGATTCAGGGAGACCATCGGTGGTCTTGGGGTCCCTACTGAGTAGCTTATACTCACCCCTACACGGGCTATGCCCGCACTACGTTGTGTTGGTTGCAGATGACGGACAATGCTGATCGTGGTAGAAATACGAGGAGCAGGATGGTACCCGGAGGTGGACCACTGGGCAGAGCATACTCAGAGCGGACGGCTGGACCAGAGGAGCTATAGAGGATATCTGTACCCACAATTCATGTGGGACTTCCAGTGGACAGTTCAAGGCTGTGGCTTTACTTTAAGTTGTTGTTTTCCCTTTCATGTTGTACTTTACATTTAGTTTGGGTTTGTATTCTGGCCCACATACTTTTCCACACTTAAAGTTGTACCTAGTATTACATAGTGTTTACATTTTCTGTTTTCTTGCACTATGGTATTTGTTTACTTTACAAAGGCAATGCCTTCCCTTTTTATTGGGAATTACACCTTGTTGCTAGTCACCAGCCCCTGGCCTATGGAAGGCAGGCTTGGGGTAGTCACAGTACGGGCCCCGAGGACGGGTCATCACAAAAAATAAACAGTAATGATATTATATATTGAAGTGGTCGAAAGTATCTATGTTATAAAATATATTGAAATGAGAATCCAAGGTATAAAAACCCATCAACAATTAATCCACACAAAAGAAATGTTATCTAACATTTGTAATTATGTAATAAAATAAATAATGGACCACTATGTTTTCATAATCTGAATCCTATTACACGATTCCATACCATAAACAATCTATATAAAAACATTCTACTAGTGTCGATACACTAACTATGGTTTTAATATTTACATAACCCACATAAATGGGGGATTTTAAATTCCTATGTTTTCTCAAAACATTCAAGTAAACCATTCTCAAAATTTCATAAAATGGATCCATAATAAAATAATTACTTCTTCACGCATGCTAATATATTTTAGGTAAATAACAATATTTAGGAAATTATATCACTGAAATTAATTGAATAAAAATATTTATAACAATAACACATTGAAAATAATTTTCCAAGGAGACAATGATGAATATAGAACAATAATTATATACATCACACCACCATTTTCATATACCAATCCTAAATAATTACATGAACTATGATATACATAATCAAAATATCAATTTTATTGAGAAACCTACCTCTCACACTGATGAAACATTTTTCCTTAAAATATATTGATTTAAAATGATGTAGAAAAAATCCCCATGATCCATGATAAATACCAAAATGTATATGAAGAAAAGAAACACTCAAGTCTAGCTCTAGTAAGAATTTGGATCCATGAATGACTCATAGAATGAACTAAATCAAAAACACAATATGATAATGATGATTTATGGTTTTATAAAGCTTAGATTGAGTTTAGGATGCACTAAAAAAATCATCTTAATGATCATATGTGTACTCATTAAAAGGTGTAACATTCTATAGAATATTAGAGGTAGCATTGGAAATTTAAAATTTTAACACAACTATCACTATAGGATGTTATTTCCCGATATAGTTTTGTGGACCGGATAACATCAATAATAGGCTACCAAAACTAGAGAACCAATATGGGATTGTTTAAAATCCATTTCATTTTTGAACCACCACTCACATCTCCATTTAATTATTATGGCCACTCTACCATAGTCCACTGGAAGAACCCTAACTTCAAAAACCTGAGTGCATTCCCACCATCAATTTATGGTCCTTTAAATCTTCTAAAATAATATCCCATCACACAATACATTTGGGAAAATGGTGTTGTCTAGCCCTTGTTGTAGAGATAATGAACAAATAAAATTTTCAATCTATCAATATCCTCTAACTTATTATGATCATAAAATTACCCAAATAATTACATTAAATAAACCATAAATTTTATCCAAAATATGTTAAAATATTCCCCAACATTCCGCATTAATCCCCATGAATGTTCCCATGAATTTGGACTAAAATATATATAAGGACACTAATTCATTATCATCACATAACACTGCCCTTTCACATTTCTATTAAATCAACACAACATAAATATTCTGATTAAGGATAATACATTACCATGAATTTCATTATTCTTATGATCTATTATTTGAATGTATTACTGAAACACTGATGTTTCATTATCATGATAAATATATTCCCATTAAATTAGGTGGAAGGGGTCTGATTGATTGCTCCAATTTTTTTAAAAAGTAAATATCACATTAATCAACATTAAAATAGATGGTAAACCAAAATGGAATTCCACCTTTCATTGTTGGTCGAAAATCTCTAATGGTATGATAAACCTCATATCCCTATTAATGAAATGTAAAAAATGATGTATTCCAAAATTTCATGAGACCATGATAAAAAATTGGATAATAAAAAAAAATTCAATTTTTTGGATGAAGATCCACATATAATTTATAGATATTTTGAGATTCCACTAACAATTTTTAAAAAAACTATGAATTTTTCATTTACTCTTGAACATGAATCTGTATCAACAATGGCAACACTCCATGTCCTCTGAACATTAAGGTTATCTATATTTATTCTCTTACAAATCATTAAAAGGATTAAATTATAGAAAATTCTAGTAAAATATTTTATAGCAAATATCATCCAATTTAAGGGTATTTTATAAATAAATACAATAATCTAGAATACACAACAGGAGAGTTTCCACATGAATATAATTTTCTTTTTTATTCTTCGTATTATTTTGAGGGAAATACGTCATGATAAACTTTGATAAGGTTCCCATTATCAATTATAAAACATTACAATTCTAATATGTAATATATATATATATATATCACTATTAGAAATAGTTTTAGAATATTATACATAAAAATTCTTGTTCTATCTGCAAAACAGATTCTTGACCATTTCCTCCAATTTCATCTCATTAATATGATTGAAATTAGATTCATTTTTGAGCCGATCCATGATCACCCCAAAACAAATCTTGAAACTATGGTTAAATTTTAAAACCAAAATTGAGTCCATAAATATTTCATCCAAATTATATTTCAGAATATAAAAATTATTCTATATTATTGAGGGTCTGTAGTTCTCTATTTTAATTGTGTAGTAGTTATGGAATTGTAATGTAATGTCTTCAATGAACCCTGTCATACCTATCCTCTGATTCTAACATCTGAAATATTTATACAAATTAGTAGTAATTGGTTTTATAGACAAACTAATCAGATATAAACGATCAATTAAATAATAAATTATATTTATTTGAAGGATAAATCTATATTATAAGATTAGTAAATCCTACAAAGATAAAATCAAGTCACCGATTGTGGCTTCATCGTCATGGATTTTTCTTAAACAACAAAAATTGTTTTATGTTTTTTATATAATTTTAATTTGTTTAGAAAAATTAAAATTTATATTTTATATATGATAATAAAACATTTCCATCATATTCCTTCAAATTAAAATTAATCTAAGAAAACATTATCATCAAAGACCACTCATTCACTTGTTCCTTCAAGGATTGTGTCAAAAACATCATCATAAGTGCATCAGTGGACAAATTGTTTTTTCAAGTTATTAATTTAATATATATATATATATCCATAATGTATAATATATAGTATTTGTAGATAATGTTTATATCCCTCTATTTAAATAATATAATTTATGATATTATTATCCAAATAGAAATAATACCACACTTTGTATAGATATTTCCATAATGTATTTAGTACAGTCATCACTGGAAACAACTCACAATAATGTGTAGGATAATTATAATCATTTATTAGTAGATTTTCAGAGCTATAAGTCACCAGATATTTCCCCTAAATCTTTACACAACCTAACCACGTACTTGATGCCTGTATGAAAATGTTTTAAGACAATCCAATTCCAAGAATAATAATAGCAGGAGAAAAATTCAGCCTTATATTCTATTATTTATTTGTTCATAAACACATATAGTTCAATTAAAACATAACACCATAATTTTTCTAATATATCATAGTAAATTAATGTTTAGACTGATCTATATGATAATGAATGTTACAACTAACCAATTCCAAGAACCTATGAATCATAGTCATATTTTTTTAGTTGTTCCCAATAAAACATCACATAAATATATTCATTTTCAACATAGAATACCATATCAGAAATAACATCACCCAAATGATTCACATCTTATATTTTTAATTAACTATTATAAATAATTATATAAATATTTTTTCCTTAAGTTTTCTAATAATTACTTCTAGATGATCCCTTTATTCATTAATTATCATTGGAAAAAAATATCATCCCAAAAAGAAACTACGAAACAATTTCAAGGACCAATGAATTATATGATTCATCAATGACATAAAAATAGAAATATTATTTGTAACAATGGATAATATAATTATGTAATCATTATTTCATTACCTACTCAATTATTTCCTCATAGAAATATCCTCCAATAGAACACTTAGGTGATGGTGCCCCGATCACTCTCCAATGATAGAAAACCCTCAGGGTCCCTTGAGTTGATCAAATTTTTCATCAATCCAACTCATATGATTCTTGTTTTTAACAGTCACGTAATTAATATTTCATAATTCTACCAAATGTTACATTCATCCAAAAATAAAATTTATAAAAAAAATAATGAAACCTGTTGTGACCTGATATGATAAAAAATTCATTTATCCTTATTCGCCACAAGATAATATTTATGTTACTTCCTTTTAGTGTGTTCCAAAATATAATATGGTATAAGGATGGGACTCATCTAAAAAATTATTTCTGTTGTAAAATGGACCTATCCCATTGGTGGTAACCCAAATAAATCATTTGGAATCCTTTAAAGGTACTGATTAAAAAAATAAAGAGAACCGCATAAACATTGGTCAGTGGTGTTAACATAATGATATCAAAATTAGCATGACATCATTACAACATTTGGAAAAAATGGACCTAGTTTCCCAGATCTAGTATCCCAATCACTATGAAATGATTAAGTATCCCTATTGGAAGATATAAAATAATTTCACTGATGACTAAAACAAATTTATGAATTATTGAGAACCACCCAGTCCATTCCAATAATTAGATTGAATATATCATTATCATTAATTAGTAATTCACATAGAACCACATGGTTGGTGATAAAAACATAATTATATGAACATTTGAGACCCCATTCCTTACTATTACATGAGGGATTAGGATAATCAATCATAAATTATATATTCACTAAATTTGAGACTAATAATTTATTGAATATAGAGTATATAAAATAATTATATGAAAAATATCAAAAAATTATATGACATTATAGTATGAAATAAATAATGCACCTCATGTAGTAGGTTCCCCAACATCAAAATCTATTTATGCATACTACACATCGTATATACAACTATCATTATCCCCTCTATTTACTATTAGATGATGAATGAGTATCCCCTATATCCTGATAGTGAGATCTAACTTCTCTTCCTCGCCATAGTAAACTTCATATCCATTATTAATGGTGGATACATCTATAATACCCTTGGATAATCTAAGAAATGATATAAAGCTTAAAAAATATTCTATAATGATAAAAAAAATACATAGTGACATCAGATATAAATTCCAACTATGGAATTGATTACCCCAAAAAAATAAAACCACATGAAGTTGTCCATAAAAATCCCATATAACTAATCAAATTATGAACTTAGATACATTATTTTCCTTCCATTTCTATACACATGATACAATATATCCTCCCCCCTAGTGCTACAAAATCCACATAAGTCGTGTATTCTAAATATTTTCTACCTCAAGAATATATTCTCCATCACATACCTTAATAAAATTTACTAGACACAACGGGATGTGAAACAATTGAATCTAATAATCTATACCAATCTCTAATCATCAATACCTGAGGGAGTCAATTGTGGATATATTTTAGGATATATTTACCTACTCTTAAAATTGACACGTATAATCCGTTACAGAATGGTCTCCAATATCAAAGGATGAAAACAATTAAGTCTTCATTGTAGACAATGTCTTAGGATAGAACTATTTATTGATGTATTTAATAATGTGGTCAATATGAGTTAATCAATGGAATTTATATTTCATCATTCAATAAAACAATTTCAATTATGGTCATATAATAATTTACGTTATAAATACCACTATATATTCTTCTGGTGTATTCAAATGGTTGAATATATACGCAATTTTCAAAATACATTATCTATACCCATGGGTAACCTTGTCAGCAAGTATTACTATTGGTCATTTTTCGAAACTCCAAATCATGATCAATTGTCAAATCATGATTTTTATAACCCATTTTAAATAGTTATTGAGATATATAGATTATCATTTCCACTAAGATTGGATTAAATATAGGGTTTTTCTATGGGACAGTCACAACAGGTCCTTGCATCAAATTCAATGTGATTCTAATAGTTTTCATTTTCAATTAAACATATAAGAAAAAATATGTTTTGAATTTATTGATTAGAATATAAACCAATAAGAAGAAAATAAAAGGTCCATCATAATAATCCCAAAATAAATATCAAATTATTAATGAAAAAAATATCTTCCCACCAATGCTAAGGTGAGGTCATAAAAAATTGATCTATCCATACACAGTTATTCACATGTAACCTATGTCTTAATGGTCCTAAGTCTTATATAACAATGACATTGTTAAAAAATCAAGGATTTAATATAATTTGTCAATAAAAACATTGTTTTACTGAATATATCTCCCAATATGGATTTAAAAATTGTCTAAAGACAATTTATGATGTCCACTGCCTGTTTAAAATATCATTGGTATGAATATAAAATTTTAGGAATTATTTGACTCTGAACACAAAAAATGTTTCTCTCATATAACATGATAATGGAGAAAATATATATTATGTAATGTAGAAAGTTGCAAAAAACCAAGTCACAAATCACGAAACCTATAATTCTAGGCGTTCAAATGTAATAATTAAAAAACCACAATCAAGTTTCCATGTGAAATTTTTTCACTAACACCACAAACCACTAGGATGTGATAAAAATCAGCATAATTCATCACAGTATATAACAACATTTCCTTTTCCAATATCATTTAAAACCACTATTTCACACACCCAGTAACAAATATATGGTCTGAGTAAAATTTTTTGTAGGATTCCACCATTATTTTTTATAATCTGTATCAACATGAAATGGTTTGAAATATTATTAAAACAAATTGGAATTCATAAATCAAGTTCATTAGAAATCATTTTCCATAAAACATCATTATATTTCATTTAATAAAAATAATATTCAAATCAATAAGAACATGATGACAAACTATAATGAAAATATAGTGGGTATTTTTTAGAAGTATTATCATCTTAATAGATATACAAATGAACAATCATGGCATAAAAATACCATCCAAAATTAAAAACAAAAATAAAAAATAGACTCTTTTATTTTGGATTATTTAACTATCACACCCAATGATCATTAATCGATCACAATGTGAATGTTTTTATACTGATTCCTACCATGACCTATGAACATACCATTCCTAACCCATAGTTGTTCCAAAATCCCTATAGGTTACGAATATTTATAAACTAACATAGAGAAGTCAGAAAACATTTTATATTTTCTAAAAAAAATCATGTAAAACATTATTAGAGTTTTAAAAAACATTTAAACAAGAAATAATTTCTGACAATTTTATTGAAAATATATATTAATATCAAATATAACACTGACGGATATCATTGAAAAAAATAATTGAATTATAATATTTTTAATGAAACCAAAATTAAAACCATTTTCTAGGACTATAAATATATATATATACAAAAAATACCATATACAAATCAATTCACCATTTTCATAATCAAATAAAATTGAGTATAAAATTTTTATGAAGTTGTCCGTGATAAAAAACCATTACATAGAGAACCTTACCAAGAAAATAGTAGATTCATAGTCTCTTTTGAAAATGGTGGTTGGAAACGTAGAGGCTGGTAAGCCCATGATACAAGATTAATTTTAAAATCATGGAATCTATGAAAAAAAATAAGTTTCTACTTAATAATGGAAGGATACCTATATTTTTTCATGTATTAGATTGGATTTGAACCCTTGTAAGAGGATGGTGATTAATACCTTAATTGAGGGAAAATATTGTTTAGTAATCGCTAAAAATCACAACTTATTACTCATTGAATTCATTATTACGATTTATACATTCTAACATATGATCAGTGATTGAATCTTCTATTTCAAATTTAGAGACAACTATAACCATGGCTTGGTATTTCACACCATGTTACTGTACCCCTGATCACACCAAGACTAGGATACCAAAAATATACACCTTATATAATGTTTTGTAAATTCCATGTTATTCATTAAAAAAAATTCACATACCCAAATCATGGAGGTGGCCAATCTGTATAGTTCTACCGGAAGATCCCCAGTGTCCCATGTCTAAGAGATCAACCACCAGATTCATTTTATAATTTCCCTCCTCAGATCGATAATCCCCTTGCACAAAAAAATATTAGACCGCAGTTTGGTGTATCTCATGTTTCATAAATAATGGATAATAACCTTTTTAGGCCACCAAGATGTATTAAAATATCTCAAACCTAAATTTAACCCACTCAAAACACAAATGAACAAATTCCTATGTCTATTAGGGTGTCACAAGAATAAATAAAATTCATAGGAAGAGTAAAATTTGAATAAAATATTTGGGTTATAAAGGAAATGGAAAATATATTTTACATAATTTTAAAATTAACTAAGGATATTATGAAATGGAACAAGATTTTAACATACCCCCTTACTCCCTGACCTATCCTGTATATTAAGCATTCAATCATCTGAAATAAAAATCATTATTTATTATAAATATATAAAAAACCAAATTATTATAATAGATTTTAAATAACATTAAATTTCAATATCTTAATAATATTTATTTAGAAAATATTATTATCATAATTATTTAATTTAGAAATATATCATTTTCCATGCATGTTTTGATTTTACAATTATAGTACGTACACCAGGTTTATGGTTTCATCTTTTAAAAAATCATAATCATGTATAATTTATATTATTTATTCATTATATAGACTATCACAATAATTAATATAGTTTAGTGATGAAAAATGAGTTACATTACTTTGTAATGACTGTATTCTATAAGTACACTCACATTAATTTTTCACATATCAATGGATGGAATGAAAAAACAGTACATAATAATTTACCATTACATTTTAATAATTCTATAATAAATTTCATATATATTTATTAAATGATTCATTATTACTATACATGTAAATATGAAATGAAATAATTAATCTCATCAATTCCCAATGGTGGTAGTTTGGATGTGTGAACCAGCAATATTACTATTTTACAACCAAAGGGGATAAGATAGAAAGTAAATATAAAAATAACATCACAATTTATCTGTATTTTAATCATACTAGTTCTATATTTTTAATGTGGATGTAGGAAATTTTGAGGATATTTAAAAGGAATAAATCATGAAAAATATATCTATGAACCAAATCATATTCTTCCTGTTTTCTCATTTCCAACGAACCATATGGATTATTGGATAAGTATTTTGGGATTAATAAATCCTCATAGTTATGGATATGTATTTTGATAATGGGAATAATAATGTATTGGTTGACAAAATTGGATCATGTGGTGTGGAAAATATATTAATGGAGGTGACCTTTTTTTTGTCAGGGGATTATAATACATGCGATTATTAAGAATATAAATATAAATTAAATACACTCTCTTGGTAAAATCGATACATATTGAATCAAATTTTATTATTGGATGGTATATGTTTTAAATCCATTTATTAAACACTATTTATAAATTTTTTGATGTATTTTTAAAAATTATATCATTTTTAACCCATGTTAACCCTTTAAAACATTATAATGGAAAAAAAATTCAACAATTTTTATCATTATTTATGACCAAATAATATGTTAAACATATATCATAATACTTAATATTGAGATTTCAAATATTTAATTTTTTTTAATAAATAAATTCCAATATGTAGAATAAGTTAATTCTATTATCACTTACAATAATGTGTAAAATCCAAATATTATAGAAATTTATTATTAAGCATAAAATAAAATTTCACACAATTCCATTAGAAGTAAAAATCATTAAATGAATGTAAAACTATTATATGAGTATATAATTTAATCATTTCATTAAAATTATTCAAAAAATGTTATTAATTTATTTCAATAATATGAAATCATACTGTACTCATGAATATTAATTATTTGAAAAAAATTTAGTATTTAGACTCAAATTATTTTATTTCAATTTCTAGGAATGTGATAAAAATATTTGTATTTACAAAAAATTGTAAACAATACACATTCATATCATTAATAAAATTAATTAATTTTACTATAATACAGATAAAATAAAAATAAATCACATGAATCAATTACGTAAAAATAGTTCATTAAGATCAATTTTACTTTATGTAAAATTATTTTTCACAATAATATCTCTTAAAAATATCATATAATATGATTAATTTATTAACGTACAATATTTTTTCTTCTATTTTTATAGTTACATGAATTACATTTTACAAAACAGATTGAATTTATTAATGAATCGTATATTCTAACACTAAATAGGCATACATATTATTTGTATCAATATTAAATAATTATTGAAATGAGATATTTTGTATGGGTTTCATCCATAGAGAGATTCATCAATATATCATGTCACTATATAGGATAGAAAAACTCCCAAAATGTAGTAAATTTAGATGATCCAAAAAGTGTTAAATATTGGAAAATTTATTTCTCTGATACATATTTTTTGAAGATAAATACTTAATTATTTTATAATTTTAACACCATAAAAATACTCTACTTAATAAATAAAATATATTCCATGCCCTTTATTTTTGATGTCTGCAATGCATGCTTTGAAAATCCTTGAAAACAATGTATGATCACAATAATAACAGTGTAGTCAAATTTCATTCTCTATGTCACTAAATTTTTTTTTATTTTTGTGGTTAAATAAATTTATAATCTTCATTTGTTCATTATGTGTCAAAAATAAAGGTGAAAAACCATGAATATGTTATTAAACAATGAATGATAGTTGAATATGTCATTAATAAGTGTTAAAATGATCCACATGGATGACATGAAAGTATTATGGGTTGAAATTTATATTCATAAATAATTTCCTAAATAAATCATTAGGAATATAATATTAAGGAAACATATAGGATTATCATACACAAAAGGTCGATGAATAGATTATGGGTAATTGCACTACACAATAATTTTTGAATTGAATGAAATTATGTTTACTATCACAGTGCATGGGTAAGAGAAAAAACAAAATCCAATATATAAGGGTGTAATTATGGAGTTGGTATCCTGAGAACAAACTGTTTTTACTTTTATTACATAAATATACACTTATTATATATTGTTCATTATTCTGCGTGACTATAACAATATAGTGTCCTAGAATATTTGTTGAATTAATAAGGTCATGTAGGATCCCCTCTATGATGAGAACCTTGAAATGATATTACATTATTCTTAAATAAATTTATACTGTTGGATGAAATACTATGCTAAGACACATAGTATACAGATCGTCATGTGTGAGTACTCGTAATAAGAGGAGACTCTCTGTCGTGGAGTTCACACTTGGTAATCTCAGAGATGGGAGATTTTGATAACAAACCTGCCAGTAGTAATTCTAAATGTCTTGGTGTCATCAGATATTGGTATCTGCGAGCACGTGTAATGGACCTTAGACTTGAATATTATCATTAACCCATGTCATGACTCACACACTTATATTTGTTGATGAATACTATCACATATATAGTTGGTGGTAAGTAGGGTATGTTGGGTGCGTCACGGAAAACATGTTGTCAATGGATATGTCGATGAAGGATTTGTCCCTTCCATATTTATGGAAGTAGATATCTCATGCCCTTTGATTGAAATAGAATTGTCTCCCAAATTCCATGTCCATTGTGTAACAAAGAGTTTATTTATGCATGTAAATGAATGAAAGATCAATCATAAAGGTTTAAGGCACTACCATGAAACCTTCTTGATGATATATTGAGACAAAGGGATTAAATTACATAGTAAGCATTTATATGAGGTGAAACGTCAATGTGGCGTCAAATTCTTTCACTTGGTTGCCTTGACCCATTTCGAGATAGTAATCTTGGACTTTAAGAAGGCCCGCCTAATGCCAATGAAGAAGAGGCCTAGAGGGTAACACACTAAATATAT
The DNA here is from genome assembly GCA_963277665.1 of Viscum album. Classification (NCBI taxonomy): domain Eukaryota; kingdom Viridiplantae; phylum Streptophyta; class Magnoliopsida; order Santalales; family Viscaceae; genus Viscum; species Viscum album. Next base: position 1,003,207,176 of record OY728121.1, on the reverse strand, counting down.
CCAAGTATCTCAAGTAGAATAAATATTATTCCCATATGTGGTTTATAAATTATTATAGGAAGCCTAAATCTTTTAAATGATGGAGTAAGAAAAAAATTAAAACCAGTACACGTCATGTACTAATGATTACACACCATGTAGTTTTTATTTTGAAAACAAGTACACGATGGGTATTAATGATTACACGCCATGTAGTTTTTATTTTGTAATGGAAATGAAAAAATAGTACGCGTCGTGTATCAAAGATCACACACCGTGTATTTTTCCTTTTGGAAAACAAGTACATGTCGTGTATTTATTATTATACACTTTGTAGTTATTCCAGTCTGGATTTTGAGTATATAATATTATATTATTAAATGATATTTATTATAATCAGTGTGGGAACATGTCATGGAATTAATGATTGGACATGGGGTTTTCAATAAGACTTAATGAAATAAATAAAACGCGTAATGTGTTTATTTATTATCATAATTCTATAACCGCAAACCCGATTATAAATATCCTTACAACCCCAAAACATTTTATTAATCGTTGTGCACAACAATTCTGGAGAATTCCCTCAAGGCCGAGAGAACTCCTACCTCCAATAACACTCTCATGACCGAGATATATCCTCTCCCATCAGATCATGATGATCTAAGGCAGACAATGAGAGCAAAGGATTCTCCATGCTAGCACCCGGTGAATCCTTTTGTGATTTCCAGAGATACGTGGTGAACGTGTGGATCACCGCTAGATGATGTCTACACTTGGCCTCTGCGACACAATGCTGAATCACATTGTAATTTTATAAACAATATCAACGAAGAAAGTACACCAAAAAGTTACATCTTGTCAATTATGTAAATTAATTATAATCAACCTGTGATGATCCTACTTTGTGGTTCCGATACTTTTCTTCTTCTTTGTCTATTTATGTGATTCAATCTGTGGAGTCTGGTTTTTATCATTGTATTGATCCCGGATTGATCATTATTAATGACAAAAATCCATGTGGGCACATCCACCCAAGAGACTGTTTTGCGCCTGGAACCTTAAAATTTTATCAAAGGGAGGATACAATGTTGATTACAGTTATTTAATTTTTGTTGATAATTTACGTATTTATATTTTATTCAATTCAAGATAAATAATTCTCTAATCTGAATAAACGAGATATTTTCTTACTCCATTGTCTCTCGATTCATATCATAGAAACGAAATTTTAATTTTAATTTTGATTAAAATAAAAATGAGGAGCTCATTCAGAGGAGCCTCTCTTTCGGTCTTCACCACATGGGAATAATTAATGTGAAATGAAAACTACACACCTTGTACTTAGGTTCATTGAATCGATACTGGTGTGCCAAAACACGCCATATGAATTAAGTATACCTAAGTATTAATTACACCGCATTGACCATAATTGAATGGTGCATGGAAACCGGAATACACGACGTGAATGTTGAATTGACACTCTGTGTAGTCCGATCCTGCCTATGTGAAACCATGTACACGGGGAATCCATGTACCGCGTACACGGGATTTCCAGACTAGTAACCATATAATAAGGAAGTACACGCCGTGTTAGATTAATCTAAATGTTGTGTACTCTAAAATTTACAATGTACAATAACACGCCAAAGCCCATGGCGTGTACTTAGGATAAAGGGTGAAAAGAAATACACGACGTGTAAATATAAACTACATGTCGTGTACTTTCCAAAAATGGAATTTCACCGAGTTTACTCAAAAGTAAAAAGATCTGTACTAGGAATATGGAAGGGAAGAATCTCAAGGAAATTCAAAAAGGAATTTAAGATAAATAATTCATTAACAATAAGATCATAATTAATTGAATTCAAGCATGACTTATCTTAAATAAAATAACGATTAAAGGAATTTGAATACTAAATATGAGTAAATGCAGTTGCATTAGATGGATGATCATGTTATAGACCAAAGACCCATTGTATGTGAATGGTTTCATTTAAATATTTTAATTTAAATTCGTTGGCCTGTGAGCCTTCTTCCATTAAAATGTAGGGCTTGCGTGCCCATGGTTTCTTTAATGTAGCCCCTATGTAATGGAGGATCTCCCAAGCCAGAGGAGATGGTTCAAAATCTGTAGCTGAGGTGAAACAAACACAAGAAGATACAAAGTTGGACAGGTTGGAGCTGAAAAACATGAACCATTAGGTTCAAGGTGTTTTTCCCTAGGTCAGGGTTTTCTTATCAAAACCACTAGATAAGCTAACCAATAGAAGATCATTATCATACCATATTATTCTATTTCTCTCTGATTTCATGGATTATTTATTATGTATGTGTTGTCACGATCACATAATAAATAAAATAAACTTGTATGAAATTATGGAGTAAAACAAAAACTGGACTATGCCAAAAATTTATCAGAACATGTTTAATAACCTAAGCCAGCATCACATAATATTAACAAGCATGTGATAATAAGAAACTACGCATAATGAATTAAAATCACTCAAATACTATATTATGTAAGACCAAGCCTTCTGTAACTTGATTAAGGGAAGACTCATTAAAACTATGTGTTTGACCAACCTCTGTTGAGACAGTTTGTTTTATAAAAGAATCCCTTATGAAGGTTTTCAGGTTGACATAACCATATTACATCATTATGAGTAACCCTTTCTAGAGAAGGTGTAATATTGGAGTCATGTGTTGAGGAAATCCAAGTCTGGATTTCAGGATTGGGGGGTCCACTCAAGGGATCACGGAACTGTAAGCTCACAGTTTGAAAAGACATTCCTACCTAAATACCTTCAAATATATTTACCAATCCTTGTTGCGGTTATGCGAAGGGGAATATAGATCCTTTCCACTATAATGTCAAAGTAACCGTACATTCCGAGTTCAATGCTGAAGGAAATTGGGACTTCATAAAATAGTGGGAGACTTAATAAAATTTATTATTTCTCATAAAATGTATTCATGATTATACAAATAAATCCACTCTTTTATTTTTTAGAATAAATATGAAAATATCGAAAGCACACTATCTCTAAGATCAATTATACATAATGACAATATCCTCACTGGCAGTAACAATTAGAAATGGTTTAGGCGCCTTCGGGATATCCTATTCCATGAACGATAGTCTTTCATGCTGGAGTCAGCATTTCCTGATTCATCTTCCAAGGAGGCGTGTGATGATGATTTCCTGGTCTATGAGAAACATATAAACAACGTGGTCGACATTCAATGTTTGATTATATCATAAATTTCTAGAAAGCTCTTGAAGTCTCATGAAGACTTGGATGCCTATAGCATGACTGAACACCTCTTTTGACTATACCAGGAGAGAGCAAGATAGGAATGTTTTGAGATCTCTAAGGATCTATTTCAGAGGATACTTTCTTAGGGTGACCTGGCTGGGCCTCGTGTAGTCAAGATCATTGGATACATTGAGAACCTGGAGGATCTATGGTTTAAACTCCCCGAAGAAATGGGCACCAATCTCATTCTTGAATCACTCCCTCAGAGCTTCTCTAAACTTGTTTTCAATTTCAATATGAACAACATTGAGAAGTCTATATCTGATATTATTATCCACATTCACCAAGTGGATAGTTACATGAAGTGTGAAAAGACTTTTGTCCTTATGGTGATTAAAAGAAAATGAAATGTGAAGAGATTTAAGCCAAATTATTATTCAAGGCCTTCCAAGAATAGGAAGATCAAAGGGTAGGCAAGAGAACATGAGGCTATTTGTTTCGCATGTGGCAAAAAGGGACACTGGAAGAAAAACGGCCCCCAACCAAGGAAGCAAGCGGAATCTTAAGGTGTGTTTGTTATCGAATGCAATCTATCTATTTATACCAATTGGGTATTGGATACTGCTTGTCTTGCTCACTTCTATATCCAAATATAGGAAGCAAGTGGATCTAAAATGATTGACCGAGGTGAGGTGGATGTGCGAATAGCCAACGGAGCCAGAATCGATGCTATAGCTATCAGAGACTACCACCTCACATTTCCTACTGGTATGGTCTTGGTATTTAAAAGATGTTATTATGTACCCTCTGTAACCAAAAAAATTTATTTCAGTATCCATATTAGATACAGATGGTTTCATCTTCAAGTTTGGAAGTGGATGTTTCTACTTTTATAAAGATAGCATTTGTTTTGGTGGGAGACATATATATAACGACCATTATTTTTTAGACTAAACAAACCAAGTAATGGAAATAGATGAAAAATTTAATTCAAAGGACTCATACAAGACCCAACATTTCCATCACCAGCTAGGTCATTTCAATGAGAACCATTTGACAAAATTACATCAAGATGGGTATTTAGATTCTTTCGAACTAAAACCAATTGGTGTATGTCATGAGTGTCTACAAGGAAAAATGACCAAAGCCCCATTTATTGGGAAAGTTTAATGGTCTAAATAGATTCTATAATTAGTTCACATAGATTTGTGAGGACAATTTCCAATTAATTAAAGGGGTTGGTGCTTGTACTCCGTAACATATACTGATGATTTTAGTATATATGGATTTATTTATTTAATGAGGTATAAGTCAGCTTCTTTTGAGTGGTTCAAAGAATAGAATAATGACGTTGAGAACCATCTTGGTAAGAGAATTAAGAAACTACGCTCAAACAGAGGAGTAGAATATCTTAATAAGGACTTCATTGATTTCTTACAGGAGTTTGGGATTCTATCTTAACTCACTCCTCCTTACACACCTCAGTGGAATGGTGTAAGTGAATGGAGGAACCACACCTTGTTGGACATGGTGAGATAAATGATGGGTCATTCGAGTCTTCCATTATCCTTTTGGGGATATTCATTACAAACAGCAGCTCACATACTAAACCAAATAGAAACTAAATCGATAAATGGTATTACATATGGGTTATGGAGTGCATGTGAAGCCATGTTAACAAATTTACATGTGTGGGGTAGCGAAGCATTTGTTAAGGAATCTTCAGGTAAAAAAATTACACCTTGAGGCACAAATATTATCATTCTAGGATATCCCAATGAAACAAGGGGATATTACCTATACAACCCCTCGAGTAAAAGGGTTATAGTGGAAAGACACACCATATACCTTGAAGGGGAGAACATCTACAAAAGAGCTAGTGGGAGCGAGATAGACTTTGATGATGTCGAGGATCAAGATACACAGGAGTTGGTACAAGAACAGATTTCACAACGCCCTGTGGATGAAAAATCTGTTCCAGAGACACAAGAAATGCAATAGAGCACAAGAGATGTTCGAGAACCAGTATGATATGGTTTTCTTGTCACCGAGGATGGTGAATAATTATTGGTTTACAATGATGATCCTCTTATCTGCATGGAATCAGTTGAAGGCACAGACATTTCCAAGTTGCAAGAATCCAAGAATTCTGAAATGGATTCCATGTACTAAAACCAATTCTAGATTTTGGGGGATCCTCCAGTTGATGTATAGTCTATTGGTAATTAAATTATATTCCTGAAGAAACTAGACATGTTAGGATAATTCAACACATATAAGGCTATACTGATTGCAAAATGTTTTAGATAGCGTCAAGGAATTGACTATGATGAAAACTTATCACCGGTTGAAATACTGAAATCCAACAGAATCATGTTGTCCATTGCCACTTACCATGAACATGAAATTTGGAAAATGGATATAAAAACAACATTTCTTAATAAGAACCCCTAGGAAGATGTATTCATGACACAACCAAAATGTTGTGTGACTCCAATGGATTTGAACAAGGTATGCAAGTTACAGAAATCCATTTATGGATTAAAGAAAGCATCACGGTCATTGAACATTCATTTTCATAAAGCCATTATGGAATTTGTCATTGTTAAGAATGAATGTGATTCTTGTGTCAACAAAAGGTTTAGTGGAAGTGTAGTCATTTTCGTAATAGTATATGTTGATGACATATTACTAATTGGAAACAAAGTACTTGTCTGACAGTCAGTTCAGGAATGGTTGTATAAATAATTCTCCATGATAGACTTGGGCAAGGCAACATATATTCAATGAATCAAGATCCATCGTGATAGGTCCAATATAATGTTGGGACTAAGTCAAAGTACATACATTGACCAGATACTAAAGAGATTCAGTATGGAACAATCCAAGAGGGGTTTGTTTCTAGTGTCAAATGGCATTTATATTTCCAAGAAAATGTGTCCTTAGACACATGAGGAAAGAAAGAAAATGGAAAGGATCCCTTATACATCCTCGATTGGGTAATCCAAGTATGTTATGCTATGTACAAGAATATATGTTGAATACACATTAAGTGTGGTAGGAAGATATCAAGCTGATCTTGGAGACCGCTATTGGATGGAAGCCAATACTATCCTTAAGTATCTGAGGTGTACTAAGGATATGTTCCTAGTTTAAGGAGGATATGAGGAACTAGTCATTAGAGTACATGTAGATACTAGTTTCCAGACTGATCAAGATGACATGAAGCCGCGGACTGGATACATAGTCAGTTTGAATGGAGGTGCAGTGAGATGGAAGAGCTCAAAAAAAGTGTGGTCGCTGATTCTACAGTAGAGTCCAAGTATATCACAGCTTCTGAGGCAGCTAAAGAAGCAGTATGGATGCGAAGCTTCATCCATAATATGGATGTAGTACTTAATAGTAAAGATCATATCACACTCTATTGTGAAAACACTGTAGTGGTGTCAGTTTCAAATGATCCAAGGTCACATAAGAAGACAAAGCACATACTTAAGGAGTATCATCTCTTGAGGGATTTTTCTCAGAGAGATGAAGTTGTTGTGAGCAGTATTTCCATGGAAGACAATGTGGCAGACCCCTTGACTAAAGCCTTTATTCCGCAGAAACATGATCATCATCTGAGGTCTATCAGACTAAAAGTCGTAGGATGTTGGCTCTAGTCCAAGTGGGAGTTTTTTAGAGTTAGTTTCCTGAGAACCAACTATTTTTACTTTGATTACCTGAATGTACAATTATTATATATTGTTCATTGTTTGTCATGATTATAATACAATAATGTCCTGGAATATTTGTTGCAGTAATAAGGTAATGGAAGATCCCTGCTATGATGAGAACCTTTTAATTCTATAACAATATTACTAAATAAATTTCTACGATTGGGTGACATATTATGATAGGACACACATAATACATACCATCATGTGTGAGTACTCATAACAAGATGAGACGCTTTATCATGGAGTTCGCACATGGTAATCTCCAAGATGGGAGATTATTAGAATATAACTGCTAGTAGTAATTCTTCATTTCTTGGTGTCGTCTGATATTATTATCTGCGAGTGTGTGTAGTGGTCCTTAGACTGGATGATTATCATTAACTCATGTCATGAAATACACACTTAGATTTGCTGATGAAAATCATCATGGAGACAGTTGGAGGGAATTATGGTAAGTTGGGTGAGTCACGAATGACATTTTGATAACAGATAAGTCATAGAGGAATTCTTCCCATCCATATATATGGAAGTAGATATCTCAGGCCCTTTTATTGGAATAGAACTGTCGCCCATATTCCATGGCCATGGTGTAACACCAGGTTTATTTTTGGTAGTTAAATAATGAGAGATCAAGCATAAAGTTTTATGGCACTGCCATGAAACCTTCTACATGAAATATTTAGAAAAAGAGATTAAATTACACACTTAGCGTTCTTATGAGATGAATCATCAATGTAGCATCAAATTCTATCTCTTGGGTGCCTTAACCCGTTGTTAGACAGTAATCTTGGTCTTTAGGGAATCTCGCATAATGCCAACAAGGAAGAGGCCTAGAGGGTCACACACTATGTGTATCAAAGTATCTCATGTAGAATAAATATTATACCCATACATAGTTTAATTATTATTCAAGGAAGACTAAATCATTTTAATGATGGAGGAAGAATAAAATGAAAACAAGTACACGCCGTGTATTAATGATTACATGTCGTGTAGTTTTTATTTTGAAATCATGTACACATTGTGTTTTTATCATTACACTCCATGTAGTTTTTATTTTGGAAAGGAAATGAAAATCATGTACGCGACGTTATTAATGATCACATTCCATGTAGTTTCCCTTTTGGAAGACAAGTAAACGATGCGTATTTATTATTACACGCTGTGTAGTTTTTCCAATCAGGATTTTGAGGATATAATATTGTTTTATTAAATGAAATTTATTATAATCACTGTGGGCTCATGTCAAGGAATTAATGATTCAACAGGGGGTTTTCAATAAGAGTTAATGAAATAAATTAAATGTGTAATGCATTTATTTATTATCACAACACAATAACTGCAAACCCGATTAAAAATATTTTCAAAACCCCAATACTTTTTCTTAATCATTGTGGATAAAAGTTTTGGAGAATCCCATCAAGGCCGAGAGAACACCTTCCACCAAGAATGCTCTCATGACTGAGAGAGATCCTCTTACATCAGATCAAGATGATCTAAGGTGGACAACGCAGGCAATGGTTTCTCCACACAAGCACCCATAGAATCCTTTGGCCACATCCAGGGATATGTGGTCCATGTGTGGATCATCTCTATAGGAATTCTGAACATGGATTCTGTGACACAATGAAGAATCACATCGGAACGTGAACAAAAATATTAACGTAGAAAGAACACCCAAAAGGTACTTCTTGTCAATCAATTAAATTAATTATAATCAACCTATGGAGATCCTACATTGTGGATACTTGAATTTTCTTCTTCTTTGTATATTTACTTAATTTGATCCATGGAGACTGGTGTTTATCTTCTTAATGATCCCAGATTGGTCATTGCTAATGAAAAAAATCCAAGTGGGCACATCCACCCACAAGGTTCTGCTACGCCTGACACCTTCATGTTACCCATATATCAATGTAAGGAATGTTAAGGATATATATTTTAAGAATATGATTGACAATAAAGATGATATAACTTCACTCAAATGGGTAACAATGAATATATAATGAATACATGAGTAGTAAGTGTCCATATATGTGACTTTTAGGGGAAGAAATGATCACAGAAAAGGACAAAAAATATTTATAGGAAGTGTGAAAAAGAATCTCAAAAACACATTTATCCAACATATTTAATTAATTTTAATAATATATATTACTTATTTATATCATATTGTCTAGTTTTTAATGTAATTTACACTTATATGTATTATATTAGTTTTTTTTTTGAATTTTTACATGTTTTGTATAAATTAATATTATCCAATTTAGGTAATTCATATTTAATTCGTCTATTTTTGTTAATAAAAACGGGAAAATATTTTTCTAGAAAACAATATGTCATTACAAACTTAGTGGATTTAGATTATACTGAAAATAAAAAAATTCAACATGTAATTCCAAAAAACAAATCAAAAATCATTTTGTGGTGAGATAATTTTAATATAATTTTACAATTTGAATTAATTTACCTTTATATATTTTTGTATGAATCTTGATGGAGGCTTTAAAGTATATTATAATGGCCTTATGTTGATTTGAGATATAAATTTTAACTAGTATACTCTTAGTCTATGAACTATTTCATCATGGAGTGTATATAATATAGAATGTACTGGTTGGATTCTTTTTCATGTAAATTTATTCACACTTTATGATAACTGATATCATAGATAATTGAGTCCTAGTATACGTAACCATAACTATATAAAATCTATCTTAATTTAATTAAAGGACCAACTATATATATCATGAAAAAATCGTATTGAAACTCAACCAAAAGACATTGTGATACAACATATGTCCTTTTAATTTATCTTAGATATCCAATAAAAATATCTATTATATTATTAGATCCAAGAACATGTGAGATACTTCAAGAACATGTGGAACCATTTACATTGATATATCTATAAAGTTATATTTTGTTAGGTTTATAAGAGAAAATAGAAAATATAATACTATAATATATATCAAATTAAAAAATAATACGAATTTATTAAATGAAAAATTTATATATTTTATTTATTAAATTCATTGATTAAATTTATGGATGATTTTTTATGTATTATTGTTAATTATTTTCCATTTTATTTTAATTCCACCCATTAAAGAACATATAGATTTTTTAATTATAAATGAATTTATCGAATTTTGGGTAGTTGTCCAATAATAGTCGAACAAGGTGGAATACAAAAATATGGAATGATTACAGATCTATATAACTTCAGGTTCATCAATAACATTAAAACACATACATAATCATGCATGCCACCTATAAAGAACACCAATTATGGATACAAAATAGACCATTAAATGGAATGGTTATCATTTAATAAAAAATAAATTCGTGAATAATATTTTTGGATTCCAAAATAAATACGGGATATCATACAAATTATAATAATAATCAACATTGAGTGAAGAAAAAACAATCCCAAGATATTTTAATGTTAATTTTTTTTAAAAAAAATTCATTTGTAAATACACTGTGTTTATCATATAATCAAACAGAAAACTTGTAAATAAAATTAATGAAAAGGAAAAAATATTTAGATGACAATTATGTATCATGAAATTAATATACATACAACATTTTCCGTGTATGTTGTAAAACTAATGGAGTTAGAGTTGGGTTTTAGAAATCCACTTAAATTAAAAATAAAATCATTATTCATATTAAAATCATTGATAAAAAAATATTTTCATTAATTACAACAAATGTAGAAAACTAAACATTTATATGAATTAATATAATATTATTGGGTTCATTTATGGACTCTATTATTAGATATAGTGTTCAATTCCATCATTTGGGATTGTCCGTTATGTTGGTTTTCGGTACCAGTTTACTTGTATATCTCTATGGAAGTTGTCATAAAATTAGAATAATTAACCATATTTGAAATTACATATTACTAATGATCATCCATATTATTAAATTGTTATATATATAATTTTATTATATTAATTTTTTAAAATTTATATGATAAAATTATAATGATAATCGTTTAGATTATATTGGTTATTTTTTGATCATCACAAATTATTTTCAAATTATTGTTTAATATTATGTTTGTAAAATAGTTACAGAATATTATTTGGCATTAAATTTATATTGACAATATTTTTAAATCATTATAATTGTTTTATGACAACTATTGATGGTGGTAGTTGAGAAGGAAAATGCATCACCCAGGATGGAGGTAAATCAACCCATAACAGAAGACGTTTTAATTGTTTGAATAAAACAAAAAGAAGAAGAGGAGTAATTATGAAAATTCACTAACATAATAAAATCAGAGTATAGATACTATAATTTTTTTATCATTAATATTTGATTATGGGATGATATTTGAGGTTGATAAATGAAATGAAATTGAAATGAAAATAAAATAAAATAGAAGAGGATTTTACTTCTTGAACATCATCTCCTTGAGAATTTCCATAAGGAAAATTAGTTTGTGATTTTATGATACCAAAGACTCTTGGACATGGGGGAGATGATTTGGAATTGGATTTTTTATAATTTTTACATGATTCATTTATATGGATAAATGAGGATAAAATCTGGTGAGGGGTTGTATTTATATGTGAAGAGAGGGTTTTTTATTATTAAATTATATTTTTTGTTTTCACTCAAAAATATCACTTGTATTGATACATATAAACCAATATATTAAAAATTAATGGGGATTTTGATATTATGGGCTTACAAAATCCATACATCTTCCATGAATGTATAATTATTATTTTTGATAAGTTAAGAAATTATCATATTTCACTGTTCATAAAAAATTAACCTATTTTAGAAAAATACATAAAATTCACACTAACCATTTATTATTAGTTCAATTAAAAAATGGAAAAAAATTTGTTGTTATGAAATTTGTTTTTTTAATTAAAACCACAAATTGTTGGAAAATTTACAAATTTAAAATAATAACAATTTTTACAAAACATTTAAAAATTAATTAAGGACTCATAAAAGAATATTATAATCATTACAAAATAAACATTTAATTTAAAAATGTTTTTTTGAAGAAAAAAAAATCTTCTAAATCATTATATTATTTAAAATATATATATAGAAATTAATTTGTTAAAAATATACCACAAAATTAATTTATAATTTTTAAACATTTAATGATTTATTAAATGATATAATTATATCATATAATTATTTATATGATTATGGAAATTAATATATACTTCCATAGGTGAGTTTCATATTCTATTGGATAGATTACTATTCCAAATGGTAATTTTACTATTCCAATATAAAATTTATTATTCAATTGGTATATGTTCTCTAATTACCATAAATATAACTTATTTATTTTATAATGTATTGGAATTTGGATCAAATTGGGATCATTGTGAATTATATGTGTTTTATTGCATATGATTTAATTATTATAAGGAACATTCCCCTTATAAAAATTTGTGGCATTATATTCTTTCCCCCTTTGAAATTTCACCCTCCAAATATTGATTTACATACCAGGTTGGTAACTGTTAAGGGTACATTTCCATCATTGATTCCTCCATATACCATGTCGCCTCTTCATACATATGATTCCTCTACAACACCAATACATCGAGAGTAGTATTGTTGTGTAGTACATTGTCACTAAAATCCACAATCGTCATTGGATCATCTTCATATGAGATCTCATTCTGTAGTTATATCATCTCTTGATTTAGTACATGTGAGGGGTTGTGTTTGTACTTCAAAAAGAAATATACATGGAACACATCATTAAAATAAACCATATTTTTTGGAAGATCATTCTTATAGTCCACTACTCATATTTTATCTATGATCTCAAAGGGGCCAATGAACCCTATGGTAAGATTCCATTTATTTCTCAAACACATGAATATCTTCCATGGTTATATTCTAAAGAAATATCATCTCCAACATCAAACTCCAATCCCCTTTGACCTTTATCATCATATATATTTTTTCGTTATAAGGATTATTTATATTTTGTATGATGGATTAATCCTTTACTATCATCTCATAAACAAGATCAGTACCCTGTAGCTTTCATTTTTCAACTTGATCCAAACAAGAATGAGTTTTACAATACATTAATATAGAGTATTATATGGATCCATAAAAATTCTCATGTGGGGGAATTTTTTGTATGACAACTCAACCAATATGATATTAAGATCAAATATAGCAATAAAATCCATAGGTTAGGATCATTGAAATTCATCAAGTGTTTGGATAGTCTATTCATATTATCAATCCGTTTTTGGGTGATAGGCCACTGTGAAATTCAATTCATTACTCAACTAATTTTGAATAGTAATAAAAAATTTATGTTTGAATCATTGATCTTGATCATAGATAATCGAATGTTGTACCCCATAAATCCTCTTGATATCCATTACATATATCTTGTTATGTGGTTCAAGTGATAAATATTCCTGAATTGAGATAATGTTGGATGTCAGGGTGAGTCGATCCACCACTTCCAATATTGAATTGTTTCCATTGTATGTATTTAGAAGAATATTAGTGAGGTACATAGTGACATTCTCCCATATCAATATTGTCATAGGAAATGGTTACATCATCCATTTGGACTTCTATCATTCTTCACTACCATTATGATATATTAATAACTTTCAAATATACTCTAGAATTTATTTCATCTTGATGTTCCTATATAAGTGTTCCCAAATATCATAGTAAATCATTGTAATTACGGGATGAATAAGGAATGATGATCTATGTGCATTATATTTATGAGCTACTAATTTATCTTAGGTGATGAAGGCATTAAAATTCATGTTCTAAAATGAATCACAATGATGTCACCAACATGAAACTCACACATCATTCCTATTGTTATGTTATTCACAAAATATTGTAACTCTAGATCATCCCTATATTCCTCCATGTTAAATTATTGGATAGATGGTTGGGAATTAATTTGGTCTATATAGTATGTATTCTATATTGTTATGATTTCCAAATACATCTATTGTATATCTATGAAGATGGGGTATTTCCAAAATTGAATCGTTGATATAGTAGTGTGTAATTTTCCATTAAGATCATCTGTTACCTTATTTTCTTTCCCTTGATGATAGTGAATATAGAAATCATGTTCCTTGATAAACTCTAACCATCCCAATTAATGCACGTTGATCTCTTTCTATGATTATATATATATTAGGACCATTTGATCATTATAAATGTAAACCTTCTCACCATAGTGGTAGTGGAATCATATTTTCAAGGAAAATTACTTATTATTGGATCCAGATCATGCATCAGGTAGTTCTAATTATGGATAATCATCTTTCATTAGGAATTGGGAATCTCATTATAATTATTGTTGAATAACTAAACCAATTCATTCAATGATGTATTTTAATATATCATAAAAAATTCCTCATATTTTACTGTTTGATTTAGTGTATTAATCAACCTATTATTTAGATCCTTGAATAATTCCTCACATTCTTCTATATATACATAAATTTCCAAATTACTTGTTAACATAGTTCACAGAATAGACTATGATAAGGAAATTCTATCTACAATTCAGTAGTAACTTACTAATCCCATTAGATTGTGGATTTCCATTACATTAGTGGTTCTTGTACATTCGACCATTGAAATTGTTTTTATGATTCTAATTAAATTCCATCACATGTGGTCTTGTGTAAAAATAATGTGACATACTACATCCAAAAATTAAACCTTCTGAACTTGTTATAAAATTTATCCTTCCTTAATTTCATTAACACAGTCCATCTATGTTCTTCATGTTCCACTATAATATTATAGTAGATGAGAATACCCATGATAAAAATTACCACAATATTTTCAAGGTAGTTTCTAAAGATAGTATTCTTTTGATCGATGGATATGGAAGGTAAATTTAATTGTCTAAAGGGATTAACTAAAAAATCATAGTGCCCATAACCTGTAAAGAATGAAGTATTTGTAATATATTCCTTAATCAGATTATGTCTATTTTTTCAAAAACAATGATAAACCATTTAAAATTATTTATATATTCCTAATTGATCTATGAAGTAATCAGTCCTTGGAAGAGGATACATGTTCTTTATGGTGGAATTATTTAGTTCCCAATAATCGATAGAAAACTACATTGATCACGAATTATTCTTTACCAAGAGTACTAGAGATCCCCTTACCAATTCACTAGGGAAACTAAAAAATTTTCAAATTCTATTGGGCTTACTATTGAATTACTCCATTTGGATAAAGGAAAATTTTTAGAGAAATTATAATATAGGAGAATCAAGGGATATGATTTCAATTGATAAATAAATCTCACGGTTTGGGGGATTTTTGGGAAGCTCTTCATGAAATAAATAAACATATTCCAACTTAATTATAATTTAATCCATGTTGATACATTCCATTGACTAATTCATTTGAGTGAGGAATTATTTTTCATAGGGAATCAACACCAACTCTGTCAATGGATTTTACAATGGTATTTTATAATCATCATTTATTTTTTTGAGGATTGTTGGATTGTTTGATGTATGTAATGATATTTCCTTTTCCAAAATGTTAACGTGTTCTCTATACAAGGAGACCCAATTCATAATTAGAATAGTAATAAATTAAAAAATGGGTTGTATCATTATATTTTCTTTAATATTCTTCCCACATATGATAATATTAGAAGATTCCAACACATGGGATAAAAAGATAACACCACTCTTTTTTACTAATATATCTACATCATGTTATCAGGGATTTTATTCAATAGTACTAGAAAACATTCATGATATAAATTAATTCGTTTAAAATGAAAAAAAAATATTTTTAAAATAAATATGTGAATAGGAAGTACACCTTGTTATACTTTTTTTCATTCTCTACTTCAATAGTAGTGATGGAATAGGCATTCCCTTTCCTCTATAGCATTAGAAGATGTAGATTTTGATTACACTCAATGAGTTGAGTTTTAGGGAACTAGCTTTCATAGTTCCAATTCTCCCTATAGTTTATTCATTTTACCATGGGTGGTTGTCTTCTATCCTTGATCACAATGTAAAACATCATCATGCCTTTTTGATATTCATGAGATTTATAGACTTCTATAACAAACATATATAATTTTATTGTACATTTTAGGTAGCTACCATGATGACTCCTCCCCCATTTTTATACATTTGGGTTTTATCATTCTTTTAACTCTTCACATTAGATCCTCTTGATTGTCAGTCCATCATTTATTTTTATCCCTATAGACTTCGGACCATTCAACAAACTCCATATCCACTCAGAGATTTCATCAAACAAGTTATTCATAATTCCAAATGTTTAAAATAGAATGATATTTTGGAATGTGTGGTTTTATAACTGTAAAGAATATATATATTTCTATTCCTGTTGAAAACAAATATAAATGCATTCATAGAATGTTGGGGGATATTTTATTAATATTTTATTACATATATACATTCATTTTTTGAGCTCTCAAGATACTCTATACATCATTGAATAATGAGTTTGAGGGAAATAATTATAAATAAATATTTTCATAATGTATTCCCACTCCATCTCTCATATTACATCCATCGACACAATTTTATTAATCAATTCTAAAACATGATGGGCCTCTCCATCTAAATTATTAACGACTAGTCTCAACATCACATTCTCATAGTAATAATGAATAGAAAATATATTCTCCATCATGTTAACCTAATGTTCATTGATTATTGGATCATAATATCCACTAAATATTAGTGGTCATTATTGCATAAAATATTAGATATCTAGTTTCACCATTTTAGGGAATGGTGTATTTTTATCATTTTTAGGTTGTTTTCCATATACTGATATGGATACGAACGAATGAAAATTATATTTCGAACTCTACCTCCCATATCATTGGATATGACGTTTGTGAAATCATTTAATTGTCACATACCATGGATTTGTCCTATTATCCCCTAAAACACTCTATTTTCAAATATAAAAAAGGATTGAACAAAAAGTATCTAATAAAATCAAGAATTAATACTTAATTATATTATTAAATTAACTCAAAGGGAATATATTATGTTATCCCTATTTTTAGAATTTATCGAGAACAAAGATTCATTACAGCTAATATATACAAAGTCAACTTCTAATGGTTTTACCAAAGGTTTTCTAATTACAACTCTTAAATTAACTAAACTGTGTTTTGATACAATCTATAGAGAAACAACATTTTCATACATGAATATTACCTCATTTTAAAGGAAATAAAAATAATAGTGTTATTAAACATGGATCCAATGGTTTAGTATATTGGGATAATTAGGACCATAAGTAAATAATTCATTATAAATAATAATCACTAATTTAATTCGTTATTAGATAAGAACATAGTGGATCTAATGTACATCTTAGAAATAGTAATCTCTTAATGATATACATCAAAGAAATATTTGTTCTAAAATCCATGTACGAGGATAAATAAGATCATGAATTAATATAATATGGTTAAAAATAATATCTGTCATCATAACATAATAATTTTATTATTATCATAATTATGGGAGTATGTGTTTTTAATTTTCTAGATTTTGGAAATGTATAACAATCAAACATCATATAAATGTGGTCAAATAAAACACATTGTTGTGAACAAAGGTAACATCGAGATCATATATAATATATGTCTATAATCATAACATAATCATTGTGACAAAATATAGAATCATGTTCAAAAATATTTAATCATGTTCACACTAGGTGCATATATCACATCATAACATTTACATAATCCTTCTTGCAACGTAGAATGTCCATAAATCATAAACATAATATAACCAATGAAAACAATTTAGGTTCATTTTATAAATTATACAGTCATGAATAATCATTGGGGTTCCCAAAATAAATGTGAATTTTATACATTGTATATGTATAATCAATCTTTACCGAAGATCAAACAATCTATAGATAAGTAATAGAAGCGTTTATATTAAAAAAATTATTTTGGAAAATTTTTTTTTTCCTAATGTCAAGAAAAAAATTTATATCATAACAAATAAAATAACGAAATAGAATTTAAGAATATTAAGTGAATTATGATACATAATTTTGTGTGAAAGTGATAAAACCCAATGAAGTTGATTTTGGTTTGAGAAATCTTATTACATTATCCATCCAAAATTTATTTAAATTTATATCCTTGATAATAAAATTAGATTCACTAATTACTCTAAAAACAACAATTTCTAGGATAATTTTTGTGAATTTTTTTATTATTCTTATTTATTGAATTTTTTATGGTATATTGTTAAATCCCATTGTTTTGGACTGTTTTTTTTTTGAATTTATTGATTTTTCACTTGTATATGGATATGGTTGTTCATGTAAAATTAAAATAATTCAAATTAAATTAAATTAAATTTTATTAGTAAACATAAAAATGGTTATATATATAATTTATTTATGTGGTATGATTATGATTCTTTAGATAAAACATTGGACATGAGCCTCATCGCAGTAGATGAGGTCTCTATAAGCACATCCAAGAGTCCCATGTTCAAAACTAGAAAAAGAAATAATTATAGTTTACTATAGTAGGTACTATAGTAGTTCTGTAGTAGGATTATGCGGGTACTAAGTAGTTACTGTAGGAGGAACTGTTCGGTACTATAGTAGATGAAACAATTCACCTTCGGCCACTAGTTTGGCCTTGGAGTCCTCAAGGCCTTCGGGACACCAAGGACTTCAGGTCATTAAGGCTTTAAGGAAACCATTATGTCCTTTAAGAAACCTTATATCCTTCGGGACACCTCAAGGACTTTGGGCCACATGATCAGTGCAGTTGCTCCTGACATACTCTTAAAAAAAGCTGCCCCAGATGAGGATTCAGAGAATGTGCACTCTCCAGAGAAAAAACAATGGACATTGAAGAATGAGAGGGTATGGATATTATATCAGGGCTAACATGTAGTATCAATTTATGGTTATCCAGACATCAATGTGAAGGTGGAGATATTTCATCGTAATGCAGATGCTCGGGAGGGCAATTCATTGTAGTTATAGACTGGTTGATTTCCCTAAGTCCTTCGGTATTGTAATATCTCACGAGCCAATGGGCTATGTAATATCAAAGCCTACATGACTTGTAAAGGTTCCCCCTCATCCCATGAAATGGGGTTATAAAAAATCATTTATAATGAAGGCCTTCAAGCCATTAGGGTAGATAAAATATTAATGATATACATTTAGAATTTTTAGTAGTTTTTGAATCATCACAAATTATTTTCAATATATTATTTAATAATATGTATATATGTTAGTTATAAAACATAAAAATGTTATAAAAAATTATTTATAAATAATTATAAACAATTATTATAGATATTGTTTAATCATTGAGTTCTATAATAGAAAATGAAAATTCCACATCCACAACGTTGGTAAATTGAGACATCATGGATGATGTTGAAATTTTTAGAATAAAAGGAAGAGGAGAAGGGGTTTTATGATGATAATAGATTAATATAATAAAATTATAGTATATATACAGTACTAGAGTTATCATGTGATGTGGATTAATATATATTAGGGGAGGATAATAATAGAATATAAAATGTAAAGGAAAAAATAATGTAGGTGATGATTTTACCTCTTCTATATTTTCTCCTTTAGAAACACCTAATGGAAAAATGGTTTATCATTTTCATGAGTCGAAAATGCTCTTATATGTATGGAGGGAGGTCAAGGGATATGTATTGAAAAAAATACATGATTCAAGGCTTTGTTTCTATGAGGAGAAGAGGTGGAGAGGTTTGGAATTTATTGTGGTAAAGGGGAGTTTTATTATTATTATATTCACTATTTTGTTATATCAACTCTAGACTATCAATATAATTGAAAATTTTCAACAAATTTAAAATATAATGAAGCTTATTTCATGATTTTGGTCATAAATTATAAATACATTATCCATGACTCAATAATTCATGTTTGTGTTAAATAGCATAAATTATCGAATTTCGCTATTTCTCAAAAAGTCCACTATTTTTTTATGAAAAACCACCCTATTTATTTATCAATACATATAATTAAATAATGAACTATGTTTAATGAAAATAATTTTCAAAATATAATAAATACAATTTCTAATTATGATAATCATTTATTAAAAACATACCGATTCAAAATCAATAAATGATTTAATGACACACTGAAAAATTAATTATTGTCTCATTGTCATAAGAAAATAAAATATTATTTTAGAAATCAATTTGCTGAAAATAATTTTTTGAAAAAAATATATTATATTTTTGAAATTGTATATAAATTTTTTGGTTTTATAAATCTACCAAAAATTAACGTAATAATCATAAATCCTTTAAAAACATAGAAAATGATATAATTATATCACATTTTCATTTATAATATTTTTAAATGTTATTTTTAAATTCAAATGTGAGGTTATTGTTCTATTGGGATGATTACAAAACAGACATGTTACTATTCAAATGTTGGTGTTATTATTCTATCGGTATAGGTTTATTAATTACTATCATATCACTTATTTCATAATTCGTTTATGGGAATGATGTTTTTATTTGGATAGATATTATTTGTATGTGTATTTTGCTATATAACATTAATTTATAAAGGTAAATTCCACTAATTATTATTTTTTCATTACTGAAACCATAGGAAAACCCCCTAGAATGGATTGTGTATTATATTAATTTAACATATAGTTTCCAAAATCCATGCTTTCAAAATAATAATGAAATATACACTATTGGGATATAAAAACCAACCAAACACCCATTACACTACACATACAACCCATTTATGTTGAATTTACATAACCCTTCCCTCTTTGAGACCCTCTAGATGTTCCACTGATCACATAAGATGCTTCTAATATGCTTTTAAAAGCACCATCTCAGGGTATGGGATCCCTTATTTCTCCACATTATTCGAAAACCTTTATTATATTTTGAAATTTTATTTCTCATTTTTTCATGTTCTGATATTTTATTACACATATAAATTACTATTTTTATGAAATCCATGAAATTATGTTTTCACATAAAATCTATTTAAAATATTAAATATATATTTATGTACACTAGTTATGCAACAAAAATTATACATTAATTTTTTATTCTAAACAATTTTCTAGTATATACACATCCCTATTTCCTCCAAATGTTATTAATTATGATGTTAAATTAATTAATTTATTTTTAACGTATAGTTCTGTTACGAATAACCTCTAGTCATGGGATAAAAAGTGGTGAAACAAATTCTTATGTTGTATGATCTATGTGGTACACCTATGAATGTAGATGAAATAAAAGAAATTGTTAGGAAAGAATTATATATCCCTCCAATGGATTGAGGAATGTTTTTATCACTGGAAATACCTTATATGGTGAGTGGTAGGTTATACTAATAATAATAATGTATGATTTATTTGTATTTATACTACAAATATTCATATAATTTCATTATTTTGGTTGCTGCACATTCCCATGTAGCCTTTATGTTATCATCATATATTATTCATTGATGATCATTTATTTGATTGTTACTAGTCTTGTGTTACCATGATGTGCCTATTAAGACACATAAATTACTATCATATTTTTTTCTTTGATTATTCCCTTAATAGGATTTATAGATCATCCCTTCCCAATATACATCCATAGTTTCTCCAATAAATATTTAGAAGGTCGCAAGAATATTAAGAGTATGTTAAATGTTTTTTAAATAATTAAATTTTATTTCTATTGATAATTTTTATGATACGTATAAAATTACCTAAATAAAAACTACAATAAAATCATCTATGTTTCCGTTGGGTACTTGTTTGATTAATAAATCATCAACTTGTGTGTATTAAATATATGGGTGGTTCTAGCTAGTATCAGATTAATGTTCTTTTTTTGGAATTTTACTAAAAAATATTGTTTAACAAATTAATTATAACACTAAAATGAGGAAACAATCAATGCATTTTTTAGAATAAAAAAGTATGTGGTTTCAATGAGAATACATCTTTGACAATATATTATTGGTGGATGTTTCCATTGACAAATTGTAACTAGTGATAGAACTTCCAAAAATGGTGAATTGATATTGAATCATTCATCACCTAGTATATGAAAAAGAGTCATTCTTAGTCTAATGGATTGAAATTCAGTGACGTTATGATTTAGTAAACTCTCAAGATCATTATGAACCATTATTAAGTGGAAATAAAATTTAGAAGAATTTATCTTTAGAATTTTTCATGACCCCATCCATTTAAAGATTCTGCTCCTATACTAGCAATGGAGAAAGATTGAAATTTCATGTCGATCCCCTCCTCTATTAGGAACTGGGGTGGTGACCAAAACCAATGGTATAAAAATATCACACAATGGGAGGAATTATGCATTTTATTAGAAGCACTATTAGGAGATAATATGTATCAACCAAAAAACACCAAGACACATATAAAATGATAACAAAAATCCATCCCAAAAACATGTTTTAAAAAAATATAATTGATACAAAACATGTTTCCCCAATGAAAATACCAAAATATAACAAGGAGTAGAGGCGACAAAATATTCATCCCAAATTCCGATCTAGTATTTCCCATCATGGTCCCCATAATCCTATTGGTATCCTGAAAATATTTTTATATATGTAGTGTGAGAATACATGTACAAATTAGTAGGGACAACCAATGTCTATCATGCCCATATGGAGAAGAATACTAATGCCCCCATGAGAAACATCATAAACTATATGATCCTAAAAACGTAAACTATCACCCAAACCTCACCAAAGTAATTCTCACCAAATAATACAAGACAATTAATTTAATATACTGTGGATATTTATGATAGGGTACCCCACACAACATTCCTAGTAATTAGATATTCTCACACACTAATAGTAAATGTCATGGGGCTCCCACATCTTCCAAAATAACCACATCACAACGCACAATCACACACCTAATAAATATTACACCTTACATCCACCATGTGAACACCTCATACCAACAAAAACATCTCATATTTCCTAGAGACACCTGGTCCCCAAACCACACCACATCCCAAAGACACCAGATAACCACAACACATCTCATCCCAAAGACACATGGGAAACACAACTCACTCACATACAACTAGGCCTCACAAACCACAAAATCCATAATGATTCATGGGCTATCACTACCTTGTGGAAGGAGTATGGAATAGTGGGTGGTAAACCATCCATCTTCCAGCAATTATTTTTTGTAAAGACACCATCCCTAATAACAATGGGGGTGTTTGGAACATAGTGCTCAATAAGGGTGGGTGTGTATAGAATCACAAGAATGTAAAATTATATATATATGTATCAAACAATCCTCTCAAACTATCGGTTCTCATGAAAACAACTACCCCATAACACTACAACTGTTTCTTTTTACATCTAACAGAACGTATCATGTTGAACATTGGTCAACTCAATGTTGATAAAAGAAATCCAATTAACACTCATTAATTTTGACGTCACCATGAAATTACCAATTATTCCATCCCAACATGCTAAAATAACAACCAAAACACAAAAATGACCTCACAACCATGTCATATAGAAGAATAAATCTATGATGAAACACCTCACCTAACACTTCCTCGACACTTATCACCCAATCCAACCACATCCATTATCATTGATCAATTTAATCCCACCCATCGTATTAAAGAAAACCCAAACCCAAAACAAAACTGTCCTTCTTATTACGTCATGAAAATATTTGGTAGCACCACATAATATCCAAATCATAAACAAAAAAAGAACTAGTTGTATAATCATTACACAACACCTCTCACCTAGTAAACTAATCATAGTACTGCCCAAATCGTCTACCCCATTGATCAACTAATTCTTATCCATTCCTCAATCAATAAATCTCTCAACCTAAGATTCCATAACACCCTCAAACCATCCCAACACACCATTATTCTCTCAAAAACAACACCACACAACCCATACAAACAACACGATATATAATATACACATAACAAACAACCACACCAAATATAGAAAGGAGTATTCAAATTTAACAGAATCGGTTTTTATTTTCGCAGGGAAAATTCAGGGGTTATTGCAAAACATGTTTGATCCTGCGACATCCATTTATTTAAGAAGATTTACATGGTTAATAAATGTCACATGTATATGGACATTGAATTGGATATCAATAACAAGAAGAACAAACAGATACCACCAACTTCCATGATTTTCAGAAGACATAAGGCTAATACAATTGAAAACATGTATCAATGATAATAGATAAAACAAAACCATCATCATCATATTCATCGAAAATCATTTATCATCATTTTTCTAATTCTAGAATATTTACAAGGTGAAAAAAGTACACCCACCCCACATGATACATAGTAAATGAAAATGAAGGGATACATACATCCAACAACAGCCGATCAACAACTCTGCCTTGTGAAAAAATATGAGGTGTAAGAGTAGTTGGAAAGAATGGAATACTAGATCTAAATTCCACAACAAAAAACATGAATCCACAAGGAATAATGTATCTTGGTGTACAAATAGATAAAAAAATTCAATGAAGAGAGGCTATTAGATTTATAAAATTCCATCTCCTATATCGATGAAAGGGAGACAATTTCAATGTATGTAAGAATTCATGTCATGGAAAAGACCGCTTGTATTGTCCATTTCAAAGACTTGGGGGATTAGTATATTAAATATATAATTAATATCCATTTAAACTACTTTAGAAAACATAAAAAAGGTTTTAAACTTGATTTATATCAAATAAAATATTACAGGGGTGAAACTAAAAAAACTGGGAAAGGATTGAAATGACTCATCGTTGGGTGTGTCACTGATGCAAGTCAAAAGAGTGATTCAATAAAACATATCACTAAAACCACCTACCAGTTCTAATCAATGATAGTGAGCCTTCAGCATGACCAACTGATAGTTTTTCACCAATGCAACCTACCGATATTGAGTCACTGACGTGACACACCGAATATGAGTCACCGACGCGACGAACCTAATGTGAGTCACTAACGCAACCCACCAACAATGATCCACCGACACGACCTAATGATGTGACATACAAATGGATTGTCAATGAAACATCCTACCTATATCAGGTTACTAACGTGACCAACTGACACAACCTACCAATTATTCCTACCATTGTAAATACTATATTTTCATTAATCTATTTAAATGAGTCACCTTGACTCCCCAGAACACCTCATAAACTAAATATTCACAATAGAATGAACCTGAGTGGTCTATTCCATTACATTAGATACCTATAAAACTATTTTGGCCCTCATTAATTCCAATCCACACCTAATAAGAATGAGTGGTCTGAAGGTCCACCTTGGGAGATACCTCTCATAGATATTGGTACACTTGAAACAACGCTACCATCATCATCATTCAATGATAAAACACCCTATGTTTATTGAAATTTAGTATAAAACATAAACATCCATGGAGACCTCCTATGACATATGCTTCTCCAAATTGACCATAAGACGCACCATACATGTAGAAAAACAACACGGTCAAGAAACATGAATAAGGGAATTCCTTCCTCCTTGTTGAGAAAATATCCACTATGGGTGATACTGACTATCTCGAATGGGTTTAATCATATATCAATTAATTTTTCTTTATTAAGAATCGATTACTCTTGTACTCATGGTTTGGACATTACCAGGAATCTCAAAATAAGGGAAGAACACATTTTAATGAAAAAAATGTTCAAGAATTACATCAAATAAAATACACAAGAAAAAAACAACTCTAGGTACTGGACATGAATCAACAAACATTTCTCTCATGTACTATATTCCATGCCACCATGCCTCCACCAGATAGAAACCAAAGGAATGGTCTTTCCATGTGACACCTTCACCATATGATCAAGGATCTCCACTGGCTGCTCAACGAATGTTGTGTCATCCTTGATATCCATCTCTGTCAATTCAATAACATATGATTCATTGTGATGATACCTATAATTCTGGGAGAAATTATAGTTGTAATGGATCCAATACAACTATCTTCTATGTTCTTAAAAGTATGCCACATCACTAACATTCCCAAATTCCTCAAAGGGATCTATGAACCTCAGAGAATGATTGATCACTATACCAAACATTCGCTTCCAACATCTATGGGAAACCTTTATGAAAACTATGTCCACAACCTCTAACTCTTTCCCCATATCAAATGATAACAGTATGAATTTATCTACTAATTTATTCCATTCATACTCTCATCTATAATCATCACATTCTCGGTCATACTCTTCACCACATTCGGACTATGAATAGATACCACCTCAACGTGTTTCTAGACCAATGGGGAACGACATAGTCTCCCAGATAATGCTTCAAACAGATCCATACCAATGAAATATTTTTATGTGTTATTTTATGAAAACTCTACCAGGGGTAGGTGTCATATCCCTGATCTACTAATGTCCAAGATGTATTCCCACAACATTTCCTTCAATGTATTGATGTTTTTCTCTGTCTTCCCATCTTTTTTAGGTTGGAATCTAGTGATGGGGGGAAAATGAGTGAAAAAATCATGTTTAAATACCCTCCAAAATCATGACGTAAAACATGTATCCTGATCTGAGACGATGTATCTCATTAATCTATGCATCCACACTACCTCATCTTTGTACCTCTCTTCCAACGAATCCACCATGATCAAGTCCTTGAATGCTAATATATGAGCATATTTCAATTGGAAATATACCAAAAACCAGATAGCATCAATAACACAATAATCCCTAAGTAATCAAGTGAGGACCTTCATTGATAATTCATCATACTTCCAATTTGGGTAAACTGAGGGCTGCAACAAACAACTGGGAACATGGTTCCCATCCCTCAACTTCTAGCACACTATACACATCGTCACAATCTCTAACACTGACCGCTTTATTCCAGGATGCCAATATTACAACCTCATTCCATGGAAAATCATTGAAACTCCTTGGTATAATGCTATAGTTGGGTTGTAAAAATCACAGATAACTTGCACAGACATTTCTGATGGATGAAACTACTCCCCATGAAATAACATTTCATTGTTTACATCCTATGGCCATCCATACAAAGATTCACCATAGTCAACATGATCTCACAAAACCTCTACCTCTGAGTCTCCCCACTGAGACTCCACCACATCCAATGTCAAGGTAGACTACGTCATCATCTAAACTAGACAACCTCATCCATCATCAAATAATTTATCTATATAAGAGGTGGGAAACTCCTCCACCCCCTTTGATGTATCCAAAGATTCCTGAAAAACCTCCCTCTATGATTTCGTACTCATAGAATCCACCACAAAATCCCCTTTGCTGATGTGTACGAGATCTAGAAATCATAATAATGAAGAAACTCCATCAACCTCCACTATAACATGGTCATATCTCACTTGGAAAAGAAATACATCATGATCATGTGATCTATGAAGACCACATAGTTCTCCACAATGAGGTAATGTTACATAAACTTCGGCATGAACATTACCACCACTAGATCCAATACATTGGTGGCACAGTTACATTTGTGTAAGTGTAACAGACTAGACCGATAATAGATCAATTTATGTTGTTGCATCAACATGAATCCTAAACCCAAATGGGAAGCATCATAAATACATAAAACATATCCCCTCCTCTGGATACTGGAGAATAGTGGAACTAACTATATTCACCTTTATGTAGCTGAAATCTACCGGACACTGCCCACTCAACACAAAGGCCTAGTCATTTCTGGTCAGAACCATTAGTGGAGCTGCACCTCGGGAGAAATGACATGCAAATAATAGATAATATCCCACAAGATGGAGAAAATATTGATCCTATTCCACATTCATTGGTTCTTCCCATGAAAAAACTCCTTCTAACATCAACATTTCCACTATTACACACTGATGTGACACCACATGTCCATGTAAATTTACCACATGTATCTAGAACATACACTTGGAAAACCATCCGTAGAGGTGGTTGCATCGAAGTACCTCTAGGGAAGTCCTAATATGCTGGGTATGGTCCTCCTATGACTTCATGTAGATTTGGATATCATCGATGATTATTTAGACGAACTAGCCTATGAACACAAAAATTACAGAGTTCTTGAACCCCACGATCCTGGCTGGTACGTTTGTAACACCGAACGACCTAACCATGAATTCAATGTGGACATACCTGGACCTGAACGTAGTATTTTTGTTGTCACCCTCCTTCACCCCCAACTAGTGATACCTAGACCACATTTTGATCATAGAAAACCAACTACCTATCCTCAGCTATTCAAACAGATCATCTATCCTCGAGAGAGGGTATCAGTTTATGACATTCATCTAATTCATCCTTCAGTAGTCTTTGCATTTCCTCTATCCACTGCATGTATTCATTGAGAAAAAGATTGGAGATCCCCATAGAGACTCACCATGATATATAATGCCATTCTTGATCATTTATTCAATATAAATCTGCATCTATCACAAAATAGAATGTGTTATCCATTAAGGAACCAATGAAATAGGAGAAGCACCAGGATGCAATTCAATCATGAACTCAACATCATTTCAAGGGTGTAGAGTCACCACCTCCTCAGGGAAGACATTGAATAATTACAATATAACACTAGAAACCTCCTTTATCTCGGAATACGATAAATCCACTGAATCCACATTTTACAAGGAAATAAGGTGCCTCATACTCCGACTTCCCATCTGAAAAGTCATATCACCAATGAACACAACATGATGGCCATCCATGTCTGAAAACATGACCCTCGTATGGAATCAGTCGATAACAGCATTAATAGAGTAAATATGGAATATTCCGAGGATGAAATCATACAGTTACATCTCGAATACGAAAAAATCATCATGGGACAGATGCAACCCCATCATTAGTCTACATCCCTAAAACACATCAAACAATATGGTTTGACCTCCTATTAACTTAATAAATATAATGAATATGGGAATCCTATAGACAACTTGTCCCACAGAATGGGTTAGATTGTATGGATCAAAGTATTTTGAACCTCATAAATCAATCAATGCAAAAAAATGTGTACTAAACAAACTGATCATACCTGGAACGATTTGTGGCCTTGCAGAAACTGCTACCTCTGAGGCATGAAACTAAATGCAAATAGCTCCAATGAAACTATCATGAATACCTCCTCATAATACATTTATAGGTTGAATTACCTAAGGATGATCCTTAGGATATTTTCTACCTACATTGTCTTCCCTCGATGGAGCTTGAGCCTATTGTCTATGCTGCTGAAACAAACCTAGAGATCAAACATTGCTAATGGGGGAGCTGAACCTACCTATCTCCACCATACAGAGCCCCAAAGACCATATTTCACTATCTTGGACGGTGAACATGAACTCCACTTACAAAACACATTGTACCTAGGACTGTAAAATAGGAATGTAGACCAGATGGTCGAAACAGAAACTTATGAGGTAGACTCTCTAATGGAGGAAACCTCAATGGACCTAGTTTCTAAGACCTTCCACTAGTATCCTTAAAATTTAAAGAACCCTTGTAGATCCCCTCTAATGGTATAAATCCTCATCAGTGAATTCTCTGAACTACTTCAACCTTATTTTAGACCTATAGTTATATAAGCAAGGTGAAGGGAGTAACTGCATACTGGGGAGAAGGACTTAGTTTCTCCTCTATGTATCTCCCCCCAAACTCCTCATCATGAAAGAGATCCAGAGAGATGTAAAAGAGAACCTTGAACTTGATCCCCTAAACATGTTCCAAAATACTCACCTAGTGGAGGGATTATATCTCTTATTACTTCTCATCCCTTATGGTCGATGAAGGGAATTCTGCTCGAAAAGCCTTCTCAAAATCGACCCACATAACATAATCCTCGTTTCTCCCCCTAAGTACAGCATCCACCAATAACATGAAGCTCTCCCGTATTACTATCCACCAATGTAACCTATCTCTCTATTGGATACTTGATATGGTTGAAGCCAATTTCAAGTTCCTCCTACCATATCTCCCTCTCTATGTCTGAGACACTACACTCTTACATTCCCAACGTCTACCAATGGAAAGTATGTAGTTTTATCTACCATTGGTTGTCATCCCTCATTGGATCAACCCTCCGCTGATTTGCTAGATCATCCAGTTGAGCCTCCATTGCTTGATCCACTATGGATAAATACAAGGATCCATAGCATAATGGTAAACAAGGAACTCCTCAGCCTGAGCAGTATTTAATTTTTTATGATATATTTTAACTTGTTATTTATTTAGAATTATAGAAACACCCAATTCAAAGAAAAATAGACGTCATGATGATGCATGTAAAACTCATAGGGTCTCTAACCTATATATTTTTCACACTCTATTAGACATTCTGTAAGCTCAGAGTCCATGAATCATATCATGGGTTGTCCTAAAATCTTTTTTCCAGGCCAGTTTCCTTGGATTATGTCATGCACCGAGGTCACCTAACAATATTTGAAAACCAACCCATGTAATCCTCACAATACCTAACTCTAATCACCTTCCTATATCTCAACCATCAGCTATGATACCACTATTTCATGACACCCTTCCTCCAAAGAGGCACCTCTTGAGCTAGAAGTGGGTAAATAGAGATAACAACCCCCTCGAGTCCCTCATCCAGTATGACGTGAGGAGGAATCTGACACCAAGTGTAAAAAGATATCTCTAAATCATAGGCATTACCCTTTTCATAGTAATTCAAATCAAGATATAAGATGTATCAAAATCAAACCCACTCCATGTCATATATATAAACTAAATTCAAAATCATCAATCATGAATGAGTAAAAAAATATAAATGTTACAAAACAATTGACTCCAATGTAAATACCAAAAAACAGGAAAAGTAATGACACAACAACTATCCCAAAGGACAAGCTAGTAATGACTATCATGGTCACCTTAGTCATCCTAGAAATATGAAAATGGATTTCTATAAGTAGGGTGAGCATACAAGTACACTCGGTAGGGAAAGCCTGTATCTCTTGTGAACATGTGCAGAAACATAATAATGCCCCATTCAGAAATAGATGGAACCAAAATCCCCTAACAAGGTATAACAGACTCCCCAACCTCAAAAAAGGAATAATCACCATATGACTCATGACATGAAAAAACATATAGTAAGAAATTGATTATAGCATACCCCATACCACATTCCCACTGATTAGAGGCTCCCACCCCCTGACAGAATACATCCTAAAACACCCTTATATTCCAAAATAAAGTCATCAAATCCATCTCGTACACACATGGCCCTCACAAATATTTCTCCTCACACCCATTTAAACCTATTCCAAAAAAAGACCACATCCTGAAGACACCTAGGAACAACAACACATGTTTTCTTGAAGACACCTCAGAAGAAAAAATCGCCCACAAACACCTAGGAATAACAAACTAGATCCTTCCCAAAGAGTCATGATCTCTCACCACCTAGAAGATGCTACTATGAAGAGAGGGTGTACATCTATCCATTCTCTCAGAAGGATGATTGTGAAATACTCCATCCCACGTAACAATGGTGGTGTTCAGCACATAGTTATCTACTAGAGTTGGGTGTGTATAGAATAAAAAGATAGTACAAGTTTATATATATATATATATACCAAACAATTAATCGAACCTTTATGTTCTCAAGAAAAAGAAACACCCCTTGACACAAACACCTCTTCTTGTACCTCTAAATGATCAAATCGGGAAGAATGACGGTCACTTATGATGTTCAAAAAATAAATCCACTAAACAACCAATCATTTTGAAATCATTATGAATTTACCATTTATTCCATCCAAAAATAATAAACTAACAACCAAATCACATAAATAGCCTCACAATAATGAAAATATATTAATAATACTAAAATAAAACACCCCACTTCACACTTACTCTAAACATAGATCCTAGGAGAACCGCTAAAATTATCATTATTCAATGTAATGCCTCCCATTTAAAAGAAAAAACCCCAATATCATAATATAACCTTACAAACTATAACGTAAAACCCATATTTGGTATCCCCACTACATATACACAACATTCCCAGCAAAAACAAAACAAAACAAAACACGGTTGAAATTCTACTGCACAACACCACTCACCTAGTAACATAATCATATCACAACCATAACTTGTATCCTGACTACTCAACCACTTCTTATCCATTCCCAATCAATCAATCTATCATCATGTTATTACATTACACCCTTAAAAATCCACACCATCCCATTTTATCTCAATTGTACCACCACACAACCTATACAAAACACACTATAGAAAAGATCCACACACAGAACCCAACCACACGAAGCAAGTAAATGTGTATTTAGATTTAACACAATCATTATTTATTTTCACATTGAAAATCCATGGGTTATCATAAAAAATGTTTTTATCCTATGGAATCTATTTATTTTACCAAAATAACATGGATAATAAATTTCACATGTATACTGTCGCTTAATTAGAGATCGATAATAAGAAGTGAACATAAAGTCTACCATCAACCAATATTTTTCAGAAGGAATAAAGCCAATAAAAATACGAACATGGATACAAGATAGTAGATAAAACAATGTGTTCACCATCCACATCTTCCACTCAATTTATTTATCATTTTTATGTTTTTATTTTATCATATTCAAAAGGAGAAATCACTAAACCCACACCAAATGATACATAATAATATAGAGATAATGAGATCCCTAGATGGAACTATAGACGATCATAAACTCCTCTTTGCGCCAAAAATAGGTGTGCAGAAGCAGCAATAATGAATTAGAAATAGGATATGAAGTCCACAAAACAACACAAGATTCCACATGGGAGAAAGACTATGAGCGTACCAAGTGAAAATGGAAGTGATCAAGGAAGGGATGATCTCAGCATTATAAAATTCTAGATCCTATGTCAATGGAAGAGAGATGATCTGAACATAAATAATAGTCAAGTTGTGTCCATGAACACATTTATTTTCCATTTCAAGGTCACATGGGAATTATTATAATAAATATAAAATTAATAACCTTTGAATATACTATTGAAATTTTTAAACTAGGATTTAAAAACAATTAACATCAAATAATATTTAAGAGGGTAGAAACTAGAAAAATTGGGAAAAAAAGGAATTGAGTCATTGTTGGGTGTGTCACTAATGTGATTGATCGATGTGACTCAACAAGGCCACATACCAACACCACTCTCTAACACCACCTACCAACTCCACTAAGAAACACCACCTACCACAGCCACTCATCGATGGAGAGCCAACAATTCGACAAACTAATATCAAGTCATTGATAAAAACTATAGATTGTGACTCAGTAACATTACCCAATGTCAGCTAGTCAATGACACGACCTACCAGTAGTAAGGCATTGATTTGAGACACCAATAGTGATCCACCATCATGAACTATCGATACAACCTTCTGACACCACCTACCGACAAAACCTTCCATTAGAAAAATTTGATTTTTGGATAATTCTTTAAATGAGTCACTGTAACTCCACATAACACCTCAAACACAAAATTTTACAATGGACATGATGGCAGGGGTCCCGTCCATAAAATAAATAGATTAGTGGTAACATAAATTAAAAATTAAAATCGTATGTAAAAGAATATATGTCATTAATGAGTTGTGTCATTAGCATTCATAGTTTCCAATATATTTTATTACTAGATATAAAATATTTATCACTAATTTTGTATTTATTAATATTTGATAATTTAAATATAGAAATATAATTCTTAAAATATTGTTATAAAAATTTGTTCAAAACCCAATTGTGATTCCTAACATGATTACTGTAGGATTGAGAAATTTCATGGATATAGATTCTAAATTATGTCAATTTTTAATAGAAACATGAATATGGTGATACCCAAAATCCACTATAAAAGATAATGTTGAAATTGAGACCATTATGCAACAAAATCCCCCATTTTTTAGGGAATATTTTGTTATAATGAATCATATAATAATATATCATATCAATTGAGAAGATATAATTAAATTTTAACTACATTTAGAAATAGTATATAAATTTGGTTGTTTATATTATTGAGGGAGAAGCATCTCAATGGTGGATTTATATTAAAAATATAATTCCTGAGTAAAAGATCAATGTTATTTAATAGAATGTGTTTTGGTAAAAAAATAGATAAATATTTTCTTTATACTCTCCTACTATAAATGGAGAGGGATTTTTTCCCAAAAGTAAAAGGATATGGATTCCATTATATCATTTGAGAAAAACATAAAAATACATTTAATATATTCCTTTTTATTTTCCAATTGTAAATATAGTAATGTTATCTACTTCTTTTTTGGGATAATTTCTTGACAAATTAATATATTTAGTTTGTGGGTACATTGAAATCTTTGAGGAAATTGTTTGATTTCCCCTTAATGTCAAAATAGTGATCCATAAATCCCATTGGTATCACATGTTTAGATATAAGAAAAATATAATGGAATTTAATTCTAGGAAAATGATATAGAAATCGCATAGGGAAAATAAATTCCATCATACAACTTTTCATATGTGTAGGGTGAATATTTATAAAAATTTCATGAATGGGATAAGAAAATAATTTAACTACCCAAATGATGGGAACCTGGTTAAAGATTATTTATGGGAGAAATAGGCCAATGTGATGGAATAAATAAATAATCATGGCAACCCCCACCTAGGATTTAATTTCTCAACTACAATGAACAAGTACACTATGGGAATCAATGCTCATAAACATGGGTTTTTGGATTAAATTGATTGTACTAATAACTATGGCCTGGTGATAAATAAATTCATATTCCATCAAAACATGTTAATTTAGAACCTGATTAAAATTTTGTGATGTAAATTATAGTTATACATTAATGGGTAGAAAACATACTACTTGATTCTGGTTCTATACATTCCATTACATCACACATGTTTTTTATTACTATTCAAACAAACCCATAAAATATTGAAGAAGAGTTGTTGTTGAAATTAGAAAATGGGGAAATTATTGCATACCATGCACATAACTAATCCCATATCAAAATTTTCAGTGAGATTTATAAACAGACTATCTGATACAACATTTAGCATAATTCAATGTTATTTTCGGCATGGGATGGACTTCCTTTTATAGAATCATTTATATTTGATGAGATATATAAATAACACTCTATATCGCAAATCTCCCTATGATTATATAAAATTTTAAAGAGTTTAATGTTTCTCCATTGATGTCATTATTTCATTCACAGATTCTATTTACATTTGAGACATCATATCTTGGTCAAATGACTGATACTAAAGAATATACAATCCTTTATCAAATTCCAATTTTATGTGAAATCACTGATGTGTTTTCTAATTAATTTTCTAATATTCCTCCAACCAAATATGGTGATATCCTGAAAAAAAATATACATGAAGTGTATAGAATATCTATCTTTCAAAATATAATTTTAATTGTTGAATTTGAGCATCTAAATAAGAAACTACAACATAATTGAGAAAAATGTGTTTTATAACAAAGTGTTTCACCGTCGGTTTCACTAGGATTTTTCAACAAGTATAATGAATTTTCAATTCAAATGTAAATTGAAATTCAGGAACAAAATAATCATGATAAATAACATATGTAATATTACACTGATTCATGAATTTTTTGATAATTCATGTGGATCTAAACACTTTTATAATGTCTATTATCAGTCAAGATATGATCATTTAAATGAGACGAATGAGAATATTAATTAAAGTAACTTTCTTATAAGATATAAGAAATACTAGTTCATAGTGATTCCATTTAGAATCATTAATTATAAAAATTATTCATGGAATTAATAATAAAATCCTTTTATGTAGTACCGTGAAAATATTGGTCTAGTATTTCCATATTATATTTTAATATACTAAAAATGAATTGATTAGCATGACTAGAATTTTTACATTTTACTAATGACCAAGTGAGAAGAATGTATATATGAAAATTACATAAATGAGAGTATTTGATAGAGATAGAAAAATTCTTATATATTGTTATTAGTAGTAAAATGATATATATTGATCCATAAAAAATATAGGAAATTATTGGTTGGACCCAAAAATTCTATATGTTAGAAATTAGTAGTTTCATTTTATTAGCTGGGTTCTATTGTTGATTTATGATAATATAATATATATTTTCAAGACTAGTAAAAAATATATCTAGTAAATAGAGATGTTTTTATATAATTATTACTAAGTAGATATCGTTATTATGATGAATAAGAGGTTTATTTCATGACATATTCTTGAATTACCAAACAGTGTGGAAGGATATTAAATCTACGATTATTCATCTAAAAAATTATTTGATTGGGTACTTATTAAACATTATAATGTGATAGCTTATTCCTCCCACAAATTAACGATGAATGATCAGTGAAACCGAACCATGATATAGAATTGGTTGAATGATTCCTCATTCTGAGGATTTTCCAAAATTATCTTATCAGGTAGAAATACGAAAAATTTACATATTTGAAAACTATAAAGTATGTATTAATAAAAATTGATATTACTATTCCAAATTATGGTGGTCATATATGATCTTATATTTCATATTTAAATTTATTTACATCCACGGATGGTGAAAAAAGTGGTTGATTTTATGAGTAGAATAGTTCTTTCAACCCCATTGACAATTATTATTCAATGGGATCCAATCTTCTAGGTCATACAGAAGTCGTACATGGGAATAATAATAAGATCCTCATCTCCCTTTATTAAAATAACTTCTTGATCATGATACTGAGAATAAGCTAGATATATAAAAAGATCAAAGAGAACCATAACAATACTGATGTCCTATAGAAAAATGTTTCCCATATTCCAAATTTCAACAATAATAACTATTGTTTATAATCTTTGGAAGCCAAATATATGTCACATCAATACCATAACATAAAATGAAACATATGGATGATGAACACAAATCATCCTTCACTATTCATCTAGGATTAACTATGAAATATAAATAAATGTTAAAAAACATCTAGGGAGATAGAATGAAGATGGATGTTACAGAATTTATTAAAAAATGCATGAAATTACAACATGAAATATTCAATGAAAAAATATATAACGTAATATTATTTCATTTCCCATATGAGTTATAGAAATTTTATAACGTAAATGTGGTTTTTATTTGACTCCACAGTAACCCTGATGGATATAATACTATCATAGTTGAAGCTGATCTCCTTAGAATGTTATCACAATTCATTATTATCATTTATTATTTATATCTTGACCAACTCCCAAGATATATTAAATATATATGGATAGTTTTAAGACTTTACGGTGTTCCAGTCTCTATAGTATCATATTGAGATCTGGGGTTTTACTATAGGATTTAGGGAAGACAACAACAAGATATTGAAATATAATGGCGATTTAAAAATCCTTCTCACACTCAGATGGATGGTCAGTCTTATAAAAACATTAAAAAATTAATAGATACTCGAATAACATGTTCAATAAAAATAGAAGGGTTCTGGTATCAACAACTTTCCCTAGTGGAGTTAACATATGACAAAAATTTCTATTCATTCATTCAAATGGTACCCTATTTGGATATATATATAAGGAATGAGGTTTTTGACACCATCATGATGGGTGGATGTTTATAATCGATATGTGGTGTGACTTGATCACATATAAGAGTTAAAATAGAAGGACTAAATCAATAAAAATATAATGATATCATCACAAAGTGGGTCTAAAATATACATATAAAGTCATTAATGAGATCATGAATTTGAGGTTGGAGATAATTTTTTGATTCATTTATTATAATGGAAAAATATACAAAGGTTTTAGAAGAAGGGAATACCTAGTCACACATACAATAGAACCTTTCAGGTCCTTGATCACATCCGGGTGATAACCAGTCTACTAGAACACCCACCTATATAATCTCAATTACATGATGTGTTCCATTTTTTCTTTGAATAAGAAAATACCATATGCATCACATATACTTAATCATAAGTTTAGACCATTAGAGAATTACATTCTATACGATGAGTACCCTGTGAAGATAGTATATAATAATGAAAGGGATCTACAAAGCATTATAACTCACCCAGAAAAAGTATTTAGGGAGAAAAAAAGTATGAAGATGAATAATGGGAACCATAAGACTTTATGAATTAGAATTATCCTATTAAATTTTTGATTACAAAGGAAATTTCAATGGTGAAATTCATAATGGTTTAATAATGTAATTTTATGAACGTTTTTAAGGGATATTGCATTTTTAATTGAATAAACACCTTTTCACATATTGAAATAACATCAAATACATGCACTAATTTGGTTTTTGGGCCACAATAAGTAATATTTGATTGGACTGAAAATATGGTTAATATTCATAACTATTAAAAAAATACATTTATATAGTGATAATATGATTATAATATATGTAGGTATTTGATAAATTCAATTAAAATAGGAAATATAAGGGAAGGACATGACTAGTAGGATCGTACCCTATGAATCCCATTTATCAGAGCTTTCGAGGGTGATTTCATCATCATATTTTTTTATTGACCATTCAATTGATAAGATTCAAAAAACAAAGAATGATTGAAAAAATTTATTTGAGAAGTTCAAGATCATCAAGATCAATACTCAATCCATGTTCTCTAAACCAGCCCAAAAAAATTTCACCATCACACCCCTTACCCTTAAGGAATTCAGTGGTATAAAAATTCTCTACGTATATTGACCAAAATAGTATGAATATCTATATGATTTTTTTATAAACATTGTATATATTTATATTTTTTATTTTATAATTTTTAAATTATAATGATTGATAAACATAACCCATTGATATTGTGAAATACAATTTTTTTGGGAAATAATGTACCTCCAATGAAGAAACATTTTTTTTATAAATTTAATAATTTTTTGAAATAGATGATATTTTAAAAATATATAAAAATTAAATTTTATTACCTAATATTAAATTCTAATATAATTTTATGATGTGAAATGTAATTTTTATATGGATCAGAAAGAAGTTATATTAGAATAATCCATTTATATTTTTATAAATATGGATTTGTTATGTAAGTGTAAATTATCATATTTAGATACTTTTATTCAAAAAATGAATATTTTTTTAAATTTATTACATCAATATTTTCAAATTTTTTGTTTTTCATAAGTTTATAATACAGTAAAATTTTTGGGAAAAATTTGATATATGGTAAAAAAAATATTGTATGTATTATGAAATAATAAAATCCCAAAAGCAATTTAAAAAATAATTTATATTTTTTTTACAAAAATTTATCTCCCCTTTGAAATAAAAATATTTTTATTTTATTTTTATCATCATATAAATCGTAAATAAATCCTATAATAAAAATATAATATTTTTTTGTTTTAAAATAAATAGTTTATAAACACCAATCACTTACATGTCACCAAGGGTGTTAAATTATGGATATAAGATATTCTCATTACCAAATTTTTAAACACACTCTTATTTGTCATAAAACAAGAGAAAATATCACTAGATAGTTATTATTAGGTATTAATTTATTATATATTTTCTCAAACCTATATTTATAAAATAATAAATAATTCCCCACAATTTTTAAATAACCCCCCAACCTCCCTTGAATGTCCACTAAAACCCCCTATTTTATGATGTCGTTATACCTTTACTATTTTATATCCTTCACATGGACGCTATTTTTTCTTATTAAGACCTCCCCAAACTTTTACATTCAACCCCTCATATTAAGGGATATGATCTCTCTCATCATATTTCAATAACTATCATCATATTTTCAATTTTTATTTTTAGTTTCTTAAGATATCATATATTCATACACAAAACATATACAATCCTCATGATTTCCGAGTTATGATATTAACCATTTTATATAATTAATCCCTTCAATGGATCTCAATTTAACCATATTATGCTAACAAAATTATGACTCAATTTTTCATTCCAATCATTTTTTTAGTGAATACGCATCTACACTTCCAATCAAGGGTATCCTCTGAAAATTACATATACATCATTGATTTGTTGAATCAATTTTTTCATACCACAAGGCATTCTAATTTGATTAAAAATGATGAAATAAATCATTATTATAAACTATATATGTTTCAAACATATAAAAATACAGGATATTAATGTGACTATTGGGATATTAATTAGTTATAATTCATATGGATTGTGTATTGTTTTATCTCATGTGATATCATGAATGGTGTACAAGTGGATATCCTAATACCATTATGTAATGATTTATTGGTGTTTATATTTGACATAAATTTATGATGTCTTCTTTTTTGTTAATTCCATATTATCGTGTATCTATTATTTCATAATGTTATATAATTATTTGATGTTTAAGTTTATTTTTCTCACTGCAATTATGTTAAAATTATATGCGTATTGACTCATATGTATTTATATCATCATGTTACTCATTTATTATTCCCTTGATCGTATTTCTATATCACCACATTTTTATGTACATCCCTAGGATATATAATGTAATTTTAGATGAGAAATGGTATTTAATGATCCTGTTAATGTAATATTGAAATAATCAAATTTTATTATGTTTTTACCAAGTTGTCTAATTATAGGATGCTTCATTATTTTTTAAATACTATAAGGTATATATTTTTATAAATAAAAACGAATTATTTATTATTAATGATATAGGATTTTATTGAGAAGATGAACCTCATAAAAAATATGGTTCCACTCACAACTCTATTATATCAATCCACCTAAAATATTCCCATAATAAATCCACTATGAATACCTCCTAATATCATATTATAAAGATACATAGACATCATTAAATTCATGATAAACATGGGTTCCTAACTAAATCATTGTCCACCCACTGAGATGTAAGTGGTGATGGTGATGAAAAAGATTGATGAAAATAAATTATATGACATGAGATCTCTCCGAGAATACTTAAAGAATAGTAATAGTTTCTAAAATTTTGGTTGAAATATTTTTCAATTATATATGATGATGGTCATTATTCAAACCTCTCACATGTCTAATATTATGAAATGGAATATCCTACCCCAACAATGAAGAGGAAATCATATGGTCCAAAGGAAGATGTTGTTGTGAAAAATCCTCACATAACAATGATGAGAATAGTGATTCATTGTAGTGGAGTTCTGTGAGACGATATTTTTGAGATATTTTAGGGTCCCATGTAAGGTATATAAAAGTAATTTCTATCCTTGTAAAGGAAATAAAGAATCAATGTTTGGATGCAAGAAAAGGGTAATGGATCTCTATGTAATGTTCATGTATAGACTATAAATGGGTATGAGGATGTGTAAAAGTAATAAAAGGCTCTACAATGTTGTTTTATGATATAAATAAAGGCAATGTGGGACCATGGGATGGAACTAAATGATAAAATGCCTTGATATATTCTTAGGGAGCATGATTCTATGTTACACATGAATAATATGTTATCAAAATGTTGATGAATTTGATGTGGTCATC
The DNA here is from genome assembly GCA_963277665.1 of Viscum album. Lineage (NCBI taxonomy): Eukaryota > Viridiplantae > Streptophyta > Magnoliopsida > Santalales > Viscaceae > Viscum > Viscum album. The sequence goes on along the minus strand of OY728121.1, from coordinate 1,003,165,525 downwards.
ATCATGTATGAAGAATTTGATATAATGAGATAATGATACTAATAAAATAATAAATTATATGGTTTTACACCATAGTACATGTAAAATTGCACACATTATGAAGAGTAAAATAATTGATTCTATCTATAGAATTGATTCACATGGATTTTGAGATGAATTTAATTGTAAAATAAGGAATCATTCAGTATATCCCTTAGCATGGTTACTGAATATGGAAAACAGAGTAATGTGTATATGAAAATATGATGTTTCATGCCCGTAGTTACATTTTCAATTTGTTATGAGTTGGTTAGTGACAATGTTCCGCATTAGAATAGAATAATTTTTTCTTGTGTGCGAATTTGAAAAAATGAATACACTGAAATTTGAAAAGACAAGTGATATAGAAATGGAAAATTACAAACTTCATTTTGAAGGAAGAAATACATGTGGTTTTACCACAAAAATGGCGTCATGAGATAAAAAATATATTAATCAGAGGTTAATATGATTACATTGAAATGAAATTAGGCATACATTGAATAATATGTATAATTATGTGGAATTTATATTTCGATGATATCTATGTGGGGGATGAGATGAGGGGAATTTCTATACACAAGGAATGACACTTCAAGTAAAATTGAGATATGGGAGTTATAGAGATAAATATGATGTATATATGTTGGCTTATAGTTGAGAATAAAAATAGGTTTTCATAATCACGTATTAGTTTTTGTCCACTATAGAGGCCAATATGGTTTCAACTCAAGGGAATGATACCAGAGAGGGTTTATCTTCAAATTTAATTTTTTTAGTTTCTTATATATGTTTTAATTTTTAATTAGTTTTAGAATATTAAATTAAATTTTTTATATCTCATTTTAATTATATATTTTATAGTTCTAGGAATATTCATCATAGATTAAAACATGATAATGACTGGAAAATAAGATAGATTGTATTTACCAGAGATGGGTTTATATGAACACTTGTTAAATTTTTTTCATTTTTAAAATAGTTATTCTTACTACTATTGTGATATGTTTCACTTCTTCAATTAATTTTTCATGCAATCATTTAACTACTGTGTATAACAATTATTGAACCAAATTTAATTGATTTTTTTAATTATAAATGGATGATTAGAATATTCTATATATTTTATTATCATCATAATTATCTCTATTCATTCCATAATTTTTATATAATGAATTATAAGACACTATTTTATTTTTTAATATAAAATGGTGAAACTATTACTAAAAACATCTAATTATCATGAAATAATTGACTTTGATTATATTACATGTAATTATGTAGAATATTTTTCTTCACAAACACCATGGAAATCATTTTTTGACTATTATTAACCATTTATAATTATTTTTTACCTCCATTATAAATTTAGTATAATAAAAAAATTTAGATTAATTTTAGGTCATGGTCCAAAAATGATCATGATTATGTAACGTTTTTTGAATATTTTCAATTTTATTCCTTATTCTATGTTGGATGGACCTCCATACTCATTTTCCATTATATATTTATAGTATATTGAATAATTTTTTATTCCAAGATTTAAAAAATTTTAAATTACCATTACCATATATAAGTAACATTTATTCTCCCATATTTGAATTTTTACCTACAGATCACTATGATTTTAGTATTTCTTGAAGATGTAACCAACCATAATGTAATTCACAAAAATATTCCAGAGAAACATTTCAAACAAGGTAGTACCTTACTCAAATGATATATATCCAATAACCACAATATGTGGGATTGTTTATAGGACTCTCAATCATAAATAGGAAATATCCATTGTTGAAAAAAGTGTTATACTAATCCAACGTTGGAATATAAAGGACCTATTTCATAAGTATATAGGGGAGTATCCACATCCATGAAGAATGTGTGGGACCCAATAACTATCATTACCATGTCACTATAGGAGTACCCAATCCCATTTCTGCACTGGTCATCATATGTAATCCCATTCATCGACATTATAGTGATTCAGTTTCTTAACTATCCGTAGTGACTCATAAATTTTCATCTATTTTCAATGGAAAACAATCATAATTCATTACGAGTAAAAGTTCTCAGAAAAAATATTAAAATCCCTAAATCTAACACTAATGTGATAATATGTGTAAAATTATAATTACAAGAAAGTACATACATTGTTCATATGTTACACACCATGTGTATGACCTAGATAAAATATTTGAATCTATAGACATATTTTCATTATTTGTATTCAAACAGCATGATGCCCTATTTAATGGTAATCAAATTTTCTGGATTGTGAAGGAAGATTAAATAATATATTCTAATATGTAGTTTATTTAGTCCTTTGATTTATGGAATACCTCTAGAGAATAATGGTGTGTAGTCCATAGTGGACATATTATTAATGTATTTAATCCTTGTGTATGTCGTGTATCATGTAATTGACATGTAATAAAACTACATTCCATGTATATGAAATAGATTAGGTATGAATATACTTGGGCTCACTTTTAGTTATATATTTATTTTCAAATATTACAAGTCGTTGATTACACATGGAATGTTTGGCTAAATAGGGTGGTCATGTCCTGTACTCTGCTACATGATCATCCACCAAACAGATACCAACATGTATTATATATCAATTTCATATTTCAGGAATTGTTTTTGAAAAACCGAAAGCCTCGTTCCATATCAAATACCCTATATGACGTGTGCTTTCTAGACTACAATCTATGTTGTCCTATCCATCATCTAGATTAAATATTTATTCTAATTTTCACACAACTACCACTAAATAAACAAGTAATATTTCACATTGTACTACATACCACCATCCATGTCCATTGTGGTTAATTAAAAATGATCCTCCAGGCTCTACTACAACCTTTTAATGACTTCCACAAAAACTCTCTAAATCAAAGACATTTAATCATCCATACCACAATCAACCAACCACAATTATACATCAATCACAGTTTATCATAGTCCTGATAAACTATTTGTATCATCAAGGATCACATGATACTAAAATTCCACAATATATTATAATGTGGAACCATCAACTGATTAAAAGTATAATGAACTATTATTTCATCAATATGAGAAATGGGTGAAAAGGGGAGAAGGAAAAAATAATAAATTATAGGGGTTTTCATATGGGGTTCAAATGAAAAATAAAAATATATCTAGGGAAGGTTATACACAATAACCAAGGCAATAAAAATTAAATAATATCTTAATATTCATGAATATATAATATGATCAATATTTATCTATATTTATTATAAATAAATACAATTTTAGGGAAATTTATTGTTATAGAACAATTAAATAGAAATATTTCAATCAAAACTCTGGGAGAACAATTTAATCACATTAATAACATCATCAATTCGACGAGATCACATCATTACCATCATTGTAAATCATGATTCCATCTTCATATATTAATATGTTTTCATCTCACCATAATCAAAATTTAATATTTCACATTAACTCATTCTTGGGATTTTTCATTGTATGATATGGATAACCCTATATGAAAACAATAAATAAGTATTTTATAATACATAATTATTTTTACCAATGTTTTTAATTAATCGCATAAATTATACTTGTATAAAACCTGAAACCTATGAATAAATCATATACATCTCATATAAAAAAAACCACATTCTGAACACAAATTCGAGGTTGATATTATTTGATAAGACTGTTTTAGGATAAATCACCAGAAAAGATCATTGTAAAATTAATCATTTTGTAAATAAATATTAAAAAACATTTCAAATAATTTTTATTGAAAATTCAACCCATGTCATCAAAGTAGTAACCAATGAACCTCATTGTCAATGGAACTCTAATAATACATTTTTTAGGATAACTACAAGATTAAATTTATAATTTTTCTACATTTTAATGGGTAGTGATTTTAAATCTCACAAAGGAGTTATGTCAGAGTTGGGATAAGTTTTTTCCACTAAATCCACCAATCCTATAATACTATATCATTCTTAGTAATAACTTGGATGTGAATTTTATATTGCATCAATCTATACATGGGGAAATAGAAAGGTACGCTAGATATTTTGATTTTGTTTGTTGTTTCTAGAGGAACTCATAATCCAATTAATATGTTATCATAATAAGGTGTAGTCGACCATTCAACATGTGATTGTTACTATATATAAAAATACATACTCCTTTAATTAATAGTTGAATTTAAAACTATTAAATACTCAGGGTAATGTAGGATTTTCATCCATATAATTTCATGGAATACATATGATAATATATTTTTATAGTTTAATTTTAGATTATAAAAGTTATAATTTAGAGAATGAATATAGAATATAAAACATATTTTTATTAAATAATGTGTAATGATAATATATAATGAAGATATTCTAATAATATTCCCCACTCCATGCATTTTTTATAGTCAAATAATTTATGGAATATGTAAAATAAAATGTCTAATAGATTTTAACAGTTGTTCATATACTATTTCATATAAATTTTAATTCTTATCATTTCATTCAAATACATTCATAATGAATAATTGAAATCATCAAACCCCTTATTTTAAATTGTATGAAATACATAGGGAAATTAAAATTCTGATTATAAAATTAAACAAAAAATTAATAATTACTTCAATATATAAACAAATCATGTCACCAAAATTTTGATTTAATAATTTTTTTAGTTCATTCAAATTAATTTTTATATGACCATTTCATTTAATGATTCCATAAAATATGATCTCAAAATGTGTCATTAAATATAAGCTCATATAAAAATCCTCATACTATATAAAATGCATCTATGTTTAATTGTTTACCCAATAATCAACTTCTCCCAATAATTTTGTTAAGACACATATATAAAACATTTTTGAGTGAGATTCACAAATATAATATATATATTTCAAGTATAAGAATGTGAATTATTCAAATAAGTATGGAAAAATTATTCTCTTTATATATGTATTAAAATTCCTTTTTTATGAATGGGCCACATGTCTACCTATTTTCATCCCATTACTTAGATATCATATAAATATGACAGAGGGAACTAAAAAATTGATGGGTTTTATTTCAAAAATGAAAGTGTTCCCTATCATTTAATTTTAGGTATCATATGAAATTAAAATATTAAAAAGGAAAACAATTTAGTGACCCAAAAATCTCATAAATAAATTTTTAAAAAAATATATTAATATTTATTATATAAAAAATTGATCTATAATAGGAAAATTTAGTTCTTGATCAATGGGAAAAATGGAATAATAAAAAACATATATTTATATGACATACATAATATCTCAGTAAGTTCAATATAACTAGATCCATTTTTACATATCATGTGTAATATCATTCATCAAATCCTACGGAATTGAGACATAATAATGGTTGTTCCCATATGATCTTTATTGTTAAAAATTGTGATATCAATTAAAACATATGAAAATAATGAGAAAAAATGCCGAAGAATATTATCCAAAGATTTGAAAAACATACCCTACATATTATAAATCCCAAAAATAAGTTATAACATAATTCATCATAGTTCATAAGACAGTAATCATAATGTAATCAAGGATCCTGATTAATGAAATCATAAAATAGGAATCAAATGTATACTACTTTCTCGAAATTATTTATAAAAATTAATTTCCTTAGTAGTAATGGATCATTTCAAAAACAATCATTGTTGATGGGTTCACTCTCCAAACAATCACAGTATTCCTCATTCACACCCATGATAATCTATGTGGAAAATTTCCCTTAATTAACTATATTAAATCCATATTTAGATAGATGTATATGACTAACATACATATATATAACATCATGTTTTATGAATATTTAGTATTTAACAATTGTTCCTTCCCAATTACAAGAATAATTTTGTGACTTTGGAATCATGGAAACATAAAAAATGGTACATAAGTGTTCTTAATTATCACTCTCATTTTTATTCACGAAAAAACACCATTAAAATAAAAATAATATATTATAAATTTCATCATAACTTGGAGAAGTGAAACATAAGAAATGGTGAGCTGAGATGTACACTAACGGTAAGGAGTGGATATATAGAAGAATGATCTTGAAGATAATTCTATGGGACCTTGAGAATAACATTATAAAATCATACCATGAATGTAAAATTCATATTTATTTTCCCTAGAAAATATATTGGAATTACATAAGTCATGAATCATAATGGAATCGAGATCATATTACATTAAAGAATAACATAATAATATGGCAAAAATTTTCTACAAGACACATTACCATATAAAATTATATCCATATTAGAAAACAAATAACATCCAAGGCCATAACAATAATATGGTTTCACTCACCATACCATATTTTTAGTCATGGTCCAGTTACATGACTTTCTTAATATTCAAGGACCACATTGAAGACCATATTAGAGAATAATTTTCATCAGTGAAATGAGTACACTCCATATACCCACCATGTCTATCTGATGACATATAAATACATTACGTGTGAATTGGATGGATATGTAGGTAAACCCCATTTGAAAATAAAATCCTTCATACATGTTCCACAAGATCATAAATAATCAAAACAGAACCAATGATATGAAATTGGTATGATAAACATGTCATAATGTAATAACCCATGGAAACAATGCATGTTTCATATCATTTCATCAAAGAAAACATATGAAATTAAGAGGGATTTGTATGAAAATAAAAAATGAATATGAAATTTGTTTCATAAACATATAACGTGAATGGACAAACATGATTCATAAACATATAACCCATGAAAGTGAAATGGAATTTGTAAAAATCATTCAATCAAAACAGAAACTATTTATGAAATAACACTAATATAACTCTTGAATTATATCACTATAAATCATAAACTATAAAAATGACTATAATAGTATTTAGAGATGGATTTTGAAAGATCACTTGGAATATTTATTTAGAATAATATGATTTACATATAATTCATTTTCATAAAAAATATTAAATAATTTATTTTATTATATTTAAATTGTATCAATTTAAATAAAAAATTTCTTGAGAAAAATATTATTTCAACTTTAAAAAACACTTCATGGAATATAGTGAATTTTGATAAACATTTTCATTTAAAATATATTTAAAAAATATCATTTTTTCTTTATAGTATTTTGAAAACTATTTTTGTTGAGAAAATATGATGAAATCAAAAAAAAATTATTAAAATATTTATAAACCCTTTATCAAAAAAATATAAAAATTTAAAGCAAATTCATTCGATCTGTTTGAAAACCCATTTCTAGAAAATGTATGTTAAAAAAATTAACAAAATCATTATATCATTTAAATCTTATTGGTTGAAAATAATTTTTTTAGGACATATAATATAGGATATGAAAATAATTTCAAACATTTTAAAAAGTCATTCATTTTCAAAAATATTTTTCATAGAAAATATATTTAATGTCCAAAAAATTTCAAAACATTTTGAAAATATATATTTCAAAATAATCTTGTATTGATATAAATAAATAATTTTGTAATTTACTATCATGACAACGTGTAACCTTTTATAGAGAGAACATTCCTTATGCACCATAAAATGATTATAAATTTGCCTTTATTAGTAAATGAAAGGATGAATAATTTTAAAAACATTTTCTAAATTGGAAATTCATGTATAAAAATGTTCTTCAAACATATTTGGATAATATAAAACATTTTTGAATTCATTTCAATAAATCATTGTTTTGAAAGAACACATATTTCAAACCAAAAGGAAAAATAATGTTGTAATGAAAAAAATGTATATTATTTATCACAAGTAAAAATTATTTAAAAACCGGTATAAATACATGGATATAAGGTTAACAATAATAATGTTTTTTAATTCCTGAGATTTTATGAAATATATACCATAAAGATTCATTAAGGGCAGAAAAATCATAAACAATGTTGATAAATGATGAGATTGTAGAAATAAATTGTTACCACATTGGTAACATTGAAATATAAAACAATATAAATAATAACATTCAATGATTCATAAATTATAATGATACTAAAAAGAATATATATATAAAATTTTAGAGTAATTATATACTACTCTTAGAAAAATATATGGTCATAACATGGCATGTGTCTCAATGAATGTAAATTGAGGTGAAATTACAATATCAATTTTCTAACATTTTAAACATTAACAACATGAAAGAATGATCTTAAAATGTATATGTAAAAACTAATAAATCGTATAATAAAGATAAATTAATACATATATGGCCATTATAAACACAAATTAAATGAAATACTATGTGAAAATGGCTTGTCTATCAAGGGAAAAAAGTAGTCATATGATTAAACATTCACCATGACTCTAATGTTTCATGTGTGTCTTCATATTCATGGATAATATCCATATTTTAATTGTTTAATTTCTTCAAAAAAAATTTAGTTTTTATTATTACATAAAATTCAATTATCACAATATTTTATACTACTACTTATAAATTTATGTTTACATCAGTTATTTTGTAAAAATTCGATTCTAGTGTTGAAAACTAATTTGGTATATTGACTATGGTCAATGGGTTCATTAAATGAATATAAAATGAATAATAATTATTATTTTACTATTTTATTTATACATAATTCATTATTTTAAATAAAATGATCAAATAGTTTTATGATAAATGAACCAATGTTACAATAATTGAGACAACAAGTAGTATGTACACATGAGTAACATTCCCATTTTACAATGATTATTATAGATATAAGGTACGTAATTTTTTTTTTCAACATTATTAATTATAAAATAAATATCCTATAATTTAATCTCAAATATTTATATATTTTATTCACATGATTTAAAAGGATTCAGACTGCATCTTGGAGCTGATAGTCCGCATGTTCACGGATGACGTTATCACTTTTTACTAAGTAAAATGGGAAAAAAGAAAAATAATATTTTATATTTACATAAAAGTAAATATTTCATGAATATAATATATTCTTATAATATGTTAAATTTTTTCAATTTAACCCATCCTTAATATATTTAATTTAATGTGTGAATGTATCACATCGCTTAGAGGATATGGTAGTATAAACATCCACAAACAATGTTATCATATCCCAACTATATAGAAGACCTGAAGGTATGTTTTATATAAAAATTTTACAAGAATCATGGTATAATAAATTATATATATATCATATGTAAATTTTGTGTACATCATATTTCACACTCATGATATGTGGTAAAGGAAGAACGAGAAAAATAGTTTTGTAAGGAGGAAGTTCACTATACCCACAAATTGTATGTTCGTTGACCATTACAAGTAATAGTGTATATGTGTATGTGAAAAACATAAAATAAGGTCATATAAATATATTTAAAATACTATGGTTAATATATAGTTGTGTAATGAATTATTTAGGTGGTTTAGATGGCAAATAAAATAAAGTGGTTCAAGGAATGATGTTACCTCTTCTTCGGGTATCTCTATTAAGTTTTTGACAAGGGGATTCCACGGAGGGATTTCATATAAAATGGATTCTTCAAGGATTAAGGAAGGTAAATTTAGATCTTAGTTTTTATGATTTTTGGAGATCCCTTAGTATTTGATAGATGTGAAGAGAGGTGGAGGAGATTAGGGATTTTATAAGTGGGAAAATGACACACTAGATATTGTTGAGAATATTGCAGTGCTCCCCACATTTTACGTATATCCAATGGTAGAAAATGGAAAATTATGGATAATAAAAATTTTAATGGCCAATATATTTCATTAAATGAAATTTATTCATGTGAAGGATAATTTTTACACTATATTTTTTTAGTTTAGTAACTAAATATCATCATTTTCTATAATAACTATAATTAATATTAATTCCCTGTTATAATTACATTAATAAAAAACCATAATGATGTTATTATATGGTATATATTGTTTTTATTAAAAATATGTAATCAATTTTTATGTATTCCCATCGATAATGTGGCAAAAAATAATTTAAAATTAATCATGTAATGGGGGTGATAAGGTATGTTTTTAAAGTATAAATTTTCAAATGTTTTCTTCGATTTTATATACATGTTAAAAGTGAAATTATATCAATGAAAAAAATTGGATTAATTTATTTATAATTTATATAATTATACTTTAAAATAAATTTATAATAAAATTTAACTATATAAATAAATAAGACATAATAGTTATTTTGAATAAAAATTATGTATTTTTTCAATATATATGAAAAGATGAATGTTCTCAAAAATATAACAAAAATATTCAAAAATTAAATTTCGATAAATCATTTTCATAAATGAGGATTATTTTTTAAAATATAAATTATAAAATGTATGGTAAAAATATTTTAATCGGGCTCAACAATAAAACACTACAACATTTTATTTTTGAAAAATATACATATTGTTTATTAAATTTCATTTATTATTATCTTATAGATATAAAATATATTGGATCAATTTGAGGTATATTTATTTAATTTAAAATATATAAATTTTATTGAAATAAAATTAATCGAATTTGTTTTTAATTTGTCGATATATAATAGTGTCTGTACATAGAAAAATAGTTTCCATATATAATTAATTTTATATATTTCAATATAGTCCATTTATTTACATGTACTATTTACTAACAAATGTATTCATTTTATATATACTTGTGTAATATATATTATTATAATTTATTTATTATTATTCTAACAGTGCATTCCAACTGTTATATGGTAGATATAAATATATTTTAATAATAATTTGAGTTGTACATTGTAGTTTTCTAATACAATGCCTTTTTTATTATTAAATCTATCAAATGGACTTAATATTATATATAATAAAAGAAAAAAAATGGTTTTAAATCTACCAAAATATAATATATGTGTGGAAAGTTTTCCTTGATTATCTTTTTGTTTCATATAACATATGGAAAACATTTTGATTTTATGTAGAAAGACTAAAATCATTGTTGTGATAAACATAAAATTTAAAATCAATTAATTAGTAAAAAATAATTCATAAAATCATGTGTTGTTACAATATAAAACCCATAAAATTAATTATTTCCAAAAAATAATCTTTTTTATCACTATTCTAAAACATGAATTTTCTATTAATTAGAATGCTCATATTATAAATAATCATTATTGTTGGTAAATATCATTTATCACAAGAATGTGCACGGTGTAGAGAATATTGATAGGCACAAAGGCATAAAATCCTGATTTTGTAAAATGGTCATTGATATCCTAAACCAATATGATAATTAACATAAAATTTATTTCGAAACCCTTAACCTTTTTAACTATTTTTCATGAGAATATATACTAACATTATTTCAGAACAATATCAGCCTCTTTTTTTCATTGTAATCTTTCCACTCCATCTCTTATTCTAGGAATAGAAGAATAATTTTTCATTCTATCAGTATATCTATATAATTCATAAAAAAATTATCACAATTTATCCAATATCACATTCCCTTCTATAGTGAGATAACATATTAATCTCTATAACTTCATCCAAAAAATAAATTATATCATTCAACAATAGGTTAACCCAAAAAAGATAGAAAAGATGAATGTCTATGTATATATAAATATAGTCAAAACAATTCACAAAAAATTGCATTTATTTCTTACTTATTACATCGTAGCTCTTATTTTCCATATACCAAACATATTTATACCATCATCATGAATTCTGTTGAAACATGGTAAAAACCAATATCAAGAAAAATCCTAATTAATAAAATGCATGTTTCTTTATTCCAATGATTTGTGGATATATTCATTATTGACAATGGTTGTTAACATAATCCATGATATTATAAATCCCTTTTAATAAAATCCATAATTAGTTCCAATGTAATCTGTATCATCAAATATCATTATTCATATTCATGAAACAATTAACCAAACATCATTATCTTATTATAAGGAACATATTAAGATCAATTTAAACCGTAATCATGTGTCTTACATGAACATAATATTTTTATAAAATAGCTTTTATATTATATCAATACCATTCAACATATTATTTTATATCCTTATAGAAAAAAATAAACTAAACAAACCATATATATTTCACAATTCATTATTCATAAAACAAAATTAAAAAACACATCGATTATTCTACATTATTATAAATACATTATCAATGATACCAGATCCGATTACAATATACATATCTCCTTTATCATTTCACCTATAGTCTCAATATCATAAATAATATAACCATTGCTCATACAACTGTTTTAATTATCTCTTCATGAGCATTACACATAGTAAAGTGATTTGTAAAATGATCATTAATTACCCCCGTAAATTTTGTAACTATAAATGATTTAATAGAGGGGAAAATATTCAAATATATTGCATTAACTGAGTGATTTATTTTTCTAAACAAATTACTTTCTTTGTGTACTTCTTTTCCACTATCAAAACATATTCATCTCTCTTTAAGAAAATCATGTGGGTGACTATATCCCCATCATTGACAGAATGTAAACTGAATATTCTTTCATTCATGGTCTCCATATTCCTAGCTCTCATAGAACTCTTTATTTCATTTATTTTTTGAGTATGAGAGTTAGTTAAGGAACATGATAATAACAATTTTCTGTGAAAACTGATTAGGAATCATGAAAATATACATAAATCTAAATAAAATCGCATTTTACAAATCATTAAATCATTGTCTATCAAATTAAATGTTTTCCATGTCCATTATGTTTCCTTATTTTAACAAAAACTAGAAATCACATTGTGATAATCACTTATCATAGCATATAACAACTTAATCTTGACTAATAACATAAAGGCTATCTAAATTATGACTTTGTCCAATGGAACCATTGGATTTTCTTTAGATACACCCCTATAGATATTCGTAGTAATATCCTTAGGAATATCACTATGGTTTTCTCTGTCTACATTCAAGATGATGACCTAACCATTCAATTCATACAAACTATAGAGACCTCAGATTAACATACATGGATATTACATTAGTTTCGATGAATATCCTTCAAATTGAAAAAGATCATTTCATTGGTCGGTAATTATTTTGCGTCATTAAGAACATAAAAAAATATAAATTGGTTCATATGTGAGCTACATTATCCCTAAATAGGTTATTAATTAGTAAAACTCTTATTAGTTACATCATAAATAATTCATATCTTCAAAACCTAGAGGATGGAAACATAATAAAGGTTGATCTCAGACGCTCAGTTTTGGTAAACATGGGAGATATATAAGAAATATAATAAACAAAAGGGTATGAGAACATGAGAATAACATTAGAAGATCATTCATTGTATATCAAAGATCAAATTGATGATACATGTCATGACTAATCTAAATTCATAACATATGATTTATAATGAAATTAATTGAACAATACATGAAAGAATAACATAATAATAATACCTAGATTTAGTTGTAAGGTCATAATAATATAAAATCATTTTCTTAGTCTTAATCAAATATCTTTAAAAGCCATTTTAGTATTATAGTTTCACTTCACATAACTAAATTTTAGTTATGGGTCACTCCCATTCGAATCATAGTAGTCAGGGTTCTCCCCCCAAATCCAAAATAGCGAACAACGTATTATAATGGAATGAGTTGAATATGATATATAAGTTTTTATATCTCGTGAGACCTAAATACATACACTATTTGTTGTATGGAGAAATATTTTCCAGCTATATAATAATGGAAACGTTCATTTGGATTCCAAAATATCATAAATAATCGTAACATAACCCATGAAATGAAATAGGTATCATAAACATGTCATCATAACATAACTTTTAGAAAAGATATATATTTCATAATAATTTCAGTAAAGTATAACCCACGAAAGGAATCATGTTTCATAATCATATAACCCATGAAATTGAAATTGGGTTCATAAATATATGACCCCTAAAATAGAATTAGGTCTCATATACATATAACTCTTTAAGGAGAAAAAATATTCATAAAATCATTAAATCAAAACATAAACCATTTTGGACTGATTAGAAATGGTGTTGTGGGATTATGTCCCCAATAATGAATAAAATATAACAATGTGTATCATTATATATGGAAATAGATTTTTAAATATCACAGGGATCATTTCATAATTAAAATAACCTTTTATTGTAAATTATTTTCATGAAACAATTTTAAAAATAAATTTATTATTTAGAAATAATTATATTTTTATTTAAAACATTTCATGAGGAATATTTCATTTCTAAATTAGAAAATGATTCTGGAAACATATTTCATTTTGAAAACCAATTTTTTAAACATAGGATTAAAAACCAAAAAAGGATGATTGAAAAAAAAATTTAAAAAATTTTTCTTTTAAAATACTTTGAAAACTCATTATGAATGCATGAAAAAATTTTGATGATAATTTCAAAACCTAAAATGATGGCATAAAATCATTTCTAAAAAACATTTCTTGTAAATTTATTTGAAAAAATATAAATAATTATTTATCTCATTCAAATAATTTTCTTTTAATGTACCCCTTTTAAAACATATAATATATTCTTTAGAAGTAATTTTATACCCATTTTAAAAATAAAATGTTTTCAATTAAAATTTTCTCTAAAAACACGTTAAAATAAATGAATTTGATGAATATTAGAAAAAATTTACTTTAAAAATAACCTTGTAATCATATATGGGATCATTCAATGTAATAATAGTAATGATTATGAGTAAGTCTGTACATTCCTAACATTCCATTTACAATGTAAAAAGATTTATAATGTTCAATGATAATAAAAAAGAAGATTACATCTAATTTTTTTATAAAAATATAAAACATGTCTATATATATTTAATTTTAGAATCATATGATAATATTATAACACATTTAATAACGTTTTTATAAGAAACTATTTTGAATGAACAATGATTTCCGATCGAAATGGGGAAATGAAGAAATATTTTCACAAAAAGGTTTTATTAATTATTATATGTAACAATGAATGGAAATTGTACCATTATATTGATAAAATGTAAATTTCCCGATTTTAAAAATATATATTATATTTATTGAGATATGAGAAATAATACTTCCTAAATTGGAACATCATCATAGACAACCATGATAAACAGTGATATTGTAGTAATAGAATGTTACCATTTTGGTTACATTGAATCGTAACACAATGGAATGAATAACCTTAAATGACACTTAAAAATTATTTCACATAATTAGATTCATGATATATTATTTAAAAGGTAAAATTTAAATATTTAATAAATTTATACATGCATAACATGTTATTTAACTAAATAAATGAAAATTTAGATGAAATTACATTACCATTTAAGAATCGTTTGAACCATAAACCCCATAAAATAACAATAAAATATTTATTTGAAAATAACAATAAATTTTAGAATAAGAACATTTAAAACATCCATGGGAAGTATACAGACCACATTTTAAAAATAATAGGTGAACATAGAATCTATCTCATGGAAAATAAATGGTTTTTTTGAAGATATTGTTCTATTTGGATTTTGTTTAATCTCAACGTGATGAATAGTGTCAAAAATGACATTATTAATATTATAAAAAATAATATTTAATTTTATTATTTAATAACAATAATTGATGGTTGAAAGTAAAAATTAATTATCATATAATAAAAAGGAGAAAAAAGTTTATTTTTATGGATTATTATCACCATATATGTAAATATTTATATTATTTTAATATTTTAATTGTTATTGATGTACTTAAAATTAAATAGAATAATTAATCGTAAATCAAGATGATATTGTTTAAAATAAAATCAAAACATTAATAAAATTTTGTTTTTCAATCTGATTAAAAATATATCATATATTATAATTAAATCCATATCCATTTTTGAAATCTAGATTGAACAAGAATTTATTATAATTTATTTTTTTGAGAAATTTCTAAAAACACCCCTTTCATCCCTTATAAATATTACCACTTAAAACCACTTCTCCACACACAATAATTCCCTGATGATCCCAAAAATCTATTACAAAAATACTATCATCCTCACTCTCCCCACATCCATGTTCTCTTGGTCTCACAAAAAAAACAAATACCAAACATCTCAAGTAATCTTTCAAAGAGGTGAAATTCAACCATTTCTATTCCGAGACAATATGTTATAATTCTATTTATTTGTATAAATTATATTAACCCCTTTATAAATAATTTAATAAAAAATTATGTATAATTTATATAATATTATTTTATATTTTTAAAGGAAAACATTATGTCCACATCCATTCCCTATCCTTATATTCAATGAAACGATACTACTGTCAAAAATATGGTGGCTTACCATCTACATGGATAATGAGTTCTTTTAAAATTACCTCATTCATGAAATGTAATAAAATTATAATTGTGGATATATATGGTTTTAGTATTTATTTTATAAAATTTTATTGTTTTGCAACAAATATATTTACATAATATTAAATTATAAAACAAAACAATTTTTTTATGGTTGAAAACCCACGAAAATATAATAAACATTTTTCATTAATGATATTTCTAATGAATGGTACTCATTTATGAATAAAAAATTATATAAGGATACATAAAAACATATTTAATTCCATGAAAACCCATTCATTCAAATTATCGATTTTTTTTTCCATTTTACAAGAATATCCATTGTTTTACAAAAATGAGAATATTACAATGCCATGAAACAAATACACCAGAATCCATAAAAATAGGAAAATTAAAATATAAAATGGGTCATAAAATGTAACAAAATAATCAAATTATTTATTATAAATATTAAAATAGTTCTTTAATCTATTAATAAAATTCTTTATTCAATTTTATAGGAGGTTAAAGAATAGTACACTAAATGAATTTTGAGGTAAGGGATTCTCATCTCAATTTCACTTCTATGGAATTTATTCCATTTTCACAAATTATTTCTTTTTTGTAGTGTATATAATTATATTTGAGATATATAATAATAAATTTAAATGTTATTAAATATTTCATTTGATATTTTTATCTTTTATAGAGAAAACGATCTGATATATTACAAACTAGCAACGCTCTTTAATATGTATTTTTTTATTATGTGAGATATATAAATTTTTCACCATATATTTATTTTCTATGGTGTACATAATACCCATTAATTAAATATATGATACATATCATTATATTAATGGATATTTACATATCCATTTTATAATCCCCCTTTAATGTTGTTTACCATTCAAAATATACCAAATCGGTAAAAGAATGTTTTCTCAATTTTCATTATATAAAACACATATTATGGTACACACATATATTTATCTACATAGAGTATATACTACCATTGTTTATATTTTATCTTTAATATACTTATATTAATAATCTCTTTTTTCATGTAATTTTATTCTCACATTGGATGGAAATAAATGTTTCTTTATAGCAGTGTTTTATAAAAATATTTTATAATTGTTTTAATTGTATTTTATGCATTTTCCAGGAAATGAAATTCAATGATGATTAATTTATTTATAATGATTCTATTATATTATTTTTATGGTTATTTTAAAGAAAAATTATCTCAAAATTTATTATATTTAAAAATTAATATTTGAAGAAGAACGTATATTTTCATCAATAAATTTTTTAAAATATAATTCAACATTACTTTCCATCAATGATTACATCCGTTAAGGATTATCATGTATTACCAAGGATATGATCCATGAATACCATTATTACTCATTATTGCAATGGTTTATTTTTTTGATATCAAATTTTTTTGTGAATTTAATATATTTCCTTGAGTAACCTCTATGTTTATACCTTATACAAAATTCATTATATTGAACACATATTCATGGACATTTTGTGATGGGTAAACCCAAAAGACACTCTAATTTATTTAGCAATTTTTAGTCTAATGGGACATCATGTTGGGGTTAGAAGTATACATTATTACATTATCATAAATTTCCACAATGTGATATATTATGGGTTTTTATCATTGAAGATTTTTTATTTCCTGATATATGTTTCTCTGTCATTATTATGATGAAATTATTATAAGAACCCATGTTCTATATTTCATTATTTATTATGTTGAATCATGAATCGTGAAATTAATAACTATGAAGTCATGTGTTGTAACTAATTTTATTTGTTTTCTTTATCCCATTTTAATTCGCTTATTGGGATTTTCATATCAATACTTTTCATTATCTATTCCCCAGGTTATCCTATGTTGACATAGGAGATCAATGAAATTTTGGAGATCACTGTGGATGTTTAATAATGAGGTGTTTTATTCCAGTTTTTGGTTTTTTATTTTATTTACCTATTCTACCAAATATACTATAATTTAATGTCCTTGTATTTTTATTTATGTATAATTATTATTCAAATCATTTATTTCATTATGTAAAACTCTTAGTTTGCTACAATTAGTTTTAGGCAGGGTTTATAAAAATTTTCGATTACGATTTTTTTCATTTATGGAATTCAAATAATAATTATAAGTATGTATTTATCAGGATGGGAATATATTTATTCTATTATAAACCACTTTTTGAGGATTTATATTATTGTATTTTATGTGTACTAACAGTATTATTAAAGATATTCAATTTTGAGGTAATTATGGATTATAAAATTGTGGTATACAAAATAAATGGTATTAGACAGCCTTATAGGTTAAAAAATATTATTGTTATTATAAAATATGTTTTTAAATAAAATTTAATTATATAGTCATTATAATACATTATTATTATAATAAAAAAACCATCATTGTGGGTGAAAACCATTTGTGTACAGAAAGGCCATGGGAATCAACCCAAAAACCAAAGGGAGACCAAGCTGCATTACATAACATTGTCCTACATGATGTTGGTGTTAGTATGAATTTTTATTTTTTGTTTAATGATTTTATGGATTAATATGTAGTTTATTTTTGGAACGTATCAATTATTAGAATAATAACATTGTGGTTGTAAAATGATTTTGTAATTGAGTGATTAATGTTATTTTAGATGTAGTTCACTATTTGGGAACATTATATGATTAATGGTAATAAAACCCAATGATATTTTAATTTAGGAGTAAAAGTTTAATTATATAAGTGAATAATCAACGATTTTGTTTTGTACAT
The DNA here is from genome assembly GCA_963277665.1 of Viscum album. NCBI lineage: Eukaryota > Viridiplantae > Streptophyta > Magnoliopsida > Santalales > Viscaceae > Viscum > Viscum album. The sequence continues at coordinate 1,003,146,319 of OY728121.1, read as the reverse complement.
AGGTAGATTCAGGTTATTTATGGAAATAATTAGCATATCTTGGTTGTTATGTGATTACATTTGTGGTACGCGAATTTACATGTCACTGATGTTATTTTTTGATAAACGTTAATACTATCTTGGAAGTATCCTTGATCAAATAAATTTTGGGTTTCAATCATAGTCTAGAAAATTTTGATGAATTTTAATAATGGAATAAATTTAACATTGACTATTACTGTAGAATTTTGAAGTTTTATGTAGTGTACCATAAAATAATGATTAATATTTTTAGAGATTTATTATTGGATCATTACAATTTTTGTTTATGTCAATTTTAAAATAATGTAAAATATATAAATAACATTTTTTATATATTTTATTCTCTAGAAGATGAATCTTGTGCTTCATGTGTGAAACATTCATCTTGAATACTAATTATTTCGGGAAAATGATAAGTTTCTGGTGAAATTTCTTTAACGGATGACAATATAATTGAAAAATTAGTATATATAATTATGTTATTATTCCATGTATTTATATAATTATATATATAAATTTATTGTATTTAAAAAAATTTATTTCGTTTAATTTTATTACAATGAAATCAGTGACCTTTTAACCAATCATAGATTTATGATTTTATGATTGTTAACATTCCACTTACCATGTTCTTTATCTCTATCCATCAGATCATAATGGGAATATATCACATACATTTAAATTTTTTTCTATGTAGAATCCTTTCATGAGTTATCTTTGTTCACCATCATATTTCAACCCATCTTTTATTATGGATGTTTTGAAAATACTTTTCTTAAAGTGAGATTTCATAAATGGTGTTTTTAAAATTCAATACGCTAGTTTCTTATGATGATTCCAAATTTTAAGGATGAAATTTATTAAAGTGGGTTATATTGTGACATCATTATTTTTTCAAGGAAAAAAAATATTTGATAGTTTACATGACATGCCACATCACTCTTAAGAGATCACAAAAAAATTTATATTTAAAAAATACCATTATAAACTAGATGTCAAAATGCAGGGTAGTAAACAAACTAACCGAATTATAAAATTATGGTATAAATATTTATTTTTAATTTATTATTTTGTAACTAATTATTTATAAATTAATATAAAACTTTGTCTTAAATATAGTGAAATATGTTTTTAAAATACAATTCAAATGAAAATAGGTGTGTTTATAAAATAATAAAATTAATGTTTTCAGAATATATTAATGATGTATATATATATATATATATTACTAAAACTAGTGTTTAAAATTTATTTTAACTGTCTTCTAGACAATATATTTTAAAAAATTAAATTTTAAGGTTAAAAAGATAATGTTTCTAAGAAAGTAGTTTTTTCACCTATATACAGTGCACCAATTTTAATCTATTTTTTTTTTACATATTTATAAATTAAATTTGAAAATATATACATAATTTTTAAGGATTAATAACAAAGTTAAATTTGGTTGAGTTTTTTTATATTTTCCATATAAGTAAAAGTTTTATGATGAATAATAAAAATACAAAATTTCAGATAAAAACATCATTTTTCATCAAAAAATATTGTTAAATTATTTTTAATTGGATTTGAATTATAATTAGTTCATGTTTTTTAAATTAATCCTAATTTATGTCATTGTAATAAATTTGACATTGAATTTAGATATAAAATTTATTCAATCATTTTTTAGGTTTTAACATCAATAACATGTTTTCTCATCCCATTAATGGGATTAATTTTAAATAATTTGCTGAAAATCCAATATTTTGAATTTTAAAAAATTTACTCCAAATTTTGAATCATTAGGTCTATATTATTAAATTTTATAATTATATTGATTATCTTATGAATAGTTACATTAGTAATTTTTATACACTATTAATAGTAAATCAGATAATTTGTTGTAAACAATTATATGATTAGGACAATAACATTACCCTATAAACATTCAAGATATTATTGGAAAAATATAAGTAGACCATTATCAGCTATAGATTGAAATTGAATCACTTTTTGAATATTGTTTTTAAAAAATATTATATATTATTAAAATCAAAGAATGTTTCAAAATGTCACACTCATCTTTATTATAATTATAATAATTTTAATGTCGGCATAACAAGTATATAACAGAGATAATAAATATTATTTGAAAATATAAAGGAATTATCATCATCATTTTAATTTAATTATTATTTTTAGGGATTATGAAATTACCATAAATGATGACACGATAGTGATAAATTATTATTTTCTTAAAAGAAAAATCAGAATAATGATAAATAGTATTATAATATATTTATTATTTGAATTATTTTATTTTCTACACTATATTTATAGGTGACTATGAAATTTTAGGACAATATAAAATGGTTTTATTCAATGATATTGTTTTTTTGTATTTTATTTTATGTCAATATAATGATTAGTGTCAATATTGACAATATTGCAATTTTTATAAAATAAAGATATATTTAATTATATAATAATAATAAAAGTCATATAAAAATATAATGTGAATATTATAATGTGTAAAATCTAATAATGTTCCTTTTTATTCACAATTTCCCCCATATAAAGTAAAAAATTATAAAATTATAAAATTTAAAATGTTATTACCAAAATTAATATCATATAAATTAATTAATGTGTAATAAAAATTCTACAGTTAAAAAATGAATCAAAACAAGTATAAATTTAATAATATAGTAATTTTATAACCCTATAACACCATATATTAGTGACCATTTTCATATTGATTCATTAATATATAAAATATATTTATTATAATTTATTTTTTTGAAAAATTTCCTAAAACACACCTCTCATCCATTATAAATACTACCAATTACAACCATTAATCCACACACATTTAAGCCTTAATGATCTCCCAAATCTCAGAAATATAATATCATCATATCTCTACCCACATAGAAGTTATCATGGTCTCAATAAAATTATAATTCCACATGTGTCAAGTAATCAATCAATGAGGTGATATTCAAGAGGTACATTTCACAAACCATCACTTGTATTTTCATTTATTATTCTAAATTATCCTCAACTAATTTATCAATAAGATCATTAAAAATCCATTATATTTTATATACATTAATTGTAAATTTAAAAGGGAATATCTTATGTTCACATCCTTTAATATCTCTTTATCTTCAATAAAAAGAACATTTTCTCTTAAATATGGCGGTTTACCTTTTCTATGGATAGTGTGTTTTTTCCATTACTGGATACATAGATGGTCATAAAATTATAATTATTATTATATTATAATTTAATATTTATATTATAATATTTTTCCATGCTCTATATATATTATATAGATATAATATTAAATAATAAAACAAATCTAGATCATGATGATCAAAAAACAGCCGAAATAAACTAAATATTTTTCAATATGGTTTTAACGAATGATTATTACTCATGTATAAATAATTAAAAACATATATAGATCCATTTAAATATATAGATGTCCATGAATACCATTCCATTAAACATCAGTATTTTTCATCCCTTTTTACATGAATATCCAAAATTTTACCCAAATGAACTGATCATTAAACCTTTAAAAAATGCAACTAATATCTTAAAATAATGAAATTTCATTGATGAATAGTTAATAAGATATTATAAAATCCTCACATAATGTAATATAAATTATAATAATTTTTTATTACGACTTAATTACATTCTTTAATCCATTATAGAAGAGGATAAAGTACACTACACTAGAAGGATGTGAAAGGTAAATGATTCTCATCTCACTCATACATCAATATGTTTTACTCATTTCTCACCAATTATTTATTTATTTTTGTTTATATAATTTCCCTTGATATATTTTTACATGAATATAAATTTAATTAATTGTTTTATTTGAATTATATTACTACTATAGGAAATATGATTTGACTAATAAAAATGTAGTGAGGGTTCCCTTATAAATTTTTTATTCTATGAAATATATGAATTCATCACAAAATAATAATTATGTTTGGTGTATATACTTCTAAACAGTAAAATAAATTAATAGAATCTTTATATTCATGGATATGTATACATATATTAATACATTTTATGATCTCTCATTAATGGGGTTACCATTCAAAAGATACCAAATATGTAAAGGAATATTGACTTAATTTTCCATCTTAGAGACACATAGAATTTTACACATAAATATTTTTTAGGAGGATTAAATATCTCTATTTGATATATAATATTAGGAATATGATTCCTTTCATGATATTTTATTCTTTATGTAATTTTATTCTCTCTTCGGTCAGAAATTTGGGTTTAATCAAAATATTATTTTCAAAAAATCATTTAAATGTGTTTTAATTATATTTTATGAATTTTCATCAAAAATGATTTCAATTGTGTTTAAATTATTTTAAAAACATCTTTTATTATTTATTGAAGGTTATTTCAAATGAAAATTAATTTTTTAATTTTTTATGACAAAAAACCATAAGGGAATGAACATTTTCCTCAACATATTTTTTAAAAATATCTTCCAATATCATCGATCATAGATAATTTTTATTGGTGATTCTCAAACATTAATATGGATATTTTCATGGGATTTCAATATAACGTTTTCTTTTAATGGTTTATTATTATGATAAAATGATGTTTATGAATTTTATATCTTTCAATTTTTATCCCTTATGTTTTTATTATATGTTTGATTCATTATGTGGAAACAATATGAATGAAGATTCTGTGTTTGGTGGACCAAAAAAGTTATAAAATGAATTGCAAAATTTTTAGTCTCATGAGACACCATCTTATTGTAGGGTCTAAATCTAATTAAGTTTTGAAAAATTTTCCACCTAATGATATTTGGCTGACAGTTATTCATTACTCATTTTTATATCATGATATATGATTCTTTCACTATATTACATTTCCATGATCATATGATAAAATGATCTAAATTTTATTATTCCATAAATTAATCATGAACTATTACTTTAATGATTATGAGGGTATGCATTCTAACTCATGTAATATATATTATTTTTACCATATTAATTCCATTAATATTATTTTTATCTCATTCCTTTTCTCTATGAATTCCCAAGGTTATCCTCTAAAAATTTAAGATATCAATGGTATTTAATTTCTAATTATGTATATTTATTAAATAGATTTTTTAGTCTACATTCATGTTTTTTCATTTATGTACCTATTCTTCCAATGACACAAAACATTACGTTCCTTGGTTGGTACTTTAAGCATAATTGTAATTAAAATCCTATTAGTTCATGTAAAAGGGATTAAGTCATTATAATATCAACATTATGTAGACACGATAACATCGTATATTTATATATATATATATATCATCTATATGCATTTATTTTATACTATTAGATTCTATGTATTGTGTACAAGAAATTTGAATCACCTCTTTTCACAAGGTGGTAGTCATTCGTACAAATGGTCAAGATTTGTTGTATACCCCATGGAATTGGAAGAATGAAGGTATATGAGATTTAAAAATTAAATAGGTATAATTATGTTACAAATATAATATATATTCCTTTAACATATCCTAATAACCATCCTTGTAAAATTTAAATGGGATAAAACATCACATCTGTTTTCACGGTGGCAGTCTTCGGTAGACAAAAAAAACATTATTGTTTCCCAACATATAGGATTATATGAATGAAGACGTAATATTATAATTCCTGAATCACAATGATATAATTAATATCATATATATAAATTTAGTATGAAATTATATCAATATGTTAGTTTTTTTTATGAATACAAACTACCTTGGTTCACATGGCGGTAGTACGTCGTACAAAATATTGACGATTTGTTTACCATTATTGAATCAGTACATAGATATAAGAAATTATAATAACAGGATTAAATATATGTATATATTAGATAACATTTTCATAATATTTTCATATTTTAAGATTACATTAATTATTTGGAATAAGAGATAAAACATAAAAATATGTTTAATAAATTTACATATTTTTTAGATAAACTTATTATGATTACTCCTAATGACTTCATTCAAGTGTTTAATTATACATATAAGGTATATAGTTTCGGGTTGATTTATTAAGAAGTGTATTTTTTCTAGGATTTTATAAATTTAATTATTTTTAAGCATGTATAGGATACGGGAAGGCCATTAATAAATGGATGAGTGGAAAATAATAGATGTTTTAATAGAATAATTTGTACCCACATTATCCACACGCCAAAATTATCCAAAATGAACAAATATAGAAAATTATAAGTGAAAAGGATTGAAAAAATAAATTAAATGGGTTTTGGAAAATTTTATAGGTCATTTTAATCCTTATATACTTTTAAATCCCTTGGTAATCCATTTTTAATATTAACCATAATCATTAATTTTTTCTATTTTTTCTAATCATTTTAAAAAAAACAATTAAGTAGAAAATAATATATATTACTAATTATCCAGATTAAAAAAATACAATAAAGTATTAGACATTCCATTCAATGAATTTTTTAATTTAAAATTCAAATTCAAATTAAAGATGCATTTGAAAATCAGTTTTCAAAAGGGAAATATTTCCAAATTATTCAATTTTTTAATATGAATATTCGATATAAAATTATTTCCAATTACCAGAATATGATAAATAAATTTAATATTTATCTAATTTATCATTTAAAACCATATGATAATAATATATTACATATAAATTATTAATATTATAGGGCCATTTGTTATAAAAATGAGTATTTTTTATATTCATCCAAAAGATAATCATTTCAAAATATTCTAAAAAATTCAATCAAAGGTAATTTTTACGTGTGTAATTATAAATTAAATTTTATTTTTCCAAAAAAAATTTCTATGATTTTTAAAATAATGTTTTTATTATTTAATCATGAAAATAATTATTTTTATTTTCAAATAATACAAATACAAAACTAAAAATTATGCACTTTTATGACAATTTTTTTTATTATATAAAATATTTATAATTAATTATTTAAAATATGTTATAACAATTCAATAATGCATTTTTATAGGAAGGATATAAATTTATTGAAGAAATAAATATATTTTTAATATAACATGTTAAAACATGATGTTTCTTGTAATGAAACCTATCGATAGAAATAATATTTTTCAAAAAAATATATATATATTATGAAATCCAAAGTACTTTAATTACACTCCCATTAAATTAAGTCTATAAAGTTAAATTATTTCTTCTTATTATAGAAAACTATAGATTCTTATCCATCATTACATCTCCATTTTAAAAATTATCTTCCTTTAACAGGTGGTTTCAAAAAAATCATAGACTAGGTGACTAGCCTTGTTTTTTTAGAACATTATATATATGATAATGAATATACACTTGATGTTCCCAATTAAAAATATCATGATCCATTAATATTCCCTTTGAGTTCATTAACTATGAAGGATAATTTATGTACATTCTCAGGATTGATAAATGGGACACTTCATGGAATTGATTGAGGTTTACTGGTCGTTCTAGGAAAAATGTTATGGTCCCAATATGATCATGAATTTCAATGGGACAAATAATCCTAAGGATTTGTTTCCATTTCATAATTAATAAAATAACCATATATTAGGTATTTATTCTTAGAGGAACATTTTCACTAACATAATATTCTAGATTACACTAATAAATATGAGTATTTCTTTTTTGGACATTCTGTTTCACTTTTCTACTTATAAATTGACTTTAGCTTCCCTACAATTTATTCATCTATCTTCAATCCCAATGGCTTTACTTCCCCATGTTCATCCCATTATATTATGCTTCCACACTTATTTCCATATAATGATCCATAAGGATCAATATAAATGCTTAAGTGAATGATATTGTTGTATAAAAACAAGATAAGAAAAAGTTGTCGACACCAAACACCATATAAATAAACTCAAACAAGGTCATAACATATAATATTGGATTTTACTATTTCTCTAAAATTTTCCATCTCTATATGGAAGATAATGAATGTAGGAAATTAATGTTTTATCAAGACCATACATTTTTATTCTCTAGAACATTTCGATAAACCTATGATCTTAATTTTTGAGAAATGAAATTGGTACTCCATGAAACCTTATCTATTATATAATTTATATTAATGAAAGATTTTCTATAGATAAATCCAATCATATAGAGATTAATTATACTGAAATTCTAATGTGGTCGACTATAACCCTTATATAATTGTTCCAATGAAATGTTTTGTGGAGTCTGAAGACAAAATGCATTGTGATGATTTCTCATTTCCAGTATATTATTTTTAATAGTTATAAAATATATCTAGAATTTAGTATCTCACACTTAACTTACTGACATAAATATCAATGAAATAAAATTATTCTATATATCACTTCATTAAATCCTGCAAAAAATTAATTTTAAAAACTATATACATATTTAATATTCAAGGATGAATTGATAATGAAGTATTATAAGCCCATTCTAACAGATCATTCTTGATATATGGTTTGTATGTAACACATAAATGATTCATCGATGTTATCCTTAATTAATAATCAAGTTTAATCTCAAAAAATCATCTTATCTTCCTATGTATCTCTAAATCTTCATTATGACCCTCTTTAAACAAAATTTGGAATGATAGTTGCACACTATTTCCAGAATGATAATATATTTACCCATCCCTCAATATATCAACTTACATTACAACCAAATAAATAAGTATTGGATATTTTTTTATCCTCAATATGTATAATCTAACACATTAGTTTAAACCCTAACCATCTACCCTAGTGTTCAAAGTCCCTAGGTGGTAATGTATTGTGAAGTCGTAATTATTAATCAAAACTAACCACATTCTCTCAATCATTTTTAACTCATTCTGTATGAATATATATTTGAAAACACTTTTTCATTATATATATCACTCTTATATCCCTAATAATAATTCCTCCATATCATCAACTCATAGGTTACTGATACTAACTTAAAATAATGCATTGGGTAATTTTTCCCATGAACAATCAATTTTCTTGATGCATAAGCTGTAACCACATATTTTTTCAGGAGAACACATCCCAATACATTCATGTAATTAAATTTATTATAAGCCTATATATACTATAGGGAAATATAATTATAGTTTTAGTGAATAATAATTTCTTTAGTTATTTTAAATATACCTCAAATTAATTTATTCATTGTCTCTTAGCTCCCATCATATTTAAAATGGATATTTATTTAGATTTTCATTTCTAATAGTCAAAAAGTCTTCAGTAATTTATAGATAAACCAATTAATATACATATATCAGTCACTATTTATATTCTATACCAATTCTCTATAGCCTCCATCTCTGATGGGTCTAAATATATTCAAATTATTGGGGATATATGACCCAAAAAAATTAATAAAAAATTTAAACCATATAGACTCTCTCTATATTTTATCCATACGTAGTGTCTTTTTAATTTTTATAATTTGAACTTAAATCAAATATATTCCTTTATAAATGAAAATAAGTTCACTTATAAATGTTATTAAAAACTAATCAAGGTGATATCATTAGATAATATTTATTAAATCTATGAAGATAGAGTGGGAATTAGTACAACAAATTGAAATCACTATATAATAATAGTGTTCACGCCTCATAAATAATGTTTTCTTTGGTATTTACAAATTCATTCCCACACAATTGTTTTCATCCAAAATAAATATCCATATTTGAATGTTATTTTCCTCAAAATTATTGATAAAAAGTCATCAATATTTGGTTGAAGATACCCGTTCTTAATTTTGATCTTTTTTATCTCGTGATAATCAATAATGAGTGGCATCAAAAATTATTTATTCCTAAAAAATAAATTTTGTAACCAAAGGTGAAATCATGGATGAATAAATCTCATGTAATGGTTCTCTTGGTGTTTCCTCTTCAATTCTTATAACTCAATTAGGTCCATTAAATATAGAGTCATGGAAATTGGTTTGGAAATATATATGACGTATTTTGAAAAACAATCCTCAATATTCAGTGGAATACTATAAAACATTAATAGAAATACATAAAGAAACCCCTACACACTATCCATACAATTGATGTAAATTTTATAACCAACCATCAGAAAAAATCCCTTCAAATGGGAATGAAGACATATATAATGGATGTGATGAAAATTTAATATTCATACATCTTGTTAAAATGATCGATGATCATATGAATGTCTAGAATATAAAATGTTACTTTCATTTAGATAAAATTGATCTGATGTTTAGATAGTGATATTAAACACATTCATAAGATAAAGTAGAAATCAAGAAAATGTACAATTACAAGAATTTTGGAATGAACATTCCTAGAAATAGTGACTGAATAAGATTTATAAACATGATATGTGATCAAAAATCCATTAAGGGGTTTTACAAATAAATAAACCTGAAAAAAATGATATATTACATTAATACCCATAGAAAATTATTTAGATATTAATTTTTTTGGTTGATCTAGAGTCAAATAAGAATGTTTTAGTACATGAGTAGATAACAATTATACCATTAAATTATTATTTTTTCCAAACTATATTTAAAATAGTAATCACATGAAATTACCAATTGTATCTTCTCTTATAATGTTTTGGACATAGATAATAATATTTAATCATCATGTTGGGGAAATTTTATACATAATTACCATACACTGTTAATTTCGGACAGTTGATTGTGGTTGTTTGATTAGGTTATTTTGTCTTATATTTTCATCATTAGAAAATAAAATCCCACTAATTACAAAACAAATTTATCAAAGGCATTCCTTGAAACATTTATAAAATTTATGTGTCCCTTATTAAATATTCATCCAAGTTTAAATCGAAATTCGATCATGAAGGGAATATGATCCTCTTGTCACAATGGTTTATGGAGTTTCATTTGAATTATATATTCAATTTCAAATCACGTGTGTGTTATTGATGGGTATATCCAATATTTATTTCCAAATTAATAGAAAATATAATAGTTTCTTCATAGATTATAATGTATCGCATTTATAACACTATTCAGGGTCTTGGTTTAATGTCATGAAATAATTTATCAACCTTACATTAATATTGGATTATAATATAAGAATCATACCTCATATTCATTGTAAAAGGTACCTCTTAGTATCAAACATATTCATCATTAATCTATTTTAGATCAATGAATTCCATATAATTTCCCCTTGAATAGTACATGAAGATTATATAATAGAAAATAATCCCATCAACTAAACTCACTTTATTGTGTAAATTTCTCCTTGTTGGATCATATACATGATAAGAGTCCTCCATTGGTCCTCTTATTCTTTCATAAGTTTTATAGGCCAAATGATATTTTTCTTCTGAAATCGAAGGTGAATATAGAATACATTTTAGTGTTACAAATAAATTCCGTGGATAATTGTTGAATAGAAAAAATAGTAAATAAATTCTGCATCGCCTCAACATGGTTTCAATAGAATGTCATTCCCTAGGATAATCACGTGTATGTTCTGTATGATTCATATCATGGGAAATTTAGATGAAGATAGAAATAATATTTTTAACTAATGCTCCCACAACATAGGGTTCAAAATTGAGGAAATCATTTAATTTTTTCAATTATTATTCGTTGACACAATTCATTTGTGTTTTAACCATTTATTAAAACAAAAAATAAGAGTGTGATAAAACATAATCCTATTGAGAATAAAAATACTCCTGAAAAAAATTTATAGTATTTTAAAAAAATTATACATTAATTATAATCTATATAAAATTTGGATTATCCTTGGTCATTAATCATATTTATTTAAATCATTCATGATTGTTCATAATAATATTGATAATTTCCAATGAATATTCCCTAGGTGTGTCATACTACGTATGTAGGTAGACCCATTCTCATGCACTGTGTGACAAACATGTCCATCTCAATGCACCATTTTAGAGTTATTATCCCTAGGTACCATTATTCTAGATCCAAAACCACTTGTAGTTTTAATATAGAGAGATAATTTTTTTGTGATACACTCATTCTATAAATTAAGAATATTTTAGGATACATCCCAATACATTAACTCATCCACATACCTTTCCATAGACATATTCCTATATATATTTTTAGATATATTCTGATGGATAACAATAAGGTTTTATAAAAATCATTTCTAATGTATAATTTATACTTTTATCTAATATATTAATTAGAAAACCAAAAAACACATAAAATTAATTAAATCATAGTGATTAATATTATATATATTTCATAATGATCCATGCATGAATCAATTAATTCTAGTTCCTCAAAAAACATTGAAACACAAAAAACTTGTTCATAACTATGTAACATTATATCCCACTATGTTCTCCATAAGTAGAACACTTCTTATTCATATCATCCATAATAATATTTACCATATTTTTAGAAAAGTAATGATACTAATGGTTGATATTATATGATTGATTAGGGTATGAAAAGTAGATATCAAAGATTATGTGATAATAAAATGAGAATATTTGTATAAGAAAATGAGTTTAAAATTTTAAACCAGTATATACATATAATAGGTCATAAAAATGATTAATAGAATAAATATTTAATGAAAATAAATCATCATTTATATTGGAATCAAGCTCATTATACATGAGATCATAAAATTGAAATAATTTTTAGATCATGGGCATATACATAATAATGTAATGAGATTTTGGTAGTAGTCATCGATCATTTCCAAAATTATCATAGTGGAATGGATTCCCTCCCCAAATGATCATAACAAAAAAGTTCACTCAAAATATAATCATTACAGAAAATGAACAATATAAAATAATGATCACTCCCCAATTCAGCCCTAGTTATCTCCCGATATATAAATCATTTCTATATGCATTGGAGAGAGATATTGGTCTAAACCATCACATATAGAAAGTCATACATTTGTGTTCATGAATATCATAATATATTTATCATATTAGTTCCAATGAAAGTGCGTTTTTTTAAATATCATCTTAACACTTATTATTGAAATGAAATAGGTTGTATAATCATTTCATCATTACATCAATGTATAAAACATGGAATGTGAAGCAGGATTCATGTGAATTTTATCATTGTATTATCTATGGAATTGAAATGGATTTCATGAGAATAATTTCATCACAAACAGAAATTATCATGATAATGAATAATAATTGTATACATGGATCATATCTAATGTAAAGAATAAGTAACAACAAAAAATGATACAATATATGGAAATTGATGTTGAATAATAACATAGAACATTTATTGAATAAAATAAACATTCAATGAAAATAATTTATTTCAACTGAATATAATTGAAAAAAAAAATTAATATTTTTATTTTAATTACTATACGTTGTGTGGTCCTAACTGTGAGAAATTTCATTCATTCCTTACATGTAAATACTAATATTTCTACAACATTTTTGGTAAATGTAAAAGGGGAATTGAATGTAAGTTGATATAAATATTCATTTTAAATTAAATTTAATAGTAAAATAATAGTATAAATATATTTTAAAAAATTATTGTATATTCTTCAACATATTAATTAAAATATTATTTTTAAAATGAGTATATATACAAAAAAGATAATAGAATGAATAGAGAAATAGTGATTATTTTTTCATAAAAAATATTATCAAGTATTTACTAAATATAGGGTTTAAAATTAATCATAAAAATTTATTCTCATAAATTAAATAGATAATAATTGATTTTATGAATTCATTGAGATATATATCATATGATAGGATCCACAAAATCACAAACATAGTCAGTCCCGATATGCAATGTGATTGTTTTTTAAAAACTATACCACATTGGAAACATTAATATGTAATACCCAAGAAAAAATCATATTAAATGAAACATAAAATATAAAATGTATTTATAATTCATTATGTTACATACTAATGGGGTTTTATATACCCCCTAAAAAAGAAAATATCTGAATAACATTATGTATGCCCCAAATTAGACGGATTTCCATCAGAACCACATACCACATTGGTAATATTTTTATTCATATGTCCAATAAAGAATAAAATGAAAGTGATTGATTAATATAATTAAGGTATTGTTATTTATGATATAGAAATTTTATTTTTTATAATATAAAAAATAAAACTAAATTGTGTATATAGAATATGTTTCACATAAATAAATGATAGATTAGAAATAATTTTCAATAATTCATGAAATCCTTCATAAAAAATTGAACAACCTAATTAATTAATTTAAGATTACAAGAAACATCCTAAATAATATCAATTATTTATATCATAACATATATGACAGACTTATGATATTTCATTTCCCATTTATTAAGAAATCCTTCTTAAAATCGTGTTTCATGTAATAACTTCTTTTCTGTCAAGTATGTTATGATTTTTTATCTACAGGACTTTATTTTTTACTAATGTTCCATCATTTATATAATATTAAACATGATATATATATATCAACTATTATAATTATATAAACATTATGTATAATCCATTAAATTTGTTAATAAATATTGAATTACAACGTTCATTGAGATGGTAGGTCCTACAGAATCAATATTGTGGTTCCAATTTATATAAATGTATATAAATGATGAAAAATAATATATCTGATTTATTAATAATTAATATTTAATATATATCAAATTGATTCATTAAATTTACCCTTAGTATGTTCTATGTATATTTCAGGTGAAAAATGAATCACAATGCTTTGTGAGGCTCTAGTCTTCTATACACAAGAGAACCACTTTTGTATACCCCAAGGTGTGGAATGTAAGAATTAAAATGAAATATAATAAATTAAAATAAATTAATATGTTATAAATATCATATATATTCATTTAATCAATATATATTAGAATCCATGTAAAATTATAATTGGAAAAAGATATCACATTTCTTCATGAGTTGGTTGTCCTCCATAGACACAAGAAACATTATTTTTATCGAATGTGTTTAATGGTAAGGAGTTATATGTAATATTATAACTAAAAAAGTATAATTAAATATTACACATCATATTTATTCATATAATTCATCAATTTATATTATCATTAGAGATAGATATTCACAAAAAAACTATATCAGTTCGTTATAAGGTAGTATGTTTTACACAAAATCGATGGATACATTTCCCAACTGTTGGATGAGGAGATAGATATTAGATATTAATATTAAATAATAAAATCATAATAGATGAAACATTAGTTTGTAATTAGATTGGAATGTGTTAAAATTATTTTGAGGGAGAGTAATAATAAATTAATGATGAAACATAGGAGAAATAATTTTACCACCTCTCTAGAAAAAGAAATTTGTTTAAATGCTAATGGAATAGTAGGAGGTTTTATAAATAAAAATAATCACTCTAGGTTATGGAAGCAGAATTGAGAAAGTAATTTTCAAATTTTTTTTGGATCAACAGTTTTTTGGATGTTTAATGTGAAGAAGGTAGGGGTGGTCATTTTTTATTGGGGGAGAAGACATATAATGTTTGTATGAAAAGAATAATGAGTAAAAAATTTTTCATATACCTAAATGACACAAAAATTTGTTAATATAAACCCTTATAGGTTAATATATTTATATATGAAGAAATTATGGGGGTTTTACTTATTTCTAGGTGATTTTACACTAAATAATTTTTGGTTAACCCATTGTAAACATGTTTTAACATTAAACAGAATAATTATGTTTAGTTTATTTTAATATTAAATTTGACGAAATTAATTTTATATTATCATATACTATAAAATATTCTAATAAATATATTTAATATAATTTTGAAAAATAATTTCATAAATATGGAAAATTATAATTTGAAATCGTCAAAAATATGTTATTAAAAAGTTGGTTATCCATGAAATGATTTTCCGAAGTATAGTTACGTTTGATATCAGAATTCAACATGATATTGATTCAATGCATATAAATTTTATTAATAAATTTATAATGCAATTTTATATAAATTAAAATATAATAATATTTTTCTGGTAAATGATTAAAAACTATATATTTTAATAAAAATCAATTTGTTTAATATTAATCATAAAATAATTTTTTTATAAAGTTATAAATAATTTACAAATATAATTTTTTGAAATGTATATTTCAAAAATTATTTTTTCTATCAAATACACTTTTTAAGAATTTATTAAATGGATTCTAATTTTTTTGCAAAAAGTGAATAAATTGTATTTTCAACTCATATTATCATTATTAAAAATTATGTAATTATTTATCAATGCTTATTATTTATATAAAATGATTATAAGTAATATATAAAATTTCTTTATTTCAATTACGACCACAAAGTTTAAAATCTCATTTATTTTGGTATTGAGTCAACAATATAATTAAAAATATATAGTATTTTGTTTCAGATTAATTTTTTTCTAACGTAAGATATTAAATTAATTTTATGTAATGACCAGGAAATTTCATGTAAAATTATTTCTTAAATACTTTGGAATTTTACGAGTCTGTGGTTTCTGACGGCACTTGATTCTGAGGCCCGGTGTGCCCGGAATCAATTTATGAAATTTCGTTCAGGTACATTCAGTAAATGTTAGTGCGTGTTTTAATATCATTTCATCCAGTGATCGGAATTGAAATCTGAGGGCACCGATGAACTCACATCACTAGTATTCGCATAAGGGGACCATAACTGCTATTGCATTTTATGCTGGTTGAAAGTTAATTTTTGGGGATTTATAATGAAATAAATAAAACTAGTAGTGCAAAATTTTATTTATCATTGGTGGTTAATTCCTACAAGGGGATGTTAGGGGTGGGGCCCAAACCCCACATAACCTCCCATGAGAGGATATTTCTGAGGTGGGGCCCACATGATCCCAAACCCTTCATCTCCCCATAACTCCCCTTAAACCCCCCTTAAACCATCCCTTTATTTATTTTGACAACACCTCCCATTTATTAATGATCAACCCTCCACCTCCCACTCTCCCTAATAAATTTTCCAGCACATAAAATTAGTTAATTGATACACAAATTAATTAATTAATTCATGTGTTTTAATTTTTAATGCATGGGTGAATAAAATAATAAACATTTCTATTATTTTTGGGGCATTGGTTGTGTTGAGAGACTTGGGGAAAGTTGTAACGAATTAGAAAGAACTGTCTCTCTCTTCAACGAAGAACAACGACCCCACAACGTAGAATGTTAAGAACGCGGAATGCTTCTCTTACCTTTTTCTTCCTCCTCATCAAGGGAGAAGACACCGCTCGCGAGAAGCGTCGCCTACGTCAACGACTATATTCCAACGTTGACTGGACGACACCATTTTCTGTGATGACGTCTTCCGCGACGCCGACTATAGCTGTGCTCGTAATCCACGACACATTGAAAAAAAACCTCAAATACTAGGTAGAGGGTCTCTATAATTTTAATTGAATAAATTATACCTTCATTCTTGAGAATTCTTGTTTTGTCTTGGCCATTTCTAACCACCTTACGCGGAGGGCGCGGGCCGAAAAAACATGGCCAGACAACCCTCTGTTGACTCTTGATATTTTCCGCGATGAGACGGTGTTAGAAAGAGTGGATGTGATGGGAATTGGAAACAACCGAAGGTGGCGGCGGCAACAGCAGCCGCGCGCCGGCCCGAAGAGAAACGCGGCACCAGGTGCCGCACTGATGGGAGACCACGGCCCACATCGGTGGGCCGCTCAGTTGACGAAGAACCGGCCGGCAAAAGCCAGCCCAGAAAAAGGAGGCCACTACGCCACGAGGGCACCACGCGGCAGAGAACCACGGGTCGTCCTCCGTGGGCCGCTTCGACGGTGAACCGGCCAGCCGCCTGTCAACCAGGTTGAAGGAGGACCGCGGCGCCCCGTGGCGCCGCGCTGCGAACGGACCGCGGCCCGCCCGTGTTGGCCTCTTGCGCCTGGAATATAGGTCATCTTTATCTGGATGGATGGGAGGGCGACACCGCTTAGCGCCATCGGTTCTGGATGTCGGGGCGTCGTGCCCCCTTGGACCACTCGGCCAGTCGGGCCGGGCCGCGCCGGGCAGCGCCGCACCGTGCCGGGTCGGGCCGCACAACTCAGGGCCGGGCCTCACCCCCTCTAGCCAATACACACCTCCAGGGTCCTGGCTGCTCGATTTACCAGGCTGGTCCGACCCTTTTCCGGGTCAGACCCGCAAAAACCAGTTTGACCCAACCTGCTAGCCCACTGGGCCTAACGGGCCAAGCCCATTTCACTTATACATGAATAACTCAAAGACCACGCATTTGATCGACACGCCATCTCCGGCACTGGGACCCTTACTAGGAGGTAGTCCTTTTGAGATACTCTAAATGATTTTTCGATGATTTTGGAAAATGGCTAGATTTGGAATGAGCGTAATTGCAACCGGTTCCCTCAAACAGAAAAGCCAAAATCTCTCAGACCGGGGCGTCCGATTGATGATTTGTAAGTCGCGTTGGGTTCCATTGGAGAGACAGAACTTCGGGATACATCAACTATGGACTTCATGATAGTTGATGTGTTTACCCTTTGACTCAAGGAGTAGACCCTCCTGGAATCGAGAAACCTGTGTGCGGGATCCCTTGAGCTGGCTGCGACTACAATGACTATCATACTGGAATCCTCCATGGGTTCGACGATGATTCCTATCGTACTGGAATCCCCCGTGGGTTGGATGATGACAACTTATGTACCTGTATCCTAAGTGGGTCCGATAGTTTTACTTCCGTACTAGTATCCTATGTGGGTCTGACAGAGTAGCTGGTCTAGTATCTTACGTTGTTCCGACAGCTTAGTTGTTCTAGTATCCTACGTGGGTCCGACAGCTTAGATAAATCATTGACTACACATGATCTTCTCTATCTCTATATGAATGTAGTGTACCTGTGTGAGATGAGTCTTGACTTTCATTCGTTATCATTGATGTGATTGACTTTACTTCTGTGTGGACTGGAGTTGTGATTGGGCTCGAGAGTTTCAGTCGGTCTATGTTTGGTAACATAGGTATATGTATGTGTATATACCTAAGTAGTGTTAGTTGATACTTCGTGATTGTATATCACTTCTGTAGTTTGTCCCCTGTGGATTCTGGGAGACATTCTGGGGTCTCAGGATCCCTACTGAGTATCGTATACTCACCCCTTCACAGTCTATGCCTGCACTACGTTGTGTTGGATGCAGACGACAGACAGCACTAATCGAGGAAGAGAGTTCTGGAGATGGACAGTACCCGGAGGTGGACCACTTGGTGAGATGTACTCGATGTGGAAAGACAGATCTGGGGTACTTTGGGGGACATATTTACCCACCCTTCTGGCCGGATACCCAGAGGACAACTCGGTGGTTGCTATTTTACTTTTCTACTGTTGTACTAGCTTTTCAGTTGTACTATACTTATTGTTGGTCTTGTAATTCTGGCCCCTTTCCTTTCAGAACTTACTCTTCTATATAGTTTACATGGTGTTTAATTTCAGTTGCGTATACTGCTTCCTCTATTCTGGCTGTGTGTGTTACAGTTTTAAATAAAAATACATTCCCTTTTTACAGGGTTTACGCTATTTGGTGCTAGTCGCTAGCCCCTGGCCTATGGAAGGTAGGCTTGGGGTATTCACAGCACGTGCCCCGAGGATGGGTCATGATAAATTGGTATCAAAGGACTTCAGTTCTACCGCAGAACATGGAATTTGATTCTTAAAATGGAAATAGTGTTCAGTGTTTTGAGTGTGGTTATCAGTTTAGGGAAACCAGGGTTGGTGTGGCGGCCGACATATCCATACACTGGGATTCAAAATTCTGATTTCTGACTCAGTGCACGAAAACACATATTCTTTGTGTGTTTCCTTTGAAAAGTTTTCTTCGTGATTACATTATATAAACTCACTAGGTATATTGTTTTGACCGTGGTGCGCCTGTTTATTTTAAGGATGGCCCCACGAAGGCATCCATCTAGGGTTCCGAATTAGATAAGAGATGGTAGCCCACTAAGCGAAGAGGCCTCAATGTAGGGCACCATCACAGCTGAGGCACCAACTGTACCACTACCCGCTGGGCCTCCGATACGACTAACCCTAGTAGCAGAGAGTGCACGCCGCCTGAGTGTGCTGCAAGAGTTCCAGAGACAGAGGCCTCCCAGGTTCTATGGAGAGATGAACCCTTAGGTAGCTTCATATTGGATGGAGTCTATTATCCGATTTTTCAGATTGGTAGGGACACCATCCGACTTGATGATGATTCTTATTGCGATTCTCCTGCATGCAGTAGAAGGTAGATGGTGGAGTCTGATGCTCCAGGTGCATGATGAGGCATCTTTACTCTGGATAGACTTTGAGAGTCTCTTCCGCTCAGAGTCTGTTCCATCCACCCTTCGTGCTGTGTGGATTCAAGAGTTACTTCATCTCCTGGAGGGAAGCATGACAGTAGCTCAGTACTCAGCGAGGTTTACTGACCTCTTGAACTACTCCACAAACATGGTATGGGACCCATTCTTATGGGCCTGATCCTTAGAACAGAGACTCAGACATGAGATCAGGTCTTCGATGATCTCCCTCAGCAGTCCAAAGTAGGTGGTAGTGCTGGAGCGAGCCCTTATTGTGTAGAGATTTCTCGATGAGCCGACACTATCTGTGAGACCCACTGCAGGGCGACACATAGAGGAGTTTTCTGCAGCCTTCAGTAGAAAGTTGTAAAAGTTTTCCATGTGGACCATGCCCTCAGGAGACTGACCTTAGGATATTGGTTTGATTGTGTTGGGAACCCAAAATAGAGCGAGCTATAAGTGGAGAAGGCAGTGATATGCATGCGGAGGGCAGGGTCACATGGCACAATACTCCATGACCCACCGTGAAGATGATCAACAGACAATAGAGATCCCTCCCAGGCAGAGGTAGAGGTTTGACCATGGTGGTCCTCCTGGAGCAGGCGGTCGAGGCAGATGAGCTGGCCGAGCAGCGGTTGGTGGATGGCGTTTCGAGGCTCTACCACTACCACCACCAGGAGGTCCACCCCAACCACATGGAGCTGGAAGATAGGGGCAGGCACAACTCTAGGCATTCGAGGCCTATGACCATGTCACACCTGAGATGATTCGAGGTAATATCTATGTCTATTCCACCCATGCAGCTGTACTTATAGATAGTGGTGTGGTTCATTCATTTATAGACATTTCCACAATTCGGAGCACATATATTCTGATGGAGCCATTTGCTCGATCCTTACAGCTAGAGACTACTACGGGAGTAGACACAATGATTACGCAGTAGTGCCGACAGTGTGAGTTACTCTAGGAGGCGAGAGATTCGACTGGGATCTTTTGGTTGTGTCATCAAGGCCTTACGATGTCATCTTGGGGATGGGCTGTTTGTCCACAGTCCAGGCTCAGATCGAATGCATTAGGCTTAATGTGCGGTGTATCCGCACAGATGGGACCAGGTTCACCTTCACCGGTGAGAAGGGAGCCTTTGCAGTGCATGATAGAATTTCCCAGAGGAGAGGGAAACCGATCACACATCAGTTGGATAGTATCATCCTCGTAGAAATTGATATTCGGAGTCCACGATTTCCTATTGTAGTGGATTAGTATACAGACGTTTTTCCAGATGACGTTCTAGGACTACCACCTCATAGAGAGGTAGACTTCTACATTGACGTGTACACTGGGAAAACACTGATATCTACTCCATCAAATCAGACAGCTACCACCAAGCTTCATGAGCTTCGATTATAGCTGGATGACTTACAAAGGAATGGATTTATTCTACCCAGTGTTTCACCCTGAGCTTCTCTGATTTTGTTTTCCAAGAAGGCCGATGGGAGCTTACGACTATGTGTCGACTACTATCACCTGAATCTGGTGACTGTGAAAAACAAGTACCCACTCCCGAGGATTGATGGAATATTTGATCAGCTAAAGGTATAACGATGGTTCTAAAAGATAGACCTCTGGTCAGGCTATCTCCATATCAGAGCTCGAGATGAGGATGTGCATAAAATGACCATCAGGTGTCGTTATGGCCATTACGAGTTATTGGTTATGCCCTTTGGCGTAACTAACACACCAGCAGTGTTCATGAGCCTCATGAACATGATCTTCCAGTCGTACCTCGATCGATTTGTCATAGTATTCATTGATGACATACTGATTTACTCGACTCTTGGGGAGGAGCATGCCTACCACTTTTGGGTTGTACTGGATTCACTCCAAGAGCACCAGATTTATGGTATGCTATTGAAGTTCCCTTTCTGGAATCAAGTGGCTCATTTCGTGGGACATGTCATCTCATATACTAGAGTTGTAGTGGATCCAGTGATGATCAAGACAGTAATTTCTTGGGATCCACCCAGGAGTGTGACGGAGGTGCAGTGTTTCTTGGTTCTGGTTGGGTACTATCGTAGATTTGTGTCAGGGTTCTCCAAAGTTGCAGCACCAATTTCATCTTTGACAAAGAAGGGGAAACCCTTTGTGTGGTCAGACAGATGCCAGCTGATCTTTCATGAACTGAGACAGAGATTGAACTGTGCGCCCATATTGAGGATACTAGAGGAGGGCGTAGGGTACTTAGTTTATTGTGATGCTTCAAGGACTGGATTCGGGGGTGTCCTAATGCAGGTGAGAGAAGTGATCGCCTATGGTTCACAGCAGTTGAGACAACATGAGCAGAAATACGCTACTCATGACCTGTAGTTAGAAACATTGGTCTTTTCCTTGAAGATGTGGTGGCACTATCTGATGGGAGTGCTCTTTACAGTCTATTCTAACAACTAGAGTCTCAGGTACATCTTCTCGCAGAAGGACCTGAACTTGAGATAGCGGTGTGGCTTGAGTTCATCCAGGACTATGACATTGATATTTTCTATACTCATGGGAAGGGGAACATTTTATGTAATTCTCTCAGTAAGAGATCGGGGATTCAGCTACTAGGAGAGGCGACAGAGCATCTAGACGCGTTGCAGATATCCTTTGTGGATAGAGATGGAGAATACTTTCTACAGTCTCTCGCAGTCACTCCTCCACTCATTCAGCGAGTCAGAGAGTCACAACGTGGGGACATTGACTGTGAGATGTGACCTGCTCAGATAGCCATAGGGTAGGCACCAGATGGATTTTCTGAAGGAGTGGAGCGCATCATCATCTTCAGGGGATGTACGATGGTACTAGTTGCACTGAAATAGGAAGTGATGATGGAGTTTCAAACATCCCCTCTAGTGGTACATCCAGGAGTGTCGAAGATGTACCAGGACCTCAGATGACATCCCTGGTGGCCGGGCATGTAGAAGGTTGTAGCAGAGTTTATTTCATGATTCCTCACTTTTCAGTAAGTGAAAGTCGAGAAACAGGTATTAGAAGGCTTGGTACAGCCCTTAGATGTCCCAGAGTGGATGTGGGATGATATATCCATTGATTTTGTGACGGTGCTTCCACGTACATCCATAGGACACAACTCTATTTGGTTAATCGTCGAACTACTCACCATGTCGTCCCACTTCCTAACAATCAGAGAGTAGGGCTCAGTAGAGATCTTGGGACACCACTACATTCAGGAGACCATACGACATCATTGGTTGACATCATTTATCATTTCTGATCGTGATGCTTGATTAACTTCCTAGCTATGGAAGGAGTTACATGAGGCTATTGGGACGCAGCTACATCTGAGCACCACCTTCCATCCTCAGACAGAAGGTCAGACGGAGAGAACCAATTTGACTCTCTAGGACATGCTCCATGCATGTTTCCTTGACTTTGGTCGCAGTTGGGAGGATCACCTACCCTTGGCGGAGTTTGCGTACAACAATAGCTACCACTCCACCATTTGGATGGAACCATTCGAGTAACTCTATGACTGACCTTGCAGATCACCTATGTGCTGGACTGACCAAGGGGAGTCAGTACTAGTAGGACCAGAGATGGTACATGCTACGACAGAGAAGGTGCAGATCATCCAGGAGAGGATGAAGACTACACAGAGCAGATAGAAGTCCTATGATTATAAGGTAAGGAGACCACGGGAGTTTGAGGTTGGCGACCACGTTTTTTGATGGGTCTCACCTTGACGGGGACCGCAGAGATATAGTCGGGGAAACAAGTTATCTCTGCGTTTCATCGGACTTTTCCTAGTCCTAAACAGATTAGACGAGGTGGCTTACCGCCTGGACCTTCCACCTCAGTTGCACCGGGAGGATAACGTATTCAACATATCTCAACTGTGGAGATACGTGCACGGCCCATCCCACATCATCGACCATGGGGAGCTGGACATCGATGACGGGGAGGCATTTATGGATGTCCCGGTGGAGATCGAGGATCGAAACGAGAGGGTCCTACGTGAATGGTCGATGTCTCTGGTGCACATTTGCTGGCAGCAGAAGATCCTCCAGTAGAGCACTTGGGAGCGGATGGCACATATGCAAGCTCAATATCCCCATTTGTTTCTCTATTGCGTTGAAGCTTTATGGGGGAGTAAATACCTGAGGTGGGAGTAATGTAAAAGCCCAGAAATTTCAGGGGAAATTTTATCTTAAATATTTTGGAATTTTACGAGTCTATGGTTTTTGACAACACTCGATTTCGAGGCCCGGTGCACCAGGAATAAATTTCTGATGTTTTGTTCTAGTACATTCAGTAAACGTACATATAGGTTTTTCTATCATTTGAATCGGTTCTCAGAATTGAAATCTGAGGGCACCGATGAACTCACAGCACCGGTATTCTCTTAAGGGGGCCTTTATCGCAGTTGTGTTTTTTGCGTGTTGAATGTTAATTTTTTGGGATTTAGAAGAAAATAAATAAAATTGATAGTGCACAATTTTTTTTATCTTTGGTGGTTAATTCCTACAAGGGGAAGTTAGGGGTGGGGGACACACCCCACATAACCTCCAATGAGAGGATATTTGTCAGGTGGGGCCCACAAGTGCCCTAACCCTTCATATCCCCATAACCCCCCTTAATCCCCCCTTTAACTATACCTTTATTTATTTTGACAACACCTCCCATTTATCATGGTCAAATATTCAACCTCCCACTCTCCCAAATAAATTTTCCAACTCATTAAATTAATTAATTGATCCACAAATTATTTAATTAATTCATGTGTTTGAATTTTTAATGCATGGGTGAATAAAATAGTTGCCTTAGCTATTATTTTTGGGGCATTCGTTTTGTTGAGAGACTTTAAAAAAGCTCTAAAGAATTAGAAGGAAGGGTCTCTCTCTTCAACGAAGAATGCAAAGGATGTGAACGACTTCTCCTACCTTCATCTTCCTACTCATCAAGGGAGAAGACACCGCTCACGAGAAGCGATGCCTACGTCAATGAATCTTCTACCAAAGTTGATGGTACACCAAATTTTTCCGCAACGCCCTCTTATACTATGCCGATTACCGTGACGCTCGTCTTTCACAGCACGTCAACGAAGGGACCTCAAATACGATGTAGGGGGTTTTTATAATTTAAATTGAATAAATTATACCTTTTTTCTTGAAAATTCGTGTTTCGTCTAGGACATTTGTTACTGCCTTACGCTGAGGGCACGTGCCAAACAAGCACGGACCGAAGAACCACCATTGACCCTGGATTTTGTTCATGATGAGACGATGTTATAAGGAGTGGCGGTGACGGGAATTGGCGACGACCGAAGGCAGCGACGGAAATGGCGGCTACGCGCCAGCCTGAAGAGAAATGCGGCTCCGGGAGCCACTCGCAAGGGAGACAGTGGCCCGTATCTGCGGGCCACATGGATGATGAAGAACCGGATGGCTAAAGACGGTCGGGCCTAAGGAGACCGTAGAGCAAAGAGGGCGTCGTGCTGTAGAGAATGGCAGCCAGCGGTCTGTGAGCTGTTTCATAAGCGAACCGGCTGGCCGCCTGCCAGCTGGGTTGAACGGGTACCGCGATTCCCCATGGCGCCACACTGTTAATTAAACCGCGGCCCACCCGAGCTGGCTGTTTGCGCAGGTTCCAGAAGCAAAGGGGTCACGCCCCCCTCGGACCGCTCGACCGGCCGGCCGAGCCGCGACCTGTCGGGCCGCGCCCCCTCTGGGTTGTCCATGCCTCAACGGGCCAGGCCACGCCCCTTAGGTCGGGCCACACAATTTACCTGGTCAGTCTAACCCCATGTCGGGTCGGACCCCCCCAGCCCACTGGGCCTAACGGTCTGGGCCCGTTTCACTTAATCGTGAATAACTCAAAGACTGCACGCCCGATCTATGCGCCGTCTGTGGCACTGGGACCCTTATAGTGAGGCGGTCATTTGTCAATAATCTATGTAATATTGGGGTGATTTTGTAAGATGTCCGGGTTAGGAACAAGCATAATTCCATCTGGGCCATTGGAACAGAAAAGCCAGTATCTCTCAGACCGACCGTTCGATTGACGCGTAGTCTATCGTGTTGGGTTCCTTTTGATGGGATGGTACTTCGGGAGAAATAAAATCTGGACTTTGTGATTGTTGATGTATCAACCCTTTAACTCGAGGAGAGGAACCTCTCAGAATCGAGAATTATTTGTGCGGGAACCCTAGAGATGGTTGAGACTGCAATGACAACCGTACTGGAATCCTCTGTGGGTTCGACGACGATAGAGACCATGGTGGAATCCCCCATTGGTTTGACAATGACAACTAATGTACTTGTATCCTATGTGGGTCCAACAGTTTGAGTTATGTACTAGTATCCTACGTGGGACCGGTAGAGTAGCTGGTCTAGTGTCCTATGTGGGTCTGACAGCTTAGCTGGTCTAGTATCCTACGTGGGTCTAACAGCTTAGATAAATCAGTGACTACATCTGATCAGCTCTATCGCTTTACGAAAGATGTGTACCTGTATTAGATGAGTCTTGACATTCAATCATTATCATCTATATGATTGAATTTACCTCCTGTGTGGACTGGTGTTGTGATTGGGCTTGAGAGTTGGAGCTAGGCTATGATTGGTAACTTAGGTATATTTATGGGCATATTCCTTTGTAGTGTCGGTTGATACTTCGTGATTGTATCTTACTTCTGTGGTTTATCCTTTGTGGATTCTGGGAGACCATCAGGGGTATCGGGGTCCCTACTGAGTATTTTATACTCAACCCTACACAGGTTAAGCCTACAATACGTTGTGTTGGATGCAAACGACGAACATCGCTGATCGACCCAGAGTGTTCTGGAGCTAGATGATACCCGGAGGTGGACCACATGGTGAGACGTACTCGGAGCGGAAGGATAGATCTGAGGTGATGGTGGGGCCATATGTAACCACAATTCATGTGGCATACACGTATGATGACTTAGTGGTTTCTATTTTACTTTACTATAGTTGTATTAGCTTTTCAGTTGTACTCAACATACTGTTGGGCTTGTATTTCTGGCCCCTTTCCTTTCATCACTTACTCTTCTATACAGTTTACATGGTGTTTAATTTCAGTTGTGTATACTTCTTATTGTGTTCATGTTGTGTGTGTGTTACATGTTTAATGGCAATGCCTTCCCTTTTTACAGGGTTTACGCCTTTTGGTGCTAGTCTCCAGCCCCTAGCCTACGGAAGGTGGGCTTGGGTAGTAGTGCATAGGCCCCGAGGACATTTCGGGAATTTAAACTTATTCAAAAAATGTTTTTAATTATATCATTGGTTGTTACAAAAATAATAATGTGAATTTCATTTCCATTTATAAATTTCAAGGATATGGGAGGTTAATTCTTCCCACAGTTTGTCATTTTGTAAATTCTAGGGCACTCCAATAGATAATTTACATGCCTTGTAAATATTTCCAAAAGAATTTATTTACCCTGTGAAGAAAATGATTGCCCAAAAACTTTCATCTATCAGGACACTACAAATGGGGATTAAAAAATAAATCCATTAATAAATGTTTTTAGATAATATATAGTTTATTTTGATATATAATGTCACTTTGGATTTAATACCATCAAAAAAGAAATTAGAATCCATTCAAATGAGGCGAGATTGATTTTATTGGGGTGATTGGGGTAATTAATTTGGAATACTAAATAAACAAGATTAATTTTTGGAAACCATGCGATGAATCCCGACATAATGAATTTTGGGAAATGTATAGCAGAATTTCATCAAAATGAATTTTTTAAAAATTATAAGGTTTTTTTAAATATCATAACGTGATTCATTTTTTCAAAAAATATAAAATTTTCACAATGGGAGTCATGAATTTTAACGTTAGTAAATAATATAGTTTGACTAGTTATATAGAAGGCATATAAACAACCCATGTAATTGATTTCATCTTCGGTTGTGTGGCAGGTTCCCCTTTGGTTTGGACCAGTTTTTTCAGCTACATGAGAATCAAAATTTTATGAGGTAGGGTACTAATATGTATTATTAATGTCTTGTCTTAAAACAGAAGGACTCTGAAAATAGGCACCTAACATGGTGACCATGGATTATGGGAATAAATTATGGGATTCAAAGGAATCAAATGGATTTAATATATCATAACCTGGGAAAAACATAAAATTGATTTAATTTCATATTAGGTTATCTAATGGGATTACATGATCATGAATACACATATGGATTTCTTGGTATGTATGGTTAATAACCCCAGAAACATCTATAATTTGGATTCTGTGGGAATGGTTCTAAATCAGTGGGATTAAACAATGTGTGATATATTGATCCTATGAGGGAAGTCACTGATCCACCAACAGAAGACCATAGATTTCCACAAACCACGTTTATAATTAATTAGAAATGGATCTAATATCGATAAAATGTATTTTTTTAAAATTGGGATTACTTTGAAATGGTGAAACATGGAAAAGCTTGGTGCAACTCCACTCTTTTTATATCGAGTCATGCATTCACTTTGAAAAGATGTATGCACCACACCATTTTGAGATAAATTTTTTATGTTTTTAAATTTTGATAACATAGAAATGAGTTGTTCCACCATTTTCTCCAATCCATATAGAATGGATTTTAATTAATCAATATCATGTTATAGACCATGGAGTTTTAGGATGATCATTCTAGGGATCCATACACTCTGGTTGTGTGGCCTTTATGATAATTCAAACATTTATTCAATAATTACACAAAAATAGGAGGATAGTGTCCATTAATAGGAAATCGAGGAATTAGTGGGTGGTTAAACTTATAAAACAAATGGGAAACATGTTAATATTTAGGATCATTTACAAGACACTGTAGGGAACAAACATCAATTTATTATAGGAATACGATAGTAACATGATGAAAAAATGTGACCGGGTAGAAAGGAATGTGGTAGGTTTTTATAGTTGGGAATTTTTTTTTTGTAGAATGGAATGAAAATATTTTATGGTAATGGTAACCAAATATTAGAAGATCGATATTGATCAATGAAAATGGGAGTTATATAAGGGTTTATGGAATGGCACATATCATAATGTGGCATAATATCTCTACGTATGGATTGGAATTTTTATTTATGAATTTTTATACTTTGGAAATAAAATCTATCAAATTTTAAACACAAAACAATTTAATCATTATTATCACATTGATATATAATATTATAGGATTTGATCTAAAATAAACCCATTGTTATAAGTTTAACATGTATCATACTTTTTGTATTTTCAAATTAGGGTCATAGTTAATCTAAATATAGATCAACTTTCCTGATAAATATTTTCCACCTAGAATTTTTGAAATACTTAGTATACACATATTCAGATTTTTTAATAACCACATCACCATTATGGTTACAAAAAATTGGATATCAACCACTCAGTGATAATGAAATGATGTGGAACATGAATATCCAATATCATCTTATTCAGTAAGCGTGATACTACTTCATATTCATATAGGTTCTATTCATTTGAGTGATGATCATATCATGGTCATTAGGGAAAATTATA
Source organism: Viscum album (assembly GCA_963277665.1). Classification (NCBI taxonomy): domain Eukaryota; kingdom Viridiplantae; phylum Streptophyta; class Magnoliopsida; order Santalales; family Viscaceae; genus Viscum; species Viscum album. Next base: position 1,003,116,398 of record OY728121.1, on the reverse strand, counting down.
TTCATTAAAATTTGGATCCAAATTAACCCCCCTCTCATAATTTTATTTTTTATATTAAAAGAATATAATTTTCGTTCATTTATTACAAATTTATCACATTCCTTGAGTATTTTGATGTTTAATAGTTTTTTAACATCATATGAATTTTTATAATAAGAGTATCTCAACCTAAGGTTTATTAGAACCAAAAAATAACCAATCTATTGTTATATGGGTTATAATTAAAATAATATAAGATGATGAATTTTGGATTACAAATAGTGTAATCCTGACACAATGTTTTTTGGTTTCCATTAGATGAATTATGATCCTTTGATTTTATGTATGGTCAATTAGAGATTTTCTACTCAAGTATTTTTTTACCTTTCATATAATGTATATAATAGAGGTATAATTTATTTTTGTATGAATGGTTGGAGATGAAAAAATCACAATTTTTCTGATGAAATTGGAACCATCCTATATAAACTTCATAATTAAATTTCTCTCCATTAATCTAGATTAGGTGGAGTGGAAACTGGTATGGATTTAAAGTACATGATGATGAGAGTACAAGAGGCTCCAAAATTTATGTGAATGAGGATTCCTAACTATAGTATTTGATGAAAATAATTAATATTACATAAGATATATATTTATATATTTTAGTTGGCTCTTCATTATCTACCCCCAGTGGGATCAAATCATGTTGCTTAAATTAAAATGGTGAGGACATTGAATCTGGAACCTAAAAATAATTTTTTCTTTAAAAATAAATTTTTACTTGTCTATGAAATCATATTAGTTTTTTTGGAGATGCATCCACATTGAATATCAGTTTAGATAGTTGAATCATTAAATTATTACCTTGGTTAATCCTATTTTGAACCAAATTCCATTAAATTTTGGGATTTATTTTATTGTTTTTAATTTTACAATTTTAATGGTGTTTTAATATAGTTTAAAATTTTCCATGAATTATAATTTTTTTGTGGAATGTGGATCCATTATATGGTGGGGTTTTATAATAATACATTTCATTTGTTCCACCTCTTCTATTACCCAATAATTTCCAAAGCCTACTAAAAGAGAGTTATTGGGTGTGTTAATTGACGGGATTATATGATATGAAATAAGGTTGAATGCAATAAGGGTAATGATATAAAATGTTCAATATTATGAATTAGTTATCTATTATTTACTAAACCATTATTCATATTAGTGGTTCTTAATGAATTGGTAACATTATAGGATAGATCCCCTATGTCGATGATCTAATATTCGATGAGAAAATAGTTTCCTCCACCCACATCAACTTAGAGGTTTATCATTCCCAGACCCACCCTAAGAGATCTCAGATTATGATGTATTCTTAAGTAGTAATATTTATATGCATAAAATTTAATAGGAAATTTGGTTTATAATATTTTGAAAATTTCATTTCTTCACACTCTCTTGTTTATTAAAGGGATCGACCTATCATATATACCCCAATCATCGTTATTCTATTAGATAATAAAATAAAATCACTAGTCTCTTCAAAAAATACTTCCTAATGATATATTGGCACAAATTCATCCATAATTCCAAACATAGATGGATTTATTTATAATCCACATGATATTTTCCAAAAAATAATTATATCTCCAGAAAAGAGCGTTTTCATATTTTTTATTCTTATACCTAATTCAATTAATTGATAGTCCTAATTATATAATAAATTTTTTTAGGGTATTTAAATAAGAATTTATCTGAATTTTAGAACATATTATAATCACATTCTCTATCAAATGGGTTTTGGATTTGTCAATAGTTCATAAGTGAGGAAAATCACCTCATGATACAATGTATGTAATTTTTCATCACCGCCATTAATATTTCTTTATGGAACTAGATTTAATGTTTCTATATTTTATTTTTTATATTAATGATATATTTTGATTATAATTTATTTTCAAACATTATACAATATCATCAGTGGGAAATTGATAATGTCACACATTCATTCATGTCGATTACCACTTCCACAGAAAACTGTGGTTCAGTTTTTAATCCTAATATAAATGGATTTTAAAAAAGAAATTATTTACTTAATATATATAATATTGATCATATAATTAAGATATTAAAAGGTGAATTATTATTTATATTTTTCATTATCCATCCATCGAAATGTGAAAACATTATTCGTTTATACGTATAGACTACCATCTCAAATAATTGATGCAATTCATTATTCAAGATTTGATTATATGGATAATTATAGATTATAATATGTCTAATAAATAATATTCTTATGTAATGATTAATATTCTTGAGGTAATTAAAACGTGGTTTCTGTATAGGTATTGGATCCTTCAAAAACAAAAACAATTGGATAGTATATCAGTATTAAGTCCGGTTTTCTTTTTATTGACTAAATTTTTATCAAAATAATATTTGGAAATTATAAATAATTGATAAAAATAATGTTATAAATGAATATCTATTTAAAATATATTTAAATTAAATATAAATATATATATCTTATAGGATATTTTAATATGTTTGAAGCAATATGTGGCTTTGAGGTATGTTTTTCCCATCTCAATTTTTTTTCTATGAAATATATGGAATATTAAAAACTATTTTCACTAATGTGGTTTAGAAATTTAAATATGATATGTTATATGATGAATATATTTATACTAATTATATTTAATATTTAATTTTATTTATTTGTTTTATTGGTGTTATAATTCAATAATTACCTAAGCAATAAGATAATACGTTACAATATCACTTCTTTACAGGATTTTATATGTATTTAAGATGAGGGAAATTATATAGATATTATACTATAAAATACATATATTAACTTATCCAATATTTATTCTAGTAATTTTAATATAATACAAAAAATATCTTTTTTTAATATTAATGATCAAGAAAATGTTTTGTATGAAAACAATTTTATTAATTTTTTTGTAGAAGAAATTTTTCTTCCATGTATTTTCTAATACAAATTATTTATATATTTTATTACCTACAGTTATATGTTCCAAAAAAGATATTTTATTGAATTTTAATTTACTTATTATTTTATAAACACAATTTTTTTAGTTATTTATTTTTGGATTTATAACTTCTTTATATGAGGGTTAAAAGAATATTATGATTTTTGGTATGTTGTATGAGAATATTTAACCAACATCATTGTGATGTCCCAGACCCAGATTACCCATAACAGGTGCCCTAATCCATGTGTTCCACATGGCCTCAAGCGTATCTCCTTGAATAATATAGGCTGCCAACAACAGCGAGGGACTATAGTATGTTTATGGGGAGACTATACACTATTTAACAGAGTGTAGCTCAGAGGACGGATATGACATAGGTAACTAAAAAGTGGAAGCGATATAATTAAGCAAAATATGTAGATATGGTTAATAGAAAACATTTATAATAATGAATGGATAGGTGGAATTGAATTCAAGTACTCACAATGATATATCATTTCACTAGAAATCTTTAATACATTAAGACAATAAAGATGATATAACAAGTTACACATAGCGTCAATGAAAACAAAAGAGAACCCCAATAATCAATAGATCCAACTCGATCCTATTCTATCATGATCCAACCTATACAGCCAGCATTCATGTCTTTAAAGTCATGTGCTTCCCTTTATCAACATCTAGAGTCATGTAATATACTCTGAGTACCAATTTATGCCCATAGAGGGTGTGACATAAATCTCAGTGGGCCACCACCAATGTTGTATTTAACATGTGGTCAATGTAATGAAATATATTAATGTTTATTCATATATATATATAAAGTAGTGAATTAAAATTTATCTAAATACTGATGTACATGCTTCATCCATCAAATGGTGTTTGAACATGTAACCAATTTATTACATTACTGTCATCAATTTATAAATAAATCACATTTTGTTAAGAGTATGGGTTCTATTATGTATCAAGGAAACCTATGAGGATATTTATTACTAATGTTCATGGTAATAAACACGGAATCATAAGACTCAAGGGATGAAAACTCAATATAATATGAGTCTTGTTATGGGGTAAGAGAGTATTCTATGGACCATAGTCCAAGGGATTCCTCAATTATATTCCTACTGAATATAAGGAGTGCATCCATTATAAAATGCGGATATTAGATGACTGGGCCTGATGGGCTTTAACCATGGAACCTACTTGCCAATGCTAGATCCAGGGAGTTTTTCAAAGGCATACTGGGACCCATGGAAAGTATCCAATGCATCATGTAGTTCAACCAGACTGTTGAACACAATGCTATCATACTAGGCATGCAGGTGGGAAAAATATAGGGTTCTAGGTGGTTCTCATACTATGAAACTCATCCTTTCATTCGAAATGGGTTCTTGAGTTCGTAAGGAATTCCCTAGGGAATCCATGGTGAGCTTGAGTGGGCCATTCTTATTTTGATAATGATTTAATATAATATTTCAAAATGATCAAGACTTTCTATTCTATAGTGCGGAATGGAAATGTAGCATGCAACTATTTAATCAAGTCATAATTAATCACTATAATCTTTGGTTCCATCCTTTCCGTTCAATAGTCTGAAAAAGAAATGTAGCATTCAACCCTTCATTAAATCCATTTAATGTATATTAATATATTATGTTTCACTCTGATACCATCCATCAACATGGAAAGGGGTTTTATAGACATGCAACCACATCCCATTTACATTTAAGGCCAAGGCATATACCTATTATACATTCCATTCCACGTATATGATTTAATTGTCAAATTAAAGAACATAACATAGGCTGGTCTAGTGGTGAGCATTCATGGTTGAATCCATTTAGTGATTCAATTTATAAATAATCCATTTCATATAAGAAATATTATCAATAGAGTGTTCAAGGCACGGGACACCTGAACGGTGGCATAAATATGTCAAAACACAGAAAACCCAAATATGGGATAACCATGGACATAAAAGGAATGGAATTGTTTGTGTAACCACTAAAAATTAATAATATATTTATAATGATCATTAATAATATAGTTTTAACGAGTATAAACATGGCGTATAAATTTAAAAAACATCGCCCCATGATACCAGCAGCCCCACAAGAATATTCCAAAATCAACGATCATTGTGGATGATTTTTAGACCACCCACATTTGGATTGTAAGACTATCCTCCTCTTGTATTGGATTTTGATTGTTGTTGGCATGTAGTATATCTAAAAAAAGGGAAATACACTACTACACGAATAACTCAATTGAGATCTAGAGAGGAGGAGAACATCATCATATGACCCAAGTACTTATCGTTGCACATCAAACGTGACGAACCGAAGCTCAATCCGATCATGGAAGAAAGAAAATTTCTTGATCCCTTGTTTAGATCATAAAAAATCCCCAAATTTAGTGAAAAAGATTAATCATGCTGGTTTATGGATTATGGTGTAATAAGGTGGTTAATTATATCCTTAAGGGAAATTTGGGCATTTTACTTAGAGAAATGGAATGCGCATAGTTCTCCGACGTGGTTTGAAAATATGTGTTCAAAACATGCAAGGTATCCATTATTAAGATTAATTTTACACAGTTATATGGCATGACCATGAAAAAACTATGTCAGTGGGTCTATCTGGAATAACGCATTCTACACAGTTAGGAAAATTGTGTAATAACTATGAAAAAACCATGCTACTTATCATGTTTTACCAAAAGAGTTGTTCCTAGCTACAAAAAATCCATGAACACCCATAGAACCATATGATTCACATTAGTCATCCATTATTTGTCCAATGTAAATATTTAGAATAAAATTTAATGGATCCATACATGAGTGAAAAAATATGATCTTACAATCTTCCCCCTTAAAAGAACGAGTCCCGGAGTTCACCTTACAAGGGTGTAGAAGAACTATCTAATTACAACCATTCATATTAGGGAACATATGTCATCCTCCCTCTCCCAAGTATCATACTGCATGAAACAGTGCTACCAACACACCTATATTAGAGGGATATACAAGCCTCAGAGTGCATTTGTTCTATGTTCGTTGATGCGTACGATATATTACTCAAAGGAAAAATCGAAAAATAACTAAACATCCTTGGAATCAAGGGTATAGTATAGATCATCTTAATGTTGGTGAAGAATTGAAACATGAATGATGTCATACATGGATTGATACCTCTGAGGTAGTAGCAATCGATAGTCTACTGGTTCGACTCTCTCTAGAATTTCAAATAGACCTACGTAATGAGGAGAATGAAATCCCTACTTCTATATTCATATATTACCAAGACTAGGAGATACCCAAAGGAAAACATACTCCTTGACCTTGAAATCTAGATTTCATCAATGATGATTGGTATAATATTTCTATATGGACTGATCAGTATTCATATGCATTCTGATTAGGTAAACAAGTTTTGAATTCTCTTGAATGGGATGAGGACCTAGTAGGGTTACGTCACTTTCCCCTAGCCAGTACATAGGTTAATTTCATTACATACCATATATGGCCAAAAAGAGTCTATCTGAACTGTATCTGTAATGCTGTTATTTTAGTCCAAATCGGCGAGAGGGATATGGTTCCCCCATGAACCACCAAATTCATGGCCACATTCTTTGACCATATCCTCTAAAACCTATATTATCTGATCTTATGTCCATTAATATAAGGGTGAATGTTTTTTCAGAGGATAACATGTGTTCCCATCACCTTTTTCAATTTATACCAGAACTGTGAAGTGAAAACTGCATCCCTTTTTGAAAAGATAATACATGGAACCTGATATAGTTTCATGATCTCACAGACGTATAGTATTCCAAGTTCATTGACAGAGAAAGTTTCATGAATAGATATGATGTGGGATGTTTTTATTAGTCAGTAAATGACTACCCATAGAGAATCACTAAACCTCGACTATCTTGGTAAGACGACTGCAAAATCCATAGCATCATATTCCAATTTCCTTTCACCAACTGTAAGTAGTTATAAAAATCTAGAAGGTCTATAGTTCTCTTCCTTCACCTGCTTAAAGGTGGGACATCTAGTGACAAATCCTACAATATGATGTATCATTCGAGGCCATCAATACTGTTGTCTCCTATCTCGATACATGTTGGACATGATTTGAAGAACTTACCAATAAGAATCAGGAGACACATTCATCAACTAATATCACATGTTTGTATGAACCCAGATACGTCCTCATAGATGTAGGACGTTATCACTATCCAAAGTCCAATATGGAGGTGTGTAATATTCAGATATACTCTCATGGAGTACAAAGCCTTCAAAATCTGAAAATTTTCTACACTTCACCTTCTCAATGAGGGAACTGGTAAATATAAATGTTGAGAGGCAAGACTACTTATGACTATAATGAAACACCATAAGATGCACACAAAATTGGGCCATCAATTTCCATTCATCAGTGGCTTCATGTATAGATTGTACATGAGTTTTCTGACTCAATGCATCTACAATCACATTTACATTTATTGGCATAAATCCAATCTCAAAATCAAATGATTGTAGACATTCGAACCATCTCTTATGTATGAGGTTCAAGTCACACTGTGAAAATTTATACATGAGGCTCTTGTGGTATGTGTACAACACAAATCACTCACCCAACAAATAGTGTGTCACTCAACATAAGGCATAATGAATTGATCCTAGATCAATGTTTATCATCAGGTAGTTTCTCTAATGAGGCCTTAACAACTGAGATGTATACGCAATGACTTTGTACTCTTACATCATCAGTGATCCTAGGGTGATTCCAGATTCATTGTAGAAAATGAAATATCATTCCAAGGATCTATTATAGTTCTCAAAGTTTCAAAGACAAGCCTCCCATTAATCCTCTAGAAGGATTTCTAGACTAATTATGACCACACGAACATGAATCCTGTCTTTTTAAGCCCATTAAGAGGTGTATAAATTTGTTAAATGTAAAATATTAAACACCTATAATATCTCGAAAACCCCAAGAAACTCATGATATCAAACATATTATTGGGATGATCAAAGGAAAATATATAAATTACATTTTTTGGGTCAAAAGAGACTCCTGATTTTGAGATAATATGACCCATGTTGTTAATTTTGATAATCCAGAAGTGGAAATTATCAATCATGGCACAATGATGATACTCTCTTAGTTTAATAATAATGATATCAAGATGTTTGGAATGGTAGATATGACTGTTAGAATACAACCATATGTGTTTCACAAAGTCCATTAATAAAGTATCCAAATATGGGTGGAACCCTCTATTCTTAAGGGAAATAGAGATAATTGTTGCGTTCTTATGACTGAACAACATAACATGGTACTCATATAGACCATACTATCTAAAAAATTGTTATTGGTGTGTTTGATGGTGTATCTCAAAACTGATGAAAAACTGACATTAGGTTGATCTTAGAGAGGACATTTTCTACTCTGAGTCGGTCAATGATAATATCGATTCGAGGGTGTTTATATATATTCCTTAACATATGTTGGTTCAACATTCTATAATTCACACATAGACATAAGGTTACATCCACATTATTTAGATATATAATGGCCAACCCTAAGAGGATATACTATGTCGTATAAAATCACTAGCGTCTAAATCCTCTAACTGCCGCAAGAGCTCTTGAGGATCAATAGGTGACATCATATATTGAGGAATGGACTCATAAGAAGCTCCCATAAAAAGATTAAGATAAGGATAACTTCAATATATGAATTTGAACGTATGAAATCTCACTACCCAAGAAATACAACCTCATTTACCCACTTAGATGGTCATGTGTTGGTATGTCCTCAAGTATAAGTTTCATTTCATTTTATATTTAACTACAAGGTTCACTTCTTTACCTTTCATAAATATGAAACACTTCAATAAGTATGTGATACCATTTCATATTTTATTTCATGATTCACTTTATAATAGATAACCATTTCTAATGAATCTATCCAAATACACCTATCTCCAAAAACTACACCCATTTATATATAATATAATGGCTCGACTCAGTAAATTAATCTTCCAAACCTCTGAGGGACTATATACCTATGAATTGAGATAGGTAGTCACTGAATCAAAATCTAATGGAATACATCTTCAAGGTATCTGTCACATCATCCCTAACTAATCACTAAAAATTCATGAAATTCTATAAAGTGAAATGAACCTATAATGCATGGAAATATTCATGACATGTGAAATATTTGTGCATAATTTGTTGCATATAACCATTCTATGATCTCTCATATCATCAGTACAAGGATGAAAGAAACCCCTCAATAAGATTACTAATCAACAACTCCACAAATCTTGTGCATCACCCAATTGTGAAATAATACCAATTATAATAGGAAAAAAGGAGAACGACTATTACAATTTAGGAAACATGGTTTTTACCTTGAACATGGGTTTTCATTACGGAAGTACAGATAATGAACATCTCCCAAGAATTCCTAATATCAAATCTATTGTGTCCAAATAGTAAAGCTAGAATGGAAAAAACCTTGGATGAAACTTTGTGGAATCTGAAACCCGAATTCCACATAATATTTTTCCCGAGCTTTGTGGGTTGCATGGACTCAAGCATATATTTAACATCCCCAACCCAAAATACCCTAATCTAGTGCCCTGAGCTAGGTCACAACAAAATCTCAAGTGTGCCTCTCCATATGCCAAAGGTTTCCAACTAGAAATGAGGGATTTTTGGTCACGTGAGGAGGTTATACCCTCAATACTAGAGTAAGCTGCACCAGATAATGATTGAAATAAATGAAACAAAAGAGAAAAATCCATTACATTCATAAATAACAAAACCAGTAGAATGGGAACAACCATATATATGACTAAATATGTCATGTCATGCTGTAATTTCATGTGAACAAAAAACACAAAAGAAAGAAAACAACAGAATCTCCAAAATGGCCCGGAATCCTAGTTGGGAACGTCACAAAAAACATGTTCCATGTTGGAATCAACTCCCTAGATTAAATCCTATTCCCTTTTCTTGACCTGTAAGCATCAAATCTACTCGGTTACCCAATGGCGACCTAAGAAGGGTGTGAGTATAACTCAGTAGTCCACCACCAATGGTTTATGCAAAATATCCAACAAGGCAGATAGTGCATGTGAGTGATAAATAATTGAAATTAAGGATATATAGTTCAAAATCCATCACTACATATATTACCTTATGTTAAAAACACCAAATACACAAATGTTCATTTCATTCATCATTTCAAACCTTATCATGTGTTATGTGAATTAGGCATAATCGACTTTCTCAATATGTGGGAATTTAAAAAGTTTTATATTTCTAGGAACAACATCACATAATTCCAAAAATCCTCTCCTTAAATCCCCAATCTGGGTGAAATTAAACAATTAGGGGAATATAACTCAATCACCTTCCATAACCCATGAATTGTGGGGAGGATCTGGAACCTCGGCCCAACTCAACACATGGAAAAACTAACTCAAGTCAATAAAATTGACTACCAAGCCATGTGCACATGCTTATTTATAATTCACATCATTTAACCATATCACAACCACATAACCATATCATTATAATATAAATAATTGAGAAATTAACACTATGACCCAATCCATTAAAACATTCAATATTTATATTACATAACCTTTTTTTATTCATTCCCATTTTACATGCCTACCTCACTAATCATATTCAAGTAATAGTCCAATCCCTAGTATTTCCCCATTAATCAATTTAACCCTTTTTTCCATGATAACCAAACCAACTTAGGACATTACACAGCCTATGTGTATTACTAATCACCAATTTAACATCCATTAATAATACATACATATTCATCAGAGACACTATGTTCGCACACAACGACCTTACACTTAGAAAAACTCTAGGTCAAAGGAATATTGGCACACCCCATGGGTGGCCCTAATTTTGTTGATTCATCATAATTTCATCCCATGGGGATCATGATGGGTTCAATTATCCATTTGTACTCCCACTAAATCACATCATGTCAATGTAACCAAGAACACATCATAATTGATTATGATTAAAAATAACACAACATACACGATTCTACACAAAACCATAGGATATAACATGTAGACCACCTACCTTGAATTAGTTAGGGAACACACCCTCAATAGATGACTTAGATACCAATTCAACATACGCATAATTATTAAATAATAACTTCTCTAAAAAATAATGTTTTGAGTCCTTAAGAAGATGAATATAGGGAGATACCAACTTATATAAAAAAATAAGCATTGAGGGTTTCAGCCATACATGGATCTTTAATCCACAACCAACGAAACCTCAATTAGAACTAATATGATTGATATCGATCCATGTAAGCTATTTGAGGCATTGGTTCATTCATAGGGTCCAAAGGAGGAACAAAGGAGGAAATCACGAGTAGGGTATAAAAATCTCGTAGTGGGATTTTTAAAAAAAGTTAAATGTTTTTGGGATTCACAGTTTATCTTCACGGTTTTCAAACTTCATGAAAACCATTCCGATGATTCTATACCAAAGTAGAACCATCACATGGTTTACTCACACTATTTTCCATATCATGCACAAACTATGTAGAGGCTGCTCTCTGAAAATCCCACTTTTTCACGGTTTTTTGGGAATTCCCCATGGTTTTAACTAACCATGTGAAAATTATAAAACATGCCCAAAACCCCCTTTTCTTCATCCTTTGAGTCTCAAACTCCCATAACACCCCCGATCCTTCTCAAGGACATGTAAAATCTATTTATTTACCAAAATAAATGGCCTTAACTGAAATGTGTGTAAAACATAACTTACTGAGAAATCCTGGATCATACACCATCACCCTAAATGCCAGTGCTTCCCAACAAGTAGAAAGGGCCTAGTGTATGTCCCTAGGAAGATTATTCCCTTATTAATAGATTATATCAATTCTGATGGATAAGACATAGGTAAATAAAAAGTGTGTGTGATATATGTAAACAACAGAGGTAGACAAGAGTAATAGATAACATGGATAATAATTGTAGAATATCTGGAATATCATTCATGTACAGATTATGATTTTCCATGTCATTAGAAAACTGGAAAAAATTATACAATATATCATATATAACATGTTACACAATTCACTAATGAATACACATGTTTATCCCACGAATCTTGAAATCTAACTCAATCCTCTGCTATCAAGCTCCAACCAAAACCCCAACAAATAAAGCATTCATAACAGTTTTCTTCCATTTATCGACACTTGTATTCATGTAATCTACTCTAGGTACCAAAACGAACCCAGAGAGGTTGTGTCAAAATTCTTAGTGGGATAACACCAATAGTTACTATGAAATATAACCAGTGTAATAGAACATAATAGAGTGAATGCATGTCTATATAATGTAAATCAATACAGTGTAACTAAATTCACAAGTACCTGCAGCATCCCTCAGCTGGTGTCTGAACATGTAACCAATTCATTACTTAATTGTCAAAAAATTATCAATAATTTATTTTTTAATAATTATAATGGTTACAAGATGTATCAAATCATCCTTTAAAGATATTTAATAATGAAATTTTAATGTACTAACTGAGGAAACATAAGACTCATGGGCTTCTGCCTCAGTAGAATCTTAGTCTAGATAAGGTTACATGTGTAATACAAGGATCATAGTCCATTCCATTCAAAAATTAAACACAAACAGAGACTAATGAGTGAATCCAAGGTAAAACGGTGCTAAACAAGGACTGGGTCAGATGTTCATTAACCATGGCACAAATTTATCAATGGTGGATCCATGGAGTGTATCCAAGCCATCATTGAAACAATAGAATATATTCATATAATCTTTTACTACTATATGAGGAGGACCTAATGGTATCATACATGGCATCCACGCAAGACAAGGATTGGGAAATAGGTGGGTTTCAACCAAATAAAAATGTCCTTAAATTCGGAATGTGTCCTCCTGTGTTCAAGGAATTACCTCAGTAATCCAAGGAAATATCAAGATAGCCATTCCAATTTTTATAATGATGTCATATAATATTTCGTAAGGTTAAACACATTCATTTCCTTAGTGTGACAATATAATGTATCATGAAACCATTTAATCCATTCATAATTAATCATTATGTTAATTTTTTTCCAAGCCCTTACATTCATTAGCGTGTCATAGCCAAGTTGCATGTAACAATTTTTAAAATCAATTTTTTGTATATTAAATAATTACGGTTCACTCCACTACCTTCCATCTACATGGAATGGGTTTCTACATAAATGAAACCACTTCTAATTTACATTTAAGGGGAATTATTATACATAATATACCATTGAATCTACATATCGCATTTTTTATAAAATTGAACCACAAACCATAGTTGGTTCAAGTGGTGAGAATACATGGTAATTTTCATTATAAAATTCCCATTAGAAAAAATAAACATAATATAATAAATCATTCCATTAGAATGGTCATGGAAAGTCACACACAAATGGTGTCATAAATATGTAAAACCCCTTAAAACCCAAATATGGCATAATATTCAACATGTAAGGAACAAATCTGTAGGTGTAAACAATAAAAAATATCATATAATTGTAATTATTATAAACATATAGTTATAACGATTATAAACATGTCATATAAAATTATCAAACAACACCTGATGAAATCGGTGTGTGCCACGTGAATATTTCAAAATCAATGAACATAAGGGTTGAGTTATAGGCCACCCACCTTAGTCATGTATGGAACTCATCCTCTGGTATTGAACCACGATTTTAGTCATATCAATGTATATTTATGAATAATAGAAAAATGATCATACCTTGAGGACTCGTTCGTTAGCAAGAAATAAGTATAATAGATCAAGAGGACTCCAGGAGATACAATTGTGCATCCAACATGACAATTGGAATGTTGATTGGATCCCATATGAAGGATATATGTTGATACCCTATCTAGATCATCAAAAATTCACAAATTAGGAGAAAAATGATAAACCCACTAGTTTATAGAATATGTAGGAAGCAGAAGGATAATTTGATCATTAAGGGAAATTTGAAAATTTTACCCAGAAAAATTTCTTGTGCACTGGTTGTCCTCATTATTTGACAAAAGGTCTGTAGAACATGTATGTTTTCTTGTAGAAATGGGTATTTTTAACTATTAGTCTTAAAAATTTGCAAAACCCATGTGAGTGGCTCTGTCCAGAAAAACACAATTTGTACAGTTAGGAAGACTGTGTGCAAAATGTGCGACTTTGCATGTTTTCCCAAAAAGAGATGTTTCGAGATCCAAAAAAATCCTTGTGACCCTCAAGAAATTTTCAATACCAATAATCATCCATTATAGTTCCAATTAGGGATTTAGATTGATATTTAAAGGACCCTTACTTGACTGATAAACTAGGTTCTTATAATCATAGCTATTCATTTAATTGAAAATTCTATTACAATATTCTATATTTTTAATGGAAAAAATCCAAATATACAGGAACCTTCTAATTATAATTTTATCAAAAGAAAAATATATTTTACTCATGTATACAAAGAAACTTTCAAATAATCTATTAATTATAATTTTCATATATATTATCATCCATTAATGATTGTTATGAATCACAAGGGATATGAACTAATGATATTAGAAAAATCATTTACTTCAATTAAATATTATGATGATTTTTCAATGATGATTATATGAATCATTTTTAGGTTCTATGTGTTATTTATGTTGGGATGAAATATTTATTTTATTTATTTCGATTTAATAGTTTATTATGTGATGAATTTATGGTTGTTTCTATTATCATGTAGATCATATTTGGTTTACGGTTATCTGAAGGGTGGGTAATCTATATCCCTCTATTTCATTTTTTTATTTACTGATTAGTCATTTGATATCTAGGTTATGGATGAAAATAATTACGTATTTAGAAAAATATTTATATGAAATCATTCATGTTCATAAGTATATACGTGGACCATGTTTTATGTCTATAAATATATAGGAGGACCTGATTTTATGTCCCAAATTTGAAAATTTAACCATTTCATATTTATACAAAATCATAATGATATAAAAATTTTACTTTTTAACTTCAAAATTTTTGTGATAAAATATAATTTCTAATGACAGATAATTATTTATAATACATTCATTTGAATTTTTCATTTTTTATTAAGAAATATATATTACCTGGATAAAGATTAATGCTATTTAATTGATTATTATTTAAATTATTAAATTATTTTTATGTTATCATACACATATCTTCATTACTGTCCATTGATTGATAATTTCTACGATTAACCTTACTGAAAATCTATGATCACCATCTTATTTATTATTTAACCTTGTTTTGGAGGAAGATTCATATATGATGTGAATATTAGGGTAATTATTTGAAAAACATGTTGTGGAAAATGATGAAGAACATTTGTGTATGATTTTTTATATATTTGGTATCAATAATAACTAAAACATCATAGTTCCCAAGTATTAATATTGTTTAGATATATTGAATGTTAATAGAGAAGTTGTAATATATATATATATATATATATAATTCTAAGGTCACCTTATTTGGAATTAGTGAATTATTTTTTGGAATTAGGGGTATATAAAATTTGTGAAACCCATAGAGATATGTATAAAATGTTATAAAATCTATATACCATGCTAAAGTAGATATTGTGATATTAACCTAGGAAATTAATTCCTATCTAGAAAATGATGACTGGATAATGTTATTTAGTAGATTGGCCTATGTGTAACAACTCTGAAATTGGTGGATTATGTATTATATCTATCATCAATAGTTCATTAAGACTGATTTGAAGACCTCCTAACAATCAAGAAACGCCATCGAGTATACATGGGACAATTGAAATTCACATTATAATCCACTATGATGAATGACAGGATAAAGCCAATGAAAAGCATTAGTGACGATAACAACATTAGATGAAATTTATGTGTCAGTGGATGAAATAAGGATTCCTAATACATGGAATCATTGGATTGAGTTTATGAATATATCTTGGATCACATATATTAACAATTAATAATGGTTTTGATAAAAATGTTATTTAGGGATGGAATATAGAGTTCTCAAGATATGTTGGTGATATGGATGATAAAATATTGAGGTATTTTATTTTATTTTCGTTATGTTAATAACATTATATCCTCAAAATTTTCTTGTGATGTTTATTAATAAACTCAATAATTATACGTTGATTTAGAATTAAAAACACATAATGGTTTTATGATCACTTTTCAAAATGATCCTCTTTGATAGATGTGTGTGTGGATTAACTTATAGAAAATCATATTCCTCTTTCTGTAGTTGAATATGAAGTTATTATGGGAATGGTTTGGAATAATTTATTTAAATCTCATTTTGATTTCAGATATAGGGAATTCACATTTGATTTTCCAAATAAACATTGATTGTCAATTTTTTCGAGGTATAATATTGACATCCAAATTAAATTACATCTTTTGTATGAGTTTTAATACCGATTAAGGATGGATTTTTATCTCAAATTGTGTGGGATAAACTCTACTAGAATAATATTACTATTTTTTCAGAATATGATGATATATTTACAAATGTAAATTATAATGTTTCATTAAGTCATTATATTTAATTTTTTAATAAAAATAATAACCAGTGCTACACGTATTTTAATGTCCCAATATATAATGCCCACAATTTAGTTTTCTGAATTGAGAATCCAAAAATTGGGTAATCATAATAAGGTATTAATATTACATATTTCTGTACCATTGGGTTCATAAGTTTGTATTTATAAATAAAAAAAGACCAATGTTTATATTCATTTATAAATGAGTACATTACATGATCACTATCAAGAATAACAATATTATAACCACTAATGATGACTTATTTAATCAAATATGAAGAGATTAATAATTTCCACTAATTTACCTCCTTTTGGATTTAAACAATTAGGAATAAAAATGGTTTATATTACCAATACATACTTCAATATGTTGTATAGTAATTATGAATTTATAATGATGCAACATGGATTTAAAAATTCCCCTATTATATTCATTGTTTTACTGAATAGAATATATGATGTTTTCATCAATTAGTATTTGTTAGTAATTATAAATGAAATTATTATATATTCCATGAGGAATAAGAGCATGATATTAATTTAATTATGATGTTTAGTAAAAATAAAAAATAAAATCTACATTATAAATTTATAATGTATGAATTTTTTGAAAACAATTCTTTCATGTTTTATATAAACCCAATAAATGCTATATTAGTGGTTTTTCCAACGATGGATGTTGATGAGAAATTTTCCTTACCAACCATTGTTACCTAGATATATAGATTCCCTGGGTTTATGGGTACAATAAACACATTTTTTGCTATTTACAGGGGATACCTAATCTAATATCCATGTTTACATAAAGGGGAGCCTTGTTCAATTAATCTGAAGAAAAATTCAATGGGTTAAAATAATGTTTTGTTCATACACCTATACTAGTACGACCTGGTAGTGGAGAAGTGGGGTTTTTTTTAATATTATTCTTTTAAGAACATAATGGGATTCATAATCATGCAGAATGGAATGGTGATAGATTATACATTATTCAAATTAAAAAATCATGTGGAAATTTACATAAATACTGATTTGGAGTTGGATGCTTTAATTTTTTCATTTAAAAAATTGATGAATTATCCTTATTGTCAAATAATTGATTTATATTCAAATAATTAAATCTTTATGTATATATTAACATAAAAATATAAAATTGTTAGCCAAATGAGATGGTTCAAACTGATTAATGAGTACGATACCTCAATAAACTACAACACTAGGAAGGTGAAAATTGAAGCTAATACTTTGAGATAGAATTGAAATATAGGATTTTAACGATGTAGAACAAAAGAGTTAAATTATATAAGGTTTTACAGATGGTAGATCATCATTACCCGAGAAATTCTATATATCTTATATTTTTAATATGAGTGTTGAACCATCTATCGATGAGGTATTAAATAGCATCAGAATGAGATGTGTTACTATATAATAATATGAGAAATATTAATGTGATAAACCATTATTTTTATGGAATTATACTGTCTAATAATCATGAATGTTTATTTCCAATTATAGTCAAGAAGAGGGAGATATTGGACAAGGAATAGAGTTTCACATTATTTATTCATCATAGAATTTTGAAGATGTATGGATATCCAAAAGTGTATTTCATGTGGGATAACAGGAAAATAGATAATACATACTTTTTATCTCAATTTATTTTATTTTTCGATATTATGTATGATTGGAATAAATATATGCGTATTTTATAACCATTACAAATAGTATAATGGAAATGGAATATTATTTCCTTGGATTACATCACAAGACAAATCAAATCATCTAAAAGGTATAATGATATATTTAGAAAAAGTTGATAACCATATGAAATTATATAATTTTATTAAGATCCAAAAAGACTTATCTATTGGTCAATATGATATGATATACATTGAGGATGATGTGTGGTTTATTGGAGAACCTCATTATATTTTATCTATTCTTGATCCACATTTTACGTCGATGTTCGGGTGAATTAACCATTGGGATTTTCAAAATCATTGTATTATAGAACACAATTTCAACAAAAAATATATTTTCAGTATAATAGTACCATTAAACCCTTCAATATCAGTTTATATAATTCTATTTTTATTTTAATGGTGGCGATAATTATGACAATTATCTGGTTAATTTTTTAGTAAAATAGTAGTTTTCACTCAATAATACAGATAGCTCCTTATGAAGCCCTATTTTAAAGAAAGTGAAAAAATCTATTATGACATCAAAAATATTTGGAAGTCATATATCATGGCCACTACTAACTATGAAAATGGTATAATATTAATAACCATTCAACATAACATCAAGAAATATCAAATTTAATAGACAATTTATATTAAAAATCATCAGCGATATCTACAATAAAATTTTTGTGATAAGGTATTCCTATGACAATCCCCATTTGTGAAGGTTTTGGTATTTATAATTAATCGAAAATTTTTCCCTAGGTATATCATCTTAATTATAATTTTTTTTCATATGGATGTGATTTTTTATCTCTTGGTGATTCCACATAATCTCTCAATTTTTGGATTTGTGTCATATACATCTCATGAGGAAGTAAATATATGATTTGACGCATTAATAACCTCAATGGTCATACTAATAGAGCATGATATTTCATATTATGAAAAAACACCATAGACTCTAGATTGAATAAAAATAGATATTTTAATCAATACCACTAACCATTTGAATTTTTTGTAGTAAACACAAATATTTGGGGAAGCTATATGGAAACCCAAGGATGTGATGAAGCAAGAGTATCCTAAGTTGATTATTTCAATGTTATTGAGTTTTTTAGAACAAATATCATACATGTGTTACCATATAACACTACATGATTCAATTTTATAGTTATATTTAAATAAATATGATTTATTTAATATCTTTTATTACAGACAACATTAATTATAAACGAAATGTTTTATACTATTGAATAATTATTAATTAATATAACAGATGTATCGTTAGTATTAAATTAGATATTATGAATATGATATACTAAATTATGAAAAAATATTATGTACACATGTAGGAAATTTATTAATTGGTTATCAATTGGTTAATAAAATATAAATGCAATTGATTATAATAGAAGATATGCTTATCAGAAAAATAGTTTTATATTCCTAAGGAGTTTCTATTTAAAAAAAATAAATTAATTACAATTTATGAATGATATTAATTTATATAAATATTAGAGAGATAATAAATTTTATTATTACAAGATTTATAGTTATAATATGGCATAGAATAGAAGGAAATAATGTTTTATGCATAAAAAATATTTTGATAAATTTTTTTTTGCATGTATCATCATAATTTCAAAAACAATTTCTTATAATTAAATATATTATAATGGATCATGTATTATTAATAATAATTATCAATATTATTTAATATGGTAAACTTAATTTTTTAAAATTACAATTTGTATCTTTGTTAAAATTAATCATTTATAGTCGTAAGATTTAAAATGATTAAAAAGGGTATAAACAATGATAATGGTTAAAATGAATAAAAAACAAGAATAATTACTATTAAAATGCTAATATATTGACCATATATAATTTAATATTATAATATAAATCATTTGGATATATAATTATATATTAATACAATAGTAATGTTTTTTCAATTACGAGTGTTTCCTCTCTCTCACTTATAAAAATACACCACCACTCCCCACATCCTAAAACATAAATATCCATATATAAGCCAATTCCTAACAAAAACCCTTCATAACATCTCTAACCAGGATCTATTTTTTATATTTTGATCAAAATATAAATCAT
Organism: Viscum album; assembly: GCA_963277665.1. NCBI lineage: Eukaryota > Viridiplantae > Streptophyta > Magnoliopsida > Santalales > Viscaceae > Viscum > Viscum album. The sequence goes on along the minus strand of OY728121.1, from coordinate 1,003,095,941 downwards.
TAAAGGATAATGGTATGAGTTGAGGTATTTTGTCCAAGGATGTGGTATAACTCAAAACCCTGTGTTTTTTATTTTATTGGGTTTTTATATATTTCTCAACATTTTAATAACCATGATGAAATAAAATCATATTATAAAAATTTATAGTTATTTTTTATTATTTATATTTTAGAATCATTATTCATATCTTTCTCCAAATAATTAAATATGATAAAATCTTTCCTGAAGACTACCACCTCAAAAAGTGATGAATTTTAATTTTCAACACACCCAATCATGGTTGGATATAATATTTAATAAAACCTTTAATATGATATTTATGACATAAATACATAATGGAAAATTATAATATATTATTAATATTCATACCTAAACAACTAATTGATGGTGATAATATTTTTTATATATTGATATGGAATTTTACCTCCACAATGTGATGCGATACATTTTTAAATGCTATTTTATATGGCTATATAAATGGATATAATTAATAAATATATAATAAAATTATACAATCTATTCAACATTATTTTTTTCATCAACAGAAAAGTATAAGTATTAGTTATTCATATATACATGTTATCTTCTCCATGGTGTCATGTAATTCATTTTTCATTATCACTTTATATGAATAATTTTAAAACACTACATAAAGAATAAATAATTTTACTATATCATGATTAATCCTTTTATGATAACTATCCCCTGACCAATGTAAAAATACATGATCCATTGGACTAAATCTTTTAAGTAAAATAGAAAACATTTAAACCAAATTTTCATTTAATTAAAATTATTATTATTATATTGATAATTAAAAATAATAAAATATTGATACATAATACGTAATACATGGATACAAGTTTGTATTATACGTTTAATAAATCAATACTTGTAATAAATAATATTAAATCATTCATGAAGGAATACATGAATTTAGTTAAGTGTAATGACCTGGAAATTTCAAGGAAAACTTTTTCATAAATACTTTGGAATTTTACGAGTCTGTGGTTTCTGAGGACACTTGATTCTGAGGCCCTTTGTGCCTGGAATCATTTTTTGACGTTTAACTCGGGTATGTTCAGTAAACGAATGAGCGGGTTTTTCTATCAATTGAAACAGTGCTCGGAATTGAAATATGAGGGAACCGATTAACTCGCAAAGCCAGTAATTGCTTACGGGGACCTCTACCGTAGTTGCATTAGCACGGGAGGAGAAGTTCAAAATTTGTGGATTAAATGAGAAGTGAATAAATTTGTGGACAATTTTATTTTTATATCCAATGTGTTTATGTCGTACATGGGGGAGTCGGGATTGGACCCACATTATTATAACTACCCATTTAAGGATATTTGTGAGGTGGGGCCCACACGAGCCACAAACTTTCACATTCCCATAACTCTTTTGTAACTCTCATAAACTCCCCATTTAAACTTGAAAACTCCACTAAATTAATGAGGACCCTTCCTATCCATCACTCACTTTATTTAAACTTTCCAACCTTTCACTAAATTAATTAAACAACTATTGATTTAATTAATTAAGTGAAACGGATTTTGAATTTTGATATGCATCGAAAGTCAAATTAAAATATGTGGAGGCCTTATTTTAATGGTTTTTGGATTGATTTGTGGGGGGAATTTTTTTTGAGAAAAATCTTGTAAAGAAGAGGAGGATTTCTCCATTGTTTATGAACACAACACTCCGACGAAGAACACCAATTCAGTGACCTTGGTTCTTAATCCACTTATTCCTCCAGGGAAAGGAAGGATATATAGACGTGGGAACTCGCTAGAGACAGAGCGTCTTCTATTCTTTTTTTCTGTGACAAAAGAGGAGATGAAACTTCCTCAGGTGCACATCGACGACGATGGAAATGGCACTGTCATCTGACACTTTTCAACCACAAAACTTATTCGAGGTAGGTTTATTTGTTCGATTTTATTTTTTAATAAAATTTGTTTGTTGTGTTTCATGAATCCTTGTTCATATTCGGCCGATTGTTACCGCCTAACGCGGAGGGCACATGCCAAAAAAACATGGCCCGAAGAACCTCTTTCGTTTCTTGATCATTTTGGAATCGGTTACTGGAGGCGGGGAAAGAATGATGTCTTCACGTAGTGCTGTAAACGTGGAAAAGGAAACTGACGCCATCATGCCGATTCTGCGGGAGGAACCGCGGCCTGCTACACGGGCGGTGTTTACAGATGAACCGGCCAGCCTATCGTTGGGCTAGGCAGAGGCGAGCCGTGGCACCAAGAGGGTGCCGTAATAGAGAACCGGTCTTCCCGTCGGCCGACCGGGCGGAGTTGGACCGCGGCGCTAGGAGCGTGTCATGCTGGAAGACCGGAGGCTCGCCCATGCGGGCCGTGTGCGCCAGAAGACCATCCAGCCTAGCCGGCCATTTCGGGAAGGGAGGCGTTGCCGGTGAAAACAGCCGGGGGGGGGGGGGGGTGGCGCCTCCCCCCCCCCCCCCAGAACCCCTCAGCAATAGGCCGAGTCGCTCGGCCTGAAGAGGCATGACCCGGCCCGGTGGGGCACTACTCTGTGAAAACAGTCAAGGGGGGGGGGGGGTGGCTCGGAACCCCTCAGCAATAGGTCGAGCCGTTCGGCCAGCCGGCTGACCCCGTCGGGCTGGGCCGGGCAGCACCCCGCCGGGCCGGGTCATGCCGCTTCGGTCCGGGCTGCACCCCTTTGGGCCAGGCTCCGCCCCTTCAGGCAGAGTCTCATTTTCCTTCAGACTGGCCCGACACCCCTGCCGGTTCGGACCCATGAAACTAGGTTATCCCGACCCGTCGGCCCACTATGCTAAATGGGACGTGCCCGTTATTCACTTAAACGTGAATAACTTAATGATCGCACGTCCGATCGACATGTCGTCTACGGCACTGGGACATTTTCTACGAGACAGTCCTTATGTGATATTCTATTTGAGTTTTGGACAGATTTGGTAAACAGCCGGTTTTGGATCGTGCATATTTCCTACTGGGCCCCTTGAATGAAAAGGCCAAAATCGCTCAAACAGGGTGTCTGTTTGACGCGTTTTCTATTGTGTTGAGTTACTTTAGAAGAGACCGGACTTCGGGATACATCAACAATAGACTTTGTGACAGTTGATGTATTGACCCCTTTTACTCGTGGATCAGACCCTCCTGGGATCGAGTACGCTATGTGCGGGAACCCTAGAGTAAGCTGCGACTACGACGATGATAACAACTGTACTTGGATCCTATGTGGTTTCGGCAGTGAGGAAGACTATACTTGGATCCTCCCTAGGTTCTTCAGCGATGACAACTATACATGGATCCAATGTGGGTTCGACTACAATGGTTACTGTACATGGATCATATGTGGGTTCTGCACTGACGACTTCTGTACTCGGATCCTATGTGGGTTTGGTAGAGGAGATGATTCAGAGGCTACATCCAATCATCTCTACCTCTCTTCTTGAGTAGTATACCTGTGGGAGCTATGTCTTGACATTCAATCATTATCATTGGTATGATTGAATTCATTCCTGTGTAGACTGGTTGTACTTGGGCACGATAGTTGGAGCCATACTAAGATTGATGACTTAGGTATATGTATTGGCATTTACAATAGTAGAGTTGTTTGATACTTCGTGTTTGTATCTTTCCTTTGTGGATTATCCTTTGTGGATTCTGGGAGACTGTCTGGGGTCTCGGGGTCCTTAATGAGTAGCATATAATCACCCCTGCATAGGCATCGCCCGTACTACGTTGTGTTTGGTGCAAAGGATGGACAACACTGATCGTGGTTGAGGATTATGGAGCTGGACGGTATCCAGAGGTGGACCACCTGGCGGGACGTACACGGAGCGGACGGACCGACACGAAGTACCGACGAGACTATTTGTACCCACCCGTCTGGTGTGATTCTTGAAGAATAAACCAGTGGTTGTTGTTTATTTTTCAGCTGTTGTACTTTCTTTCTCAATTGTATTGTACATTCAATTGGGTTTGTATACCGGCCCATTTAATTTTCAGCACTTAATTTTATACTTAGTTTTCTTAGTGTTTACACTAGCTTGCGTACTTTGTTATGTTTGTTTACTTATATAAAGGCATATCCTTACCTTTTATCAGGAATTATGTCTTTGGTTCCAGTCGCTAGCCCCTGGCCTATGGACGGAGGGCTTGGGGTAGTCATGGCACGGGCCCTGAGGACGGTTCATGAAAAATTTGTATCAGAGGATTCGGTTCTACCGCATAACTCAGGACTCTGATAATTTATTCTCTGTGAAGAAAACCTGTTAAGAATATTGAGTGTGGTTTTCAGGTCAGGGAGTCTAGTGTTGGTGCGGCAGCTGCTGTATCCATACACTAGGACCCTGACTTATGATGTCCGACTCAGTACTCCAAAACACTGATTACATGTGTGTTTTGAAAGATTTCTTTGTGATTACTTTGTGTCAGATCACCAGGAATATTGTACTAACCATGGTGCACCTGTTGTTTTTTAGGATGGCCCCACGTAGGCAGCCATCTAGGGTTCTGAGCTACGTGTGAGATGGAAGCCCACCGAGCGATGAGGCCTCGGTGTAGGGCCCCATTATAGTGGAGGAACTAGTGGTACCACTACCCGCTGGGCCACTGTTACCACCAGCCCCAGATATAGAGAGTGCACGACGCCTGAGTGTGTTGCACGAGTTTCAGTGATAGAGGCCTCCCAGGTTTCATGGAGAGATGGATCCTCAGGCAGCTGAGTATAGGCTGGAGGCTATCGTTAGATTCTTTAGATTGGTAGGCACACCAGCAGACCTTATGGTTTTCCTTACCGTGAGTCTCCTGCACATAGCAGCAGGTAGATTGTGGAGCCTGATTCTCCAGGTGCACGACGAGGAATATTTACATTGGATGGACTTTGAGAGCCTCTTCCACTCGGAGTTTATTCCATCCACCCTCTGTGCGGTGCGTATCCAGGAGTTACTACATCTGCGGCAGTGCAACATTACAGAAGCCCAGTACTCGGTGAGATTTACCGACCTCTCACGCTACTCCAAAGACATGGTATGTGACCCATTTTTCTAGGCCCGAATTTTTGAGCAGGGACTGACGCATGAGATCAGGGCTTTGATGATCTCCCTCAGCAATCTAAAACATGAATAAGTACTGGAGCGAGCCCTTCTTGTGGAGAGCTTTCTTACTGAGCCTACGCAAGCAGCGAGTCCTACCGCATGGCGACACGTAGAGAAGTCTTCTGCAGCAGGCAGTAGATAGATGTTGTAGAGGCCAAAGAGGACAAGACCATCAGTTGGGAGACCACATGAAACGGGTTCAGATGTGCGGGGTACACGCAGTAGAGCCAACCATATGAGAGGTAGGAAGTGATATGCATGTGGCGGGCAGGGCCACATGGCTTGTGACTGCCCAACCCACCATGAAGAGGAGTAGCAGATGGTTGAGGGACCACCCTGGAAGATGAATAGGTCCGACTGTGGCAGTACATAGGGAGCAGACAGACGAGGAAGAAGAGCTGGTCGAGCAGCAGGTGGTGTACGACGCTTCAAGGCTCTACCACCACCACCACCAGGAGGACCACCTCGACCTCAGGGAGCTGGCAGATAGGGGCAGGCTTAGCTCCAGGCAGTCGAGGCCTAGGACCACGGCGCACATGAGATGATTCAAGGTACTATCTATGTCTACTCACCCTTGCTGCAGCTCTTATAGACACAAGAGCGAGTCATTATTTCATTATCGCCGCCCTTGTTCGGAACTCGGTGATTCCAACAGAGTCGTTGGCTCGATCCTTATGGCTAGAGAATCCTATGGGAGAAGATTCGATGATTACGCACTGGTGAAAGCAGTGTGAGATTACTCTAGGAGGCGAGATCTTCGGCTATGATCTTCTATTAGTGTTGTCATGGCCTTACGACGTCATATTGGGAATGGATTGTTTATCTAAAGTCCATTCTCAGATTGACTGTATTAGGTTCAAAGTGCGGTGTGTCCGCAAAGATAAAAGCATGTTCACCTTCACCGGTGAGAAGGGATCCTTTTCAGAGCATGATGGACTTATGCAGAGGAGAGGGTAGCCGATCACACATTATCTGGATAGTCTCATCCTCACAGCGGTTGATGTGAGGAGTCTGAGTTTTCTTATTGTAGTGGATCAGTATGTGGACATTTTCCCGGATGATGTTCTATGACTACATCCTCACAGAGAGGTAGACTTTTATATTGACTTGTACCCCTGTACAACACTGATTATAATTCTAGCATATTGGATGGCTCCCCCCGAGCTTCGTGAGCTGCGGGTAAAGCTGGAGGACTTACAGGGAAAGGGATTCCTCTAACCTAGTGTTTCACCTGGGGTTTCTCCAATTTTATTCTAAAGAAGGAGGATGGGAGGATATGAATATATTTTTACTACCGTTGACTAAATCAGGTGACTATAATGAAAAAGTATCCACTCTAGAGGATTGATGAACTGTTTGATCAGCTCAAGGTAGAACGATGGTTCTTGAAGATAGACCTCAGGTCAGGCTATCAACAGATCAGAGTTCGAGATGAGGATGTGCAGAAGACGGCCTTCGGGTGTCGGTATAGTCACTATGAGTTCTTGGTTATTCTCTTTGGCGTGACCAGTTCTCAAGAAGTGTTCATGAGTCTCATGAACAAGATCGTCCAGCCATAACTTGATCGATTTGTCGTAGTCTTCGTCGACGACATTCTGATTTATTCGACTACTAAGGAGGATCACGTATACCACTTGCGGGTTGTACTATACACACTCCGAGAGCACCATATTTATGATAATCTCTCGATTTTCTAGTTTTGGATTCGATAGGTACACTTCTTGGGGCACATCATCTCTGAGGTTGGAGTTGTGGTGGATCTTGCGAAGATTGAGGCAGTACTTTCTTGGGAGCCACCCAGGAGTGTGATAGAGGTGAAGAGTTTCTTAGTTCTGTCTTAGTAATATCGAAGATTTGTGACAGACTTCTCCAGAGTTGAAGCACCACTTTCAACTTTGACAAATAAGGGGAAAACCTTTGTGTGGTCAGATAGATGTTAGTGGAGCTTCCAAGAGCTAAGACAAAGATTGACTAGTGCACCCATCTTGAGGCTTCCAGTGGAGGGCTTTGGGTACATAGTTTACTACGATGCATCAGGGACCGAACTCAGGCGTGTCATTATGCAGGAGCGGTACATGATCATATATGGTTCATGACAGTTGAGGTAGCACGAGCAGAACTACGCTACCAATGACCTGGAGTTAGAAGCAGTGGTCTTTGACTTGTAGTTGTGGCGACACTATCAGATGGGCAGGCCCTTTACCATCTACTCTGACCACCAGAGTCTGAGGTACATATTCTCAGAGAAGGACCTAAACTGGAGACAGTGGAGATCGCTTGAGATCCTCCAAGACTATGACTTAGAGATATTCTATACACCTAGGAAAGGGAACGTTGTGGTTGATGCTCTCAGCAGGAGGTCGAGAATTCAGCCACATGGAGAGCCGACAAAGCAGTTAGCCACTTTGCAGATATCCTTCATGGATAGAGATGGGGTAGACTTCCTACACTCCCTCACAATCACTCCTCCTCTACTTCAGTGGGCCAGAGAGGCACTTCGTGGGGACGTTGACTATGAGACGCGACGTGCTCAGATTTGTACCGGGTAGGCTGATGATGGATTTTATGAAGGAGGAGATAACATCATCCTCATAATGGGATGTACCATGGTACCATTTGCACTGAGGGAGGAAGTGATAAGGGAGTTTCACACTTCTCCTCTTGCGGTACATCTAAAATTGCCCATGATTTACCAGGATCTCAGACGACAGCACTGGTTTCCGGGTATGAAGAAGGCCATGGCAGGGTTCGTTTCTCGATTCCTCACCTACCAGCAGTTGAAGGCAGAGCACCCGGTACTGGCAGGCTAGGTGCATCCCTTAGAGGTAATAGAGTGGATGTGGGATGGGATATCTATTGATTTCATGATGGGGCTCCCACATACTTCAAAGGGACATGACTCCATATAGGTGATTGTCGACCGACTCACCAAGTCATCCCACTTCCTACCGATCAGAGAGTAGGGCTCAGTAGAGAGATTGGGATGCCTATACGTTCAAGAGATCGTACGGCTTCATGGTGTGCCATCGTCTATCATCTCTGATCGAGACGATCGCTTTACATACCATCTTTGGAAGGGGTTGCAGGAGGCATTTGGAATGCAGCTAAACCCGAGGACTTCCTTTAATCCCCAGATGGATGGACAGATGAGGAGGACCATTCAGACACTTGAGGATATGCTCTTTGCATGTTTCCTAGACTCTGGTCATAGTTGGGAGGATCATCTAACCTTTGGGGAGTTTGTGTAAAACAACAACTACAACTCCCCCATCTGGATGGCACCTAAGAGGCACTATACGACTTACCATGCATATGACCTCTATGCTAGACTGACCATGGAGAGTCAGAACTCATAGGACCAGAGATGGTTCAGGCTACGACATAGATGGTGCAGATCATCTAGGAGTGGATGAGGACTGCACAGAGCAGACAAAAGCCCTATGCTGACAGAAGGTGAAGACCACTGGAGTTCGAGGATGGCGACCATGTTTTCTTACGGGTCTCACCTCGACGTGGATTATGGTGATTTGGTCAGGGCGGCAATTTATCTCTGTGCTTCATCAGACCATTCTAGGTCATCATTAGGGTAGGAGAGGTGGCTTACTACCTGGCCCTTCTACCTCAGTTGCACCAGGTGCACAACGTCTTCCATGTATCTCAGTTGAGTAGATACGTGCACGACCCGACCCACATCATTGATCACGGGGAGATGGACATCGATGATAGGGCTACCTTCACGGAGGTCCCAGAAGAGATCAAGGATCGATAAGAACAGGTCCTATGTGGACGATCGATTCCTCTAGTGCACATTCGTTTGTATCACGGGAACCTCCAAGACAGTACATGGGAGCGGGAGGCTCAGATGCGTAGACAATACCCTCATTTGTTTCTCTAGTTTATGATGTATCTTTACGGGGACGTAAAGCCCTGAGGTGGGAGTAATGTAATGACCCGGAAAATTCAGGGAAAATCTTCATAAATACTTAGTAATTTTACGAGTCGGTGGCTTCTGACAGCACTTGATTCTGAGGCCCGGTGTGCCCAGAATCAATTTCCAAAGATTACCTCAGGTACGTTCAGTAAATGAATGAGCAGGTTTTTCTATCTTTTGAACTGGTGCTCAGAATTGAAATCTGAGGGTACTGATGAACTCGCAACGCTAGTAATTTCTTTAGGGTACATTTACCGTAGTTGCATTTTCACAGATGGAGAAGTTTAAAATTTGTGGATTAAATGAGAAGTGATTAAAATTGTGGAAAATCGTATTTTTATATCTAAAGTGGTTATATCCTACATGGGGGAGTTGGGATGGGACCCATAAACTTCTAACTACCCATGTAAGGATATTTATGAGGTTGGTCCAACACGATACCCAACCTTTCACATTCCCATAGCACTCTTTTAACTCTCATAAACTCCCCATATAAACATCTCTACTCCCATAAATTAATGAGGACCCTTCCTCTCCCTCCCTCACTTCATTTAATCTTCCCAACCTATCACTTATGTAATTAAACTAATCTTTATTTATTTAATTAAGTGAAATTGATTTTGAATTTTTAAATGCATTCCATGTTAAATTTAAATAAGGGGTGGCCTTATTTTAATGGTTTTTGGCTTGTTGTGTCGGGGGAATATTTGGGAGAAAAATATTTTGAAGAATATGAGTATTTCTTTTTTGTTGGAGAACGCCAACTCTCCGACGAAGAACATTAATTTGGAGACCTCGGTTATTCATCCTCTTCTTCCTCTACGGAAAGGGAGGATACACTGACATGGGAACTCGCTAGCGATGATGCATCTTCTATTCTTCTTTCCATGAGAATAGAGGAGACGACACTTCCTCGGGTGCACACCGATGACGGCAGAAATGGCACCGTCCTCCGATGCTTGTCAACCGCGATCTTTATTGGAGGTAGGGTGATTTGTTCCTATTTTTATTTGAATAAACATTTTTGGTTGTGTTTCGTGAAACCTTGTTCATCTTGAGCCAATTGTTACCGCCTAATGCGGAGGGAGCGGGCCGAACAAACACAGCCTGACGACCCTCCGTCGTTTCATGATATTTTTGGAATTTAAAATTGGAGGGGGGTAAATAACGGCGTCGTCCTGCCATGCCAGAAACGTGGAAAAGGAAACAGGCACCGTTTCACGGGTTGTGCGGGAGGAACCGCAACCCGCTACAAGGGCCGCATCAGCAGAGAAACCGGATGGCCCGTCGGCCCGCTGGGTGGAGGCGAGCCGCGACGCCAGGAGGGCGCTGCTCTAGAAGACCAGCGGCCCACCCATGCAAGCCGCGTGCACCAGAAAACCGGCTGGCCGAGCCGGACGGTTCTTGAAGGGCGGTGCCGCCTCTGCGGATAGAGGGGGGGGGGCGTGCCCCCCCCCCCTCAGAACTACTCGGCAGGCGGGCCGAGAAGGCCAGGTCGTGCTGGGCGGCGCGCCTGGCTGGGCGGCGCCGGGTAGCCCACCCAATAGGGCCGCGCACCACACCGTGCCCGGCTGCGCCCCTTCGAGCCAGGACATGCCCCGCTGGCCTGAGTTGCATTTTCCTTCAAACCGGTCTGAAACCCCTGCCGAGTCGGACCTTTCAAACTAGGTTTACCCGACCCGTCGGTCCACTGGGTTAAACATGTCGGGCCCGTTATTCACTTAAAAGTGAATAACTTAAATTTCGCGCTTCCGATCGACGCAATGTCTGTGGCACTAGGACTCTTTAGACGATATAGTACTTTTTCAAAACTCTACGTGAGTTTTGGACAACTATGGTAAATAGACCGGTTTGGATCGAGCATATTTCCAACTGGGCCCCTAGAATGAAAAAAGACAATATCTCTCAGATAGGGCGTTCGTTTGACGCGTCGTCTGTCATGTTGAGTTTCTTTTGACGATATGGGGCTTTGGGATACATAAAATCTGGACTTCATGATAGTAGATGTATCAACACCTTTTACTCCTGGAGCAGACCCTCCCAGAATAAAGTACTTTGTGTGGAGGAAACATAGAGCTAGCTGTGACCGCGACGACGATGACGACTGTACTTGGATCCTACATGGGTTCGGCAGCGAGGATGACTCTACATGGATCCTACGTGGGTTCGGCAAAGATGAAGACTATAATTGGATCCTACGTGGGTTCGGCAACGATGGATACTTTAATTGGATCCTATATGAGTTCAGCAGTGATGACTTTTGTACTTGGTTCCTGCGTGGGTTAGGCAGAGGAGATGATTCAAAGGCTACATCTAATCATCTCCACCCCTCTTTGTGAGTTGTATACCTATGTGAGCTGTGTCTTGACTTTAAATCATTATCATTGGTATGATTTAATTATTTCCTGTGTGGACTCGTTGTGCTTGGGCATGGTAGTTGGAGCCGTACTGAGATTGATGACTTAGGTATATGTTTGGGCATATACCTAAGTAGAGTTGGTTGATACTTCATGTTTGTATCTTTCCATTGTGGATTATCCTTTGTGGATTCTGGGAGACCTTCAGGGTACTCGAGGTACTTACTGAGTATCATATAATCACCCCCGCACGGGCATCGCCTGCACTACGTAGTGTTGGTTGCAGATGATGGACAACACTAATCATGGTCGAGGCTTGTGGAGCCGGACGGTATCTGGAGATGGACCACCGGGCAGGACGTACACGGAGCGGACGGACAGATGTGAGGTACCGACGAGACTATATGTACCCACCCTTTAGGTGGGATTCCCATAGGATGACCCGATGGTTTCTGTTTACTTTTCATCTGTTGTAATTTCTTTTTCTGTTGTACTATACATTTAGTTGGATTTGTAGACCGACCCATTTACTTTTCAGCACTTACCTTTGTACTCAGTTTACATTGTGTTTACACCAGCTTGTGTACTCTGTTGTGTTTGTTTAATTATATAATTTCAATTCCTTCCCTTTTATCAAGAATTACACCTTCGGTTCTAGTATCCATCCCCTGTCCTATGGAAGGCGGGCTTGGGGTAGTCACGGTAGGGGCCCCGAGGAAGGGTCATGACATTAAGGGTTTCACACCTCCCTTTTTTAATGCGAGGAATATTTCAAACTCACCACTTGTTTCCATAATGTGATGTTTGTGATTACATTATATTTTTTATTCCATGAATCTAATTGAAATAAATTACTTAAAATACTCCCTTGGATTTATTAAATTTATTGGGGATATTATTGAAAAATTACCAATTTATTAAGGGTTTATATTAAAATCATATATCTTTTCTTGATATTATATGATAAAATTTAATAGATGGAAATTATATATATATTAACTTCTAAAACAAATAAATTTTATTTTCCTTTGGTTCTTCCTAATGTTTTAATTATATCATACAATTTTCATATTTTTTAAATTAAAGGTATAAATTTGTTTTTGAATAAATAGTTTCCTCATTTCCTTTTTGGTTGATGAACATGTTTTCCCATGTCCATGCTCCTGAAAATTGTTTTATGTATTTTTATATAAATTTATATTAAATTTTGTAAAATTTAATTTCCATTTATTTTTATTTTACAAAAAGTTGTTTAATTGAATGGTTTTATTTATTTATTTTTAACAATCCATTTTTAACTGATTAAAAATGTGTGAAAACAATGATCTCTCTTAGAATATAACGTATGAACTAATTCTCCCATCATTATTATCATTATTTTCAATGAAGGAACGTTTTTAACAATCAAATATTGTTTTCAATGAAGTTATGTTTCTTAGAAATATGGGAATATTTAGTTAAAATGTTATCAATAGAAATGAAAAATTTTCTTATGATTTAATTGAATTGTTAAGTTGACAATTTAATGTTATTTTTCAATAATTAAATCATCTGTTATGGATTTATATTCATTAATATGGTTTTTATATCTTCATATAATCCACATTAATTATCTAGATTTATTATAATGATGATGATTTAAGGATTATTCCTTGAAACATATTTCTATTTAACCGATTAATTTAGTAATATTGATCTATTTTTAAAAGAATTTTTCTTTAAAAATTGTTATAATATAATTAATTTATTGATGTTATTATGATCATGTGTAAAATTCATGTTGTTATGTTTTGTTATGATTAGTTTTTATATGTCATTTATATACATTGGAAAATGATAGATTACTAATAATAAAACTATGTTATGTGTCAACATTACTTCAGTTTAAAACATTTATCTATGGAACTTGTTTGACAAAAAAAAATTTATGTGTGGGACATGTTACAATTCCATAAGAATATTTAATGAATTAATTTCATATCATATAATTATAATATTATCATGTTACTATTTATATGTTTTCCATATGATATAATATTTTTCTTTTTCACATTTCTATGTTTGCAAAAAACTCACATCAGTAATGATTGATTAATGATGATTACACACTCTAATTAATCATGTATTATGTTAACAATCCACATTATATGTATCATGATTCAATATATCTATTTATTTTTAAATTATTATATTATTTTAGGATTATTTTCTCATACCATTATTCTCATTTGTTATAATTGACTGATATCTCATTTATTTACCCTTAGGTAGTAACTTATATGACTATTAATTATGTCTTCCATACCTAGTATTTGATGTGTGGTTTTATGTATTATATTTTTAGTTTGGGGAAAATATCAAAAATGTTATATTAGATTCCTAAAATTGGTTATCATATATGTTATTTATATATTTAGACGTTAAATATAATAAACCTATATGGTACTCGTGAAATGTTATTTGGGATATGTATTGAGTATTGATCAATAAGTTGTAATATATTGATATGATATCCTAGGGCCGCCATTGACATTGTGTATCGTAATAAAAAATTAATTAATCCTAATGAATTTATTTAAACAAGTCATTATCTATAGGTAACAAAAAAATTTTACATTATGGGAAATAAATGTTGTGGTATAATTATAATCACTTTAGAAAGAGAACCCATAAATTGATAAAACACATACATAAGAAGGATCACATAAATTAATAAAATTTTGATTTTCTATTCATTGTTGTCTATGATTAAACAAGACATACATTGATTCTTTTATTTTACGATCATAGATCCTTTACCCAAATAAATCACAGTTTGTAATCAAGTTGCACAGATCCTTATAAATATTGTATCTAATTTATAAGGATATATTTTTGGACATAGTTTAGATATAATTTAAATTATATAATTTTAAAATATTAAATTATATCATTAAATGATTGAATTATAAGTGATTGAAATATTAATGGTGGGAACCGGTTAACAATTATTATTAGTGAAGTGACAAAAATACCATCAAAAAATAGTTTTTTATTGACTATGTTTGATGCATGTAATTATAATGATCATTATCTTGATGCCAATTTTTCTATCAATGCAAATCACATTATTCATCACAAATGTGGGAACAAATTATATCTATCAATAAATATATCACTAATTTCGTTGAATGGAGGATCCAGAGGAGAATATCAACTCGAAGATTCAGATTTTTATTACTAAGATACTTAATATGTAACATAGATTGGATGGAATAAGATATTTGAAAATGTGTTTGGAATACTCAATCGTCTAACTATTATGTTTTGGGTTGAATATTCTTCAAAAATCTCTAAAATCATGATGGACGACCAAGGGGAAAATGACCCAATTAGAGAGAAGGTTAAATTAAACATCGTCAGAAGTACTGTTAGGAATCAAGATGTTATGTGGAATAAATTTCATTGGTCATACAAAAAAAATCTTTCACAGATAGAATGTATATTTACATATGTATTTATCTCCCCCAAATAAAACATGAGTTTATTCTGATGATTTTTACCTTGCACCATGTGATATTCTACATTTTAATATAATATTTGATTTATATCTCTATGAAGTTTAACGCTAAAATGAATTTCAAATTCACTATATAAATTATATAAGATTTTTAATGAACTTGTTCCCATTAGTTTAGGTTTTAAAAAAATAACATATGTTGCAATGTGATTTGTAAGGAATGATTCTAACTTAAAGGTTTGAGGTCAACTCGTATGCAGGATTCTTTCTTCGTAATATTATATAACTCTATCAGGAATCCATCTGTAGAGATAGATTGGTAATCCATAAATATGAATAACATAGATATTGTATTACCTAAAAGTAAATCATAAGTGAAATAAATTGCTTGGTCATTCATGTTCATCTTCACAAGTCTCATGATACTTTTAAACTCAACCAAGTTATTTATTAAAGAATATTCCATAAACTAGAATACATTCCCAACAGAAGAAGAATATAAAATTTTTCACTAACATAGTTTTAATTAAAACCTTTTTTCACACTATATTCATATACACATTGGAACAGGCGATCATGTTGAATAAAGTGAGATCTTGGAAGTAGATCTTTAACAATGATCCCCTAGGGGTAAAATGATGAATCTATTGATTTCTATATAAAATATGGGATATCTATAAAAGAATATTTAATTGAATTTTATTGGTAATTCATTGAAATAAATTAGGGTTATCCTGATTTATAATCACCTTCTTAGATATATAATAATATGAAAACTCCCACATTTTTGTAGTTTAGATATCATTCATTCAGAGAAGTCTATTGTAATAGGAGGGTGGCATGTCCGCATTGAGAAATAATTTATGAATGATTAAATGGGTGGAGTTCATTTTGAATGGATGATATCTCTATGGTGTATCTAGTGAATGTTAGGAATTATCCCAAAAATTAATAGAAATGAAATTTATTTTCAAAAACTAAAATATAATGTCATTAAATATTATTATTTCATTAATAATAACTGAGAAATATATTCATCAATAGTGATGTACCTAATAGTTTCTAGACACAGATATCATTAAGTCATAAAGACTACATTTAAATTCCCAAATTCATGATGTTTAATTAACGAAAGATGTGTACATAGTGATCAAAGTGATTGAATCATCTTTTTACAATAGTCAAAAAATCTGTCATAATAGGAAATTGACATATTCTCAACATTTGTTTCTTTTCCATCTATAGTAGAAATAATATATTAATATGAGGTATGATGTTAATATATTCTATCATCATTGGATTGAACCATATAAATGTAAATAAAGTTCCACATTTAATGAAAATAATATTATTCAATATAGATCCATTATATAGAAACTATTCATGATTGTGAACTTAAGATCCTCATCAGCAGACGATCCTATTTTGATTGATTGTTCTTGAGAGAGATAATATTTTTCAAATGTTATAATTGAATTTAAATTATTTTATACAAAATATTTTTATATTTTTAATTCTTATTGATATTTTTTAATTTATTGTGAAATTATCTAAATTCATGTTGTTTAAATATATATATTCACATTTAGAATTAATAAAATATATATTTCAATCATATTTTTTAAAAAATTTGGTTTATTTTTTGTGTAATATTAATTTTTATTATTGTGAAGAAATTCGTTTTTTTGGAATTCTTGTGTTCATGATAGATATCATACCTTTTATCCATGATTAATTTTTAAAAGGAATTTTTATAGTGTAGTGATTTATTATTTTTAAATCCAAGTCATGCATTTTTGGTGAATTCATAAACATTCAATCTAAATAGTAATTCTTCATAAAATTATAATTTTTTATTTCATGATTTCAAATTGAATATATAATATATTTATTTTTATGTATTTAATTCCATGTGTTTTGATAATTCAAGTTTTATTAACTAAAAATACATATCAAATGATTAATGACGTAATTTTTTTTATAATATTCTAATTTGATAAACATATAGTTTTTCATCTTGTAAAATATTATGATTTCGGGTAGAAAATTATTATCACATTAATATTACAACATTTTAAATTATGGAAACATTGATTTTTTTAATTCAATAAATTTTTAAAAATCCACATGTTGTAGTTAATTTCTTCACACAATATATAATGAAGAAGAGGGATCCCATTATATGACGACCTATTATACCATAATAATCTCACCCAAACCACATATCAAATATAAGATTCCATATTGAGAAGGGATAAAGAGTCAAGTATTGTTTTAAAATTTAATGATAAATTAAATTGTTTCCCCAAATAGAATAGTAATGTTAATGTGATCGGGATCGCAATATCCATTTTTCTACCACTTATTGGATCGTTATGATAGTTGTTCGATTAACATGATGGTTCCCAATTTATGATTTCAATAAATCAACATTTCAAATAATTTTACCACCATTAAATGGGTGATATAGGAGACACAATCTAAATTTTAAGAGGGCATCCGTGAAAAAATGTTCAACTAGAGAATCACTTTTATAGTTTTTCCCTCAATTCATGAAAAATAAGGGTACTTGAGAGAGATAGATATGATGGTATAAAGCGGACCTAATTTATCCTTGGATGGATAAATTGTTATTTTATTTGGTAAAGTGAAGACCTAAATACTATTCCAATAATAGTTCTTCTGTTTTATTTTATATATTTTCATTTTATTGGAAACAGTTTTCATGAATAAAGATGATTTTTAATATTCTTGAATAAATAGTGTTTTAATGTGTACTGAATGGTTTCTATTTCCATGATGATAAATAATTTATTTCATAATTTTTATTTTTTTAGTGATTCCATTCCTTTATGAATAGTGTATTCATTTATTTATTTTAGTTTGGAGTTCATTAATTAGTTAAAAATCATATTTAGATGAAAAAAAACAAAAAATTGTACATTTATGATATTAATGTGGAATTAGTTGTTCATTAAATGGTCTCTGGGTGCATATTGATTAATTCAAATAGATATTGTTTTATAAAAACAAAAATTGCGATCTTAAAGGATTATTTTTTGTCACAACAACAACATTTGAATTGATTTAAAAAAATCCATTGAAATTTTATTTTTTCATTAAATATAATTTCATTAATTAATAATGATAATAATTTTTTATTATAAATTATTTTATTCTTGAAAAATTATTAAAACAATATTATTTTAATTTTTTTATATAAAAAATAGGATAATGTAATAAAATTAGAAAATTATAAATAATAATACTTGAAACAGAACCATGGGAATAATATATTTCATTAATTAGGGGATACAAATATTTATTGGGATTTTATCTAAAAAATGTCAACATTAAACTCAGTGGATAATTAATGTGGTGGTGTATGTTTGTTGTGTGTTTTGGAGGATATAAGATCTTGGATGGAATGAATGTACATAATGGAAAATTTATATTAAATGTTATTGTGTATTAATGATTATTTATGGTTCTCTTGTTTCTTATTTATATTAGTATCTTCTTTTGTGTTCTGGATTTAAATTGATATTTACTTTTATTATTCCTTAACTAGGATTTGATGTATTATGTTTGGGATAATTGATAGAGCTGACATTATCATCACATTAACATTTAATTTAAATTTCATAATCCCAAATATTTCATTAATTTTAATTTAATTCAATCTATATTACATCATTGGGATTTTTAATTGATTATTAAAATGGATAAATTCATGATATTTTGATTTATATAATCACTTTTAATATTAAATTAAAAGGACATTACATTGGAATTTAATTTTAAAAATTAATTTAAATGTTTAATTTTCTATGAAATTTATATGGGGTGATGTCATATAGTTTTTTAGTAAAACGATGTAAATAATGTTATAACATACCCTTAGATTTCTCTTAATGTGAAATTTTCCCAAAGGAATGAAGTCTTGTGTTTCAACAAAATTTATGGTTTTTTTAAAAATTCATTCATTTTTAGGATGAAGTATAATGATTTCATAAAATTCATTTATTTTTATTCATAAAGTAAAAAATTGTCTAAAATGTATTGATTTTTTAATTTATATTGTTCTATTTTTAGAATGTATAAATTGAACTCTCTAAAGTCATACAATACTGTTATATTTTTATGCAATGAAATTCATGTTGTCAAAAGGACGAGTCATGTACAACAATACACATTATGAAATTTCATTACATATGATTGAATAGCATTGGGTAAATATATTTCATGTAATTTCAGTAATGAAACATTTAAAAACATTTTAAAACATTAAACAACTACCATTTCTGATCTCCTTGTGCCGTGAATATTATTTTAATATATCATTGATGAAGACAAATAAGTTGACATAATTAAATACAACATCTTGTGTCGTATCAATTTCAAAAAACCAATATATCATCTATATGATTCCATCATGAGAGGAATATTTAGATTCAATGTTAGTGGGGTGATTTATAGAGAAATAAAAATTATTTCCCACATGAATAATTCATGAAATCATTCATTGGGTCCTAATTTCATTACTTATTCCATATAGTGGATAACATTTATGGTTGTCTAAATTATATATTGGTCTTACATGTGAAATTTTTTATGCTTTCATCATACTAAATAATTTATCAAATTTATGTAATGATATATTATCCCTGAAGAAATCATGAATAATGGGTCTATTAGAGACCATTTACAATGGTTAGACGGCATACGGTGTTTCAGACATTACTCTACTACACATATGGAAGATAAGAGGAAGGATAGGAATCCATAAATGAGATATTATTTATCCATAAGTAGATATAATTATATATATTTTTATACAATGGATACACAATGAAAAATCTCATAATAGAATTTTAGTTGAATTATATATTCAAAAAAAATTGAATGCTATTTCCATGAAAGAAGATGGTCTATTTAATCCCTAAAAATATTTTTCCAATCTAGTATTAATTTCGTCCAATATATTATATAAAATATTTTTTCCACTTATATGAAGTCATTATGTGATTTTTTATTTGAGTATATTCAAGTTATGATTTTTTGACAATTTAGTGTTCTATGCCAAATTAAATTTCTCTGTTAGAATGAAAAATAATTATATCAAGGTTTCATTATGAGTATTTTGGATGATTTTTTTTATTCAGATATATTTTGATGAATTTTGAGTAATTCAATTAGATAGAATTTTTAGGCAGGTAATAACATAGTTTACATAGGGTCGAATCATGTTCATTGTTTCTACTTTTAATTTGTTTTCTCCCCTCTTTTCAATTCAATTTCTAACTACTATAAAAATTATTTCATTAATTTATAATTTAATTATTTATATTTAATTTATTTTTGATATAATATTTATTTAAAAAAAATCAACAATTCATTAAATTATATAAAAAAATTATTTTGATACCCACTCAGAAACATCCTCAAGAGTCAAGCCTGATACAATATATTTGTATTCATTAAGGGATATAAATGTAGACTAGTGTTTCATGATAAAAATAACCAAATAAACTAGAATATATTTTGTGGTAAATTCCTATTTTTTTAATATTTTTTATATTAAGGCTATCAAATATTTATTTGGTGCCTTTAGATCATTAGATTGATACTTCTTTTCACTCTATAAGTAGATATACTATAATTTCCTCCACATCTAGTTGTGAATCTAACAAAACATTGAGATGAATAAATTTTATAAATAATTATCAAAAGATGATATTATGATACATAATTAATTATATTAAACATATGAAGATGATTTATAAAATAATATACTATTCTCTAATGCATCTAATGTATTTGAAATTAAATCTAGATTCATTATTCAAATTAAAAAATTATATGGATTTCTAATCACAATCCATGGAAGAACATTTATGAGTTTTGGAATCAATTCATTAAAATGAACCCATCAGTAGGAAATGAAATTCAAACAAAATGGAGTGAATTTATATTTTATTTTGAAATAGAATCAAAAGAATGTGATTTATTACCAAATTCATCATTGATTAGAGATAGTAATTATTTGAATAATATTTTTATTGAAATTATATTCCATAATTTCTCTATAGCTGCAATTAATAATAAAATTTTTGGGATTTGGAGAAACCCTTTAGAGTCTCTATAGAAATACAAGGTATTATTTGAATTATTATGTTTTATTATACTCCTTAATAACATCAGTGATAACATTTGATTAAATAAATTTATGAAGGACTTTATTTGATAGCTAAGATTATAACTGCTTAAAATGGATTCCATGATTTAGTTGAAATATCAATAGATTGTATATGGACTTTATTTTCTATCACGGATAAAAATAATGTTAAATTTAGTATATGGGGTCTTTTACAAGTCTTATGAATCTATCTCTTAAACTTTTAAAATAGAATTTTTGTGATTCAACATAATGATATTCCCTATATGGTTAGATAAATGATTTTATCCTACACTTAAAAATGCCAACCCAAACCATTATCCTTTTTCCAAATAAATATATATCCTAGAGTCATTGTTTCTAATGAATATTTTAGTGGTAAATTACTATAAATGAATGAATCTTAATTATAATTCTAATTAATTATTTCTATTAAGTCGTTTTATATATTAAAAAAATGATCATTTCATTTTATCCAAAATTTGGACCAAGGAAAAATAATTATATCAACAATAGGTTTTTAATTTTTAAAACATTAATCTTTTTTAATGGGTATTAATTTATTTTTCAATATAAATAGTTAAATGAGGAATAAATTTTTAATTAATAAATAATTTTTCATTAATAAAAAATTATTCTCTTTTTAAAAAAAATCCATGAGGAAACTGTGAGATAAAAAATAATTATAATGATCACATTGATGACCCAAATGGTAAATATATAAATAATTTTTTGTTGAAAAAAAAAACATATATTTTTATAATTTGTTATTTTTTATTCAAAAAATTAATCAAATTAATTGGGATTGTGTATATACATGCAATAAAACATAAGAGCGGTGATAATTTAAATAAAAAACTGCATAATTTGAATTCTTTTTTAAAACCTGAACGTGGAAAAGTCCCATCCAAATCATATTTTGGAGTCCAGTGAAAAAAATAAAAATCATTTATATTGAATTAAAAAGACATAAAATGAACTATTCCATGAGATTTATTCCATTTTATTATATTGGTAGAAAATTTCTAGCATGTTAGAAAATTTCAGTGTAATTTGAACACAAACACCATTATATAATATTAATAAGGAAATCACTACATTCGTGAGTAATAGTAAAAATATGTCACATATATGACATCCTATGGATGAGTGTTATCTAATGTTTTCCAAAAAATATGTTTTTTACCATCACACAATGAGTTTCGTGAGAATTCCCAATTAGTATTCCAAACAAATTGAGGATGCACTTTGATTATAGAAAAATAATCACAGTAATTATGAAAACCCATTATACTCTGTCACTAGATGACATAGAGCATGAATGGATGGTTATATAACCAAAAACTAATTTATTTAATGATTTAGATACATTAAAATTATCATTTAAACTAATGATCATCGTAAAATCACATACACATTCCCAATTTTTTAAATTTTTCTTATGAAGTGGTCTTTTCCATTGGAGTAATTATTAATGATCAATTAAAATATGGATGATGACCAATGGTTCAAAATTTATTAAAATTTTTATGGATTTTTTCATTACAACCTATATATTCTATGAATATTTTTTTTTATGTAATTAAATAATTATTAATTATTTATTCAATCATTTATTTATAAAAACCTATTTCTAAATTATGAGAAATTTTATTTTATATTAGATAAATTAATTTTTCATTGAAATATATATCCCGTGATATATTTAATTTGAATATATATATTAATAATGAAATTTCATCACATACATACCCAATAAAATGGAATCCACATCCATTGAATAAAAAATAAAATTTTACATATCATTTGAAGTAATAACATATGAATCTAATTTTTTACATTCATCATTTTGAGATAATATTTTAAGATAATTCTCATGTTGTAGATTATGAATCTAGGAAATTACCTAAAGCGAAATAACAATACACTATTATAAACAATTAGTAATGGGAAATGTTTTCCCTTACAAATTTATAAAATGTATTTGTTAGGCACAAAATTATTTCGTTAAATATTAATTATATAATTGGAATTTTTATGATGAAATATGATGTATTACCATATTTTTTGCGATTAATATTATTATTATAAAGGTTTTTTGTTATTATAAATGATATGTAAGTAACTATATCACTTTCAGAAGACCATTTTATTAGATTACATTATTTTTTATAGAACCCTTTAGATATATCAACCCATTAAATAATCAATTATAGATCTGGAATTTTAGGTGTAAAATAGTGAGAAGAGATGAATTTTTAATATTGTGCTCAATTTAACAACTAGTGATTTTCCAAAATTGTTTTATAAAAAAAAAATTAATTTAATTTAATTATTTAAGGAAATACTTTTTTTGGATATCATTACTTATATATTTCTACTAGAAAAAAATATATTCATATGTTATATCCCAGATTTGAAATATTAATCAGTGAAAAATATTTTCAACTAATTGTGTTTTGTTGGTATCGTTGGGAAAAAATAACATGTATGATATTATTTTGTTGCGTATTTTCTCTACCCAACAATTTTAGGATGTTTTCTAATGCTATAAATCATAATGGCATTGTTCTTTAAAGGTTATATTTATAGAAAATTATGAAATTCCTTTACAAAATTAGTTTTTTATATTAACTGTGTTTTGGGGTATGGATTTCCACAGAACATCTAATATTCTATTTAATACCATGATTTTGTTATCAGTGATTATTCATCTTCATAGGTAATGGTTTTTACAACTATAATTGATATTGAAAATGTAGGTTTTAAAATTTTTATTGGAAATCCATTTTTCATAATTTCATTTCAAACCTTTAATCAAGGGACATATTTCTATAACGACCCTTAATAATAAATTTCTATGATGTGTGGAAATTATCATTAGATTTATACATCATACATCAAAAAAGTAATTTGTTTATTTTTAAACAGAGATATCAACAATATTTTTAGAGAAGAATTAAATCCTAATTAGAAAAGATCATTATTTAAATATAGATGAAGTTATATGATTATATAAGACTACGATAAAATCCTCAATTGGATTTTCACCTTTTATACCAATTTCTGTAAAATCTTGTTACTTTCCTATATAGTTATAATATCAATCTTCATTGTATATTGAATCCTATAAAATGATTCAATTTCCAGCCATAATATTATGAAAAATATTCTTATAATAATTAGAATCTAAAAAAAATTTAATATGAAATATAGTTCTTATAAAACGATAAAACCTATGTATTCCCTAAAGCAATAATATATAATAAATATTTTTAATGTGAGAAAAAATATTTTTATTTGAATCAATATTAACAAAATTACGTGTTAAAATTTATTCCAACTGATATGGACCTTTAATTTTTGATTGTTTTTTTCTTTCATACAATTGAGATTAATTATCCAGGAAAGGAAGAACCTCTCATAGTCAATAGTCATACACTAATGAAAAGTATTAGGAGCTTTTATGATCCTATATTGTAGGAGATTCACCTCCATGATGCTATGTGTAAGTAACTGTCATGTTATGACATTATTTTCATCTTATTTTTCATATTGATATTTTTTGAATTAGTATATTTTATAAACTACTATAAAATAATTATATTTAAAAAATCATTGGGTGGAGGAAAATCATTTCTTAGATTATTATTTTTTATTTCATAATTTTTTTTATTAAAATATTACTATTTTTATTTAATTCTTTGTATTTAATTTATCTATATCATTATATTTGGAACTATTAATATTATAATTTATAAATTAAAAATTTTACTACCCATGTACATAAGATATCAAATTTATAATATGAAATTTATTTTTAATGATTATAGAAATAAACCCTGTTCAAGATAATATGTTTTGGGAATTTATGACAGAAAATTTTGTATTTTGATTCTTATTTCACAAATCACTATCCAAATATTGAAATCACCTACATGAGATGACTTTGGGCAGTTATGAAATCATATTCACTGTAACCTACCCTCTTGAGATAACACAAAAAAGGCATGGTTTAACTAAAATTTTATTTTTTTATATAAAAAGGAGAGACTATATGTATTTTTTTACAATGTTTAATGTAATTATTTGATTTTAAATAGAACCCACATTTTATAAATTTCCTCTTATAGAATAATAAATTTATTTTTTACACTTGAAATCCATTAATATTGATTAACAAACAATTATTCAACCATATTTTATTATTGAAACCTCAAGTCCACTTACTACAAAAGAAAAATATCATGATCTAGTAGAATATAAATATACGGGATATTATATTTTTGTTTGATACATCAATTGTGGAATGATATATTTAAAAATAATGGTCTAAAATGTTATTCTAAGGTTTATGGATATGAATCTATTTAGAAGATGAATTATTGAAACCAAAATATTAAAAATTCCATAATGTTAACTATTTATGTTAAGAAAATTAAAAAAAAATTAGAATATAAAAAAATATGAAACGTCCAATAAATAATCTAGAAATAACATAAAATTCTTTAAAACTCAATGAAACCTCTCTACCTTCAGAAAATGAAATTATGGATTGATTTTGATTGTAAATATATTTTTATAAATTGAATTAAATTGATGAAAATTGTTTAGTTTAATTTATTATTATAACATGAAAGCAATGAATTATTATTTTTGTTTTCAATAATCTTAGAAACCTATTCATAACTTTGTAGTTATAGGATAATAAAATTTTTTAGTGTAAACTAAACTCAGAAATGTTTTCTTCAAAAATATCAAACTCTTGTATTCTTTTTCATTTTTTTCTCATCTAAAACCCATAAATCATTTTCACTAAATAAATATGGAAATTATCCATTATAATAGAAAAATATTTAAAACATTTTGAATGATATTGATGATCCAATAATGCCTATGTAACCCCATTAAATTATTTTCATTAAGTATTACATACAATAAAATTGTAATTTTAAAATTAAGGTAAAAATTTTCACGAGGTATTTGATTTATGTAAATGGGATAACAAATTAATTTTTAATATAGTCATTTATCATAATATATAATTTCTAATGAATTTTATGAAGAAAGAACAATGATTTTAGATTCATTATTGTTTTAATATGTATAATTTATTTTTTTGTGTTTTATATTAAATTTGATATTTCCTTTAAATAGTAAAAATCTTTTATTATACGTTTTATAAGAGAGAAAATTAATATAAAGGAAATTGTAGTCAATTTTTTATTTAATTTCATTCGTTTTATTATCATAATGTATTCAATTCTAAAAATTTTCAATATTTTTGGATTTTAAAGATTTTTTTTAATTTCATGTCAAAATGAATCAACTACTAGTTTTAAGAAATCATTATTCACTTTTAAGAATAAGTGATCAATCCGTTGAATTTTATTTTATATTTTGAAATTTAGTTAAATGATTTATCTTCTTGTAATTTAAATACATTTGAAGTCGAATTTTTTTTGAAGTAATATATATTTTCTAGGAAAACCATTTAAATTGAATTTTTATAGAGGGATAATAATCTAAATTTTGAACAAATTGAGAGACATTTATCATTTTAATATATTTTGAGGTTTATTTATAATGTTTCAAAAAAGGAATTATATTTATTGGATTGAGTTTATACAGAGATAATAAAAACATATATCCATAATTTAATGATTATTTATAAGTAATAATTTTTAATCCATAAATAGGAAAAAATATTAATGCCTTATCAAAGGAAGTTATTATTTTTGAAATGTTGACCAACATTTTAATTTTTAATTTTTGAAATTACATTATTCTGGGAATATTTTCCTTCACCCCATAAAGAGATCATTTCATCTTAAATTATTATCTAAATAAAATTTATTATGTTATAAATTTAGAAGGAATTTTATCATTAATATTTTTTATATCACTATGAAAGAATAAAAATAATATATCAAACATTTAGATTAAATATTTCAACTAGTATTTTTTAAAAAATAAATCTTATATTCTAAATTATATTTTATGAAGGGGGTGTTGTGTTTGAAATTGGTTGGATGATTAAAATATAAATAATAGATTTTCTAACATTTTAATACCTCAACAAACATTTTTTGGAACCTTCTAATATTATATCTACCACGCAGGGGAAAATTTTAAAGGTTATTTCATGGGGAATATGGTTCTCCATCTGTGATATTGATGTTGTAATAACATAAAATATTAGTCCCTCAATTTCATTAATGATATAATAGAAATTTTCAAAACTGTAAGAAATGATGAATGTGAAAAATTTCAAAAAATAGATATTACATAGAGATTATTATGGAAAATTATCCAACAATAGTGGAAGTGGATTGAGAAATATATGAACTAATATAGGTGAGCTTATATAGCCATAGATTAATATTTTCAAAATCATTAATTGATATTATAGATCTAGGGAAAATTATCTTCTGATCCATTGGCTTTAATTTTTTAAAATTTTTAGGGAAATATTATTCTTGACTAAAGTAGTTCCTCATCATTCATGAATTGACATTCTTCTAATATAGTTCAAAAAAGTAATCAATTTGGGGATAAAATTAACTAATTTCATAAAATAATTATATATTTGAGGTCTTTAATTTGATTATATTTATTTCCTCTAGGCTTAGTTACATGGACATATTTTAAAAATAAAATCCCTTTTTTAGGAGGAACAATTGTCATACTATTGTATTTTTATGATAATAAACTATATTTACGTGTTCAAATGGATGAATTATTGTTTATTCTCTATATATAAATTATAATTTATTTATATAAAATATATGTGGTTTTATAATTATGGTTAAATATTGTTAAATAATGATTATTTTAACTTTATTTCCCAATTTTCAATAATATAATTTTCCTCTAATTCAAAAATGGCTCTTTTTCATTACATTTTTATACTTTTTCTAAATTTCATTCATTTTATTATTTCAAAAAATATCAAAATAACTAAAATTATATCCATCGATTAAATATTGGAAATAATTTAGATATTTTTTAAAATTTTAATATTCCTCATCAAGAGATATCCTAGATTCTAATATATTTCATTATTTACAGGATAATAATATTGATATGGATTTTGAGACAAAATTATCGCCCTCGTTGTTTGTTATTGACCACCCTAAGAAGGCGATCTCATATATTCTTATGAGATCCAATGGGAATCATCCTATGAAGTCGATCACATTTATTATATTGGTGTAAATAAATTATCCTTCAATGAATATAATCGCATATGGTTAGATCCTACACATTTTTTATCCTCCTCAAAAAAATCCTATTTTTTATGATATTTTCATTGGTGAATGACATCATAATATGATAAATTTTTATAACGGAGTTCCCAATGTTATTATTATTGATAAGGGGATTAATGTTTTGGAAGGATTCCAGTCCTCCTAAAATAGAGGGTGTAAATTCTAGGACATTTTGGATAGGTTTTAGAATCCTTACTGACTCCTATTAATCATTTTTTTACTACTAGATGTAGCATCAAATATCAAGTTTCTGAGAAGATAATTTGTCTATAGTTAATGATATTTATTGAATTATCTTCGTGACTAATTCATATTTTCACTCACAGATAATGTCTAGTTTGTGATTGATAATATATTTAGAAAATAGTCATAATAATTTAGAAAATAATATTTTGAGGATAAATTAATTATATGACCTACCATTCATATTATATTTATAAAAATTTTCCATTCTCCCCATAATGTGGTTCATTTTTTCAAAATAAGATGCAAAAAACACATTATTTGTGAAACATACGAAATAAAATCATTTTTTGCAGAGGAAAACCATTATGCGGAATTTTTTTCGTGATGAAATTAAAACCCATTACAACACAGAAATGGACCAATTTTTTCACTAAATAACCCTCTTTTAAATACTACTAATATAGTACCATGGATGTAACAATGCTTAAAATGTTAGTGTAAGCTATTATTTCCACCACCATTATCGTGTATCAAGTGCTACAGTTCACTATTCCTATAATCTACTACAATAATAATATTGTAATGCTACTGTACAAGAGAGAAATGGGTTCTCCCATCCATGATGTAGTATGGTGGTGTTATTAGCACTATTCCAAATCCCATATACATTGTGTTTCATTTTTTATATAAATGATTATCTCCTTTGTTTATTCTGTTTTTTATATATAGACGTTTCAAGGACCATATTAATGATGAGACACACCAATTTAAACCATAAATATAATAAATAATTTTCTTCATATTTTTAATTAGAGGATGAAGCCTCATCATAAAAAACACTTATATATAATCTCAATAAGATAAATATATTGATTAGATTGAGGGTTTTATGGATTTTTTGTCATTTAAATATTAAACCATGATCATTAAAGATATTAATTAGGGTGATGTGGTATATTTATATATTGTTATCAGTGAATCAAACAATTGGGAAGTTTTTTAACATAAAATGTTAATTTCCTTATTGGATTCATGCCAAAAAAACTACCATAATGTTATATTTTTACAGTTTCCTATAAACAAATTAATGTATTGACTGTGAATATAAACAATTAATAGTAATCTTACATAAAAATGGGAAAAAAATATACACACTCAAAAAATAAATATTCTAATTATGTCATGATAATAATTTTCATGTTAGAGTCATAGACACTAAAATGTGAAAAATTAATGCTTAAATGTTCCCCATAGATCTCTTCATGGTAAATTTCGTCATATAGTGAAGTGAAGCTCTCTAAACCATGAAAGCACTGATCCCAATTTTACCATCGCACTTGAAAAATCCTTGGTATATTTTTTAGTTGTTTATTATACTCATGCATAATTTGAGGATTAAATTCCCCCATACATATGTGTTGTGGAAGTCCCAAGGATTTCAAAATAATAGTAATGTCTCTTCTTACCTCTCATGCATGTAATATGATGATTTACATGTTGGATTATTCATTTTTAATATAGAAATTAGAGATAGATTGCATAGATAATTGTTCCATTTATAGTGGAATTGTATTCCATTAGACTATTTTAGAACAGTCATCATAGTTGAGTCTATTATTTTTACATATAGGACCTCTATTACAAGTACATTTGAAGGAATTTTATTTTTTGTGGTATATTGATAACCAAAACTTTATAATATATGGTTTTTTAATAATACCATGAACGATTATTTTAGTGATTTTTATTTTCTTGATCACTATATGGATAAATTTTGTCCTTATGGGTTCAATGGTCATCATAGGAAGGAATTCTAAAACTATTGTTAGAAAGATAACCATGTGTATATATTTTATTGTTTTTCATAGTTTGATAATCATTCGGACGAATTATATGGGTTCATGATGGCTAATTTAATTGGAAACGTCCTCAATTATTGTTAGTAGAAAAATATACATTTTTATGACTATACTGTTTACTAGTAGCAGGATTTCAATAAGTATGATCTTTTTTGTTTATAGTAGCACGATCACAACATGGAAGAATTTTATGGTTATTGTAGAATGACCACCATTGGGATGAAATCCACGGTAATTAATAACATGATCACTATAGGGATGACATATAAAGTATATATTATCATGATCACCAAGTGGATAATTTCTGATGATACTAATATAATGATCACCACAATAATGAAATAAATGGATACATGTAGCTAGTTACAATGGTTATGACATCCATTGTTACTAGTATCATGATCACCATAATGATGATTTTAATTTTTTTGGTTTTCTTGACCATCATATGGAATGATATATGGTTCATAAGCACTTGATCAACATAAGTATGACTTCAATGATTGATGTTACGATGACTACCATAGGGATTATGTTGATTATAGTCATTTACCACTAACACATTTGTCAATTTGGTCAATATATTCACCAATATTTACCCAAAATAGTTTTATTCTTCCTTTTTATTATGACCAGGATCATCCCTTATTCCATAACATTTATTGACTTGTGACATTAAATAGAGGTAAAATTGGAATGTATATGAGATAGTACTTTTATTTGGATATTATTTACCATAGGTATGATTTCTTTCTTATTCTCATAGGAATGATGACCAAGGCTAACACATCATCCACACAAGTTTCCAAGGTAATTATGGACATGTTTTGGTGGTGAATACATCCCTAGATGGTTGACTTCCACATAGTTAGATCCATTGTTATTATATAGATGTATGAAATTTTCACCTCAATTTAATACAATTTAGGTAAAATAATAATTTTATCACTGATTGGAGAGACTCCTATAGTACTTATTTATTGATATGGGATCTTATTCCCCATGATGATTTTTTAATTTAGATCAAACCATTGTGGACTAAACCCTTTCAAATATTCATGAGTTTATTTCATAGATCCAATAACCTCTTTATATAGGTACGATAATATTATTTCATTCAATATCTATAATTGTAAATGTTTGGTTGCTAATAGTGTACATTCATTCCTCATATCTATAGTAGTAATTGAAATGATAGTACAATAAGATCTATGTTTCATCAGCTAGTTGTTCATCACCAACCACATTTTTTGCAACTTCTCCCATTATGAACCGTGAGTGTAATGTGTCATGGAATATTCATCATTATTATCATTATGAATATTTGGAATATAAAAAATAAACAATTAATGAAATTTCAAAAGTATAAAATTTATTTTTAAATAAATATATTTTAAGAATAAATGAATAATATTATTTTTTAAAATAATTATTTCTTCCATTTTCATTTATTGAAAAATAATTTTAGTTATTTTACGCCTCATGTTCCATTCCGGTTGTAAAAATATGGTTCTTATAATGTTTCAAAACAACTCTTCTATTGAGTGATACTATGGGGTGGTTTACTAATGTAATGATAGAGCATTATTCCTTGTTTTAAACTCAATTTTATATTTAATGTATGTCTTTATAATCATTCCCAATAGAAAAAATAGTTTAACTTTGAAAAATTTATTATCTTAAAAAACTATCTAATAGGACAATACACATTTTAGAAATATTTATTCTCATTTCAACTAACTATATTGTCACTGTCATGTTTAAATCCATATAAAAATTTTGGGAATAATTTTTAAAAAAATAAGGAGGTGTGTGGTTCATATGAAAATGTGTCTGATGTGTTTTGATATTTGGATTTGGAAAAAATTGGGGTTCATATTTATACATTTAATGGTAAAAAAAGTAAAAAAATCAACCCATTTAATAAATATCATCATCCATTTTATATTCATGTGATAATCTCCATATTAATTAAATTTAATATTATATATCCTTATTTTCATAAAAAATATTTATCATTAAATGGATTACAATTTTGGGTGATGATTACATAAAAATAGTTTTCTGTGGGAGACACACATGTGAAACCATTTCTAGTTTAACACGACAAGTGACTCAAATTAATGTATTTTATCGAACCAATATGAGATTATATACAAAAAAAATTGAGTAAACAATGAATATAATTTCAACTCAGGGATCTTTAAGAATGAAATGGGTAATCTATATTAAAGGAATACTAGAAAACGAAGAGAACGAAATCATAGATTTTTCTCAAACTAATAATGAATATAAAAATAAGATTTTTTTAAATTCTAATTGGAATATAAATTTTTTATAATAAGTGAAATCAATGAGGAAAATAATAACAAATTTAATTTTTGTATGCTAATAGTATTAATTTAACTTAATGAATCTAGGAAACGATGTATGATATTCTATGATCATGGTATTTTGGGAAACCAAAAGGATGTTTTTTATATTGTTACAAAAATACAATGATGTCGATCTGTGAAATTAAAAATTAATATCAGGAATTTTAATTTTAATTTTAGAATCAAGTGAATCGATAAATTAAAATGTCTCAATACCATATCCCATCTAGGATCATTACTATGGTTTTTGGTGGAACCCTTAATTTATAAACCAATATGGTTAATATGGGTTTTGAATTTAATAGAATATGGTAGGGAACTGTGGTTGATAATCATATGTGCGGATTCAAATTGGATGTCAAGGTGAATGGGTACCCTGATAAATATCATAGTAGAATGGATTCATGCAGAATGGTGAATATCCACAATTAGATACATTGTGTCAATATTTTAATTGAATACCTAGGTGACTGGATACACTAGTGGGATATCTAATGAACAAATTTACATTATGAAAACATAATATCCATGTATGATAACCATAAGTATGTATATATATATTAGGTTTTGAGGAAAAAACCCCATTAAAATTCCATATGCACATAAAAAAATAATGGGGTTGGTTATTTTGTTCTTTAGTGAGCCTGTGAGTTATGGATGTGGTTAAACTAATAGAATAACTTTATTAGGTGAGACCTATTTTTGGGATGTCTTAGGGATGACTCTACATTGGATAACAAAGTCATGATTCCTCTTGAAATAACCTAGGAGTTGTTCCAGCTAGAATAACTAGGTGAGAAACACCTCTTGGAAAACCAAGGTGTTGATCAAATTTTTAGTGACCTAGGAATGAAACCATGTTATGATAAAATATTAATAGTATTAATTTTGAATTTCTAGTGATAAAATATTTATAACTTTTCATTCACACATTTCCTATAATTTTCAATTCAAAAAACACCAATTTCTATACATGGATTATTAAAATACTCCAAATAGAGATTATTCACTCTAGTGGTGAAACCTCTATCAAAAGTAGTACATTATTTCACTGGGTACTTAAAAAATGTGCTTATAGGGGTACTTATATTGGCAGAGGTGGCCTTGGTTATTGAGAATACATTTTAGTAAAATGAAATCACATGTGTGTGTTTGGTTAAGAATGTTGAGTTATTTTAGGAAAATTTATAGAGTTTTTTATGGAACACACAAGAATTTCAACGAGGTATATGATAATATGGAACAAAATATAATGAATGGGACTCTATTTCATGCAGTTGCACACCATATAAAGTATCATTTTTTTATGATTTAATTAAGGGGTAGCATTATATGTACTAGGTCATTGTTGATTGGTGTGATTTTAAGGTTCCAAGAATAATGGAAAGTAGCAGGGAATAATGGGGTACATATTATTGTATGAAAGGGGGACACCAAGTTGGTTAATATATTTTTTCAAGGAATGGGATTGGACATTGTAAAAAAAATCAAATTCAACTTTCAAAATTTGAATATTAATAACATATAATCTTTATCTTTTATATAGATATAAAAGATATCAAATATAATCCTTTAAATTTTATTAAAACTATGCAATAATGATTAATCATATTAGTGTAATTAAATGGAAAAAAGTGGTATGAAATTTCTCCAATGAAATATTTTTTTACTAGTGTATAATTTTATCTAAAAATAGATTAATTTCATTGAGTACTCCAATTTATATGTTCTCACAACAACATCATGATATTAAGATTTGTTTTAAAATATATATAACCTTTTAAATATAAAAATTCATGTGATTCATGATAATTAAATGGGAATTTTCCTTATGGATTTTTATATTCCATTATTTTAAATCAACTCAATCCATTCATGTGAGCAGTTCTCATGACCATTATATAAAATTATGTTCTATAGTTTTGCTAACCCAAAAATTCATTTACCAAACATTTCGTCTATTCCCTAGGAATTAAACATAACCTTGTGGACATCCACACACAATAATTAATCATTAAATGGGATAAATTATTTTTTTATTGTGTTACTAATGACTATTTTGGACATATATAGTTTTTGTGTTACTGTGTGTTATTATTGAAAAATTTAACTTATTTTTTACATCAGTTTTAGGTTATTTCTATGATTTTACATAATATTAACCCATTTATACCATATAGTTCAATAATATAACAAATGTTAAAATAATATTTAAATAATTTCACATTAATATATAAATTAGGTTATATTTTGATATAATTGATCTGTTATTCTTTAAAATCTATTTTTATATTAGAATACAAACTCCCATTCCATTCAATAATTGAACAGTGTGATTCATTCTAGAATTATATCATGTGGTAAAACCAATCTTCTAATTCATAACAATATCAAGGATTTTTAATTCCATCCTTTCCTTCTCTTGTTCCCTTAAAATCCATAGGATTCATAGAATTATTTAAAAGTCTTGTTAACAAATGATATTATTTTATTTATATGATGATTGTACATGGGAGATGATATCCCTTCCAAATGACAGAATAAGGCCATGAAAGATATGGTCCTTCATACTATTTGTGTCATCTTCCTTGTTGGTGTTCACATTCCATCTACTAAGCTCCATTTCTAAAAAAATTCATATACTATATTAGCTTATAAAAATACGAACATTCTATAATTCTAATCATTTTTTAGAACAAAACAAAAATTTGTGCATCATAAATCCTACATCATTAAACATTGGATAAGTTGGGGGCTTAAATAACGTCATAAAGGTGGTTAAATAAAATTTGATCGATCCTTGGAACACCCCCTTGGAGTGTCAAATAATGTGTGAAATAATTCCTTTTTTCATGTAAATGTTTCCTCAAGTTAGTCTGGGAACACCTAGTTAGTGTTATTAATCCTAAATA
The DNA here is from genome assembly GCA_963277665.1 of Viscum album. Classification (NCBI taxonomy): domain Eukaryota; kingdom Viridiplantae; phylum Streptophyta; class Magnoliopsida; order Santalales; family Viscaceae; genus Viscum; species Viscum album. The sequence goes on along the minus strand of OY728121.1, from coordinate 1,003,060,275 downwards.
TATATGTGTATAACCACCCCATATTATAGTATCATGATTGGGATGTATTAGTATGAATACCCAAAATGTGTCTAACATACCAAAATTATAGGATTTTCTTTTATATGTATCCTCAATTTTAATCTTAGGGTTATGATCCCTTGTAATAGTTTTCATAATCTAGTTTCCAACGATACCGCTAAACCTCCCTTTAATTACAACTATAATGCACTGACACCAAATGAACAGAGACAATGCATTATTAGAATACAATTTTATTATGAAAAAAATCATGAAATAATATTTAGTTTATTAGTCTTAGAATGCCAGATATCATAAATGATCCACAAAATACATTAGGATGACAAAAGAAAACAAGCTATAAATTAAACTGAAACAAACTAAATCCTTATAATATCATTTAAATTTCATTTCTTTATATCTTGGAAAAAGAAACATAATAATGGTGAGATAAAATGCTTAGTAATTATGACAAAAGGATGAAATAATGAATCAATATATATTAAAGCTAAATAACAAAACATGATTTCCATTTAAACAATTAAATGAGGCATAAATAATATGGAAATTAAGAAACTGAAACACATGCTACACATGAATAAAATTATAATGAACTGCATGAATAGATATGTCATTGAAAATTCTCATGGATAAATAATAACTTCTTGAAAATGAGGGATATTTTTTATTAATGGATTTCATGACTCAATCAAGGAAAAATATATTATCATGAAGCCCTTTCAGAAGACAGTTAATACTAAGGGTAGAAACCTACCTGTACAATTATTCATCTCATGAGAACTTGTCGATTCATCAAGGAGCTATATAATGTCTGGACATCTCCTATCATTTCTAGTAAAAATCAATCCTCATATTGAATAATTAAAATAACTAGTATTCCATATCAAATAATGGAATTTGATGAGACATACATATTCATCAATAATTCAAAATTTAATCAAATAACCATAATAATAAATACAGTATGACAAATTGGATACGATTTATGAAAAAATAATACCCATGATAAAAGATATGGATAAATAGGAGAAATTCAATGCATATTTTTAAACCATTAAAAGGATGAATATGAATTATATCAACAAAAAAAATCTCATTTGGAGAAAAAGTTAGGTGTTTTTGTTGTTGTTGAAATAACATGACAAATTTTAAAAATATTCATGAATAAAATATTATTTACATATTAAAACATTTTAAAAATATTTTTTTATTGATAATAAATTTTTAAAAATTTCATTTAAAAATACAGAATATCAAATTGAAAATATGACATCAAATAAATTATGGTGGATAAATCCATACATATCTTTTTATGTAGAAAGAATATAAATTTTGTTTGGTAAAAAGTTTAAAACATGCCCTATTGGGATGGAGATAAAAAGATTCCATTAAAAACATGGTTAAAGACAAAAAGGGTACAAATAAATTTTCTAAATCATTTTCAAAAGGATAATTTTTTTTACAACATTTCAATAAAATATGATTTTTAAATGAAAATAGGTTCTCCAACTAAAGAGATAAATGATGTCAGGACATCGTAAAAAACATTTTAAAAAAAATTAGGACCCAAGAGTGAAAAATGCTACTAATTTTATAAAATGTTCATGGTTAACTAGAGTATAATTAAAATATATATTTAACAATTTTCATATAATTTTTCAAAAGGAAATTCCATTGAAAGATAATTTTCATTTTTATGTAGATGAAAATCCAATAATCATTCAATAATTTACCGTACTACTTGGAAATATCAATGTGGTGTGGACTTTATATACCTATATAGTGGTTAATCTGATTTTTGTGGTGTGGAATTTATCTATATATATAGTGTTCAAAAAAAGATTTCTATATTATAAAAAAGTCATAATAATGTTTATAATAATATATATTAACTTATTATGATGTCTTATTACCCCTTTGTTAATAGTCATTTATTAATTCAACTATATCTTGTGTAAATTTCTTAGTTTGTCACAGTTGTTTTAAGCTATTTTTTGTTGTTATTAATAAATATATCATGGTTTCATAAGATATAATATTTATACCATGATTTTAATATCATATACATCATTTATATATATCTATAATAATATATAATTTTTGGTGATATGAAATGGAGTGCATCGTTCATGGAGACGGTAGTCTGTAAGTATACATAAATGTTTGTTTCATTTAATTGTTGTATTAAGAGGATGAAGAGTAAAAGATAATTATTTTTAATATAATTGAATAATAATATATTTTTCATATATATTAATTAGGTTTATTAAAATTATCTTAAATATGTTCCGTGTATAGCATGAATTAATTACATCGCTTTGAAAGCCAGGAGTCTGCACATCCACCAACAATGCAGTCATTTTTATGAAAGGTGGATGTTATATAGTTGTGTGATATATAAGAATTACATAATCCTAAATACATAATAAATATAAAATATGTCATATATAAAAATATTTTCTATCATATTTGTGACCATGAGAGGCAGTAATGGAAAATCGAATAATCATCAATTAGTGAGGCAGTAGACTATGTACAAGTAATCCTTTTGTTCATTAACCATTAGATGGAGGTGTTTAAATTTTTCAGTATGAAACAAAACATAACAAAATCATTATATATTTATAATTCTAGATTATTTTAATAGATATCCAATAATAATATCTTAGGTATTGGATAATGGAAATAAAAAAAGTGGTGTTTTAGGGAGGGTACTACCTCTTAATCGGATAATATATTTTGGTTTTTACCAAAATAACATCCTTGGAGGTATTTATGATTTATATTGGAATCAATTATGAATGAGGGATGTTGGGGAACCTTTTTTGAATAGTTATTTTGAGTCAAAGTGGATTTAGTGGTGTGGGGAAGTGGATGTGATGGAGATATTTTATATTGGAGGTGAGGTGGAATCTCTTGTAATATTTTAGAAGAATTGTTCCCACCAATGAATTTTGTTTTTCAAGTGGATTAATAATGGCATAATTACAACAATATGGACAATAGGTTCTACATATGTACATTCAATGGAATTTAGAGAAGTTTATAGGTCGATTTAGGCCTTATGGTTTTTGTTTAGTTCTTTATTAAACTTAATTTATCCATAATCATTGTAATAAATTTTCATTAGATTCACTAATATTTTTGGTCAAAAACTAACATGAAATTATTAGAAACTATAAATTAATCTGATTCCAAATACGATATAAATTATTCTAAACTTTAATTGACGAATGTTTAAAAGTTCTATTAATTTTCACCTTGTAAGCGAGATGATAAGGAATGTTTTTAGAGTAACACATTCCTAATGTTTTCTATGTTTTTATAGTCAACATCGAAGTGAAATTGATAACATGGTCCTAAATTGGATTATTTGATAAAAATATTACATATATATATATTTTAAAATCCATATAAAAATAATTTATCCTTATAAGGAAATTATATGAAAATGTAGTTTTAAACTAAAATTCAGTATTTTTAATTATTCAATACTAAATTAAACTTAATTAAAAAACTCCAAAAATCACTATATCCTAATTTTTAACTTATGATTTAAAAAATTTTGTTTATATTAACCTATAATACTTATAAAATGGAGAAAAAAATTGATTTAAAATAAGTTCTGCATTAAATAGTTGTAAAAGTTCCTAAAAAAATATGTTTAATATATAATATTATGTTAATTCTTTTCATATGAATTTTGAATATTTTGGATAAATACAAAAAAAGTATTGTTGAATATATTAAATATATAATTCATTGATATCATTTATTTAATTTAATTAATTTAAATTATTAAGACTAAATAGCTTGTGGGATTAAAAATAATAATATTTTCTTTAAATTTATTGATTAATATTTTAATTTCAACATAAATAATAACCTACTAATTACTTTTATATTTGGTTAAATAATATATTTTCATATGTTGGTTAATAATATTTGTTACCACTAATTTAAAAACATTGTTTTTTTATTATTATATTAGATAATAATATTATAGTAATTTATTATTATTCTGTTAAAACAAAGTCATGCGTATAACAGAAGCTATTGAATAATGTCATTGTTGCGTTGACACATGCTAAATTAGTATATTTTTCATTGAAAGATAAAAATTATGTTGAATTTATTTAAAATATTAAATATATTATTAATACTCACGACATTATCTTCCCTTCAACGATTAGTGTTGTGTGTTATACACGCTATTGAATATGAATTTGTTCATTAGAATTTCGAGGTGTTACATTTCGTACTACTATGAAACCCATAAAATTATTGACATCAATTTTTCATATTCTAATATCTTATTAAAGTAGTATATATATATATAATTTTTATTTCAATATCATCCTATCATAAATAATGTAAAGAATATGATACTAATGAATCACCCAATAAGAGATAATAACCAATGTATCATCGAATTCGGCTGATATGAATGTGGATCAATAGAGAAGATCATATGATTCCTCCCATGGTGTTATTGCTGTGGATAAATAAAATCTATTTATAAAAGATTATTCTACCAATTGTATCTTCATTCCTATTGAAAAAAATAACTAATATAAATTTTCATGGAATATTTTCTGTGGTATAATTTTTATTATGAGAATAATCATTATTATATTTATGAAATTTAATTCGTTAAAAAAACTATATTTCAAAAGAAATCTTTTTTAAAAGCATGACATATACCATGAATCATGATCTAACACATTTTAATAATTAAATCCATGAAATCTCCCTAGATTTAACATATATAGTTATATAAAGGTTTGTATTGAATAATTCTATATAATGGTATAAAATTTCATATACTTCATCAACTAATAATATAATACCCATATAGAGTTGTCTAAATATAGGTGAATAAGGTATTTTAATAGTGATAAAAATAGATATATCATCCCACATTCCCAATGAGTTCGATAAATGATATAATTTAATGTCCTAGACCACTCTGGTGCATTAATTTGTGAAAATCCAATGATTCACGTGTTCGTGGAGGTCATTGTGACTCATTTCATGATTTTTTCCAAAATAAATTTTTTTATGGTATCTCGTCTAACGGTGCATCACCATAGGTAGTTGAAGATGGTAGGTCGCAATGGTATGTCAGGACCAGTGGGTTAGGATCTATGTGTTAGGATCCGGGTATCAGAATGGTGACTCACACCGGTGACCCAAAATAGCGAGCCACGACGGTAGGTTTCATGTGGTGATTCATCCAATGGTGACGCGTCCAATAGTGATTCACCCCAATATGACGCTTCCACCAGAATATCATCAATCATTGAGTCACCTAATAGTGACTCATCCACCGATAGCTCATCTAATAGTTATTCACCCAAAGGTGACTCATCCACCGACGACTAATTTCCAAAATTTTGTCCAAATTCTATAATTATCTAGTTTTTCCAATTTGACAGCATTAATGTTTTCCATGTAGTAAAATGAGATAAAACCATATTTAATGGACTTTGGGTTGAATTAAAAAAATATACATCATCTAAAAATTTGATGCTTCCATTAACCCCCAATCCACATGGTCTTGTTCATGATCTACCTTTAATGGACATTAAAACCCATTTCTCATATCGATATACGATCTGGATACTAAGATTATTTCATCTTTTCACACATTCCTTTTCCTATAAAATTCCCCTAGAACCTGTCTTCTATAAGGAACCGTGTGTTGATCATTCAATTTTGGATCATGTTTTCTTGGAGGTTATTCCTACTAACTGGTCACCCACTAATTTTGGAGTAATAAGGATGTGTTGATCGTCTTTTCTTCATGGTAGGGATTCCTTCATCTCAATTTTATTTGTGTATCAAGAGGTGTTGTTGTATGAATGACTTCTTATGAATATAGTATAATGCCAAATAAAAATTGATAATTGAATCTTTATAGGATTGTAATAAAGTGTTAAGAAATGTGACATATATTATACTTTGTTATCTATTGATGTTGTCAATTTATATGAGCTATATGCCAACTAAAAATCAATGATTTTAGTTTTATTTGTTTGGTCACCTTGGATGGATTTTGAATTCATGTTGTTAGTATACTATTTAATGAATGTATATACATCAAATACTTCAACCATTTACAATAGGCTAATAAATAAATAAACAAGGATAAAATTGTTTCTATGATAAACCATAGATAAACAAGAGGAAATTGAATCAGTAATGACCTATTAAATATGAATATTATATGACATAGAAATTTTGGTGGTGTGATGGTTGTGGGATTATTATGACATTTTATGTACTAGGGTTGTCGGTTTGACTTGATGGTGTGTGGTGGTACGAGTGGTGTAATAGATTCTTAGGTTGAGATATTGAATAATTGTGGTGTTGATGAGTAGTATTGTGTGGAGAGGATTCCATTGGGTTGTGTTATGTTTATGTTGCTTGATGTGATGGGTGTCTTGTCGTAATTCATCAAGGATTTAAAGTATGGTTTTGGTGACACATTTAGAATGGTGTGGCTGCGATTTGGGGTATGTTGTGGATATGATAATGGATTGGGAAGAATGAATTTGAAGAATTATCTTGGTAGTGGTTGTTCTGGGTAAATCTCCTTGAGTATCTCCCTGTGTATCATGAAGAAGCCCTCACCCAATGTCTCATGATCAATGTATGTTATATTATTAATGGGTGTTAAATGAAGAATATTGTAATGTTACTTTAGATTATATGGATCTACACCTTATGAGATTAATATAGATGTGTTTCATGTTGTGGAAAATGTTTAGAGTATTCTTTTGTAATGATGGAATGAATAAATGATTTTTAATAAATAATAAAAAATGGATAAATTAATTGGTTGGGGATATGACTTGAATTTGTGGTTAATACCATTATTTTTCCTTTAGTGGTATACCAAGGGCAGTTCTAATGAGTTGTTCTATTGTTTGAGAGCCCATAGGATGGGAATGATTGTATGTTTTTATATCTATATACGTGTATTTTCCTTTGCGATTATAATACGAACCCCACCCTAGTTGATAACTATATGATGAACACCCTTGTATTCATGGGGGTGGTGTCTTTCCCAAACATTACAGTAATATGATGGATAGAATGCCACTTTCTATTCCCTCATCCATCTTCAAAGTGGAGATATCCCATGATTCATCGGGCATGTGGTGGTTTGTGAGTCCTAGGTGTCTGTGGGTGAGTTTTCATTACCTCGTGTCTTAATAATCAGATGTGTTATAGATCCCATGTGTCTTCAAGATGAGATTTTGTAGTTTCCAAGGTTTTTTTAGGTGGGTTTTTTTGTGGTAGTAGCCTAGGTGTCTACTGGTGGGGTGTGATGTGGTAGGTGGACCATGTGTTTGTGAGAGTGATGTTGGTGTGAGGCCATGGTGTGTGTAGAAGGGTTGTGATGTGGTTCCTTATGGAGTGGAGGGAGATCTTGTATTTTTTCCATTAGGGGGTGAGAGAGGCAAATCAATGAGAATGTGGTGTGGGGTACCCCATCATCTATTTCATAATACATTCCATTACATGACATTCTTAACATAGATAGGATTCCTTGGTGAGGTGGGGATGGCTATATTACCTCGTTATGTGTTTTTGGTTCCTCTTTTTTCTAACAATAGAATAAGTATTCTTCTCCCACTTTTGAATAAGATAATTTGTTTTTCCTAATTAGTATACTATTATTATCACAATATGATATAAAACGGTTGTTAGGTTTCCAAGGTGACAACGAGTAATGTGTTGGTTGTCATTAGCTCGAACATTTGGGATAGTTTTAATGTCACTTCATAGCTTTACATTTGTTATAACACATGAGTTTATTCCAATTTCTTCCAATATAGTTGTAAACATGCACGTGGGATGGATTTTGGATTATTATATATATATATAGATATATTCATGGGTGTTTTTTGGGGTTGATACATATTATATTTTGATCATGGTTACAATAATAGTGTAATGAAATCAATTTTGTGATATTTTTACACCATTGGTGTTATTCAGAATCTATGGACCAAATAGAGGTGGGAGTCATGTGTCATTATCTCACATTCAACATTGCTAGTTCAGGATAAGCATCTTTAGAAGTAGGGGGTCATGAAATAATGGTATTCGAGGAGATGGTTGAGTGATGGGATATAGTTTGGAAATTGAAAAAACATTGATTACATGGGTTGAAATAGACAAATTGTATGGTGATCTATGTGTGTGACATAGGCTAAGGAAGACTGGCTATGGAAGCATATTTTCATGCCCCCATGATTCGATATAAGGAATTTGATCCAACCGAACGACCAACTGAGGATACACCGTTTTCATGGTAGAGACCCTAAAAAATGTACATGAATCATAATGAATTTGTTTCTTATCTAAATTGGGTGTTTTGGGAAATTTTAAATTTATTGATAAATTGGCTAAATGAATTGAAATAAACCTTAAGTAAAATTCGATACTACTCAAGAATAGGAATTCATTCTTTACCATTTTATCTATGCAACCAGACCATTTTACGTATGTGGATTATTTAGTTGAGGATCATCATGTTGATCTATTTTAATGCAGGAGGGTTGATCCAGGGGAGGATAATGACTACTGGCATTGAACGATACATGATTTTTAGCAATAGACTTTAGGATAATACATTGGTTGTGTTTCAGACATGGAGACATTGGGTTGACTTGTAGTGCTTCAAGTCACCTTCAGTTTGGTATGGGTTTCAAGGAAGTACGGGGTTCCGTAGGTGGTGAGTTAGATGTTGGGTACATTTCTTCAATGGTGGATTATGTATTTGGAAAAGAATAAGGAGGTTGTCTTTCTATTTGTTGATTTCGAGAAGAAGTTCTGATATGAATTCCATTCATCAACCATTATGGATGAGAAGATGTAAGAGTTACTCTCCCTCTAGTAGGGGATTATGTAAGTATGGGTTGTTGAGATAATGCTCAGGGATGTTATTAAATTTTCACATTAACTCTTTCCAAATGAGGAGTCCCTTGCGTTTTTCCTAGAAGAGGGAAAAAAATTTTATCTAGCACACAGTTAACCCATTAAATTGCCAGCATAGTTGGATGACCATAAGAATGTAGATCTGATTGAGATGATAAACATTTGAAAAGTTCGACCACAAGTTGGGATACAACAGGGTTCTTGGAGAGGTAGGGATACCGGTATTAGGTCTCAGGTGTCAGGGCCTTGAAGGTTTTAGCTAGTGGGGTGTCATCCTCAGCCGTTTCTATTTGGACCATTTGGACATCGTACATTTCCATTGGGCTTGGTACTATGTGTTTCATTAGTGGAGTTTGTGGGATTATATATAATTAGTGTCTAGCACCCATTCAAGCTTATTATAGTAGAGGTGGATAGGTTCCATGTTAGCCTTAGCAACAATTTCGGGCATGGCCGTTTCAGTAGTAGGAAAAACATGCTCATGCACCACTGAGGGGAGATAGAGTAAGTAGAGACCTACCTCAAGTTGTTCCTTAGGGTCCTTAACTCTGTAGTGTCCATGGATGTAGTTATCAGCAGAGGGGAAGAGGAGGTGTACATGCTCCATAACATGTAGTAGAGGAAATAGTTCCAATTGGGCTAGAAAATGTTAGAGGTATGTTCATCTTGATGAGTACTCTTTATAATTCAATGTTTTATTCAGAATCATTACACGACTTTGTTACACACAGGATATCCCATGAACTTGGAAAAGACATAGAGAGGCTTCAGATTCCCCCGATGATGAATACTCTAGTAGGAGGCTATAACAGATTGTTTGATATGTGTCGGGGATGTAGAGTGATGATGATACCAAATCAATCATGTGTTTATATTTTCTTTCTACATCTACATCGATATTATGTCATTGTCTTCATTGACTAGTTGTATTCTATACATTCCATTATCAAGTGCTTTTGGGGATGAGTCGTGTTTTAAAACGTGGATGTGTAGTGTGTGTCTTTCGTCTGTGATTGGAGATGTTAGGTGGAAAGTTATCATGTGGAACCTCTTCATTATTTTTTAGTAGAGTGTTAGTGAATGTAGTAGACAGTGATGTCCCATGGGTTTTGGAAGGATCATGTATGTTTTCCAATGGAGGTTGTGACTCTACCCCCTTAAAAATTTCTTCATTTAAGGAAAGACTTTAATTCTGATGCTTCTCTGATTTCGAAGGATACTTATTATAAGGAACCTTCTATGCTATGTGTGTTGATGATTCCGATAGAAGATCTAATGTAGAAGGGTTTTATCTATCATAGTTTGTTGTAATGGGGTGCTCCATTATTTTTTGGGAAAAAGGAGGATGTTTGTCTGAGGATGTGTATAGACTACCATAGGTAATTTGGTGACAGGCAAGAACCATTACCCACTTCTGATGATAAATGATGTTATATACCAGCTGAGAGGATCATGTTTGGTATCTATGATCGATCTATATTTTGTATATAACTAGTTTAGGGTGATGGAAGGTGATATCTTGAAGGCTACTTTCAGATGTAGGTACGGGAACATCGATGTTGTTATTTTGCCATTCAGTGTTACAAACATACCAACTTTGTTAATGGGTAATATGAAATCTATATCTCCTGAGTTTGTGGACCAGATTTTCATCTTATTTATCAATGAAATCATCATCTAATAAATCATATTGTATTATTATACTGAGAATCTATGGAGTATATTTCATATCCCATGATTCCACCATAACTTTTGATAGGTCTCGAAATGTATGTTATGGATGGGAGAGTTGAATTTACATTGACATGTGGAATCACAGTAGGGTCTAAAAAGTCACTTATCGAAGGTTGGGGATGTTGTTTCTGGGGACACACCCATGAATGTTGGAGAGGTTTGATATTTTCTCAGCCTATTGTTCACATACTAGATATTTGTACCTCATTTCTCTTGATTTTGCTGCTCCATTATTATCTTTTACTAGAACGGACATGGATTCATTTTAGAGTGAGAATATCTATGTAGTGTTTGACTTTCTGAATGGGATGTTGTTTAGTGCTCTAGTTCAATGGTTTCTAAAGGAAGGGATGACGTTTTAGTATATTTGTTCTTCTTCCCTTATAGTCTTGGGATGTGTACTGATTTAATAGAGAGGAATGATCTCTTATGGGTCAAAGTAGATGTATACCCCTGAATGTAACTTTGACACCCATGATCTATATCTTGTATGGGACATGATTGATATGATATTGTGGTGACATTACTTTATAGGGGAGCGCTTTTTGGTCTTCACTGATCACAAGAGTTTGAGGTATAACAATTCCCAGTGAGATATGAACATGAAATAGTGGAGGTGGATGGATTATCATTTGGCCTATGATTTCTAGATATACTACACCTTAAGAAAGGGGGCTTACATGGCTGATTATTTTATCATAATGTCACAGATGGAGGTAGTTGTGGAATCTTTGTATACTTGGAATTCAATGGATGAGTTGGAATCCTTTCACTTTGATTTATAAATTTTGGTTGGAAAAAGCTATTTTTTCAGATGATAACAAATTCTTCTGGAATTAAATATGTGGTGGAGTCTTAGTGGGGAGTCTAAAAGGTAGAGGTGATTATCGATCGCAATGACCATGGTGACAGTCTGGAAGGATGGTTGGAGTATAGTCAGAATCAGATGTTGTTCTATGGAATATTGTTTTTTCAGTAGTAGTGCAATATGGAGTCATATTAGAGGTTTATATATCACATTTAGTGGTGAAATTAGGATTTTTAATGATGTATCATGGCTTAAGGATACCTTTTTTGTTTTCTGGGATGAAATGGGAAGTGCTAATGTTTGTGGATATGTTCTTAGTGTTCTAGTAAGTGAAGGCTAAACACAATGTTCCTGGTGGTTTGATGCAACACATAAATGTCCCCAAGTGGATGTGTGATGAAAACACAATGAAAAGAGTAATAGTTTTACCAAGGGATGACGGAGGCTACATTATTTCTAGGTAGTAGAGGAAAAGTTGACGAAATCAGATCACTTCTTAGTTATTAAGCAGTCAGGCATATTGGATGCCTTAGCAAAGATGTATGTGGATGACGTGGTGAGTTTTTAAAAAGTTATGACATCCATTATCTCATAACGGGATACATGATTCACCTCAAAAGTCTGGATTGGATTATGACTTTTTTTGGATCAAATTAATGATTTAGCACAACTTTCAATAATCAGACAAATGGGAAAACAGAACAGACTATCCAGACACTAGAAGATTTTTTGTGAGCATATGTCTTGGAATTTGAAGGATCGTGGGTGTGAAAATTAACCATGGATGAGTTTTCTAACAATAAAATCTATCATTATTCCTTTTTAAATTGCACTATATGAATATTAGTATGGATTATTGTGTCGTTCACCTTTGTTTTGGACTAAGGATGGGGAGTAAACTGTTCTTGGTCCTGAGGATATGAAAAGCATGACATATAAGGTTAATCATGTTCGTGAGAAGTTGAAATCCATGAAGTACTAGAATAATTTGTATTCCAATTATAGGAAGAATCCCATGGATTTTCAGGTTGGGGACAACACATTCATAAATGTTTCCCCCTATGTGGTGAGAAGAGAATCATTAGAGGGAGTGAGAATTCTCCCAGTTGTTTTGGAACCATTGAGGTGTTGGGGAGAGTTGGTGAGGATACATACTAGTTATCACTACCACATTTGTCAGAGAGGATCCATTATTACAATCACATCTCTCAACTCCATCGGTGTCTTCATAATAACTCTCATGTCATTGATTGGGGGAGTTTGATTAAAAATATGATGCGACATTTGGGGAGTTTCTAGAAGTGATATAGCATTGTCGAGAGAAGGTAATATGTGGGTATAACATTCCCATTGGTCATGTGTTGTGGAGGCATGGATTCCTAGATGAGTGTAAATGGGATCATGAAGCACAAATTCAGTCCCAATACCCAGAGTTGTTTTGAGTTTATCCATATTCTAGTTTTCATTGTAATGTAATGTTTGAATCTTTTTTGTTTTTAGTTATGTTGTTTCCCTGTAATATTATGTGTGATAAATTACTAAAATTTTATAAGGTTGAATACCATATTAACAGTTTAGATTCCGTAAATGTGATGTAATTAAACCTATGTGTGTGAGTCTGTGCTTCCTAGAGTGGATAGTCTAATGACATGTCGGACAGGATTCCAAGATTTAAATGATCAGACAGTGTGGTTGTTTTTATTTTTTGTTGTGTCTTCTGATCTGTTGGGTCAGCATATATCAGAGAAAGAGTCCATGGATATATATGTTTCAATACAAAATTCAAGAAACATATGGTGTTTTATCATTAAACATTGACGGTTATCTTAGAAATGGTGTTTCAAGGTTATTAAGTCCATTGAGTGGTATGTCATGGGGTAATTTTTGAAGCCACTATTTTCCATATTGTTTTCATTTTTAATTCTCATGGGGGATAAGAGTTGGAGATGTATATTATGTATTTTTCTAGTAACATCTGTTACATTATATTTTAAAAATCTGGTGTTTGAAGTTTTCGGGGAGGTTATAGTCTCCTATTTCATGTGTTTTACAAAAAATATTATTTTCCAATGGTATCTCTTCTGATGGTGATTCATACACTGGTAGGTGGAAAAGGTAGGTCCCAATGGTATTTCTGGACTAGTGGGTTAGGTCTAGTGAGTTAGGAATAATGATTTTGAGTGATGAATCACACAAGTATGTTGCAATGGTAACTCACTGATGGTAGCTCGTAATAGTAGGTAACGACCGTAGGTATTCAGGGGTGAGACTCTCAATATTGACATGTCCAATGGCGAGTCAATGAATGATGACTCATCCACTAAAATCTTTCCTAAATGTGAGTTATCCATCATGGACTCATCCAATGGTAGATTTTACAATGGTGAGTTTCCCAGTGGTTACTCTTCTATCTGTTTCTCGTCCAATGGTGAGTCACCCAATTGTGTCGCATCCAGCAATACCTCATCCACGGGTGGCTCATACACTTGTGACTCCTTTTCTATAGTTTGTCAAAATTCATGAAATCTCTAGTTTTTCTAGTTTCCCCCTTTTTAAGTAACCTTAAATTTTACGATTAGTTTCAAACCAAATTTAATGGCTTTTGGATCTTTATCAAAGTGAATCAATTTTCTAAAAATCAAACACTTCCTTTGACTCCCAAACCACATATGCCTGATCATGATCTACATTTAATAGAGTTTAAAAACTATTTCACTGGTGGATATATTATTTTTAATGCCGATAACATTGCTTCCTTATATTCATACCTTTTGATACTAGATCCCCCAAGAACCTTTCTTCCCCGAGGAGCCATGTGTTATGATGTAGATGTTGGAGATCATTTTCCAGAAGGTTATTCCTACTACCTTCACACCCAATTTTTTTGAGTAATAAGTATGTGTTGATCTAATTTTATTTCAGGTAGAGATTCATTGATCCTTATTTTAATTTTATATCATGTCGAGTGGGTGTATTAATCTATCATTTTGAATATTGTAGACTATGAAATAAATAAATATAATTGAATCAGATTAAGAATATCATGAGGGGTCAGGAAAAGGAACTTATGTTTTACATTGTTATCTATTGATGTTTTTAATTTATATGGGCTATATGCCTAGTAAAAATCATGGATATTGGTGGTATTTTATATTTCTCCTAAAATGGATTTCGAACACTGGATTTTGTCGTCGGTTGAATGAATGCATATATATGAAATTGACTAACCATATAAAATTATCTTGTAAAAATATACTATAGGATCAAACTATTTCTGCGATAACCCCTGGATTGACAAGAAAAATTGAATTTGGATTTCCGTATTAAAATTGAATATAATATGCGTTGATCTATGTAGTGGCGTCCAAGTATGGAATTTTTCTTTCTTGTTTTATTGTAGACATCTTTGTTTGGCATTGTGATTGGGGTGGTACATGTGGTGTAATGGAATCTCAAGTTTAGTTATTGATTGATTGTTGATTTGATGGGTAGTTATTTTTAGTTTGTTTTCCACCATTGTTTTCTATGTTAATGTTATTGGATGTGATGGGTGTGGTGTGGTTATGCCGTAGGGTTTTAGAGTATGGTTGTGGTGACACATGTTGTTGGGTGTGGCTGTGAGTTGGGGGTTGTTGTGGTTGATGTGATGGATTGGTAGAAATGTCTTTGAAGAATTTTTATTGGTGTTGTTGGAATGTGTAATTAAAAATATGTTTCTCCATTAGTATAATGAATATGGATTAAAACCACGCCATAGAATGGATTTATTTTATGCAATTAATTGGTGTAAAATGTAGAGGAATGTGAAGTTAATTTCATTTATAGGGATCTTTGCACTTTATGATGAATTCAGTTATGTTTCCATTTGTGACATGTTTTTACTATTTTCTCAAGTAGTAATGGTATGAATACATGATTTTTTAATAAAGAACACTAATTGGTGAAATGAATTGGATGGGGGTTAGATTTGAGTTTGTGGCTGATTGTGTGTATTTTCATTTAGATGTAGAAGAAAAGGAGGGTTTTCTATTTTGTTATTTTTTTGAGAACACATATGTTTAAAATGAGTGTTTGGTATTATATCATTATACATTTATTTTCCATTGTTATTTCTATATGAACCCCACCCTATTTGAGAACTATGTCCCTAACACATACATTTTCACAGAGGAGTGTGTCTTTCAAAACAACAAATTTTGAGGATGGATGGCCAGAATCATGCTCTTCCATGCACCATATTCCATGCATTGATAGTGCAATATTCATCAGGAATATGGTGGTTTGTGATACTAAGGTGTTTTTGGTCAAGTTATGTTTCCCAAGTGTCTTAGGGATGATATGTGTTGGTATTTTTAGGTGACTTCCAGATGAGTATTGGTAGTGGCCCAGGTGTATGCAGATTGGATTTAATGTGGTAGTGAAATAGGTGTCTGTGACCAGAATGTAAAGTGATATTTATCCCAGGTGTCTATGGGTGAGATGTCTTTGTGAGGCCATGGTGTGTGTGGGTGGGTTGGGATGTGGTTGTTTAGAAAGACATGGGAGAGGCTAGAAATTTTCCATTTGGGTGTGAGATAGGATAATCACTGGGAAAAGTGGTGTGGGGTACACATTCATCGATGTTCTTACTATATTATATTACATGACTTTCATTACATTGTGAGAATACCTTGGTGATGTTAGGATGGTTATATTACCATTTTAGGTTCTTCTGGTTCTTCTATTTTCTCACAAGATCATTAGTATTATTCTCCAAATTTTTCATGAGATACTTTGGTTTTCCTATTGATTATACTTTTATTCTCACCCTATGCTATAACACATCATTCATGTGTCTAGGGGAATTATGGGGACTATGATGGTGTTACTAGATTGGACATTGGGATTGTTGTTATGTCATTTCATTGCTTTACATTTTGTACTTTATTCGGTGTTTATTGGTATTATTAGTAGTTTTGTTTTAAACAAGCATGTGGGATAAAGTTGGATTCATTTATATATATTTTTCTAGGAGTTTTTTTGGGGTTGATACAACTTATCTCCCCATCATGGTTATTATAAAATGGTAATTCCTTCCATTTTGTTATATTTGTATACAACTTGTGCATGTTTCCACCTTGGGGAATACTGGAGTTGGGATTCCAGGGTTACTATCTTTATTTCATTATTTCCTGTTTAGGATTGGAATCTTTGGAAGGATGTGGTTGTGACATATAAATTGCTACTATAACTTAGTTATTATACTCTACCATTACAAATGTGTAGTTTTTTTAAACAATTCAAAAAATGTAATCATAAATAATAAATATTTAAATATGTATCAAAAATTATTATAAATATTCACTTGACATGGATCCACCCTAAATGGAATACAATAAAACAATAACAGTACCCCAACATAAATAATCTATTCCACATATCATTTTCCTAAATAAAAAACCGAATTTTCCCCACCTTCAAATGGGTCATCATTTACATCTTGTTTAATTGGTCAACTAATCCAAAACATTTATTCAACATTACCAAACATAGAATCATGAACCTAAAAAATAGACGAAGAATTTAATGATGTTTTTTATAAATTATCTGAACCGTATTTCTTCTATAAAATTACTTGAAAAGTGAAATATAATCTATTACTCTCTATTTAATGAATGAATTGTAAAAAATAAAAATTTTATTTCTATATCGATGAATGTACCTGATAATAATCCTTTCCAGTTTTATGTATTGTCTCAAAATAATTACCCCGCATTCCCGCATTCCAAAGGCAGGCCACATCTATTTCATGTTCATGGGCGTTTTCTCCTTGATCAAAATGGGATAATGGGATGTAATTTCCTCCTTCTGTGGATTCCTTCTCAGAACATTTCACATAGTCTGGGTCTCCCTTATAGACATAAGTCATTGTTTGTGAAACTATTTCCAGTGCCACGCTTCGATGGACGCTGGTTAATTACACAGCTTCTGTCAAGACATTCCAAAAGGTCCAGTCGGGGACTAAACCTTTGGTTAGAGGAGTAGTCATGTTGAGACATCACTGGAGTGTCTGGATGCTTGAACATTGGTGTGTCTGGTTTCATTCCCCTTATGATAGGGCATCTCGAGGGCGTAGAAGCCCGAGGCATCGCACGTCGAATGCGGGTAATAGTATTAAACATGCATTTCTCTGAGGTTTTGCTCATCTTTTCATGATTACCACAGGGTTTGTCATTAGCTTAACGTCTGGAGGAGATGGATCAGACTAATCAGAACACTGGCTAGTGGATAAGATAGGTGTAACCCCTTGAGAGAACGTTGATGCTGGGACTAACATTTGGTTAGCTACCTAGTTACTTCCAGGAGCAGTAAGGAAATGCGGTGGCATGATCCTATATAGATTTGGAGGCCTGGGTAAGAATCATAATGGACATTGATGATTTTGGGCTTGAGTCTCAAAGAGACTTCCTGCGTATCCCCATGGAAGGGATTCAAAGTCCACATAGTTCGGAGGGCGATGGGACACCTAGGGAGGTGACCCGTACAGATGGGACCTGGAGGAAGTGGAACCTCTAAGTTAGGGAATGAGATTAGGGTTTGCACACAGTGGGTGTGTAGGCAGAGGATAATGACCCGATGATAGGCTAGGGCTTATGCATGGTTAGCATCCCGGATTGGTCTGATGCTCTAGGGGAGGACCAAATATGTGGGTCCCAATATGCGGACACCAATGTTTAACAGTGTTTGGGGGTGGGAACCCGGGATGATTCCTATGTAGCATGTCTCAGAGAAAGGGGTCGAGCCTACATAGTTCATCTGACAAAGGCATACCATCGAATAAGCTTCAATGGATTTCCATTAAATAGGGGCATAAAGGCTTTCCATCGAATGAAGGGGTCACAACAGCTTACCACTGGATGGGGACATAAAGCCTTACCGCTAGATGGGGTCACAATGACATACCGCTGGATGGGTTTGAACCTCGGGGAGGCTTCCTACATTCCCTGTCTAGGAGATAGGGATCAAGACTATGTAGTTCGGTTGAGTACAGTTTAACGTCATGCAGAATGAAAAGGATTCTTGGTACACCAATGTGATGTAGGTAGAAACCAATGGTTGCTGAGATTGAACCTTGAGGAGACTTCCAACGTACCTTACCATAGCAAGGATCAATTTCCACTTAGTTCGAGATGGTGTTGGTGGACTGATGTGAAGGGGGTCGGAATGGCCGAGGGTTGGGAATTAACCTCGGGGAGGCTTCCTACGTACCATACATTTGTAAGGATAAAAGTCCACGTAGTTCGGGAAAGTGTGGGGCAACCGACGTGAATGTGGTTGGAATGAAAAAGTGTTGGGCTTGAACCTCAGGGAGGCTTCTTACGTACCTTACATTGGTAAGGGTCAAAGTCCGCATAGTTTATAATGGGTGCAGGGATTACACTCTAGGAAGCCCGGGGTTGGTATCATGGTCGAAACATATTCTAATCCCACGTGAGTCATGCTCAGTGTGAGAAGTAGGAGGTAGCAAATACATGACGAACATGTCGCAAAATGTGCGTCAGTGGGAAGTTAAATAGGGATTACCCGTGGTTAGCAGCCTTGGGAGAGGAAGATTGGGAATAACTCTTGGATTGAGGCCCAGGGAGACGGAGACTGGGATTTACTCCAGTGTGGAGGCCCAGGTGGCGACAAATCCCAGCAGGAGGGATTCATCACTAAAGAGAGGAGGAGCACCATTCCCCATTAAGCCTTTTGCTGACATTAGGAACTAGAAAAAGAAGGAGGAGTAGTGGTGCTGCCTCTTACAATAATGGATAGGGGATTATGACAAGGCGGCTTCCCTTACTCCATGTACAAATGCCACTCTGATAAGGAGGATGTCATCTCCTATGAGGGATGATCTCACTCTTGAGTAGGCAAGTGGGCGTGGAGAATTATCAAGCCGGGGGGACACTGCGTAGGATGAATGGGGGAAAGTTACAGTTTAATGTCATGTGTTGGGGATGAACGTGCTTGGTAGTTTATCATCCTGCAGTTCGGACGAGGCGAGTTCACTCCGTACCCCCTCAGACTTATATAATAGGTAACCGATACACCTTGGTTATGGGAAGGGACAGACAATTCTATGGTCAAGGGGAGTTATGGAGAAATCCATTGAGGGGACCATGTAAGCATGGCGATGTGTAGAAGCAATAGCCGTTAGCATGCTTATGAGAAAATAAAGAGGTGAAGAAAATAAATGGGATGTAATGTCCAAGGGACCTTGAAATCCCTTCGTGCAAACCTGGTGGGATGCACGGGAAAAGAAATTGTACATAATAGTGATTCATAGGTAAGGGCCTCGTGAAGCTCTGGTGATCCAGGATGTAGATGGTACATGTGAAGGGGTGTCTTCGTATATAGTAGTGTCCTATCATGAGAATAGGGCATAGGTGCATAAAGGAGGTTCATTTATAATTGGAAACGAATTCACGGAGCACTTCCTCATGATGAAAAGGTGCCTCACGAAGCGAGGTGTTGTGAAGCATTGTGTATGTTGGAGTACAGTGACCCTTCCTTATCATGTGGATCACATGTACATGAGGGGTGTTTCGAGAAGCATAAAAGGTCTGTGATGAACTGTGTCCCCTTGGGGATCTCCGTCCTTCACAAAGGCCCCTGGGATTCGTGAAAGGCATCCCTCTTGAAAGAGGGGGTAAAAAAGGCCAAGGGGATGCATTTCACAGAGCAAAAGTACCTCGCATAGCTCATGGTTTGTAGAGAAGAGGTTGCTTCATGATTCGAGAGCTAAGAAGTTGAATGGTCTGATTTCCCATCCTATGGGCTCAAAGGTAGCCTAATATTTATAGGCAATAGGATCCATGATGCAAGGCTCAATCGACATGAATCTTGCTCCGCGGTGGGCTCGTGAACGTCAAAGCAGCTTGCGGAGTAGCCTGCCTCCATTCTCAGCAGTAGTATCACGAACGTCAAATGCATTCACAGAGCTTCCTGCCTCCTTGGTCTGTATAAGGCATGCGAACTTCTATTGTGTTCGCGGAGCATCCCGCCTCCTTTCTCCGTGGTGGGTACGGGGCTTCTGGTGCTTCACGAACGTCCTTTGAAAGGCAACCTTTGGAGGCTTTCCATTTCCTCTTATTCTTCCCACATTTTGGTGCCAAAAAATGCCCCCGTCAGACTTGGAGCTGCGGAGATATCAATGGTCAATGTATGAGGTTCAATCACTAATATCTTCGGTCATTCGAGAAGCTATATCACGAAGAGGGCTCATGAGCTGGACAAGTGACACATAGGCCGAGTACGCCGCAAATCTTGGTGCGATATGTTTGTGCTGCAAATCTCTGAAGGCCGTCAACTATAAATAGAGGAGCTGAACTCTCTTTGGACCATTCCCTTCTCCGCGAATTTGACTTTTTTCACTGTTGATTAATAGAGCTCCACATACTCCACAATTTCTCTCTGCGAATTGGTTCATTGCTCGCAGCATACAACGAGTCTTTGTCACCACGATATCGCTTCACGATCATTCTCTTGAAGGCCCAATAAGGGTGTCGCGAACAGGATTCACAAGCAAGCTCTGTGAATGAGCATCGTGAACCAAGTAAAAAAGTGTTTGAACATTAAAACTGAATGGATCATCATGACGCTTCCCAGGGGTCCTTGCGGACACTGCCTAGAGGGATGAGATGGAGAATATACAAGGTAAAGGGGAGTTAATTAAGAGCCACTCTTACCATGGTTCCTTAGTGGCGTTGTTGTCGGAGATCCAGAAGTACTACCCGTTGTGTAAGAGGTTTCCTTTTTATGTATTTATGATGAAGGATAATGTATTCATCCCTAAAGCACGTAGGGACGAGCAAGCTTACTGGTTTAGGAGATCGGCGTGCCCGCACCAGTGGTTTAGGGCGGCTGACAGTCATACCTAAGAAGACTTCACACTCGTCGTTTCTAACTACTTATACAACCACCTAAATAGCGTCGATAGGGTGGCATTGTAGCCAGAGATGTCTCCTACTCTATACCAGACGATACTAAAGGCAGTTTTGAGGAACCCATGGAAGGGGTCATCTGAGGAGTGGGACTTGCACCATAGAGGCAACTTTGCAGACGATTGGGCCTGGGCCTACTCGGTAGGCGTTTCATGTGAGGAGGTTGGGGATAAGCTTAGGAGAGTTGGTTTGTATGATGAGCCTTGGGACTCCAAATTCCACATATATCAACCGAAACAGCTGATTCCATAGCTATTGATAAGATGGTCATCAAGGACCAATACCTTCCACTTACACCACATGGAGGTCAGTAATAGCTTGTGGGATGTCCACCAGATTTCGGGGGTCTTGATACAGGGGGTGATGTATGATGAATTCCTCCCCATCATGTGTTTGTGGGGGGATCCAGAGAAGATGTATCCAATAGCAATGGATTTGATGAGACCGGTGCCCGGGGAGGACAAAGAAGCAGTTAGAGAGGTCCACATCAGGTGACTGTTCAAGAAATTTCGGAATTTTCCAAAAGAGTGGCTTTTTTCGGTGTGGCCTCGAACATTCCTGAAGGGGGAGCAACAGGGAATGGAGCACTCATACTGGCGAATCATGGAGGATAACCAGTGGAAGACATGGGGATTTAGTGTAATCAACGAGAAGTAGTCGATAGTCAGGCTGGAAGCATTCATCATGGCTCTTATCTATGGTAGGATCCTACCCATGAGGGATACCAACATGGCAGTACGACCAAGAACATTTATTATGGTGTCCATGTTGGCGACATGATGGTAGAAAAACTTAGGGATACCGATTCTCAATAAATAGTATAAGATGTTGTGGCATATCAGAAAGGGGAAGTGGCCACAGAGGATATGTGGACCATTCCACCTTCTGTATGGGTGGATAGTGATGCACATCAGGGGGGTTTATGAGTACCCGAACCCCATAACACCTTCAGGGTTCTATCTTCTGCCCATCCATCCTGAATGCTATCGGGTGCGTCCCATCAAAATAACCACACCATTGGTACTAAACCCGGTGTGTACGGCGGAAGAGTTCAATTTTCTCATGTTTTTGTTGCTGACGGGGTCATTCCCAGATGATGGTCGGGGGACATAAGAGAATCGTAACTATCTCATTGACTTTCGAGGTGGATTCTGTGTGGATAGAGTGGATTGAAAGCCTCTCTATGGGTCGTACACCCCACACTAGTTTGCAAGGAAATTATGGTGCATGCAGCGTCATACCCCACATGTCTACATGGAGGTGCACCATGATTAACACCTTTGCGTGATGAGGCAGATGTGGCTCATGTTCACACGGGACGACGAGAAATGCAGAACGAACTACCTCCACCTACCACCATATTCAGGATGGTGAAGGAGTGTTCCATAAACTAGGAGGTGGCTTATCCGGGGGAGATGCTGAAGCATCCAACCATTCGGGTTTTTTACGGTGATCCTTCCCCATCTCGAGGCCCGGAATGGAAGGCGGTAGGGGAATCTCGCAGTGGTGGGGTCGCTGTAGCGGCAACACCTGCACTAGATGAGGGTGAGGCAACAGGGTCGGACCCAATAGTGGCAGTGGATCTAGTAGTCCCCAGAGAAAAGATTCATCCATAAGTGTGTCCACTGAGAGGCTTCCACAGGATATCAACTCAGTCCCCGGGGAAATGGTTGTGCCATAATGACATGCTAGAGAGTGTTGTCTTCCCTGAGGTCTGGAACATCTGGGAGGTCAATAGGCAATTCCTCTGTTCTTCGGAGATGAGGAAACACCTAAATTCCTCAGGATGGATTTTCTAGTAATTTTACCTATCAGAGCTAACTTTGCTGTATCACAGGCAGAGACGGAGCAATACCTGGTTGAGCTAGAGGACTTCATCCACTACTGAGGTGCCCCGCGTCAAATGACATACCTGGTTAGTGTACTGCTGGATCAAACAGAACCTCTTCAATTGTCGTCTGCTGAGCGGAGAGAGCGCTTCCCTCAGTCGGAAGAAAAAGACGAATCCCCTTGGGGGGACGAGGCCGGTGGAACGATCCCGTTGGAGGTTGGTGTAGTCGGTGATCAAGACCCGGATCTTGAAAATTTCGCAGAGGCCCTCGAGGTAAATTTCAATGATCCTTCTGTAGGTTTTTCTCTTAGTTCATTCTAGACTCTTTGTTAACATATTATCTCTGTAGGAGGACCTCTAGAATCTCTAGATATTTTGAAAATATATGGAGGGCCATGCCTCGAGGTCCCAACCACATCAACCTTAGAACGGGACCAGGAATTCGATCTCTGTAATTCCTCTCTACCAAGTTCATGTCTGCCACCCATTGATCGTGCTACTGACGTCCAAGGACCTTTCTAATACGTAAGGTTCTTCAAATAGAATGGGCTATTGTGGTGAGGTTGGTTGGGATTTCTAGCGGTGCCATTCCCAGAGGCATGCCAGTGATCGTGGAGGTGGATATCTAGGTTGACTGAAATTTAGCACTCCAGATCACTGGTGGGAACATCATCGGGGGCATGCCCAAGGTTATTGAGGTGGGATTCGACGATGAGGATCGACCGAACAACCCATGCCCAACCACGTCTGATCAAACGCCAGATTTGGACCCTTATGATGAGTTCTTAAGGGAGTACCCAGCATATGATCATGCCAAATGTGCCGAATGGGACGAGACATCCTCTAATGAGGAGGAAAACAAAATAGTCGACCGCCAAGCATTGAATCTGATCACACGCTTCATCAATAACACGCCCCATGAATTATGGCTTGATGGGATGGACAATCTTCGGTTGCGGCTGCGCAAACTGTGCACTGTGGGAGTGGATTCCCAATGCTCTCACATGCTCATCCGAGATCTTATGGCAGAAAAGATTCTAGAGTATGATTGTGGACTCATTGTGTGCTGGTAGTTAAGGAAGGAGGTGAACATCAAGAGGTTCAGTGAGGATGAAATGAGCTTTAATGGCTATAGGACTAGGTGGATGAGTATTTCTCTTCCCTTGATGCACAATTAGAGCTCGTATCACGGATGAAGGCCCAGCTGGCAGAGGCCGAAGAGCATGTGAGGCAAGTTTCCGAAGAACTGACCGACATCCAGGCTGATGTAGATCGGGCCCAGGCAGTGACTGATGAGCTATTCCCCTTCGCTATTGAGGAAGAACAGGATCTGAGCAGGTGACAGAAACTCTTAGACGCCACCATCCATAGGGTGGCGGAACAAAATCTATCTTATGATGGGGTTATCCAATCCATTGGAGTGATAAACCCTAGGGTGGTGTAATGCACTATGATTTTGAACATATATCCATGCTTTGATTATTTTATTCCAACTTCATGCATGATTTTTGTTATTGGCGTTGGTTTATTTCATACCTGTTACATTCTTGGGGCATCCATCGATCATTCCCAAAGCTAACGTGGGTCAGTCCCAGTGTGAGAAACAAGGGGTGAACACCTTATTACTCCATTCAAATGTGGGAGTGAAAATCATGTTTAGGCATATGAGGCTTGTATTGCTAATACAGATTCCTGGAAATAAAGGGTAAAAGGCCTGGCTAGATGGTTGGGACGTCGAAAAAACTGAATTTCCATTTTCCTGATGTGCTCTTGTGCACGAACGGGGAGACACATGGAGCGTTGGAATTAATCCGAACATAGGGGAGTGGGAAGTGTGAATTACGATACCCCAGATTCAAAACAATGTGGGGGTGGAATGAGAATGAAAGAAAAATGGTGACCATATTCAAAAAACATCATCCTAATTACATTATCCTGATATGGGGATAACAAATGAGGGCCGAAAACTGACCATTTTTGAAACATGGTTCCTGACTAAAAATATTATTCATTTGTCTTCCAGATCATCGGTCCAAGATAGAAGGCGATCCATAGGTCGTGCATCCATACATTTAGTGGGTTCTTTGGATGTGAAAGAGGGTGATGGTATGAATGAAGGGCACTCAATGCATGGAGGGTGGAGTGATGGTTTGTTCGTATAGTGTCCATCACTCTTGAAATTACGACACCGTGGTAGAAACACATTATGTTGGCGCATCGGTCTGATATGGGGTCAAACTCACATTCGAATAGGACCCCTCGAATAAGGACAAGGAATGATTAGTATTTTTATGCCACACCAATAAAAATAGGGCGTGATTTGGGAAATCCCTGGAAGGGAGTATGTGGTGCGGTAGCTACAAACCCAACGTGAATGAGGACAAGGACCACATCACACCACGTATCCCAGAAGGAGGTTCTTTTAGGTCAAGTGACATAATGTGGAGATTGGGATGGGCCCAAAGCAAGGTTCCCAAGTGGTCCTACGTATCCCATGAGGATGGGAATCAAGCCACATGTAGTTCTGTGAGCATAGTTTAATGTCATGTGGGACGAAGTGAATGGATGTGCTGGTACGCATCCTACCAGAACTACTAAGCCCACATGAGTCATGCACGATGTAGGAATCAAGAATTAGTGATGAGAAATTCTTGTCACATGAAGGAACAGGTCTGGGGAGAGGCGATTATTGGTGAATTTCATCCCAATGATGCTAACTCATTTATTCAACGGACCTAGATACACAATGAGGTAATTTCTGAGTATGTCAAAATTCAACTAGAATAAAAGGAGGTGGAAATATTTGAATCATTATGCTAGAGATATTGACCACAATGATGGTATCACGATGGTAGGGAATGGATTTTGACCGTGTTCGAAGCATAGCATCTGTATCGTGTTATAATGGTATGGGGACAGACAGATGAGGGTCGACCACTGACCATGTTAGAAACACGGGACCTGTCGCAAATGTAGATTGAGGTCCTTCGGTATGGTGACCTGAGAAGGTAGGTGTGCCGAAGTGGCAAGAGACCATACCATTATGGGGTTCCATTCAGATGTGAGGGATGATGATGATCCAAATAATGAGCTCACGATGCATGCTCATGGAATGAGGGAAATGCCCCCGTGAAAATTCCACACATCGGGCTCTGTCAAAACGAATCTGAGTATGATAATGATACATATCAGATAGAAGGAGTTGAGTTCCATCCCAAGGACAACAGTCCTGGGATCGAAAAATTTCAAGCTAAGGTCCTAGGGTGGACCGTTATGGAGGCCTTGATTTAGTGTATTATGCACAAGGTGGAGAAATGGCCACACATAACGCACAATTCCCATAGGGAGATCTTCGTTTTGGGTCATAGAACTCGGACTATGCTGGGAAATGATATGGGAAGCACATGGTGGGGAAATTTAGAAGCCCGACGTGAATGAGAGCCCATGAGGCATTCACCACACCATATGTTCCCATATAAGGGTTCTGGATGAGGGGTTAAAAAGAAGTGACTGGATTGTATATTCCTGGGGCTGGACCCGGAGTCAGGATTCCCGAGCGTTCCTACGTTTCCCATGAAGATGGGAATCAATCCAAAAATAGTTCAGGGGTGTCATGATGTTTATCGTATTGCGGTGAGGAAATATGGTGATCATAGTTTATGTTCATAGAGCATGGACCTCGAATGGAAATAAATGTGGGTGACACACATTGATGTTATTGCACAACCCGACATGAATGAGGATTTGGAGTCCAGATCACCAGGTGTTCCTTGTGGAGTTTTTAGATCAAGTGACCGGAAATGAGTGTTAAGATGGGTCCGGGACAAGGGGAATGAGTGTTCCTATATATCCCATGGTGATGGGAATCAAGACATACATCATTCTAGGTGATGTAATGGTAGGATAATAGTTCCAGGGATAATAAGGTTGTGTGGGTCTTTCCCTCACACCAAAATAAGCGCCATTTGATAGATCTTGCTTTTCCTTTAGGTTAGATCTATTTCTTATAAGCAATTAAAACCGAGGAATTGAGGATCCCGGTGTCGCCTAAGGAATCAATACAGATGATGGCATTGAAAAATGGTACGATGGATGACAAATACCCAACAAGATGTCCCCTGTGGTGAGGTTATCACAATGTAGTGTGGTTTTTCGTCGTGTAGCCAGGATGATAGTATCATAGTTTAAGATCATGTGATGGGACATGTCAGGGATTTTAACAACATTCAATAACGACGCAATAGATTAAAGTCCTTCGGGACTAGACAACACAGTTTTACTCCTATGCCATGGGCATGAAGGAACGTGCAGGACGTGATAAAACATACCCGACAAGAATGAGTTCAAGGACCGCATCACACCATGTGAAATTCGAGGGAAGCATCCTCTGGAAAAAGGGACGGTAAAAGTTTATAGATTAGGAGAGGCTATCCCTCATTTAATCTGGGCCTACAGACAAGATTTTTGGGTGTTCTGACGTATCCCATGAGGATGGGAATCAAGCATTACGTAGATCTGAAAGGGGTTTCTTGTAGTTTAATTCCCTACGGCAGGGATGTATGGTGATCTTAGTTTATGGTGATAGAGATTGAAATAAAATAAATGCACTTATCCCAAGTAGGCGCAGACCTCGATCTGGTTCCTAAGACCACATGAGTCACACTCGGTGTGGGAAACAGGGGTGGAAGAGGTCTTTGCGGGACATAGGAGATACACCAAAGGGAAATCGGTGCGAGGCCCTAAATGATGCCTCACCATGACATTCCTCCTAACATGATAATTTTCACTAAGGGACATTAACAAGAGTGTCAGAATTCCACATGCACAACATGGGGTGGAAACAATGTGAATCATGCACCCAAAATTAAAGGCTTGATGGTGTTGGTGTGACGATGGAGGATAACTGTTGACTGTGTTCTAAACACAACATCATTATCGTGTGAACATAAATGGGAACAACGAATGAGCGTCAAACACTAACCATACTCTCAACGTGGGACTTGTATCAATTTTCTGTTCAAAACCCTCGAGGACATTGGCCCGTAATGGTAGGAGGGCCCTTGCGCCGAACATCCATGTCGTTTTGGGGGTCCCTTCATGTGTGAAAGATAATGGAAGCCCTGTTAAAGGGGAGCATGAAACCTAGATGGTTGGTGGAAGCATGTTTGAGTAATGTCTGACATTCCTGGTACTGAACTAGGGCACTCTTTGGTACATTGGTGAATCACTACAGAAGGTCAAGGGGCTCAACATGAGAGAAGACAATTTGAAAATATGAGTATAGAATAAAGAGACGGAGGAATATCAGACGAAAGAGGTGTATGGAGAGGTTGTTACAAACCCAACGTGAGTGAGGAAATATTCCCATACCACACCTTATATCCCTCTCATAGAAGAATGCAGGCCACAAGTCCTAGATAACATGTACATTCTTGAGATATGGGGTTGGGCCAACAAACGAAGTGTCCGAGAGGTCCTACGTATCCCATGGGGAAGGGAATCAAGCCGCACATAGTTATTAATGGTCCATACTGTTTAACGTCATTTGATGATGATGTGTGAGGATTTATAAGAACAAGGATGGGAACATGGTATGAACTACGCAACATTACTTCCAATGGGGTTGAAAAGGCATAGGTCGTATCACGACCCGTCCTCGGGGCCCGTGCCGCGACTACCTCAATCCCGCCTTCCATAGGCCAGGGCCTGGTGACTAGAACCAAGGCGTAAATACCGATAAATAGGGAAGGAATTGCCTTTTGATGTAAAAAACCACCACATAGTAAGCAAGCGGAAAGAGTAAACACTAAGTAAAAACTGTAACAAGTTGTGATGAATGTAAAAGGGGCCAGAAATACAAGCCCAACTGTAAAGTACAACTGAAAGGGGAAAACAACAACTGAAATCAAAATCCACAGCTTCGAGCCATCCTCTGGAAGTCCCACCTTAAGGGTGAGCACAGATAGCCTTCACAGCTCCTCAGTCCAGCCATCTGCTCCGAGTACGTCACACTCAGTGGTCCACCTCCAGGTACTGTCCTGCTTCGCAAGCCTTATCCACGATTCCGCTGCGTTGTATGTCGTCTGCATCCAACACAACGAAGTGCGGGCATAGCCCGTGCAGGGGTGAGTATAAGCTACTCAGTAGGGACCCCGAGACCCCTGAAGGTCTCCCGAAATCCACAAAGGATAAACCACAAGGAAAGATACAATCACGAAGTAACGACTGAAATTGCTTAGGTATATGCCCATACATATACCTAAGTCATCAATTCTCGTTCGACTCCAACATCCGAGCCCAAGAACAACCCAATCCACACAGGACAGCAAAACGTATATTCACACAGAAAAGCACAACACAATTCACGAAGGAGAGAAAATGTAATCCACATAGGTAGGTAAACAGTAAATCCACACAAGATAGTTCAACACAATCCACAAAGCAGTGTAACCAATAAATCCACACAGGATAGTTCAACACAATCGCCAAAGGAGAGTAACACAGGATTCGACTCACATAGGTATACTTCTTCAAATGATGATAGGGATGATCAGATGTAGCCACTAATTCATCTAAGCTGTCAGACCCACAAAGGATCGGTAGGTACTAACCCCCGAAATGACCTACACAGGACCGATCAGGAAGTTGAACCCAAAGCTATTGGGAAACTCCCTCTACATCAAGTACAGTGTTTATGCCGCTACAACTAAGTGCTTCAATCTTTCCTTGGACTACTGTAGCAATCCACCTATCGGGTACTGTGGGCATGCTGCTACAACCAAGCGCTCCTCAGTGGTGGGTCTCCCGCAACAACCAAGTGCTCCCCTGTGCCGCTACAACCAAGCACATCTCTGTCGTGGGTCTGCCGCGACAACCAAGCTCTCCCCTGTGCCGCTACAACCAAGCGCACCTCTGTCGTGGGTCAGCCGCTACAACCAAGCGCTCCCCTATGCCGCTACAACCAAGCGCACCTCTGTCGTGAGTCTTTCGCTACAACCAAGTGCTCCCCTATGCCGCTACAACCAAGAACACCTTTGTTGTGGGTCTTCCGCTAGAACCAAGCGCTCCCCTGTGCCGCTACAACCAAGTGCACCTCTGTCGTGGGTCTGCCGCTACAACCAAGTGCTCCCCTGTGCCTTTATCCGTAACACACCGAGTCGTTCGATCAGCAGTCATCAAGTCTCAACCGACTCTAGGGTTTCCGCCCACAACATGCTCGTTCTGGGAGGGTCCACCCCACGAGCTAAGAGGTCGATGCATCAACTGACATGTAGTCCGGAGTTGATGTATCCCAAGATGTACCGTAGTGGTCACTACCGATAAAACGGAGGATTCCCGTACTGTTTTCATAATCGTCGCAGTCGAATCCACCGTGGATCTCTGCACAGTCGTTGTCGCATTCCACTGAGGATCTCTGCACAGTCGTCGTCGTGGTCCACTGAGGATCTCTACACAGTTGTCTTCGCAGTCCACAGAGGATCTCTGCACAGTCGTCGTCGCAGTCACAGTAGCAGTCGCATCCAGCTCTAGGGTTCCTGCACACAGCAAGCTCGTTCGGGAGGGTCCGCTCCATGAGCCTAGAGGCTGATACCTCAACTGACACAAAGTCCAAAGTTGATGTATCCAAAAGATCCGTATCGTCAACAGGAACTCAATGTCGCAAATGGTGAGTCAATCGGATGCCAGTTCTGAGAGTTATTGGCTTTTTCGTCCCAGGGGCCCAGTTGGTTTTTAAGACAAAACCAACCCATCCGTACTCCACCTACATCCAAACCTCGGGCCGAGTGAGCCAAAAGATTCGACTCACTTTGAGGAACTCAACGAAGTTGACGGTACGTCGATCGGACGTCCGGAGCTCAAGATATGAGTGTTTCCACTCCGAGGGCCCGATTGGTTTTGTGGACGAACCAACCCGGCCGAACCCAATGTATTCCGAAACCTTTATTGCGATAAACCGAAACGACCGTCTCGATCCAAGGATCGTGTTTCCGCTGAAGGCGTGTCGTTCAGAGGCACGTAGTTCATGTTACGGGCAAAAGACCGAAATGGTCCGAAGACGGGGGGTCTGGGCCCGGGTCGACCCAGCCCGACCCCCCCCCCCCCCCTTGGGAGGCCGAACCGGTTTGACCCGACCCAGTCCGACCCGGTTGGACCCGGTCCAGTCCGGCTAGGGCGCGGCCCTGCCCGGCTGGCCGGCCCGGCTCGGCTCGGCCGAGCGGCCGAGAAACGCGGAGGGCATCGTGCCCCCGCGTGACAGCTCCGCGGCCCCCGCGAGGGGCCGCCCTAGTCAACGGACGCGGAAAAGCCGCGTCTATGTGCGCCAGACCCACGCGGTCGTGGGTCCGCTGGTGGCGTCGCCGCCGCGGCTGAAGCCTCGCGGCCTTATCCGGCGGCGCGCTGGCGACCCGCGCTGCCGGTGGCTTCCGCGGGCCACCGGTGTCGCTCTGGTGGTCCGGTTCCGTTGCCGTCTATTCCGCTGCTCCTCTCGGGACCCGTTCTTCACTGAGGAATCATCAAATTTCCTTTGCGGTATGTTTTGTCATCGCCCGCCAAATCCGCACAACAACGAAGAAATTGCGGAGGGTTGTCGGGTCGTGTTTGTTTGGCCCGCACCCTCCGCGTTAGATGATTCAAACGGGAAGATAAATAACACATGAAAAACATATCAAAAACAATTTTAATGTTTTAAAATTGCTCTGGATCCATGTTCTTGTGTTTTTAGAAGAAAAAAACTACGGGAATCAAAAGTTATTTCCAAATAAAATCCCTACCTCGTCAAGTCGTCGAACGCATGTTCTCTGCGGAATTGATCGTCGCAGAAGGAGGGGATGGTCTCGTCGTCGCGGTATCCGGCGTTGCATCGACGAACTCCGATGACCAAGAAACAACAGATTTAATTATAAATAATTAAATTCGTGTGTTGTTATAAACCACAAAGAAGCTTTAAAAGAAACCCGAAATGTCTTACCTCAAGCAGTAGATGATCGGGGATTCAGGGCGGGGAAGAACATCTCGGATGAAGCGTCTTCAATATCCGAGGGTGATGGCATTCTTTGCATTATTCATGTTCTTTGCGTTCTTCACGTTCTTCACGTTCTTCGCGTTCTTCATGTTATTCGTGTTCTTCACGTTCTTTGCGAAGGAGGATTAAGGCACAAAACTTGTCAAAACCTCTCAACGAGCATTTTCCCAGATGTCGTGCATTGGTCTTATTTTATTATTACGCCAATGGATTTCAAAAAGGTT
Organism: Viscum album; assembly: GCA_963277665.1. Classification (NCBI taxonomy): domain Eukaryota; kingdom Viridiplantae; phylum Streptophyta; class Magnoliopsida; order Santalales; family Viscaceae; genus Viscum; species Viscum album. Next base: position 1,003,027,715 of record OY728121.1, on the reverse strand, counting down.
AATAAAAGAATAAATTAATTCATAGAATTAATTTAACGAAGAAAAACCGCCCAATTAGTTGGTGCGTTAAGAATTTAAGAAAACGCGTCAGCTGACTTTCATAATGATGGGTTTTCACGGGTGCGTTACTTAGCAAAAAAGAAACAGTGGGGCTCGTGCGGGCCCCACCTCACAAATATCCTACCAATAGGGTAGAATATTTTTGGATAGCACCCTATCCGTATCAACTCTGCTTAATAATCTTTAAGTGGCTTTCAAGTGTATTTAAGTGAAATTAAAATAAAGTTTGTCGTACAAATTATTTTATTTCTTAACTTTAATCACAAAAATTAAAAAGCACACCAGAGAAAACGCAACTCCAGAAGAGGTGTTTCTATGCAAATACCGGTGCTGCGATTCCATCGGTGCCCTCCGAATTCAATTCCGGGCAATAGTTAAAATGTTAGAAAAACCTGCTCGTCTGTTCACTGAACGTACCCGAGCTAAACATCGGAAATGATTCCGGGCACACCGGGCCTCGGAATTAGGTTCCATCAGAAGCTACGTTCTTGTAAAATTCCTTATAAAATTAAGAAAGGAAAAAAATTCCTTGAAATTTACGGGTCGTTACATTACTCCCACCACAGGGCTTTATGTCCCCGTAAAGCTTCACTACAAACGTAGGGATACAAAGGCAGTACTGAGCACGCATCTGAGCCTCTCGCTTCCATGTTCTCTCCAGGAGGTTCCCGAGCTGCCATCTAAAGCGCACTAGAGGAATCGATCATCCACGTAGGACCCGCTCCTGTCGATCCTCGATCTCCACTGGGACCTCCGCAAAAGAAACCCCATCATCAAATACCAGCTCTCCATGGTCAAAGATTTGCATCGGGTCGTGCACATATCTCCTCTGCTGAGATACGTGGAAGACGTCGTGCACCCGGTGCAACCGTGGTGGTAGAGCCAGGTGATAAGCCACCTTGCCAATCCTGCGGAGGACTTGGAAGGGTCTGTTGAAGCGTGGAGATAACTCACCGCTTCGTCCAAACCTCCACAATCCACATCAAGGTGAGACCCTCATAAAGATGTGGTCTCCATCCTCGAACTCAAGTGGCCTCCGCCTCGTGACAGCCTAGGACTTCTATCGGCTCTGAGCTATACTCATCCTCTCCTCGATGATCTGGACCATCTCCGATCCCACAAGAACTACTAAGATTTCTTCTTTGCTGATAAGAGAAATCTGGTCTCATCCCCTGGATGAACCACTTCCTTTGCCTAATACAGTCAATCCCGACATGGATGGTACTAATCCATACAAAGGATGACGTCGTAAGGCATCAACGCTACTACCAAGAGATCCAACCGTTACTCTCGCCTCCAAGGGTTGAGTCACACTGTCGGCATCAGTGTGTGGTAACTGGGTCTCCTCCAGTAGATGTCTCACAAGTGAGGGTCAAGTCAACAGTCTAATCAGGAACCTCTTAGTAACAACATAAAAGAGGACAGGAATAAAAACATCACCGATGTATGCGTCTTTTATTATTTCAACTGATAATACAAAGACACTACACCATAGCAACAAGGAACTAGAAGTACAAAAGACGTATCCACTAGTTCTGCTCCTGTCCATCCGCTCCCAGAGCTCCATGATCATAGGCCTCAGCTGCCTGAAGCTGAGCTCTCCCATGTCCTCCTATCCACTGCGGTCGGGGTGGACCTCCCGGTGGTGGTGGTGGCAACACCCCGAAGCATCGTCCACCTCCAACTGTACGGCCAGCTCCCCTGCCATGGCCGCCAGCTCATTGCGGCCCGCCCTGATCGAACCTCTGCCTCTGCCTGGGGGGTCCTTCATTCATCTGTTGGTCATCCGTATGGAGGGTCGGACAGTCACGAGCCATGTGACCAATCCCGCCGTAGGAGTAACACTACCCTCTCATGGAAAGCCGTTTTCCACCCCGAGTGCCTCGTACAAACGATCCAGAGTCATGCTATCGACCACCTGTAGGTATAGTCCTCTTGGACCCCTGTGTCATCTGTCTACTACCTCCTGTAGAAGAATCTTCCGCATGCTGGCAAGTGGTGAGTCCTGCTGCTGGAGACTGCTCAACAAGGAAACTCTACACTAAGAGGGCTCGCTCCAACACCCCTACCTAAGTCGGAATGTTGAGGGAGATCATCGAATCCCTGATATCGTGCCTCAGTCCATGCTCAATGGTCCGGGCCTGGAAGAACGGGTCTCGTACCATATCAGTGGAGTAGCACGGGAGATCAGTAAATCTCGCCGAGTACTGGGCCACTGTCATGCTGCCCTGCCCTAGCTGTAGCAGCTCTTGGATGCGCACCGCACGATGGGTGGCTGGGACGAACTCGGAGTAGAAGATGATCTCAATGTCCGTCCAGAGGAGAGATGTCTCGTCTTGCACCTGGAGCATCAAGCTCCACCATCTGCCTGCTGCCGCGTGCAGGAGGCTTGCTGTGAGGATCACCATGAGGTCTGATAGTGTCCTCACTAATCTGAAATCCCGTACAACTGCCTCTAGCCAATCCTCGGCGGCCTGTGGGTCGATATCCCCATGGAACCTGGGCGGTCGCTGGCGATGGAAGTCATGCAGTGCACTAAGGCGACGTGCATCGTCAATGGCTGGGCTAGTAGCATCGGTGGCTTGACAGGTATAGATACTGTCGGTGCCTCAGCTGTCAAAGGACCCTGTACCGAGTCCTCATCGCTCGGTGGGCTCTCGCCACACACAACGCTCGGAACCCCAGCTGGCTGCCGTCGTGGGGCCATCCTGAAAAGGAAACAGGTGCGCCATGGTCAGAATAGTATACCTGGTGAGCTGACATAATGTAATCACAAAGAAAACTTGAAACACTCATGCAATCAATGTTTTCGTGCAATATGTCGTAAATCAGAAGTCAGGGTCCTGGTGTACGGATATGTCGGCCGCCGCACCAACAATGGACTCCCTGGACTGATAACCACACCCAATAAGCTAAACACTATTTCTTCACATAGAAAATATCAGAGTCTGCGGTAGAAATGACCTTCTCTGATACCAATTTGTCAAGACCCGTCCTCAGGGCCCGTGCCGTGACTACACCAAGCCCTCCTTCCATAGGCCAGTGGCTGGAGACTAGCACCAAGGCATAAATCCCGATAAATACGGAAGGCATTGCCATTGTAAAGTAAACAACCACCACAGAGTAAGTATGCTAAAACAGTAAACACTAAGTAAAAACTGTAACAAGCTGTGATGAAAGTAAAAGGGGCCGGAAATACAAGCCCAACTGCAAAGTACAACTGAAAGGGGAAAACAGCAACTGAAATGAAAAGCCACAGCGTCGAGCCGTCCTCTGGAAGTCCCACCTGAAGGGTGATCACAGATAGCCTTCACAGCTCCTCGGTCCAGCCGTCCGCTCTGAGTACGTCCCGCCCAGTGGTCCACCTCCAGGTACCGTCCTACTCCACAAGCCTTCTCCACGATTCCACTGTGATGTCCGTCGTCTGCAACCAACACAACGAAGTGTGGGAATAGCCCATGTAGGAGAGAGTATAAGCTACCTAGTAGGGACCCCATGACCCCTGATGGTCTCCCAAAATCCAAAAAGGATAAACCACAAGGAATGATACAATTACGAAGTAACGACCGACACTTCTTAGGTATATGCCCATACATATATCAAAGTCATCAATTCTCGTTCGACTCCATCATCCGAGCCTAATCACAACCCAATCCATGCAGGAAAGAAAACCGTATACTCACACAGAAAAGGACAACACAATCCATGAAGGAGAGAAAAAGTAATCCACATAGGAAGGTAAACATTAAATCCACACAGGATAGTTCAACACAATCCACAAAGGAGAGTAAAGAGTAAATCCACACAGGATAGTTCAACACAATCCACAAAGGAGAGTAACACAGGATTCAGCTCATACAGGTATACTTTTTCAAATAAAGATAGGGATGATCTTATGTAGCCACTGATTCATCTAAGCCATCGGACCCACAAAGGATCGGTAGGTATAAACCCCCGCAATGACCTACACAGGACAGATCAGGAAGTAAACCCAAAGCTATTGGGAAACTCCTTCTCCATCAAGTACAGTGGTTATGCCGCTACAACCAAGCGCTTCAATCTTACCTTGGACTGTTGTAGTACTCCACCTATCGGGTACTGTGGGCCTGCTGCTACAACCAAGTGCTCCTCCGTCGTGGGTCTGCCGCTACAACCAAGCGCTCCCCTGTGCAGCTACAACCAAGCGCACCTCTATCGTGGGTCTGCCGCTAGAACCAAGTGCTCCACTGTGCCGCTACAACCAAGCGCACCTCTGTCGTGGGTCAGCCGCTATAACCAAGCGCTCCCCTGTGCCCCTACAACCAAGCGCATCTCTGTCGTGGGTCTGCCACTACAACCAAGTGCTCCCCTGTGCCGCTACAACCAAGCGCACCTCTGTCGTGGGTCTTCTGCTACAACCAAGCGCTCCCCTGTGCCGCTACAACCAAGCCCACCTCTGTCGTGGGTCTGCCGCTACAACCAAGCGCTCCCCTGTGCCGTTATCCGTAACACATCGAGTCGTTCGATCAGCAGTCGTCAAGTCTCAATTGTCTCTAGGGTTTCCGCACACAACATGCTTGTTCCGGGAGGGTCTACTCCACGAGTTAAGAGGTCGATGCATAAACTGACATGTAGTCCGGAGTTGATGTATCCCAAGTTGTACCGTAGTGGTCACTGCCGAAAACACGGAGGATTCCCGTACTGTTTTCATCATCGTCGTAGTCGAATCCACCGAGGATTTCTGCACAGTCATCATCGCAGTCCACTGAGGATCTCTTCACAGTCATTCTCGCAGTCCACTGAGGATCTCTCCACAGTCGTCGTCGCAGTCCACTGAGGATCTCTGCACAGTCGTCATCGCAGTCACAGTAGAAGTCGCAGCCAGCTCTAGGGTTCCTACACACAGCAAGCTCGTTCGGGAGGGTTCGATTCACGAGCCGAGAGGCTGATTCATCAACTGACACAAAGTCTGAAGTTGATGTATCCAAAAGTTCTGTATCGTCATTAGGAACTCAACGTCGCCGATGGCGCGTCAATCAAACGCCCACTCTGAGAGTTATTGGCCTTTTCGTCCCAGGGGCCCGGTTGGTTTTTTAGACAAAACCAACTCGACCGTACTCCACCTGCGTCCAATCCTCGGGCGGAGTGAGCCAAAAGATCTGCCTCACTTAGAGGAACTCAACGAAGTCGACGGCACGTTGATCAGACGTCCGGAACTCAAGAAATGAGCGTTTCCGCTCGAAGGGCCCGGTTTGTTTCGTGGACGAACCAACCCGGCCGAACCCAAAGTATTCCGAAACCTTGAGTGTGATATACCAAAACGGCCGTCTTGATCCAAGGATAACATTTCCACTGACGGCGTGTTGTTCGGAGGCCCGTAGCTCATGTTACGGGAAAAAGACCGAAATTGTCCGAAGACGAGGGGTCTGGGCTCGGGCCGACCCGGCCCGACCCCCCATGGGTCGGCCGAACCGGGTCAACCCGGTCCAACCCGGCTAGACCCAGTCTAGTCCGGCCAGGGCACGGCCCGGCCCAGCCGGCCGGCCTGGCTCGGCATGGCCGAGCAACGCGGGGGGCACACTGCCCCCGCGTGACAGCTCCGCGGCCCCCGCTGGGGGCCGCCTTGGTCAAGGGACGCGGCAAAGCCGTGTCCGTGTGCGCCAGACTCGTGCGGCCGCGGGTCTGCTGGCACCGCCGGTGGCTTCCGCGGGCCACCAGAGTTGCTCTGGTGGTCCGATTCTGTTCCGGTCTGCACCACTGCTCCTCTCGGGACCCGTTCTTCACTGCGGAATCATCAAATTGCCTTTGCAGCAGGTTTTGTCATCGCCTGCCAAATCCGCACAACAATGAAGAAATTATCGAGGGTTGACGGGCCGTGTTCGTTTGGCCCGCACCCTCCGTGTTAGATGATTCAAACGGGAAGATAAATAACACATGACAAACGTATCAAAAACAATTTTAATGTTTTAAAATTTCTCTTGATCCATGTTCTTTTGTTTTTAGAAGAAAACAACTATGGGAATAAAATGGTATTTCAAAATAATATCCCTACCTCGTCACGTCGTCGAATGCACGTTCTTCGCGGAATTGATCGTCGCGGAAGGAGGGGATCGTCGCGTCATTGTGGTATCAGGCGTTGCGTCGACGAACTCTGAGGACCAAGAAACAAAAGATTTAATTATAAATAATTAAATTCATGTTTTGTTATAAACCACAATGAAGCTTTAAAAGATACCTGAAATCTCTTACCTCAATAAGTAGGTGATCGGGGATTTGGGTTGGGGAAGAATGTATCGAATGAAGCGTCGTCAATCTCCTAGGGTGACATCGTTCTTCGCATTCTTCGCGTTCTTCGCGTTCTTCGCGTTCTTCGCGTTCTTCGCGTTCTTCGCGTTCTTCATGTTCTTCGCATTCTTCGTGTTCTTCTCGTTCTTCGCGAAGGAGGATTAAGGCACAAAACCTGTCAAAACCTCTCAACGAGCATTTTTCCAGATGTCATGCGTTGGTCTTATTTTATTATTACGCTAACATATTTAAAAAAGGTTAAGAAACGAATAAATTAATTCATATAATTAATTCAATGAAGAAAAACCACCCAATTAATTGGTGCGTTAAGAATTTAAGAAAACGCATCAGTTGACTTTCATAATGACGGGTTTTCGTGGGTGTGTTACTTAGCAGAAAAGAAACAGTGGGGCTCGTGTGGGCCCCACCTCACAAATATCCTACCAAGGGGGTATGATAATTTTGGATAGCACCCTATCCATATCAACTCCGCTTAAGCGGATTTAAGTGGCTTTCAAGTGGCTTTAAGTGAAATTAAAATGAAGTTTGTCATACAAATTATTTTATTTCTTAACTTTAAGCCCAAAAATTAAAAACCACACCTGAGCAAACACAACTCCGGAAGAGGCGTTTCTAAGAAAATACCAGCGCTGTGATTCCATCGGTTCCCTCAGAATTCGATTCCGGGCACCGGTTCAAAAGATAGAAAAACCCGCTTGTCCGTTCACTGAACGTACCTGAGCCAAACTTTGGAAAATGATTCCAGGCACACCGGGCCACGGAATCAGGTCCCGTTAGAAGCTACGTTCTTGTAAAATTCCAAAGAAAATTAAGAAAGAAAAAAAAATTCCTTGAAATTTATGGGTCTTTACAGGTCGCCTCTCATGGGATACTCCAAGGTAACTACTCCCAGGACGGGTAGCCAAGCAAGAAGAGCAGGGGATATACTCAAGACGAGGTGTCTGATCCTTCCTACGTATCCCACATACGTAGTTCCCTAAATACAGTTTAATGTTTTGCTGGACGACAAACAGTTTAATGTCATGCATGACGTTTCATAGTTTAAGGTCATGTAGGACAGGAAAATATAGGGTCATGTGGGACCGTAATGTAGTATTGGTTCTTGTGGGACCGTAATGCAGTTTAGGGTAATGTGTGGACCGTATAGTTCAAATTCATGTTGGACTATATAGTTTAAAGTCATGTTGGAATCTACAACTCAGGAAAGGTATTGCTTGAGAATCTAGGCATTAGTTGGAGGAGTTTTCCACTCACCATATATGGTAACTAGGGAGTATGCAACATTGGAGTAAACCTTGTGAACAATGTATGTTCCTTCCCACAGAGGTACCAACTTGGGTGGTTTCCTACAGGGTATCATTGGCATCCTGAGAGATAATACCATTTCACCTTCCAATAAGGAATGGAAGCATACTTTCTTTTTGAAAGCTCTATCTATCTTGTTCTGATGTCTATCCAGATTGTGTGGGGCATGAAGCCAACTCTCATCAAATGATTCCAATTCATCCAGACATATTTCATCTACCTTATCCAGAACCTTCTGGTCATAGTACGTTGTATGTAATGAAGGTAACTGAATCTCAATGGGCTGGACGGCCTCAGTTTCGTACCACATGTAATATGGGGTCACCTGGGTGGAATTACGATTCGTCGTCCGATAAGCCCATAGGGAATTGTGGAGTTTTTTTTGGACAACTCTTCTTGTTCTTACCAACCATTTTCCACCCACTTTTAGAGAGGGGTTTTTGGAATACCTTGATCTTTCCATTTTTTTGAATGTAGTAGAAGGAGGTATGGTTAGTAGAGATATTGTACTTGGCCAAAAATTTCATCAGCTCACCTGACCAAATTTTCATTCTGTTATTGGTGAGGATGGTGTGAGGGACTCCAAACCAATAAATGATATTGGAGCTCATGATGTCAATGATAGAATGGGCCTTGACCACCTTCAGTGGAACTACCTCCGCCCACATGGAAAATAATCTATAGCGGTTAGTATGAACCAGCATTATCAAATTGTCACCGAAGGATATGGTCCTCTGATATCTAATCCCTTGACAACCAAGGGCCATCAGTAATTGGTAGTGTGGAGAGGCTCCACTGGCCGATTCATGACGTTAAAATGAACATGGAACGCATGTAACCTTTTGAAAACATGATGTAGTCGTGGATCATGGAGGGGCAAAAATACCCCAGTCTCCGAATCTGGTGTGATAGCTTCAGCCCAGTTTGATTAGCCTCGCAGGAGCCGACATGAACCACCTACATGACATGAAAAATCTCAAATCGTTGAATTAAATGGAGGATAATCCCATGAAACCCACACTTGTAGAGGATTTTCTCATGGCTGGGGTCGTCATGGTGGGTAAAATGTAACGTGCGACATTAGATTCGCTCACAGTCGTCCCGAACTGCTAGGAGAAAACTGTTTTGGAGATATGCGACAAAGGAGGATCTCCAATCAGTGGTCATTGCAGTCACTAAATCATGGGGACCTATGGGTCCTAATGTGGAGGTGTCGGTGGAAAGGTGTCTTACCTTTGGGATATCATAATCATCCGGGGTGATAGGATAAATGACTCTCTAGTGTGCCACATGGATAATCAGGTCCTCCTTCTCAGGCTCTGCAAGTGATGCAGCTAGGCCTTCCAAGGCATCAGCCCGACCATTATGAGATCGGGGTACATGGGTAACCTATGGCTAAGATGGGATCTTATCCATTAGCAAGAGATTGTGCTCCAAGAATGGTACGAGCTCTAGATTTCTAACGACAAAGTCACCATTGATTTTCATTATGACTAGTTCATAATCCCCTTTCACATGAAAGTGGGGCCCATCAATCTCGAGGTCCATCTCGATGCCAGTGATGAGAGCCTGATACTCCGCCTCATTGTTGGTACATCCTTCTGAAAATAGGAATGAGTACGATAGAATGGCATGCACTGGGGTAATAAAGATGATACCCAAGCCTACTCTGTTGAGTATAGGATCATTGGGCCTCCTGCAGGTGGGGATCCAGGAGGCACCATATAAGTTCATTTTCCAACACATGAAGGCCTGATATACCTAGTGGATTGCCTTGTCGAGAGATTCCAGGTCCAGAAGCTAATCAGTAGGGCTTGGATGGGCTGCAAGGAAGTATACCAATTATTTTCCAATGATGGTCTTTTAAGGCACGAACCTGATATCAAACTTTTGGAGGATTATCGCCCACCGCGCAAGTCGGCCCATGAACATGGGAAAACTCCGGATAGATATTTGCGGGTCTACTCAGGACACTAGCTATACCTTGTGGCACTAGAGTTAATGTCACAACTTCTGCATGGAAAATACGAGCATAAGGCGGCTCTTCTCGATGGGGGAGTATCTGGTTTCCATATCGAGGAGCATGCGGCTGAGGTAGTAAAGGTCGTTCACCATCCCCTCATTTTTATTCTAGGAGAGAAGGGTGTTGAAAGATCATTCTAGGGTGGTCACATAAAGGACCAACAGCTTTTTCGGCAACGGTTGGAATCATGACTGTAGGCTGGAGAAGATACTACTTGATTTCCTCGAATGGGATTTGGCACTCTTCATCACATGCATAGGTAGTTACCTTCTTCAAGAGCCGAGAACATTTCTTATACCTACCGGAGATATTTCGTAATGAATCAGCGTATTTAGGAAAATTGTTCATGGAAGCCTCAAAGTTCCCAAATGTAGCTCGGGGGAGTCATCTGGATGATTTCCTTGATCTTTTACGGGTTGATCTCGATGCCTCGGTATCTGACAATGAAGCCGAGAAACTTTCAAGAAGTGGCTCCAAATGCACATTTCAACAGGTTCATCATCAGGTGGCGAGATCGGAGGAATCCAAACACTTTCTCAAGGTCATTCAGATGGTCTTGACGCTGGAGGGATTTGACCACCGAATCATCCACATAACATTCCACCAATGTACCGATCATTGGCTTAAATAATCGACGCATGGCCCGCTGATAGATGGCACATGGATTCTTTAAGCTGAACGACATGAAATGGTATCATAAAGTACCTTTTGGCACCTTGAAGCCTATAGATTCCTCATCCTCGGTGGCCATGTGAATCTATTTGTACCCGGAGTACTCATCCATGAAGGATTGGGCTTGGAATCATGGTGTAGCATTGATCAAGAGCTCCGTCACAGGAAGGGGAAAATCATCCTTCAGACAGTAACAGTTGAGATCACATAAGTCGATGTTGACTCGGATTTGTCTGTTCTACTACATGACATGAACAATATTGGATATCCATTTACAGTACCGGACCTCCTTAACAAAATTGGCCCGAATGAGCTTATCAACATTGGCATTGGACATGGAACTGTGAGAAGGGTGCATATTTATGGGAGGCTGCTTGAACCCGCAATGATTTTCCGGAAGACCGAGGTAGTGGAGGGGTACTTAAAGATCTAGTCCTGGAATATCATTGTAAATCCAGGCGAACACATCACCATGCTATTTAAGGATGTCTATGTATCGCTTTTGTTCCTCTAGGGGGCATCGCGACACTGATCTGTGTGGGTTTCGGATCTGCTCACTACTGAGGTTCACAAGTACCAACTCATCGTCTATAGAGGAGATTCCCTCTTCAATAGATAGGGGAATCCTATATATCCTCTTATCTATTTATAGAGGAGGGATCGTCCATGGGGGGAGTTTCTTCTGATTTGGCATATCCCGATGGGAGACAGGCACGAGCCTGAGCGGAAGTAGTTATTGCATTGGGAGTTTCTCGCACTGTCGAAACCATAACAATGAATGATGTTGACTTAATCCCATTTGGTTATCAGCCCAAGGGGCCACTCTTGATGATAAAAAATCAGTAATGTCACATTTTCTTTAGCCGGTTTATGCCAGCCCAGCATATCAAGCAATTATATGATATTTTCGTTGCCATGGGGCGGACATCCCGATACCTTATGGGGGTAGGAGGATCTGGTAGCACCTATTCCTGATCCGTATAGGAGTATGAGGTAATCTTACAGTGTCTCTTAGACATGTAAATGTGCTCCCTCTCATTTATGAAACAATGAAGCATTTCCCCAGGTCCAGGTTTGTAGCCTCCAATCAGTGGATCAGAAAGATGTAAGTGTCATCTAGATCCGTAAATGGGTTGGTCGTAGCTATAGAATTCTCAAATTCCTTGGATTGAATCTGATATTCCATGATCATGAAGTAGTTAGAATCTATATAGTGTGATTAAATAGAGGAAAATGTAGATGTGTCACCTTGGAGGACGCCCAATCGACCGTTAAGAGAGTACTTGAGGCAGTGGTGGTATGATGATGGAACAGTTGTGTGCAGTTGGTGTCATGACATGCCCATTAATGCAATGTACGCGATGTCCTGGGAGACAACCATGATTTCAGTGCTAGAGACTAGGCCATTGTACTGGGTCTTCAGGAGGACCTTTCCAACTGGTGTCTGTTCTGTCCTGTAATAACCATGGATTCATAGGTCAGTTGGAGTTAAATCATCCTCAGACAACCCCATTTTTCATAATGTTCGAGCTGGGATTAGGTTAATCCCAAATCCCATGTCAACAATACAATGATGGACCTCCACTCCATTGAATTGGATGATAATATATAGAGTGTGAATATTCCCTTGAATGGGAGAGCCTTTATCTTCTCTAGAGAATGAGATAATGGAGTGTCATTCTGGGTTCTCGACCACATCAGCGTGGAAAACCTCTAATGCTGAAACATCCGTCTCAAACTGGAGGGGGATTCTTAAAGCCTCGGTGAGGGACTCACCCATGTCTAATAACAAGATAAGAGCCTCAAGGATACAAATCATTTCTGGAATGTTGGAAAGGTGATTGTGAACATTATACATCCCGTTTCAGTCGTGAACTTGTTCTTACAGGAGGTCGCTCTATGATACGAGGTATAGAGGGTCCTGCTTGCTGGATCAGCAGCTGAATGGGGCAATGAGTATCTTGCTGCCTGCTCCTGGATTCCCATGGGGTAACCACAGGTGAGAGGTCAGAGGAATGAGACTAGTCGGTTTCATGGCGCAACTGGTCGTGGGGAGGTAGAGGCGACTATGCCCGATCAAGCTGCACAAACTATTGTGGAGGTAAACCTGAGGACACTAGATGAGGAGGTTGTGCATGCGGAACTCTCTACTAGGCCTGTTGTCTTGTCTCGATAGCATGTAGGTCCTGTCTAGAAGTACTGGTTGAGCCACTCTGATGACATAGGTAACCACGGCTCTGATGATGTTGGCGGTGACTAGGGGCATTGGAAATATTCGTCTGTCGTTCCTCATTGTTGGGAGTCATATAGGGATTTATCAGCTCTACGATAATAACTGAGGCATACCAATGACTATCACTCAAAGATTCATTCACTGCTAGATTAATCCTTGGGTGTAATTTCCAATACTGAGGCCATGAAGTCGCCATGAGTATGGGATGATGATGGCATAGGTGAGGGACTTTTTCTTCCCTTACGCCATCGACGCTTACTATTTTGGGAGGGGGTGGCTTAGAAGATGACGCTGATGTGCTTTCTGCGGCATCTGAAGGCTTTGGACGATTCAGGACTACACAAAAAACACCATGGGTGCGGGCGAAAATCTTATGAACCATCCAATCATTTTATTTTTGCGACATGTGTCTAGAAACCAACATCCACTCACCCTCGTTATCACTATTGCTGATTGGCCTTACGAAGACACACACCACCTATGCGAGGAATGGGCCCAACCTGACTATGTTGTTGCTGAACTGGTCCTGGAGCTAGTTATTGAACACATCACACTATTTGAGGGTGTTCCCATGGATATGGTGATAAGCGCAGCAGTTACAGTTGTAAGTGAGGTTCTCCTCTTCTGGCCTCCTGCATTCCGGAAGCCGTACAATCCCCTACTCTATGGCACTGTAGAAGTTAATAGGGACTTGAGACTCATTTAATGATATGCTCTGGTCCTTCTATCTATAATGAGGACTCTAGAATAATGGCCCTGACGAGGGGATGGTGGATCCTAATGTGGAGGTGGGACCTGATTATCTCACCGAGGTGGTGGGGTGCATTGTGCGAGGGTGCTTGCCGATTCTGAGGCAGATGGTGCTTGGCTGGAGGCTACACCTGAGGTGGAGGGCCTCTGTGAGGCTGTGGATCCAGCTCCACTAGTAGAAATTCTAGTTTCCTGGGGGCCTCTATCTGGGCCACCATAGTGGGATCATCTTCGGTGGCCCTTCTCGGAGGAATTGCAGGAGGCCATGGGCGTGCCTTGTTGGCCTATTGCAGGGTTTCCTCTAGGTTTTGGGCCTTATCAAAGATGTCTTGGATTCCCCTAGGGTATTTTTTGGTGATCAAATACTGTATTAGTTCTATATTTAAATTTCCAACACACATCATTAGTAATTTCTCCTGAGTTAGTGGCATGTGAAGGGAATATGTGAGCCCCATCCATCGGGTGATAAATTCTGTGACGTGTTCATCATGCCAGTTTTTGCACTTAATGAGGTATGCGATACTCATCTTACGAGTTGTAGAACTAAACTGGAAGAGAAATATTATACGAATATCATCCCATCAGGCCACTAACTCATTGGGTAGCTAGTTGTACCAAACGAAGGTAGGCCCTTCCAATGTATGCACGAAACATCGGAGTTTGGAAGCTTCCTGATGTGCCGGGGTTCCCAACATGGGCCCACAACTGATATAAATTGGTCCAAGTGATGTCTAGGGCCCCCCGTCTCGTTGAAGGGGGAAAAGGTGGGAATCTCGAAGCCTGGGGTTGCTTGCATATCGTCCACCCATGCAAGATATGGCTTGCCATCAGGCGGGATGGCAACCTGTTGAGTCTCCAATTCTTCGAGGAGGTAAATGAGCCCCACCATTGGATCATCTTGGTGGGGGTCCATATATTGACGTTAGTACATGACCACCAGTGCGTTTCCAGGCTCTTCAACATGGTCAGCAGGCCCAGCGGCTCGTGGAGCAGCTGGCGGAATGACCTGTTGGGTAGCTGGGGGGACATGAGATGGGCCCTGACGATTCTTGAACCGCTCAGAGGGATTTGGTGAGACATATCATGCCCTCTCTCCATGAGATCCGACCTCAACCCTGTCTACATGGGCAGGATGATCATGATTTCCCAGTGGTAGTTCACTAAGAATAAGTTTTGCCTACCCCTACTGTCCTAGTTGAGGATCACCGTAGTCTTTCCGCCGCTCTGTAGCACGTTCAAAAAGGAGATCATTGATAATATTCTTCTATTCGGCGAGTTTCTGACATAATGTGTATTCTTTTGAGATCTTCCACTCTCTTCTAGACTGAGAGAGACGGGTCAGAGGGGTGTACGGCTCCGAAGGGATCATTGACTTTATTTAGATTCTGATTGAGTGTTAATGATTCGGTAGGTACAAGAAGCCCTATCAAATTTTTCTGTTGACGAGTAATCCCTCCCAATAGATCTAATAAATGTGATACTCCCTCGGGAGGGAGGAAATCTCCAAGAAGCTCTAGGTCATCCACTTTTCCCAATGGTTTGGCTAGGCTAACCATGACTCTGCCCAAAAGAATATCCTCTATGTCACCTGGAAAATCAGGCTAATGCAAGAAAGAGCTGAAGTGGAGGGTATAATACTACCCCCAACCACAGATCATCATGTGGGGAAATTCCTCCTAGATAATCTGGCGGAGTAACATGAAACTCTGGATGCATATTTGCGGGAGGGTCCTTCGGCGACCATGAAATTTGTTTTCGCAACGGGCCAGAACATTTCAGGAAAGTGGTCCGCTGCGAGGATTTTCCATAAGATAATTAGATCAGATTCCGGGTCTAGGACATTGTTTCCCCACTCGTTGACTAGATATGGATGAATAACTGGTAACAGTACTAAGGAAAACCGCTAGACTGGTGGGCTTGCTGTTGGAGAATACGGCGAGCGAGATGACAAACCGTCACACCTCGGGTTGTCCTCCAAATAGTGTAGCGACATAGCCACCACATCACAATAGGATGGGCTAATGGACGTAGTTCCTCATGTAGGGACTAGAGATACTGATGATGAACCATGCTGCTGATCTTCTGCCATTGGTCCCCAGAAAAGCTTTTTATGATCTCTAGTCGAGGTAGAGAGGGCTTCCGATGATGATGGTGGTGACTGCATGACTGTAACCTCTGGGATCACAATGTTTTCTTCGTACAAGATATACCTATGGAGGGATATGGGAATCTTGTGGACTTTTCTATCTGGGAGTATGAGGCTGATGCGCTATGTTCCTGCCCCGACCCTTGACACAGAGGACCAAGGGGAGGGTTCCATCACTGAGTCATACTCTGCTTCGGAATCTGAGAAGCAGACTGGTTTTATTTCTATCTATCCCTTACTCGAATTCCCTTTATGGAAGAAACATCCCACCTTCCCGCCCCTTGATTGATCTTCAGAACAGTGTAATATTCGAGAATGAGGAGGACCTTCAGCCATACTGGTGTTGAGGCGGAGAGGATTTTCGCCTGAGTAAGTCAGTGTGCGAGCAAAACCATTGAATATGACAAAGGGGACATGGTGAGGACATCCATGGGAAGTGATGGAGGAGGTAGGACCTCCATTGAGGTGGATAGTAGCATGGGTAAGACCTCCATTCTTATTTTCCTTGGTGACATTTACGCGAGGAAGGCCCTCGTACTGGTCGGATCGAACAAGGGTAGGACCTCAGAGATGGGTGCTGGAGAAGTGAAGTTGGCCTCCGCCCCTCTTGTTTCTAGGGAAAGAAGGACCTTAACCAGCTTCTACAAGAACATGAGGAGGGCCCCCACACCAGAGGGTGACCAGATGTGTAACATCCATATCCCGGTGGTCTATGGTAGGAGGAATGACTCGAAAACCTATGTAGTGATCATGAGAGAGGCTCTCATATGGTGTGTCGCTACCATGGGGTGGGAACTCATTTGGTTTGAGGGTTGAATGATACATCCCACCTTGTTGATACTAGAATCTGGGTGTATTCAAATTCTCCATGGTGACGTTATGGGGAGGACCTCCACACTAGGTGTTGCTGCCGCGGGGTGGTTTGTGGCGGGTTGTCTCTGCGCCGGCGGCCGGGAGAGTCGACCAGCCTGCCCGTGGGGTAGTTTGGGCCTCTATCCAGGCTGGGAATATGATATACCCTTCTCAGTGTACGTAGGGGGGTAGTGAAATGCATCTACGGTGGCTCGGGCCACAATAGTTGCAGACATCGATGCCCCTGTGCAGGCGTCGTCTTCGTCATATGCATGGCGCTGGCATCACCTCAGCCGGACCGATGCCGGTGGTGCAGGTAGGTTTCTTACCTACTCTTCATCTCAAGGAACCAGGTGGTAGTGCTGGTGTGGCCTGGTGGGGGCCCTCCTTTGGGGCCCCTGAAACGGGATCCCAGTTGGGCTGACCTGGACATCTGATACCTCGTCAGCGTAGGGGAGAGAGTCGTCGATGCATTCTGATGTGAGGCTCCTAAAATGGTAGAATGTTGGGGTGGGGAGCATTGGCTCCCTGAAAAACCCATGGGGGCAGTGGTGGTGACAAGGAACAGAAACCTCTATATCCTAGCGTGCCATATCCCGAGATAGGATGATTCCCACCCCCTCATTCCGACGTACGAGGTCGTTGATCACCCTTCGTTGGATGGCTTTAGAGGGGGAGATGGGGCGTGGGAGCCAAGCAGCTATGATCTCACTTCCCAACCCCAGTTACACAGAGTCAGATCATTATTACATAACATTGGCATGACCACAAAATATCATGTCTCAAATGGCAGATTAGTTTAGTATCCTTGGAAGTACTAGATTCAATCATAAGGTTTACATTACATCATAAAATTGAAAACTACAAGAACATTGTTTCAATGGACAACACTGAGATCCCATAGACTATCCCTGCAGGTTATTCATAAAATTATTCTTCACATCCTAGGGAAAATAAAAATAGAAAGGGGTGAGCTGAAATCCTCAGTATGGATGAAAATATAGCAAATTCATTGATAAATAATCATAATAATTTAAGGCAACGTATAACTAAAACAAAATCCTTATAAACCAATACTTCAACATAATATGGAAAAAAATCAAATAATATCATTACATATTCACATGTATATTAAACTAGTTGAATTACCACATGCATTATCAATATCCACTTTCATAATGATGGAATGCAAAATGCCATACTTTCATAACCACATTGTCAAGGACTTAATGCCAAGACTAAAAATAAGATTTTGTTAAGGCCTTGTTCCAAGACACTAGTTTGTCTCATGAGACCGACTGATACATCGAGGATCTAAAGCGGGCTCCACCTGTCAATTACTAAGCCCAATTCATTCCTCATATGAAAAGGTGTAAACATAACATAAACATTCATATTAAAAATAGCATACAAAATTTCAATACATTATCCATAAACCATGAATGGTGTAAAAATATCACATCCAAAATCTAAAATATTAAAAAAAAACCAAAACAATATGGATGTTTTGTATCATAATAAACCAATGTCAAATAAGCTTAAAATACATCAAAGGATGTTGACATAGGTGAAATCAAAACAAATTGGGAGAAATAAAACTTTTTAAAATAATTTAAAAGTCTAATAAATATAAAGAAAAAATTTATTTTGAATATATTCTTATAATATTGTAAGGGATGCTTCGAAGATGTTATAATGGAGGAAAATAATAGCACCTGCAATATATGTTGAAAAAACATTCTTGCCGTAATTTTGTCAAAAAGGTTAAAAAGGACCTTGCTTGGAAAACAATGGAATGATTCCTTTCAACCCATTTTATAAAAAGTCAATCAATGGTAAAAATTAATATAAACCGTAGTCTAGTAAATAGTAATAATGTTTTGAAATATATTTTTATGTAACATGGATGTGGATGATAATGACGTCCTAGTAGAAAATTACGTATAAACAACCTTAGATAATGATGAGATTGTGAAATAAGCCCTTACCGTGTACTTTTCCTTGGATGAGGGTTGGTTTATCACCTGTATAATGGTGAGTTAATTATTATTAAATTACACATGAATCATATAAACTAATATAATATCATATATGATCTTTTATCATTTATTTGTTAGTAATTTCTTAGTATTATCGTCGTTTCGGGTCTTAACTGATTTGTTTTCTGTTATATGATTTGCTATGTAAGTAATGTTTGTTAGGGATAGGATGTATCTTATTCATACTCATATTTTTATTACGTCATTAAATAGTATTATTAATAATCTATTGAAATTAGTCTTGAATGGATCCAATGGAGAATGAATCTCATCGTGTTCGTGGAGACGGTAATCCGTACGTACACACTAGCGACAATATCATTTTTTTGATATTAAAATAATAAATAATTGGATGGTATATTATATATACAGAATCATTATCATGTTATATTTATTATTTACATCAATTATACATCATTATCATTCACATTAAAATAATAATGTATTGAATAACTATTACACCACGACGTGGAGACGGTAGGCCGTACTTATGCACGTATGGTGCCATGTCATTCAAAGGATGGATAAAATATAGAATATTATTGTACCATATTTATAATAACATCACAGTATATAGAATATACTTGAGTTATTATTTTATAATGGAAACAAAAAATAAATAGGAAGTGGAAGAAGAAAGGAACTTGAAAGAGGTGCTGAAATATTTACCTCTTCTTTAGGTTATTCATTTTGATTTGCTAAAAAGGGATCTTTAGGTTAGAATTATGACTAAGGTAAGGCCTATAAGATGAAGGGAGGGTAGTTTAAAGGATATTTTGGTAGGTCTTGGCTGATCCAAATTGCTTTGAAGGTGTGGATAATAGAGAAGGGGGAGTACCCTTTTATAAGAGGGTTGAGGGGAACCATAGGAAATGATTAAAATATTATTTTATAATATATTCATATTCGTTTTATAATTTTTTCTAAATTGATTTATTTCGAGGATAATTAGTGTATGGGTATAAATCCACTCAACCAATAGGGTTTAGATAGTTTTGGGTCACTATATTAACTTTTTCATTTATATTTAACTCTTAGTTAAATAGTTTTACATTTACCATGTCTCTTTGTATTTTTATGTTATATGGTTAATAAACATAATATAACAAGCCAAGAGAACCCCAAGTGGTTCATTATTAACATGTATAACCTTATCTATGTCATTTATCCGAACATTAGATTTTTATGAATAGAATATCAATTAAAAATATAATATTTGTTTTAAAAATTCTTTTATGTCAATTTTCACACTATTTGATAATTGATTTGTGTGAAAATCATAAATTCATTATTAAGTCAAAAAATATTAATTCAAAATAAACCCTAATATGTCATATTGACCTATGAAATAACTGTAAATCATTAAAAGTATAAAATTAAATTTATTTTTATATTTTTAATATCAATTATTTAAATATTTGATTAATGAAGTAATTACTGCATCATCCTTGTGCCATAAATAAATTTAATTATTTAATGTCTAAAAATTATAAATAAAATACCATCATTTAGGATAACTTTGTAGCTTTATAATTAATATTTATATTCTAATTTATATTTTGTGTAACCCTATATTAAAAATGGTTTAGTTATTAATCATGAATTTAACACTTTTAACTCTTCATTGATTTAAATAATAATAAATATCCTATTCTAATCCATGGGGACCTAAATGATCATATTTCATTCATAAGGTTGTTTTTGGTCAAGATATACTTATACAATATAATTAGGACATGTGTTAGTGTATAAATAATATCATTTCTACCTTTAATTATCCTATTTACTTTTAACTGTGGTAATTAAAAGT
The DNA here is from genome assembly GCA_963277665.1 of Viscum album. Classification (NCBI taxonomy): domain Eukaryota; kingdom Viridiplantae; phylum Streptophyta; class Magnoliopsida; order Santalales; family Viscaceae; genus Viscum; species Viscum album. Next base: position 1,003,007,540 of record OY728121.1, on the reverse strand, counting down.
AAAAAGTTACAATTCCAAAAAAATTATTTTCATCTCAATAAACCACATTTTACATACTGATATAAACTGTGTCTCTAATATTTTTGAATTTAAATTCATAGAAACGATAAAATTATGGTTTATGAAAATTTGCAAAAGCTCTAATGTGGTGGGTAAAAGATGGTAAAAATTTCAATAAAATTTTTATATATCTAAAATTAATATAAAATTACTCCAATGAATTAAATTGTACTTATATAGGTATTAGGTGTATATTTGTATCTAAAATAAATTTAAATAAAATAAATATTTATTTAAATAAAAAGTCAGTTTTAACAAAAACTCAGTGTTTTTCACTATTCATCAAAAATTGAAATTTTAAGAAAAATACCAAAAATTCACCATAAGATAATTTCGATATAATGGATTCAAAAATGATGTCCATGTTGATAAATAAAATTTTTATACTTTCAAAAATTGGGTATTACTATTCATAACGACTAGTTTGATTGGTTGTCGAGTGGTAGAACATTCAAGTTTCCTACAGTGTAAGTTATTTCATTATTCAAAGGTAAATGTATTGTGGATGAATGGGGTGATACATTCTCCCCTCCATAAAATAATTTAATCCTTCTAATTTCTAGAATAATACCACCCAATAATATTCGGGTGGTTCTTCATCATATGTTCCCCATGTTCCCATGTTGCCTCTACAATCTTACGGTTTCTCCATAGAACTTTTTGCAGACGAGTTGTCTAGTTTATCAACACCTATTCTCTGGTATCATGAATCCTGACAGGCTCTTCGCAATAAGACAGATCAGGTTCGATTTCTAATTCTTCATCCATGAGTAAATGTTTTGGGTCAGAAATGTATTTTCTTAACAGTGATACATGGAACACATCGTGAACTTTGGAGAGACATGGTGGAATTGCAAAATGGTAAGTTACAGCCCCAATTCATTCTAGATTTTTGAAATGTCCGATGTACAAGGTACTCAATTTACCTTTCTTATTGAAAAGTATAAATCCCATCCATCGAGATACCTTCAAGAAAACATGATAACCAACTTTAAATTTCAAATTGTTCTTTCAGATATCGGCATAGCTCTTCTGCCTACATTGAGCTGCTTTGATGTGGGTTTGGATTTCCTTCACCTTTTCCATCATTTCCTCCACAAGTTCTGGGCCTACGAGTTTTCTTTCACCAACATCATCCCAACAGGATGGTGTGCGACATATCTTTCCATATAATGTTTCATATGGTGCCATCAAAATATTTTAATGGAATATATTTTTATAAGAATATTTTACTAGATGTAAATATTGATCCCACATACATTTAAATTCAAGTGATAATGATCTCAAAATGTCCTCTAAGGTTTTAATAGTCTGTTCTAATTGACCATCAGTTTGTGGGTGGTATGCAGTGCTCAAATGAAGTTCAGTATCCAGGGATTTATCAATATATTTCCACAATCATGATGTAATACATGGATCATGATCAGAGTCAATAAATAGTGGAACTCCATGAAGTCTTAAAACATCATTAATATATATTCATGCCAAATGCTCAAGTTGTAAATCTTCTCCTATAGAAATAAAATGTGCTGACTTGGTAAGATGGTCAACAATGACCCATATTGAATCATTCCTTCTAGGAGACTTTGGTAACCCCATGATAAATTCCATCGTAATATTATCCCATTTCCACTCAGGTATGGGAAGAGGTTTCATTACTCCTCCATGTTGTTGCCTTCCATCTTTCACTTGTTGAAAAACAATAAATATTGACACATAATCTGCAATCTCCGACTCCATATTTTCCCACCAAAAATGTTCCTTCAAATCACTATACATCTTGGTGCTCCCATGGTGTATAGAAAAATTGGAGCTATGAGATTCATCCAAAAATTATCTTTTCAGATCATGTATGCTAGGAACACAAAGTCTCTTCCAAAATTTCAAAATTCCATCTTCATATACGAAGTCACTCCATCTCCCGTCATTCAAAGCTTCAATCTTCTTTTGAAACTCTTCATCATCAGTCTGAGAACTCATTATCATTTCTAGTAAAGATGGTTTGGAAACCATTTGAAAATTAAATTATGTTTCACCTTACATGGTTATTTTCATATCCATCTTTACTAGATCCATGTATATAGGATCCTTTTCAACTCTCATCTTGTTCAGAACTCCATGACCCTTTCTGAAAAAATAATCTTCCACCATATGTGCCTTCCCCGAGTGGTATTGTATAGAGAAATCATAATATTTGAGTAGTTCAATCCATTGCCTTTTCCTCATGTTGAGTTCCTTCTGTGAGAAAATATACTTCAAACACTTTTGATCGGTATATATCTCACATTTTTTTACCATAGAGATAGTGTATCCATATATTCAAAGTAAAGATCACAGCTGTTAACTCTAGATCATGAGTAGGATAGTTTTTCTCATGAATTTTTAGATATCGTGATGCATAGAAAATAACATTATCATTATGCATAAGTAAACAACCAAGTCCTTTCTTTGAAGCATCACTATAAATAATAAACCCATCATTCCCTGATGGCATTGTCATGATAGGATCATTGACTAATCATATCTTCTATTATTCAAAATATTTTTTACACTCTTTTGTCCAAACAAATTTAACCCCTTTATGTGTGAGATTTGTTAATGGGTTATATATTCGAGCCAAATTCTGGACGAAATGTCGATTATAACCTGCTAAACAAATAAAACGGGGTACCTCGGTTAAAATATTTGGTGCTGGACATTCTTGGATTTGTCTTGTCTTAGAAGGATCAACAGAGATTCCATCCATAGAGACAATATTGCCAAGAAAAGAAATCTCATGAATCCAGAATTCACATTTGCTAAACTATTAGTATAATTCATTTCTTCCGAGGGTTTTTAGAAATGTGTGCAGTTATTTTCATGATCTTTGTAGTTTTTGGAGTATAACAGGATATCATCAATAAATACCACTAAAAAGTCATCATGATAATCCTTGAAAACTATATTAATTAGATCCATGAAGACATAGGGTGCATTAGTTAATCCAAAAGCCATTACAATAAACATGTAATGCCCGTACCTGGTTCGAAACGCTGTTTTTGGAATGTATTCCTTCTTCACACACAAGTGAGGATATCCAGATCAAAGGTTAATCTTTGAAAAATATTGAGCTCCATGAAGTTGGTTGAATAAATCATTAATGCGGGGTAGGGGATACTTGTTCATTATTTTTATATCATTGATCTCCATGTAGTCAATGCACATCCTCATAGACCCGTCTTTCATCTTATCAAAAAGTAAAGGGGCTCCCCATGGAGAAACACTAGGTTGAATATTTACCTTATTACTCAATTACTCTAATTGTTTCTGTCGTTCCACTAATTCCCATGTGTCCATTCTATAATGGGTCATCTATATAAGCCTTGAACTGGGAATTAAGTCAATGGAAAACTCAATTTCTCGTTCTGGAGGATGTCCAGGTAAATCTTATGGAAACACATCAACATATTCTTTCACAATAGGTGCATCCTCTATATGAGCATTCCATTCCTCAACCACATTTATTTCATTATTTTCCTCCACAATAATTGAATTTAGTTGAGCTACTAGGGGGGATCTAGATAAGCATTAGGTAGTGATGTTTCTACTCTAAAGATAAGGTACACTTTATCATTATCAAAAATTGAAACCTCCTTCTTCTTAAAATAAATTTTCGCATTATGGCCCAAAATCCAATCCATACTGAGGATTATATCAAATTCAATCATGAGTATGATGATGAGATCAGAAGATAAAGAAAATGTATATTCCCTAATGGGGACTGATTCACAAAACATTGATGCAATGATACTTCCCTTAGGATTTTTGACTGACAACTCCCTTATTAAATCAAATCGGAAATATCTAATTTTTTTATAAAACTGGGAAAATATGAAACAATGCAATGATCCAGAATAAAATAAATCATTTTTTAAACTTGAGGAAACTATTAAATTAGCTACTACCATGTCTTTCAGAGTTTTAACCTCAGCAGTAGTGATTGCATAATCTTGCCCTTGATCCCTTGGACTCTTCTAAGATAAGCTCCACTGACGCTTCAGACATTCTTTCGCATAATGCCCCATTTCTCTACAATTCTAGAATTTAACATCGACAAAATCTTTCTTCCCTTTGAAATCATGATCTTGGGGGACTTTTTGACCACACTGGTAATAGACTGCCATTCCCTTCATGAAAGTACCAGTGTGTTTCTTCCCTCATTTACGGTAGGATGGATATTCAACATTTCCCTTCTTCCCCTTACTTCTATTTCCAGAGTGTTCAGCAATACTCTTTTTCTCTTGCTATTCTTTAAAGTCGTAAGACATAGAGAATTATTTTTTTGTCTTGATAGAACATGAGACAATGTCATCATACAAAGAGAAGGATTGTGAGACTGATGATCGAAGGATAAATGATTTTAACCCATCAATGAAATGATAAATCTTATTTCATTGGTAATGTATATAATCTATAGCATTCCCTGCTAACCTTGTATAGTTAGCCTCATACTTTGCAACATTCTCATCCACCTTTTTCCTCAGACTCAGAAATTGTCATTCCATATCTTCTTGATGGTCATGAAGAAAGTATTTCTTTAAGAAAATCTCATTAAACTCCCTCCATTCCATATTTGATACTCCTTCATCTTCCTTTGTATTTTTAATCAATGTCCACCATTGATCAGCATCTCCAGTATGGTGGTAATGTTCCATGGCAACTTTTTCCCTTCTGCTACTCCCCAAGGTGTGGAATATTTTTTCTAAGGAATTAATCCATTTCTCAGCTACTACTGGATTTGTACCCAAATTAAATGTTGGTGTTTGTGTCCTAATTAAGAGATCTAACATTCATCCTCTAGGTTGTGGATTAGGGTGCTCTATATGGGTAAGGTTATTATTCATAACCAGAGTGAGTTTTCCTAGTATGGTGATTAGGTGATCATCACCAGTTGCATCACCATATCTAGTATAATTATCTTGAGTAGGAGGGAAATCCCTACATGGAGTGCATTCATTGATATGATTTCCATTTTTTCCAATAGGATCCATTTATAAATAATGGAATAAACTAAATTAGTTTATAAATCTCAATACATAAATCCAAATTTGTAAAACACTTAACAAAAATTGAACAGTTTATGGATATAATCCTTAATCATAAAAATGGTTTCATTGAATAAGTTTATATTCATAAACCCTTTATAATGGTTTGTAAAGAAAAAGAGAATTATCCTAAGCATATCCCCTTAGAGTGTCGTAACCAAGAGCTCATCAAGGCCCGTTATCGTGCACTAGTTCCCATTCGAGTCTAACTCAAAGCCGTGTTTTCATGGTTTACCACTAGGTAAATATTTTCTAGTGCCGCCTCTACCTGCTCATATCTAGACAGGGATGTATTGCTCGGAAAACTCACAAAATCTATAATTTACCAAAATTCTAGGAATATCTTCTATACTAATCCTTAATATCTATATTAAGGATATGTTCTCTAATCAGAGTTTATCTAAATTGAGTTTCCAAGGTTTGTACTAAAATTTCTTCTATACCAACTATAACGCCCCCACCCCAGTTACCAAGAGTCGGTGCATTATTACATAACATAAGAATGATCACATAATATCAAGTCTCGATAGACCAATTAGTTTAGTATCCTTGGAAGTACTAGATCATTCATAAGGATTACATTACACCATAAAATGGAAAACTACAAAAACATTTTTTCCATGGAAAACACTGATATCGCATATACTATACATGCAAGTCAGTCATAAAATACTTCTTTACATCATGAGGAAAATAAAAATAGAAAGGGGTGAGATCAGATGCTCAGTAAGGATGAAAATATAAATGAATCATTCATAAATAAGAATAAATGATTAAGGAAATGTATAAATAAAACAAAATCCTTTTAATCATTAACATAAACATAATATGGAAAAGATAATATCAAATAATTCCATTTACTTATTCACATGGATATTCTACTAGTCCACTAATAACATGCAATATCAATAGCCAATTTCATAATTATGGAATGCATAATGCCAGACTTTAATAACCACATAGTCAAGACCATGTGTCAAACCTACAAATAAGATTTTTTCAAGGCCTTGTGGCAAGACACTAGATTGTATCATGAGACCTACCGATGCATCTAGGAGATATAGCGGGCTCCTCCAATCACTTACAATATCAAATGCATTCTTCATATGAAAAGGTTTAAACATAACATAAACATTCTTATTAAAACTAGCATATGAAGGGTCAAACCATTATCTATAATCCATGAATGGTGTAAAAATAACACATCCACAGTCAAAAATATCAGAAAACATTCAATAAAATATGGAAGTTTTGTATCATAATAAACCAACATCAAATTATCTTAAAATCGATCAAAGGATGTTGATAGAGATGAAATCAAGGCTATATGAGGGAAATATCTATTTTTGAAATCATTTAAATGTCAATGAATTATATAGAAAACATATATTTTGATGATATATTTATAATATTATAATTGAAGCTTCGACGATGTTATAATAGTGTAAAATATCTGCACCCGCCGTATAAGTTAAAAAAATTCTTACATTAATTTTGTCGAAAATGTTGAAAATGACCTTGTTTGAAAAAACATGGAATGATTCATTTCTACCCATTTTATAAAAAGCCAAAAAATTGTATAAATGACATTAACCCATAGTCTAAGAATTAGTAAACATGTTTTGAATATATTTTTAAGAAACATGGATGTGGATGATAAAGAGGTCCTAGTAGATAATTACGTATAAACAACCTCGGATAATGAAGAGATTCTGAAATAAACCCTTTCTTGTATTTTTACTTGGTAAAGGGTAGGTTAACCAATTTTATAATGGTGAAATAATTGTTATTAAATTTTAGAAGAATCATATGAATTAATATTATATCATATATGATCTTTTAACAATGATTTGTTAATAATATCTAAGTATTATCGTCGTTTCGGGAGATAACTGATTCATTTTCCATTATATGCTTTGTTATGTAAATAATTTATGTTATGGATATGATGTATCTTATTCATATTCAAAACTATATTAAGTCTTAAAACATTATTTTTAATCATCTTTTGAAAATAATACATGAATGTATACTATGGGGAATGAATCTCATCGCATTCGTGGAGACGGTAATCCGTACGTACGGACGAGCGACAATATCATCATTTTTATATTAAAATAAATATAATTGGATGGTATATCATATATAAAGAAACATTATCATGTAATATTTATTATTTACATCAATCACACATCATTATCATACCCATCCAATAATAATGTATTGAATAACAATTACACCACGACCTGGAGACGGTAATCCGTACGTACGCACTTGTGGTGACATGTCATTCAAAGGATGGATAGATTATTGAATACTATTGTACCATATTTATAATAAAATCAAAATATATATATGATATTGGATTTATTATTTTATAATGGAAACAACAATGAAAGAGGATGTGGAAGAATAAAGGAACTTGAAATAGGTGATGAAATATATACCCCTTCTTCAGGTTCTTCCTATTGATTTGATCAAAAATGATCTGTAGGTTGGATTTATGACTAATGGAAATCCTGTAAGATGAAGATAGTATAGTTTATAGGCTATTTGGGAAGGGGTTGGCCAAGCCAAATGGCTTTAAAGGTGTGAATTAGAGAGAAGGGTGAGTTCCCTTTATTAAGAGGGGTGAGGGGAACCTTTGAAAAAACAAAAACAAAATATTTTATAAAAATTCATATTCGGTTTATTACAGATCCAAATTGTTTTATTTCTAGGATAATGTCTGTATGGGGCTAAATCCACTCAAAAAATAGTTTTTAGATAGGTTTGGATCACTATATTAACCTTATCATTTATATTGAACTCTTAGATGAATTTTTTGACATTTACCATGTCTCCTTGTATTTTTATGTTATATGGTTAATAAACCTACTATAATAAGCCAAGAGAACCCCATATGGTTAATTATTAATATATATAACCTTATCTATGAAATTTCCCCAAACCTTATATTTTTATAAATTTTAATATCAATTCGTAATAGAATATTTTCTTTAAAAACCCTTTTATGTCAATTTTGACAGAATTTGATAATTGGTTTTTGGGAAAATCACAACAGCATGATTACTTCAAAAAAAATTAATTAAATAAAACCAAACATTTCATATTAACCTATAAAATTATTTTAATTTATTAAAAGTCTCAAATTAAATTTATTTGGATATTTATAAAAACAATTATTTCAATATTTCACTAATGAGGTAATTACTGCATCATCATTGTGTCATAAGTAAATATAATTATACAATTTCTAATAATTATAAATAAAAAACCATTATGTAGAAATATTTTTATATTTCCAATGAATATTTATAGTCTAATTTATCTTGTGTTTAACCCTATATTAAAAATGGTTTAGTTATTAATCTTGAATTTAATACTTTTAACTCTTCTTTGAATTAAATAATAATAAATTTCCCATTCTAATACAAGTGGACCTAAATGATCATATTTTATTCCTAAGGTTGTTTTTGGTCGAGATATACTTATCCAATTGAATTAGGACATGTGTTTGGGTAAAAATAATATCATTTTTATCTTTAATTACAGAATTAACTTTTAATAGTGGTAAATAAAAGTATAAAGTTACAATTCACCAAAAATTATTTTCATCTCATTTAACCAAATTTTACATACTGATATCAAACCTGTCACTCATATTTATGAAATTAAATTCATAGAAGCGTTAAAATTTTGATTTATGCAAATTTGCAAAATCTCCTAGGAGGATGGTAAAGGACGGTAAAAAGTTCAATAAAATTTTTATATATCTAAAATTAATATAAAATGACTCCAATGAATTAAATTGAACCTATATTGGTATTATGTATCTATTTTTACATAAAATAAATTTAAATAAAATAATTATTTATTTAAAAAAAGTAGGTTTTAACCAATAAATCTGCGGTTTTCACTATTCATTTAAAATTTAATGTTTTCAGAAAAATAAAAAAAATTAACCCTAAGATAATTTCGATATAACGAATTCAAAAATTAAGGCCATTTTGAAAAATAAAATTTATAATCTTTAAAAATGTGGGTATTACAATTCAAAATGGTAAGTTTGATTGGTTTTGGTGTGTTAGAACCTCAACGTTGCGTACAATGCAAGAAATTTCATTATTCAAAAGGAAACGTTCCATGGATTCTTGGGGTGTTACATATGTTGTCGGAGGTTGACACAGAAATGGTGGGGCCACGCGGGGTTATCGCATTGGTGTTTCCCCTGCCCCTGCGTCGGTGGGTGGGTGGTGATCGAGTCCCTAGTACAGCAGCTTGGATCCTGAAAGCAAAAAGATTAATCTGTTAATGCCTGAGACAAGGAGGTCAATGCCCAGTTCCCTAGCGCCACTCTGTCTTCCATGGCTTGTAATAGGGATCCATGGTGACAACATCACAGACCGAGATGCCCAATGTCCTGACGGCCCTATCATCTGGTGAGTTCTACGCCAGGCACACTATTTTCTTGGTCGGACACGACACCAGATAACTGGATCTAGTGACAGGTCAATCTAATGATGTCTCAAATGCGACTATTCTACATATTGAGGAGAACATCATCAATTTGGGTTCACTATTTTTGTTCTTTATGCCTTCATAGGGGCATGCGCGTCCATATGACTCGGGGGCGATGACACTATTTGTTTCCCCGCATTCTCACTTTCAAAAGGTGGGCGGCATCCGTCGTTTGTTTAGGGATGTTTTCTACTTAATCAAAACAGGATAATGGGATGTCAGTTCCTCCTTCCATGGATTCCTCATTGGAACTCGTCACCCTATTTGGGTCTCCGTTATAGACTTAAGACGTTGTTCGTGAAACTCTTCCCAATGCCATGTTTCGATGGACATCGGTTAATTACACAACGTATGTTGGGACATTCCAAAGGGTCCAGTCAGGGAAACATCCTTTGGTTGGGGGAGTAGTCATGTTGAGACATCATTGGCGTGTTTGGACGCTGGAACACCGACACATCTATGTTTCTTCCCCTTATGATAGGGCTTTTTGAGGGTGCGGAATCCTAAGGAATCCAGCGTCGAATGTGGGGAATTATATTCCATATACATGACTCCGTGGTTTTCCTCAGATTCCCATTATTAACATTGGGTATGCCGTGAGTTTATCATCTGGAAGAGATGGATTAGACAGATCAAAACATTGGCTAGAGTGGATCAGATAGGTGTATCCTCTTTAGGGAACACTGAAGATAGGGCTAACTCTTGGTTAGCTACCCGGTTACTTCCAGGAGCAGTAAAGAAATGGGGTGGCATGATCTTACCGAGATGTTGAGGCCCAGGTAAGAGTCAAGATAGACATGGATGATTTTAGGCTTGAGTCTCAAAGTGACTTCCTACGTATCTTCATGGAAGCGAATCAATGTTCGCGTAGTTCGTAGGGTGATGGGACACCTAGGGCGGCGACCCGTAGGGATGGGACCCGGAGGAAGTGAAACCTCTGAGTTGGTGAATCATATTCGGGTGTGCACGCAGCAGTTTTGTGCATAGTGGACAATGACCCGATGATATGCTAGGGCTTATGCATGGTTAATAGCACGGAATGGTCTGAAGCTCGAGGGGCAGACCAAAGATATGGGTCCCAACAGGGCAGAAACCAATGCTTAAGTGTGTTTGTGGGTAGAACTCAGGGAGGCTTCCTACATACTATGTCTAGGAGACAACGATCTATCCTTCATAGTTCATCAGATGATATCCTACCATCAAATAGGCTTCATCGGCTTACTGTAAAATAGGGGGATGATGTATTACCGTCGAATGAAGGGATCACAAAGGATTACTGATGGATGGGGTCACAACGGCTTACAGCTGGATGGGGTTGATTCTTAGGGAGGCTTCCTACATACCCTGTCTAGGAGATATGGATCAAACTTATATAGATAGAGTGAGTACAATTTAAAGTCGTGAGGGAAGAAAAGGAGGCTTGGTACACCGAGGTGAAGGGGGACAGAACCAATGATTGTTGGGATTGAACCTCGAGGAGGCATGCTACGTACCATACCATAGCAAGGATCAAAGTCCACATAGTTTGGGATAGTGTGGGAGAGTCGACGTGATGGTGGTCAGAAAAACCGGGTGTTGGGCTTGAACCTTGTTGTGGATTCCTATGTATCGTACCTTGGCAAGGATCAAAGTCCATGTAGTTCAAGAAGGTGTGGGCGAACACAGGTGAAGGTGGTAGAAACGACCAGGTGTTGGGCTTGAACCTCAGGTAGGATTACTACGTACCTTACCAAAGTAAGGATCAAATTCCATGTAATTTAGAATGGGTGCAGGGATTACACTCTATGCTTCACAGGGGTGGTTTCGTGGTCGATGATTGATCTAATCCCACATGAGTCATGCTCTGTGTGAGAAATAAGAGGCAACAAATACCTGAAAATCACGTCGTGAATGGTCCGTCCATGAAATGTAGAATGGGGATTACACGTGGTTAGTAGCCCAGGGAGAGGAAGATTGGGAATCATCCATGATTGAGGCCCTAGAAGATAGAGAATGGGATTTACTCTAGTGTGGAGGCCCAGGTGGTGATAATGCCCACTGGGAGATGGATACAGAACTGTAGAGAGGAGGAGCATCGTTCCCCATCATGACCTTTGCTGACTTTTTGCGTCGACAATAAAAGGAGGAGCAGCGGTGCTACCTCATACAATAATGTCTAGGGGCTTATGCTAGGACAACATCCCTTTCCCCGTAGACAAATTCCACCCCAATAAGGAGGATGTCATCCCCTTTGAGGGATGATCTCAATCCCATGGAGACTACTAGGCATGGACAATGTCCATGTTGTGGGACTCCACATAAGATGCATGGGAGAAAGTCATAGTTTAACGTCATGTGTTGAGAATGAAGGCACATTGCAGTTTAACATCCTTCACCTCAGACGAGGCGAGTTCACTCTCCACCCCCTAGAACTTACATAACCAGTACCTGATACACCTTGGTGAAGGGAAGGGACCAGAAATGCCGTGGTCAAGGGGTGTTATGGAGAGATCCGTTGAGGGGTCCACTTTAGCGTGGCTATGTGAAGAAACAATATCCATTAGCATGCCTATGCGAAGAATCATGAGTCCAAGCAACTTAATGGGAAGTAATTTCAAAGGGACCTTGAAATCACTTTGTGAAAACCTGGAGGGTTTCATGGGAAAATAAATTACAAAGCATGAGGATTCATAGGAAAGGGCCTCATCAAGCTCTGGTGCTCCATGTAGTAAAGGGTACATGCGAAGGTGTGTGCTTCACAAAGTGTTGTGTTCCAGCCTGAGCATAGGGTATAGGAGCATATATGAGGTTCTTCAAGATGTGGAATGTCATTCGCATAGCACTTCCTCACGATGAAAAGGTTCCTCATGAAGAGAGGTGTTGTGAAGAAATTTTCATCACAAAGTACTGGGACCATGCCTTAGCAAGTGGATCACGTGTACATGAGGGGTGTTTTGGGTAGCATAAACGCTCCGCGAAGACTCGAGTCCCCTTGGAGATCCCCCTCCATCATGAAGGCCAGTGGGATTCATGAAAGGAATCCCTCCTGAAATAGGGAGTTAAAAAAAGGAAAAGGGGGGCCACTTCATATAGTAAAAGTACCTTGCGTAGCTCATGGTTCCCAGAGCAGAGGATGCATCACGATTCGAGAGCTAGGATGTTGAATGATCGGACTGTCTATCCTTTGGGTTCATGGGGTGACCAATATTTATAGGTAATAGGAACCGCGATGTAGGACTCATTCAATGCAAAACATTCTCCACGGCGGGCTTGCAAACGTCAAAGGATCTCGTGGAGCGGCCTGCTTCCTTGCTCTGCGGTGGGCTCACGAACGTCAAATGCGTTCACGGAGCATCCCGCCTCCTTGCTCTATGGCGGGCACCGGGATACTGGGAATCCAGGAATGGTCTTCATAAGGCGTCCTTTGGAGGCCTTTTATTTCTTCTTCTTCTTACCACATTTTGTTGCCAACATAGCCAGAATAATTTTTATCCATATTACTTACTTCAAATTTAATGTCCATATGGACAGTGATATATAATAAACTATTATAATTCAAAAACATTCTATAACTATATAACCCAAAATTATATAATAATAACATTGTATATTACAATATATGTGACCTGAAATATCGATCATAAACAACCCTCTACCAAATATTTCCATAAATTTAATCACTTCAATAGATTGTAGAACACAAATCATTGAGTCTAAACAAACACCAATATCAAATTCTATTATTAAATTTCCATAAAAATTTATTGCATGAATAATACTAAAAAAATTATGAATTTAAATTTTATATTATGATTATAAATAAAATAATAATCATTTATAAAATTAAATATTTTCTAAATGGCATTATTTTTTGCAAAAATAATGATTAGTTATTATTCCTTATTATAATTTCAAATTAATTTTCAGCACTATTATTATAATTATTTTCAAATATTTAATTAATTTTTAAATCATGATATAAACAATATAATAAGATTCATTTTTTATTTTTGATGAAATGATTCATTTTATGATGGGTAGTGAAAATAATGAATCTTCATAGAAAACTCACTTTTCTTGTACTTTATTTATAAATGTAAATTATATAAAAAATTGGGTTTGAAGTAATATTATGTAAATTATATATCAATAATTAAAATATATGTTATTGTAAAAATTTGAGAATCTAATTTTGATAAAAAAAATATACAATATTGAATTTTTTTTAAAAGGTAATCTCATTTCATTTGCAAGATTTATTTTAAATTGAATTTTTTCACGTATATTAATTTAAATTCAATAAATGGATTATATATTTTAAATAAAAATAATTTATTATATATAATTATGTCAACATAATTTTCCCCAAAATGAATAGAAAAAAAAACATAAAAAAATATGTACTGTAGTAAATGTAAAATTTTGTTTTCTAAGGGTTAAAATAATTTGATTAGGGTTTAAAAGTTCCAAAACAAGTCTACAATATACTTCATAAAAATAAACACTTAATATAGTTGATAACTCTCAAAAATTAACCATATTTGACCTTTTTTCATATTAAATACATTGATACATTTTCTCCATTAAAAAATATAAACTATCCACATCACCAAACATATAAATAGCCACATGTCCCCTCTGTTAATAATAGAATTAAAACCTATTTTATAGGCCATTAAATGAAATAGTATTCTCCAAAAATCCATACCATCAATATAGATGAATTATTTTTTGTAGAAATACAACACAGTAATGAATTTTGGTCAATCATAATGAGGTTACCTGATAAAGTGGTAACGTTCTCTAACGAGCATTTTCTTTTTTCATCATCTTCCACAGACTTAATTATATTTAAACCTAGATTATATTATATAATAAATATAATAAATATATTAATATGTTATTATTTTAAAATCATGTCCTAAAACCATCTTCATTTCAATCACAATACTTATAGAATCGATATTCACGTGTACGATGAACTACCATCTAGTGAATTGATGTCATTCATTTTTTTGTTACCCCTCTAAATTTTGTGAATGATAATGGATATTTTAACAACTCATGTATTTAAAAAAATTTATAAACCATTTAATTTCATTGATGTCTTGTGGTATATGCAATACCACGTTATTCATGCACTACATGCAACACTGGTTTAGCATCTATTGCACGCAACACAACATTTATTTGAAACACCACTTACTATTATAATTATTTAAACAAAGAAATTATATCCTATCTATAAAAATTTAAGGTTTAAGGAGTATTATTAAATTTATGAAAATATTTATGACACATGATCATTTATAATTAATATTTCGTGACCAGTTAATTAAAAATGAAAAGAAACTCTAATAGAATATAAAATAAATCATTTCTTGAAAAAACTACTTTTTTGAAATTTAACTCATATAAGAAGGAGGTAGAGGAAGAAAAAATTGTTCAAATCCTTTTTGTAACTATTCAATATGTTATATATCATTTATATTTTTTTATTTCTAGATATGAAATAATATTAAATCAGATTTAACAAAAAGAATTACTATTTCTATAAGGAGGCATTTTTTCCACCTTTTGATGCCGTACATGTTTTAAATATATTTTATCAATCATTAATGAATTATGTTTGAAAAAATATACATATTCTGCAAAATATGTTTATAAATTTTTTATTTGGATTAATTTTTGATACGCTTCTATTATGATTCTTGTTTTGATGAAAAGCTACAATAATGATTTTTATTTAAAGATATTTTCTTTAAAAAATACAATGAAATAATATTTTCTGTATTAAATTTAAATTTCAATTAGATCATTTGAAAAATATAAAATTAAAATATATATTTTGAAAAATATTTTATAATTGATATTTTCGTAAAAAAAATTTATTTTTTAGATGGGAATTTTTTGGAAAACTATATTTCATTAAATTTTGGTAAATTTATATTAAATTTAATTATCCAGCTTTTATGTATTGGACTTTTACAAATTAAATACAAATTTGGATTCATAATGTCCAAATTTAGTAAATAGGTCTCTTATTTTTTCCCTATATGAATAGTAAACAAGGTAAATTTTGATATCATGATAAAGGGTAATTCAGGAAATTTGTGTTAAAATTAAAATGATAAAGTGTATAAAATAACTATAAAAATAAACAAATATTATTGGATGATTAAACAGATAAAATAAAATTATAATGATCCATCATTTGTTGTTTAATGGATAATTTTTGATATAAATTACAAATAAAATATTAAAATATATAACGTCCCTACCCTGATTACAATTGAACCAATAGCTAAACGGGTCACCACGGGGCCTCAATCATATCTCCACACATTTAAAGGGTTGTCAACTAATAGTGAGGGTCTCACGAGGTGATAGAGGTGATTCTATACCCTCATAATAGATTTTTAACAATAATATAATATTATATAAATAAATATGAACATTAGTAGTATTAAAATTTTAATAGAACAGTGAAAGAAAATTAAGTTCAATTTAATAAAAATTAACAGATGTAGTTTATATAATATATGAATTCATGACATGGTGATGATACATAATTGAATATAGTAAACAATTCAACATGTTTCAAAAATACAGCACACAAATTAGAAAAGTATTGAAAATCCCCATGAGCGATCCCCTTAATCATCCTGAGCTCAAAGTCAGTCTTTTGTTCTTAACTAAAGGTACAAGAACGAAAACTATCAACCTTGGTTATGAAACTATAGGAATAATTAGGTAGCAAGGGTACCCATGCATGTTGTGATATAAAATCTCAGTAGGGATGCACCCACATGTACACAGCTCAATCTATGCCGTGAATAATAATAAAAGAGTGTGTAGGTATAGAGAATTAAAAAAATTGATGAATAGGCAATAATTCATCCAGGTTCCTATGGGACACTTGACGATGATACTAGCATCAGATCATTTCCAGAATAAGATTTACATTATTTCAATTATTTCTATATATATAGTAAAAGATTATTCAATTTTATAACTAATAAAATACATTAATATTTTAATTTTTTTTACATATATTCAATTATAATTTTATTAACTCTATATAGCCTTGGGTTCCCATGGACACCCATATCTAAATTCCTGCCACAATCCATGTCTGATTCTTATCTATTTCACATATTCAATTCTTAATCACATGATCACATTGACTTTCATTATCATTTTAATTCAATTAATAGAAGTCCAATTAGACCCATATTGCAAAGTACATTAATGGGCATAAAACACCATATCTAGAACCCAATGAGTATTCGGTGCATCTCTATTTGTCTCACAATCCATTTATCAATAATTCATATATATATATATATATATATCATGGGTGTAGAACATCAATTAGTTAACCTCATGAGTATTATGAACATCACTCCATGTCTCACAACATGTTTATCAATCATACGTATATATATATATATCATGGTCGTAGAACATCATGACTATAATCCCATGATTATTAAGAGAATAAAACACTATATCACAGCCAATTTATGAATAACACACATATATATATATGAGTGGTGAAAAATGTCATTTCTAGAACCTTGTGAGTATTTGGAGCATCAATACCTATGTGACAACCTTCTTATGAATCAGAGATATATATATATATCATAGGTGTAGAACATCAAGTGTGGAACCCCAGGAATATTTTGAGCATCAATCGATGTCTTATATTCCATTTATCATTCACACACACAAATATATATATATATATCCCAAATATTATAATTTTTACATAATGAAACATTTTATGGATTCCCAATTCACATTACATCGGCATGGTCACATATTCATGTAAAAGAACGAGGAAAGACCTATCATGGATATAACATGCCATTTCCAATTTCCTTTAGACATTCCAATTAACATAAGTTGATTTATGATCATATAGTATGGATATAGACTAAACCATCCAAGATGTGTCATGTTCCCTAAATTCATTTCAAATATCAGAAGTTGTTATTACTACATAAACCCAAGGTGCATTCATACCGTCCAAATACATTACCTTTCATGTTTACCCATTTAATCTATACCATTTAACAAAAAAATTTGAATATACCCTATCATATATAGAATTTAATTCGAAATGACTATACCCTATCATTTTATTATTTCATATAAAAATATATCCCCCTTGTTTACCCATTAATTTTCCCATTTTCAATCAAGGAATATAATGCGTATAACCACTAATTACCCATCACATGCATCAATATGAATTCAACTATTATAATGAAATTACAAATTCATTATTCCCCATTCGCAACACGTGCTACGGAATAGTATACCCACAAGTTGTTAGAGATCGTATTCATTTCTATCACATTGGCATAGCTAGCTATTTTTTCCACTCACTCTTATACATTTCACATGATTTTACTCATCCATGATTCCAATTATAGTTCATTATAACCATTTAATTAAATTGCATCAACATGCATCGGAGGTGGTACATCTCCAAGAAAACCAAACAGTATTTATTTAAATAATCAAGCTTCCACATATTTGTATGCATTCAAAAACCAAAAATCATCAATAAAATGAAACAAAAAAAAACTCTTCTCCATATGTTTTTAGATTGAAGTCAGGACACCTCTGATGGAGGGGTTTTATTACAAAAACATGATTGTCCATTCAATCAAATCATTTATCAAAATTAGGTATTTAATTCAAGAGTTGAAGTCCAATTGATATAAGGATGTAAATAAAAAACTATTATATATTAACATTAAAGGCTATGTTGAGGACCTTATCTCCATGAATGTCTACGCCAAGGATTTCTAACTCAAACAACCACCTACTGGCATGAACACACTTACACACACAAACACACACACACACACAAAGAGAGAGAGATATATATATATCCTCAAACTCATACATGTGTTCCCCAAGCCATGAGGGAACACACACATTTATCATATATATATATATATATATATACCTAGTAATATGCGTATGTACATTTGAAATCGGTCATAACCCCCTGCAACAATTCCATCATGTCCCATAAGCACCACAAACCCTAAATAGTGGGCACAATGAAAAAATAAGGTACAAATACGTACCTAAAATCATCAATGGAAAACCAAATTGGCCCGAACCACCTTTACTTCGGTAGAGGTTATTGGAACAATGAACAACGTGTCCCGAGACACCGTCCTCAGAACACAAAATGAAATGAATACTAGAAAAATGATTCTCCCTAACACTAAGGTGTTTGGACAAACTCCATAAGCTGACGAATGGCCCAAATTGTTTTTGGAAATAAGGAGTAGATGGGGATGGGACCATACCTCGATTATATAAAGATAAATATCCCAAAAATATACCTAGAATCGGGAGTGACAAAGGGATATGTGGAAATGGGGTCAAACACTATATTGTTTTGGCCAGGGGGTGAATTGTACCTCTTGAATATCATAACCTAGATGGTCACACTTCCATGGATAGGGTGCTCGGTTTTGATCGCCGATGGCTACAGGTAGGGGGGCCGCACAACATTGGAATTATTGGGGGATTCCCTTTAAATGACACATCTAAGATGGATTATAAGGCCTCCATTTATATTTTCTAAAAAACTAAACTAAAAAATAATAATAATAATAATTATGAAAATAATAATAATAATTTCTATTATATTTAATATAATTATGAAATCTATTTATTTCAACTGTAATTTATTTACATTTTATTTCATAAAAATAAACACATATCGTTGTGTGAACTCAAAAAAAATAATGTTCTGATGCTCAGTTTTAATTTAGACCCATCCGGAAAATTCCAAAAATATCAAAATCCATTGGAATAACCACCTGGTCTAAAGCTTGTGATTCTACATTCATCCCACCATAAAATATATCATCCCCAATAAGACATTAGGAACTATGAAAACATCACCCAATCTCCAAAGTTCATGATTTTTTATTTGAATGATTGAATTCCATTTCCAATTCCAAACTCACCCTTAACCATTTCACAATCCCCATGAACTTAAGACTTTAATATCCTATAAAAAAATAGTTTGAACCCAAAACATCATTTAAACATTTAACTGAGCCCACATAAAAAAGATACACAATCCTTTCTTAATTTATTTAACCATCATCCCATTTGTGATTTCCACCAATGGTATGAGCTTTTAATGGAAAATTACTTCCATGTATTTTTGAGGGTGGGAATTTCAAAATAGGGAATGTTATAAGCATCTAAGAGACACTTATCACCTGACTTATTTAACTGGAAAACAAGATTACATTTGAGGCCATAACAATGGCTTCATCTAATAAATGGTTAAATCTAAATCTATCAACGACATCTGGGGACACCATCTTTCCAAAAAAATAAATTCTCAACCCAAAATACACACTCTCCCATAAACTAGAAAAATTTTCTTAAAAAATTTCCATCACTAGTTTTACACAACATTGAAAGAGGTAAATAAGTGATACAATGTCAGGATATCTATTCATGATGATTACTGGAAAAAATTGTCAATGCAACCCAAACAGAACTGTAATGCCTTCCTCCCCAAGGCATTCATCTGTTAACACAAGAACGCACGACGAAGTCCTTAACTAACATCTAGGGGAATTCCAAGGAAAATCCATCACAAGTCTATTTTCAATCTGTTATGTATCCACGAAAATAATGATATAATAAAAATAATCATTCATCCAATGTACATCCAAATAAACAAATACATATCCAACCAAATGACTTTTAAAAAATCAGCAATGCGTAAGAACGACACTATTTTTCTTACTCTATGATGTGATCATGATATGGTACATTCTATTGTAATTCATAAGAGAAAAAAATAGTAAATATTGGACACTAAGAATATTTTCCAAACCAATAATATTCTACTCATTATAGCCGTCGAGGTTCACATGCTAGCACAACATCAACAAAAACATGATTCCTATACCACCAGTGAAATATTTTTTATTTCAATTCATTATACTAGAACTCTTCAATCATTATTGGGGTTTCTATTGGGTTGTTCATATAGCCAACCTCATCGAAGATATTCTTCCATGTAAGCACTGAAGCGTACACTAGAACCAATGCCATGCTACCCACCTTAGGAGTTACCATGTCTTCAAAAGAAAATAATATTATCTCAAATTAGATATAGTTGTGAAACAAATTAAACACACATGGGATGTTCCATAAACCATAATAACCACACCAACACATAAAACTGCATGTTCACTAAGTCCAATGACACATCATCTCATCCCACCATATCTCAGATGATGAGGTATCGAGTCATCCATCACTAATGAAATGAGAGGATCACATGATCTCCTAAACCGTTAACCATGCCTAAGGAATGCCTAATTTTTTGAACTAATCATTCCTCAGCGATAGTTCCCATCAAATGAGATAATGTAAAATTGCAACCCCTCTGAAATAAGATTTCCATTTAGAACCGGTAGTCCTTGTAGGGAGAAAAACACCCAAATTGAGACAACATCAAAATCTCACAAATTAAGTTTGTTGTCTCAGGATCTAGAGCTGCTACCTACAATGGGATATACACATATGAAGCAGGCACGTCACCCCGCCCACTAGGCCATGCAATACAGATTCACTAGGCTCAAGAGATACCTTTTTCATTTAACCCTTTTTATAAATTAAAATCCCTTTAGATAAACACTAATGTCTCTATTACAATGTATACTATATGAAACATTTAAAACTACCCTTCCATGAGGGTTTAATCAAATGAAAAATTTCAAATCCAAATTTTAATCCATTTACATTTAAAACCAATCAACAATAAATCTTTCACATATTCTATAATTCCATTATATGGGTAGACATATACCAATCCATAAAGAACCCATACACTTTGCAGGTGGAATTTCGATCCCAATTAATTGAAAACATAATAAATTATAGAAGAAGAAGCCAATTAAATATCAAAAAAGAAAGCATGAATCTACATGCATCTAAGAGATAGAAAGAAGTTGTAATCATATAATCATGAAATTTTAATCACCCTTACGTGATAATAAGAATAGAAATATGATACAAGGAAAACATTATCGTAAAAACATCATAAAGGAAATAATCTAGAATGCTAAAAATATCACAGAAATGTTGAATCTAAACAAGAATTCTCATAAACAGAACAACATGGCATAACATTCGTTGTACTCGATCAAATCAGTAGGCAACCTATTAATGCAGCTACATGGAATGAAATATGCATGACATGTGAATCTATATGACTGGATTATGATGAATTCTACATTTCAAACTTGTATTCACATGGAAATGGTATAATATCATAAAAACCAGAAATCCATAAACATCAGAAATTACACCAATCACTAGAGGAGAAATCACATCCATCGTAATATAAAAAATCATGACATCCATTCCCAGAACAGGACACTTGGTCATTTCCCGTATGTTGTCGGATTAGTCCCAAGAAAGGAAATTATACAAGAACAAAGACATTCCTTGTCTCCTATACACCAACCCTAAATGGTATTAAAAATGTTACATTTCCCTCTCATGCCAGTTTTTGACATCAAGAACAAGATTTCCATTAAATGGGTTGCCGGAACAATCACCACATGGGTTTAAAAGCATCTCCCCATACACAAGAGGATATATAATTATAGAGAGGGTATCAGGAGGTGACATTGGGTTGATTTTAACCACATATCACATTTTTCATATCAGTATAATAGTATATAAATATTTTCCCATAGTGTAAGAAATAAATAGATAACAGAGAAGTGAAAGAATGATATGTTCAATTTAATAAAAATGGAAAACCCTAGTTTATTAAAAAAATAAATGCATGACATGGTGATGAAACATAATTTAATGTAGTAAAAAAATCAACATGCTTCACAATATAGTAAAAAAATTGGAAATGGATAATAAATCCTCATGAGAAATCACCTCAAGCATTGTCATCTCTAGCTTGATCCCTTTATCCTAACTCCATCTACAAGAAACACATAAATCAACATGGGTCTAACCAATATATGGTCAAAATTGTCACCAAGGCTACCGAAAAAGGGTGTGGGTTAAAATCTAAGTAGGTCATCACCAATCGGTGTTTATCCCAAACATAGTAGCGAGTAATAGTTAAACAATGTGTAGGTATAGATACGTAATAATGGAATTGAATAAATAAACAACAACCTATCCATGTTCCTAAAGTACACCTGATGGGGATAACAATATTATCTCCTTTATAGAGTAAGAGTTTGATTCTGTCAATTATGTCTATAAATAGTAAAAGTGTACAAAGATGTATAATGAATAAAACACATGTAATTAATTTTTTTTACAATTATCCAATTATCCCACATTTAAATGCATGTGACCCTTGGATCCTAGTGACAATTGTATCACAATGCATTCCATAGCTCCCACTAGAGTATGAACTGTTTATTATATTCAATTCACATTCATAATATCACATCAGATTTCATTATCCTTTTAATTAAATTCATATATAACCAACTTTACCTATAGTCCATTGTCAATTAATGGGCGTAAAACATCTTTTTTAGAACCCCAATAGTATTTGGGGAATTAGTTGTTGTCTCACAACCCATTTATCAATCATATATATATATATATATATATATATATATATATCACTTTAGTGTAGATTGTATTGTCTACAATCCCGTGAATATTTAGAGTATCAGTCCAT
The DNA here is from genome assembly GCA_963277665.1 of Viscum album. Classification (NCBI taxonomy): domain Eukaryota; kingdom Viridiplantae; phylum Streptophyta; class Magnoliopsida; order Santalales; family Viscaceae; genus Viscum; species Viscum album. The sequence continues at coordinate 1,002,984,161 of OY728121.1, read as the reverse complement.
GTCTCACATCCCGTTTATCAATAATATATATATATATATATATCATGGGTGAATAATATGATTTCTAGCACCCTGTGAGAATTTGGATCATCAGTCCCAGTCTCACAACCCCTTTATCAATCATACATGTATATATGTATATATATCATCGGTGTAGAATATCATGTCTATCACACCGTCAGTTTTTGGAGCATCATTCAGTGTCTCACAACCTATTTATCATTCATATATATGTATATATATATATATATATATCATGGGTGTATAACATCATGTATAACACCCTGTGAGTATTTAGAACATAATTCCATGTCTCCCAATCTCTTTATCAAATATATATATATATATATATAATGTCACAATTTTAACATAAATAAATATCTTATGGATTCCCAATTAACATTACATCATCATGGACACATATTAGGTTTAGAGCCTCGAGCAAGGCCTCTCAAGCTTGACACATTCCATTTCAAATTTCCATTAAAAAATTCATTTGAAATAAGTTTATTTATGATAATAAATCATTTGTATGGGGAAAACTATCCTAGATGTGTACTTTTAACTAAATTCATTTCAACTATCACAAGTAATTCTTATTAAATTAACCCAAGTAATAGTCATAAAATCCAAATATGTTCCCATTATTGTTTAAAAATTTTTTCAAAATCATTCATAGAAACAATCCCTTTGAATATAACCACTCATATAAACAAGACAATTCCACATGAGTATACCCACTCTTGATGAAATTTTATATTTAAAAACATCCCATGTGATTACCCACTAGTTTACCAATATTTCATTCAAGAAATATAATGTGTATACCTACTCATTACCCGTCACTTGCATCAAAATTAATTCAAATAATTTAATGAATTTTCCCATTTTTTAATCCCCATTCACAATCAATGATACCACAGATTTGGTCACACATTTTTATAGTTCATATTCATTCATATCACATGGGTATACTATCCCATTTGTTGGAACTCGCTATATTTTATTTCACATGGAGTTACGAAACAATGACTTCAATTATAGTTCATCAGAACTGTAGAGACCCGAAGCTTGACGTACATGGACATTACATTACATTTGCGGAATACTTAGTACATAACAAAAACACACACTAAAGGATCGTAATAGTTTAGTGTCTTTGGAAACTCAGAACGTAATCTTCTAATCGTGGTGAAAGTTCTTCAATATCTCCCATAAAGGTCATCCGTTTTTTTACCTAAAACCTTTTTTATATCCTGGGGAAAAGAAAACATAAAAGGGTGAGCTCAAATGCTCAGCAAGGGCAATAAAGGAAATAAAAATCATATCATATCTTTTTGAAAATCATAACCTGCAAAAGAGATCATAAAATCTTAATAAATCATAGAAGTGAAAATGAGATCCCCATAATCATAAAATGAAACTTGAAACTTTGTGGCATGCACACATAATCATGGAAAATCATTTCTTGTTAGTCATGACTCATTGCCAAGACTATCTTAGTGGACAAAGTCCCTTTCTGAATCGAGTAACCCTCGTTTCAGTCCTGTTTCACTGAACCGGTATAACCTACCGTTCCAGCCCTGTCTATCTCATGAGATATAAAATCTTTACCCAATGCATTGGAGGGAGATATAGGTCCCACCCATCTTATAATGAATCCTTTCTTATGTGTGCCACATAATCATAAAACATACATCATCGCATAACACATGTAACAAAAATGGGATTCTTGAAACATCATGACATCATAAATCAATTCATATAAGATAAAAGAATTCATAAAAATGTTTCCATCACAACATAATCAAATCCATGTAATAATAGGGGTAAAAACAGAACCCTTTTATTATCTTAGATGGAAAATAATTTTGATAATATACTTGAACTCCATTCTTGAGGAAAAAAAAACATTTTTTCCTTTCATAACATGTCATATGACTTTAAAATAAAATAAATTGATTAAAAATAAACTTGAAAACTTTTAAAGGAAGCTTCTTGGAAATAATTTTTTAAAAATCCATTCTTTCCGTATAAGTTAAAAAACATTCTTCGTACTTTTGTTGGAAAAGTCAAAATGTACCTCGTACGAAAAAAACGACAAAAGATTCCTTTCATACATATTACTAAAAACTCACCGAAGGGTAAAAATGGATTAAAACAATTGTAGGTGGATGAAAATAATATTACATATTGATGAAACATGGATGTGGATGATAAAATACACCCCAGTAAATACTTACGAATAAACAATCTCGGATAAAAATGAGATTGTGATATTTCCCTTACCTTAGGTCCAATGTGCTTCGTATGTGTCCGAACCTCCTGTATAATGATATAAATAATGTCATTGACTTATTACAGAATCATATTCATTGTTATGATATCATATATGGTTCACTTATGACATTATATTACCCGTTCTTTTGTAAATTCCATGTTAAAGAAGCGTTTTGGGTAAAATCGTTTCATTTATCGTAGGTGTTTTGACTTGTTGTTATTGACATCATTATTACTTATATCATGATTTACTTACTTCCAGAATATAAAATATGATTTATATATCATATATATTCAGTATATATATATATATAATAGATAGATAAATGAAAAACACCGTTCATGGAGACGGTAGTCCGTACGTACGCATGAACGCTGTTTTTCTTTCCTTATTGTCTTGAAATGGAAGTAAGTAGATGACATACATATGTATATATATACATAAATCCAGTAGCTTTATAATGACATATATTTCATTATTATTTCTTATATATACATTATAATCATTCTTAAATGGTTAACATGGAGAATGAATCTCATCGCGTCGTTGAGACGGTAGTCCGTACGTACGCACGAGCGATGATATCATTTCTATAAATATTGAATTGAATTGGAGTGGATTATACAATATATCAGAATCAATATGATGTTGTAATAACTATGTATAGTTATTCTTTACACCATTATACCCATCCATGTAAGGTGGTGGTGGAAAATAGATTACACCACGGCGTGGAGACGGTATTCCGTACGCACGCACGCGCGGTGATTTCTTTTTCCGTAGGATGGATAGATGGTAAAATAGGGTTGTTTCATACTTATAATAACATATCAGTATATGAGTGATACTGATGTTATTACTTCATAATGAAACAACCTAAGAAGAAGAAGTGGAAGAAGAAATAAAGATGAAAGAATTGGTAACGGTAATTACCTCTTCTTTGAAGTGCCTCTTTGAGACCTCCTCTTAGGGCACTAGAATTGGTCTTTGAGGAAGACCAGAACCTCTAGGATGTTTATAGGGAAGTGGAGAAGGAATTTTGGCAGGGGTTGGCCGAGCTTGAGTGCTCAAATTGGTGTGAGGAGGAGGGGGAGGAGGTGTCCTTTTATAGGGGAGGAGAGGGGCACCTTAGGAATATCTCAAAATATTATTTTATATTAAAGTCAAAATCGGTTTATAATGGTTCCAAAGGGTCTTATTTCGAAGCTAAAGTGGGGATGGGTCGAAATCCTATCAACAAATAGAATTTAGACAAGTTTAGGATATTATTTTAACCTTATCAATTAGATTTAACTCTAAGTTAAATAATTTAACTTTTACCATGTCTTTTTGTTTTCTTTCACTATATGGTTAATAAACTTACTATAACATGCCAAACGAACCCCAAATTGTTTATTATTAATATATATATCCTTATCTAAGTTATTTGGCCGAACCTTAGATTTTTAGGAATACAATAACAATTAATAATATAATATTTGATTTAAAAACTATTTTGTGTCAATTTTGACACTATTTGATATATGATTTTTGTGAAAGTCATAACAGAATTAAATGTTCGAACCAAGTTGATTAAATCAACATTAATATATCATATTAACCTAGAAAATTAATGTAATTCATAAAAAATCTCAAATTACATTTATTTTGGTGTTTATAACATCAATTATGTCAATATTTCATTAATAAGATAATTACTTCATCATCGTTGTGTCATAAATAAATTAAATTATTTTATGTCTAAAAATTACAAATAAAATACCATCATGTAGGATATCTTTTCAGCTTTCTAATGAATATTTACAATCTAATTTATCTTATGTATAACCCCATATGAAAAATGATTTACTTATTAAACATTGATTTTAACTATTTTAACCTTTCTTTAAATAAACTAATAATAAATGTCCTAATCTAATCCAAGTGGGCCTAAATGGTCATATTTTATTCCTAAGTTCGTTTTTGGTCGAATTACACTTGTCCAATAGAATTAGGACATGTGTTAGGGTAATAGTAATATCATATTTACCCTTAGTTACCCTATTTACTATTAACTGCGGTAAAAAAGGTAAAAAGTTACTATTCACCAAAAAATTATTTTCATCTCATTGAACCACATTTTAGTCCTTGATATTAACCGTGTCTCTCGGATTTTCGAAATTCCATTCACAGAAGCGGAAAAATTAAGTTTTATGAAAAATTCAGTTTTTGTAACTACCACTTGGTAGTTTCACTATTCATCAAAAATTGATGTTTTTCAGAACAATGCCAAAATTTCATCCTAAGCTATATTTCATATTCCGAATTCAAAAATGAAATCTATTTTACCAAATTCATAACATAGAAGTTGCATTAATTAATTTTATAATTAAATCCCGCTGTTAAAATAAATAACTTGTTTTTAGGAAACAATATATATCAAAAGATTGACACTTGATTATGTCTGGTTTAAATGTGAAATTACAACCAATGACCAACATTGTATTAAATTGTAAAAATATATTATAAATATACTTTAAAACCACTAAAATTAATAATTTATCACTATTAATTATTTCGATTAAAAAAGTTGTTTTTAATTATAATTTAGTAATTTTTCACTATTCATCAGAATATGAAAGTTATCCGAAAAGTACCAAAATTTCACCTTAGGATAAATTCGATACCCTGAATCCATGAATGAAGTTAATTTTGAAAAATAAGATTTACAGAATTTTAAAAAGTGGTTATTACTATTCATAACGGCTAGTTTTAATAATATTTTAATAGCACATCGTTGTTTAGTGAAACTCGGTATTGCGTATTACACACGCTATCGAGGAAGGTCGCGATTGCGTGTAATGCAAGGCAAGACAAGGATGCGTGTTGTGCAAGATCATTTTGGTGTAGCATACAACACAAGACATTAATAAAATTAAAAAGAATATTTTTTTATAAAATCTTGGGCTGTTACATTCTACCCCCCTTAAAATGAATTTCGCCCTCGAAATTCGTCGGGGTTATAAATGGTTTACTATTCGAAAGCTTCTTTAATAGAAACCCACATCGTAAAAAGGAATATCAAAACCAATATTTAAAAACAAAAGTATGAAACGTAATGGTTACCCAAATAAACTAATCATTGGGTTTCCACATAGGTGAAAATATGGATATGGAAGAGAAATCTAACCATCATGTTCTGATGGAGAGTGGTAGAGAACATGGCTATGGAAAAGCCAGTAATCACAAATCCATAGATTTGTGATGATATAAGGTACCATCTGATTCATCAGGTATAAGATCACTAGGACAACATTTTTGGTTTTCAAGATCATTTCCCCTAAAGTTGAAAATTTGAATTAGAATAAATACTTACTTTATTTTGGTACAATCTCACTGTTGTTCGTGCCTTGAACAATTTCCACTTCATCTCTTAAATAAATGAAGTTGAATTTGTTATTCGTGAAGTGTTAGCAGATCATGTGATAGAATGACGGGTCATTCCATCTGTCTCAAACAAAAGGTTAGCAAAAATTATATGCATAAATCGATCTATAGTGAGATTAATCATATATGGTTCCTAAAATGGACTTATACTTCATATATCATACTGCTTAATATAATAAAACTAGTTTCTACTAAACAGGGACTTCCTTTAGGCCAGTGGTAGGTGATAAAGGCCAGTCGCACTTCGGTTGTGGGTTCGATTCCTACAGCCTTGTCCGAAGCGATGGGATGTCGCCCGTCCTGCAGGTTGTCCTTTTTCCAAAACTATATTACTATAACATCCCATCAATAATATCGGAAAAAATTTCTATCCTTAAACAATACTAACTTACGTCCAACACAATCCATTCCAATCTTTAGGCTTATCCATAATATTGCAGTCCACTCTCATAACATAGTGAAAACAATTACCAGAGATTTAATATCATCGTTGATCCCCATATATCATAAGATATGTTTTGTTGGTCACATTACAAACATTCAAAGTTCTTAATCATGTATACTCTTGAATACCCATTGAACCTTAGTGAAAACATGAATGCAGTTAAAAGTTAACACTTTACACATACCAAAATCCTCAAAATTATTTATACTCAAACCATGATATCACTTAGTCCTTATATCAATCATTAGCTCATGAATACAATAAAACATCTCATTATCTTCTTATCCTTTCATTATGAACTTATCATCTACTTTCGAAAAGTATCTGAATAACCTTTCATGGTTACTGGTAACATTAATCAGACAACAATGTAACAATCCTTACATGTCTCTTTATTCCATAGTACCATGAGATTACTTATACAACATTACACATGATAAACATGTAATCATTCCACTACATTCTTAAACCATTAACCGAGCTTCAACAATTATTTCATCTCACATATCATTTGTAGTCTCTTCATCATCATCCACATAAATACTACCCATATGGCCATACTGATTCTCTTCATGAGTCTTTCCCTTAGGACATTGGTTTGCATAATGCCCATACATTCCACATTTAAAACACTTAACCATTTTTGATGTCGTAGCAATACCATTATCCTCATCCATGGTGTTAACTGAACCTTTTCCTTTGCACTTACTTGCTTTGTGTCATTCTTTTCCACACCCAAAGCATCTTCCAGTTCCTTTGAAACATTCTCCTTGATGCCTCTTCCCACATGAATTACATAGGGGAAATTGAACTTTATTTCCTCTATGATCATCATGAAACTCCATCTTTCTCTTATTAGATGAGTCAGGAAACTTACCAAATTTTACTTTATTGATCATATTATGAGATTGCTGATTCGGCATAATAATTATGTTTGGACTTCCAAATCCCATTTCATTATGAAGAATATCATTCCATTGTCCATCATATCCTCCATTATCGTGAATCATCTTGTTTCCAACCATTTTCTAAAACCCAAAAAGAATAGTGTGAGAGGCAAAAATCATGCTAGGGAAAACAACATAATAAAGGGGGAGTACCTTCAATATCTAACATCTTAGGTTTAATTCTATGACCGTTAGCATAGTTCTAGTACTATAACTTATACGTCTACTTAACCTTAGGGACATCCCTAGACATACCGTAGAAATATCTCTAGGGATCTCACTAACGTTTTCGCATCCTAGTTTCCAAAGGTTGACTAAACCTTTCCTCTGATACCAACTGTAGAGACCCGAAGCTTGACGTACATGGACATTACATTACATTTGCGGAATACTTAGTACATAACAAAAACACACACTAAAGGATCGTAATAGTTTAGTGTCTTTGGAAACTCGGAACGTAATCTTCTAATCGTGGTGAAAGTTCTTCAATATCTCCCATAAAGGTCATCCGTTTTTTTTACCTAAAACCTTTCTTTATATCCTAGGGAAAAGAAAACATAAAAGGGTGAGCTCAAATGCTCAGCAAGGGAAATAAAGGAAATAAAAATCATATCATATCTTTTTGAAAATCATAACCTGCAAAAGAGTTCATAAAATCATAATAAATCATAGAAGTGAAAATGAGATCCCCATAATCATAACATGAAACTTGAAACTTTGTGGCATGCACACATAATCATGGAAAATCATTTCTTGTTAGTCATGACTCATTGCCAAGACTATCTTAGTGGACAAAGTCCCTTTCTGAATCGAGTAACCCTCGTTTCAGTCCTATTTCACTGAACCGGTATAACCTACCGTTCCAGTCCTGTCTATCTCATGAGATATAAAATCTTTACCCAATGCATTGGAGGGAGATATAGGTCCCACCCATCTTATAATGAATCCTTTCTTATGTGTGCCACATAATCATAAAACATACATCATCGCATAACACATGTAACAAAAATGGGATTCTTGAAACATCATGACATCATAAATCAATTCATATAAGATAAAAGAATTCATAAAAATGTTTCCATCACAACATAATCAAATCCATGTAATAATAGGGGTAAAAACAGAACCCTTTTATTATCTTAGATGGAAAATAATTTTGATAAAATACTTGAACTCCATTCTTGAGGAAAAAAAACATTTTTTTCCTTTCATAACATGTCATATGACTTTAAAATAAAATAAATTGATTAAAAATAAACTTGAAAACTTGTAAAGGAAGCTTCTTGGAAATAATGTTTTAAAAATCCATTCATGCCGTATAAGTTAAAAAACATTCTTCGTACTTTTGTCGGAAAAGTCAAAATGTACCTCGTACGAAAAAAACGACAAAAGATTCCTTTCATACATATTACTAAAAACTCACCGAAGGGTAAAAATGGATTAAAACAATTGTATGTGGATGAAAATAATATTACATATTGATGAAACATGGATGTGGATGATAAAATACACCCCAGTAAATACTTACGAATAAACAATCTCGGATAAAAATGAGATTGTGATATTTCCCTTACCTTATGTCCAATTTGCTTCATATGTGTCCGAACCTCCTGTATAATGATTTAAATAATGTCATTGACTTATTACAGAATAATATTCATTGTTATGATATCATATATGGTTCACTTATGACATTATATTACCCGTTCTTTTGTAAATTCCAAGTTAAAGAAGCGTTTTGGGTAAAATCGTTTCATTTGTCGTAGGTGTTTTGACTTGTTGTTCATGACATCATTATTACTTATATCATGATTTACTTACTTCCAGAATATAAAATATGATTTATATATCATATATATTCAGTATATATATATATATATAATAGATAGATAAATGAAAAACACCGTTCATGGAGACGGTAGTCCGTACGTACGCATGAACGCTGTTTTTCTTTCCTTATTGTCTTGAAATGGAAGTAAGTAGATGAAATACATATGTATATATATACATAAATCCAGTAGCTTTATAATGTCATATATTTCATTATTATTTCTTATATATACATTATAATCATTCTTAAATGGTTAACATGGAGAATGAATCTCATCGCGTCATGGAGACGGTAGTCCGTACGTACGCACGAGCGATGATATCATTTCTATAAATATTGAATTGAATTGGAGTGGATTATACAATATATCATAATCAATATGATGTTGTAATAACTATGTATAGTTATTCTTTACACCATTATACCCATCCATGTAAGGTGGTGGTGGAAAATAGATTACACCACAGCGTGGAGACGGTATTCCGTACGTACGCACACGCGGTGATTTCTTTTTCCATAGGATGGATAGATGGTGAAATAGGGTTGTTTCATACTTATAATAACATATCAGTATATGAGTGATACTGATATTATTACTTCATATTGAAACAACCTAAGAAGAAGAAGTGGAAGAAGAAATAAAGATGAAAGAATTGGTAACGGTAATTACCTCTTCTTTGAAGTGCCTCTTTGAGACCTCCTCTTAGGGCACTAGAATTGGTCTTTGAGGAAGACCAGAACCTCTAGGATGTTTCTAGGGAAGTGGAGAAGGAATTTTGGCAGGGTTTGGCCGAGCTTGAGTGCTCAAATTGGTGTGAGGAGGAGGGGGAGGAGGTGTCCTTTTATAGGGGAGGAGAGGGGCACCTTAGGAATATCTCAAAATATTATTTTATATTAAAGTCAAAATCGGTTTATAATGGTTCCAAAGGGTCTTATTTCGAAGCTAAAGTGGGGATGGGTCTAAATCCTATAAACCAATAGAATTTAGACAAGTTTAGGATATTATTTTAACCTTATCAATTAGATTTAACTCTAAGTTAAATAATTTAACTTTTACCATGTCTTTTTGTTGTCTTTCACTATATGGTTAATACACTTACTATAACATGCCAAACGAACCCCAAATTGTTTATTATTAATATATATATCCTTATCTAAGTCATTTGGCCGAACCTTAGATTTTTAGGAATACAATAACAATTAATAATATAATATTTGATTTAAAAACTATTTTGTGTCAATTTTGACACTATTTGATATATGATTTTTGTGAAAGTCATAACAGAATTAAATGTTCGAACCAAGTATATCAAATCAACATTAATATATCATAGTAACCTAGAAAATTAGTGGAATTCATAAAAAATCTCAAATTACATTTATTTTGGTGTTTATAACATCAATTATGTCAATATTTCATTAATAAGATAATTACTGCATCATCGTTGTGTCATAAATAAATTAAATTATTTTATGTCTAAAAATTACAAATAAAATACCATCATGTAGGATAGCTTTTTAGCTTTCTAATGAATATTTACAATCGAATTTATCTTATGTATAACCCCATATGAAAAATGATTTACTTATTAAACTTTGATTTTAACTATTTTAACATTTCTTTAAATAAACTAATAATAAATGTCCTAATCTAATCCAAGTGGGCCTAAATGGTCATATTTTATTCCTAAGTTCATTTTTGGTCGAATTACATTTGTCCAATAGAATTAGGACATGTGTTAGGGTAATAGTAATATCATATTTACCCTTAGTTACTCTATTTACTATTAACCGCGGTAAAAAAGTTAAAAAGTTACTATTCACCAAAAAATTATTTTCATCTCATTGAACCACATTTTAGTCCTTGATATTAACCGTGTCTCTCGGATTTTTGAAATTCCATTCACAGAAGCGGCAAAATTAAGTTTTATGAAAAATTCAGTTTGTTTAACTACCACTTAGTAGTTTCACTATTCATCAAAAATTGATGTTTTTCAGAACAATGCCAAAATTTCATCCTAAGCTATATTTCATATTCCGAATTCAAAAATGAAATCTATTTTACCAAATTCATAACATAGAAGTTGCATTAATTAATTTTATAATTAAATCCCGCTGTTAAAATAAATAACGTGTTTTTAGGAAACAATATATATCAAAAGATTGACACTTGATTATGTCTGGTTTAAATGTGAAATTACAACCAATGACCAACATTGTATTAAATTGTAAAAATATATTCTAAATATACTTTAAAACCACTCAAATTAATAATTTATCAATATTAATTATTTCGATTAAAAAAGTTGTTTTTAATTATAATTTAGTAATTTTTCACTATTCATCAGAATATGAAAGTTATCCGAAAAGTACCAAAATTTCACCTTAGGCTAAATTCGATACTCTGAATCCAAGAATGTAGTTCATTTTGAAAAATAAGATTTACAGAATTTTGAAAAGTGGTTATTACTATTCATAACTGCTAGTTTTAATAATATTTTAATAGCACATCGTTGTTTAGTGAAACTCGGTATTGCGTATTACACACGCTATCGAGGAAGGTCGCGATTGCGTGTAATGCAAGGCAAGACAAGTATGCGTGTTGTGCAAGCTCCTTTTGGTGTAGCGTACATCACAAGACATTAATAAAATTAAAAAGAATATTTTTTTATAAAATCTTGGGCTGTTACAAGAACCTTTTAATTCAAGTCCTTCAAAATGAAAATAAGGCAGTAAATATCATAGATAACAAACCCATAGTCCTTTAATTAATAAAGAATCATCTAACTAGGAATTCATAGGAAATCCACACATCACAAAGAAAAGAAATATTGAAATGTATTCTCCGTATATTTTATGAATGAAGGATATGCACCTCCAATGGAGGATTTCTATTAAAAAAAATTATTTTTTACTCATATAACTGATTTATAAAAAAAAGGTACTTCAGTCTTGAATTATAGTCCAATTTATAACGTAATGAAAATATGAAACCGCTGTATTTTTTAATTAATGTAATGGTTTATGACCCTAGAACAAAAAAATGTCAATCCAAATTTTTCTAACATAAACAACTACACACTTTCACACATTCACTTCCATATATATATATATATTGATTCATATGTTCCCAACACTATGATTGAACATGAAAATAGAAGATATATATTTATATATATCAAAACATGGGAATACGCTTGGTCACCTTCATAACCGATCAAAAATTCCTGTAATAATTTCATCTGGTCTAAAAAACAACACAAAATCCAAAATAGTGGGTGAAAATAAAAATTCACGTACACATCATTTCCTCAAATCGACGATGGTTGACTGAATCGACCTGAACCACATCGCGTTTGGTGTATGTTACTAGTATAATGAAGAATGGGTCGTGATAACCACTCAAAATAACCCTAAATCAAAAGAAACCTGGAAATAAGATTATACCCAACACTAGGGAATCCCACCAAACACTATCGGGTGATTAATAACCCAAAACTGCGTTAGAAATAGGGAGGTGAATAGACCGGAGACCTTACCTCAACACTCTGCAGGGATATAAATATTAAATTCGTTTGGAATTAGAAATAATAAAGTGAGCAGTAGAAATGGGGTCGTGTGGTGTAGCGTTTTATCCAGTGGGTGCATATCACCTGTAAGAGATTGCATCTAGTAGTGGTGAAATTCTATGTAGAGGGAGAGGAAGTCGGTTCCTGCTCACATTGTTTTACAGGGAGGAGGAAAAATGATTATGGAAGGAGGGGGGGGGGGGGGGTATCCATCATATTAGGAAGGTATGATGGAGGAGAAGTCATTCCTTATATATTGTTTAAAACGTAAACAAAACAATAAAATACAAATAATAATAATAATAAATACTTTAAAAATATTTATAATAACCATAAAAATTCCTATAATATTATTATTATTATCTAAACATTTCATTTTAACTTTATTATTATTAATTTTATTTTAATCAAAATAAAAACACATCATAGAGACAACACTCAGAAAATTTTTGTAAAGAACTGACCTTAGTTTCCCAGAGACGGTGCCTTATTTTATTATATTGGAATAAAACAACTAATAGGCATCCCAAAGGGATGATTAGTTTAGTTTAATTGTAAATATGATATATACATATGTTCAACGTTACAACTTGATATGAAAACCACATACAAACCCCTTAGACACTTCCATAACTACTAAGTTATTTCAGAATGTCAATCCTAATAAAATTATTCATGTCCAAAGAAATTGAAACATAAGAATTTTGTGATCTATAACACTAAGTGAGGGTATGAAATACAACAGAATATAATATAAACATTATACATGGTGAATAATTGAAAACACATGCCTTTAAAAATAAACTTGAACTTAATATGGCAGAAATATGAGTTGAGTAAATATTTCAATAACAAAAAATAATTATGGGTATTATACTAGTCAGATAACCACATAAAACATCAATTCTATTTCCATAATGAGGGAATGCATAACGCAGGACAACATAACTATACCGTCAAGGCCTTGTGCAATGACCGTAAATAATCATTTTTTCAAGGCCATGTGCCAAGACCGTAGTTTGTCTATTGAGACCTACTGATGCACCGAGTGGCTATAGTGGGCCCCACATGACACATTATATTTCCATTGTATTACTCATATGAACGGGGATAAATATAAACAACATATACATTCATATTGAAATTAATATATGAAATGTAAATTACATTCCCCAAACATTAAGCATAAACAATAACCATTCAGGTTAAATTGGTTAATGGATTTAAGACAGTAAATCCACTGTCAAAATAATAATACATCATAAAATTAATTATTTTAAATGATACCATGAAATATAAATCCCAATAATATATAATAATCAACAAGAGTGTTAACATAGATGGAGATTCACTTAAAAAATCTTTGAGTAATCTTCGAGACAAAAACCCTTTTAATTTAAAACGAATAGTTATTTTTAAACAATATTTTTATAAAACCAGAAGTTTATTAATGTATTATTTTCATAACTAAATGATTTATTTAATAAATATAATGTTTTCCTAAAACATATTATAGGGTGACCTTGAAAATAAGAAAGAAATTAAGAAATTCCATTGAATCAGGATTGTCTTTCAGAAAAAAAATTAATGTTCCTTTTGAAATGCATAAAAATCCATATAATAAGGAAGGATTATGGTTGGTGTACATATATATAATAATCACACATAAATTATGAGGAGTACATAATAATTCAAAATAATTTCATCGAGGAAATTAGACAATCAATGTAAACAGATTAAAAATTGGAGTTCGGGTGGAAAACCTGTACCTTAAATCTGAACGTGTTCTTCTCATGAACATATCCTCCTGGAATATGAAATTATAATTATTAATAAATTATTTAAAAACCTATTATACATTTATTTAACATATCATATTTATTTTTAGTTTATTTATTCCCATATTGATATGTTGTTATATTGATTTCTATCGTTCCAGAGAGTTCGTTTTCTTTATTTTCCTAATCAGTTCATTTGTTTTTAAGTATTTGACTTCATATAGTAGGGGTGAAAATCTACATAATTGAAATTAAATGTTATTTATGAACATAAATAATTGTTATTTCTCATTTTTTTCTTTTGGTTACATGGAATGTGGATGAATCATTAGATGAATTATTAATGACATTCACTTAGATTATTTATTGGTATTTTGATTTATAAGGAAATAATTCAGTCATATGATATAATAATATGTATGTATACCGGTTAATGTATATTAATTAGGTTATTATACATATATTATGGACTGTTTCAACCATTATAATTGTTTCATGACTAATAATTAAAGAGAATTTGAAGATCAAAACTTCGTCATCCACGAAGGATATAAATTGGAACCTCATGGATGTTGATTTTGTTTATAAGAATACAAGGGAGGGAGTAAGAATATTGATGATGGATATTCAATTGACATGATATAATTCCAATATATATATGATACTAGATTTATAATGGTGATTTGGGGAGATTAAGTGAGGATAGGATAAAAAAAGAAGATAAATTGAAATAAAACTAAATGAAAAAGAAGGGTGCTTTACCTCTTGAAATAACCTCCTTGAGGACCTCCTTAAGGGAAGGTGTTTTGGTATTTTTGAAAGACCAGGAGCTTCTTGTACGTGGGGATTGACAAAGTAAAGGTAATTAGTAAGAAAATTTAAGATATTAAAGTCTTAGAGGATAGAATAGAAGAGGGCGTGTTGGGGGTTTTATAGTGGAGGAGAGGAGTGAATTTTGAATATTTAATTCATTATATTATTATTTCACTCAAGAAATCCAATAATGTTGTTTCATGTTACCCCACATAGTAATAAGTTCATGTGCGTTCCATCCAAGTGTCCATACATCACTTATGATTTCATAAATAGTGTATTTAACTGATAATTTCTATATATGGTATTTTACCATATTTCACTATGAATCCAACATTCAAGAATTTTAGAAAAATCCATAAAATTCACCCATACCATTTTTAGATGGGTATAATTCAAAATAAAAACAAATCTTCAGAGAATAATTTTATAATAATTATTAAATTATTTTTTTAAATAAAATCATATTTAATTTGATAAATAACAATTTTAAGGGTATAATTTATTTTATATCACATTAAAAAAACAATTAATATCTCATTAACTTGTTACCATAAAACATTAATTATTATAATTATTTACTATTCATAAGGGTCATATTAATATTAATATTACTATTTATAAGGGTATGTAACTATTCACCAAAATTTATTTTTTTTCTATCAGACTTCAAATGACTTACTGATCACTACTCTAGATAACAATTTTTTAAAATTTAAAAAATTGAAATGGAACAGTTATGCATAATGTATACATTATTAAATGAATTTATTTTAAAATACTCGGGTTGTTACAATATCCCCTCCTTAAAAAAATTTCATCCTTGAAATTCAAAAAATGTTAACTAAAAAGTTTCGAGAATGTCTTCAACATAAGCTCATCAGGCTCCCATGATTCTTCCTCCATCTTATGGTTAATCCAAAAAACCATTAATCTATGATTTATCCTATTTCTCAATAATTGTTCTTTGGTATCAAAAATCTATATAGGCTCATCACAATAATAGATATCAAGACCATGTTCTACTACTGCATATGTGAGTACATGTGTTGGGTCTGGCATGTATTTTATTAACATTGACATGTGGAACACATTGTGAACTTTTGAAAGACATGGTGGAATTTCTATATGGTAAGCTACAACTCCAATTCAGTCCATAATTTCAAATGATCTGATGTACCTGGGACTTAATTTTATCTTCATACAGAATTTATAATTCACTTACATGGAGATACCTTTAAGAAAGCAGTATCTCCTTTTTGAAATTCCAAATCATTCCTTCAGTTATAAGTATATATATTATTACTACAATAACTTATTTTGATACGGGTTTGGATAATCTTCACATTTTCAAATGTTTTCTCAACACGTTCTGGGATTATGAACATTCATTCACCAACATCATCATAGGAAGTTGGTGTATGAAATCTCTTTCCTTAAAATGTTTTCTATGGTGACATGTAAATGCTTGAATGAAAGATATTGTTATAGTAAAATTCTATTATAGGTAAATATTGTTCCCAAATGACTTGAATGTCATGTGAGAAAGACCTCAACATGTCATCTATAATTTGAATAGTCTGTTCTGATTGTCCATCATTTTGTGGGTGGTATATAGTGCTCAAATGAAGACATGTATCTAGGGCCTTATAAAGTATTCTCCAGAATTGTGATGTAAAATGGCGATTGCTATCAGAAACAAATGATAATGTTACACCATGAACTCTTAAAACATCATTAATATATACTATTTCTAAACATTCAGGTGGTAAATCTTATCATATAGTAAGAAAATGTTCTGATTTTGTAAGACGGTCAACAATGACCCATATCACATCATTCTTTCTTGGAGTCTTTAGTATCCCCATAATAGAGTTCATCATAATATAATACCTTTTCCTCATATGAATAAGAAGGGAATGTGTGCCTCCTCCTGGATGTTGTCTTCCAGCCTTTACCTATTGACAATCCTAACATATCGACACATAAGAAGCAATCACCCTCTTCATTTCTTCCAACTAAAAATTATCCATTGGAACACTATACATATTTGTTCCACCATGGTGTATAGAGAAATTATAGCTATGAGCATCATCCAATAGTTCCCCATTAGCACAGGAATAGTGGGAACACAAATAATTTTTCTGAATTGAAAATTTCAATTTCAAATATGTAGTAAATCAATCTCCCATAATTCACAACCTTAATTTTATTTTGAAACTCCTTATCATAATTCTCATAAATTTTTATCATTTCCAGTAAATGTAGTTTTGAATCCATTTGAAAACTACCATTGTTTCTCCTTCCATTATTATTCCCATATCCATCTCTACTAGATCTATGAACATTGGATCCTAATCAACTCTTATCATGTTCAGAAATCCATGATCGGTTATACTCAAATAATCATCCCCCTTATTTTACCTACCTCGTGTGGTAGTGTATACTGAAATCATAATCCATGAGTATTTCAGGAAATCATATTTGCCACATGTTGAGTTCCTTCTGTGAGAAAATACACTTCAAACGATTTTGATATGTATATATCTCTCATTTTTCACAATATAGAAACTATCTCCATATATTTAAAGAAAGGATTACAACTACCAACTCAAGATCATGAGATGGATAGTTTTTTTCATTAATTTTTAGCTTCCTAGATGCATAGTTAATCACTCGATCATTCTTCATAAAGACACAAAAATTTCATTCATTTTATTAATCATTATAGATAACAAACACATCATTCCCCGATGGTAGGATTAGGATTGGAGCATTCACTAACCTCCTATTCAATTCTTTAATACATCCTTCACAATAAATTTTCCATATGATCTTAACCCCTTTTTGTGTGTGAATGGTCAATATATTGGATAAATGGGAATAGTTCTGAATGAAACACCGATAATAACCTACTAAACCAATAAAACTACATACCATAGTTATGTTCGTTGGAGTAGGAAATTATTTCACAGCCTTTTCCATCCAAGGATCTACATATATTACATCCTTATAGACGTGGCCTAGAAATGAAACTGATTGAAACCGAAAATCACATTTGTTAAACATCCCATATAATTTATTACTTCTAAGAGTCTTTATAATAGTGAAGAATTGATTTTAATGATCTTAATACCTTTTATAGTATAATAGGATATAAAAAATTAACACAACCAAAAGTTCATCAAGATATTCCTTGAGAACTATATTCATTACATCCATGAAAATTGATGGTTCATTATTTATTCCAAAAGGCATTACTGTAAACTTGTAATGCCCATACCAAGTTCAAATGCTGTTTTTGGAATTTCTTCCTTCCTCACAAGAACCTTCTGATATCCAGATCGATGATCAATCTTTGAAAAATATTGTGCTCCATGATTTTGATCAAATACATCAAAAATTCGTGGTAGAAGATACTTATTCTTTATTGTAATAGCATTTATTTCCCTGTAATCAATGCACAACCTCATATACCCATATTTATTCTAAATGAAAATAATTGGGGAACCCCATGGAGAATCACTTGGGAAAATAAATCATTTAGCACTCAATTCCACTAGTAGTTTCTTTAGATCCCCTAACCCCACAATGGGAATTTTATATTGGGTCGTTGATATATTCCTTGAAATACGAATTAATTCAATGGAATACTTAATTTCCATCTCAATAAGATGTATAGGTAAATCCTCTAGAAAGAAATCAACATATTATTACACTACTTTCACATATTTAATATGAATATTTCTATCCTCTCCAATAGATATTTGGTTCTATTGCTCCCCAATAATTGAATTTAGTAGAGATACTAGTGGTGGATCTCTATGAGAACTAGATAGTGATGTTTATGTACTAACGACAAGGGATTACACACCATTCTCAGAAAGTGTAACTTCTTTATTCTTGCAATAGATATTCGCATCATAATTTGACAGCCAATTCATACTAAGAATTATATAACATTTTGTCATTGGTATGATGATAAGGTCTGCAACGAATTCACATTTTTGATTCATGATGGGGACTAATTGACACGCCTTTGATGCAATGATACATCAATATGGGGTTTTGACTGATAACACCTTTATTAAATCAAATTGGACATATCTAAATTTCTAGGAAAACATGGAAGATATAAATGAATGTGACGATCCAAAATAAAATAAATCCTTTACAATGTTTGTTAAAATGATAAATGTAGATGCAACCACTTTTTTAGGAACTAAAACCTCCATATTTGTGACCGCATCAACTTTTCCTTGATCCCATGGCCTTCGTTGGGGATCATTTACATGACGCATAAGACATTCATGTGAATAATGTCCCTTCTCCGTACAATTGTATCAATGAAAATTAGTAGATTCTTTCTTCCCCATACAATCCTGAGAGAGGTGGCCTTTTTCTCCACACTTGTAACAGACTCCCATTCCCTTTAGGCATGTTCCATGGTGTTTCTTCCCACAATTACTACATGATGGAAATTCAACTCTTCCATTCTTCCCTATTTCCATATTTCCTTTCCCAAAGCTTTCAACAGCCCTCTTCCTCTATTAAATTCCCTTATAGTCATATGACATAGAGAAATACTTTTTTGTCTTGATAGAAAAAGAAACTATATCTTCATATGATGATAAATTATGGGAGACTAAATTCCTTCAGAGGGATGGTTTCAAATCCTCAAAGAATTGATTAATTTTTCTTCAATAATTTCGTATGTAGTACACAAAATTCCTTGATAACATTTTGAAGATAGAATCATACTTTGTAACATTATCATCTTCCTTTTTCATCAAATTCAGAAACTACCTTTCCATATCTGCTCATTGTTCACAAGGAAATTATTTCTCTAGGAAGGATTCTTTAAAGTCCCTCCATTCCATCTATTTTTTCTCTTCCTCCTCCTTTTTGTTTTGTATTGATGACCAACACTATTACACATATCCTAATAGACGATAAACTGTCATGATGACCTTATCTCTTTCGTTACATCCAAAGGAAACAAATATATTCTCTAGGAACCATATGAACTGCTCAACTACAAATGGGTATGTAGTCCTATTGAATGATGGCAGTTGTTGTCTAATAAAGAGATATAACATAGCTCCACCACTTGGTGGATCCGTATTCTCCATATGTTTAAGGTTATTATTCATTACCTACGTAAGTTATCTCAATATATTAAAATGTTTCTCAACACCAATCACAACACCAAAGCCAACATCATTATCTTGCATCAGTGGGAAATCCATAAAGGGGACATGCGCGTTCGTGTGGCTTCCATTCATTCTGCTAGGTTACATTTCTAAATAATTTGATACAATAGATTAGGGTAAGAATCTTAATGTATAATCTAAATGTATACAAATACATGGCATAAATTTAATTTCAATGCATATTTAATTTCTTAATTAAAAACAAGGTATCTTTAATGAAAAATTTACATTTAAATCCTTCATAATGGCTTGTTAAAAATGTGAATTATCATATGAATATGCACCAGGAGTGTCATAACCGAGAGTGATGCATGGCCCGTTGTCGTGTAACAGGATAACCTAGGTCATGCCAGAAACTCTTTGTCAGAGCATTCACTCCTAGGTACATCTGTTCCAAAGCTACCTCTACCTACACTTATCAAGACAAGGATTTATTGTTTGAAAGATCCACATAATCTATTCCTTTCCAAAATACCAGGATGTTCTTGTATGTTTATCCTCAAATATTATCGTAGGGACTCTTCCCTAATATACGTTTTCTTAATCTAGTTTCTATGTTTTCTACTAAACATCTTTTGATACCAACTATAATGACTTGAACCCAGTTTCTTGGAGTTGGTGCCTTATATGATTATACTAGCAGACAATAATGAATATGAATCTTGAAGGACCAAGTAGTGTTTTGTTATTGGAAAAAAATACATACATTAGTTCAATGTTACAACTTGAAATGAAAACAACATAAAAACTTCTTATACGCTTCCATAACTCCTAGGTTATTTCAGCATGTGAATCATAATAAAATTATTCATATCCTAAAAAATTGATAAATACGAATTGTGTGAGATAAAACTCTATGTAAGGGTAAAAAATACAATAGATGATATCATACACATTAGACATGGTGAATAATTGAATACACATGCCATAAAAAATGAACTTGAACAAAATATATAAAATATATGAGCTGAGTAAATATTCTCATAATATAACATAATCATGGGTATTCTACTTGTAAAATATCCACATAAAAAATCAATAACATTTCCATAAGGAGGGAATGAAAAGTGCGGGAATACATAACGATACAATCAAGGCCATGTGCCAAAACCATAAAGATTCATTATGTGAAGGCATTGTTCCAAGACCGTAGTTTATCCCAGGAGACCTACCGATTCTGCGAGGGGCTATAGCAGGCCCCACCAAAAATTTTCTTTGTAAAATGCCTTCTTCATATAAATAGGGAGTTATATAATCGAGATATAAATTCATATGGAAACTAATATATGAAATGTAAATAATATTCCCCATACATTAAGCATAAACACTAACCATCCCGAGTAAATTGGTGAATGGAATTAAGATAGTAATTCCAAATTAAAAATAATAATAAACCATTAAATTAAATATAGTAGATGATTCCATGAAATATTAATCCCAATAATACATTTGAATCAGCAGTTGTGTTGAAATAGATAAAGATACTCTTATAAAATCATCAACTAATCTTTGAGATAAAAAACCATTTAATTTTAAAATAAGAGTTCTTTGGGAAAAATATTTTTATAAAACCAAAAGTGAATTAAGGTGGTATTTTCATAATAAAATGATTTATTTTATAAATATAATGGTTTCCAAAAAAAGATTATTGGGTGCCCTTTAAAAAAGGTAAGAATTTCAGAAATTCCCTTGAATCAGGCACGTCTTTTGGAAAAAATATTTAATGTTCCTTTTATAATGTGTAACTATCCATAAAATAAAGAAGTATTATTGTTGGTGTACATATATAGAATAATAAAAAATAATTTTTCTGGGGTAAATAATAATTTATATGAATTTTATCGAGGTAATTATGCAATCAAAGTAACCCGAATTAAAATGGGAGTTTGGGAAGAAAACACTTAACATAAATCCGAATGTGTTCCACTCTTGAACATAAGCTCCATCAATATGAAATTATACTTATTATTAAATAATTTAAGAACCTATTATAGTTGAATTTATTTTATCATAATTCTATTTAGTTTATTTATGGCCTTATTGATATGTTATTACATTGATTCCTGTCGTTCTGGAGTGTTCGTTTTCATTATTTTCATAATTGTTTCACTTGTTTTTAAGTAATTTAGTTCATATGGAATGTTTTTAAATCCCCATAATTAATATTTAATATTAATTATTAACATCCATAATTTTTAATATTCATTTTTATCATTTGGTTACAATGAATGAGGATAAATCATTAGATGAAATATTAATAACATTCACTGAGATTATTTAGCGTTATTTTGATTTATTAGGATCAAGTTTGGTCATACAATTTAATAATATTTATGTATACTTGTTATTTTATATTAATTATGTTATTATACATATATTATAGTCTATATGATCAATAAAAATGGTTTCATGAACAGTACTGAAAGATAATTTGAAGAACGAAACTTTTTCGTCCATGTAGTTTATAAATTGGAACCTCATGGATGTGGATTTTGATTATAAAAATAAAAGTGAGGGAGTAAGTGTATTGATGATGGTCCATCCATTAAACTAATATAAATCTAGTATATAGATTATACTGGAGTTATCATGGTCATATTGACAAAGGAGGTGAGGTGAGGATAATAAAAAAAGATAAATTGAAATGAAACTAAATGAAAAAGAAGGGTGCTTTTCCTCTTGAAATAACCTCCTTGAGGACCTCCTTATGTGAAGGTGTTTTGGTATTTTGTAAAGTAAAGTATCTTCTTGGACGTGGGGAGTGATTAGAGAAGGGTAATTGGGCATAACATCGAGGATATTCAAGGCGTATAAGATTGAAGTGAAGAGGTTGTGGTGAGGGGTTTTGTATTGTAGGAGAGGAGTGAATTTTGAATATTTAATTCATTATTTTTGTATTTCCCCAAAGAAAACCAATAATGTTGTTTCATGTGACCCATAATAGTAATAAGGTCAGGTGAGTTCGAATCAAGTGTCCATAAATCACTTATTACTTCATAAATATTGTATTCAACAAGTAAATTGTAAATACAGTTTTTTTTCATATTTCACTATTAATTAAAAGCACAATAATATTAGAAAAATCCATAAAATTCACCGTTACCATTTTTCTATTTGTAGAATTCAAAAAAGGCACTCCATTTTTCAAAAATGATTTTCAAACTATTTTTTTAAATAAATCATAGTTAAATAAAAATTTTTAATGGTTTAATTAGTTTTATATCACATTGAAAAATTAATTAAGATCTAAATATCTTACTACATTAAGAAAATACATTGTTATCATTATTTACCATTCATAATGGTCATATTACTATTTCAAAGGGTATGTTACTATTCACCAAAAATCATGTTTTTTCTATCAGACATCAAATGACTTAATGATCAAAACTCTAGATGAACAATTTTGGAAATTCAACACATAGAAGAGGAAAAGTTGTGTTTAATATCTAGATTATAAAATTAATTTATTTTCAAATCCTTGGGGTGTTACAATTATGTTCTGATGCATATTTTTTATTTTTTTCCATTTAGTAATTTCTAAAAAGAATCGAAAACCCTCGAATGAACCACATAGTAAAAATCATGGTATTATGAAAAATCAAAGTGAGTAAAAAAATGTGACTTTATTTTCCTCTAATACTTTAAATTTATCAACCTAGGAAAAAAGTTATAATATGATAAAATATAAATGAAAAATGTTAACCCAATAAATATATTATTTTCTGATATAAAGTTATTTTTTACTTTTTGGGTCATATATATTAAATCATTTTATTTATAAAATTTTAATCACTAAAAATTTATTGAATTAATAATCAGGACATAATACGTTATCATTTTTATATAGGGTGAAAAAATTTATATTTAAATATAAATATTCCTCTAAACTCTAGAAGATTTATATTCCTACAGGAATTATATTTTTAATTTTTAATGTGAACATTTGTATGAAAAATAATAATACAACAGTGATGTAGTAATTATTTTATTAATTGAAATACCGAGAAAATGATACAAAAACTATTAACATTAATATAATTTATGATACTAAATTTCGCCACGAATTTTATAGATTATCTTGATTTCATATGGATATCAGAAAATAATTTGATCAAAGTTAACTTTTTATCATGATATATTTAAAATTCAATGAAATGTGTAATGTCGAAATTAACTATAATGATATTTTATAAAAATAATATATCATAAATTATATTGAAATCACAATCCACCACAAAAATATGGTATAGATGATATAATGTTTTCATTTAATATTTTATTGTAATCATATATGTATAATTTACATCTATTTAAAATTTAAAATGAAGTTACCTTAGTTTAAATGAAAATATGTTAAAAAGGGTTAATCCCAATGATAGGATCTAAAATATTACCAACACATGTCTACAATGTCTTTGATTATGAGAATACAATAGTATCTCATCATATATTCAAATAAATATTTCTTTTTAGTATTTTCATTGAGATAGACTTCTATATGAAATAATATTCTGAAAATTTCTAAAATTTTCCCCCACATAATTTATAAAATAGAACCTCATACCTTAATTGTACACATCATATTAGAACATTTAGGTTAACCAAAATCTTCCATGTTCTCTTACACAATTCCTTATCCTTATTATAGATTTATATCCTTTCCAAATGACCAACTCTAGAGTCATTTTGAGGATATCTAAGGAGTAGTGGTACTCTCTCTAACTAGTCACTATATTTTTATAAAATTATAAATCTACTATAAATATATGTTATGAATATCATAAAATAATAAATTAAGAATAATAATTTATTATGAAATGATATTATGATTATGAACATGCCACTATGCTTCCCATTCAATAATGAACACGAATTGAATGTATCTCTCTGGAATTTGTATGACTTATTGTTTTCACATAGTGATACAATTAATCTTCCAACACTATCATTTATGAGCATGAATTGTTATGGGGTTATTGTTTATATATGATATTTATTAAATTATTATATTTCATTAATGGTAATATTATATCTCCTTTTTTAAACCTAATATTTTGAGAAATGATAATATCTATCATCTGTATGTATGACTTCCCATCCCCACAATGTAATGTTATTTATTATTCATATATGTTTTACATATATGGTAATGAGGATGAATTTTATGAATAAATAACATTATATATATGATATATATTCCATTATAATGAATATGGAATAAAATTATCATATAATTTAATTTTTTTTAATATTCTAATGAATATTCAATTTTCATTCATCCGTATGTAAAACATATCCTCTCCTTAAATGGGGTGTTTTCTTTTATACCACTAATTTTTATAATCGCCACGAATAGATATATATGATATATATATATATATATTATATTTATATATTTTCCGTAATTCATTAATTTACAAAATTAAGATCTATTTTAAAGTGCCAATGATAAAATGTAAATATATATACGAAGAACATACCAGATATTACAAGATACATATTATTAACATAAAATTGATAATATATGGGTAATATAATTTAACAAAAAAATTATATTTTTTTAAAATATATGAATGTTTATCATTGTTATATGTGTAATAAATATATATTTATTATATAGGTTGTTTTTATGAGTTTGAACAGATTCAAGACAAAATGTAGGGAAATTTATGTAACTTTTTATTTACAAGAGATACCTATCAGATTCGACACACTGTTACAATGATGGGTTTATATACATATATATGAAATTAGATATCCTTAATTTCAATTATTCTATAATATTAAAAGTTTTAATTGATTTCATTCCATTATAGGGAATATGATTCAATGGATACTCATGTAGTAATGAGATTTCTAGTCTCACATATATTTATGTGAGACTTATATCATATTCACCACTTATTTAATTTTTCAGGTCAATATAATAGCCATGAATGTATCATGTGATCCATTTATAAATTTTATGGTAATTTATATATCCATTTGATTTTCTCCCTCTCTTATGGGGTTTAATGTTAAAATTTTTACAAATCGGTAAATGAATTTTGAATCAATGTTCTTTCTTCGAG
This sequence comes from Viscum album, assembly GCA_963277665.1. Lineage (NCBI taxonomy): Eukaryota > Viridiplantae > Streptophyta > Magnoliopsida > Santalales > Viscaceae > Viscum > Viscum album. Next base: position 1,002,957,784 of record OY728121.1, on the reverse strand, counting down.
ACACATGTTATGTTATTCAACTAATCTCATTTAGTTGATGCATATATTTCTAATTTACATGTGTTTTCATGATATTTATTCCTTTTATGATATTATAATTTCCATTTCATTTAATCAGTCTTCAGTTTAAAATCTATTTCACTTCAAAAAAAACTGTTTCCAAATATTGGTTATAAGAGTTTTTAAATGATCTCTTATAAATTTTATTGGATAATGATTAAAATAGTTTTTACAGATTCATTATATATTTAATTGTTATTTTCAATGAAATATGTTTGAAATAGTTTTTATAATTTAACATTCATTATTTATATGGAATGGATATTTTCAAGAATAATTATTTCTAGTGATCATTCATCACGATTTCCAACTAAGTCAACATTATTTGATATAACATTTCTTTCACCAGGTGTATGATTTACAGATTCCATTATTATTATTACTCGGAATGGTTTATGTTTATGATGGATATAAACTTCTGAATTTTATTTCATATCAATGTTTTTTAAATTAATGTTTTTTAATTCATTTCTTTTATTGTGTTCTGGTTTGATTTATGTTCTAGTGGAAGAAATATGTATAATTATCATAATGTGTAGGGTGGGACCTATATATCCATCCAATTATTTGGGTAAATATTTATATCTCTAGAAATATATAAGGAATGGAATATGGAGTAAACTCGGTTCATTAAATGACATTTTCTGCAATGATTGTTTTAGGAGTAAACCATGACTACTAAGATGGTCCTAAGAGTAATCCATGAATAAAAAGATGGTATAGGGAGTAAAATCATTCTACTAAGATAGTCGTGGAAGTAAATCCAAGAATACTACAGTAATCATTTTATATGATAATTTTTCTACCTTAATTTCATTACTTATTTCTATATTATGTAATTATTAATTATAAATTTTCTCTCTTTAGGATTAAAATTTTATGAACATCCTATATTTATGAAATTATTTATATTTATATTCTATGATATGTAGTGTGTGATCTTATAGTTTTTTTATCATTATCTCTTACCCATATTCTTGTGTTATGCTCACATATCTGTCTTTTGTTACTCTAAATGGGATTTGAGATGAAAAATTATTATGTTTCCGTCCCCAATGTAAAGAATAAATGTTTTATTAATGATATACCTAGGAATTTTTCTATATTTGAAAATAATTTGGGAGATAATATTGATTTTTTATGGGTTACTTGTTAATTTTTCTATGAAAGATATATGTTTTCTCTAATATCCTAAACCACTAATCCTATATGGCCATAGGGTATGTATGTGATACATTATTTCATCATAGTGTTTAAATTTATGTTGAGAAAAAGTTTTTTCACAATTGTATGGATTATCCCATTACCACAGGATCTAGAGATATTGAATCTGGGCTACTGTATTTGTTATGAGAGGATGGTTTAGATAACTATCGAGATTGGTATAATTTCATGAGAATATATTTTATTAATTATAGATACCTTCATGGCTATATATGATCATATATTTTGTATCTCTTAAAATAATTTTTATATTTTATTTAATTATATTTTTAGGCCCATAATGATATTTTTGGAGACATGTATTATTCACGTAAATATGTGTTGGTTCATTATGTAATGAAAAATTAAAGGTATGGTTTAATCGTTGAGGATAAAATATTTAATTAATTTTGAATATTTAAATATTATTTTTAATTATTTTTATCACATTAATATATTTTATATGGATTATATTTACATTGTATTATAAAAAGTAAAACCCACCTCATGTGTGAAAACCAGTCATGCTAGGAAAGGTTGCAGGAATTGATATGACAACTGAAGTATGATAAGGGTGAATCACCTACTAATTAAATTCATATAGAACCTATTAGTATGAAATTTTATTTATTATTAAAACTCATTGATGGAAGATAAATAAGTTGAATGTTGGGAACATATTTTTTAACATGTTGATATCCATGTATTTGGATACCTATTTATTGTTTGATTAATGTTATTTTTTAAGAAATTATCACTTTTATAAAACTTATTATTATATTAATGGATATTATTTAGGAATAAAGGTTTAAATTTAATTTTAGATTTATATATATTTCTATTTTTTATATATTGTAATTCTAGTTATTTATATAAATGGTTATCATATCATATAATCATTAGAGAAATTAATTTTTGGTGTGATTCATTAACAGTGATAATTTTTATTTGGATATAAATGTAAATATATATCATGGAAGATAATGGGATTAAATAATTATGAATTCTTGGTTTTGAATATTTATTATTAACACTTTTTTTTGGAAAATATTTATTGAATGATAAGTGATGAACACTGATTATTACTGATATAATTAATTATTCTTTTAAAAGAATTATATTATCATATACATACTATTTTGGTATTAGTAAATGCCTAAAGATGATCAAATAGATTTTTATATTTTTCTGTATGTTTTTTGATATGAAGAATCGTGATTTGGATTCATTGGTTATGAATCATTAATCTTGAAAAATCCTCATTGGAGAAAAATCTTTCTTTTTGGTTCAGATTTATTAAATGATAAATCAAAAATTTTCAAGTAAGTGTATTACCTTATATTAACTATCTATGTATTAAAACATTTTCCCAAATATATGAAATGGATATTGGAACAAAAAAAATCATATAATTTTCTTTTGTTGAAATTTATGGACTTTTAACTGATCTGAAATTTACAATTTTTTATGGTCAACATTATAATTACCATGTTTTCTATCACACTCCCTATGATCTTGATAGTAACATTTCTCAACAATCTTTATTTTTTCAGTCACAACCTATTTTCTTTGATTTGTAAAACTAGTAATGAGTATCTTTTGGTAACCATTTATTTTCCAGCATTCCCTTTTGATAGGTATTTTTTAGAATAAATTTTAACATAGTGGGTTTATATTAATGAATGTCTCATGTATCAATACGTTGATTACAAAGATGATTTTTTAGGGAGAAAGTCTTTTTATTGGGTGTTGAATGTAACAAACTTAGTGTCTATATATATTTTTTCGGTTTAATAGTTTTATTTATATATTTATACCAATAGACCCTATTCAGAATTGTATTCATGAAATCCTAACATAGCTTTAACTATACAAAATAATTAGATTTTACAATACAAAATTTATTAGTGTAATTATCTAAACATGAAAAATATTACCTAGTAATAAATATAATAGGATTAAAAATATTAACATAATTAATAAATATATTCTAAAAATTTATATATATAATTAATTCATCAGTAAAAATTGATTTACAAATGAAAAAATACTATTGAATATAAAATGATATTTTTTGGAAAAACAAATTTGATTGTGCGACTTATTATTTTATCATAATAAAAATGAAAATAACAATAATTTTATAAATATAATCCTAATTATATTTTTTAATATATATCATATATTTTATATGGATATGACATGAAAATATATCAAAATTTACCAATAAAATAATAACTTTTCTAAAAAGGTATTTATTCTTCCTTTTGAGGGTGAAAATCCATTAAATATTGATTTTTAATGTCATATTAATTATTTTTGTAAAAATTAAAATCATATTTTAAATTTTAATATAAAAAAATATAATGATTTAATGATTTATATTTTTTGATTAGTCAAATGTTTTGATGAATAATGATAATATTGATTATTATATGAAACTGAAATGCCTTTTAAAGTAATTAGAATGTAATTTTTTTTGATTAGTATTAAATTTAAATTATTTTATTTATAAAAAATAATATTATAGTTTTTGATATCGATTAATTACATGAATTTATAATAAAAACATTTTATGTTTTACAAGTGCATTTTTTGGGAATAATTGTTTTGGGTATTTTACTAACATTATATTGAATTAAATTCTAAAATATTAGGGTATATTATTTTTAAAAAACAAATACCATATTTTTATTTTAAAGACTAAATATTGTAACAAGGCCCCATTTATTTTTGGTGAATATGAATAGTAACTATGATAATATTTATTACCCTAATAAGGGTAAATTGAGTAATTTTGGTAGAAAATAAAATGATGAAGACTATAATTTAGTCTAACCCATGTAATGAAGAAACATAGTCCCTTATCTCATTTAGATCTAAATTTATTTTTTAATGGAAACATTCCAATGAAAATGACTTATATAATATTTAAATAAAAAAAGTTAAAAAAGGCCACATTCTATTCCTTTAATATCCCTTGTGTTTCCACATTAAAAAATGTTATGTTATAAAATAATGTAAGTATAAATTTTTAAATAATCAATATATTATCCTGATATAAATTTATTTTTGACTTTTTTTCTCAAACTGATGAAATTACTGTATTAATAATATTTTATTCGAAAAAAAATTAATAGGTGAAATTCATGTTTTAAATAATAGAAAATTTATATATATGTTTACAAATATGATATATTAGAAAATAAATATTACTCTTAAATATTTAATACATATCTTCATCGTTGAATATATTTTTAATTTTTAGAAAAAATTACAAATATTATATGATTACACAACACTAATGTTGTAATTATTTTATTAATGGAAATATCAAGTAAATGTTACAAATAATATTAAAATATATATAATTTGGGATAATAAATGTTATCAATTAATTCTAAATATGAAGTTGTCTTATTAATAGTATAGTAAAATAATTTGTTCAATGTCATTTTTTATAATGATATTTTTTAATGACCCGGTAAGGAATACTATTAGAATTGACACAAATGGTATTTTATCAAAATAAAATTTTCTAAAATTATTTAGAAATCATATATAATATTTAAAAAAAATTATTTTAATTTATAAAATTTTTATAAGGCCCCAGCCTTAAACCTTACTTAATCTTGAGTTATTACAAGATTACTCATTGAAGATCTTTTCAGGATTAGGGTTTTAGAGAATTAGATCATAAATCTTGCACTACATTCCACATTCAAACAAAGTGGTTACATAAAGATAGTATTTGTTTATTCCCATGAACGGAAACATATTTAAAATAAAACATGGATTCTTTCTTGACACTTTATTGACACTATCATCATATCATGTACCTTTCCCTTGACGTGTTCAAAACATTTCAAATAACATGGGATGAGCATAAAAAGCTCAGTAAGGGTTATAAAAAATATGGAAATGAAACACGAGTTCTTATATACATAAGAATTAAATCATACTTTACCCATAAAACATAGGCAATTTAACATACCTCATCAAATCATGAATAAATCATAGAAATCATAAGACATAAAAGGTAACTTGAGGCTTTCAGAACATTCTTACGTAGGGAGTAACCCTCTTGGTTACGTTTGGAATACCCACCATAGTATATTCACTAAATCTCTTCAGAGAAAACTTAATGTTTCACTCCTTCACGTTACCCAATACATTGGAGAGCTATATCGCGCTCGCATACCCTTAGTTTATCACAAAACCTCCCGTCTTCATAATAATGCCCAAGATCCTCAACATAATCGTATCACATAAAACATGCATAAAGGAAACATAACATTTACACCATTCAATCAAAAGATATCAATACAAAACATTGATATAAAAACATTATTAAAACCATTTTCAATACCAATATAAAATAAAAGTAAAACATGGTATTTATTTTTCTTTTAAAAAAAGGTATGGCTTGTAGAGGAAGCCAAAACTCAAATAATGGTCACGTCGGCAGAGAAGTCATTCTCTCCACATACGTATGACAAAAACATTCCCTTTTATCATTTATTAAACGCTTCATATAAAAAAGAATCCTTTTGAATAAACGAAAAAGTCAAATGGGTTTATACACCGTATAGAAGAAGGTTGTGTATAAAACAAAATATGCCTCAATGAAAGAAGATTAAGACGAAGTCCCATACAAAGACGATATCCTTGAATTAAGGATAAATCAATTACATAATTATGTGTGACAAATGAATACACGAAATATAAGTGGATATTAAGTGTAAAAAATCCAAGTTTATTCACTAATATTCATAGAACGACATATTCATGGAGTACAAGTTTAACCCAAAAGAAACAAATTTGGGTTAAGAACTTCCCTTGCAAAAATTCGACAGCCTAACGGCGTCACTACAAAATACAGAAAATGAGTTGATGAGAGATAAAAAGGGTATGTCATCAAATGGAACTAAAATTTAAATCAATAAGAAAATATAAGAACATATCCCAACATAATAATTTGTGAATTAAAAGACATAACAAAAGAAGTCTTCTAAAAAGAGGAGGGTGAAAGGTTTCTTTACCGACATTGGTATCTTTCAAAACATACACCCCGTGAATGAAGGACAATACAAAAATGATGTAAATACTCATAAATGAAATTATATTACACAATGAGTAAAATAAATGGCTGTAGATACACCACTCAAAGGAAATTGTGGCAAATGTAGCATAAATCTCACGAGAATAAAAGTGAGATGAAAAATCCCTTATGAAAACTCGGCAGCCTAACGACGCCACTTAAAACATAAAAAATGGATTGATGAGAGGAAATAGGGTCCCTCATCATATGAAAATAAAAAGTACAGTATGAGTAATATAAAATAACATCCAAATCATAAGAAATATGAGCTTCAAAGGAATGACATAAAAGAGTGTACTTAAAAAGAAAGAGAGGGGTAGGGTCCCTTGCCTCAAGTCCAACTTGTCTTGTTCATTTCTTTATATTCCTGAATAATAAACATTGGTCAATTTATAATTCCTTAAGGACCTCCTATAAAGATTATTATTCAGTTAATATCACATATTTTAATGTTATAATAATTGGTTAATATTATGAGTTCATATTAGACGTTTTTGTCGATGTTTGGTACATGACTCAAAAATTGAACTTCTTGGAAAATAATTTTCCATGTAGTTATAGGTACATCATATCTAGAATAGTATTTATGTTTTAAATATCATATATATCCAGTATATATTCATTTTATACTATTCCATATCATTTGGAGATAAAAATTAAATGCACCGTTCATGGAGACGGTAGGTTGTACGTACGCATGAACACTACATTCATTTTTTGTCATATTAATGGAATTAAAACAAATTGAGATATATATATATGTTATAATTCCATAATTATATCCATAATTTAGATGTAATATATTAAATATATATCCATTATATATATGTACTTATAATAGTACATAACATTTTGAGATAAGAAATGAAATGTACAGTTCATGGAGACGGTAAGTCGTACGTACGCATGAACGCTACTTCCATTTCTATTTCATATTTAATGGACTAAAACATAATGATACATAATAGTATTTTAATTCCAGTATGGTATAATATATAATATCATTAAATATATCGTTTATATGTGACACATATGGTATTAACGAATCAAATCACTTTGATGGGGCGGTAGTCGGCACTTCCTTAAATGAAGATATCGCGTTTACCTATAATGGAAACCATAACGGTATGACATAAATTAAAAATACATGAGCTTAAGTAAAACATAAACATATTATATATCGTATATAAATATAGTGTCATCTTAATGGCCACCATTGACGGTGTTAGAAGAATGTGGAACAATCATCGTTTCGTGATGCAGAAATTCGCCATCCATAGAAACAGTATGTTCCTTAACCATTAGATGTATGTGTGTGTAAGTGTAGCACTAATACTTCTTATAACAACATCATAGTATATTTAATATACTGTATTTGTTACAAAATAAATGAATAAAAAGATTTTAGGGGGTTGGAGAAGCAAAATAAAACAAAAGGACTCAAGTGAAGACATTACCTTAAAATCAGGTAACTCCCTTTGGTTTGAGCTCAAAGGCTTCCCTGAGAAGACTTCTGCCCAAATTGATTCTTCAAAGAGTTATAGAGGGTTGTGAAGATACAAAATGGGCAGGGGTTGGCTGAGGCAAAGGCTTTGGAAGTGTGGGTAAGGAGGTAGAGGTGGGGGCCTTTTATAAGAGGAGAGGAGGGGCACTCTTGGAAAGTAAAGAAATGTTACTTTATTTTAGAATGAGTTTCAGATTTTAATGGTCCCACATTGTTTTTTTCGAGGATAAGGTGATAAGGGTTCGAAATACACCCATACAATAGGTTTTCGACATGTTTAGGTCTTAGATTTTACATTATCATTCCATTTTATTTAAATCGTTAAATAATGAGGTCATCGCTGCATCATCATGATATCCTAAATAATTTAATTTATATAATGTCTAAAAATTATAAAACAAATACTATGATGTAGGAAATCTTTTTATATATCCAATGACAATTTATAGTCAAAAAATTTGACATGTATAACCCCATGTAAAAATTGAATTAGTAAAACATCTCATGTTTGTGTCATTTTTACAATAACATTAAATAAAAAGGTATTTATGTCATTTTCAAACCAAGATGGCTCCATGGGGTCCCCATGTTGACGCATGGATTGTATTGGTCGGCCCTAACACATAAAATGGGGGTATGACATGTGTCTAGGTCATTTAATTTTATTAAAACATTATTCTTACCATAAACTACACTAATTTCCTCTAATCGTGATTAAAAACTTAATAAGTTACTATTCACCAAAAAATTATTCTAATAACATTGAACCACATTTTACTTCTTAACTACAACCATGTATGTCAGATTTTTAAAATTCAAAACACAAAGGTGGAAAAATTTCATTTAAACGGAAAAGCAGTTTTTATAAGTACTACTTAGTGGTTTCACTATTCATCAAAAATTGAAGTTTTTCAGAAAATTACCAAAAATTCACCCGAAGAAATATTTGATATTACAAATTCAAAAATTATGTCTATTTTAAAAAATTCAAAACATATAAGTTGCATTAATTAATTTAATAATTAATTCCTGCTGTCAAAACAAATAGCGTGTTTTTATGAAACAAAATGTATCAAAAGATTGACACTAGTTTGAGTCCGATTTCAAAGTGAAATTAATTTCAATGACCACTATTGGATAAAATGGTAAAAATATATTCTAATTTCACTTTAAAACGAATTAAAAATATAATCTAATCATATAAATAAATTATATTAATAATAGGTTTTGAATTAAAATACAACATTTTTCGCTATTCATTAAAAAATGAACTTTATCGGAAAAATACCAAAAATTTACACAAACTAAATTTTCATGTCCCGATTCAAAAGAAGAATTTTATTTTGTCAAATATAACACATAAAATTGTCATAAAGTGGATTTAAAAGAGGTTCGTCATCAAAAGGTGGTTAATCAACCTTTTAAAGAATATTAGAGTGTTTACGCTTAAAATTGGATTCATTTGAATTTTATGCCTCTAACATTTATTGGATGAATGTAAAAATATTTGAAAAACATATATAATCATTTTATAGTTAGTTCTGTTCTTTCCCACCATTAAAATGGCTAGGCGTTAACCACCATTTAAAATAATATTATTTTATTATTAGAGTGCAACGTAAGATTTCAAAGGAACTCATTTTCGCATATTGGGTACGCCATCGAGCATAGAGTTACCTTTAATGTAATATTAATATTTTATTCAAAAATATGGATAAATATAAAAATGTCATATTCTATTTTTACCTGGTGTGTTACATCCTTCCCCCCTTTTGAGAATTGCGTCCTCGCAATTGCAAAAGTGGGCTTGGAAACTCCATTGAATGTCCCACATCGGAAAAGGAGTAAATTAAACTATCACTTTAAAAGAAATAAAGGGAAGTACAATGGTCCCCCAAGTTAACCCATACTAGGATTCCATGTATGAAAATATGGATATGGAGGAAAAAACAAAGGGTCATGTTTTGATGGAGAGTGATAGTGAACATGTCTAGGAGAAAGTTAAACATAAAAAAATCACAAACATGTGATGGGTTAAACGGTATTGGATTCCCTAGTAGGAAAAGTTAACAGACAAAATTTTTGTTTTATGTTTCTCTTCATTGAGGAATTTATTTTTGAGCTTAACAAAAACATAAGGAGATATACTTACCTTTCATGTTGACTTACAACTTTTACTATATTCCTTAATCGAACTGATATTTTCTCCAAAAGATGAGTTTACAAGAAGACTTGTTCGCATTAAGAGTACTATAATCAACTAATTGAGAATTACCAAATCCACAAAAGAGAACTATATATTTCCCATGTCTTTAGAAAAAATCCAAAACCAAAAACCAAATGGTTAGTATGAGATCAGATAATCCACAAAAGTATAATCCTTTATAAATAGAAAATCTATTCTTAATCTCCAAAATTTGTCTAACAAAACCCAAAGTTAAACGAGGACCATTCGATAAACAATTTGTACATAAAATTATTCAATTTAAACCAATATAATATTGAAACCCAAATATTTGAAGGATTTAGTCACATAGTATTCCATATTAAATCATAACATTTATCTCCAAACAACATCAGTTTATCTTAATGTCTTGTATAGAAAAGTAATTAACCTAATCACATATCCTCCATGATAGGTTAATAAATTTACATAGATAACCCAAAATCAACTTACTCTTAATTCATAAAATCATCTAACTAAAAAGAATCAGTCAAACTAACCAGGGACTTCACGTATTCTAGTGGTAGGCGATAAATACCAGTCGCACTTTGGTTGGGGGTTCGATTCCCACAGCTTTGTCCGACGCGATGGGTTGTCACACGGTCTACGTGTTGTCTTTTTTCCAAAACTATATAATTCTTAAAACATTCCCCAAAACGAGATAAATTATTCAAAAAATAGTCATAAAATATTTTAACCTCATGTTTATCTCATGCCTTTCATTTTCCATCATAACATATAATAACCCATAATTACCTCAAAAGTAAGGATCATATAAACCCTAATTGTTACCTTTATAATTATTACCTGAACTTACACATAGATTGGTCATCTCATACATGATGCATTACTGAACATACCAAGGTTCAAGTGGTGATCATGACTCCTTGATAGTTGGTTTAGAACAATCACGAGTTTCCTCATTGAATCCCCCATTTCATCCAGTCTATTAATAAAAGAACCACCATAGTTTCTTTCAAACCTATTGTCACTTTTATTCCTACTAGATCTATCCATTCACTAAATATAGAAATGTTAGCGTGAGTATATCAAAAAAACCATCATGTACTAATGAGGAAGATATACTTACTCATTCACTTTATCTAAAAACCATGTCTCTTTGTGAAATCCTAACCATTATGGTATCATCACTTATTCTAAAAGAATAACCTAACCTCTAAAGTTATCTAAACTGACCATTGATACCAACTATAAGGCCCCAGCCATAAACCATACTTAATCTTGAGTTATTACAAGATAACACATTGAGGATCTTTTTTGGTTTAGTGTTTTAGAGAATTAGAACATAAAACATGCATTACATCCCAAATTTAAACAAATTGGTTACATAAAGATAGTATTCATTTTTCCCATCAACGAGGAAAAAATTTAAAATAAAACATGGATTCTTTCTTGACACTTCCTTGACACTATCATCATATCATGTACCTTTCCCTTGACCTGTGAAAAACATTTCAAAAAACTTGGGATGAGCATAAAAAGCTCAGTAAGGGTTATAAAAAATATGGAATGGAAGCATGAGTTCATATATACATAAGAATAAAATCATACTTTACCCATAAAACATAGGCACTATAACATTCCTCATCAAATCATGAACAAATCATAGAGATCATAGGACATAAAAGGTTACTTGAGGCATTCATAACATTCTTACGTTGGGAGTAACCCTCTTGGTTACGTTTGGAATACCCACTACAATATATTCCCTAAATCACTTCGGAGAAACTTTAATGTTTCACTCCTTCACGTTACCCAATGCATTGGAGAGCTAAATCGGGCTCACCCGCCCTTAGTTTATCATAGAACCACCCGTATTCATAATAATGCCCAAGAACTTCAACATAATCGTATCACATAAAACATGCATAAACAAAACATAACATTTCCACCTTTCAATCACAAGATATCAATACAACACATTGATATAAAAACATTATGAAAGCTATTTTCAATACAAAAATAAAATAAAACTAAATCATGGTATTTATTTTTCTTTAAAAAAAAGGTTTGGATTGTAGAGGAAGCCGAAACTCAAATAATGGTCACAATGGTGGGGAAGTCGTTGTCGCCACATACAAACGACAAAAACATTCCCTTTTGTCATTTAGTAGATGCTTCATATAAAAAAGATTCCTTTTGAATAAACGTAAAAGTAAAAGGGGTTTATAAATAGTATAAAATAAGGTTGTGTATAAAAAAAAATATGTCTCAATGAAAGGAGATTGAAACGAAGTCCCATACAAAGATGGAATCCTTGGATTAAGGATAAATCAATTACATAATTATGTGTGACAAATGAATACACGAAATATAAGTGGATATTAAGTATAAAACAATCATAGGTTATTCACACATATTCATAGAACGACATATTCAAGGAATACAAGTTTATCCCAATGAATCAAATTTGGGTTAAGAAGTTCCCTTGCAAAAATTCAACAGCCTAACGACGTCACAACAAAATACAGAAAATGAGTTGATGAGAGATAAAAAGGGTATCTCATCACATGGAACTAAAATTTAAATCAATAAGGATATAGAATAACATATCCCAACATAATAGTATGTGAATTAAAAGACATAACAAAAGATGTCTTTTAAAAAGAGGAGGGTGAATGGTTCCGTTACCGACATGGGTATCTTTCGTAACATACACCCCGTGAAAGAAGAAAAATACAACATTGATGTAAATACTCATAAATGAAAGTATATTACACAATGAGTAAAATAATGGGTATTACATACAACACTCAAAAGAAATTGTGGGAAATGTAGCATAAATCTCACGGGAATAAAAGTGAGATGAAAAATCCCTTAAGAAAACTCGGCAGCCTAACGGCGCCACTTAAAACTTACAAAAAGGATTGATGATAGAAAATAGGGTCTATCATCATATGAAAATAAAAAGTATAGTAGGGCTTATATAAAATAACATCCCAATCGTAAGAAATATTAGCATAAAAGGAATTACATAAAAGAGTGTACTTAAAAAGAAAGAGAGGGGTAGGGTCCCTTACCTCAAGTCCAACTTGTCTTGTTCGTTTTTTTATATTCATGAATAATAAACTTTGTTCAATTTATAATTTCTTAAGGACCTCCTATAAATATTATTATTCTGTTCATATCACATATTTTAATGTTATAATAATTGGTTAATAATATGAGTACATATCAGACGTTTTTTTCGATGTTTGGTATATGAGTCAAAAATTGAACTTGTTGGAAAATAATTTTCCGTGTAGTTATAGGTACATCATATCCAGAATAGTATTGAAGTTTTAAATATCATATATATCCAGTATATATTCATTTTATACTATTCCATAGAATTTGGAGATAAAAAATAAAAGCATCGTTCATGGAGACGGTAGGCCGTACGTACGTATAAACGCTACTTTCAATTTTTTTCCATATTAATGGAATTAAAACAAAATTAGAGATATATATATATTTGTTATGATTCCAAAATGATATCCATAATTTAGATGTAATATGTTACATATATTTTCATTATATATATGTACTTATAATAGTACATAATATTTTGAGATAAGAAATGAAATGTACCGTTCATGGAGACGGTAAGCCGTGCGTACGCATGAACGCTACTTTCATTTCTATTTCATATTTAATGGAATTAAAAAATAATGATACATAATATTATTTTAATTCCATTATGTTATCATATATAATATCATTAAATATATCTTTTATACGTACCACATATGGTATTAATGAATCAAATCACTTTGAGGGGGCGTTAGTCCGCTCTTTCTTAAATGAAGATATCGCATTTACCCATAATGGAAACCACAAAGTTATGCCATAAATGAAAAATAAATAATATTAAGTAAAACATAAACATATTATATATCATATATAAATATAGTATCATCTTAATGTCCACCTTTGAAGGTGTTATAGGAATGTTGAACAATTATCATTTCGTGAGGCAGAAATTCGCCATCCACAGAAATAGTATGATCATTAACCATTAGATGTAGGTGTGTGTATGTGTAGTTAGAATAATTCTTGTAAAAACATCCTAGTATATTGAATATACTGTATTTGTTACAAAATAATTTAATAAAAAGAGTTTATGGGGTTGGAGATGCAAAATAAAACAAAAGGACTCAAGTGAAGACATTGACTTACAATCGGGTAACTCCCTTTGGTTTGAGATCAAAGGCTTCCTTGGGATGACTTCTGCCAAATGTGAGGCTTCAGGGAGTTATAGAGGTATGTGGAGATACAAAATGGGTAGGGGTTGGCCAATCCAAAGGCTTTGGATGTGTGGGTAAGGAGGTAGAGGTGGGGGCCTTTTATAAGAGGAGAGGAGGGGCACTCTTGGAAAGTAAAGAAATGTTACATTATTTTAGAATTCGTTTCGGATTATAAGGGCCCCACATTGATGTGTTTCAAGGATAAGGTGATAAGGGTTTGAAATCCACCCATACAATAGGTTTTGGAAATTTTTAGGTCTTATATTTTACATTATCCTTCCTTTTTTTAAATCGTTAAATAATGAGTTCATCGCTGCATCATCATGATGTCATATATAATTTAATTTATTCAATGTCTTAAAATTATAAAAAAAATACTATGATGTACAAAATATTTTTTTCTTTCCAATGACTATTTATAGTAAAAAATTTGACTTGTATAACCCCATGTAAAAATTGTTTTAGTAAAACATCTCATGTTTGTGTAATTTTTACTTTAACATTAAATAAAAAGGTATTTATGTCATTTTCCAACAAAAGTGGCTCCATGGGGTCCCCAAGTTGACCCATGGATTGTCTTGGTCTGAAATGACACATTTAATGAGGTTAGGACATGTTTCTAGGTCATTTAATTTTATTAAAACATTATTCTTACCTTAAACTACACTAATTACCTCTAATCGCGATTAACAACTTAATTAGTTACTATTTACCAAAAAATTATTCTAATCCCATTGAACCGAATTTTACTTCTTAATAAAAACCATGTATGTTGGATTTTTGAAATTCAAAACACCAAGGTGGAAAATTTTCATTTAAACGGAAAATCAGTTTTTATAAGTACCACTTAATGATTTTACTATTAATCAAAAATTGATGTTTTTACGAAAATTACCAAAAATTCAACCGAAGCTATATTTGATATTCCGAATTCAAAAATTATGTCTATTTTACAAAATTCAAAACATATAAGTTGCATTAGTTAATTTAATAATTAATTACCATTTTCAAATCAAATAGAGTGTTTTTATGAAACAAAATATATCAAAATATTGACACTAGTTTAAGTCCGATTTCAAAGTGAAATTAATTCCAACGACCAATATTGGATTGAATGGTAAAAATATAATCTAATTTCATTTTAAAACCAATTTAAAAGATAATATATTCATATAAATAAAATATATTAAAAAGAGGTTTTGAATAAAAATACAACATTTTTTAATATTCATTAAAAAATGAACTTTATTGGAAAAATACCAAAAATTTCCACAAAGTAAATTTTGATGTCCCGATTTTAAAGAAGAATTTTATTTTTTCAAATATAACACATAAAATTTTCAAAAAGTGGATTTAAAAGAGGTCTGTCATCAAAAGGCGGTTAATCGACCTTTTAAAGAATATTAGAGTGTTTACGCTTAAAATTGGATTCATTTTAATTTTATGCCTCTAACATTTATTGGATGAAAGTAAAAATATTTGACAAACATATATAATAAATTTTTTGTTAGTTCTGTTATTTCCCGCCATTACAATGGCTAGGCGTTAACTACCATTTAAAATAATATTATTTTATTATTAGAGTGCAATGTAAGATTTCAAAGAAACTCGTTGTTGCGTATTGGGTACGCCATCGAGCATAGAGTTACCTTTACAGTAATATTAATATTTTATTCACAAATATGGATAAATATAAAAATGTCATATTCTATATTTACCTGGGGTTTTACAATTTTACAATTTTTTATTTTATGATTTAATTGAATTCACATAGGTATATTATATATTCTTTTAATATTTAATTTTTTTAATAAATGTAAAAATCAAATTATGCTAAAAAAGGATTATCAAAATTATAAGGTATAAAATAATGAAAAAAATTAATAATATATATTGGTTGATGACATTGAAAACATATCTCATCATATCATTAAATAAATGACGTTATTGGATATTTTTATTATTACTAAATACGATATAAGTCAATAATTTTTAGAGAATTCAAAAGATTCCTTCACCTTTAACCAAAAAATGATATTACTACCTCAATTATAGTAATAAATGATTTCCATTAATATGACCAAAATTCTTCCATATTCACTTAAATACATCGATATATTCATTATATAGTTACTGATCTTCCAAAAAGTCGAACTCTAGAGTTCTTTAGGGGAGACCTAAAGGAGCCATTTCGATGAAGAGGTAATATCTCTAACTGATAATGCTTTTTTTATAATATATGAATATTGAAATTTATTAAATATATATGATAAATTAATAAATTCAAAATCGTCAATATTGTGAAATTTTATTATAATTATGAACAGAACCCTTTATATCCCCAATCCCATTGAACAGGAAATGAATGTATCCCTTGTGCATATGTGTGCCTTACTGTCTCCACGTAGTGACACAATTGATTTTCCATCACTAAATTTTACAAAGGAAAATTATTATTGTATTAATATTTATATATTTTATTTATTAAATAATTATACATATATTGTGATATTATCATATCTACTTTTTAACATCCTAATATTTTAGTACCTGACAATGGAACAATTACATACATATTGCTTACCATCTCCATGATGTGATGATATCCGTTTTTCATCTTTATTTCACTTGGATAGTAATAAGGACGTGTTTTATGAGTATATATTATATATATAGTGTAAATTTATTCTATATCAATAAATATAATATGTTTTATTTCTTTTAATATGAAATGAAAATAAGAACATCGTTCTTTGGTACATACTTTCTATCGTCTCTATAAACATTGTATTTAACTATATAACTATAAGAATTATGATTCAACAAAGAATAAATATATAATAAATATATATATGATATGTATATTAATTTTATAATTAAGGAATTGATAAATCCAGATCAATATAGGTGGACCATGGATAACAAGACAAAACATATATGAAAAAAAAAACAAATATTACCCAAAACATAACATTAACGTCAATTTTTAAATAAATGTATAATATAAAGTCATAAACATATTATATATGTAATAGATATGTAAATATGTTTCTTTTGTATGTTTATAATAGACATATATTTATTATACATGAGGATTTAAATATTTTTTGATAGTCAAGCAATATGGTAGGGGAATTTCTTCTCATTTTATATTTACATGAGATAATTAATATATTCAGTTCTCTCTTCTTTTATGTGGAGTATATAATAATATATTACTTTTTTTATTATTAATTTCCTTTATTTAATGAAATTTAAATTTTTTTATTGTTATTATTTCATAGGGTTCATTATTTAATAGTTACTAATGTACTAAGGTTGTTTCTTATATTAGACATATTACATTAGAAAACTATCGTATTCACCAATTGCTTCATTTATGTGGTAAATATAATAATCATGTGTTTATTATATTATCCATATCCTTACATATATTGGAATAAAAATACCCAATTGATGATCTCCCCCTCCTTGGGTTTACAGTTCACAAGTTACCAAATGGATAATGTATTTTCCCCCAATTTTCCTAATTTGAGATAAATGTTATTTTATAAACATAAATTCATTTACAATAATCTTATTCTACCTTTTCACATGTGGTCTCATTAATGTCCTCACATTCTTTATATAATAACGTTGATGTACATTTTTTCAATTTAGATAGATATTTGTTTCCCATCAAATCAATGTGTTCTCAAAAAGATTTATATGTGGTTTAAAATTATATTTTTTTGGAATATTCAATGAAATTAATTTCATAAATGATTAACACAATTTTAATATCCTTATTTTATGTTATAAATTTAATTTTCAGTGAAATGTTCATGAAAATTTTCTATTGCTAAAAATATATTTTTTTCTAAAAGGAAATGATATTTTCCTCAAGAATTTTTTGTACTCATATTTCAATAACAATTTCAATAATACGAAACATTATTTGTTGTTACATATTTTTCACTAGGTATATGACCCATTGATTCCATTCTTATTCATAATTTGAATGGCTTTTTTTTAATATGGAATTATACTTTTTAATTTTGTTTCTTTTCAATGAGTTATGTTCTGATGAAATGTTTATGATACACATTGTATTTTATGGATTTTATATGATTTATATTATTCTGGTACACATATTTATGGATTTAAATTAGTGAAGAGTTGAAATATATCTCCCCAAAATGAATTGGGTAGTTATTTATATCTAATGAGATAGATATGACTAGAATGGGGAAATAACTCTGTTTGTTTAAGGACATTGTCCGATAAGATGGCCTTCGGAGTAAACCATGACTACTAATATAATCATGTGAGTGAACATTGAATAAATGTATGTTATTTGGAGTGAAACAATACTACTATGATGTAATTAAAATATATTTCGTGAATACTATGTGTTCATTTCTTACCACATTACTATATGAATTCATAGTTTGTATTAAATTTTATTTTTAATTATACATTTTTCTTGATGAAAAATATGTTCAACTTGATGAACATCTGTTTTATCATATTGATAACCATATGAATATATATTGATTTATTAGTTGACTAATTTTATATTGGGATAATATTTTTATTTTAGATAACATTTTTTTATATTAATGTACATTTTTGGGAAATAAATGTTGAATTTCTTTTAGAGTCCTAATTTTAGTTTGAATTATTGTGATTTTATTTATTTATGAAAATGGATATTTTATCATATATATTAATATATAAATTACTCTTATGTATGGTATATTCAGATTGATTAATGTTATTTGGATATAGATTATAAAATTTTTCATGGAAGTTGATGGGAAAAAATAAATATTATTTTTCGGGTTTCAATCTTAGTATTGTATAATTTTGATGAAATTTGAGGGTAAATAATTATTAAATGATCAATGATGATATATCAGTGTTACAAAAATAATTGATTATTCATTTTTGATAATTATATTGTCAATTAATATGTATTTTGGATTTTATAAATTTCAAAATAAATATATAATATATTTTAATATTCTCTAAAATATTTTTTGATCTATAGAAGTGGATTTTGATTCATCTGGAATTTGACATTAATCATGAATACTAATCATTGGAAAAGATTAATTTTTGTTTAATATTTATTTAAGTATAAATTTCAGCATTTCATGTTAGTTTATTTCCTTGTTATATTAATATAAATATAAAAATATTGTCTCAAAAATAGGAAATTGATACTGAAAAAAATGGTATCCATTATTTTTTCATTCTGAAAAATTTTCAGCTTTTTTAACAAATTTAAATTTATGGTTATTTGAATGTTAAATTTATAATGATAGTTTCTTCTACCAATATCCATGAAAAAAATGATAGTTATAGTTTTATTTAATGTGCTTTTTTTATGTTTCTAATGATATATTTTATGTGGAATCCTCGTTTTTGTATCTTTTTTTAAAATGCCATGCTTCATAAAATTATTTTTCAAATGGATATCTTAGTATTCATTTTTATGATGAGGTTTTATATGAAGGAATCATTAAATTATTATTATTTTTATAACCCATAAGAACATTGAGTGTAAATATCATTTTAAGGGGTGATGAAAGTAACTCCTCGAGTTTTTATGTCATTTTATAAAATAAAATAAATTTATAAGTTTCTTGTGTTATATGATACACCATGTCATACTTGTGCTACGTGCAACAACGACATTTCTTGTGTTACATTCCAGATATTGATTCTATAAAAATTAATTAATAATTGTAATTATTTATACAATGAATTTATAAACATGATATTAAAATGAAAGGATTAAATAGGATTATCATAATTCTGAAAATATAGTATAAAAATGTATATATATAATTAATTGATTGTGGAAAATTAATTATAACTTAAATTAAAACCCTTTGGAATATAAATGGAAATATTTCGTGAAAATCTATTTAACTTTGAAGAATTTTTTTTTATAATAATAAATTTTAAAACACTATAATGATATATATTTATAATAATCAATATATTTTTTAGCATTAATTATATTTTTTTAAAAATTATGACCTAAAAATGATTCCAATTATATAAATAAAAGAATTAATTTATAAAAATGAAGTTATTTATATTTCTTATGATATAAATGTTTTAAAAATAGTTTTGAAAATTTTATATTTTTGATTTTAAAAACTGATATTCTTAATTGAATATGAATATCATGAATTACATTGGATGAATATTTTTTATTTCTAAAATATGTATCTGGTGTTGATGAAGAGTGAAAATACTGGTATTGATTGTTAATTATATTTTATTTTAAATTATTCTCAAGGGAAAAATATGTTTTCAATTATATTCAAAATTTAGTTATTTTATTTTAATTTAAAATAATCAAAATATTGGGTTTGAAAAGGATTTTATTTATGAATTCATTAATATTTTTTATAATGTAATTATTCTGAAAAATTTATATATAATGGAATTTTGACAACATTATATTAAATTAAATTCTAAAATATCGATATTTTTATTTTTAAAAACTTGATTTAAAACATTGATTCATCAGATTAAATTATATTTATTAGATCTATTTTGATTTTTTGAAATTTTGAATAGTAAAAATGGTAAATTTTATTACCATGATAATAGTTAAATATGGTAATTTAGGTTAAAAATAAATTTATAATTATTGTAAAAAATATATGAAGTAGTTAAAACATTTGGGATGAAGAAAAATAGACCTATAATAAATAAGGATCAAAATTTTGTTTTTTAATAGACACATGTCAATGAAAATGAAATATATAATATTTAAACCAGTGAAAGTCATAGAATTCAACATTATTTGTCTTTAATATCCCTTTTGTGTGCACATGTAAAAAAATTATTATTATGAATGAATATAACTATATATGTTTTAATATATATATATATATATTTTCAAGATATAAATTTATTTTTACTTTTTTAGGTAACTTATATAAAATTATGGTATTTACAATATATTATTAAATATAAATCTAAAGATGTCACATTCATGTTTTTAATAATATATCATTTTTATATACGGGTACATAACCTATATATTCAACTATAATTATTCTTCAAAAATCCAGTAGATTTATCATCCTCGTTAATATTTATTTATAATTTTTTTTGAACATATATGTATTTTAAATAATTATAGAACACTGATGTAGTAATTATATTAATAATGGAAATAGTTAACAATTGTTACAAAAAATAAAGAAATAAATATAAATTGAGATAATTAATGTTATAAATGAATTTTATAGATGTAACTGAACTCATAATGATATAATAAAAAATATATCTAGATGATAAATAGTTATATTTTATATTAAAAAGTCTATCTAATGAATACAATGAAAATTGACATAAATAATATTTTATCCAAATAATATTTTTATTTTTTTTTCAAAATTTAAAAAAATAGTGAAAATAATAATATATATATAATGTTCAAAATTGATTTCAATTTTCAATTTTTTATTTAATTTACATCACATAAGTAAAATTTATATCTTATTATTACGGAATAATGTCTTACCATAGTGAAAATTAATGGTTGGTCCTATTACAACCATATCTAATAATATGTTCAAATATATGGCATTCTAGATATATTTTTATTGATTTTGATTTTTTTATAAATCAATAATTTGAGAAAACTCCAAAAGAGGCCCACAAATCAATTCTTAAAGGGAATCTCCTCCCCCAATAGTACAGGTAATTGTGAGTAGTCTAGCTCAACCTAAATTAGAAAAAATGCACTTCTACACTTCCCTATACAAATTATATTGTTTTTTGTCTTCCCAATAGACCTGATCTATAGTCTAATAAAGGATATCTATAGGAGATGTTTGGATGAAGATGAAATCGCTGTAACTGATCACTCTCATATTAAAATCCTCTATAAATCCACTAATTCTATGATATATATCACATAAAATGATAACATAATGATACTAAATATTATTAACTGTTAATATTACTATAAAAACACTATTAAACCCCTTTCCCAGTGATCAATGAATTGATGTATTGCTTGTGTGTACATATAGCTTACCATCTCCACATAGCGATACAATTCATTTTCCTTCACCATATTTTATGAGCGAGAATTATGATGAGATTAAACTTTATATATGATATTTATTAAATAATTATACTAATAGAATTATAATATCAATTTATCCTTTTTACCACATATTCTATAGTGAAATTACAATGTCGCTCGTGTGTACGTATAGGTTACCATGTCAAGGATTCCTTGTGATTAGTTTATAATATATATTTTACATGGATTATAATGATGATTATTTCTAGGAAATTATATGATATTTTTTACATTAAAATAATTTTATAATCATAAATATCATATAATGTTTCTTTTATTTAATATTACTTGATATTGAATGCAACATTTATGCATACATACGACCTATCGTCTCCATGAACAATATATTTATGTTTATAAATATAACATTTATGAATAAAAATAAATACATTTTTAATGCTTATTATTATTATATTAATATAATCTTAATCATTATGTATATTGAAAATCATGACCAATGTAAATAGACTAAAGACAATAATACATAACAAAAATGGAAAACAACTCCAGTATTTCGCGAAATATAACATGAAAACAAATTTTTAATAAAATGGAAATATAATATCCTAATAAAATCAAGTATATTGATCGTTATATGAATATTTATTTCTGGTATATTTATAAAAAAAATATTTACTATATAGTATGTTTCAATGAGTATGAAGAGGGTGAACAAAAATGTATGTAAATTCCATCTCACTTTTTATATAGGTGATAAACGTTTCATATTTAGAAATTTCATATTTTTTATGTTATATGTACTTAAATGATAATTTTTATGTCATGAATTTATATTATTTCATAATATTTAATTTTTTCATTGAAGTTATTCTTTCAATGAGATCATGAATAAAAAGTTACTCTTATAGTAATGGGATTTCCAGTCTCACAAATATTTCTGTGATACCTGTGAATTATTCACAACATGTGTCTATTTTTTACGCAATATTCCTCCCATTAATGTATCATATTAACATTATCTGAAATATTATTTGAATTTAAAATTCCTTTTTATTATCTCTCTCATTGGGTTTATATATCAAAACATACAGAATCAGTAAGGGAATTTTGTCTCAATTTTCCCTATTTCATTCACATGTAATGTTATGAACCTACATTCTTTTATGATATTTATATAATTACATTATATATGTGGTATCATGAGTGTAATTATTTTTCATAATTTATAATCCTCATTTAATTTAATTCTCCTTTCATTGATTATTTTTTTTTGTCAAAATCAATGTAGTTTAAAAATGTTGTAAATGTGTTCTGACATTAACTTATGACAATTTTCATGAAAAATGACATAATTTTTTTAAATAGTTTTAAAATATTTATTTTTATTTTCTCAAGATTATATTAGTTTAAAATGGTGTTCAAATATGTTTATCTTATAAAAATATTAATTTAATGGGAATGATTTGTTCTTTATGAATTTTTTATGCGATTTTTAAATATCATTTTCCATATAAGGAAATGTTATCTAATATTTTTTATTCATTACTCGGGATATGCTACAATTTTTCAATTCTTATTAATTCTATAAATGTATTATGTTTATGTAGGATTTGTACCTGGGATTTTTTTTGTTTTTGATAAGTTATGTTATCATTAAATGTTGATAAACCCATTTAGTTGTATAGGTTTTCATATGATTTATGTTTTGGTGGAACAATTATATATGATTTTAATGATGTGATTGGTGAGACTTATTTATCACACCATTTATTTGGGTAATGATTTATATATCATGATATATAAATGGATGAAAGATGGAGATAACTTAGTTTGATATAGAGCTTTTTATATTATGATGGTCATGGTAGTGAACCAGGAATTCAAAGGATGTCATGGGAGTGAACCATTAGTACCATTATTGGTTGGTGAGTGAACTGGCACTAATAATATGGACATGGAAGTGATTTATTGACTATAATGGAAATAATTATATATGATTATGTTTATTTCGTCAATTTAATGTATTATTTGTATGTTAATTTTTATGGACTATTTTCTTGATTTCATTGTGATTAATATATTAATTAGTATCAAAATTCACTCAATGATTAATTTTTATGAACTTTGATATATAGGGTATGATTTCTAATTTTTTTCCCATTATCGTCGCCTTATGGTCATGTTATTATATTGAATCTAATTTTTTGTATCCATATTGAGAGTCTGAGCTAAACCATTATTAGGTTTTATTTATCCACGTTGTGTATAATTGTTTAAAATATTATATATTAAAGAAGGGTGCAAGGCGTGAAGAAATTTTGGGGGATAATATAGATTTTTTGAAGAATGTTATGTATTTAATAAACATATGAATGATTTTTCCATAATCCATTAAAAATAAGAATTTAATGTTTCATTGCGTATTTATGTGATCCATTATATCTATTTTATAATAATATCATTAACGAAAAAACTGGGTCGCAATTGTTATGTTTTTGTCATCATCACTGGATTCGGATGTGTATATTATTGGATATTGTAGAAATGATGAACAAATATAATAGTAATAAAATAATTATACATTTTATGTCCTTATATCATAAATAACTTTTAAATTCTATTCTTTAGGGGATAATATATTTGCAGTTTTTTGTATGGAAATATACCACCTCACGAAGTGATGTCATTTGACATTCATTAATACCATACATAGAAGGTGATAAAGGTAATGTTAATGAATACATGATATATATTGAAATGAAAATGTAATTAATGGAATATTTATAATTATTAAAAGATATTAAATTTTATTATTTCATACTAATTTACTCACTTTATGAAGGCAATATCATCTAAGTACCATTAGAAAATCCCTTTTATTTGCTATTGGGACTCTTTTTTCACCACCACGACACATAGAGTATATATAGCTACATATTTAAATAAATAATATATTATTCATATTATTATTACCATTCAATAGAAAAAAATTATTATTTATATCCATTCATTAATGTTAATTGAAAATTGGAAGTGGTACACATGCTTATGTACATTATACCTTATACAAGATCATAACATACTTCATTTCCAAAAACAAGCATTCCTAATTGATATTAAAATTATAATTTATTGATAAATATAATAATTGTGTAATTATATTTTTTGGATATTATTGATATATTTATTATATGCATGAACAATAAAATTTATGATAAAGAAGGAATGGGAAAACATGGTAATTACCACCATAATAATGAAAATAATAAAAATTTATTTATCAGATATGTTATAAGAATTTATAAAGGATTATAACTTATATTATAAATAATAAAATATTTTTTTGAGAAGATTATTAATTTTTTTAAAACCACTACATATGATGATAAATAATATTTAACCAAAAGGAAGTGTAATGTATGTGACTTCGTATCAATTCCCCATCATCGAGGCATATTGTAATTTTAGGCACCTATTTTAGTTTGGATGGTGTATATACATCCCCTTTATCTTTTTACATAAATATTAGTCAATATTTAATATTATTTTAAGTTCATATTTTAATTAATTCAATAAATAATATTTTATGTTAACAATACAAAGTGGAAAAAAATTTCATTTGACAATCTATTTTCATTTGATTATATTATTTCTTCATAGTATTTCATATTATTGATAATAAGTGTAATCATATTTTATTATATAATATTCTATATACATATTTTTATTTGGATTAAAATTTTAAATACATAATCAAATCACATGTTATTTCTCAAATTAACATGATGATATTTTTAAGGACTTATTTCACAATCTCATTTTTATTATATTGTTTAATTCTTTATTTTCCAATGAATGATATTAATAAATAAATTTTTAATAAAACCCAATAACTTTTCCACTATTAATATACATGTTATTTTCATAAAATATTATCAGTTTTTATACTCTACAACACATAATATAATTTGGAAAATAAATTTTTAAATACATGACTTCGTTGCACTCTTATGTCAGGAATATATTTTTCTCCAAATTTATATTTTATAAAAACGTTTTCCAAAGTGTTTAAAATCATTTCCAAATGACTAATTAAATAAATATTACCCATTTTGATAATTTTTTTATGATTTATAATTAATTTTTATTTTGTTTTAAAAATTAGGCATCTTTATATTTTAATAAAACATTGAAAGAATTATTATTTTTAACATACCCAATATGTATGTAATTTCATTCATTAACGAAAATATAATGTTTTCAAAATGATTTTATTAAATTAAATTATTATTCAAAATGAAAACAATTTTCAAATGATTTGAGAAATCTTTTTTAACTATTTTTCCGAATAAAATTTATATTGTTCCTCTCATTTTTTAAAATGAATTTAAATGTTATTTATTTTTCATTTATAATATAAGTCTTTATATATATATATATAATGTATTTAATCTATCCTTACTATTGTTATAGGTTTTTAATGAAAATTTTATCAGCAGAATTTATTAAAATTGACATCATTGATTAATTTATATAGTAATTATGTTTCCCTTGAATTGTTCACTTTCATATTGAAATTATATTTCCCATAAATATCCATTCTATTTATTATGGATATTTATATTTCATAAACCTTATAAAACTATTATATATGTTGTTATCTATTGAAATTAATTTTTTTATCTGAGGATATTTAGAAAAAATCCTTATTCTATTCTTAATATAAACATATGATTACAAGGCACATTGTTTATGAATTAGATTGATGATTCGATATATGATGAATGATATATAAATGGTGATACTAGTGGGGTGGAATAATATATAGGCCCTTGATGCATTAGTCAACTCCTGAAAAATATAAATTACACAGCCATAGATAAATGGGATTATATTTTATAGCTAAAATAATATTTCAACAATTTTTTGAATGATATTGAATATATTGGTATCAGGATTTCATAAGTCCTGAAATTAATTAATTATTAAATTTCCTTCATTCAAAAATTTAGTTTTCTTAATTAGGTATTCGCAGTGATGTGATGTCTTGATGAGTTTAATTCTATGTTTGTTGTTTAAATGGCACATGTTTTCATTTATTTACTTTTCCATATTGATTATTCCTTATTTAATTATGATATAAATTTTATTTATTAAATGGAATTTTTATTCATTTATTTACCCATCCATGTTCATCATTCCTTATCCATTTTTGATAATCATGATATGGTTTAAATGGGAAAAAAATTTAGTTATTTAACAGTCTATATTTATTATTCCATATCTAATAAA
This sequence comes from Viscum album, assembly GCA_963277665.1. Classification (NCBI taxonomy): domain Eukaryota; kingdom Viridiplantae; phylum Streptophyta; class Magnoliopsida; order Santalales; family Viscaceae; genus Viscum; species Viscum album. The sequence goes on along the minus strand of OY728121.1, from coordinate 1,002,930,088 downwards.
GATAGTAAAAAATATATTAATGGATTGTGTGTAAATTTATATAACATTAAATGATATTTTTGTTAATTTATTCATGATAGCTTCTAATATACAAAACCCATAATGAGTATTTTATCACACGTTTATTTTTTCACACCCCAGGAATCCATATTGGGTACTATAATTGATATTGGAGGATATTCTACATGGAATAATGATATTCTCAAAATAAAATATATCATATTTTTATATTGAAATGTAATTAAAGATAAATGTATAATTCAATTTTATAAAACTACCAAACTATTGACTTCATCGAGATGTATCTCCTTGTATAGTATGGAAATTTAATAATGAAGACATTAATTCTATACAACTGGGGTTGGGGTTCATAGAAATGGTAATAAAAGGATTTTATTTAATCCATTGAAATATGATTTTTGAAAAAATATATTTTTCATCATAACCATTTGATAGTCTTTGATGACATAGAGATAATAACAAACTAAATATTAGTTAATGTAGATATTACAGGGTTTTTACTGGAAATAATTTCATGTATGTATAATGAAATACATATGGTTCTTGTGTAGATGTACGAAGGGGTCATTACGCGGAAATGGACACTAGGATTTCCCAATCCTCACATTGTTCATGAGTGTGGTCCTAAATTGATATTTTTTTAAACCCACCAGTGATATTTTTAGGATAATTCACATTTTTAAAACCTATTATAAAAGATTTAAATAGATTATGTCAACAAATAACCTATGAAAAATTGAATTTTTATTACATTAGATAATTGGATTTCAGGATGTAAACATTCTATAAGTGATTATATGGTTCTCCCAGTATGATTATTATTGAAAACACTATGCTATTTGGTTTTATATAATGGTTGAATACCAAATGAAACAAGATAACTATGATAATGGAGGATTATGTGATGAAAATAAGAAAAAAATCGAATGATGATATGAGTGAATGTTATTTTGATTATACATAATTAGTTTTATAGAAATATTATTGATAAAATATATAGTAACAAAATATCAGAGTCACAAAAGAAGAAAATAATGGAAATTACTAAGATCTTGTGTTATGGAGATTAGTGAAGAAATAATGCCCTACTTCCATATTATAATAAATGTAGAAACATACACCCTAAAAAGTGACTCAGACGAATGTGAAAATTTATTATTCATGGAAAATAATGGGATAAAAAAATTAATTTAAAACATAAAAAGTATAATGGATAGAAATATATTTTCTCCTTGGGATCCATGTAAATTTTAAAATTTTAGAGATGGGTATCCTAGGAATTAGAAGATTGAATTTAATATTAAAAAGTATAAACCATAGAGTAATAAAATTACTTTGTTGAAAAAATGGTCTAAGTAATTATTTATTTTTTGATAAATAATTAAATTAGAGAATTAATTTACCAATTGTATTCTTGAGTATGAATTATGAAACATTTTAAGAATCTGATAAATTGCAAAAACATATATATCATCATTCACATAATATTTTTTCATTCCATCATGGGATGTTGTTTTTATGGTTGATCAAAATATTTATTTTCATCAAAATAGATTTTGAACATTTTTATTTCAATAATATAAAATTATTATGGATGTTTTTTTAAAATAATAATTGAAATCTATAAAATTGGTTTTGTATAAATTCTATTGGATCCTCATGTGAGGAAAAATTTAATTAAATTTTCTACAATTATTTATAAGCTTATTTATATCCTTTACAGTTGATGTGATAATTAATGGAAAAGTAATAATAATAAAATAAGTTTATTTGAAATTGATAAAAAAAATATCATATAATGAAATCCTTAGTAGAATTATTATTTAGTGATTAATGTTTTTTCGATTATGTCCATCAAAATGTGTTGGGAACCATATATTAATTATATTAATGTAGTTGCGGATAAATAACTACAACCCTACCTTGTGAAAACTCTTAACTGTAATAAAGTCCATGGGGATTGAACAATCCAAAAAATGATGATAATGGTTCAACACCTCCCATTAGACTAAATAATATCCAAGTCAATAATTAATTTCTATGAAAATTTGAGAAATAAATATTATTTATTAAAAAATGGTGTTACAGTTGACGATTATAAATAAAAATATTTTACATTATGAATTATGATTACTATATTGGATTTTGATACAACATAAGGATAGTTAGAAAGAATTGTAATGCTATTATAGAACTTAGGATCTATTAAAATTGAATATTAGTGATTCATTAATAAAAATTAAATTTTTAAATTTCATGGATTAGGATATAAATTTAAAATTGATTAATGAAAATCCAATGAAAAAAACATATCTTATTAAATAGAAACAAATCTTGTAAATATACTTACTTATATTATTTTATAGGAAAGTAATTCATCATTAAAATTAATGTGGTCTTGAAAAAAAATTTCTTATTACATCCTTATCCGATTAATCTGATGTCATTTTAAAATCATCACATTTTTATGGTTTTTTCTGTCTTTTACATTCCATTGATCATTTACATTATTTTGTTCAATAACCAATATCATTTTCTATAATTATATAAAAATTTCATACATGTGTATATATTCTCATTCCATAAATATTATTTAACATGAAAATGAAGTTAAATGTTCATTAATATGACCATTCTGTGTCACTTTATCTCCAGTAATGAGGAATTTTTATTAACTTTATTAATGAATTTGGTTTTCAAAAAGTTAACTTTTAAATATCAAACACTAGTTTAGAGAGTCCTTGTTTAAATTTTGAGGATAAAATTTAATTGTGGACTTCATAATGTAACATATAAAATTATAAAACAACATCATTACATATGATAGCATATACGACATGTACCACCAATCATAATAAACCAAAAATATTTATTTCCATAAACTTATTATCTTAGATAGCTTATGGAACAAACAAATAAGTGTCTAAATGAACCATAATATAGTATGTTGTTATAATATACCCATTAAAATGGATGGTATTTATATTAATATCTAAATTATAGGAATTATTTTCATCCATTAATTTCTATAAATTTTATTCATTTAAACGAGATAGAAATAATTTATAAAAAATGATTTTTTAATAAATGGTGTTGTTTCTCATTGCGCACATAAATTAAAATCAATATTAAATTTTTTTTAAATGTATTTTATAAAATAAACTTCAATATTTAAATTAAAATATAAATATTAGCTTAGTATGAATATTTGGCATTTTTCATAAATGTTTCATTATTTGATAAATAGTTATAAAATAAAGCTTAAATTGAAAATCGACTTTTCGTATATATTATTTATATAGAAACATTATATTTTAAAACATATATTTAATGTAAAAATTAGTTCATTTATAAATCACTTAATCCAATTTCTTTTTCATTTTAATCATTTTCATATTGATTATTGATTTTCAAATTTATATACATAGGAATATTTTCCCTTTAAAACTCTACATTATTTTCCCTTCTATGTGATTTTTTTAAATACATTTTACCAATTTTATGAATTTAATAATGAAAAATGAATTTCATATTTGGAATTAAAAAATATATATTAACTAATAAGTTAAACATAATTTTTATCCAAAATTTATACTGAAAATTGAATAAAATATTTACAATGGTTATGGTAAAAAAGTGTTTATATGGTGATAAACTAAAATGTTAAAATCAAAATGACATAAAATTAAGAAAAAATTTTTATATTATTGAAATATTCCAACTTTATAATACCTTATTATCAACAATATACCATTTTTTATCCTTCTAAAAAGTGAAAAGATTTCATACACCATTTCCCATAAATAAAGTACAAGTACCTCACTTATAAATGGATTCCACCTTTACTATATTATTAACATATGAAATTCCATTTGGTTCATCCAATACCCATATTAATCAATTTATAGTATCAATATCATCATCATATAATCCTCATTTTGGGTTGAAGTCTATCATAGAAATTATTTTTCTACAATCCTATGGAGGCTATGTGAACAATATGTGGCGTTCATTGACAAGCGTATTTATATTGTTTAATCATCCACCTACATAAATTATTATAAAACCTTGAATATATAATAAAATTTTTATATTTATTTTACATATATATTTTTATGGTAAATTAATTACATATAAACATCCCCATATCCATCAATATGGTTTCTAAGTCATGATTCTTATGTACGGAAGACTACAATCTCACGAACCAATGTCATTCGTATTTTACATTAACACATATCATGGTTGGTTATAATGATTGATCATAAGTATATATTTTATATTTTTTAAAATATTTATACATTTGGAGTTGATATATCATAAAAACCATAAAACTTCTTATTATGTATGGGATATGATTTTTTTTCTCCTGTGTACAACTAACTACCACCTAAAAAAGTTGTTATTTGTCTTTAACTAACGATTTACATGGAAGGTGATAGTTATAAATTTGATGAATATATGTGAAATAAATGAAATTATTAGGATAATAATTAAATTTTTATAATTATAAATACATTATAAATAATTTTATGTCATACAGTTTCCCTCACTTAAAGTTGATTACAACGTTTCCGTACATGTGGACTACAGCCTTCATGATGTAAAGTAAACCTATTTTCATCACCACATATTATTGAAGATATATATATTTGTATAATAAAATAAATTATATGTTATTTATGATATTATGATCATTATAAAATGAAAATATTTATTCACATTATTTCAGAAATGATTAATAAAAATGAAAACGTTACTACTGTATATGTACGACCTACCATCTTACTGATATTAACATACTTCATTTCACAAAACTGTCATTCATTATTAGTATTTAAGCTATAATTTATTTATAAATATTACAATTTTTTTAATTTTATTTTTCAACATATTATGTAACTATATATTATTATCCTAATCCAGTAAATTTATGACAAATAATGAATGAGAAAACAAGACAATTAACACACAAAACAAATAAAACTATGAATGATTATTAATGAAAGAGTGATAAAATTTTATAAAGGAAAACAATATTATATAATATATACTAATTTGGTTCACATATAGTCAATAACAAGTTTATTGCCACTATAGTGTAGGTTAAATCATGATTAACCAAAATGAAGTGTGAGGCAAGGGAAATGGTCTCAATTTCAATTAATTAATCAATATTCTAATATTTTTCACCTAATTTATTTTATATGGTGTGTATACTACCGATATTACATGTAACATCATGAATAATTATAATTCAACATAATTTAGTTTTATAATAGAATTATTTCATCCATGTTTTTGACATAAATTTTATATAGTGGTATACTATTACATAATTCAGTTTATTTTCATTGGGTTATATTAATTTTCAGTGTCATATCTATTCTATGATTATGCCATTAATGACTATTTATTATCTTATATTTTATATCAAATTATTTTATGTGGATTTATATTTTATACACATAATTTTTCCATTGGTTATTTAACATCTACAAATTATTATCTTTTTAAGGGATATTTAAAAATAATAATTGTAATCATAATTGTTTATTAATCAAATAAAATTAAAAGATATATCTATTAATTGGTTATTTAAAAAATTAAATTTCAATATCCTTTAGTTATTAATGATATATTCATGTAATTGATCCATTTTATCCATTATTTTGTATTTAAAAGAATTGGGAAAATATTTTAATGAAAACAGGGCTTCATTTCAGTCTTCAATTGAGAATCTATTTTCTATCCAAACCATGTTTTCTAAAAAAAACTATTTTATTTTAAATTTTACATTTTCTTATAAAATGAATTTTTATAAATTTATTTTTTTTATATTTATTTGAAGGGAGTATATATGTTTTCTTCAAATACATGGCATGCTGTAATTTTACCAAAAATATGAAACGAATAATAGTTTTTACATACTCGTCATCTATGTATTTTATTAACATCATGGATTCAAAATTTTTTAAAAATTATTTTATGAATTTATAAAATTATTTTCAAATAAAATAAATTTCTATATGTTTTTTATTTTTATTTCAAAAATTATTTTTTATAATGAAAAGTAAATTTCCACAAAAGATGTTATTAAAGAAGTTTTTACAGTATTTCTATTTCATCAATGACTAAGACCCTTTAGTTGTATGTTTATATGATAGAATGATATTTTAATTATTATTCAATTGGATAGTTTGTGAACTTTTTTTACAATTATTTTGTTTACATTCACTTCCTCAATATTATATGTAGTTAGTACATTTTTTTAACTCTTCACATTTCTATTGTAATTATATTACCCCTAAATAACCATATTATTTATCATGGATATATTTACATAATAAACCATATATTAATCTTAAATACTATGTTATACATTGAATTTTATTTCCTTATTAAGGGAAACACTAATAAACCGGTATTCAGTACTCAATATGGACATATCATGATATGGAACATTGTTTATGAATTAAAGTGATTATTTGATTTATGAGGAATAAATTAGACATGTAGATATTAGTGTTGACTAGTTATATATATCCTCGTGATTCATCAGTTTTCACATGACATTAAACTAATTTCAATCCATAGTTAATGGAATTTTAGATATATACCTAGCCATTAGTATTAAAATGTCTTATGAATACCCATAATGATAGAGGTAACATGATTCTGTAGATCATGACAAACAATAAATATAAAATATCATTAATTTAGGATTACATTATTTCAATCCATGAAATTTTCACAATGATATTATCATCGAATACATTTAATTTCTATTTATTGATTAAAATTTATTTTTCCGTTATTTAGACTTCAATATCGATTATTCAATTTCTTGTAATGATATAAATGTTATTGCTAAAATGGAATGTGTTTTAATTTATATATAATTATATATTGTTTATTCCTTATATAGTTATTATATTTGTGTTATTAGTTAAATAAAATGTTGTTTCATTTCTTTAGTATTTGATATTGATTATGTTTGACAAAATCATGATAGAAAAATTGCATCGATGGATTTTGTGTTCAGTTACATACATGTCCATGTAGTCAGTTTTTATGTATTCATAATAGGTTATTTTTACATAAACCTTCAAGATTATATTATATAACCTTTATTTTATTTCAATCCCCATGAATCGATTTAGTATTCTATAAATGACATGTACGTAAATGAGAGAGGGAATAATTTTATTCAAAAAAATTTATTTTTTATTTTAAATATTATTCCTTAATTTGAGACTCAATTATATTTTTTGTATATCAACATTAGTAAAACAATTTACATTTAGGATATAATTATGTTATTTTTTTTTAATTTAAAAAATTATACCCCAGCTCCGAGCTACAAGGGTTGGGGTCACTACAAAAACACAATGAAAGATTGTAATATCAACACATTAGTAATTAAAACAATATATTTTGTAATATTTATAACAGCGGTATCATAGTTACACTAATTAAAATGAAACAAATAATACCCATAAAAATTTAATACACCCTCATTCATCAAAAATATCTTATAAATTTACATAATAATTCAAAATAACCACACACACTACACTCTCGACTATAAATATTTAAATCGATGTATTGATTAAAATAACACTACAATATCTAAAAAATATATGATCCATTAAGATCAATGACAGTGAAGGATTTTATGTCAATGAAAATATGTAATAATCCATCTATAATAAAAGACTAATTTTTATTACTTCATAACTATATGGAACTCATTAGTGCTTCTGTGTAACAACTTACTAAATAGTATCTTCTCTAATAATAATAGCATGCTAGAATGAATTTTACTACAAAACAAAATCATCAAAAAATGATTAAAAACCTCACTACAATAAATTATCATAATAAAAATAATAAAAATATTTTTTTATGATGTTTATTTTACACATTCAATATAAAATACTCCAACATATCGACCGAAAATACTATTTTAGACTAATCCATAAATTTAAATAATATTATTAAAATTACCACCATAAACACGATAATTATATACTAATAAAGTCAAGGACATTAACATAAATCCATAATTGGGATATTTTCCCTTTATATCCTTAAGTAATAATTTATAAAATATAAATCTATAACGATAAGGAACTTCACACCTCTTTGATAATAAAATATAACATCAATAATATATAAAGGGAAATTTTTAATAATAATTTATTGTTATAACCAATATTAATCAATATAATTGATGAAGCTATCATCTTATTTCATATAAAATAGTAATGGTTTTGAGAATAGTGATACAATAGGTATAATAAGACCTTTTTAAAAAAAAACATGAAACCATTCAACAGAAACTTCCCTGTGAAAATAATCCTAAAAAAATGAAAAAATGAATTCTAAATTACTAGGTGAAACCCTATACTGAAATCGACCACACACAAAAGACTAAAGCTCATTTAAACATCATTTAAAAAATATTTTCAATAAGAAAAAACCATTGGAATATTTACCATCAATTCCTTCACTAATCCCTATATCAATAATGATAACTACCAAGAGATTGGATTAATTTTAAAATAGTCAAATATACATATGTGATCATGATATCCCATAAAATTCGAATGAAAAATTCAAAAGAATGAGAATAGATATCACCATGGAAAATAGATTAGAAATTTATAGAGTAATAATAGTCAATTCATGTCTTCAATTACCTTAAATGTTTATAACTAATGTAAGATAAAGTTAAAATTAGTTTATCCTAGAAAAATAAATAGAACATCTCAAAAAATAATAAAAATCCAAATCAAATTTTATTAAAATAGTTTGAAATTATTTTTTTTCAACTCAATATATATTTATAAAAACACAAATCATAAGAACAAGCTATAATAATAAAATAATTAAATGAATAATTTCCTATTTTAATAGAATTATGATTCATAAAAATATAGATCAAGCTTATCACTACCATTATAACATTGAAAATCATGACCTCATTGAATTGGTATCGACTTCCCATGTTTTCTCTACCATAGTGGGAATGTTGACTCAATATACATCTATTCATTTCCTAATTTTTAACCAATGGATACAGATCACTATCATGGCAGTTCCTCCAACCAATCCTTCCAAAAAAGGATGGCCAATTGGATTTCAAACATACTACAACTACAATAATTTCAAATGGAATGTATTATAAAATATTCCATATTAATAAAAAACTATTATGATACACTCATGGCATAAATAATACCCATATAAAAATGGACACTTATATTGAAGAATTAAATGTATAGAAATAACCTCAAACAAAACCAATTAATAAAGTACAACAAGCTCTTCAATAGTGGGATGGGACCTCACAAGACTATCTTCTATAACATTAATTAATTTTAATATATGTCCAATAATAATTAAAACTCTAAGATAAACTATAACCATTTTTCATTGAGTCTACTATATACACATTATCATTTATGTCAAAAAAATAATAAATTTTCCTATAATGACCCATCACATTATCGAAGGTACTAATAAAAATTATTTTAATATAAAATCTAAATATCCTAATTGATAAATGAATTATATTTTCTATCATGTGGATCCTATTTTAACAATATACCCAATATATAACGATTCAATTTTATAAATGAAATATCTTACTCCAAAATGTTTAAATCCAATTATTATTGAATATAAATAAATTCAAAAACACAAATATGTATGGTCAAGAAAATTAACTCATTATAAAGATAAAACTAAAATGAAATTTCATAGAGTGAATATATGATTAACTGTTTTTGATAATTTATCTCCTATTGAATAATTAATCCTTATCAAGACCACATAATGATGGTAACATGGAAATACATTGGATATTAATCAAATAAAAAATTTGTATTCACCTACTCCAACCCATTCTGAATAACAATATTCATGATATAACCCAGGTAAAATGGTAAAAAATACCACTAAATGTGATACATTCAAATAATAAATCACTATTGGAAATTTAAAATAATCTATATAACAACTTGGACCAAGATATTTTTTATCATCTCTAAAATAACTGTATTATAATTGCCATAGTACATAGCTAGATATTTAAAAAGAGGCTTATTCCAATTTCTCATTAATTTGTTGATTAGTGATTAGATATTCTATTACCTATGACATATTAATTTTAAGGATTCACTACATAAACAAATATAATCATTATGACTCATGAATATTTAGATGACCGATGTATGATGCTTAAAATAATACATAGTAAACACCATATATTCTCCTAGAAATGATAAATATAAAATGATTATTCTAAAATAAAATCATGTCATATTCCTAGATCTATATCTAGTTTCCAATGATTACTGTACGTGTTATTTTTGAGTATAATACTACAACCCCCTCCCCCAATAAACCCACAACATTTCCAACACTTAATATTATCCCCAATATTAAACTGAAATTATTCTTTCATGACCATGACTTAATAAGACCATTCCATATATCAAAAAAATAATTTTTGGTTACTTATATTTCATTACATTAATAATCCATCTTATAATTTTTACTAATATGGATTAAAATTATAAAATTCAGGGGGAAATTTCCCTATTAAATATTAATAAAATTTTAAATAATGTATAATAATTTATAACACAACAATAATTGTATAATCCAATGTAAATTATTATAGTATCATTACATTAATAGAATATAACCATTACAAAAAATTATTTACAACAAAGAATAATATTCAATAATAAAATAAACAAATTTAAGAAACAAAAAAATGTAATTCACATTAATGGTATAATAAAATTATTCTATTTATTCACCTAACTAATAAATACTAAGATAATTTTATCAAACTCCACCATAAAAACTCACCTTAATATTTAAAATATATATACAATGACTCATCATAGGTATAACCATACTAAATAGGATTCTATGTTTGTATTCAACTATTCTATTTTAATTAGGATCCTTTAGTAATTTTTTTAGTGTGAAATATATACGTGGAAACTACCATGATTTTAGAAGAATTTCAAAAACAATATAAATTCCATGAATAGTTTTTAAATACACACTACTTAGGTAATAAATATATATAAAATATAATAATGAAAAATCGAAAATTTACAAATGAATCCCCTCCCCATGAAAATCATTCCCCCCACTCTATCAGTATTCTCTCAATATCACTTGTAATTACACTGAAACATTATTAATACTATAATTTTAATATATTAACCATGTTTTTTATCTAAATTTTTTGTTAGTAGAAAGACATATTATATTAGTCATTCACCATGATTCATATTCCCTTGATGTTTGTGTTTACCCTTCCATCACTATCTATATTGGTATGTTGTGTATGAAATCACTATATATCATTAAAAAATAATCTAACATACAATAGGGGCCCAAAATACCCACCACGAATAGAATCATCAAGAAACATCATGTATATCACCTGGTTATGGACACATTATTTCAAGATTGTTTATTGATATCCTGTACCATTCCATAAAATCACACTACCCTCAAATTAATAATGAAAATTGTCTTTGATATAAATAATAAGAAAATATCATAACTCCATAAACAATAGAACCATTCGTCATTCTATATTAGAAAACTATGTGCCCATATGAATAAATCGTTATAATATAGAGATTATTGAGTATTGGTGAGAGTGTAAAAACAATATAGGATGACTATACATTAAGTCCCATTAGAGAAAATATTATAGAAATAAAATAAGTAATAGATAACCCTGATGTTAATATATGAGATTATAGATATGTAATAAATATTAATAACAATAGATATAAATGTTTTTTTAATCAAATTCTACTCATTCCATCCAATTATAAGTATATAAAAATAATTGACCACATGGATTGTCATGTATAAAAAAGAAAATACTATAAATATTATTGGAGGAATATCCAAAATCTAAATTCAATCCTTGGACCATCCACACAAAACTCATTCACTAACTCCAATAAGATATATAATTGTGTTTTTATCGTCAATGTGAATTGAGAAAAAATATAAAAAAACGGTAACCATAAAAATGTGTAAAAAATATTCATAGTATGGAACCATCGATTGCTCCTGTCAGATATACCACAATAGGTACTGTATGTATTCAAATAAAAATAACTAATCGTCATCATATATAATCCTAAAATATTCAATTTTTCATTATGTAATGACCAGGAATCTTTAAAAAATAGTCTCAGTAATTTCATTCATTGTCTATATTTGTTATATCACATTCATCATGATAGATTTCCCATAATGGTAATGGAAAAAATATTCTATAATAGGAACGGTGTAATAAAAATGAATCCTATTACATTACATTATCATATCATCACTCAGGAATGCCTAAAACCTTGGTAATGTGTTCTTTAGACTGTAATTTATAGATCTCCGAAAAAATATCATATCAAAACAATATCAATATATCCGCTACATAAAACAAGAAACATATGATGTAATATGATAACTAGTTAAAGAACCATCTACCTCATGTACAGAGTATCATCTCACGATCCCCCAATAATACCAAAAACTAAAATAACGAACACCAACATGATGCATTTTTACAAACATGAACCCAAAAAACTATTCCTAACACTATTATTACCTTCAAAAGATGAAAAAGGATGATATTTCCCCCATAACTAGACTCATATTCCCATGCTATTCTAATCATTGCATCATCTCAACATGGTTCTCCTGGGTCCTATAAACCTATATCATGATACCTAGGGATTTAAAATCAATCATATTATTATCATCAGGGAAATATTATAATAAATATATAGGTATGAAAGATATAACCCATATGGTCCCTCTAATAGCATATCTCATCTAACTATAGAAGATGACATTCCACATACACCACTCATATATCATAACATTGACACATTCTATTGTAACTGGTCATCTCAAACATGATATGGATGTAACTATCATAGATAAAGATATTATATATTTTTACGGAAAACCCGTTAGAATATATGAATCAATTTACATATGTAGTTTCCAAAACCAAATGGTTATATAATCCAATCTAAGGAAAAACATTTCTCTTGGAATGAAGGATTCATGAAAAAACATAAACATCAAACTACATGGGGGTTTGACATTCACTAATACCCATGAGGGCATTCACCAATAACACATTACAAGTGGATCCTCAATTTTCCACTCCCAATAATAACTAATTATATAATATTGATAATGTTGTAGCCTTTGTATATATAGCATCATCATGGTATCCTTCATAGAAAGGATTCATGATCCAAAACCATTCTTGATAATAATTATACATTATTAATGAAGTCATCTCCTTACAACAACCCAAACATTAATATTCAAATATTTAATAGACAATAAATCAACTCATCAACACCAAATCTAAAGCAAGAAATTATTATTGAAAGATCAACAATCCGTGTTGGGACTAAATCAAAAACCCTCACGATTCTCCCCTCTGTAGGAAATATTAATGTTCACCTTAAGTTCAACTAAACATTCATGTTAAACTAAATATAATCTCATTTCGAATTACCACATTCTATCATAAATCTAAAGATTCACCTATCACCCATATAATAATTTAAAAAAGTAAAACCTAAAAGGTTTATTCAAATAACATCATCATATAAATAAAAAGTTTATATTTTGATCAAACCACCAAAATAAATCTTATCAGAGTTAGCGAGAATAAGATTTTTTCTTGACCCAACACTATTGACATAAATTTCTTATATATGAAAATATTCCCTAAATGGAGGGTTTTTAAAAAAATTGATATGTGATGATAATTTACATGAAGGATCCTAGATAGTAACTTATCCTATCATTTTGAAACATCATATAATATAAGACACAACTAACCACAAAAAAATATTGATTTTGGATAAAGAAGATAAAAGATGGAGAGGGGAAAATCATTGAAGATAATGACTTGTGGGTGGGTGGTCAAGAATAATTGGATCTATTGAAGACTTATATAATATTTTAATAAATATATATTTTCTATGAAGGGGTAAATTACAACTTGATTGAAAGTTTTAGAGTGAAACACCCATTGATTAATGAATTATGAATTTTTAAAGGATCACACTGTAATTGACACCTATTGTGAAGGATCATAAAAATATTTTCCATGTAATGTTACAAGACCAGACACTATATATAATATCCATGCTCTATGATGTAGAACAATAGACTTCCATAATCCTTTTTTCACTGTGAACCCCATTGGTTTTAGAATGAATAATCCCATTTGAGAAAAAATTTATATAGAATACATTATTCTATGGTGTGTTGTTAAACCAACAGTGTAATTTTATATTTCGTATAAGCACAATCCTCTAAAAAAATATTTATGTCGCCCAAAAAAAACTAGTAAAACACATATGGAGATATAAAAAAGCCACTAATGAATTATCCAAAATCATAATATCAATTATAATTCATATTCTCTAAATATTTTCTTCTTTGATACTGAAAATTAATATTATCCCCAAATATAACTATGAAAAAAATTGGGTCCTTAATAACTCCACATAATAGGGATTACTTTCCCTTTTTAGAATCCATATTGATTCTAAAATAAATGGCTCTTCCACTGTGAGTCAATGTATTTACTTTTCCACTACTCAAAACAATTATGAATTCTCTATATGGAAACTTAATATTACCCAACTGAATTTCCTATAAAGACATCCTATATGATAAACTGCATGCCATAATCATCATTTTAATAATATTGAAATCTTAAATCAACATTACCATATCCATTTATTTCCATGTGCATTAGTTATCTCTCTTAAAAAATTTCATTCCTCAAAAGTGTTAGTGGTTCACCAAGAAATCATCCCCTAATCCAAAACATGGGTTTTTAATTTTATTTTTTTTCTAAAAATAATAACCATTATCAACTATTTATTTTTATATAAATAACATGTTACATTCAAAACACACAATATACACCAAAAAAAGAATAGTAATTGTCAAATTTAGTGAAGTCTTAGTGCCTAATATGATTCTTATGACATGAATATATGAAAAACCCTCAAAGTAAAATGTTTCAGTTTCTAAATTCAAAATTAAAAACACTTATAATAAAATTATGTCATGGATACATCACATGAGGGACTGTTAAAATAATATCCAATACGGGATTTTATATATCACATAAGGACTATACCTTTGCATCTAGTCTTGTATTATATATATGAGGATGTCTATACATGATCATATCTAGAATAATTACAATAACTAATCCTACCTAAACACCAACAAATTTAATAGTCATAAATCATATAAAATATAATTAAAAACATATATATAGTAATCAATGGTATGTAATATTATAATAATATTATGACATTACACACACCTAAAACGTATGTTAGAATAATCCTCTTAGTGTAGGTGTTCTTAGAGGCATTGTAAAAATAATTTATATGCCTTACTTTTACTCTCACACTCTTACTCCAATTCCATAAAATATTTTATCATTCTCAATAATTATTAATATGTAATAACATTTTCAATCTAATTATTCAAATATTTTATAGAATCAACTAATTTAACCTCTAAAAAAATGCATGAACTAAACATGAAATGAGTACATGGAAATGTTATCAATAAAATGACTCTTTATTAATTAATTTCCATTAATTGTTGAATTAGAATTAGTAAAACCCTCATATTTCATTCCACATTATATTATAGACCACCAATATAATTATAACTCCATGAATTTATAATAAATTCCATGATGTTCCAGATTTAGGAAAATGTATCATATAAGATGGTGTTGAATGAAATCCATGGAATAATTTTATTTTCAATAATAATATCAAAAGTGAAATCCCATTTATATTAATATTCCATACAATTAGAAAACACAAATATATACCACATTTCCCTCAATGATCCAATAAATTTGAACCAATACTACTTCTTAACTAACCAATTTTTGATTTTTGGAAATAAAATGTAATCCCAAAAAATTAGATATCTATGCTCATCAAAATCAGGTATAGCCAAGATATCATACCATTTCTCCAATGGATGACTATGTAAAATGATCCAAACATATGCATCGTACCTGATGAAAAGGACACATCCCCCCTAATCCTCATCACTGTGATAAAATCCTTTCTTCCTTTTTTCTTCATAGAGAATGAATATAATTATGAATTAATCCTACAATATCACCGACACTTGTAAGCTTCCAACCATTAAATTCCAATATAAATCAAATTGTAGTAATCATATTCTCTATGCATTCATCATTTAAATATTAATATGAATTCTCCTTTTAAACAACTACAATTTGTTTTTCAATGTAGGTACCAAAATACTAATAAAATGACTAACAACTCACTAATTCATATAAAACTCTTCACTAAGAATAAATAGAAAACCCACAAATTATTTAAATCTAACATGTCCCCCAACAATATATCCTAGTCCGGGGTACGCATACAACCCAAAAACATATATACAAGGAAAAATCATTTCTCAGTCGAACATTTACTAGGTTAATCCATTAGGCATCAAAATCCTATTATTACCTAATTAATGGTTATTATAATCCTTGAGAAGTTATATAAAATCATAAATAAACTAATAATAAAATCAAACTACAAATTTTATAAATTAATTAATCCAAAAATAATAATTTATTTTGGAAAACACCATATAAATTATTATATATGATTTAATAAACAATAACCAAATTTCCAAATGTCCCTTCAAAAGAATTTATTTAAAATTGTATTTCCAAAAAAATAACAATTTTTAAATCCATTGAAAACATATATGAAGTCATGAACTTGTCCAAATAAACCAATAAACCAATTCCCATATATGGAAGCACTCTTTCATACCCCACCCACATTGTCATATAAGATAAAAAATTAACAATAATCTCACCCTATAAAATAATTCTTGCATAAATAGAATAAAAATAATTATTCACATAAATAATAACAATATTTCAACAATTGAATCTTTTTTATTCATAATATGTCCATTTCAATTAGGTTATTCTTGTGTACATCCCATGATTCTGGACTTCCTACCGATAATTTACATTTACCAAAATTGTAGGACATATTGAATAATTCTTTTATTCCATTTTTTGATTCCTTGACCATGAAATCCATCATCTAATATGTGATAAAATACCTTGTGAGTGTAGGAATTCCCCCGATATGATCTAGGATTATAACCAGTGATTATAGTTAAAAATACTGGGAGAATATACTATTTATATCATCTTATACCATAACAAAAAATAATAAAGTATCAAATAATTTCAGTGTAACCATATAGAATCATAATGTAGTGATAACCATAACCAAAAACTAGTATGAACAAGATTTATTAGTTCACCATCATGAAATCACATGTAAAACATAAAACATGGAGTGACCATTATTATAGTCATGTATATAATATTGATATTAAAAAAATACCATTGGATGAAATTCAACAAACTCATTTCCAACATAATCCTATATCCTATAACCTATTTAGCTACTCCATCCAAATATCCTCTAAAATCGATATACTAAAAATGAAATAGAAAAATGTTATACAAACTAGGGTTTACATTTTAGGGTTGATAAATAATATCATTATGACATAGAATAATGGGTTACATAAATAAATGAAAATATCAGGTGTATAAATCTATTGGAATATAAACAATGTGTAACATATATCCTGAACGAAACAACAACATATCATTTGTTGATAACCAGTTTACCTTGGTAGTTGTCCATGAATACATTAATTACTACTTTTATTGGGCATGTTATTATTATTACAGTTGGAATCCTCTCACAAGAAAGCCAAATTTTTAGTAGATTTTGGTGTATAGAGTTGCGAGGAATTAACCCACATGAAAATTTCCTACAAAACAATATATATTAGTGAAAAAATATTAAATTAGATCTTTGAATTTTCAACCAATAGTCCAATTTCAAATCAAATATCAAAAGAGTTTCAATATATGTATAAATCTATACAAAAGATTTATCATGAGAAAAGAATAACAATACAAGAAACACATTATTTATTAGAGGGGACCATCTATTGAACTCATGATATTCATAGAGCTCTGAAATAATGAACACCATGGTAATGTAAATTCCACAACTTGAACAGATAAACCATTATTAAACCATATATATCAAGTGTAATGTTTGATAAAAAGTTAATGTAATCAATACATCCCAATTCAAAGGCCCCAATAGCTTTCCAGTCTTCTCACCATCCCAATATATGCACTTAAACCTTATACCCTAATCCCTAGGTCTAACAATATATCCACATAATCAATTAATTAACCATTTAAAGATATAAAAATAATAATGGTATACCTGGATTCTGATGAACCTCAGCATTTTATTTCAAAAGCTAGAAATTTTACAGAATTTATAACATATAACAAAAATCTATATTATTTCTATCACTAATATTGTGGTACTCAGTTATCTCAATAATATTATGCCACTAACTCTCACAAATGATGATCCAAAATCTTTTATTCCACACACCCTCTATATTGAATGTATGTATACATATAAAACATTATTTTATTACTATATTGACTCATTAGTCACTCAAATCCATACTAATGAACTATATTACCTCAATAAAATAAACCATCTCATAGGGTCTCAAGAGACATGTGTCACCATTTCCTTGGCCACTAGTACTGTACCATTTTCCAACACCCCATGGATACATAATCATAGCCAAAGACCTACTATAAACATATAAATTATAATAACATATAAAGACTCATGTCACGAAACTAATGAGTTAAAAATTCATTAGAATCCACAAATTTGTAATCCAATAATTATATAACCAATAATTAAACCACTTTGATTAGGTATAATCCCTTTGGACCATAAAGTTATCACAATACAAACATTATTTAGGTTTTTAGAAAAACATGACATTTTAGTAGAAACCCCATAACATTATCACAACCCATTATTTACAATAACCTCAATTTGAAGAAGAAACTACCATGGAGGTCATTAACTAACACAATAAGAATCAATTCATATCAACCAAAACTTATCTAATGAAAAAAATCCATTTAGGTTCAAATAAATAACCATGACAACTCACCCCTTGGTGGTACAACTTTTGGATCACTGAAAAATTAATCAAACATGATTGAAATAAGATATTCCATACTAAGAGGCACTATTGTAGCATATCCCACATCACAGGACTCAGACAAACATAATTTTAATAATTTCCACACTAAGAACCCAAATCACACCCATGCACATAACATCAAGACATATAATATTTTGTGACATATGAATCTAATAATTTACACTGAGATTACATGTCTCATGTTGTCTTATATCAATGATTGATAAGGCTTGATTTAAAAAAAATCAAACAAATATAAAAATTTATATAAAATGTGGATTTTGAATTTAAATTGGTGAAATAAGAGAAATGATAAGAATGGAATTTTTTTACCATTATACTAATTTAATTGAAAATCATTATATATATGAAACATTGATATATTGAGAGACAGTGACGGAGGATATAGATCAGTGGACATTGAGGGGGTTATTTGGGGGGTGGTGAATTTGGGAGAAGTAGATTGATAAACACATGAAGTGGATGCAACTATAAAACACTAATGAAAATATCTTTTTCATACAAGGTCATATTGATTGAAGAAAAAGAGGTTCATGGTGTAATATATCAATGAGGAACACATTATAACAAGACCATATAGCTCATTCTGTAATTTCAATATCTAAGGAAGAATCACTAAATCCACATCCACATAATATAGAATGATTGATAATCTCTGGATTCAACCCAACTCCATGAAGGAACATGGTAATCATCATCAAGTAACCCTTATCAGTGTATCCCATTGATTTCATTATTAAACATCCCAGTTGAGTGTTTATCATAGTGAATCACCATGTGTTTTAGTGTGATGTGCCACATACTGTAAAATTCCCTAATATACATCTATAATAACCCTCCTAGAGTCATTAAAAACCATTAAAAACCCAAAAACATTGGTACATATGAAATGAATCATTCTATGGTATTAATTAACCCAATAATCCAAAACAAATACCAAATTTTCAAAGAACCCACAATAAATGAACTGAAAATTTTAATTTCCTCTGTGCATCACTAACCCAATTTTATTTTTTACACATATACCATTTCAAAATAATAAATATTAATTGTATTCATAGGAGGATAAATTATTTTTCTAACATTTGTGATAAACATTCTAAAATATAACATTACAACTAAAATTTCCCAAAATTATTCATTCCAACTTACCAATACTCTAGTCATTCGAAACAACACTTCTATATATCTCATCCAAATCTGGAGTCCACTAAAACATCCATCAGTCCCCAAAAATTTCATATACATTAAAACAAGAAATATTTGTATCAATCTATTTGGACCATGTTTACTAGATAATGTTTCTAGATGCTGATGAAGTTTTTTTTCAAAGGTATTGTCATTTGTTTTCCATGAAGGTTAAGAAGAAAGGAAAAATCACATTATATATTATTTCGTGATATTTAGACTGAAAATAATATTTGGATAATAAAACATACAATTATTGAAAATTCCATGCTATTTTGGCTATGAAAAATATTGATCAGATTCAAATTGATCATGGATTAAATGTATTGACCACATTGAGAAAGAATTAGGCTACAAGTAAATTGTAATCATATTGAACCAAAATATAACATCCTACTATGGGAGAATTTGATTCATCATGACTACAATTAAACAATGTCAAGATGGATTGATGTATTATAGTTCTCATTAATTATAAATAAGTGGTAGAAAATGTGATTCAGGCTTAATGAATGAATGATGGAGTGAATGAGATGTTTCCAATCGTATTGAGAATGATCAAATATGGATGGAATGGAAAAAATGTATTAGATGTCGTTTTACACCTGATAACAATCATTCCAATCATATTTAGGCCAATTGTATGTTGGAAAATTGTATTTAGTTTGAGAAGGAAATAAAGATCAGAATAAAGGAAATGGGATGTTATGATACATTCCATTTAAAATCAGACGATGCTGAAGATGTTCTCGAATTTATTCATTTTCATGGTGGAAACAATGAAACATGATAATGTTTGGGAATGGAGAATGTTGAGGAAGCCTATGTTTTAGATCATCATAATGGGGTCCTAACTTTCATATATTCTATGAATGTTTGTGGAAAATTTGAAAAACTAATGTTTTTAATTTTTAGTCAGAGAAAAATCTAATAGAAAAAAATCGTCAGAGTATGAATTTGATGGGAAAATTGTTAAATGTTTTTTGTGGTATCGTATTCAGAAGTGATAGAAGCTACTGATAAGACATGGTGTGTCATTTTACTTAGAGTAGTAATTGATTGATATTTATCAATGAATATAAAATAAAATAAAATAATAAAAATGTATGTAACCATTTTGTTGGGGTTGAATTTCATTATGAATTAATAGATGTTTTGAAAAAAGTTGGATGATTATTGATAATGTTATTGTACTCAAAAGAGATGTATGAACATTAATTTGTTTTAAAATGTGTGTTTTGTCAACTAGGCCATGTGGCATCACAATAGAGTTAGATCATCATTCTAAAATGAAGGTGTTTATGTGGTTCTAGATAAGAGATAAAAGTGATTGTTAGATGTGTTCTTAAAGGGATCATCATATTCAGCATTTGAAAGGTATAAATAGAATCGTTCTATGGTATGTAATGAATTCTCAATCATCATTTATATATTGAGATAGTTTAGATTATCATGACAAATATTTATCATCCCCACTCGGATATCCAACCCAGTAGTGCTCAATGTGTCGGGTGTCGCTCACCTTAGACGCACGTCCCCAAATGCCAATGGATTCCTAATAGAAGGGAGGTTGTAAAAAATTATAGTGTGGAGGATATACACTTTGAGAGAATGATATGTCACTAGTAGTAGTGTAGAAATATAACATGAAATATAAATAAATGACCCAAAAGTTATGAACTATATTAATAGAGCGGAAGAAAAACAATATCAAATAAAACAGTTTATGTAATATTGAAATATCTGGAGAGGAAATTAAATAAAACAACATTATTAATATCACTTCTAAATACTAAAAATAAAAACCATGAATACATAACATTTCATACATGTCAACAAATAAAAGGGGAACCGTGGCTAACATAAGAACTAACTTAAACAATGTATGCATGCTGATTCAGGGATGAAAACTAACCAACATAACCATTAGCTAAGAATGTCATCAACATCTATACCGGTCTACATGGAAAATAGTTCAACAGTCAAGCTCCAAAAGCTGATCCTTTAACTGTACATAATACCATAAATCTACATGTATCCCGAAGGCCCCATGTACAGTGAGAGATGAATCTCAATAGGATTCCACCGAATTGTGTGTACCTAGTATAACTTTTTAATCTTACATGATTCTCTAAATACAGTAAATTTTTTTATGTAATTAATCAACACAACCACCACTAATGCTCTATAGCCACCAGGGTGTGGCACCTAAATCATCCAACACTAGATTCTCAAAAACAAAGAGATTCCTTGTATCACGGCCAAAGGAACCCCTGTACTCACAATGTCCAGTAGAACCCTCATGTTCTACCTCATTCATATAACCTGACTCTATGTCCCCCCTATCAATACATGTATAATAGAACCAATGTCCTATTGGAATGTCCAATTAATAAAAACCTAGTCTTATATACTCCTACTCGACAGCTCATGACCATGTCACAACAAATGGAGGAACAATAATTCCATTCACCAATTAATAATAGGATGAATAGAGATTTCTATCCTCATATAAATATACATGCCCACATCCTCGATATTGATGAGCCTCAGTCCCCGACCTGATATTTTCATCACTATTCACCGAAGGATCCTCATGATTAACATGGCTTCTGACTACAAGTTCCCTCAGACTAATAATACCTAAACCATAACAATAAGGGGCCTTTACCCATGTGAGTAGTCAGAACCACCTCATCATAGAGTATACCTTTGTGTACATGACTGAAATAAATGGGTTGTCCATAATTTCTATGAAGAAGTCACAAACTATGAACCCAAGCAACAATATCTCTAACACCTCATGTCCCTCTGACAATGTGGCTCAAATTTGATGGCCATTCCCTCATAGTTTCCCGAGTGACGTCCAACCTAACAGTCACACTACCTCAAACATACATCCATGATGCCCAATCCCATAGTCAAACTACCAATTTCAATCTAATCCATTCTTAACCATTGATCGAATTCACTCATGAAAAACTGTGTGACACCCAAAAAAACCCCAAGGGATCCAGCATATGAAATTCATCAATTACATATATACATATAGTTTAAAATACACATTATAATAAATAAATTAAATATAGAATATTGAATTTCAATATTTAAAAAAACATATTAATTTTACATAGAGGTCTGGAATTACAGTAAATAGTTTAATAAAGCGTATCCAATTTAGCAATATCACTATAAATCAAAATTAATTCATTTAAAACCATTTTACCACAACTATTGAACATAACGTAATTAGATATAGCCACTCAGACATCCTCACTCAGGCTTAAAACTTATGGGGATAATAAAATACATATCATAAGGTATAATAATCAATTTAAAATTCAACAATAGGGTTCCTCTAAAATTCGCACCATTGCACTAGATGCTGGAACCCCCAAATATTCTCAAAAACAAAAAAAATAAGTATGCATCAACAACCTCGTACTCGTACAATGGTCCTCATTTGGTATTGGCATCCAATTCAGTCTATAATGGGGTTTATCTAAAAAATGATAAAAAATACCAACCCTCTATAACATGATTTATTGGGGAAAACATGGATAATGGAACAAAAGGAATCAAGAGATTTACTATGGGATTTTAATGGATCTGATGACGTTTGAATCAGTGTTTGAAAGGATTTTTGTGAGAAAAAATGAGCCCAGTCGCTACTTGTTTGTGAACCTGGATGTAACCCTATTCCCTCTGCCTTAAAAGGAGGATACATCATATTTTAGAGAATAATAATAATATATATGGCAGGTACGTGGGACTACATGTCATGTGGGTTCTTTTACGAATCACATGGTTTCTGAATTGGTCATGGTCATGCAGAAATGACTACATTGAGTGTGGAAGGGACTACATGAAGTGCATATGTTTAATTCCTTATACCCTTTCCAATGTCCCCACATTCCATTTATGGCCACTACACATCCATGTCATATATAATGTGTATTTGGGGTACATGGATTATAACCTAAAAATTCTTGTATATGCCTAGTTTCCTCCCTTTTTCATAAAACAACTTTGAAAGGAGGGTAAAAAACTCATACCTCAATGTAAAAACCTAGTTCTTATAGATGAAATACTATTTAGAAAATTGGATAGATAAATGAAAACATATTATAATTTGAAAAACAATTTCTGAATAATAATTGAAGTCATTGTTAAGATACGAGAAGATAAAATAAGAGTTCATTAAGTTGAAATGCACCCAAAATTAAAAGGAAATTGAGATTTTTGGTAATATGGTTGAGCATAAATGTTTTTAGTTTTCCATCAAAAACCATCCATGGGTCACCTTTAAAATGAGAACATAATTTTTGCTTTCTATGATGGATGTTTTGTTCATGTGATGAGACGGAAGCTATGACTTTCTATAGAATCATATGTTTTGTGTATAAAGATATGTTAAATATTCTTTGTTCTAGAGATGTGATAGGGGAAGAGTAAATAATTCAATGTTTTAAGATGGTCGTTTAATTCAGTTATCATAATATTAAATTGATAATCATATTCTACTCATCATTTTATTTAGATGGTTTTACCATCGAGCTGGAAAATCAATATAGGATTTCTATATAGGGGTTTCAGGAAAAAGGGATGAATTGTTATATTTTTTTTTAAATACAGTAATAGAGTTATATACATCATATTGGGAAATTGTTTTGTAAGAATCATATATTATCATTCGTAGTGGCCAGATCGAACATGGAAATCAGACTAAATTGAATATAGATTACCTTGATGTTCTTACCATATATTAGGTTAGAAATTGGAAAATGTTTTCTAGAGAATACATATATAAAAGATTAAAATAATTAGATGTAACATGTTCTACTACAAAAACAGTGGTTTATCCTATTTTTTCTAATTGGGAGCGCACACACTATTGTATTTTTTACATAGTGATACCGAACGAAAATGGTATATCATTATAATTTTATTCCAAGGATATTATTCAAATGGATTGTGTAGAATTGGATAATTTCCAAACCTTACCAAAGATGTAGATATTCCTATTTACTACTGAAAAATGTACATTTTTATGTTAATATGGTTGTTATGTTGCTTTTTTTTTGGTAGGGATTGAAGTATTTAATAGGAGGCATAGGTTGTTTTAATGAAACATAATAGAAATGGTATCACTAATTCACCCTTTCCCCTCTAACTGATATATTTATCCCGACTGAGAACATTCATTAGGTTTCAGAGATGAGTGATCCCTTCTATTTTTCTTTTCAATTGTTTTAAAGAGATGTTGACTGAGGTTTTTAATTATGTTAATAGTAATGGTATTCCAGTTTTGATGGATATAATTATCATGTCTTGAATGACTAAATGATTCTTATCTCGTGTCTATTAGATTTGATGTTCCTGAAACTGTAATATATAGGTAAAATCTTATTGATGATGAAGATCGTCTAAAATTTATTGAAAATATGAATCTCATGAATTACGGATGTTCCAACCATTTATTATTATCATCTATTTTTTAATGTGAATTAATAATATTTAATGGTATTTCCACATCAAAATTTATATGGGATATATAGAAATCATATAAAAAGGATATTCAATAGATAAAAAATATAAAATAAAAAAACTATATCTTGAATCATGAGGAAATGATTCCGTGTGATTAATAATCAATTGGGGACTTCTATATCACGATTAATGACATTGAAAACACTATCGGTTGTCATGTTGAAATGATTGATGATTATAATATTGTTGAAAATATTTTCAAAATCCATCCTGATAAGTTTTACATGATTGTTTCTTCATTGAATGATATAGATCCTAAAACAATTTCTCTAGATGATTTATATAAAACTATCATCTCTTATGTAATTATAATGGAGAAATCAATGAAATGAAAAAAAAGATGATAGAGAAATTTCAGTCAAGGTTTACATGATATGGAAGTCATTAAAGATTTTTTTTAAAGATGAAATTGGTGATTCTAATTAAGTAAATAAGCTATTTACAAATATTGATGATATTTTATTAATTTATCATAAAAATTTTAAAATATGTACAATGAAATAAAAAGGGAAACTCCCAATGATTTTTCTGACTGTTGAGTCGTTTTTCACTTTAACGATAATTGTCATAGATGAAACAAAGAAGAGGATAATGAATAAGAATAATTAAATCTGATATGACAAAGGAAGAAATGAGGAGATAATATAAAATTATATTCAATAGGCAATGATATGAAATTATACATATCAAAAAGAATAATTTTCATATCTAATGGTAATTTTGAATAATGAAGTGATGTTGAATCTTAAAATTCTATTGATTATGGTGTGATGAATAAATGTATTATACCCTTATCTGATGATGAATTCATAATAATTATTTTTTAAGAAATATAAAATTAACTCAAATATAATTTGAAAGATTAGTTGAAATAATTTTTTGAGAAATATTTGAAGGAATGAAAAGAAAAACAATAATGTAGGAAAATGAATGTTCCTCTACAAGAAATAAATATTGTTTAGATTATGAGAAGATAAAGATGATAAAATAAATTGATGATATGAAGAAACATCTTGAGTATGAAAATAATTTTAATGATAATATATCAGTTAATATAATGGAAAAAAAAGATGTGTTGGATGTTTTCAAAAAAAATTCTCTAATGCTAGATTATGGAATACAATTTTAAAAAATTCTACAAATAAAGTTGGTGAATATTCATATAATGAGAATCATGAGATGGATCAAAAACATTTACTTCACAATTTAATAAGAAAGGTGTAATCGTTTTAAAGTGGAAGATAAATGTAAAAGTTATATATATGGCCATGATAAAAATGATGGGAATTCTGATGTTTCAAAATTTCATGAGTCCAAAAATAAATTGTATCTAGGATAGTTTCAAATAATTATAATTATCTTACTGATTAAATGAAGAATTTTATTACAATTTTTAGTAGAAAATAATGTGGTTCGTAAATAAATAAAATATGGTTATTGAGAAACATATTGGAAATTCCGTTAAAAATGGAAGTTCTAGAGGAAAATAATCTCTCTTTGGCTATTATTTTGTATGGTATCATTTTAATTATGGTACAAATTTATTAATATGATGATTTAATATTGTGGATGTTATTTATATATGTTATTAATATTATATTAATGATTGAATTATCCACCAAATGATCTTAGTAGACCATCACCACTAGTCGACTACTTCTGGTACAATGGTATATATGTTTGAGATACATCGACAACTTGGACAACATCAAGGGTTCATTATATATATTAAAAAAATTATAATTGGTATTATATTAATTTTTAATTGAATATTATTTTATAGATTATTGAGATAAATATTTTGGAATATCCTCTTCAAAATACACATGTATCTATAAAGCATGTTTATGATGGGTGTCGATGTTTCTCATGAGTATGAGGTTATTATTGATAGGTTTTATTATAATTTATTAATAATTTTATCAAATAATTTGTTATGTGTTATGAAATATTTTTCATAGACGTTTCCATAGATATTATAGTAATGTTGATAGATTCATTATATTAGTAATCTTATATTACATGAAATATGAATAATATTTTATATTTAATTAGATTTATGAAAACATTGTGTTTCTTAATAAAAATATCAATTTCAATTCATTATATTTTTTCTATATTATTAGTGTGGAGGTGAATTATGTAGAAGGAATAACTATTGATAATTTCGTGTATTTATATTTATTGGAATATGCACCATTACTGTAATGGTTCTTTGTATAAATATATGAACCATAGAAATGGATGTTCATGCATATGGATTCTTAAGTTTTATATTTTAACTGTAGCATACAAAAATTCTTAGTGAAGATTTTAAACTTTCATATAATTTAAAATTGATATGATATGGAATTTTGTCCAATATGTGATGAGAAATTTCTCATGGAAGCATTGTTAATGTGTTGTTGTAATTTATTTCAACTGTGAGTTTCTACTCTTGTTAAAATTGAATAAATATTAATAATTACTATGTTGATTATTATGAACCACATGTTCTATATAATTATGATATTATACCACATAAATGTATAGTCGAAAATCAATAGGGTGTAATATATAATGAATTTTTTGAAGGACTACGGGTCATATATAATGAGGAACACATTGAGGACTTTCATACGGTTAAATAAGGGGTTGATCTAAAAGACCACATAGTTAAATTGATGATGGTGGATGTAATCCTATATCGCAATATACATAATATTTCTATAAAAAATTATATATTAGAAAATGAGAGAATATTATTGGTTTAGGAGGATCTAGTAAAATTTTGAAATGATTGGTGACCCAAAATAAAGAAAATTGATGTTGTTATCATTATAAAACATGGTTGATTAATGAAATTTTTTATTATATTTATGTTTTCCATATTCATGAAAATCATTCCTATGATATATTTTTGAACACATTCTATGAGAAAATAATTCAATGTTAACTAATATAAAATATTAAATCACAGTAAATTGTAATCTCTTAAGGATATATTGAAAGGATGGTTTATATAAATAATTTACGATAGACTATTTTTGTCTCTCTTATCCTATGAGGATTTTATTACATGGTACCGAATTATTTTTATATTGTACTACAATCATCTAGCTAAAATCATGTGTAATTTTTTAACTACATGAAATATTTTAATTTGGTGAATATTCTTCTCATTTCTATGAAATGTATTATAATGTTTAGAAAAAAGGATTTATATGCAATTTTAAGGATCTAAGATTAATTAAATTAATGGAAAGAACAAAGAAATTAAATTTTATTCCCTTGGTTTGATTGGTATGAAATCATGATCCATGACATTTTAATGGACTAGCCTAAAACTATGTAGTGTATAGTTTGGCACTCCATGAGTATTTAATCCTCTTGGGTGGGTCTCCTACCACCACCCCATTGGGTAGAAATTTCCTCATAATTTCAGCTAGTAGAGAGAAATGGATCACCAAAAAATAACATTTAAGAGTTATGGATTATTTCATAACCACCTCTACAATGATACCTACTTCTATTCATGAACATAACAATCTATTGATTATATATTTTTCTATAAATAATACAAAACTCATATTCCCCAATACATTATGTGTATAATATTTTTGAATTATGAGACACAAAACATAATAATATTTAACAATACAACTATTTTTGAAATCTACTTGTATTTTTATCTTTTATAAGTCATTATCTCTTCACATTATTCATTCAGGATTAATAATCATATATTTAATCATTACATCATTATAATTCCTACTCATCTTTAATCCTTGTAAAATAATTAGAAAATTTGGCATGAAAATTTAAATCAATCCATGGGGTAACTAATAAAATGAAACCCATTTGATAATTATATTCATTAAATCCCATGAATTTGATTAACGATTATAATAATGGTATAAAAAGGTACATTGAACTTTTATAGAATGATAAGAAAATATATGTTTAGTCATGAGATCAAAAAAATGAAAAAATATAGTCATATAGATAGAATTAAAATATTTTCACAAATAAAACCAATATCAATTCTAATGGATTATATGAAAATTATGAATCATTCTGGGAAAATTATATTTACATAACATATAATTAGTCATGATCATATATAGATACTCATAATTACATATATTCACACATAAAGGAATAATCCATTATATTATTCTTAGAAAATTTCCCTTATATAATATATCATTACCCTATGAATTTTAAGGATATCATTCTCCTATAAATATCTATAATTTCCAAAAAAACCATAACATGAATAAAACATGTTGGATCCTTTATTTTTTGAATGTATGAGTAACCATAAAATATTACCTAACTAATTAAAATTAATATAATTTTAATTTTAAAACTATTTATTATTAATAGTAAAATAAAAGATAACTTTTGAATAAAAAATTAATGCAATAGATCAACAAGAATATTATTAACTAAACATATAATTACACAGGTGAAATATATTTAAATGGAAGATAATATATTTGATGATTATATATAATAGAATATGTATTACAATTTGATATATTTAAGAGAAATAATGTATAATGAAATTGTATAATTTTAGGTAAAAACCCAATAAGATGTATTTAAGGAGTTCTCCGTAAGAAAACATTTAAATGAGAATGTATAAAAAATCAATGATAGTGGGGACCAAAAGTTACTAAATAACAAAAAATGGATGAATTTTAAATCATTCCCATATAAATACCATATGTAGCACTCAATCAACATAAATATAAATAAATAAAATCATTTAAATAATATACATGCAATAAAATCACCAATTTAAAAATGGAGACAATATTAGTAAAAAAGACATATCTTGATAAAAAATTCATTAAAAATTTTGTAACATGTGATGTCAGAGAAAATAAAATATGATGTCATGGGAGGGAAATGTGAATTCTCTAAAATAATATAAGAATTAACATTTTCTAGATTAAATATGATTAATATACACAGAATAGAAGAAAAAACTCAATTAAATTATACTATGTAATGAATTCCCTCACCTTATTCTATAAATCTATTAAAAAGTCTAATCATCCCAAAGAGATCATCATTGTAATGAACGGTTTTAGATACATTATTATAAAAAATAAATATAAACCATATAAAATAAATATTGGGGGTGGAATTTTATAATATTATATTCCCAATACAAAAAAAGTGGTTTATTTTGATTTTGCTAAAATAAGGCCTTTTTAATGAGATTTTTTAGAATTTTGTGACTATTAATTCTTTCATGGTTATGAATAATGTTTTTTGGTGCAAATATCTCATCAATTGAAAATGAATTATTTTTTTATTAATTTTTAATTTTCATATATCTCTTGATAATATTTTATTGTTTTTATTATTTTATAAATATTTTTTATCATTATATAATTTTTAATGATATTTGTATGATTACTAATACTGTTATGTACAATAATATATGTATAACGATGGAATTCATGATTTATAATTTTCAAAATATAATACCTATCATAATTATCCTTCAAAATATTGAAATTATTTATTTAATATAATCATTTCCACATGACATGTTTTAATGAATTTAATTTGTTATTTTTTCACATAATCCATGATGTTTTTTAATATTGTGTTAGAATTTTAAATTATTATCCTATTTTATAAATTATTAATTAAATTATTAGCATTAAAATAAGTTATCAGTCCTTATTATTATAATCAAAAACCATTTAAACACTATTTATTATATTTATTGTCATGATAACATATTTAATACCATATTTTCGGCTTCAATTATATTATGGAAGGTTATTGTATGATTTAAAATTATAGTTTTTTATGTAATTTATTAATTTAATATAATAAAACAATATAATTTTTTTACGTATCATATAATTAAATTAAATTTTTATTTACCCTTGTATCATATCAATACTACAAATATTTTCTATTTTTATAATAAATATATTACAGAAGCATTATTTCAGAAGTACATAAGAATTTGGATAATTAAATTCCAAAATAAAATAATTTTTTATCGTTATGTAATATTTTTTGTTAATTTTTATTTTCATTCAACAAAATTACATTAGTTTCTATATTATTATATATCACTCATAAAAATTAACCAAATTAAAATGTTATTTCAAAATGATATAAACAATTATATAAATATTAGTTAAAATCTTCTACTCAGCAAAACAAAAATTAATTTATCTATTGACAAAAATAAGTAATTATTTTTTATCTTCAATATTCTAACAACTTTCTTAACATTATGATATGATATATTAACTTATTGATAGAGATATAGCAATGAATTATAATTATTAATTTGAACATGAACATGTATTAATATTATTATTATTTTGTGGAAATTCAATTATATTTTTCCAACTCTATTCAAATGGAATTTTGATATATACATTTTTTAAACAAATTTAATTGAATGAATATTTTATAAAATTCAACATATTTTTTAATTATTGAAAATCATTCTTGACGCATATAAAATAATGAATGTTAGAATTCAATTAGAATGAAAAAACATATTTTAAAAAGACTAATCTATAATGTTATTATTAAATTTTTAAAAGAAAACCATAAATATTGACTACAAAAAAATTATAATTTTAAAAATATTGAAATAAATAAATATTCTATAATATTTTATATGATTTTTATTGAAAATGTGATTATAAAAAATTTACTATTTTTTGTTTACTCTCATACCATTATTTTATAGAATTTTAAGAAATTACTCATTATGACATTTTTAAATGAATATTTTAAGAATTTAATTATAATAATGAAAATAAATATATATTTACTAAATATTATGTTGTTAAATTAAAATATATTAAATATCAAATATAAAATTTTTCATAGAATAACATATAATTGTATTTAACTGAAAAACATCATCATTTTATAACTTGACATAATTATTTCAATTATTAGAAGACAAAAATAAGTAAATACATGAACATGAGAAAATGTCTATAAGTATCTAAGTATAAAAAAACATTAATTATATCAAAATATAAGAAATTGAAGAGAGGGTATTTTCTAACCAATTTTTTAAAGTTTGTTTATTTCATGAAGAAAACATATATACTTTTATGGTAAAATAAATTAAAAATTCATCATATCATTTTTATATAAATGAATATAAAATGTATAAAATACCTCTTCTTCCATTGATCATGTAATGATAACAAAAATTTTAATGTCACAAATAACTGTAATGTCAATATAATGGTTCCCCCAAATAATCAAAATACTCTTTTATATTATAATCTACATTACCTTGCATACATCTGTCAAAATAATTCATTTTATTTCATTATTTCATACTAAAATTTTATAAATTATTTATAAATGACAATTTTATTTCACCAAATTTACATAAGAATATTTTATTTATTGTACACCACAAAGATGAATTATCAATATCATATATTTTTATTTAAATTTTTGTTAATTTATTTATTCTAATTTACAGATATTGTGTTGGTGTTTATTTGAATTTATACTGTAATATCCTTCAATAATGAAATATGGACGTTTTCATATCATATTCATAGGATATATGATTTATTTTATAATAATGATTAATTATATGAAAGTAAAATAATGTTATATTAAATATTAATATACATATAATTTAGTGAATAAAATTGTGTTCTATATCCTGGGATCATATAGATAGCACTTATCCTCCTTGAGGAAAACCTTTTTATTAGTGTTATCAATGTAGTGGGGGTTGACATATTCAATCAAAATGGAACTATATACCCAGAGACCATATTTTATTGGGAGATATTAGACATTAATGATATTACTATCAAAGGTAGATTCATAACATCAGTGTGTGAGGCTTAGTATAGACACAAGATTCTAATGCATGTCTAGTTTTTTCATTAAGGTTTGTTACAATGGTATCATATGGTAGATAGAGATACATTGACACAAAATATTCTATTCTAAAAAATAGTTTTGGATGAAACAATTATGGATTCGTACATCCATATGAATGATCCAAAATATTTCTTTTAAGTTTCATAATAAAAATGGGGTTATAACTTAATAATGATGGTGAGAAATCATCCATAATATAAATAATTATATTAGTGAAGTACAATTAGATAAGATTCTATTTTAAAAATAGGTCTATTCAACTACTATGTGGGTGTGAAATATGGTAGACATATCTATTATATGTTTTCATAGTTTGATAACAAAATGGTGATAACACGGTATCATCTGATCCATTATAATGAAGTGGAGAGTGATATTCATATAGAGTGTTATAGTGGAATGTAATTACATCTTGGGTATATGACCATCAATGTAGAATGAACATGATACATTCATGTTCTAAATATTTTTATGTAATGAATGATTCATCAAACTATGATAAGGGACCATCCATTGAATGATGTATAATAATGGTTATTTCTACTTTTTGATGAATTTTATTTGACATATATAAGACATGATCATTCAAATTATAACATGTTTTTCAATATGTAAAATAATTTAATGAGTATTGAATTAATATAATTATCACCATCACTACCCTATAAATGAATCCATATGATATCTGGGTGTGTATATTATATATTTTAATAGTGTGTGGGTATGGGTATATGTAAAAAATTTCATTGTCTATATGAGTATTATTGATGTGGTCATTGATATGTAGTTGTTGAATCTCGATTGAAAAAATATATATTATTACTAGAGGTAAGTATTATTAACATATGTAATAGGAGATAATTATAATTTCTATGAAGAATAATATTTATAAGTGAGTCTCATTGAATAAATAATTTAATAGTTATGCATGATCACTTTACAAATGTATAATTTTATTAATGTGGATGATAATGGGATAATTCATATTTTATTTATTATGTTTTTATATCAATTTTGGGATATATAATATGATATTTTTTCATTAATTCATCATAAATGGGAGGTCATGTTGTCAATAAATGTGGTTATCATGTATAGAGTCCATATAAATACTATCTAATCAAATTGAACTAGATGGTCTATTATATTTAATGTTATAGTATGATGACATTATGGTTAATGTTTGGTTTTGACTAATAATTACTCCATTGGGTTCCATATTATTTTTTCTGATAATGGATATGGGAATTTAATATTATATATCGATTAGTAAATGTAAAATAATTTTGGATTAGGAATAAGTATCTAGTTTAAAGAATAAATAATTAATATGATATATTAAGGGAATATTTATGAGTATTTAATATTAATTTAAATCCAAGATATCATCAGTTAATATTAATATCAATGGTAATTAAACAACCATCATAAAAAATCTGATATGTATTTTATAAATTCCTAGTGATATATTCCATATTTCTGATATTTGAAAACAACTAACGACCATTAAGGAAAATATTATCTATATATATTTGGATTGATTCAAAATGGTGTAATTTGAATTTATATTTGTGTACAACAAAGAATATAATGGTTATATGGATATTTTTAATTATATTTATTATATAGTTTAAAAATTTGTGTATACTATGATCCAAAATATACATTTCATTTTATAGATGGTGAATTTTTTCAAGCACATCATAGCTGCATTTGGTAATTTGGCATATATTGAGAATGTATATATGGATATGTCTTGGGAGAAAACTAGTAATGGGTTATATATTATTTGTCTACTCCATATTGTTTTCTATTTTTATCATATTATTTAGGATGTAATTACATTTCCATTACCAATGAAGAACCAGATTTATAAATGGGTAATATTTATATAGGACAATCATTATTTCATAAACATATCGAATTTAAATTAATGTCTTGCATATAATAAAATATTTCTATTAACTATGATGAGAAATACATAAATTGTATATTATGTAAATTTGGACTTTTTTATTGGAATAGATTTAATTTATAATGATTGGGACATAGATTATGGTTATATTTAACATAAAAAAAATACAACAATAACCTAACACATTATTAGACATTTTTTATTGTACTAAATTCCCTAAAAAGTCATTATCCATATTAGTTTCATGAGAATTATATTTTTAATACCAACTACATGACTCAGGAATATCTATTTTCACAAAAAATATATATATTGTTGTGTTTATTACTCATTCATCTATAAAAATTCAATATCAAAATTTATGTTACCCCATATAAAGTTAATGATTGTATAAAATGTGAGAATGAGTAAGTTGAAAAAAATTTCATGAGATGAAATATGAGTGTTAATTTTTTTTACTCTTGTTGGATATTTATTTGGATGTGATTGAGTAAAATAAGATAAATTGATTATATCTTTTCAGTAAAAAATCTAGAAAAATTTATATGGTGATGGATAGTTAGGGGTAAAATACCAACATCATTATTACAAAATTCTGATTATATGATATGGAGAACTGTATTTTTTTTAAATCAAATTTTCGACTCAATCTGTAATGTTCACAGAATGGTAGTTCCCATAATGAGAATGTGGGATAAGGTTATATAGGAATCATATGGATTATGATTTCCATATCAACATGTAAAACAAATTTTCATCATAATATATGATATAGGATTTGGTGGTGGGGATTGATGAGATATGTTGTGGGTTACATTTCCTTATACCTCACCTATTAGTATATAAATGGAGAGCATCATGAAATAGTTAATTTAGTATAACAACTTTTTATTACAATGTGAAAATGGGATGAGGTAATTAAATTTTTTTAAGGATTATTAGGATTATTTTATGTGGGTACATCTATTGTATCTTTAAAAATAGAAAAAATAATTAATTATACTCATAAACTAAAAAATACATCCAATTAGTCAAATAGATGGGTAAGTTATATTTGAGGTAATTTTAATCATTGATTTATCATTGATATCATAATTAAAAATATGAATATGGAATTTACATACGAATTATAGAAGGAACATAATTTTGCATATGGTAATTAGATGATTCTGAGATAGAAAATTCACTCACATTTAGAAGATTAGTTAGATAGGACCATCAAGGTCAAATAGTATATATTGAACATATGTATCCAAGAATTTTTCTATTCGTATAATTATTTAATATCAATCGATGAGTTGATTTATAAAAATTGATATTTTTAATAGATGAAAACCGTACTATTTGAGATTGCATATGATATACCATATCACTCCCCTTTAAGCGAGATGGTGGTTTCATATATTATAATAATTGGAAAATGTTTTGTAAAAAATTTATGTGTTTTTTGATGTTAATAAAAGATTGATTCAATATTTTATAATCTTGATAGTGGATAGATATATACTGAATATATCTGACATTATATTTTTACATTTTTTGGTTCGTTTTCTTATTGTTTCACCTCTATTAGAATATCATTATTTTAGAAGACTAGAAAATTTTATTTTAATATTTACAGTCAAATTTAATATTCTATAGAGTGTTATAATAATACAATATTTAATAAATCATCCATTATGAAATTTTTAAATTTATAACTCATTTTATATGTCTTAAAAGATGAGATATATGAGAGACAACTCATATGTGATCTTTTTTTATGAGGTGGATTTTAAATTGGACTCATTACGTGAGTAGTGATTTGTGTTTATCATGGATTAAAATGAGAAAACCCTTTTGGGGAATATTATTTCTCTATTTTTGTTATTATAGTTACAAAACCATATCTATGTTGAGATGTCAATGTTGAAGGATGACCTGATATATCAATTTGTTTGTATGTTCACTTGAGATATTCAATAATTCATATTACAGACAAGAAGCTCCATGGTAGAGAGTTTGTAATAAAAAAATATATGTAATTATTTTGAAATCATTTCATCCATTCCAAGAGTTATAATGAAAAATTATATTATGATAATGAGTTATAAGATTTATATGAGAGAAATTTTTTAAAATGGGAAACTAATAGAGTTAGTGGGAAATGATATAATCTCATAAAAACTCTAGTGTAGATCCATTGGGTTTATAAATATGATACATAAATTATCCCATATGGTTTTGTCCACTAGTTTTTTAGTTGAATATATCATAATTCCTTAGCCCCACCATAAATATGATGGGGATAAACTAGTAATCTAGTGAATTCTCAACCACATATTTTTATAGTCCCAATTTTTAGATTATTCTTTATAATTATATTTTATACTATAATTAGATGTAAAATATTATACATGGGAGGACCCTTTTAGACTTCTTGATAATCATAATATGAATGAAAAACAATAAATATTTATTTATCAAACAAATAATTTTTATTGAATCAGACATCAAGAGGTAATTATAACACTATTCTCTGTAAAATCATTGGTTTCCATCATTTTAAGATCAAATTCGGCAAGATAAATAAATAAATCATTTTTATAGGTTATTTGATTTGTTTTTATTGATTTGGAATCAAATGATGATATTAAATCTGTAGATTCCTTGGGGATCATAGGTACTATTATCTAATATATTTTAATATTAATTATAAGAATGATGTACAATTTATTTCAAGATCATGGGTATTCTGGTATAATGAGATTGATACTATTCCAATTTGAGTGATAAAATGAAATAATCATATTTACCCTCTGTTTTTCATCTGCACATGTAAATGTGATTTTGATACACTTGATGTATACACACAAAATATGAAAAATCCATTATATTAGACAATTTGGATGATTTAACACTAAATTCCATAAATAGTAATTTTCTATAAATTGATATGTTCAACGTATTTAGTAATATATACATATTAATTATTTATTACAATACTCATGTTCATTTCTCCATATATTCATCATAATACCCCATCATTAAATAATCTCATTCATAAGTCTCAAACTAAAAATTTAATAAATGAAAACCTATAAATGGTGAGACCAAAAAATAAATGATTTATAAATAAACATTGCATGGGGATGATATTATATACAAATGTAAAATACTTAGGAATAAGGGAAATATCAAAACTACATATAAGATAGTCATAATAAATAAGTGATCGTAAAGGTACATGAAATAATAACATAAATATAGAAATTATCTATATAAAATCATACTATCAATAACATTTAATATATTAATAAAACAATTTCCATGAATCATGAAATTATAAAAACATAATGAATAAAATTCTTTTACTATGGAATATACATTAGCATTCAAAATCATAGCTATCAGGATCAATACGATCTATGTCCATTCTTTTTAGAAGAAAATTTGTATTATTGAATACCTATATCATGATATAAAATATTTTATAACAAGAATTGGTTTGAAATTTATAACCTCACCCATCATTCAAAAAAACATATGTGTTACACTTAAAAATCATTCAATAGTTACATAATAATGTAAATAATATAATAAAATGTATGTCAAAAAATTCTGTATTCTATAAAATAACATAATTAATTAAATCATATGATTCTGAAAACATTATCACCCAAAATAATTGAATTATATATGAAAATAGAAGTGTTAATCATGAAAATACCTCAATTGGAGTTATGTTTTTTAACGATATCATGGTAAACTAAAACTAAATTCTATAGATAGTATTCTTGAGAAAATAATTTAGTCATCGATTTAAAATCCATATGAATCATTCTATATTAAAAAATAATCACCTATTTATTTAAATAATGTGAATATAAAATCATTCATTTAACTTTATTAAACACACTTTTTTTCTAAGAAATAATTTTATATTATCAAAAAATTGAATGACTTGGAAAAATAATTATTAATAATAAATTACACAAATCACGGAATAGAGTTTTTTTACCATGTATTATAAAATTACTAATGATTTAGAGATAATTTTTTTTATAATCTTTAATATTAATGATTATAAAATGAATTACTTATTTCATTAAATTATTCATATAAATTTAATTTTATAGGATTATTTAATTGATATTCTCCTCATGTATTACATAGTTATGATAACTTTTCAATAATGGGTGACAAAATTAATAATTAGTTTTAACTATGATCATAAAATTGGTGTTGTTCTTCCTTATAAATTCAAATATAATTTTTAGAATACAATTGAAGGTAAATTATTTATGATTTTTTAAAGATGTATAATGTTATAATTCAACCGTAGTGGTGTTTTACTCATATTTCTTGACTGAAAAATCATTGATGAACTAATTTCAGTTTATTTAATGATATTGATGTATTACATATTTATGATAATTAAATTTTTAGTTGTATATAATAATATATATTAATGATATATTATATATATATATATCTTTACTACTCAACAATATAAATTTTAACTATCCCGTATGATGGTAGTGTAAAATAGAATTCATTGTTCTCTAGGGAGCTATTCTACACATACGCATAATATATGATTTTATTATTTGAGTAGGTGGAGATAGAAGTAACATGATATATAACTTCAGGAACATAAATATTATATACAACTATATATCCTAGATATTTATTTAATTCACCTTTTGTACTAGCTAGTTATGATAATGAGGGAAAACAAATCATGTTTCTCTTAGAAGGTGTTTGTCTACTTTTATTCATTATTTTTGTATTAGTATTTATTATACATAATGGGAAAGATGGATACTGATTTTATCATAAATATAAGAATAATTTTACAATTATTATTTTTTATTTTCTGATGGTTTAATGAAATATTTGGTGTTTTTTATATCTATAAATAACTATAAATTAGTGAGGGTGGTTGTAAATTTATACCATACTTCATGGATAATAACTATTAAAGAAGGTGTTTAATCCTTTATGGGATAATAAAAAGGTAATTCTAGAACCTATTTATGATGTATAATAATTATTACTAGTGGAATGGGATATTATTTGGATGAAATATGTGGTCTGTGGTTTGAAGGGATGTGTGGAAATGACTGGCCCATTTATAAATGACAAGACATGGAATTTTTTAAATATCAAAAGCATTTAACAATGTGATGTCACTCATAAAAATATTAGCTCAAAATAAGGGAATAATTGACAGGATAACTGGTACATACTATAAATACCCCGTTCAATCATTTTATGTCTTATTTTTAAAAAACATGTGGTCATTACTATTTGATTTTTACATTTTTTATTTTTTTAAATGGTTTCCATTTTTTACCTAAAATAAACATTATGAATAAAAAATTAATGTTATTAAATTATTTTTTCCACTAATTCCAATTACTAAATCAATTTATTTTTATAAAATATTTAAAATTGATTTCAAATACTTTCAAAATACTTATATAATATACTGAAATAGTTTCTAGAGAATAATATTTTTATACATATTAATCATTGAATATAGTTTTGTAAAATATAATAAATATTTCTATATTTAAAATATAATAAATAAATGAATATTTTCTATATTATAGATTTTCATAAATTTCTAAATCATTATTATAAAGTAATAATTCAATCCGAGATACAATATTTATAAAAAGGGTATATTTCACAATTTACCTATAGCTATTTTGCACAAAACATTAGAAAATATTTCTCTTAAGATAATAATTTCAATTAAATTTATTTTTTTAATTTAAAATTCACATTCTAATATGTAAAATGATTAATAATAAATAAAAAATATATGTAAAAATAATATTTTATTAAAAATATAGTTTTGGTATACTATTTATTATTCTTCATATTTCCTATAAAATAATAACTATAAAAATATTAATACATTATTAATTTCAAAATATAAAATACATAAATAATATTATAAAGATAAATTTATTTTTTTGCACTACTTTAGTTGATATTTATAGTTATCATTATATTGCTTTTTTCTTTATAAATATATATAAATTTATTTTTATTTCATAATTATATGATGACTATTTATACATTCAAATTATTTGGCAAGCATATAATATAATATTCATTTTTTGTTTCCATTTTTTAGGGGATGAAATACATATATCATCATATTTATTAAAGTTGGAAAATTTTACAAAATGTATGTCTTTTACAGTACACACCCTTTAAAATGAATTTCGTTCATGATATTTTTATTCCATGGATGATAACAAGTGACGATTATTTTCTATCCTCACATCTAATAGATCTATTTCATCCTATAGAAAATTTTCAACATTCTATAAAAATTTCACTATATTCGTGGATTTTTTGAATGACATATTACATAAATCCTTGTATGTATGTACATATGATATATATATTGCATCTGAATTATGATTTCCATGTAGGATAAATAATTCCATTAAAATTAAAGGAAATAAAATAATTATTTATTATTAAAAATATTATATATTATATAATATAATATTTAATAATAAAAAACTTGTGAGAGGATTCTCATAAATTTATTTGATACAGGAACTATCAATTTAATTTATTCATGCGTTTTACAGCATAAAAAACAAATACATGTCAATCACTATCCTTTTGTTTTTTTAAAGAAATCTACAAGATATATGTGTAAGGGAGTATATTTTTCTATTTATAAATGTAAAATCATCTTCAATAACAATATTCCCTTTCATCTTACTCATTTTTATAATGAGGTGATTTCATTTCATAGAGGATTTTGGATCCCTACTGAATGACGAGCGATTAAATCGAATTATAAAAACCCATTGTAACAAAGAAACAAAATGTATACTTAATTAAAACTGTATTTTAACAAAACTATAATACAATGTAAATTTTCATGTTTCATGGGATATAAAATATTATTTGGTATGGTGAATATATATTTTTTCTTTCTAGGTCAAAATAGCATAGAATGATTTATAGAAATTTTCATCTAGAAAGAATATTTTTTGAACAATATAAAATATGTAATATAATTATTTATTTTTTAATATAATTTATTTTATAAATTTTAATTAATAATTTATTTCCTGTAAATTTGATAGATACAACGATATGCTATTTTAGACAGAAAATGGGATGTTTTTTCATATAACTATTTTTAATGGAATAATGTAATCAAATTTTAATTAATTAAAATAATCCATAAAGATGAATACCATAAATTAAATATATAAGTAATATATATATAGTTATTATAATCCATATAATTATTATTTTTATACATATATTTCAAAATAGATCATCTTATTATTGAAATTTTCATTTTGAGAAATAAAGTCTGTTCGTCACTTTTGTCAGGGTAATTTTAAAATTAAATTCATCAAAATTGATGAAATTAATTTGATAAAATTAATGAAATATTTGAAATCATCATAATTTATATTATTTAATTTGATGGAGATTATTGTTTTCTATAATTAATCATAATAACATTAAAAATTAATCACTGTTGTTAATATTAAAATGGGATAACTGGGGGTTAATATAAAAAGATAAGGACCAAAATGACAAAAATATATTCAAAAAATTAAATTGTTGGTTGTATTAAGATATTATTTTTCTACCCTAATAATATGGTCCATTTACAACAAAAATATCAATATTGTGACATGATATTATTGGAAAACATTATAAATTTACATGTGTGCCACTAATATCAATTAGAAATTCAAACCTTATCCCAAAACATATTCAAATATATAAATCTATTTCAATAATTACAATTCTACAAAAATATATCCAATATATTTTTATCAAGTTTATATAGGTACTAGTATTCCCATAGGAATGACAATATGGTCCATAATATTATACTAGAATGAGTTTTCACTAATTGAAGGTAAACATCTTGACAAAGAACATTGTTTTTAAAACATACATTACCAGAATCATTCATATACTCATAATGAAAATATAATAACACTGGTATGGATCTTGTATTCTATTGTTATTTTTTTAATCACATAATATTGGTTTATATCCATTTCCATAAAATGGTAATCAAAACCCTCACTCTTGTGTTTGGAGGACTTACACCATGATAAATGATGTAATTTATTTCGATCACTATGTCCCATGAATTCTAATAAATATCTATATAATTGATATAAATTTAACATAAAATGTTTTTATACATACTATAAAATTAATATTTATTACACTTTATTTCCATTCTAGCCATTATGGAAATTATCACGCCGCTTATTCTTATGTATAACCTAATATATCCATGTAGAAATTTAAATCATTTTCAATGTACAAATTTCACTAATGATATTAAATATGTATATAATAAAAAAATTTA
This sequence comes from Viscum album, assembly GCA_963277665.1. NCBI lineage: Eukaryota > Viridiplantae > Streptophyta > Magnoliopsida > Santalales > Viscaceae > Viscum > Viscum album. The sequence goes on along the minus strand of OY728121.1, from coordinate 1,002,885,902 downwards.
AATTTAATATAATAAATAAAATTATTTATCTGATGAAACTATATCATATTCTTAAAAATTGGAACTTCCATGAAAAAACATGAATGAAAAAATGTATTTTACCACCAAAAAATTTTTACTAATGAAATACTTGTAACAAAGTTGTGATATGATGTTTGAATATGTTCATATATGATATTATAAATATTAATATGTATTGGTTATATATTTAAATTATTTTGGAAAAAAAGTTACATGATGTTAAGGAACATTCAAATAAATGTAAACATGAGGAAATAGGTTTTTCTTGACATTACACACAATTGAAACATATTAATTATTATGGACCTGTTATCATTTATGTGGTGCATATACATCCCCATTATATTATTTAACATTTATAAAATTTTATTAATCATTATTATTTCATAAATTAATTTCTATTAATTGAAGGGGATGGAATTTAAATGTTTCGAAACATGTATGAATTTATTTTACAGTGTTAATTTTTTTAATTGATCTAACATTCATTATCATATTATAAAAACTGATAAATCATAAAATCCATCAATTTTGTTATCTATAAAATAATAAAATGATTCAATACTCTCTTTGGAACGTTATTTATCCCTGGTAAATTTTAAATGATAATGTGATTTTATTTATTGTCAAATAAGATTCATTTTTATTCCATGTCCATAGTTTTTATATTATTTTGAAAAATTATTTTTATTAAAAAAATATTATATTATTGTTATCTTATTTTCTCCAGGACTTTTATAGAAACAATTTAAAATGAACATTTATAATATTTTTTTGTAATGGTTGTTTTAAATATTACTTATAAAAAGTTAGAATGAATAAATCTTAAAAGTACACTGTGATAATATACTTCCCCACAGCCATAAAAGTCATACACTATTTATCTTATTCTAAACATTTTTTTTTCATTTAAAAAAATTTATTTAAATTAATTTTAATATTTCACAACTATTTCATTTATATTTCTAAAGGTAATGTTTTTTTGTAAAAATTATTATTTGTGATGAATTAATAAACATTTATTATATCTTATTAATTTATTTGTCCTTAAATTTCACATAAAAAGATACATTTATTATCATAATATTACATTACATTTATCTTATATATCCTTATTATTTTTTCATTGATAAAATTATTCATTATAATATATACCCATTTTACATATTGTGATTTATTATAAATGTTATTTAATTGAATGGTGGAAATAATTATAAATCCTTATTCAACAATAAATACATATATTTATTGATAATTCATAAAACATAATAATTTAATGTATCAATAATTATATTTTTATTTTATTCGACATGGAAATATGTGGGGTCTTGGTTATTGATTTCCCCTTGATGTATTGATAAGACTCATTAGACATATCTAGTGAGGAAATTATATGGGTTTTCTGTCTATACCTTCCAATATGTTTAAACAATATCAGTGAATGTTCACTATGGAATTTATATTATGAAATATGGGATTATTCCATCCAATATAATGTATTTAATTTATTTAGAACATAGTTATTATTATTTATGATATTATTTAAATGAAACAGACCCCAGATTTATTTTTAGATCCTGATATTTATTAAATGCCAATTTCATTTTGGTATTTACCTTACCAGGATTTTATTACTTAATTACTCATGATACAATCCACTGTAAAAAAATTAATGGGCATTTCATTTTACAGTTATTTTGTTTGTCATTCTCCGTGATATGAGATGAATTTGTTTTAATGAATTCAAGGATGCCAACTACTTTTCATTACGTTGATTTTAATTTTATTCTTAATATAAATTGGGTTTCAGGTCACCATACTGTCTCTAATAGTAATAAAATGAATGATACCTCAATATATTTCAAATTTTATCCATTTCAATGTAGTAAAATAACCACAATCATTAGATTACATGATTTGAGGTTATTATAGTTGATATCAGGGAAACATTAGTACAAATCCAGGGACAAATATTTAGGATGAAAATAGATAATCATACATAACCCTATGATATACTTGGAATATATGAAAATTTGTGGAATAAAATACTAAATTTTCAGTAAGATATATATTTTGTGTTTTTTTCAAACAATATACGCATGTCTTGATACGACAGATGAACATGATTTTTTGGAATGCATCTTAGTGTAATAACCTTAAAAATGTTTAGTTTTACTATAAGTTATCTATCATTATATTTCACAGTGACATTCCCATTATTGAACACTTTAATTGAAACTCAAATGTCTAACTATTTAGTAAATTTAAAATTTTATTAATGACCATTATGATAGATTTGTAATCAAAATTATTAATTAAGGATATTTACAATTAAACCATGTTTATGATTTTGATATTATAATACATAAGTTTGATGTTTATCTTATTTGTTTAATATTATTTATAATTATTAATTATGATTAATAATTAAAAATTTTATGAAATAATATATTATATAATATTTTTAATAAATATAACTTGGGATAATGAATCATATGAAGACACTTGATCAACGTAGAAATTTATATACTAAGAATGAAAGTATAGTAGGTGTTATAAATTATGGAATCAATCCTATATTGATGAATATTTATGCATCTAGGTTTAATAACATTTAACATGTATAGAAACAAGATGTAACATGACATGATACACCTATATTATTTCATTTCATATTATAAAATCCTCTTTTATTTTTTGAAACTACTAATTGAGTGGTAGTTTAAAAATAAATTATGTCTCATGGAAAAATATAAATGGAATTGGGAATTATGAAAATGAAATAACTATACTAGAATTATATTTTATAATGGTGATGTTGATCAATGGTGGTTGGTGGTAAAAAAAATCAAGATCATATTGACATAGAAGACATGGAATGGTGATTATTTTAAGGAACATTCCTAGATAAATATTTCCCTCATGATTAAGGGGCTATATAGAAAATATTTCCCAAAATTAAGGATAATGAAAGAAAAATGTTTCATAGAGTATGATTATAAAAATAAAAGCCTATTTGGGTATCAAAAAAATTACATAAATAATATAAAATTCAAGATTTTCAAATTAATTTACAAGATTAATCCATGTGTCTAATGGATCCCTATTTCACAATAATTTATATCATATGATGGAAATTATTATATGAAATCAAAATGTAGTAGTTATTTTATACATCATATATATTCAATGGCATTGACTAGAATATGATATTTGTTTAACAACAATAAAAAGGGAACAACTCAATGATAAAAAATTAAATGAATCATTTTTCATCAAGTTGGTTTTTTATGAAAAGAACATCCTTTCAAATCATTAAAGGGTATTTTTTTTATAAGTGAGGTAACATGAGTAATATAGCTCAGGAATTTAGGGGAAATAATATAAAAATAATATATAGGTTTTCAATAGTAAATAATGTGTTTATTATTCAACTAATGGCCCATAAATAGAGGGATTATACAAAATAAGTGGACAATAGAGAAGATCAAGATTATATCATCATTACAGATATAGATGATGATACAAGATATGTGGTTGTATCTACATTAATCATAGAATCAAATTCATCAAATTCAATATTTGAATCTTCATTCTCACAATCCTTTATATTATTTTATTTTCTATGAACATTAAATATTTCCATAGAACCATAATAATGGTGTACTAAGTGTAAAAGCCTTGTGGAAATTTCACTAGAACAGTGATATGTCAGGTAGTACCCATTATAAAAAAATATAAAATACTTGTATGTTGATTATATCATTAAAATTATTGTTTACATTGATATATTTTGTGTGTGGAAAAACATTTAAAACACGATTAAAAAAATTATCAAAAGGATTAGGAATATAGTGTTTGTGAAGAAGATGTTGAATTATGTATAATTAGATGATATACTTCATCATTTGAGTCATTTATACATCCACCCCATTTGATAATTCATAATGATATTCTTGGGGAAAAAATAAATGACCTTATATATAATGAAAATAAATATTAAAATTGAGGATGATACAATTATATAGGAATTCATTGTTGTATTTCTGGATGAATTAACATGACATAATTAGTTTTTTGGTGTTTATGATCCATTGACTTAATTCAAAATGAAACTCATATATCAATGAAACTCTATATAAAGGACATAATGAAATTTGTGGGTTGATTAATGTAATGACCCGGAAATTCTGTGGAAAAGTTTTTATTAAATACATGGGAATTATATGAGTCTTCGAGAATTGGTTGTTCTTGATTTAAAGGCCCGGAGAGGTCGGAATCAAATTCTGAGGGCATCGATGAACTAGCAGCGCCGAGGATTTCTTAGTGATGCCTTCAACGCAGTTGCGTTCTAAAGAGAATAGAAGTTAGATTTCGGGGTTTATAATTAAGTTGAATAAAAATAATTTGTTAACTATATTTTTATAGGTGGTGGTTGAATCCTCTAAGAGGAGGTTAGTGGTGGGGGCCACCACACCATAACCTCCATGAGAGGTTATGGAGGTGGGGCCCACCCGCACATAACCTCCCTTGGGAGGATATTCTTTGGTGGGGACCACCTGGGAGATGAAACCCTTGGAACTCCCACTTAAGTGTGAACCCCTTAAACTTATAATGAGTTAATGAAACCAACCCTCTCTTCATTTAATTGTAACATCCCACCTTCCCTCATAATTTTTTTAAACCACAAATTAATTAACGGAAATAATTAATTAATTTTAAATTGTTTGAATTATTTTTCCAACAATTAAATAATGGGTTATCTTCACCCATTATTTTGGTTGGCACATTATTTTGGTGAATCCTTGGGTGAGGAGGAAGAACATGGAAGAACTTGGAGGAACAAGTCCACCCAACGAAGAACACCTCATCATCACCAAGGAATAATGAATAACACCTTTATTCGATCTTCAACTGAGCATAAAGGGAAGGATACGACCACGAATAATGGAAACAACACTTCTTCCTCAGCCTCTAACCCCGGACTCCTCCCAACGACAACAAATCGTCGCCGCATTTTCCCATGACTTCGTCAACTATCATCCACAACGAGGTAGGGGATTTTAGTTCAATTCTTTTTTCCGTTCTTCATCGTCCAAATATTGGTCTTCATGGTACCAGTTGATATCATCTTAATTCGGAGGGTGCAGGTAGCACTAACATTGCCTGTCCCATCCCCCTTTGTTTGTTCCCGTTCGATGATGACGGAGGCAGAACAAGGGCAGCTGGATTCGGGCCGACTGTGAAGGAAACCGGCGACACAAATGTCTCTTGGTTGCCGAAGGGGCACGGTGCCATCGTACCACATGGAGGTGTTGGCCACTGCCATGGCAGAGGGGAACAGTGTCGTCGCATCGCACCGGTGATGAAGAACCGTGGCCAGGGCAGGAAATGGTGGAGGAGCGTGACGCCGATGTGGCGCGCTGATGAGGAGGCCGCAGCCAAGGCAGGATGCGGCGATGGATCTTGGTGTCGTTGCACCACACGGAAGGAAGAGTCATGACCAGGGCGAGCTGTGGCGCAGGAGCGGCTGGCCGCTCAACCAGGCAGGAAGAGAGGGACATCTTCGGGTCCCGAGTGTACTGGACCGGCGATACCGAGAGCTAGTTTCTTCTCAATCCTGATCGGAAAAAAATGTTCCGGAAGTCGGGGGGTGCATAACATTCCTCCTGGATGCGGCTTAGTGGGACCCCCACCGGGCAGCCAGGTCGCTCGGCCGACCGGGCCACCAGGTTTCCAGGCCGAATGGGCCACCTCTTCGTGTCGGGCTGTCCACACGGGTCGGGCAGTACCATCAGGCCATTAACCCACTTCTAGCCAGGATTCCCCTTTAGGTCAGGTCAGAACCACAGACCGGGTCAGACCCTAGTCCGTACCAGAGTCGGGTCGGGTCGGGTATACCCACCTAGGTCGGACCATACCCGAACCCGTCAGACCTGATTACACATTTTCAGCCGTATCTAGGACTATGGGTGTCCAATCGACGAACCATCTATGTTGACAGAAAGATTAGAGTGAGACGGTTCCTTTTCATATCACAATTGATGTTTTGACACAGTTGGATTACGGTCAGGTTGGTTTGAACCGAAAAACCTACAGGGCCCCTAGGATGTAAATGCCAAATAACTCACAGACTGGGCGTCCGATTGATGTGTTGTCTGTTGCGTTTAGACCTCTATGACATGAAGGCCCTTTGATATACTTCTGCATGAGACATCATGACACTTTTTGTATTGACCAGTAGCTCATGTAGAAGATCCTCCCGTTGACGAGTGTGGAGAGTGCGGAGACCTAGTCTCTTACAGACATGACGACTTCTTAACCAATTCGACTTGGAGTGATTCGACTATCGTATTGGGGATCTCCTGGTAGTTTCTAAAAGCCCTATGGTGGAAGACGCCTGATATTTGTTAGCAGACCCACGGTACTCAACCGGAGGAGTACCTCTATAGGTTATTAGGGGGAGCGCCTTGTAGTTGGCTGCAGACCCATAGTGGAGGAGTGCATGGTTGGGGGAAGAAGACCTGTGGTACTTGACATAAGGGGTACTTCAAGTTTCTATGGTTCGTGAGAAGCGAATCGGGGTCTTGACATGCCCACTGTTCTCGATAGTGGAGGAGTTCTCCAGTAGCCGTGGTTTTGATAATGAAAAACCTAGTTTGAGCTGAGTCAATGTCTTTTGTGTTTTCCTCATGATTGAGATGAGTTACTTGATAACTTAGGTATATGTATGAGCATATATGTAAGTAATTTTTTTCATTGAAATCATACTTTTTGGTTTATCCTGGTTTGATTTTGTGAGACATTTAGGGTTTCAGGGTCCCTAATGATTATTGTTATACTCACGGCTGGACGGGCTATGCCCGCACATTGTCGGGTTGGCTTCAGATGACAGACAACGCAGATGGAGGCCAAGAGCACCAGGACTGGATGGTACCTGGAGGTGGACCTCACGATGAGTCAGTACCCAGTAGAGACTGATGGACCGAGAGTGAATAAGAGGCTTTCTATACCTACCCTTCAGGTAGGATCTATGGTGGATGATCCAGGAGTTGCTTTCATCTTCCAGGTGTTTTTCCCCTTTCGACTTATACTTTTACTTTACAGTTGGGCATGTATTCCAACACCTTTTAATTTCCAGCAATCCATTTTATAAAGTTTTTACATAGTGCATTGTTTCCAGTTGTGTACTTTTTTGGGTGTTTTAGTTTATAAAGGCAATGTATTCCCTGTTTTAGGGATTTACGCATATGGTGCTATTCACCATCCCTTGGCCTATGGAAGGAGGTCTCAGAGTAGACACTATACAGGCCCCGGGGGATGGGTTGTGAAAAACATGTATCATGGGAGTCGGTTCAACTACAGAACATAGGTTTATCATATTTCTTTCTGTGAAGAAATAGAGTTAAGGGTACAGAGTGTGGTTTTCAGTTCCGGGAGTCCAGTGTTGTTGGGTAGTCGACATATCCATACAACAGGACCCTGACTACGGATTTCCAACTTAGTGCACGAAAACACTGTTTTAAAGTTTGTTTTCAAAAGTTTTCTTTATGTATGCTGATCCAGGACTGCTCACTAGGTATAGTATTTTGACAGTGTTGTATCTATTTTTTTCAGGATGCCTCCTCGCGGATGACCAGCTAGAGCCCCGAGAGTGGTACTTACTGACATCCTTCCGAGCGACGAGGCCTCAGTATAGGAAATTCTTCCATTTGAGGCACCAGCAGAGGCACCGTCGGTACTACTCCCCATTGATCCACCGATGCCAAAATCCCCATCTACAGAGAGTGCACGCCGCTTGAGCGCACTGCAAGAGTTCCAGTGATATAGGCCACCCAGGTTCCGGGGAGAGGAGGAACTACAGGCGGCTGAGGATTGGATGGAGGTTGTGGCGATAGTATTCAAGCTTGTAGGGACACCAGCAATAATGATGGTTATCCTTGTTTGTAGCCTCCTTCAGGAAGTAGCAGGAATATGGTGGATCTTGATGCTCCAGATACATGTTGAGATGATACTACTATGGATAGACTTAAAGAGCGTGATCCAGACAGAGTTTGTACCAGTCACCCTTCGAGAGGTGCATGTAAAGGCTAGGAAATTTCGTGGATTATTTTTTAAAAATTCTTTGGAATTTTATTAGTCTGTGGCTTCTGACGGTGCTTGATTCTGAGGCCCAATGTTCCCTGAATCAATTTCCGAAGTTTTTCTCGGGTACGTTCAGTAAATGAACAAGCAGGTTTTTCAATCTTTCGAACCGGTGCTCGGAATTAAAATCTGAGGGCACTGATTAACTCGCAACACCGATAATTTCATAACGTGATCCTTATCGTAGTTGCATTTTCTATAAAGGGGAAGATAATTATTGGAGTTTTATTTAAGAAGTAAATAAAAATTTTCAGAAAATTTTTTATTTTGTAAGGAGGTTTTTCCCTCTCATGGGTAGTTGAGAGTGGGGCCCACAACCACCAAACTACCCAAGTGTGGATGTTAGAGAGGTGGGGCCCATACGATCCCCACCATTTAATTTTCCTATAATCTTTTTAAGAAACCCTCATTAAATTGGAAAATGCCCATTAAATGCCAATCTCTCCACCTAAATACATTAAATTATGTCAACCCATAATTTAATGAGGATCTTTCCCCTCACCCCCCCTTTTATTTAACTGCCAACACGTTTAATAAATGGGAACCTTCCTTCTACCTTCTTTAATTAATTTTCATCACGTTTTATTTAATTTGGAGATTTAATTTTGGGAGGGTTTATTTGGTTGTGTAAGAAAATAATAGGAGGAGCATATTATTTTATTAAGGGGGAGAGCTTTTGTTGTGCAAGAAAGAACGCCAGTCTCTGACGAAGAATGACGAAGAACGCTGGCCTCCGATGAAGAACGATGAAGAATGTCGGTTCCTCGAAGTTCGACGATGCACCACCAATTATCTTCTCTATGACAAGAGAGGAGACACTGCTTCCTCTTTGGCGCACTCCGACAACGCCTACGAACCCGTTCACCCTGACGCCGACATTCGTCTTCAATTGTTGAGGTAGGGGAATTTGTATAAATTTCTTTATGTGATTTATACCCTCGGCATGGTTTGTAATTGTTGGGTGATATTTTGAACCACTAACACAGTGGGTGCGGACTAACGAACATGTCTAAACCCACTGCTACTTTATTATTGATGTTCGGAATATTTGGAGATGATGAAGCGGGACTGAAATGGCGATTGGAGGCCTTCACAGTGTTGTACGGGTCCCGAGGCCATCCCATGCACAAACGGGAGCTACAGACCCCCGATCGACGTACCATCTGTTGCATAGAAATTCTTGGATTGAGGCGGTCATTTCTGTATATTACACTCAAGGTTTTTCTAAATTTTCTTTATGGCTGGGTTGGTTCGAACCCGAAACCAACCGGGGCCTTAGAGTAGAAACACATATAACATAAGGACCGGATGTCCGTTTGACGTGAAGTCAACAGCATTGAATTCCTCTTGATGAGATGGTTATATTGGAATACTCCGCTTGAGTTTTAGATGCATCTGGAGTATGGTCGGGATGGTTTTAGCTTAATAACCAACTGTGCCCTTGGAACAGAAAAGCCAATAACTCTCTGACCTGGTGTCTGATTGACGCACCTCCAATCACGTTGGGTTTTTTTTGACGAGACGAAACATTGGGATACATCAACACTGAACTTCATGAAAGTTGATGTATCGACTCTTTTTCTCGAGGAGAGGACTCTCTCGGAATCGAGCGTGCTATGTGCGGGAACCCAAGTGCTGGCTGCAACTGCATCGACTACTGTACTAGAATCCTCCGTGATTTTGAAAGCAACAACTACCGTACTGTAATCATCTGTGGGTTCAATGATGATGACTACTATTCTTGTATCCTATGTGGGTTCGGCAGTATTGACCTCTGTACTTGTATCCTATGTGGGTCTGGCAGAGTAGCCAGTCTTGTATCATGTGTGGGTCCGACAGCTTAGCTGGTCTTGTATCCTCTGTGGGTCCGACAACATAGATGAATTAGTTGCAACATATAATCATATATATCACATTAATAACTATATACATGTGTGACATGAGTCTTTATTTTTAATCATTATCATCGATGTGATTTACTTGCTTTCCTGTGTAGACTGGGTTGTGTTTTCTTTTGTGGACTGGGTAGTGTTTTCCTATGTGGACTGGGTTATGCTTCGGCTCGAGAGTTGGAGAATAACTTTAATTGATAACTTAGGTATATGTATGGGAATATACCTAATTATAGTCGGTTGATTATTCTTGATTTTATGTTTCCTTTATGGTTTATCCTTCATGGATTCTGGGAGACCTTCGGGGGTCTCGGGGTCTCTACTAAGTATCGTATACTCTCCCCTGCACAGGCTATGCCCGCACTACGTAGTGTTGGATACAGACGACAGACAACACTGATCAAGGTGGAGGCTTGTGGATCAGGGCGTTACCCGGAGGTGGACAACATGGCGGGACATACACGGAGCGGAAGGCCGGACCCGAGGAGCTGAGGAGACTATATATACCCACCCATCAGGTGGGATTTACAGAGGACGAATCAGTGTTGCTATTTTACTTACTACTATTGTACTTTCATTTCAGTTGTAATGTACTTTCATTTGGGTTTGTATACTAGCTCATTTACTTTCCAGCACTTACCATTTACCCAGTTTTATTTAGTGCTTACTTCAGTTGCATACTCTGTTGATTTTTGGTTACTTTATAACAGGCAATGCCTTCCCTTTTATCAGGATTTACGCCATTCGTGCTAGTCACCAGCCCCTGGCCTATGGTAGGAGGGATTGGGGTAGTCACGGAATTGGCATTGAGGAAGGTTCGTGATAGTTCAGATATAAGAGCTACTTCATATGTTTCATGGAAACATGAGTCTAGCTCAATACTCAATTAGGTTCATTGACCTCTTGCGCTGCTCCACTGATATGGTACGAGACCCATTATTCCGGTACTTGACCTTTGAGCTGGGACTCAGGTGAGAGATCAAAGATTCAGTTATCTCCCACTGCATCCCAACGCAGAAGGGGGTGTTGGACAGAGCCCTCCTAGTGGAGAGTTTCCTTGCTGAGAAGTCTCTTGCAGTGAGATGCACCACTAGTAGACTTTCAGTAGAGTCTTCTGCAGCTGGCAGAAGACAGATGACATAGAGGTTCAAGAGATCCAGACCTACAGGTGGTCGACCGCATGACTCAGGATCGGTTGTGTTGGGCACCCAGAGTGGACACAAAGCCAGAAATACCCGGAGCGGATAGTGTTACTCCAGTGGGGGGCTTGGTCCCATGGCTCGTGAATTTCCAAACCACTGCTCATATGATCAGCATATAGTTGAAGGACCACCCAAGCATAGGAAAAGGTTTGATCGAGGCGGACCGTGGGGAGCAGGCAGACGTGGTTGAGGAGTTATCCATGCAGTTGGTGGTGGAAAATGCTTCCAGGTTTCACCACCACCACCACCAGGAGGTCCATACCGACGATAGGGAGATGGTGGACAGGGGAGAAAATAGCTTCAGGAAGCTGAAGCATACTACCATGGTGCTTTGGAGATGATTCGGGGTAGAATATGTGTTTATTCCACCTTAGCTGTAGTTCTTATAGACACAGGTTCCATTAACTCATTCATTGACACTTTCTTCATTCGGAGCTCGTAGATTCCGACCGATCCATTCGATTGATCCTTATGGCTAGAGACGCTTATGGAATCACTCTCGATGATTACACATTAGTTCCGATAGTGTGATCTTACTCTAGGAGTCGAGAGCTTCAGATGTGATATCCTTATAGAGGGGTCTAGGCCATATGACATCATCTTCGGTATAAATTGGTTATTTAGAGGCCATGCTCAGATCGACTGTATTAGGCTCAAAGAGCAGTGTGTCTACACGAATTGGACCATGTTTACCTTCCCCGGAAAGAAGGGAGCCTTTTTAGAACATGACAGACTTACTCAGAGGAGGGAGCAGCCTATCACTCACCAGTTGGCTTTCATTACCCTCGGAGCAGTGGATGTGGAGTGTCTGACATATCCTGGAGTGGTGGACCAATACATGGATGTTTTTCCTGAATATGTTCCAGGACTACCTCCTTGAATATAGGTGGACATCTACATTGAAATGTACCCCGAGACCACACCAATATCTAGTGCTAAATTTCAGATGGCTCTCGCTGAGCTTCGTGAGCTGTGGGTACAGCTGGTGGACATGCATGGGAAAGGATTCATCTGGGCCAATGATTCTCCCTGGGCGCCCCTGATTCTGTTTTCCACGATGGCAGATGGGAGCTTGTGGAGTTTTGTTGACTATTTTCACCTGAACGAGGTGGCTGTGAAGAACAAGTTCCCACTCTTGAGGATTGACAGCCTCTTTGACCAGCTCATGGGAGAAAGATGGTTCACGAAGATAGACCACATATCAGGCTATCACCAGCTCAAATTTTGAGATGAGGATGTGCAGAAGATGGAATTCAGGTGTCAGTACAGATAGTATGAGTTCATGGTTATGCCCTTCGGCGTAACCAATGCTCTAGCAATGTTCATGTGTCCCATGACCAGGATCTTCCAGCCTTATCTTGATCGCATTGTTGTGGTCTTCATTGATGACATACTGATTTACTTGACCCCTGAGGAGGAGCATGCCGACCATTTTAAGGTAGTACTAGACACACTCTAGGAGAACCATCTTTTTTGTATGCTCTCGAAGTGCCAGTTTTAGATTCGAGAGCTTCACTTATTCGGACATGTCATCTCGGGGGCTGGAGTTGCAGTGGATCCAGCAAAGATCGAGGTAGTACAATTGTGGGAGCCACCTAGGAGTGTGATGGAGGTATGAAGTTTCCTGGGATTGGCGGACTACTACCGGAGATTCGTTCCATGATTCTCCAGAGTTGCAACTCCACTATCATCCTTGACAAATAAGGGGGAACCCTTCGTGCGGTTGGAGAGATTCCATCAGAGCTTTCAGGAGATGAGGTAGAGGCTGACTAGTTCCCCCATCTTCAGGCTTACGGAGGAGGGTGTAGGTTATGTAGTTTATTGTGATGCATCATGGACTAGACTCAGGTGTGTCCTGATGCAGGAGTGAGCAGGGATCGCATATGGTTCTCGGTAGCTAAGACAACATGAGTAGAACTACGCTAGCCATCGCATGGAGTTATTAGCAGTGGACTTCGCCTTGAATATGTGGTGGAACTATCTAATGGGCAAACATTTTATTGTGTACTATGATCAAAAGTGTCTCAATTATATCTTCTCTTAGACGGACTTGAACATGAGATAGCGACAATGGCTTGAGTTCCTCTAGGACTATGACTTCGAGATAGTCTATAATCCTGGGAAGGGGAAGGTAGTTACAGATGCACTCATCAGGAGGACTGGTATACAAATACTAGGAGAGGCGACGGAGCAGCTGGCTATATTACAGATATACTTTGTTGATAGGGATGGAGCAGACTATCTACAGTATCTTACAATCACTCCCCCAATTTTTTAGCGAGTCAGGTAGGCGCCGAATGGGGATGCTGACTGTGAGAGACGACGTGCTCAAATATCTATAGGGTGGGCACCTGATGGATTTTCTGATGGTGGAGAGCACGTCGTGCTCTTTAGAGGATGTACTATGGTACTGGTATCACTTCAGGAGGAAGTGTTAATGGAGTTCCACACTTCCCCTCTAGCGGTACATCCAGGTTTGGTGAAGATGTTTCAGGACCTTCGACGACAACACTGGTGGCCAGGTATGAAGAAGGAAGTAGCAGAGTTTGTCTCATGATGCCTCACTTGTCAGCATGTGAAGGCTGTTCACCATGTAATAACAGGCTTGGTTCAGCCCTTAGAGGTCCCAGAGTTGATGTGGGATGGGATATCCATAGAATTCATTACGATTCTTCCACCTACATCCAGGAGTCACGAGTTGATATGGGTGATTGTTGACCAACTAACCAAGGCGGTTCACTTCCAACCGATCTGAGAGCGGGGCTGAATAGAGATCTTGGGAGGCCTCTACATGAAAGAAATTGTGAATTTTCATGGAGTACCTACTTCTATAGTCTCCGACCATGACGCACGGATGACTTCCCGGCTATGGAAGGGGTTGCAGGAAGCTTTTGGGACAGAGCTTCGCTTGAGCACCGCCATCCATCCTCAGACGGATGGTCAGACCGAGAGGACCATCCATACCCTTGAGGAAATGATCCGTTTATGTGTCCTAGACATTGGTCGCAGTTGGTAGGATCAATTTCCTTTAGAGGGGTTTTCTTATAACAACATCTTTCACCCCACCATCGGCATGGAACCTTTCAAGGTGTTGTACGGACGACCTTGTAGGCCGCCACTATGATGGACAGACCCAATGGAGTTTGCACCAGTGGGACTAGAGATGGTATGGGCTACCATAGAGAAGGTGCAGATCATCTAGGAGCATATGAAGACTACACAAAATAGATAGAAGTCGTATGCTGACATGAGACATAGACCTCTTGAGTTTGTGGATGGAGACCACGATTTCCAACGAGTCTCACCTCGATGAGGTCTACAATGATTTGGATGAGGTGTAAAGTTATCTCTGAGGTTCACCAGACCTTCTAGGTCCTCAGTTGAGTAGGGATGGTGGATTACCGCTTAGATCTTCCACCTCATTTTCACCGGGTGCATGACGTCTTCCACGTATGTCAGTTGAGGAGATACATGCATGAACAATACCACATCATCGACCATGGGGAGATGCACATCGATTACAGGGTGACTTTCACGGAGGATCTAGTGGAGATTGAGGATCAACAAGCGTGGGTACTACGTGGATGGTCGATACCTCTGGTTCATGTTTGCTGGAAGCACAAGAACCGCCAGGAGAGCACATGGTAGCCGGAGGCTTAGATACATGCTTAATACCCCCATTTTTTCCCTTAGTTTGAGTTTTAGCTTACAGGTACGTAAAGCCCTGCAGTGGGGAGAATTCAATGACCCAGAAATTCTATGCATTTTTTTCTTAAATTCATTGGATTTTTTAGAGTTCACAAAAATTGATGGTGCTTGATTCCGAGGCCCAGTGTGCCCGAAATAAAATTCTGATGTTTTCTCGGGTACGTTCAATAAACGTATGATCTAGATTTTATAACATTTGAAATGGTTCTTAGAATGTAATTTTGAGGGCACCGATGAACTCACAACGCTGGTGATTTCTTAGTGAGACCTTCACTGTAGTTGCATTGTAACGAGAATGGAAGTTAGATTTTGAGGTTTTTAATTAAGTTGAATAAAAATAAAGTGTTAACATTATTATTTTTGGTGGTGGTTAAAAGATCTAAGAGGAGGTCAGTGGTGAGGGCCACCACACTATAACCTCCCGTGAGAGGTTTTGGATGTGGGGCCCACCCGCACATAACATCCCTTGGGAGGATATCCTTTGGTGGGGACCACCTAAGAGATGAAACCCTTGGAACCCCCAAATAAGTTTGAAACCCATAAAACATCCCTTGAGTTAAAGAAACCAACCCTATCTTCATTTAATTGTATCTTCCCACCTTCCCTCATAAGTGTGTCGAACCACAAACTAATTAATGAAAATAATTAATTAATTTGAAATCCTTTTAATTATTTTTCCAACAATTAATTAATGGGTTAGCTTAAACCATTATTTTGGTTGGCACATTATTTTGGTGAATCCTTGGGTGAGGAGGAAGAAATTGGAAGAACATGGAGGAAAAAGTCCTCCCAAGGAAGAACAACTCTTCATTGCCAAAAAATAAAGACAAAAACATTTATTTTATCTTAGACTGAGCCTAAAGAGAAGAAGAAGACCACGAATAATGACAAAGATGCTTCTTCCTCAGTCTCCAATCCCGGACACCTCCCGACGTCCACAAATAGACGCCTCCTTTCCCGTGAATTCTTCAATGATCATCGACAACAAGGTAGGGGATTTAAGTTTAATTCTTGTTTCTGTTCTTCATCGTAAAAATATTGATCTTTGTGGTACAAATTGATATCATCTTAATTCGGAGGGTGTGGGCCACACGAACACGGCCCGACCACGAAGGAATCTGGCGACACAATGGTCGGCTGGCGTCGGGCCGACCGCGAAGGAATCCAGTGGCACAATGGCCGCTGGGTCACCAGAGGGGTGTGGTGTCGTTGCGGAATGTGGAGGTGTTAGTCGCGGCTAGGGCGGGCCGCGACGGAGGGGTACGGCACCGTCGCGGTATAGTGGTGGTGCAGAACTGTGGCCAGGGCGGGCCATAGTGGAGGAGCGCGGTGACGACGCGCTGCGCAGATGAGGAGGTCGCGGCCAGGGCTATCCGTGGCGGAGGAGCGCAGTGACGTCGCACAGTGTGGATGGAGGAGAGGCGGCTGGGGCGGGCTGCGGTGCAAGAGCGGCTGGCCGCTCGTCCATAAGGGAGAAGCGAGACCCCATCGGGTCCAGTGTGTGTTGGACCGACGCCACCTGGCACCGGTTTAGGCTCACACCTGAATGGAAAAGTCATTCCGGAATCCGGGGGTCTCGTGCCTTCCCCCTTGACACGGCTTAAGCGAACCCCACCGGGGCGCCGGGCTGCCTTCAGGCTGGGTTGCCCCCACGGGCAGGGCTATACCATGGTGTCAGGACTCCACTCAGGCCGCCCCACCTATAACACCCCTAAAAAAATGAGACATAAAAGGCTAAATGTTACTACCCTTGTCAACAAGGTGCACCTTTATTTTCTGGAGCCTACCTGATTAGAACTCCACAGTTAAGCATTATTGGCCTTGAGTAGTAATCAGGATTGGTGACCTTCTGGGAAGTTTCCCAGGGTGTGTTTGAGTGAGGACAAAAAACACATTAAAAAACATGTGTTGGCATGTGGGAACAGTCATTAGTCTAATAAGCGACCCTAGTGGGTAATAGCCTATGATGTTCTTGGAAGGAAAAAAAGGTATTACAGGAGACCCATGGGGTCAGATGACAAGGTTCATGGCCTAGGGAGGCGGGTCATGAAAAATGGTATCAGAGGCAATACCCTGTTGGAAGTGCATTGGCACTACCTGGGTTTTAGGCATAGGGTCCACAACGAAGGTGTTTTGTTTTAAAGGGGTGGATAATGTAACACCCCTGGAAAAATGAGACTTAAAAGGCTAAATGTTACTACCTTTGTCAACAAGGTGCACCTTTATTTTCGGGATCCTACCTGATTAGAAATCCATAGTTAAGCATGCTTGGTCTGGAGTAGTAATCATGATGGGAGACCATCTGGTATGTTTCCCAGGGTGTGTGTGAGTGAGGACAAAACACACTGAAAGAGCATGTGTTGGCATGTGGGGACAGTCATTAGTCAGATAAGAGACCCTACTGAGTAATAGCCTATGGTGTGATAGGAAGGCAACCATGGTATTACAGGAGACCCATGGGGTCATATGACAAGGGTCATGGCCCAGGGAGGCGGGTCATGGATCGGGGAGGTGGATCATGAAAATATGCATAAATTTAATTTGTTTAATTTTTTGGAAATCAATAATTACCATAAATTCTTTCACAATGATGATCCAGTAATTGTTAAATTAATGGAAATATAAAATATATGATATTAAAAATACTATAATAAAATAAAATTATGTAATTAATTTCATAAAAGGAATTTTTGGATGAAATATATATATATTTATGATTTATTAAAATACTATGATAAAACATGTCAACTTATTTTTATTTATTGAAATTAAATTATAATTAATAGTGTCAAAATCAACATTATAGATATATTAACAAAAACAATATATTATTGAATGATATGAAATAATTAAAAATATTAAATCCCACAAATTTATTATTATAATTTAAAACCCTCATAAATGATCTATTTATTTTTTTTTCAATTTATAGTAACAATATTAAACCTCAATGAGTAAAAAACTATGATGTGAAATTAATTGTTAGATGGGTTTTAAAAGGGATATAACCAAATGATAAGGGTATAAAAATGAAAAAATATTTTCCACAAGATATTGTATTAATATGATTCAACAATTAAAACCTAATGATATAATTTAAGTTGTTTAATAGACGTTTTTATATTAATATAATTTATATATTATTTAAATAAATATAGTATCAAAATGAAACTATCATTGTATTTAATAACATTTATGTGTCCAGATTGAGACAATATCAAGATATGAATAATTCTAAATGTCCATATTGATATTGATGAAGTGTATATATTTATAAAAATTTAATTTAGTTTTTATACATTATAAAATTTATTTAAAATCGTAAGAAATGGTAATATATTAATTATTTAACTAAAAGAAAAAAATAATTGATTTGAAATTTATTAATATTAATATAGTTGGGACTATTTAATTGGTAAAAAAATTTCATTGATCAATAAAATATATCACTAATGTATGAATGCACTATGATCAAATTAAAATTTATTCTTGATTTATTTGATTTAAAAATAAATTAATCATCTCAAATTTGATAGTAGTGATACTTTTACTAAATTTATAGTTTATGAAATTATTTTAAAAAAATTATAAATAATTAGAAATGGGATAAGAAATGGTAAAAAATTTATTCAACTATAAATTTATAGAACATATGGGACACATTGTATCTATAATATCATTATTATATTTTAATATTTTTTGGATTTATAATAGGGTAGCTCACCTCAATTATAAAATGGAACCTCCTACATCACTTATATATAAGAATGTGTGACATATAAATCGAAAATGATATTTCAATTTCTCTTATAAATATCCATTTAAAATTTATTGAGGTTCCGGTACAACAAAAAGTGAAAACATGGACCCCTTAATACATGATTAATAAATATATTTTGATGAAGAGCTAGACGTCTTAATTGACTCGGTTAACTTTTTATCTTCATCTAATTAATCGCCATGTGTTGTTTCTATTATAATGTATCAAAAATTATATAACATATATTCTATGATATTAATATGATTATTGGACAATCATATTCCACCTTTTATCCTTCTAATTAAAAATGAATTCACCATGCATTCATACATATATCTTGTTGTCCCCATTTAGTGTTGTAAACTATTTATCATCACCACATTATATTGATAGTTATAATGATAGAAATAATGGATATATATAATATATATGATATAATATTTTTTTTATTTTTTCTCTAGAATACACTTCCTTACCCATTAATCATTAATGTAATTTTTTCTTCGATGTGCATACATACGACATAATTTCTACA
This sequence comes from Viscum album, assembly GCA_963277665.1. NCBI lineage: Eukaryota > Viridiplantae > Streptophyta > Magnoliopsida > Santalales > Viscaceae > Viscum > Viscum album. Next base: position 1,002,866,639 of record OY728121.1, on the reverse strand, counting down.
AGATGCGAACAACTGAATTTCCATGCTCCCCAGTCATAAATAATTATAAAATTGTATATAAAGAATAAATATTATATTTATTAATTTAGTACCATTATTGAAATGAAATTACTATATCCTATGGACATGAACCAAGACATACATGAAATAAATTCTTAGGAAAATTAACTACTTACAACCAAAAACAAGGGATAAAAGGAAATATTTTTAACAAAATAGTTATTATATGATATAAGTGGATTATAAATGATATAATAAACATGTAGATGGTTATTGTTTAAATTAATAATGTTTTTAATTAATTATAATATATTTTTTATCTTGTTAAACTAATGGAATTTTCTTGTTAGGGTATTATTCTGCAATCTGATCATTGTTTGATATTGTGTTGGTTTAAGTCTCCATTGGGGAATATTTCTATTCAATGTACATGTTTTCTTAAAATGATTTAAAATTGTATTTTCCCAATCTCCAATTCATTTTTAATGTTTTATTTTTAACCATTATTTACTTTTTATTAGATGTTTTAAATGTAATCTTTTTGGTGTTTTCTAAGAGAGATACTTTAAGAGTATCTTGAAAAAAATACAGATGGATTTTTTATCTTATAACATGCAAATAATTTCCAACCATCATTATTACGTAATGTTTTTAAGCTTAATTTACATGTTTAAAATTTTATTTTGAAATTAAATTTATCATTTATAATTGTGTTCCCTTTATAATTAAAAGATTTAAAAGAAATTATCTCCTAAAAAAGATTTAATTATAGTATTTTCATTATATAAACACCCATTGATGAGAATTATACCTATTTATGGTTGATGGGTTATGATATCATATAACATATTTTATTTAAGGGATTAAGATATGTATTACTATTGAATTACTATTTTGAAAGTATTATTGTGTCATGGACAACTATTCACAGTTCGTATTATAGTTTATAATATGAATGATAGTCTGTTTATGATTCATCGATTCATACAAGAAATGAATTTGGAATAGTAAGTGAGAGGTTGGTACCTCTATATGTACTAGAATAATTTGAAGGTTGCATGACACAAACTAAAATATGTTTTTAAAGAGGTCATACCATTTATGTTAAATTTTTTTTTGAGTCCATGATATTATGTTTTAGAAAATCATCATTATATATTCCATCGTTATGATATAAGTTATTTATATTATATTTGAATATTTTAGAATTATAATATCCATGTATATATTTCATACTAATGTGATTATTTTGATTTCATTAATTGATATTGTTTTAGTCCTTCTGTATTATGATGATATTTTTCACTAAATGGAATGTGTTTCGATTTATTATCTTATCATAATATTTTATGATTAATTATAATAGCATCCACTATATGAATATGCTTACTGAGCATATGTTGTACCCCAATTCTTTGGATTCACTTTTCCACATGATACTGATATGTAGTGTTAAAAAGGGGAAATTTTGGAATTCTCAAAGAAATTCATTATTAATTTATTTATATGTAACCATAAATTCACATATGTATATATTTTACCCAGACAAAATAATAACTTTGTCCTTTAGAATGATATTTTTAATATCTTAGGGAAATATTATAAACTAAGTAAAATTCTCATTGATATTGGGGTAGGGATACTTCTAGTTTTTATTAGAGATTGTTAAGTGGAAATCATGGAAACTGGTTTTAAAAAATCATATAGTAGTGAACAAAACTAAATGAATGAATTTCTAAATATTCCAAAAGAAACAAATATTGTGATTTAGAAATTATTTATAAATAAATTTTCAATTTATGTTTTATGATTCAAAAGTTATGAGAGTATATATTATTTTTCAGTATGTTATAATTTAATATAGTGTATCCATTTTTTAGAAATGGTACCCTATAGAAGTATTGGGATCCCAATGAATACACGAAATTCCAAGACTTAGATTGATCATTTTTTCAATGGGTTTACGCTGATAATTCGATGGTGAAAAGTCACCATATATTTATCATCATATGAGGGCATAGTATCATATTGTAATTATAATAAAATAATTATCTCATAATTGTGGGTATAAAGGGTATCTTGATACTAAGAGTGTAACTAGTAAAAATTTTATATAAATAAGGTAAAGAATTATTTTTCCTCATGTGATAATTATTGAATGAAATTGCATGGTAGTTGAATAAAAGTGACGAGAGTGTTCTATAATTTAATGTATAAAGTACCCCATTATAGTTATAAAAGGGTAATTGAAATGGTTTTCATTTTACAATGATTCATAGGCTAGGATATTTTCAACGATAAAAATAAATTTCTTATGATTTAATGTACTATACCCCAAAATATGATAATTTGTAATCGTAAAGCATATGAAACTTACCAATAAGATGAATAATTATTAATATTCTTGTTTTTGGATTGAATTATTATTCTTATTGTTGATTTTATCATTAATTAATTGTTTATATGTATCATTTTATATTTATGGATTCTGCTACAATAATTATTCATTATGGATTTTTTAAGAATATGATGAATAATATTGGTAACAAAGAGAGTTGAATCTATGGAAGGTTACACTTATGATAAAAATTAATTAAGGGATGATAAACATTAATAAATGAATGATTTTAAGATAATAATTGAAATTATACTTTTATTGGATATTATTGGTGACAATGAATATGGTTAGTGATTTGGTGGTTTCTGATATCCTATTTGGATTTACCACATGTTTTTATTTGAGAAATATTTTCAACAACATGATATTTTATTTTTCGAAGAATGCATTATTTCATTATGGATTTTAGGTGATGATGGTAGTTATATAATTTGATTGAGACATTAAATGATATATTATTTTGGGAATATAAATATAAATTTATTTTTTAAATATAGTGGAATTCATTATAATTGATTGAAAATATTATAATGTACATATATATTTCATAGGATTCCTAAAGAAGGATTAGATTATGTTTAACCTTAGATATTATATTTTATTGTAAAATATATGATTTATTTTATACAATTTATAACCATTTTTGTTTTAGAAAGTATTATGTGTACGAAAAAATATCCTGAAAAGCTTATGTTTCATTAAAGTGATTTAGAGATGGAAAATTCATCCTGAGTGTCCATTTCCAAAAAAATGATCGAATTATAAAAAAGGATGAGATTTTGGTTATGATAATGGATGAAATCTAATTACATAATTTGAAGATGTTATTATCTAAATAATAAAATAATTACTCTACCCTAAAAAGAAGAATTTTGAAACATAAACCTTATATGATTACTTTTGATTCTGAGAAATCAATCAACTTTTAAGGAATCACATATTTATTGTTATGTGACAGCTATTATTATAATGTCGATGTTCTCTATCACTCTATATTAGAACATGATAGTAAGATATCCCATTCGTGACCAGTTTTTCACCTATTATTAATGTTCTCCTTTTCAAAAGCCTAATTTTATGGTAACAATTGCATTTCCCTTCCCTCTTATTTGGAGGATAATTTATTATCCCCTTTTAAGATGGGAGTTGTCCTCAATGGAATTATAAAATATAGACCCATTAGATGAAGTGGTCAATTTCATGTTTTGAGGAAGAATTTAATTAATTAATGGTAGAATGTGACACCCCGAGAATTTATGTTATTTACATTTTAAATTTAATGTATTTGAGATATTAAATTTCACACAAAACCAGCTTAAAGGAACAAAAAAATATTAATATATCCACGCATTAATTTTTTGGGAATTAATAGTATTAGGAGAATTAAAAAATTTCAGTATTATATATATTTATACAATTGTTCTGAAATTCCTAAAATAATCATTATCTTTTTAAAATAACAACCATTCACGTTTTGATCATAAAAATTATTATTTTTGTAAAACAACATTTTGTAGTGTCATGACCCACCTTCGTCAAGATGAGGTATGGGATAACAATGTGCCATGCCCACACTTTTTAAAGATTAATGAGATATAATGTACCCATGGATCTGGCCTTCTATAACCCCTTGAGTTGAAAATATAACCAATGGTATATAATATCTCACACAGTGGATGGTGTTACCCTTTTCATGGATCAAGAGAGATATATGTGATAGTAAATTACCTGATACTCCAAGGATAAAAGTAAGATTAAATCCAATATACATTCCCAAATTCATTATCAAAAGTAAATATTATACAATGTACAAAAAAAATTCAATTTAAAGTAAAAAATGAATAAAAACAAACCAGAAACCAAAATACTGATGCCCATGCTAGAAAAGACCATCCCGGTCAATAATGTCTTAATAAGAGCCTGAAAAAAAGTTTTATATAAATTGTGTTAGTATACATGTATATACATAGGGAATCCAAATTTACTCATGCACAAGTTTGGGAACAAAAAATAACCTCTTGAAGATAGAAGAAACAAAAAAAAACCTATCCCAGAATAATATCCACCCTACCTCACCATGAAACACACACTGAATAACAAATTTTCAGTAAATTAATATTATATGCCCATCGATATTCTGGTACCACACACCTCATTCCCACTAGTTAACCACTCATTCCTAAAGGATAAAATCATGATGATAAAACTCTTCCCATACACTATCCCACTACCACAACCTACTTATAGACACATGGACCCTCAAACCACTCATAAATCCCTACCCACAAAGAGCTTGGTTATAGTAACCACACCCTATCCCAATGAATCCTTGGCCTCATCCCGAAAAAACATAGGAAACAAACCTGGCCCACAAACACTTGAGCCCCTCGTCCGCAACAAACCTATCTGAAGGATCTGGGACTATGGTAAGCCTCATTCCTTTATATCCATCCTGGATATTCTCAAGTTGAATGAACCTAGAAGACATGTGAGGAAATATTTTTGTAACTAGCCATCCATCATCCTATAGGGAGGATGGGAAAGACACCACACCCCATGAAATGGGGTTGTTTACCACATGGTTCCAAAAAAGGGTGGGGTGTGGATAAAAATCACAATGAACTATAATTTATACACATAGTTTATCAAACAGTCATCCCAACCTATGAGTTTCAAAAAAACAAACAAGACCACCAATACCACTTTTTCTGCTACCCTATATGCAAAACCATACCAAAATAATAATCCAAATTATAAAAATTAACCCTTATTCATTTAATCACTTTCCATTTAATAATTATGGGGGATAACTTTTAATGATTCTTGCACTATGAGGAAACTACCAAGAACAACCATATAAAAAACAATCATCTCAAAAGGTGAAGTATTCACATTTTAACACCCATTTATCAAACCAATAGAGAATAACCAACCTAATTTCCCACTATACACCCCCATTCATTCAATACACATGTTCAAATATTTCCATATATCAGTATTCAATGTTATACCAGACAATCCTTCTCTCACATCCCAGTCCTGTAGCTCTGTATCCCAATGATATCCCAAATGCAGTCCCACTGCATAAAATGTTAATTACCAATTCACATTCCCACTGCCCCAACATTTCCAAGATGTATTCCCATTACATAACCAGTTCATGACCACATCGTAGTCCTGATACCCAACATCACTTCACATCCACGACAAAATCATAGGTTTATCAAGACCTACATGTTCATCCACTCAATAATCAATCAATCTCTCAAACATTGATACTAGAACAACCCTTGTACGACCCCATATACAAGTCCCACAGTAACTACCATTAAGACATAAACATGAATAACACACATACCACACCCTTCTCATACAACCAACATAACAAAACACACATACACATAATTAATCCAAGAATATTTAGGATTATCGAGAGGGTTTATTTTATTCCACTTTTAAATAACTAGGGTGATAACAAAACATGATTGATCCTAGGGTATCCATTTCAAAAAACCAAGTATACTTGATTAAGTACTTCTCATCATACATCCATTTATCAAACATTACGAATAGGACATGCCATCACCAGTGTGCAAGCAATGACCATAAATGACCTTGATTGTCTGAAGTCAAACAACAACGTAAGACATAAAATAATCAAATATAACCAATAAAATAGGAGATCATAATTATCTAGTCCAAAACCATTATCATATTAATTCGTGTTATCATTTTATCATATTCCCTTTTTATTTATTTCAAATTTTATGAAAATTATTCAGCCATTCTTCACATGGAAACCATATTACTCCCAGCCCGCATGATAAAAAAATAAATAGAGGTAGAAAATCCCTATAGGATAATCAAAGGATCGAAGTTTCTCCATGTTACAAGAACATGATGTTTCTTGTGATGAAGGAAACACAATGAAAACCAAGAAGGGTATAAATATTGTAAAGGAACATGACTCATATATTGAGAAAATATTTAGGAGAACCACAAGGCAACAGAAAACACCCTGGAAGTGATGATCCTGGCTTTGAGGAGCCAGATCCTATATTATTGGAACAATAGTTCCAAAAGCCATTAATGTGGGATCATGGTCAAGATTACATGTTTTGATTATCTCAAATACAATGGAATTATAGTATATTAATGAAACACTTAATATCCTTTAAAACCCATTAAAAATTTCTAAAATAGTCCTCAAACTCAATTTAAATCAAATAAAAAGTAAGAGGTTATAATTTGGAAACCATATAAAAAACTAGACAAACTGGGAATGAGTCACCAGAGTGTGAGTAACAAATTGTGAGCCACTGATGGTTTAGCTACTGATGTGGCCTACTAATGATGATCCACCAATGGGTGAGTAACCTACTCGACCTACTTTTTTTAATCCACTGGCATTGAGCCACAAACGCTGAGCTACTGAAACAATGACTCATCGATTCCATGACTCACCAACGCCCAAACACCCAATGACAAACTAAATATTCCCCATAATACAATTCCAACCTACCTATTCCCTGACCTACCGATGCATGTCTCCTCATTAATGACACCCTAGAATCTCCTATATCGATGCCCCTGGCCCACTAACACTAACCTAACAACACCCCATTCTACTAATATCGACCTACCGACACCCTAACCTATCAACGCCTCTCTCACCAAGTCTGATGCCATAGACTCAATGATACTGACACCTTTGACTCACTGATGAAATGAAATACTGATGCTCTGACCTGATGATGTAGAAATAGGCCGACATCGATGGTTCAAACTGTGTTTTTACAAAACTATTAGAACGAGTCATTGAAATCCCCTAAAACACCCCAAACACTAAATTTTCACAAGGGGAAGGTCCGGGGAAATCTAGGTTATTACATATAATTCCTATAAAAGTATTATCGTCCCTGATAATTTAAAGCTAAACCATATCGAATAGGAGTATGAAAATACATTCCATAAGATACCTCTCAAGGATAAACTCCCATATGTTATTCGAAAATAGAGTGGAAACCCTAAAATCCAAGAAGACATCCCTAATATCTATCACTTGATCAACTATAAAAAAACTATGGCCCCTCTACCACAAAACACAATAAAAACACAATGGGTCACATATTATAAAACATGTATTAGGGAGATCCTTCCTCCATGTCAATATATTATCCTCTTTGTGTGGAACATACTTTCCATCATGCGTTTAATCAAATATTCATTAGTGAATATTGAATAGGGATCATGTCCTCCCCACCCCATAATAAAGACATTAAATTCTCATTAAAATAATATGGATACCAATCATCTGATAGAAAATGTGGTCATCATTACAAAAATTGAAAATCTCAATGAAAAACCAAATAGAAAAACAAAGAACAACTCTGGGTACATGGCCCGCATTTGTGACTCCTTCTCCAATGTACTCTCCTCGAGGCCACACTGCCTGCATAACACATGAACAGATGTAATGGTACGACCTTGAATCACCATCTCCTGATGGTCCTGGATCACTAATGGACATTCCAAGAACATAGTTTCATCCTAGTTATTCAATTATCAATACTGTATGACATGGTTGTCATCATGTAGACAATGATGAGGTTGTGAGACATTAAAGATGTTGCAACCCTTCCTAACAGTGGTAGCAATTCCAAATGATATGACACCTCACCATCATGTCCCAACACATAGAATGTTTCTATGAAGCTAGGTGAAATCTTGATTCCCACCATAAAACTATGTTATCCACATTGATGGAAAAGCTTCAAGAAAACATGATCCACAACATCAGACTCCAAATGCCTCCTCATATTATACGAATATGAATATTGTTAGTCATGTAATTCCTTCATTCTGTAATTCACAATCTAAAACATCTCTTTCATGCTCTACACCACGCTTTGTCCATGAACACTTGTCTCCCCAACCTATGTATAGAATATGGGTGAACGACACGATGTTTCATATAATGTTTCTAACAGATCCATTAAAATCGAAGAGTGATATATATTATTGTTAGAAAAATATACCAAGTAAAAACATATACAAACAACCATTAATGTCCAAAAATAATTCTCATAGTATATCCCCCAATGTCTATATGATCCCCTCTCTCTACCCATCATTATGAGGGTGGAATGAAGTGCCCAGGTGTAACTGTGTGACAATGGAATTATTTAATCCCTTAAAAACTTCGGAGGTAAAATGTGTGTGTTGATATGATATGATGTAAGTATGATCTCCACAAAACCTCACCAACTCTTCCACATACATCCTTTCCAAGGCTTCAACTGCGCAGGACTCCATGATTTTCAGGAAGGAGAAGATTTCGTAACCAGATCCACCACTACCTATATATTTTCATAGCCTCCCCAAGCATTGGGTAGTCCTATGATGAAATCCATTGAGATTTTATCCAACTTAACTAGGGTAAATATCATGGGTATAATAATCCATCGGTAACATGTTGCACATCCTTTACCTGTTGACACACTAGGCTCCATGTAACATACTCCACCACTACACACTTCACACTGGGCCACCAATAATGATCTTTCAAGCCATAGTACATTATGGAAACTCAATGATGTACTACTAGGGTTGATCAATTAACCTCACAGAGAACTACATCATGCAATTCCAATGGAAAAAATTCATCTAACAGAAGATCATTCAATTCTAAATATCCACCAACCATCATTCTAGAGAATGTCCCTAGAAACGCGATCACACATCACCTCAGTCTTTAAGTATCCCCACTGAAACTCCACTATAAGTTGCACCATGGTTGACTGCACTATCATCAGAAATAGATAGCCTTATCCACTATCCTCCCAATCATCCATGAGAAAATCGAGTAACTCTCCATTACCTTCCAAGCATCCACAAATTCTTATACGACCTCTCTCTACAACTTCTTGATCAATGAATACGGCAGAACATTCACCATATCGTTGATATAAAAGATATCAATGTTTTATTCCTTGATAAACTACATCCACCATAGATTAATCAAGTTCAGGCCTCAATGGGAGAAGATATACCTCAAAATCTTGTGATATGTGTTGACCACAATGAGATCTCTGAGGAGGTAATGCCACCAAAACTCTTTTATGAATACGACCACTGAGAGATCCATGTCATTGGTCGCATAGTAACATTCATAATGAAATTACTGAATAGACCCATAAGAGATTACTCCTTACTAATGATTCATCACAAATCCCACACCGAAACCGAAGTCATTCAAATAATACTCAAACATTTCCCCTTCATTTGGAAACCTGAGCACTGGATCATTGGCCAGCTTACCCTTTATGTTTCCATTTCTCATTCCACACAATGGCTTTGACCATTCTAGAAAAAGATGTCAATGGAGTTTTACCTCATGAGAAGTCAGGTAAAAACCTCTAGTAATTTCCTGGTAGTCCTAGGAAACTATGTACCATGACCAAGTTCATGGGTTCTACTTATGAAAAAAAAACATCATCCTTCAATGGGTTCACTAGTATCCCTTTATCGGACACCACTTGTCTGATGAAATACACGTCTATCATCCAGAACATGAACGTGGAAAAATTCTTGGGGATCTGGTGGTGTTGGAGGATGTCCAAGATAATCCTAAAATGCTCATTTTGAACCTATTATGACATTAATTAAATCAAAATGTCATTGATGAACATGATGATGTACCATTCTAGGAACATGTCGAGGAATGAGTTCATGGGACCCATGAACACGACTGGTGAATTGCAAAAACCGAAGGGTATGACCATGAAATCGATGAGCCCATATATGTACCTAAAAAAAGTCTTCAGAATGAAACCCTCCTTCACCCTCAATTGGTGGAATCCAGACTGTAGATTGTTCATGGAGAACCATCTTTCCCCCTTTAACAGGTCAAAAATATTTCTGATCCTTGAGAGGGTGTAACTATTCTTAACCATCAGCTGATTCAATATCCAATAGTTTTTGCAATACCTTTTTCCACTATCCTACTTCACAAACAATACTAGAGCAACCCATGGCCACACACTCAGCCAGATAAAACCCTTATCATCTGGACATCAATCTGAATATACAACTCCCTCAACTCATAAGGCCCCATCTGATTGGGAGCAATCGAAATCGGATTGGAACTAGGTTGCACGTCTATTCTGATATTGACATCACATCGAGGGGATAAATTTACAATCATCATTGGGAAGTCATCAAGGAACCCACTGACAACATTCATGACCTTCAATATTTCTATGTCTACGTATTCCACTGACAGCTCGACTGAGATGGAGAGAAGAGGCTTCATACACTAACTTCCCACCAAAAACTCTTCACCAAAATTAATGCTACACACTTTCCATCCCTATCCAAAAACAAAAATATTCACTAGAAGTAATCGATAACGGCGTGCACAGAAAACAATAATTGATTAATAGGATGACATAATATGAATTCATTGGTTGAAAAATAAGATTCCCACTGGACTAATTTGGCCTAAACTTCAGTCTATATCTCAGATAAACATCAAACAAACATGTATGACCTCTAACTAGAATACACAACAACAAGGGAATTGGAAGTCTGTATAAATATAACCCCATGGAATGGTCTAGAATGTGTAAAAAAATGGTGTGTGAAGATCACTAATCAAGAAAATAACACTGAAGTGTACTAAATAGAATGATCATACCCCGAACAACATCTTCCAATGTTTTAACTGATGCCTATTCATTGTTCAACTGTCCATTCCTAGATCTTCATCCCCCCTATATTTAACCAGCTCCCCAAAAATTCCCTAGTCACATTCCTTGAGGACCAATCTAATGTAGGATAACTCTAGAACCATCTACCCTCAACGAAATGGGAGCCCACTGCTGCTGTTATTGGAATATTCTGACCATCAACTAATGTTGTTGATGTTGGCACTGAACATGCCCTCCCCCACTATACTGAGCTTTTACTGCGCATTATTTCGGATATGTACACGGCCTCTATATATAAAACTGCTCGGTCTTGGGCCTATGGGGAAAGGGAGGGGACCAAGAGATCGGAACTGGAACTACTGAGGCCTACATCTGATTGGCCAAAACCTAGAAGGCCTTGACCCTATAGACCTACTATTGAATGCTTTCCCCTTCAATGAACTCAGATTGTTCCCCTCTCATTGTACACCTTCTTGTGAGTGATTAATCTATACTACATTCTCCTTCTTATGAAAATATATGTTTGTCAGTAGGGTAAAGAATATAAAAGCATACTGAAGAAAGGTTAGAGTGCCTCCTATAATACTATCATCCTTGAATACTCTTAAGGAAATAGATATGGATCAATGCATTGATGATCCATGATCATGATCCCAAGTTCTATCACATATATTCTACCTTTCTAGAGGGAGAGAATATCTAGGCACTTCTTGGCCTTCATATTGAGGAATGAATCTATGTTTGGAACACCTTATCAAATTAATCCATGAGACATCAGTCTCTATCATCCCCCTTAGGTAAATCAACAACCACTTGCATGCTACTCCACCCATCTAGATCAATGACAGAGGAACCCAGTACTGCCTTGGAGAACAGATAAAGGAAAAGGTGATTGTTAGCTCCTCATGTCAGCCCTTTATATCAATGTCTAAAACACTGCCTTCATACATTCACAGGGCCATCCACTAGAAGGAACATAGGATCATCTTCCCCAAGTCATCATCCTCCTCTCGATCGACCCTCTAATGATCATTTGGGTTATCCTACTGTGCCTCAACTGATCATACCACACGTGGATGACATCGATGTGCCCGAGTTGAAACGGAAACAAAGAACTCATAGGAGTGGGTAGTATGGAATTTTTTGACTCATTTTAACACATTATATATTTAGTTTAGGAAGATTACCATCTCAAAAAGAAAACAAGTAATTTTGATGAATATAACATTCCTATGGTCACTGCAAGGCAATTTTTGTAGCCTCAATTGGACATTCAGTAGGTCCAGAGTCATTTCATCAGATCATAGGGGTCCCTAAAACACCATGTCCTGGCCAGTCTTCCTTAGCCTATTTCATGAATCATGGTCACCTAACACAATTTCCCTACCATCCAATGTGATCCACATTATGTCTTTCTACTAACTCTATCCTATTCCTCAACCCATTCCTCCAATACAATTATATCAGGACCTGCCTTTATCAGGACAATATTGGGGATAGAAAAGTTACATACCCTTCCTTCATCATGATAAGGTAGAGATAATGATGCCCGATACCCGCCCTCAATATTCCCCAGAGTGGCAACTAGAACAAAAGGTCTAAAATCTCACAAAAAATGGAAGGCATTACCCTTTTCACGAATCAATAATTGTTGATAAGATGGTAATTCCCATGAAAATCCAGATGCTAAATGATATAGTAAATCCATGTTCCATTCCTACAGGAATGTTAAAAAAAAGCTGATTCAAAGTAAAAAAATTCATATTTAAAGTAGAAAAACAATATAAAATATGTAGAAATAGAAAATATTCTGATGGCCGAGATAGTTATGTCCAGATTTGTCTCAAATACCTCATGGAATCCTGAAAATAATTTAATATACATAGGGAAATAATACAATTATACTCAGTTTAGAAACCAATGTAACTCATTAAAAAGTGGGGGACCATAATAATGGAGCTGTAAAGATAGTAGAAACCAAAAAACATCTATCCAAGAAAACTAGCCACCCATCCTCACCAAGGAATAGTCACTGAATAACATAAGTTTAGTAAAGAAATAGAATAAGAACATCAACATTTAGGTACCCCGCAACACATTCCCACTGGAAAACTGCTCATTCCTAATGGATACCATCTCGATGCATCCCATATTCCCATACACAGTCCCACTACCACAACATGCCCACACACCTTTGAGCCCCCAAACCACACAAGAAACCATGCCAACAGACACTTGGTCCACAAAAACCACACCCCACGCCCAGAGACACCTAGGACTAATCGCTAAGATACATGGGAACCAAATTAGGCCTTCTGAAATGTGTTCCCCATGTCTATAAAAACCTTCCAAAAGGATCTGGGACTATATAATGTCTCAAAAAATTATATCCTACACAGATACGCTCATACAGTAGGAACCTGGAAGATTGTGTGAGGATGAAATTTAGTAACAATCCAGCCTTCCTCCCACAAGGATGTTGGGAAAGACATCCTCCTCCATGAAATGGGTGTGCTCGGTACATGGGTTATAAAAAAGGTTGGGTCTTCATAAGAATCACAAGGAACATCAATTTATAAATATACTTAATAAAACACTCTTCCCAACCAACATGTTTCAAACAAACAAACAAAAAAGACCACCAGTACCACTATTCCATAATCCCTAATATGAATAGCCACAAAAACATCCATTTCCAAATCATAATCCCAACCCCATTTTGAATTAACCACATTCCATTTATTAAATTTGTGGTTCATATAAATTTATTCCACCACAAATAGGAGTCAACCAACCACAACCATATCAAGAAAAATCATCTTAGATTGTGAAGCATTCTCATTTTGACGCACATTCATAAAAACAAAAGAGAACAACCAACCTGTAGTACCACTACACACCCTCGTTCTACCTAGAATCATGTTTAAAAATTGTGAGTTATCATTCTTCAATATTTTATAACACAATCCTTCTATCACAACCCTGCCATGCATCCCGACTTCTCAAACATTTTCTAGATCTAGTCCCACTACATAACATGTTCATAACCACACCACAATCCTGCTACCCAAACATATCCAAGATGCCATCACACTTCATAACATGTTCGTAACCACATATAGTCCCACTTCCCAATGTCTCTCTATGACCACCATATAAGAAAAGGCAGCCCCACTACCTACAAGTCCATACATTCCACAATAAATCAGTATCATAAACAAATATACCAACACACATAATGTACCACCCCATACACAAGGCCCACAACAACTACCATAAATCCATAACCACACAGTACACACATACCATACCATTCTCATGAAGAAAATGAAACACAATATGTAGCCACACCATTTAACCTAGAATATTCATGTGTAGCAAGAGGTGTTCTTTAATTCCATTTTAATATAACTGTGGTGATCACACAACAGGTTTGATCCTGGGGTATCCATTTATATTATCCATGTAGATGTGATTTAGAATATATAATGTTACATAAATTTATCATGAATCACATCCATAACAGGACTTATCCATTGTAAAAGAAAATACCACCGATAAAAATGATTTTCCAATGGAATATAGCCACAAAAACTATAAAAGAATCAATTATTATAAATAAAATAGGTGATAAATATCTACCACTTCTTGCTTGTTATCTTATTTATCAATATATATTTTGATCACATTCCCTAATTATTTATGTCTCGTTTTATCAAAATTTATTCTTTCATTCTTCATAAGTAATCATTTGTACACCCACCCAACCTGATAATAATGTAAAGAGAGGTAGTAGATATCTCAAGTAGATGATAAAAGGATCAATGCTCCTCTTTGAGACATGAACATGGGGCCATGTGAGAAGTATGAAACTCAAAAAAAATGAGTAGGAGGGGACTCTAGCACAGGAACACAACTCATCTAAATAGAAAACATTTAGCTGCAGCAAGAGGGAATGTAAGACACACTAGGAAGGGAAGATCCTGGATTTGAAGAGGAGAATACTATATTAAAGGAAGAAGGGTTTCACCAGCCATTAACTTGGGTTCGTGGTCAATACCATGACGATAGAGTATCTAAAATCAATCAAAATTCTAGGATATTAATGATATACTAAATACCATTTGAAAACCCCATAAAATATCCCAAATGAGGCTTTAAACATGATTTATGTCAAATAAAATGTAAAATGGGTGAAACTAGAAAACATGGAAAAAATTGGAAAATTGGAAATGAATCATTGATACTGATCCACTGATGGGTGAGCTACCGATACGACCTACTGACACCGATCCACTGATGGGTGAGCTACAGATGCCACATACCAACACTGAGCCACTAAAATTGATATACTAACGCATTAACTCCTTGAAGGCACGAATCACTGATTCCCTGACTCATTGATTCCGACCTACAAATGCCCCATCCTACCAACACTGACCCACCAATGCCTTGACCTATAGATTCTTGTCTCTTTGAGACCGACACCCTTGACTCACTAATGCCAATTTCCATGATTCATCGACATCAACCTACAAACACACAATACTACCAATGTCGACCAACCGAGGCCCTGACCTACTGACACTCATCGTGCCGACATCGATGTCCTCGAATCACCAATCCTGACAACCCTAACTCCTTGATCCACTAATATGCTTATTCACTGACATGCCAATGCACTAACAAGTCTATTCCGACAGTTCATATAGGATTTTGTTTCTAACAAGGAGAATGAGTTACCTATATCCCCCATAACACTCCAAATAATGAATTTTCATAATGGAAAGGCATGGGGAAATATGATATATTACATGCAGGCATTTAATGGCATAGAAATTTAAATAATAAAATTGAATCATTTAAAAATATTATTTGAAAAACTAAAATATTTATATGAAATCTGAATTTGAATATTTAAATAGGTTTAATATTTTGAATTTTTTTATATGTGTAATTTTTTGATGAATAGTGAACAAATATATTTTAATGGAAGAAATAATTTTTATCTAAATAATTACTAATGATAAATTATATTACAAATTGGTTCAAATTAAAATTTGATAAATAATATATCAATTAATCCAATTTATGTCTATTTAATATTTCTCATATTAATTTTGATAATAATAACATTTTAAACATTTAAACATTTTCACTTTTAATGATTATTTCCCCATAATTGAGAATAATGATGAATTAATTTTTTAAGATGTTGAATTTTGACATTTAAAAAATGTATTACATATTTTAAAATAAAAATTTCAAATTTATTAACTAGATTAATTTCATTTTTTTCATAATATAAATATTACCATTAATAATTTTTCTTACCATGTTTAATGGTAAAGAGGTAAGTAAGAGGAATAAAAATATTATAAATATTATAATATAACCATATAATAAAAAATTATTATACTATTATTTTTTATTCAATAAGTATTATAGGATTGGCTATGTGACAATTTATTACGTTTTATGATAATATAATAATTATAATATTTTACATGAAAAAATTAAAAATCATAATATTTTTGATTTTAACAAGTGAAATATTTTTAATTTAGTTTTATGTAGGTTCTATGTTCTATTTATAAATATTATTCTTAGCAATACGTCATGGTATTTTATTTATAATGTATAGTTAATAAGATATTAATATAATGTATTTTATAATGATGATGCAATAATTTGATAATTAATTAAAACAAAAAATAAATGATATTAAAACTATTAAAATAAACATTAAATGATGTAATTAATTTCAACTATGTATTTTTTTTATTATGTTGATATATTATTAATGTATTAACGGAGTTTTATAAAATTTGTATTTTTTATTTTTTTTAAAAGTCAATGTACTAAATTACCTCAAAATAGACATTAAGGATATTTTAAAATAAATAACAATTTTTTAAATGTTTTAATATATATGAAATATTTATTTCATCCGAATTATTTTTTTTTGAGTAAGGAAAATTTCATAAAATATCCAATTATTAGTCGTCATTAATTTAAAAATAACTATATTAACCCTCAAATAGTGAAAATTTATTGTGTCATGGTAAGAGTCAATAGTATTAACAAGAGTTAAAACAAAAGGAAAAGGTTATAAAAATAATCTAAAAAGAATAAAAATTATTGGATGAATATTATTAGACACTTATATCCTTATAATTTTTTTGTTTTTATTGATACATTTCCAAAAAAATATGTTATACACAATTTAAATCAATGATAGTTAAAAATTGTCACTCTCAATTATTTAATATTTTTCTATTTCCACATAGGGTAAATATCAAGATATGATTGAAACATAATATAAATTTTAATATTATTTTTGTTAGTTTACATAAATAAATTTATATATAATTTTTTGAATTTATATTATTACTTTAAATTCATTAGAAATTTAATTAAATATTTATTTAATTAATATAAAAATAAAATAATTAAATTTAAATGAATTAATTTTGAATCATTTTGGGATAAATTAATGTGTTTAAAAAATTTTATTGATCCATTTAATATATTATATATTTTTAAAGAATTATATTTGAATTCTTACTTTTTCACTATTTATTTGATGTAAAATTAACTGAATAGTATTTGTTTTTTCAATATTAATAATTTATATCATTAATAATATATTTAAGTATTTATAATAACATAAATGATAAATAATCACAAAGGTTATAATATATGATTTTATGTGACCACCCATATTCATTTATCCCAAATTTGGTTGTATTTTTCTTTATAATATCATTATTTATTTATGTTTTCTTAATGATCTTCTAACCTCTATAATAAAAGGGAACCTACTACTTAATTTATATAAACCACGTTTAGAAATATAACTCAACTATAATCATCCTATTTATCTTCTAAATTTTATATATAATATATATAAGTTCACATCCTTCGGAAAAATCAAACATATATCCCTTAAGAAGAGAGTAAGGGATCTCCTCCGATGAAGTGGTTTTTGTCTTTATCAACTCCTTTTTTATTTTATCATATGAAGCCATTTATTTTTTTGTTTACATTATAATAATATATAACTAGTATTATATAATTTATGATATTATATTCTTTTTATAGTAAACACATATTCCAAATTTTATCCATCCTATGAAAAATAAAAAAAGTGCATGTTAGTACATAAGACTTACCCTCTGTGTGATGTAGTGTAATATATTTTAGGTCACCACAATACATGGAATGGTATAGTGACTGAAATATATATTATATATAATTAATGTTAAATGACATTTATTATTAAAAAATTAATATAGAGAAAAGTAACTTATCTTATGACCATTAAGGGGGTGATAATGTCAATCCAACATATGTACGACATATTGTCTCCATGATGCAATACAAATCAATTTCCATGTTCACCATTCAAAAATGAACATAAAATTGATTATTATTAAAATATATTACATATATGAACATAATATACTTATTTAGATTTTAAAATTTATATCACATGCACACGGACCATGACTTACACATCGAAAATTTCTTAACAAAATTGGTAAGGTAAATCCTAAAACAATGGTAATTGGAAAACATTATTAAAAAACATATGATAAGATCACATTAGAGGTTTATATATTATATAATTAATATGGATATAGTTCTATCATAAATTGATAACATTTTATAAACCATTATACAAAATGATAAATCTTGTCCAACTAAACGAAAGTGAAAGGTAATGGTTAATTTCATGATGTCATCATTATTTGAGATTGTTTCGAGTTAAGTCTCCACCTGTGAATATTTAACATTAATTTCAATGTTGTGTAAAAAATAAAAAAGGTTTTTTCCATTCATCAATGAGTATTCAATGTCTTATTTTACAAATTATTGGATATAAATTTTATTTTTTTTACAGAATCTTTATTACATTTTCCATTCAAGGATCTTTATAAAAATTCAGGAAAAATTACGGAAGGAATTATTTTTTAATTATTGTGGAATGAGTGGATTTTCTAACCTTCATGAAGCCTTAATATTATGATGATTAAATTAAAATTATTCTAGGTTTATATGAAATGTATTGTTTTAGTTAATAATAGTCCGACATTGTTAAATAAATTATTTCAATGTAAAAATGGGATTTCTCAAAAAAAAATGATTTCTTTAATGTATTTTAAATTTATTCAACACATATTGTTTAATATTATTATTATTTATGGTTGATTAGTTTTTATTTATTGTACAACATTCACAACAAAAAACCAAATGATTATATAGGGTCATTTTGAGGGGGTTATTCACATCCCCCTCTAAATCCATTTTGTATATAATTAGATTGGATTGTGCACAACTCTATCTAATCATAAAATTTAGAGTGGAGTAATGAACCCCCTATAAATTGATGATCAATATATTTTAGAGGTTTTTCATTTAAACACCATTTGAATCAACATATTTTTAGGTGCTTATGGACCACCTCCTTTTTCTTAAATTATAGGGGGTTTTGAAAACCCCATATATTTAGTAATATCACATTAATTTTTAATGGGGGATCAAAACCTAGTGTATGTTCTAAAATTATTGGGGGATGAATACCAATCTAATATGATGAATTATAGGGGGTTTAATACCCCTATTATTCCTTTAATATACAGGGGATATGAATTCTCCTCTAATTTATGAGATTATAATGGGTTGTGAACCCCAACACATTAATAAAATACAATATATATATGCATAATAAATTAAAACAAAATATACAAATGTATTTAAATACATTGTTTGGAAATACTATATAAAATATTTATATAATCGTATTTATTTGTATTTATTTGTATAGAAAAATATAATAGTATACTCTTATGTACATTAATATATATATATATTTTTATAAATTGAATTTCATATAAGATTAGTTATATATAATATAAAATCATAATAATATTATATAAATAAATAAATAAAAATTTTTATTTTAAAAATATATCATATAAAAACACAATATCATTGATTTTAGTTTTAATTGAATAAAAATTATAAATATATTTGTAAATAACATGATAATTAAATTTATAATATATAATTAACAATGTATAAAATAAATATTATACAAATAAATTTATATTAATGTAAAATAATTTATACGATCATATTTATTGGAATAAATATATATTAATATATATTATAATAAATATATATGTATTAAAATACATTAAATAAATATTAATATAAATTTCATTTTGTATAATTATAATAATTTATTATGTTAAAAAAAATATACAATGAAATATATATGAATGTGGAGAATAATAAAAATATGTATCGAACTACAATATATAAATATATGTATTCAAATAAATTTCAAAAATATATTTTTAAATATATAATATAAATGTTTTAATTCAATACATACATATATATATTATATAAATAAACCCATATATAATATATAAATATGTACATAACTGTACAAAGAATATATAAAAATATATTTATAAATGTATACTCATTTATATATATATATATATATATAACATAATTTCAATTATAAATATACATAAACTTATACTTACTAAAATGTATATAAATGTAAATATAAATATATAGTTTTTTTAAATTTATATATGTTATATAAGTAAATTTAATTTAATATATTTTTTGAATAATATTAATTTAATAATGAATGAAATGTATATAAACAAAACAATGTTTATATATTTACTATGTGTTAAAATAGAATATTGGAATTAATTAGTTTTTCATTATGCCTCATGTTTAGGATATCGATGTTCTAATCTCGCATATAATATGATTTAAATGTATGTGGTAGGGCGTGAATAGTTATCACGCACACGTGGTGGGCCAATGTGGAGAAACATTAGGAGAATGCAAGGTCATTGAACAACCTAGGGTATAAGAACTAGAGGATAGGTATTGGATGGGGGATGTGGTGGGATAGATGTCGAGAGAAATGTATATATTCCATAGCAGCTGAGGTGGCAGGTTTATTTTGATAAAAATTAGAGCATAGTTTTTGGATGTCAAAACTCCCATAAAACATCTTGAAATTAGAAGCCGTTGAAAAAGAAACCCAAATTCACTCTTGGAAATTGAAATTAGAGGCAGTTCCAGTCAACTATGATTAATAAAAAGATTTTATGTGTTTCAATCTGCTTCTAAATTAAATGATTTAGGGGAATTTTGAGAAAATTTAAAGGGGTTTTAAACCCTTTAAAATAAATCCGTTACTAATTCACATCCACATTTAACAGTGGTTCACGAACACTGCTTCTAATAACTGTAGGTTTTCAAATTTGCATCAGATCAAAAAAACCACAAATAAATAATTTAGAATGGATTATAAACCTTACTAAACACAATGAAACCTCATTTAATTAAATCATTTTTATATAGTGACTTTATTATTAGTTTTATGATCTATCTAACTATGGATGTTCTATTTTTATACCATTCATGGTTTATGGTGTGTGTATTCACATTTTGTATTCTCGGTTTTTATTATATTGTTATTTTCTTATAAGTCACCACATTTATATGAAGAATCCATGGGAAATAGTATGTGATTGGCGGGGCCCTATATGTCCCCACGATAAATCGATAGGTCTCCGGATACATAATAGTTCGAGATTTGGCTAAGACCATACCCATTTTTGTAGACATATTTGATGATACCTTGACAATATTTTTTTGTCCAAAATTATGTGTTCAACAATTATGTGATTAGTTATTGATATTCCATGTGATTATTAGAGAAGTAAAATTTCTATGGTTTTGTTTTTTTCTTATGTGATTACATTGAAGGATTTATTTGATCATTTTTATTCATTACATAATATAAAAAACATATTGATTAAAAGGAGTGTGAATCAATTAATTACAATGTAATATTAATTTATTGTTATTAATGATATATTCCCCTTTATGTATACCCTTACATAGAATCTGATCTCACCCTATTATTATTTTCTACTATTCCCCCAGGATAAGTGGAATTGTATTGTGATTGATATGTAATGTTATTAAAATGGGGAATAATGGAATTATCAATGAAATTATTTGTTAACATTATGGTGAAATGTAATTTATATTTTAAATATGTTTCTAGTTAAACAATAATATTTAAATATTTAGTCCATTTGGATTTAATTTCATATATCATATAAAAATATAATAAATTAAGGTAATGACTCTATGCCACAATGGTTGTGGTCCATACATGAATTCTGAATATAATTATAATGTAAATTAATGAGAATGTTCTAGTAAAATCTAACCCAATGGAATTTTTAAATGGATATATGAAATAATAAAAATCCGAAATCATATATGATAAAAATCCATATTCTATTTCTTTTTATTGATAATGGAATCTGAGTTTAAAAGATAAACATTTCAATTCAAAATATAATTTCAAGTACATGTAGAAAAAATTATAAAATTGTAATTGATATGTCACCTTTTTGAAGTAATGCTTTGTATTTTAATTTTCATTCATTTTTTCAATAAAAAAATATCAATCAAAGTTTTAAAATTTTGTGAATGTAATATAAGGAAAATTTACTCTAATATATATATATATATATATTTCTAAATAATAAATACAATTTTTAAAATTAATCAATATTATATTTGCACATATCACTATGGATAGAAAAAATTAATTTGTTTCTTTCTGTATTTAAAAAAGACACAAAATAAAATGGACACTAATATATGAAAAATATAATTCTAATGTTTATTCAGATAAGATAAAAACACTTTATGAAATATATTTTTCACATACATTTTGCAACAACCGATAAAATGATTAAACATTATTATTCATATTTCATAAAATTTATGATGTAAATATTAATTTTAATTTAATAGTTATTATATGTCCAATATAATAAATGTCACATAATAATGAGTTTTCATGAAATATGTTTTTTCACGTAAGACTGATTTATACAAAATAAAAATATAAAATTAATATTATTTTAAAAATACAATGAATATCACCTATATATTGTTTCTGAGTGAATTAATATGACTAACTATATTAATTTTATACATTATTATAAATATTTTTGACATTCACCTAGTTTATTTTTTAGGCATTAGTTAAGAATAAATCATGTTTTATGTATAAAATCTCAATTTTGGAAAAAAGAAATATTATCATATTTTAATGGTTCACCTATTTTAAATCAAAATTTTGAAATATATTTAAATTTTATATTAAATAATAATAATAAATTTTTAAATATAAATATAAAAATTTACATTTGGGGATTTTTTTTTATTTTTTTGAGAAGATTCATATTTTGAATAATTGTAAATAATAAATTATTAGAATTGGAAATAGACTCTTTTTTAGTTTCCTAATATAGTAAAATTATATTTATATTTTTTATAAAAGTACAATTGGATCAATATTATATTATTGAAATCGATTTTCAAGATTTTTTGTAAATGTTATTGTGTTCGTTGATATATAAATTTACAAATGTTTGATCATTTTTCACTTTTAAAACCCATTTTTTCATCCTCTTTATGGGATTAATATTAAATTTTTGTCATAAAATTATGTAGTTGGAATATGGAAAAATGGATTCAATATTTGGGATCATTTTAATTAATAATTTTAAATGAATCGAAATTTATTTTTGACAAAAATATTAATATATGAAATTTCAATTTATTAGAGAGATTAAGGTAAAAATGTGTTTACTTAGTTGCTAATCATTAATATGAATTGAATAAATGTCCTCAAAACATTTCCAAAATCCATTGGATTGAAATTAAATGATCAAGTACCATATTTTATAGATGTGGGATCATTATTTGAGTAACATTATTGAATGTATTCCTTCAAATAGATTTTAACTTTTTATATTTAACAAATGTCACTCCTCAACTACTATAAAAAGGTACACACACTCCCCCATTTAGTCACATATATTTAGTAATTTTGGATACCTATAAAATGTTACAATATTATCCATAGATTCCTCTCCTAGCCCAATATTCCTATGTTTTGAAGGATTTCCAACCGAAGAAGCCCTTTGGTGAAAACCAATATGAGTTACACCAAAAAGAAGTTACACTCATCAGCATGCATTTATTTTTTATTTTGTTCTCAATAAATTATGTTATTTTTATTACATGATAATATAATAAACAAATAATCATAAATATAGAAAAAATATTATTTAATGGGGTTTTCCAACACCTAGAAACAATTCCATCAATTGGGTAACAAAATTTTTGTTCATGATTGTGACTGACTACAACCTTATAGAATGATCTCTTTTGTTTTTTAATTACCACATATCATGGTTGTGAATTATACTGTTAATTTTTTAAATGTACTATATATATTATATATAAACACACCTTCATTCCTTCTATTTTAGCGGTTTATGATATCATTATTGGTGGACGTGTGGACTACAACCTCCTCAAAGAGATGTGATATGTTTACATTTCATGGAATTTATTATAAATTATTTAAATAAAAATATTTTACAAAAATAAAATATATATTATATTCAATAAATAATAAACTATATATACATATAATGTATCATTTTATTTTATACACATTATCGACATTAAAAACATATAATGACGATAGTCAACAAGTGAACTATTGCGTCCCTAAAGCTATGTCATTCCTTTAACATCATAATAGTTATATTTACAACCATATATGATTAAATAAAATGTTATTTATGATACTTTGATAATTACTTAATGATAAATTTTACCTACCTTATTTCTATTATGATAATTGAACATGGAGAACATTACTCTTGTTAATATTCTACCTACCATCTCCATGATTGTAATGTTCGATAATTTTTCATAATAATAATTATTTAATTTTTATTTAAATTATAATAGATTTATAAATATCATAATTTTTTAATGATTAATATCATAGAGATTTTTTATATAATAACACCATTGAATGTTGTTTTCCCTCCAATTTTTTTAACACAGTAATAGAATATGGTCAAAACACTTAACATAAACATAATTTATTATGTAGTTGTATAGAAAAGTGTAATAAGTGAAAATAATGTGATGATGAACATGAAAAATATACAATATAAATAAAATAATTTTAATTAGTTTTTTTATTTAGATAATGACACACATGACAAGTTGGAATCATGTTTGATATTTCATCTCAAACTCATTTCGTTGATCTATATATTGAGGTTATACAAAAAAATTATCGTATGATGGGTATTTACAGTCCAATTGTATTAACATTTTATGAATTTATTTAATATCATTTTATTTAATGTTTTTTTAAATTTCATTCCATCATGGGAATTACGATTCAATTTAATTCAATTTTGTATGGGATGCTATCATTTAAAAATATCATCTTTTCCTCAATGTAAATATCCCTTATATTATTTTTATTATTAATTTATATGGATATGAAATAAATATGAATAAAAATTTATTTATTTTTGGTATATTTATTCCTCTATGAGCCTCCGTGATTTTAAATGAGAAATAAAAAATCATTTTACATTATGTTATTTTCTTATTGAAAAATTGTTCTGAATATGGATTGATTATTTTATTAGCATGAAGTGATTTCTTATGTGTGATAATGAAATATAATGTTACAAGTTAATAATTGTATTATCTTATGTGTTATGATTATATAATGTTAATTGGACACTTGATGGGTGGTTTCATGATAACCCAATGATTGGATGGGATGGGATATCCCTCCAAGCCATTGGTTATGGATTTCGGGAATTGGGATAATCCTTGGAAAAGAGTAACATGGATGGAAGTCAACTACATAGTTATTCAATTTATAAGAGTGATAAGTATTATGATGTCTCAATATACCAATTTTCTTTATATATGATTTCAAGGGGGTTTATTGTAATCATGTTATTAAAAAAGAGATAAAATTGAGTTTATTTTCAATGGAATGTTTTTAATACATCATATTGGTGAAAATTATTTCATTATGAAAATGTTTTAAATGAATTTAATTTTTTTCAATAAACTAGTGGTTTAATTCATTTTATATCCCTTACTGTGATTTTATGTTAATGTCACATTTGAATGTCTTTAACATGACATATGGTTGAGTAAGATATTTGAGAAAGTCATAATTAATGAAATGATGAATTTTTATAATAGACATCATTCCATATTTCTGTAATTATAGATAATAGAAAAGATGGATACTGTTTAAATGTTTCCACATAATATATTTTAGTATTTATGTATTATTTATGGTCTATTTCTCTAATACTATAATCATCAAATTATCCTCAATGTTCTAGAAAAAAATTATTGACTAAATCTCAAGATGATGTAATTTTTAAGGTAGATGACATATAGTTGGTATAAATTAAAACGTTTAGATAAAATTAGATTCTATGAAACTATTAATATCATAGCATTAAAATATTTTATATTATCATTATGATATAATGATATAGAATTTAAATCTTACCATTCGGGTTTAGTTAATTTATATACTTTAGAATGATTTTCCCTGGAGGGAACTTTGAAGATATAATGGTAAGGTACCAAGAGGAAAATATCCTTGCACATCAATATATTGACCTATTTGGGATTTGTAATTATAATTTTGTGTCAGTGATGGATCCATTGACAAATGCTACAAATTTATGTGGTGTCCATTCAAAAGAGGAAATATATATACCACATAAGGATATGAATATAGTGGATTGTTTTATGATACAACGTCCCCCATCATTTAGAGGATCATATAACCACATTCAATATTATGGATGGATTAAATCCTAATAAAATATTTCATATATAATGGATTATTTAGTTCATATAATGGTTAATATTTCAATTTATCATTTTGAATTTGAATCCAAAAATTTTTCATCATGGGTTGTGAATATATAAGAATGTGAAGTGATTCTTTTAATGGAATTTGATGAATTTATGATTATTTTACATTATAAATAAATAGATAAGTATATTGAACATATGATTGAATAAAATTTATTTAATTTAAATAAAATGATGATGATTTTATGGATTCATATGAATAAAACATCAATCGATTGGAACGGAACCCACAAAAATTTATCATGGATGTTATTAATAAGATAATTTTGTTCAAATGAGTTCTAGATCTATGAGGCACATGTTCTATTTGTTCATAAGGTAAAAAACGTGTTTTAGGAGGATCATGTCTCCCAAGAAAATAAAAAAAATATGTTGTCTTGTTATAAGGAAATGAGAATGAAATCATCAAGGATTTTAATGGTAAGAGGAAAAAATCAGCATCTTGTGAGAAGTGTGGTAAAAATAATATATGATAATTTCATAAAATGTATAGTAAGTGATTCAATTTTGTATATTATTAATATGAAATCTGAATAAAATAAATATGATCATGTATGGTATGAAATGATAGTGGTATGACGTTTTATTTTCAATAAGTTAGAACATTATGCCAATGTATATCAAGAATTGATTACTTATTAAGGATACCAACATGATCGAATGAAAAATGATGTTGCAAAAAAATCTACTAATTTTGATGATGATGGGTCATAAAATGAATTTTTTATAAGTTTGTCCTTGGACTATTTAGATAACAAAAATAAAAAATTTAACTATGGATCTTAACATTATATCATTTCTGATAAACTATCTAGATAATTGGGAATATCAACTCATGAAAGTATGATACACCATTTAGTAAATATTTTTTTGGAAATACTAGAGAAAATATTATTTACAATAAAATTCTTATTATCATTAGAGGGATGGTATTTATATAAAATCATTTTGAACATACTATAGAGGTATTTGATATAATTTTTTGTATGGATTAGGATTTTTTTTTCAAGCTAAAATGGATTAAAAAGAGAAGAAATTTTTTTTAAATTATTTCGTACAATTGATAGAATATCAAGTGGAATATAAAATGATAAAAAATTTCAATGCATCTTATCTCGATCCTTTTTTTGATATTAAATAAATAGTTCGATTAGTTCCAACCCATTATGAAATGAATTTATTGATGTTTTTTAATGATATTCCTAGTGATCATCCTGACCATGATTATGAATTTATTGATTAGTTAGTACATGATGTTAAAAATATTTTAAAACCCCTTATCAAAGTGATCATTTATAAATTGTGGAATTGAAAAAAAAGTTTGTAAAGATGTATTTATAAAGGGTTCTTTATACATACGTCTTCACCATCCGGTGATTATGGTTTATTTTTAAAAAATAATTATGGTTCCATGAGACATTGAATTGATCCCAGAACCTTGAATAACCTCACTATTACAAATAAGTTTCTTTTTACTCATATTGGTAATTGTTTTATTAGTATGAGGGATCTCAGAGTTTTAAAATATTGATATGGGGTGTGATTACCATCATCTGATGGGGAAGGAGGGTGAAATTCTGAAGTAAGTATTTCAGTAAACATATAAGCACAATTAGTTTGTATTTTTTCCATTTGGGCTATCGAATGAACCTACTGAATATATGAATCTCAATTATAGATTCATCCATATGCTATTAGACCATATTGTGGTGGTATTTATAGATGAAACATTGGAATATTCTAAAATCCATGAGGAACAAGAAAGAAACATAATTACTTTTTTTTGAAAACTGTATATTAAATGAAACTATATGGAATTTTTAGTATTTGTGAGTTTTTTTATCTTAAATTTCATTAATTGGGTATATAATTTATATAGATGGAATATATATTTTTCATTATAATGAAATATTGATGGATGAGTGTCCTAGACCTATCAATGGCATAGATAATATTAGTATAATTAGATTAGAAGGTTATTAAGGATATATTATAGAAAAAATCATGTGGTCATCTTACCCAATATCTATGTTAAAATGAAATGGAGTTTTGATTATCTATATAAGAGAATGTGAAAATTTTCAGGATATTAAAAGAAGGTTTATCAATGATCTATTTTTGAGAAATACATCCACAAATGGTTTATTTTTCATCTATCATGATTCTTAATTTAAAGGAAAATGTTGTGTCCTTATCCATAAAAAATATTAATTTCTTATGAATCACATTATTTGAAAACTCGTGAGTTTAATAATCCTACACAAGATTATGATTATATAAAATTGTTTTAAAAAAATTATAGAACTATTTTTATTTATTTATGTGTGAATTATATGTAGATCACAAATTTTTTAATTATATATTCATTCAAAAAGGGTTGAACCTAAGACAATGAAGCTAGATGCAATAGATAAGCTATTGTGATTACATGTTTCAAATTCATTATAGAAATGAAACATTTATGTTAGATGGTTTTAGTTGAAAAGTTAAATATACATTGACCTTGTCACTTTTAGAATGTTACCCTTTGGTAAATGATATGATTAATTTTTTCCTAGAATGTTTTGGACGTCAAATATTTTTCCATATTTTAGTACAGACAACATAGTCAAAATGAATTAAATATGATTTGAATAAGGATAATTATATTTTTTAAATGCTAGAATATGATACGAAGTTAATGGTTTCATATTTAAATATTGATGAAGATGGAGTGATATGATTTGAATAAATATGATTTTTTCCTTATGATTAACATTTGAGGAAATCATTGTGGAAAAAATCTCATAGTTCCTAGTTTTTCATTCATCCTTGAAACACTAGGATTAAAATATCACTTGGAATGTATTAATGGTGTTCTGGAATGATAATTTATATTTTAGACTATATTAGTTATTGAATGGATTATTAGTTGGTTACCAAATAATGAAAATTACAAAAGTGGTTGTGTAAATCATTTCCAATGATAGATTGGAAATGAGTGAACAAGTAAATGGAATTCATGTTAGTCCTTCCAAATACATAACAAGGTAACAATATTATTTGTCTTATTGTTGATCGATTTACAAAATCTGTAGTTTTACATTCTATTTTATATAAAATATATTAATATCAACATTCTCAAATGTATCAATATGAAATTTTCATGCTACATTGACTGACTCTGTCCAATGTATCATAAACTAATCCCATGTTCAAATATAATTTCATCAACAGACATCATATGTATTTGGTAAATGAAATAAATTTCAATAAATCATATCAACCAATATGATTGATAGTCTTCGTGAAAAATTAAAACCATTGGAGACAAGAATTGTTCTTGCTCAACTGATTTCCATGGATGTTTGAATCAAATTATATTTTTGGTTGAGTTATTTTATAATATTATTTTTCATTCTAATTTTCAAATTTAACATTTCAATGCATTATATAAAAATTAGTGTTGAAAACATTGGTTTTGAGAATATTTAGGAGAAAGAACATTTGTCGTTGCATTTTTGTTAGATGAAATGTAAGATAATGATCAGTTGATTCACCAACACATTAGGGACGCTCAAATAATCATGAAGTGTCATGTGGATAATTGGGGGAATGATCATTAATTTGATGAAGCTTATGATGACTTCCTAATGTTTCCCCATGGATAAGAGTGATATGTTTCATTATGAAGGGGGAGTTGTATAGTGACCCTCACATATCATAAGTTATCATTAGATAACATTTATAGAGTACGTAAAAAATATACAGATAGAAAAATAATGATCGTACTAGTTTAATTCCTTTAAAAACATGGAAACAAGAACGCTAGTATATTAATGAGCTACATAATCTCCCACTAGGTTTTCCTTGACTATAACCCTTATTAGACAAAACAAACATAATACATGTCTTCATAACCTGGTAATTGAAACAAGAAATAGGTGATCTTAAATGCATAGTAAGGAAAAAATGTGATATATTTAATAATAATCTTGTGAATAAGGATATGATAACATTATCATGAAAATTGAAGATCATAAGATACATAAAAATAATCATATACATGAATCATGACATAAATCATGGAAGTTCATAGAAAATGAATCATAAGGAAATAAAGAACATGATAAATAAATGAATATCATAGGAATATGACATATAACTGGGGTATACACATATTTATATAACATGATTTACAAAGTATCATAGACATTACTGCTAATACCATCTTATTTGACAAATTACTTTTCTTATTCGGGTTCCCACCCCACTCTAGCCTTGTATTATTGTACTGAGTTCACTCTACATTTCAGACATGTAATTCTAACATTATTTTATTTCTTATTACATCCATAGAATACTGAACTGAGTTAATTTCTCCTCTTATCCATGTCCATCTATTTGGGTATAGATCTTTACCCAATGAATTAGAGGAAGATATTTCTCCCACAGATCTCATAGTAAAATCATACATACATATTCCACATGATCGTAAATGATCATTTCCTAAACTATGAAATGACATGGGTATTATAAAAATGTAATCCTCTATTAACATAGGGAATGATTTTGGTTTCATAATCATTTCATCATAAATATTAGCCGTAAAATATTTATAGTTTCAAAAGTATAAAAATCATGAAATTGAAGTAGGATTCATAAACATAATGATATCAAGAAATAATTCAATTTTAGATATAAAGTGAATTGAAAAATTGAATAATTTTCCATGTAAGGGATTAGTAACACCATTGGATGTTATCCTAGATGGGATATAATTTTGGAATATCTATGAAAAATTATATCATGAGGAAAAAATCTTTAATGCATTTAAAACACTTGATTAAACATAATTGTTTTTTGAATATATTATTCAATGAATATAGATTTGAAAAAATATAATGGAATCTATGAAAATCATAAATCCTTTTCAATAATTCCTTATAGTAGAAAAAGGGCTTCAATGATCATTTTAATAAATTTTCCAAAATATTTATGAAAGAAACGTTTTGAATGAAATTGTTTTCCGACCAAAGAGGGTGATTGAGAAATTGTACATAAAAATACATTAGTACCAATGATTGAAGAAAAGGTAATAATAAATGATTATATATTTAATAACCCATGGATAGGAAAATTCATGATTTTTCTTGAGATATGGTTCTTAATATTTCATCAAATAATCATAATCATTAAGAATCTATAATTGAAATATGATTGTTCCAATAAACTATTACCACTTGGTTACATGGGATCATAATCATCATGTAAGAAAAAAAATTAATGAAGCTTAAAACAACTTGAAAAAAATGAAACTCATGATAAAAAAAGTAAAAATTTATTAAATATCCCTTGAAAGGAATTTAGTTTTATAAAAAAAACATTGTCATCAATAAAGGAATATTGTGACAATACTATTTTACCGATTTGTTATCTTTTCGAACAAAAAGACCGTGAATTTTTTTTCTTATAATAGACATTTAAATAAAAATAAATTTCAATATAAAAATAAATTATAAAATTAATGGGATCAATATACACCAAATTAATGGAATGGTTGGGAAATATGGCATGTATTTCATTGAAATAAAATTTGAGATGAAATCTCTTTTCATTAAATATTCACTCTAATCATACTCATTCAAAACACTTGTATAATAAATATAAAATTATTATAACTATATTATAGAACAATATAACTATATATAATAACTTATATGGTTTTATTAGGACATTATATTTTACTACTGTTAACATTACTATGTTAATGATTCACTTCGTGTAAAATTTTCTTTGTTTTTCGAATTTATCTAAATTAGTAATATAATTGGACCTTATACTGATATAATGATTTATAGAATGTAAAACATGATTTAAATATAATATATATTCATTATATTTGAATAATAATAATCCTTAAACTATAGAAATATGAAACAAAATACATTATTCAGGGATACGGTATGTCATACATCCGCATGAAGGAAACATACATTTAATTGTTGTGTTGAAAGAAAGTAAAAGAAATATATGTATATTTATGTGTATATATAGAAGTATTAATCTATAACTATTATACCATGTATATCATACATATTCACCAATCTCATCCTTAATACATTCTATGTAGTGTATTAATGAATCACATCACATTGAGGGGCGGTAGTCCACACTTCCTCATTCCAAATTATAAAATTAACAAAAAATGGAAATTATAATGATATATGATATAAAATAAGTAAATAATATTAATTTTATAATAAATATAAAATTTCTCATATATAAATAGTTTTTCCATCATAATTTTCTCTGTGAGAGGCGGTAAAGGGTAAATCAACAATCATCGTTTAGTGTGGAGGTAGTTCGTTGTACACATAAATAGTATGTTCCTTACCTATTAAATGGATGTGTGTGTATGTGTTGGTATAACCATTAAATAACATTCTAGTATATTTATTATAATTATTTTATTATAAAATCATGGAAACATAATATTTTAGGTAGTGGATTGAGAAAATAAAAAAATGGAGCTTGAGTGAAGACGTTTCCTCTTCATTTGGTGACTAATTATGGTTTATGAAAAAAGGCTTCCTTGGTAATATTGATTAAAATGGGTATGAATATTGGAATAATTATGGTATATTGGGATTTTTATTGGGAGTATAATTTCATAACTTCTGTGGTTTTCAAGGTTTTTCTAATAGGGGGAGTTGGTGTCCTTCTATAGGTACAGTGTAGTACACACTTGGTATTTTGGAAAACAAGTATGGTGTAACCACGATTTTTCCTAACAAAAGTCATACAAAAAAAACAAAAAATATAATGGAAGGTTAATGGACAAATAATATCAATAAAATGAGTGTTATTAAATATTCTGTGTTTTTTTGGGTCATAAATTTATGGTTTAGTCCTTAGTTAGTCTTAATTATACATTAATCTATGTAATTAATTTTATTTACATTCAAAAATGATTTCGCTCCGAAAAATAATTTGAACTTATTAGAAATTATATATTATTATTTTTCAAAATATGGAGTCCATTTTTTTAAATTCCAATAAAATAAGTGGAATAAATTTATCTAAAATTAATCTCACAATCGGGTCGATAATGAGGGGGTTTGAAGTAAAAAAATTCAAAAGTGTGCTCACATTTTAAATAAAATTTCAATGTGAAATTGATCTCCATTACAAAAATTTTATAAATTGATAAAAAAATTATCTAATTAATCATTGAAAACTATTTGAAATATAATGTAACCTTATAAATAAATTATATTAAAAAGAAGTATTGAATTAAAATTTGGTAATTTCTACAATTCATCCAAAATTGATCATTCTCATAAAATTACAAAAAAAATCACCCTAAGATAATATAGAGATTATAATTTAGTAATTTAATTCTATTTTATCAATACATATTTCTAATTTTTTCTAAAATTAATTTTATTATTTATCGTAGAAAGACATGAAATTTTTTTTTAGAGAAATAAAATATTTTTAATCATACAAGGACTTTACAAATAATAGTATCATTTGTTATCAAAATGTAATATTTATATAATAACAGTATAAAACTATTTTAAATGTTATTATTATATTTAATATTAATATGTTTAATTGATATTTTATAGTTATCTCATTTAATGAAATATAACAATAAAATGTTGTTTTGTTGAAACATTGGTGTTGCATGTAACATACACCAATTTAATGTTCTATTTTATATATGCCAATTTTTTCCATTTTAAAGGAATTTTTATCTATGTTCACTGTAATAAATATATTAAAATTTAATTTATTTGAAACAAAGGCCCATAAAAACTCAGGGTGTTACATTATTCCCCCCTTAAAATTATTTTTTCATTGAACATTTCACACAGGTAGAAGAATGTGAGGATAATTATACTTCATCATATCCTCATGTTCAAACATAACTTCATATAACTGGTGATTTCTCCACATAAAATTTACCTAGTCAGTGGTATTATTTCTTATAACATCCATTGATTAGTCTATAATTTAAAAGTGTGTTCATCATAATATATATCCTAATCTAGTAGTATGACCACTTAGTTAAGTAAATTTTAAGGTCCAGGAAGGTGATTCCTCATGAGAGATACATGGAACAAATCATTGACTTGAGAAATATTTGGGGGAAGTACCAAAAGATATGCTACCATACTGATAACATCAATAATTTAAAAGGTACTGATATTCCAAGGGATTGTCTCCCCTTTTTCAATAGTTTCATAACATTCTTCCTGAGTGAGATTTAATGAAAGAACATTTCACCAACATCAAATTTTATATCAAACCAACAATTTTCATCATATATTTTTCACAAAAATTTATCTTCCATGATATGATGTTGAATTGTCCTATCCTTCTCTACCATTTCATTATTGATTACATTTCTCCATAGAATACATTTTCTAGTGTCATCCCATCATGTTGGAGCTCTACAATTCATCCCATAAATGTCTTCATATGGTGCCATATGAATTCTTCAGTGAAAGCTATTTTTTTAAGAAAAATCAACTAGATGATTGTATTGATTCCAACCAACAATGAAATATACAGAACAAGATCTCAGCATATCTTATTGGTTTTGAATGGTTCAATTTGGAATTATCCATTTTCTGAGGATGATATGTAGTGATGAAACTAAATTTTATGTCTTGTTCTTATTGATGTCCTCACTAGAAAGTTTATATCTATATTGGATCCCAATATAATTTAATGGAATGAAATTCACCACTAAACCGTACTACTGAATTATTTTATATCCTAGAAATATAATCTTGATATAATACTTCTATAATGGTTATGAACATAATAAGAAGATATACTACCACCCATATTGTATTAATCACATTATATGTTTTGTGTAGTCCAATAAAAAATCCATATTTATGTTCATCCATTTACATTATGGTATGATTAATTAATGAAATATCAACATTTACAATTTTCATCTATCCTTAATTTGTTGTTATACCATGAACTAACATACACTTTTTGATATATCTCTTTATGTCATCCCAATAGATGTATTATTTCAATTTCCTAACTCACTCCTAATAATCTTTTTTATTTTCAAACAATTTGAAGGTAGAAGTGAGAACCCTGTAGATAAACTCAAGAACATTTCTATCATTTTTTTCATCTGTATATATTATGTCTGCACCACCTTAATCATCACATTGATATAAGGTTGAATATTCATATTATAAGGATAAAATTTTCCCCCTTCTTTATTGTTTTATAAATCCATCATTATCAAATATAGAAATATTGGATCCTTTGGGTCCACATCATTGATAATCTAGGATAATCCTTTTGACATAAAGCATCATCCACCTTGAACTATTTCATAGGGTGGTAATGTATAAGATTTCATAATAGATTATGAACTCTAACCATATTTTAGATAACTTGTTAAACTCCTTGTATGTGAATAACGATTTCATACATTTATAGTTTTTATATATAACTCAATTTTTTTTCAATAAATATAATGTCTAAACATATTTAATGAAGAAAATTCCTCTTCTAATTCCAAATCATGAGATGGTGAATTTATATCATGAATAGTAAATAGTTTTGATTCATAGGTAAAAACTATTTAATTATATATAAGAAAAAATCACAATCCCTTCGTGGATACATCACTATAGATTAAACACCATTCTAAACTATCAGATAATGTAAGAACATGTTCACGGAATATTCTTCTCTCCAATTCCATGAATGTTTCCTCACATTAATATGTCTATTTGAACATTAATCCATTCATATTTAACATGGATATAGTATTATTGATTGGTGAGAAATTCTCCACAAGGGTTCATAAAATCATTCTAGACCATGAATGATATTTCTCTCAGTCACAGTCGTTGGTCTGTGTTGGCATTCAATAGCCTCTATCATTGATTGATATACTAATATACCATCTCTTGAGAATATGTACCCCAAAAAGGGAAATTTTTTATCCTAAATTAACTCGTTCTAAAATTTTTATATTTATTCTCCTTCATTATGGTATTTAGTACAATTATAAAGTGACCTTTTTCATCCTCCTTTCTCCTAGAATAGATAAGAATATCATCTATAAATTGTACCTCAAATTGATAGAGGTAAACACTATTGACCCTTTTCATTAAATCCATGGAGATAGAAGGGGAATTATGATCACCAAATGGAATCACTATATAATCATTGTGTCCATAAGATTTATGGAATGTTGTCTTGGGTATATAAATTTTCTTGAACATAAATTAATGATATTAATAATGAAGTAAAATCTTGGAAATGTATTGAGCTCCATGTTGTTGATCAAACCAGACATCAATAATATGAAGATGATAATTTTTCTTGATTATGATAATATTAAACTACTATGTAAAATGGTGAGTCTCATAGATCCATATTTATTTTTAACAAAAATAATTAGTTCACCCTTAGGTGATGCACATGGACTAATGAATCCCTAATCAAGGTTTTTTTTAGTTTCTTCTTCAATTCATCAACCTCAATCAGATCCATTCAATAAAGATTCATTGAAATTTCAATGGAATGAGGTATGAGAACTATAGAAAACAAAAAATTTAGTTTCATTTTAATTATTGGAAACTCTTTTGAAATGAAATCCACAAAATCTAGAACAATAGGAATATCATCTATGCTAATTTTTCCCCCAACCATTTTCAATAAAACCCATTTTTAATTTGAATTGATACTGATACACTAGATTTTGTGGATGTCATTTCAAAAGAGGGTTTGAAAGATCAAAAATAACTTCTCTTAAATGAAAATTGATTTGGGATTTATGAAGAGATATAAAATCCATGCTTAATATGACATCAAATTCAACCAAAGAAATATTGACTTGATTTGTAGGAACCAAATTACAAAACAATTCAACCACAATGGAATCATATACTTGAGATGATATCATCATACAATTTGGGGGTTTTATTTCTAATTCCAAACCTAATTATTTTTTTCAAATCATAAAACTATTTTTAAATTCGATAGATTTGAAAGAGTTGGATGATCCAGAATCAAATATCAAAAAAGTAGTTATAGAGTGTATGGTAAGTGTACCTTTCATCAAATTGTTATCTAAACCCTCATAAAAATTGATATTGCATTATATTTCAACTTACCACTCATATTAAGAGGTTGCTAGCATTGATCATCATCACTAGACTGTATGTTTGGTTAGTGTATGGAATAATTTCTATTCTCTTTACATTTGAAGAACTGAATCAAGGGAGGTGTATTTTATGTAGCATTCTATAGAGTAAATTATTTTTCTAACTTTATATAATGATTCTAACAATCAATTTCATACTAATATTTTTTTCCATACTTAAAACATTTTTAGACCCATTAATACATATTACTCTATTTTTATTCCCACATACACAACATAAAGGAAAAATCATATTATTTTCTCTATTTTTTAGTTTTTACTTTTGAACACCATTTTTCATTTCATTTCAAAGCAATGTCGTTCCAATGTGACTCCAGCCACCATTTCAACCATGATTTCACGACGCACAATCCCTTCATATCTACACATGTTTCATGTGGAAATCACCTTTTAATACATGGAGTGAAGTTACAAATGATCATGTTAACATTTATTTTTTTATTGATAATAATTCATGAAGCGTACCTCAAAAATATCATGAAATTAGTCTCTTAGGTACCAATAGATTTATCATCCTTTTTATTCACCTTATGTAATTTTTTATCAAACATGTTATAAAAAATACATGGAATTTAATTGTTAAAAATATGTTCTTAAACTCATCAAAATTCATGTATTCTATATAATTTTCCTACCTCTTATAATTTTCTAGAGTCGACTACTGATCAACATCATTTCTAACCAATAAAAAGCCAAAATGACTTTCTCATTCTCTAAAAACTGAATAACGGAGAATATATTTTTAGAAATAATGATCTATTTTTTGAGAACAAGTGGATCATAAGTACCTCAGAAATATAGTGGATATTACCTCATGAATGGATCAATAGTATTTTGTTATATCCTTTTACAATTTTTATATCCATTTGGATTTATTGCCTGAGAAAATTAAGTGAGAATAGTAATAAGATTTTTAATTCAATCACCCATTGTATTTTATTTCTCCAGAGTACAATCATTCATTATCCATCACAATCACAATTAAAACGGTTCTTTTTCATTTCATCCATTGACTAAAAGTAGAATCATATAGTAATAAATAGTTATCATATTATGAAACAACATAATAATAAAATGTCACTTATCGGATGTCTAAATTATGGAATCTTATTTAATTTATGACAAATATGGGTTATACTAGAATATATATATGAAAATTCAATTTAAACTTTTATGATATATCATGAAGAGTTTTTGAATTCCCAAAGAATATCCCATGGGAGTTTCAAGACAACAGTGTAGGAAGGCTCATTTTTATTTAACAAATTACCCCATGTTAGGATAAAATCATCTTTTCAGGGTTTTTAACCCTAGGTACATCCCTGTCAAATCCACATCCAATTTTAGTATCTAGACATGGTTGAATTTCTATGAAACCACTCACTCTATCATTTACAAAAATTATATTTAATTTTTCTATATTTTCCTTATCATTAGACTTATCCCTATACTTGTACATTGGGTTCTCACTATGCTTTTCTCATCCCACCTTGAAAAGGTTAACTAAAAATTTTCACTGATACAGAATATTGTAAAATATTCATTTCATACATTAACAGTACATAAAATTTTCAAAATATATAAAATATTATACAAAAAGTTTCCCAAATATCTAATTTTATAGTCTCTTTTGAATCATTAATTCAAAAACATTGTTAAATAAATTAGCTACAATATCTCCCACTAGGACATTTTTCACTATCATTCTTCATAGGTACATCTAACATAATACATATCATTATATCATTGGGAAGAAGCATAAAAAATGGTGAGATAAATTTCCTATTGCAGTTAAACATGTTATATATGTAACAATAATCCTGAGAATAATGTTATGAGATCATGATCAAGAATATTTGAGATCATACTCAATATATCATAGATTATATACATGAATTGTGGAAAAAATCAGTATGGTTCATGTTAAATTAATCATAAAAAATAAAGAACATAATATATGAAATAATAACCTTAGAACAAATCATCGAATTATAGAATACACAAATGCTTATAATATGATTGCTAATGTATCCTACACACTGTTTCCGAGACCATCGTAGTGGATAAATTCTATTAATTATCTGGGATCACCAACAGTTCCAACCCACTATTACTAAATTGAGTTTTCTCCCTGTTCTAAACATGTAATTATGAATTGATTTTATTTATCATTCTATAGTTGTGATATTGAACCATGATTACTTAACTTTCCACCCTTTTGTACATCCGAATATATTATTCATTACAAATGAAATGGTTGGAGATATTGGTCCAAACCATATCATAGTAATATCATATATACATATTCCACAGAATCATAAAAAAATATCAAAACCCATTGTATGAAATGGATATTATAAACTTGTATTCATATAAAAATATTTTGAAGGATATAGGTTTCATAATCACTTCATCATAAATATTTCTTGTAAAAAGAAGTGTGTTTCAAAAGTATATAACACAAGAACAAGAAAATTATTATTAAACATCATGAAATCAAATCATAATCCATTCCGAGAATGAATATGAATTTAACCATTGGATATTTTCTCAAAAAATGCATGAGTAACACATATGGTTGTTATCTTATAATGTAATAATTTTTAAATATCTTCTCAAAAACATTTATTGAGGAAAAAGTCATTTCTATA
Organism: Viscum album; assembly: GCA_963277665.1. Taxonomy (NCBI): domain Eukaryota; kingdom Viridiplantae; phylum Streptophyta; class Magnoliopsida; order Santalales; family Viscaceae; genus Viscum; species Viscum album. The sequence goes on along the minus strand of OY728121.1, from coordinate 1,002,825,812 downwards.
TTGAAAAGTATTTTTAAAAATTCAAATATGTTTTTTTAAGTAGATTTGAAAACATTATAAAGAAGCATTGAAACCCATAAAATATTTTTAAAATACAATTTACCATGATAATGGGCATAAAATTTCTTTTCTATTCATTTTTCAACACATTTTTGAAAACATTTTTTTCTAGTTGAATAGATTTTTGAAAGAATAAATAGGCATAGAAATATTTCATTAAAACATCATCGCATGTACCAATAAATTATAAAATGTTACTAATAAAAGGTTATATATTTAATAAATATATATGTATAAAATTAATTACTTCTATTAAGATAGGTATCATAATAATTCATCTAATATGAATAATCATTAACAATCTCAATAAACGATGACATTGTTTCAAAAAACTCTTACCAATTGGTCATATGGGATAATAATTTACATGTAAGAAATTGAAATTGAATGAATAATAAAATTTCATGAATTTAATGGAATTCAAGTTAAAACATTTAAATTTTAAGTATATAAACCTCAAAAAATGGATTTAGGTGCATAACAAAACATTTCTCTCAAGGAAGGAAAATTGAGATAAAAACTACATTTCTAATTTGGTAAATATTGTAATATTAAGCCCATGAATTAAAGCTTCTACAATGGAAATTTAAATTATTATAAATTTTAATATAATAATAATTTACTAAATCTATTGGATATTTATAGACCACATAAATGGAATGGGTGTTAAATAAAGAATGTATATCCCAGAAGTAGAATGTGAGATGAAAATCAATTAAAATGTATCATGACTCTCATCATACTCATTAAAACACATAGTATAATAAATATAAATTTATTATAAATCATTTATATATCTAGATTAATATATATGACATCATATATGGTTTTATTATAACCTTAAATTACCCTCTATTTTACAATATTATGTTATGGTTTCATTTCGGGTAACATCCACTTTTTATTTCGCATGTGACTTAATTTCTTATATCGTTAATCCAAATAATTATATAATGGTTAACATAATGTAAACAATGATTTAAATATAATTTATATTCATTAAAATTTTACAATAATAAAAAATAGAGAATTTAATTATGAAATGGAATGCACCATTCATGGAGATGAGGTGACATACGTACACCTGAATAATATTTCCATTTAATTATCTTGTTGGAAGAAAGGAATTAAAATTAATATATGAATATATACATATTATGTAATTATTATAATAGATTTATTATATAACTAGTACTCTTCCATGTTTATGCACAATGATCTCGATTAATGGTTATTTATTCATAACTGAATACTATTTGTAAAAGTTGTGCAGAAAGAGTTATATTGATGCTAATGTCATCACAAAGTTGATATACATAATATTTGAATAGATGTGAATAAAAAATTGACACACTAATAAATTATAAAATATATGATAAATTTAAAGTAAAATAATTTCTAATTTTTGAAGATGGAGAGTTCGAATCAATTTCTACTTCATTTAAAAAAACATTTTCGCTGACAGTGAAATAAAATATGGAAGTTAAATTAAATAAAGAATAATGGTAAAAAAAATTGTGATATATGTGGTTGACTCATCTATGGATGAATATTTGATCCAACAAAATTTTGTAAGAGATATTTGTATCAAAGGTATATATTATCCATATATTTTCCTTCATGTCAGCAAGAACATATGTCCTTTTCTGAGATCTCATATGATTGAATCCTCTAGGAGCATTCTAAATCATCACCTTTGGCTGCAACAAAAGTCACATGACCTGAAATATCAACAGGATGGCATGAAATTACTTTATCATATCCTCACCCGGGTATTCATGGGATGTAGAACACCCCATGATTAGATGGTATCCTCACGCTCCTCCATGAATTTTGTTCGATCAGTGTGGGGATTGTATAATCCAACCGTTGAATTTCCCATCATGGTGAGACATATCCCATCTACAATAAGATATTTCCACACCATTTTAGTCATGGAGTGTTACATATGGGGTATCTAGGTCTCCTTGGGATTGGATAAGATGACGTTGTTGTTAACATAAGGTTCTATTCGGTTTCATGCACCATGTTTTCATACATGTACCTATTCAAATTAATACAATTATGTGATATATTAATGAATAATCTACCTATATAATGGAAAATGACAAAAAACACACCCATACAGCTCATCTGCAACAAGAAAACACTATATATTAACTAACAGTTTAGCTATATTTTTCATTCATTTCATTTTATAATATTGGGGTGTCTTTTTTAACATAACGTTCTATATTTTTCATGCACTATGTTTGCAATGATTTACCTATACAGAAAAAAAATTAACTGAAATTGTTCTGGAAAATCTGTCAATATGTTATAAAATTATAACAAAAACTCCCATATAGGTAATCTACAACAAAAAAAATTATATTTTAATGGAACGTTTACCTATATTTATCGTTCATTAGAGTTGATAACATTGGGGTGAGTTTGTTAACATAAAATTATATTTGGTTTCATGTACCATGTTTTCAAAAGAAGTACATCTACATAATAAAACAAAATTAAGTGAAATGGTATTGGAAAATCATTCTACATGCTGTAAAATGATAAAAAACACACCAATACAGGTAAACTCGTTTTTCCAAATATGTTAATTGACATGAATTTTTTCGTACATGTTAGATTTTACATAAGATTCATGAACATGATCATATAATAAAAACTAACCCAATGTTTGTACTACATATAATTTTTAATGAACCACAGCTCTAAAATGCGTCATTACTACCCCTGACATGATGGGGAATTTTTGCAACTTATAGTCCAACTACACCATGTGTCCTAGTATGTAGTGACATCATTATGATAATTGATAAAAAATTGGATAAATAAATTTTCAAAAGTTTTGGAAAATATACAAGGAATTAAAAATTATTTTCAGTTTGGAGAATTGAAATACAAGAATAAAAAGAACATTCAACTGGAAAGTTGAAATTAAAAATACATAGCAGTAGTAGTAATGTTTTTATTTGTATAACATTATCAATCATTGAATATAACCTAAAGTTGTAGGATGTCACCCAAAAATCCCGTCACATTGTATACATACTCACCTTCAAAAGCATGGAAAAAACATTTTTGCATAAACAACTTGTTTAATAATAAGAATATCATAATGAATTTGGAGAATCAATAATATGAATGAAAACATATAAGAAATAATTATAAAACAAAATAAAAAGAAGATAATATTTGGCATGGTTTCTCTAAACCATGTGTTACTAAAAATCCATTATTTTTTTCTAATTAAAACAACTTTGTGGTGAAGTGTTACCCATTAAAAGAGAACCAACATGAAAAAAAACACCAATAAAAACATAACATCTGAAAAAAAAAGAAATAGGTTACAAATTCATTCTATATTATTAAATATGAGACATATACAAAAGCACCACATTCAGCCTCTTCTATGATTGAAAAAGTACACCACCATAAAAATAGGGACAACAAAAATTCTCATGAAAATGGAAACATGAACCTGAATATTTACATAGGGGACTTCATAGGTGGAACATATAACGCCCCAACCCCAGTTACCCAGAGTCAGTGCATTATTACGTATCATTGGAATGATCATAAAAGATCAAGTCTCGAAAGACCCATTATTTTAGTAGCCTTAGAAACACTAGATACATTAATAAATGTTACATTACATCATATTGTGAAAAAGTAAAATAACATAGTCTCCATTTTCCACACTCATATCCCCTTCAGACTATCCCTGTAGGTCATTCCTAAAATACTTTTCAAATCCTGGAAAAATTAAAACATTGAAAGGGGTGAGCTCAGATGCTCAGTAAGGATAACAATTTTGTGGAAACATTCATAAATAAACATTCATATTTATTGAAATGTATAACTAAAACAAAAGCCTATTAAACATGAACATGAACATAATATGGGAAAAGTAAAATGAAATATTTCCATTTACTTATTCACATGGATATTCTACTGGTCGAATATTCACATGAAATATCCATAACCACTTTCATAATGATGGAATGCATAATTCCAGAATATCATAACCACGTAGCCAAGGCCTCAAGCCAGGACTATAAATAAGATTTTGTCAAGGCCTCGTCCCAAGACACTAGTTTGTCTCATGAGACCTACCGATGCATTGAGGAGCTATAGAAGGCTCCATCCATCACTTATTAAGTCCAATTCATTCCTCATATGAACAGGTTTAAACATATCATAAACCATAACATAATTGTATCACATAAAACATTCATAAAGGAAACATAAAATTTCCAAATTTTAATTAAAAGATATCCATACAAGACATTGATAAAATAAAAACACTATCATAACCATTTTCAAAACCAAAATAAAAGAAAATTAAAACATGGAATTTATTTTTCATTAAAAAAAAGTTGTGGCTTGTAAAGGAATCCAAAACACAAATAATGGTCATGGCGGCGGAGAAGTCATTTTCACCGCATACGTGTGACAAAAAAATTCATTTTGTCAATTAGTAAAATTATTTGCAAAAAAAGATTCAATTTGAATAAAAGTAAAAGTCAAAGGGTTTTATACATTGTTTAAAAGAAAGTTGTTTATAAAACAAAATATGCCTCAATGAAAGGAGATTGAGACAAAGTTCCTTACAAAGATCATTTTTTTAAATAAAATAAATCTATTATTTGTATTCAATATAAGTACACATAAATAAAATACAAATACAAGATAGGACATAAAAATATCATGACATAATTTTAATGTATTAGATTAACCCAAAGAATAGAAATTGGGTTAAGAAGTTCCCTTACCTCATGTCCGACTTGACTCGATCTTTCTTTAAACTCCTGAATAATAAACTAGAGTTAATTTATAATTGATTAAGAAACTTTTTCAATTCCATTATTCCTTTTATATAACTTATTACAATGTTATGAACATTATGTAATTATTTAAGTTAATAACGGTCATTTTGTCGATCTTTGGTACATGAGTCCAAAATAAACATCCTATAATTAAAAGTTGTTTTTGTGGTAGAATATCCATAATATCCAGAATTATATTCATGATTTAGATATCATATATATCATATATATCCAGTATATAAATTCATTCATAATATTACGTAACATTTAGAGGTAATTAATGAAATGCACCGTTGATTGAGATGGTAAGCCGTACATACGCATGAACGCTACTTCCATTTCTATTTAATATTTAATGGAATGAAATCATAATGATATAAAGCTATATTATAATTACAGTATAATATCATATATAATATCATTTACTCCATCCTTTATACATCCCACATATGTAATTAATGATTTAAATCACATTGAGGGGGCGGTAGTCTGCAGTTCCTAATATGATGATATCCCATTTACCCATAATGGAAACCATAAAGGTATGACATAAATGAAAAATAGAGAAGCTTATGTAAAACATAAACATATTTTATATCATATATAAATATAGTGACATCTTAATGTCCACCTTTGAAGGTGTTATATGAGTGTTGAACAATCATCGTTTCGTGAGGCAGAAATTCACCATCCACAGAAATAGTATGTTCTTTAACCATTTGATGTAGGTGTGTGTATGGGTAGCTATAAATCATCTTATAACAACATCCTAGTATATTTAGGATACTTTTTTTGTCACAAAAGAAATTAATAAAAAGAGTTTAGGGTGTTGGAGAAGAAAAATAAAACATAAGAACACAAGAGAAAACACTACCTTTAAAACGGGTAACTCTTTTTTATTTGAGATCAATGGATTCCTTGGGAAGACTTATGCCCAATGTGAAGCATCTAGGAGTAATTGTGGGATGTGGAGATAAAAAATGGGCAGGGTTTGGCTGAGCCAAAGGCTTGAAAGGTGTGGGTAAGGTGGTAGAGGTGGGGGCCTTTTATAAGAGGAGAGGAGGGGAACTCGTGGAATGTTATAAAAGGTTACTTTATTATAAAAATATTTTCGTATTTAAAAGGTCCCAAAATTTTATATTTCTAGGATAAGGTTATAAGAGTTCGAAATCCACCCACAAAATAGGTTTTTGACATGTGTAGGGCTTATATTTTACATTATCTTTTCATTTTATTTAAATCGTTAAATAATGAGGTAATCGCTGAATCATCATGGTGTCATAAATAAATTAATTTTTTAATGTCTACATATTATAAAAAATATATCATGATGTATGAAATCTTTTTATCTTACTAATGAATATTTATAGTGAAAAATATGACTTGTATAACCCCATTTAAAAATTGTTTTAGTAAAACAACTCATGTTTGTGACATTTTTTTTTAATATTAAATAAAAAGTTTTTAATGTCATTTTCCTACCAAAGTGGCTCCATGGGGTCCCCATGTTGACCCATGGATTGTCTTTATAACGACCAATACTTTACATAAATTTTTAGTACTTCAAAATTGAAGTGCACTTATTAAAACATATAACAAACCCATGAAAGGACCATATAGGTATAGTGTCTTTAGAAACTGGGAAACATTAACAACTGGTTCATAAAGCTTCTACACTTTCTCCCATTTATTTCATCATATCTATAGTCCATTTTGGAATAACTTACTTAATATCCTTATTACTGACCTGGGGAAAGAAAACATACAAAAGTCTGAGCTCAAATGCTCAGTAAGGATCAACAAAAGAAATATCAATCACATCATATTCATAAGAACATAACATTTTTGAAATCTTACCCAGAAAAAGAGATCAAAATTTCATAACATGGGATAAATCATGGTAGTGAAATGTAATCACAATAATTATAACATAAAACATGAAGCTTTGTGGCATACCCACATAATCATAGAGAGTCATTTATTATTAGTCAAGACTCATTGCCAACATTATCTTAGTGGACAAAGTCCATTTCTGAACCGAGTTCATTCCTCGTTTCAGTCCTATTTCACTGAACCGGTTTAACCTGACATTCCAGCCATGTCTATCTCATGAGATAAAAAATCTTTACCTAATGCATTGGAGGGAGATATAGTTCCCACCCATCTCATAATGATACGATTCATATGTGTGCCACAAAACCATAAACCATACATCATAGAATAACCCATGTAATAAAAATGGGATTTTTAAACATCGTGATATCATAAAACAATTCATATTAGATAAAGGAATTCATAAAAATAATTCCATGACAACATAATCAAATCAATGTAATAATAGGGATAGAAACATAACCCTTTATTATCGTAGATGGAAAATAATTTTGATAAAATAGTTGAACTCCATTCTTGAGGAAAATATCATTTCTACTTCAAAAACACTTTTCCTTTCTTAACACGTCATAAAATTATAAACTAAAAGAATTTGATTACAAATAAACTTGAAAACTTGAAAATTAATCCTCTTGGAAATAATTCTTTAAAAATCCATTCATTCAGTATATGTTAAAAAAACATTCTTCTCATACCTTTGTCGGAAAAGTCAAAAAAATACCTCATACAAAAAACGACAAAATATTCCTTTCATATCATATACTAAAAACTCAAAAAAGGGTAAAATTGGATTTAAAAAATTTTAGGTGGATGGAAATAATATTACATATTGTGGAAAAATATATGTGGATGATAAAATACACCCCAGTAAATTCCAATGTATAAACAATATCAGATAAAAATGAGATTGTGATATTTCCCTTACCTTAGGTCCGATTTGCTTCGTAAGTGTCTTAACCTCCTGTATAATGATTTAAATAATGTCATTGACTTATTCCTAAATCATACTCATTGTTATGATATCATATATGGTCATATTCTAAGCATATTATTAGAAATATTTCATTGCTACTTGTTATTCGGGTGTTTATTACTTTTTGTTCTTATGCGTGTTTTGTCGAATAAATTCTTATTATTTTCTTTAGGTTATAGATAACTCATTTACAGGATGGTATTAGAGTAATATATATCATATTAATTCATTAAATTCTTTTATATAATCATTATGTAATTAATATCATGTATAACGAGTCGCATCCCATCGTGGAGACGGTATTCCGTATGTACGCACGAGCAATGATATCATTCCCCTGAATGTGGAATTGTATTGGAGTGTATGTATACTACTTCTTAATTATATCACTTTAAAGAAATCATATATATTCATTCTTTACACATTTATACCCATACATGTAAGGTTTTTGTGGAAAATATATTACACCACGACGTGGAGACGGTATTCCGTACGTACGCACGCGTGATGATTTCTTTTTCTGTAGGATGGATAGATGGTGAAATAGTGTTTTTTAATACTTATAATAACATATCAGTATATGAGTTATATTGATGTTATTAATTAATAATTAAACAACTAAAGAAGAATAAGTGGAAGAAGAAATAAAGTTGAAATAATCAGTAACGGACATTACCTATTCTTTGAAGCGCCTCTTTGAGACCTCCATTTAGGGCACTAAAATTGGTCTTTGAAGAAGAACAAGACCTTTAGGATGTTTTTAGGGAAGTGTAGAGGAGAAATTTTTAGGGTTTGGCTGAGCATGAAGTCTCAAAGTTGTGTGACGAAGAGAGGGAGGAGGTTCCCTTTTATAAGGGAGGAGATGGGCACCTTTCGAAAACTAAAAATATTATTTTATTATAAATCTATATTCGGTTTTAAATAGCTCCAAATTGATTTATTTCGAAGCTAATTTGGGGATGGGTCTAAATACTATCATACAATAGAATTTGGACATGTTTAGTTTAATATTTTAACCTTATCATTTAGATTTAACTTTATGTTAGATAATTTTGCTTTTACCGTGTCTTTTTGTGTTCTTACACTATAAGGTTAATAAACATACCATAACAAGCCACAAAATCCCCAAGTTGTTTATTATTAATATATATAACCTTATCTAAGTCATTTTTCCGAAACATATATTTTTAAGAATAAAATAACAATTAATAATTTAATATTTGTTTTAAAAACTATTTTATGTCAATTTTGACACTATTTGGTAATTGATTTTTTTAAAACATATAATATAATGATTACATCTAAAACAGTACATTAAATCAATAATAACATGTCATATTAACATATAATATTATTTTATTTCATTAAAAGTCTCAAATTTCATTTATTTGGGTATTTATAACATCAATTATGTCAATATTTCATTAATACGATAATTACTGCATCATCATTATGTCATAAATAAATTAAATTATTTAATTTCTAAAAATCAAAAATAAAATACCATTATGTATGAAATCTTTTTATATTTATAATTAATATTTATAGACGAATTTATCTTCTATATAACCCTATATTAAAAATTATTTACTTATTAAACTTTTATTTTAACTATTTTAACCCTTCTTTAAATAAATTAATAATAAATGTCCTAATCTAATCCATGTGGGCCTAAATGGTCATATTTTATTCCTAAGGTTGTTTCTGGTCGAATTACACTTATCCAATAGAATTACGTCATGTGTTAGGTTTATAATAATATCATTTTCACCCTTAATTACCCAATTTACTTTTAACCGTGGTAAATAAAAGTAAAAAGATACTATTCACCAAAAATTATTTTCATCTCATTGAACCAAATATTATTCCTTGATATTAACCTTGACTCTCGGATTTTCTAAATTCCACTAGCAGAAGCGGTAAAATTATGTTTTATGTAAATTTGCAAATTCTCCTATGAGGTAGGTAAAAGACGGTGAAAAGTTCAATAAAATTTTAATATATATAAAATTATTATAAAAAGACTCCAATGAATTTCATTGAACTTATATAGGTATTATGTATCAATTTTTACCTTATATAAATTTAATTAAAATAAATAATTATTTAAATAATAACTCAGTTTTTAAATAGTAACCTAGTGTTTTCACTATTCATCAACAATTGAATGTTACCAGAAAAATACCAAAATTTCACCCTAGGCTAATTTCGATATTCCAAATCCAATAATGAAGTCCATTTTGAAATATGAAATTTAAAAAATTTGAAAAAGTTGTTATTACTATTCATAACGGCTAGTTTTAATAATATTTTAATAGCATATCGTTGTTTAGTGAAACTCGGTATTGTGTATGACGCAAGCTATCGAGGAAGGTCGCAATTCCAAGTAAAGTAAGCCAAGCTAGTGTTGTGTGTAGTGAAAGATACTTTTGATGATTTTTATAAAATAAAAACAAAATATTTCTCTTAAAAGTCTCGGGTGTTACATTCTACCCCCCTTAAAATAAATTTCTCCCTCGAAATTCATCACTTGTAACAAACAGATCAGGATATCTCTCCCTCATCATATTCTCAAGCTCCAATGTAGCTTCTTCTAATATTTGGTTCCTCCATAAAACATTCACCAAGAGAGTGGTCTTGTTCTATAGGACTATTTCACTACGATCGAGAATCTATTTCGGTTGTTCTTCATAAGAAAGATCTTGTTCTAGCGGTACAACCTCTGAGATGAGTACATGTGAAGGATAATGTATGTACTTTCTCAGGAGAGATACATGGAACACAATTTGAACTTGAGAGAGATTCGGTGGAAGCGCCAATTGGTAAGCTACCTTCCCAACAAGATCCAGTATTTCGAAAGGACCGATATACCTAGGGCTCAACTTTCCCTTCTTTCCAAATCTCATCACCCTCTTCCAAGGAGATATTCGTAAGAATACTTTATCACCCACTTCAAACTCTAAGTCTTTTCTTTGGTTGTCAGCATGACGTTTTTGCCGACTTTGAGCTCCTCTTATGTGTTGTTGAATAGATCAGACCTTTTCTACCATCTCATCAACAAGATTAGGTCCTAATAGCATTCATTCCCCAACTTCCTCCCAGAAAGTTGGAGTCCTGCATTGTTTTCCATAGAGAGCTTCATAATGAGAGATATGAATACTGGAGTGAAAGCTATTATTATAAGAAAATTCCACCAAAGGTAGGTGTTGATCCCAACCACATTTGAAATCCATAGAGTAAGCTCTCGACATATCTTCTAGAGTTTGAATTCTCCTCTAAGACTAACCGCCTGTCTATGGATGATAAGCAGTGTTGAAACTCAACACTATATCCAGAGTATGCTAAAGACTTCTCAAAAATGTTGAGGTAAACCTCGGATCCCGATCTGATATAATAGAAAGTGGTACTCCATGAAATCTTACCACTTCCTTTACATATATCCTAGAAAGATGATCCAGAGAGAAATCCTCTCTAATAGAAATGAAGTGTGCGTACATTGTAAGCCAATCAACTATGACCCAGATAGCATTATTTCCATTGGTTGTTTTAGGAAGTCCTATGACAATGTCCATAGTGATGTTTTCAAATTTTCATTCGGGTATGGGTAATGGTGGTAACGTCCCCTTAGGATTATGTCTCTTAGCATTAACCTGTTGACAAACAAAGCATCGAGAGACAAATTCAGAAACATCTCTTTTAATGCCATCCCGCTAGAATTACTATTTCACATCCCTATACATCTTTGTGCTTCCAGGATTAATAGAGAATGAAGAACTATGAGCCTCATCCAGCAGCTCCTTCTTTAATTCGAGGATGGGAGGAACACAAACCCGATTCCTGATCTTTATTATCCCATCACAATCAAGGTTGAATTCAGGAACATTTCTCACCTTCTTTTGTAACTCTACATCTTCTTTCTGTGCCTCTTTAATCTTCACATTTATATATAGTTGAACATTCATTTGAGAAAGATATGATTTTTCCCCATCCATTATAATTCCATGATCCATCCATTGTAAATCCATAAATATTGTATCTTTTGTGATCCCTATCATTGATAAACTCGCATGGTCTTTTCGACTTAATGCATCTGCCACCTTGTTTTCTTTCCCATGGTGGTAATGAATTGAGAAGTCATAATCCTTAATCATCTCAAACCATCTTCTTTGGCGCATATTCAGCTCCTTTTTTGTGAAAATATACTTTAAAATTTTATGATCAGTATAAATGTCACACCTTTCTCCATAAAGATAATGACTCCAAATCTTTAATGCAAAGATTACCGTAGCTGACTCCAAATCATGAGTTGGGTAATTTTTCTCATGGATTTTTAACTATCGTGAGGCATAAGCTATCATCACCATATCATTTTTCATAAGAACACACCCCAATCCCTTCTTGGATGCATCACTGTAGATCACAAACCTCTCTCCACTACAAGGTAGTTTGAGCACAGGTGCACTTGATAACCTTCTTTTCAGATCCTTGAAATTCTATTCATATTCCTCCGTCTAAACAAACTTAACTCCTTTTCGAGTCAACCTGGTGAGTGGATTAGATAATCCTGAAAAATCATTCACAAAACGTCGATAATATGCAGCCAAACCATGAAAACATCGGATCTGAGTTACTGTTGTTGTTCTCGAACATCTTTCGATAACCTCTGTTTTTGCTGGATCCACAGATATCCCCTATTTTGAGATTATGTGACCCAAAAATGAAACTTTTTGAAGCCAAAATTCACACTTGGTAAATTTGGCATAGTGCTTATCCTTTCCCAAGGTCTTCAATATAATTCTCATGTGCTCTTCATGTTCTTCCTTGCTCATTGAATATAAAAGAATATCATCTATAAAGACTACCACAAACTGATAACGATAGTCTCTAAAGACTCTATTCATCATATCCATGAATATAGTAGGGGCATTAGTTAGACCAAATGGAATAACTATAAATTCATAGTGTCCATACCTTGTACGGAAATCAGTCTTTGGTATATCATCCTTTATGACCCTTAATTGATGATACCCTAAACGAAGATCAATCTTGGAAAAGTATTGAGCTCCGTGTAGTTGGTCAAATAAGAAATAAATGTGCGGGAGAGGATATTTTTTCTTGATAGTGACCTTGTTATGTTCTCAATAATCAAGGTAGAATCTCATTGATCCTTCTTTCTTCTTAAAAAATAGAGCATGTGCTCCCCAAGGTGACGCACTAGGGAGTATGAACCCCTTTTCAAGATTCTCTTGGAGTTTCTTCTTCAATTCCTGCATCTTAATTGGGGACATTATATAAGGTGTCTTTGAAATAAGTAATGCACCCAATACGAGTTCTATTGAAAACTCATCTTCATGTTTTGGTGGAAGACCCGGCAATTCCTCCGGAAAGACATCATCAAACTCCTGTACAAAGGGAATATTCTTAATCGTGAGTTTCTCACCAACCATTTGTTATAAATAACCTTCATTTAGTGGAATAAATACCCATAATATGGAAGAAATTTCCACTGGAAGGTTATGTTCATCCATGCATTGATAGACAATCAAAGATTGATCTGGAATATGAAATGTGACTTCCCTTCTTTGGAAATTTATATGAGGTCCATATAAAGATAGCCAATCCATTCCACGAATCACATAAAATTCCACTATAGTGAGGATCACATGATTTTCAGGAAACACTTTCCCACAAACTTCAATTGGAGAAGAATTATAAACTTTTGAGGTGACTGTTGTGCCATTAGGGGTTGTCCATCTAACTAAACATCTAATTGTTGAGGTAATACGGTGACACCCTTAGAAAATTCTTCAGAAATAAAGGAGTGGGTGGATCTATAATCAAATAAAACATTTTGTACTTTAGAGTGGATGGTAATTGTACCATTCACCACTTCGTTATCACACTATGCATCGCTGATAGAAATTTCATGTGACATTCCTTTGTCTTTAGCCTTATGAGTTTATTGACATTGATCATCACCAACAACCCTTGGATTAGGGTATTTATTGGCATAATTCCCCATCTCCTTGAACTTGGAACATTGAAGTGTATTAGGTTGATTCTGTGTGTCCCTTCCTTCTTTGCATCATTACACATCTTCTCCCCATCATTGCATCATTCAAATGCCCGATGCCCTTCCTTTCCACATTTGAAACATTTACTTGTACATTTAAGACAACATCCTCCATGTTTCTTTCCACACATTGAGAAAAAGGGAAAACTCATCTTCTTTTCAGTGTGCTATTTATATTTTCCTTTGAATTCCATTTTCCGCTTCTTATCAAACCCATATGACGGATGGGTTACTCCAATCTCCATCTCAAAATTGAGAGCACAACGAATGATTTCCTCGAAGCTATTGAAATCCCTTATGGCTAACACCCTTCAAAGACTTGGTTTTAAGACACTAAATAATCGATCGATCTTACTCACAGGTTGGATAGTAATACCAGAAGAGTACCTTGAAAGACTTGTAAAATTTGTTTCATAGGTACCAAAAAAATTCATCATCCTTTTGCTTTAGTTCAAGAAACTCCTTCCCCATCTTTGTTCAGAGAATACGAGGGAAGTACTTATTGAAAAATAAGTTATTGAACTCTTCCCATTCCATAGACTCAATTTCATCTCTTGGCCTAATATTATTGATAAGATTCCACCATTGATCAGCATCAACTTCCAAACGATACACTACTAAGATGACTTTATCATGTTCAGATCATTGAAGAACTGAAAATATCTTTTCATTAGTACTGATCCATTGTTCAGCAACTAATGGATCTGTAGACTCGCTGAGTGAAGGTGGACGCTGTCTCATGAAGGATTAAACAGAATTTTCCTCCTTCCTTTGCTCGTTTGGAATTCCTGCATGATTCATAGGTTGAGAAATTAGTGTGAGCATGGTTACAAGATTTTTCATTCCATCTCCCATAACGTTTGGCTTCTCAGGAAGACAATCATTACATTGCCTATCGCATTCCGCATTAACATTGTTCCTTAGGGTTCTGGACATTGACTAAACCCAAGAAGAATAGTGTGATCAACACTAATTATAATAGGAAAAACACAAAATCAAGAATAAAATTTGACACTTAAGGTCTTATCATAGGTTGTTCATGGCCATTTTTTAAAACACTAAGATTTTGTTCTATGCTTAGACTTATCCGTAGGATTCTTACTAAGGCTTTCACATCCTAGTTTCCAAAGGTTGATTATACCTTTACTCTGATACCAACTATAACGACCCATAATTTACATACATTGTTAGTACATCAAAATTTAAGTGCACTTATTAAAACATAGTACAAAACCATAAAAGTACCATATGGGTACAGTGTCTCTAGAAACTGGGAAACATAAACAACTAGTTCAAAAAGCATCTACACTGTCTCCCATTTATTTCATCATATCTATAGTTCCTTTTGGAATATCTTACTTAATAACCTTCTTCCTCACCTGGGGAAAGAAAACATACAAAAGGGTGAGATCAAATTCTTAGTAAGGGAAAAAAATAAATATCAATCACATCATATTCATAAGAACATAACATTTTGGAAATCATACCCTGATAAAGAGATCAAAATTTCATAACATGGGATAAATCATGGTAGTGAAATGTAATCACAATAATCATAACATAAAACATGAATCTTTGTGTCATATACACATAATCCTAGAGAATCATTTCTTATTAGTCAAGACTCATTGGAAAGACTATCTTAGTGGACAAAGTCCATCTCTGAACCGAGTTCATTTCTCGTTTCAGTCCAATTTCACTGAACCTGTTTAACCTGTCGTTCCAGCCATTTCTATATCATGAGATATAAAATCTTTACCCAATGCATTGGAGGGAGATATAGGTCCCACCCATCTCATTATGATACCATTATTATGTGTTCCACAAAATCATAAACCATACATCATAGCATATCCCATGTAATAAAAATGGGATTCTTAAACATCATGACATCATAAAAAATTCATATAAGATAAAGGAATTCATAAAAATAATTCCATCACAACATAATCAAATAAATGTAATAATAGGGATAGTAACGTAACCCTTTATTATATTAGATGGAAAATAATTTTGATAAAACACTTGAACTCCATTTTTGAGGAAAATATCCTTTCTACTTCAAAAACACTTTTCCTTTCTTAACATGTCATACAATTCTAAAATAAAAGAAGTTGATTAAAAATAATCATGAAAACTTGTAAAGGAAGATTCTTGGAAATAATGTTTTAAAAATCAATTCATGTTGTATATGTTAAACAAACATTGTTCTCATACTTTTGTCGGAAAAGTCAAAAAATACCTCGTATAAAAAATGACAAAAGATTCCTTTCATATCTTTTACTAAAAACTCACAGAAGGGTAAAATTGGATTTAAACAATTTTAGGTGGATGGAAATAATATTAAATATTTAGGAAACATGGATGTGGATAATAAAATACACCCCAATAAATTCCAAAGTATAGACAATCTCGGATAAAAATGAAATTTTTATATTTCCCTTACCTTAGGTCCGATTTGCTTCGTAAGTGTCTAAACCTCCTGTATAATGATTTAAATAATGTCATTGACTTATTCAAGAATCATAATCATTGTTATGATATCATATATGGTCATATTATTATCATATTACTAGTAATATTTCATTGATACTTGTTATTCGGGTGTTTATTAAATTTTGTTCTTATGCGTGTTTTGTCGAATAAATTCTTATTCTTCTCTTTAGGTTATATATACCTCATTTCCAGAATGGTATTAGTAAAATATATATCATATTAATTCATTCAATTCATTTATATAATCATTATGCAATGAAGATCATGTATAATGAGTCGCATCACATCGTGGAGACGGCATTCCGTACGTACGCACGAGCGATGATATCATTCTCATTATTGTGGAATTGTATTGGAGTGTATGTATACTATTTTAGAATCAATATAACTTTAAAATAATCATATACATTCATTATTTACACCATTATACCTATCCAAGTAAGGTGGTGGTGGAAAATAGATTACACCACGGCGTGGAGACGGTATTCCGTACGTACGCACACTCGGTGATTTTGTTTTCCGTAGGATGGATAGATGGTGAAATAGGGTTGTTTCATACTTATAATAACATATCAGTATATTAGTGATACTGATGTTATTAACTCATATTGAATCAACTAAATAAGAATAAGTGTAAGAAGAAATAAAGTTGAAAGAATCGGTAACAGACATTACCTCTTCTTTGAAGAGCCTCTTTGAGACCTTCTTTTAGGGCACTAAAATTGGTCTTTGAAGAAGAGAAGGACCTATAGGATGTTTCTAGGGAAGTGGAGAGGATAAATTGGCATGGTTTGTCCAATATTGATGGCTCAACGTGGTCTGAGGAAACGAGGGAGGAGGTTCCCTTTTATAAGGGAGGAGAGGGGCACCTTTGGAAAAACTAAAAATATTATTTTATTATAAATCCATATTCGGTTTTAAATAGATCCAAATTGATTTATTTCGAATCTAAGGTGGGGATGGGTCTAAATAATATCATCCAATATAATTTTTAGATGTTTAGTTTACTATTTTAACCATATAATTTAGATTTAACTATAAGTTAGATAATTTTACTTTTACCGTTTCATTTTGTGTTCTTAAACTATAAGGTTAATAAACTTACCATAACAATCCAAACTAACCCCAAGTTGTTTATTATTAATATATATAACCTTATCTAAGTCAATTGGCCGAACCATATATTTTTAGAAATAAAATAAAAATTAATAATTTAATAATTTTTTAAAAACTATTTTATGTCAATGTTGACACTATTTGGTAATTGATTTTTTTTGAAAATCATAACAGAATGATTAGTTCTAAAAAAGTCAATTAAATCAATACTATCATGTCATATTAAGATAGAAAATTATTGGAATTCATAAAAAGTCAGAAATTACATTTATTTGGGTATTTATAAAATCAATTATGTCAATATTTCATTAATAAGATAATTACTGCACCATCATTGTGTCATAAATAAATTAAATCCTTTAAAGTCTCAAAATTAAAAATAAAATACTATTATGTACGAAATCTTTTTATATTTCTAATTTATATTTATAGTCTAATTTATCTTATGTATATCCCTATATTAAAAATTATTTACTTATTAAAATTTGATTTTAACTATTTTAACCCTCTTTAAATAAATTAATAATAAATGTCCTAATCTAATCCAAGTGGGCTTAAATGGTCATATTTTATTCCTAAGGTTGTTTTTGGTCTAATTACACTTATCCAATAGAATTATTACATGTGTTAGGGTAATAAGAATATCATTTTTCCCTTAATTACCCTAATTTACTTTTAACCGTTGTAAATAAAAGTAAAAAGTTACTATTCACCAAAAATTATTTTCATCTCATTGAACCACATTTTAGTCCTTGATATTAACCTTGTCTCTCATATTTTAGAAATTCTACTCACAGAAGCGGTAAAATTATGTTTTATGTAAATTTTCAAATTCTCCTAGGAGGTGGGTAAAAGACGGTGAAAAGTTCAATAAAATTTTTATATATCTAAAATTATTATAAAATGACTCCAATGAATTGTATTGATCTTATATAGGTATTATGTATAAATTTTGACCTAAAAAATTTAATTAAAATAAATAATTATTTAAATAAAATTTCGGGTTTTAAATAGTAACCTAGTGTTTTCACTATTCTTCAAAAATTGAAAGTTTCCAGAAAAATACCAAAATTTCATCCTAGGCTAATTTCGATATTCCGAATCCAAAAATGAAGTCCCTTTTGAAAGATGAAATTTACAAAATTTAAAAAAGAGGATATTACTATTCATAACATCTAGGA
The DNA here is from genome assembly GCA_963277665.1 of Viscum album. Lineage (NCBI taxonomy): Eukaryota > Viridiplantae > Streptophyta > Magnoliopsida > Santalales > Viscaceae > Viscum > Viscum album. The sequence continues at coordinate 1,002,807,188 of OY728121.1, read as the reverse complement.
TTAATAATATTTTAATAGCATATCATTGTTTAGTGAAACTCGGTATTGCGTACGACGCAAGCTATCGAGGAAAGTCGTGATTGCATGTAAGGCAAGCCAAGATAGTGTTATGTGTAGTGAAAGATTTCATTGATGATTTATATAAAATAAAAACAACATATTTCTCATAAAAGTCTCAGGAGTTACAGTCTTGGTCGTCCATGACTCATCCAATAGGGGTAAGACAAGTGTAAAGGTCATTTCATATTATTATAATGTTATCTTTACCTTAAATTACAATAATTACGTTTAATCGCGATTAATAAAACATAAAAGATAATATTCATCAAAAAATTATTTTAATCCCATTGAACTAATTTTACATCCTAATGACAACCATGTATGTCGGATTTTTGAAATTCAATTCATAGAAGCGGTAAAGATTCTTTTAAACGAAAAATCGGTTTTTTAACTAGCACTTAGTGGTTTCACTATTCATAAAAAATTGATGTTTTTCAGAACAATGACAAAATTTCACCCTAAGAGATAGTTGATATTCCGAATTCAAAAATGATTCCTATTTTAGAAAATGCCAAAAAAATAATTTTCATTAATTAAAATTATAATTAATTACCGCTATCACAACAAATAGCGTGTTTTTATGAAACAATATATTTCAAAATATTGACAATTGTTTATGTCCAATTTCAAAGTGAAATTAATTCTAATCAACACCATTTGATAAAATGTAAAAAATATATTATAATTAAACTTTAAAACCACTAAATAGTATAATTTATCACTATAAATTATTTTTATTAAAAAAGTTTTTTTTAAGTATATTTCACTATTCATAAAAAATTGGAAGTTCTTAGAAAATTAAAAAAAATTCAACTTAGGATTATTTCGATATTCCGAAAACAAAAATGAAGTCCATTTTGAAATATAAAATTTATATAATTTCATAGAGTGGGTATTACTATTCATAACGGCTACTTTGATTAGTCGCGGTTTATTAGAACTTGAGGTTGCATACAAAACACGCTTCTCTGTTATTCAAAGAGAAGTGTACCATGGAAGCTTTGGGTGTTACATTCTCCCCTCCTTCAATGAATTGCTTCATCGCAATTTAAAATTTTTCGTTGAATATAAAATGTCCAAAATAGAAAATACCTTTGTGGAAAACCCACATCAGAAATAAGGTTAATAAAAATATAACTTTAAAAGAAATAAAGAAAAGTACAAAGGTTACTCGAGATATCCTATACTAGGATTCTATGAAAATGTGGATATGGAGGAAAAAAACCATCAAGATCTGATGGAGAGTTGTAGAAAACAGGATTAGGAGAAATTTAACTACAAAAAATCACAAACGTGTGATTGGTTAAACGTTCATTGATTCCCCAAATGGAAAAGTTAACCGACAACATATTTGTTTTATATTACCTTTCATAAAGTTGATGAATTTATTTAGGAGGTTTACTAAGAATGTAAGGAAATATACTTACTTGTCATGTAGACTTTCATTTAATAAATTTTTACCACAAACGCATCATTCACTCCAAAAGGTAATAGAACTCAAAATATTCTATTTATCATTATTTTATAAGGTTCCAAATATTAACACATACCATTTAGATTAGGAAAACTTTTTTTTAAATACCAGGGAATTCCTGTAGGCTTGTGGTAGGTAATAAAGGCATGTCGCACTATGGTTGTGGGTTCGATTTCTACAGATTTTTCCAACGTAATGTGTTATCCCCCAACCTGCAGGTTGTTCTTTTCCTAAAACTATAGTATTATAATATTCCAAAAATAATCTTCATAAATCTTTTTACCTTAAAAAATACTATCCAAAGATCAACTTAATCCATTCAAACCTTTATAGTTATCCAAAATACCACTATCCATAATTTCTCTAAAAGGTCTCTAAATTCCAAAATCAATTGTAACCTCAGATTCCACAAAAAAGTAATGTTTCTCTTATTGTCACATACTAAAAATATGATTACCTTCATAATGTTAAAACCTTAATGAAAACAACATGTACTTCAATAAAATCCTTATATATATCACATTATTCTTATAACTAGAATATAATCCTTGAGTCTAAAAGCACCAATACATTAATTATTCCACTTCAACTGTAGTGACAACATAAGATTATACTTGATCCCTTGGCCTTTTCTAAGGTATGTTTCCCTGAATCTTAGGACATTCATTTGCATAATTCCCCATTTCCCTACAATTGTAACATTCAACATTGATAGCCTCTTTCTTTCCCTAGCAATAACGAGCATAGTGACCTTTTTCTCCACATTTATAACAAACTCTCATTCCTTTTAGGCAAGTACCAGGGTGATTTTTCCCACAGTTATCGCATAATGGAAAATCCTTTTTTCCCTTTTCCCTTTATCTATCTCTTGTTCCACCGTTCTCTCCTTCTCTTGTTTATTTTATTGTCATAAGATTTAGAGAATTCCTTTTCTGTCTTGATAGCACATGAGACAATGTCTTCATACGATGAGAAGGTTTGTGAGACTAGTGCTCGATGGAGAAATTGTTTTAACCCATCAACAAAACGATCAATCTTACTTCTTGGGTTACGTATATAATCTGTTGCATGCCTTGATAACATTGTAAATTTAGCCTCATACTTTGCGACATTCTCATCCTCCTTTTGTCTCAGACTCAGAAATTGACATTCCATATCTGCTCGATGGTCACGAGGGAAATATTATTCTAAGAAAATCTCTTTGAACTCCATCTATTCTATACTTGATACATCTTCATCTTCCTTTGGGGTTTTAATCAGTGACCACCATTGATCGGCATCTCCAGTGAGGTGGTAAACTGCCATGACAACCTTCTCCCATTTGCTACTCCCTAAGGCGTGCAATATTTTCTCTAAGGAGTTTATCCATTTCTTAGATACTAATGGATTTGTACCCCCATTAAATATTGGCAGTTATTGCCTCATGAAGCGGTCTAACATTGATCCTCCACATTGCGGATCTGGGTGCTCCATACGAGTAAGGTTACTATTCATAACCTCAGTGAGTTGTCCCAGTATGGTGATAAACTGATCAGCACCAGTTGTATCACCAGCTCCACTATAATTATTTTGAGTTGGAGGGAAGTCCCTACATTGAGTGTGTGCATTGATACAGTTTCCATTCCTCCCACTAGGCTCCATTTCTAAATAATGGAATAAACTAGATTAGTTTATGAATCACAATACATAATTACAAACATGAAAAACACTTAACATAAATTGATCTATTTATGGATTTAATCCATAATCACAAAAATGTGTTCTTTGAGGAAGTATATAATCATAACCCTTTATAGTGGTTTGTAAATAAAATGAAAATTATCCTAAGCATATCCCCCAGGTGTGTCGTAACCAAGAGTGCAGCAAGGCCTGTTGTCATGCACCAGTTCCCGTTCGAGTCTAGCTCAAAGCGGTGTTTTCGGGTTTTACCCCTAGATACATCTGTGCTAGAGCGCCTCTACTTGCTCGTATCCAGACAGGGATGTATTTCTCAGAAACTCACAAAATCTCTATAATACCAAAATTCTAAAAAGTTCTTCTATACTAATCCTCAAATATTATCTTAGGTCTATGTGCTCTAATCAGAGTTTATCTAAATCTAGCTTCCAAGGTTAGTACTAAACTGCCTTTGATACCAACTGTAACGCCCCGAACCCAGTTACCCAGAGTCGGTGCATTATTACGTGACATTGGCATGATCACAAAAGATCATGTCTCGAAAGACCGATTAGTTTAGTAGCCATGGAAACACTAGTACATTCATAAATGTTAAATTACATCATAAAGTGAAAAACTACAATAACATAGTCTCCATTTTCCACACTCATATCCCCTTCAGACTATTGCTGCAGGCCATTCCTAAAATACTTCTTCACATCCTGAAAAAATTAAAACATTGAAACGGGTGAGCTCAAATGCTCAGTAAGGATAACAATATTACGGAATCTTTCATAAATAAACATAAACATTAAGGAAATGTATAACTAAAAAAATCCTTTTAAACATGAACATGAGAATAATATGGAAAAAGTAAAATGAAATATTTCCATTTAATTATTCACATGGATATTCTATTGGTCGAATAATCACATGCAATATCAATAACCACTTTCATAAGGATGGAATGCATAATGCCAGACTATCATAACCACGTAGCCAAGGCATCGTGCCAATACTACAAATAATATTTTTTCAAGGCCTCGTGTCAAGACACTAGTTTGTCTCATGAGTCCTACCGATGCATCGAGGAGCTATAGTGGGCTCCACCCATCACTTATTAAGTCCAATGCATTCCTCATATGAACAGGTTTAAACATATCATAAACCATAACATAATTGTATCACATAAAACATGCATAAAAGAAAATATAACATTTCCATATTTCAATCACAAGATATCAATACAACACATTGATATAATAATCACATTATCAAAACCATTTTCAAAAACAAAATAAAAGATAATTAAAACATGGTATTTATTTTTCATTTAAAATTTTTTATGGCTTGTAGATGAAGCCGAAACACAAATAATGGTCACGGTGGCGGAGAAGTCATTGTCTCCGCATACGTAAGGCAAAAAAATTCCATTTTTCATTTAGTAAAATGCTTTGTAAAAAAAGATTCTGTTTGAAAAATTGTAAAATTCAAACGTGTTTATACACCGTATAAAAGAATGTTTTGTATAAAACAAAATATGCCTCAATGAAAGAGATTTAGACGAAGTCCCATACAAAGATAATTTTTTTAAATAAAATAAATCTATTATGTGTATTCACTATAAGTAAACATAAATAAATTACAAATACAAGATATGACATAACAATATCATGAAATAATTTTAATGTAAGAGAATAACCCAAAGAATAGAAATTGGGTTAAGAAGTTTCCTTACCTAGTGTCCGACTTGACTCGATCATTCTTTAACCTCATGAATAATAAACTAGAGATAATTTGTAATTGATTAAGAAAATTTTTCAAGTTCATTATTCCTTTTATATCACTTATTACAATGTTATTAACATTATGTAATTATATATGTTAATAACAGTCGTTTTGTCGATCTTTGGTACTTCAGTCAAAACTAAACATCTTATAATTACAAGTTGTTTATGTGGTAGAATATCCATTATCGCAAGAATTATATTCATGATGTAGATATCATATATATCATATATATCCAGTATATACATTCATTCACAATATTACATAACATTTAGAGGTAAGAAATGAAATGCATCGTTCATGAGACGGTAAGCTCTACGTATGCATGAACGCAACTTTCATTTATATTTTGAATTTAAGGGAATTAAATCATAATGATATAAAGGTATATTATAATTCCATTATAATATCATATATTATATCATTTACTCCATCCTTTATACATCCCACATATGGAATTAACGATTCAAATCACTTCGAGGGGGCAGTAGTCTGCACTTCCTAAAATGAAGATATTGCGTTTACCCATAATGGATACCAAAATGGAATGCCATAAATGAAAAATATAGAAGCATAAGTAAAAAATAAACATATTATCTATCATATATAAATATAGTGACATCTTAATGGCCACCTTTGAAAGTGTTATATGAGTGTTGAACAATCATCGTTTCGTGAGGCAGAAATTCACCATCCATAGAAATAGTATGTTCTTTTCCCATTAGATGTAGGTGAGTACAAGTGTAGCTCTAATACATAGTATAGCAACATCCTAGTATATTTATCATACTCATTTTGTTACAAAATAAATTAATCAAAAGAGTTTAGGGGGTTGGAGAAGCAAAATAATACATAAGAACACAAGAGAAAACACTACCTTTAAAACAGACAACTCTTTTTCATTTGAGCTCAAAGGCTTCCTTGGGAAGACTTATGCCCAAAGTGAGGCTTCTAGGAGTAATATAGGGATGTGGAGAGATAAAATGGGTAGGGTTTGGCTGAGCCAAAGGCATGAGAGGTGTGGGTAAGGTGGTAGTGGTGGGGGCCTTTTATAAGAGGAGAGGAGGGGAACTCTTGGAATGTTATAAAAGGTTACTTTATTATAAAATGATCGTCTGATTTAAAAGGTCCCAAAATTATATATTTCTAGGATAAGGTGATAGGAGTTAGAAATCCCCCCATCCAATAGTTTTTTGACATGTGTAGGTCTTAGATTTTAAATTTTCGTTTTATTTTATTTAAATCATTAAATAATGTGGTAATCACTTCATCATCATGGTGTCATAAATAATTTAATTTATATAATGTCATAAAATTATAAAAAAATAACATGATTTATTAAATCTATTTATATTTCTAATGAATATTTATAGTCAAAAGTATGACTTGTATAACCCCACTTAATTTTTTTTTATTAAAACAACTCATGTTTGTGACATTTTATTAACATTAAATAAGAAGTTTTTAATGTCCTTTTCCTACCAAAGTTGCTCCATGTGGTCCCCAAGTTGACACATGGATTGTATGGGTTGGACATGACTCATCCAATAGGGGTAGGATGAGTGTAATGGTCATTTCATATTATTATAACATTATCTTTACCTTAAATTACACTAATTACCTTTAATCACGATTAATAAATCTTGAAAGTTACTATTCACCAAAAAAATATTTCTTTCCCATTGAACCAAATTTTACATCCTAATGACAACCATGTATGTCTTATTTTTTGTTTCAATTCATAGAAGCGGTAATGTTTCATTTAAATAAGAAATCAGTTTTTTTACTACCATTTAGTGGTTTCACTATTCATCAAAAATTGATGTTTTTCAGAACAATGCCAAAATATCACCCTAAGATATAATTGATATTCCGAATTCAAAAAATGATATCTATTTTAAAAAATTAAAAATCTATAAGTTGCATTAATTAATTTTATAATTAATTCCCGTTGTCACAACAAATACAGTGTTTTTATGAAACAATATATATCAAAAGATTGACAATTGTTTATGACCAATTTCAATGTGAAATTAATTATAATGACCACCATTGGATAAAATGGTAAAAATATATTCTAATTATACTTTAAAACTACTAAATAGTATAATTTATCACTATAAATTATTTTGATTAAAAATTTTGTTTTTATGTATTTTTTACTATTCATAAAAAAATTGGAAGTTCTCTGAAAATTACAAAAAATTCAACTTAGGATAATTTCGATATTGCGAATACAAAAATGAATCCCATTTTGAAATATAAAATTTATATAATTTTAAAAAGTGGGTATTACTATTCATAACGACTTCTTTGATTGGTCGCGGTGTGTTAGAACTCGAGGTTGTGTACAACACACACAGCACTATTATTCAAAAAGAAGCGTACCATGGAAGCTTGGGGTGTTATAGACCAGTAGGAGGCACCATAGGTAAAACAATAAAGATTCATTATTACCTTCCTATTAAAAAATTCATACCATAATACACTCCTTTTGATAATCACCTAAATAGGAAACATATCTGAAAATTTAAAAAACAACAACATTCAGTATTTCAATATTGTAGAAGAAATAATATTTCATTTTTTCTGTCCTCATGATTTTTTATTCCTTCATTTGGGTGTGTTGTTCAATGGCATAGCTTGTTCTATTCGTGTTGTCTTACGACAATTCAAGATTATTATGGACCACATCCTCACTATCAAAATCAAAGAATATGATTTTCTATATTGGGAGTGTAGTTAGAGTAAGTAGAAAATATTTGTTACAAGTGAAATCATAGAATTAGATATCAAAAAAAATATGAACCTATATATTATAGTTAACAGAAATGAAAATATAGGAATAAAATAATCAGAATCTAAATCTGCATATGAAAACAAATATGAACATGAATATATCAATTCTGAGCACATATAAGTTACAAAACATATTCAAACCAGAATATATATATATGTGATACATATAATATACAAAATAATATTAAAACATACATATTTTCACCTGAATATGTATATACCTGACACATATAAGATACAAAATAATTTCAAAACCTACATATTTGCAGACTAGTTTATACAATTCATGACGAATACATCTATGTCACAAAAAATAATAAAACATTATTATTAATAAGATTTTTTCTTTAGATCCTGGTATTCTATAGATGAAAGAATGATGAAAACAAATATAAGATGGTAATATCATTAAAAATCAATATTAAACATGTTATAATTGAATGTCTTGCTTCGTCATGATACAACACTAAAGATGAACTTCACCAACAACTCCTGCTTTTCCAGTGTGATATCCCCTTCATGATTTCATGAAGAAGCATGCCCCTATTATGGGATGTAATTGCTCTAGACTTCTATTTCAACAGACAAAACCACACTACAATGTAAACACAAGAACTGATAGTTCAAGTAAACTTGTAGTTTTTCTTAAATGGGAACATAAAATCACATATGGGTAAAATAAGGGAACACAAAGAAGGAAATGATGAATGCATGTTTTTAGCTGGGAAGGAATATCAATAAATAAAGGAGAAGAAATTTGTCATGACCCGTCCCAGTGGGGCCCGCACCGTGACTCCCCATGCCCGCCTCTAATAGTTCAGGGGCTGGTGACTAGCACCAAGTAGGCCTATTACTAACATGGGAGGCATTGCCTATGTACATGTACACACGCACACATCTTTAAGCCCAAAAATGATGAAATTTAAAAAACACTAAGGAATAAAAAGAATGCATACAACTAAACCCATCCAACAGAGTACGTTGAAAGGTAGTGTACTGTAAAAGTAAACATGGACACAATATAGGCACAACAAAAACAAGAGTCTTAAAACTGCAAATCCAAAAATGTGAAAAAAAAGGTATTAGGATTGCCACTCGTAGCCGTACGAACGCCTCAGCCTATAGCGAACTCAGAAAGCACAGTCCTGTCCTGGTCCACCCTGGTCTCTATCAAAAGGTTGCACATCTGCACAAGACCCCAGACGTGCAGGCAAGGCCCGTGTAGGGGTGAGTATAACAATACTCAGTAAAGGACCCCGATAACCACAAAGCATTACAAAAAGTAAAGGTACAGTCATTTACGCACAATATAGGTCTAAAGAACATATAGAATAAACCAAATATACTCAAAACCCAGACCTGTGGTCTAGAGACAAGTCACACAACCGCATACCCCCGTTAGGGATTCTGTTCGATGATTCCGTGATGCACTTGTTCTGGGAGAACACACTCCACCAGTATTATAGCTCTGATGTCGTCTTTCTGAGAAGTGTTGTTCATCGGTAACCATTACTAGAGGTAGCTAACCTCATTACGAGAGACACACCCCTGAGTGGGAAGGTTACGGAATATAGAAAATCCCTCATTACGGGAGACGCACTCTTGAGTGGGAAAGATCACGATACACATATGAGGATAACTTCCAGGGCCAGGTAGGATACCGCGACTCATCAAGATTCACCAGTTAGGTGATACACCAGATAGGTAGAGGATAAAAGCCTGGTAGAGTTGGTCACGTCAATGCCTGGCTCTTCCTAGGGTCAGGAATGGATTGAGGATATCGATCCGGGCCTCTCGGATGGATGCCTGACTCTATCACAGAATTTCATGTTGAAGGGATCATACTCCTATGTGAGGAAATGATGCCCAACCTTCATGGAAACGAGAATAATGGGAACTAACCCAAAATAAATATTTCCAATATGCGGTGAACAAGAGGACCATTCCATTTTCCAAAAAGTAAACAATGTGTAAAAAAGATAAACGCCGTGTTGTTTTACCCCAAGTACTGCCCGTGTACAACGACCTGTGCCAGAGGATGGTCTTGCAGAAAAACTGAGTACACAGCGTGTAGTGCGATGTACATGCTGTGTCCAAGTGACTGGGGTTGGCCCCGTGTATGCTAGCCATGTGCCTGTACACAGTTATAAACCCATGTACTCTAACATGTGTTCGTGTATCCTCAGGATACATGCCTAGTCCCGCGTAGCCGCTCCTGTCATGTTGTACCCGCCGTGTTCTGAAGCCGTGTAGATCATCACATGTCTGTGTACATCCCAAAATACACACCGAGATTCTGGGAAAGTCCAACACACTATGTGACCGGGGTCACACCCCGTGTGATTCCACTCTAACCCCAAAACCCTATCAACCTCCAATACCACATGGCATGTTCTTTAGAAGGACACGCCGTGTATTCTAGAAATTTCCAAAAACATGGACATCCACTGTCGTGCCTCCGGTGATGATCCGTTCGTCGATCCGGCCATCCGATCACCAAGAAACATCCAGGTTTTGGTCGCCCCGACACCACGCAGCTGCTTTCGATGTTCTTAGACCTCTGATCGGCTCCGAAAACAAGATTTGATCTTATCGCGCGAAGAACGCCCAAAGAACGCCTATTTCTGATTCTATCTGATTCGTCTTCTTCCATCATCACTACACCTCGTCATGGTTTTTGCGGTGTCGAACCTTCGATTTGGGATCGTTGCTTCATGGAACAGATGCACAACAATCCATTGTTCATCGCCCCACGATGAACAAGAAAAACACGCGGGAAAAGAAAGGGGAGAATCTAATAAACAATGTGAGTAATGAACCCCCGCCTTCGTTCATCACGATGTTGATTCGCTTCCGTTAGCAGGCTTAAATAGAGCAATAATCAACAATAAAAAAACAACATGGATCAATTCCCCGAATCATCCTAATAAAACCCTCCGACATGAACGAATGAATCCGCTGATCAAATTGTTCATGGTTGATCCATGATCATCATTTAAAATCAATAAAGGGAAAAGTGGAAATTAAATTACAAACCCCTACTTTTAGAACAAATCGATCGTTGACGAAGGTTTCATGCTACCATCGTCGTCGAGATCCTTGAATTTCATTGGCACTATGATTCTCAACTATGATCCATTGTCATTCGTCGCCGAGTGTATTTCTCCAACGTCCCGTGAATTCTGCTGAGGTTCTTCTCAATCTTCACCAAGGAGAAACATTTGATTAACCAAATAAAATGATAAATTTGTTTGGAATTTAATTGGGAGACAGTATTAATGAGTCCAACATGCCATTATTGTGTAATTATGATGCGTCATTAATTTAGGAAATAGTTGCACCGTTTTACCGTGCTGCAACGGATGTTTCCTTAAATGAAATAAAATAATCTTGTGAATTTATTTTATTTCAATATACTTTAAAACGTCAGAAAATTAACATTTTCCCTCAACCAGTGTCGGTGGAGGTTATACACATTCATAGGTCAAGTCGTCACCCCAAACGCAACAGTGCCCTCAGATTTTTAATCCGGACATCCGTTTGGAAACTGCCACAACCATGCACAAGCGTTGCCTCACATAACATTAAAAAAAGTTCAACCCACCATTACGGGATCACTGGACCTCAGAATGATGTGCCTTCTTTGCGCCTGGTCTCAAAATAATTCCAAATAATATTTAAAATTAATAAATGGAAAATCCAAGACATTACATTCTCCCCACCTTGGGGATTTAAATCCCCAAAAAGACAAAACAAAGTCTACTCAAAAAGATGTGGGTACTAAGAATGAATTTGGGCCTCCTGCTCCCACATGCTCTACTGAAGAATCACGTGCTTCCACTGAACGCGCAACAAGAGAATCGATCGCCCACGAAGGATCATCTCTTGCCGATCCTCGACCTCCACCGGGTACTTATCAAAGGTCAATCCATCCTCAATGTCCAGCTCTCCCTAGTCAATGACGTGCGACGGGTCATGAACGTACCTCCTCAGCTGTGACACGTGGAAGAAATCATGTAACCGATGCAACTTTGGATGTAGATCTAGGTGGCACGCCACCTCTCAGACTATGCATATTATCTGGAAGGGTCTGATGAAACTCAGAGATAGCTTGACGCCTCGGCCAAATCTCTATAACCCTCGTCGAGGTGAGACTCGAAGAAAGATGTGGTCTCCCTCTTAGAACTCTAGAGGCCTCCTTCTTCGGTCAGCATAGGACATCTGACAGCTCTGTGTAGTCTTCATCCACTCTCAGATGATCTGCACCTTCTTTGTGGAAGCTCGTACTAACTATGGACCCATGAGTGCAGACTCTCCGGGGTCGGTCCAGCAAAGTGATGACCGGTAGGGTCTCCTGTACAAGGCCACAAACGGTTCCATACTAATGGAGGAGTGGTAGCTCGTGTTGTACGAAAAATCCACCAGTGGTAGGCTGTCCTACCAGTTGCGACCAAAGTATAAGATACAAGCTCGCAACAAATCCTCCAGAACCTGAATGGTTCTCTCCCGTCTGACCGTCAGTCTTGGGATGGAACGTCGTGCTAAAGCGTAGCTAGGTACCAAAATCCTCCTACAATCTCTTCCACAACTGGGATGTGAAGAAGGAGTCTCGATCTGAGACTATAGTCAATGGGATTCCATGAATCCAAACTATCTCCTACACATAGAGGCGTCCTAATATCTCTACGGAACTCTACTCCCTAATATCTAGGAAGTGGACCGACATGGTGAGTCGGTCAACGATCACCCAGATGGAATCATGCCCCTTGGACGTCCATGGAAAGCCTGTCACAAAGTCCATCGATATTCCATCCCACTTACACTCTGGAATATCCATGGTGTGACCTAGTCCCGCTGGAACCTGGTGCTCAGACTTCACCTACTAGAATGTGAGGCATCGAGAAACGAACTCCGCTACTTCCTTATTCATTCCTGACCATCAGAACTATCATCGGAGATCCTGGTATGTCTTGTCCACCCCAGGATGTACCGTCAATGGTGATGTATGAAATCCCCTAATCACCTTTTCCTACAATGCCACTAGTACAACAGTGCGTCCCCTGAAAAGAAGTATGTGCTCCCCACCTTGTGAATATCCATCAGGATCATGACCTGTGGATAACAGATAATGTAAAGCCACACAGTTGACTTCCCCAATTTGTGCCTCCCATTCTCGCTGAAAGAGTGGAGGGGTGACAACCATCGACTACAGGTAAGTTGTATCCTCTCCATCCACGAAGGATAACTATAACGTGGCTATCTGATGTGTCGCCTCACTCAACAAATGTGAGCTTGACCTTCTTCTAAGAGAATATTCCACCTTTTTCCACTTTCAATGAGTATAGATGATCTAGAAATTATAGTCCATGAGGGACTCTATCCATCATCTCTTCTTCATATTCAGTTATTTTTGAGAAAAGATATATTTGAGGCTCTTGTGGTCTGAGTAGACAATAAACTGCTAACCCATATGGTAGTGTCTCCACAAATTTTGTGCGAATAATACCACTGATAACAAAATATCATGGGTTTCACAGTTCTTCTCATGTGGCTTAAGCTGGTGCGAACAATAAGTAATCACTGCAAGCTCAAAATCCTCTTCGAACTTCTTTGTCCCTACAAAGTGTTTCTCCTTCTTGGTCAAGGCCGTCATCGGTGCTAATATCCGGGAGAAATCATGAGTGAATCTCCGTTAATATCCTTCCAACCCATGGAAGCTATGCACCTCCATCACGCTCCGAGTTGGCTCCCATGAAAACACAGCCTCCACCAAGGCTGGATCATCAAATGCTCTATTTTATGAGATGACATGTCACAGAATGTGGACCTCCTGAATCCAGAACTGGAACTTTGAGAGCTTCCCATAATGATGGTGCTCTCCGAGTACATCCAGAACCATCCACAGGTGTCTCGTGTGCTCCTCCTATAACGCCGAGTACATAAGGATGTCGTTGATGAGGTCCACCACGAACCAGTCGATGTACGGACAGAAAATCTAGTTCATCAGCCCCATGAACACTACGGGAGAATTCGTGATTCCAAAAGGCATCACCATGTACTCATAGTGACCATAGCAGCATATGAAAGCCGTCTTCGGTATATCCTCATCCCGCACTCGTAACTGGTGATAGCCTGATCGAAGGTCAACCTTTGAGATCCAATGTGACTCTCTTAGATGATCAAAGAGGTCATCGATTCTCGGCAGTGGATACTTGTTCTTCAACATCACCTGCTTTTGGCACCGACAATCCACCCTCAACCTCAGACTCATGTCTTCCTTCATGTAAAACAAGATTGGAGCCTCCTAGGGTGAGACGGTGGGTCTCATGAAACCCTTGCTCTACAAATCCTCCAATTGCACCCTCAGCTCGCAAAGCACTGCGAGTGCCATCCGATATTCTGATGAGGAAATCTGGGTCGTCCTGAGGTGTAAGTCAATGTAGAAATCAATTTCTGGGTGGGGAGGCAATCTTGGAACATCTTTGGGAAAGACTTCTTCATACTCCGCCACCACTGCGGGGAACTGATAGATCACAATATCTAATGCTCTGAGGGTAAGGCTAGCAAATTCATGAGTGATCGGCCGCACCCTCCTATTCATGAGCCCATATTATGCTGCCTGGGTTTCCTTTTCTCCGACAAAGGAAAACATCATTCCATCACAGAAAACACACTGCACTCTTCGCCTAAAAAAGTCAATCTGGGCATTGACCAAAGATAACCAATCCATACCGAGAAAGACGTCGTAAGGCCTCGACGCTACCACCAAGTGGTAACAACAAAAAATCTCGCCTCCAAGGGTAAGATCACACTATCTGCAAATGTGTGTGATCGTCAAATATCCTCCCGTAGGTGTATAAAAGCATAAATATTAAGTCAATAGTTCTACCAGAACCTCTAGGATTTGTACAAGACATGTGGCTATATGGGAATGACTGGCACCTATTTCTATGAGTGAAGAAGCAGATGTTGAAAAGACATAGATTGTACCTCAAATCATCTATGGATCCCATGGGTTATATGCCTTAACCGCATGCAGTTTCCACGCCCCTGTCCCCCAACTCCCTGTGCCTGGTGCGGACCTCCTGTGGGTGGTGGTGGAAGTAAGTCGAACCATCTGCCACCACCGGTAGCTCTCCCTGCTCCCCTGCAACATTTGCCGCTTGGCAGGTCTGCCTGTTCTGTTCTCTGCCTCTGCATCGGTGGTTCACCCACTGCTTCCCTATCAGCAGCTCGACGGGTCGGGAAATCTCTAGCGTGATGTGCCCTACCGTCGCATGCATAACATCGCTTCACACTAGGCTTACTAGATCTTGCCTGAGAGCCCTGGACTATCTATACTCTATCCTGGGTCCTCCTTCGACGTCTCTCATATCCTGATCCCTACATCTGACGCCAGCTCCCTGCCGCCGAGGTCTCCCCACCTGTATTCCTGTTGCTAACTGACGACGGTTGTCTCTGATCCGCCAAGAAGCTCTCGATCACCAAGGCCAACTCGAGCTGTCTAGCTTAAATTGATATGCATTGAGGAACGACACTAGATCGGATGTCTCGTTGTAGACCTTGCTCAATGGTCTGAGCTCTGAAGTACTGATCCATGACCATATCCATCGTGTACCTAGCGAGGTTGGTGAACCTCGAAGAATAGGAAGCTACTGTCATACACCCATACTAGATTTGAAGATGCTATTGGATGTGTAAATCTCTTAGCGTAACTGGATAGAAATCCTCCATGAAAATTTGCTCAAACTCCGTCCCTGAAAGAGTCTCCTCGTCGTGTGCCTGTGTGGTCAGACTCCACCATCGTCCCACCAAACCCTGATGAAGGCTTTCTCCTAGGATCACCATATGGTCTGCTGGTATCCTCACTAGATAGAAAACTATGGTCAGCGCCTCAAGCCAGTCCTCAGCCGCCTGAGGGTTGGGATCGCCTCGAAAACTATGGTGTATCAGTCTCTGAGACTAATGGAGCACGCTAAGCATGCGCTCCTTGTCAGTCGGTACTGTAGGTACCACTAGCTTCTCCACTGGGTGTGGTTCAACGGGTGCACCACCTAGTGGAAACACCATGGGAACTGGTCCCTGTATTGAATCCTTGTCACTGAGGGGGTCATCCTCGTGATCGTGCTCATAAATCCTAGCGGGAATGCTTTGTAGATGCATCCTATGAGGAAACAATATGTACTATGGTCAATGTTTATATCAGGATAGGTGACCCAAAGGAAATGGAAAACACAAACCATTCCAACATGATGCATGTACCTTTTATTCCCCCTCAACCAGTATTTTCGTGAACTGAGTCGTAAAGAAGGTTATTAGAGTCATGGAGTATGGATACGTCAGCCGATGCACAAACACTAGGGTCTCTGCCCTGAATGACGAACCCGAAACACTCAACACTATTGCCCCCAACCAAACTCACAGTCTCTTGGTCCTATGGTAGAACCGACCAGCTCTGATACCACTCCGTCCTGACGCATCCTAGTTGGTCCCACGCCATGACTCCCCAAGCCCACATCCCACAGGACAGGGGCTCGTTACTAGCACCGAGTAGGCATATTACTAACATGGGAGGCATTGCCTATGTACTTGTACACACACAAACAAATCTAAGCCCACAAATGCTGAAATGTCAAAAAAGTACAGAGGAAAAAAAGAATGCATAAAGCATAACCAACCAACAGTGTACGACAAAAGGTAGAGTACTGTAAAAGTTAACTGGTCTAGAATACAATCCCACCAAAAAAAGAGTCTAAAAACTACTGATCCCAACCTGTAAACACAAAAGGTACCGGGACTGCTGCTCGTAACCATAGGAATGCCTCGGCCTGTAGGGTACTTAGAAAGCTTGGTCATGTCCTAGCCTTCCCTGGACTCTATAAAAGGATGATTTTCTACACAAGACACCAGAAGTGTGGGCATGGCCCATGAAGGGGTGAGTATATCAATACTCAGAAAGGGACCCCGAAAACCACAAAGCAGTACACAAAGTAAAGGTACAGTCAGCTATGCATAGTATATGTCAACAGAACATATAGAACAAACAATATATACTCAAAACCCAGACCCATGGTGTAGAGACATGTCATACAACCACATAACCCTGTTATGGATTCTATTCTAAGATTCTGTGATGCACTCGTTCCAGGAGAACACATTACACGAGTCTTCTAGCTCCGATGATGTCCATCCGAAAAGCGCTGTTCAACAGGAACCGTCACAAGAGGTAGCTACTATCATTTCGGGAGACAAAA
Source organism: Viscum album (assembly GCA_963277665.1). Classification (NCBI taxonomy): domain Eukaryota; kingdom Viridiplantae; phylum Streptophyta; class Magnoliopsida; order Santalales; family Viscaceae; genus Viscum; species Viscum album. The sequence goes on along the minus strand of OY728121.1, from coordinate 1,002,790,157 downwards.
TCCTTAGTGGGAAGGATATAGTAGATAGAAAATTACTAATTATGGGAGACACACTCCTGAGTGGGAAACATCACGATACACAGATGAGGATCACCGCCAGGGCCATGGCAGATACTGCGACTCATCCGGATTCACCAGTTAGGTGATACACCATCTAGGTAGAGGATCAACGCCTGGTAGAGTTGGTCATGTCAATGCCTGACTCTACCTAGGGCTAGTAATTGATAGAGGATCTCGATCCGGGCCTCTCATATGGATGCCTGACACTATCACAGAAAGTACTGCTGAAGGGTTCATAATCCTGTGTGAGGAAATGATGCCTGACCTTCAGGGGAACAAGAAGAAGGGGCACTAACCCAAACAAAATATGCCCAAGATACAGTTAATAAGAACATGATGTATTCCATAATGTACACAGCGTGTAGAAAATATACACACTGTGTAGTCTAACCCCCGGTACTGCCCGTGTACAACGGCTCGTGTCATAGGCTGGTCATGTAGAATAATTGGGTACACGGTGTGTAGTACGATATACACGCCGTGTTCGAGTGACTGGGGTTGGCCCCATGTACGCTGTCCATGTTCCCGAACAAGGTTATCAACTCGTGTACTCTATCCCATGTCTGTGTATCCCATGGATACACAGCGAGTCCCACGTAGACACTCCGGTCATGCTGTACACGTCTTGTTCTGAAGTCATGTAGATCATCCCTTGTCCGTGTACTTCACAAAATACATGTCGAGCTTTGGGGAAAGTCCATCACGCCGTGAGACAAGGATCATGCGTCGTGTGATTCCTCTTTAACCCTGAATCCCTAGACGTCACCAGTACTACACGGCGTGTTCTTCAAAAGTACACACCATGTATTCTGGAAATTTCCAGAAACACAAACTTCCGCCGTCGTGCCTCTGGTGATGATCTGTTTGTCTATCCGGCCATCTGATTGCCGCAAAACATCCAGGATTTGGTCGCCCCGACACCACGATGCTGCTATCGATGTTTATGGACCTCCAATTGGCTCCGAAAACATGATTTGATCTTCCTGTGCGATGAATTCTTAAAGAACGTCCTTTTCCAATTTGGTCCGATTTGTCGTCTACCATCATCGTCAGACCTCTACAAGGTTGTAGTGGTGTCTAACCTTAGATTTGGGATTGTTGCATTGTGGAATAGATGCCTAAATATCCGTTGTTCGTTTCCCCATGAAGAACACGAAGAACGCGTGATAAAAGAAATGGGGGGATTCAACAATCAAAGTGAGGAATTGAACCCTTCCATTGTTCATCACGTCGTTGATCCGCTCTAGTTATCAGTCTTAAATGGAGCAAGAATCATCAATAACAAAACAACATGGATCAATTCCCAAAATCATCAAATAAAACCCTCCCGAAAGAAAGAACGAATCCGCGGATCAACTTGTTCGTGGTTGATCCGCGTTTGTCTTTTAAAATCATGAACAGGGAAAGAGGAAATTAAATATCAAACCCCTACCTTTAGAAAGGATCAATCCTTCAAAAATGTTTCATGCTGTCGTCATTTTATAGATCCTTGAATTTCGTGGGCGCTGTGACTATAAACTACGATTCGTCATCATTCATCATGGAGAATTTTGCTCCAACGTCCCGCGGATTCTGTAGAGGTTCTTCTCAATCGTCGCCAACGAGCAACATTTGATTATCCCAATAAAAAGGGAAACATGTTTGGAATTTAATTACGTGGCAGTATTAATGAGTCCAACATTCCATTGTTGTGTAATTATGACGTGTCATTAATTTAGGAAACATATGCATCGTTTTACCGCACTGCAGCAGATGTTTCCTTAAAAGAAATAAAATTATCTTATTAATTTATTTTATTTCATTTTACATTAAAATGTACGAAAATCAACTTTTTCCCTCGACCCGTGCCGAAAGAGGTTAGACTTGTTCATAGGTAAAATCATCATCCCAGACGCAACGGTGCCCTCAGATTTTTAATCCGGCCATCTGTTTGGAATCTGCCACAACCACGCACAAGCACCGACTCATTTAACTTAAAAAAAGTTCAAACCACCATTCTGGGCTCACTGGACCATGGAATGATGTGCCTTATTCATTCCTAGACTCGAAATAATTCCATATAATATTTATAAATAATAAATCGAAAAATAGAGACATTAAAAAAATATAAATTAAAAATTAGATGTTGTCCCATAACCTTGGATTGAGGTTGTTCATGACCCTATTCTTCCAGGAAACAGACATCCGAATTCAAAAGTAGCGAAATCTATTTTAGTCCAAAAAAAACTTAATAAAAACATGGATAATTAGTTGAACTAGAAACATACATAATAATTCAGAATATTGTAGCTACATTATTATTCAATGAAAATTATAATAGCAATATTTTGATCTAAAAATGATGTTATATAAAATATATGTTCCCTATTAGATACATGTGAACAACTATCATGGATTGAATTGTGATTTGATACAAAATAATCCTAGCCAAGAATCCCACTAGTGAAGAATACTTGAAAAAAAAACTGTATCTATTTCAATAATATATTTCAACGAATGAATTATAAGGGATATCTTGAAAAGTGAAAAAAATGTGAGTAGTAAACATGAAAAACATATGATCACAATGTTGAAATACATGTTGTGTTAACAAATTCATCCTAAAGATGATAAGATACATAAATGTACGCACTTCTTTAGCTGGTTCCATGGGGTAAGAATAAGGAAAATAAAAATGAATTAGTGCATTCATGAAAATGTATTCTTGTAAAATCCACTAAGGTTTCTTATGATTTATAGTTTTCATTGTCTATACCTGTGTTCACTGTCTATACCATTCTATACCTGTTGGAACTGTCAATAAGATCCATATCTTTTTGAACTGTATATTATTGTAGTACCTAAATTGTAGATACAGTGATTACGATAACATATACATACATAGAACCTGAGGGTATTTTTACTTAAATTTAAGGAGATCGGAGAATTAACTGGATGCCTTATCTAGTGCCTCAATATCATTCCATCTACCAAAAGAATAAACCAAAAATTATGATCCAATATCAAAGGATCCTATTTAATATTACCTATGAACTCTCTATATAACAATAAGATGTTTTTTATTAGTTATATGGATAATATGAACAAAAAATATCACAGGATCCGAGTAATTTGCTTTATCATAGAATTCAACTGTTAGGTGAAATAAATTATCCAGAACTAAAAGTTGTAATGGTGGATTTAATACGTAAAAGGTGAGAAGATTTTATGACTATGTTTCCTGTGAAGTCCTTTTTCAATGATAAGTATACAATATCCATTCTAGGTTCATCTTTTGGGAGCATGTCAGAATTATTCTTCTAAAACTCATTATGGAAAAATTCAAAAAAATGATTGAAATTGATAATTAAAATTCTAGAAATGAAGAATTCAAAGGGATGAATATGGATACCATATGTGTTTTGATATTTCTTCATTTGAACCCATTAGCTTCCTTATAATTGGATATGCTGGAATCACTACTACCATGTTGCAAACTAGTTTGTCCTAATCTACCTTAACATATACTTTGTTCCTTAACAACAAAAGATAAATTATTAATATTTTAAATAACTCAAATGCATGGTTTCTTGATCACAACAACATATATCCCTTCCAAAATAAAAACCTACATAACAGAGATACTTTTAAGAAAAATTTCATTAACACCATAAGAAACACAACATTATAGATATTTGAAAAAAGAAAATGACATATTCATTTATGAATGAAAAACCGAATATTCATTATTTAGAAACCTGAAATAGAAAACATATTCTGTCATAGATAAACATATAAATCTATTATGAAAAATAAAAAATCAAATTAACAGAAATGTAAACAACATCATTAACAAAAAAACATAACAATTTGACTTTTAATAAAAAAATTGATATGAATCTTCATTTGAAAATCATGAAAAATAGATGCAAACAACTTCATTAAAATATTAACTAATCTAAAATTTAACATAATTTTCAGAAACAACAAAATCAATTCAAAATGCATGTTTGGTATCATAACTAAACAAACTGAAATAGTAAAATTTTGACAGTTAAGACGGTACTATTTAAAAAATAATAGTTAAAAATAGAATATTTTAAAATAGTAGATTTTACAGTTGAACTTACATTTATGGTGTCTGTGTAATTTCTGCAATCATATGAAAATGCATAAATTTCCAAGAGTCAAATAGTATATAAAATTAATTATGAATGATCATATCTTGAGGCCATGAGTACAAATTCCCACAAAATTAGACTTCAATGAGGTAGTCACTATTTTAATACCTAATTCAAATTCCAGATCATGAAACTGATGTAGAGCATGTAGTTGTACAGTTAAGGGGGAACACTAAATATGTAAATAACTCACAACATATATCCTAGAACATCTATGTAGAATCAAATTCATGAAAAAAAATTATATTGTTTATCTATCATATGCATAAGATCCCTGAAAAATGAATAAAGAGTGAGATATGTGCACTAAGAACATAGAAAATGTTACCATGAAATAAAAAAATTTCATACTTCATTGAATATCAATTGACGTACCTACAATAATGGAATCATTAGTGGGATTCCACAGTAGATTTCCAAACCGCCACCTTGTTGTCTCCTTTGGTCTACCAATTCTGGGCTAGTAAGATCACTAACCCCCATGTTCCCACCTGTATGTAATCAATGAATAAATACTTAAAATCATCTAACCATTCTTTTTATACAAAAAAACTGATATTTGGATGGAAAATATCTAAACATGGGTAGTTCACGTAGAAGTTACAACTGAAACATCACCTGAAAATCATCAGTGGTCACCCCTTAAAGGAAAATGGATGTCCCCATGCCCTTTTGTAGGGATCATAAGACTTATGATTAGATAATAATTTCCAATCTCTATAGTACATGATCCACTACCAGAAAGAAAGATATACTACTAAATTAAAACCCATGATCCACTGTAAAAGTCAAGATCAACTAACCAAAAATTCCAAAAAATAAAATTTTTGTTTTACCTGGTTGAGTAATATGGAAACAGTGTTATAAAATCAATATAGAAAGACTTATGTATAAGAAATATAATAACAATTATGTCAAAATAATCCATAAATTGTAAATCAGACAAAGGAAAAATCGTAGTATATGGGCATATGCGTGTACTCATAAAACCAGGAAGAAAGCGAATAGAGGAAGAGTCCATCTGTATCTTCTAAGAGCATTCCAATAATGGATATCTGTTGAAAATAATATCGATATGAGAAAAAATATTTATTTTAAATAAAGAAGATAGATAACAGAGTATGCTGAATTTGTCTGAATGATTTGATTTCATTCAAAAACAGAGTTCTGAATCTCAAATGTCACCTTTTCTGGGAATATTGATGTTGTTGAACAAACCTGATTCTGACCTTGTTCTTGGAGGTGCGCATGATGTAGTTGAAACCCTAGGGTGGAGAAACCGCATGCAAAACCATGACTATGGAGATATAATTGAGATATTGAGGAAACCCTATATTAGGGGAAAAAAGGAGTCACACACTGGCACCGTGGATTTGCGGAAACCCTAGATCGCAAAGAGGTGAAACCCGAGACTGTGTGGGATATTGAAGAAAGATGAGAGGTGAGGTGAAACCGGTCTATATTTTCTGTCGGGATGTAGGAGGATGAAGTGTATAATCAATGGGAGACATAGAATGAAGGAGGATCACGCTAGCATTAGTCATTTTCTGAAACTGAAGGTCACGAAGAGGTGATACCGGAGCTCACATGGGATAAGTTCGATGGCGGATAAGTTAGGTGAAACATGTATAAGGAGTACGATGGAGAAAGAGGAGGACATATTGTAGTGTAAGTAGGAGATGAAGCTCAAAGGATGTGTGGGTTTGAATGGTTCGTAGGTCGCAATTATTTAATACTTGAGTAGGTGAGGAATTGGGATTGATATGGATATCGAGCAGCTAGAGGTAAAGGACTCGAAGGCGGAGCAACATGAGTTGAAGAATACAGAGGCAGAAGAGTCGGAGGAAGAGAAGCCAGATTCGAGGGAGCGTGATTCAGAACCGGGAGAGGCAGAAAAGGAGGCGGCGGCGATGGCATATATTGATGCTGGATTAAGAAGATGGATTAAGTAACATGAAGGTGGAATATGGGCCGCAATGATGTCGTGGTGGGAGTCGAGACAGGAGGGACAAACCGTAATTGGATACATGGTATATAGTGACGTGGTGTTTTCTAGAGGTGACATGTAGGCATGGATACACCTAGGTTTAGTAGATATAGTTGATATATATCCTATATATTCACTATACCTATCCTAAATACATTCATATTAGTGTGTCAATGAATGGCCTCAATTTGAGGGGGCGGTAGTCTACATTTCCTCAAGTGAAATTATCGTATTAAAAAAATTGAATGTATAAAAATATATGATTTAAAAGAATAAAGAAATAATAAATAAAAAATATCTATAATATATAAGATATATAAATATAGTTCTAGTCATAAGGCCCACCATGAGAGTGAGTGAAGGAAAAATGAACAATAATATTTTTGGGAGGCGTTCGTTCGCCATAAAAGATAACCGTATGGTCGTTACCCATTAAAGAAAGGTGCGTAAAACTATAGATAAAAACCATATATTTAAAATATACTAGAATATTTAGGAATCTTTTTTTGTTATAAAATAATTGAAGAAGAATATTTTAGGTACTGGATAATGGAAAAAATAGAATAGAACATTAGGGAAGATGTTATCTCTTAATAAGAGACCACTTTTTGGTTTGTGCCAAAACAATTCCATTGATAAAATTTTTAAAAGGTGGAGGCCTCTAAGATGAAGGAGTGATGTAGGGATTTGTATTGGTGAAAAATTCTCTGAACCAAAGCCATTTTAGGGTTGTCATATAGAGGGAGTGTTTGTGGCCTTTTATAGCGAAAGGAAAGGACGCAATATTCATTTTTAAAAACTAGTTTGGTGTACACACGTTGTGAACCAAAAAAGTTATAAAACATAAAAAATAAATAATGTAATGTTATTGGAGTAATTATTAATTTGAAATGATTTTTTGACAAGATTCTATGTCTTTTTGTGTCTTAAATTTATGGATTAGTCCTTAGTTAATCATTACATTAAATTTATCAATGTTATACATTTTAATTACATTTATTAATGTATTTTTTAACAAACTCTGATGACCGTAGAATAAATTATAAATTATTATGATTCCAAATATTTAATACATTTTTTTCAAATAATAATCACATAAGTGGAATAAATTACTTTAATATTAATCCAAAAGATTGGTCAACAATGATGGTTTTTAATGTAAAAACATTCACAAGTCTAATAAGTTTCTATATTAAATTTCAATGTTAAATTGATATCAATTACCTAAATGATGTCAAATTATAATTTGTTTTGTAGTTAAACATTGAACCAATTTAATTTATGATTTAAATGTATATTTTTTTGATGGAAATGTCGTTTTGAATTAATATTCGTTATGTTTCACTATTCATCTAAAATTGTCGTTTCTCTCAAAAATATAAAAATTTAACCAAATTTTAGTTTCATCATTATAAATTAAAAAATGAACATTATTTTTTAAAATTACATTTAGAAATGTGTGTAAAATAAATTTTATTATTTTTCACAATATGAAACGAAAAGGAGTTTGTTTGAGAAAATAGTATTTTAAATATATAATTATTTCCCCAAAAATTATATCATTTAGTTTTAATACAATATCGTTACAAAAATTACTGGAACTGTATTGATTGGTGATCATATTACATATTTTAATTGCTATTCCATAATTATATAATTTATAAAATTATAATAATAAAATGATGTTTTGTTGAAACATTAATGTTGCATTTAATGTTCGAAATGTCCATGATCATTGAAACGTAGTCAAATATCATGCCATGTTAAAGTAATTTTTTAATTAGTTCATTGAAATACATAAATGTAATTTTAATTTACTTCAAAAAAATTCTACAAAAAATGGGGCTTTACAAAAAAACTCAACGGTTCATTGGCCTATATGAAATCCAAGTGAAACATTTTATTGGTTGACTACAAATTTGATTTATCTATGATTTTATCTTCTGTAAAGGACATATTTCATGATTCCATGATATGTATTTATGTTCCTAATTAATAAAATGGTTTTATCTGAAAAGTAGTGTGGTTGGATGAGAATCTTTCTTATGACAACAACGAGTTTAGGATATAGACTAGAGGGGGAAATTATTGTCGAATAATTTAATTAAATAGGTTATTGTTTTATTGTAAAAATATATGGTTAAAGAGGAAACATTGTAATGAGTAAATGATATAACGAATTAATATCACAACCTATTTTATATGTGAAAAAATATGACGACATAACCTCCAAAAGGAGGGAAGGATATAATAGGCCATGTAGTGATAAATTATCTATATTGATATTTTTGTTAATAAATAATAATAAATTAAAATCACAACAAAATTTATTCTTCGTCATATTGTGTACACGACACACAACCATGTGTTTCTTTAAAATCATGTTTTGTAGACAAGTCTAAATAATAAAAATATATATATATAATATATATAAATTTATAATATGTTATTTATTTACAAGATATTGTATCTTTATGGATGAATATGAGTAACTATATTATGTATAAAAATATTAATATATTTTTATAAATTTAAATAAGTTATTTTATAGCCATTTGATAAAAATAAATCTGGTTTTATGCTAAAATTCTAATTTTTTTAAAATAAAATTTTATTTCCTATTAATGGGGCACCTATTTTAAAAAACACTTTTATACATTTATAAATTTTATATTAAAAAATAATCATTTTCTGAAATAATAATATCAAAAATAAATTTCGGTGAGCTTTTTTAATTTAATTTGTGATGTTTCAAATATTAATGAATAATAAATAATACTAAATTTAAATTCCAATTTTAATTTTATTCTAATTTATTTATATAGTTAAATAACTAATGAAATTGTTTTTATATTATAAATATAATAATTTTATTTAAATTATTCCAAAATTTCTCTTTCAAATTAGTTTTATTAGAATAATTGATGTTAAAAAAGATCAAACAATTGAATGCTTTCACATTGAAAACATATCTTCTTGTCATGTATGTGGGATTAAGTATAATTTTTTAAAATTATTTTTTATTAATTTGATAATATCGATAAAATATTTTGATCCATCATAATTTATATTTTTTAATATGTTCAGAATTTTTTTGTACCAAAAATATTTGTTTTTGAAATTAGTTTTAATTGCAACGATTAAAATAAAAAAATTATTTACCTAATGCTTACACATTAATATTAATAATTAAAATATAATTGAATCATTTCGAATTATTTTTAATTATTATACTGTATCACATAATTTTTTGAATTGGGATCATTATTGATGGTATGTAATATTTGGGAGACCTCACAACATTTTTTACCTTTTTAAATGTACAATATTGACACTCCTCCCCCTATATAAAGTCAAAAATCCTCCCCAATTTCATCAAAACTAACTAGAAAATATTCTCATCTAAACTATTCCAAAATAATCTACCAATGACCCTCACCTCATAGTGGGGTAATCAAATTAGGCATAATCTAATTAGGGAATCCCATTAGTTCAAACAAAAGGGATTTCCCATAAAAGTGTTAACATTCTTAAATATCCATTTATGTTTTATTTCATTCTCCCCAAATTAATTTTATCTTATAAAATTTTTACATATTATTGTGAGAATCTGAAATATACAATTTTTTTATGTTATATATTCTTCCATTACCTATCAGAAGTTCAATAAATTGTTTATTGAAATTATCACTCATATGTTCGGTGGACTACCGCCTCATGAAACGACCCGGTTTGTTTCCCCAATACCACTACTAATGGATGGAAACTATGATGGAATTTTTTTTATATGATATGTATATATATATATATATATATGATATTTAGGATTTCATGATAATTATATTATTTTTACATACATATTACTTGATGCATACTATTTTGTTTGTGTGTGATAACATCATATGTGGATGTGTGGACTACCACATATGAACAATGATATCATATGTTCATACATTACATGGTATATATTATGGATGGGTTTAACAATAATTTGTGACATACATAAAACATATGGTATATTAATGACATAATTTCCATTATGGAAATATAAAATTTTATTTTCATTAATTCCATTTTGACACTTAAAATAGATATAATGTCGTTTTAGAATGTGTGGAAAACTGCCTCTTCGACACAATGTGATTCATTTAAAATCACAATAATTATATATAAAATTGCATTTTATTAAATAACATGTTATTTAAAATATTATTATCATTGTTCAAAGTTAATTTATACTCAATTTCATTCAATATTGATCATTGAAAACTGAATACATTACTCATGTTTGGTATGACCTTCCCTCTCCATGATTTTTTTTCTGGTTGATTTTTACTATCCATTTTTTATGATTGGATTAAAAAGTAAAATTGATTTATAAATATGTCGAATATCTCATGATAAATATTCATTATATGGTTTAATATTAACCCATTTTACAATAGTTAAGCTCAAAATATGTTTTTATCACATAAAAAGAATATGTTGAAAACACTAGACCTAAAAATCATCGTTTAAGTACTGGTATAAAAATTGAATCAAATGAAATAAAATTACTAATAAAAATGAAAAACTTTATGAATTATGTTAATATTTAACATATGATCATTATCTATGATTATGAACACACACATGTCATGTTCAACTCATGGTAATGGATTTCATTTCATTCTCCATTCATTAAGGCATATGTTGATTGTATACACACATAATGATTTTGGAGTTGTTTATATAGTCCATCTGAAATATAATATAATGAATTTATACATTTTCATGTTATATTATTTATTTATATTTTTATTTATTTATGGGGATTATTATTCTATTTATATCAATGTGGTATGGTATGATTTGATCTAAATATATATTTATTTTCCTCAATGACATTATTCTTGACATTTTTTTTATATTTATATATCGTGATATAAAATTATTATATAGAAATTTTTATTTTTATTTTGGAATTTTTATTCCACTGCAAGCCTTCATGTTAAAAAAAGAATCCCCTATTTTACTTTTTTAGTAATTTTTTTTAAAATAGGTTTTGTAGTTAGTATTAATATTTCAATAAAATAATACGGTATCTTAGAGTGAAAATGAAATATTATGAGTTAATATTGAAAATTTGATTCTTTTATGTATTATGATTATATAATGGTACTTGGAAATTTTATTGTATGTTCCCTGATAAACCAATTATGGATGTTTCTATGTTAAACCAACAATGTGTGGGCCCATGATATCCATCAAATTTATTGGGTATGAATGTCCTATCTACGGATATTCAATTTATAAGAGTGACAAGTATGGAAGTGAATTTCATTGTTAATCAAGTTAAAATTATAATAATTATAATGATGTCCCAAGACACTAATATGTTTTATCTATGATTGGTATAGTTTTTGTGGAATTCATGTGTTTACAAAAAGGGTATGAAATGAAATTATTTTGAAAATAACTTTATTAATACATTACAAGGGTTAATAATATTACATTATACTAAATATTAAATGGTTTTAAATATTTATTAATGGTTAAATAATTTGATTCATTTTATATCCCTTACCAAAATATTTATTATCTTCCCATGTTTTTAATATTTTTCATAGAACCTAAGACTGATTATTAGATAAAAAGAATCCAAGGTGTATTTTATAATGATTTATAATAAAAAAATTAGTGTTTCAAATAATTGAAAAAATGACAGATTTAAGAAGAGTAAACATTGGGGTTTTTTGTTTTTTTATATTCGAGTTATTTCCAAATTATCTAAATATCAAAACCTGAAATGATCCTAAATGTTTAAAAAGTAATACTCTTGAATAAAAATCAAGATTATGTAATTTTATAATTATATTTCTTCTATAACGGGAAATTGAATCATCTGAAAATTAATAGTAGAAATTTTTTGTATATTAGAGATACATAATTTTCTATGGAATATCTCATTAGTTTTAAAATTTTCATAATGAATATTGGGTCAAAAAAATATATACTTATGTCATTTCAAACACAATGAAATTTGTCTAAATGCACCCCAAAAAAATATTATGTTTCATTGACTAAAAAATATTGAAATAAATAAGATAATAGAGGTGTATAGAATATACAGGCATCATGCTGCAAAACTATAGTTTCATTCTCCATGATATATCTTCTAAAAATCATCACATTACTATCATGCTAACATTTTTTTTATGAAATTATATTCTCATGAACTTATAACAATAGAGATGAATACTGTAGGATATGGTGGAGATCTCATAATAAAGGTGAAATTTTCATATATAAAAAGTATCAATTGAATACATATTTTAATAAATATCTACAATTTTATAAATACCCTTGTTAAAAAAATATAAATTATATATATATTTTTATATTATTATATAGTTTCTCATAGAAAACTCATAGATGTTAAAAATTAAAATAATTAAAATATTTAAATAATATTATATTCAAAAATACCATAATATATTTCAATAATAATGTTTTAGTGTAAAATAAGTATTTTGAATAATAATATATTTAATATGTGCTAATATATAGATTTTTAAAATATGGGATTCCTTGTCAAAACTACTTTGTGAATGAAAAATTAAATATTTAGGAAACATGGATGTGGATGATAAAATACACCCCAATAAATTCCAAAGTATAGACAATCTCGGATAAAAATGAAATTTTTATATTTCCCTTACCTTAGGTCCGATTTGCTTCGTAAGTGTCTAAACCTCCTGTATAATGATTTAAATAATGTCATTGACTTATTCAAGAATCATAATCATTGTTATGATATCATATATGGTCATATTATTATCATATTACTAGTAATATTTCAGTGATACTTGTTATTCGAGTGTTTATTAAATTTTGTTCTTATGCGTGTTTTGTCGAATAAATTCTTATTCTTCTCTTTAGGTTATATATACCTCATTTCCAGAATGGTATTAGTAAAATATATATCATATTAATTCATTCAATTCATTTATATAATCATTATGCAATGAAGATCATGTATAACGAGTCGCATCACATCGTGGAGACGGCATTCCGTACGTACGCACGAGCGATGATATCATTCTCATGATTGTGGAATTGTATTGGAGTGTATGTATACTATTTTAGAAACAATATAACTTTAAAATAATCATATACATTCATTATTTACACCATTATACCTATCCAAGTAAGGTGGTGGTGGAAAATAGATTACACCACGGCGTGGAGACGGTATTCCGTACGTACGCACACTCGGTGATTTTGTTTTCCGTAGGATGGATAGATGGTGAAATAGGGTTGTTTCATACTTATAATAACATATCAGTATATTAGTGATACTGATGTTATTAACTCATTTGAATCAACTAAAGAAGAATAAGTGTAAGAAGAAATAAAGTTGAAAGAATCGGTAACAGACATTACCTCTTCTTTGAAGCGCCTCTTTGAGACCTTCTTTTAGGGCACTAAAATTGGTGTTTGAAGAAGAGAAGGACCTATAGGATGTTTCTAGGGAAGTGGAGAGGATAAATTGGCATGGTTTGTCCAATATTGATGGCTCAACGTGGTCTGAGGAAAAGAGGGAGGAGGTTCCCTTTTATAAGGGAGGAGAGGGGCACCTTTGGAAAAACTAAAAATATTATATTATTATAAATCCATATTCGGTTTTAAATAGATCCAAATTGATTTATTTCGAAGCTAAGGTGGGGATGGGTCTAAATACTATCATCCAATAGAATTTTGAGATGTTTAGTTTACTATTTTAACCATATAATTTAGATTTAACTATAAGTTAGATAATTTTACTTTTACCGTTTCATTTTGTGTTCTTACACTATAAGGTTAATAAACTTACCATAACAATCCAAACTAACCCCAAGTTGTTTATTATTAATATATATAACCTTATCTAAGTCAATTGGCCGAACAATATATTTTTAGAAATTAAATAAAAATTAATAATTTAATAATTTTTTAAAAACTATTTTATGTCAATGTTGACACTATTTGGTAATTGATTTTTTTTGAAAATCATAACAGAATGATTAGTTCTAAAAAAGTTAATTAAATCAATACTATCATGTCATATTAAGATAGAAAATTATTTGAATTCATAAAAAGTCTCAAATTACATTTATTTGGGTATTTATAACATCAATTATGTCAATATTTCATTAATAAGATAAATACTACATCATCATTGTGTCATAAATAAATTATATCCTTTAAAGTATAAAAATTAAAAATAAAATACTATTATGTACGAAATCTTTTTATATTTCTAATTTATATTTATAGTCTAATTTATCTTATGTATATCCCTATATTACAAATTATTTACTTATTAAAATTTGATTTTAACTATTTTAACCCTCTTTAAATAAATTAATAATAAATGTCCTAATCTAATCCAAGTGGGCTTAAATGGTCATATTTTATTCCTAAGGTTGTTTTTGGTCTAATTACACATATCCAATAGAATTATTACATGTGTTAGGGTAATAATAATATCATTTTTCCCTTAATTACCCTAATTTACTTTTAACAGTGGTAAATAAAAGTAAAAAGTTACTATTCACCAAAAATTATTTTCATCTCATTGAACCACATTTTAGTCCTTGATATTAACCTTGTCTCTCAGATTTTAGAAATTCCACTCACAGAAGCGGTAAAATTATGTTTTATGTAAATTTTCAAATTCTCCTAGGAGGTGGGTAAAAGACGGTGAAAAGTTCAATAAAATTTTTATATATCTAAAATTATTATAAAATGACTCCAATGAATTGTATTGATCTTATATAGGTATTATGTATAAATTTTGACCTAAAAAATTTAATTAAAATAAATAATTATTTAAATAAAATTTCGGGGTTTAAATAGTAACCTAGTGTTTTCACTATTCTTCAAAAATTGAAAGTTTCCAGAAAAATACCAAAATTTCATCCTAGGCTAATTTCGATATTCCGAATCCAAAAATGAAGTCCATTTTGAAAGATGAAATTTACAAAATTTCAAAAAGAGGATATTACTATTCATAACATCTAGTATTAATAATATTTTAATTGCATATCATTGTTTAGTGAAACTCGGTATTGCGTACGACGCAAGCTATCGAGGAAAGTCGCGATTGCATGTAAGGCAAGACAAGATAGTGTTATGTGTAGTGAAAGATTTCATTGATGATTTATATAAAATAAAAACAACATATTTCTCATAAAAGTCTCAGGTGTTACAGTCTTGGTCTTCCATGACTCATCCAATAGGGGTAAGACAAGTGTAGAGGTCATTTCATATTATTATAATGTTATCTTTACCTTAAATTACAATAATTACGTTTAATCGCGATTAATAAAACATAAAAGATAATATTCATCAAAAAATTATTTTAATCCCATTGAACTAATTTTACATCCTAATGACAACCATGTATGTCGGATTTTTGAAATTCAATTCATAGAAGCGGTAAAGATTCTTTTAAACGAAAAATCGGTTTTTTAACTAGCACTTAGTGGTTTCACTATTCATAAAAAATTGATGTTTTTCAGAACAATGACAAAATTTCACCCTAAGAGATAGTTGATATTATGAATTCAAAAATGATGCCTATTTTATAAAATTCCAAAAAAATAATTTTCATTAATTAAAATTATAATTAATTACCGCTATCACAACAAATAGCGTGTTTTTATGAAACAATATATATCAAAATATTGACAATTGTTTATGTCCAATTTCAAAGTGAAATTAATTCTAATCAACACCATTTGATAAAATGTAAAAAATATATTATAATTAAACTTTAAAACCACTAAATAGTATAATTTATCACTATAAATTATTTTTATTAAAAAAGATTTTTTTAAGTATATTTCACTATTCATAAAAAATTGGAAGTTCTTAGAAAATTAAAAAAAAATTCAACTTTGGATAATTTCGATATTCTGAAAAAAAAATGAAGTCCATTTTGAAATATAAAATTTATATAATTTCATAGAGTGGGTATTACTATTCATAACGGCTACTTTCATTAGTCGTGGTTTATTAGAACTTGAGGTTGCGTACAAAACACGCTGCTCTGTTATTCAAAGAGAAGTGTACCATGGAAGCTTTGGGTGTTACATTCTCCCCTCCTTCAATGAATTGCTTCATCACAATTAAAAATTTTTCGTTGAATATAAAATGTCCAAAATAGAAAATACCTTTGTGGAAAACCCACATCGGAAATGAGGTTAATAAAAATATAACTTTAAAAGAAATAAAGAAAAGTACAAAGGTTACTCGAGATATCCTATACTAGGATTCTATGAAAATGTGGATATGGAGGAAAAAAACCATCAAGATCTGATGGAGAGTTGTAGAAAACAGGATTAGGAGAAATTTAACTACAAAAAATCACAAACGTGTGATTGGTTAAACGTTCATTGATTCCCCAAATGGAAAAGTTAACCGACAACATATTTGTTTTATATTACCTTTCATAAAGTTGATGAATTTATTTAGGAGATTTACTAAGAATGTAAGGAAATATACTTACTTGTCATGTAGACTTTCATTTAATAATTTTTTACCACAAACGCATCATTCACTCCAAAAGGTAATAGAACTCAAAATATTCTATTTATCATAATTTTATAAGGTTCCAAATATTAACACATACCATTTAGATTAGAAAAACTTTTTTTTAAATACCAGGGAATTCCTGTAGGCTAGTGGTAGGTAATAAAGGCATGTCACACTATGGTTGTGGGTTCGATTCCTACAGATTTGTCCAACGTAATGGGTTATCCCCCAACCTGCAGGTTGTTCTTTTCCTAAAACTATAGTATTATAATATTCCAAAAATAATCTTCATAAATCTTTTTACCTTAAAAAATACTATCCAAAGACCAACTTAATCCATTCAAACCTTTATAGTTATCCAAAATACCACTATCCAGAATTTCTCTAAAAGGTCTCTAAATTCCAAAATCAATTGTAACCTCAGATTCCACAAAAAAGTAATGTTTCTCTTATTGTCACATACTAAAAATATGATTACCTTCATAATGTTAAAACCTTAATGAAAACAACATGTACTTCAGTAAAATCCTTATATATATCACATTATTCTTATAACTAGAATATAATCCTTGAGTCTAAAAGCACCAATACATTAATTATTCCACTTCAACTGTAGTGACAACATAAGATTATACTTGATCCCTTGGCATTTTCTAAGGTACGTTTCCCTGAAGCTTAGGACATTCATTTGCATAATTCCCCATTTCCCTATAATTGTAACATTCAACATTGATAGCCTCTTTCTTTCCCTAGCAATAACGAGCATAGTGACCTTTTTCTACACATTTATAACAAACTCCCATTCCATTTAGGAAAGTACCAGGGTGATTTTTACCACAGTTATCGCATAATGGAAAATCCTTTTTCCCCTTTTCCCTTTATCTATCTTTTGTTCCACCGTTCTCTCCTTCTCTTGTTTATTTTATTGTCATAAGATTTAGAGAATTCCTTTTCTGTCTTGATAGCACATGAGACAATGTCTTCATACGATGAGAAGGTTTGTGAGACTAGTGCTCGATGGAGAAATTGTTGTAACCCATCAACAAAACGATCAATCTTACTTCTTGGGTTACGTATATAATCGGTTTCATGCCTTGATAACATTGTAAATTTAGCCTCATACTTTGCGACATTATCATCCTCCTTTTGTCTCAGACTCAGAAATTGACATTCCATATCTACTCGATGGTCACGAGGGAAGTATTATTCTAAGAAAATCTCTTTGAACTCCATCTATTCTATACTTGATACATCTTCATCTTCCTTTGGGTTTTTAATCAGTGACCACCATTGATCGGCATCTCCAGTGAGGTGGTAAACTGCCATGACAACCTTCTCCCATTTGCTACTCCCTAAGGCATGGAATATTTTCTCTAAGGAGTTTATCCATTGCTTAGCTACTAATGGATTTGTACCCCCATTAAATATTGGCAGTTATTGCCTCATGAAGCGGTCTAACATTGATCCTCCACATTGCGGATCTGGGTGCTCCATACGAGTAAGGTTACTATTCATAACCTCAGTCAGTTGTCCCAGTATGGTGATAAACTGATCAGCACCAGTTGTATCACCAGCTCCACTATAATTATTTTGAGTTGGAGTGAAGTCCCTACATTGAGTGTGTGAATTGATACAGTTTCCATTCCTCCCACTAGGCGCCATTTCTAAATAATGGAATAAACTAGATTAGTTTATGAATCACAATACATAATTACAAACATGAAAAACACTTAACATAAATTGATCTATTTATGGATGTAATCCATAATCACAAAAAAAAAATTCATTGAGGAAGTATATACTCATAACCCTTTATAGTGGTTTGTAAATAAAATGAAAATTATCCTAAGCATATCCCCCAGGTGTGTCGTAACCAAGAGTGCAGCAAGGCCTGTTGTCGTGCACCAGTTCCCGTTCGAGTCTAGCTCAAAGCGGTGTTTTCGGGTTTTACCCCTAGGTACATCTGTGCTAGAGCGCCTCTACTTGCTCGTATCCAGACAGGGATGTATTTCTCAGAAA
Organism: Viscum album; assembly: GCA_963277665.1. NCBI lineage: Eukaryota > Viridiplantae > Streptophyta > Magnoliopsida > Santalales > Viscaceae > Viscum > Viscum album. The sequence goes on along the minus strand of OY728121.1, from coordinate 1,002,771,371 downwards.
CTCACAAAATCTCTATAATACCAAAATTCTAAAAAGTTCTTCTATACTAATCCTCAAATATTATCTTAGGTCTATGTGCTCTAATCAGAGTTTATCTAAATCTAGCTTCCAAGGTTAGTACTAAACTGCCTCTGATACCAACTGTAACGCCCCGAACCCAGTTACCCAGAGTCGGTGCATTATTACGTAACATTGGCATGATCACAAAAGATCTAGTCTCGAAAGACCTATTAGTTTAGTAGTCATGGAAACACTAGATACATTCATAAATGTTAAATTACATCATAAAGTGAAAAACTACAATAACATAGTCTCCATTTTCCACACTCATATCCCCTTCAGACTATTGCTGCAGGCCATTCCTAAAATACTTCTTCACATCCTGAAAAAATTAAAACATTGAAATGGGTGAGCTCAGATGCTCAGTAAGGATAACAATATTACGGAATCTTTCATAAATAAACATAAACATTTAAGGCAATGTATAACTAAAAAAAGCCTTTTAAACATTAACATGAGAATAATATGGAAAAAGTAAAATGAAATATTTCCATTAAATTATTCACATGGATATTCTATTGGTCGAATAATCACATGCAATATCAATAACCACTTTCATAAGGATGGAATGCATAATGCCAGACTATCATAACCATGTAGCCAAGGCATCGTGCCAAGACTACAAATAATATTTTTTCAAGGCCTCGTGTCAAGACACTAGTTTGTCTCCTGAGTCCTACCGATGCATCGAGGAGCTATAGTGGGCTCCACCCATCACTTATTAAGTCCAATGCATTCCTCATGTGAACAGGTTTAAGAATATCATAAACCATAACATAATTGTATCACATAAAACATGCATAAAAGAAAACATAACATTTCCATATTTCAATCACAAGATATCAATACAACAAATTGATATAATAAACACATTATCAAAACCATTTTAAAAAACAAAATAAAAGATAATTAAAACATGGTATTTATTTTTCATTTAAAAATTTTTTATGGCTTGTAGATGAAGCTGAAACACAAATAATGGTCACGGTGGCGGAGAAGTCATTGTCTCTGCATATGTAAGGAAAAAAAATTCCATTTTTCATTTAGTAAAATGCTTTGTAAAAAAAGATTCTGTTTGAAAAATTGTAAAATTCAAACGTGTTTATACACCGTATAAAAGAATGTTTTGTATAAAACAAAATATGCCTCAATGAAAGAGATTGAGACGAAGTCCCATACAAAGATAATTTTTTTAAATAAAATAAATCTATTATGTGTATTCACTATAAGTAAACATAAATAAAGTACAAATACAAGATATGACATAACAATATCATGAAATAATTTGAATGTAAGATATTAACCCAAAGAATAGAAATTGGGTTAAGAAGTTCCCTTACCTAGTGTCCGACTTGACTCGATCATTCTTTAACCTCATGAATAATAAACTAGAGATAATTTGTAATTGATTAAGAAAATTTTTCAAGTTCATTATTCCTTTTACATCACTTATTACAATGTTATTAACATTATGTAATTATATATGTTAATAACGGTTGTTTTGTCGATCTTTGGTACTTCATTCAAAACTAAACATCTTATAATTACAAGTTGTTTATGTGGTAGAATATCCATTATCGCAATAATTATATTCATGATGTAGATATAATATATATCATATATATCCAATATATACATTCATTCATAATATTACATAACATTTAGAGGTAAGAAATGAAATGCACCGTTCATGAGACGGTAAGCCGTACGTATGCATGAACGCAACATTCATTTATATTTTGAATTTAAGGGAATGAAATCATAATGATATAAAGGTATATTATTATTCCATTATAATATCATATATTATATCATTTACTCCATCCTTTATACATCCCACATATGGAATTAACGATTCAAATCACTTCGAGGGGGCAGTAGTCCGCACTTCCTAAAATGAAGATATTGTGTTTACCCATAATGGATACCAAAATGGTATGCCATAAATGAAAAATATAGAAGCATAAGTAAAAAATAAACATATTATCTATCATATATAAATATAGTGACATCTTAATGGCCACCTTTGAAAGTGTTATATGAGTGTTGAACAATCATCGTTTCGTGAGGCAGAAATTCACCATCCATAGAAACAGTATGTTCTTTTACCATTAGATGTATGTGAGTACAAGTGTAGCTCTAATACATAGTATAGAAACATCCTAGTATATTTATCACACTCATGTTGTTACAAAATAAATTAATCAAAAGAGTTTAGGGGGTTGGAGAAGCAAAATAATACATAAGAACACAAGAGAAAACACTACCTTTAAAACGGACAACTCTTTTTGATTTGAGCTCAAAGGCTTCCTTGGGAAGACTTATGCCCAAAGTGAGGCATCTAGGAGTAATAGAGGGATGTGGAGAGATAAAATGGGTAGTGTTTGGCCGAGCCAAAGGCATGAGAGGTGTGGGTAAGGTGGTAGTGGTGGGGGCCTTTTATAAGAGGAGAGAGGGGAACTCTTGGAATGTTATAAAAGGTTACTTTATTATAAAATGATCGTCTGATTTAAAAGGTCCCAAAATTATATATTTCGAGGATAAGGTGATAGGAGTTAGAAATCCCCCATCCAATAGTTTTTTGACATGTGTAGGTCTTAGATTTTAAATTATCGTTTTATTTTATTTAAATCATTAAATAATGTGGTAATCACTCCATCATCATGGTGTCATAAATAATTTAATTTAAATAATGTCATAAAATTATAAAAAAAATATCATGATTTATTAAATCTATTTATCTTTCTAATGAAAATTTATAGTCAAAAGTATGACTTGTATAACCCCAGTTAATTTTTTTTTATTAAAACAACTCATGTTTGTGACATTTTTTTAACATTAAATAAGAAGTTTTTAATGTCATTTTCCTACCAAAGTTGCTCCATGTGGTCCCCAAGTTGACACATGGATTGTATGGGTCGGACATGACTCATCCAATAGGGTTAGGATGAGTGTAACGGTCATTTCATATTATTATAACATTATCTTTACCTTAAATTACACTAATTACCTTTAATCACGATTAATAAATCATGAAAGTTACTATTCACCAAAAAAAATATTTATTTCCCATTGAACCAAATTTTACATCCTAATGACAACCATGTATGTCTTATTTTTTATTTCAATTCATAGAAGCGGTAATGTTTCATTTAAATAAGAAATCAGTTTTTTTACTAACATTCAGTGGTTTCACTATTCATCAAAAATTGATGTTTTTCAGAACAATGCCAAAATATCACCCTAAGATATAATTGATATTCCGAATTCAAAAAATGATATCTATTTTAAAAAATTACAAATCTATAAGTTGCATTAATTAATTTTATAATTAATTCCCGTTGTCACAACAAATACAGTGTTTTTATGAAACAATATATATCAAAAGATTGACAATTGTTTATGACCAATTTCAATGTGAAATTAATTATAATGACCACCATTGGATAAAATGGTAAAGATATATTCTAATTATACTTTAAAACTACTAAATAGTATAATTTAACACTATAAATTATTTTGATTACAAAATTTGTTTTTATGTATTTTTTACTATTCATAAAAAAAATTGGAAGTTCTCTGACAATTACAAAAAATTCAACTTAGGATAATTTCGATATTGCGAATACAAAAATGAAGCCCATTTTGAAATATAAAATTTATATAATTTTAAAAAGTGGGTATTACTATTCATAACGACTTCTTTGATTGGTCGCGGTGTGTTAGAACTCGAGGTTGTGTACAACACACACTGCACTATTATTCAAAGAGAAGCGTATCATGGAAGCTTGGGGTGTTATAGACCAGCAGGAGGCACCATAGGTAAAACAATAAAGATTCATTATTACCTTCCTATTAAAAAATGCATACCATAATACACTCCTTTTGATAAGCACCTAAATAGGAAACATATATGAAAATTTAAAAAACAACAACATGCAGTATTTCAATATTGTAGCAGAAAGAATATTTCATTTTTTCTGTCCTCATGATTTTTTATTCCTTCAATTGGGTGTGCAGTTCAATGGCATACCTTGTTCTATTCGTGTTGTCTTACGACAATTCAAGATTATTATGGACCACATCCTCACTATCAAAATCAAAGAATATGATTTTCTATATTGGGAGTGTAGTTAGAGTAAGTAGAAAATATTTGTTACAAGTGAAATCATAGAATTAGATATCAAAAAAAATATGAACCTATATATTTTAGTTAACAGAAATGAAAATATAAGAATAAAATAATCAGAATCTAAATCTGCATATGAAAACAAATATGAACATGAATATATCAATTCTGAGCACATATAAGTTACAAAACATATTCAAACCAGAATATATATATATGTGATACATATAATATACAAAATAATATTAAAACATACATATTTTCACCTGAATATGTATATAACTGACACATATAAGATACAAAATAATTTCAAAACCTACATATTTGCAGACTAGTTTATACAATTCATGACGAATACATCTATGTCACAAAAAATAATAAAACATTATTATTAAAAAGATTTTTTCTTTAGATCCTGGTATTCTATAGATGAAAGAATGATGAAAACAAATATAATATGGTAATATCATTAAAAATCAATATTAAACATGTTATAATTGAAATTCTTTCTTCGTCATGATACAACACTAAAGATGAACTTCACCAACAACTCCTGCTTTTCCAGTGTGATATCCCCTTCATGATTTCATGAAGAAGCATGCCCCTATTATGGGATGGAATTGCTCTAGACTTCTATTTCAACAGACGAAACCACACTACAATGTAAACACAAGAACTGATAGTTCAAGTAAACTTGTAGTTTTTCTTAAATGGGAACATAAAATCACATATGGGTAAAATAAGGGAACACGAAGAAGGAAATGATGAATTCATGTTTTTAGCTGGGAAAGAATATCAATAAATAAAGGAGAAGAAATTTGTCATGACCCGTCCCAGTGGGGCCCGCACCGTGACTCCCCATGTCCGCCTCTAATAGTTCAGGGGCTGCTGACTAGCACCGAGTAGGCCTATTACTAACATGGGAGGCATTACCTATGTACATGTACACACGCACACATCTCTAAGCCCAAAAATGATGAAATTTACAAAACACTAAGGAATAAAAAGAATGCATACAACTAAACCCATCCAACAGAGTACGTTGAAAGGTAGTGTACTGTAAAAGTAAACATGGACACAATATAGGCACAACAAAAACAAGAGTCTTAAAACTGCAAATCCAAAAATGTGAAAAAAAGGTATTAGGATTGCCGCTCGTAGCCGTACGAACGCCTCAGCCTATAGCGAACTCAGAAAGCACAGTCCTTTCCTGGTCCACCCTGGTCTCTATCAAAAGGTTGCACATCTGCACAAGACCCCAGACGTGCAGGAAAGGCCCGTGTAAGGGTGAGTATAACAATACTCAGTAAAGGACCCTGATAACCACAAAGCATTACAAAAAGTAAAGGTACAGTCATCTACGCACAGTATATGTCTAAAGAACATATAGAATAAACCAAATATACTCAAAACCCAGACCTGTGGTCTAGAGACAAGTCACACAACCGCATACCCCCGTTAGGGATTCTGTTCGAAGATTCTGTGATGCACTTGTTCTGGGAGAACACACTCCACCAGTATTATAGCTCCGATGACGTCTTTCTGAGAAGTGTTGTTCATCGGTAACCATTACTAGAGGTAGCTAACCTCATTACGAGAGACACACCCCTGAGTGGGAAGGTTACGGAATATATAAAATCCCTCATTACGGGAGACACACTCTTGAGTGGGAATGATCACGATACACATATGAGGATAACTTCCAGGGCCAGGTAGGATACCGCGACTCATCAAGATTCACCAGTTAGGTGATACACCAGATAGGTAGAAGATAAAAGCCTGGTAGAGTTGGTCACGTCAATGCCTGGCTCTACCTAGGGTCAGGAATGGATTGAGGATCTCGATCCGGGCCTCTCAAATGGATGCCTGACTCTATCACATAATTTCATGTTGAAGGCATCATACTCTTATGTGAGGAAATGATGCCTGACCTTCATGGAAATGAGAATAATGGGAACTAACCCAAAATAAATATTTCCAATATGCGGTGAACAAGAGGACCATTCCATTTTCCAAAAAGTAAACAATGTGTAAAAAAGATAAACGCCGTGTTGTTTTACCCCAGGTAATTCCCGTGTACAACGACCTGTGCCAGAGGATGGTCTTGCAGAAAAACTGAGTACACAACGTGTAGTGCGATGTACATGCTGTGTCCAAGTTACTGGGGTTGGCCCCGTGTATGTTAGCCATGTGCCTGTACACAGTTATAAACCCGTGTACTCTTACATGTGTTCGTGTATCCTCGGGATACATGCCTAGTCCCGCGTAGCCGCTCCTGTCATGTTGTACCCGCCGTGTTCTGAAGCCGTGTAGATCATCCCATGTCTGTGTACATCCCAAAATACACACTGAGATTCTGGGAAAGTCCAACACACTATGTGACCGGGGTCACACCCCGTGTGATTCCACTCTATCCCCAAAACCCTATCAACCTCCAATACCACATGACATGTTCTTTAGAAGGACACGCCGTGTATTCTAAAAAATTCCAAAAACATGGACATCCATTGTCGTGCCTCCGGTGATGATCCGTTCGTCGATCCGGCCATCCGATCACCACGAAACATCCAGGTTTTGCTCGCCCCGACACCACGCAGCTGCTTTCGATGTTCTTAGACCTCTGATCGGCTCCGAAAACAAGATTTGATCTTACCGCGCGAAGAACGCCCAAAGAACACCTTTTTCCGATTCTATCTGATTCGTCTTCTTCCATCGTCACTGCACCTCTTCATGGTTTTTGCGGTGTCGAACCTTCGATTTGGGATCGTTGCTTCACGGAACAGATGCACAACAATCCATTGTTCATCGCCCCACGATGAACAAGAAAAACACGCGAGAAAAGAAAGGGGGGAATCTAATAAACAATGTGAGTAATGAACCCCCGCCTTCGTTCATCACGATATTGATTCGCTTCCGTTAGCAGGCTTAAATAGAGAAATAATCAACAATAAAAAAACAACATGGATCAATTCCCCGAATCATCCTAATAAAACCCTCCGACATGAACGAATGAATCCGCTGATCAAATTGTTCATGGTTGATCCATGATCATCATTTAAAATCAATAAAGGGAAAAGTGGAAATTAAATTACAAACCCCTACCTTTAGAACAAATCGATCGTTGACGAAGGTGTCATGCTACCGTCGTCGTCGAGATCCTTGAATTTCATTGGCACTATGATTCTCAACTATGATCCATTGTCATTCGTTGCCGAGTGTATTTCTCCAACGTCCCGTGAATTCTGCTGAGGTTCTTCTCAATCTTCACCAAGGAGAAACATTTGATTAACCAAATAAAATGGGAAATTTGTTTGGCATTTAATTGGGAGATAGTATTAATGAGTCCAACATGCCATTATTGTGTAATTATGATGCGTCATTAATTTAGGAAATAGTTGCAACGTTTTACCGTGCTGCAACGGATGTTTCCTTAAATGAAATAAAATAAACTTGTGAATTTATTTTATTTCAATATACTTTAAAACGTCAGAAAATTATCATTTTCCCTCAACCAGTGCCGGTTGAGGTTATACACATTCATAGGTAAAGTCATCACCCCAAACGCAACAGTGCCCTCAGATTTTTAATCCGGACATCCGTTTGGAAACTGCCACAACCATGCACAAGCGTTGCCTCACATAACATTAAAAAAAGTTCAACCCACCATTACGGGCTCACTGGACCTCAGAATGATGTGCCTTCTTTGCGCCCGGTCTCAAAATAATTCCAAATAATATTTAAAATTAATAAATGGAAAATCCAAGACATTACATTCTCCCCACCTTGGGGCTTTAAATCCCCAAAAAGACAAAACAAAGTCTACTCAAAAAGATGTGGGTACTAAGAATGAATTTGGGTCTCCTGCTCCCACGTGCTCTACTGAAGAATCACGTGCTTCCACTGAACGCGCAACAAGAGAATCGATCGCCCACGAAGGATCCTCTCCTGCCGATCCTCGACCTCCACCGGGTACTTATCAATGGTCAATCCATCCTCAATGTCCAGCTCTCCCTAGTCAATGATGTGCGACGGGTCATGCACGTACCTCCTCAGCTGTGACACGTGGAAGAAATCATGTAACCGATGCAACTTTGGCAGTAGATCTAGGTGGCACGCCACCTCTCAGACTATGCATATTATCTGGAAGGTTCCGATGAACCTCAGAGATAGCTTGACGCCTCCGCCAAATCACTATAACCCTCATCGAGGTGAGACTCGAAGAAAGATGTGGTCTCCCTCTTAGAACTCTAGAGGCCTCCTTCGTCGGTCAGCAAAGGACATCTGACAGCTCTGTGTAGTCTTCATCCACTCTCAGATGATCTGCACCTTCTTTGTGGAAGCTCGTACTAACTATGGACCCATGAGTGCAGACTCTCCAGGGTCGGTCCAGCAAAGTGATGACCGGTAGGGTCTCCTGTACAAGGCCACAAACGGTTCCATACTAATGGAGGAGTGGTAGCCCGTGTTGTACGAAAACTCCACCAGTGGTAGGTTGTCCTACCAGTTGCGACCAAAGTATAAGATACAAGCTCGCAACAAATCCTCCAGAACCTGAATGGTTCTCTCCCGTCTGACCGTCAGTCTTGGGATGGAACGTCGTGCTAAAGCGTAGCTAGGTACCAAAATCCTCCTGCAATCTCTTCCACAACTGGGATGTGAAGAAGGAGTCTCGATCTGAGACTATAGTCAATGGGATTCCATGAAGCCAAACTATCTCCTACACATAGAGGCGTCCTAATATCTCTACGGAACTCTACTCCCTAATATCTAGGAATTGGACCGACATGGTGAGTCGGTCAACGATCACCCAGATGGAATCATGCCCCTTGGACGTCCATGGAAAGCCTGTTACAAAGTCCATCGATATTCCATCCCACTTACACTCTGGAATATCCAAGGTGTGACCTAGTCCCGCTGGAACCTGGTGCTCAGACTTCACCTACTAGAATGTGAGGCATCGAGAAATGAACTCCGCTACTTCCTTATTCATTCCTGACCATCAGAACTATTATCGGAGATCCTGGTATGTCTTGTCCACCCCAGGATGTACCGTCAATGGGGATGCATGAAATCCCCTAATCACCTTTTCCTACAACGCCACTGGTACAACAGTGCGTCCCCTGAAAAGAAGTATGTGCTCCCCACCTTGTGAATATCCATCAGGATCATGACCTGTGGATAACAGATAATGTAATGCCACACAGTTTACATCCCCAATTTGTGCCTCCCATTCTCGCTGAAAGAGTGGAGGGGTGACAACCATCGACTACAGGTAAGTTGTATCCTCTCCATCCACGAAGGATAACTATAACGTGGCTAACTGATGTGTCGCCTCACTCAACAAATGTGAGCTTGACCTTATTCTAAGAGAATCTTCCACCTTTTTCCACTTTCAATGAGTATAGATGATCTAGAAATCATAGTCCATGAGGGACTCTATCCATCATCTCTTCTGCATATTCAGTTATTTTTGAGAAAAGATATATTTGAGGCTCTTGTGGTCTGAGTAGACAATAAACTGCTAACCCATATGGTAGTGTCTCCAAAAATTTTGTGCGAAGAATACCACTGCTAACTAAAGATCATGGGTTTCATAGTTTTTCTCATGTGGATTAAGCTGGTGCGAACAATAAGTAATCACTGCAAGCTCAAAATCCTCTTGGAACTTCTTTGTCCCCACAAAGTGTTTCTCCTTCATGGTCAAGGCCGTCATCGGTGCTAATATCCTTGAGAAATCATGAGTGAATCTCCGTTAATATCCTGCCAACCCATGGAAGCTATGCACCTCCATCACGCTCCGAGTTGGCTCCCATGAAAACACAACCTCCACCAAGGCTGGATCATCAAATGCTCTATTTTATGAGATGACATGTCACAGAAAGTGGACCTCCTGAATCCAGAACTGGAACTTTGAGAGCTTCCCTTAATGACGGTGCTCTCCGAGTACATACAAAACCATCCACAGGTGTCTCGTGTGCTCCTCCTATAACGCCGAGTACACAAGGATGTCGTTGATGAGGTCCACCACGAACCAGTCGATGTACGGACAAAAAATCTAGTTTATCAGCCCCATGAACACTGCCGGAGAATTCGTGATTCCAAAAGGCATCACCATGTACTCATAGTGACCATAGCAGCATATGAAAGCCATCTTCGGTATATCCTCATCCCGCACTCGTAACTGGTGATAGCCTGATCGAAGGTCAACCTTTGAGAACCACTGTGACCCTCTTAGATGATCAAAGAGGTCATCGATTCTCGGCAGTGGATACTTGTTCTTCAACATCACCTGCTTTTGGCACCGACAATCCACCCTCAACCTCAGACTCATGTCTTCCTTCATGTAAAACAAGATTGGAGCCTCCTAGGGTGAGACGGTGGGTCTCATGAAACCCTTGCTCTACAAATCCTCCAACTGCACCCTCAGCTCGCAAAGCACTGCGAGTGCCATCCGATATTCTGATGAGGAAATCTGGGTCATCCCGAGGTGTAAGTCAATGTAGAAATCAATTTCTGGGTGGGGAGGTAATCCTGGAACATCTTTGGGAAAGACTTCTTCATACTCCGCCACCACTGTGGGGAACTGATAGATCACAATATCTAATGCTCTGAGGGTAAGGCTAGCAAATTCATGAGTGATCGGCCGCACCCTCCTATTCATGAACCCATATTATGCTGCATGGGTTTCCTTTTCTCCGACAAAGGAAAACATCGTTCCATCACAGCAGACACACTGCACTCTTCGCCTAAAAAAGTCAATCTGGGCATTGACCAAAGATAACCAATCCATACCGAGAAAGACGTCGTAAGGCCTCGACGCTACCACCAAGTGGTAACAACAAAAAATCTCTCCTCCAAGGGTAAGATCACACTATCTGCAAATGTGTGTGATCGTCAAGTATCCTCCAGTAGGTGTATAAAAGCATAAATATTAAGTCAACAGTTCTACCAGAACCTCTAGGATTTGTACAAGACATGTGGCTATATGGGAATGACTGGCACCTATTTCTATGAGTGCAGAAGCAGAGGTTGAAAAGACATAGATTGTACCTCAAATCATCTCTGGATCCCATGGGTCATATGCCTTAACCGCATTCAGTTTCCACGCCCCTGTCCCCAAACTCCCTGTGCCTGGTGCGGACCTCCTGTGGGTGGTGGTGGAAGTAAGTCGAACCATCTGCCACCACCGGTAGCTCTCCCTGCTCCCCTGTAACATTTGCCGCTTGGCGGGTCTTCCTGTTTTGTTCTCTGCCTCTACATCGGTGGTTCACCCACTGCTTCCCTATCAGCAGCTCGACGGGTCGGGCAATCTCTAGCGTGATGTCCCCTACCGTCGCATGCATAACATCGCTTCACACTAGGCTTACAAGATCTTGCCTGAGAGCCCTGGACTATCTATACTCTATCCTGGGTCCTCCTTCGACGTCTCTCATATCCTGATCCCTACATCTGACGCCAGCTCCCTGCCGCCGAGGTCTCCCCACCTGTATTCCTGTTGCTAACTGACGACGGTTGTCTCTAATCCGCCAAGAAGCTCTCGATCACCAAGGCCAACTCGAGCTGTCCAGCTTAAATTGATATGCATTGAGGAACGACACTAGATCGGATGTCTCGTTGTAGACCTTGCTCAATGGTCTGAGCTCTGAAGTACACATCCATGACCATATCCATCGTGTACCTAGCGAGGTTGGTGAACCTCGAAGAATAGGAAGCTACTGTCATACTCCCCTACAAGATTTGAAGATGCTCTTGGATGTGTAAATCTCTTAGCGTAACTGGATAGAAATCCTCCCTGAAAATTTTCTCAAACTCCATCCCTGAAAGAGTCTCCTCGTCGTGTGCCTGTGTGGTCAGACTCCACCATCGTCCCACCGAACCCTGATGAAGGCTTGCTCCTAGGATCACCATATGGTCTGCTGGTATCCTCACTAGATAGAAAACTATGGTCAGCGCCTCAAGCCAGTCCTCAGCCGCCTGAGGGTTGGGATCGCCTCGAAAACTATGGTGTATCAGTCTCTGAGACTAATGGAGCACGCTAAGCCTGCGCTCCTTGTCAGTCGGTACTGTAGGTACCACTAGCTTCTCCACTGGGTGTGGTTCAACGGGTGCACCACCTAGTGGAAACACCAGGGGAACTGGTCCCTGTATTGAATCCTTGTCACTGAGGGGGTCATCCTCGTGATCGTGCTCATAAATCCTAGTGGGTATGCTTTGCAGATTCATCCTATGAGGAAACAATATGTACTATGGTCAATGTGTATATCAGGATAGGTGACCCAAAGGAAATGGAAAACACAAACCATTCCAACATGATGCATGTACCTTTTATTCCCCCTCAACCAGTATTTTCGTGAACTGAGTCGTAAAGAAGGTTATTAGAGTCATGGAGTATGGATACGTCAGCCGATGCACGAACACTATGGGTCTCTGCCCTGAATGACGAACCTGAAACACTCAACACTATTGCCCCCAACCAAACTCACAGTCTCTTGGTCCTATGGTAGAACCGACCAGCTCTGATACCACTCTGTCATGACGCATTCTAGTTGGTCCCACGCCATGACTCCCCAAGCCCACATCCCATAGGACATGGGATCGTTACTAGCACCGAGTAGGCATATTACTAACATGGGAGGCATTGCCTATGTACTTGTACACACACAAACAAATCTAAGCCCACAAATGCTGAAATGTAAAAAAACTATGGAGGAAAAAAAGAATGCATAAAGACTAACCAACCAACAGTGTACGACAAAAGGTAGAGTACTGTAAAAGTAAACTGGTCTAGAATACAATCCCACCAAAAAAAGAGTCTAAAAACTACTGAGCCCAACCTGTAAACACAAAAGGTACCGGGACTGCTGCTCGTAGCCATAGGAATGCCTCGTCCTGTAGGGTACTTAGAAAGCTTGGTCATGTCCTAGCCTTCCCTGGACTCTATAAAAGGCTGCTTTTCTACACAAGACACCAGAAGTGTGGGCATGGCCCATGAAGGGGTGAGTATATCAATACTCAGAAAGGGACCCCGAAAACCACAAAGCAGTACACAAAGTAAAGGTACAGTCAGCTATGCATAGTATATGTCTACAGAACGTATAGAACAAACATGATATACTCAAAACCCAGACCCATGGTGTAGAGACAGGTCATACAACCACATAACCCTGTTATGGATTCTATTCTAAGATTCTGTGATGCACTCGTTCCAGGAGAACACATTCCACGAGTCTTCTAGCTCCGATGATGTCCATCCGAAAAGCGCTGTTCAACAAGAACCGTCACGAGAGGTAGGTACTCTCATTACGGGAGACAAACTCCTTAGTGGGAAGGATATAGTAGATAGAAAATTACTAATTATGGGAGACACACTCCTGAGTGGGAAACATCACGATACACAGATGAGGATCACCGCCAGGGCCATGGCGGAGACTGCGACTCATCCGGATTCACCAGTTAGGTGATACACCATCTAGGTAGAGGATCAACGCCTGGTAGAGTTGGTCATGTCAATTCTTGACTCTACCTAGGGCTAGTAATTGATAGAGGATCTCGATCCGGGCCTCTCAGATGGATGCCTGACACAATCACAGAAAGTACTGCTGAAGGGTTCATAATCCTGTGTGAGGAAATGATGCCTGACCTTCAGGGGAACAAGAAGAAGGGGAACTAACCCAAACGAAATATGTCCAAGATACAGTTAATAAGAAGAACATGATGTATTCCATAATGTACACAGTGTGTAGAAAAGATACACACCGTGTAGTCTAATCCCCGGCACTGCCCATGTACAACGGCTCGTGTCATAGGCTGGTCATGTAGAATAATTGGGTACACGGTGTGTAGTACGATATACACACCGTGTTCGAGTGACTGGGGTTGGCCCCATGTACGCTGGCCATGTTCCCGAACATGGTTATCAACTCGTGTACTCTAACCCATGTCTGTGTATCCCATGGATACACAGCGAGTCCCGCGTAGACACTCCGGTCATGCTGTACACGTCTTGTTCTGAAGTCATGTAGATCATCCCTTGTCCGTGTACTTCACAAAATACATGTCGAGCATTGGGGAAAGACCATCACGCCGTGTGACAAGGATCATGCGCCGTGTGATTCCTCTTTAACCCTGAATCCCTAGATGTCACCAGTACTACACGGCGTGTTCTTCAAAAGTACACACCATGTATTCTGGAAATTTCCAGAAACACGAACTTCCGCCGTCGTGCCTCTGGTGATGATCTGTTTGTCTATCCGGCCATCTGTTTGCCGCAAAACATCCAGGATTTGGTCGCCCCGACACCACGATGCTGCTATCGATGTTTATGGACCTCCAATTGGCTCCGAAAACATGATTTGATCTTCCTGTGCGATGAATTCTTAAAGAACGTCCTTCTCCAATTTGGTCCGATTTGTCGTCTACCATCATCGTCAGACCTCTACAAGGTTGTAGTGGTGTCTAACCTTAGATTTGGGATTGTTGCATTGTGGAATAGATGCCTAAATATCCTTTGTTCGTTTCCCCATGAAGAACATGAAGAACGCGTGATAAAAGAAATGGGGGGATTCAACAATCAAAGTGAGGAATTGAACCCTTCCATTGTTCATCACATCGTTGATCCGCTCTAGTTATCAGTCTTAAATGGAGCAAGAATCATCAATAACAAAACAACATGGATCAATTCCCAAAATCATCACAATAAAACCCTCCCGAAAGAAAGAACGAATCCGCGGATCAACTTGTTCGTGGTTGATCCGCGTTTGTCGTTTAAAATCGTGAACAGGGAAAGAGGAAATTAAATATCAAACCCCTACCTTTAGAAAGGATCAATCCTTCACAAATGTTTCATGATGTCGTCATTGTATAGATCCTTGAATTTCGTGGGCGCTGTGATTATAAACTACGATCCGTCATCGTTCATCATGGAGAATTTTGCTCCAACGTCCCGCGGATTCTGTAGAGGTTCTTCTCAATCGTCGCCAACGAGCAAAATTTGATTATCCCAATAAAAAGGGAAACATGTTTGGAATTTAATTACATGGCAGTATTAATGAGTCCAACATTCCATTGTTGTGTAATTATGACGTGTCATTAATTTAGGAAACATATGCATCGTTTTACCGCACTGCAGCGGATGTTTCCTTAAAAGAAATAAAATAATCTTGTTAATTTATTTTATTTCATTTTACATTAAAATGTACGAAAATCAACTTTTTCCCTCGACCCGCGCCGAAAGAGGTTAGACTTGTTCATAGGTAAAATCATTGTCCCAGACGCAACGGTGCCCTCAGATTTTTAATCCGGCCATCTGTTTGGAATCTGCCACAACCACGCACAAGCACCGACTCATTTAACTTAAAAAAAGTTCAAACCACCATTCTGGGCTCACTGGACCATGGAATGATGTGCCTTATTCATTCCTGGACTCGAAATAATTCCATATAATATTTATAAATAATAAATGAAAAAATAGAGATATTAAAAAAATATAAATTAAAAATTAGAAGCTGTCCCATAACCTTGGATTGAGGTTGTTCATGACCCTATTCTTCCAGGAAACAGACATCCGAATTCAAAAGTAGCGAAATCTATTTTAGTCCAAAAAAAACTTAATAAAAACATGGATAATTAGTTGAACTAGAAACATACATAATAATTCAGAATATTGTAGCTACATTATTATTCAATGAAAATTATAATAGCAATATTTTGATCTAAAAATGATGTTATATAAAATATATGTTCCCTATTAGATACATGTGAACAACTATCATGGATTGAATTGTGATTTGATACAAAATAATCCTAGCCAAGAATCACACTAGTGAAGCATACTTGAAAACAAAAAATGTATCTATTTCAATAATATATTTGAACGAATGAATTATAAGGAATATCTTGAAAAGAGAAAAAAATGTGAGTAGTAAACATGAAAAACATATGATCACAATGTTGAAATACATGTTGTGTTAACAAATTCATCCTAAAGATGATAAGATACATAAATGTACGCACTTCTTTAGCTGGTTCCATGGGGTAAGAATAAGGAAAATAAAAATGAATTAGTGCATTCATGAAAATGTATTCTTGGAAAAGCCACTAAGGTTTTTTATGATTTATAGTTTTCATTGTCTATACCTGTGTTCACTGTCTATACCATTCTATACCTGTTGGAACTGTCAATAAGATCCATATCTTTTTGAACTGTATATTATTATAGTACCTAAATTGTAGATACAGTGATTACGATAACATATACTTACATAGAACCTGAGGATATTTTTACTTAAATGTAAGGAGATCGGAGAATTAATTGGATGCCTTATCTAGTGCCTCAATATCATTCCATCTACCAAAAGAATAAACCAAAAATTATGATCCAATATCAAAGTATCCTATTTAATATTACCTATGAACTCTCTATATAACAATAATATGTTTTTTATTAGTTATATGGATAATATGAAAAAAAAATATCACAGGATCCGAGTAATTTGCTTTATCATAGAATTCAACTGTTTGGTGAAATAAATTATCCAGAACTAAAAGTTGTAATGGTGGATTTAATACGTAAAAGGTGAGAAGATTTTATGACTATGTTTCCTGTGAAGTCCTTTTTCAATGATAAGTATACAATATCCATTCTAGGTTCATCTTTTGGGAGCATGTCAGAATTATTCTTCTAAAACTCATTATGGAAAAATTCAAAAAAATGATTGAAATTGATAATTAAAATTCTAGAAATGAAGAATTCAAAGGGATGAATATGGATACCATATGTGTTTTGATATTTCTTCATTTGAACCCATTAGCTTCCTTATAATTGGAGATGCTGGAATCACTACTACCATGTTGCAAACTAGTTGGTCCTAATCTACCTTAACATATACTTTGTTCCTTAACAACAAAAGATAAATTATTAATATTTTAAATAACTCAAATGCATGCTTTCTTGATCACAACAACATATATCCCTTCCAAAATAAAAACCTACATAACAGAGATACTGTTAAGAAAAAATTCATTAACACCATAAGAAACACAACATTACAGATATTTGAAAAAAGAAAATGACATATTCATTTATGAATGAAAAACCGAATATTCATTATTTAGAAACCTGAAATAGAAAACATATTCTGTCATAGATAAACATAAAAATCTATTATGAAAAATAAAAAATCAAATTAACAGAAATGTAAACAACATCATTAACAAAAAAACATAACAATTTGACTTTTAATAAAAAAAATTAATATGAATCTTCATTTGAAAATAATGAAAAATAGATGCAAACAACTTCATTAAAATATTAACTAATCTAAAATTTAACAGAATTTTCATTTTGAAACAACAAAATCAATTCAAAATGCATGTTTGGTATCATAACTAAAAAAACTGAAATAGTAAAATTTTGACAGTTAAGACGGTACTATTTAAAAAATAATAGTTAAAAATAGAATATTTTAAAATAGTAGATTTTACAGTTGAACATACATTTATGGTGTCTGTGTAATTTCTGCAATCATATGAAAATGAATAAATTTACAAGAGTCAAATAGTATATAAAATTAATTATGAATGATCATATCTTGAGGCCATGAGTACAAATTCCCACAAAATTAGACTTCAATGAGGTAGTCACTATTTTAATACCTAATTCAAATTCCAGATCATGAAACTGATGTAGAGCATGTAGTTGTACAGTTAAGGGGGAACACTAAATATGTAAATAACTCACAACATATATCCTAGAACATCTATGTAGAATCAAATTCATGACAAAAAATTATATTGTATATCTATCATATGCATAAGATCCCTGAAAAATGAATAAAGAGTGATATATGTGCACTAAGAACATAGAAAATGTTATCATGAAATAAAAAAATTTCATACGTCATTGAATATCAATTGACGTACCTACAATAATGGAATCATTAGTGGGATTCCACAGTAGATTTCCAAACCGCCACCTTGTTGTCTCCTTTGGTCTACCAATTCTGGGCTAGTAAGATCACTAACCCCCATGTTCCCACCTGTATGTAATCAAAGAATAAATACTTAAAATCATCTAATCATTCTTTTTATACAAAAAAACTGATATTTGGATGGAAAATATCTAAACATGGGAAGTTCACGTAGAAGTTACAACTGAAACATCACCTGAAAATCATCAGTGGTCACCCCTTAAAGGAAAATGGATGTCCCCATGCCCTTTTGTAGGGATCATAAGATTTATGATTAGATAATAATTTCCAATCTCTATAGTACATGATCCACTACCAGAAAAAAAGATATACTACTAAATTAAAACCCATGATCCACTGCAAAAGTCAAGATCAACTAACCAAAAATTCCAAAAAATAAAATTTTTGTTTTACCTGGTTGAGTAATCTGGAAACAGTGTCATAAAATCAATATAGAAAGACTTATGTATAAGAAATATAATAACAATTATGTCAAAATAATCCAGAAATTGTAAATCAGACAAAGGAAAAAATCGTAGTATGTGGGCATATGCATGTACTCATAAAACCAGGAAGAAAGCGAATAGAGGAAGAGGCCATCTGTATCTTCTAAGAGCATTCCAATAATGGATATCTGTTGAAAATAATATCAATATGAGAAAAAATATTTATTTTAAATAAAGAAGAAAGATAACAGAGTATGCTGAATTTTTCTGAATGATTTGATTTCATTCACAAACAGAGTTCTGAATCTCAAATGTCACCTTTTCTGGGAATATTGATGTTGTTGAACAAACCTGATTCTGACCTTGTTATTGGAGGTGCACATGATGTAGTTGAAACCCTAGGGTGGAGAAACCGCATGAAAAACCATGACTATGGAGATCTAATTGAGATATTGAGGAAACCCTATATTAGGGGGAAAAAGGAGTCACACACTGGCACCGTGGATTTGCGGAAACCCTAGATCGCAAAGAGGTGAAACCCGAGACTGTGTGGGATATTGAAGAAAGATGAGAGGTGAGGTGAAACCGGTCTATATTTTCTGTCGGGAAGTAGGAGGATGAAGTGTATGATCAATGGGAGACATAGTATGAAGGAGGATCACGCTAGCATTAGTGATTTTCTGAAACTGAAGGTCACGAAGAGGTGATACCGGAGCTCACATGGGAGAAGTACGATGGAGGATAAGTTAGGTGAAACATGTATAAGGAGTACGATGGAGAAAGAGGAGGACATATTGTAGTGTAAGTAGGAGATGAAGCTCAAAGGATGTGTGGGTTTGAATGGTTCGTAGGTCGCAATTATTTTATACTTGAGTAGGAGAGGAATTGGGATTGATATGGATATCGAGCAGCTAGAGGTAAAGGACTCGAAGGCGGAGCAACATGAGTTGAAGAATACAGAGGCAGAAGAGTCGGAGGAAGAGAAGCCAGATTTGAGGGAGCGTGATTCAGAGCCGAGAGAGGCGGAAAAGGAGGAGGCGGTGACGGTAGATATTGATGCTGGAGTAAGAAGATGGATTACGTAACATGAAGGTGGAATAGGGGCCGCAATGATGTCGTGGTGGGAGTCGAGACAGGAGGGATAAACCGTAATTGGATACATGGTATATAGTGACGTGGTGTTTTCTAGAGGTGACATGTAGGCATGGATACACCTAGGTTTAGTAGATATATTTGATATATATCCTATATATTCACTATACCTATCCTAAATACATTCATATTAGTGTGTCAACGAATGACCTCAATTTTAGGGGGCGGTAGTCTACATTTCCTCAAGTGAAATTATCGTATTAAAAAAATTGAATGTATAAAAATATATGATTTAAAAGAATAAAGAAATAATAAATAAAAAATATCTATAATATATAACATATATAAATATAGTTCTAGTCATAAGGCCCACCATGAGAGTCAGTGAAGGAAAAATGAACAATAATATTTTTGGGAGGCGTTCGTTCCCCATAAAAGATAACCGTATGGTCGTTACCCATTAAAGAAAGGTGCGTAAAACTATAGATAAAAACCATATATTTAAAATATACTAGAATATTTAGGAATCTTTTTTTGTTATAAAATAATTGACGAAGAATATTTTAGGTACTGGATAATGGAAAAAATAGAATAGAACATTAGGGAAGATGTTATCTCTTAATAAGAGACCACTTTTTGGTTTGTGCCAAAACAATTCCATTGATAAAATTTTTAAAAGGTGGAGGCCTCTAAGATGAAGGAGTGATGTAGGGATTTGTATTGGTGAAAAATTCTCTGAACCTAAGTCATTTTAGGGTTGTCATATAGAGGGAGTGTTTGTAGCCTTTTATAGCGAAAGGAAAGGACGCCATATTCATTTTTAAAAACTAGTTTGGTGTACACACGTTGTGAACCAAAAAAGTTATAAAACATAAAAAATAAATAATGTAATGTTATTGGAGTAATTATTAATTTGAAATGATTTTTTGACAAGATTCTATGTCTTTTTGTGTCTTAAATTTATGGATTAGTCCTTAGTTAATCATTACATTAAATTTATCAATGTTATACATTTTAATTACATTTATTAATGTATTTTTTAACAAACTATGATGATCGTAGAAGAAATTATAAATTATTATGATTCCAAATATTTAATACATTTTTTTCAAATAATAATCACATAAGTGGAATAAATTACTTTAATATTAATCCAAAAGTTTGGTCAACAATGATGGTTTTTAATGTAAAAACATTCACAAGTCTAATAAGTTTCTATATTAAATTTCAATGTTAAATTGATATCAATTACCTAAATGATGTCAAATTATAATTTTTTTTGTAGTTAAACATTGAACCAATTTAATTTATGATTTAAATGTATATTTTTTTTGATGGAAATGTCATTTTGAATTAATATTCGTTATGTTTCACTATTCATCTAAAATTTTCGTTTCTCTCAAAAATATAAAAATTTAACCAAATTATAGTTTCATCATTATAAATTAAAAAATGAACATTATTTTTTAAAATTACATTTAGCAATGTGTGTAAAATAAATTTTATTATTTTTCACAATATGAAACGAAAAGGATTTTGTTTGAGAAAATAGTATTTTAAATATATAATTATTTCCCCAAAAATTATATCATTTAGTTTTAATATAATACCGTTACAAATATTACTGGAACTGTATTGATTGGTGATCATATTACAAATTTTAATTGCTATTCCATAATTATCTAATTTATAAAATTATAATAGTAAAATGATGATTTGTTGAAACATTAATGTTGCATTTAATGTTCGAAATGTCCATGATCATTGAAACGTAGTCAGATATCATGCCATGTTAAAGGAATTTTTTAATTAGTTCATTGAAATACATAAATGTAATTTTAATTTACTTCAAAAAAATTCTACAAAAATGGGGCTTTTCAAAAAAACTCAACAGTTCATTGGCCTATATGAAATCCAAGTGAAACATTTTATTGGTTGACTACAAATTTGATTTATCTATGATTTTATCTTCTGTAACGACATATTTCATGATTCCATGATAAGTATTTATGTTCCTAATTAATAAAATGGTTTTATCTGAAAAGTAGTGTGGTTGGATGAGAATCTTTCTTATGACAACAATGAGTTTAGGATATAGACTAGAGGGGGAAATTATTGTCGAATAATTTAATTAAATAGGTTATTGTTTTATTGTAAAAATATATGGTTAAAGAGGAAACATTGTAATGAGTAAATGATATAACGAATTAATATCACAAACTATTTTATATGTGAAAAAATATGACGACATAACCTCCAAAAGGAGGGAAGGATATAATAGGCCATGTAGTGATAAATTATCTATATTGATATTTTTGTTAATAAATAATAATAAATTAAAATCACAACAAAATTGATTCTTCGTCATATTGTGTACACGACACACAACCATGTGTTTCTTTAAAATCATGTTTTGTAGACAAGTCTAAATAATAAAAATATATATAAAAAATATATATAAATTTATAATATGTTATTTATTTACAAGATATTGTATCTTTATGGATGAATATGATTAACTATATTATGTATAAAAATATTAATATATTTTTATAAATTTAAATAAGTTATTTTATAGCCATTTGATAAAAATAAATCTGGTTTTATGCTTAAATGCTAATTTTTTTAAAATAAAATTTTATTTCCTTTTAATGGGGCACCTATTTTAAAAAACACTTTTATACATTTATAAATTTTATATTAAAAAATAATCATTTTCTGAAATAATAATATCAAAAATAAATTTCGGTGAGCTTTTTTCATTTAATTTGTGATGTTTCAAATATTAATGAATAATAAATAATACTAAATTTAAATTCCAATTTTAATTTTATTCTAATTTATTTATATAGTTAAATAACTAATGAAATTGTTTTTATATTATAAATATAATAATTTTATTTAAATTATTCCAAAATTTCTCTTTCAAATCAGTTTTATTAGAATAATTGATGTTAAAAAAGATCAAACATTTGAATGCTTTCACATTGAAAACATATCTTCTTGTCATGTATGTGGGATTAAGTATAATTTTTGTAAAATTATATTTTATTAATTTGATAATATCGATAAAATATTTTGATCCATCATAATTTATATTTTTTAATATGTTCATAATTTTTTTGTACCAAAAATATTTGTGATTGAAATTAGTTTTAATTGCAACGATTAAAATAAAAAAATTATTTACCTGATGCTTACACATTAATATTAATAATTAAAATATAATTGAATCATTTTGAATTATTTTTAATTATTATACTGTATCACATAATTTTTTGAATTGGGATCATTATTGATGGTATGTAATATTTGGGAGACCTCACAACATTTTTTACCTTTTTAAATGTACAATATTGACACTCCTCCCCCTATATAAAGTCAAACATCCTCCCCAATTTCATCAAAACTAACTAGAAAATATTCTCATCTAAACTATTCCAAAATAATCTACCAATGACCCTCACCTCATAGTAGAGTAATCAAATTAGGCATAATCTAATTAGGGAATCCCATTAGTTCAAACAAAAGGGATTTCCAATAAAAGTGTTAACATTCTTAAATATCCATTTATGTTTTATTTCTTTCTCCCCAAATTAATTTTATCTTATAAAATTTTTACATATTATTGTGAGAATCTGAAATATACAATTTTTTTATGTTATATATTCTTCAATTACCTATCAGAAGTTCAATAAATTGTTTATTGAAATTATCACTCATATGTTCGGTGGACTACCGCCTCATGAAACGACCCGGTTTGTTTCCCCAATACCACTACTAATGAATGGAAACTATGATGGAATTTTTTTCATATGATATGTATATATATATATATATATGATATTTAGGATTTCATGATAATTATATTATTTTTACATACATATTACTTGATGCATTCTATTTTGTTTGTGTGTGATAATATCATATGTGGATGTGTGGACTACCACATATGAACAATGATATCATATGTTCAGACATTACATGGTATATATTATGGATGGGTTTAACAATAATTTGTGACATACATAAAACATATGGTATATTAATGACATAATTACCATTATGGAAATATAAAATTTTATTTTCATTAATTCCATTTTGACACTTAAAATAGATATAATGTCGTTTTAGAATGTGTGGAAAACTGCCTCTTCAACGCAATGTGATTCATTTAAAATCACAATAATTACATATAAAATTGCATTTTATTAAATAACATGTTATTTAAAATATTATTATCATTATTCAAAGTTAATTTATACTCAATTTCATTCAATATTGATTTTTGAAAACTGAATACATTACTCATGCTTGGTATGACCTTCTCTCTCCATGATTTTTTTGCTGGTTGATTTTTACTATCCATTTTTTATGATTGGATTAAAAAGTAAAATTGATTTATAAATATGTCGAATATCTCATGATAAATATTCATTATATGGTTTAATATTAACCCATTTTACAATAGTTAAGCTCAAAATATGTTTTTATCACATAAAAAGAATATGTTGAAAACACTATACCTAAAAATCATCGTTTAAGTACTGGTATAAAAATTGAATCAAATGAAATAAAATTACTAATAAACATGAAAAACTTTATGAATTATGTTAATATTTAACATATGATCATTATCTATGATTATGAACACACACATGTCATGTTCAACTCATGGTAATGGATTTCATTTCATTCTCCATTCATTAAGGCATATGTTGATGGTATACACACATAATGATTTTGGAGTTGTTTATATAGTCCATCTGAAATATAATATAATGAATTTATATATTTTCATGTTATATTGTTTATTTATATTTTTATTTATTTATGGGGATTATTATTCTATATATATCAATGTGGTATGGTATGATTTGATCTAAATATCTATTTATTTTCCTCAATGACATTATTCTTGACATTTTTTTATATTTATATATCGTGATATAAAATTATTATATAGAAAATTTTATTTTTATTTTGGAATTTTTATTCCACTGCAAGCCTTCATGTTAAAAAAAGAATCCACTCTTTTAATTTATTAGTAATTTTTTTTTAAAATAGGTTTTGTAGTTAGTATTAATATTTCAATAAAATAATACGGTATCTTAGAGTGAAAATGAAATATTATGAGTTAATATTGAAAATTTGATTCTTTTATGTATTATGATTATATAATGGTACTTGGAGATTTTATTGTATGTTCCCTGATAAACCAATTATGGATGTTTCTATGTTAAACCAACAATGTGTGGGCCCATGATATCCATCAAATTTATTGGGTATGAATGTACTATCTATGGATATTCAATTTATAAGAGTGACAAGTATGGAAGTGAATTTCATTGTTAATCAAGTTAAAATTATAATAATTATAATGATGTCCCAAGACACTAATATGTTTTATCTATGATTGGTATAGTTTTTGTGGAATTCATGTGTTTACAAAAAGGGTATGAAATGAAATTATTTTGAAAATAACGTTATTAATACATTACAAGGGTTAATAATATTACATTATACTAAATATTAAATGGTTTTAAATATTTATTAATGGTTAAATAATTTGATTCATTTTATATCCCTTACCAAAAAATTTATTATCTTCCCATGTTTTTTATATTTTTCATAGAACCTAAGACTGATTATTAGATAAAAAGAATCCAAGGTGTATTTTATAATGATTTATAATAAAAAAATTAGTGTTTCAAATAATGGAAAAAATGACAGATTTAAGAAGAGTAAACATTGGGGTTTTTTGTTTTTTTATATTCGAGTTATTTCCAAATTATCTAAATATCAAAACCTGAAATGATCAAAAATGTTTAAAAAGTAATACTCTTGAATAAAAATCAAGATTATGTAATTTTATAATTATATTTCTTCTATAACGGGAAAATGAATCATCTGAAAATTAATAGTAGAAATTTTTTGTATATTAGAGATACATAATTTTCTAAGGAATATCTCATTAGTTTTAAAATTTTCATAATGAATATTGGGTCAAAAAAATATATACTTATGTCATTTCAAACACAATGAAATTTGTCTAAATGCACGCCAAAAAAATATTATGTTTCATTGACTAAAAAATATTGAAATAAATAAGATAATAGAGGTGTATAGAATATACAGGCATCATGCTGCAAAACTATAGTTTCATTCTCCATGATATATCTTCTAAAAATCATCACATTCCTATCATGCTAACATTTTTTTTATGAAATTATATTCTCATGAACTTATAACAATAGAGATGAATACTGTAGGATATGGTGGAGATCTCATAATAAAGGTGAAATTTTCATATATAAAAAGTATCAATTGAATACATATTTTAATAAATATCTACAATTTTATAAATACCATTGTTAAAAAAATATAAATTATATATATAATTTCATATTATTATATAGTTTCTCATAGAAAACTCATAGATGTTAAAAATTAAAATAATTAAAACATTTAAATAATATTATATTCAAAAATACCATAATATATTTCAATAATAATGTTTTAGTGTAAAATAAGTATTTTGAATAATAATATATTTAATATGTGATAATATATAGATGTTTAAAATATGGGATTCCTTTTCAAAACTACTTTGTGAATGAAAAATTAAAATTACACATTGTTGATTTTAAAATGAAAGGTTATGATCTATGTTCATACCAAGTCCTCCACACATGATTGTAACCACTAATAATAAAGTTTATTAAATCAAATAAATTATTCAATAACATAGACAATGTTATGTATAATGTAACTACCTACAAGCTAATTTATTTTCTAGACAACCTCTATCATAGTTATTTATGAGAAAATAGATATAAAATTAATAAGATGTGTATTAATATACTCTTATTTAAAATATAGGATTAGTTATAACAAAACCATATATCAAAATAAAAGTATAACACTGTGATTTTAAATGGTGAATATATAGGTTTTTATGCAATAAAATATATGATCAACTTCAACTGATAAATTTTGTTGTTTCCATCCGTGATTAGTGATGAAATTATTATTCAATTCTTCTAATTATATATTTTTTTAATGTTTTTGAAGGGTACTGTAATGATAATTATGTTGCAGATAATTATTTTTATATATTCATATCATATATACTTCATTAAATATTTTTAAACTTGACACTTCTATGAATTTAATCTTACATTCTCTCAAGATATCTATTGAGGTGTATTCATAATTAATTCCATATATTGATCATCATTTATAAAATAATTAAATTTTTATTAATTTCATTTAATATTTTGACACTAGTTATCAATATAATTAATATTTTACTATTGTATAGGCATGGAATGTTAAGGTCAAGAATTGTTAATAATTGAAATTATCTCATAGATGAACAAAAGAATTATCTCATGGAGGTGTGAAAGGAGTGGAATTGATGATAAATTTGGCACGGAATAAGACAATGTGAATTAAATCTATTCATCTACACTTCTCATGTAATATATGATTCCTTCACATGGAAGATCTACTATCTTCTCAATGATGATATTTTACAAAAACCAACACATATTACATATCCATATTTTTGTCTTCGCACAAATGAATGGGAACTAAAAAATAATAAAACATCTAATGGTAGAGAAAATATTTCTCTAGAATAAAATATCAAAATTAATATCCCCCTAATTTAAAATATAAATTGTTTCTAATATTGTAAAAATTTATGTTTTCCAACATATTCAATTGTGCGTTCTTGTAGTATGTTAGAATAAATTAACTATATATAAATAATTTCTAATGGACTTTCATATCATAGAATATACAACACTTAGATAAATTTTATATTGTATTTGTGGAATATGGTCCCTATATACATTTGTTATCATTAATACCTTCATTATATTTTAGTATCTCCTTTATGGAATATCTCTTCTCACATGTGTATAAAACATTTCTTCATATAAAATATAGTACTTGATCAAGTTATTTTTTACATTATAGAAGGAATATTTTCATCACATGGAAGAAAGATTATTATTGTAAAAGATCCATATAATTAATATTTTCATAACATACAAAAAATATTATATTCTTCCAAAATATCATAGAATTTCACAGTAATTAAATAGTCATAATTTTTTATTATTAAATCAAGTAATTGTTAGACTACACCTGCAACATTACTTTTTAATGATAAAAAATCATAACATGAAATTACTATAATGTAGTTGGCTATTTTCAAGATATTGTAACATTGTTAGATTTTTTGGAATAATGATATTACAAAAAGCTTAAATAAATTTTTTATCCACTATTTTTATTATAAAAATGATATGAATAAACATTAAAATTAAACAGAAACTAATAATGATAAGAATAAAGAGATTCGATTTAAAATATGATTATATATTTTTATAAAAATATCAAAAATTACCCTATTACATAACCTAATATGAATCAAAATAAACACTATCTTCATAATGGTTTAATAGATTAAGGAATTTAATTACCTTAAATTTGTTAGGTGAAGATGAGAACAATGTTATTGGAACATGTGGATGAGGAAATAATTGTAGTTTTAATGGGTCAATGATTCTCTCATCTAGATAATTCCAAAAAAACATGTTGGTTTATTTGTGGTAGAGGTATGTAGATTGGTCCTATGTACAGAGATAGAGGGAAGGAAAATATGATTTTTAGTGTAAGTATAACTCTCAGTAATAAAATTAAAATAAAAACCAGTCTCGATTCAAACCTCATAATGTTCATGAATTCATATTTGACCATTAAAATATTGAACATGAGGGGAGATAACACATTAAACATTTTGACCGATGACTTGAAATACCTGGGGAGGGTTTTATATTGACTGCCAAAAATCTATATATCAAAAAATAGAATTCATATCATAATTTTTGAAAATTAAACTCAAATAATCAGTAATATCCCAGTTGATAACTCCACTTTCCTATATTGATTATTGACATCACTAATGACTAGATAATATTTTATAAGTGTTTTATTTTTAAAAACATGTAAAATAATTTATAATATTTTAGAACCTTATTTAAAAAAATTAGACTAATCCTCTAAAATATGACAAAAAATCATCATTAAACTATTCATAGAAAACAAGATCTCTATGGAAATCAGTCAGAGTACCTATATATGAATGAGATGATAGATGGGAAAATATTTACAGATTCCTTTGAATAATGTGAAATATCATTCCTTCTATATCCATATGAATATATCATTATTTTCACATAAACCATCAATTTTCTTGTTCATATGATAATATTTTAAAATAATATGTCTTAATGATGAGAAACAATATGAACTATAGTAAGATCTATTTATTCATCTCAAGAAGGATCCCCATAAGCATCTAAAATGAATAAAAATTCAATGATAATATATATCACATAAATCATTAAAATAAAATCAAATTATTTCCATGTAAATAAATAGAAATAAGGATAAAGTTTTATAATAGATGGTCTTGGTAGAGACTATATTCTTCAAAATTTATATATAAACAATAGTGGTTCTATTATAAAAGATATTACTTAGAGAACATAAATACTTTTAAATCAATATTTTCAAAAAAAATATTGATATGTGATCCAATAAGTAATTATTCATCATGATTACGAGAATTCAATCCAACTATAATTGTTTTAAATGGTGCAACCTAAATTTATTTTCAATTTAAATTTTCCCATAGAATGATAATTTATGATGTCGATGAATATTTTGAATGTAATTTACATGATTCTTAGGTTAATTCACAACATTAGAATCACCATCAATGACACCACCATCATAACTAGAATTTGTAATAAATAATAACTTAAATCGTTGAGACTTCTCACATTAAGATGAATATTTATTCTCTTTATATTCATTATCATCAATATTACTGTCCTATTCATCATTGAAATTTGTAATAGAGTGTTTAGTTTCAAAAAAACCATTTCAACATAGATTGAAATCATAAAATTGATTTGTTTCGGGAGTGTCCTTATCTCTAATGTAAACATTCAAATATTAGTCTCTTCACGTAAAAAATGGAGAAGAAGTTCTTCATTAATATAAAAAATTTCTATAAATTTATTAATATCGCTCACCTTCAACACATTCATACTGTAACAGCCCTAGATTTTATGAAAAATATTCTTTTTAATTTCACTAATGTCTTGTGTTGTACGCTACACCAAAAGGAGCTTGCATCCTTGACTTTCCTTGCATTACACTCAATCACGACCTTCCTCGATAGCGTGTGTAGTACGCAATGACGAGTTGCACTAAACAACAATATGCTATTAAAATATTATTAAAACTAGCTGTTATGAATAGTAATAACCACTTTTTGAATTTTTTTAAATTTTATTTTTCAAAATTTAATTCATTTTTGGATTCGTAGTATCGAATTTAGCCTAAGGTGAATGTTTTTTGCTTTTCGGATAACTTTTATATTTTGATGAATAGTAAAAATTACTAAATTTTAGTTAAAAACAACTTTTTCAATCGAAATAATTAATAGTGATAAATTATTAATTTGAGTGGTTTTAAAGTATATTTAGAATATATTTTTACAATTTAATACAATTTTGGTCAGTGGATGTAATTTCATATTTAAACCAGACATAAAAGAGTGTCAATCTTTTGATAGATATTGTTTCTTAAAAACACACTATTTGATTTAACAGTGGGATTTAATTATAAAATTAATTAATGCAACTTCTATGATATAAATTTGGTAAAATATACTTCATTTTTGAATTCGGAATATGAAATATAGCTTAGGATGAAATTTTGGCATTGTTCTGAATAACATCAATTTTTGATGAATAGTGAAACTACTAAGTGGTAGTTAAAAAAACTGGATTTTTCATAAAACATAATTTACCACTTCTGTGAATGGAATTTCAAAAATACGAGAGACACGGTTGATGTCAGTAAGTAAAATGTGGGTCAATGAGATGAAAATAGTTTTTGGTGAATAGTAACTTTTTACTTTTATTTACCACGGTTAAAAGTAAATAGGGTAATTAAGGGTAAAAATGATATTAATATTATCCTAACACATGTCCTAATCCTTTTGGACAAGTGTATCTCGAAACAAAACAAACATAAGTGTAAAATATTATCATTTAGGCCCACATGGATTAGATTAGGACATTTATTATTAATTTATTTAAAGAAGGGTTCAAATAGTTAAAATCGATGTTTAATAAGTAAATAATTTTTAATATGGGGTTATACATAAGATAAATTCGACTATAAATATTCATTAAAAAGATAAAAATATTTCCTACATAATGGTATTTTATTTGTAATTTTTAGACATTATGTAATTTAATTTATTTATGACACAATGATGATGCAATAATTATCTTATTAATGAAATATTGACATAATTGATGTTATAAACATCCAAATAAATGTCATTTGAGACTTTTTATGAATTCCACTAATTTTATTGGTTACTATGATATATTAGTGTTGATTTAATAAACTTTTTTCGAACATATAATTCTGTTATTATTTTCACAAAAATCATATATCAAATAGTGTCAAAATTGACACAAAATAGTTTTTAAATCAAATATTATATTATTAATTGTTATTTTATTCCTAAAAATCTAAGATTCGGCCAAATGACTTAGATAAGGTTATATATATTAATAATAAACAATTTGGGGTTCGTTTCGCTTCTTATAGTAAATTTATTAACCTTACAGTGTAACAACACTAGAAGACATGGTAAAAGTAAAATTATTTAACTTAATGTTAAATCTAAATGATAAGGTTAAACTAAGAACCTAAACATGTCTAAATTCTATTGTATGATATGATTTCGACCCATCCCCACTTTAGCTTCGAAATAAGACCATTTGGAACCATTATATACCGAATTTGAACTTAATATAAAATAATATTTTGATATTTTCCTAAGATGCCCCTCTCCTCCCTTATAAAAGGGCACCTCCTTCCTCTCCTCCTCACACCAATTTGAGCCTTCAAGCCCGGCCAACCCCTTCCAAAATCTATTCTCCACTTCCCTAGTATCATCCTAGAGGTCCTGGTCTTCTTCAAAGACCATCCTTATTTCTTTAAGTGGAGGTTAAGAAAAAACACGTCAAAAAGAGGTAATATCCATTACTGATCTTTTTCAAATTCGTTCTTCTTCAACTTCTTCTTCTTTAGTTGTTTCATGATAAAGTAATAACATCATTATTTATTATATACTGATATGTTATTATAAATATGAAACAACTCTAATTAACCTTCTATGCATCCTACGGAAAAAGGAAATCACCGCGCGTGCGTACGTACGGAATACCGTCTCCACGCCGTGGTGTAATCTATTTTCTGCCACCACCTTAATGGGATGGGTATATTGTGTAATGAGTAACTATATATGATTATAATGAAGTTATATTGATACTGAAATAGTATACATACACTTCAACACAATTCCACGACCATGGGAACGATATCATCGCTCGTGCGTACGTACGGACTACCGTCTCCACGACGCGATGAGATTCATTCTAAATGATTAACCATTTATGAATGATTATAAAGTATATATAGTAATTACTAATGAAATATATGATATAATAATGATACTATATTTATTTATATTTATGTCATCTACTTAATTCCATTCAATACAATAATGAAACGAAAACAGCGTTCATGCGTACGTATGGACTACGGTCTCCATGAACGGTGTATTTCTTTCCATTTACTGATTTATTATATATATGTATATTCTGAATATATATATATATAAATCATGTTTTATATTCTGGAATTAAGTAATCATGATCTAAGTAATCATTTGAATAATTACATGTTAAAAACACGAACGACAAATGAGACGATTTTACCTAAAACGATACTTTATCATTAATTTACAAAAGAACGGGTAATATAAAGTCATAAGTGAACAATATATGATATCATAACAATTAATATGATTCTTTAATAAGTAAATGAAATTATTTAAATCATTATACAGGAGGTTCGGACACTTACGAAGCAAATCGGACCTAAGGTAAGGGAAATATCACAATCTCATTTTTATCTGGGATTGTTTATATTTTGGCATTTACTGGGGTGTATTTTATCATCCACATCCATGTTCCCTAAATATGTAATATTATTTCCATCCACCTACAATTTTTTTTAAATCCAATTTTACCCTTCGGTGAGTTTTTAGTAAAAGATATGAAAGGAATCTTTTGTCGTTTTTCGTACGAGGTACTTTTTGACTTTTTCGACAAAAGTACGAAGAATGTTTTTTTAACTTATACGGCATGAATGGATTTTTAAAAAATTATTTCTGAGAAGAATCCTTTACAAGTTTTCCTTTTTATTTTTAATCAACTTCTTTTAGTTTAAAGTTGTATGACATGTTAAGAATGGAAAAATGTTTTTGAAGAAGAAAGGATATTTTCCTCAAGAATGGAGTTCAAGTTTTAATCAAAATTATTTTCCACCTAAGATAATAAAGGGTACTGTTTTTATCCCTATTATTACATTGATTTGATTATGTTGTGATGGAATTATTTTTATGAATTCCTTTATTGTATATGAATTGTTTTATGATGTCATGATGTTTATGATTCCCATTTTTATTGCATGGGTTATGCAATGATGTATGGTTTATGATTTTGTGGCACACATAAGAATGGTTTCATTATGAGATGGGTGGGACCTATATCTCCCTCCAATTAATTGGATAAATATTTTATATCTCATGACATAGACATGGCTGGAATGGTAGGTTATACCGGTTTAGTGAAACAGGACTGAAATGAGGGTGTCTCGGTTCAGAAATGGACTTTGTCCACTAAGATAGTCTTGGAAATGAGTCTTGACTAACAAGAAATGATTCCTTATTATTATGTCTGGATTCCACAAAGTTTCATGTTTTATGTTATGATTACTGTGATTACATTTCACTGCCATGATTTACCCCATGTTATGAAATTATGATCTCTTTTGCAGGTTAAGATTTCCAAAAGTTATGTGCTTATGTATATGATGTGATTGATATTTCTTTTGTTTACCCTTACTAAGAATTTGAGCTCACCCTTTTATGTTTTCTTTTCCCCAGGATATAATGAAAGGTTTTAGGTATAAAAAAAAGAAGATCTTTATCGGAGATGTTGAAGATCTTTCACCAGGATTAGAAGATTATATTCCGAGTTTCCAAAGACACTAAACTATTACGATCCTTGTGTGTGTGTTTTTGTTATGTACTAAGTATTCCACAAATGTAATGTAATGTCAATGTACGTCAGTCTTCGGGTTTCTATAGTTGGTATCAGAGGAAGGGTTTAGTCAACCTTTGGAAACAAGGATGCGAAAACGTTAGTGAGATCCCTAGAGATATTTCTAAGGTATGTCTAGGTATGTCCCTAAGGTTAAGTATACGTATAGGTTATAGTCCTAGAATTGCGCTAATGATCTTAGAATTTAACCTATGATGTTAGATATTGAGGGCACTCCACCTTTATTATGTTGTTTTCCCTAGCATAATTTTTGCCTCTCACACTATTCTTTTTGGGTTTTAGACGATGGCTGGAACCCGAAGGAACCGTGTTGATCAATGCAATGGACAATGCAATGATTGTCCTCCTGAACAAACAAATGTTATGGGAGATGGAGTGCAAAATCTTATTGTTATACTTACACAAGCTATGAATCATTCTGGACATCCAAATGAGAAGAGAGGGGAACAATATTCTATTAAGTCTTTCATGAGGCAATGTCCACCTTCTTTCAGTGGGTCTTATGATCCACTTGTTGCTGAACAATGGATCAGTACTACTGAAAAGATATTTTCAGTTCTTCAATGTTCTGAACATGATAAAGTCATCTTAGCAGTATACCGTTTGGAAGGTGAAGCTGATCAATGGTGGAATCATATCAAGAATACGAGGCAAAGAGATGAAATTGAATCCATGGAATGGGACGAGTTCAAAAACTTATTTTTCAATAAGTACTTCCCTCATATTCTTCGAACAACGATGGAGAAGGAGTTTCTTGAACTAAAGCAAAAGGATGATGAATCTGTTGGTATATACGAAGTGAATTTTACAAGGCCTGCAAGGTATGCATCTGGATTTATCATGCAACCTGAAAGTAAAGTTGATCGATTTTTTAGTGGCATAAAACCAAGTCTTCGAAGGGCATTATCTATAAGAGACTTCAGTAGTGATGAAGAAATTGGGAATTGTGCTATCAATGTAGAAATGGACGTTGGTGTTACATATCCATCTCATGGTTTTGACACGAAACGAAAGATGGAGTTCAAGGAGAAATCTCAGAATAATGGTGAAAAGAAGATGAATGTTTCCTTATGCACAATGTGTGGAAAGAAGCATGGTGGAGATTGTATTAAAGGGACTAGAAAATGTTTTAAGTGTGGAAAAGAAGGTCATCGAGCAGCTGAGTGTCGAGGTAATGGAAAAAGGGTTTCTAATGATGTGAATAAAGCAAACACTGCAGAGAACGCACCACCAACACTTCAATGCTTCAAGTACAAGGAAATGGGGCATTATGCTAATAAATTCCCTAATCCAAGGGTTAGTGATGATCAACATGAGAAACCACTTAAGTCAAAGGACAAAGGGAAGTAACATGCGATCACTATTGGCGATGTTGAATATGACAACGATGTGGTGGAATGATTAAGTGTTTATGTAATGGGATTCTAAAATAATGTGGTATCATAAAGTATTGGAATATTTATGTGTTGGTCTAATGTGGTATTCCAAGTGATTCAGATATTTTTGGAAATATGATGATATGCAAATAATGAAGGGAAAACGAGAAAATGAAATGTTTAACAGTATTCATGAGCTCATGATTGATATAAGGACTATGTGATATCATGGTTTCAGTATATAGAATTTTGACGATTTTGGTATGTGGAAGGTGTTAACTTTTAAATGCATTCATGTTTTCACTAAGGTTCAATTGGTATTAAAGAGAATACATGATTAAAGACTTTGAATGTTTGGAATGTGACCAACAAGACATATCTTATGATATATGGGGATCAACGATGGTATTAAATCTCTGGTAATTGTTTTCACTGTATTATGAGAGTGGATTGTAGTATTTTGGATAAACATAATGATTGGAATGGACTATGTTGGACATAAGTTAGTATTGTTTAAGGATAGAAATTTTTTTGATATTATTGCTGGGATGTTATATTAATATAGTTTTAGAAAAAGGACAACCTGCAGGACGGGCGACAGCCCATCGCGTCGGGCAAGGCTGTGGGAATCGAACCCACAATCGAAGTGCGAATGGCCTTTATCGCCTACCACTGACCTACAAGAAGTCCCTGTTTAGTAGAAACTAGTTTTATTATATTAAGAAGTATGATATATGAATTATAAGTCCATTTTAGGTACCATATATGATTAATCTCACTATAGAATGACTTATGTATATTTAATAACTTTTGCTAACCTTTTGTTTGAGACAGATGGAATGACCCGTCATTTTATCACATGATCTGTTAACACTTCACGAATAACAAATTCAACTTCATTTATTTAAGAGATGAAGTGGAAATTGTTCAAGGCACGAACAACAGTGAGATTGTACCAAAATAAAGTAAGTATTTATTCTAATTCAAATTCTTTAACTTTAAGGAAACGATCTTGAAAAACAAAAATGATGTCCTAGTGCTCTTATATCTGATTAATCAGATGGTACCTTAGATCGTCACAAATTTATGGCTTTGTGATTGCTAGCTTTTCCATATCCATGTTCTCTACCACTCTCAATCAGAACATGATGGTTAGATTTTTCTTCCATATCCATATCTTCACCTATGTGGAAACCCAGTGATTAGATTATTTGGGTAACCGTTACGTTTCATACTCTCGTTTTTAAAGATTGGTTTTGGTATTCCTTTTTACGATGTGGGTTTCGATTAAAGAAACTTTCGAATAGTAAACCATTTATAACCCTGGCGAATTTCGAGGGAAAAATTCATTTTAAGGGGGGTAGAATGTAACGGCCCAAGATTTTATGAAAAATATTTTTTTTAATTTCACTAATGTCTTGTGTTGTATGCTACACCAAAAGGAGCTTGCATCCTTGACTTTCCTTGCATTACACGCAATCGCGACCTTCCTCGATAGCGTGTGTAGTACGAAATAACGAGTTTCACTAAACAATAATATGATAATATAATATTATTAAAACTAGCTGTTATGAATAGTAATAACCACTTTTTGAAATTTTGTAAATTTTATTTTTCAAAATGGAATTCATTTTTGGATTTGTAGTATCGAATTTAGCCTAAGGTGAAATTTTGGTACTTTTCGGATAACTATTATATTTTGATGAATAGTGAAAACTACTAAATTTTAATTAAAAACAACTTTTTCAATCGAAATAATTAATAGTGATAAATTATTAATTTGAGTGGTTTTAAAGTATATTTAGAATATATTTTTACAATTTAATAAAATGTTGGTCATTGGATGTAATTTGACATTTAAACCAGACATAAACAAGTGTCAATCATTTGATAGATATTGTTTCTTAAAAACACGCTATTTGTTTTAACAGCGGGATTTAATTATAAAATTAATTAATGAAACTTCTATGATATGAATTTGGTAAAATAGACTTCATTTTTGAATTCGAAATATGAAATATAGCTTAGGATGAAATTTTGGCATTGTTCTGAAAAAACATCAATTTTTGATGAATAGTGAAACTACTAAGTGGTAGTTAAAAAAACTGGATTTTTAAAAAAACTTAATTTTACCAATTCTGTGAATGGAATTTCAAAAATAAAAGAGACACAGTTGATGTCAGTAAGTAAAATGTGGTTCAATGAGATGAAAATAATTTTTGGTGAATAGTAACTTTTTACTTTTATTTACCACGGTTAAAAGTAAATAGGGTAATTAAGGGTAAAAATGATATTAATATTACCCTAACACATGTCCTAATCCTATTGGACAAGTGTATCTCGACCAAAAACAAACTTAAGTGTAAAATATTATCATTTAGGCCCACTTGGATTAGATTAGGACATTTATTATTAATTTATTTAAAGAAGGGTTAAAATAGTTAAAATCAAAGTTTATTAAGTAAATAATTTTTAATATGGGGTTATATATAAGATAAATTAGACTATAAATATTCATTAAAAATATAAAAATATTTCCTACATAATGGTATTTTATTTGTAATTTTTAGACATTAAGTAATTTAATTTATTTATGACACAATGATGATGCAGTAATTATCTTATTAATGAAATATTGACATAATTGATGTTATAAACACCAAAATAAATGAAATTTGAGACTTTTTATGAATTCCACTAATTTTATAGGTTACTATTATATATTAGTGTTGATTTAATCAACTTTTTTCGAACATATATTTCTGTTATGACTTTCACAAAAATCATATATCAAATAGTGTCAAAATTGACACAAAATAGTTTTTAAATCAAATATTATATTACTAATTGTTATTTTATTCCTAAAAAACTACGGTTCGGCCAAATTACATAGATAAGGTTTTATATATTAATAATAAACTATTTGGGGTTCGTTTGGCTTCTTATTGTAAGTTTATTAACCTTATAGTGTAAGAACACAAGAAGACATGGTAAAAGTAAAATTATTTAACTTAATGTTAAATCTAAATGATAAGGTTAAAATAGGAACCTAAACTTGTCTAAATTCTATTGGATGAGAGGATTTCTACCCATCCCCACTTTAGCTTCGAAATAAGACCATTTGGAACCATTATAAACAGAATTTGACCTTAATATAAAATAATATTTTGAGATTTTCCTAAGATGCCCCTCTCCTCCTTTATAAAAGGGCACCTCCTTCCTCTCCTCCTCACACCAATTTGAGCCTTCAAGCCCGGCCAACCCCTGCCAAAATCCCTTCTTAACTTCCCTAGTATCTTCCTAGAGGTTCTGGTCTTCTTCAAAGACCATCCTTAGTTCTTTAAGTGGAGGTTAAGAAAAGGCGCGTCAAAAAGAGGTAATATCCATTACCGATCTTTTTCAATTTCTTTCTTCTTCAACATCTTCTTCTATAGTTGTTTCATGATAAAGTAATAACATCAGTATTTCTTATATACTGATATGTTATTATAAATATGAAACAACTCTAATTAACCTTCTATGCATCCTATGGAAAAAGGAAATCACCGCGCGTGCATACGTACGGAATACCGTCTCCACGCCGTAGTGTAATCTATTTTCCACCACCACCGTAATTGGATGGGTATAATGGTGTAATGAGTAACTATATATGATTATTATAAAGTTATATTGATACTAAAATAGAATACATACACTTCAACACAATTACATGACCATGGGAATGATATCATCGCTCGTGCGTACGTACGGACTACCATCTCCACGACGTGATGAGATTCATTCTCAATGATTAACCATTCATGAATGATTATAAAGTATATATAGTAAGTACTAATGAAATATATGACATAATAATGATACTGGATTTATTTATATTTATGTCATCTACTTAATTCCATTCAATTCAATAAAGAAACGAAAATAGCGTTCATGCGTACGTACGGACTACCGTCTCCATGAACGGTGTATTTCTTTCCATTTAGTGATTTATTATATATATGTATATTCTGAATATATATATATATATATATATATCAATTTTTATATTCTGGAATTAAGTAATCACGATCTATGTAATCATATGAATAATTACAAGTTAAAAACACGAACGACAAATGAGATGATTTTACCCAAAACGATACTTCAACATGAATTTACAAAAGAACGGGTAATATAAAGTCATAAGTGAACCATATATGATATCATAACATTTAATATGATTCTGTAATAAGTAAATGACATTATTTAAATCATTATACAGGAGGTTCGGACACTTACAAAGCAAATCGGACCTAAGGGAAGGGAAATATCACAATCTCATTTTTATCTGAGTTTGTTTATATTTTGGCATTTACTGGGGTGTATTTTATCATCCACATCCATGTTCCCTAAATATGTAATATTATTTCCATCCACCTACAATTTTTTTTAAATCCAATTTTACCCTTCGGTGAGTTTTTAGTAAATGATATGAAAGGAATCTTTTGTCATTTTTCGTACGATGTACTTTTTGACTTTTTCGACAAAAGTATGAAGACTGTTTTTTTTAACTTATACGACATGAATGGATTTTTAAAACATTATTTCTAAGAAGAAACCTTTACATGTTTTCAAGTTTATTTTTAATCAACTTATTTTAGTTTAAAGTTGTATGACATGTTAAGAAAGGAAAAATGTTTTTGAAGAAGAAAGGATATTTTCCTCAAGAATGGAGTTCATGTTTTTAATCAAAATTATTTTCCATCTAAGATAATAAAGGTTACCGTTTTTATCCCTATTATTACATTGATTTGATTATGTTGTGATGGAATTATTTTTATGAATTCCTTTATTTTATAGGAATTGTTTTATGATGTCATGATGTTTAAGATTCCCATTTTTATTACATGGGTTATGCAATGATGTATGGTTTATGATTTGTGGAACACATAAGAATGGTTTCATTATGAGATGGGTGGGACCTATATCTCCCTCAAATGAATTGGATAAAGATTTTATATCTCATGAGATAGACATGGCTGGAATGGTAGGTTATACCGGTTCAGTGAAACAGGACTGAAACGAGGGTGACTCGGTTCAGAAAGGGACATTGTCCACTAAGATAGTCTTGGCAATGAGTCTTGACTAACAAGAAATGATTCTCTATGATTATGTGTGAATTCGACAAATTTAAATGTTTTATGTTATGATTATTGTGATTACATTTCACTGCCATGATTTACCCCATGTTATGAAATTATGATCTCTTTTGCAGGTTAAGATTTCCAAAAGTTATG
This sequence comes from Viscum album, assembly GCA_963277665.1. Lineage (NCBI taxonomy): Eukaryota > Viridiplantae > Streptophyta > Magnoliopsida > Santalales > Viscaceae > Viscum > Viscum album. The sequence continues at coordinate 1,002,730,728 of OY728121.1, read as the reverse complement.
TGCTTATGTATATGATGTGATTGATATTTCTTTTGTTTACCCTTATTGAGCATTTGAGATCACCCTTTTATGTTTTCTTTTCCCTAGGATATAAAGAAAGGTTTTAGGTATATAAAAAAGAAGATCTTTATGGGAGATGTTGAAGATCATTCACCAGGATTAGAAGATTATATTCCGAGTTTCCAAAGACACTAAACTATTACGATCTTTGTGTGTGTGTTTTTGTTATGTACTAAGTATTCCGCAAATGTAATGTAATGTCAATGTACGTCAGGCTTCGGGTCTCTACACATACGATCAATAGGTATTTTAATCTAATAAATATTATCTTAGTTGCTAAAAACATTAATTTTTTCTGATCCAATTATATTAATATCATATTTTCATAATGTATTCGTAATAAAAATAATTTCTTCCAAAGTCACCATATTTTCTACAACCCAAACATTATTCATGGGTTTCCAATTTACAACCAATCTTATGAATGTTGAATTTCACTAACAAAAACCTTCATATGTGAAAGATAAATTCTCCCCATTTTTATTACTACATTGATTTCTATAAAGACTGATATGAGATTTGAATAATGTAAATAATTAATATTTTAAGTATTCTTAATTCAGTCAACTATATTATTATTGATCAATATAAATAATATATATTTTACAAAAAATTTTATATGATGAAGGAAAAAATATATAATTATTCCTTGTAATTCTTAAATACCCATTATTGATATATATTAGGTCTTGTATAAGCTTATGAACTAACCGACATTTACCATAAAACTCCTTAGTATTTGTAATCCTTGGGTTATCACTTCATGTAAGATAAACATTTTTTCATATCTGAAATATAAAATGTTTGATATGATTATATATTTTTTAACCCACATATTATCTTTCCGAAAAAATAATTTTTCATTTTACCTATAATTTTTTTAAAAAAATTATCCCTTTTTGAAAACATTCACAAAAATCTATTATTCTCATCCATTTCAAACATAATGTTGACATAAAATTCCTTAATTAAAATCAAATAGATGTGTTGATCTTTTCAGGTAGTCCACTCATTCCAAACAAGATCATTGATATCATTTTACTCCATAGACAAAATCATCAATAAATATTTGACATTTATTTCCTTATTAGAAACAAATTATCATCTCACAAACTATCTACAATTTTCCATCCATCAAATGCTCAATCCCGGGAGACAAAATTCATGAGTGGTGTCCCTAATCTCTTTATGGTTGTGTTAATTTTCATGGGAATTAGATTTAACTAAATGGATTAATTTTCTCAAATAAAATTTTTTATGAATACAATAGTACAATTTGAATGACTCTTCCATATGATGGGTGTCCATTCTTGAATGAAATAGAATTTTTTAAAAAAAAATTATAAGAAAAATTTTTATATAGAAAATAAATATAAATTTTAATCACTACACTACCCCATACAAAATACAATTCACTGAAAACTATTTCCAAATCTATTTACCTTCTATAATCCCATAGAATTTATCTACCATGTATAAATCAAATGTGATAAATTGGACAACTTAGTGGATGAGGTAAATGAAACCTAAATAATATAAGAATGGCATCCCTCCACATGGCTATACATGTCACCATCCAAAATCTGACATAGTACCCCATAGTAAAAAATATATAAACTGGGTCCTGACACTAAAAATGATGATAGGAATTTATAGTAAGCTCAGAAGGCAAGAAATGTAAACACACTCCTTGTAAAATATATAAATATTGGATCTACATTATTCAAGTTAGAAATACATGATCCAAAATTATTATATATAGTATTTTTAATAAAACTAAATTGGATCCCTATAAAATCATTTTTGAGAGATTAATATTTCCCTATTTAAAAGGAATATAATAACCATAAAATATTTTTAGTAGAAATCCCCATTTTATAAAAAAACCATTAATGAAACTATTCAGGTAATATATTTAATTCACTCTATAATAACATTTTAAATTTAATTGAAATAGGGTCATGAAAATTTATAGAATAAATAACTCATGGATATATAAGAAAAAAAGGAAAAATGAATAAATCAAATAATAATGAACTTCAAAATAATCCTCATGGAAATGATACTCTAAGGATCACTATGGCTCAGGGGAACCTATAAATGACATCACTAATTAGGGAAACCATAATTTGGTGAAAATAATTTGGCAACATTGTCCAATATAATAAAAATAATATTTACCTCAATATTAATGACTATTGTATAATAACCAACACAAAAATATGATCTCCAACCAAAGAAAAATGGTTTTTTGATATGTTTTTAACCACAATCATTATTATATTACAATAATCCAATACAACACTATGAAATCCCAAAAATTAACATAATCACACAAGACCAATTACAACCACAGGATAATATTGGATAAAATATCAATCCCCATTAAGTAAGTGACTACACAATTCAATCAAGGATCTCAATCAAATACAAAAGGTATTTAATAATTTAAATAGAGGATCCAACTTAGAACATAATATATTTTATAGGGATTGTGGAATCATATCTAATTCAAAACTGGGATATTCAAAAGGATGACTACTGTTACCAACAATTATTTTACTCACATAAATTCACACACATCGAGAGAGACAAAATTATGTATATATATGTATTTTCTATTGTATAAATTTTCACAATCTTCTGAGAATTGGTAAACAATGCTATATATATGTATATAAATATATATATATATGATTATAGTCAATGAAGAAGTAATGTTAATATCAATTCTCTACATATTTAGTAAATATAAATTTTATAATTACTTTTTTATACATTGTATTTTAATTATTAATCTGATATTATTTTAAAAAAAACATTTTAATAATTTTCTAAAAAAATAATCTTGTTAGAACCATTAAATTAATATAAAAAATAAATCATAGAATTCATCCAAAAAATTATGACCAATGTTTTAAAATAATTTTACCAACAATTCTTCCAATAGGGTATAACCATTAAACTATAATGAAAATCATGTGATGCATGATTGTCCAATCAAATACGTCTTTATTTTATAAATACATTGAATTTATTCTAAAATAAAGTTACAATATTGTAAAAAAAATCCAAAATCTAAATATATTAAATGATCGGAATCCTGCCATCAATAGAGTATAAATAAGCACATATGATGAGCATCACAAGAACCACACCAAAATCCAGTTTCATAACCCCTAAGAAAAATTATGCATGAAATCATAATAAAAACACTTATAGGGTTCATCCTAGGGATGGAATCATTCATAGGGATAAGAACCCATAAACAATAAAGTAATATGTTGAGGGGGAAACAATGAAAAACTAAATTATCTGACATGTACAAAAAAATAGTATATATGATGGATATTGAGGATGAATGCCACACTTGATGGAGGTCCTCCAATTTATGCATCGGACGGGAAATTGGGTGTGTGAGATAAGGGGATAGTTTATTAATAAGAGGAGAGGGGTAATTTGGAAATAAATTTTATATTTGATCTAGAAGTGTTGATGGTTTAGATATTTGATAGGGAAAACAATGCATAAATTGAACCCCTACACTCAAATTCGGGGATCACACCACATGAATGGGGTGGTAGGTTAGGGAAACCATGTGCTGGATCTGTAAAAAATATTGACACACTCGAATAATTTGATCATGTTTTCTACAAAACATGCACCATCAATGGGCCTATACTTATAATCCATACTATTAATATTATTATTCCAATAAATCATGTAATTAAAGACTGAACCTACGTATATTTTAAATTACAAAATAATTAATAACTTTATTCTTGGTGTGACATATTGAGTTTATATATACTATTTTTTATTCTAGAATTTAACATTTTGAGTAAATTAGGATTTCATAATGAGTTGTTTTGTTTATAGAGGAGACGGATATATATGGTGCTTTAGTATCACCATAATAAAGTCAATATATGATTCTATAACATAATTATTGGGTCAAAAGGGAGATATGTGTGTGTTTTTTAGTCATAAGAGAATTTAAATTTATAAGAAGCCTAATTAAAATTTAGCTGAATATATTTTAAATTCATTATTAGCGAATTGAAAAATTACTAATTAATAATATGATTTAGTTATATAATTATAAAAATATACATATAAGCAATTGAGATCATGTAAGAATTTATGTTCAAGAAATAATATATTCATATATGTAATTCCACATAAGGATGTTAGATGGATGATTGTTCCACCAAATATTGTTCCATAAAAGATAGTGTCATTACATAAACCCTTTTCCATAAGAAATATAAGGGTCTATAGAGATTTAATACTCAATATCAAGTATAAATAAACTTATTTTTAATCCAATTTAATATTAAATTTTTAATAAAATAATTACATAATGAATGAAAATTTTATTTAAAAAATTAAATAATATATACATAGAATGTCATTCTATATTTTTTGTGATATTAATAGAAACTTTTTGGTTACTTTTATATATTAACATGTATCAATGATGTCTATATTCCATTAGACTATGTTTCATCCAGAGACTAAATGGTGAAAAATATCATTCAATAATTTATTATGATTTAGTAGTGGATATAGAAATTGATTTATTCTATGTATAAAACCATGATAATAATTAATTACCTAAATGATTATATATAAAATAATATTATTTTTATGTAACACATATACATTAATATTGACATATAGATATAATAATTACTAAATATAATTTTCTATAGATTAAAAAAATCCAAATATGATTATAACATTAAGGTATTCAAAAATAAAATTATTAGAATTAAGATGTGATTTATATTATTTTCAGGAAAATAGCCACACATACATACACCGAACAATATGTATATCGGTGAGAAATTAAATAAAACAAACTTCCAATATCACCTCTGAAGCTCATTTGTCATACAGTTTGTATATTTATCCAAATATAGTATATAGGTGGTACTCATTGATGTATAGTCTTTTTCCTACTATCCAATAAAACATATATAACATTTATTTTGAATACTGATATTGTTTTAAAATATTTCCATCATAATTTTATTAAATTGGAAAAACCTTGTGTGAAATATAATTATCCAAAAAATTCTTTTTAGAGTCATTTTTCATATGTTTTATAAATTTTATAAATAAATAATGTTTTGATAAACAAAATATTTTTTCAGGAACATATAATTTGAGAAACAAATACATCATTTATAGTTATTTTTATAATTTTGTATGATTATATATTCTTTTAGAAAATTATTTTTTAATTAAAATGACTTAATCCTGTTAACCAAACTCATGGAGATTTTGTTAAATTGTAGTGTGCTTTTGTTAATTATAATGCACGATTTGGAAAATATATGATTGAAAATATATTCGGGATATTCAACTAAAATGTAATTTATAATGAAAACATTTAATACCGAACTCATGAAATCCATTTAATAAATTTTAAAATTTAATTGATTTGTTTAAGAATGAACCTTTCTGATGACTTCAAAAATGGACAATAGTGAAATGTCACTTAATAATAAATACCTTCCTATTGAATATATATTTTTTGAAAAAGTCTATAATTATTTACTACTACTATTTTAGATTAGTCACATTTTGTTATTTACACAATTAGTTGAAATGGTCAAATAGTCATTGTGTTTATCAACTAGTTATCAAAATTTATTTAATTTACTCAAATTTAATTCCTTATACAAAACTATTATCTAATGTTCATCAATTATTATGCTATATATATACATATATTTTTATTGAGATCGAAAAGCATGATGGTCATCCCCATTTCTCATTAATGATTACGTACTAGTTTCTTTTTCAATATCACTTACTACATCATCTATAAGATTATAATTGTGGGTTATAATGGTTTTGGGAATTTAATTACATGATTTTTATAATATTTGTATAAATTTATGTTTTTTATTTTTTTCTACACCAGATTATTTGTGTGACGACTTACACTATTATAAATGAAAACACCCATATGATTTATTTAATTGGATTTATATGCAATATGTTTATGAAAACACATTCAATTATTCTATTTTATTATATCCTATTGTATTTACAAGACTATTATGTATCATTACCATTAATAATTTACACTTTTAATAATTATCAAAGGATTACTATAAATATTGGTTTTTAACATATACAATTGACACAAATAAAGTAAGTGATGACGTCATACTGTTGAATCATACCCAATAAATCCTATTTATTAGAGCATCTCAGTGAGATAGAATCAAAGGCAGTCTCCCTTGACCATTCCCATTCAAAAATCCAATAAAATATTCAAGATTTACTCTATTATCATGATTATTTCAACAACATTGAGATCATGACCTGAACCGTGTAGGTCCAACCACCGCATGAAAGTCTCAATATAAAACTCCTTACACATTGGTAGATTTTTGGTTTATTAAACATTTATTTTTCAATAAGATAATAATATTAAAAATTATATTCTACATTCAATAGAATAATTTTTATATTTACTTTTATTTTCATTATTCTATTGATATTGATTTTTAAAATAGAAACATTATTTTTACATTTTATTAAAATTCAACTAAGTAATATAATTTATTTATTTTTTTAATTTTTTATATTATTAATATTTTATTAAAATATTAGTTTTAATTAATGTTTATTATATATAAATTATAATATAATATTTATGATGTCAAATTTAATTATGATAAGGGTTTAGAAATAGTTATTGATTAAAAAACACAAAATTTCTAAAAAATGTCGATTTATTTTTTAAAAGTGAAATTAAATATTTATATAAAATAATTTTGATAAATTGAATATAATTTATTGAATCATAATGTCAAAATAATCAAATAGTGAATATTTCATGGTTTTTTTAGACAATAAATTTTTTGCGTAAAAAAATTAATATCATACAAATATGCATTGAATGTTATGACATAATAATTTCCCAAAAATGATGTAATAAATACTATACAAGCTTTGAAGCAAATTTTTTTTTAAAAAAAATTAATATAATGTGATTTAATTTTTAATTGAATAATTTTAAAAATCCATTATGAATCCACCAAAACAACTAATATATTTTATGATTTTAAATTCATTTCATTAACATTGTACTTAATTCTACATCAGATAGGTTATTATTTTATTATTTTCAGAAAATGAACTTATAAATTATTGAATTCTTGTCCCGTTTCTCAAAAACCATGGTTAAAAACTGTGATATGTCTTTTGAATTTTAATATTTTTTATGTATTTTCCAAAACCACATTTCTGAAATAATAATGAAATCCTAGCTCATTTATTATACAATCCCACACTAAATCTCATTTCACTTCACTCCAAATAAATTGATCACGAACTTAATCTAACATACACTTTCTAACATTATCCCAAGGATACCCCATGATTTCATGATGCCACCCCCATGCATTTGGAGTCACACATTCAAGTAAGGGATCTTCCACTATTCTATTTTTAATCAAGAACCACTTTTATGATAAGAATTCACAATTCAATTAGTTAATTTTGGGAAATGTTCATCCATTTCCACTTACTATACATTTTAGGTAAAAAAAATTAAGGACATCCTCACTATTCCTATTCCATCCCATAAACCCTTATGTTGACATGTTACCATGTTGTAACTTGGTTAGGGTCTTTTAATTCTCCTCCATATTAATGTTTATTTTCCACCTAATTTCTTTTATAACCAATTTATAATTTCGGGATATGAAGTCCCATATCCCAATTAGAAGCCATTTGGGGTCTGTGTTATGACAGTATAATTCCACTCATATATTTACATTTTTTAAAATTTTCATGTTATGCCATTAGGATGCCAAAATTTTACTATAATTTTCCATGATACTGTTATTGTGTAATCAATTACAATCACACATTCTATCAATGGCGTCCAACTTTGTACACTTATAAAAGCATATCATGATAATTAATTTTATTAAATACTACTTAATCATAGAATATAATATGATAATTTATGAATCCATTTTTTGTGATATATGTGGGACACATAAGCATGAGAATGAAATGAATGTGACTGGTGGGTCCAAAATTATATAACACTCCAATGAATTGGATTATGTTTAGGCTCATGATATGTCATGTTGGGACAGAGAGTGATCCTAATTCCCTTAGAGTAATTTTTAGCACCAATTCTAGACATTTAGCATTGACCTATGTTCATGATGTATTCTTTTAAGTAGTATTCAATAATTATAATGTTTTCATTATTTTATCACATTATATCATGCCTCATTGTTTATTATCATGATTCATACGTATTTTATTACCCATTTATATGGATATTATCTATATTGTATTACTTTCATTATTATATGCCATGTTCATCATCTATTGGACTTTATAGGCCTCCCCTTCTATATATATGTCCCCAGGTTATCCCATTTAGTTGTGTGTATGATAATTTTAAGGATGTTTTCAAAAAAGATAATCTATTTATTATTTTAAATTTTTATTTAATGCACCAAATTATAAAACATGATAGACTTATTGATATTCTTTTTATTATAATAAGTTATTTTTTGTAATAAATCATATATTAATGTGTTATAAAGAGAAGGGTTGTAATTATTGCTATCAAAGTAAATGATTAGTTATTTATGGGATTAGGATATAAAAGCACAATAGATAACATTAAAGAAAAAAATATGTTTAATAAAAAATCCCTAAATTTTTGTAAGTACAGAGTTAGTGTTTTGTCAATCAAATACATCCTTATATTGATACTATAAGTTTATATGTCTCCTAAACTCAATTACATAGTGTTATAACCTGAAAACACCATGTTCCTACTGGACTCGACTTGGAAATGATGCCTGAAAATAGGAATTTCAACACACTATGTTTTACCCACCTATGAGATATTATTTTGTAAATTCATAATATCATTACGAAATATTACTAATATAACAAACAAATCCCACAAATAATATATGATATGTAATATATCAAGGATAAAATTATGGAATCCTTGAAATTTATATGTTAAGGAAATATAATTTATTTATATGTTATACCAATATTTCAATTTCATTCAATTTTTTATTAAATAGTCTAAAAATAACAATCCCTAATTTTTCATTTATTCTATCCAATCGATGGATATAAGAGGAATAAGGTAAACAACCATTGTGATGGGAAATCTGATGACGTCCCTAAGGAGATTCCCAAGCTGATAGGATAAGGAATCATGAAAAATATGATTGTACCCTCTCAAATAACATAAGATAATAATAGAATAAATGATCTTGAGTAGATCCAAGATCCATCTAATATATAATAAGCTGGAATTGAGAGCATTATATGTCACATGCCTCCTACATTCAATGGATCAACTCTATTGAGACGATCTTCTCCATCATAAAATTTTATGAGTGAGAGAAGGTTATATTGGTTGTTTTTTTATCAAAGGAGAATCTAATTTAGTTTGGTCATTGATCAAGAATAAAAATTATAATGGAATGACCGATGTGATGATGTGAAAGGAATTCCATAATTTTTTTATAAATATTTTCCTTGCACTCTCTAAAATAAAATATAACGGAATTTATTGTCCCCATGAAAAAATATAGTGAATATCTATGTATGTATGAAGAAATATTTATAATGCATACATGATACACCTTCAGATTTTTTGTTACTCCTGAATTCAAGTTTGATCGATTATTTTGTGGGACAAAAACAAGTCTATGAGAATCCCTATGTATCGATGAAATTGATACACATGAGTATTTTTTATGTTATTCCCTCAATTTAGAAATGGAGATTGGAAAATAACAATGATATCACAAGGATTTAATCATGTTGTGTCATTTAAATATAGTGGTTCGATGGAAAAATATAATTGTGGTAAGATATTTCAATAATCCACATTCTAATGTTGTGTATTGAAGTACCCTAGATATTTGATATGGTTGAGGATGATATAATTTTAGTGTGGTTAGAATGGACACAAAGCTAGCGATTTCTGATGAGAGAAACACACTGGTTCATTGTAAGAAATGAATGTTTTTTTAACCATCATTATGATATTCGTGGCTTCAACTGTGTTGAACTAGAGATCTTTTAAAACCTATTCACTAAAACAATTAATTTTTGGCCAACCAAAAACCATCAAAAAAACATGGGTGTTCTTTTTCAAACACAATAGATGAGGGGGATCTGGACTATGAAGTGAAGACATGTATTATAGTTACTAATTCAAGAATATAGGATACCTATTTTTGGTTTCTACATATTCATTGAAATTAGTATTTTTTTAGTATAACTGTTTAGTCACCACCATATGGAAATAAACTTTTAATTTTAGTGAAAATGGAAAATGGTTAAATTATTTCATTCATGTATATAAATCCTAATATGTTAAAACATGGGGGATGAACTTCCAAAAAATACTTTTTATACACAATTTTCTGAAAATTGATTTAATTTTGTGCAAGTTCAGCCTTTCACTATATGGACCAAAATTAATGTATTCATGAGAGATATCACTGATTTTATTATGAATCATCCCCTCACCCTATTCAATATTATGGGGGATGATGAACCCACTTTCTCAAAAATATCTCAAAAATTGATATCACTATCCTATGCGAAATAATATATAGTTTAAATGAATGAGTATATAGAAAGGATCATCCTCGAATTCATTCCCATTTTAAGGATAATTATTATTTGGTTCCTGGAGAATTGTATGGGCTTCTTCCTAGAATATAGGATGTCATTAAAATCTATATTATACAACAGAAATTTCCATTATCTAGGACTCTGTATATAATGGATTTTGTGAAACATGATGAGATGAAGAAACCATTAATTGAGAGTGTAGATAAAGGGTTCTAATACCCACGTTCGTAATCATGGGGTGAACTATTCATCTTCATAAAAAAGAATGATTGGTCAATGTGGATTTTCATATTGTTTTGAGCTAAACCAGATCATGATAATTAACATGTGTCGTATACCATATATTGATGAAAAATTCAATAATCTTACAAGATCATAGTATTTCTACAAGGTCGATCTACCAATAGGGTATTACCATGTTATGGTGATGAAGGATATCACGACCATTCTGTTTCAAATAGGGTACGTGGACTATCTGTTCATATTAATGACATTTGGACTCACTAATTCTCTACCAAATCATCATTTAAAGTGTGAATTTATTATTTAGATGTTATCTCACCCAAAATTACTAATTAAATATAATATTCTCATATACTCCAAAGCCGATTAGGATCATGAGAAGCATCATAGCACTATCCCAATGAGATTTTGAATGTTGAAGAATTTCTAGAAATACAAAAAAGGTGATTTTTGGTTTGTGGTAGTCTTGTTGTGGGTTCATATTATCATAATAAATGATATATATATATAAATCCTTAAAAAAACATGTAATTAAAGGATGTTCGAGGAGAACATATGTGCCAAATATATATATATATATATATTTGATGGATTAGATGGTTATTGTAATCGATTTATGAGAAATATCTAGGGATTTTAAAACCCTCAAATAAAGAAAACATTGTAGGGTGTCTTTTTTGGAATGATGAATATAATGATAGTATGAAGGAATCAATGCAGAGGATTATCACCCAACCCTTACCCACACTACCCACATGTGGAGAAAATTTCATTGTATTTAGTGATTGTTTGAATAATTGATTGGGTTTTGTGTTAATGAATAATTAAAATTGTATATATTATACCTCTAATAAGTTGAAATTTCATGAATAGAATTACCCAGTGCATGGTATGGAGTTAAATAATGTTATATTTGTCTTGAATATTTGGTTGAATTATCATTTTGGGGGAATACAGAATTATATACGTATATCAAAATACTCTAGTATATATTCTTAAATAATGATATGAATAAGATCCAAGAATATGGTTAAAGAATATCATAGACAATGGTTGGTCATTTTAAAACCATGTGGATAAATTGAATAATGTTTAAGATTATTTATGTAGAATGGATCAGCCAATTTAATTAATCATTAGAATTTATAATTATTTGGTCCTATTATACATTATTAGGATGGACATGGTTTTAATGAAGTTAAAAATATAATTAATCATTTCACATATGATTACACATATATCACTATTGGATTGGATAACAAACGCTATAAAAAATAATTGATCAATTTAAAAGAAAGTGAAAACCATAGGATAATGTAAATCCTCAATGATCAATGTTAATTAATATGGAGATGTATGATTTGGACCACAACTATTTGTACCATAATATCCTGAGTTAAATAATGATTTTTTGGACAATCCTCAAAGTTCAACCTTCCAAATCCATTCTATAAAGATAATGATGTATCAATATCTTCAAGGGGACAATTAGGGGTACAATATAGAGATGGAGACTTTGGAATATAAAAAAATACGTCATGTATACTATTAAGATAATGTAGAAAGGAAAAACATCAATGGGTGGATAAATCCATTATCCATACCCACTTTGAAATGGGAATCCATCACCATAGACATTGTAACTATATGTACGAATACATCAAGAGAAATTAATTCTATTTATGTTGTGGTGAATCTTCTTAAAACAAATTCACATTTCATTGTGACTTGAGAAAAAATGTCACTTGATCAACATTTAAGGATATAAATTAGTGAAGTTCTTAGGAAGCATGAAACCCCACTAACAATTTTATTCGATCGATTCCCATGATTTACATACAATTTCAAGAATAGTCTTTAAGACACTAAATATCTCAGTATCAGTTTATAATGACCTAACACCACCAAATGGAATCCCATATAGGAATAATTTTCATCAAATCTATCATAGGTTGAACGAATGATTGATTGATTACAATAGAAGATAAACAATAATTATTATTTGGTTGTTTTCTCATACAATAATAGATTCTAGTTATGAATCCAATTGGATCCCTATGAATAGATTTATGTGAAGAGGTACAAAGTGTATACATGATGGGATGAAATGCTCGTGTAAAACATCCCTGTCCTAAATGTACTCAGTAATGAACATTCATTTTCTTATGGTCACACATTTTGTTAAAAAGTGTAAGACCAAGTAATTCATTCCCATTTCGGGGCTCTAGGATTCTTATGATCCCCAGACAAACTTGAGACATCCTTGACTTGATTAGGCATTAATATTAAGACTATTTCTTGGAATAAAATTTAAAATCAAATGATTCATTACATAATGAAGTGTTTTGTTATTACAAGAACCCATCCATAATGAAATGAATCCATAAATCCGATTTATAAGTGTAAATATGTATCATTAGTATTATGTTATTCCCATTGATCTCCCATACCAGTTTCCTATTCAATTTCTTGATCATGTACATTGCTATGATTTTTAGGAACCATAAAAATGAAAATGACCTATCTTGGAGATTCATGATACTCTGATCAGCAGTATTCCCTAGATACTCGTTAATTTATACATCAATATCCAATTTGTTATCTATAGTATTAGAAACATTTGAAGGGCTAGGATAGTTTTAGTGAAGCTGTGATATATTAAATTCATCATTCACAGACCATTATTTTTGATGAAGAGCTATCTAGTAATCTATGGTTCCGATCCTCATCATGACAAAAATGTTTCGAAGAACCTTATTGAGGGATTACCCGGACATTTAATATATCTATGTCCCTACCTGTGAGAGTCTCGTAAGAAAAATGGAACTCTAAACTCCATCTCAAGATGTCATTTGTGTCTATTGGAATATGAATTCAGTCTAGACTAAGCTACCATCATGTGCTCTCTAAACAACTGGATAGACTATGTTGTCTCCTTCATTTGACATCGTTTAAGTGTAGCCACTTCCCCTACCTCATGCTATATATGAGATTAATGGAAAGGACTATAGTATAAGGATTCAAATAGAGTGATATTGTTCCTATCTTAAAATACTTTTTTTATAAGAGAACACAATGGGAGGAATGTTTTCTCAAAAGAACCTCCATATTTATGGATAGATACACATATCAAGATTTATAGAAACTAAATCATATGATTTATCTATACATCATTCTAATGGTGATAGGTTTTGATCAGTTGATCCAATATACCCATGTACTTATACAAACACTAATAGAACCATTAGGTAAAATGGTTATATATATTATATGAAATAGAAAAAGGTTAATGATGATGAAGTATAACATCCCGAGAATAAAACATCCCTAACTCGTCTACCTAGATGTTCACTCGCATAGGTATGAATTGTGGTACCATCATCAAATGGTGAACAAAAAGGAATACTGTGTAATTTCCATGAGGTGATCTATGAAGACTAGTCACAAAATCCACCAAAAGGCCCATTTTCACACTGTAATATATAAAGGCTTTAAAAAATATGTTGGATGATGATGTTACACCATCAACTTTTGATAGGTGTTACACAATGTGATAAAGTAATAAATAATATGTTTTATAATAATCCACAAATACTGGAGATGTAGATCCACTTACATCTTTGTGATATCAGAATGAACTACCAAATATGAGGTATGAAATTCCCACATCAAATAATATCTACTGTTAGGTGGGACTCATACACACACTTGGAATAATAGAGTGTCGTCTCTATTAATGGTACAACATGATGATGTATAATTATTAGAGTCATTGTACCATATGAAATGGACTTCAGAATTCAATTATTTCCCCATTCATGCCTATTCTAGGATAGTAGAGGTAACTACTACGGATGATATGATAGTATGGCCATGGACCTCCTGAATTTCAATTTGAATATCTATGAATAAGGACCTCTTATACCATTCACCACTAGATTAATGATCCACCTATTTATGAGTCTTCTGTCTTAGAGAACAATCTATTGTATTACCCTAACAAGTTGTATGCCCAAACTCAAAATCATATTACTATTGGTTCTCTACTGACATGAACTACATATTATTTTGATCACACTATGTAAAATGTACATGAGGATTTTTTTTCATTGAAAAAGTAAATATTATATCCATGTAGATATTATCTTGAATTTTTTAGTGCTTGAACTACGTAATCTCTCTCAAGGTCATGCATCTTGTAATTCCCCTCATGAGTGATCAACTAATGAGTCACCTAGGAAACAACTAGCTCATCCAGTAACAGGATAGCTTCAATATTGATACTGGATGCATCAAATTTCACTGTATATTTCCTTCTGAGTTCATGAATAATTAATATCAGTGATAAAGTAGAATGTCTCATGAAATCCTAAAAAGATAATTCCCATGATTCTAACCAGATGAGTTTCACAACCTTCATTTTCATAAACCTATGTGGGAATGAATGTCGTGAGATATATTGGATGAATAATCTGCTACATCTTTTAGTTCCTAATAAAAATTATATGTCGTAGATGTTCTTGGATGGTTACCAGGAAAAACATCTCTCATGTCCTATAGATATTCTAAAACATCTCACTATAAGAGATTGTGACCAAAGATGATTTCTTTCTCAATCCAAATGTTTCATATTATGTGTATATATTATCAGTTGTTCTCTCTAAGTGTATTCAAAATGATCTCATGGTGGTCTGTATGGTTGTTCCAAGAGAATGAATACAACATTATGTAATAAAAAAACTACCATAAATTAATCTAGATATGGGTGGAAACACTATACATATTTTCCATGAAAACAGTAGGACCATTCGTGATATTGAGAAACATGAACGAGGTCATTAATAAACTATTCCATATACAAATATTTGTGTAAGGTTTTAATGAAGTCCAAAAATTATCCTAGAGATATCCTGAACACAAATATATCTTTAAAAAAACCTATACCCTCTGAGATAAAAAAATTGGGCGCCTATTCATTGTTGTGGATACTAATTCTCAATCATGAAATAGTTCAATAAAAAATTATCCACACAAAGCCTAAGGATATCATCCACCTTCTTGGAAAAAATTAATGGTGAACCCCAAGAAGAAGTGATCGTGGATATACATCCTTTATCCTTTAGATCCTCCAACTTCTTCATGAACACTAAATGTATCTATGTTGTAATCCAATAAGGAGGAATGGTAACTTCTGACTATCCTTATAAAAGATCTATGGTAAAATATACCTCTCACAAATGATCTAGACCAATGAATTATTCATTTACAACATCCCATAATAACTCTATTAAAATATGGAAAATAACTAGTCATAACTCCCAATCATCTAGGAAATGATTGGAGATATAATCTCTCAAACATCTAAAACACTACTTGTATGGTCCTACCCATTTATCATAAACATACGATTCTCCCTAATTTACATTCCAACCACCCTCTAGTGATTTCAATTTCATCCTTCGATGATAGCTATTTATATGGTCTGGATAGGGAACCAACTAGTCTATTTCAATGATTATATCAATTCCCATGATATCATTTATGAAAATATTCCAAATGAAATGAAACCCAGCTATCTCAATGGGACAGTATATATAACATTGATCACCCTCTGATCAGATACCTAACTTGGGGTAATGTGACGTAAACCCATATTCATGATTGATCCTGAGGAGCAAACTACTTGTGATATCCTTATATATAAATGAGTTAGACAAGCCTATATCAAATAATGTATAAAATAATGTGGGGGATACTAGAATAGTACCCCATAGATTAGATGGTAGGACACTGTTATCCTCTGAAATTGGCTAGAATGCATTTAATTGGTATTTATCATAGCCCTTAGTCACTTCTGGACACTGCTGGCTAATCCCACATTTTTGTCACTATGAATCATGAGTACGATAGAATACTCTTAGACCACCATCTCAATTTGTGTGGTTGGTTATATTCAATCTCCATCTTTGTCATGATATTATATATCCTCCTCCTGAATGAGGCATAAGAGTAGATCTAGGCTCACTAGTCACTAAAAGAAATGTTTTGAAGAAATTATGAATATGGCCCATCTAATTGTAGTTTCTACATTCCACAAGAAATGATTAACAACCCATGTTGTTATAAAATAATTTTGTTTTATTCAGGAATTAAATATTCATATTCATTATGAATGTATACTAAAATAAGTTGAATTTATAAAAATTAAGGAATTCAATCTGATGGAATAGTCACAATAAATTATGAATAGTAATATAACCATTAGCAATACTAATTTTTCCAAGATAATTGTAACTTATACTCTGACATTATAAATAAAATTTATGTCTCTTAGAAGAGTAATCATGTTATATTTCTATATTGGAATAAGTAAATAATTATAAAAAAATTTAAATTATGTGATGGTAAATTTAAAAGTCATCAATGTTTAATTAAAAATTTATAAGGAATAAAATTATTTAGAAGAAAATATATATTCAAAAAATATATTAAAAAATTATAAATTTTTTCTTATGATTATAATATAATCTTAAGAGATCTTATTTCATTTTTATAAAGTGTTATAAAATCATTTATAGTATTATAACTTGTATTTTTCATGGAAGTTATGATATTAAATAAAAATTATATTTCTCATATTTAGAAAATTATTTTAAAATGGATGGAGTTCATTTTTTTAATTGTACACTTCAAAAAACAGGTTCACTTAAAAAATTAGTAGGGTTAATTTGTGTTTTTTCTCGGAAATACGTGATTTTTATTGTGAATAGTGATGTGCATTAATTTACGTTATAAGATAAATGCATGATTTATTGATTCATAGATGAAACAAGGCAGATATATGCCCAAAATCTTGACCAATCCATATATTTTTGGTATATTTTATTATAAATCTCATATTATTACTATTATTGATCTAAATTTATAATCTAATGAATATAATAATGAGAAAGCACACCTCTCCTTCACCGTAAATACCTCCCATCACCAACACCGACCTTCAAACCTCTAATCCTTTTAACTTTCTTTTTTATATCGAAATACCTTTTGAAGACTCTTCAACACATCCAAGACCTAATAGTCTCAAAAAATGCCCAATGGAAGGGTATTACGGAGGTTCCCAAGGAAGACCATTCAAGATGTAAAATTCCTCTTTCAATTTCATTTCAATTATTTTTTCCCTTATAGAATCTTCACCGCCCATTATCCAAGTGGAAGAAAAATTAAATTATCATATATAAAAAATAATTTTTTAATTTTTATGGAAAAATTCATCATCATAATTATTCTTCCCCCCCTTTAATTCCAAACATAAAAAACCTCGTCTCGGATGTGTCGATTTTACAACATCATGGACGAGATGTTTCATTTATCATTACCTCCATCAAGGATGTCCAAAAAAACATTTTTTGTTAGATAGTATTTTATTATACTTATTTTATGATATATTATATTTTTAACTATTACCTATATATAATATAATTTAATATAACAAAAGTGGTTCGTAATGATCAACATTCAAAAGAAAACTAACATTCAACACTAATGATTTATATATTTATTCATCCTCATACCACATAAAAATGATATATAAGACCATTTAATATTATGGGTTTTCATTAATAACATCTAATTTCAATTATTTTTCTTTTATTTAATCTGACAAGAAAATCCATAATAAACCAACCATGAAAACCATGAAATAAATTCAACTGAAACAATGAAATCAACAAACTATTTTTAATACATGGGTAGAAGAATGTTATGATAATATCATATATGTTATTATAAATATCAATGTGGTTATATAATATATTAATAATACTATTTAACATAATATATATTAGATTTGAATATGATTTATGTAAGATGAACCCAATGTAAGGGAATTAATAACCAAAGTTTTATTTATTGGGTTAACCATATACTTCATAAATTATGTGGTAATAAGATTACTTTTAATTATTTTGATGATTTATTATGTGATTTTATAGTTTAAACACATATTCCATTCATTTTATCAAATCTCACAACAATTATATGATATTTTCAGTTACTTTTCAGTAATAATCCTCTTTAAATTTCATTTTAAATAAATGACTTTTGTGGTGTATGTATGGTTATTTTATTAATATGTTATGGTTCTTGGTAAAATATTACGATGAAATTTGGGACCTATATAACCCTAAAATTCATATTTTATGTTTATGTTGGAGTTCAGCTATTTGGTAGCTCTATATGTATCTGTGATTGTTACATGTTATGGTATCAGTGATGGAAAAATTATAAGGTAGAATTGAGGGCTACAAATCATAACGTATGCACGAGGGTTACAATATTAATTATTTAAGGAACCTAGTTACCTATATGGTTTATTTATATTATTCTATATTTTGTGGAAATCAAATGTTTTCCAAAAAGTAACTATATGATATTTTTTTGGTGATAAATATGTCTTTGGAAATATAATTTCATGAGTTAAAATGTATTCAGTTACTGATGGTTTGTATCCTTATTTTTATATCATTTACTATGATTTTATATAGCGTCCCACATTTTAATAATTTTTCAAATATTTTAACTATTGGTATGATAAGAGAATAAGAAAAGCTAAATTTTACGAAATAATTCAAATTTTATTAAAAAAAATTTAAATATGAAATGAGTAGAAACTATTTTAGTAGTACCCACATTGTATGATTGTGGGGTTTTTTAGGAATTATGTCCTAAAATTATTAAAATAAAATCCAAAAATATAATTCTAAATACAATATGTTTATTATGTAATGTTTATGGTTGGGTCTGTATAGTTTTTATCAGATCATGATTTATATAACATTTGGGGTTATTATTATGTTAATAGAATTACCTGATTTGTTTTACCTTGTATTTATGTTGAAATGATATATTATTTTAATATTTCAATGTTTATTTATCTATGATATTTATTTTCATAATGTTTTTACACATATTAAATGTGGGAGATTTATATTGAAGGCAACGAGAGGACGATATATTATCGAATCTGCAACCGAGAATTGTGTGAATTGGAACCGATTAGTTTGTGATAGTATTGTATTAGTTGATAAATTCTATAAAAGATGGTGGAATCCATTAATTTAAATAAATAGTGTTTCCACAAAGGAACATAATAATAGTCGGGCATTTTACGAGGCAACACTCTCCAACTATTAGTGGATCTGGTAATCCGTTGTAGGTGAAGGATGGATTAAATAAAATTAAATAATATTCATACCATTTATCATTTTGATAGTTAAGCTGACAAATGGTGGTAAATGGTCTAGAATAATAGGGATAGAGGAGTGATTGATTACCCGTAAGTGAATGAATTTATGGACATGTTTCCGGAAAAATATTTTCCAAAGGTGGTTCAAATTAGGTTGGAATAGTAGTTCATTGAATTCAAATAAAAAGAGTAGGAATCAATGGAAATGTATGAATAAAACTTCACCTGGTTGGGGAAGTATGATACATATATAACATGGGATCTTGATAGATAAAATATTCATTTTTACTCCAGATTTGAGATAGGATGTGAGAGGATATTGGACTCACCTGAATTCAAATTTTATGAAAAAACTGATCAGATAAATTGATATGATAGAAATGGAGTTTATTGAGTAATAAATTTACATTGAAAACAATTATAAGAATAGGAACATATGGAAACAAATCGGTAAGAATCAATCCAATATATATGAAGGTACAAATGTCTAGTTTCCATTTTGGGAAATGTGTTTTAAAAAGAACACATGGGAATGTCTTACCAAAATTAGGAAGTGTTTTCAATGTGGTATGATTGGAAATATTACCAATGATTTTAATGAAAATGAGTACTACATTAATTTAGATAATAAAACTATAATGTGTTTTTACTATAGTGAGATGGTTCATTATGGAAATTTCTACCCCAAATAATGATCTTAATTATATAAAAATTCATGATTATAAGAATAAAGGGGAATGATATCCTTTTCCACTATGTCAACATATGTAAGTCCATACAATGAAGTTGTATCAGTTACATTTTTTCTATGATTTTTCTAATGATTTTTCAAATATGAGGTCTACACTTTCAGTTATTTCAGGTATATTTTTAGATTAATTGGAAATTTCAACTCAATAAATGAGACAACACCTAATGATTATAACATTGGGGGAAATATTTAAAAAAAGGAATTATAATAATCTTCTTATTTTTTACGTGTATAAACATTACATGAAACCCATATTTTTTATCCATAGAATATTTTGATGTTATTTTGGGAATTTATTGACATATTTTTTTATCATGATATGATTTATTATAGAAATAAATAGGTTTTTTTCAAAATGATTTTCAGTTTATATTGAAGAAATAACCCATTCAATTTTATAACATATCATGAAGTTGGGAAACTGTTTAAAAATGGAAATAAATTTTACCTTTCTCATATTGATGAAAACAATGGAATTGTTCAAGATAATGAATTTCCAATGGTAAATTAATTCCTCAATGTTTTTTTGGGTGAGTTGTCCATGTTATACCTAATCAAAAAGTAGAATTTACCATTTACAATGTTCCTGATGGAATCCAATATGAAAACCCCTTATTTAATGTTGAAATTTGAACATCATTAACTGGAAAATTAGTTTGATGTTTTCCTTAATAAAGTATTCATTCTTCCTAGACCACAACCATTAGGTGCTCTTATTTTGTTCATTACATTGAAAGATGGTTCCATGAGACTTTTAACCGATTATAGTGATTCAAATAACATTATTGATAAGAATAAATTATTATAACCTTATATTGATTAAATTTTTTATTAGCTCTAGGGATATTAGTATTTTTAAAAGATTGAATTGAGATTTGGGTACCATCATCTAATGGTGTTGGAGGATAAAATCCGAAAAATTTATTTTCAAACTAGATATGGTCATCATTTTTTTTATGAACATTGGATTAAAAAATTCCCTAGTATTATTCATGGACCTTATTAATAGGATTTTCCCTGAATACAAAGATATATTTTCTATTTTTTTATCTACAATATTTCTGTCCATTCGAGATGTTATGTTGTTAATTAAAATTATCTAAGGATTTGATCTCAAAAAATCAATGAAAATAAGTTATAATAAAAATTTATGAAATGTTATTTTTGGTTGTAATATATTTCTTTTCATGAGAATATTATAAATAAGGATGGCATAAAATTTGATCCCACCAAAACAAAAGTGTTTTAAGAATGAAAAAACATATAAATGTAACATATAATCATTTATTTCATAGATTAGTTGGATATTACAAATGTTTTGTTAAAAATATTGAACAATTATCTATCCAACTGACTAACATTACAGGAAAATTTTCTAAATTTATTTGTATAGAATAAAGAGATGTTTTTTTGAGGAACTAAAAAATATATTGTTGAATGCTCTAGATTTGGACAATTCTTTTGGGAATGTTGTATTTGTCATCTGCAATGATGCTTCATTGATGGGACATGGTTTTGTTCTGATGGGGAATGATGAGGTAATATAATATTCATCAAGAAAACATAAATACTAAGAATTAAATTATAAGACAGATGATTCAGAATTAACATCTATGGTTTTTTCATTTAAAATTTGATGGATTCATTTGTACATAGCCTAATGTGAAATATATACTAACCATAACATTTTGATGTATATATTCCATTGAATGTAATTAAACTTGATGAAAAAGTATTTTTTAAACTAATAAAGTGTTATGATTACGTGCTTAATTACCATCCTAGAAAAGAAGAAAATGTAGTGGATTCGGAGAGTCGAAATATAAAATCATTAATTAATGGGTTATATTTAGAACATTAGGCATTAATTAATAATTTTTTGAATTTTGGATTAGATATTTTTTGTGTAGTAAGTTCCTGTAACACCCCAAGATTTTGAAAATAAATATTGAATGCATGAAACATTGAGTCCCTACAAAACAACACATTTTATAATCTAATAGTTAAACACAACATTTCCTCTTCTATTATTTGAATTTCTAAAAATAGTCATCTAGAGTTGTGATCAGTAAGTCATTTGGAGTCTAATAGAACCAACTTTATTTTTGGGGAATATTAGCAAACCATTATGAATAGTAATATAACCCTTCAAAATAGAAAATTATTTTATTATTTTAATTTTTAAAGAAATAAGAAAATGATATCTTAATTAATTTTTCAATGTGATATAGAACTATTTATACCTTTAAAAATGTTATTTTTTGAATTAACTATAATTTTATTTAAAAATAAAATGAATTAGATTTAGAAAGATAATTTTGAAAAATGGACTTCATTTTTGAATTCTAAACATCAAATAATGGTCAAGGTGTTTTTTTATTTTTCTAAAAAACATGACTTTTTTATGAAAAATGAAATACAGTAAAATACCGTATATACAAATTATCAGTTAAATAAACCATTTATTAGAACATGAGTGATGTAGGTCCACTTGGTTATAACCGACATTCACTTATTATTATTAGGGGTCAAAAGAAACAACAATATTTGTTGTCTTGTGGGAAATAATGAATAAAATATTAAAAATTCACTCATATCATCCACTGTAAAACCCCCATCACTCCATCTTCTTCACACTCCCCTATTCCCTAAATGTCTTAAGTTTTAATTGAAAATACACTTCTACAGTCACTCCCCACATCCATGAAGATATTTGTCCATCCAAAAGAGTAAATCCCATTCCCTTAAATAGATTCTCTAGGAGATGGATTCAAGAGGTAAATTCACATTTTATTTCATTCATTTTCATTTTTGGTTCCCTTTTATTGTTATCCTATCCTCGCCTCATCTATACAAATAACCATGATAACTACATTATCAACAATATACTAGAATTATATTATGTTAATTTAAGAACCATCACTATTATTCTCACACTGCCCCTTTTATTTTATAATAGAAATCATCGTGTTAAAGGTTCAAATTTACAACCTTCATAGACAACGAAGTTTCATTCATCAATTTATCCTTCATTTCAGGTCATGAAACAATTTTTCTGGTTGAACCCGACTATGAAATATGTAATATAAATTATTTAATTTTCAGAAATAAATATATGTACATAATATTAAATCCTATGACCAAACAAGTTCCAAATAATCAATTACCACTAAAATAATCTAAGTGATTATCATTAATATTTCGTGTAATGAATCATCCTAATTACTTGTAACATGATGATATAAATTACTATTATCACCTATCTACATTCAAAAATATTATATAAATTCAATTCTAGATATTTACATCAATTACACATGAACACCACTACATAAAAAACAAGTGAACCGATTATGAAAATCATTAAAACAAACTCCATGTAATGATAGAAATCAATCTTACAATTAATAAATAAAGACATATTGTACATAATAAATTCACTATAAACTAAATAAATTTATAATATATTCTTAATTAAGTTAATAATAATTATAATGTCATATTCTAGGATTTTAATTACAATAACAGAACACATTCAGACATAAGGTAAGGGTTTTTCAACTGAACCTCCATTTTCATTTGGGTTACTATTATTGATTACATACCTCAATGATGTTCTTATTTATTATTTTCTAACCCTCAAATATTATTTTTGAGTGTTGTTTACTTTTTTACCAACCATAATCCTTCCCAATTTTATAGATTGATACACGTTATAGATGTAACAGACAAATTTTTTTCTGAAATACAAGCTTGATTCAATGGAATTTTTCAAATTATTACATATTTTAAAGGAAATCTATACTAAGATATTAGGAAGCATTAAATTTATAAAACCACTCATTTTATTATTAAAATACTATCTTACATGATATCTTGTTTTATACAAAAAAATTTCCAGAAGAACAATTCTTTTCAATGTAAAAGTGAATTTATCTCAACAATTACACAATGATTTTATAAGAGTATTTTCATTTGTATCAACAAAATTGTGGAATCGTAAGTATTTTTGGGTCTATTATTTTTTGATATCATCTACCATATTTAATAGTATGGTTTATTACTAGCTTTATTGTGGATGTGTTATCCTAAAACCATTCACTAATTTGCTCTGAACGGTTTGTGTTTAAGCATAATGATCAGCGAAAGTAATTTACATTTCATATATTAGTTTCAATATTATTGTATATGTTATTTATTTTTATCCCCTTTCATATGAGGAATTCATTGGACTTATTATTTGATGGGTGGGGCCTTTATTATCCCCTTGATGCATTGGTAGGTCTAATGATACAAATATACGTGGACTTGGACGAGGCCTTAATCATATTTGTCATTTTTGGCTAATGCCTTAATGACATATTTTAGAATGTATGGTATAGTAAAATCCATCATTATGAAGCCTATAAATGAATTTTCATATGGTTATTCAACTATTTTATTAAACATGAATATTTTTTATTATGCAATTATTTAAAAAACTCATATTCATGCCATAATGTGTTCAAGATTATTATTTTTAAACTCATATGTTTATAATTTTTCACAATGACTAATTATTATGATATCTTCCACTATATTGTTTTCCCATACTTACCATATGAGATCACCCCTTTATTATGATTCATTTTCCCATGATGTGAAGAAATAATTTATGAATGACATTCAGGCATAATCTAAGAGGCCTGGATGTTTCTAATGGAATAAAATAGCAGTGTTATTATTTTAAAATTTTAATGTTGATCATTTAAATATTTATTGTTTCCAATATTACTAAACCACCCTGCCTTTCAGGATTCCTATTCCTTGTTTATATCCCAATGTCAAAAATTAAATCACTGGATTCATGATACTAGGGTTGGGTCCATATAGTTTGTGTTAGAGGATGTTTAGTAAAAATATGGAAATGAGATTTAGAAAATATAGATTAGGTTGAGTATCCATATAATAGTATTTAAAGATAAACATACATGAAAATACTGTTATTTTGGTACGAAATATATTATGTGGATCTTTCTAAAAAATGAATCCTTGTTTAGATAATACAATTGAATGTGTTTCTGGCACAAATGTACCTAGAAGTGAAAATACCGACAATGAGTTTCAAGCTGGACTCAGGGTATCCTAGTACCTGATAATGGGTCTTACTACACACCTGGGTTGAGACACCAAGGGGTTATTCGTAGGATAATTTACATTTTATTTTAATCCATTAGGAATGATTTAAATGAATATTTTTTCTAAAAGAAACCATTTTTGTGATTATAGGGTTAGCCATGTGTAAGAACTCAATTGATTATAAGTATTTTTTACATTAAGATTATACATTATGATTCATAACCTATTCTAGTGTATGACGTTATCTACAAATGGCGCCTAGTAGAATATATTGAAACTTCAGGAACACACGTATCCTATATATGGATTTCCCTCTGAAAAAAGATAATGATGTTGGATCTACATCTGTAAATGGTGTAGAGAAACTTATTAATATACTGGGAAACACACTCTGGTTATGAACAATAACCTTACATGTCTGGAGCATCCAGATCCACCACATAGAGAAGCTTTGTTAGATATCTTTATGGACCAACAACCTCCATCATAAAATGGGACTACAAACCCATTTTTAGCTACGAATTGATTAAGTTTCATATAGAACATATTTCTCTCTTTGTGATTTAACAAAATAGGGAAGGTCATCGTGGAAGGTAATAATCTATCGAGAGATGTGGATCAGTGGTGGTTGTTAATCCAATACACAAAATAGGGGGAAGAAATAGAAGAGATGGAATGGAGGTAAATTATTGAATTCTTCCTTGTGAAATACATTCCTCGTGAGTTGTGAGCGAATATGGAAATGTTGTTTCTAAATTTGAGTCAAAAGGAAGATGAGAATGTTTCAAAGTATGAATATAAAATCACTAGGGTAGAAAGACATGTTTAGGTATATATACAAAATCCAAAGAGAAAAATTGATCGGTTCTTTGATGGCTTGAATCCATTCATCTGGCGAGCACTGGTCTCTCAATGTTTTTCATAATATGAGGATATAGTTTCATGTTCTATCAAGACAAAAAGGGAATTATATATGTCTTATGACATAAGGGAATGAAATATAAGAAGTTGAATTCTAAAAAATATTGGAATGGAAAAATGGAAGTAGGGAAGACTGAAAGAGTTGAATTTTCACCCTTTGATAATAGTGAAAGGAAACACCATGGTGAAAGCATAAAGGGAAAAGGAGTATACAAAAAATGTGGATAGAAATTAAATTTTATGGGTGATTTCAAGGGGATGAAATAATATATTAATGTTCAAAGCTATAATTGTAGTGATATGGGACACTTTTCTAATGATTGTCCAAACCGTCAAGGAAACATGCCACAGAAAAGTACAAGGGAGTAGGGACAAACATATGTGATCACAACATGTGATATTGATGTTCTTAATGATGTAGTGGAATGTACTTTAATCATTTCCTCAAACTTCTCCAATTATTTAATTTATTTTGGATCATCTAATTCTATCATATCATCCTAGTTTTCTAAGATAATTAGATATTTCCAATTTGATTTAATAAAGGGGTTGTCTGTCAAAACTCCTAAGAGAAGTATCATTTCAATAATGTTGTGTGATGCAGTCCCCGTTATGGCGTATAAACATTTTTCATCTTCTAGTTTTATTTTCAAACCCATGATTTAATTTTATATAATCCTTAGTGTTGATGGATTTTCATACCATGATTTTAAATTTTTTTACAAGAAGAATAAAATTACAATTTTTTAGGATGATGTGGAATACCATATTTTTAGGGCAGAAACATCACCATCTGATTCTATTATAGATACACCACCAATAGCTCTACTAAATTCCATTATTAGGGAGGAAGGGAATGAAAAAATGTTGGGTGAGGAGAAGAATGTTCGTATAGAGGATGTAACAATTGTACAAGAATATATTGATGTATTTCCATAGGACATACATGAATATCCTCCTGAGAATGAAATTGAGTTTTCCATAGACATTGTCTATGGTTCAAGGCCCATATCAAATACACCTTATATATTAGCCACTATGGAATTTTTGGATCACAGGAAACAACTAGAGTAATTGAGTGATAAAAGATCTCATCACCAATGTGATTATTCATGGGGTTTTGCTATTATTTTCGTTAAGAATAAATATGTATCCATGATGTTTCACATTTTCTACATGGAGATCAATACTACAACAATAAAGAAAAAGTATCCCTTATATCTCATTGATGATCTAATTGATCAACATCAGGGAGCACATTATTTTAATAAGATTGATCTTCGATCTCGATATCATTAATTTCATGGGAGGAAGTAATTCATTCCAAAAACATCATTTCGAACCAGGTATAGGCCTTACAATTTTACAGTGATGCCTTTTGGACTCACCACGGAACCCTCTATTTTCATGGATCTAATGAATAGAGTATTCATGGAATATCATGATGATTTTTTTGTGGTATTTATTGATTATATCATGGAATAATATAAAATCTATGAAGATCATGAAATTAACAAACACGTTATTCTGAAGACTCTAAGAAGGAATAAATTATATTGGACGTTCAACATGTGTGAATTTTGGATTCAATCACTTTACATTATGGGCCACATTTTCTATAAAGATATAAAATATGTTTGTCTTACAATGACAAAGTTTTTTAAAGAATTTCCTACTCCAATGAACATAACATTGGTATGTTGTTCTATTGGTTTAGCAAGTTATTAAAAACATTTTGTTCAAAACATTTCCCATTTATCCGATCCAAGGATCAAGCATACACGTATTGGGGTTAAGTTCATATGGACCATTAAATTTTAGGGCTTCTTTGAAAAAAATTTTGTGGATATTAGTGAATGATCTTATCATAACCTTACCATAGGGAAATGATGGGTTTGTGAAATATAGTGATGCATCAAAAAAGGACATGGTTATGTATTTATACAGAATGATAGATTTATTTCCTATGAATCAACGATGTTAAAAATTCATGAAAAAACTATCACAATCATGATATTGAGTCAGAAGTGGTAATAATTACACTGAAGATACGGATACATTATCTCTATAGAGAAAAATGTGAGATATATATATAACGCAAGTGTTTGAAGTATATTTTCTCTTAGAGTGAACTCAACATGAGGCAATGGAGGTTGATCGAACTACTCATGGAATGTTATTGTACCAAACACTATAACCTAGGAATGTCAATCAAGGCAGTTGATGCCTTGATCAGGATGGATTGTGGAGTTCTCAACAAAATGAGATTTGACAATGATATTTTTTTACAATGATCTAATAAGCATGGACATAATAATTATCATGTATGGTGAAAATCATTAACTTTTAAAATTGTTTCCTAACCATATATATTATAATGAACTAAATATTCTCAACCTGATGATGGGAACCTTCAATAGAAAATTAATTATGTGAATGTTGTGATGATGGATGACATTACATGTGAAGATGGTGTTCTAAAATTTGGGAGGAGGTTTTGTGTTCCTCCTATACCTTATCTAAAAAGGGAGTTATTAGATGATTACCATATTTATGTGTTCTCTATACATCCTAGAATCAATTGTATGTATTTATATTTGAGGGAACATTTCTAGTTGACAACATGAATAGGGAAATTGTGGATTGAGTGTCAAGATGTATAGTCTCTCAACATGTGATGGCTGATAGGAAATAAATGATCCATGCAACCTCTAGTTATTTTTATGTGGAATAGGATAACATCACCATATATATTTTCACTGGGTTACCCAAAACTCCCTGGAGGAATGATGCGATATGGGTAATTTTGGATCAACTTATGAAATATGCACATTTCCTTAGTATAAGTGACGATTTTCTACTTGAGCGCCTAGAAAGACTCTATATCAATGAAGTTGGGAGATTTCACAGAGAAATTCTCTCTATTGATTGTAATCATGACCCACGATTTACATCGAATTTATGGAAAAGTCTACAAAAATAATTGGATACTGATCTTCGATTGAGTACAACATACCACCCACAATATGATTGGAAATTGGAGAGTATGATCAAAACCTTGTAGGATATTTTGAGATCATGTTAACATGACTTTCAAGGTATGTGGGATTAATAATTACCTTTATTGGTGTTTTCCAACAATTAATGTTTCCCATCAAGTATTAAAATGGAGCCATATGAATCATTTTCCGGAAATAGATGTCTTACACCATCTTATTGGGATGAAGATTCAGAAATGGGGATTGTGGGTCCAGTTCTTGTAGAGGAATCAAATGAAAATATTTGGACTATTCATGATCATATCAAAACAGCATAATGAAGAAAAAATAGATATGTTGATAACCGGTTTATGGATCTATAATTTCATGTGGGTGATCACGTTTTCTTGAAAGTATCTTCCTGGAAGGGTGTTATAAGATTTGGAAGAAAGGGAAATTAATCCCTAGGTACATTGGGAAATTTAAAAGTATGGAGAGAATTAGAGTTCTTGCATATTCGTTGTCTATGCCACCTAGCATGTCCAAAGTACACAATGATTTATATGTCTCATTTCTGAGAATGTTCATTCTAGACAAAACACACGTACATGATTTTAATGATATAGAATTGAAACGTAATCTATCTTACTCTCAAGTGGCTATCTAGATTCTGGATTCTAAATAACAAGTGCTGAGTAATATTATGACTCGTATTGTAACGATAAATAGGAGAAATTAGAAAATTAAATAGGCAATATTGGAGCCATAGGAGATTATATAGAAGACCTACCCAAATATTTTTGTGAGGTAACATTCTGTGAATTTCGTGGATGAAATTTTTGTAAGGAGGGGAGAATGTAACACCCCATGGTATTGAAAAAAAAATCAAGGCATTAAACACTAAGTCCCTACAAAACAACCCATTTTATAATCGAGCTGTTAAAGACATATTTCCCTCTTCTATTTTTTGAATTTTGAAAAACAGCCATCTAGAGTTGTGATTAGTATGTCATTTGGAGTATGATAAAACCAACAAGATTTTTGGTGAATAGTAACATAACCTTATGAGTAGTAATTTGACCATTATGAATATTAATTAATAATATTATTTATTTTCTTATTTTAATAATATAATGAGTTCTTAATTAATTTTTCAATGTGGTGTAAAACTAAATATACCTTAAAAAATGTTATTTTTCAAATATAATGTGATTTTATATTTAATTAAATTAATAGTATTTAGATTTTTTTTTAAATTGGAGTTATTATTTGAAATAAAAACTTCAAAAAAAGTTTAGGTTGAATTCTTAGGATTTTTTAAAATTCATGTATTTTTAATGGATAGTGAAATAAGGTAAAATCCCATATATACAAATTTTAAAGTAAATACACTATTTATTACATCATGATTGATGTATAACCACATGAACTGATATAAAATTCACTTACTACTTTTAAGGGTCATATGAAACAACAATATTGATTTTCTTGAGATATATAATATAATAATGAAAAAAATATATAAAATTCACTCCTCTCCTCTACTATAACCCCTCCCCCCTCATTCATTCTTATCCTCACTCCTCTAAGCCTCTATGATCCTAAATGTTCTTCCCAAATACAATTCCATAGACTCAAAAAATTCCCAAAAATCACTTGGTCATTCTAAAAGGCCAAAACCCCTTCCATTAAATAGATTCTCAATGTGGAGGATTCAATAGGTTAATTAACCTTTTATTTTTTCCATTTTCATTTCAAGTTATGTTATATTTTTATCCAATACTTATGTACTTTTTCCAGATGACCATGATAACTATATTATCATATATATACAATAATTATATCATTAGAATGGAATAACCATCATCAATATTCTTACTCACTCCCTTTTATTTTATAAATGAAATCATCGTCGCTGAGGTTCCAATTTACAACCTTTGTGGATGATGAAATTTCATTATACAATTTCTCATTTCCTACTAGTCATGAATCTATTTTTATGGTTGAACCATACTATAATATATGTATTATTACCAATTTAATATTCATGAACCAGTATATGTTCATAATATTAAATCATATAACCAATATAGTTCCTAATAATCAAATGTCGATAAAATAATCAATGTGATTGTGATTTATATTTCATATAATCATTCATCCTCATTATATTAAATCAAATGATATAAATGACCATTAAAACGTATTTAAGTCCATAAATATTATTTAAATTCAATTCTAGAGATTTAAATCCATTTCACATGAACTCCATTACTTAAAAATAAGTGAACTGATGAAGAAAATAAAGAAAACAGACAATCTCAAATAGTAGAATTCAATCTTATAACTAATAAAAAACGACAAAATTGACTAAATAAAATCATAATAAAATAAATTCTGTCTAATAGGTTCTTAATTATGTTATTAATAAGTCTAAATTCATATTCCAGGAAAATAAGTTCAAGAGAAGAACACATTCACACTTAAGGGAAGGTTTTTTCACCTAAACCTCCATTTTCATTTTGGTAATGTTTATTGTCTACTTACCTCAATGAAGTTATTATTTATTATTTTTTACTCCTCATAAATTATTTTTCAGTGTTCTATATATGTGTTCCAACTGGACTCTTTTGTTGTTTTATATAGGGTGACACGTTTTAAATGGAACTTTCAAAATTATTTCTGAAATACAAGCCCGATTCAAGGGAATTTTACAAATTCTTACATATTTTAAATGGAAATATGTACTATTTTATTTTAAAACATTACTTTTCTAAAATAAATCATTTTATTATCAAAATAATATCTTTCTTAATTTATGGTTTTATAAAATTGCTTTTCGAAAATAACTATTCTATTCAATATAAAAGAGAATGTATCTCAACAATTACTAAATCATTTTATAAGAGTACTTTATTCTGTTTCATCAAAATTATTGATTTTTATGTATTTTTACAATTATTATTTTATGATATCATCTACCATATTTAATTGGATGGTTAATGACTAGTTTTATTGTAGCTTTTCTATCCTAAAATCATTCACCAATTTACACAGAATTGTTAGTGGTTATGAATAATCTTCAGGGAAAGTTATTTACTTTTCATATGTTAGTTTAAATATAAATGTATAGGTTCTTTATGTTTATATCCAATCATTTAGGGAATTCATTGGACATATTATTTTAAGGTTTGGGCCCTATATATCACCATGATTCACCGGTAGGTCTCATGAGACAAATAGATTTGGACTTGGCCAAGGCCATGCCCATTTTGAGTTACAGGTATGTCCGATGAATTATTCATTTTAAGCATCGTAGTCTAGGCCTTGATGGTATATTTCATAATTTTTGGAATATAAAAATACCTAAATGTAAATCTCATAAATGAGTGATCATTTTGTTATTCGACTAGTATAACTCCCATGATTATGTTTTCTTATGGTATTATTTACCCATCTCATATTCCTTCCATAATGTGGTCGAGTTTATTAATTTTAAAGGCATGTGTTTTCAATTTTTCACCATTTTTAATGATTATTTTATCTTCCACATTATTTCTTAATCTTACTGAGAGTTTGATCTCACCCCTTTCTTATTTTTCATTTTACTATGGTATGCATAAGTAATTTATGAATGAATATGAGGCATAATATGCGAGGCATATATGTTTATATTGGAATAAATTAGTGTTTTTTATCATTAAATATGTAATGATAAGATTTTAAATGCATATTGTATCCAATATTACTAAACTACTCAATCGTTCAGGATGCCTATTCCTTATTTATATGACAATGTAATTAAATAGGGAACTATCTCCGGGGAACTGGGGTCGGGTCCTTATAGTTCTACTATTTTGTTTCATGTTTCAGTGTAGTCATCTCTATCATAGAGAAATATGAAAATATAGAAGGAATACCATGTGTTATATAAAAACATAGTGATTTTCAAATTTGATAAGTTTTGATAATGTAAAATTGATAAATATTGTGATTTATGATTTGGAAATATATTGTGTGTGTCTTGTGATTCCCAACTGAAAAAAAAATTGTTGTGCGAATCCCATAGTTCTCCATTTTCAGTTCATCCTAATAGTAATAATATGTATAGATTCCTTCACGATTATTTATGTTTTGTTGGAATGAAAAGATATATTTCATATTTTACCATGAAATGATTGAAATTTCAACGAGTTAGAGAAGATAGATAATGGCCAAATTTGATTCTTCGGTATTTTCTAGTTCTAGAGTCGAAATAATAAAATATACCTATTGAAATCAGGGTCGTACTACCAAAGAATTATTGTGGTAACAATGAGAATTCTGTTATTGATAATTGGATGAATATATATGAAAATTTCCATCATATTCAAGATACTATGTCCTTGGATCATATTTATTAACTATACCTCAAAGAGGTTGTCATGTTATATAGAGAACCTCTATCCATTTTATCTGAACTAAATCCTATGATCACTTATAACTTCTGGAATGGACATCATAAGTCCTTGGGAACTGAATTAAATTTCAGCACTTCTTATAATCCCCAATCTAATAGATAGACTATGAAAACGATTTTGAACTTGGGGGAAATTATTCTATATTATTTAATGGATTACCAGGGAAGTCGATATCTATATTTTTATTAAAATTAGTTTTAATATAAAGGGTGTTTTTATACTACTAGACATATGAAACCTATTGAGGAATTATATGGAAAGTGTTTTCAAACTCTAGGTTCATGGGATGAAGTTCAGGAAATGAATTCAATGGGAGATAAATTAGTATAGGAAGTTGATGATAGAGTAATGATTACCCAGAAACACATGAGGAAACTTCATAGAAGGAAGATGAGTTATACTGGAAATAGGAGGAAAGGCTTTTCTTTTGAATTATGTTGTCATATTTTTCATAGAATATCACAATGTAAAAGTATTATGTTTTTTTGGTAAAAAGGGAATATTTGTTCCACAGAACATGGGACCTTAAGAAATAAGTTCGAATATTAGGCCATTTGTCTACATAGTTTCTTTTTATCCTATTTTATCTCCGGTAGACAAATTTTTTCATGTGTTGATGTTGAGAAATTATGTGTCAGATTCATCACACGTTTTCAACCCAATAGTTGATTACCTAGAAGAGAACCATTATTATGAATAAAATCATGTTCATATTCATTATCATAGAGATAATTTAATGTTGAATAAGGTAACTAACCACATTATTCATTAATGTAGAACCCACATCATTGAAGAAGAAACATGGGAAAAAATTCTATGAAGGAAAGGTACCATCAATTTTTTAGTATGTATATAAGAATTTTTTGGATGTAATTTCTAATAGGTGGGGAGAATAAAAAAAATAGAGGTACTCAGAAAATATTTTATTTTTATTATGGAATTAAATTATCAAATTCCTTAAAAATGTATAATTAAATAAGTGGTATTTATAGAAATTAATGAATTTATACTGATTGAATAGTAACACGACTTAATGAATAATAACATAAAAACATGGAATAACAATCTATAAAATTGAATAGTAACCTCCCTTATGAAAATATAAATAATATTTAGGAAACATATATTCGTAATCATGATATTTTTATATCATGGAAGAAGTAAATGAATGTTTTGGAAATGTTAAATTAAGTGTTGGTTTTTTTGTATATTTGAAATATTTAATTATAAATTTATAAATATTTTTAGGATTTAAAAGAAAATATCTATTATTTAAATATATTCCTAAATTATAATTTTATATTTTATTATAATGTTAAATATTAATAGAAATTATTTAATATTTTCAAGTGTTATAAAATCAGTTATAGTTTTAAAATTTGTATTTTCAAGTAAATTATTAATTAAATTAAAAAAAATTAGCTTTCTTAGAAAATTATTTTAAGAAAATTTAGTTCATTTTTTCATTCTAAACACTGAAAAATTATAATTTTCAATATTTGTGATTTTTATAAAACACTAGAATATTTGGTAATAGAGAATAACTTTAATTTTAGATATAATCTCAATATAAGGTTTACTAATTCAAAGATGATGTAACGCTAGAATATTTCAAAAATCATAAACCATCCATCAATATATTAATATAAATTATGATAATTAATCAAATATTATTATTTTTGAACCAAATTAATAAACTAATGAATACAATAATGAGAAAACACCCGTCTCCTCCACTATAAATACCTTCACTCACCAGCTCTTCCCCTCAAATCTCATATTCTTGTAATTTTAAAAATTTCTATAGAAATACATTTCCCAAGACTCTTCACAATGTATAAGACCTTCTGGTCTAACCAAAATTCAAAAATCATATCCCTTATAGAGGTTCTCCAATTAGAGATATTATGATGTAAAATAATATATCATTTTCATTAATTTAGTTGAAAAATATTTTTATTTTCATATACTCTCTTGACCTCCAAATATCCAAGAGGCATGAACACTAATGTATCTTATATATAATAAAATTATTTCATCATTATGGTTAAATTAATAATCATAATTCTTCTTCTCTCCCTTTTATCCTAAAAAAACATTGTCAATGATGTGTCAAATTATAGACATCGAAGAAAATGTGTTTTCATTTTACTTCACCTTATTCAATGGTGGACATAAGACCATTATTATGGTTATATCATATTTTAATATACATATTATATGTAACATTATATTCTGGAACCTGTTATTTTACATAATAGTTGTAACACCTCAGCCCCAGTTACCCAGAGTCGGTGCATTATTACATAACATTGGCATGATCAGATGACAGATAAAATCTCGAAAGACCGATTAGTTTAGTATCCTTGGAAACACTAGATATATTCATAAAGTTTTACATTACATCATAAAGTGAAAAACTACTACAACAACATATTGTCTCTATAGTACACTATTATCCCATCATATATCCCTACAGGTCATTCATAATTTACTTCTTCACATCCTGGGAAAAATAAATCATAGAAAAGGGGTGAGCTAAAATGCTCAGTAAGGATAACAATATAGCAGAAACTTTCATAAATAAGAATAAAAATTTAAGAAATGTATAACTAAAACAAAAGCCTTTTAAACTTGAAAATCAACATATTATGGTAAAAATAAAATGAAATAATGCCATTTACTTATTCACATGGATATTTTAGAAATTGAATAATCACATTCAATATCAATAACCACTTTCATAATGATGGAATGCATAATGCCAGACTATCATAACAACATAGCCAAGGCCTCATGGCAAGACTTCAAATAATATTTTGTCAAGGCCTTGTTCCAAGACACTAGTTTGTCTCATGAGACATACCGATGCATCGAGGAGGTATAGCGGGCTCCACCCATCACATATTAAGCCCAATGCATTCCCATATGAAAAGGTTTAAACATAACATAAACATTTGAATTAAAACTAGCATATGAAAAGTAAATACTTCATCCATAAACCATGACTGGTATAAAAATAACACATCCACAGT
This sequence comes from Viscum album, assembly GCA_963277665.1. Classification (NCBI taxonomy): domain Eukaryota; kingdom Viridiplantae; phylum Streptophyta; class Magnoliopsida; order Santalales; family Viscaceae; genus Viscum; species Viscum album. The sequence continues at coordinate 1,002,693,250 of OY728121.1, read as the reverse complement.
CAAACATATCACAAAACCTTAAATAAAAAATAGAAGTTTTGTTTTGTAATAAATCAACTACAAATAAGCTTAAAATCCATCAAATGATATTGACATAGATGAAATCAAAAATCTTTTTAGAGAAATATATCTTTCTATTTTGAAATAATTTAAGAGTCATATATTTATAAAATAAAACATTTTCTTTGAAAATATTCTCATAACCTTGTAAGGGAAGCTTCAACGATTTGATAACAGCAGAAAAAAGCCGCACCTACCGTATAAGTTAAAAAAACATTTTACCTTTATTTTGTCGAAAAGGATAAAAGCACCTTGTTTGGAAAACGACGGAAATATTCTTTTATAAACCTCTTATAAAAAGTCAAACAAGGGTATTATTGACTTTAACCCATATTCTATTAAATAGTAAAAATGTTTTGAAATTCATTTTTAAGAAACATGGATGTGGATGATAAAGAGATCCCAGTAGATTATTACTGGACGGGAATAAATCCTGTCGCAAATAGCCCCGTGAAAAACTTATTTGCGACGGGGTTATTTACCCGTCGCAAATAAGTAGGCTTTTGCGACGGGATTGCTTTCCCCGTCGCAAAAGAACCGGCGCGCATTGCGCGCCAAATCAAGGGAAAACTATTTGCGACGGGGGAATATTCCCGTCGCAAATAACCGGGGGTGGTAAAAGGTATTTGCGACAGGAATATTCCCACGTCGCAAATAGTATGTCGGCAGGTGGTTATTTGCGACGGGACCCGTCACAAATAACTATTTAACCATTGACCATAATAAATGTTGGCTAAGGTATTTGCGACGGGTACCATCGCAAATAACACAATTTGCGACGGGAATCCCGTCGCAAATGGACCCGTCGAAAATAATCTAACCTATAAATACCCCATCCGTTTTTTTCAAATCATTATCAAACTCCATCTTCTTCTTCTCTCAAAGTTGTATTTCTAAAGTTCATTTTTTCTCCAGTTTAATTTTTTTCTCCGGAGTTGATATTAAAGATTTGAAGAACGATCAGAGCAGATCAATTTTCAAGGTATTTATGTTTATTTTAATTTAATATTTATTTTTAATTTTTTATTAGTTTCAATTATTCTTAATTAGTTGTAATTTAATTATGTTTACATTGTTTTGTCACTTAATAAATTTAAATTATTAGTATTGTTCATAGTTAATGGTAATTAGGAATAATTAGTAATAATTTTTAATAATTAAGAATAAATATTAATAATTAATAATAAATACCAATAATTAGGAATAATAACATTATTACATTATTAGTATATTTTATTATTAATATTAAAATAATATAATTTTTTATATATATACAATTCACGTTTAATCTGTGTGTTTGCTGTCTTCACATGTATTATTTGTATGTGGAGATAGAAAACGCACAGATGAAAGGAGAATTGTATATAAATTAGAAAATTATATTATTTTAATATTAATAATAAAATATACTAATAATGTTATTATTTGTAATTATTGGTAATTATTCCTAATTATTAGTAAATATTCATTTAATTACTAATAATTAGGAACAATTACCAATAATTATCAATAATTAGGAATAATTAGTAATAATTACCAATAATTAGTAATAATTACCAATAATTAGTAATAATTACCAATAATTAGTAATAATTACCAATAATTAGTAATAATTACCAATAATTAGTAATAATTACCATTAATTTGTAATAATTACCAATAAGTAGTAATAATTATCATTAATTACCAATAATTAGTAATAATTAGTATTAATTACCAATAATTAGTATTAATTACCAATAATTCGTATTAATTACCAATAATTAGTATTAATTACCAATAATTAGTAATAATTACCAATAATTAGTAATAATTACCAATAATTAGTAATAATTACCAATAATTAGTAATAATTACCAATAATTAGTAATAATTACCAATAATTAGTAATAATTAGTAATAATTAGTAATAATTACCAATAATTAGTAATAATTACCAATAATTATCAATAATTACCAATATTTACCAATAATTACCAATATTTACCAATATTTACCAATAATTACCAATAATTACGAATAATTAGTAATAATTAGTAATAATTAGTAATAATTACCAATAATTAGTAATAATTAGTAATAATTAGTAATAATTAGTAAAAATTAGGAATAATTGCCAATAATTAGTAATAATTAGTAATAATTCGTATTAATTACCAATTATTAGTAATAATTACCAATAATTAGTAATAATTACCAATAATTACCAATATTTACCAATATTTACCAATATTTACCAATATTTACCAATAATTACCAATAATTACCAATAATTACCAATGATTAGTAATAATTATCAATAATTACCCATAATTGGTAATAATTAATAATAATTACCAATAATTAGTAATAATTGGTAATATTTAATAATAATTACCAATAATTAGTAATAATTGTTAATAATTAGTAATAATTACTAATAATTACCAATAATTAGTAATAATTAATAATAATTACCAATAATTAGTAATAATTACCAATAATTAGTAATAATTACCAATAATTAGTAATAATTAACAATAATTACCAATAATTAGTAATAATTAGTAATAATTAGTAATAATTAGTAATAATTAGTATTAATTACCAATAATTAGTATTATTACCAATAATTAGTAATAATTACCGATAATTAGTAATAATTACCAATAATTAGTAATAATTAGTAATAATTAGCAATAATTACCAATAATTAGTAATAATTACCAATAATTAACAATAATTACCAATAATTACCATTAATTAGTATTAATTACCAATAATTACTATTTATTACCAATTATTAGTATTTATTACCAATAATTAGTATTAATTACCAATAATTAGTTATAATTACCAATAATTAGGAACAATTACCAATAATTATCAATAATTAGGAATAATTAGTAATAATTACCAATAATTAGTAATAATTACCAATAATTAGTAATAATTACCAATAATTAGTAATAATTACCAATAATTAGTAATAATTACCAATAATTAGTCATAATTACCAATAATTAGTAATAATTACCAATAATTAGTAATAATTACCAATAAGTAGTAATAGTTATCAATAATTACCAATAAGTAGTAATAATTATCAATAATTACCAATAATTAGTAATAATTAGTATTAATTACCAATAATTAGTATTAATTACCAATAATTAGTATAAATTACCAATAATTAGTAATAATTACCAATAAATAGTAATAATTAGTAATAATTACCAATATTTAGTATTAATTACCAATAATTAGGAATAATTACAAATAATTAGTAATAATTACCAATAATTAGTAATAATTACCAATAATTAGTAATAATTAGTAATAATTAGTAATAATTAGTAATAATTACCAATAATTCGTAATAATTACCAATAATTAGTAATAATTACCAATAATTAGTAATAATTAACAATAATTACCAATAATTAGTAATAATTAATAATAATTAACAATAATTAGTAATAATTAGTATTAATTACCAATAATTAGTATTAGTTACCAATAATTAGTAATAATTACCAATAATTAGTAATAATTACCAATAATTAGGAATAATTAGTAATAATTAGCAATAATTACCAATAATTAGTAATAATTACCAATAATTAAAAATAATTACCAATAATTAACAATAATTAGTATTAATTACCAATAATTAGTATTTATTACCAATAATTAGTATTTATTACCAATAATTAGTATTAATGACCAATAATTAGTAAGAATTACCAATAATTAGTAATAATTAACAATAATTAGTAATAATTACCAATAATTCGTAATAATTACCAATAATTAGTAATAATTACCAATAATTAGTAATAATTACCAATAATTAGTAATAATTACCAATAATTAGTAATAATTACCAATAATTAGTAATAATTAACAATAATTGGTAATAATTACCAATAATTAGTATTAATTACCAATAATTAGTATTAATTACCAATAATTAGTAATAATTACCAATAATTAGTAATAATTACCAATAATTAGTAATAATTAGTAATAATTACCAATAATTAGTAATAATTAGTAATAATTACCAATAATTAGTAATAATTAGTAATAATTACCAATAATTAGTAATAATTAACAATACTTACCAATAATTACCAATAATTACCAATAATTAGTAATAATTAGCAATAATTAGTAATAATTACCAATAATTAGTAATAATTACCAGTAATTAGTAATAATTACCAATAATTATTAATAATTACCAATAATTAGTAATAATTAGCAATAATTATTAATAATTACCAATAATTACCAATAGTTACCAATAATTACCAATAGTTACCAATATTTACCATCAATTACCAATAATTACCAATATTTACCAATATTTACCAATATTTACCAATAATTAGATATAATTACCAATAATTAGAAATAATTACCAATAATTATAAATAAATACCAATAATTTGGAATAATTACCAATATTTATGAATAATAACATTAGTACATTATTTGTATATTTTATTATTAATATTAAAATAATATAATTTTCTATATTATATACAATTCTCTTTTCATCTGTGTGTTTTCTGTCTTCACATGTAATATTCGCATTCTTTTTCAAAATTATCAACCTACTCGCCAATGGAGAGCTGAAAGTGAATGTAAATATAACATGTGGAGACAGAATGTTAAACACACAGATGAAAGGAGAATTGTATATAATATAAAAAATTATTTTATTTTAATATTAATAATAAAATATACTAATAATGTAATAATGTTATTATTATATAATTAATGTTTATGAAAAAATTATATTAGTATTATTAAAATAATAAAAAGTCAATATAATATTAAAATTATCAATATTTGTAACATGTTTTGCTTTATTCTCAATATATTAAATCTTTACTTGAGTGTTTTTTCTAACAAATTATTCAAAACCAGTAATGCATTTATATTTTATAGTGAAATATGGAACAATGAGGTCGTCAACAATCATTATTAGGTGACCACATATGGATAAATCAACGTAGAAATCCAAACGGTTCTGGTTTAAATCCAGTATATGTTGATGGTGTGGAGACTTTTTTATCATTTGCGGCATCAAATTCAGAATTTTTTTCACAAGGAAAAATAAAAATCCCTTGTAGAAAATGTGCATTGAGAACGTTTGACACATTTGACAAAGTGGGAGAACATCTCTTGCGTTTTGGTTTTCAACCAGATTATGTTTTTTGGTATCAACACGGTGAACGCAGTTCTAGAGCAGGTGATACCAACTTGATTCCGGATCCATCCCGGTTTCAAGATTTAGTACATGATGTTGCAAGTTCATCTGTTCAACATACAGAAACTCCGGCTGATATAGCTTCATATCCTGAGTTGGCACCGTCTGAAGTTTATGAGTTGTTGAAATCCGCTGAGGATGCATTATATCCTGGCTGCAAGATGAGCAAATTAGAAGCAGTTGAAAGATTTATGGCTATCAAATCAGATAACGGAATGTCAAACACCTGTTTTGACCAGATATTTTCTTTGCTGAAAACACTGTTACCCGAAGGAAATGTTTTACCTGCAAATTACTATGAGAGTAAGAGGCTGGTTCGAAATTTGGGACTTACTTGTCAGAAGATTCATACATGTTCAAATGACTGCATATTATATTCTGGGGAAAATGAGTCGTTGGATAGTTGTCCTACCTGTGGGCAACTGAGATATAAAGAAGGACAACACCGGAATTCTGGTTTGATTCCTGTAAAATAGTTGAGATATTTTCCGCTTACATCCAGACTTCAGCATTTTTTCATGTCTAAGAATACAGTGACAATGATGTCATGACATAAAGAGAATATTTCAACCGATAAAAGCTTGAATCATCTAGCCTATGGTGATTCATGGAAACATTTTGATAGAGTGCATCCAACCATTGCTTTAGAAGCTAGAAATGTTCGACTGGGCCTTTCCACTGATGGTTTCTGTCCGTTTGGATCTTATGGTAGTCAATATTCATGTTGGCTTGTTTTTTTAACTCCGTACAATTTACCACCATGGATGTTGATGAAGGACCCATATATCTTTTTGACTTTAACAATTCGAGGACATACGAAGAAAAATATTGATGTTTATTTGAATCCATTTATTGATGAATTAAATTTATTGTGGAGTACTGGTGTCAGTACATATGATGTTGCAACGAAACAGAATTTCATACTGAGAGCAGTATTGATGTGGACAAAAAGTGACTTCCCGGCTTATGGGATGTTATCTGGCTGGAGTACACATGGTCAGAAATCATGTCCTTACTGTATGGGAGAGAACAAAGCATTTATGCTCATTCATGGAAAGAAACCTTGTTATTTTGACTGTCATCGCAGATTTCTTCCAGCTGATCATCCTTTTCACATAAACAGATCTCATTTCAGATTAGGAACAGTTGAAAGGGATGGACCTCCAAAAATGCTATCAGGTTCGGAGTTAAAATCAGTTGTATTTTCATTACCCCCCATCACTTTTAGTCCCACAATAAACCAACAGAAAATTTCTGGTTTTGGGAAAGAACACAATTGGATTAAACGTAGCATATTTTGGGATTTTCCATATTGGTCTGATCTGTTGGTCCAACACATGTTAGATGTCAAGAATATTGAGAAGAACTATTTTGATAATTTGTTTCATACAGTTTTGGATACGCCAGGAACGAGCAAAGACAATGTAAATGCACGTTTAGTTCTTGCCCAAATTTGCAGGCGTCCAGAATTGGAACTATTTGAGAATGTCAGAACAGAAAGGTTACTGAAACCAAAAGCAGGTTATACACTGTCTAAAGAAAACTGTTTGTTATTTTGTCAGTGGATTGCATATTTGAGACTTCCAGATGGCTGTGCTTCTAATTTGGGTAGATGTGTAAAGAATGGTCATATTACTGGATTAAAAAGTCATGATTGTCATGTTATAATGGAGATACTTCTACCCATTGGATTAAGAGGTCTATTGAATTCTGTGATTTGGGATTCCATAACAGACATGTCTCATTTTTTTCGGGAAATTTGTGCGGCCACGGCAGATTATGATGCTCTAGAAAAACTTGAAAAAGATGTTGTTGTAATTATATGTAAACTGGAAAAAATATTTCCACCATCTTTCTTCGACTCAATGGAACATTTGATGTTACATTTGCCATATGAAGCCAAATGTGGAGGTCCGGTACAGTTTCGATGGATGTACCCATTTGAAAAATGCATGCAATAATTGAAAAGAAAATTACGTAACAAAGCATCTATTGAAGGATCTATTGCAGAAGCTTATTTGCAAGAGGAAATATCTTTTTTCTGCTCCCATTATTTTGAATCTGAGTATCCTTCAAAACACAACCGAATGAGACAGAACAAGATGAATATTGATGAAATCGACAATCAATTATCTATTTTCAACCAGTCAGAGCTTGGTTTTGGTGGAGTTTATGAACGCTGGCTTTCAGATGATGAACATCAGAGAGCTCATACGTATGTTCTGATCAACTGTGAAGAGATGACATCAATTGTACTGTAAGTGTTTATATCACTTATTCTATCATTTATGTTACATTGAATAACTTTGTTTTTTATAGGTTGTATGATAATCATATCAAGAAACAAATTCCACAAATTACAGCAGCTGCTCTCGAAGAACGTCGACTGAAAAATTTCTCTCAGTAGTTTCAAAAACTGGTAACATAAATTCTTTATCTTTTAGCAACTCATTCAATGTATAGTTTACTATATTGATAATTATTTCACAAATTTTCAGGTGTCTCGACATGCTGATAAAATTGAAAAACGGCTGTGTGTATTGAGTAACCCACCTTCCAAACTTGTTAAAACTTATAATGCATATGTGGTGAATGGATTTCGATTCCACACACATGCATATGGGGAATCGAAAAAAAAAATGAACAGTGGAGTTAGCTTGAGAGGATCTCATCATCGAGAAAATGAAGTTGACTTTTATGGCATACTTGATGAAATCATTGAACTTTGTTATCTTGGACAACATTACATAACCATGTTCAAATGTCGGTGGTTGGATACAGAGAGAGGCGTGCGTGTTCATCCAACTCATGGAATCATCGATATTAAATGTAAAAGTGTTCTCGCAGTAAATGAACCATTCTTATTGGCTCAACAGGAATATCAAGTTTATTATGCAAAGTACTGTGCAACATCAAGAGACTTGACTGATTGGTGGAGTATAATAAAAATCAAATTTCGAGACAATTAGTTTAGTCAAAGTGAATGTGCTTTCACTGATGTGCAAATAATTGAATTTTTTCAAGAGAGTACTCAAAATCAATCTTTTTTACAAAGAGACATGAGTATCGATGACGAAACCCCACATTTAAGAGTCGGTGATGAGGATGATTTTAATGATGTCACATATGAATTTGAAATGGTAAGAGATGAAGCAACTGTAACTCGAATGGATATCGATGATGTTGAGGAGGAATATGAAGATGACATTGACATATATGAAAATGATGATGAAGATGAACACTGATAGCATTCCATGGTATTTATATACAATCATAATATGTATATATGTATATATAATAGTAATTATCAATTATTTGCTAACATTAACATTTTCTGTTTCAGATGGACGACGCCACATTTCGTGAGTTGGCGGATGCTGACCTGACTTTCGATGCGGATGCGTTGCTGACAGATGACCCTCAACCTGCAGGCGCTCCAGGGAGTACGCGAAGGGGGCGCGGTCTTGCACGATTGATGATTCCTGACCCCGTCCCCGAGCGACGTCCACGTCTTGGGTTTGAACCACGCACACGGAGGTGTGATAACCTGTGGATTTGACTAATATTTCATTAATCTATTCACATAATAAATGTTTATTATTTTTTCAGATTTCCGCATATAGCAGTCGGACAGGGCAACACTATTTTGAGCAACTATTTCTCTCAGCTGTGGACCACATGGGAGAAGATTCCCATTGATGTGCAGAAGGCCATGTTCGGCCATTGGTTGGTACGTACGTAAATAAATAATTTTTATTATGAAAATTATTTCATTTCTAACTTGATATTTTGATTTATTTTTAGGGTTTATGGAATCCGATCGAGGATACCATGCGTGACGCCATCCACGAGGCATGGGAGGTGGCCATGCGTGATCGCCTTCGTCAGTTTTTGCACAATTTAAGAAAAGCTGCGATGAAGAAAGCAGGAGTGTCAGATTTTGAGGAGTCATGTAGAGCACACCAACCAGAGTATATTTCATCCCATGTATGGGATGGATTATGTGCGCACTGGTTGAGTGGTACCTTTCAGAGGAGATCATCGGTGGGGAGGCAGAATCGAGGGAGACAGGAGGTGACTCATCGAGCTTGGAGTCGGTCTTTCAGTACTCATAGACAGCATCTGGTACGTACATTATTTATAAATATTTTATATAACTATAAATATTAACAGTTTATTTTTTATTCTTATAGGTTGTCGAGCACCCCGATATTACAGAGTACGATGTATATCGGAGGATGTATAGTGATCCTGCTACTGGGGAGCTCAGAGGTGATCGTCAGCATCACATCGTGGTCAGTATTATTTGTTTTCATGTTTAAAAATTAACTGCATATAATATATTCACAATTTTAATTTTAAATTTCAACTATATGAGTCATATGAGGCCGCAACGTCACAGGCCCGGCCTGAGAGTCAGGCCGAGTCATCAGATCAGACCACTGCCCGTTAGTTTGATGAGGTGGCATGGATGCAGGCCACCCAGTATGCCTTCGAGAAGGGCCGGGTAGTTGGTATCGGCTCTCGACTGACTCCCGGAGATTATTATCGCAGTGCTGTGATGTCGGCATCCAGCTCGAGAGGAGCTCGTGCATCTTATTCTACTACACAGTATGAGGATCAGTTGCGATCTCAGACTGCATAGATAGAGAGTCTCCGACAGGAGCAGGAGCAGATGCGTCAGCAGCATGAGGAGGAGCGTCGACGCCAGCAGCAGTTGTAGGAGGAGCAGACGAGTCGGTGGCAGCAGAAGCATCAGGAGAAGATGGAGTACATGCGCCGACTCACTCAGGCTTTAGGGATGGAGTTTCATCCACCACCATCTATAGATCCCCCACCTCCCCCCTCCTTAAGATTAGAGTTTGTATTTATGTTATAATATTTGGGAAATAATTTTTTTTTTCTATTCTTAGTTTTTGTCTCATTATAAAATATTAATAATATTATATTTTTAAATAACAATATTAATACGAATAATAATATTATTTATATTTTATAATATTAATATATATATATATATTAAAATTTTATAATATTATAATTTAATTATATTTTTTGTAATAATTGAATTATTTTAATATTTGAATGTAAAATAATTCTATTATTTTTATATTAATTAAAATAACTTATTAATATTTTTTTATTAATGAATTATAATTATAATATTATTATATTAATTAAATCATTTATTAATATTCTATTATTTTTTATTTTTGACTTATAATTCTATTATTATTAAATTAATTAAAATAATTTATTATTTTTATTTGTGAATTATAATTCTATTATTATATTAATTAAAATAATTTATTAATAATTTATTTTTTTTATTTTTTTTATAGTATTTGCGACGGGATACTATGCTCGTCGCAAATACTAGTATTATTATATGCATTAAAAAAATATATTAATAGTTTTTTATTTTTTTTAAAAAATAGTTTTTGCGACGGGTCCCGTCGAAATACTATTTTAAAAGTTTTTTACAAATATACGGAGTACTATTTGCGACGGGGAAAATAACCGTCGCAAAAAAAGGCTTTAGCAACAGGCCCGTCACAAATAAGTGTTGTTGCGACGCCATTTTCAGCAACGAGCCATTTGCGACGGGCCCCCTTCGCAAAAAGCCATCTGCGACGGGATCCCATCACAAATGACCCGTCGCAAATACCTGTTTTTCTAGTAGTGGAAAGGTACCATCAATTTTTTAGTATGTATATAAGAATTTTTTGGATGTAATTTCTAATAGGTGGGGAGAATAAAAAAAATATAGGTACTCAGAAAATATTTTATTTTTATTATGGAATTAAATTATCAAGTTCCTTATAAATGTATAATTAAATAAGTTGTATTTATAGAAATTAATGAATTTATACTGATTGAATAGAAACACGACTTAATGAATAATAACATAAAAACATGGAATAACAATCTAGAAAATTGAATAGTAACCCCCCTTATGACAATATAAATAATATTTAGGAAACATATATTCGTAATCATGATATTTTTATATCATGGAAGAAGTAAATGAATGTTTTGGAAATGTTAAATTAAGAGTTGGTATTTTTGTATATTTGAAATATTTAATTATAAATTTATAAATATTTTTAAGATTTAAAAGAAAATATGTATTATTTAAATATATTCCTAAATTATAATTTTATATTTTATTATAATGTTAAATTTTAATAGAAATTATCTAATATTTTCAAGTGTTATAAAATCAGTTATAATTTTAAAAATTTTATTTTCAAATAAATTATTAATTAAATTAAAAAAATTTTATCTTTCTTAGAAAATTATTTTAAGAAAATTTAGTTCATTTTTTCATTCTAAACACTGAAAAATTATAATTTTCAATATTTGTGATTTTTATAAAACACTAGAATATTTGGTAATAGAGAATAACTTTAATTTTAGATATAATCTCAATATAAGGTTTACTAATTCAAAGATGATGTAACGCTGGAATATTTCAAAAATCATGAACCATCCATCAATATATTAATATAAATTATGATAATTAATGAAATATTATTATTTTTGAACCAAATTAATAAACTAATGAATACAATAGTGAGAAAACACCCGTCTCCTCCACTATAAATACCTTCACTCACCACCTCTTCCCCTCAAATCTCATATTCCTGTAATTTTAAAAATTTCTATAGAAATACATTTCCCAAGACTCATCCCAATGTATAAGACCTACTGGTCTAACCAAAATTCAAAAATCATATCCCTTATAGAGGTTCTCAAATTAGAGATATTATGATGTAAAATAATATATCATTTTCATTAATTTAGTTGAAAAATATTTTTATTTTCATATACTCTCTTGACCTCCAAATATCCAAGGGGCATGAGAACTAATGTATCTTATATATAATAAAATTATTTCATCATTATGGTTAAATTAATAATCATAATTATTCTTCTCTCCCTTTTATCCTAAAATAAAAACATTGTGAGTGATGTGTCAAATTATCGACATTGAAGAAAATGTGTTTTCATTTTACTTCACCTTATTCAATGGTGGATATAAGACCATTATTATGGTTATATCATATTTTAATATACATATTATATGTAACATTATATTCTGGAACCTGTTATTTTACATAATAGTGGTAACGCCCCAGCCCCAGTTACCCAGAGTCAGTGCATTATTACATAACATTGGCATGATCAGAAGACAGATAAAATCTCGAAAGACCGATTAGTTTAGTATCCTTGGAAACACTAGATATATTAATAAAGTTTTACATTACATCATAAAGTGAAAAACTACTACAACAACATATTGTCTCTATAGTACACTATTATCCCATAATATATCCCTATAGGTCATTCATAATTTACTTCTTCACATCCTGGGAAAAATAAAACATAGAAAAGGGGTGAGCTAAAATGCTCAGTAAGGATAACAATATAGCAGAAACATTCATAAATAAGAATAAAAATTTAAGAAATGTATAACTAAAACAAAAGCCTTTTAAACTTGAACATCAACATATTATGGCAAAAATAAAATGAAATAATGCCATTTACTTATTCACATGGATATTTTAGAAATTGAATAATCACATGAAATATCAATAACCACTTTCATAATGATGGAATACATAATGCCAGACTATCATAACAACATAGCCAAGGCCTCATGCCAAGACTTCAAATAATATTTTGTCAAGGCCTTGTTCCAAGACACTAGTTTTTCTCATGAGACCTACCGATGCATCGAAGAGCTATAGCGGGCTCCACCCGTCACATATTAAGCCCAATGCATTCCCATATGAAAAGGTTTAAACATAACATAATCATTAGAATTAAAACTAGCATATGAAATGTAAATACTTCATCCATAAACCATAACTGGTATAAAAATAACACATCCACAGTCAAACATATCACAAAACCTTAAATAAAATATAGAAGTTTTGTTTTGTAATAAATCAACTACAAATAAGTGTAAAATCCATCAAATGAAATTGACATAGATGAAATCAAAAATCTTTTTTGAGAAATATATCTTTCTATTTTGAAATAATTTAAGAGTCATATATTTATAAAATAAAACATTTTCTTTGAAAATATTCTCATAACCTTGTAAGGGAAGCTTCGACGATTTTATAACAGCGGAAAAAAGCCGCACCTACCGTATAAGTTAAAAAAACATTCTTACCTTTATTTTGTCGAAAAGGATAAAAACACCTTGTTTGGAAAACGATGGAAATATTCTTTTATAAACCACTTATAAAAAGTCAAACAAGGGTATACATGACTTTAACCCATATTCTATTAAATAGTAAAAATGTTTTGAAATTCATTTTTAAGAAACATGGATGTGGATGATAAAGAGATCCCAGTAGATTATTACGTATAAACAAACTCGGATAATGAAGAGATTGTGAAATAAACCTTTACCTTGTACTTTTCCTTGGATGGGGTAGGTTAAACTCCTGTATAATGGTGAAATAATTGTTATTAAATTATACATAAATCATATATATTAATATGATATCATATATGATCTTTTACCATTGATTTGTTAATAATATCTTAGCATTATCGTTGTTTAGGGTGTTAACTTACTCGTTTTCTTTTATATGTTTTGTTATTTAAGCCATGTTTTTCATGTATAGGTTGTATATTAATCATATCCAGAAATATATCAAGTCCTTAGATACTATTATTAATCATCAAATGAGAATTATACTTGAATGGATACGATGGAGAATGAATCTTATCGCGTTCGTGGAGACGGTAGTCCGTACGTACGCACGAGTGACAATATCATTCTTTTGATATTAAAATAATATATAATTGAATGGTATAAAATATATAAAGAATCATTATCAGGTTATATTTATTATTTATATGAGTTACACATCATTATTATACCCATCCAAATAATAATTTATTGAATAACAATTACACCACGACGTGGGGACGGTAAGCCGTACGTACGCACGTATGGTGACATGTTATTCAAAGGATGGATAGAATACAGAATATGGTTGTACCATATTTATAATAAAACCACATTATATATAAGATACTGGAGTTATTATTTTAGAATGGTAATTACAAAGAAGGAAGAAGTGGAAGAAGAAAGGAACTTGGAAAAGGGTGGTTAAATCATTACCTCTTCTTCAGGTTCATCCTTTTGATTTGATCAAAAGGGCTCTTATGATGACATTATGACTAATGTAAGGCCTCTAAGATGATGTGAGGGATGTTGAGAGATTATTTGGGTAGAGTTTGTCTGAGCCAAAAGTCATTGAAGGTGTGAGTTAATGAGAAGGGGGAGTGCCCTTTTATAAGAGGGGTGAGGGGAACCTTTGGAAAAGCTAGAAATATTATTTTATAATAAATTCATATTCGGTTTCTAATGGATCTAAAGTGGATTATTTAAAGTTTATGGTAGGGATAGGTCAAAGACCACTCAACCAATAGAATTTAGATAGGTTTGGGTTACTATATTAACCTTATCCTTAAGTATTAACTCTTAGTTAAATAGTTTCACTTTTACAATGTTTCATTGTATTTTTATATTATTTGGTTTATAAACATACAATATATATCCTAGAGGCCCCCAAGTGGTTCTTTAATGATAAACCTATCATGATATAAGTCTCTTTTCCGATCCATAGATTTTTAGTAATTTAATATCAATTAATAATATAATATTCGTTTTAAAAATTCTTTTATGTCAATTTTGACACTATTCAATAATTGATTTTTGTGAAACTCATAACAGAATCATTACTTCGAAAAACGTTACTTAAGTCACTCCTAACATGTCATATTAACCTATAAAATTAGTGTAATTCATTAAAAGTCTCAAATTATATTTATTAGGGTATATATAATATCAATTATTTTAATTTTTCACTATTATGGTAATTCATGAATCATCATTGTGTCATAAATAAATTAAATTATTTAATCTCTAAAAATTATAAATAAAATATAATTGTGTAGGAAATATTTTTATCTTTCTAATTAATATTTATAATCTAATTTATCTTATGTATAACACTATATTAATAATGTTTTAGTAAATAAACTTTGATTATAACTGTTTTAACTCTTCTTTGAATTAAATAATAATAAATGTCCTAATCTAATCCAGGTGGACCTAAATGAAAATATTTTATTCCTAAGGTTTTTTTGGTCGATATACACTTTTCCAATAGAATTAGGACATGTGTTAGGCTAATATTAATATCATTTTTACCCTTAATTACGCTATTTTCTTTTAACAGTGGTAAATAAAAGTAAAAAGTTACTATTCACCAAAAATTATTTTCATCTCATTGAATAATATTTTACTCCTTGATATTAACCGTGTCTCTCGGATTTTTGAAATTCCAATCACAGATGTGGTAAAATTAAGTTTTATGAAAAAGTTAGTTTTTTAACTACCACATAGTAGTTTTACTATTCATCAAAAATTGAAATTTTTTCAGAACAATGCCAAAATTTCAACCTAGGATATAATTGATATTCCAAATTCAAAAATGATGTCTATTTTAAAAAATTACAAACATAAAAGTTGCATTAATTAATTTTATAATTAATTCTCGTTGTCACAAAAAATAGGGTGTTTTTAAGAAACAATATATATCAAAAGATTGTCAATTCTTTATGTCCAATTTCAATGTGAAATTAATTACAATAAACACCATTGATAAAATGGTAAAAACGTATTCTAATTATAATTTAATACCAATAAATAATATAATTTATCACTATAAATTATTTTGATTAAAAAAGTTGTTTTTAAGAATTTTTCACTATTCATAAAAATTGGAAGTTCTCAGAAAAATACCAAAAATTCAACATAGGATAATTTTGATATTCTAAATCCAAAAATGAAGACCATTTTGAAATATAAAATATATATAATTTCAAATACTAGTTATTACTATTCATAACGACTATTTTGATTGGTTGTGGTGTGTTAGAACTCGATGTTGCGTACAACACACGCTATCGCATTATTCCAAGAGAATCGTACCGTAGAAGCTTAGGGTGTTACATTATCCCCTCCTTCAAATAATGTTGTCCCTAAAATTTCTAGAATACTACCGCATGAAAAGACTCAGGTGGTTCTTCATCATTTGTTCCTCGGGTTTCCATGTTGCCTCTTCCATCTTATGGTTTCTCCACAAGGCTTTTACCAGACGAGTCATCCAGTTTCTCAGTACTTGTTCTATCGTATGAAGAATCTTGATGGGATCTTTGCAATAAGACATATCGGGTTCCAGTTCAAATTCCTCATAGGTGAGAACATGTGTTGGGTCAGATATGTATTTCCTCAATTGAGATATGTGGAACACATTGTGAAATTTGGAGAGACTTGGCGGCATTGCCAATCGGTAAGCTACAACCCCAATTCATTCTAAAATGTTGAAAGGTATGATGTACATGGGACTTAATTTACCTTCCATACCAAAACGTATGACTCCATTCCATGGAGATACCTTCAGGAAAACATGATCACCGACTTGAAATTCCAAATCCTTCCTTCGATTATCTGCATTGCTCTTCTGCCTACATTGAGCTTCTTTGATGTGATTTTAGATTACCTTCACCTTTTCCATCGTTTCCACCAACAGTTCTGGACCTACAAGTTTTCTTTCACCAACACCATCCCAACAAGTTAGTGTGCGACATCTCTTCCCGTATAACGCTTCATATGGTGCCATCTGAATACTCGAATGGAAGCTATTGTTATAGTAAAATTCTACCAGAGGTAAATATTGATCCCACATACCTTGAAAGTCAAGTGAGCAGGATCTCAACATATCTTCTATGGTTTGAATAGTTCGTTTTGATTGTCCATCTATTTGAGTGTGGTAGGAAGTGCTCAAATGATGTTCAGTATCCAAGTCTTTCTAAATACTTTTCCATAATCTTGAAGTAAAAAAGGGATCACGATCAGAAACAATTGATAGAGGTACTCCATGAAGTCTCACAACTTCATTAATATATAGTGTTGCTAGACGTTCCTATGGTAGATCTTCACTTATAGAAAACAAATGTGTTGACTTGATAAGATGATCAACAATGACCCATATTGCATCGTTCCTTGTAGGAGTATTTGGTAGCGCCATGAAAAATTCGATCGTAATATTGTCCCATTTACACTCTGGTATGGGAAGAGGTTGCATGAGTCCTCCAGGTTGTTGCCTTCTATCTTTCACTTGTTGACAAACTATACATCTTGACACAAAATCATCAATCTCCCTCTTCATGTTGTCCCACCAAAAATTTTCCTTTAAATCTCTATACATTTTGGTGCTCCCAGGGTGTATAGAGAAATTGGAACTATGAGCATCATCCAACAATTCCCTTTTTAGATCAGGTATATCAGGAACACAAAGCCTTTTCCCGAATTTCAAAATTCCTTCTTCATACACAAAGTCTCTCAATCTCCCATCATTCACAACATTAATCATCTTTTTAAATTATTCATCATCGGTCTAAGAACTCTTAATACATTCTAGTAAAGACGGTTTGGCAACCATTGGAAAAAGAATTGATGTTTCACCTTCCCTGGTTATTCCCATGTCCATCTTCACTAGATCCATGAAAATTGGATCCCTTTCAATTCTCATATTGTTCAAAACTCCATGATCTTTTCTGCTCAAAGCATCTGCCACCTTGTTTACTTTCCCCGGGTGGTAGTGTATCGAAAAATCATAATCCTTGAGTAATTAAATGCATCTCCTTTGCCTCATGTTGAGTTCTTTTTGGGTGAAAATATACTTCAAACTGTTGTGATCATTATAAATCTCACATTTTTTCACCAAAGAGGTAGTGCCTCCATATCTTCAAAGCAATGATCATAGCTACTATCTCAAGATCATGAGTAGGATAGTTTTTCTCATGAATTTTGAACTGTCATGATGCATAGGCAATAACCCTATCAATCTGCATAAGGACACAACCATGTTTTTTCTTCGATGCATCACTGTAAATAATGAACCCATCATTCCCCGAAGGTAGAGTCAATATAGTAGCATTGACTAATCCTCTCTTCAGTTCTTCGAAACATTCTTCACACTCTTTTGTCCAAACAAATTTAACCCCTTTACGTGTCAGCTTCGTTAATGGGTTTTCCAATTGGGAAAAATTCTGGACGAAATGTCGATAATAACCTGCCAAACCAATAAAACTGTGTACCTCAGTTATAGTCGTAGGTTCTGGCCATTCTTGGATTGCCTTGGTCTTATCAAGATCAACATAGATTCCATATTTAGAGACAAAATGGCCATGAAAAGAAATCTCATGAAGCCAGAATTCACACTTTCTAAACATCCCATATAATTCATGTCTTCTCGGAGTCTTCAGGATAATGCGCAAGTGACTTTCATGATCCTCGTAGATTTTAGAGTATACCAAGATATCATCAATAAATACCACCAAAAATTCATCGAGATATTCCTTGAAAAATCTATTCATCAGATCCATGAATACAGAGGGTGCATTAGTCAATCCAATGGGCATTACAGTATACTCGTAATGCCCATATATGGTTCAAAATTTTGTCTTCAGAATATCTTTTTCATTACACACAACTAATGGTATCCAGATCGAAGGTCAATCTTTAAAAATTATTGATCTCTATGCAGTTGGTCAAATAAATCATCAATGTGAGGTAGGGGAAACTTGTTCTTTATTTTTGTATCATTGATCTCCCTGTAGTCGATACATATCCTCATAGACATATCTTTCTTTTTTTAAAAAGAACAGGGGCTCCCCATGGAGAAACACTAGGGTGAATAAATTCATTATTACTCAATTCCTCTAGTTGTTTCTTTAGTTCAACTAATTATACAGTGGCCATTCTAT
The DNA here is from genome assembly GCA_963277665.1 of Viscum album. Taxonomy (NCBI): domain Eukaryota; kingdom Viridiplantae; phylum Streptophyta; class Magnoliopsida; order Santalales; family Viscaceae; genus Viscum; species Viscum album. The sequence goes on along the minus strand of OY728121.1, from coordinate 1,002,674,064 downwards.
AAGGGGTCTTTGATATAGGCCTTGATCCAGGAATTAAATCAATAGAATGCTCAACTTCTCGTTCTGTAGGATGTCCAGGTAAATCTTCCGGAAATAAATCTACATATTCTTTCACAACAGGTACATCCTCTATTTGAACATTCCTTTCCTCACCAACAGTAATTTCATTCCCTTACTCCCCAATAATTGAATTTAGTTGAGCTATTGGGGGTGGATCTAGATAATAATTAGGTGGTGATGATTCTGCTCTAAAGATAAATGTTCCTTATCATCATCATCATGAATCGTAACCTCTTTCTTCTTACAAGAAATCTTTGCATCATAGTCCGAAAGACACTCCATACCGAGGATTCTATCAAACTCAATCATGGGTATGACAATGAGATCAGCAGATAAAGAACATTAATGTGCTCTAATGGGGACTGATTCACAAAACATTATTGCAATGATAATTCCCATAGTAGTTTTAACTGACAACTCACTTGTTAAATGAAATTGGAAATATCTAATTTTCTTAGCAAACTAGGAAGATATGAAACAATGCGATGATCCAGAATCAAATAATTCATTTGCTAAACTTGAGGAAACCATTAAATTACCTGCCACCACATCTTTTAGAGCTTCTACCTCAGCAGCAGTGATAGCATAAGCTTGGCCTTGATCCCTTGGCCTTTTCTGAGATAAGTTCCCCTGACAATTAGGAAATTCATTTTCATAATGTCACATCTCCCTGCAATTGTAGCATTGAACATTGGTAGATTCATTCTTCCCTTTACATTCAGGAGCTTGGTGGCCTTTCTCACCACACTTGTAACAGACACCCATTCCTTTCAAGAAAGTACCGGGGTGTTTCTTCACACATTTACCAAATGATAGATATTCAACCTTTCCCTTCTTCCCCTTATTTACATTCCCATATTGATCAGAGGATCTCTTCTTCTCTTGCTTTGCTTTAAATTCATAAGACATAGAGAATTCATTTTCTATTTTGATAGCACATGAGACAGTGTCTTCGTACGATGAGAAGGATTGTGAAAAAAATGCTCGTCGAAAAAATGGTTTTAACCCATCAAAGAAACGATCAATCTTACTTATTGGGTTACATGTATAATCTCCAGCATACCTTTCTAACATTGTAAATTTATCCTCATACTTTGCAACATTTTCATCCTCCTTTTGTCTCAAACTCAGAAATTGCCTTTCCATATCTTCTCGACGGTCAAGAGGAAAGTATTTTTCTATAAATAGATCTTTGAACTCCCTCCATTTGATATTTGATACTTCACCATCTTCCTTCATGTTTTGAATCAATGACCACCATTGATCAGCATCTCCAGTGAGGCGGTAAACTCCCATGATAACTTTTTCCCATTCACTACTCCATAAAGCCTGAAATATTTTCTCTAAGGAATTTATCCATTGCTAAGCTTCTAAGGGATTTTTACTCCCATTGAATTTTGGTGTTTGTTGCCTCATAAAGAGATATTACATTGATCCTCTATGCTATGGATCAGGGTGATCCATACAGGTAAGGTTATTATTCATAACCTGAGTGAGTTGTCCCAGTATGGTGATTAGCTGATCGACGCCAATTGCATCACCAGTTCCACTATAATTATCTTGGGCAGGAGGGAAATCCCTACATGGAGTGAATGCATTGATATGGTTTCCATTTCTTCCACTAGGCGCCATTTCTAAACAATGGCATAAACTAGATCAGTATATAAATCAGAATACAAAATAACATACTTATAAAACACTTAACATAAATTGAACTATTTATGGATATAATCCATAATCATAAAAAATGTTTTCTTTGAGGAAGCATATACACATAAACCTTTCATAATGATTTTTAAAGAAAATGAGAGTTATCCTAAGATATCCCCTGAGAGTGTCGTAATCAAGAGTGAATCATGGCCCATTGTCATGCACTACTTCTCGTTCGAGTCTAGCTCATAGCGGTGTTTTCTGGTTTTACCCTAGGTACATCTGTGCCAGAGCCGCCTCTACCTGATCGTATCCAAACAGGGATGTATTTCTTAGAAAAATCCCAAAATCTCAACAATTCCAAAATTCTAGGAAGTTGTTCTACACTAATCCTCAAAGTCTATCTTAGGTCTATGTGCTCTAATCAGAGTTTATCTAAATCTAGCTTTCAAGGGTTGTACTAAACTTTCTCTGATACCAACTGTAACGCCCCGGCTCTAGTTACCCAGATTCAGTGCATTATTACATAAAATTGGCAGGATCACAAGAAAGATCAAAACTCGAAAGACCAATTAGTTTAGTAGCCTTGGAAAGACTAGATATATTCATAATGTTTTAAATTACATTATAAAGTGAAAAACTACTACAACAGAATATTGTATCCATATTCCACACAATTATCCCCTCATATATCCCTACAAGTCATTCATAATTTAATTCTTCATATCTTGAGAAAAATAAAACATAGAAAAGGGGTGAGCTCAAATGCCCAGTAAGCATAACAATATAGCAGAAACTTTCATAAATAAGAATAATCATTTAAAGCAATGTATAACTAAAACAAAAGCCTTTTAAACTTGAACTTCAACATAGTATGGCAAAAATAAAATTAAATAATTCCATTTACTTATTCACATGGATATTCTACTAATCGAATAATCACATGCAATATCAATAACCACTTTCATAATGATGGAATGCAAAATTCCAAACTATCATAACCACATAGCCAAGGCCTCGTGCCAAGAATACAAATAATATTCGGTCAAGGCCTTGTTCCATGACTCTAGATTGTCTCATGAGACCTACCGATGCATCGAGGAGCTATAGAGGGCTCCACCCGTCACATATTAAGTCCAATGCAGTCCCATATGAAAAGGTTTGAACATAACATAAACCTTCGTATTAAAACTAGCATACGAAATGTAAATCCTTCATCCATAAACCATGAATGTTTTAAAAATAACACATCCACATTTAAAAATATCACAAAACATTCAATAAAATATATAAGTTTTGTTTCTTAATAAATCAACTTCAAATAAGCATAAATTCCATCAAAGGATGTTGACATAGATGAAATCAAAACTCTTTTTAGAGAAATATCTCTTTCTATTTTGAAATCATTTAAGAGTCATATATTTATAAAATAAAACATTTTCTTTGAAAATATTCTTATAATATTTTAAGGGAAGTTTAGACGATTTTATAATGGCGGAAAATAGATGCACCCTCCGTATAAGATAAAAAACATTCTTGCCTTAATTTTGTCGAAAAGATTAAAATCATCGTTTTTGGAAAACGATGGAAAGATTCCTTTATAAAACTCTTATAAAAAGTCAAACAAGGGTATAAATGACATTAACCCATATTCTAGTAAATAATAAAAATGTTTTGAAATTTATTTTTAATAAACATGGATGTAGATGATAAAGAGATCCCAGAAGATTATTACGTATAAACAACCTCGGATAATGATGAGATTGGGAAATGAACCCTTAACTTGTACTTTTCCTTGGTTGGGGTAGGTTAACCTCCTGTATAATGGTGAAATAATTGTTATTAAATTATACAAGAATCATATATATTAATATGATATCATATATGATCATTTACCATTGATTTGTTAAAAATATATTAGTATTATCGTTGTTTCAGGTGTTAACTTACTCATTTTCTTTTATATGTTTTGTTATGTAAGCCATGTTTTTCCTGGATAGGTTGTATCTTAATCATATCCAGAATTATATCAAGTCCTTAGATACTATTATTAGTCATCAAATGAGAATTATACTTGAATGGATACGATGGAGAGTGAATCTTATCGCGTTCGTGGAGACGATAGTCCATACGTACGCACGAGCGACAAAATCATTCTTTTGATATTAAAATAATATATAATTGAATTTTATAACATATATACAGAATAATTATCATGTTATATTTATTATTTATATGAGTTACACATAATTATTATACCAATCCAAATAATAATTTATTGAATAACAATTACAACACGACGTGGAGACGGTAAGCCATACGTACGCACTTATAGTGACATGTTATTCAAAGGATGGATAGAATACTAAATATGGTTATACCATATTTATAATAACATCACAGTATATATAAGATACTTTAGTTATTATTTTAGGATGGTAATAACAATGAAGGAAGAAGTGGAATAAGAAAGGAACATGGAAAAGGGTGGTGAAATCATTACCTCTTCTTGAGGTTAATTTTTTTGATTTTATCAAAAGGGTTCTTATGTTGGCTTTCTGACTAAAATAAGGCCTCTAGGATGATGGGAGGGATGTTGAGAGAGTATTTGGGAAGAGTTTGTCCGAGCCAAAAGGCTTCGAAGGTGTGAGTTAATGAGAAGGGGCAGTGCCCTTTTATAAGAGGGGTGAGGGGCACGTTTGGAAAAGCTAGAAATATTAGTTTATAATAAATTCATATTCGGTTTCTAATGTCTCCAAAGTGGATTATTGAAAGGTTAAGGTGGGGATAGGTCGAAAACCACTCAACCAATAGAATTTAGACAGGTTTGGGTTACTATATTAACCTTATCCTTAAGTATTAACTCTTAGTTAATTACTTTCACTTTTACAATGTCTCTTTGTATTTTTATATTATATGGTTAACAAACATACTATATATATCCAAGCGGCCCCCAAATGGTCCGTTAATGATTAAAATATCATGATATAAGTCTCTTGGACGATCCTTACAATTTTATGAATTTAATATTAACTAATAATATAATTTTTGTTTTAAAAATTCTTTTATGTCAATTTTGACACTATTCAATAATTGATTTTTGTGAAACTCATAACAGAATTATTACTTCTAAAAAAGTTACTTAAGTCACTCCTAACATGTCATATTAACCTAGAAAATTGGTGTAATTCATTAAAAGTCTCAAATAATATTTATTTGGGTATTTATAATATCAATTATTTTAATTTTTCACTATTATGGTAATTCCTGCATCATCATTGTGTCATAAATAAATTAAATTATTTAATGTCTTAAAATTATAAATAAAATATCACTATGTAGGAAATATTTTTAGCTTTCTAATTAACTCTTTTAACTCTTCTTTGAATTAAATAATAATAAATGTCCTAATCTAATCCAAGTTGACCTAAATGATAATATTTTATTCCTAAGGTTGTTTTTGGTCGAGATAAACTTTTCAAATAGAATTATCATATGTGTTAGGGTAACATTAATCTCATTTTTACCCTTAGTTACCCTATTTACTTTTAACTGTGGTAAATAAAAGTAAAAAGTTACTATTATCCAAAAATTATATTCATCTCATTAAACCACATTTTACTTCTTGATATTTACCATGTCTCTCGGATTTTCGAAATTCCCATCATAGAAGCGGTAAAATTAAGTTTTATGAAAAAATCAGTTTTTTAACTACCACTTAGTTGTTTCACTATTCATCAAAAAATGATGTTTTTCAGAACAATTCCAAAATTTCATCCTAGGATATAATTGATATTCCAAATTAAAAAATAATGTCTATTTTACAAAATTACATATATAAAAGTTTCATTAATTAATTTTATATTTAGTTCCCGCTGTCACAACAAATAGCGTGTTTTTAAGAAACAATATATATCAAAAGATTGACAATTGTTTATGTCAGATTTCAAAGTGAAATTAATTATAATGAACACCATTGGATAAAATGGTAAAAACATATTCAAATTATACATTAAAAACACTAAATAATATACTTTATCACTATAAATTATTTAGATTAAAAAAGTTGTTTTTTAGTATTTTTCACTATTTATAAAAATTGGAAGTTCTCAGAAAAATACCAAAAATTCAACCTAGGATATTTTCGATATTCTGAATAAAAAAATGAAGTCCATTTTGAAATATAAAATATATATAATTTCAAAAAGTAGTTATTTCTATTCACAATGGATAGTTTGATTGGTTGTGGTGTGTTAGAACTCGATGTTGTGTACAACACACGCTATCGTATTGTTCCAAGAGAAGCGTACCGTAGAAGCTTGGGGTGTTACAATAGTAATCTCTAAAACAAAATTGCTTTGTATTGATCAAATTTCACCAAAATAAACTTACAGTCGACACTAATAATTTATCTATGGAGTCTTCCTCATAACATATAACCAAAATTACTTACAATACCATTTTATAATTTTTATTTTCATTAATAAAATGTAATTTCAATTATATGTTTTTTCTCCCTTATTATAAGATAATATTTAATATTGAAACCACAGAAACCGTAAAATAAATTCTCCCAAAACAATAAAAAAAATAATTATTAAAAAATTGGAGGAAATATTTTATGAGAATTTCATATAACAATTATAAATATGAATAATTGTATTTAATATATTAAAAATCTCATTAATCAATTATAAAGAAGGTTTGAGCACATTTGATGTAATACGAACTCGAGTAAGGGGAATTCATAACCCATTCTCCATTCCTTGGGTTAACCAAGCACTTCATAAATTATATGGTACTAATATTATTTTTGAAATTAATTTTGATGTATTATTATGTGTATTTATAGTTTATAATAATATTACATTATATTTATATACTCTCACTTCACTTATATTATGTTTTTAAAGAACTTCTCTTTCAAAATCCATTTTTAATGTCCTTTATTTTTTAAAGATAAATTATTTATGTCATTCTAGTATTCCTATTATAGGATTATGTTCCACTAATCTGGTAAGTTTTATGATGAAGTATGGATGATATATCTCCCTCCAATTCATTTGGTATTTTATCTTTGTATGGTGGTCGTATGGTCACTCCAAGTGTATCTCTGATGGTTACACCTTGAGGTACACATGAACGTTACATTTTAATGTATCGATGAGGGTAACCTATCATATGTCAGAAAAAAGGGTTAAAATATTAACAAAGTAAATCCCCATTTTACCTATATGTTTTCTTATTTTATTCTTTATTTTATTGAAATCTCTTGTGTTTCCTAAATTAAGTAAATGGTACTTTTCATGTAAGATGTATGTCTTTGTGAAAATGACATCATATGTTAAAAATTAATCATGTATTGTCAGTTTCTCCCCTTATTTTTATATCCCATTGTGTTATTTTTGTTCCTATAGAATGTTTTATTTTTTTTCCAATGATATTATGAATTGGTATGAGAAAATAATAATAAAATATTAATGTTTCTAAATAATTTAGGTTTTATTAATTACTTTTTAATTATGAATGAAATTGATATTTTTTTGTAGTATCAGTATTTTATGCACGAGGTTTGATATGTTGGATATAAGTAATATCATTATAAAACTATAATATCAAAATATATTAGGTTATTTATAATGTGTGTTATGTAATTTTTAGGATCATGTAATTATAATATCATAGGCACTGAGGATTCATGTATCTAGGAATGACGAGCTTGGGAAAAATCATTGAGATATTATCATGGGGAGCCTGAATACTACTACCTCAATGAGTAGTCTCAAAATGAATATTTTTCCATCATGAATAAGAAATTATATTTTTGGGGACTACTATCTCTAAACTCTAACCATAAATATCCCTCAATGTTTTAATTGTGATAAGTTTATCGATGATGAGTTATGAAATTGTGGTCAACCGGAATAAATTAACCCGTGAATTGATGGTGAATATCATCTGAAACACAGATAGCCTAGAAATGATAATATCATCACTAGATATAGTAAGGGATAACCTTTGTAGATTTATGAAACAATAAGAGTCTTCCATAATAGACATTCGTCCATACATAAGATTAAATAATTATCTAGTTTTGTCATCCCTCTATGTTTGTGGAAGGAAATAATCATAGAAAATAGTCTCGAATGTATCCAAGATCATATATATATTAGAATATTCCTAGGAGATAACTTCCCACAAATTGATGGATGAATCCAATAACATAAACAGATCAATTTTTACCATCATCTCTGATGGTGTTTCAAGATGATTGATAATAGTATGAAATGATTCATTACAATAATCAACATAATTTGGTATGACATCCACTTAAAATATGGAAGGATAATGCTTCTAGAATACCCATGTCATGTCTTCCATACTCAAGGAAGGTAAAATGGCCACATTTATACATTTCATCCTATATATATTGGATTCTCTATACTGGGTTATAGTTCCCATCTCAGGTATATGAAGAAGATCCCCTGATGGAACTATATAAGGAATCATTAGCATCTCTAGTTCGGCTACATAAGGTGCATGATTTTCAAAAAAAATTACTGTACATGATATGATAATGTCTACATATCATGAAAATAAAATTCTCAACACACACCTGAGATGAAATTTAATAACATAATCAACTAATAAGCGGAAACTAGAATATGTTTAATTATTTCCTATATACACAATCATGCATCTCTTACAACTTCAAAATCAAAGTCCTCTTGGTATAAGAGACCATATAACACCATAAGAATTAAAGGGATACCCCACTACCAACTCTTGTGGTTCGGCTTAGGCATTATACTACATTTCGCATGTATAAGGTAGGAAAAAATTCCCAAAAGATATATTGATTTGAAATGTTTTCATAATTTAAAATTTTAAATCACCTTAAATTTTTGAATTGGACATGATACCATTATCAATCCATAATTTCACAAACACTTTATGAACCAAAATATGAAATCCATATAACCAACACCATAACATGTTTCAACCCATGAAACCGATGGTCTATGGTTCAAAATTCCGTACTAAATTTCTTAAGGTGTCCTATGTAACCAATTATGGAAAAAACTACTAGTTTTATGAAAGGAACATTATGTGTTAATTATTATTTTAAATCCCTTAAAACTCAATCAGAACATTTCAATACCCAATCAAGGCACAAACTTTATGAAATTGGAAAATTCAAATTGAAAAAAAGAGAAATTAAAGAATTCATGGAAAACTAGTCATATTGTGCCAAATATGATGTATGAACTACTAAAATTCAATCATTTCATCATGCCTAATTATAATAAATTATATTTTCAATATTAAAAATATCAATAACCTCAAGTTTCATGTCTCTCAACCAACTATTAAGTCAATAACACTATGTTAGGAACAAATAATAATAATATCACACCCCTGTTATTTGGGTTTCCCTTGTACATGTGTTAGCTAAATAATGAAACATGGTCAAATTAAAAATTCTGTTAACTCATGGTAAAATATATAATACCAAAAAATTAAGATAATGAATAATTATTCTCTGATACAACATTGTAACATCCCAACCCGTGGGCCACATAATATGTTACCTAAGTCGATGGGACACATGGCACTAATCATGCCTCACCATGGTCTAGAGGAAAATGACTAGAAGAATGTGGATAACTGTTTTTTATTAGGGGAGAATATAGTCTCATGTCATAGTAGTGTATAGGATAAAATAATAATAAAAAAATTTAGAAAACATATAAAAGAAGTCAAAATGATAATGTAGTATAAGAATAAATATTGAAAAACTGAATAATATTCAATATCAATGCGTTAGTTGCACATACACATACAGATGTTATGATAATATACAAAATGGTAACTAAGGACATGAAAATATGAAATCTAAAAAAATTAAAAAACATCTCCACTATAATCTTCAGAAAATGATCAATCCATCACCCCTATGATCCTTATATGTAATACATATCATCAAAATGTGACATGGCCCCTTCCCTTATATGTACCTACAGTTTCACAATATTCTCATGTACTAATGGTAGTTATACTAGGTTGGGAGATAAAAATATTACAAAATCATTTTATTTCACTAAATTAAACAGTGATCATGCATAAATTAAGTAATAGACAATATGGAATGAAAAATCACCAAGACACTCTGATTTTCGATGAATACTGGTTGACTCTACAATAATCTTCTATTTTCCAGAATTTATGTTCGATCAAGAAATATATATATATATATATATATATATAATGTTTTTTTATATATTTCATCCACCTATATTATACAAAAACTTGTGGATATATGTTATCAAAAATATATAATACTAGTTTCACTATGAACCAAGGTATAACTCCAACATACATATATAGTCTAATGAGAATATAATATCATGAAATATAGATGATTCTCCAAATATCACAATGAGTTGTATAATTCATTATCATCACTCTATATGTTGAGTTTTCCAAAATTTCAACACTCAAATAGATAACAAGGGAGTTCAGGACTATTGTCCATCGTGTTTCAGTGGTGTGAGAGGTTATTCTCATCACCTAATGTAATGGAACATGAAACCCTCATGATAAATAGGATCCTTACCATAAAACCATATCCTATATCAAGGCTTAATCACATTTATTAGATAAGGGATGAGGAATTACCACTCATTTAAAATGATCTTTAATTCCTTTCTTGTTGAATAAATATGATAATTTAATTAGATAAAATGCAGACTATCGCCCACTCAATGTAATATGACTCGTTCATGCCATACATGGAGCATATATAGGATGGAGTTAATTTACTTATTTAAAATATATAAAGTATAATATTATACATTAATTATAATATACCTATGTATCATTATGGTTTCATTCCATTTAACTAGAAATAGAAATGAAAGTAATGTTAATGTGTACGTATGACTTACCGTCTCCATGAACGGTTCATTTCATTTCTTATCTCCAAAAGTTATGTAATATTAGAAATACATATATAATAGATATATATGACATATATATATATATATGAATAATTTTATAGATATAATGTTCTTTTGACCACATGGAAAAATTTTATGTATAACAAGATCATTCTCAACTCATGTACCCAATATCGACAAAACGACAGTAATAATCTTAAATAATTTTGTAAATTTAATAATGTGGAAAAAATGGGATATAAAAGGAATAATAAACTTTATCTAGATTCTTTGGAAAGTATAAACTAACTAATTTTATTATTTTGAAAATTAGTGAATGAAGGATTCATGTCGGACACTTGGTACGGGATCTCTTAAACCCAATTTCCATTCATTGGGTTACACATCTATAATTTGATTATGTCATGATAGGTTTATGTGTGATAAATTTTTTGATATCCAATCTTTTTTTATAATTTCATTATGTGTACTCATAGTGAATGCACATAATTGATGTATATAATTTAAAATATTATCTTTTTATGGGACACTGCCTAAATATACTTTCTATATGGCATATTTAGATAAAATATACCTCATTATTTTATAAGGTGTATAATAAAACACATTGACTTTTACATTCATTGGAAGAGAATATTTTTTCTACTAAGGATTATACAAAATAAAAAACGGATTGTTTTTAACTTATGTGGTAACAATGACCTTTATTCTTCCATAATCTTTATTTGGATTCCTCTATAAGGCTTAATGTTTTTAAAAGGAAAAGAAATTCCTTATTCTCTTTTTGGGTGTTTTGGTATTGAAAATGGTTTTTTATATGTATTTATTTTTCCAATACCATGAAATTATTTCTTCTGATGGAAAATGAATTTTTATGATTGAAATGTTGATATTTTCAATATTTTATGTGTGATTATTATATAATGGTACTTGAACATTTTTAGGGTGGTTTTGTGATAAACCAATGGACATGTGGTTCCATTATAAACCAAGGATGGTTTATTACGTTATAACCACCAATAAACTGGATATGGAAGTCTGCCTTATGGCTGTTATAGTTAGTGATATGTAAGAATGCCATCCATAATGTTATTCCTTTTAAATATTTTTATGTCCCAAGATTCCTTTATATTCTATATGTTACATTCTATAGGTTTTGTGGTAATCTATTTGTTACAAATGAAGGGTAAGCTAGGATATTATATTCAGTGATGTGTTTTTGCTATATCATTAAGTTTAAATGTATTACTTTATGAAAAATTATTCCTGGTTTACATGTTTTTTTTAAACTAAGAGTTTTCCTTCTTTATGTATCCCTTACTATGATTTGTATGATCATCCCATGTTTTATAAATTTTACTCATAGGAAAAAAAGTGGAATATGGTCAAGGATTGGATCAAGGAATGTTCATGATGTTATAATCATGGAGCTAACGATGTTTCATTTTCTAGAGTTTTTCTTTTATAAATAATATAGATATTGAGTAGATGTGTATATATGTAATATCCATGTTCTTATATATAAGTTATGAGTTAATACTCTAAATCTATAATCATTAAAACATACTCAATTTAAATAATTAATTTAAATCAAGAATATGTGATGTTTACGACTGGGTCCTTATAGGTGGTACCAAAGGTCAGCTTAGATAACATTAGGTGTTATGATTATTTTTATATAATATAACTTAATCATTTTTACGTTATGGACAAACTGAAATGATATAGAATTTGAGGATTACAATGTTTCATCATTTATGATATGTTTGTTATGAATGCTTTTCCACATAGTAACTTGGGAAAGAGTGTTGGGTATGAATATAGGGGAGAATAAATTTCCAAATCATCATCTCATGATGGTTGGAATCAGAACTGAAATGTTTGTTGAAGGGATGGAGCAATTGAATTAATCTATAATAGGTGGTGGTATACATGCAATAGAACAACCAGATCAATCCCCGAGGAAATTTTCTATAATGGAACATTTCATGAGGAAACATGGCCCATCATTCAGAGGATCATCAGAATCTGTTCATTATCATGGGTGGAATAAAGAACTAGATATGATTTTTGATGTCATAGGTTGTAAAGAAAATCAAAAGCTTAGTCTTACTATTTATCATTTTGAAGGAAAATAATATTAGTGGTGGTCAATGGTTAAAAATATTAGACATTGTGAAAAGATTGATACTCTTGGTTGGGACTAATTCAAATGTATGTTTCTTGAGAAATATTTTTCTTAGGATGTTCAACATAGGATGGAAAGACAATTCATGGAAATGAGGTAGGAGGATGACTCAGTGGATGATTGCAAAGAAAATATCATTTGACTGGAAATGTATTATACAAATTTAATCTATGATCATTATAGTAAGATAAATAAATTTTACTCGGGACTGATGCCATGATATCAAAGATCATTACCATCTTGTGAATTAAAAATCTATGAGAAACTTATCATAAGTGACGAGAAGGTGTCAATCCAGTTTTCTGATGATAAGGTGTTACATGTGCTTCATGTCTGGTTAGACTTGTCATATTGATTGTAAATGTAAGGAAGATGATCATGCCAGAAATGAAAATCCATCAGCAATATGTTTTAGTTGCAATGAGTTTAGGAATTGTGGCAATGTGTGTCCAAAGTTGATTACCCAAGGAACCAACTAGATGGGTGAAAAGAATATGTGTGGGGAAAATTATTTGTCTACAACTAATACTAATGTGGGACCGTCAAATAAAGTTGTATTGGGTAGATTTTTTGTTTTTTCAGATTATGCCAATGTGTTGTTTGATTCAAGATATACACATTCTATTATCTTTGATAAATTTTTATGTATATTTGGAAATCCACATCTATATATGAATCCTGAACTTGTGGTAAAAACACATGTGATAAATTTTAAGGTAAAAATATGTTATAAGAATCATCTTATCCTTATATGTGGAATTAATTTATCCGAAAACATGTTTTTTTCCTATAGTAGAGATTGATGTTATTTTGGGAATGGATTGGATTTCTGTTTACCATGCTAAGATTGATTGTAGTGATAAAGTGGTTTATTTCTAGAACGAACTTCTATTTTTGTACAATAATGATCCCCTAATTTTGATAACATATTCAGAAGATGAGAAACTAGTAAAATATGGAAATGAATGTTCCCTTTCACATATTGTTAAAAAAAGGAACTATTCAGAATAATGGTGTGCTAGTGGAAAATGTATATCTTGATGTTTTTATAGATGAGTTTCCTGGAATAATACATGAACGGGAACTTGAACTTTTTTTTTGAGTAATTTCCTAATGCTAAGACAATTTCAAAACCCCCTTATTGAATGGATCAAATTGAACTTTTAGAGTTAATGAAACAATTTCAGGAGTGGATAGATAAAGGTTTCATTTGACCTAGCACATTAACGTGTGGTGATCCGGTATTGTTTGTTTAAAATAAATCTAGTTCAAAATGACTTTTCATTGATTATAGTTCCTTGAATGACATAACTATTAAGACAATCATCTTTGCCTCATATGAATGATTTGTTTGATCAACTCTAGGGATATAAATTTTTTTTAAGATTGACTTTTGGTCAGGGTACCATCAGTTGCATGTAAATTAGAAAGATGGTCCGAAGAATGCATTTCATACTACATATGGCCAGTGAGAATTTGTAGTTATGCCTTTTGGGTTTACCAATGCACCTGCTGTATTCATGGATCTTATGAATATAATTTTCAGTGAGTTTTTGGATAGTTTTTGGTTGTGTTTATTTATGATATTTTAGTATATTCTTAAAATAAAGAGGAACATGAGATTCATTAATGGGTTTTCCTACAAACCGTAAATGAAAATAAATATTATGGGAAATTCATCTTGTGCGATTTTTGGTTACAATAAATTTCATTCCTTGGTCACATTGTTTTAAAAAATTGGATAACTTTTTATTGTAAAAAAACAAATGTTTTTGAGGAGTGGCCAAGACCCACAAATATCACAATGGTCCATATTTTTCATGGTTTGGAATGCTATTACTAATGGTTTGTTGAAAATTTTTCATGATTATCTATCCCACATACAAAGTTAACTTGAAAAGGTGTTAAAATTATCTTGAAAAAAGAATGTGATGATTGTTTTCATGAATTGAAAAGATGATTGGTGAATGGTCCAGTTTTTTAATTACCTATTTGTTATCTACAATGAAGCTTTGTTGCATGTACATGGTTGTGTCCTAATGAATAATGATATGGTAATTCCTTATGCATAACGTTAGTTGAAAACTGATGAGTTAAATTACCGTACACATGATTTAGCATTAGCTACTCTTGTTTTTGCATTATAAATTTTGAGGCATATTTTGTATTTTGTAAAGTTTGAAAAATATATTGACCACAAAATTTTTAATTATACATTCACTCAGAATGAATTGAACATTAGAAAGAGGAGATGGAATGAATTAATCAAGGGTTATGATGGAACTATTCATTACTATTAATGAAAATAAAATAAAGTTGCTATTGCTTTGATGCGGAAAAATAATGATACATTAACCAGTTTATGTTTGGAACAAGATCCATTGATTAACAATTCGATGAACTTTTTCATAGATGATGTTGGTGCAGTGAATTCCACTATTTTGTTTCACGAGGCAGTGAAATCGCCTATAGAAGAAAAAATAATGTAATCATAAAATAAAGACAATGTGTTGCAGAAAAAGGTAGAATTGTTTCATAATGGTAAGTTACATGAATTTAACATTGATAAATATTTTTTTTGACAATGGGAATGAGAATATGGGTTCCTTTTGATTCGTAGTTGAAGAAAGTGTTATTATCTGAATACCATATTTCTCCATTTTCAGTTCATCATTGCACTACTATGATGTGTAGTAACCATCATTAGTATTACTGGTGAGATGGAATAAAAATAGATAATGTTGACTTTACTGTGAAGTGTTTTACTTGCAAGAAGAATAATGAAGAGTGGTAGTTACCGAAAGAGATTCTTCATCTCTTTCGAGTGATAAAAGGTAAATAGGAAAATGTGTCCATGGATTTCATTGTGGGAATACCAAAGGCATCTCTAAGTAAAAATGGAATCTGGGTTATTATCAATCAATTAACTAAATATACTAATTTTCCACCAATTTGATATACATAACCTCTAGACCAGCTTTCTTCTATTTTATGATAAAGAGATAGTCATGTTGCATGGAGTTCCCCTCTTCTTTGTATCTAATCATTATACTGGGTTCACTTCTAACTTTTGGAAAGGCCTTAATATGTCGTCGGGTACTGAATTTAATTTCAATAAAACTTTTCATCCTCAATCATATGGGATGTCAGAATGAACAATTCATATGTTTGAAGATATGTTATTTGCGTATTCAATGGATAATGAGGTATGTTGGGACCAACATATTTCTTTGGATGAGTTTTATTATACTAACAATTTCCATTCCAATATACAGATGAAACCATTTGAAGCATTATATGGAAAGAAATTTTGATCTCCATCTTTTTGGGATTATGTAGGTGATAGGAAACTGATGGGACTAAAATTGGTCGAATAGATGGTAGAGAAAGTTCCATTGATACAGAAACACTTGAGGACATCATAGAGAAGTCATAAATGTTATGCAGATAACTAGAGAAAAGATCTTTCTTTTGGGGTAGGTTATCAAATCTTTCTCAAAGCTTCACCATGGAAAAGTGTGATGTGTTTTTTTAAGAAAAGTAAGTTGAGTCCAATGTTCATTGGATGTTATGAAATCCAATAGAATGTTGGATAAGTTTCCTACAAAGTGTCCTTACCTCGATGTTTATCCCAGGTACACAATGTTTTTCATGTTTCAATGATGAGAATGTATATTTTAATTCCGTATAATTCTAATGGTCTAGAGTTATTTGAGTTTTAAGAGAATCATTCTTATGTGGAAAAAACAGCCCAGATTCTTGACCGATTAGAGAATGTGTAGTGGAATAATGTAATTCACCAGGTAATGTTTTTGTGGAAAACCACATGGTAGGAGATCCATCATGGGAATCTAAAAATGCAATGAGGGATAAATACCTCAACTTATATGATACATGAATAGAATTACGGGGACACAATTATCTCAATATGGGGGATGGATGAATCATTCAGGGTAAATAAATAATATGATATCTTTATATTTATTAATATTTATGAATAAACAATAATATTTATCTAAATGGGATGTTATGTTCGATAGCATACCAGACATGCAAAAATCAGTTTCTCCAAAGTCCAATGCTTCACACAAGGTTGAGTCATACATAAAAAATAATATATCATATTATTATTATAAATGGTAGTTAATTACTAGTAGTTATATTGGAGGGAATTAAAAGAACAACCCATTTTATGAATATACATGTTTGTTAAATGTTTTAAAATTTATCCAATATTATTTATAGGTTTATAAGGAGAATTAATCTAATTTTAATTACAAATACTCTAATATTTTTAAAAATTAGTTTTACCTCCTTTTAATTGTTAACTCCTTTTAAATATAATTTTTTTCACTTTTATATGTTATATTTAACAATATAAACATTTATTTATAATCGGGACTTCAAAATTTACTATGGGTAAATTTTTGGAATTTTTCTGATAATGTCTATTTTTTTAATGAATAGTGAAAAATACTGTATTTTTTGTTAAAACAATCATTTAATCAAATATATACATATATATATATATTGAAAATTTAATTTGTTTTATGTTGTAATTGGATTATATTTTTACCTTTTAATCCAATGATGGTCACTGTATGTAATTTTTCTTTGAAATTATACATAAACACTTGTCAACTTTTTTATTGTATTTACATCATAAAAACACACATTTTGGTTTTGACAACCCTAATAAATTTTAAATTAATTTATGTAACTTCTGTATTTTGAATTTAGAAAAATAGATTCGATATTTGGAATCATGAGGCCCAAATTTTATAAATAGGTTACGTTTTTTTAGACATTAGGAATCGTATCCTTGGTAAATATTTTATTTAATGTGGTTAAAGGGTAAATATGGTAAATAAATGTAAAAAGTAATATTATAATAATATTAAATGACCCTAACAAGTGTCCTAACATTATTGGATTATATATTTATTTCAATCAGAATCCCTGGGTCGATTTCCTACATCATGGTATTTTATATATAAATTTTAGACACCAAATAAATCATTATATTTATGACATAATAGTGTTGTAGTGATAACCTAATTAATGAGAGATTTAAATAAATGAGATTATAAATATTAAAATAAATTTATTTTGAAACTTTTTATACCATAAAAGAATTTTATGGATGATTATAAGTTTTTATATTTTAATAAATGATATTTTTTCAAAATAATCATTTGGTTGAGGTTTTTTAAAAAGTTAGTATATGAATTGTATATAAATAGACAAAAATGAGTTTTTTAAAACAAATGCATTATTATTATATCATATAATAGTCTTGAAAATATAATATTTAGAAAAAAATGACTAGATAATGTTTAGAATGTTATTAATGGACCAATGTAGGTTTTATTGGAATTTTATAGTAAATATACAAACCATATAGTATTAATATACAAGAATAAATGGTAAAAGTTAAATAAGTTAACTAAGGGTAAATGATAAAATAGAGGGTAAAATTTGTTAATTAACTTGTCTAAAACCCATTAGTTGAAAGGATTAAAACAATGCTAACCATATTGTATAATTAAATTAGATGGGGCATATTGAAAATTGAAATTCAGTTTATAATAAAATAATTGTTCCACACATTCATAAAGTTCCCCTCACACCTCTTATAAAAGGACGCCACATCTAACCCATTACTCAATCATCTCAATCACCTTGGATCATCCATCCTCTACTTAAATAATCTCCAAACATTGTTTTATTCATCGTAGAAGGTTTCTCTTAAGAATAGGTAAATTCATAGCTGTCAATTGGCTCAAATAAAAGGAAGTTACCTGATTTGATGTAACCTCTTCTCTCATGTTCTTTTCTTTTATATTCCTCATCCAACCCCCCTAAACTCAATTTATTTTATTAATTTATAATAATAAAAGTATCTTTAATATACTATAATGTTTTTACGAGATTTATTCGACCTACACTCACACACACCTCCATTTATGGATTTAGAACATACTATTTTTTTATGGTGAACTACTATCTCATGAAACTATGATTGTTCAAATATCTCCCCAGGCCTCTAATGGTTTCAATTGTGATGGAACTGTAATTATATATTATATATATGATATTTATTTTTTCTGTATAATTATTTAATTATCATTTAAAAAATACCCTTACATTTTTCATGTTTTCTAAATACGATAAATTCATTTGAGAACTGAGAAATAACGCCCCCTCAATGTGATATGAACCATTCATATCATACAAGGAACATATATAAGATGGAATTAATGAACATAAGTAACATATATAATATATGAAATTATATTTGAAATATAATATACATATGTATCATTATTATTTCATTCCATTAAATATGAAATAGAAATGAATGTAGTGTTTATGCGTACGTATGAATTACTATCTCCATCAATGGTGCATTTATTTCTTATCTACAAATATTATGAAATATTATAAATACATATATTCTAGATATAATATATATATATATATATGAATTATATTCAAGAGATATTTGAATTTTTACCACATTGAAAATTGTAATCATATCCAGATAATTTTCGACTCGTGTACCCGATATTAACAAAACGATTGATATTAAATTACATAATTATGTAATTTTTTTCACATGGTAAATATATATATAAATGGAATAATAAACATGATAAATATATTTAATCATCTATAAATTAACTTACGTTTACTAATCCAGAATTTAAAGAATGAATGAGTCAAGTTGCACTCGATGTAAGGGAAATTCTTAACCGAATTTCCATTCATTGGGTTAAACAACTACTTTTTGATCCTATCGTTCTATCATTATGTGAGATATAAATTTTGATTTCATATCATTTATTTATAGTTGATTTATGTGTAGTAATTTTGAATATATATAATCAATCTATTTTATTTTCAAAATTATCTATGTAAGGGACATCATCTTAATCTATATTCATTGAGGCGTATATCAAAAATATATTCTATATTCATTTATATGGTGTATAACAAAACCCTTTGAATTCTACTTTCATTAAAAGGGAATATTATTTCAATGATGGGTTTTACTAAAGTAAAGAAAGAAACTTTTTAACATATGTGATCTCAATCACATCTCCCCCACCGTAATCATAGTTTCGCTATCACTATAATCCTTAATGTTATTTAAATAAAAAGAAATACCTTATTCCCTTTTTTAGTGTTTTGGTGTTGAAAATTTTCATGGAAATGGATTGATTATTTCATTATCTTGAAATGATTTATTTTGATTGTAAATGAAAATTTATGATTAAAATGTTTATATTTACAATCTTTTATGCACGATGATTATATAATGGTTATCAGACATTTGATTGGTGGTTACGTAATATACCAAATGAAGAGTGGATCCTTGATAAACCAAGGATGGGTGGTTAGGTTATAACCTTCAATAACTTGGGTAAGGATGTCGGCCATATAGTTATTCCATTTTGTGATATGTGTGGAAAGAGACCATATAGTCATTCCATTTATGTATGTTTGTGTCCCATGTTACCATTATATGTTTTATGTTTCTTTCTCTCAGTTTAATGGTAATCTTTTGGTTACAAAATAATGGAATGAAATGATCATATATTTGGTGAAGTGTTATTGCACATTTCAAGGTAAAATTTTATACATTATGATAAAGTACTAATTAGTTACATGTTATTATTAAAACTAATAGTTTTCCTGCTTTATATATCCCTTTCTATGATTTTTATTATCATCCCCCCTTTATGAAATGTTTTTCACAAGGACATAGAGTAGAATATGGTCAAGGATGGGATCAAGGAAATTTCATTTTGTTTAAATCATGTAACTAAACATGATTCATTTTTAGTGTATTTATTATATGAAAAAATGTATACTGAGAAGTAATGTCTACATGTAATAGTCAAGATGTCATGTATAAGTTATGAAAAAAATTTCTAAAGCTCTAATACAGAAAAAGATCTTCAATGTGAATTATTAAATTAATTCAATATGATGTAATGTCTATGTCTAGGTCCTTAAAGTTTGTATCATAGGTCGGTTTATATAACATTAGGAGATAATATTTTGGTAATAGAATACCCGTAAATTATTTTTACATTATGGTCATATTGGAATGATATATCATTTTAGGATTACGATGTTGCTCCGTCTAAGATATGTTTGTTCAAAATGGTTTTCTGCAGAGGAAATAGGGAATTAGTGCTAAGATGGCATATATAAGAGAATAACATTCAAAATAAGCATCTCGTGAAGGTTGATTAAAAACAAAGTAGTTTTTTTCATTGATGGAATAATTAAATCTGACTATAAATGGTGGTGGTATACACGTATTATATCAACCATATCAATCTAATAGGAATATGTCTATACTGGTACATTTCATAAGGTAACATCCCCCCTCATTCATAGGATCATCTTACCATGTTCAAGATGAAGGAATGATCAATGCATTGGAAACTAATTTTGACGTAATGGGTTGTTAAGACAATCAAAAGGTTAGTTTTGTTGTTTAATGTTTTGAAGGAGAAGCATATCATCGGTGGTCGATGGTTAAAAAAATATGTAATGGTGATGAGATTGATACTCTTGTATCAGATGAATTCAAAGGTATCTTTAGTGAGAAATATTTTTCTATGATAACACATCATAGGATGAAAAAATCAACGAATTGAGGTAGGAGGATTAATTAGTGGATGATAGTGATGATATGATTACATGACTTGAATGGTATGCTCCAAATTTCATCTGAGATCGTGAAAGTAAGATAGATTGATTTTACTCATGATTGAAACCTCTATATCAATGTCCATTAACCTGTCGTGAATTCAAAATCTATGAGAAACACGTATTATTTACCGAGAAGTTAGAAATGGATTTTTCTGATGATCAGGTGTTCCAAGTGAGAACAAAAAAGAAGAGGTCATGTTTTTATGAAAAGGGAATGAATTAATCTATGAAGCCCAAAGGTAAGAAAATTAAATTTATATCTTGTGCTAAGGTGGAAAAAAGAATTCTATAGAATATTTATCAAATTATAGGATTTTCTTCTTCTGTGGTAATACTGGTAACATTTCTCGTAACTGTATGGAAAATGATCAAGAAACAATAAAAATCTCAAAGTTAGATGTTATAGTTGCAATGAGTTTGGGACTAATGACAATATGTATCCGATGAGGATTACCCAAGGAAGAAACTAAACAGATCAAAAGTGTAAGGATGGGGAAAAATAATTTTCTACTACTAAGGTTTATGTGGGACCATCAAATGATGTGGTCTGGGGTACTTTCTTTTTCAGAATATGCCTATGTTTTTTTTGATTCAGGGTGTTCACATTCTTTCATTTCAGAGAAATATTTGGTTAAATTCGGAATTCCGCCTTAAGATATGAATCATGATCTTGTCATAAAAAATCCTTGCGGAAATTTAAATGTAAAAATAAATTAAAAGAATATTCATATCCTTATCTGTTGAATGAATTTACCAGAAATCCTTGTTGTTTTTCCTCTAGTGGAGTTTGATGTTGTTTTGGGAATATATTGGATTCCTGTTTACCATTCTATGATTGACTATAGAGATAAAGATGATTCTTTTCAAACATAATTTAATTTTATGTACAAGAAGGAACCCCTACTTTTGATAACATATCATGAAGTTGAGAAACGAGTAAATGATGGAAATTAATGTTACCAGGGACATATTTTTGAAAACAATGGAACTATTCAGATTCGTTATGTACCAATGGTAAAAAAGTATTTTGATGTTTTTTCTACATGGGTTTCCAGGTAAAATACCTGATGAAGAAGTTGAATTTACTCTGGATTTAGTTCCGGATGCTATGCTTTTATCAAAAACTCCTTCTTTAATGGCACAAATTGAACTTGTAGTGTTAATTAAAGACTTTTAGGATTTGATAGATAAAGGTTTCATTCAACTTAGCACATCATTGTGCGGTGATCTAGTCTTGTTTGTTTTAATGAATGATGGTTCAATGTGACTTTTTATTAATTATATATCCTTTAATATCATAACCATTATGACCAAGTATCCTTTGACTCATATCGATGTTTTTTTATCAGCTCTATGGTGCTCAGTATTTTTCGAATATTGACTTGAGGTTGGGGTAGCATCAGTTGATAGTAAAGCAAGAAGATTTTCCAAAGAATGCGTTTTGTAATAGATATGGCCATTATGAATTTTTACTATTACCTTTAGGGATAACCAATGAACTTACTATATTCATGGATATTATGAATAAAATTTTCTATGAATTCTTCAATATGTTTTTTGTTTTGTTTATTGATGATATTTTCCTATATTTAAAAAGTAAAGAAGAACATGGGAGTCATCTAAGGAAAGTCTTTGTAACCATAATGGAAAATAAATTTTATCGAAAATTAAGGAAGGGTGAGTTTTGTTTACAAAAAATGTCATTCCTTGGTCACATTGTTTCAAAAAAGGCATAATTATTGATCCTAGTAAAACAAATATTGTTGAAGAGTGTCAAAGACCTAACAATATCATAGAGATCCAAAGTTTTCATGGTTTGTAAGGATATTAAAGAAGGTTTGTTGAAACTTTTTAAAAATTATCTAACCATTGATTAATTTAACATGAAAATGTGTTAAATTTATCTAGAAAAATAAATTTTTTGATTATTATCAGGAATTGAAAAGAGGATTGTTGAATTCTCTAGTTTTGGAATTACCATCCAAAATTTGTAAAATATTAATCTATAGTTATAATACATTGAATGAACATGGTTGTGTCCTAATGAAAAATGATCAGGTAATTTCTTATTATTCTCGTTAATTGAAAACTCATGAGTTAAATTACCCTACACATGATTTGGAATTAGCTTCTATTTTCTTCATTAAAAATTTGGAGGAATGTTTTCTATGGAGAAACGTGTGAAATATATACTGACCACAAATATCTGAAATATAAATTAACTCAAAATGAATTGAAAATCAGATATGGGATATGGCTGAAATTAATCATGGATTATGATTGAATGATTCATTACCATCCAGGAAAAGTAAACAATGCAGCTGATGCTTGGAATCAAAAATGTAATTATACATTAACCATGTTATGTTTGGATTAATATCCTTTTATAAACGATTTGATGAAACCTAGAATTGATGTTTTTTGTTCAATAAATTCATCATTGTTGTTTCAGGAGGCAGTGAAATAGTCTCTAGAGAACAAAATAATGAAAGCATAGAAGAAGGACAATGAATCGAGTAAAAAGGTATAATTGGCTCAGAAGTGCATGTTACCAGAAATTAACATTGATAATGATTGTGTTTTGAGGTTTGGAAAGAAATTATGTGTGAATTTTTATTCAAATATGAAGGAAGATTTATTTTTTGAATCTGATAGTTCTCTATTTTCTGTTCATACTGACAGTAACAAGATATACAAAGATATTAAATTTTATTACTGGTGGAATGGAATGATAATACTTTTTGATAACATTACTGTGAAGTGTTTCACTTGTAAACATGTTAAATAAGAGTGGCAATTTCCGAATGGGATGCTAAATCCTTTTCTTATACCAGAGTGGATATGGGAAAATGTGTCTGTTGATTTCATCATGGGATTACCAAAAACTTCTCTTGGTAATATTTTTGTATGGGTTATTGTTGATCGATAAAATAAATAATCTCATTTTCTCCCAATTCTATATACATTGTCTCTAGATCAACTTTTTTGATTGTGTGATAATGAGATAATCAAGTTGCATAGAGCCCCCCTCTCCATTGTATCTGGTCTTCAACCCATGTTCAATTATAACTTTTGGAAAGGCCCTCAAATGTCATGGGATACTGAATCAAATTTCAGTACAGCTGTTTATCCTCAATCAGACGGGCAGTCAGAATGAACATTTCAGATATTAGAAGATATGATACGTTCTTATTCAATGGATTACCAATGAATTTTTTAAAACATAATTATTTGGTTGATTATTATTATAGTAGGTGTTTTTATTCTAGTATATATATGGTGAAATTTGAAGAATTATAAGGAAAGACGTGTCAAACTCCATGTTTTTGGGATGAAGTAGGTGCAAGGGAACTGAAGGGACCAAAATTAGTAAAAGTGATGACAATGAATGTTCAGTTGAAATATAAACACATGAGGATAACTCAAGAATGATAAAAAATTTATGTGGATAACCAGAGGAAGTATCTTACATTTGAGGTAGTTGATCATGTCATCCTCAATGTTTCACTATGGAAATGTGTGATGTGTTTTGGTAAAAAGGAGATATTGAGTCCACAGTTCATTAATCATTATAAAATCCTAGAGAAACATGTATTATTAGACTACAGAGTGGCTATTACACCATTCTTATCCCTATTAGACATTTTTTTTCATGTTTCAATGTAGAGAAAGTGTATCCCAGTTCCATCTTATGTTTTGAGTCCAAAGGTAGTTAAGTTGGAAAATAATTTTATAATGAGGAACAATCAGTCTAGGTACTTGAATAGAGAGAGAAAGGGTTGTGGAATAATTTAATTCATCAGGTAAAACAATTTTTTTTGAAAAAATGACATTATTTACGAGGTATCATGGGAATATGACATTTCTAGTGGGGATAAATACACCCACTTATTTGATAAGTGATTAGAATTGTGGGGATGCAATTCCAAAATGGTGGGAAGGATTTAACATCCCCGAGAAATAAAGAATATGATATTTTCATATTTATTAATATTTGTGATATAAATATTAATTTTAATTTAAAGGTTATTATATGATCGATGGAATACCAAACACACAATAATGGGTTTCTCTGATATCTAATATTTCATACAAGGTTGATCCATAATGAAAAATAATAATATGAAATTATTATTTTAAATTGAAGTTAACACAGAGCTGTTATATTGGCAAGAATGAATATAACTAATAATATTATTATTAAACAAAATTTTATAATATATATACTTTTTTTCAATAAAATTTAGAGTCATAAAATGAGAATGAATCCAATTTTAAGCATAACTACTCAAATTTTTTTAAAACTAGATTTACCTCCTTTTGATGGAGAACACCTTTTAAATACTTTTTTCTCTTTTATATATTCCATTTTACAAAATAAACTATTTATTTAGAAGCAGGAAATCAAAATTTAATATGGGTAAATTTTTTGTATTTTTCTAAACAAGTACATTTATTAATGAATATTGTAAAATTCAGCATTTTAAGTCAAAAGTGTATTCAAATGTAATTTATATATATATATATATATAAAGATTGTACATTTAATAGTATTTAAAGTTTAATTGGATTATTTTTTAAAATTTTAATTCAATTTTGTTAATTTTTATAAATTTCACTTTGAATTTAGAGATAAAAACATGTCATTTTTTCGTATTTTTTATTTATTAAAAACATGCTTTTTGGATTTGACAAAGAGAATTAATTTTAAATAAATTTTTGCATTTTCACTATTTTGAATTTGAAAAAATAGATTCCATATTTGAAATCAGGGGGTATAAATTGTGTAAATAGGTATCTTTTATTTTTAAAGATTGTGAATTATATCTTCGGTAAATATTATTTACCGTGGTTAGAGGATACATCTGGTAAATAAGGGTAATAAATAATATAATAATAATATTAAATTACCATAAAACATTTCATAACCTTATTGGATGATAAAATTATGACCATGGTCATCCTTAGGTCGATATTTGGACCCCATGGAGAATCTAGTAAGCAAAAATGAAATTTTAAAAAAATTAATACAAAGTTAACGAAAATGTAACATAAAAATATATCTTTTAGTGACACAATATTAATATGGGATTATATAAGTTATTTTTTCAACAATAAATAGTGATTAGAGATATAAAAAAATAATACATAAATATAGTTTATTTATAATTTTTATACATCAAATAAATAAATTTAGTTATGTCACAATTGTGTTGTAGTGATTACATTATTAATGATTGATTAAAATAAATGAGATTATAAATATCAAAATAAATTTATTTTGAGTCTTTTAAATCCATGAACTAATTTTATGGATGATTATAACTTGTTTTATTTTAATAAGAAATGTTATTTCAAAATAATAGAGTTGTTGGGGAATTTTTAAATGTCATGACTTGAATAGTATATAAATTGATATAATTTGAGTTTTTAAAAACAATTTTTTTTAATTATATGAAAAATTTGTCTTAAAAATATTATATTATGCCAAATGACTTATATAAGGATAATAATGTCACTAATATAGGACTTGGGGTTCTATTATCATTTTATAATAAATATATTAACCATATTTTATTAATATATAAGAGGACATGGTAAATGTTAAATAAGTCAACTAAGGGTTAATGCTAAAAGATAGAGTTAAATTTCTATCCTAAACATTCTTAAACCACATAGGTTGAATGGATTTCGAACATTACCCTCATTTTATTTGAATGAAATATTTTGGGGTCCAATTGAAAAATTAAATTTATTTTATAGTAAAACAATCTTTCAAGACATTCCTAATGTTTCCCTCCCCCCTCTTATAAAAGGACACCTCCTCTGACCAATTACTTAGACCTCTCAAGTGCCATGGACAATCCAAACAATGTACCAATATGATCCTAGCATCACTCTATTCCACATAGAATCATTACCCTAGGAATAATTCAATTCAAGAAAGGCTATTGGCTCTAATTAGTAGATGTCGCCCGATTTTAGGTAACGTCTTCTCTCTAGTTCCTTTCTTTTATTTTCCTTATCCAACCCCCCTAAACTCTATTTATTATATTATTTTACAACAAAAACAGTGTTCTAAATATAATAATTTGATTTTATGATAATTAATAGACCTACACTCACACACACCTCCACCTAATGTATTTTTAACAAACTGTATATATGGATGATGAACCACTAAGTCACGAAATGATGATTATTCAATTATCTCATATCGCCTCTCATGGTGGAAATCATGATGGATATATAATAATATATAATATTTATTATATTTGTTATATCTATAAACTTATTAAATTATAATTTATAAAATTCCTTCAATTCTTTATGTTGTATAAATACAATAATTTCTTTTGAGGAAGTGCGGACTACCGCCCCCTCAAAATGATATGAATCGTTCATGCCATACACAGAATGTATATAGGATGGAGTTAATGATCTACTATAACATATATAAAATATTATATTATACTAGAATTATAATATAACAATATATAAATAATTTTTCATTCCATTAAATATGAAATAGAATGTAAAGTAGTTTTGATTCATACGTACAACATACCATCTCAATGAAAAGTGCATTTCATTTATAATCTGAAAAAGTTATTTAATATTTTAAATACATATATACATGATATTTATGATATATATATATTTATAATATTATGGAGATTATATATTTTTACTACATGGAATAAATGCAATTATAACGAGATCATTTTTGACCCAAGTACCCAATATTGACAAAAACGACCGATATTATCTTGAATAATTATGTAATTTTTATAACGTCATAAAAAGTGATATAAATGGAATAATAAACATGAAAATGTTTCGGAATAATGTATAAATTAACATATTATTATTATTTAATAAATTAAAGAATGATCATGTCATGTTAGACATAAGGTAAGGGAACTTCATAACAAAATTTTTCATTCATTGGTTTAAACATATTCTTTTTTATTTTGTTGTGCTATGATTATGTGAGATATAAAATTTGATATCTTATCATGTATTTATTATTTATTTATGTGTACTCATAGTTAATACACATAATCAAGATTTTTTATTTACAAATATTTCTGTGTAAGGGACTTCGTTTCAATCTCCCTTCAATGAGGAATATTTTGATAATGCATAACTCCTTTTATAAGTTGTATTATAAAACAAGTTGACTTTTACTTTTATTGAAGGGGAATAATTTTTCTACAAACCATTTAATTAAACAAAAAAAGTAATTTATCTAATGTATGTGGAAATAATGACCTCTCTTCCACCATAATCATTATTTTTCTTCACCTATACGCCTTAAAGATTTAAAATTGAAAAGAAATTCCTTATTCCCTTTTAGGTGTTTTCGTATTGAAAATGGTTTTTGAAATGGATTTATTATTTCAATATCATGATATGATTTCTTGTGATTTCAAATGATATTTTATGATTGAAATGTCTATATTTTTAATATTTTATGTGTGATGATTATATTTTGGTACTTGGAATGTTGACAGGTGGTTATCTGATAAACAAATTATGGGTGGTTCCGTGATAAACCAAGGATGGTTGATACTTTATAACCTCCAATGAATTTGGTATGGAGGTCGGTTGTATTGATATTCCATTTAATTATATGCATGGAATTCGATCATATGGTTATTCCATTTAAGTATGGTTATGTACCAAGTTTCCTTTATATGATATTTGTTTCTTTCTATGGGTGTTATGGTAATCTTTCAATTTCAAAAAATGGTATGCAATGAGAATATATTCAATGATGTGTTTTTGATATTTTTTAAGTTTAAATGTATTACATTTTTATAATGTATTCATGGTTTACTGGCAGTTTTAAAAAATAATAGTATTCCTTCTTTAATTTATCCCTTACTGAGAATTTTATTCTAATCAAATGTTTTTTGAAAAAAAGGTAACATGACATAATGTGGAATATGGTCAAGGATTTGAGTAAGGGAATTTAATTCTATTTAAATCATGGAACTAAACATGTATCATTTTTTAGAGTTTTTAATTAATGAAAAAATGGATACTTTTTTGAAGTGTCTACATATAATATTCATGTTGATACATATAATTTAGTTCCTAATTCTATAAATATTTAATCCCAAAAAGATCCTCAATATGAATTATTATCATAATTCAGGATTATGTAATGTTTTAATTCGGGTCCTTACAACATGCACCCCACTTTCTTCTTCCTCTATTTTCTTCTTCCATATCCAGAACCAACACTACAAACCCTCCCTGGCCTCCATGCTCTATGCATCTTTGACATTGCCCACTGGTCCTGATTTTTTTGGCTTCTATCAGCTCAAATAACTCTGGAATAAACCACACTCCTCTCTTCCATCATTTTTTTGTTATAATTTGGTTCGCTGTACTAGATTGGTCTAAACCTATTTTTATAAATTTGCACAATTATTATTATTTGATTAATATTTAGGATTTAAGTAATTTTATTATTCCTTATTGGGGTGAGATGGTTATACATGTGATTCATTAATTTTATTTAAGTTATTTTATTCAATTTTTGATCTATTTATTAAATAGATTATTTTTTTGGTGAATGGGGTTGTTGTAAGTTTATTATTTTATTTTATTATTTGAAATATGATAATAATTGGAATATGTTGGATGATATTATTCATTCATATATATATATATATATATATATTAAATAACTTATATATGTGTATGTTTGTGTGAGCCTACACGTGTATGTATCAATATAAATTTTAAATGATAATTTTTTTAGAAACATGATATATTATAATTGAGGTAAATATATTGGATTGTGAAAATTTGTAACATATATATATATATATATACATATAACATATCAACTAATTATAAATAAGTGGTTCTTGATAATCATGAGAACATTAATGTAATGAATATGTTTCTAAAAAAGATATTTATATGATTTTTCATTTTCAAAAACAAAAAATATATTGGATTAATGAAAAAAATCAATTTAAAAAATCTAATACTAATTAAGGAAATGTTTTAATATTAGTTACATTAATTTTTTCATTAATTATATGAAATATACGAAGTACAAAAAATTAATATAAATCCCCAAAATTATGATTTATTAAAAATGTTGTATTAATTTTAAAAATAATTCAAAATTCTTTCATTAATATATAAAATATATTAAAAACTGATTCTTTGTTATCAATTAATTTTATATATTAGTGATAATTATAAAATAATAATAAAATTATTTAAAATAAAAAAAAAATTATTACATAATCATAATATTTTGGGTAAATGTTGTTTAAATTAAATATTTAGTATTAATAATTCATATAAATGTTGTAAATACACCCGACATACAAAACTATATTATAATTCTACTAGGCTGCAAATTTTTATATCATGGATTAATAATTAAATATAATTATAAACTCAAAATAAATAATAATTCAAAAATATTAACATATATTTTTTTAAAATTTTTTATATAAATAATTAACTGAATATTATCAAATTTATTTAAAATCACAATTCACAAGAAGAAAAATTGTTTATTATATATATAAATATCTAAGATAATTTGGTGTTTTTATTTTATTTTTTCAGAAGGAGTTGCAATATATTTAAAGTATTCATTTCAATTAAGATATATATATATATATATACTATTTATTAAAATACTGATATTAAATTAAATTAATAATAAAAACAATACCATAATATATAATAATTATAAATAATTAATAAATATTTTTAATAAATAATAAATATTAATGGTAGTTACAAGTTATTAATATTTATTTTATAATTTTAAGAAATTATTTATATACTAATTAATTTTAAAAGAAAAAATATGATAAATTATAAAATATTATAAATATTTATTAAACTAATTACCATAAAATTAAATTTAACTTCATTCCACACTCCCACAAATGATATTTCGTGTCTAGGATAAGCCAAACATATTAGACCCATCTTTGGACTTTCATTATTCATATAATTCACTTTTTGAAGGATATATAAATTTTCAATAATAATTTATAATAAAAATATAAAAGTAGTTGATGTCTCGTGATTAGTAACCGAAAAAAAACATTAAAAAAAATTTAGGTCACACCTAAGGTAAATTACACATCATGTACCCAAGGGTGTGATTGACATTTCATACAATAATCTATTTGATGGACAAGTTAAATTTTAATAAAAAAATATAATAAATTTTTTAAATGAATTACCCTCACCTGAAATGTAATATAACACTATATATTGGAAAATGTTATGTTTCTACTAGGGTAAACCCAACTTCATAGATCCAATTTCGGTCTTTGAATTACGATATGACACACAATTTGATCGGTATGTCACATTTTGAAAATAAATTATAATGAAAATATAAAATTAATTGATGCCACGTAAAATGTAACTAAACACTTGACCCTGAGAAATGTTATTTCGTGCCTCTGGAATTTCACACATCCATAACCTATGACTTTATACAATTTTTCCAATGATACATATATTGAAGGATACGTCAAAATATTATATAAAACAATTATAATTATTTCAAATGAATTACCCTCATGTATAATGTAACTAAATAACTGACGCTCAAAAAAGATAGTTCACAACCTGGGGAAACCCATATCAAGGATCCAATGGTGGCCTCTGATTTTTCAAATGTTACATAGTTTTAAGGTTACATTAAATTTTAATTAGAAATAATTATGTTAATAATAAATTAATTACCCTCTCGGCTAATGTAACTCAATTTATGACGCTCACAAATGTTATAACATGCCCAGGGTAAAATCCAATTCGTAGAACCAATGATGGTATCATATTTCTCATTTGAGACACTATTTTAGTGATTTTAAATTATTTTTTAGAAATCTCTTATGTCTTAATTAATATATTTAATATTTTTACTCTATATTTTTCAAGCGTCTATGGGACCCATAATTTACTACTAACCCAACACCTCACTCTAATCATATTTTTTAGAATAATTTAATGTCATAGAATTTATAAATAATTTAAAAATATATAAAATTATCATTAATATTTATTCTTATTAATAATTATTTCTAGATAACTATAGACTTAGAATGTAGACACATGTTTCTATTAAATGATCGTGATTTTATATATAATCACAAAAATAATACTAGATCTGGTATAAAAATTAACTACTTTGAAGGTGTTGGAACCGTTATATCATATTCATTAATGAATTGAAATTTATATCCAAAGGAACAACTATATGTCCCAATCAAAGATTTGATTTTATGATTTTTGAACTATTTGACAATGTTGGATGTCAACATTCATGTTTTGGATTTGGTATAGATTATATTTTTCTTGTATCAATATGTGGATATTTATTTAGTAGATAATAAAAAAATAGTTATAGATCAGTAGTTTCTAATTCTATTACTTGGGGATTCTAGTAATCTATTCCTAAAATAACAAGTAAGGATGTTATTTTATATCCTATATTAGAACATTATTCGTTTTACAGTTTTTCGAAATATGATAAGGAGGTCTTATATATGGGATCTAAATGAGTAAAAATGATATTGTTTCATAATTAATGTTAATTACGTTAGATTCTGAATTGTAAAATAGTATTTTTTATAATATTTTATCTATGGATAAATCATTTTTTCCTGATAGAATATGTTGACATCATGTTTCATTGTAAATTACTGTAGGTTTCATAATTTGTGTTTTAGTTATCATTAAATATATACATGTTAAAATCACTACATCAAGTATTTTTTTGATTTTGAATCCTTTGTTAATTTTACATCATTCGTAGCATCAATGTATAAGTAAGAACAACAAGGATAATCTATTGTTCCTATGAAATAGTTGAGGTATTTTCCAATTACACAGTATTTAGAGTTCCTATCCATGTCTCACAACACTTCTTGATTATTGATTCGTAAGAAATAAAATATTTCCATATGAAAACGCTCAATTAATCCATGTGATGGTCATTCCTGAATACAATTT
This sequence comes from Viscum album, assembly GCA_963277665.1. Classification (NCBI taxonomy): domain Eukaryota; kingdom Viridiplantae; phylum Streptophyta; class Magnoliopsida; order Santalales; family Viscaceae; genus Viscum; species Viscum album. Next base: position 1,002,640,458 of record OY728121.1, on the reverse strand, counting down.
GATCATGCATAACCTTATTTTCCTTTAGAACGTCGGAAAATTCAGATAGACCTTTATGCTGATGGTTTTTTCCCATTTTGTTCATAAGGTAGTAACTTTTATTATTGGAATGTTCTTAACACTCCTTACAATATACCTCTATGTATAATGATGAAATAAACACACACACACACACAAATATATATATATATATATTACACTATAAATACCCTGACACCAAATTATTAATATTTATGTATATTTGAATACAAAAATTGGTGAGTTAATTTTATTATGGGACATAGGTGGGAAATTTTTTTTATAGTTTAAAATAAAAATTTCATTGTGGAGGTTGCATTAATACAGATTATTATTGATTTTCCATAATATGGTATGTTATCCAGATAGAGAACTCAATAAATATTTTATTTTTTAAAGAATATTCTTTTTGGTGAAGTGGGTAGCATGAAAAAACCATCAGAGACCACCCTCATAAGCAACTAACAACCAACATAAAAAATTCATAAATCAAATTTCCTAAACCATATACCTCTGCAGCTGGCATCCAAAAAAATTTCAATTTAATATTTCAAATTTTAAGTCATCATCACCCATCTCGTTAAGAGACATGCATTTTCATCATGTCACACATTCATCACGACGACATCCATTTCCTTACCATGATGTCCCACCATCCCATTACGAGAAAATCACCATCACCATCTAAACTTCAACACCTCACCATGAACATCATCCTCTACAAGTCATCACCACCGGCCTCTTATATATTATTCACCACCTGCACCAGAAACTGAAAACTACTAGATCCGCTAGAAACTATCATTGATGAACAAAACATCTTCGATAATGAGGTAGGTCTTCATCACCATCGATCTACTAGAAATCATTTCGAGCATCACTGTCTTGTAGTAACCATCATCACCCACAAACATTTTGAAAACCACCTTTGCCAAACAAACATCACTGGATCCAAAAAACCTTCACCAACATCAGTGTTGTTTAATCATCCAACCAGATTAAAAACCCCAAAAAAGAATCCACAAACTCGACTTCTCAATAAAAATAATAAGCACTAGAAAATGAGAACACCATTGAATATAAAAACAACACTATAAAAAATTAATTCCAAAAAGGAGAAAACTAATCCAAGGGAAAACATGTAAAGAGGCCATTAATGAGACCCTGAATAAGACTAAGGATGATACCATAAAATAAATCACAAGGACCTCAAACTGTATTCCAAAAACCTACGAACCCATCACCCCAAAATTTACCAAGAGAGAAGCATTGAATCCCTAGCTTAGAGCTAGTTTGGGTGGATGAAGATGAATGGAGGAATATAGAATCATATATAAACACGGTTTCCAATAAACCATAGTCAAAACATCTATTGGATAATTCCAAACCATCCCTAATATAGAGAGGACTGAAGGAAGTTAAGTCTAGAGAAGTTTATGGTGACATAGGTTGTTAAAAACATACCATTGATAGAAGAAAAATGAAAATGTTGTAGAAAGACCACAAAATAATGCCCCACAAGAGAATCTATAACAATAGTGGAGGAGAGAATCCAAGAGATATTGGGAGGATTTGAGAGAGAAGGGGAGAAGTTGAGGAAGAACATTGAACCATAGATGGATGGAGAATACATGCAAGGAGATCAATCTATGCAAAGACCACACATAGAGTCACTCCCTAAGCAAATGGGGAATTAAATTTCCAAAATCATGTATATAGTACATGGTATCAAGAAAATAATTTATGCATGGTAAAGGGATAATAGATATTTATTTTGACTTTTATTGTATATTTCTTCCTTAGGGACACCCTTTTTGATGGATTATAAATAATATTAAAAATGGTTAAATGGAAATAAAATAATCTTTAATAAAACAATTATGTAAATAGGTAAAATACATTGTCTCTATATTACACTCTAATAGTTTTAAAAATAAAATAAATAAAAAATAAATGAATATTTTTTGGATAAATCACAATTGGATAATGTATATTATTTTTTGGTATCTTCCAAAACGGTCTGATTTTTTATCATCAAATGTTATATGTAATGAATATTGAGAATAATTTTCTGGATAAATTAATTTATGTTGTATTAGACACACATGGTAGGACCAAATATTAATTTGTATTTGGGTTCAATCATCCTAGATTTAATGATATACTGATTATCAATTTTTTTATGATGAATGATCACATAAATTATTGTAGCTAAAACTAGAATACTCTCTTACTAAAGATAAAAATTTATTATTCTACCAATGGATTAGATATTGGAGGTTACCAGATGTATATAATTCTAATTTTCTCATTACGTCATAAAAAGGCATATTACAGTGTTAAAATGTCATGACTACCATGTCATAATGGAAATATTTCTACTGGTTATACTTAGAGGGATGTTAAATTTATCAATATAAGACATGTTGACCGAAATATCATAATTTTTCGAAGATATTTGTGAAGAACATAAGATAATCATTAATTTAGTTTTCAAAAAAATTTATTTTATTAATTTTTTAAAATTTGAGAGAAAATTTCCACAAGTGATTGTTGAATCGATAGATCATTTAATATTAAATTTCTATAAGTTTCTAAAATGGGAGGAACTTTTCAATAGAGATGGATACATCGATTAGATAGATGTATGAAAAAATCATAGAGGATAGTACATTAAAAGGCATTAGTTTATGGATCTATTTTAGAATAATACTTATAAGAAGAAATTTAAAATTTATGTTCTTGTTATTTTTAGTTAGAATATAAATAAAAACATAATAGAATGGGATGCAATAAAGAAAATGTTAATGATGTCAAAAACTGTCACTAATAATTTTTTAATAAGTGCAAGCATGGTTTTGGAGGTAATCATAAATGATGGATTATAGATGAAGAACTCAATAGAGATCCTACATTTGTTCTGATGGATTATGAAAAAATGATATAATTTTTTCTATAAGTACTAATTTTTTATTATTTTGTGAAATATTATAAATGATACATTTATTTACATTAAAAATTGTTGAACTATATGATGACCATATGGAAAAACACTCTATAAAAATTAAATCATTCACTCTTGAAGATTTTCATCATAAAAGTTTTGCATATTGGGTTCAAATACGTAAATGTTATGTTTCATTGAATGAAATAATAAATAAATTTTAAAATTATATTAATTAATAATAATATTTATTGTTTACATGAAACACAACATTAAAATAAAATTGATAATCAATTTTTAATGCTAAAGAAACCTCCATCGATATGGGTAAAATCTTATAATGGGTATTTGGTTAATATATTAAGATTCTATACATATATGTATATATGGTGACAAAAATAATTCAATAAATTGTGGTGTTTGATTGAAAAGATAGCATCATAATGAATGTGATGTTTAACTTTAGGGAAAGATGGATGAAATAATTGAGTTATATTATATGGAACCAAATTATGTAACATTGTTTAAATGTCATCGGTTTGGTATTGATTGATGGCTGAAATTATATCAATGACCTAGAGTCATTGAAATTAAATATAACCATATTATTTCATGAAATTAACCACTAATATTTCAAATTTTGGAACATCATGACAATTATGATAATAAATGTGACTTTGGGAGTGACTTGACTATCTATTGGATTGTGATAAAAATGAAATCACATGACTATTAGTTTTTTTAAGAGTAAAATAATTTTTTTAGAAGTGAACCAAACTGAATTTTTTTATGAAATATCCCAATATATATATCTTACTCGGTGATATATTAATATATATAATGAAACCTTAATTTTAAGTGCTGATGATGTAGATTATGTAGATGAAGTAATATGGAATGATTAAAATAAATGTCATATAGAAGTTATAAATAATGAAGATAATGATAAAGTCATTGATCATGATTAAAATGTTGATAATAATGACGATTAATGTAATATTTTTATTTTTTCATTTACAAGTAATTATTAAATTTTTTGCATTTTTTGTTTATTTATTTATTATATTTTCATTCAAAAAATTTACATGAAATATTATTTCATTATTTTATTTAGTAATTCTTTATTTTATAAAATTGTATTGAAAATTTCACGCAGGTAATAATATATGTTTCAGTTGTCTAGAGATGATATAGTTGATTTATCTTGATCTTTCATTGATGTTATGCTTCTTATTGATAAGCCTAATTTAGTTGATCCTTATGATGTGGTGCCTGTTAAGAGGGGAACAATTTTACTAGATTGATGATTCAAGACCATATTCACGACAAATGAACATTTATTTATTTTTATCCTTATGTTTATAAAAATATTTTGTTATTTAATATATATATATATTATATTAACTTTATAAACAAATTTTAGTATTAATTTTATGATTATTTTTTTATTTTCATAGTTTTTCTCATTTTACTTTTGGGAAGTAATTTGTGATTCTATTAAAATATTTTCATGAGCCATCTATGTCATGCAACTAGGTTCCAACCATTATGAATCACTATATGTTAGACAACTAGATTTTACATTATTATATAATATATAAATACTAGGTATTATTTAATTACAAACATACTTTTAAATTCTCATGAATAATTTATTTAATTAGATTCCTGAGCACTTGAGAGGTTCTATTAGAGAGGAATTGCATATTTGAATACATGAACACTTTTATCACATTTTATAAAACCTAATATAGTTACATATGTATAAATATTTTGATACACTTTTATATGATCCTTGCATCTCTAATCGAACTGACTATAACTCATCCCAGGAACATGGTGGATTATACTCCTGTCTAGGAGGGGCATTTTATAAGAGATCATCATGTGGACATTAGATCTATGGGATGAAAGAGGTTACACAGAGTTCTGAAAGTCATACATTTTTCACACGTCGAAAAAATAGATAATTAATATTAATTACCCATGAATTATACATTATCTATAACATGGTATACCTATTTTATATGCCTCAACTGACACATTTGTTATGGAGTTTGATGTTTATAATAATATTTATATTGATTTTGTTCATGACATGTTCTAGGAAATCGAATACACCTAAATTTTTTAGTAATTTTTTCTCAATATTGCATGGATGTTAATTTTATTGTTTTTCTAAATTGTCATTATATTTAAAGGAAATGACTGAGACTACGGCATCTCATTCATCAGAGTGTGAATTTGAGATTGAAAATGATTCCTCTAGAGATTTGGGATTTGATGACGTGTCCTTCAAATAGAGTTCATTGCATGGTTTCGACAAAGGATGTGTGATTGGTATAGGTTCTTGACTGGCACTTACAAATTTTAATGTCACTTCTGCAATGGAATATGTGATCATGAAGGGAGATCATCGAGTGTTTTCACATATGTCATCATCCACTACTCAATATGTGGATAGGTTGTGAGTTCCAGATGATATGTTAATGTAGATGTAGAAAATGTGGGAGTAAAAAATGTGAAACAAAATTAGAATGATGAGCTTATGTTGGAGTATATGCAATAGCTTGCACGTTGTGGGGGGATGAAGTTTCGTCTCCCTTCTACTTCCACTGATTCACCACCACTCTATATAAAATGATGATTTTTGACATTTTATGTCTATTTTATTAAATATTGATGATAATCATATTATTATTTCATTGAGGTATTACTTTCGTGTCAATTTTAGTTTCATTAATAATTGATTTTAAATTTTTTTCATTATTTTATAATTTTTAATTTTGTTTATCTTTAAAAATTAATAAATTTTTAAAATTTTAAAAATAATTTCAACATTATTCATTATTTTTAAATATATACAGTTTCGTAAATATAAATAATATTTTTTATATTTTTTATTTGTTTAATTATTTTTAAATATATATAATTTTTTTAATTTTAAAAATTAATCTAATATTCTTTTATTCACTTTAATTAATTTCATTTTAAAATATTTTAGTTTTATTTTATTTCAATCAATATTAAATATGTTTTAGTTTTTTAATTAATATTAATTAAATTTCAATTAATTATAATTATTTGTATTTTTTTTTATATTTAATGTTGAAATTTTTTTGGGAAAAATTATTATTTGTGACAGAGGGATGGTATTTCACAATTAGTTAAAAAAAATGGTCGATCAAAATTGATTACATAGAAATATAATTGAACTTATTTGTGATGGATAATTCATATGTTGCAATTAATCTCTATTTAGAAAGTTAGGTCACAAATAACCACCATTGTGACATTGTTTCTTTACACGGTGCATTAGCGGCAAACACCCTTCACAAATGACTCACTAAGACAAGATTCTGCCACATATTCTTCATTGCATATAATAGAAACCATAGTATTGGATGTAGCATTAAACAATCATTACATATTTAATAAAATCAGCTATACTGAATTCTTAATCATCTCATTAATCATCTCACCCATATCATGAATTTTGGCATCTAATGTTTCTATTTTTTATATTATATAAATCCTCCTTTTATGAATATAAATATGATTAATGAATAAATTTTTAACCAATACTCCATAATCATATCCTCACCTGTGAACTAGGTGGTTGATATTTTCTAATGTTGAAAATGAAACATCCTAACATCCATCTGTAATGGGGGTACCATCCTCAATAGAGTCATATATAGAATATTTGAAAAAAATTGTGAATCAATATATGTAAAAATATTTAATAATTTAAATTTCACACATAACTTAAATAAATCTTTACAATCCTCTGAACTAAATATGTTGAATATTATATATGACAAGATCATGTTTTTTTAATTAGACCCTCTTCTATTTTTCATGTCTAGTATGGGATAACGAAATGCCAAAAAATATTGATCGTAATGATTAAATTTTAATTCTTTTGATATTTTTCATCTAGAATTTTCTATTAAAATAACTTATACCCTCATGAAGATAAATTGTGAGGGTATACACTATTTTGATAGGATTTCTTAATCTGATATCCAAAATAACAGATAATTAAGGAAAAAAAATTAATATGATATTATTAATAAAAAGAAAACTTTTACTGGATAACATTTAATTTTTATCATCTACATTCAAATTTCTACTTCCATATATTCTCAACAAGAAAAAAAATAATGAAATGGTTTTTTATTTTTATTTTCCACAAAAATGAAATCAGATATGGGGGTTAATTTGAAATCCCTTCATCTCTTATATGATAATTATAAAAATTTCTTCCTAATTTCCCTATGTTACCAATATCATATGTCTTCTAAATATATTTGATACCTAATGTAACTAAAAACATGTGATGATATATAATATAATAAAAAATTATCTTACCAAATATTAATCCAATAACCATGATAGTGTAACCTTGTTGATGTTACTCCTTTCACAAAATAAAATTCAAGATTTCTATTAAGGACATGCTAGAATTAGAGTCCTATATTATATTAATTTGGATTACTATGATTACCTTATTCCTGCATCCCATAATATTACCTCTAGTCTTTGATATATGAAACTAATAATGTTCATAAATATATGTCACCACATTTAGGAACCCGAGAATCCTTCTCTACCAACGTAGAAGACTAAGGCTCCTTTGTAGATAGGTGAGGAGACCCTTAATAGAATTAAGTGTAATATACCTATAAGATTATTGTGATTTTGATATTTGATATTCAATTTTACTACATCTAAAATTATGAAACAAATAATATAAAATATAAAAAAAAAATCTCTATATATAAAATATATATAGAATTCAAAATGAAACATCATAAACTAAACTGATCGTTTTTTATTCATATTTTTTAAATTAGAAAAATAAAAAGGAAAAAAAATTAATACCACTATGTTTCACAATTTTTTTTAATTAATATTGATGATAAAAAATATGATGATAATTTTTGTAACATCAAATGAAATAGAAAAAAAATGAAAACTGGAAAAATATATATATATATATTTAATATGTAAACTCTAAAAAAATCTGAGAAATTATAAAATCTAATACAATAATTCTACACTAAACAACTGAACTCTTAATTTTTTTTGTAGATAATGACTCCAAATCATAATAAATACATTCTATAAAACAAGTTAATGATTGGAAAAATTAAATCTTATGTAAAAATTTATGAAAATCCATTACAATCATATAATGTAGAATAATTTAGAAATTATAATGCATAATGAAAACTATTATAATGAAATAATTTATAATATTTAAATAAATATATGTTTTACATAAATACTATTTAATATAACATTTAAAAAAAATTATAATGTAAATAAAAAGTAAATTCATGTTACATATAATAGAAAGAAATTACAAAAGTACTATTTTCTTATATTACACCCTTAATAACATTATATATGGAACAAAAAATGCATTTGATGTAACTCCCCATGATTTTAGAATATATTATTCAATAAAAAAATTTAATTTTTTTCTTATATTTTAGTTACATGCAATACAATTTATAAATAAACTCTAGTATAATATATTATTTTTAAAAAATGGCTATAACAACCAAGCTATAAAATTTAGTTATTTGAATATAAATAACCCATTTTTTTTAAAAAATATGTATTATTTTTTATTTGAATCTTGAATAATTTTAGTAAAATCATTATTTAATTTATAAAAAAACTTTTTTACTAGAATTTCATTTAATGGATTTTTGTGAATGAATCATATATTTATTATATGAAAATTTAAGAAAATAATTTTTTAAAATGAAACTAATTATTTTAAAATAACATATAATATATATCATAGATTGGAATTTATATATTTTAATGTAATGAATGATTTTTCTTTGAATACTGAAAAATAAGGATTATTCAAATACTTTGACATATTTTCACTAAATCAAGTAATTTAAAAGTAACATAATGTTTTTTATTTTTTATGAACATTAAATATTCTAGATTTTATTTATAATAATATATATAATTTCATTTGAGAATGTAATTTTCATGTTTTTTAAAAAATTATGGAATTTATTAAAACTAAAGTTTTATGAAAACTAATTTTGTGTCCATAAAGTATATCCAAATTAAATTATTTAAAATATCCCTAGTAAGGAAATATTAAAATTAAATATTTATATATTATGTATATTAATATAAATTTTAATTAATAAAAGATTAATTATAGTCAAAATGTTATTATAAATTAATCAATTTCTTGAAAGATGCAAATTTTTCATAAAAAAATTTCATCACTTTTTTATATATATTTTTAAATTAAATAATTTCAATAATATAATTTTAATTATTAAAAATGGATGCAACAATTTTAATAATATGGTCTGAAATTTACTAATAATACCCATTTATTTATTTCATTATGATTATTATATATACTAAATAATTAGCACCACAGTATATGTAAATCAGATAATTATGGTAAAATATAATATTATAAGGAATACATATTGACCATTACACATTCCATTACCCATTTGGATCAGTGGAGTTCTATCACCTCTCTCCAATTATAAAATTTATATCTAATGGGTGTTATATATTTTCAATTATAACCATTACAATATTTATGTAAAAGATATTGATAAAAATGTCACATTATTTCTATTAATAAATATATTATTTTTTGATTAAGATAAAAAATATTGATTTTTTATAAATTTCAATTTAAAGATAATTTTTTTTATTATAGTAATTAATTATAATTTTTAATAATTATATATTTATCATTAATTATTAAAATTACAAAAAAAATCAATATGTAGAAGGGATTCCACTCTACTTATTTATTTCCAATTTAAATACCTTTTTTATGTCATGAACATCTTAAATACGTTCAATTGTTTCATTAATATAATATGAGATAGTTTTTTGAAAATTAAACCCTCCTTATAAGGATTTAAAAGAAAATAAATATAAGATGTTCGAATAATATGTATCGTTTTTAACTAATAATATCATTTTATTTCGTATTCGACTTCTATCAGATCATATTCAACCATGATTAAAAAAATTATATCTAATAAATTGATATGTTATTGTGTTAATTTAATATCATACATCCATATCATCTACAATTAATTTTGTAATGAAACCATCATTCATGTGTATAGTGGACAACCACCACACCCACCTGTGTAATTTATTTTCAATTATCACATGTCATGACTGTTTATAAGAAAGGAAATAAAATTTATATATGATATTTCTAAGATACTAATTATTTTGAAATTTTAATATTTAATATATTTTCCAACATTTATATTCTTTTAATGATGATAATTTCATTCATGTTTACATTGTGATTAACCCATCTATAAATTGATGTGGTTTTTTGATCATTACGACTAAACATATATGGTATATAAAATTTTATTTTAAAATATTACATTATATATATGACAAAATAATAAACATGGAATGATATAATGACTTTTACATTCTTTTAACCGTAATAATTGAAAAATATAAATGTTACTAATGCGTACGTATGACCAACCATCTCAATGATTGTGACATGGTTTATTTTTATGAACTTTAATTCAATTTGGGATTAAATATGATAATATATATATATATTATATTATATTTATTACATAGTTATTGATTATTATATGAAAAAATAATTTCAACTTTGATTGCATTAATCCTTCTAATTTCATTTGGGACATATGAGTTTAATATCATCAAAATGTCCAACATTATCTTAATTGTTGAATTAATTGAATATAAAAAGATATCAACAAAAAGATAATAGCTAATCAAATTGAAATGAATCATTAATAATGTAAATAACATAAATTATATTTAAATTAATGATGATAATTAATTTATGTGATGAATCAGACTCTGGGAAATGGATTTTCCCTTAAAATGTTATTATAATGACTCACTTTCACCACTTTTTATCCTTGTAAATATACTTTTAAATGATTCATTAAAATTATTATATATGATTAAATTGATGATATATAAATTTTTTGAAGTATTCTTATTTTTTGATATTATATTCAGAAAATATTTTATTTTTTTTCTCTATGGGAGCCATTACATTAGTAAAATAATTTTAAAGGTTTGAATTAATTTTATTTCTAAATATTTCCCACCCTGGCCATATTTATAAAATTATATTATTTATGTATTTATATGTGATTAAATTAATTTCAAATGAAATTTTATTTCTCATTCATATTTAATTCAATGTTTTTCATGATAAATAATTTTATTTATTTTATATTTAATTTTTATTAATTCATTATAAAAGAGAAATTGAATGTTTTATTCTAAAATACATGGTTTCAATGAATTTTGATGCAACCACCTCCCCTATTTGAAATTTATATTTCAATACAAGATTTTCTATTTTCATGAAATAAAAATTATATTTCCCATTATATAATGTTTTATAATGAAATTAAATAAAATATTTATTTTTATATCTTGATAAATTTTCTTAAATGGTCTAAGGTATCTCTATAAACCACCCATTTCAGTGTGTAATGGACATTATATCTCTAACTAACATTATTTATCACATTAATGATAAATAATATGTTGATGTTCTATATATGTCTCTATTACATGTATACCTATCTTAATTTCCCTTTATAAGACTGGGGAATACAATCCATATGATAATTTATAAAATTGCATCCAAAAGATATATATTATGATAATGATATGACTCTATATTATGAAATTTATTTTCATTAGTTGGGTGGTTACAATGTTTATTAATTATTGTATATTTCTATTTTTTGATCACATAATACATAAAATTATATGATGTGTATTCAAATATATCAATTCAATGCATATGGTTAAGGTTTTGTTTCATGAGATATTACGTATGGGATTTAGTGAGTGAACATAATCCACTACAAGACTCTATCCATGATGTCATTTAATCTATATAGTATGAAATGAAAAGTCATAATTTCTTGTTTTATAATACAAAAAAAATTTATTTTATATCATTTTTTGATACCATGTTTTTAATTTTATACACCCATGTGATCAAACCTAATCCTTCAATTTTATTGTATCATGGTATAACATTAATTAACAGTTTATGTAACCTTATTATGATTAATCAAATACTGATATTTTTATAACATAAATTTTTTTTATGTATTCCCCATGTTATAAAATGTATATTTAGGAGCTCAAAAGGATTTAGGATCTCATTTTTGGGATTGAAATAATGATTCTTTATTTTTATGTTGATGTATTACATACTTAGTATTCCAAATAAACTATGAATTTTTTTCCTTTGTTATTTTTTAGTGATTATTTATGTAAAAAACATGTAATAATATGTATAAAAAGGGTCTGGTCACTATAGTTAGTATTTGATATATCTTATGTAATTTTGGTGATTAGGACAAGAGTACTTTTTAATAAACATGGGGATAATTATAAGAATAGGAAAATATCATGGTGTTTTTTTGATGTGTGGAGGTAGTGTTTTTTATGAAATAACATCCCATTATAGATATTGTACATGCATGTGGATCTAGTAATATTTTAAATTAGATCAAGAACTCCAAATTTTTTTTAATTGGTCAACACTTTATCATAATTGGTTGTATGAAAATATTGGATTTCTATAATCCTAGATTGACACTCCGGATTGATAAGAATTTTAAAATTTACAAACTCATTAAAAACAATATTGATGTATTTTAATATATAATGATTATGGATGATGAATTCTAAACCTAATGTTTAATAGTGTGAATGTAATATTTTATTATTAAGAAATACAATAAAATATTTTTTTATTATGTGGCTTCCCACTATGATACTGTTTTCTGAAAATATAGTTTTTGGTGTTAATAAATGGATGTAACAACGAGGAATGATGTTAGCACTAAATATGATGGAAAATTATGTGATTATATGAATCATAATATGATGAAAACCATAGTGAAATATTTTTTTATACTTTCTAATAGATTATAATGATATATAATCAAAAATTTGCACAATTACACACTCTTAGACTCGCAATCGATGATACTAATGGTGTCTGTTGAGTGATCTAGTGATTGAAACCATTGAGGAAAAATAGATATATTTTATTCATGTCATTAATGATTAAATACACATCATAATTAATGTCTGAAATTAACATGGAAATGTTTTACTTTTTAAATAGAAGATAATAAAGTAATAGGATTTCTATTAAAAATGAAGAGATGATGGAGGTAAAAAAATTACATCCAAGTTATACATTCATAGTTAATTACTAAAATTGTGTTGAACCTATACATTATCCGAGTCGACTAATTATAATGATGGTTAAATCATATAAAAATCATGAAAAATTGTTATGGAAATAGTTCGGTGTGAAATAATTCAATTATTTAAGTACATATATTCAAGAAAGATGTGGTAGAATTGTTTTTTTATCAAAGGTATTTTTATTTTGAGAATCATGTAAAATCTATGGAATTTTCGAAAATATTTCATCATTATGAAATTGAAAACATATATTAAATGGAATTAATATTAAATAACTGATAAATATGGGAAATGTGATAGTTTTTAAAACAAATATTTCAAGAAAAACAATTTATCATGTGCCTAATATTGATTTAATGAATATTTGTTCCATTGAAAATATTTTATCCACTAATGAAGTAGAATGGATAATATTTTTAATGTTAAAATACATTATTTATTAATGGAACAAAACTATTTTACCTTTGATTAAATTTATATAATTTGTGGATATATGTAATATAATCTATAATATCTGATACAATATAAGTAATGAGTAAGGAGTTAATGTCTTAAAGAGATCATGTTTTCATTAATGATTTATTATAATTCAGGTTATTTACATGTTTCATGATAAAATATGATCAATATATCCGAATAATTTTTAATAAATTTAAAGTGAAACTTTATTTTATTTGGGGAATTAATGTTAAATTGATATTTGATATTTGGTTACGTTATTTCTATATTTTTCTTAATTAATTTTTAACAAACATTCTTTAGAATGAATTTTATGATTTAACATTATGGAAATGTTTATTTTTAACCATGGGTTCTATATTTTTTAGTCAAATTATATTTTTTTTATTGTATAACCTATTCTATTATTTTAATAGAAAATATCTCGATATTGATTCAATGAAATTCCAATATCATACAGATATAATGATCCATTAAATTTTAATTTTAGTGATTTAGGAATAAAAAATTCAACATGATCATTAATTTCGTAGAGTATGATATAAAGTGGAAGTTTAAAAAATCACAAAAAAGGAAGAAATTATTATTATTAAAAATAATGAAATAATATAAATATATTTTCACACTATCACTATATTTATTTTATTATAATACCTAAATAATATGAAAATGATATTGATATAAAAATATTATCATTGAACATTAATTTTTTCTAATTGACGATCTGTTCACACCCCACTGATTCTTGGATTTATAGTCATTATCGGTTTCATGAACACGTTCATCATCACTCTCTATTAGTCCATTAAAATTAATTTTTTTCTATATATTGAAATTTTAACATCCCACTAATGTTCACTTTATTCAAGAACCCAAATATTTTTATTTAATTAAACTTTGGTTTCCAACATACCATGTTTAAAAATAGTGTTATTATCCATCATTCAGTCCTTTGTTTTAAAAAATTTTATTTTCAAATATTGAAGTTTTGATGACCAAGATAAAATTATGAGATTGAAATTTATTTAATGTTTTAGTGTTTAGGACCATGATAGTATAGAAAATATTTATTATTTAACAAATTAAATTTCAATGATTTGTTGTGTTACACACAACATTGAGTCTAAATTAATCCTGATTTACTTTTTTGATATGATATTTATATCCTAATAAATAATATTTATACAAATAATTGGAAAAAATGAAAGGAAACTTTTAATTTATTTATAAGAAGAATTATGGTTTTATGTATATTCATTATATAATTTGTATGTTACTTTTTACCTCAATAATGGTTTTTATTACTTTGTAGGAGTAAATAATATAATTAATTTCCTGAATTATTATAAATTTTATTTTTCGAAATTAAAATCATTTTTAGAATTAGAATATCATAATATACTTAAGTAAATATTTTAGATGTAATATAATGATTGATTTTTTAGTGAATAGTGAAAAGTATAAATTTTTATTATTCAATAATTTTATTATAGTAAATAATGTTCTTTAAAACACCCCTTAAAATTTTTAATTTTTCATATTGTTAACATTTTATCATTTTATTCAGAAAGTTATATTAAATTTAATTTTAATCACCAATTTTAATGAGTTAGTTATATGTTTTTTATGCTTAAAAATTCGGTTTTCTAAAAACTAAATTTAACTACATATTATTTATATATTTTATTTAATTAATCTGAAAACTAATTAATAATGTTTTAATTTAACTATATATATTTTATATATTTTATATAATCATAAATACATATATTTATTAATTCTATTGATAATTATAATATAAGATCATTTATTTCTTGAAATCACATTTTCCAGAAAACTAACTTTTCAACGAGATTTCTAGCTATAATTGAAAATTAATTTATACCTCTTATAGATATTGGGACATGAAAAATTGAATTAAAATTATGAATAAGGATGTATATATTTATTAAATATTCCAATTTAATTTTAAATCATTATGAATAATAATAATAATAGAAAGTAATTATCACCACTGTAATGGTAAATCAGGTAATTATGGTTTAAAATTTAATGATAAGGACAAGATACCTACCCTAATACATTATGTTCTAATATTTTATGAGTTTATATCATTCATTTTTATACATACCTCAAATATATTACCACGTGGATCCATAATTCTCTGATTTCTGACCTCTAAAATATTTATGTAAATTATATTAAAAAAATGTAACCTTCTTATTTTTATTAACTATAATAAATTATTATATTGGTAAAAATAATATTTTTAGATATAAGTAGTGATTTAAAAGATATATAATTTTTATATAGTTTTAAATTTTATTATATTTTTTGTAAATGAAATAATAACCAGAAATTTTTACTCAATTCTGATACAATATTTATTCAATTAATATAAAATTAAATAAATTAAATAATTTTTGAAGGTATTATTATTGTAAAAAATATTTATTTTATGTTTATTTTTTAGATAAAAAAACATTTTTAAAAAATTGTTGGGAATATATTCGAAATAATTTTATTTCATGTTGTATCCAATATACAATTATGTGAATAAAAATACACTATTGTTATTTTATAATATATAATATTTTTTAAAAAAATTATAAATTACTAAATATCATATATTCTATGAATTTTTTGGTTGATAATTAAAAAAATCACGTATTTTCCTTTAATGGACCTCTTTTCCTATAATAGTGTAAATATTAACCCCAATTTGTTTTTTAAAAAGTTTCTATCTCAGTAATTTTCAATAAACGATTATCATTGGTTACAAAATATAAGGTGAATAAAAAAACCAAAATTGACCAAATAATATTTTATGTTATTATTTTGACCCATAATCACCATGTATTATAAATATATCTATATGGATACATTTCCCATTAAAATTAATTTATATTAGTTTAGTAATTTTTGAAATTCAAAGAGTGTCACTCCCCTCAACTATAAAAGTGAACCACCTCTCCATTTTTCACACATAAATTTATTTTCTATTTCCCATTACCAACCATAAATAAGTTCCTTACATAAAATTTCATTTCCTATAGGCCTTAATTTAATTATTAAATCCTCATTGGATGGATTTTTTTTGCAAAATAAGGATTATGATAGTAGAAGTTATATTACTCATAAACAAGTGTTTTTGTTTCACTCCTTATGAATCCTCATTCAAAAAGTTTTCAACCATTATAATATAAATTACATTTTTATACTATATAGAAAAGAGTTTTTATGTTAATGTCATAACCTACATTCATCTCCACTTCTATCAAATTGAAATGAAAATAGTCATTCGTTTTTATTAGAGAATATCATCTCACAAACAAAATATAAGTAGTTTTCTATAATCACCAATAATGACTACTAATGATGATATATTTATTATTATTATGATATTAATATATTTTTTATCCTTTATTAAAATAAATAAATCAAATATTATCTTATAATTTCATTCTTTGAATGATGGTATTGTAGTTCATGAATACATATGGATTACCACCTCCACAATGTTATCTAATTAATTTATCATTTCTATAACACATTTGATGTATATATTAGTCTATTTAATGATATAAAATTATATATATTATATAATGATCAATATATATATATAATAACATATTTTTTATTTCAATTATGACCATTTTAAAATGAAATTATTATTCATTTTTATGTATGGTTTACTGTCACAAGGTTTAAAGCATTGTTAGTTTTCCAAAATATTATTTAATATTTGGATTGAAATTATAATATTTTTATAAAAATGATAATTGTTTAATTATTTCTCTTTCTTAGATTATTTAGTAATGAAAAAGTTACCATAGTCAACCTAACAACGTCATTATGGACTTATGAGCTAAATATCATCATAACATGTGACATGAACAAATATAATTATGTAAATGAATATAAAATGATAATAAATTATATAAAGGATATAATAAAATGTAAAAAGGTTCATAATAACATAAATAATAAAATTTAGTCTTAAATTTAATGATGATAAAGAACATATGTGATGATTTGGAATCAATGTGAATGATTTTCTGTTAATATTATTCATTTAATGACTCACTTCCAAAAATATTTCTTCCATGTCTATCAATTTATAAATAATTCATGATGATTATTATTTATGATAAAATTTATTGTAAATGAAATTTTTTCCATATTTTCATTTATTTTCATTTTATTTAATATAAATTATTTTTTTATGTATAATATACTTTTCATCATAAAACCTGTATAAATTGTTATATTTATTTATTTTTTAAATAGCCCTCTTCCATGAATATTTTTTGAAATTAATTTTTATTATTATTTTTATGCACATAAGTGAATTATAAGTTTAAATATATTTCATGTTTTTAACATTCATATAAATTTTTTAAAAATTAATAATTTTACAGGTTTCATATGGAATGTTTTGATATTCTGGTCAAATTTAGTAAGTAATGATTTATTTTTAATTTCATGTCATCAGTAAAATTACCCATTAATATGACCATTATTTTATATTAGTATCTCATTAAAATAATCAATGCTCCAATAATGGGAAAACCCTATTTCCTTTAATCTATGTAATTTCAAGTGATTTAGATGAGATTTTCTTTATCTATGTTGCTGATTCTTCTTTATGGAACGATGTAGATGATATATTTGGAATTTATCCTACTCTCAATTTCTCCATTAATTATTTTATTATGTGATTTTTTGACCTTCCTATTTCCCTGCTACTCTATCAATTATTTAATGCTATTAATATGGAATTGGTGAATGTGATGTAGAAATAATGAATTATGTGTCTTAATTGTTTAGTATCCATTAGTATACATACTGGATTAGAATATATTTTATCTAATATAAAAATAGCAAAAACCCCAAAAAAGTGTATTGTAATAGTTATATCCATGAAGTTTCGGTTCACATGAATTTTAGAAACAATGATAATTTTTCATACCTATGGAACTATAGAATACATATAGAAAACTCCTTTTAGTAAATGGATTAAAAAATAATGGCAGGTCATTGTGATTCAATCATGGTCCTTAGGGATATGGTATTTTCTTTACAGATCGTCATGGAGATGTTATTGGATATTTAAATAGATCATATGGAGTTGTTTCTTCTCCTGAAAATGATATTTTTGTTGATATTACTACAATTGAGCATGCCAAAAAGGGTTTGAAAAAATATTTAATAATAATGTGACTCCACTGCTATTTTCCATTCTATATGTACTTAATCTATTCATGTTTGGGGTATGTAAAATAATCAGTGGAGTTATTTATTGAACATTAATACATCCATTGATTATATTGTCACTCACATCTATAGGGAGGCTAATTCATTGACTGATGGTATTTCCAAAAAGGTTTTTGACATAAAGTATAATTCATGGTCTAATCATATTCCTTAATACCATTCCATATTTTTTAATATAAATAAATGTTATCACTCTATTTTAAACTATTTTTCAACTATTTTTTTTAAAAAATGAGTCCTTTTATAGGAAGGTACACATCAATACAATAAAATTTATTTTCTACAGGGATTTTAGATTGAATGGATATTTTTATTTCTAGAATCTTTTTTGTAGGTGTGAGGAATCTCTCCAAACAGTCTATATCATTGGTTTATGTCCATCCATTATCTTATTATATTTATGTCTCTTTCTTTAATGTTACATAATTCATGCAATTTCATTATATATGTGTTTTTTTATATACATAGATTTATCTCCCATTATCTTCTAGAGTAATTGTAATGATATATCCCTTTTTAGTTCATTACATTGTAGATTGTGAGTGTTACATGTTTTTAGAGGGAGACTAGAGAAGTTCAGTTTCATGATGTGTAATTTTTTTTAATGAAATCTATATGATTTTCATGTGTTGTAATATATAGAGGATGGAAATTGTATAAAATTAATAGGTAATGTTTTTGCAGTAAAAACCGATCAACATGGTTTTCATGATGTGAAATGGGATTACACATCACGTGATCCACTGATCTAGTGTAGTTATAAAATTATTTGTCAGCTAAACTTTTATTCAGTCGGTTATTCTCTCTTATTACCATCATTTTGTAAAAACATAGCTGCCCCAAGGTTTTCTTGAAACGCCTCATTATCAATCATTGATCCATTCATCATGGTGGATGTTTGTTTGCAACCTTGGGTTGATCTATGTTGTGTTCCCTCCTCCACGCCTGTTTTTTTCATTCTACTATGTGTGAACTTATGTGGTAGTTTTTCATTAGTTTTGGGTGTGTTTGGGTTGTGAATCTGACCAACCATAGGATTAGAATATGTTGATCTTAATGTATACTGTGCAACCATGTGTTTTTAGCAATTTCTTTTTTTCCATGTGGCACGTCGTGAGTTGAAATGTTTTCTTGAGGTAGTATTTCCCTAGAATATCTTAATTGTGTATCATATAGGATGAGTTTAAATTTTTTATCTCTTGTTTATGGTTGTATACGATTAATCAATGATATTGAATTTGTTATTTTGGATTCTAAAGGGAAAAGTGGGTTTGTTTTGGATGCTTTAATATCTTTTATACTATTGTAATGCGATGTATTTTTTGGGCTCATGACCCAACATAAAATTCTGGTGGTTTGTTGTTATTTTAACTATTGAATTGAGTTATGGAACCATTATTATTTATGAATTTTATAATTATTGTGGTATAACCATAAATCTAAATTAGTTAATTACATTTACATGTATAATAATTTTTTTCCCTTGATTTTTTTATTTTCAATGACAACGCCCCTAAAATAATGTGGAATGTGATAAAAAAAATATTTTATAAATCTATGAAAATAAACATGGTATGTTTGGATGTTTGGATGTTCTTTTAGGGTGGTTTTGCTTGATTATAATGGGGTGTGGTGTGATATATGGTTTTTTCCATTCATTTGGGGTAGAGAGAAGGTGGTTTGTTGGGCAGTGATTTTGGGTGAGTGAGGAGGTGGTTGTTTTGCCTTGCTTTTGATGTTTGGAGGAGGTGTTTTTTTTCAATCATTTGGTGAAGTGAGAAGGTGTTTTTTGTTCTTTTGGGTCAGTTAAGTGGTGGTTAAATATTCTTTTATTCCTATGTTCTGATAGAATAAATTTGATAATTGTTTAATAATTTTAGGAAAGTCTTGTATTGCTTAGGATAATGGGATGGAAATGGTTTAAGGATAACTAATTGTTCAGCTATGTGGTTAAATAGTTATGATGCTAACAATTAAAATTAATGTGTGTTAAATAGAGGGTAAATTCGAATTATCTTTAATTTTATAAGTTTCCTTACATTCTGAAATG
Organism: Viscum album; assembly: GCA_963277665.1. Taxonomy (NCBI): domain Eukaryota; kingdom Viridiplantae; phylum Streptophyta; class Magnoliopsida; order Santalales; family Viscaceae; genus Viscum; species Viscum album. The sequence continues at coordinate 1,002,619,432 of OY728121.1, read as the reverse complement.
ACTATAGTAGATATTAATAAAATAATTTTTAGCTGGAAGAATAATCGGTGGTGTATTTCATTGGTTTGTTTTCTTTGTAAACCCATAGGTTGGTCCTACGAGTTTGATGTTATATTTATAATTGTATATTCTGGTTATTTTTATACAAATCCCACCAATGTTGAGAACAACATACCAACACACGTATAGTCATGCAGGGCGTGTTTTTCCCAACATCTGGCGGGGAGTATAGAAGGTTGGGTACCCTATCTTTACCACTCAGACTTCCAATAAATGTTGGAATGGAAGAGGATGTGATGTCAAGAGGGAAATTAGGGATTTATATGGTGGTTCTAATGGACTAGGTGTCTATTAGTGGTATGTGATAGCCTAGATTTTTGTGGGCATTATCTTATGTGTCCCAGGTAACTTCGAGATTATGTGTGTTTTTTGGACTAGGTGGTTTCAAGCGAGGTGTGATATTTTTTTTCATATGGGGAGGTGGGCCACGATGTCCATGGGAAAGGATTGTTGTCATCGTGCATGTAGGGTGGTGTGGTATATGGATGGGAAGGTTGTTCCAGGATATACGAATATGGGTGTGTGGGGTAGAATACTTGTGGGAAACTGGTGTAGGGTACCCTTATCAATGTGATTATGATATATTATATTACATTACTTGCATTATTTTTCAAGCGTCCCATGCCAAGGATGGGTATGGTTAGTATACCTATCATGTTTTCGTTTTATTTTGATATTTTATCAAAGGAGAATTAGTATTCTCCATTCACATTTAAATGAGATAATTTTTATTTCCTATAGAGTATACATGTATTCCTATCCTATATATATATATATAATAGTTTTTAGGTTTCAAGGCTATTTTTAAAATAATGTTGGTCTTTACTAGTTCAGAACATTAATATTTGTTTTTTTAGTACATTAGTTTTACATTTGGATATTTATATTTGGGATTTTATCTTGATTTAGATCTATTTATACATGAATGTGTGATTTTTTTCATATCTTTTTATATTATGAATTAACATTATTGTGGACAATTCATTATATCTCCTGATTTTTTTTCATATAGTGGTATATTTGTCTATTATTGTTATATTTTTACACCCTTGGTTCTAGACACCAACTCTGGGCCTACAGGTGGAAGGACTCTGGGTAAATCACTTATCTCCACTAATCACATTATCTTAGGAGAGATGGGGTAATGGAAAAGTGGTATTTGAGGTGATGGTTGAATGATTGGATGGATTTTGGAGTTGGGCACATTGACGACTATGTTGGTTGGTAAGGAAATAGTTCTAGTTAACCATGGTGCATGATAGATGCATTAAGGACTAGATAGTGTACAATATTTTAAGTACCACCATGATCTAGTGCATCAACTATGATGTTATTGAATGACGAAGTGAGACCAACCTTTTTGTAGGGATGATAGATATGACAATTACATGGATCATGATTTCATGTGGTCTAATTTTAATTGGTTTTTGTTCGGATGGTTAAAATGATTTAATTTAATTAAAATGGAACATAAAAAATTCCACACAATCGAAATTAGGGAGTTTATTATTTTGCATTCATCTTGGGATCATGGCCATCATCTGAATGTGGCTCAGGTAGTTTAGGTTCAATAGGATAATCTGATTGATCGAAATAATGTTCAACCAGTTAAGGTGGATTATTAGTGGCAGATGATGTTTCATTCCTTCCAACAGCAAGCTTTGTGAATTAATTATGGAAGTGTTTGAGATGTGGAGATAGAGATCTGATATGAGGAGTTCGAGATCACTTTTAGTTTGACCCAGGATCTGATGGAGTGTTGGGTCTCTTTGTAAGTTACTTAGAAGAATGAAACTATGTGTTGGTGGTGGATATTATATTTAGTAATGATAAAACAATGTATTACATTTGGGGCTTGACTTCCATAAGTATTTATAGATAGATTTCTTTTCTTCCACCATTTTGGAAATGATGAGCGAGGTGCTTAATTACCATTAACAAGGGAGAATATCATTTTAGGAGTTTGGGATCATTTTCAAGGACCTTATACAAATTTCCCATATCATATTCTAGATGAAAATTCTCATGTAAGACGTCTTGAGGAGGCACATTATACATCTATCTACTGTATAGTTACTCTTTTTAAATTACATATATATATTTAGGTTCAATAGAAGACTATGGTGATCGAGAGGATTTGGTCACAAGGAAATTTCCCATGCTAGGTGAACCAATAGTTTTTCGAGAATACCATAATTTTTAGTGTTATTTATAAAACGCTAGGACCATCGAGGTTTAGAATATGAGGGAGTCGAACTCAATAGATTCCATTCTAGTCATCTAGCTCCTACAGTTTTGGTGCATTTCAAGGTTTCTTTTTTTCATTAGTTTTTGGTTGTGGGGATCATGTCCATTACTAGAACTAGTACCTAATGGTTACCAATAAACATTTTGATGGAGGTGGATTGGTTCAATGCCAAACTCATCAACAATTTTTAGTGTGGTCATTTTAGATGTACAAGAAGCAGGTTGTTAGTCTATTGAGGGGAGATGGAGCAGGTAGAGGTAGACCTAAAGTTCATCCTCATGGTCAGGGAATATGACCCAAGAGTGGTGGTAGAGGTGGTCATCAGTAGACAGGTAGATGATTTTTTCATAATCAGTTGTATGTAATTTAGGCAGTAGTTTCGAAGGGTCCGTAGATCATCAGAAGTATGATCAGTTTGTTTAGTACTATTGATTATTCTTTGTTTTATTGACGATCATTGTAGTCCTTTGTTTCACCCATTGTAGCCTATTATATGGGGTTATCTATTGTGTGGATTCCCATTCCCCTGATGTTTACTATACTAGTAAGAGGCAATAACAGCTTGTTTGATTTATGCTAGGATTATAGAGTGATTATGAGACATCATTAGTCAAATGGGGATATTTTTATTCTAAATATACAGCCAAATGATTTTATACATGTAAATTAAGGTTTTAATTATGGACTTTCTATTATCAACTACTTTGGGAGTGGATTCACCTTTTAGGATATTGATAAACAATGTGCAGTTTTTGATGGTAAGCAATTTTTTAAAAAATTTAGTGGGCATTTGGATCCCCTTAAATAATTTTTGGATTAGTTTTTGGTAAATTCAGTGGAAACTATGATGGTAATCATTACTAGGGTTTTCCGAGTGTTTTTTATTTGTTTTTCTTGAGGATGTTTTGACACTACCCCCACAAAATGATGTTGACTTGAAGATAGACTTTAGTCCTAATTCTTCTCTTATTTTTGTGGGTCCTTATCAAATGGAATGTTTTGAGTAATAATAGTTGAGGATTTAGATATATGATATGTTAAAGAAGGGTTTATCAAGCCTAGTGTGTCATCATGGGGTGCTCCAGTGTTTTTAGAGATGAAAGAATATGGTAGTATAATATTTTGTATAGACTACTGGAGGATGAATCAGGTGACAGTCTAAAATGATAACACACTTCTGAGAATAGATGAACATTTCAACCATCTAATAGGTAAGAATTGGTTTTCTATGATTGATATACAATATGGATATCACCAGTGGATGTTGATGGATAGTGATATCCCAAAAAATACCTTCAGACTCACGTATGTGAACTTTGAGTTTGTAATAATGTCATTCGGTGTTATGAACATACCAACACTATTCATGGGGCTTATGAACATTGTGTTTCTTGATTTCCAAAATAGGATCATCATCATTTTTATTGACGATATTAGACTCTACTTGATGTCCAAATATTAGCATGTCGATCATCTTCAAGCTTCGATGTAGATTTTTCAACCCCAACTGCTCTGTTGAAATTTTTCCAACTGTATATTTATGAAATGAGATGTAATTTTCCTTAGGAATTTGGTGGATCAGTATGGTGTGTCAGTAGACACATTGATGGTAGATGTAGTTGTTTCATGGGAACCACCCAAGAATGTGGAAGAGGATCATAGTTTATATGGTTTGGAAGCTATTATCTAAGGTCTTTCCCAATTTCTATTGATTTCTTGCCACATTACCATATTTTACTACGATATAAGATGATTTTTTTAGAGTGATCACAGCTAGGAAACATTCAGTTACTGGAAGGGAATGTTGTTAGGAGCTTCATTGCTCTAATTTCTTATGTTATGAGTGGTGTTTGAGGTGATTTTTAATGGTTCTCAACTGGGATTATGGAGCATATTAATGCATCATGTTGTATATTTTTCATAAGGGTTTGGAATGTTACATACCCATGATAATAACTATTCCACCCATATTCTGGAGCTAGGAGGACTTATGTTTTTTCGGTTATTGTGGTCGCATTACCTCATTAGGTAGTGCTTTTGGGTCATTAAGGATCATAAGAGCTTGAGGTATATCTTTTCCCTATAAGATATAAACTAATAGAAGTAGAGGTGGATATATTTTATTCAATACAATAAATTTTAGATCTCCAAAACCTCATGAAATTTGAATTTTTTGGATAATTATTTGAGCATGTAGTCATGGAAGGGTGTAATTTAGGTGTCTGTAAATTCTTAGAGAGAGATGGAGGAGTTGGAAGCCCTATAATTAGAGGAAACCATAGATGTCGGTAGAGGATGTTTATTTTAGATGAAAGTGAAATACTAGTTTATTAATCAGGTGTAGGAGTATTAGTGGAGAGATTTAGAGACATAGTTGTATTGTGATAAAGTTAGTTGTGGTTATGATTTGAAGGTATGGTCAGAACATTGTTTTGTTTCACGGAAGGTTGTTTGTTCTTGTTGAAATGCACCTGGGAGTCCATGAGACTTATAGAACACCTTTGGTTGAACAACTTCATATTTACAAATGTACATGGGACTGATAATTAATTTTTAGTAGTTCTTGATTAAATATGTAGTGGTTGATTTTGTGGAAAAGTGCTTAGTGTTCAAGAATGTAGAGGTCAATAATCATGTCTCAAGTGGTTTTTTGCAACAATTGGTTGTTCCCATGTGGAAATAGGATGACATATCAATGGAATTGGTCATATTTTAACAGAATATCAGGGATGATTTGATAGTATCTAGTTGATAGTGGACAGGTTGATGAAATCATACCACTTTATTGTGATAAAAGTGTTAGGGGTAGTGGATTCTTTGGCTATGAGGTACGTGGATGAGGTGGTTTAGTTTCATGGATTTAAAAAGGAAGATTGTCTCGGATTGGGACACATATTTTACATATTGATTTCGGAGGGGATTTTATTATGATTTTTTATCTCAGTTACACCTCAGTACTGGTTTTCCCTCATACAAATTGGTAAATAGAATATGTTATCCAAACATTGGAGGATATGTTCTGGGTGCGCATCGTAGAAGTTGGTGGATCTTTTGTACGACACCTACCTTTGGTATAGTTTTATTATAAATAAATCCATCACTATTTAATTGGAATTCATCCTTTTGAGTTTTTGTATTGTATACCATTTCGTTCTCCATTGTGCTGGATAGTGGTTGGGGATATAGTTTTTCTCAGTCCGCGAGTGGCATAGAGAATGATAGAGAAATTTTAACACTTTCATTTTATTATCAAAATAGTTCTAGAATATAATAATTCTTATGTCAATCATTCATGTAATACCTTTTAATTTGATGATGGGTACCATTATATTTCAATGGTTTCCCCTTAGTGTGGTTAATGGAGGTTTGGCAGAAGGAGTGTGCTTTCTCCCCAGTTTCATGGTCCATTTTTCATGTTGGGGAGAGTTGGTGTGGTGGCATATCAGTTTCCATTTCCACCATAGATATATTGAATACATTAGAACTTCTACATTTCTCAGCTTCATAATAATATTCATGATGAATAGCATGTCCTTGAATGGGGATAATATGATATCGAGGTTGACACAACATTTGGGGAGTGGCTTGTAGAGATCCAATATCACCAAGAGAATGTTATTTTGGTTGAATCATTATTTTGGTTCGTCAGTTTTGGATTCCTGGAGTCTAGGAGGTGAGTATGTGGGACCAGTAAATATATATACATTCTCAGCACCCCGTGATGTTTTGATTTTTTCTTTTCACTATTATTTATCATAGGTGAAGTTTGGATCTCTTTTATGGGATGACATGTTTCCTTTTTTTGATGTGTGTGGTGTAATGTGTGATAAATTCCTAAAAAATGATAAAGTAATGAATTGATTCCTAATCGATATGAATTAATTTTAATGCAATTAAACCCAAGCATATGTGTCAATCCTTCATTGGGTAGATAGTATCATGACATGGAGGATGGAATTCCCTGACTCATCTTTTTAGTATGGGGTATTTTTTTGTTGCAATGTGATTTTTTGGTTGTAACAATTGTTATTTTGGGAAGCATAGAGGATGAAATGGTTTTTCAGTGGTTGTTTGGTAGAGTAGTGGTAGGGGAGGATCCAATTTAGATTTTTGTTTGTAGATATATGTAAGTGGAGTGTGTTATGTGACATTTTTATTTGGAATGTTTTGATGGTGGAAGCATGTGAGGAATGAAGTGATCCTTGAGTGTTATCTCATAGGGATATTGTTCATACCCTTTTACATATATGTTAGTTTTGTATTATTTGTGTGATAATCTTTTGAGAGGTTTCTATTGTAATGGTATGTTCCTTCTCGGTCCCTTTCAATTCATGTTGTGAGTGTTGGAGGTGTTCTGGGGGAGTCTAGAAGAGTATGGTTTCTAAAGGTAGGACGAAGTGATATTACACATCACATAACTAGATTAGATGACGTCAAATTGTGTTCCAAATTTTTTTGAGTGAGGTTTCATGATGTTTAAAGTATTTAGATGATATGGAGAGAGTTTTAATGCCATATAATATATAAAGGATATAAAAATAAAATAAAACAAAGAGGCGTTGCATTTTTTAGTGGAAACCGAACACTGTGGATTTAATGACATATAATGGGATACACTTCATGGAATACCCTAATCTATTATAGTTTTAAATTTCATTTTCAACCAAAAAATTATTTATTCATTCATTCTCCCTTATTCCTATAATATTATATGAACTGTAGATGGCTTAAGTTGTTCTTCAATAAGTTATTTTTCCATCTTCATACAGTTGATTAAAGTTCATATTCATGGTGACCCATCGATGAACTGTGGTGTGTTTTCTCCCCCTTCACACCAATTCTATTCATAATTTCTCATGGGGATTTGATATTGTGGTATTTCTTTTTTTTGTAGTACGTTTTTGTTGCATTATTAACACCATTGTGTGTGGTGTATGTTGATCAATATGTTTATTATGAAATAATTGTTCCTTTTCCATTTCTTATTCTCACTATGGAGCACGGGGAGTTGAAAAGCTTCTATTAGGTATGATTTTCCACATTTCTCATCATTTTCTATCATACGAGAGTGGTTTTCTTTTGAGATCTATAGACTATGGTTATTCTAGATAAGTCAAATATAATGAATTATTAAATTGTCATTTGTAGGGTAAAAAGTGTATTTTACTCCTGATTTTACAACATTGATACTATTGTTATGTGAGGGATAGTACGAGCTAAACTCCCCACTGAAAATTATGGTCGTTGGTGGGTTTATTTGTGTTATTTGACATGGGTTGTGAAACCCTTCTTCCTTGTTACTTTTGTGATTCTTTTTTATCACCATAAAGAAAAATTGTTTAATTATTTATAATTTGCTAATGAATTAGTTTCTACAATATATACTTGGTTTGTGTGATAATCGATGTAAAATAACGTGGAATGTGATAAAATACACTTTTTAAAATATATGAAAATGATATTGATATGTTGTGATATTTTTTTATGATTGTGGGTGGTGCTTGTAGAACACAATGTTGTGTGGGGTGATATGTGTTTTATTGGATGAACTAGTGTTGTATCAAGGGGATGGTTTGTTGGCCACTATTTTGGGGTTGCAAAGAGGTGGACTGTGTGTTCGTGACTTTGTGGTAGTGAGGTGGTGGTTATTTGGTCGTGATTTTGGGAAAATGAAGAGGTGTTTTTTTGGCTGTGCTATTGGGGTGGAGAGAATGTGGTTTATTGGGCTATGTTATGGGGGAGTCGAAATTGTGGTTTATTTGTGATTGACTGCTGATTAGTGATGGAATAAAATGAATAATTGTTTAATAATGTTTGTAATGACTAAGGTTGGTATTGAAAATATGATATAAATATTTAATGTATAATTAAATGGTGGGGTGTATTGTTAAATGTGGTTGGTTCTAAATATTGAAATGAATGGGTATTAAATGTAGGGGTAAGGTGAAGACACTTTAAATTCTTAGGTATCTTCACCTTCTGAAAGGACTTCATCATATATTAATAAATGTCGTTAGAGGTGGAAGAAAAATTGATTGTGTTGTGAGGTGGTTTTTTTGGTTGTTAAACCATAGGTTAGGAATGATTATTTGATACAATATATATACATGTCTATTCAGGTGATTTCTATACGCACACACCCATGTAGAGATTTGTGTGACGAACACCCGCATAATCATGAAGAGTACGTTTTCCCAACATTTTTAGGGTGTAGATGGTTGGTTAAATCTATTTTCCTCTACATATTCCATACGATGTAGGTGTGGAACATGAGGTAATGTGTAGAGGTATATCAATGCATTATATTGTGGTGGAGATAGAACATGTGTCTTCAAGAGAGATGTGATTTACCGGGTATTTTAAAGAGAGGTGCTATGTGTCCAAAGTGTCTTCAGGGTGTGATGTGTTATTAGGCCCAAGTGTTTTTAGGAGATTTGTGATGTGGACATTCTTATTAGGCATAGATCCTAGGTTTCATTTATAGAGGTTTTTTGTGATAGTTCATGTGGGTCAGTGTAGTATATGGAATAGATGGTTGTTCAAAGACGTATGATGTTGGCTATGAGATTATCATACTTGTGGGAAAGAGGTATAAGGTAAACATATTGATTTGATCATGTAATATTATTTTACAAGACTAGAATTATTTTTTTGAGCGTTTCATGGTGAGGTTGGTTTTTTTCGTAAACCTATTTATGTGTAGTTTGGAGATTTCATTTTCTCACATGTGAATTAGTAATCTTATTTCACTTGTGCACAAGAGACTCTGGTAACCTATTGAGTATACATGTATGTTCATGCAACATATATAAAACAAATTTTAGGTTTTTATGAGTATTTTTTGTATCATGCTATATATTATTAGATCAAATCATTAGAGTTTCCATATTGAGGAATTAGATATAATTTTTTAATTACATTGAATATTTTATTTTTAATCCACTCTATTTATAAATGCATATGTGATTGTTTTTTTATTTCTTTATATATTATGACTTGGAGTTGTTGTTCATGATCCATTATACCACCTAATCATGTTTTCTTATAATGGGTAATGCCTCCCATATTATGAGATTTATATACCCTTTGTGATAGTCCCTAACCCCCTCCCTACTAGTGATGGGACATTAGGGTAACTCTCTCTCTCCTCTCATTGAAGTATATTTATAGGGATTGGGTCGTGACAATAAAGGATTCCGTATTACCATTTAAAAATTTTCATCCTTTAGAAATATCTTTTGATTATGATTTGAAAGAAAATATTATCTAAACTATTAACATTATAGGGGAAATTAATATGTATATACATTATGATTTTTTTCCTTTTTGTGGAAAACATAATCATTAAAAATTTATAAGGTTGTACCAAGATAAAATTGATATTCATTTTGTAAATTATTTTCCCATGAGACATTATCTATTATATTTTAGGAGTAATCTTATTCCACTATGTGACTGTATCCACAAAATGATTTGTTTCATAAATGTAATCCTTATTACATATTTACATTATGTTTTTGGTTGTATTGATATTTATAAAAATTCCATTATCTTATTGATAGAATGTTTTTATAATTTACACCCATTTCATTATTTCATGATCATTATTCTTTACGATATCATGTTATATCAATGAATCAAATGTAATATTTCCTTATTGTTTTTATTCCATTACATGGATTTTTAGCTCACCCATATTCATATGTAATCATTATGATTACACAAGTATTTTTTTGAGGCCAAAGGGATTTATTGGATCAATATATAGAATTATATAATCATTCATTTTTTTTCATATTGGTGTTTTACATAACATTTAATCCAGTGAATGTAGAAATATTTGATCGTTGTTGAGTATTAATGTATATTTTTCATAAAATATTTTTATAATTTGTGTAAATGGGATTCTATTTCTATATATGATTTATTCATAATTATTCTCTCATAATCATTCTATTTATTTATGTATCTCGTGTAAATCACCATCATCATAATGTATTTCATTATTAGAATATTTATTTTATTAAAAAAACCAAAAAATAAACATTTGATTGATCAATAAAATAGAAATTTAGTTATGTGTTCCCATGATAAAAGGATTTGTTTTTTATTCTAATATATTCAAATGAACATGTGTCATAAAATTCATCATGTTTAACACATTTATTACTAAAAATCCATATTTTGTTAAACACTAGAACTCTAAATTTAAGGTAATCAATCACCCATGTAAAAAACAATATTATATCATCATGATGTGTATATTGGTATTTGATTCACTCAAAAAATAATTTCATTTCATGAACACCAATACAAAATTATTGAAACTATCTCTCTTTTCTGATCATTGATAGAATTTATGTATCAATTTTTTGAATACCATGAAAATGTAATAAATTTTAAATGTGGGTCACCCACTAACCAGATCAATGGCTCTAATTTCTCAGATCTATCATGAAATTATTAATTAAATCATTTCAACAATTATTTATAATGATAATTCTATATGTAATGAACCAAAATGAAATAAATTAAATTACCATTATGAAATAATTAAATTCATTATTATGTTAAATGGTTATAGAAGACACATTAACATATTTGGTATTATTATATCATTTTTTATTTTAATTTCCATTATGTATCATTTCTATTGATAATGTAGTCTTTCAATATAGACCATATAATAAGTACATATATAGGGTTTTTATAAAACTAATTATCATTGATAAAATAAGAGATTGAATAATCATGTAAGATTATACCCATTAAAATCAATTTATCATATATACCAAGCGAGATATAATCACTTGGATTTTACATTGACCAAGAAATATCTGAGATCCAACTACTTATGAATGAGTGAAACCGTTTATAGGAGAAGTTCATGTTCATTGTCATCACAACCCAATCAATGTTCACCAAACCACAACATGAGAGTCTCACCATCTGAAAAATTATTAAAAGGGACATTGGTGTTCTATTTAATGGATATTTATCAATATAGTAATTAGTTTATTATATATATAGGGTAATGAATATATTTTTACCATATTTCAACATATAAAGTTTTATTGGTTTTTATAAAATATAAAAATATTGTCATTTTGATTAAAATTTGATTAAGAAATTTTGAATGATTAATTTAGGTGTTTTTTAAATAAATAATATTTTATTGAAATATTTTTATTAAATAATTTTTTTTAATAAATATTAACCTATAATTTTAAAAAATTCAAATGTACTTTTTGTGACGGTTAAAAAAGTATTATTGTAAAAAACTATATTTTTTTAATAAATATAAATTCATATTTTAAAATTTGAAAACAAAATATATATATATATTTATATAATTCAAATGAATATATTTTTGAAATCATAAAATCAAAATTAACCAATATAGATTATTTGATAATTTTTTATGATAGTCATATTGTCTAGTAAAAGATAAATAATATAGATTAATAAAGTGTGTTTAATGAAATCATAATTAAACAATAGAAATGAAATAATTACAATATAAGGTATCCATAACCAAATATATTTTCACAATTTTAAATTGTTAAATTTTATGTTTATCTTAATAATTTTACAAATCAGTAAAAAATCCCCCCAAACCATTAATATATTTGATGGTTTTAAAATCATTTTTTTATGATTGGGAATCAACTCCACATCAGAAAGGGAATTATTATATTAATATAGTACCATTTAGTAATAAAATATTGATAAATACAACCATTTTTTCTAAAACATTGGAAAAAACCATTTGGATTCATCTATTGGTTTGGTTACTTTATTATGTTGAGTCCAAAAGATAAATAATAATGAAATCCCTCCCATTTCATATATAAACCCACCAAATATCCCATTTAACTTCACTAATATTAAATAAAACACATAAATAATCCTATATACCCCTCTATTGTCCTCCCAAGGATCCCCAAGAACTCATGAATCCCCTCACATGTATTTAAAGTGATAGACTTGATTAATGGATCTTTCACTCCTCTCTTTTAGCAAGAACTCCTTTTAGGGTATGTATTTTAATTTCCATATGATTATGTTTGGATATTTCCTTCTATATCGACCTTACACTCCATTTTGATGAATAAATTATTATAATCCCTTTCACACCCATTTTTCCCTAATAAGAACCTTTATGTACAACTGTTACCAAGCCGAAAGTTTGTATGGTTTCCTCATATTCTCCTATTTAGTCTTGTTTATTTATTATATTTTGTATCCTATATCACATTACTAATGTTGTTACGAGTTTTGAAATATCCCTATTGACTAAAATTTAATTTCCAAAATATTATAGTGACCTTAATCTCTCATCAAACCATGTTGAGAATTTTTATTTGACATCAGTATGCTACGGAAATTTGACTGAGATTTTCCATTAATTTTTTTTGTAGTGAATAAACCTACCAATTTCAAATCAATGGTGTTAATAGTGATTAAAATATACTTATTTATTGTGTACTTACATTTAATTATTATACACTCCTTTAACATTGAATAATTTATGATTATGAATGAATCTATGTTGTATGATCAATATGGAAAACATAAACATGATAATAAAATGAATGTGATGATTGTTCCTGAAATTATATTGCTCACCATTGCATTGGGTGCTGTTTTTTATAATGATATATTATAATGGGACATGAAGTTAGATTGACTCCATTATATTACATGGTACATCACGATGTCTTCATAGTGATCCTTGAACCCTGATTATGATGCAGTGTTTTATATTGTTGCCACATTTCCCATGTTGCCTTTATTGTTATCATGTTATATCGTGTCTCTTTATTCACCTATCTGTTTAATACCCCTTTTATTACATATAGGTATTAATTTTCTAAAATTTATTGTTCACTTCATAGTATACCATGTTTATTCCCTTACTATGCTTTATATCTCACCCATATTTGTATGCATGTACCCTAGTAAACCAATCATCATTATGTGAGAGCATGTTAAGGATGTTTTTAACAAAGATGATGCACTTTATATTATAATTTTCTATTTAATATAAATAATTGTCAAATAAACAATAATTTAATTCATTTAGGCTTTTTAAGTGAAATCTTACCAAATAAATCATGTATTACTGATTAATAAATATTACAGTTGGTGTAGTGTCTAACAAAGTAATGTTTAGTTATTTTTTAGATTATCAATAGAAAAATCCAGTGAAGAAATTTTGTAAAAACCTATGTATAAATAATCATACCTAAATTCATGTAAGTATATATTTAATGTATTATCAATAAAATTCATCCATATCTGGATAATTTATGTGGACCTGTCTCAAAAACACATGTACCTAGGTTTAAAAAATATGATAATGTATGTTGGGTCAGACATGGCATAACCCGATACATAATAATGAGCCTTACTACAAACTTTGGTTGAACCTCCCACGATATATGATTTAGAAAAATCACAAGATCACTATGACTATTTTTTAAGGGAATAAAAGAAATATCCAATAGGAATTAATTCTTTGAAATTGGTAATGAAAAAATTAATTTTTAGGAAAGAAATTACTATTATAGTAAATATGTATAACTTATATGTTTTCCCATTTATATTTATAGATTCCCAATTATGTGTTTAATTTGTTGATAAATTTCTTCCATGTGACTTTTTTGGATGATGTAAATGAGTATATTTAGAATGAGAAATTTGAATAGTAGGTTTATCATCAATAATTATACACATTACATCAAGTCAAAAAATATTTCTAGAACTATTCATATTGTACAACAATGTATACAAGTAGAGTTTTTATTTAAAAAGGATAATATGTCAATAGTTTCATCCTATTTATATAATTCAAACCGATTTGATGTTTATTGTATGGAATTCCCATAGAACCTTCTTATACATCAGTTGTTGAAATTTTATGTAATTATAGTCATGGATTGAAATTATGAATATATTGTTAATATAAATTACCATGGTAAATAAACTTCTCTCTATATTGTGAATCATCCATTGATTCTATAATATTTAAAAGAGTAGGATGAATCGTCTATAGAAAAAGGAATATCATTCATGTATCATTTTTCAACAAATAAAATCATAATTATCTCTAACTATTGAAATTATGGAATTAATCTTCAATGAATACTTGAACATTATGATGGAATATTTTGATGTTTTTCCCAACGATTTTCTTGGTCTTCCTCCAAGATGAGAGGTTAAATTTTCTATAGTGCTTACACCTCGGGAAAATATGTTATCCAGGACACCATATAGGATGTTAATTGTGTAAATTTAGAAACTCTATAAAATCATGGGAATCATGATAATGGGATCCTATGCCCAAGTTCTTCACCATGGGGTACACCAGTCCAATTTATTATGAATAAGGATGGGTTAAAGCACATTTTCACTTATTTTTTATGTTCTTAGAATGATCAGGATAACGAAAACGTATCCTCTCACATTGAATTGTGACTTATTATATCAACTTTATGGAGATTAATATTTATTCAAAGTCACTCTAGAGTCAGAATATTTCAAAGATAGTATGATGAAGGAGTATATCTCAAATTTTTTTTGTAAATTAATGGTAATTTTGAGTTCTTATAATCATATTTGGACTAGTTAATTATCCATAAATCTTACCTATTTTTTGTATATAGTCCATAGAGATTAAAATGATACATTTTTTATTGTCATTATAAACTATAATCTCATATATTCAAAAATAAGGGAGGAAATTGAGGAGCATCTGAGAACATTAGGAATGAAATTATGAAAGGAGTATAATTATATAAATTATATAAATTGTGAGTTATGGTTTGAGGTAGAATCATTCATAATGAATATCATCAAAAGTAATGAAATAACATCTGACCATTCAATAAAAAATGAAAATAAAGGGTGGACTAGTCCCATATCTATCATATATAAAAATTTTATCCTTTGATAAGAAGGGTACTATCCTTGATTGGTGAGAAAATTGTCTCTATTTTCAATCCCTCTGACCAACATAACTCTACGGGGGGAATTTTTTCACTTAATGATTAATGTCCTGAGAGATTGAAGGTGTTCAAGAAGTGACTTCTCATTTCCCTTCAACTCACACTGCACAAAAGTGGATAACATTTTTTGGTATTCATTGATGATTCAATGAAAATAATGGAGTGTGTTTTAATGAATAATTATAATATGATTTCATATTCCTGATGGAATTAAACTGTTCAGGAAAAGAACATCAAAATTCATTATCTAGATTTATTTATAGATATCTTAACATGGAAAATATGGAATCATAATCTCTTTAGAGAGAAGTGTGAAATATATATGGATCAAAAATACTGAAGTATATATTCACATAGAAAAATATAAATATGGACCAATAAATATGGTTAAGGATGATAATGGACAATGAATGAGAAATTCATTTCAATCATGGGAATCAAAATAATGTGGCATGTTCTATATTTATAAATTATCAAATCATTAAATCATTAAAATGAATTAAGAATGGCCAAATCATCAGAGACTATAAGAGGATGTACATTGGAGCCATAAAGGAAGGAACATCTCAATACATTAACTTTTTTTCACTATCATATGTTTTGAAAAGGATAAAGGATGCTAAAAGAGAATATATAAGAGTTTAGAAGATATTTGAATCTGTATGAAATGGGAAGTCCTCAGGGATTAATGTTAATGGAGATGTTGTTGTAAAATTTGGTTCAGGACTATGTGTGAAATCAAATAATTATATAACATGGATATATATTGTAATGAAAATAGCTCAAAATTCTCTATCCATCATTGAATCACAAATATTTATGAAGATCAATGAGGTCACTATTTAGAGAACTATATGAAGAAGGAAATCACAGATTACATATCAAGATGTCTTACATGTTAGGAAGTGAAGGTTGAGAGGAAAAAAAAGGGTATGATGAAATCATTATATATAACTATATGGAATTGAGAAGACATTACCATGGTAATTTTTACTAGCATTCCAAATACATCTTAAGGGATTAATGGTTTATGGGTTATAGAGGATCATCTTAAAATTACTTCTCACATAATTGTGATTCATGGGAACGTATCACCAGATAAACATGATTGGATATACCTTAGAGAAATGTATATTCTACATAGAACACTACTAATGATTTTATCTGATCAAAACCAATGACCATGATTTATTTTCAAGAATAGTCTTCAACAAACTGTTATTACTCAGTCAAATTTCAGCATATTGTGTCACCACCAAACTGATGTAAAATCATAGAATAAAACCCAAAAACATAAGGACATTTTAATGAGATGATAAATCAACATCCTAAAATTGTTTAGTACTAATACAAAAACAGTTTCCACTCAATAATCCAGATGGATCCCTAAGATGACCTCTATGAAAAGTGGAGTATACAACATAAATGTTGGAATTAATTTGGGGAACGATAACAGATATGTCTTGAAATATTTGAGGAAATTTTGGAATGGGTCAATACCATTTACCATCACATGAAGGCTTCTTAGAGTTGATAAAATAGTTATGATGAAAATCATTGATAAGAAAAGGAGTTTAATGTTGGAGACAAGTAATTAAACCACATATATCCAAAGAATAATGTGATGAGATTTGATTATAAGGGAATGCTTCCTCTTATATAAATTTTCCCCTATTATATCCTTAATAACGGTAACACCCCATGATTCCATGGTACGTTTCCATTTGAATGATGCAATGGCTTGTATTGTACGCAACTTCGAGATTCTAACACACCACAACTAATCAAACTAGTCATTATGAATAGTAATACATACTTTTTGAAATTTTATAAATTTTTTCATTCAAAATGGACTTCACATTTGGATTAGTAATATCTAAATTATCTTAGGGTGAAATTTTGGTACTTTTCGGATAACTTTCATATTTTGATGAATGGTGAAAATTACTAAATATTAATTAAAAACAACTTTTTTAATTGAAATAATTAATAGTGATAAATTATGAATTTGAGTGGTTTTAAAGGTTATTTATAATATATTTTTACCACTTACTACAATTTTGGTCTTGGACGTAATCTCACAGTCAAACCAGACATAAACAAGTGTCTATCTTTTGATAGTTATTATTTCATAAAAACACGCTATTTGTTTTGACAATGGGAATTAATTTTTAAATAAATTAATGCAACATATATGTTTTGAATTTGGTAAAATAGACATAATTTTTGAATTAATAATATCAAATATATCTTAGGCCGAATTGTTTGTATTTTTCTGAAAATATTCAATCTTTGATGAATAGTGAAAAATATTGAGTTATGGTTTAAAACCGAATTTTTATTTAAATAAATATTTATTTTATTTAAATTTGATTACGGTCAAAATAGATACATAATACCTATACATGTTCAATGTAATTCATTTAAGTTAGTTTAGAATAATTTTAGATATAGAAAAATTTTATTGAACTTTTCACCGTCTTTTACCCACCTCCTAGGAAATTTGGAAATTTAAATAAAACATAATTTTACCACTTCTATGAGTAGAATTTGAAAAATCCGAGAGACACGGTTAATATCAAGGAGTAAAATGTTGATCAATAAGATAAAAATAATTTTTTGTGAATAGTATCTTTTTACTTTTATTTACCACGGTTAAAAGTAAATCGGGTAATTAAGGGTAAAAATTATACTAATATTATCCTAAAACATGTCTTAATTATAATGTAAAAGTGTATCTCGACCAAGAACAACCTTAGGAATAATATATTATCATTTAGGTTCACTTGGATTAGATTAGGACATTTATTATTAGTTAATTTAAATATGAGTTAAAAGAGTTAAAATCAACGTTTAATTACATAAAACATTTTTAATATAAGGTTATACATAATATAAATTCAATTGTAAATATTTATTAGAAAGATAAAATTATTTAATACATAATGGTATTTTATTTATAATTTTTACACATTAAATAATTTAATTTATGTATGAAACAATGGTGATGCAGTAATTACTGAATTTATGAAATATTAAATTAATTGATATTTTAAATATCCAAATAAATATAATTTGAGACTTTAATGAATTAAACTAATTTTCTAGGATAATATGACATGATAGGATAGATTTAATTAACTTTTTTTGATGTAATAATGCTGTTATGATTTTCACAAAAATCAAATTCCAAGTACTGTAAAAATTGACATAAAAGTGTTTTTAAAACAAATATTATATTATTAATTAATATTATATTCCTAAAAATCTACGGTTTGGCCAAAGACCTTGTATCATGATAGGTGTATCATTAATTTACCAGTTGGGGGCAGCATATAAGTTTATTGAATGTTTATTAACCATATAATATAAAAATACAAATAGACTTGTTAAATGTCAAACTAATTAACTGAGAGTTAAAACTAAAAGATAAGGTGAATAATGTGACAAAAACAAGTCTAAAATCGATGGGTAGAGTTATTTTAGACATATACCCACCTTAACCATTATATAATCTACTTTGGATCCATTAGAAACCGAATATGGATTTATTATAAAATAATACATTAAGTTTTTTCTTAAAGAGCGCTTCCTCCCCCTTATAAAAGGACACCACTTCTAAACAATTATACACAACATAAAAGCCTTTTGGCATGGCCAAAATCTACCAAACTATCCTCCCAACTTCCCTCACATCAACCTAGAAGCCTTATTTGTTTCATAAAGACAACCTATGGATCCCTTTTGATCAAATCAAAAGGAAAAACCCGAAGAAGATGTAACGTCTTCAACACCCTCTTTAAAGTTCCTTTGATCTTCAACGTCTATTTTCCTTGTTATTTCCATTATAAAATAATAAATCCAGTATATTCTATATACTGGATTTTATTATAATTATGTAACAGAAAAATTTATTATTCTATCCATCCTTTGAATGACATGTCACCATACGTGCGTACGTACGGCCTACCATCTCCACTTTGTGGTGTAATTGTTATTCAATATACTATTATTTAGATGGGTATAATAATGATGTATAATTCAAGTAAATAATAAATATAACATGATAATGATTCTTTATATATGATATATCATCCATTTATATATTATTTTAATATCAAACGAATGATATTGTCGCTCGTGCGTATGTACAGATTACCATCTCCACGAACGCGATGAGATTCAATCCCCATCATATCCATTCAAGACTAAATTTCTTTTGATGAATAAAAATAATTTTTTGAGACCTGATATCATTATGGATATGAATAAGATACATCCCATCCATAATAAATATGGATTTCATAACTAATAATATAAATGAAAACGAATTTGTTAACACCAGAAACGATGATAATACTAAGATATTATTAACAAATCAATGTTAAAAGATCATATATGATATAATATTATTGTAAATGATTTTTTTATAATTCAATAAATATTATTTCACCATTATACAGGAGGTTAACCTACCTTCAACCAAGGAAAAAGTACAATGTAATTGGTTTCTTATCTCCCTTTAAATTGTGTGATATTTCCATTATTCACCACTAATTTATTGAATGTGGTGTGTGTACTGCCAATGTTTGTGTTCATTGAGTAATATAATTTAATTAAAGTATATTTAAATCATCATTGTATAATCCTTCTTTCACGGGTGTATGTTTAGTAATTTACCAAATCAATAATGTAATTTGAAATTTCAATTTCCACTCATTCGGCTTTACGCATACTTCATTGATTATTGTACTCCAAGATTATGTGTGGAATCACTATTCATTTGATTATGTCATAAATTCCACTCCCCTTTCTATGGATATAATATTGATACACATAATAACTCCATTTAGAAATTCTCAAGTCATCGGTATGAGCTTGATAAGGGTAATTTTTACTCAATCTCGATTTGGTGAGTTAAACATCCAATTCATTGGTGTTGTTTTTACAAGAATATGTGTGAATGTCCATTGATTATTTTACACTGAATATCCAATAAAATTGTGTGTATTTATATTTTACACACATAATTATGTTGTTGGTTTATCCTTAACATATGGATATAGTTTTATGAGAGATTTCATCTCAATTTATATTCCATTGAGACTCCTTTGTTTTATACACCAATTCACTTTTATATGGTGTATATAATGTACATTGACATAGTATATCATGAATCTATTTATTCTCATTATATTACAAATTTTTTTATTACCTCAATGATTTGTATTCAAGTGTCTCTCTTTTGGTTAGAAACTATGTCAAAAATATCATTTTAAAAGTTATAACGAATTATTATTCTATTTCATTCTCATTAAAGTCCATGTTTTAAAAGTGGTTTTATGAATTTATTTATATGGACATTAATGTTTTAAAATAAAAATTAATTTTAAAAGTTACAATGTGGTATGGGAAACTTTTATTCAAAAATTTATTTTTAAATTGATTCTATTCAAATAGTGTGACTTTTAAATGATTTCACGAAAAAAGGGGATATTTCGCTCAATAGTTTGATGATTATTTTCTTCTATGTCAATATCCTTCATTATTATCAGTTAAGGTTAATATGATACAATAAAATCTTCAAATATTGTATCAAATGAGTTATGGTTCATTTTTGATGTTCTATTTTTATACCATTCATCGTTTGTGGATAAAGTATTAACATTTCTTATGCTAGTTTTAATATGAAGGTTTATGTTATGTTTAAAACTTTTTATATGAGGAATTAATTGGACTTAGTAAGTGATGGGTGGAGCCTGCTCTATCTTCTCAATGCATCGATAGGTCTCATGTGACAAACTAGTGTCATGGCACGGGCCTTGACAAAATCGTCTTTGTAGTCTTGGCACGAGGCCTTGGATATGTGGTTATGATAGTCTGGCATTATGCATTCCATCATTATGAAAGTGGTTATTGATATTGCATGTGATTATTCGACTCGTAAAATATCCATGTGAATATGTAAATGTCATTATTTCATTTTATCATTTCCGTATTATGCTGGTGTTCAAGTTTAAAAGGCTATTGTTTTAGCTATACACTGCCTTAAATTTTTATGTTTATTTATGAATGTTTCCGCAATATTTTTATCCTTACTGAGCATCTGAGCTCACCCCTTTAAATGTTTTATTTTTCCCAGGATGTGAAGAAGTAGTTTATGAATGACATTCATGGATAATATGAGGGGATATAAAACAATATGTTGTTTTATTAGTATTCACTTTATGATGTAATGTAAACTTTATGAATGTATCTCGTACTTCCAAGGCTACTAAACTAATCGGTCTTTCGAGACATGATCCTTTGTTATCATGCCAATGTTATGTAATAATGCACTAACTCTGGGTAACTAGGGTCGGGGTGTTACAATAAAAATAATGATGTTTCCTATCAACTCAGACTCCCACTGATCCCTTCTAAATAACAAGATGATTACCATGTATCACTATTTAGGATGTTCATACCATATAGTCACATGTTCTCAATCTAGTGATGTTATTATTGGATAATGACCTCTCATATGAGGAATAACTAGTTATGTTCATAGACCCTAGAGATAATGTTATACAAAACAACATAATTCTGCTAATGAATGTATAGTAGAGAAACAAAACGATTGATGAAGTGACGTTGGAACGGGAGGAGGTGATGAATCAAATATACAGTCAAATGTTTAAGTTATAGAATGAAAATCAGACGTCGAAGTTTCAAAATGTGGGATTATTTTAATGATCTAAAATGTTATAAATATAATATTCCATATGACATAATAATATGTCTTATTATGTAACATGGTTATTGAAAACAAATGAGCTTTTTTGGTTTTATTATATCCTCATGGAATTAAATGACTATTAACATTCATTATCATTGATAATATAACTATTAATCAGTGATCATATGATTAGTTTATTTTAAATGGTTTAACAAATCCAATTTAAAAATAAAAAAGAAGTGAAGTCCTAAAATATTAGGATTGTACCCTATGAGTCCCATTTAACAGTTCCTTCGAGGAAGATTGCATCATTAGGTTTTTCCCATAACCACCCCCAAATTAACATCCACCAAATTAAGCATTAATGACACTATGTAACAGAGTATTTAAATATCATTGCAACCACAGACCAAACAATGTTTGATGAACCACCCCCCCACATGATTGAATCACTATTAAATACCTTAGTCTAATGTATTAGACATCTATAATAAAGTTTTATTTTAAACATTCAGACATCATGAATATATATATTGAATTATGAATATATTTTCATCTTATTGCTAATATACATGTTTTTCATTTTTATAATATATAAAAAAATTATTTGCGATATTTTTAAATTAAGGAATTTATTAGGACTACAGAACAGTTTTTAGGAAAATGAAAATTTTTTGAAATATTTTTATTATAAATTTTTTTCTTAATATAAATTATCAAAAAAATTATGATGTAATGTGTAATTTTATTAAGGGATCCAAAAAAATTACTAAAAAATTCATCATTTCATAATAAATTAATATTTATATTTTAAATTTAAAAAATAAAAATATTTGGAAAAATATTCTTCTAAAATTAATATTATATTAGGATTAAGAACATCTAAATTAAGAAATGGTGAATTTCAAATTTCACTTACTTATTTGAGATAATACAAATTTGGGGTGAAAATTTAAAATAATATATATATATATATATATTGTGTTTTATGACATTATAATGAACATATAGTCATGTAATAAATACTATAAAATGAATTCATGACCAAATATATTTTTTAAATTTTAAAATAATCCAATTTTATGCTAACTTGAATAATATTAAAAATCCTTAATGAATCCTCAAAAAACATTACTTTATTTCAATGTTTTGAAATATTTTTTTCTTATTATGTCCAACCACCACATCAAAAGGGGACCACTTCTATTAAGATCGTCCCTTGGCCTTTCAAAATATTAAAACCCACTCCAATTTGGTAGAATCCATGGGTAAAACCCATGGGTTTGATTTTAGTTTTTGTTATTTTATTATGTAGAGTCCAAAACCTAGATTATAATGAAATTCCCCCCTTTTCCAATATTATCTCACAAAATATCTCATTTCACATCACTCAAACTCTTAATCTAACTTCCTTAATCATCCCTACCGTATCTATAGTCCCCCCTAGGGGGCCAGCATTCTCTAAAAAAGCCACTCTAAAACATTTGAAGTCACACACACTAGTAAGGGATTTTCTCATCCCCTCTTTTATCAAGAACTCATATTATGTAATTTATTTTAATTTCAATTTTAACATTATAGGATATAGTCTTCCATATCATATATACAATCAATTTTTTGAATAAATTTTTAAATAGCCTTTCACTCTCATTCATACCACCTATAATACATTATGTACACCTATTATATGCCTAAATATTTTAAGGGATCAACACATTATCTCCATTATTCTAGTTTATTTATAAACTAATGAATTATATTTCGAGTAAATAATGTTGTAAAATTCCCTTACATTTCTCTATTACTTCCAGTTTTATTTACAAATGATGAGAAACCGTGTTTTCAATCATCAAAACGTGTTATGACATTTTAT
Organism: Viscum album; assembly: GCA_963277665.1. Lineage (NCBI taxonomy): Eukaryota > Viridiplantae > Streptophyta > Magnoliopsida > Santalales > Viscaceae > Viscum > Viscum album. The sequence continues at coordinate 1,002,595,523 of OY728121.1, read as the reverse complement.
GTAACATCATTATGATTTTGAAATCTCACCGTGATTTCCCATGACAAAATAATTTTGTAGATAAAACATATAACCATTTCCTATAAAGGGTTTTCAACTCCATGAACATATATGTATTTTTTGGGAATTATATTTATTTATTTCACACCATGTTATCATGGAATAAATTAATATGATGAATAAATCCATGTATTATGACTTAATTTGTTCCCAAAACCATGAGAATAAATAAAATGGGATAGGTGCACCTAGAATTATATAGCACACCAATGCATTGTGTAATGATTAGTTTCATGATATGTCATGTTGATATAAGAAGTGAACCTGATTCCATTATTGGTCATGGTCCATCATTATCTCTTGGTAGTTGGCCTTGACCCATTTTTATGATGCATTGTTTTATGTTATTTCCACAATTCCCATGAATCTTTTATGAGAGTAATTCTATATCTTGTCTCATTTTTCTTATTTATTATTCCTAATAATTTTATGCCCATTGATATTCCTTATCTTAAAAGTGTTATTATATTTATGATATTCCATGTTTAATCCCTTATTAAGATTTATTAGTTACCCCTTTCTTATGCATGTCACCATGTTATCCTATGCAGTTTTATGTTAGTGCATGTTAAGGAGGTTTTTAATTTCAATTTTGTCTTATTTGTTCTATATTATTTTTTAATTTACCTAATTCCCATAGTCATTATACATATAGATCTTCCTGGTTTCAATGAGTGTAGTCTAATATTATAAATCATGTATTGATCTATAATAATGTGATTTTTTGATAAACAATATCAACATATCATTATTATTTTGATAATATTTTTTTAAAACATTAATAAATAAATTTATAAGTGGTTTATAATAATATTTTCCTTTAATGATATATAAATATACTTGTTATATTAATTCAATTGTTAAAACGTAATTTTTTCATGCCAAAGAACCATATTTCCCAAATATTGAATCATTCAAAATGTGGTGTTTGAGTATTTATATTCCCTATAATACTCAATTTTATTTTATAATAAACTATATCATCAATAGAACTATACCTTATAGAAATGGATAATTTTGGGTGATATGGATTCTGAACATTTTATAACTATGTCTACATATACCTTTCAATTTTATATTTCTATAATAAATATAGTAGATAATATATACTTATTTGGTACACTATATTAAACATTAAATTAACTATGATATCATAATAAATGGTGAAATGTACATTTCTAATAGAATAAGTATAAAAACTACACCATTATTCAAATTTTCAAACAAATTCATATAGATTACACAATTATAAATATATTTAGAAAAATAACTCAACATCATTATACTTTATATAACATCTATTTGTATTAATAGATGTAACAAAACTGGTATAAAATCATTCATTATTACCAAAAAATCATTATATTTCACACCTATTAACATAAAATGATTTAGTGGTATAATTATTTTTACATTTGATAAATTACTATATCAAATATTTACACCATGGTTGAACTGGGAGAAACACATTATCTCTCTCTTTCATAGAAACATTTGTGTAAAGACATTGTCTAGTATTTTCATTATCCATTATGAGTTGTATCTCTCTTAAAATGTAATCACATTGAATTTATGTCTAGTTTTTCATTGAATATATCACTTTCAATATTATTATGTTCATTCAATTTTTCAGGAAAATTGTCACATATTTTTTTATCAACATCCATGAAATAAAATTTATGTTTGAACTTATGTTATGCATATTATAAATATATAAAATAGTCTTATTTATTGTTACATATTTGACAATAATTACGATATTTTTTGTGTCTTTTGGAATGTGTCATCAATTTTTTTAACCCTCAAAATATAAACATTTACATAACATGGTTTTGAATAATTATCAAATTTCTGTTGTATATTTAATACATATTATAATATTTAATGAGTGTGATGCATCAGAAAAAACTTTTATGTACGATAAATAATTTTTATTTCACGTGATGTAAATGATAATATAAGATCACTTCATCTATATTGGAGAAGTTTTATGCCCATTAACAACATATCCAAAAAAATTCAGGTAATGAGTGGTCATTATAATGAACATAAACCTTTATTTATTGTCAAAATATTCCATTTAAAAAAATACAATATATTAATTTCCCCATAAAAGATTATATAAATAATTCATTATTATAATATAAAATAAATATCATTTTCAGCCTATTTTGTTGCATTAATCATTATAAACAACATCATATATTTCAACATAGATAATCATGAAGATAATTTATAAATTAAAAATAAATTAGTAAATGGAAGATTTATGGTTCATAGCCTCAGAAAAAGATACTTTCAATATATGTGTAGTTTATGTCTGACATAACTAAAAACATTTATATAGTATGAAATGGTTGATAAATTTTCTTTTTTCAAGGGCCAATAAGCTGGATGATTTAAATTTTACTCATATATATTCCCTTTTCTATTCAATCATAAACTGTTCTCATTATTTTAATTTTCATAAAATCACATTAAATGAGGAACTATTGGAAGATAACCTATTTCCATAGTGGAAGTCATTATGATTTCTAAAAAAACGTGTTACTAATCTTTCATCCTATACTATCATCTCCTATATATAGTGAACTCTGATATACATTCATATTTAATCCAACATAGCACATAGTAATTCTAGATTAAATGAATCTTTTTTTACGCCAGATGGATTGGGTATAATATTTTATTATTTTTATATTCTTTATATAGAAGTTTTTTTATTTAATAAGAATATATTTCTATAATTATGGAAACCCTATAAAATTAATTATACTCCATCCATTTTTTGACCATCAATTTAATTATTCATCACATTATTGATAAAACTATAAATTCAACAATATCAATATAAAAATGTTTTTTCATCATAACCTAATAACTACTCAAAAATGAGTTATTTCTCAATTTTATCTAATAAATTATTAGGAATCATTTCATTGTTTTTTCCATACATATCACCTTGAAAATTTTAATCATTACTATAACCTAAATTAATCCAAATTTATTTATTCAATATCCATGTATTGTAACGTAGATTAAACCCATAAATTTTTTTTATTTAATTAATATTAATTACAAAAATTACATATTTAATAATTGAAAACATTGGTAGATATAGGTCATTATATAGAGAATTTTTGTTAAACAGATATAATTCCACTATAGTATAATTACTTTCATAATTGTCTAACATTTTTTAATCCAACTACAAATCATAATCACCCTTTAGAAATTAATAGAATATAATAAATGTGAAGTAATATTAATATTGAAATTGAAATATAATTTTATAAATTACAATATAAACAAAAATTTATCTAATATAAATTAAAGAATGATTTTGAAATGACAATAATTTTATTATATAATGGTAAAGAAAACATATTTTGTTGAAATAAAATAATATATCGGATGAAAATATTATTATTTATAATAGAAAACATAGGAAAAAGATAATGTGATCAATACAGTATAATGAATTAAGCAAAATAAGGCGTTATTTTTTTACATCATCACAAAAATGAAGAAATGATTTTTAGAGTACCAATGTATGATATCCTTTTTATGAATAATGATACCAAGTCATGTAATTTATTATAATTTTTATGAACAGTTAAAAATGATAACCTAATTTTTAGAGTTCCATTTTAATTCACAGTGTAACAAAAAAATGTACATGATGACATAGAAACACCTTTTCCTTAAATAAAATTACATAACATCCATGTAAAAATTAATTAGTATATTAAACCTAATTTAGATGTTTTTCGGAATCTATGTAGGATTTAAATGTCATCCTTTTATCTAATAAAAATTTCACAATTATAAAACCAACCAAATATTTATTCAATATAAATAATCACAACATATATGTTGAAACAACCATTAAATAATCATTATATCCAATATGATACCCATTAAATAAAACCTATTATATCATTAAAAATTAATTTAAAATTAATTATAATAAATATTAAGACCAAATAATTTAATCAAACAAAAAATAACCCCCACCCCTCTTTAATTTAATTAATAGATATTTTTGTAAAAAAAATTAATGAATAAAATTACTAATGAAATAATATAATGAAGGTGTGCTATAAAAAATTATAATTAGAAGGTGATATTAAATGTGGTGATGGATATGGATATTTAAAACGATGGGATTGAGGTTGGATAAATGAAAAAGAGATGGTGAATAATAATGGAAATGGTCGATGGCTAGTTGATGATAAATAATAAAATTAGTGTCATTTTTGGTGAAATAGAACACGATGAAATAAATATAACAATGTATTAATGTATTAATGTTTATTTAAATATTTTTCATCATCAGAAATTTTCATGACCTATCCCAAGCCCATGCTCAATCTAGGACTATCCCATGCCCGCCTCTTTAGGCTAGGGGATGGAGAAAAATTATGAAGGCATTACATAACATGGGGAGTAATTTTACAAATGTAGTTATATGCATGCACCAACATATACCTCAATGAAACATATTATATATATAAAAATCTTAAACAAAAATGGATGGAATGATCTATCCCAAACAAGAGTACATCAGATATACTAATGTAAAAAATGAAAATCATGGAACCACTAAAGGAATATTACAATAGCATCTGACCTGATCGAAAGGAGCGGGTCACATCCATAAGTAACATCTTGAATGATCAACATTTTAGCTCTAGTAAACACCTTGGTCAGTCTAGATCAATGAGTTTTACCTACTTTACGTCTCCCATGGATTCTGTTGAAAGGGTTTTGGACATCATAGGACACTATACATTTGTGGACATGGCCTGTATAAGTGTGAGTATAACAACACTCTCTAGGTTTCCCAAAACCATATAATACGTGATAATAAAAGGAAACAGTCATCAAAACCATTCCATAGAGAACCTCATCGATAGAAAAACTAAATCTTGATTCCACATTAGTAGAACATGACTTTTCATAAATTTAAACAGAATCCCCAATGTGAGTGTAAGGAAAAAGATTTTTCACACTACTCAACCAAACATTAGATATAGTGAAAAACAATCAAACGCAAAGAGATCTACATCGCAAGAATATGAACATCGTATTGAGTATTCACTACCTATAAAAGGTGTGTGTATTCATCAAAGAATAAGAATATAAATAAAGAAATTACATGTAATACCCTATGTGTATCCACCTCCCATAGATGTAGTGTAACAAAAAGTATAGTATGAGAACAGAAGTGGTAAGTATACTCAGTCCTCTAGGGGTGTCAACCCAAAATGTAAAAAAATTACAAGGGACCCAAGAAATATCCTACAAATTCTCATGCCATACTCCATGTATAATGTGTTTATGACCACATAGTTGGAATGAAGATTACATTTTAGGCTCTAAATATAAATACAAAAAATGGGGAACACTGTCTATGAGATTTTCTATCCATGGTAGTACATTTCCGAGAGATACACCCCATCCGGATGATATCTATAATTAAAAATGGTATGTTTGAGAGAAAAATCCCCATCTTGAATAACCAATATGGTCAAGATCTATTTACATGGACTATAGTTTCATCCATACCCAACATGTGACATTTGAAAGGACAATGAATCTATGTGGAGAGGCATGCTCCTCACCACTTCCCAAAATTTGGTGGATCACTAATCTAAACCATGCAGCATTCCAATCTTCCCTATGAAAGGTAACCTAGGGACCCTAAACCTTACACTTCCCTACCGTTGAGGGAATAATAGGAATAAATAACCCATGATTCATTTTTCACTCTTTTATTGAGTAGCACACACCTCAGTTAATTGAGGGATAAATATCTTCTTTCAAGGTATCATGATTATTGAGTGGAGGGGACCACTCCTTGGGACAATACTAAACTTACGATGGATATACTACAACAGTGGAGGATGCACTCCCTACAACATCTAATAGTCGAGGGAGAACAACTCCATAGGTGAATACCTATTCCCTGGGATGACATGGGAGTTCATCTAAAAGAATGGAGGCCCATGCCCTGATACGATATGGGAGTTCCATTCCATAGATTTAGGGCATGAACCCCTACTAGGCAGTGGAGTACCACATTGTGGCTAAAGGAAACACACCATAGAAAGAATTTGGGGTACCTACTATGCCTTCTAGTTAATGATGTCACCAAAAAATACTTCACTTTTTCCAATGGGGAAATATCTGTTGGTAAAAGTGAATTTTCTTTTGGTAAAACATTTCACCAACATATATTTCTCTGTCACTAAACTGTTTGTAAAAACTATGTCACTAAATATTTTTGTGACAGATAAAATAAATTTGATGAAATTATAATTATACCAACAGATAATATATATGATGGTTAAAGTGTTTAACAAAAGGTTATGGTAACAAATTTATCTGTTGTTAATAATATTACCGATATATAATATATATATTTGTTTATAAATTACATTTGAATAAAAATTATAAATATTTATTGCTAGTAAAATGTAATATTATATTTATTATTTTATCATATATAATACAAAGAATATTTTTTTAACCCTTGTTCTGAATTAGAAAAACAAAAATTAATTAAATTAATAATGAAATATTGTATACAAAAAGCAAGATCCCCCAATCCTCACCCCCATGCTACACATCTTTCCCAATGACCCATCCATTCCATCTAGTCAGCTCCACCTCCAATGCCCCAACCATGCCAACAAATCATCCATATTCCATCTAGTATGATCCAACTCCAACACCTGAACCGTACAAGAAAACCATCCATGCCATCTAGTCTTCTCTATCTCTAGCACTAATACCATTACATATAGACACCTCCATCTTTAAAAACCATCTCCAAATTGATTCAAGTTTAACTTTGAATGGAAGGACCAAGATTCTTGTCATACTCCTCTTGAATCCATCCATGCCCTTCCAACATAAAACTAATTAGATAATAACTCTACAAAAAATAAATATCTCACCAAAATATAATCAAAACAACCTAAACAAAACAAAAATTAACTCGAGAAGTACCTCAAGATGTACATTCGAAACAGAAAATCAAACTGTTAATAAAAAGAGAAACCCAAACAAAATATCATTTTCCTCTAGTATCCATCCATTATCTTACAATAACGACATTCACTGCAATGATTCACATAGGAAGTCGATTTCCCTCGCTCCCAACAATTCAACCTTCGCACTGCCCATCTGCAGACATCAATATACAAATGGGATAGAATTATTCAATCAAAATAAAATTTCATTTAATTTAAATTGTAGGTTCTTGGGTGAAATAAGGCATACATTTTTGTAAGTGTTGGAATACCTACAATTTCAACTGACTACGTCCAAAGATAAGAAATCATTACAATGTCAATTTTTTTTACAAGGAAAAATCTGTTAAAACCCAGGTGATAGATAATAGAAATAGGCTAGACTTAAAGAATACAGTGCTCACCTAGTTGAGTGTAGTGAACTGGGGCTTTAAACATTACAATTCGAGGAAACCATATCCCTGAGATAGAATCACTAACCCCCTCCCCCCATAAAGAATAATATATTGGACTTCTAGTATCATCCTTCCATCCTTATCATCACAAGGCTATCAAAAACTCATCCACCATCTATCTACATATCCTTATATCATTAATAAATTAAAAAATGTATTGAGGGAATCTATTACAAAGATTCAATCAACATTCTACTGAATGAAATCGATCCTACCGTTTTCTCATCATAAATGTTTACCTCAATGACACATTAAAATCATTGGGTAGAAACTGATTAGGGAGAAAGAGTGTAATGTCTCTCAAAAAATATTGAATAATCATAAGTGTAAATTAAAAAATAAACTAATGAATGTTTAGTAGAAACAGATATTGTTTTTGAATGAGAATGTGTGTAATGTTACTCAAAAATTAATAAAAAGGTATAATTGAATATTAACAAAGAAGGTAACATACAAATAACACATTTTATATTTCATTTTAAATACTAAAATAAAGTATTATTCATTAACATGAAGCATCACTGGTATATAATCACATTAAAAATCATTATGATATTCAAAATACAAATGAAACTAATATATATATCAAATATTATACATATTTCAACAAATTAAATCTATGAACATTAGGAAAATGTTGTAAATACTCAAAGAAGTATAAACTCTAAATATAAAATTCTATAGTACGCCAATAGATTAATGTAATAAAATGAATATAATGCATTTAAATATCAATTATCAACCATACAAAGATAAAACAAGTGAAAAATAAAGCCACTTCCTATATCCATTAAAACATGTACAAAACACTAGCCTGTAGACAACATGACCATCATCAACAATCAATTATGAAAAAAATTCATGGATGTGACTAATCCACATATCTAGTTATCCTGTAGACAACAAAACCATCCTCAATTCAACATTGAACCCTTATCCCAGCCTTTAAATCACATGTATCATGTCTTCATCAGGACACCATGCCAATACAAATCAACAAAAGAACATTTGGGAGAAAAACCCGAAACTCCAGTGGTGAAACTGTGATCATGCCTGCTGATAGATAAAAAAACCCAAAATTAGGACTGAAAAATCAAACTACATAAAAAATTAACCAGTGATCAGAAATACAGCTAGAGGTTCTCCAGATGTAGTGTGCACATAATGAGAAAGCTATAACCCAATCCATAAGTGACATCAGCAAAGAAATTCAAAAATTAGGTCCAGTAATAGAACCTTTATCCCAGCAAACAAATCTGTAGACAGCTCGCACCAGCAACATGGAACAGAACTGATACAGACTGCTAGATGAAAAAACATAGTGATAGACCGGGCCACCAAAAATGTCTACAGGAGCCCCAAATAGGCCAAAAAACAATTTCAAGACTTTATAGTGGGGATTCATCTCAAAATCCTTATAAAAACATCCTTTCATGGGAAAATACATCCCAAAGACAGTACACCAACATAATTAGGTCATTGAACATGTTGAATCATAATGGATGAGTCCAGGAATAGTGACTCATTTTGTGATGGTCCACATGACCTCCCCAACCATGGGGGAATCATTCTATCTTCCAAGATTTAAATTGTTTCCACTGATTTCCTTGATCATCCAAGTTTGTCTCAATAGATAAATAAATTTTTTTAAGCCACCACCACCAGCTTTTATGTGACACAATTCTCAGGAACCAAGAGTTTACCTCAACTAATAGAATCTGGATCGAAGAAATCAAATGAGTTGCAAGTGGTGACATGACATCTTAGATTAATAACACACACAAAACAAACATGGTGTCTTGACATGAATAATTAGAAAAAGAAATAAATTCACAGTACTAAAATATTTGTGGGCATGATGATAACATATAGAAATTGAAGAGAAACAAACATAAATTTAAGAAAAGAAGCAGTATGAACACCCCTCTTTTGGGGGGTTTTATTTCAGAAAAAAAGGTAGTAGCAGTCGAGAAGAACATCCACCTAGAATGAAATTCATAATTTCAATAATTGGAGAGGGAAAAATTGGTCACCAACAAGGTATGAATTACCATTTCTATAGAATACTATCCCATATCATCTCTCATTGGTGGGCTGTGGAGTTCCCAAGCTGTAGAAGGTAGTTAGAAATCAAAAGCTAGTAGGTTGCACAAGTGGGATACTGGGTTAAGGCCTTGATCTTGGTTTAAGTGGTGATGGAGTTGGGTTTTTGTGTTTTGAGAAGTTGAAATATATGTTTCATATTAGAGAGTAGTGGGCTAAAAATTTAGTTGGGTGGTGGAATTGTTTGGAAAGGCTGCTTGAAGGCCTTGTTTCATGACGGTTGGTCTGGGATTTAGAATTGGCAGTTGATTGGGTTTGTTATTGTGCCCTAAAAATTCAACAATCATAAAATGTTAAAGATACATTCAGTTAATGAAAAAAAATACAACATGTCAATGGTAGTCCATATAAACTAACACTAAAATATACCTTTCATTGTGGAACTTATTCTAGCATTTCTAGAAATCATATTGCATAGAATATACTAACATTCTAAATTCAGTTAAACCAATATATCAATACCATGTAAACAAATCTCATCGATCATTAATTGTCACGCTCAGCAAAAGCATTCCCATGTGATTGAACTGCCACATCAAACAACATAAAAAATGGGTTTAAAAATTTAAAAAGTATAACATAATTACCAGGTCAAGGAAATTAAAATGAAAAATGACAAAAGAAATGAATATTCAAGTGATACATCTGTCACTGCAAATAGAAAACACATCAGTTCGAAAATTTAGAATGTATCACCTGCTTAAGAGGTGCAAAAAATGACTATAGAGAATTGAAAAATCCAAAAAATGAAAAAAAACCTATGTCTCAATAATAATAGGTTCTTCATTGTGTCATATTTTCTCACAAGCCTGTAAGCCAAATATGAATAAATATGAAAATTTATTAAAACAATATGACTGAATATGAAATTTTATTAAAAAAATATAAACGACTATATATAAATATGAACTTGTATGAAAAAATACGAATATCATTCAAAAGCAAGTTGTTTGTACGGTAGAACGCAATCTAATGAATATTAATAATCATATAGATGACCATTAGTTACAAATAATATATAAAATAAGTTTTTATAGAATAAATAACCTGGATATGAATATTTCCTTAATGAAATTCCAAGATTGAACATATTTTATCCCATAATGTATTGTAGTGTCATTTACAGAATACACAAGACATTATATGAAAAATATCCTATCAAATAAATAATAATTTATTCTATACTATTGATGATTAATGGAACTTAGTTATTGAAAAAAGATAACTACTAAGCCGTTTGGCACAAACCAGTTACATTGTTGAAGTAATTTTTTACTATGAATTTCCATTCAAAATAGAGCTCATCTTTTCAGTGAAAGCATCCTAGATTACATAGTTTACAGTTACACCATATACAGTGTTTTGGTTGCTTCATCCCTAGTATGAACCTATTTAAAAAATAGAAAATAAAGATGAACCTCAATAAAAAATAAGGATAAAAAACAATGTAATATAACAATGAAAAAATGTGAACCTGTATATTCATGTGAAATATATTAGTTTCTTAATATATATGAATCTGTGTGAAAATACATGAATAAATTTTAACCTCTATTAAATAAATATGAAACACATATGATCAAATTTTATTAAATAAAATGAAAAAGGGAAATGTATGTGAAAATTTTGAAAAAATAGTGAACCTGCAGAGGGGTTTCACGGGGAATCCAATCTAAAATGTTTTGGATGATGACAATTGAGCAGGGAGGACGACAGTCGAGCAGGGATGGCAGTCGAGTAGGACAACAGTTGGAGTGGGACACTGGTCGGGGAAAATGAGGGTGTTCATGTGAGGATGATCGCGAGGAACGCATGAGAGGGATAGAGAGGTAGAGTAGGGGTAGGGGGCATGGTCGCGGGAGACGGGGGAGGGGCATGGATGTATGAGATAGTGAGGGGGTTAGGGTTGGGGGAGGCGGGTCGTAGTATACGGTGGGGTGGAGGGTCGCAGTATACGATAGGGTGGGCTATCGCAGGATCTGGCGGGTCGGGGTGGGGGGCATATTATGGTTAGTTTTTTTTCATATATATATATATTTGAATGTTATGAATGTATATAAAATTATATATTGTACAATGATTTTTTATATATATATAACCAATAATTATTACTAAATTATGGATATTTTAATTAATTACATGTATTTATTATTAAAATGATATTATTGTAATGAGTAATATATATATGTGTGTGTATCTATATATTTTATTTTTGGTAAAATATTTGATATTGTTGAACAATTTAATGGTAATTGTATTTTGAAATGGTAAATGATTTGCTGGTAACAATAACTAATAACAACATATTCATCTATCGGTAAATCAATTGTTGGTATTAGTATGATAAGACAACAGATTTAAATGTTGATAAAAGATTTTTTGGTATTGATCTATTAATATAAATAGATATATATTTTGGTAAAAATAATTATTGGTACCTATAGTTAATATCAATAGAATTTAATATATGTTGGAATTGATGATTTTTACCAACAGATATATTATCTGTCATTGAATTTCTATATGTAAAGGTCATTTTTTTATAGTGTGTGGGACCTGCACCCTGGTTTGATTGGGGATTACTAAACCTTCTCTTGAGGACCGTCTCATTAGGATTATAGGGGAGTACTGACACTATCAGATCATTTACTATTGATGGAACACCACATAGTATGATATGTGAGTATTGATCCTCAGATAGAGGGCCCTATCCCTAGCATGGTAGGGGAGTACCGACTCTACTATAACATTACCTATGGAGGAACAACACTCCGAAATGATAGGGGAGTTCCGACTCAATTGATAGTGGACATGCACCCTATCCTAGTATGGGAGTGACCAAGCTACCTATACATCACATATATTGGACCCAGACTCAGGTATGTTTGGGGAGAATCGAATCCATGTATACTGGATAAGAATACTAGACAAATATGGGATTTCCTAATCTATATGTCTATCCAGTATGGAGGGGCCACTCCGTAGCACAACAGGCGAGTACTATCCATCTTTATGAATGATACAATGAACCCGTACACTTTCTAATTGAAGAATTATTGATAGCTGTATAAGTCCATCAATGATTCCCATCATCCCATTTGACTTCCATGAACAACCAAGTCTATGTAACTCATTCACAAAATCTTGATACTATCATCTTTGATAAGAGCTGACTTTCCCTCATTGTTTTAGGTCACGTCACAATGAATCCTCTCATTGGGAAAATAATTCCTATTGCTCATGAGTCTAAGGCTATTCCCAAACATCTCTATTTGAAAAAATATGAAAATTTAAATAACCCCCACCCACAACTTTGGGAGTTCCGTTTCTTCCAATGAAAACATTAAAGGGAAACACATACATCGGTGCCACATGGGAGTACTAATCCCAACTTCTCTCTTAATAACCACACTAATCTCCAAAATCGGACATGCAATGGTTAGAGGAGAGTCACACATAATATATATATTGTTGAAACACCATCGTGGCTAGGGGACCCATAACCTATTACAGTAGGGGAGCACTACCTCATCAGTCTAAAGAGTCCTAGGTACCCACATACAAATTTGGATGGGAAATGTACCAACCTCGATGTTAAACCAATTATTTTTCCATATCACAGCCCAAGATTATCACTGTAAAAAAAATTTATTCATTAAAACATGCCACCTCATACCTCATAGGACAAAAACAAGTCCTCCATCATGTTCTACTTTGGAAATAAACACTGGATAGACTACTCATAATCCTGAATCTGAGTCTTATAGACGGAGATATGCAAGGCGGTAGATACCTTGGTGATCCCCTAGGAGTACATGATGTGCACTATGGAATACATGTAATGTGATATTTATAAAAACCTAACCATGTATCCGGTCAACATGGCTTCCAACCCGTGTAATTTTATATGTCATATACAGTAGGTAAATATCTTGTTTTGCGTCACTTCACCCCTAGCCATGTTGTCTGACCATGTCTGTGTATCATACCATATATTCCTATAATTATTCCAGGTGTTATAACACTCTTATTTTATTCACATGTATTCCCAACAAATGTCCCTTGTCCACACTAATTTAGGGGGGTACTACAGGATAACTAATTCTAGTATATGGTGTGCAGTCCCCAAAGATCATCTTCCCTAAATAAGAAGGTCTACACTGTGTGTGTCTATAGACTAATACCATGTTTATGGTAATTATAGTTTGTAATTTCCTACAAAACACATGATTCATTGGGATTCAACCTGAAACCCATATATCTACAAAATAGGGATCAAAAAAATTGACATTGGCATATAGGACCATAATAAAATGCAAAATAAATGGTATTGGGAGTAAGAATTAAAACATTTTATATAAATTGTGAATTGAAGCATCTTTGGAAGAATAAAATTTCTCCTATCATTGTACATTTCGGTCATATGATGATCTTCTTCATAAAAGGAGATCGAAAAAACCTCTTTGTTTCTAATTGACATCAATTCATCATAACCAAAGGGAGAAGAGGAGTTGAGGATATCCCCTTTTATTGTGAACAACCACAATGTGGTAGTGGATATTTTTATGTTATATTAAGGTTAATTAATTAATTAATAATTAATTTATTTAGTTATTCCACCATAAAATGTCCCACAATGTATCCTTGGACATAAACTCCATGTGAGGAAGACATTATGTAATGCCTAGGGTAAATACAATGTTTCAGCCTCAATTGTCATATTTGGAAGCTGATCCGAGAATACAAATTGGTGTTTTTAGTAATTTAATGAGAAAATGTACACACAGAACAAAATATATTAATTTTTATTAAAATCAACATGTAGAGACTCTTCGTACCTCAGATTCCATTGTCAGCATAGTGAGTAGATTCAGAAATATTTCATTTTCTTATTGGGAAAAATCATGGTATCTATTTCACTAACACCATAAAATCATTTATTCATTTTAATGAAAAAAATTCTAGGAGCATGGAATGTAAAATGATATCTACAAAGTAACTCCCACACCCGGAAACCCATCATGGGTTGCCAATCTTCATTAACTAACATAATTATGTGAAACATCGATGCCAAAAAACTCTTACGTTCATATTATAGGAGGACACCATTGAGAAAAAATGGGAACTTCTCTAATATTATATGATAAGTGATAAATAACCAAACACCATGGTCTATCTACATTGATCAGGTCTACTGGTACACCACCCTACTAACCTCATATAGATTTTGTCAAACCCTATAGTTTAAATCCAATAAATGTTGAAATCTTTCAGGACCACCATAAGAATGTTGTGTTCAAGGTTGATGACAAGCACATGATGTTATACATTGTAAAGGTATTAGGGTAATCTAATCCAATTTTTAGAATCATTACGTGGAAGGAATGTTTTATATGCCACTAGTATTTTCCACTACTTAATAGATTGAACCCTTAACCAGAAACACTGCCACACCCACTAGTGGAATCCTAACTATGTAAGAATGGTAGGAAACCAGTACATACTATTGAAACATCATAGGGTCTTACTGTGCCTCTAAAAAAGGATTACAATAGTGGTCCTCCACTGCTCATCCTCTCATTGTACACAGAAGTAAGAGGGACTCATCCACCTCAAGTCGATATTTTCAATATTGTGCGGAAATAACTCACCAGCATGTTTTTAGCTGAAATATAGAAGTGAATCATGGTGGGGTAAGGAAATATCTATATTATGAAAATGAATCTATGATGAGAAACTCCATCATTAGGTTCTATAGATACCCCATGTCACCTTGGTTTAATCATTGACTTTGTTCTTGAAGGAAATGTATATCGACAACATTGTCAATGAAATCCTACTATATAATTTCTAGTGGACACAATGAGTACATATATTCATCCTCAGAGATTCAGCGTTGATGGGTTATAGGTTATTATTTTATCCTCTCAGGCATCCTCAAGCTCCCTGATCCATTAATGGACCACCTATTTTTGTTATTCCACTTCTTCCACCTTCTTTTTAATCTCACATAACTCACTCCTTGAAGAGATACCTCAACTAGGATAGCCCGTCAACAGGACACCCCTCAAAAACAAGAAGGTTCTGAATATCTATAGAAATATGTACCTAAATATTACATGAATAAAAATTACTCTCATATGGTTTACCTAATCCTCACAACTACTCATATGCTATAGGCCCACATTCCATGTTCAAGGACTCGGTTTACCCCCTTTTTTGTGATCCTATAACCTATCATATTATAAATTTTCCTGATGCCTCAGCCTCATCACTATTTTTGTGGGTAACATCCCCAATTTCCCCAAACTAGAATCTCTCCACATCCCTTGCTGGCTCCAAACAAAATAGCATAGGTGGGAATTCAAAGAAACATTAAAATTAACATGATCTCCCTATGCAAGCCCAACACAAATGTCTATTCTATGAAAAAGGGACCCGGAACCATATCCCGGGGGTGTCATGGTAGGGTTGTGATCCTTGGAAAGCTATTCTATAGTCATGTAACCACGAAGATGTTGCTGGAGCTCCTAGATACATTGTAATCTTATTATGGATGGTTATAACTCTTCCTTGAAGAGTTCCTTGAACTCTACCAAAGTGAGCATTACATCTTCAGTGAAACAAATCGCTAAACACCACCTGAACCTGACTGAACCATGAAAATAGATATATTATAGGAAAAAAATTTGACCAAGAGGTGTCATCACTATGAGAAAAACTCTTTTTAATTCCTCAAGTAAGTCATACGATACTCAGGGGGTACCTAGATCACCCCAATACCTCAGGGGATGTTATCTCTAGAACTCATTCAACAATCTCAGCCAACTTTCATCCTTAGGGTGAGCTTTAGGTATAACCAGTGGATGAATGGGTGGTGGATTGTCTGGATGACCACTTAGAGGGGACGACATAGAACTAGTGCCCAAAATTGAATCCTTATCATGGGGTGGATCATAATAATGATCATGATGTATAATCCTATCTAGATTCCATCATGGAGTCTACCTAAAATTTTATCATGATTTTCCAGGGTCAAAGAGTATATTTGGGATGTTGACTATAGAATGAAAATGAATGAATATTTGAAACGTGGTCATATATGATGAATGTCCGATTTACATCCCCTACGAGTAGTTCATTATTGTTATGTTTCAATAAATATGATTTTAATGTCCTAGTGGATGGATACATCATCTTTCACAACCTCATTGTAACCCTATGAATTAAAGATGAACATGAATCAGCTTAACATTGTTGCAATTCTACCCAACCAAATTGTTTTTAAGGGGAAAATTCTGAACAAGTTCTAATGGAATGAAGTTGTTCTAATACAACCCTATCATGAACCAAAACAAACAATGCATCGATCAATGAATATCCCATGATGTAACACAGATGCTAGGTGTTCCAGAAAAGTGGCGATGGAATAACTAAACTTAGTGTCGAATTTTCCTATTGTAAATTTATGCATCCACCCAAAAAAACTACAATGAAACAATATAGAGTTAAAAAAAGATGAAACTAAAATTCATGAAAATATATATCTAAAAATAGAGTTAAAAATAATTAATGAATCAATAATGTAAAATAGTCTCCCCCCAAAAGGAAACTATATAAGCATATGACCTATTTAGATGGATGGATATCTTCAAAAAGTAACCACCAGAATGCTCCTTGGACCTACTCTGATAAACACCATGGCCTCTCAAGGTCACTAATCTCCACCTACCCAAATCCATACATGGACTCCATAAAATGGCATGTGGAATGTACAAAACACATGTCATGTTTGGTATTGGCCTATGAATGGGATTACAAAAATAATTAGTAGATTCCCTAAAAAAAAGTTTTGAGACAAACTGAAAGGTGACAACCCACTTAACCTAGCTGGAGGGAAACCCATTGAGAGAGAAAATCAATCTCAAATCATCCTAATATGTTCATGAATAGTCAACTATGTAGACTTAATCACCAATGATATTGTAAGTAAAAAGGCTACATCCCATATCTCAACCCTATAATGTAATGAAAGAACAGTTGTCCAAGCACAAGGAGGTCGACATGGTGAAATGTTGAACTTCATGGAGAGTATTCTCTTCTCATATAAGGATAACAGACAAATCCAACCTTGATAAGATAATAATAGAATTGAAAAGGAATACACAACATTTCTTCACCTCCCATTTAAGGAGATTAACAAAAAGTAAGGTATATGAATAGATTTTGTATGTATATTATGTCTTTAATTGGTGACATTCCAAAATATTCCCAACACACAGGGGCTCCAAGATATCACTCAAAACACATGAATCAGATTCGATGTCTCATGTTTATATAATATCATACATATAAATATGATTATTTTTAGGCTAAAATGTATACACAAAACAAGGAGATCACACCCCATGAGCTCTAACATCCGAAGAGGAACCGATATGAGAGATAAACAGCATCAGGAACATATCTGTCATTAAAAATGGTGAATATGATAGAAAATGTTCCATTAGGAATGGCATATACACTCCATTGTATTTCCTAGCCATAGATGTTCTTCCATTGATTACCTACGCCCTACACAAGGGTAATGAAACTATGTAAATTGGAATGCTCCCCATTACTACAATGCAGTTGATAGAGAACTACTCTACACCATGGCCTACATGAATATTCTCTATGACGTGGAATAGTGGGAACCATACCTTGAAACCATACCATAGTCGAGGTATTACTAGCTCCCAACTAACCAATGAAAACATTATCTCTCCTATATGGATTGGAATACACCATAGTCCATCAAGGGAGATGTTACAGCTAACCATTAATAACCCTTATTGAGTGGAGTTGACCACATCATGGAACTATACTCAAAACCAGAGGGAGCTCCAGATGTAATGGAGGATTTTCTCCTCATTATAAAATAGATATGGGGGAGCATGACTCTATTGGTAAGGACATGCACCCTCGGATGATAGGGGAATATCAATTAGAGAATGGAGGACCCACACAGTGATAAAATAGGGAATTTTAACTCTGTAGATTGAGAAACCTCACCCTAAACCGATAGGGGAGCACCACTCTATGGATAATGGGATCTCACCCTGGTTGGATTTGGGATCATAGAACATAGTCTTGAGGACCCACTCCCTAGAGTCATAGGTGGGTACTGACTCTACCGAATCATTTATTATGGGGGACCCACACCATTGTATCGTTGGGGAGTACCAACCTCTAGATAGAAGACCTACTCCCTTGAATATAAATAGAGTAACAACTCTTCCAAAACATCATGCATGAAGGACCCACAACCTAGAATAAAAAAGGAGATCTATTCCAACGGCTGAGGACTCAAACCATATCCCGTTAGGGGAGGTTCCACTCTTCCTATATTTGAAATATGGATGACCCACACCCTAGAATTTTTAGGTGTACCGAATCAATGGATAAAGGACTTGAAAAATATTACAACAAGGGAGATTATACACTATATGTATAAAAATTATGGAAGGATATTTCCCTATCACGGTTGGGTACCACTATCCAAGTTTTCAAACGTTATGGGGAACCCACATAATTAAACATTGAAGGAAAACAGATAGTTACAGATGTCCATAAACTATGAAAATCTTCCCATGTGTTGTTTTATAAACACTCATGTCTATGAACTCAATCACACGCCTTGACGCTATAATATTTAACCACCAATGACTACCCCAAAATTTTTTAGGTTTCATTAAAATGATGTGTCCCAGTGGGGATGGTGTTATTCTTCCTCATGAGTCTAAGTCTATTCCAAACCGCATCTCATCCCAATGAAAAATCTAACGGTAATAGAACTAACACTCATGAAGTGGGGAGTACCATTTCTACTAAGGAAAATTGGTAATGGAAAATAGTTCCCTAGTGCTAAAGTGGAGTACCAGTCAAAGAACATCTCTTCAAGAAACACACTGATCTCTAGAATTATTCATGTGGCGCTAAGAGAAGTGCCACAATTATTATAGTACATGTACTAACACCATTTTGGGTAGGGGACCCACTCACTATTATAGTAGGGTAGCAAAATGTAACCTGCATAAAGGGTACATGCAATCACATCGTAAAGTTGAATAGAATGTTATGGACCCCAATGTCCACATAGCAATATACCTTGACCGTATCCCGAGATTTTCACTATTAATCAAGTGTCCTGATCAAAACATGATACATCATAACTCATAGTTTTAAACGAATGCAACCATCCTCTTATACTTGAAAAAACACTTGTGATAGGCTACTAACATGCCTAATTATAGGTTCCAATGACGGTGATTTGAATGGAGATAGATCTAAAGGATATCCCCTAGGAGTATACGAAGTGCATTGGGGAATACAGGGTGTGTGAACCCACATGAGAACCTTCATGTTTGTCTGATATACATGGTTTCCATCCCATGTAGGAGACATGGTGTGCAATGTAGGTACACAATATGTTCTTCTTCACCCATCCCCAAGCCATGTATTTTACCCGTGTCTATGTATTGGAATGCATGTCCATGTACTTTGGTCATGTTCTAGTACATGACTATGTGTTTTAACATTCCTTTACAAGCCATGTCCCATAGCTACACGGATTGGGTATTATATGAAATAAAACTCCAGTACATGGTGTATAGTCCCCAATGACAATCTTTTCAAAATAATAAGGGATACATGTCATGTTTCTCTTGAATACAAAAACTGTGAACGGTAATTCCAGACAAGAATTACCATCAAAACACGTGATTCACCCCGATTCTACCCAAAACCAATAAAATCTACCTAGTAGGGATCCACAACAACTTATCATGGGATATATAACCCTAAAAAAAGGAAAAAATTGTATTGGGACTAAAAATAATAAATAACTACCATGAGGGTGAAACACCAAATCTAAGGATGTGGAACAATTCATATACCATTCTTCTTTTCTATCTAATAATGATCTACTTTAGTAAAAGTGATTGATGGAACCGTGCTGAATTGATTTGATGTCAATTAAATTTCCCTAAAGGGATTATAAGATGAGAGGTTTTACATATTCTTTGGGAGCTCCAAAAATGAGGGAGAAGATTATGTTAGGTTATTTTTAGATTAATCTATTAAATAAACATTCATTTAATTAATTATTCCACCATAAATTGACATGATAACATTCCACTAAACAAAACATCCTAGGAGGGATACTTTATGTTGTGCCTTGGGTAATCATTACATTTCATACTCTACTATTATCTTAGAAATATGATCTCAGACTCTACATTAGAGTTAATCCTCATTTCATGTAGAACTATGTGTACATAAAAAAAATGTATTTAATATTTTTAAAATCACTCAACCGAGGATCCTTGGGCTTTGGATTCCTATACCAACCTAGTCCCTAGATTTTGAAGTATTCATAACTCTTACAGAAGAAAAACCTAGGTCACCATATCATTGAAATAATCATCATATAAAACAAAAAAATTGTTTTTAAATATGTTTCAAAATAACTATTATGAAAATTAATTTATCATGTTGACCATTATAAATTAATGTTTTATATGTGATGTTAAAAACCATTTTTAAAATATTTTGGACCAAATGATTATGATCTATTTTATTTATGATTGTCATTATAGTACATGGGATTTTTATTTTATTATGTAGTGATACATTATATTGTGTGGTTGAACTTCTATTGTCATTCCAAATGTCCTCTCCATGGTGCACACGATAAGGCTTATTATTTATGTCTATTATTTATGAAATCTAACTGAAAAAATATTTTCCCTTCTAGTCATATTAATTAATAAATGTTTTCTATTATCCCTAGGTATATACAAGGGATAATTTTTTGGTTTTGATAAATTGTAGATTAGTTCTGAGGGTTCTTAAAAATGGTGAGGAATTAAAATTGGATCATATAACTGTATTTATAGGTTGATCCTCACAGTGTATAGAAAAAATATTTTTATCATTTGATAATACAGACATTAAATCAAATATGATCACAAGGAAACTCTAATGTAGGCGTAACAAACTCATTCCTAATACAATGATCTCCAATTAATTTAAATACATGATTAACAATGAATAAAAAATTCAGTATAGTTCCCCTTGGGGGAAAATATTATAAAAATTACATCATAATATACAGAAACATTTATAAAACTGAACTAATACCTATTAATAATTTTTTATTTGACTCATAGATAAATTTCATTCATAACCCTCTTATTCATATTATCATTCATAACTCACTATATGTGAATAGTTTTCATTGTTATAAAAAATAAATGTTGAGGTTTCATAGAGTCATGGAGAAAATCATAATGAAGAGTGGAGTTTTTTAATATATGAAATATAAACTGTAATAATTGAAAACTCGAAATGTTTTAATTATATTCCTCAATTTTTTCATTTTCAGTGTAAGATTATATTTATGAGGGGTTCAATTATTAAACACATAAAAGAGTATTAATATATTTTTATTATGTTATAATATATCGAATACATTTTAATCTAATAATACTTGTGTTTTATGATGTGGAAAACAATTTTAGATTTTTTATTATGATTTTAAAATAATTAATTTATTATTATTATATAATTGTCTAGATTTTTTGTTATGCTAACTCATTAATTAGAAATAAACTTTATGATTTCATTTTTATCGGTTTTATTGATTTCTAATATGATGAGAGTAATCTATTAATATATAAATTAAAATGTAATCAATTGATTAAATTATTGACAAACGGATTAAATAAGTCAATATTATTTTTATTTTTAGAAATATTTTGTAAAATTATGTGAATGTTGATATGAAAATGGAGTCTATGTGAATTTATTTTGAAAATGATACATTGAAATAATTTTTTTTAAACTATAATGATGATTAAATAGAAATATTTGGATTTATAAATTAGTATACATGATTTTTTCGTGTAGTGATTTCTATTATTCAATTGTACTTTACAATAATATTTTGTAAATATATTCACATCATACGATGATACATATTGGTTGGTAGTGATTTTATTTTTCTAACAGAGACCACAGATCAAGAGTGTTAACACCAATGCAGAAGAGTTGTATTTTTATTCAAAAATTCATGATGTCGATATATATTTAAAATAAAATCATTGAATGATTTTGGAGTACTAATGAAAATTTTATTATAAGATGATGAGTATGTACTAATTAAATGATATCATCAAGTGAGGATATTAATAGATTTCAAAAAATTCAATGATATTGAATAAAATATATCCTTTCATAAATTTTATGTTTTCAAGGACGGTGAATAAGATGATTCCAATAATCATTATATAGATATAATAACCATTAAGATGTGTTTGAAAATGATTTTTTAATATTCAACGTCCATGCTTCTTGATTATTCATCTATAGAAATTATTTTCCAAGTTTCATATAGATGATTAGATGATGAGGAGTTCTAGGAAGATTACATCATTATGAATAATATGTCTCTATGATGGTTCATGTGATATTTCTAGGAATTTATGATAGAATATAGAAATATTATATATCTACGTGCATATCACTATTAAAAGAAAAAAATTGATATTTAATTCAAAATTGGATTATGGGGTATTAATAAACCTAAATTAAACATGAAATTTGTTATTAATTGATAAGAAACATGATTTTTTGATGTTTAGAAAATAATTTAGTTTATACAGGTATCAAATTATTGGAAAATTGAGATGAAAATATTTATAATGGATTGATAAATTTCAAATCTCATTTGGAATGATTTTTGAGGAATTAATGTTGTTGATATTTATTAGAGATATTTTTAGAATAATTTAGATGATTCTTAGAAATTAGTTTTTGTATTTCTATAAGTAAAATAATTTGAATAAATAGGATCGTAATGGAATGATTTAGAAATATTCAAAGAGTTCTAATATTTTATGCATAATATCTAATAGATTGTATATATATTTCACTATTAGATAATTAATATATCAATGAGTAAAGAGATGTGGGAATGGAAAATAAATCAGTATGATATGTTACATATAATTACTGAAATATAAGATCTATTATATGAAACATAATATTTTTAAATCATATATAATATTGTATGAGTTCATATATTGTATTTAGTTTGAGTATAAAAATTATACATAACAAAAAAACATGTAAAAATAATATTAAATCATGTGTTCCACGTGAAAAGGAAATAAATTATTTGATATGTAAGATCATTTAAAAGGAAACCAAAAAGACATCCCTGATATATAAGGATTTTTAGGATACATAAAACTATTTTGGGTTTATAAGACATGTTTCTAGTTGAATAATAAATTTCAATATATAGGATACAAATTTTTTCATATAAAATAAAAATAACATAGTGATTTTGTGCTTAATCATGTTTCATGACTAACTTTTTCAGTTTTAAATTAGAGGATTCGATGATGAATAATGTCGTGCACCATAAATGTTTCTATATATAAACATATTAATATAAAAGTTCGATTGATGATTTTGTATAATGATAACGAAGAAGTAGAAATTTTTTTCTATATAATAAATAGGGAAATAATCGTGAAAAATAAATGTTAAATAATGAAAATAATTCATGGAAATTAAATGATGATATTCTATGCGACATTCAAGAAGTATTTGGGAATGCATATTTTAATGGGTTATAACTATGAGTATCACATGGTTGATAATTTATAGTATATCAATTAACCAATTTTAAATGATAATTTAAATAAGTTTGAATGAGATGATATTTTATTGGAATATGATGGATATTCCAAAGGGTTGTATCCAAAAATAAATAAATAATAATACTAATAAGATGACAATTTAATTTTATAGGATTCATGTAGTTTCAAATTTGAATATTTGAAATAATATTATCCTTCTAACATTTTTTCTACGATTTATTCATAGAAATGATGTGTTGAATATATATGTAAGTGGGAGGCTAATATGTAAAACATGATTAATATTTTTTTCATTGATAAATAAGAAGAAGAAGAAAATAATGTCTCATACAATTTCAAATTATTCATAGCCCATTCCATTTTAGCTGCATTGATCTCTGTGAAGCCAGATATTTTATTAGTGATCCCTTTTCAACCTGTTATTATATTATTAATATTGTTATTATTTTGAATTTGTTTTATTCTATTCTTAAAATCACCTTGATGTGTATACGTTCAGAATATATGTCTATTTCTGATCTAGGTCAAATATAATCTTAAACTCTATAATAAATAAAGATGGAATATATGATATATATATATATATATATATAAGAAAACTTTCATATATAAAGATGAGTAAATATATACATACAAATGATGTAGTCATTTAAAAAATAACATATAACATGTATAGATAAGAGTTATGTTTACATAAACAATTGAAAATTTACACAATAATTCAGTATTGGATGATCTAAAATTAATATATGATCAAGAAGAAAAAACTGATTATTATCCAGATTATCTAATGGATAAACTAGGCATAAGTGGGGATCAAAAGGAAAAATATCATATATATGATTTTTAATATATGTATTTGACAATAACATTATTCAATACTCATAAATAAATTTTCATTTATATCTGTATCCTATGTAAATACCTACAAGAGAAAATTACCCAACTTGAATAAGACTCCAATGGATTAGGGGAATCACTAATGAAAATTTGGTGACATGTTTACGGACCAAAAGACATGTTATGGACAAAAATGATATGAGTTTACTGATTGTGGTATTATTGACATGGACTATGTTTGTGTTCCTTGTAAGAACTCAAGTGAATGATAATGTCGTGAAAATTATTGATGATATGATCCATATATTATATGATATCCTAATTATCAAGGATTATCAAGTGTTAATGAAATAAAATAGGATAAATGGACATGATAATTTAAAACAACTGAAGAAAAAGGTTCATGTGTATAATATTGAGAAAATCATATGATATTTTATTGATATGGTCAAATCTATTGAATATCATAGAAATAATGTAAACATGATGTGTCTTGAGACTGAATTCAATATTATAAATCAACAGTTGACACATACTAGTTCATCAAAATAATATTACAAAAGACTTGTTGTAATACATTCAATTGATGAGTATCATTGTGATAACATAATTTATCATCAATAAAGATGGGATTTAAATAATTTAAATATAGATATAATCTAATATCAATGAATAGTTTTAACCTAAGTCTAAAAGGCCATATTGTCACACATTTTGTTTTTATTAAAATAGAATGTTTAAATTAGAAATCTAGAAAAATATTGTATAATGAATATGATGATAAAACCCTGAAAATATCTAATGTGGATATAGAGAATTATATAATTTTTTCAACCTAAAATAAATTATACTAGAGCATAAAATACTACACAGATATAAATTTTTCAACATTTGATAGATTATGTTTAAATTCATCATCAAACATTTTATTAAATCTTATGGTGTGGTTAATGATATTGAATAATTAAATATTATGTTTTCATAATATATAAATTCTTGAATGATTATGATATCTTATATCAAGGGAGAAAAATGAATATATGATGAAAAGTACATAAAAAATTTAGTATAATTTAATTATCTCTAATAGATTAGTAATCATAGTGAAATTCAATAAATATTTCAATCAATATGGTAATTATGATGGTGGTTATTAGTTACAAATTATCAAATAGGATTCGTGTGCAACATGATTAATAAGACTATATAATATGTGGAATAAACAAGGGATAAAATCATGTTAATTTTCCATAGGTAAATGTAAAAGAATATTTTTGACAAAACCCTAAACATGATTTCTGAAATGGATTACTCACTAAAGAAAAGAATGATAAACATCCATTTTCATAAAATAAGACACACCATGTACAATTGAATGTGACACATGGAAATTGGTTGTGATGGAGGAAATGTTAATAAATAGAAAATATAATCAATCAACGAAATAAATATTAAGATTCATTTGTAGTAATTCTTCGATTAAGGAAGAGATAAATTTCATGAATATTTTCAAATATTTTGATCAAATAGTTCATGAAAAGCATACTAAATATGCATGTAATCTACAATAGTTAAACACTCAGAGTAAAATTTCCTTCTCATGAAGATATGTAGAATAAAATAATGTTACATTTAAATTGATATAGTTCTAAGGATTCAATATTATGGTAGGTAATTCCACATAAGGAAATTTCTAATATAAAATAAACTATGTTAACCAAGAATACAATTTATTTTAAAAATAAATAATAAATAATGAAGTGTTATATCATTATGTAATTATAAATGAAGGAGAT
This sequence comes from Viscum album, assembly GCA_963277665.1. Classification (NCBI taxonomy): domain Eukaryota; kingdom Viridiplantae; phylum Streptophyta; class Magnoliopsida; order Santalales; family Viscaceae; genus Viscum; species Viscum album. Next base: position 1,002,568,518 of record OY728121.1, on the reverse strand, counting down.
ATATTATTGAGAAGAAATTACCACACCTGTTTCTCAAACTAATTTAGTTTTGAGAAGACCATTATTCTCATATAGTTTTTTTTCTATATTTATTTATATAATTAATAGAGATTTACAAAATGGAGAGATGAAATTTCCATTATATATTGAAATTATTATAGCTAAAATAATTATTCCTCTAAATATGATATTTTTTGTTATATAAGAGTTCATTTGATAATGATATGTGCCTATATGACGATTTTCGTAGATTTTTTCCACTATGTTGTATAATATGATGATTTTTATTTGAAACATAACAGAATTTATAATATTATATTTATCTAAAATATTTTTTTATTTTTCTTGTATATTAAATTGAATATGTATGTTTTCCTTATGCACTCATCCTTATTTTCAATGAGTCAAATTTTTTGTTAATGGGGATCAATTGGAAAAAGAAATTAATTGATATAAGAGAATAATATGATGGAATACATGTCTACAAATTTTTGTTGATTTGAAGTTTATTTCTAACTCTTATTTTATACAATAATAAAAGATCATGTATTCTTAGATTTGATTAATTAATAAATTAAAAAAATGGACATTTTATTTATTATACAAAATGGATACAAAAATTAAAAATAGTTGAATACATGTTTGAATGATTTTTCTATATGTATATGTATAATAATTTCAATTATTGTGATGGATGAACCCATTGGTTAAATGTAAAAATATTTTTTCCAATAATTATTGAAATAAATATGTGTTGAGAAGAGAAGCCTATAATTAGTTTGGATTGCCCAAAAATATATAATGAAATGATAGTTGGAAACTACCTAGTTAATGATTTCATCATGACTTTAGTGGAGAATATTGGAAAATGTCAATATGGGGGAAAGGATTAGTTGTTGTTATCTATTATATATTAGAAACCATGAAGAAATGAGACGCTTCAAATAATCATTAAGAAATATTATTATTCACATTGTGATTATAGATGGAGATGGTTTAATATTTTAAGTCAATTATCCTTGATGTTATATATATATATAATTGAGAAAGATAAATATAATATAAGAACTTTAAGAATGTAATAATCCTCTAAAATAATATGTCTTTATATAGGTTCATGTGATCTATCAATGAATTTATGATGAAATATTACATTGAGGTCCATCATTTTTTAAATTCTAAAAAGACAATTTTTATAGTCAGTCTATACATATATATTAAAATGTATGAGTAAATAAATTTATTCATTGATTGAGGTTGTATTGTAACACCCGAGACTTTTATGTTATATAAATAATCAAAGGAATCTTTTTCTACACAACACTTTCTTGGCTTGCTTTACACGCAATCGCGACCTTCCTCGATAGCTTGCGTCGTACGCAATACCGAGTTTCACTAAACAACAATATGCTATTAAAACTAGCCGTTATGAATAGTAATAACCACTTTTTGAAATTTAATAAATTTTATTTTTCAAAATGGACTTCATTTTTGGACTCAGAATATCGAAATTAGCCTAGGGTGAAATTTTGGTATTTTTCTAAAAACTTTCAATTTTTGATGAATAGTGAAACCACTAAGTGGTAGGTTAAAAACTGAATTTTGCATAAAACATAATTTTTCTGCTTTTGTGAATGGAATTTTGAAAAGACGATAGACACAGTTGATATCAGTAAGTAAAATGCGGTTCAATGGGATAAAAATAATTTTTTGGTGAATAGTAACTTTTTACTTTTTTTACCGCGGTTAATAGTAAATAGGGTAACTAAGGGTAAATATGATATTACTTTTACCCTAACACATGTCCTAATTCTATTGGATAAGTGTAATTCGACCAAAAACAACCTTATGAATAAAATATGGCCATTTAGGCCCACTTGGGTTAGATTAGGACATTTATTATTAATTTATTTAAAGAAGGGTTAAAATAGTTAAAATCAATGTTTAATAAGTAAATCATTTTAATATGGGGTTATACATAAGATAAATTCGACTATAAATATTAATTAGAAATCTAAAAATATTTCCTACATAATGGTATTTTATTTATAATTTTTAGACATTATATAAGTTAATTTATTTATGACACAATGATGATGCAGTAATTATCTTATTAATGAAATATTGACATAATTGATGTTATAAACACAAAAATAAATGTAATTTGAGGCTTTTTATGAATTAAACTAATTTTCTAGGTTACTATGATATATTAATGTTGATTTAATCAACTTGGTTCGAACATATAATTCTGTTATGACTTTCACAAAAATCATATATCAAATAGTGTCAAAATTGACACAAAATAGTTTTTAAATAAAATATTATATTAGTAATTGTTATTTTATTCCTAAAAATATAAGGTTCGGCCAAATGACTTAGATAAGGATATATATATTAATAATAAACAATTTGGGGTTCGTTTGGCATGTTATAGTAAGTGTATTAACCATATAGTAAAAGAAAACAAAAAGACACGGTAAAAGTTAAATTATTTAACTTAGAGTTAAATCTAATTGATAAGGTTAAAATAATACCCTAAACTTGTCTAAATCCTATTGGTTGATAGGATTTCGACCCATCCCCACTTTAGCTTCGAAATAAGACCCTTTGGAACCATTATAAACCGATTTTGACTTTAATATAAAATAATATTTTGAGATATTCCTAAGCTGCCCTCTCCTCCCTTATAAAAGGGAACCTCCTCCCCCTCCTCCTCACACCATATTGAGCACTCAAGCTCGGCCAACCCCTACCATTTTCTCCTCTCAACTTCCCTAGAATAATCCTAGAGGTCCTGGTCTTTTTCAAAGACCAATATTAGTTCCCTATGTGGAGGATTCAAAGAAGCGTTCCAAAGAAGAGGTAATATCAGTTACCGATCTTTTCAATTTCTTTTTTCTTCAACTTCTTCTTCTTTAGTTGTTTCATGATAAAGTAATAATATCAGTATTACTTACATACTGATATGTTATTATAAATATGAAACAACCCTAATTCACCTTCTATCCATCCTACAGAAAAATGAAATCACCGCGCGTGCGTACGTACGGAATACCGTCTCCACACCGTGGTGTATTCTATTTTCCACCATCACATTACAAGGATGGGTATAATGGTGTAATGAGTAACTATTTATGATTATTATAAAGCAATATTGATACTGAAATAATATATATATATACTACAATACAATTCCACGATCATATGAACGATATCATCACTCGTGCGTATGTACGGAATACCGTCTCCACGATGTGAAGCGACTCGTTCTACATGATCATCATTACATAATAATTATAAAAATGAATTGAATGAATAAATATGATATATGTTACACTAATACCATTCTGGATATAAGTTATCTATAACCTTAAAAGAAGAATAAGAATTTATTCGGCAAAACACGCATAAGAACAAAAGGCAATAAAGACCCGAGTAACAAGTAACAATGAAATATTACTAACAAGAAGCTAAGAATATGACCATATATGATATCATATCAATATGTATGATTCTGGAATAAGTCAATAACATTATTTAAACCATTATACATGAGCTTCGGACACGTACAAAGAAAATCGGACCTAAGGTAAGGGAAATATCACAATCTCACTTTTATCTAAGATTGTTTTTACTTTGGTAATTACCGGGGTGTATTTTATCATCCACATCCATGTTTACTCAATATGTAATATTATTTCCATCCAAATACAATTTTTTAAATCCAATTTTACCCTTCGGTGAGTTTTTAGTAAAAAATATGAAAGGAATCTTTTGACGTTTTTCATACGAGGTGCTTTTTGACTTTTCCGACAAAAGTACGAAGAATGTTTTTTTAACTTATACGGCATGCATGGATTTCTAAAACATTATTTCCAAGAAGCTTCCTTTACCAGTATTCAAGTTTATTTTTAATCAACTTCTTTTAGTTTAAAATTGTATGACATGTTAAGAAAGGAAAAGTGTTTTTGTAGTAGGAAGGATATTTTCCTCAAGAATGAAGTTCAAGTATTTTATCAAAATTATTTTCGATATAAGATAATAAAAGGGTTCTATTTTTATCCCTATTATTACATGGATTTGATTATGTTGTGATGGAAACATTTTTATGAATTCCTTTATCTTATATGAATTGTTTTATGATGTCATGTTGTTTAAGAATCCCATTTTTATTACATGGGTTATGCGATGATGTATGATTTATGATTATGTGTCACACATAAGAAAGGATTCATTATAAGATGGGTGGGACCTATATCTCCCTCCAATGCATTGGGTAAAGATTTTATATCTCATGAGATAGACATGGCTGGAACGGAAGGTTATTTCGGTTCAGTGATACAGGACTGAAACGAGGAGTGAACTCGGTTCAGAAAGGGACTTTGTCCACTAAGATAGTCTTGGAAATGAGTCATGACTAACAAGAAATGATTTTCCATGATTATGTGTGCATGCAAAAAAGTTTCAAGTTTCATGTTATGATTATGGGGATCTCATTTTCACTTCTATGATTTATTCGATGTTAAGATATTATGATCTCTTTTGCAGGTTATGATTTGCAAAAAGATATGATATGATTTTTATTTCCTTTATATGCCCTTGCTGAGCATTTGAGCTCAGCCTTTTATGTTTTCTTTTCCCCAGGTCAGGAAGATGGATATTAAGTAGAATATGCTAAAACGGACCCTAGATTTGATGAAATAAATGGAAGACACTGTAGAAGATTTATGAACCAGTTGTTTATGTTTCCCAGTTTCTAAAGACACTATACCTATACGGTCCTTTGTGGCTTTTTCATATGTTGTAATAAGTGTGCTTCAATTTTGAAGTATTAACAATGTATGTAATGTATGGGTCGTTATAGTTGGTATCAGAGGAAGGTATAGTCAATCATTGGAAACTAGGATGTGAAAGCCTTTGTAAGAACCCTAAGGATAAGTCTAAGCATATAACACAGTCTTAGTGTTTTAGAAATGGCCTTGAATAACCTAGGATAAGACCTTAAGAATGAAAATTTTATTCTTGAATTATGTGGTTTTCCTATTATAATTAGTGTTGCTCACACAATTCTTCTTGGTTTTAGTCAATGGCTGGAACCTGAAGGAACCGTGTTAATGCGGAATGCGATGGGCAATGCAATGATTGTCCCCCTGAGCAACCAAACAATATAGGAGCTGGAATGCAAAATCTTGTAGCCATGCTCACACAACTTTCTCAAGCTATGAATCATGTAGGACTTCCAAACGAGCAAAGGAAGGAGCAACATTCTGTTGAATCCTTCATCAGGCAGCGTCCACCTTCTTTCAGTGGGTCTACTGATCCATTAGTTACTGAACAATGGATTAGTACTACTGAAAAGATATTTTTAGTTCTTCAATGTTCTGAACATGATAAAGTCATCCTAGCAGTGTATCGTTTGGAAGGAGATGCTGATCAATGGTGGAATCTTATTAAGAATAAGAGGCAAAGGGATGAAATTGAGTATATGGAATGGAACGAGTTCAAGAACTTATTTTTCAATAAGTACTTCCCTCGTATTCTCCGAACAAATATGGAGAAAGGGTTCATTGAACTGAAGCAAAGGGATGATGAATCTGTTGGTACCTATGAAGCAAATTTTATAAGACTTTCCAGGTACGCTTCTGGTATTATTATCCAACCTGAGAGTAAGATCGATCGATTCTTTAGTGGCTTAAAACCAAGTCTTCGAAGGGCGTTAGCCATAAGGGACTTCAATAGCTACGAGGAAATCGTTTGATGTGCTCTCAAGGTCGAGATGGAGATTGGAGTAACCCATCAGTCACATGGGTTTGATAAGAAGAGGAAGATGGAATTAAAAGGAAAATCTAAAGAGCACACTGAAAAGAATATGAGCTTTCCCTTATGCTCAAAGTGTGGAAAGAAACATGGAGGGAGTTGTCTTAAAGGGACAAGTAAATGTTTTAAATGTGGTAAGGAAGGTCATCGGGCATTTGAATGCCGTGATAATGGGAAGAAGATGTCTAATGACGCAAACAAAGGAAGGGATACATAGAATGAACCTACTACACATCAATGTTTCAAGTGCAAGGAGATGGGGCATTATTCCAATCAATGCCCAAATCCAAGGGTTGATGATGATGGTCAACGTCAACAAAATCTTAAGGCTAAAGACAAAGGAAAGTCACATGCAATTTCTATCAGTGATGTGGAGTACGATAACGAAGTGGTGAAAGGTACACTTACCATCCACTCTAAAGTAGCAAATGTTTTATTTGATTCTGGATCCACCCAATCTTTTATTTCTAAAGAATTTTCTAAGGGTATCACCGTATTACCTCAACAATTAGATGTTGAGTTAGCTGTTACAACACCTAATGGCACAACAGTCGCATCAAAAGTTTATAATTCTTCTCCGATCGAAGTTAGAGGGAATGTGCTTCCCGAAAATCTTGTGATACTTCCTTTAGTGGAATTTGATGTGATTCTTGGCATGGATTGGCTTTCTCTACATGGAGCTCATATCAATTTCCAATGACGGGAAGTCACATTTCATATTCCAGATCAATCTACGATCGTCTATCGATGCAAGGATGAATATAACCTTCCAGTGGAAATTTCATCCATCTTATGGGTCTTGATTCCACTAAATGATGGTTATTTATCTCAAATGGTTGGTGAGAAATTCATGATTAAGAATATTCCCATTGTACGGGAGTTTGATGATGTCTTTCTGAAGGAATTACTGGGTCTTCCACCAAATCGTGAAGTTGAGTTTTCAATAGAACTCATACCGGGTGCTTTGCCTATTTCAAATACACCTTATAGAATGGCCCCAATTGAGTTGCAGGAATTGAAGAAGCAACTCCAAGAGAATCTTGATAAGGGATTCACACGCCCTAGTGCGTCACCTTGGGGAGCACCTATTCTATTTGTTAAGAAGAAAGATGGATCAATGAGACTCTGCATTGATTATCGAGAACTTAACAATATCACTATCAAGAACAAATATCCTCTCCCACGCATTGATGACTTATTTGACCAATTACGCGGAGCTCAATTCTTTTCCAAGATTGATCTTCGTTCAGGGTATCATCAATTAAGGGTCAAAAGGGAGGATATACCAAATACGGCTTTCCGTACAAGGTATGGACACTATGAATTTATAGTGATTCCATTTGGTCTTACTAATGCCCATGCTATCTTCATGGATCTAATGAATAGACTCTTTAGAGACTATCTTGATCAATTTGTGGTAGTCTTTATAGAAGATATTCTTGTCTATTCAAAGAGAAAGGAAGAGCATGAAGATCACTTGAGAATTATATTGAGGACCCTGAGAAAGGAGAAGCTTTGTGCCAAATTTACCAAGTGTGAATTTTGGCTTCAAAAAGTTGCATTTTTGGGTCACATAATCTCAAAAGAGGGGATATATGTGGATCCAGCAAAAACAGAGGTTATCAAAAGATGGTCGAGACCAACAACAGTAACTGAGATTCGATGTTTTCTTGGTTTGGCTGGATATTATCGACGTTTTGTAAAGGATTTTTAACGATTATCTAATCCACTCACCAAGTTGACTCGGAAAGGAGTTAAGTTTGTCTGGATAGAGGAATGTGAATAGAATTTCAAGGAGTTGAAAAGAAGGTTATCCGGTGCACCTGTGCTCACACTGCCTTTTAGTGGAGAAAGGTTTGTGATCAACAGTGATGCATCCAAGAAGGGATTGGGGTGTGTTCTTATGCAAAATGATATGCTGATAGCTTATGCCTCACGACAGTTGAAAATCCATGAGCAAAATTACCCAACACATGATTTGGAGTTGGCTGCGGTAATCTTTGCATTAAAGATTTGGAGGCATTACCTTTATGGTGAAAGGTGTGATATTTATACTGATCATAAAAGTTTAAAGTATATTTTCACACAAAAGGAGCTGAATATACGCCAAAGAAGATGGTTGGAGCTGATTAAGGATTATGACTGCTCAGTCCATTACCACCCTAGGAAATCAAACAAGGTGGAAGATGCATTAAGTCGAGAAGACCATGCTAGTTTATCCATGATGAGGATCACAAAAGATCCAATATTTATGGATTTACAAAGGATGGATCTTGGAATTATAATGGAAGGGGAAAAATCTTATCTTTATCAAATGAATGTTCAACCATCTATACATGTGAATATTAAAGAGGCAGATAAAGAAGATGTCGAGTTACAAAAGAAGGTGAGAAATGTTCCTGAATTCAACCTTGATTGTGATGGGATAATAAAGTTCAGGAATCGGGTTTGTGTTCCTCCCATCCCCGAATTAAAGAAGGGGCTGCTGGATGAGGCTCATAGTTCATCATTCTCTATTCATCCTGGAAGCACGAAGATGTATAGGGACCTGAAAGAGTACTTCTGGTGGGATGGCATGAAAAGAGATGTTGTTGAATATGTCTCTCGATGATTGGTTTGTCAACAAGTTAAATCTTAGAGACAGATGTCTAAGGGGATGTTACAACCATTACCCATACCCGAATGGAAATGGGAAAACATCACTATGGACTTTGTCACAGGACTTCCTAAAACATCCAAAGGCAATAATGCTATTTGGGTCATAGTTGATCGTCTTACAAAGTCTGCACACTTCATTGCTATTAGAGAGGATTTCTCTCTAGATTAGCTTGCCAGGATATATGTAAAGGAAGTGGTAAGATTGCATGGAGTACCACTTTCTGTTATATTTGATCGGGATCTGAGATTTACCTCGAAGTTCTGGAGAAGTCTTCAGCATACTCTGGATACAGAGTTGAGTTTCCGCACTGCTTATCATCCCCAGACAGACGGTCAGTCTGAGAGAACAATTCAAACCCTAGAAGATATGTTGAGAGCTTGCTCTATGGATTTCAAAGGAGGTTGGGATCAACACCTACCTTTGGTGAAATTTTCTTATAATAATAGCTTTCACTCCAATATTTAGATGGCTCATTATGAAGCTCTCTATGGAAAGAAATGCAGGACTCCAACTTGCTGGGATGAAGTTGGGGAAAGAAAGCTATTAGGACCTGTTCTCGTTGATGAAATGGCAGAAAAGGTCAGATCTATTCAACAACACATAAGAGCTGCTCAGAGTCGATAGAAAAGTTATGCCAACAACCGAAGAAAAGACCTAGAGTTTGAAGTGGGTGATAAAGTGTTCTTATGAATATCTCCCTGGAAGAGGGTTATAAGATTTGGAAAGAAGGGGAAGTTGAGCCCTAGATATATCAGTCCTTTCGAAATACTGGATCGTGTTGGGAAGGTAGCTTACCGATTGGCGCTTCCACCGAATCTCTCTCAAGTTCACGATGTGTTCCATGTATCTATCCTGAGAAAGTACATACCTGATCCTTCACATGTACTCAGCTCAGAAGTTGTACCACTGGAGCAAGATCTTTCTTATGAAGAACAACCGATAGAGATTCTGGATCGTAGCGAAAAAGTCCTACGAAACAAGACCACTCGATTGGTGAATGTTTTATGGAGGAACCACCAACATGAAGAAGCTACATGGGAGCTTGAGGATATGATGAGGGAGAAGTATCCTCATCTGTTTGTTACAAAGTGATGAATTTCGAGGGCGAAATTCTTTTTAAGGGGGGTAGAATGTATCACCCGAGACTTTTATGTTATATAAATCATCAAAGGAATCTTTTTCTACACAACACTTGCTTGGCTTGCTTTACACGCAATCACGACCTTCCTCGATAGCTTGCGTCGTACGCAATACCGAGTTTCACTAAACAATAATATGCTATTAAAACTAGCCGTTATGAATAGTAATAACCACTTTTTGAAATTTTATAAATTTTATTTTCCAAAATGGACTTCATTTTTGGACTCAGAATATCGAAATTAGCCTAGGGTGAAATTTAGGTATTTTTCTGAAAACTTTCAATTTTTGATGAATAGTGAAACCACTAAGTGGTAGGTTAAAAACTAAATTTTGCATAAAACATAATTTTACCGCTTCTGTGAATGGAATTTCGAAAATATGACAGACACGGTTGATATCAGTATGTAAAATGTGGTTCAATGAGATAAAAATAATTTTTTGGTGAATAGTAACATTTTACTTTTTTTTACCGCGGTTAATAGTAAATAGGGTAACTAAGGGTAAATATGATATTACTATTACCCTAACACATGTCATAATTCTATTGGATAAGTGTAATTCGACCAAAAACAACCTTATGAATAAAATATGACCATTTAGGCCCACTTGGGTTAGATTAGGACATTTATTATTAATTTATTTAAAGAAGGGTTAAAATAGATAAAATCAAAGTTTAATAAGTAAATCATTTTAATATGGGGTTATACATAAGATAAATTCGACTATAAATATTCATTAGAAAGATAAAAAGATTTCCTACATAATGGTATTTTATTTATAATTTTTAGACATTAAATAATTTAATTAATTTTTGACACAGTGATGATGCAGTAATTATCTTATTAATAAAATATTGACATAATTGATGTTATAAACACCAAAATAAATGTAATTTGAGCCTTTTTATGAATTAAACTAATTTTCTAGGTTACTATGATATATTAATGTTGATTTAATCAACTTGGTTCGAACGTATAATTCTGTTATGACTTTTACAAAAATCATATATCAAATAGTGTCAAAATAGACACAAAATAGTTTTTAAATAAAATATTATATTATTAATTGTTATTTTATTCCTAAAAATCTAAGGATCGGCCAAATGACTTAGATAAGGATATATATATTAATAATAAAAAATTTGGGGTTCGTTTGGCATGTTATAGTAAGTGTATTAACCATATAGTGAAAGAAAAAAAAAGACACGGTAAAAGTTAAATTATTTAACTTAGAGTTAAATCTAATTGATAAGGTTAAAATAATACCCTAAACATCTCTAAATTCTATTGGTTGATAGGATTTCGACCCATCCCCACTTTAGCTTAGAAATAAGACCCTTTGTAACCCTTATAAACCGATTTTGACTTTAATATAAAATAATATTCCTCTCCACTTCCCTAGAATAATCCAAGAGGTCCTGTTCTTCTTCAAAGTCCAATATTAGTTCCCTAAGTGGAGGATTCAAAGAATCGTTCCAAAGAAGAGGTAATATCCATTACCGATCTTTTCAATTTCTTTCTTCTTCAACTTCTTCTTATTTAGTTGTTTCATGATAAAGTAATAACATCAGTATTAACTAAATACTGATATGTTATTATAAATATGAAACAACCCTAATTCACCTTCTATCCATCCTACGGAAAAATGAAATCACCGCGCTTGCGTACGTACGGAATACCGTCTCCACGCCGTGGTGTAATCTATTTTCCACCATCACATTACAAGGATGGGTATAATGGTGTAATGAGTAACTATTTATGATTATTACAAAGTAATATTGATACTGAAATAATATATATATATATTCAAATACAATTCCACGATCATAGGAACGATATCATCACTCGTGCGTACGTACGGAATACCGTCTCCACGATGTGAAACGACTCATTCTACATGATCATCATTACATAATAATTATATAAATGAATTGAATGAATAAATATGATATATGTTACACTAATACCATTCTGGATATAAGGTATATATAACCTTAAAAGAAGAATAAGAATTTATTCGGCAAAACACGCATAAGAACAAAAGGCAATAATGACCCGAGTAACAAGTAGCAATGAAATATTACTATAAAGAAGCTAAGAATATGACCATATATGATATCATATCAATATTTATGATTCTGGAATAAGTCAATAACATTATTTAAACCATTATACAGGAGCTTCGGACACGTACAAAGCAAATCGGACCTAAGGTAAGGGAAATATCACAATCTCACTTTTATCTGAGATTGTTTTTACTTTGGTAATTACTGGGGTGTGTTTTATCATCCACATCCATGTTTCCTCAATATGTAATATTATTTACATCCAAATACAATTTTTCAAATACAATTTTACCCTTCGGTGAGTTTTTAGTAAAAAATATGAAAGGAATCTTTTGACGTTTTTCATAAGAGGTGCTTTTTGACTTTTCCGACAAAAGTACGAAGAATGTTTTTTTAACTTATACGACATGCATGGATTTCTAAAAAATTATTTCCAAGAAGCTTTCTTTACCAGTATTCAAGTTTATTTTTAATCAACTTCTTTTAGTTTAAAATTGTATGACATGTTAAGAAAGGAAAACTGTTTTTGTAGTAGAAAGGATATTTTCCTCAAGAATGAAGTTCATGTATTTTATCAAAATTATTTTACATCTAAGATAATAAAAGGGTTCTGTTTTTATCCCTATTATTACATGGATTTGATTATGTTGTGATGGAAACATTTTTATGAATTACTTTATCTTATATGAATTGTTTTATGATGTCATGTTGTTAAAGAATCCCATTTTTATTATATGGGTTATGCGATGATGTATGATTTATGATTATGTGGCACACATAAGAAAGGATTCATTATTAGATGGGTGGGACCTATATCTCCCTCCAATGAATTGGGTAATGATTTTATATCTCATGATATAGGCATGGCTGGAATGGAAGGTTATTTCGGTTCAATGATACATGACTGAAACGAGGAGTGAACTCGGTTCAGAAAGGGACTTTGTCCACTAAGATAGTCTTGGCAATGAGTCATGACTAATAAGAAATGATTTTCCATGATTATGTGTGCATGCCACAAAGTTTCAAGTTTCATGTTATGATTTTGGGGATCTCATTTTCACTTCTATGATTTATTCCATGTTATGATATTATGATCTCTTTTGCAGGTTATGATTTTCAAAAAGATATGATATGATTTTTATTTCCTTTAGTTGCCCTTGCTGAGCATTTGAGCTCACCCTTTTATGTTTTCTTTTCCCCAGGTCAGGAAGATGGATATTAAGTAGAATATGCTAAAAGGGACCCTAGATATGATGAAATAAATGGGAGACACTGTAGAAGATTTATGAATCAGTTGTTTATGTTTCCCAGTTTCTAAAGACACTATACCTATACGGTCCTTTGTGGTTTTGTCATATGTTGTAATAAGTGTGCTTCAATTTTGATGTATTAACAATGTATGTAAAGTATGGGTCGTTATATGTATTGATTATAGATTACATTTACATGATCATTTTTGTTTAATATAATTCATATATGTTTCAATTTTTTTTAAAAATGATATCAAAATATTTTCATTGGAATAATGAAGTATGATATACATTTTATGTATCATTATAGGAAATAATTATTCTAATATTGATTGAGTAAAATATTATAATCCTAAGAATGAGTTCTGTAAATACTAGATAAATAATTTTTATGCAATCTTCGGAAAGGACTAACTAATATATCAATTTAAATAATAAGAAATGTAATATTATTTTTACCCTATTATACATAATATTATTTAAATCGAATGAATGATTTACTTATTAATATGAAATATATCCTAGGAAACTGAGAAATAACATAGTAAAAGTATTCTCTGTGATACATCACATATATTTGATGATTCCACTGATCTCACAAGAGATAAGTTATATTATAAATGAATAAGTAATATAATGATATAACTTATTTATAATGATTTATTATCTTTGATAGTATATATATGTTGAAAAATAGAACACATTTGGTTATTTTTATGTTTTTATTTAATATATAAGATAAGTTAGTTATTATTTAACATCCTTTTTTATGATACTAGAACATTAAACTAATGATTTATGAGGATATTTGTTATATAGTAAAATGTTACCATTAATTGATTAGAGTTTCATTATGATTTGTTATATCATGTCCAAATGACGATAATAATTATTTCATAGTATTAAAAATCATAGTTTTTCATTAGTCTTTATACAAACCTAGTTCACTTTTATGATTTAAATGATATATTTGATCTAGAAATTTTTTTTATATAGTAATATTTTAGTCATGTAGTCACACACACTTGGTATAATCTCTTATGGAAATTATGTGAGATAAAAAAAGAAGTTGATGGAGACTTATAGAGTAATATATGATGAAATATTTTTGACGAATAAAATGAAAAATAACAATAAAGCTTTAGGGGTAGTAAATTAATCAATTTTTATTATATTCACATATAATTTCACAAAAAATATATTTGAATGAGAATTAATGATTCATATCGCATACATCATATTTTCAAATGTTTTTATTCAATAGTTTTTAATGAGGAAAAAAATTTGTTTTCATTGTTATAATTTTTTTGTATAAATGATATATATTATATGGACATTATTTAAATCTGAAAAATAACTATGACACAATGAATAAGGTAAGAAATCATATTGATTCTGCTTTCTGAGAGTCAAAAATTTGAATATTAGAAATAATAATATACATGTAATAATTTTTCTAGGATTTATAAATATAGAATAATATATTAGTAGAAATGTTTGATAAATATTAGTAAGAAATACTAGTTTCATATTAACACTGAATTATATAGATGAAGAGATTTAAAATTGTTATTCTAAATATTATTTGGGTATAATTAAAATAGATCCAAATATTGATGTAATATATAATATTTTTTGGAGAAGTGAATAAGAGAGATATCCTAATGGTGTTGCAAATATTTATATCATGTGTTAATAATTATGAATAACAACTGAGATAATTCAAAATATTGGACTGGATTTGGAAACCATGAATATTAATGAAAAATTGGGGAATAATATCAAAGCTAAAATATTTTTCGGAGGCACATATTTGAACTATTGATCATATTTTTTAAGGATTTTTCAAAATATAGTTACTTTATTTTATATATATTAAGTCTATGTCAATTAATTTCTACTCATAAGTTCTTTATAATAATATTAACCCAAAAATTGCGGCCCGACCTGTGCTGGTGGAAAGCCAATTGTTCCACGAAAATATAACCTCTAATAATACATCACATAGTTCCTATAACTTTGTGGGAATATCACATTACATGTGAGTTCATATAGTGTATCAACATGTAATAAAAAACATCTACAATGAATTAAGTAACCAAAAAAATCCAGATTATATATATTAAAAAATTAATTTTATAATAGAATTCATAATATACCAACATCAAGAAAATTTCCACATTGAAAAATTAAAGGAACTAAAAAACCGAATATTTCTAAACATGATAGACATAAGGCCTTTAAACACTACACCAAACAGAGTGTTAAAAATAAAAATATCATGCTACAATGGTCAATAATACTATCCTGAACCAAAATGTTCTACCAAGAATCACAATATGTAATAATAAATTTTCTATAAATAATCCAAACATACTTCATGTCCAATTATAAAAAATTAAAATTGTACATCATCTTCACAAATAATATTTTATGTGCCTGAATCCCATATAGGGGTGAGAAGAAACACACATACTATGATTATATAAAATAACAAACAAAAGGTAAAAATTTAAACTAAAAATACATAGTATAATAGAGTAATACTAACGGTGAAAATTAATTAAAATATAGAAATTATTTACAAAAAATCTGTCCAGAACATATAGAAGTGTTTGTACATTAAATTTTAACCCATGATGGTCATAATCACTTTAGAAACCTGGGATGCTCAATGTAACCAAAATTCTATATTGTTGGAAGTTAATGGTATATATAATTGATGAATCAATAAAACAAGCCAACGTTCTTGAGAAGAAACATCCCTTGAAATTTTTTATATTCTCATCCAAATTTCAAAATATCATGGTGAATCCATAAAATAAAACCGACTTCTCACTCAGGCATGTGTGATATTCGATGGAGTATCACACCTTTCTTATAACAATGATTTAATCAATATTTTTGAACCTATATGGACACTCATTTATTGTCATGAAAAATACATTGGAGAAGGGATTATGGAACCCCACTACTATAACTAAACTATTATATGGAAAATAATTTAACCTATTAAAATATTGGTGGAGGATAAGGGGTCCCTGATAGGTATGGGATACTTTTCCAATTGGAGAATACCAATTCCCTATCTCAGCTCTTACAAATGGGGATTCCAACTCCATATATATTTGATCATGTTCCCCATGTATATTTATGGATACTAAGAATATCTGTTCAGTATGTATAGGATAATATTCCCCCATGAATGTGGGGGATACCAATGCAATCAGATCATCGTAATGTCCCTTGCCCTAGTAAGTCAGACCTTATATCTTAAATTTTTAAATTATCATACTTATAATGAATTAAATACCAATATATGCAATGGTTTAGTGATGTTTAGAACTAGATTTATACATAATACATATTTCACATTTTAAATTTAAAACAAAACATATTTAAAAAATTCTCAGCATCCCTGAAAACTCATTTAATATATTCTATATCCTAAAATAGTTAAAGTAAAAAATGGATGAGATAAAATTCCCATTAATGGTAATAAATAATATAATAATTTATGAATTAATAATACTAATCAATATGAAAAGCTAAATAATTGAACTTACATATCATTTAATCAATATATTTGGAATTAAATGCATCTATAGATAATATCATAGTAAATATCCAATGGAAAATAATATTAACTAAATTCCCAATGATGGAAATTGTTAATTAATTTATATCATGTTTCCCAATTACATGATATCTTTACTGTCATGATCCATCCTCATGATAGTTTAAAACTATTGGATAAAACCAAATAAATTTGGGATTTTTTATGAGACTGTTTATGCATAAATGTGAAATATATTACTGGGATGCACCCTTGTCTTTAATTTGAAAATAATTTATAAAATATAATTATATGTTTAAATCATAAATAATTATCCATTTCATAATGTATAATAGTTGAGTAAAGGATAAATTATTTCTAATAACAACTTAGTCAATCAAATAACTTTCAATATAAACAGCATATGTCACAATAGTATATTATTTCTGAAATAGTCATATAAATTTTTCATAAATATGGCTATTGAAGATAAATGAATTATTAAATGTTAATTAATTAATTTTATTTTATTATTTTAAGAGAAATATAAAAAACAAAAAATATATTTAGAGTGATTAACATAATAATCCACTTGTTAATTTTGATGTCTAATACGCTTGGATGAAATAATTAAATGTTAAAAATAAAATAAAATTAGTAGTTAATGAATCATTATATTAAATTTCCAATTTCCATATTATAAACCACATGAAATTGAATAGTTGCATTATAAAAAATATGTTTCAGTAGAATTGACCATGCGAAAAAAAATCCCTAACCTCATATTGTCAGTTAATTAATTTTTTAACTCATATACATTTTAATATGAATTTTATTAATTTATAAATAATTGATAATCATATTTATAATATCATATAATATTCACTTATACCATATTACTACCATTTTGATAGTAATCATTTATAATTTCCATTAATTCAGGTGTTGATTGTCATGTTCTCTCATTCATACATTGTTCTGAGTGCTCTTGTTCATTTGAATATTAGACAATTCAATCACAACAATAATAATAATTATCGAAAAACATTATATTTATAAATCTATTAATCATTTAAATAAAATCATAAATGATATTTTTTATAAATGAAGTATGTTACACTGATTGACATGGTATGTCGTACGTATACATGTGAAATGTATCTACTATACAATGGGAATTAATGAAAAAAGTTAATTAATATTTTATCATTTAATAGTTATCATAATAACATAAATTTTATATTATCTGATTATATACACAGAGATATATATTTTCCATGTGGTTTGGTGAATTAAAGTGATTTATAACACCTCAATGAGGTTGTAGTCCACACATTATCAAACTATTTTATCATCGTTATGTGAGTGAAAAGATAACAATTAAATTGATATATATTATAATTAAAGAATAATAAATATATATTAAATTTCATAATTATTTCATTATATTGACTTATAATAATTGAATTTATACAGATAAAATTACATGTTACACATTAGGGAATGAAGAATCACATTGCTCTGTGAGGTGGTAGTCTTTTTTACACAAGAGATATGTTATATTATCCCTGATGGAATAGAATAAATAACCTTGAAATGTGGAAATGGAAGAATGAATGAAATTAGTCTATGAGATGATAGTCCACAGTACAATTGAACAATGATGTCGTAACCCATATGATAGAATCAGATGTTTTTTTATGAAATTACCATATTATAATAAAATATTTGAATAATTATGATAATGATTTTTTTAAATCACCATAATTTAATATTTAATTTTTGATGTGGTGACATAATTAAAATAAAAATGCTTGTTTTTGATTGTTTTGTATTATTGGGGTGTCCTCATTAGGTTTACACAACATTCCATAGAAGAATGGGTTTATGAAAAAACATGTTATTTAATGATTAAAAAGGGTTTTTTGGTAAGTGACTTTGGTAGCGATTTCCTATCCAAAATTAATAGATGTTTTGATTGGGATAGGAGATGATGTGGGCTTTTATAAGATTATTTGATGAAAGACATGGTATGGTTGAAAAAGAAATAAGAGCTCTAACATATTTTATATGTAATAATGGTCTAAATTTTTTTATTTTCGAATAGTATATGTGAAATGATCAATATATAGACATCAAATTGTTTTTAAACAACTGTATACTTAATTTTAAACATTATATTTTTGGTTTAACCCTATGTAAACACATTTTTACTTTTATCACAATAATTAAGTTTTTTTATATAGAGTATTCATTTGATAAAAAAATGATTTAAATTATTATCAATTATGATTTATTGTAATTATAAATATGGTATCAATTTTTCAATTTTCAATTCATAGATGTGGAAAAATTGAATTTGATTTTAATCTTGCATATCAAATGAGAAGCTTGATTTTAATGAGAAAATATCAAAATATATACAAAATTTTTAAATATCAATTAAATATTAAATTTTTTACCATGACCTGAATTATATAACATGATATATATTAACCAATTATAATGTATAAATAGTTAAAAATTTAATTTATCAAAAATACTTTTATCAAAAAGGATGTTTTCATTAAAAATTTGCTATTTTTTAGTATTCATAAATAAATTAATCATTTCCTAGTAATTTCAATATTAAATACTATGAATTATTTTTATTCTAATTTATAAAATTAAATTTATTTTTTCAACTGAACATTCAAAATATTTTAAATGATTATTTTTAAATTATTAATTCCAGTTATATTAGACAGTCTTGAGAAAAAATATTGTTTCTTTGAATATATTTAATTTTAATTTTAATGATTCTTAATTTATTAAAATTAATAGATAAATAATAAATGTTTGTAAAATATATATTTTCATTTGATAGTTATTATTATTCATAAAACCCATTAAAATTACAAGGTGATATATTTTTTAATAATGTTTATAATATAATGATGTCCAGAAAAAAAATTTATTGGGTGTAATTGAAGTTATATAATAAAATATATTATGTGAAAAACATGCTAAACAATATGATTTCTGTAATGGATTATATTTAGAATATTATATTTTTTAAATTGTAAATATATCCTAAAGAGTGGTGGTGTTATATTTTCCTCTAGTATTTATGTTTTGTGTCATGTATTCCATTTAATTCACGGTTCTTGTTTGCGAATTTCAGGGTGTTAAATTCTCCCCAAAATAAATAAATTATACTATAACAATTTAGTCATCACATTGATAATACATTATTTGGAATTTTTAATTGAAATTTATCTGTAAAATTAATTATAAAACAGTTAACAATATATCATCTTTATAATATAGAAAGGGATATATACAGTCATATGGAATAATCACATTGTTAGGTTTCTACATAAAAGAATATATGTGGTAATTAAATTCATATACATAGAAAAGAAAACTACTAACAAAATTATGATGGGGAGTGATAGAAAAATTTGACCACAATAAACTGGGTGATACAGATAATGATAATGACCACAAATGCATAAACAATAAATTGATAAAAATGATAGTTGTATTATGAAAAATTATAATAACGAGATAACATTTTTCATTAATCATTTTCTAATATATGTGTAATTCATATACTCTATAATAATAAAATGAAATATACAGATTTGATATATATTTACTCCATCAGAAAAATATACTTTTTTGTGTTTCAATAATTTTACACATCATTTCTTAATATACAAAATTAATATCCAGGAATGAATATTTTTTGTATAACTGAATTTAATATTAAATGTACTATATGATTCATAATAGAGTGATCATTTATTCCTTTTATCACAAGTTATTATTATCATAAGATGTATAGTATAGGTTATATAATATGAATGAAAATTACTGTGGTGAAGTAATTCATTAATCTCATAAACCACATCTAATGATACACTTAAATTTTTCCGTAAATTATTAAATTTTTTATCATTCTTAATGATAAGAATCCATTACTATATAAAAAATGTTAATTAATATCAAAAATAAAATTATAGATAATATATCAATCAACATGATGTCGCTATTAATTTTCACATACCAAACGTGATAATACATTTATCAAGATTTATTTTGGAACATGAAATTATCTTATTTAACATAAAATAATTATTAAATTTTTCTTGATTACATATTACTAGAATATTAAATATATTATTGTATAGATTCTATAAATAAGAAATAAAATCAACCCCATCAATTGTATCATAAACCAATTTTTCAAAAATACAAGTAAATATTTCTTGGGTAGTAAATATTATCAAATTTACATTATCCATAATAACAATATCATTATCAAAACATCATTATCTCAAATTCATAATCAAATTAACTGTTAGTTACCCACAATATTGTTTTTCCAATATGATCAACATTCCACTGAATCATTTAATTTTTCATCAGTACCATTCCAAATACTCAATAACATCATTAATGAAAATTTACTATCATATATTCCTTTCACATTTAATAATTATAATAAAAAGAATAAAATCAGTACATGAAATCTAAAATACACATCATTGTTTTTAATAAACATCCACATTAAGTATTCCACATCAGTTGTACCAATATCATTATATTTACATTGATCTGTTAATAATATATGACGTATATTTCCTTGATTCATGGGGAATAAAGTTTCTTAGTTCCCCATATTCATATTGCTGAAGTATATCACATTGGAAAATTATTAAATTCCCCTATAATATTTAGAATGGTGGTCTTTTTCTATAAAACAGATGAAAAACTATTTTCCTTTTCAATATGTACAATGTTGTTTCCTTAAAAAATTATCATATGTGGTATAATGTTTCATTCACCCCTTTCTCTTTTTTTTTCAATCATCTTCCACTTAACTATAATCACTTCGATTCTGTTATATATTTAGAATTCCTTATCATCCTTGTAAATCATGATATTATGTCCTCATATGATGATAATGTTTTGGAGATTGTTTCTCATAAAATGTTTGTCTACATTCTATCAATTAAATAATCTCTCACAAACCTTTGATTATGTTCATTTATGTGGTTTACATTCATTCTTATATGACCCAGTTCCATGCAATGGAATACACAAGAGTAGTCCATATTATAATGAAACATAACTTATAGAACGTTTATTATTAACGCACCTAAAATCAATTAAAAATTTTATATATAAATAATCTAAAAAACAGAAACTTGTTTTCATTTGGGATATCTATTTTCTTATATAATAAATAATATTTTCAAAAAAAATATTCATAATCCAATGAATATCCCCTAATTTTTTCAAAAAATTTACAAGTTACGAGTTATCATCACGCATCAGGTGATGATCGTGTGTATTGAAATGTCACCTTATCATAGTTATTACCTCTAAGAACATATTTACCAAAAACATGTCCCCATTTAGTATCCATACATGGATGTATTGTCATTAAAAACCACATTATAGCTTTTTTAACATAATAATATGATGTTATAATATACTAAGAATAAATGTATATCACATGGATATGTTACCTAATGAATATTTTATTTAATCTTGTTCTCAATACTCGGACAAAAATGTAATGAACATGACCCGAAAATCCAAGATCTTGTCCCATAATTTATTAAATTTTAATAGATACATGGATTGGTTTCCAAATAATTAAATACTTTAGCAGCTTTGGGGAACCTGATACATATATGATACCCATTTTACAATTGGAAAAGAAAATAAAATTGAACACATAATAAAAGAAAATGTTCATATTCCATCAAAACACATTAAAAGGATTCAAAATCATAATAGAGGTAATGGAAATAAATATATGGTTGATAAAATAGTAATTATGTGTTCTGTATAGTGGAAGCTATCAGGAATCAATAATCATTATCAGTATGGAAAGTTAAATAACTAAACAAAATTTAAATTTAATCAATAAACTAGGTATGAAATGAATCTATAGATAATAAATAGAGAATATATCGTGGATAATAAATTTTAATAAATTAAAAATGAGGAAGAAAAATAATTTATGGACCTTAATCTTCCTAGGAACATGATATGTTTACTGTCAAGATCAATTGTTAAGACAGTTTAAAACAGATCGGTGAAAACCCATCTGATTTGGCAATATGATTAGTCCAATGATACGACTAATGCATCATGAGACTATTTGTAAATAGACCCCATAAATGAATATAATATTCTATAAATTTTTTTTACATATAATGGTATATTTAAATTCTAAACAATGTTCATTTTCCTAAAGTATCTGTATTTAGTAAATGATACAGATTTCAGAATATTTCCCCAGTTAATCATATATTATTAAAATTAAACAGAATATTTAAATATAGTATAAAATTTCATAAATTCTAATGTCTATATAGAATGAATATTTATATTTATGAACATTTTCATTTTTAATGAATCATTATTATAAAAAATTTATTTTTTATTTCAAATTTACAAATTAGAAAAGAATGTTATTTTTTTCAATATCGCTTATCACATGGTAACATTAATGTCAGATACCATAAATAAAATAATAGTTAAGCATAACATAAAATTATTACTAAATGAATCATGTTTTTACATGCCAATTGGGTCTTATAAACACAACATAAAAGTGAATTGTTACATAGTAGAAAATAATTCTCGATGGAATGTCAATTTATTTGAAATCCTTAAACTCACGCATTTGTTCAGTATAATGTAATTTGTATTTATTTATAATGTGATTATGGATGTTATTAATTTAAACCAAATTCATAATAACATTTATTATATTATATATTATATTACTATACCATTTTATAAATAATTTGGTAAAAATTGATCATTATTTTCATTTTATCGAGTGGTAATTGCCTTGTATTGTCATTCATTATTTTTTTTGGATGTTCATATTATTGTATATACAATATTTTTCCACCACATATAGAATAATAATAAGGATATTATTATCATATATACATATTACACCTTTAATAAAAAATAAAAAATATGGTTATGAGAAAGGAAGTATGTTACGATCATGGAGACAGTAGGCCATACATATGCTTGTGTAACATTTCTATTTCCCAATTATAATAATGTAAAACAGGTAAGTGATAATTTATAGTTAAAAAATGATAATTATATAACAAATACAATTTCATTTTTTATATATACATATAGATATCATCAATTTGTTTTGGTACTGAAAAGAGACCCACATTGCTTCATGATGGGGTACTCCACAAGGACAATAATAATGTTATCATTAATATTTGAGTGAAATGATAAGAATTAAAATAACATATATTATCATTAAATAATTATACATATGTAATATATATGATAATTACTTCATTTATATCTCATATAATTATTTTCTTTTTCCATATCACCTTCAATCATAAGAGTTACTGAAAGGCGAATAACATCACTTCACGAGGTGGTATTCTGTTATACATATGAGTGATGATACTGTATCCCATATGGAATGTAATATAAAATTATATAATCTATCTAATGAATGAATTTATAAAATTAATTTATATATTAGATATATTTATTTTAGATCCTTTTTCATACCTAACCGATAAATTTGGTAATGGAAGACCAAATTACATTAGTTCATATAGGAGTAGTAAATCATTCTCATGAACAATAATTTATCAACCCATTTGATAGAAGTGGAAGTGGTTTTTGGTTATTCCCATATTATAAAAACATCATAATATAAGGAAGATATTCAGTTAAATCATTCAATTTAATTTAATGAAAAATAAATCATGTACATAATGAAAGAAAATAAAAATTCTCATTGATGAAGGTTACCAATTCTCCTGGTATCCTTATTAGAAGTGCACCAAATTCATTCATTGGTTTTATTGATTAAAAAATAATCATGGTGGGAATATATAAGTGATGTTGGGATGTTAATTGGATAGGTAATGGTAACAATATAGTTATATTTTTTATCTTCAGATGAGAGTTGGTGGTCTTTTATATTTCAGTGATATAACTCACATTGTAATTTGGAAATAACTCAAGTGATCCCATGTTTTAAACAAGTAAATGGGGTCCAAAATGGACCATTATTGAATATTATATGTTTAATGGTCGAAATATGTAAATAATTGTCTTTAAATATTTTTATAGTCAACTTTATCCCTTATTGATATAGTTTATGGTAATCCCCCAACACATCCTTCCATGCCGATAATGGTACAACGTAACGATTTCGATAACATAGAACAACATCTTTGGAGAAAGACCACTGTGTGTCGGTCTTGCCACCATAAATAGAGTCAATGATGCTATGGAATTTATCATCCAGTTGTTTTTCATGAATAATTAACTCGAAAAGAGAAGATTTCAACTGGACACTAGCTAAAGAAACTTCATTACCCTTCCACTGAATTCCAATATGCAACAGAGAAAAAAGAGCCATCAAGAACCACTCTCCTGAAGAATAATTTCTAGCATGTGATGGAAGATTATTGATTAACGCATCTACAACTACATTCCCTATCCATAGGGTATAGGCAATGTCACAGTTGAAATATTACAGGTACTCCACCCAAGCCTTTGATGCAGATTCAAATATTTTTGAGAGAAGATATAACTCATGCTATTGTGGTATGAATACGAAGTAAACAATTATCTATAAAGGTAATGTCTCCAACAATTGAGTTCATCCCTTACAGCTGCAAGTTCAAGGTCATGGGTAGGATAGTTCTTCTAATGAGGCATAAGTAAACGAGATCCATATGCAACAATAGGATTACCTTGCATAAGGACACATCCCAAACCTGAACCTGATGCATCACAGAAGACCATGTAACCTATCCTAGCCTCAAGAAGAGTTAACACCGACGTAGTAGTCAAATGAATATTTAGCTCAAGAAAAGAACTATGAGATTTACCATTCCAGGAAAACATCACTCCCTTTCGAGTCAGAGCAGTCATTGGAGAAGAAAAATATGAGAAGAATTTAACAAATCAAAAATAGTATCATGCAAATCCCAAGAAGCTCTGAATCTCGAAAACATTTTGTGGTTGATCCCATGTCATAACAGCCTTCACCTTCTTAAGATCAACTGATATTCCTTGTTCTGACACGAAATTTCCCAATAATTTCACATCACAAATCCATAAATAGCATATTGAAAGCTTATCATAATGTCAGTGATTCCTTAGAAGACTCAGCACTGTTCTCAGATAATGCACATGATCCTCCTTAGACATGGAGTAGACAAGAATGTCATCCTCAAAGACTACCATGAAAGTATCCAGATACAATTGGAAGACAGTGTTCATCAAATCCATAATAACTGAAGGAGAATTTTTTTGGCCAAAGGGCATATCAATATAATCATAATGGCCATACCTACTTCGAAAAGAGGTATTATGAATTTCATATTCTTTTATCCTCAGTTGATGGTAACCAGATCAAAGATCAATTTTTGAAAACCACTATTCTCCTTTCAGTTGATCAAACAAATCAATAATATGTGGTAACAGATATTTTTTCATTGTCGTAACTAAATTGATCTTTTGATAATCAACACATAAGCAAAGAGAACCATAAGCCTTCTAAGAAAAGAGAACCGGTGTTGCCCAAGGATACACACTCATGCATATAAAACCATTCTCAAGAATATCGTCTAACTGAGACGTCATTTCTTTTAGTTCTACTGGATCCATTCGGTAAGAGGTAATAAAAACTGGTTGAGTACGAGGCATTAATTAAATAGAAAAATCAATCTCCCTTACTCGTGGCAGACCAAAGAAGTCATAAGAAAACACGTCAGGAAACTCACCAACGACTAAAGGGAGATCACTACACAATGAATCTCTATCTAGATAAAAATCAAACAATGATATAAATTTCCAAAACAATGGATAAGACGGTCTGTTTCTGCTTGACCTTGGGTCCCATTATCCTTCAAAAACAAGAGGCACACCACTGGGTGTAGTAAGGTAGAACCGCCGAAGATAATAATAAATCCAGAATTTTTGGGCAATGAGTAAATCCATCCCGAATATGACATCAACAGATTTAATTTCAAGAACCAAAAAAACTCCATGCAAGCTCCACATCTGATAGAGAGATGACACAAGAAGGACTACAGAGACCCTTATCTCTCATTGTATCAAGGGGGTAGTAATATTCATCGCACAAGATAAAATTTCCAAAGGTAGATTATGAAGATTAACAACATGGGTTGAAATAAAAAAAATGAGATGCACCAGTATCAAAAAGAGTTGTCACTAAAGTAGAATCTATAGTGATGGTACCTCCCACAGTTTCAGGACCTTTATTATCTACCTCTGGTGACTCTTCCACTTCGTGAAGAATCTTCGTTCCAGATTCTTATGGCTGAAACATTTTGTACGTGAGGAATTTTCTTACCCTGTAGTATCTGGTGGAGATGATGATCCGGTTCCACTATGTGGGGTAGAGAAATGATGGCAGAATCTATCTAAGTTCCTTAAACGTCTCACAGGAGCTATATTTCTTAGGTGTATTAGTTAAATCCCTCTTAGAATTTCCTAGATTTCAACACTAATATAAAGTCAATGAAGCCCATCTAGGTGCTACTGGAGGTCTGGAATAACTCTGTTGTTGATAACTACCATGTGAAATGTCATACTTCTCATTTCCTTTAAAGGAACACACAATGCCAGTAGGAGGAAAAGGATCTTCCTTCATCCCTGTCATTCTTGCCAAATCCATCTCAATCATCATCTCCCTATCTAGAACATCAACATAAGTGGTTAGCTTCAGTAAGAAAACCTGAGAACAAAAATATGATCGATGTCCCAACTCGAATCGTCGAGCCTTCATCCTCTCATTAGAAACAATCTCAGGAGAAAACAGTGCGAACATAGAAAAGTGATTTGAATACTCACTCACGGTTTTGTTGGAATGTTCAATCCTAAAAAACACCATAGCCTTGGCCTACACCATCGATTCTGGATAGAAATGGTTAGTGAAAATTACCCTAATGACTTTCCACTCCAATCCATCATGTTTCCCAGACGTCACCATCGTGTCTTACCATCTCATTCTTGGTCCCTTGAGTACGAAGTTGTCAC
This sequence comes from Viscum album, assembly GCA_963277665.1. Taxonomy (NCBI): domain Eukaryota; kingdom Viridiplantae; phylum Streptophyta; class Magnoliopsida; order Santalales; family Viscaceae; genus Viscum; species Viscum album. Next base: position 1,002,540,949 of record OY728121.1, on the reverse strand, counting down.
ACTTCACCTTGATCACATCATGTGTCTCCAAGATCCCAAACTGACGTTCAATCTTACTCAAACATTCCTCAGCATGTTGAGGCCAAGTGGAGGCTTTGAAAACTAGTGGCTTCTGGCATAGGAACTCTTGAGAATGACCTCAGAGAAAGATTGCTATGAGGATCTATAGCTGGATTCTGAATAAAAACTAGAGGTGGTGCATGTCCTAGATCTTGGACAGCGCGAACAATAACCTCAACCAGACTCGGATCCACAATTGGAATCAATTGATAAGATTCAATAGCAGCCTCTTTTTGGATATGATTCCCATGTCTCTTCGGAGGCATGATGCTGCAAAACACCAGAAAAGACATTAGATTAACACTCAAATTTAGTAATAAGGAAAACTATTCTTAAAAGAAGTGATAAACAATATTTTGATTCCACTCTATCCAAATCAAAATAGGAAAAATACTAAAAAAAATCCCCTAGTCATATTTCCCTAACCAACCATGGTGACATAAGGTTCATTGTGGTGAGTGCTGCCCATGAACTAAATCACAACTACCTCTTAAGTCACGAAAAGAATATTCAAATGCATACTGTCACCAAGGAAAGATGTTGAACCACCATCTAATGCCATTTTTTCAAAAACCAGCATGGGTACCCTGGCACCCCGATAACTGAGCCGACCCTAACATAGCCTGATGGGCGTTCTTGAGCCCCACGGGTCGGTGACTAGCACCTGGAATCACAGTACATGAATGTAGGAACAATTTTCCCACAAGAATACGAAAGAAAAATAAAACAAAGCGGCATGAAATACGAAGAAACACCACTGGGAGTAATGTACCAGAATACAAAGAGGCGTAAAAAGAAATAAGTACTACAAAAAAGTACTAAAATTTTGAAAAACCCCCAAGGTCCCTATGGACACAATTCCCCAAGGCCAAAGGGAAACAACTGGATCCACCTCCAAGGGATCCCTTCCCTTTGCTCGATCCTAGAAGAAGAAAGTCTATAAACAAGCGAAGGAAAAAGTATGGTGTAAGAAAAAGGCCAGTAGGATACCACCAAATATTCCATAACTGTTACCAAATATAGATTATTATAAGAAAAGCTTTCAATTTTCAAAAAAACCGGTTTGGAAACTCATAAGCATATTTTAACAAAGCATGATATACATTTACAAATTATGGAAATAGTATTACTTTAAGGAAGGGATTTAAATGATGGAATATTTCTAAAACAATGTCTTAAGTAAAACATTTATATAAAATAGTATATATAAATTCAGAAAGTATGTAAATAAATTCAAATTCATTGTCATACATTTATATCTCAAATATAAATAAACAGGAGAGCAACATGGTCATATGCCAAAAGGTACAATAGTATTAACCAGTTATAGGATTCCACACTCACTATGTGAACTCAGAAAAATGTGTATAAACAGGTCCCAATGACACTAGCCAAAGGAGACTCCTCACTAACCCATCGGGGTTGGGACCCTCCACAAGTATGTTTTAGAACGTTGTTGTGGCGTAGGGTGTATCCAAATAAATCACTAACTACCTAAGGATTTCATGCGCTCTAACATGATGGTCAAACTATTTTACGTATGATTAAAATATGATCTATCCCATTCTTCCATTTCAAAAGTTCAAATTTCATTCAATTTAAATCCAAAACAGGTTTTATTCAAAACATAAATTTTTCAGAAGATAAAACCAATGGGATTCTATCAAATCATTTTAAGCCTTTTCACTAGTTTCAAATCCATTCAAAACCAATTCCATCATCACACAATTTATTTCAACAATTAAATTCAACAATTTAACTGAAATCATTTCCATCATATCTAAAATTTAAATGAAATAACATAAATCATCAAATTTCCATAAACATACTCAATTCAATGGAATCAGGGTTATCCAAATTTCCATGCCAAAACCATTTCAAATATCTCGATTCACTGGAATCGAGTTTTTATCAATTTAATTGAAAGAAAACTCGATCAACTGAATTTAAATCAACAATTGAAATAAATCAATCAAGTACAATGACAATCTACTTGACAGGTCAGGACAGAACCACCTACCTCAATGGTTTTGTCGAAAAAACAATAGTCGAGAACGCTCAAGAAAAATGGGTTGCTTCTTCAAGAACCCAACTTATATATCCTCTCCTATAATGATCAATACAAAATCTTATTATATTTGTCATCCACACACATAGATCTACCCATAACAGGCATAGATCCAAGAAACTAATAGAAAAATAGAAGTAGATCTATGTAGATCTAAGAAATCAATCAAGAACGACGAAGAACGATCACATAGCTCAAGAATATCACATCAATTCACTATGAGGATCCTTTGGATCGCCTTAAGAAATATGGGATAACCATATATGACCTTAGGACAAGAAACATCCCGAGTTAGGGCCGCTTAGGAGGAAAAATGAGGCACTTGGAGGAATACAGAGTGAGATCCACAATTTAAGGATCTAATTTAAGTACATGCACATTTAGTCCACACGGTTTGACAAATCGTGCACTAACTTTGAATTAGATACTACCTCGGCCACCCTTCTCGCATAGTTTGGCCACACTGTTAGAAAAACTGTGCGCCGCCCGTGCGGAAGCCACTGCCTCCATGACCACCTACGCACGGTTTGGCCACATGGTTTACGCAAACTGTGGGCCTCCAATGCGACTTCTACTTTTGACTCAAAACATCGTTTAAAGTACTCCCAACTCTCCCATGACACTAATCCAAAATGGTGGTATGTAGAAACATCAAATGTACCAGAAAATGTGCCTGAGTTTGTCTTCAGAAAAGCCTGGGATCTTATATTATAACCAATCCTTTTAAACTGATGTTAAATCCAAAACTGAACCAGTAACGTAATGTTACACATGATACAATGACACTCCATCCATTTTTTCCACACATACAAACCATGAAAAGCCACACATCACATCATAAAAAAAACATTTCACATGTTCACAATAACATTTATCACATTCCACTTCGATTCATTGTGGGAATTATTATAAAAACAAAATCATAGGGATACAGAATCATTAGAATAATATATGTGGTAAGATGAGTTCCATTAATAGGTGATATAATAAAATCTCAACCAAACACAAAACCAAATTAGATTTATCTATCACATACAATGGCACCAATGACCACAATTTTTAGAATGATATTTTACCCATGCAGACACAATATGAAAATAAATATAAATATTGTTAAAACATTTGAATAAAATACCATGTCACATTTCAATTTCAATTAGAAAATTATTTATCTTACATTAATCGAGACCAACAAAAATACATTAGTAAAAAATGTAAATCCCTCATTTATGATTCACAAAAATGAGAAAAGAAGAAAATCCTACAAAGAGGATGATTTTATCACGACATGGTGAGAATGAATTCCTACAAACCACAACCACGCTATTAAGAACTACAGATCAACCTTACTCATATCCCGAGACCATTAAAATAAACCTAACAAAAACCCCCAAAAAATACAGACAACCATAATAGATCACTCAATGAATAATGGAGAAAAATAGATGAGAATTGAGAGAATACACGCTACAGATCTATCAATGATCTCTAATGAGAATCTATTAGGATCAACAGATCAAAGGGGGAGGAAGAGATCTCGAAGAACACCTCAGACACCTAGGGTTCTCCCACAATAAGATGAAGTACAGATCATGAATTAAAGATATTATATCATGAAGAAAATAATTTTTAAAAAATGGATCGGGGTATTTCATGATGTGTATCCAATTTGACATCGTGTAACCATTGTAGTTCGTTTTACTCCAAAAAATGAGTTTCCTATTCATTTTGTTGTTTATTTTTAAAACCCGATATATTACACATCGTGAAAACATATTTCATGGAAAGTATAATGTTAATACACCATGAATACCTCTTCATAATCCATTAAAGACACTTTCAAAATGTGAAATAAATATACATGATTTGTAATCACTCTAACTATATGCTTTAGTAATCGATCATGTCCAAAAGCCCCTTGATCCTCCTATCAACACCTCCAAAACACAAAATAAGAAATATAATGGAAATAGAATAAAAAGTTACATATGATAACAATCAAATGAATCTTGTCCTCGTGAATCCAAAACATAGACAATAAGAAGATGGTTACAAACAAACATCCTATGCGATACCTCTAAAGAATATCCATATACCTTAACCTCTACCCCCGATCAAACTTGACAATATAAAAGAACAAAAAATGACTACACTACCTCATCACCAAAACCACAAACCTCATCATCCAACACATTCAAACTTCCACACAACCACTACAAAACAATATCAACCACTACAAAACCCAATACACCAACCATTACAACCAACGAACTACACTATCCTGAACACATGAACCGGGGAATCCCATCTTCCATGATGAGATACTATCCTCTCTAAGAAGCACCGACTCACCCACACAGGTTTAATTTCATCATTGTGAATGCATCATAATTAGGAATCTCATACTCTCCTCTTCATATGTCTTGAAATTACCACATATCACCACACACATATCACTAATGAAAGGAAAAAACACATTTTATATATCAGTGTTAAAGAATTACATCACATAGAAAAATATAGAAAAGAAATATTAACAGAACAATATTTATTGGTCACAAAACATTGTTTATTGCTACCAATCACTATCCAAAAACACACCATGACTCTAAAACACATGAAAAAAATGAATGGTTCATCAATGAGGAGCCTTATCATGGTGATCTTTTATATTTGTTGACCACCCCAAAAACGTTGCATCATCCTCAATATCTAACTCTTCCCAATATATTAAATGAGATTCATCATTAAGATACATATAATTTTGATAGATTTGGAGGATTTCATGGATCCTATAAAAACATGGTAGTAACATCAACCAGTACACCACCTCAGTAACATGAACCAACACCTTAATGGGTTCAAAAAACATGGGAGAAAGCATAATCCCTATACCTAACATTTGCTTCCCACATTGAGGGGAATCCTTCAAGAAAACATGGTTCCCAACCATGAAATCTAATGGTTTCCTCCTATGGATGATATAAATATTATTCAAGTCTTGTGCAACATTAATCCTCTCATGAACAAGTTGGACAATCATAGTCATTATCTGTAAGACATCTAAACCAAAAACGACCATCTCCCCAACATTTTCCCTTAACTATGGAGAATATAACAATATCGATAAAATTACTGAAATGGATCCATTATAATTGAAGAGTGGTAGATATTATTATAATAAAAATCTATCAATGGTAGGTTTCATACCCAGGATCCCCTAGTGTCCATAAAGCATGCCTAAATGGTATCATCCAATTTATGGATTATCCATTCTATCTTCCAATTTTTCTGAAGGTGGAAAGGATTTATAATGTTTTTTCTGGGGTCCATAATCATTTTTCAATTACCTCATGATTAGTTTTGTAAATTTATTGTTATGATCTACGAAAATGGATGTCAGAACTCAATAAAACTGTCACACATCATCCATGTGCCTCTTATCCATGGAATCCACTACACCTGAATCCTTTATTGTTAAGAGGTGAATGGTTTTATCATCCTATCGATGTCTAACCGTATGTAATCACAAACTCCATAATCATTAAGGGTCCCTATGGTGAAATCAATCGATTTATCATACAATTTATAGTCAGAAACATCCATGATATGCAACAAAAATTCATGAACCTGATTCATGCCTTTAATTTTTGGAATACAAAACACCTTTCCAAAAACTCCTCCACATCCCATATCATCCTATACCACAAACATTCATCCTAATTTCTTGGTACATCATGGTATAGCCAATGTGTTCCATCAAATGTGATATATGAAACTCATGAAAAAACTAATCATGCATTTCTACCAGAACAAACAACTTCCCATGAAACAACATCTGATTCTGATCGCCCTCTAACCATTCCTCTAGAGCAACACCATGACTAACATGATTACAAAACACATTTTCCTATGAGTCCCACCATTGGGAATCCTCAACCTATTTCATCATATAATACTACATCATCATCTTAAATAATGATTCTCTAACACCATCCACTCTTTCTTCTAAATGCATGGTTTCAAAATCCTCCATCACTCTATAAGAATATGAATATTACAAACAAAATAAATATTTGACATTCTAATGAAATAATAGTCCAAAAAATTCCACTTTCTAGAGGTGTAAGAGATATCAAAATCAATGTCCTAATAAAACCACACAATCCATTGTTGTTTCATGTTTATGTCTCACTAGGAAAATATATACCTTAAACTCTTATAATCCATGAAGGCCACAAAGCACTCCCTGATGAGGTAATTCCACCACATCATCCGAACCAATAAACATTCTACTATCTCATGATTAGGGTTACATATATAAACTAATGGGGATGTACCTTCATAGAACCATAAGAGATCAATGTCCATTATTTCATAAAGACACATACAATCACTAGGACGAAATTATCCAATATCACCTCAAACATCACTCATTCCATCAGAATCAAGAATAAGAGAGAACTAAGAAACATCTATTTTGTGTAACTGAATGTTGCTTGACTCATAACAAATAAAATAAATATTGATTGTTCTTGGATAAAACATTCAATGGGGAAGTAAATCGATATAAATCAAGAAAAACACCAATAATAGCATGTGAGACCAAGATAACTATGGAGCATTATAACATTATTAGGTATAACCCAAGAAAAAAATACTTCATCCTTTTATGTTGCTTCTACCACACAGTAATGAGATGCCACATTTATAAGGGAATGAACTTATTGTGTCCAAAACATACACTTGGGAAACTATTCATGATGTTGGTGGAATCAATGAAAATGAATGATAGTTCTAATGTTCTTGAAATTATTCTCATCTATCATCGAGTAGAGGAGGATATCATCAATGAATACAATAATGAAATTCTCTAAGAACTCAGGGAATAGGATGGCCATAAAACCCATGAACAATGCTGGTGAATTACACATACTAAAAGAAATAATTGCAAAAATGAAGTACTCATACCTGAATCTAAAACCAGTCATCAGGATATCTCCCTATTTCACTCTCAACTTTTGATATCATGACCACATATCAATCATAGAAACCCAAAATTCTTCAATTAATTGTTAGAAAAGATCATCTATCCTTGGAAGAGGATTATGGATTTTGACAATCACCTTATTCATCCACTAGTAGTCTGTACAAAATCTCAAACCACTATCCACCTTCTTGGTGAAAAATAGTAGAGCACCCTGTAGTGGCACACTATGCCATATAAAACCCATCTACATCAGTAAATCAACAAAAATCCCCAAAAACTACAACTATAATGGTATCATTCGATAAGTATTGATCAAAATAAGAGAGGCACCAGGTTTTAAGTCTATCTCAAACTCAACATCACATCGATGGGGTAGCATCACAACATCCTCAGGAAAACACATCCAGGAACTCCGCCACAACTTCAGAACCTATACTATCCCAATATCCACTGATTCTACTAAAAAATCATTCTATAATGAAATGAAGGGATTTATACACAGACACCCAACTAATCAACTCTCCTCACCATAGAAAACACCAAGATGGACATCCACATCTGAAAACATGACACTCCTCCTAATTAATTCCATAATAAAAAATGAAGCATACAACTAGTTGATTTTATATTTATCATCATATAGATAAATCATAAACAATAAAACAACTCCATGGGATGAATGAGGACCCATCATATGTCTACACTCTCACCATACATCAAACAAGCTGGTTTGTCATCTGAATAGCGTACTTGTCACCAATGGCATGAGAATCCACAATATGTCTATTACTAAAGCATGGTCATGGTAGGTGAAATAACAGAGATTGAAGCTACTAATTCAATCCATTCAAAATCAAGGATACTATGAAAATCACATGTACCTCTAATGATCTATGACATATCTGGAACTATTTCTTGCACTATGAGAAATTAATCACTCCAAGGTCATCTGCCACTCTTATAAAAACACATCTACATCCATTCTTGGGATGTTGTTGCTGAACATTAGTATCATCCTATGTTTTCCCTCTTCATACATCATATACTCCTAGAGGATCATAATCATGATACCTATGTTACTAAAACTGTATCACTGGAAACTGCTTTTGAGGCTGGCGGTGATCCTTTCCACCTCCATTAATCTAATATCAAGCATCCACTTGTTATTGTTTCTAAATTTGGCCATGAACCCCATAGAAGAAACATTCCGTCCCTATGTCCATTATAAATTAATGTAATACAATTGAACAATAAGGCTAGGAAGGATGTTTTTGTGGTCGAGTCCCTTATCATTGTATTCACGATGGCCCTGGAACCAGAGACCTTCTACTGAAAACAAATCCCCTCAAAAAACCCTTCTAGTTACCCTTTCATGGTAAAAGACAAATATAGTGAATTATATAAATAAAATTAACTTTATTATGATCCATCAGGTACATTGGTAACATAAAAATGTTAAAATTAATGTTGGATCGAAGGACGGAGTGGATCCTTAAGAAGTCTCACATAAGACTCTTCATCTAGAAAAATATCTTGGGAAAATGTAGAAGATACATGAAATTTATCACCACTTCCCATAGTGTCATTATCCACTCCTGAATGGATATGATCTCCAAACTCTTATTAGCATTTATGGTTGATGAAATGAAATCTATTCGGAACTCTTTTGGGAAGTAGACCCAAAGAATATCAACCTACCTCTGCTCTCCTAATACAATTTCCACCTCTAACATGGATCTCCTGGAATCTTTCTGACAGATAATGGCACATACTACTCCATTGGGGCCACGATTAAACTAAAAATGATCTAGATCTCCTCCAACTAGCTCTATATCTCCCCATATTAAACATTTCCCTCACATCTTCTTATGTCCTAATGCTAGAACATGCATGTTAAACCTATGCTACTGATCATATTCCTCAACCAGGTAATACCTAAGACAATCAACTAGACTATCCATCTAAACCACAATTAGATTAGCCACATGTTGATGATATCCTGGATCCATAGCTAAAATGGACATTATGGACGTCCTATTACTTGTAGAATGGATTTCATTTACGATTCATTTTGAATTATTTAACATGATTTGTTTTCCATTTTTAATTTACTAGAACAACCTAACTCAAATAAGAACACACGTCATTATGATTCATGTACCCTTTATAATTATCATTAAAGTAGTTATTTTAGAATCACATGGTCATTCGGTAGGCTCAAATTCCTAGAATTCTGTCATGGGACCCCCTAAAATAAAATGTTTTAAATGATCATTTCTTGACTATGTCACACACCAAAGTCATATGAAAAGGTTTTCCTACCAACCTATTCTTTCCTTACTATTCCTAACTCCAAACTCCCTCCTATGACACAAAAATCAGATATGATACCATACTATAACAACCCACTCCCTCAAAGTTACACCTCTAGGGAGGGAATTGAAGAAAGTGTGATAATGAACTAGGAGTCCCACCTCTAGTAAGACACAGGTTGGAGACTGTCACCATGTGTTTACAAATATCATACAATTAGAGTCATTACCCTTAATAAAAAACAAGATCTATATATTAGATGAGTCATCGAAAAAAATACTAGCAGAAATTTATATTTGAATACCATAAAACATCACACAATACATTTAAATAGAAATGATAAAAATTCAACAATTTATAAAAAGTAAAATATATAAAAGTAATGATAAAGTAGAATAATTTTAGTTATCCCATGGTCTAAACAAAAAAAACCCATCTGAGTCTATGTAATTTTTTTGGAAACACGAAAATAGTTTTTTAAACACAGAGTGAGAATATAGGTATACTGATTAGTAAATCCATATTCCCCCATGTATATGTGGAATAAGAACAATAATTCCCCTATGAGAAAACAATATGGAAAACACCTTAAATTGTAAACTAACCATCCCAACCACACCAAGGCATGATCACCATGTAAGGAAAGTTACATAATTTAATATAAGTAATGAAAAACCATTATATGTTACCTCACACCACATTCCCACTAATTATACACTCTCACACCCTAATGATAGATGTCCTAGTTCTCACTCTACTTTGAATATACAACTTCACAACCTCCCCCCTCCCACACACACAGCTGGGCCTCACAACACATCAAATCATGCCTAAACACACATAGGTCACAAACCAAAACATATCCCACCCATAGGCACCTGGGCCAAAACCAAATATCATCCCACCAACACAAACTTAGGACAAAAACCACACCACATCCCGGAGACACCTATTGAATAAATAATATCTCGTCCCAAAGATGCTTGGAAATGCACAACAAAACCCACATGCACACACCAGAGCATCAAATATCACGAAAACGTGCCTAAATATTCATGGTCCATCATCGCATGTACAAGGGAAAAGGAAAGAGAATGTGGCCATACTTCCATCCTACCTCCAAGAAGATTGGTAATTGCACCTTCCACCATGAAAATGGAGGTGTTGTGAATATAGTGTGCAAAAAGAGTTGGTGTTTAATGAAATGACAAGGTAAATTAAAGTGGATATATATTAAGAAAATCACACTATCACAAAAAATGGGTTCACAATGAAATTAACTAATCAACTCATGTTTTACCAATATTTGTACTACCTCTAAATTTACAACTCCACAAAAAAAGAAAAAAAATTCAAAATCTGTTTTCAATCATTAATAATAAATTTTCAATCCTCTAGGTTTTAACATTTCAATAAATTATCTATATATTCATTAATTTACCATCCACAAATATCAGGAAAATACCATGAAACAAATTTTGGAAAAAATGGAAAATCATTTCAGAAATAGAAGCACCCTAATAAATTAAAATTGATTCACATTACCTCTCTATTTAACACACAACCCTTCCACACCAAATTGATATTCCGATTTGTGGATTGAAGCATTCTACATGATATTCATGAGAAAATCCCATCAAATTACCAATACCAATCACTACTATCTTTTATAAAATCATCCATCCAAAACCACCGTTCAATCAAAGAAAAAACCCCCTAACTCAACCTCACATCCGAAAACACATTACAAAACAACTTATTTTTCATCCCTTCGCCATTATCAAACCATTCCCATTATAGAAACTTCGTTCAAAACCACTCATCCCACATTCAAAACTTTTTCAAACATCAAGAATCCATGCATCAAATCAAAAAAAAAATTCATAGATTCACAAGGTCATTTATCATATTCCACTACCGTTCTATGGGGATTTATCACACAAAAATATAACGGAGAAAACATTTCATTATAAAAATATATATTGGTATCCAATTGAAACTCATAGGTGGAAAAGAACAATATAATCCAAAAAAACCATATCAGATGTATCCAGCTCATACAAATCAACCTAAGACCACAATTTTCAGTGAGTCATTTACCCTGTATAAACACCATATCAGAATCAATATCAAATAAAAAAACAGGTGATTAACATCAATTTACACCTTTTTGATTAATTTATGAAATTATTTACATTGGATTAATATATCACAACCATAATCCATTGATAAAAAAGTAAATCTCTCATGAATGATGCATAATAAGTAGAACTGAAGGACGTCCTAACTCATGGAATCATTCTGCAGTACTGGTTGGTAATGAAAACATGAAAACCAAAGCAGCACAATAAGGAACTACACATCAACAAACACTTTATCCCAAGACCATAACATGAAACCTAACACATACCCCCAATCTAATGAAACACCACCATAGTGGATCCCAAGGATAATAAAAGTGGAAAATGGATGAGAAAGTGGAGAAAATTCACCATAGATCAATCAAAAATCACCAATGAACATCTATTGGGAGCAATAGATCGAATGGGGAGGAGGTGGAATAAAAGAACACCTCTATACACCTAGGGTTTACACAAAATGAGTAGATTTAAATGAAAAACTGATTGAATGAATTTACATATAGGAATAATTTTAAAACAAAAATATATTGTGGTATTACATGATGTGTAATCCAATTTCACATAGTCTAATACATTAGTTTCAATTTCCGCAAAAACATATATCGATCAAAATTTTATTATTTATTTTTAAACCGTAATTTATTATACATTGTGATACCATATTTCACAATGTGTAAAATGTTAAGATGTACGGACTCCCACTACGCGTTCCGTGAAATACTCTTTCATGTCATCTAATAATCATAGAATCCATACGATCTCTCTACCTTGTTCCTTTTAAAAATATATATACTCGAGAATCTCTCTAATCCTCCTCTAAACACCTCCAATGACAAAAAAATGGAATAGTAAGAGACCAAGAATGAATATACCATTACACCACACTATACCATATATTATACCACTTTTACATATCATATATATAATTTAATAACATGATGGAGTTATTTCCCTACTATGGATACACATTAAACACCATATGGGTGAGTGAAACTTGTTCATAATTAATCCATACTCTCTATATAAAAATGATCTAGAAAGATTTTCAACTATAATATATTTCTCAGGAACATGTGATCTAGGTGAATATAATATGCATACTCCATCTAGTATATCAATCACTAAAAAGGGGAACTAATCATACATGTAATTTTATTGATTTGAATATATTCTTATCCATCTATCCAAAGCATATTATCATATATATGACTAAAAAACCCCATTTATTATAAGAACTATCCACGAGTAGTGATTGTGGGAGTATACTGATGTGTTATCTGTCTCCTATGTCTCTAAATGTACATGATTTCCCCCCATATAGATTATCAATGTTTAAAAATTAATATTATATGGAGGTCTCAAATAATAGTTTTATCATCCATGTGAAGTTAAATCCAAAACACTACATCTATTATCATTAACTAAAACACAAATGGACTCCCAAATATAGGGTTCTTCCTTACCTAGAATTAAAAATCTCACATTTATCATTTAGGGGTATTTTATATTGGTGGTTTCTCATTAATACACAATAATGTCTCAATTAATCTATCTCGATATATTTATCCCAAAACAATGTGCTAAAAAATTGCCCCCTAAAAATTGTATAAGAAATTCCTTGAGAGGTCCAAAAGATTCAATGCATACCTTAAAATGGTATCATATCCCAATATAGGGATAAAAAACAAAAATACATCTCCCTAGATAATGGATCAATTTTAGACCACAATAGTGCAATATATCAATACTTTTTAAATAGAATAATCTAGAAATATATAACTATACCCTCTTAGGAACTCAATTAATGGATAATCACATTGAAAAAAATTATATTGGAAAATATAAAAACAAGATTATCATACTCAAAACTAAACCATATTCATGAAACTATGATTCTCTCCTTGAAAACCCATGAGTGCTGTAATATTGAAATGAACACAACATATCTAATCTATCGAGTACATTTTTATTCTAATTAAGAAATAACTTCCGATCAATATGGATGATTTATAATATGTCAAAATGGGAGAAAAATTCCTTATAAATTATTTAATCTATTTCACACTTTTATGTTTCTAAATCAACACCTCATCCCACAGTAACTATAGGTGAATGGCCATCTCTAGGGATGGGATCATCCCAAACCATCCTCTGCTCTAAATATGGCTATCAGTATGTATCACATGTTGTATTATATGAAGAACCCAAATATATTTATTGAATATATAGATTCCTTGACTATGTAAATAATATTAAATATCATAATTAACCAGTATATGATTTGTTTACGAAACATATCATGCCCTAAAATTATTTTCCAATAGATTTTGGTTAACTGTCAGGTTATCAAAGTCCAAAAAAGTTGTGTCGACTGTAATTACTATATTTTAATTTCTATTTGAATAAAAATACTCAACACAACATGGCATGGTTTACCCATATTATCATGCCAATCATCATGTGATAGATAACTCCAAACATTTTCCATGTTATTAACCCATTATGATAATTATATGGAAAGATATAAATCACTGAGGACCCACCTGAGCTGGATATAAGACGATTGGAACACACCCCAAGTCTGTTTTAAATAATATAGTGGATGGTTATTAGCACTTAAATTTTATAACATACAATATTGCAGGGATTATCCAATATCATCCTATAAAGGCAACACATCTCCAATACATCAAAAAAATAAAAGCACCAACAATATATATATATATATATATATAATTTTTAGTTTTATATAACACATTTATGGCCCATAATCATCAAGAAAATTCCATAATCATAAAAAAAGGATATTTATATTTCATATGATTTTAAATATAACACATAACATACACTGATAATATCCTCCTTGTAATGAGTACATCGAGATAGATCTATCACTAAAATAGTCATACTAATCATCATGTAACTTAATAATCCCCCATGTTATGCAAGAATCATTAGGAATAAAATCCTTATAGGACACGCCCTCACCATACCCAAAAACAACATATCTGATGTATTAATCGTTAGTGTAGACACCGAAAATGACAGAACATGGACCACAATATGAGTGACTAATAACCTAAATAGTCAGAAAACCCAAAAATATATACATGAATAAGGAATCATTAGATTGATCAAAAATATAAAATGATATATTGACGGTAAAGTAGGATATAAATGAAAATCTTGATACTCACGGAAATAATAAATATATTTAATATAGATAATTCTATATCACCCGTGGTCCAACCTCACGAGGATCAAATCACCAGAGAATCTAGGGATACCTTTATTATCTAAATGTAATTTATGTGAGAATTATATTCTTCATATTTGTGTAGCATAATGATTTCAACCCATAGTTCAAGATGAGTCATATTATTTAAATGGTTTAATCTACTCAACTTTCACTCAACACCACCACAAAAATATATAATGGGGAACTCACGCCTTGCTCAATCATGCATTATATTTTGTGGATTATCTCATATTACTATTTAAAACTATTGAATAACAACTATTGAAACATATAGGTTGAATCACACATTGTCATAGAAATTATGCCATACAATGGAGTATTGACCCCTATGACAATAAATGGCCATATATAAGAATACTAAAATAAACTATTTTGAATAATTGTGTAGGAACCCATTCAATGAGTAGTATGGGATAGAGACTATATGGTATGATCCTTATACGCAAATGAGCTCTAGGAGGTGCATAATACTGTAATTATAGATAGAGCATACAAATCTCAAATAATTTTTTGGGGACACTATACCAATATAATCCATAGGTGGAATATGCAACACCCTTAATAATTTAATGTGGATACCAACACTATTTGAAGATGGTTGGCGGGATTCCCCTATATATTGATTCCTATGTGGGAGTACCTTCCCTAATAATTTTCTAATAGTTATTCTTAATACCAAATGTAATCCATACATATGTAAATTCAACATCATCTTACTTTTAAATGAATACAGATTCATTTTGTATAATATATAATATCATTTAAATTTACATGGTAAAATAGTCAATAAAATATATTTCTCAGTCTTCAATGGTCTTATGGTGTGAAAATGGATAAAATCACCCTACGCAGTAGATTTCAGCCACAATACGACCCCAAAAATGACAAGTGGAACATAGTGGAGAGTATGGACATTCCCAAATCAATATATCATTCAACCCACGTAGGATGTGATGTGGGGATCACATTGTATGGATTTTCGGTAAATTTCCCCGCCAAAAATTATTCATTTGGTATATGTCATATAGGTTAGGTCAGGAAAACTAACCTCAGTATGCTCAGCCACTCATCGATGTGAATGGTTGGGAACATGTTGGGTTGTGTGTTCCAAGGCCCCTAAATGTGTTAGTCTATGCCACCCATATCAGTGAGGCTGAGTAATCCTTTCTCGCATACATTTCATGCGTACATAGATTATCAACTAATATTGATGAAGATTATTTGAATGGGGGAAACATCCTTTCCACACCAATGTCCTAATCATGATAACCAAATATAGACATACACCATTATGAGTTTGTAAATCCTCCTCCAACACACTAAACATTATTATATGTCGTCTGTCAATAATGTTTTGGCACCCTCTTATTACCTATTTTCAAACCACATTGACTTCACCTCTCTTGGGAAGCCAACATGAGATGCCTCTATTTTCCATCTATCATGAAATCCATTTCATATAACCTAGAAATAAAATATCCCCCACCACTTCTATTTATAAATGATAATGTAAATGGATATTGAAAACATCCCATTATCTACATATAAGAAGGAAAGGTGTCCTTTTGTTATTGGGGTCAAGAGAGTGAGAATAACTTGGTTGCCTCATTAATCATTGATCTGTCATATTTGAATAACATTGGAAATATAATTTCAAAACCAATCATTATTATATTCAAAAATTATTTTCATATAATATTATAAAAAACTCCATAAACCTATTAAATTGTATTTTGTTTGATCCTTAATCAATGTCATGGTTTTTTTCATTTGATGCTCTGGAAATATAGGGAATTTTTTATTCATTCCCAATATAATGTTTTCATTATCATATAATCATTGGATCTACATAATTCAACTCATCTTAGTAATATTTAAAGAAATTATTAATAATGGTAGAGATTTAATATGATACGGTTGTATTAATTATATTATATTGTTCTAATATTAATAAAATATTTATCAATTTTACAATTTTTAAATAATTGAAACCGGTTACGGTTCATCCTGTGGAACATAGGGGAAAATTCAACGTCTAAAATCACAAGGGTAAACCCCATATATCATAACAAATAGTGGTGTTGGTATTTACATCTGAATCCATATTTATGAAATAAAAATCATTCCATTAGAAAAAATAGTGTACTAAAAAATATACATTTTTTAAATTTATTAATATCTCGTTTTTGTAATTTTAAACATTATACACCATCTCTACAATTCATTCCAAATTTTCAAACATAAAAAAACTAAAAAATTTATCTTAATAACCTTATAACTGTCAACATAAATATATATTTATATAATAAATATAGGAATCCCATAGAAATCATCATGACCATTTATATACCAAACCATATGATGAATTTAAACACCATATTCTGAGATAAATGTAAGCATATATAAATTTTTAAAATGCCATCTTATTGGGACAATTTTACATTATACGTATGTAAATGACATAAGAATTTATATCAGAATAATTGAGCTATGACTTGGTCTGGCATAACCCATTTCTCTAATGATTTCTGTTGGATTTTTCTAGTGTAATGTTGGTACTGAAAAATAATATGATTAAATATTGTGTCCTTCTCTTTGGATGTTGTTATTAATAACATATTACTTTTTATTATAGGGTATAAAAACGTTCATTCAAAAAATGAATGTCACACACATTACCTGTGAAATTTGTGAAAAAACTCTGTGAGCTTTTTTTTTCTTCTCTTATTTATTATTTCATGAATATATCTTTTGATAGTGCGATGTGATTTGGATCCATTCACCAAAAATATTGAAGAGGAAACTAATGTTACAATTTTAAAAAATAATATGACACTCTAATTAAACGTAACCAAACACTTTTTATATTCCTACATATATCCTAGTGGATCAATAATGATTATTTCCCATGTTTAACCTTCTATAGTGATACATTCATATTAATGGATCCATAAAGTACCTTCATTATAATTATAGTTAGATGGTACTCATGCATTACATTTTTACTAAATTATGAAATAATCGAATAATGATTTATAAATACTATTATTGGTTCATTATTTATAATTGTATTTATTTGCTAATATTAATATTATTATAAATATATAATCATTTTATTCCTTATAATTTTTCATATTTATTTAAGTAAAATTAATAAATTATCTTTAATGGGGTTTATTCACATTTAGTAATTTTCTGTATTTATCCAAAAAATGTATTAATCAATCTCTATACTTATAGTTGTTCAGTATTTATCATATCATTATTGAAATAATCTAATATTTATTTCATCACAAACTAAAACAATTTCATTAATTTTCATGTATGTATATTTGAATGTGAAATTTTCCAAAATCCTAGTATTATGTCTACTTACCCTATACAAGTTATCTTTTTTTCACATGAAACCATCATTCATGATATGTAGTATACCATTTAGAATTTATTTTTTAATTTGATGAATTTTTGGGATAACCATTCCATTGCAATTTAGAGAATTTTTCAAGAGGTTGTTGAGAACCACAACCATGAATTCATCATCAAAACTTGGGACATTTTTTTGTATTTCATTATTATTTAGTTATAAAACATGTTTAATAATATTTTCAATTATTTTAAATTTATTTAGGAATAAATTATTTTTTCATTTTTATTCAAAATACATACTTATTTAATATGATTAATTTAAATGTTTCATCCATGACTAATGAATAGGAATGAAATTAAATAATTATAAACATTTTTACAAAAGATTTATATTTCTAGGAATTTATTTATTATGATTAATGTATGAATTAGTCATAAAAATTAATTTCAACAAACACAAATTTATGAGGTGTTATGTTGATTTTGATTTAAATTATTCCTCTAACATATGGAAAAATATTCTTCCACTAGATAGTAACTATTGATAATTATTTGTGATTCATTTGATGAAAATGGAGGAATATTTCTTGTCTCATTTATTTAGAATTCGGATGTCATAATTTGGGAATTTTTCATAGAACTAATGTTATTAATATGATTAAATGGTCACGCATAATCTCAGTGAATTTAAATATCATAGAAATAATGATGAAGTTCAAAATATGTATTTAATAAATCACATTTCACAACGAAATAAATAAAAACATATGATATGGAATATAAACCGGCATAGTAGATGAATAAAATATGTTCCTCATGGGATGATGTTGTAAATAATTGATTTGGTGAAATTTGATCATTGGATGCTCTAACAATGACAGTTTTGAAGCATTAAATCATATTATGAAATTTTCTGAAATAAATTCTTTTTGTCTTGAAGAATATAAAAAAAGAGTATTAACAAATGTAATATAAGACTATTATTCTTAGAGAATAGAATATTTTTTATTCACCTGTATATATTCAAATAATTTATATTAACATATTGTAATTACAAATTATCAATGTATTATGATATTTTTTTTAAAAATAGCAAGAGGTACGAGGATATATTATTCCCCATTATAATCACATAACAACAAATTTATATAATAAGTGACATTGAGATATCCAATCATGTTGTTAATATACCTCAATATAGTGAGGTTTAATATTGTAGATTTTTTCCCTTTATATAGTTATTATTAATTCATAAAAATGATTGAGAGGGACAAACAATAAGAAAAATATATACGAATTTAACTATTTATTAGGTTTAAAATATTAACTAATAATTATATAATGTATATAAAGGATCATTAATTCATCCCCTTTTGGTTAAAAATAAATATGTTAATACAATATATAAAAATTATATTTGTTTACATACATTTTAGAAAATATTATCACTTAATCGAATTATTGATCATACATTCATAATGAAAATTCATACTCATTTAATGTATAATTACTCACACTCAAAATATGATCATACTATGCTTTAAAATATATGGATCTGATCGTAAATATAATTATCTAAAACTCTTTAAACATTCTAAACAACCATAATTATAATATTACATTTGTTAAAAATATTTAAATAGATAAAATATGTTCTTACTTTACACGTTAATGATCCTTTTAATACATGATTCACATGATATTTATCATAATCACAGAAGGAAAACATATGGGTTTCTAGATCCAATGGTGTCAATGAAACACATGATGATCCCATCTCATGAGATATATATACACATTATAGAAAACATTCAATAACCTTTGGTTAAATGATATAAAAAATCTAAATTCTAATTATTGTTCTATAGTTGCTATAAGAATTCCACCAGAATACTTTATCCACAACCATCTAAAACTAATATCCCCATTAAATATGGCATCCAAAGGTTCTCCTTTGATACAAATATTTATAGCTGTTAAATGAGAAAAATATCACATGTTATTATTATTTTAACTATCATGCAATCAATTATCATTAATTATTTAATGTTTAAAAAATCATGTTCTAAAATAAAACATGAAATAATTTCTATTTTATGTTTATCATAAATGATAATAATCATTGATTTCAATTATAGTATCCAAACAAAAAATTATTTTATAATAAAAAAATCGCATGAACTACTTCTAAGAAATTATTCCTCATACTATTGAACAGTGAACATATGAATTAACAATGAACTGGTCTTAACCACTATGTTATTTTAAACATTTTAGTGTATATATCAATTAATTGTCCACAAAAACCTTATATCACATCATTTGCATAACCTTCAGAAAACATAATAAAAACTCATATTTGAAATCTTTCCTAAAACCATTTAATAAATCAATTATATATTTTCATAATATATTAAATCTAAAATAATAAATTTTGAAAAACAATTCAGTATATCTTCTGGATGTACAATATAAATCATTCAGTGTAACTCCTATATCATTTTAAATTTTGCCCTTACTCAAATAATTTTTTACCCAATGGAGAATTGTATAAATGAATATAATTATGAATTATAATACCACTAAATATACAAACCAATAATCATATAACAAATTATCGGATAAACATTAACTAATAAGGGACCTTGTGTGATTATTATAACAAATGTATCTCTAACATTTTTTTTAAAAACAATCATCTTACATTTGTATGCATAATAATAGAACACCATTTCCTAGTCATTGAGTGAACAAATTTCATAAATTATTTCAATGTAGTATATAAAAATATTAAATTTTTTATTCTATGTGAATAGATAACTAGTTGGAAGAATATATCATATGTAATTTATCTACATGGTTTAAAAAAAACCGATACCCCTCATTGAGAGAAATAGCCACATCACATGTACGGAATCCAGATTTTGATATATAATTCCTTGAAATATTTACAACAAGGGACCATATAGAATACTTATTACATAATAGACGAATCTAATATCTTGGATAAGCCTCGATTGACTATATGACTGGTAGCATAATGAACACACCCATGAATAGTTAAACCTCAAGGATTACGGAATAATTGATTCAATGAATGTAATATATCATCCAATGTATCATATAAACATTAGGGATGTGGATTTAATATGAATCATGAATCACATGTATAATAAATACAAAGTGTATGATAATTTGTGCTGCCTAAATTGTCTATCTTTTATTGTAGAACTTTTTTTTGTTTTTCATGAGAATATTTTTTATATCAACAACAATTATAAATATTTATAAAAATGAAATTTTGGAAAAATATAATTTTCCACGATGAGTATTAGTTCAGAATAACTCAATTTTATACTTATATTGGTAAATTGTTATTTCATTTAATGTTATATGTGTACAAAATGTGACAATTTGATAATGTGGATTGTAACAAACTAGACTTAGGACGCTAACAAGATCCCATAACAGAGACATCACAAGACCATAGTTCAACCTCCTCATATACCAATGGACAATGGAATTCAATAGGGGACTAATCCATATAATGGTGATCCCATGACCTAGAATTAAATTTATGCAAAATTTCATAAGAAAAAAAAATCAAAAGTATAAAAATCAAAGTATTTATAAAAAATTGATAAAACAAATTATACCTTATAGAATTATATAAATCTATATAAATTGATCTCTCCCTATTATGATATCAATAAAAATAGAAAAAACATAACACTAAAAAATATCGCAATTTTATTATATGGGTTCCACACACTATGTATCCAATACCATCGAGAAACACCATCGGGATCCATTTCATGCATTGTACTAAACCTGAAATAAGAAATAAGGTCGGCTTGTCCAACAAGGTTCTCATTGAACCTTTGGAAAATAAATCGGTGAGGTTTTCTACCATGTATCCTAGGTATAGTTAATCAAATATGTGTATACATGTTGAAAACTTAACATGCCTCACCAGTTCCTTTGAGGTAATAAGCTAACCAGCCCACCAAGAATCCCTATAAACTAGGTCACAGTGTTCAAAAAAGGTATGTTGATACCTGAATATACTTACTTTTGATAAATCCAAATATCCCCATCATCATTTGTGTTCATTTTAGGAATGTCTGGCCCCTACCTGGCTAATTCAGTTTGGGATGGATCTTAATCCCAAAACATTCATAAAAGAACTATGTATGTTATTGCACCCATACCCTGAACCAATTCATGGTCACTCAAGGAAGGGTCCATCAGTCACATATCACCTCACATCACGATATATACCCTAATGGGTGGTCTAATAACATGATCCAATCCTCTCTGGAAAGTTCCCATAACGCATGACATACAATCCTCATATACTACAGAACGATAAAACCAAAAACAATGACCCATCCATTTACGCCCATGATGTTCCAATAAAAAAACCATCCAATCATCACATACTCTAGAGAGTTAAATACAGATTGATCCATCCACAGATATGCTTGGGAGGATGTAATAACATTGAACCATCCCTATAGTATTTGGGGAGGTCCCATCAATAACATGGGGCCACACCCCATCACATATCTCTCCAACTTATCCTAGAGATCTAGTATGTATCAACCTGAATCCATTAACAAAGAGACTATGTATACATTATTACATTGACACTAGATATGTGGTATTTTATCTTGATGGAATTAGTAAACAAGTTTTAATCATAACAAGATACATACGTTAAATTTGGATTTTATTTTAATCATTTATAAAAAAATATTTTTTTAACTCCATTTTAACCTGTGGAATTCCCCCATATAAATCAGAATACAGTTCCTAGTATCCTATAGATAAGAAACTATAAGAATTGGGTGACTTCATATAATTAGTAAAGGAATCTTTAGAACATAATATACCATGAATAACTAATACTAATAAATATGGGAAGGTAAATAATAGAATATCATTTCATATAATATATAACATTAGAAATATATCAGAGCAGTAAATGATGATCAAGTAATATCATTTAAATATTCACCAAATCGTGAAATAATAAAAATTAGTTTTTTGATTAATCACATAATCACTTCGGATATCAATATGAAAATTCACAATGATTCAATCCATTATTCCCGTTATCTAAGACATGTCTTTGATCCCTTATGTAGTGAAATATAGATAAATAGGTATGATCATGGACAAAACTAGTCTAGATTAGAAAATTATACATTCAAAAGAATGAAGTGTATATAGAATGCCCAGAACATAAAAAAAATATGGGAATCTAATTACTCATATGAAAGGGATGAAAAATAATAAACATAAACATTATTATTTAAATAATAACATATGAAATATTAATATAAAACCCAATTTTGTTTTTTTGTTTTTTTGTTATCATATGTTGTAAGGTCATTTCACCTCGAGACCTTATTATAATATTTTCATTTAATAAATTCATTCGTGAAAGGATTGGGAAACAAATCGAAGTCACCTTCTTCAAAAAAAATACTTCTACTATAAAATTGGTCCTATGCCATCCATATAATTCATAAGTATGATTTAAATAAAACATATCCATACTGGGTCATATTTTGAATATAAATATTGGTTTTATTAATGAATTGAAATACTAGTGTAATTTCATTATAATATTTTTCGACGAAGTTAGCATTTTTTTGCATAGAAATTAATTTTTTAAATTAATTATAAAATTTATTTTTAATATAATATTAATTAGAATTTACCATTGAATATATATAAAATAATAATTAAAAAATTTAGTATTCATGTTGGTGGAACATTCTATTGATGTCATATATAATCAAACAAGTACTTTTTTCATATTTTCTGTAAAAGAAAAACATGCATTTTTTTAAAATGACATGAATGTTACATTAAAAAAATGTAAAAATTAAGATATGGGAAAAATATTATCAATGAATAATTTAAAAATATATAAGATATTTAATTAAATTAGTTTTAGAAAACATTGGTTTAAATGAAATTGAATTTCTGATAACAGACAGAATTAATTTTATAATCTCGAAAAAACATTCCCTCAATAATTTGATGTACCATAGATAAGATAAAAGGACCTATTAAATGAAAAATATAATGATTAACTAGATTTGTGGAAAATATTAAGAATTTATTATATGAATATAAAATAATTCCCCAAGGGAGTTAAAATATAAATATTCCTGAATAATGATTATATTGTGAAAAAATTGTACCACTTTGGTATCTTCGAAATCCTAATCACCGTAAAAGAAATAAAATAATTTGAAAACATAAATAAAATGAAGATAAATATACACATGATATAATATATCAATTTTGAATTATATAAACCACATTTAAGGACCCAAAAAATAATTAATGGAAATTCCACTTGGTCTATTTAAATGTATTATTATGTAAAATGGTTATGTAAATCATATGCCCTTCATCGGTTTTAATTTATTGAATAGTTATCCTTGCTCATATGGCTGTTGAATATTGATCACATTATTAGTATTAATATAGGTATTTAAATATCCAATTTACTCAGACTAAGTATGTGATGGCCTCATCTAGTAGAATTTCTCCATATGAATCCAATTTTTCGAAGCTCGGAAGAGGTGGCGTCATTGGGCATCGCTCTTAACCAAGACCAAGCTGAGCGTCAACATGTTAAGCTAGATCGAAACTGTCTACGGGAGAAGTGGATGTTGATAGATATCACCAAGCATGAAATGTTACTATTATTAAATTAATGTTCATTAAATTTAAATAATCGTATAATTTTATGAATGAAATTGTAATTTTTATTAAGGATTGGAAGCCAATTTTTTGTCAAAAACCCAGGAATTTTCTATAAAAGTCAGATTTTATTTTAAAAGTGAAAATTAAAATATTTTGAAATTTATTTAGATAAGATTAATATTATTTCTAGAATCAGGATGTTGAAATTATCCAGCGGTGAATTTTTCATAATATTCTGAGATAGTGAAATTTTTGTGTAAAAATTAAATACTATTTAAATATATAATGCATTTTATGACATCATAATGAACCAATTGTGATGTAATAAAATACTATAAATGATATTTTTGGTCAATTTATGATTTATTATTAAAATAATGGGATTTTAGCTTTGTTTGATTAACTTTTTGATTCCTTAGTGGACCCCCATGACTTATTATACATTTTGTCTTTTTAAATTGTTTTCTTTGGGAGTGTGTCTCCCCTCCACATAAGAAACCCTCATAATTTAAGAATTTCAGACATTGGCCTTATAAAAAATTTTTCCACTCCCCTTGAAATAAACTATGGGAAAAAACCATGGGCTGGTTTGTGGTTTTGATTAGTTAAATGTGAGGTGTCCCAAACCTAAATAATAAACAATTCCCTCTCTTTTACTATATAAACTCACCCAAGCTCCCACTTACACCTCACTCAATGCCTTTGGAGTTCATCCAAACTCTGACCTACCCTCTTTATAATACACCCAAGGTTCCCCAAGCTCTCAATAATCCTCTCTCAAGCCTCTCTCAATCCTTTGGAAGCACACTTCCAATTAAGGGTTTTTCTTCCTTTCTAATTTTTGTCCAATATTCTTTAAGTTGTTGTGCCAATTTAATTTAAATTAAAAATTTTGGGGTATGGTTTTACTCCTCCCCCATACTTACCACTTTCTGTTTTAATGATGGGATACCATGTTTCCTCTCATTAAATGTCTCCCATGTAGACCCATTACTATGTCGAAATTCCGAAATGAATTTCTCTCTCTAAATTTACATTCAAGCAATTTTTTTGTATCAAGAATCTTACTTCCATTACATTTTATGGAACATGTATCTATATAATTCCATTAAATTAAATTTTATTTAAATATGATGATTCACCCCTTTCCCTCTCATCAACCATTTTTATGTGTTCTTATATCATGTCGTTACGGTGCGGAAATTGCACCGTGTTTTTTCAAGCCATAATCATTGTGTAGTGAATTCCATGCCCATTTTGTGTAAAACTCATCATTCTTTGTGGTTTCACCAACTCTTTGAACTGCTACATAGAGAAGGAATATAAAACAACCTTGGGACCATCTTGGGTAAAATCCCTATCATAGTATCCCAATACAATAATCATTTATTTTTTATTTTTCAAAAAATGAAAATAATTTACGGTATTTGATTGCCTAAACTGAAACAATGGTGGAAGACAAATGGAAATCACCTCAAGTCATCGAATATACAGCATAAAAAATATCATCATCTGAATCATCTGATTCAACCTTACTATAATGGAATAATTGTAAAAACCCTACAAAAATATGGAAAAATCCTCGTAAATTTAAAGAATAATTAATAATTGGATAGGAGTGGAATGTATCAGCCATAAAACCTATTAATACCAAATAGAGAAAGCACACCAACAATGGGAGTTAGAGAGGAGATATTAAAATTATCCTCTATGTATAATCCCCCCCCAGCAAAATAAATGTTGGTAAATCCCCTTAAAAATTTTAAAAAAATTTGACACTACATTCGTGTCATGATCCTATGTTTCATGATATTATGTAATTTAGGTAGATGGACTCTTCCTATATTGAAATAAGTTTTGGAATGAACCAAAGGTTAACATTATAATTGGATAAAACTACATTTTTGCATCATCTCATACATGAATCCCTTATCTAACATCTATATGGATACCATGAGAATATAATAAATATTGTACCTCATACAAGAAATATTTTAAGATATTAAAATAATAATAGCCACATTTGGATTATACGTTTTAAAAAACAACCCATCTGCCAATTACAAAAAATTTATAATCTATTCCCATAAACAATGACCTATAAATCCATTGATTTTTTTATCTATTCTGAATTTTATACACCCTGATATATTTATTATCATTATAACCTTTTATTAATATTGATAAAACCATTCATATGGTCCCATCAAATCATATCCCACATGACATACCAATGTTAATGCCTTGTGATTACAAAAAATTTAGTTTTTACTAAAATCATTTCATCTATAAGTAAAAACTTCTCTATATCTATGTTACTATATAATAATAAATACCAAATAAATTACTTTATTATATAACATCTAGGAGTAAAATATATTATACTGATGGACAGAATTAGCAATAAAATTTATAATTCTAAACTCCTTGAAATTAGTATTCATACAGCCTTACATAAAAATGTCAAATTTAATGATCATAGTTATGTTTCCTAACAATATTGAACCCCTTCCATGTTCATTAGAATATCCATTATTATAATAGGTCCTTAAATTTTTTCATTGATATTATTTAGTTGAATATATAAAACTCATTAAAATTACTTTGTCCAGTATACTATTAACCATTTTATGATATTAAGTGATATCTTTGATGAATATTTATTGAATAATACATTCATCATTATAAATGAATATATATAATGTTAAATACACACCCACTATGATAATATAAATTATTATCTCATAAAATTGGTATCCTATAATACATATACTATTTAATGTTTTTCAATTATCATTGATTTACATTACTAGGATTAATTTACAAAAACATTATTGCAACCATTTCATATGTTGAATTATATTGATTTTGGTCATAATTTGGAAATGGTAATTTTTTTCTTTATAATATTCCACAAATTGTAGTGGGGAGACATTTACAAATATTTTTAGATATAACTCTTATTTACTCTGTCATCCTAGGTAAATTATATTTATCATTATCTCTATTTATAAAATTTTATAGAATATAATGAATAATAATATGTGTGTATTGAATCATTCATATCAATTAATCTATAATAAATAATTCTTAACAAACAACACTAATTATAATATTTGAGAAATTAGATGAAAATATCTGGTTTTCAATTTAATCTAATGGAGATTTTATTTTAAAATGACCACAATAAAATTGGAATATGAAATGATAAATACTATATCTTGTTTTGTAAATATTCACCATACTATTTTATCATACTTACTAAAACATCAAAGTTAAGAATTTATGGTTTAGAGTAGTGTTAGTAGGAGTGATATCTTGGTATATTTCCTAACATTTTTGAGTGAAGAAAAATTTGAATGAATGAACATATGGTTGCATGTGGAGAAAGTCATTTGTTTAAGAAGTGAAACCATTGGGTAATAGCATGTGGAGTTTAGGGAAAGCAAAAAAGGTATTCCTTGAGACACATGGGGTTAGATGTATTGGTTCATGGACTGGGGTTGTCGAGTCAAGAAAAATTTTATCAAATCCAATACTCATCAAGAAGTGCAGTGGTACTGCTACAGTTTGAGATTTTGTTTCCACAATGAAGGTGTTTCTCATTTAATAGGGGAGAGTATAACACCCATGAAAAGGTGAAATTTATTTTTATAACCACTATTTCACATTTCAAAAATATAAACCTTTTTCTTCAGGATCCCAACCAATTACAACATCATAATTATGTGTGTATGGAATAGTGTAGTGTGAGGATAGGTAGCTTCTTGGAATGTTTAACATGGTGTGATATTAAGGATAAAAAATTAACCATTTATTATAATGTATTGATAATCATCATTCGAATAAGGTACACTAGTTCTTAATAGTATACACTGTGTTCTGAATGATGAAAATTTATTACATTAGTCCCATGGGATTAGATGATGTGGTTAATGGACCAAGGATGTTATTTCATGTAAAAAATTGTATCAACCAGAATTTGTTTTATTAAAATAATTATTTATTATTTCGAAACATTATATTCTCTTGTGGGGCTTTCACATTTGAAATTTTTAGAATATTTTTAAACAATTATTTTCAGATAGTTAGTGCAATGTTAGTGTATATTGTGTGATATCCATTTTAAGGGTCTTGGTTTTTTAGAAAAGATGGTTAAATGGCTTTAATTTTAAAATTCAAACTGTTCATGAACACCGTCAAACACCATTTTTCATCTCTTGTAAAGGGTGTATGGTTAGCACATAGTTTATAATTCTTACGACCAAAACATATTATTTACCCAATTTATTAAATACATGAAAATATAATATCTTTTCATCAAAATATTTAGATCCGTAATAGGGTACCATCAACTCACATTAATTTTATGTACACCTAGAATATTTATTTGAAAATATCATGTTCATTCGCTATCAATTCTGACCATTATACAATTATTTTGGGTCACTTTTTTAATATAGGACCTTGATTTTTGTTCCCAATTTTATTTTCTTATTTAATATCCATTATTTTATCTCTTTATAACAATCCTTCCAATAAAATGGGTATTTTTTGAAGATTTTATTTATGTCATGTAATGTTTGGGTTTGTAGATTCATATTATGGTCTTTCATTATCTATATTCAATGTTATCATGTTTTTATCACCCATCTAAGGTAAATGTTTCCATGTATTATTATTTTAAAAAAACATGAGTTATTGATATTTTTGATACCATATTATATGAAATTTATGGTATTTTGAGTACTATATGAGTATTATTTTTATTTATAGGGGTTTTCCCCAACACATTATATATTTTAAAATTGAGAGTAGCGTCATGTGTTTCATAAAACCTTAAAGGGGGGATTATCAAATAATATGGTCACATGAATGGTGTTTCAGATTATTAAATGTTCTCATGTAGAATTAGTTCTTTGATAGGGGAAATTTTTTGAGGATCACGTTGTTAATTTTTGGTTCTTTTAGGAGCCATTTTATAGTTTGATTTAATTTATTCTCATTTGAGTTGTGTTTTTGTTTATAGTATCACATCCTAAGACATGTACTCTGAGATCCAGTGCTAAAAACATGCTGTAAATATTTTTTATTAAAATTGAGTAAAAAGATACATTAAATTACATACCTATTGATTCTATCAATCCAGTTTTAGTGGATATTTTCATGGCCCAACCAACTGGGGTCTAGATAGAGACTATCCCAAGAACTCTAACAAGAGAGAACCTTATGGAGAAGGGAACCAAGTAAAATCATCCAACAAATTGTCATAATTATCTATACGTACCAATACATAATCAAACCCATCAAAATCATTTATATTCTGAAATGTAAAATTGGTGAAACCAATTAATGCATTCATTTATAACCAATAAATATAGAATGAAAATATTTCCCTGAATGAAAAAAAGTTTCAAAATTTCACATGAACAAGTTATAGAGTGTTCATTTGTTTCTAAGGGTGATGGCTATGATAATATGATACCACAATGAAAAACAAATAGGTCTGTCTAGATCATGATATGTTCCACATTCTACATTACCACCCAGGACACCATCATGTGGGTTGAAATCAAAATAATACATGATACAAGTGTGTAGATCCCATACAAGTGTGAGTACACAAATACCTAGTATCATTCTCAATAAAATGATATAGTAATCAATGATTAAATGGAATAGAATCCATTATAAACTCATAATGGAAAATGTGCCCCTAAATGGTCAAAACCTTCTTCCAAACATAGTATATTAGGAAAATTAATTCTCATTTAGGGAGAATCAATTAAACGTGAATTATATGACTATATACACTTATCAAATAGCTCATAACCATTGGTCCCCATCCATGAATTCACATATTTCTTAGAAGACCTCGATACTCAGATAGGGTCCACACCCATTACTATTAAGGACACCACAAATACCCATATGAATTAACACACTACATTGGGGAGGAAATAACAATAATATCGCAAAACCTTATAATATAGTCAACAAGGTGGAAGATTATCCCCCTTCTCTTCGAGGTCATGTGATACCACAAACACCCCCTATGGTGTAATGTAATAGAGGAGTTCACTCATGTATCACATATAGACTCCAAAAAATCTATCATATACTCATACACTAGACCGGATCACACTATTGAGATGAGCCAATAATGTATCAATATACCAAAAATGATGTGGACTATGGGAACAACGAAAAATGAAACTATTCTAATAATAAATATAATAAGGGCTAAAAACACCCCCCCCCATGGGGGAACACAGTGTATTCTAGTGGTATATGAAATGTCCAACCAACCCTTTCTTTACATGTGTGGTTATTCCCTACACAGAATGTAAAACGCTAGACCCTTTTTAATACCACCAGTTTGAGGTATGTAGACTTTTATAATGCCCTTTTTTGTGTTTAATTTTAATGGGATGAGTTGGGAAGAGGTTGGGAGAGTTTGTAATGGTTTTGAATGAGTTTGGGGGATTTTTTAGGGGTGCATGGTTTGAGCATGATTAGGGAAAATCATGCGGATGCTCTAGGAAACCTTGCAAGGGGGACAATAGGCTTATCATGGCATGTGAATGGTTTTCCAAACTATTCAAGGGAACCATAAAAACCCTTGCTCTCAAGGTAGTAGCATGTGCATGGTTAGCGCACAGTTTTCCAAATGGTGTGGGATAACCGTGAGACAACATAAAAATAGGGGTTTAAGTTCCAGGCTCCCTCGGGCTTAACCTATTTCACTCCAATCTTCCTCCCACATGATCATCACTCGGTTTATTGGGTTCTCATGGGGTGGAGGTTCTCTCTCACTCATTTTGGATATGTTTTGAAGATGGTTCAAGGTGGTTTTATGGTGGTTTCTCCCGGGTAAGTATCTCCTCTTGGATTCCTTGTGTTTTTCTCTAGATCTATATCCCTCTATTTCTTGGTTTTCTAGATATAAAACATTTTTGTGTAGATCTAGGGTTTGGTTGCATTGAATGATGATTTTAAGTCTTTTGGATGTTATGGAAGGGGATATAGAGAGGTATCAATGGTCTGTTCGCCGGTTATGAGTAGCTATTGCTTGTGGGTCATGTTCACGGGAACCCTAAAGGTAGGCATCTCTATCAACTAAACATGGATATATATAACTGTTTTGGTTACAATTAAATTGGTTGGCTTAAAAATAATTATGTTTTGATGTGTAAATTTGGTTGTGAATCCATTTGGGTGTTTTTGGCAAAATGGGGTCCTGTGGTGGAATGCAATTTTTGAGGATTTTAAAATGGATATTTTAAAATGGGATTCTATGGTTGGTTTATGAAAATAATTGATTGAAATGGTTTTCAATAAAAGGATTGTTTTATTTAAATGGTGATTGGCATGGAAAATGATTGAAGGGGGATTTTCAATAAATTGGTGATTTATTGAAGTGGTTTATCATGTAAATGGATAGGTTGATTGCATGATGTTGTGACCTTTTTGGGGTATATTATTGGTTATTCCTTGATTTAATGTTGAGTGGAAGTGGCGAGAAGTACCACTATAAAAAGGGAGTGTATAGTGGATGGACGGGCCACCATAAATGGTAAGTTGATGGGATGTTCCACTAAGGTGTGAATGGGTGAGCGGGTTGTACGGAAGCTCCACCATTTGGATGTTTTGGTTATTTTGTTGTGAATTACATAGAATGTTGGAAATTGTTGTGCTAGTGTGTAAATTATGAAATGGATTGTCGAATGTGTGTTGGGATTTCCCTTGGTTTCTTGTTTTGGGTGAAATGGCATGGTAAGGATGTGTTTGGCTTATGTAAATGGTTACACTTGTGATTATTTTATATAAACTGTTTTTTATAAATGTTGTAATGGTTTAATCATAGTGGCGTGTGTAGGAATGTCATTTGGGGAAAAACTACTGAGTTTTAGTACTCATCCACTGCTTTGGAACGTTGTTATCTTTGTAGATGTTGTGTATCATGAAATGGGAAATGGTAAGGCATCAACTTCCTTTAGTGGTGTGTTGTGATATCTTGGTGGAGCATGGAGATTGGAGCTTGGTGTGGATCTATGGTGGTGTCATGGATCATGGTGTTTTCTTGTTCGGACTTCTTTATAAGTAATCTGATGTTGTATTGGGTTGTGATGGCATGTGAGATCATTATATATTATCTGGTTGTCCTTTGGTAATGTATGAGTTTGGTTGTTTTGTTGACATGCATCATATAGTTGTGGATTGTTTGGTTTTTTTCTCTCATGGGAAAATCATTCCCCAAATTGTTCTCAGAGCCCTCAGAAATTATTTACAACCTTTGGTGCCTTGGGAACATTGCATAAGGCCATGTAACCCTCACTGCCTCATCAAGACAATGAGGTAGGGGTGGGGTGTTACACCCTTGACATATAAGGGGATATAAATGGCTTAGGGATATCACTAAACACTCCTATAATCTCATTTTTCCATACCCATGTACCTCTGGATGTTCTTAAATACCAACTTGTGTACTTCTATCCATGTCTGTGTACACATATCCATGTATTTTTTGGTATGCCCCGAACAACCTATACCCATGTTACCTCTATGTTATATGTCATGATTTTGAGAATGATTAATGAGGAATTTGATATGGTCACACAATATATGATATTAATAGATTTTTGGAACCATAGTTCCACCAAGGGGGGAACACATGTTGTTCATATCTGGGATACACTCCACGTCTCTTGTGATTTTCATAAAACCATAGTTCTTCCAGAAAATCGTCATCCACAAATCCATAGCCACCACAATCACTGAAAACATTAGATATGGATTAGGGAGAAAATTTTCATCATTTATAAATTGGATTCAGGATCTAAATTTATTATATATCACCATTGTCAATCTAGCCATTAGCGTATTTCATAAAAGGGAAAAACAAACACCGAAAATACATATGATTTGAATCTCATCATCCTTATCTTTCATATCTCATAGATCGTACAATCAAACATGAACCACACTCATGGTATTGATCCATGTCACAAAATAATGGTCATGAAAAAATTTAATTCAATGTATTTCATTAAATAATGAGATAAATAATGTGACTGTGATGATCATTTTATGAAATAGGGGAGAAATGAATAATCCATTAAATTAGAGGAAGGAAACATGACCATTGATCATTAATCCTTAATTCTTTGAAAGATAATTTAAAATAAATGATGGATAGGAAAAAAAAATAATCCATCATATTAAATAAATTGTTGTTGTGTGTATCATTTCAATAGGAAGAATTTATGTTTGTTTGAAAAATATTTAATAACAGTGTGGAAAAATTAAATAGAAATATTAACATTATTTTGGGATTTATCATTAACGAAGGACATTCCCATTTTTTCAATTCACATGATCCAGGTATTCTATTAGTGCAATGATTATAAATATGGTCTCTATCTAACATCAGTATCAATGACCACTTATCTAAATGTTCACAAGGTCTCTAGTGTTTTATTTGAAAACCATGAGATTATTATATTAAAATATATTTATATTTAACTAACTTACTAAGTAAAGTATATTAAAATAAATGAAATAATTATAAAATTTTATTAATTCTACATCTATGATGACTATTTCACAAAAACACCCCACACTGAAAAAGTACACATCGAACCATAGGTAAAACTCATATTCTAAACTCAATGGTTCCCTCAGAATTCTTATATGAGTCCATGATTGAGAGTTATTCTAATATTCAACAATACTATGAAAATGTGAATTTAATATAATTATATTTCATACATTTATTCTGATCTCAACAGGTCTCAGTATCATATACATTGAATGTATTTGTTAATTAATTATCCCTATATAGGAACATTACATCCCCAATAAAATTACAATAGAATAAAAAATAAATAGTGTAATCGGATCAAATATGGGTATCTTACTCCAAGGTTTCATCTAAAATATTTTTATGATTCCACTAGACATGAACTAGGGGAGTTGATCTTAAACAAATGATTCTATCTGGTTTATCGTAGATCACCACTAGGTACTGAAAAGTTATAGATTCGTCCTTTATGAATATCTCTTCCCTATCAACAACACGCCACAAGTGGTTCATGTAACTCCTCAGCCACAACATGAGGGTGATATCATGTACCTGATCCAACTATAGTGGTAGAGATAACTATTTCTTGACCTTGAAAAATATATATATTATATCTATGACTATTAAAACCAATACATATATATATATAAATCAATGAATAAATAAAATATAATCCTATATATACTAATTATAGACACCGCAATACCATGATGTGAGAACATACCACAATCCACATGATACATCTCGGAGAGATGCTCATTTCCAGAGAATCGACGATATGAGAATTCTATAAAAATAAAATCACATACAAGAGGTTATAAAAATTAGACCCCTCCCATAGAAGATAAAAATTCTTAGAAGACCACAATACTCATATATGGGGTCACACCTAGGACCACTAGGGGGCACCAAGAACCCAATTTGGACCATGCCATTATATAGATGATCTCTTACTAATGAAACATAGAACTGCACAAATATGGAATGCTAGATGCAGTATCAACACCCTATTCAAGAAGGACATGTGATTCCACAAGACCAACAAAGGGTGTAATATGACAGAGGATCACACTCCAGAATCACAGAGGGACTCAATGAACAATATCTAAGACTCATCCCCTATATGGGATAACAATACTTTTTAGTATGTCATCTATTGATTTAACATTTAGCGAATGTGTAATGGGATCACACTCAATTGATACTAGTCATACACTGAAGAATCGAAGGGATACAAACACCCAATATGGTTGAAAATGGCGTTTCTAACCAACCCTTTCTCTTCTTGTGTGTTTCATACCCACAAGGAATGTAATAACTGAGAGAAATGATATGTAAGGGGTTACACATAGTGTGTGAAGCTCGCCTCACACATTGAAAATGTATTCTTGTCATTCCTGTGTAACTCATTATGTGCCCATGAACCAACCCATGTAGAATTAGTTGTCTTTGTGTACACATTATCATATCTATGCCCATGCCCTATCTCATGCCCACCCCAATGTAACATATGATCTACATGATGTTATTTTGATCATGATTATCCCATCATGTGATAGGGTAACATGTCATTTTATATCTAACCCTCTATAGTACCCTAGAACGACACAGAGGGGACTGGGGGGGATCCCACGCATTGTGCAACATTGGGTGGAAAATAGTGTTTCAATTGATTTTAAATAACCCATGGTTCTTACCCAGAATATTCTATTACATTGTCAAATCCACCAACCTCACTGTAAACTAATCATATGAGGTTATCCAACACTTTACTTCATCGATCATAATGATTTGAGATGAAATATTCACCTAAAACACCTCTGTTGGTAAATTTATCACTATTAATCATAACTAATTATAATTGAATGCTGATGTCCATATTATATAACTCCAATTGTCTTTCTTCATTTTCAGAACACTATCCTACCCAATATACTGAATCAAAGTTGAGGTATTTCTAATCTATGCCATATAACCGTCATTTGATTATAAAAAACTGGGAATTTCAATGAACCATAGGCTAAAAAAATTCATATGATGATCATGCAATGAAAAAAGGGGAAAAACCATAGACATAATTTCTGAGGAAAAAAATGCATTATTTTTTTCATCAAATATCCTTTTTCATATAACTGATAAAATAAGGGTGATATATATTCAAATAATAATAATCCACATATATAAATCTAATATCATTGCATGTATCAATTCAATTTGTGGAATTCATATGTGATTGAACATGATTAACGAACATGATGGAAAACAGAAATAAACCTCCTACTTGGATTTTGAATTGATAATTTATAATGAATTTCTAGGTTGATATCATTGATAAGATCATAGAACTCAATCATCACAATGACTCTCTGTCTATACTAGAGTTGAGGGCATATTCCACGAAAATGTTTTCCAACGGTTTCTAGGTATCCTGGGTTTTATCATCCATCTATAATATATGTCTATAACACATATTTATAGTCATCCCAATCATTGTGTATAATAAAATAACATGAAATAAATTTATTTAATTATTTTATACATCATGTTCCAATGAATATTATTTCCCAAACACCTGAGGCTGAAAAACGTTATGACAAGCATATAGTAAAACATAGGTTAGGAATTCAGGTTAACCCTTATATTTCCAATATGGTCAATCAATTGGTGTTTCTTCCCATTTTATTGAAAAATATTCATATGAGTTATTAATATAATAATTATATTTGAAAAATTTACTCTGGGATTAATGGGCCTCGAATTTAGATGTCGTCTGAGTTCTTGGACTTCATAATATACCATATAATTTGAATTAAATAATATATATAATATCTGGGACATTTATTTATCCCCATCATTAAAAATTGCTTCTTATAATGAAAAAAATGTCTAAAAAAATGATTAGGGTACTATGATCATTTTTGGGTCTCCCACCCCCATATGCTCTCCTAATTATTATTTTTCTACTACAAGAGTCACATTAGGGGAATCAGTCACTGATGAAGGATACTATCTTGTCGATACACGATATCCACTGGTTACTAATAAAATATATATCCATACATGATGTTTAGTATGCCTCATTCATTAACCTACGACATGTCAAATACATACATCACCATCTACAACAGGTGGAAGATGTCGTTTCCTCTGTCCTGCATAGACATTAGAGATAATCAGTACACCAACTTGAAAACCATAAAAAATATTTTATTTATTTTTAATCTAAAAAATATATATATATAAATAAAAAAAAGGTAAATAGAAAACCATTTACTATCTTCAAGGACACTATGCCTCCCTCTGGTGACAACCTACCTCCTCTAATTGGATATTTCATGATGTAATTCACATTCTAGGATAATCCTATCCATGATAATTCTATCACTGGATACACTCACCCAGGAGGTCATAATAATTATGCCTCACCAATGAATGGTTACCAATCTCCAAATACCATGACACCCATATAGGTGGAAAATCCCATAACCTATAGTGGACACCACTAACCCAATCTCAAACCAACAACTACATTGGGGATTTTTTACCGATGATACCATGAACCATATAGATATTGAATATTATATGGTGGTTCAATGATATTATCAAGGAGGTAATACATTTCCAAAGAAACCCATATATGTAATAGTATGATAGAAGATTCCACCCTGGTCAAATAATGGTACTCTAATAACTCTATCTGATACTCGTACTCTATGGTGGATAAAATTCCTTTTATGTATATCTAATTCCACAAATTAACCATAAGGGAATTTAAATGGGAACAAAATCAACCTAAATTGGTCCAATGCTGAAGAAATTATTTTCTACTATCACCCTCTAAGGGGGAACACGCTGATTATAAGTGGGAAAAAAGTGTGTTCGGCAAACCCTTTCTAGGATTGTTTGGTGATTCCCTACAAATCATGTATACCTCGAGAGACATGACATGTAGGGGTCCGTACATAGAATATGGAGATCAACTCTAACTTTTCCTATGTCATCATGCCATACTTATGTACCTTTGTCCATGCCCATATAATAACCGTTGTATAATTGTTCATGTATGTGTAAACCTAGATGGGTCTCTGCCCATTCCTGCCATCCTATCAATTATATTGTATCCTCTATGATTCAACTTGACCAACCAATAGTTATTCACATATATTATGATACATATATACAGTTGGATCCATTGTAACAAAAATAGTATTCCTTCACTATATACATCTTCCAATTACAATACATTTAACATATGTTTTTTAAAATAATTAATTCTTCCTCCACATTTTATTCTGTGTTGGTGGAGCTAATATCCTCTCTAGAAAATATATATATTTCATAGGTCCTCTATTTCAATCATCTTGTTCCGAAATTCATGTTTGAATATTCTTGAAAAATTCCTTCGATGATCTATTTTTCAGAAAATATAAAAATCAGAAGAAATGAATCCACAATACATTTGATATGCCACTGATTTCCTTTCACCCTATTTACACTATGACAATATCGTTGATCATGAACGACACCCATTTCATTAATTTGTGTCATCATTAAATGGTCACACATTGATCAAATATATTCTATACCATAAAAACACAAGACAAAGGAAATGAAAGAAATGATCATGTGATGAAAATTATGAGAAAAAATTAATCCAATAAATTTTGGTAATTGACCATATACTTTGTCCATTTAGTGTCAATATTATGTCATATAATTGACAGATGAAGTGGGATTTATTAACAAACAAAATTCAAAAAATTTAAATATACGGTCGATGTGCCTATTATATATATTTTTGGAATTAATCCATGTTTGACAATGATTATGGAATATGATGGAAATAAATTTTCAAAATCTGCATTGATCTTATATCTATCGTTGGTGAAAAATAGTAGTGTTTATAACATTGATGATATCCACAATATCTGTTTGAATATCTATTCCAGATATGGTATCGATCAGACGTTTTCTATAAAGAACGCTACTCCCAACAATCTGTTAGTCTCTAGTGTTTTTAGTTCAAATTATGAGATCTTTATATAACCATGTATTCATTGGATATTTATTTGTTGTATAAAATAAAATAAAGCAATTAAATTA
Organism: Viscum album; assembly: GCA_963277665.1. Lineage (NCBI taxonomy): Eukaryota > Viridiplantae > Streptophyta > Magnoliopsida > Santalales > Viscaceae > Viscum > Viscum album. Next base: position 1,002,501,337 of record OY728121.1, on the reverse strand, counting down.
ATGTATTTATTTTTTAATTTCATTGTTATGATGAATTTATCACAAACACCCCACAATATCAGAGGTTATGTTTCACATTATGTAAATTATATATTCTGAACACAATGTTTCCCTTATATTTTTTTATCTAATCCACAATTCAAGTGTTAGTCTACTTATTAATGAAAATTGTGTGTGTGTGTGTGTGTGAATTTAATTTAATAGAAATAATTCACTCATATATCTCTGGCCCACCAGGACTCATAATAATATTTTATCTCCATGCATGGTCTCAAAAATATTGCATTTAATATCTATAATATAAATTGTTGAAAATATGAGACAATATAGGTTCTGAGAAACCATTTAATATATCAGTCATTTACAAATTATTATAGATAAATATTTGGCTTCACTCAAGCATAATGCTTAGTTTAATCTATTTAACCATAAAACATCTAATAATCCATCTAAAATTATTTTAAATTATAGGGTTAATATAAAATTTCCAAATAATGAGTTTTAAAACATGTTTTGAAATCCTTTTATTAATACTATGAAAATTATCATTGAATATTTATATTTTAAACCCTTTATGTAAAAAAATACCATTGAAAAATTTTCTATTAATATAAATTATAATACATTTGATATAATAAAAAGATTTTAAAAAATATAAATACATTTTATTCAAGAAATATCCATGGGATATACATTTCATAAACCATTAACAAATATCATAATGACAAAAACATTGTTTTAAAATTTGTTCAAATTTGAAATATAAACATTGATGTCTTCTTAAGTTATTATAAATATTAATTGACGTTATATTTTTATAGATTGTAAATATACTTTTATACCATTTATAAATTCATGAGGCCATAATAAGTATCATATTTAGTACAATGAACCCATTGAATTCATGGATTCACTCCCATTTTCTTATCATCACATTCAATACACAAGGGATTATTTTTTTATATAATGTTGGTTATATTGTATTTTCATAAATAATAATTCCACAAAGAATCCTTATGATAAAATTTTAATATTTTAATGAGAAATAAAATTCTTATCAATAAAACCTTTTCAATAACTTCTGTTACAAAATCTGTAATCGTTTATCGAAAATATGATAATCACATAATTTATAGATAATAATATTCAAATAATCATGTGAATGGAATAATAAAAGTTATAAATGTGATTGTAAGTACATGAATGAAATTTAATTATTAATTATATTTTATGTACAAAACTATTAAATTGTTTTGGATTTGAAATTTATAATTATGATTTTTTTTGTTATTTGTTGTCTTCAAAACCTGCTTGAAAATTGCAATGAATATTAATGAATAATATCATTTTGAAAAGTGTTTTGAAATTAATAGAGGCGCGATAAAACTAAATTTATCCTATTATATATATATATAAATGAAATTAAATATCCCTATCAATAATTTTTTTAGAAAACATGAAAAATATACTTTATAAATAGTAATTCCCTTAGAAATTTTTATTTCAGAGAAATATTATTTAAAGTGAAATACAGTATTATGTATGGACATAAAGATAATTCAAGCTTCATGAAAATATAACGTTCCTTACAGTAATTTTATATGAAACAAAAATTTAAATTAGACTATGTAATTTTCACAACATCCATCACACCCTCATATAGAACCCCAAATGTGAAATTTTAAATTGGTTTTACATGTGTGTTACATTTGAATGGAAACATATTATGTAGTTGAACCTAAATTATTATATATATATATAATATAATAAGAAATATTTCTAGTATAATTCTGTATAATAACATTTATATATATATCTTACTATTCATATCCCTTGACATTGGGATGAATATTGTTCATTTATATAGCCATCCAACTAGATAATTCGGATAATGAGATGATCACAAAATTATAATTACAAAAAAACATCCAATATTAATGTCGATCATTAGTTGGATTATGAAGGAAACCTGTAAAACACACACATATATATATTCCAAATTTTACAATGGAATATAATTAATAGTAAAAATATGATCATGGGACACCTAAAATGAACTCTAAATTATATCTAAATTTATATATGTTTTTTTATAATTAGTTATTTATATTTATAAACATTTTTTATGCATCTGGGTATCCCGGGGATGAATAAAACACATTTAAATCTATATTGGATATGTAATTGAAGAAAATGGACATTTATTTTGAAAAACTAGAAAGAATGATATTGGTAAAGATAATAGATGTGGGCTTCATCATGTGCATATTAATTTGATGAGGTCAATGATAAATATATGGGGAAGGGTTAGAATGGTTATTTTTATAACATAGGATTCATTGAGTTTGATCTATCCTTGTGAATACCTATTTTGACTAGATAGAGAATGTAGATGAAAATGAATTAGGAAATTCACACATGGATGAAGATGGAACCAACCTTTTATGTATAAGAATATAGTGAGTATTTCATTTCGTGTTTACATGATTGAAGAGAAACCAATGAGATAAGAGATGGATGTGATGTAAAGAGATATTTTATGGCATGTGAGTTGTACCTAAGTCCTTTCAAAAATTTATTTTCCAATATGTGGATAAGATCCATAAATATCTTACACATCAGAAAGAGGCAAGGGACAAGGCTTATGGTGATTGGAACATATAAATAGCACTCTCAAACTCCCCAAAATGTTCTTTCCTCACCTACATAGCCCACATCTGGCAACCAAAATGCTCCATGTGCACACAATGTTCATTCCAATGAATGCTTAGTTGGTGATTTGTGCAGTTAATCTTACACTATAACATATGTAGCTACCAAGTTCGACCTTTCCACTGTGGTTAACCATGTGAGACCCAAATTTTGGATGAGGGTTCCATAGTTGTCTATGGATTAGTCAATTTTGTAAAATTGTTATATTTTAAATTTTATAATAAAATAAATATAAAATCAATGTAATTTAAAATATTATGTAAACATTTATTTCGACAATTTAACCCCCATTAAAGTTATCACACATATTATTTTACAACAAACTATTTTATAAAATTTTATTAAACAAAGTTCACTCAAAATTTATATAGATGATAAATTCTACCACCCCTATGGTAATTTCACTCTCAAAATTATCTTTCATACTTAAGGAAAATAAGGTATTTTTTCATAGTATAGGTAAATAAGGATCATAAATGTAACACCCCGATATTTTATGAGAAATATTCCTTTTAATTTTATTAATGTCTTGTGTTGTACGTTACAACAAACGACTCTTGCACAACATGCAACCCTAATTTGGCTGCATTACACGCAATCACGACCTTCCCCGATAGCATGTGTAGTACGCAATACCGAGTTTTACTAAACAAGATATTATTATAATATTATTATGAACTAGCCGTTATGAATACTAATACCCACTTTTTGAAATTTTATAAATTTTATCTTTCAAAATTTACTTCATTATTGGACTCAGAATATCGAAATTAGCTTAGGGTGAAATTTTGGTACATTCCGAATAACTATCATTTCCTGATGAATATTGAAAATTACTAAATTTTAATTAAAAACTACCTTTTTAATCGAAATAATTAACAGTAATATATTCTTAATTTTAGTGGTTTTAAAGTATATTTTGAATATATTATAACAATTTAATACAATGTTGATCATTGGATGTAATTTCACATTTAAAACAGACATAAACAAGTGTCAATCTTTTGATAGTTATTATCTCTTAAGAAAATGCTATTTGTTTTGAAGATGGGAATTAATTTTTAAATTAATTAATGCAACTGATATGTTTTGAATTTGGTAAAATAGACATCATTTTTGAGTTCATAATATCAAATATAGCTTAGGCCTAATTTTTGGTATTTTTCTGGAAACTTTCATTTTTTGATTAAAAGTGAAACCACTAAGTGGTAGTTAAAAAAATGAATTTTTCATAAAACATAATTTTACCGCTTCTGTGAGTGGAATTTCAAAAATATGAGAGACACAGTTGATGTCAGTAAGTAAAATGTGGTTCAATGTGATGAAAATAATTTTTGGTGAATAGTAACTTTATACTTTTTTTTACCACGGTTAAAAGTAAATAGGGTAACTAATGGTAAAAATGATATTATTATTATTACCCTAAAACCTGTCCTAATTCTATTGGATAGGTGTAATTAGACCAAAAACAACATTAGGATTAAAATATGACCATTTATGCCCACTTGGATTAGATGAAGACATTTATTAATATTTAATTCAAAGTAGTGTTAAAAGAGTTAAAATCAAAGTTTTTTTACTAAAATTTTTTTAATATAGGTTTATACATAAGATAAATTGTATTGTAAATATTCCTTAGAAAGATAATAATATTTCCTACATAATGATATTTTATTTTTAATTTTTATACATTATATAATTTAATTTATTTATGACACAATGATGATGCAGTAATTACCATAATGGTGAAAAATTAGAATAATTGATATTATAAATACCGAAATAAATATAATTTGAGACTTTTTATGAATTAAACTGATTTTCTAGGTTACAATGACATGTTAGGATAGATTTAATTAACATTGGTTGAAGTAATCATTCTGTTATGAGTTTCATAAAAATCAATTACTAAATAGTGTCAAAATTGACATAAAATAGTTTTTAAACCAAATATTATATTATTGATTTTTATTTTATTCCTAAAAATATAAGGATCTGACAAGATACATATATCATGATAGGTGTATCATTAATGGACCAATTGGGGGGTCTCTTGGTTGTATATGGTATGTTTATGAACTATATAATATAAAAATACAAAGTGACACGGTAAATGTCAATCTAATTAACTATGAATTAAAACTAAAAGATAAGGTTAATATATTGACCTAAACTTGTCTAAATTCTATTTTATGACATTATTTCAACCCATCCACCCCTTAGCTTCGAAATAACTCAATTCAGAGCTATTAATAATCGAATATGACTTTATAATAAAATATTATTTTTAGTTATTCCAAAGGTGCCCCTCTCCTCCCTTATAAAAGGGCACCTCCTCCCCCTCTTCCACACACCACATTGAGCCTTCAAGATCGGCCAAACCCTTCCAAATTCTATTATCCACTTCCCTAGAAACATCCTATAGGTCCTGGTCTTCTTTAAAAACCAATATTAGTGCCCTAAGTGGAGGACTCAAAGAGGCGCTTCAAAGAAGGGGTAATGTCTGTTACCGATTCTTTCATGTTTATTTCTTCTTGAACTTCTTCTTCTTAGGTTGTTTCATTATGAAGTAATTGAATCAGTATCATTCATATACTGATATGTTATTATAATTATGTAACAACCATATTTCACCATCTATCCACCCTACAGAAATCGAAAATCACCGCGCGTGCGTACGTACGGAATACCATCTCCACGCCGTGGTGTAATCTATTTTCCACCACCACCTTACTTGGATGGGTATAATGGTGTACATAATAACTATATATGATTATTGTAAAGTGATATTTATTCTGAAATAGTATACATACACTCCAATAAAATTCCACGATCATGATAAGGATATCATCGCTTGTGCGTACGTACAGACTACTGTCTCCATGACGCGATGTGATTAATTCTCCACGTTAACCATTCATGAATGATTATAAAGTATATATAATAAGTAATAATGAAATATATGACATAATAATGATACTGGATTTATGTTTATATATATTTATGTCATCTACTTAATTCCATTCAACTCAATAAGGAAACAAAAACAGCTTTCATGTGTACGTATGGCCTACCGTCTCCATGAACGGTGTATTTCTTTCCATTTACTGATATATTATATATATATATATTATGAATATATATAAATAATTTTTTATATTTTGTAATTAAGTCATCATGATCTATGTAATCATATGAATAATTACAAGTCAAAACACGAACGACAAATGAAACGATTTTACCCAAAACTCTCTTTAACATTGAATTTACAAAAGAACGGGTAAAATAAAGTCATAAGTTAACCATATATGATATCATAACAATTATTATGATTTTTTAATAAGTCAATGACATTATATAAACCATTATACAGGAGGTTCGGAAACATACAAAGAAAATCGGACCTAAGGTAAGGGATAATTATTCCAATCTCATTCTTATCTGAGATTGCTTATTCGTAAGTATTTATTGGGGTTATGATTATTATCCATGTCCATATGTTCTCAAAATGTTTTCATAAAATGTTTACTTTTCTTCCATGTATGTTTAATGTCGTTTTTACCCTTTTCCACTTTTACCACATCGTATGGAAGGAATCATTCTTTTACGAGGTACTTTTTTTACTTTTCTGGAAAACGTACTAGAAAAATGTTTTTTTTAACTTATACAGAATAAAATAATTTTTAATGATTTATAATGCCTTATTTTCATGAAGCTTCCTCAAAAAGATTTTATGAATATTTTCAGAAAATTACTTTTCATTTAAAATTCCATGGCCATTTGTGAAAAGAAAATGATATTGAAGAAGAAAGGATATTTTCCTCAAGAATTTATTTCAAGTGTTTTATCAAAACCATTTTCCATCTAAGATGAAATCATTTAATATGTATATGTTTCAAGTATAATGTATATATGATATACATGTTTTAACTTTTGTTATTATGAAATGATATCCATTTCTTTTATATGGATTATGTGGTGATGGGATGATTTTTATGAAACCCATTTTATTTATTGGGTTATTTTGAATGATGTATGTTTATTTTTTGGCACAAGTAAGAATGATTTCATTATGAGATATGGGGGACCTATATCTCCCTCCGATGCATTATGTAAAGATTTATTTCTCATGAGACAGACATGGCTCGAATGGCAAGTTAAACCGGTTCAGTAATACAGGACTAGAACGAGAAGCGAACTCGATTCAGAAAGAGACTTTGTCCACTAAGATGGTCTCGTCAGCAATGCCTTGGCTACTATGGAAATGAAGACATTTTTATAATGGTTTCCACAATTACATGTTTTAATCCCATTCTATTTTATCATGATTAATGTTTCTTTATGATATATGTTTTACGTACTTCAATGTTTTATCTCATTGCTCAAGAACATTATGTTCAAGTTTTTTAGCTCAAATGTATATGATTTGTTTTATTTTATCCATGATTACACTTACTGAGCATTTGAGCTCACCCTTTATATGTATTCTTTTCCACAGGATATAAAGAATGTTTTTAGGTTAAAAAAGGGGAAGATCGATATGAGAGATGTTGAAGATCTTTCAACAGGATTAGATGTTTATATTCCGAGTTTCCAAAGACACTAAACTATTTCGGTCCTTGTGTGTCTGTTTTTGTTATGTATTAAGTATTCCACAAAAGTAATATAATGTCCATATACGTCAGGCTTCGGGTCTCTACAGTTTGTATCAGAGGAATGTTTTAGTCAACCTTTGGAAACTAGGATGTGAGAACTTTATTGAGATCCCTAGAGATATTTCTATGGTATATCTAGGGATGTCCCTAAGGTTAAGTATAAGTATAGGTTATAGTACTAGAATTACATTAACCCAATTTGTTAGATATTTAGGGAAATCCCCCTTTACTATGTTGTTTTCCCTAGCATGATTTCTTTATCTCACACTATTCTTTTTGGGTTTTAGAAAATGGATGGAAACATGAAGATTCACGATAATGGAGGATATGACAGACAATGGAATGATATTCTTCATGAGAAACCAAATGAAACGTGATCTGGAAGTCCAAACATTGTTATTATGACTAATCAACAATCTCATAATATGATCAATAATCTTAACTTTGGTATATTTCCCGACTCAGATAATAATAGAAAGATGGAGTTTCATGATGATCATAAAGGAAAGAAAGTTCAATTTCCCTCATGTAAATCATGAGGGAAGAGGCATCAGGGATATTCTTTAAAAGGAACTAGAAGATGCTTTGGGTGTGGAAAAGAAGGACACAAAGCTAGTAAGTGCAAAGGAAAAGGATCAGTTAACACCATGGATAAGGATATTGGTATTTCTACGACATCAACAATGATTATATGTTTTAAATGTGGAATGTACGAGCATTATGCAAACCAATTACCTAATGGAAAATCTCATGAAGAGAATTAGCATGGTCATATGGGTAGTATTAATGTGGATGATGATGAGGAGACTACAAATGATATATGAGCTGAAAGTTGTGTTGATGCTTAGTCAATTGTTTTAGAAGGTAGTGGAATGGTTGTATGTTTATCGAGAGTTATGTTTTATAGTTAATGGTATTATGGAATAAAGAATCATCTAAGGATTGATACACTATTGTTTTTACTAAATGTATTTGAAATTAGATGATGAATGGTACCAGTAACCATGGAAGGTTATTCAGATATTTTTATAAAGTAGATGATATGTGCATAATGAAGGAATAAGAATATAATGATATGTTTGATTGTATTCATGAGCTCAGGATTGATATAAGGACTAAGTGATATCATGGTTTGAGTATATAGAATATTGAGGATTTTTGGTATGTGGAAAGTGTTAACTTTTAACTACATTCATGTTTTCACTAAGGTTCAATGGGTATTCATTTTTCAGGAGAATACATGATTAAGGCCTTCAAATGTTTGGAATGTGACCAACAAGACATATCTTATGATATATGGGGATCAACAATGGTATTAAATCTCTAGTAATCATTTTCACTATATTATGAGAGTGGACTGTAGTATTATTGATAAGCCTAAAGATTGGAATGGATTATGTTGGACATAAGTTAGTATTGTTTAAGGATATATGTTTTTTTCGATATTATTGATGGGATGTTATAGTAATATAGTTTTAGAAAAAGGACAACCTGCAGGACGGGCGACAGCCCATCACGTTGGACAAGGCTGTGGGAATCGAACCCACAACCGAAGTGCGACATGCCTTTATCACCTACCACTGGCCTACTGGAAATTCCTTGGTTGGTAGAAACTAGTGTTATTTTATTAAGTGGTATGATATATGAAGTATAAGTTCATTTTTGGAACCATATACAATTAATCTAACCATAAGATGCACTTATAACTATTTCTAACCATTTATTTGAAACAGATGGAATGACCCAATCTGCTAACACATCATGAATAACAAATTCAACTTCATTTCATTAAGGGATGAAGTGTAAATTGTTCAATTCACAAACAACATTTAAATTGTACCAAAATCATGTAAGTATTTATTTTAATTCATCATCTTTAGGGAAATGATCTTGAAAACCAAAAATGTTGTCCTAGTTCCCTTATATCTGATGAATCAGATGGTACCTTAGATCATCACAAATCTATAGCTTTGTGATTTTTGGCTTTTTTCATAGCCATGTTCTCTACCACTCTCCATCAGAACATGATGGTTAGGTTTCTCTTCCATATCCATATTTTCACCTATGTTCTCCTATGTGGAAACCCAGTGATTAGTGAATTTGGGTAACCGTTATGTTACATACATTAGTTTTTAAATATTGGTTTTGGTATTCCTTTTTACAATGTGGGTTTCTATTAAAGAAACTTTCAAGTAGTAAACCACTTATAACCCCGACGAATTTTGAGGGCGAAATTCATTTTATGGGGGGTAGAATGTAACACCCCGATATTTTATGAGAAATATTCTTTTTAATTTTATTTATGTCTTATGATGTACGTTACAACAAAGGAGTCTTGCAAAACACGCGACCCTAACTTGGCTGCATTACACGCAATCGCGACCTTCCTCGATAGCATGTGTAGTACGCAATACTGAGTTTCACTAAACAAGATATTATTATAATATTATTATGAACTACCCGTTATGAATAGTAATACCCACTTTTTGAAATTTTATAAATATTATCTTTCAAAATAGACTTCATTTTTGAACTCGGAATATCAAAATTATCTTACGGTGAAATTTTTGTACTTTTTGGATAACTATCATTTTCTGATGAATAGTGAAAATTACTAAATGTTAATTAAAAAAAACCACTTTAATCGAAATAATTATTAGTAATAAATTTTTAATTTTAGTGGTTTTAATTTATATTTATAATATATTATTACAATTTAATACAATTTTGTTCATTGGATGTAATTTCACATTTAAGCCAGACATAAACAAGTGTCAATCTTTTGATAATTATTATCTCATAAGAAAATGATATTTGTTTTGACGACGGGTATTATTTTTTAAATTAATTAATGCAACTAATATGTTTTGAATTTGGTAAAATATAAATAATTTTTTATTTCATAATATGAAATATAGCTTAGGCCTAATTTTTGGTGTTTTTCTAGAAACTTTCATTTTTTTTATGAATAGTGAATCCACTAAGTGGTAGTTAAAAAAAACGAATTTTTCATAAAACTTAATTTTACCGCTTCTGTGAGTGGAATTTCAAAAATCTGAGACACATGGTTGATTTCAGTAAGTAAAATGTGGTTCAATGAGATGAAAATAATTTTTGGTGAATAGTAACTTTTTACTTTTTTAACCACGGTTAAAAGTAAATAGGGTAATTAAGGGTAAAAATGATATTATTATTATCACCCTAAACATGTCCTAATTCTATTGGATAGGTGTAATTAGACCAAAAACTATCTTAGGAATAAAATATGAACATTTAGGACCACTTGGATTAGATTAGAACATTTATTGTTATTTAATTCAAAGAAGAGTTAAAAGAGTTAAAATCAAAGTTTATTTACTAAAACATTTTTTATATAGGTTTATACATAAGATAAATTCCATCGTAAAAATTAATTATAAATCTAATATTATTTCCTACATAATGATATTTTATTTATATTTTTTAGAGATTAAATAGGATAATTTATTTATGACACAATGATGATGTAGTAATTACCATAATAGTAAAAAATTAGAATAATTGATATTATAAATACCCAAATAAATATAATTTGATGCTTTTTATGAATTAAACTAATTTTATAGGTTAATATGACTTGTTAGTATTGATTTACCTAACTTTGGTCGAAGTAATAATTCTGTTATGAGTTTCACAAAAATCAATTACTAAAAAGTGTCCAAATTGACATAAAATAGTTTTTAAAACAAATATTATATTATTGATTGTTATTTTATTCCTAAAAATCTAAGGATCTGCCAAGATACTTATATTATGATAGGTGTATTATTAATGGACCAATTGGGGGTCTCTTGTATGTATATTGTATGTTTATTAACTATATAATATAAAAATACAAAGTGACATGGTAAATGTCAATCTAATTAACTAAGAGTTAAAACTAAAAGATAAGGTTAATATAATGACCTAAACATGTCTAAATTATATTGTATTAGAGGATTTCGACCCATCCCCACCTTAGCTTCTAAATAACTCAATTCGGAGCTATTAAATACCGAATATGACTTTATAATAAAATATTATTTAGTTATTCCAAAGGTGCCCCTCTCCTCCCTTATAAAAGGGCACCTCCTCCCCCTCTTCCTCACACCACTTTGAGCCTTAAAGCTCGGCCATCCCCTGCAAAATTCTCTTCTCCACTTCCATAGAAACATCTTATATGTCCTTGTCTTCTTCAAAAACCAATTTTAGTGCCCTAACAGGAGGACTCAAAGAGGCGCTTCAAAGAAGAGGTAATGTTCGTTACCGATTCTTTCATCTTTATTTCTTCTTCCACTTCTTCTTCTGAGGTTGTTTAATTTTGAAGTAATAGCATCAGTATCACTCATATAATGATATTTTATTATAATTATGAAACAACCCTATTTCTCCATCTACCCATCCTACGGAAAACAAAATCACCGCGTGTGCGTACGTACAGAATACCATCTCCACGCTGTGGTGTAATCTATTTTCACCCACCACCGTACATGGATGGGTATAACGGTGTACATAATAAATATATATGATTATTGTAAAGTGATATTGATACTGAAATAGTATACATACACTCCAATACAATTCCACAATCATGAGAATGATATCATCGCTCATGCGTACGTACGGACTACCGTCTCCACGACGTGATGAGATTCATTTTCCACATTAACCGTTCATGAATGATTATAATGTATATATAGTGAGTAATAATGAAATATAGGACCTAATAATGATACTGTATTTATGTGTATATATATTTATGTCATCTAATAAATTCCATTCCACTCAATAAGGAAACGAAAACAACGTTCATGTGTCCGTACGGCCTACTGTCTCCATGAACGTTGTATTTCTTTCCATTTACTGATCTATTATATAGATGTATATTCTGAATATATATAAATCATTTTTTATATTTGGGAATTAAGGAATCATGATCCAAGTAATCATATGAATAATTACAAGTCAAAACACGAATGACAAATGAAACGATTTTACCCAAAACGCTCTTTAACATGGAATTTACAAAATAACGGGTAAAATAAAGTCATAAGTGAACCATATATGAAATCATAACAATGAGTATGATATTGGAATAAGTCAATGACATTATTTAAACCATTATACAGGAGTTTGAGACACTAACGATGCAAATCGGACCTAAGGTAAGGGATAATTATTCCAATCTCATTCTTATCCGAGAATGTTTATTGGTAAGTATTTACTGGGGTTATTATTATTATCCATGTCAATATGTTCTCAAAATGTTTTCATAAAATGTTTACCTTTCTTCCATGTATGTTTAAAGTCATTTTTACCCTTTTCCACTTTTACCACATCGTATTGAAGGAATCATTCTTTTATGAGGTACTTTTTTTACTTTTCTTGCAAAAGTACTAGAAGAATGTTTTTTTAACTTATACGGCATAAAGTAATTTTTAATGCTTTATAAAGCCTTATTTTCATGAAGCTTCCTCAGTATGATTTTATGAATATTTTCAACAAAGTACTTTTCATTTTAAATTCCATGGCCTTTTGTGAAAAGAAAAATTTTTTGAATAAAAAAGGATATTTTCCTCAAGAATTCATTTCAAGTGTTTTATCAAAACCATTTTCCATCTAAGATGAAATTATTTAATATTTGTATGTTTCAAGTATAATGTCCCAATGATTTACCTGTTTTCACTTTTCTTATTAGGAAATGATATCCATTTCTTTTATATAGATTATGTGATGATGGGATGATGTTTATGAAACCCATTTTATTTATTGGGTTATTATGAATGATGTATGATTATTTTATGGCACAAGTAAGAATGATTTAATTGTGAAATGGGTGGGACCTATATCTCCCTCCAATGCATTGGGTAAAGATTTATATCTCATGAGATAGACATGGGTGGAACAGCAAGTTAAACCGGTTCAGTAATACAAGACTGGAACGAGGATTGAACTCGATTCAGAAATGGACTTTGTCCACTAAGATGGTCTTGGAAGCAATGTCTTGGCTACTATGGAAATCATGACATGTGTCAAATGGTTTCCACAATTACATGTTTTACTCCCATTCTATTTTATCATGATTAATGTTTCTTTATGATATATTCCTTACGTACTTCCATGTTTTATGTCATTGCTCAAGAACATTATGTTCATGTTTTTAAGCTCAAATGTATATGATTTGTTTTATTTTATCCATGCTAACCCTTACTGAGCATTTGAGCTCACCCATTATATGTTTTCTTTTCCCCATGATATAAAGAATGTTTTTAGGTAAGAAAACAAAAGGGGAAGATCGATATGGGAGATGTTGAAGATATTTCAACAGGATTAGATGTTTATATTCCGAGTTTTCAAAGACACTAAACTATTACGGTCCTTGGTGTCTGTTTTTGTTATATATTAAGTATTTCGCAAAAGTAATGCAATGTACATGTACGTCAGGCTTCGAATCTCTACAATAAAATTTTTATATTCTAATCAGTTTTCTAGAATTTAATTTTTTTTAGAAAAATAAAACAACAAAATTTTAAATTTTCCTGAAGTAGAATTTTCCAAATAAAAAAAATATTCTTATCCATTAATAGGATTCCAAATTTTAATCTCTATAACTTTACCCCATTATTATATACTAAATACATTATGAATTTTTATTTATAAAAAGATACTAAAAAATATATATTCCATTACAAACTTGAGGATCACTTTGTTATATTATTCATATGACAATGAAAAACCATGAAATATATCAGAGTTTAAAAATACCTATAAACAAAAATCTTACATCACTCGAGTAGATCCTTAATTGAAAAAAATCCTTAAAACTACTAATTATTATACAAAAATAATATTAAAATATAGGGTGAGAATTTAATATATCAGTAAGGGTTTAAAGACCAAGTTTAAAATAATTTTATTAAAACTATTACATATTCCTTTAAAAACATTCATGTGCCATTATTTACATTAAAAATTAATATTGGATAACAATTACAATTATATAAAATAAATTAATTTAAAATAAATAAATAATTTTACAATAAATATAACAGTGTGATTTTATAGAAATATTGATTATAAATAATTTTCATAAACAAAAAAGATACATATAACAAATATAATATATTTTTTCTCAAAATGTATTGAAAAAAGAAATATATAATTGAATTTTCTAACAAACAATTAAAATTTTAATTTGATTATAATAATTTATTGTGGAATGAAACCATATATTGAAATATATAAAAATATATAAGGCAACAAGAGTAATGAATTTTATGATAATAACCACTTTTAGGTCATGGGTTCATTCCCAATTCCACATCAACACAATCGATACCCATGTTTTATGTTAAAAAAAATTATCTAGGGTCTTATATTTTTATATTATTACCACTAAAATCCATTTATAAAGCAATAGAAATTATTTTCAAGAGAAAATAATTTTATAAATCATACACATTTATAAAAAAAATTCTTTCATAAAATGTCATAATTTCATAAAAAAGATGTGAAACTCATTATTTATAAACAATACATTGATAATAATACATATAATGTAGTTATTTAAATTATACATATGCATATACAAATATGAATCAAATGTAAATATTATTTATAGTTTATGACCAAAACTATGTTCATGCATGAAATTGAAAAAATTTAAATTAAATTATAAATATATAAACTGATGACTTTGAATCCCACTTAAAAATTATAAATTTAATAATTTTAATAATATATTTTTTAAAATAGTTTCAAAATTAATATAGTTATCATATCAATAAATTTTTACCTTTAGATGGTATAAATTTTAAATCAAATATCCATTATAATAGGGGTTTTGAAAAAAACATGACATATTGCTTTAAAATATTCTAATTCCTTTATATTTGGTTTTTTATAATATATATATTCTAGAATTAATATATACTCCTATATAGTGTTTTAAAATAATAAAATTTTCATAAATATTTATTTATCATTTCATTCATTTCGATGAAACAAATTTGAAAGAATCCTAAATAATTTTATTCATTTCCATCACTTCCAATTACAAACCATAAAATTGGAAAGTATAACTATAGTTAATAGGTGTGTAACATTCGATGGAAAACTTCTTATAGGGATGAACTTATAATTTTTTGTTATATATAATATAATAGGGTATTTCTATTTTATGAATATCTAATCATAGTACAAATATATTATTAATCATCACCCATGACAAACGGAAGTAGAATGCGTTCATATATACTTGGTCAAGAAGATGCATCAGATCAATAGAATATCATAACGTATTAATTACTGAAAAAAATCTAACACGAAACTATGTGATAATTTTATTTAGGATAATTTTTGGAATACATATATATATATATATATATATATTAAAGTGAATATAGATACATATCCACACTAAAACTATTATATTAAAAACATAAAAATAACGAACATGGGAGATCTATGATGAATTGTAGACGATCTCTAGAATTAAAAATGATTTTTTTAATTTATTTTATCAATTTAAAATTTTTTTCAATGAAACAATGTTTCCCAAGGAATATGACATCAATTAAACTATTTATCTCAATGTTCAGTGATTAAATTGAAATGAAATGGGACGTTATGAAAATTATTGTTTTAAGAGTCATGTAAATCTTCCCTAGAAAATGGCAAGGGAGCCAGGCCAATAGTATATGATCACAACTACTGTGGTTGATGTTCAAAATGATTCAGTGGAATGTACATTAATTTTCATCACAAACATAGCCAATTATAAATTTTATTACTAGATCATCACATTATTTTATATATTCCCAGCATTCTAAGAAAATTTGACATTTCCCATTGGGTTTAACAAAGCAATTGTGTAACAACACAAATAAATAAAGATTAAGACATTTTTATATTTATTAATATTTTTACATTAAATATTATGTTTAATTTAATGGGGACACTATGTTCAATGTTGTACCCGATACACAACAACAGATTTCTTGGAAATCTTACGTTGCACATTAATATTATAAAAATATTATATTAAATGGTATTTAATGCCTAGAAGTTATAATGTAGGGAAGGAAAATAACTAACTATTATTTGATTATACATGTTTGTTAAATGTTTTTACAAAAGATAGAGGCTTAAAATGTGATTGAATATAGTTTTAGGCATAATTTACTTTAAAAGGCCAATTTATCACATTTTTATGTATAACCACCATTAAATATTTTTTTGTCACTTTTATATGTTCTATTTGACAAAATAAATTTCTTTTCTAGACTTGGGATTTCAAAAAATTTTATTGGATAATTTTTGGTATTATTCTGATAAAATTCATTTTTAATGAATAGTGAAAAATATTACAATAAAATTTAAAAATTCTTTTTAATATAATTTATTTATATGGTTAGGTTATTTTTTTAGTTAGTTTTAAAGTGTAATTGGAATATATTTTTATCATTTAATTCAGTGGTTGTCAATGGATTGAATTTCACTTTGAAATTAGATATAACAAGTGACAATCTTTTGATTGATATTGTTTCATAAAAACACGCAATTTGTTTTGACAACAGGAATTAATTATAAAATTAATTAATTCAACTTATATGTTTTGAATTTGGTAAAATAGGCATCAATTTTGAATTCAAAATATCAAATATATCTTAGGCTGTTTTTTTGGTATTTTTCTGAAGAACATCAATTTTTGATGAAGAGTGAAACCACTTACTAGTATTTAAAAAACTAACTTTGTCATTTAAATGAATTATTACCGCTTCAATGAGTTGAAATTCAAAAATATTACATATTTGGTTGTTATTAGTATGTAAAATTTGGTTAAATAAGATGAAAATATTTTTTGTGAATAGTATCTTTTTATTTTTAATTACACCAGTTAAAGGTAAATAGGGCAATTCAAGGTAAAATGAATATTATAATTATTCATAACTACCTTAAAACTTGTCCTATCCTTATTGGATGAGTAATTTGCGACCAAGGGTATCCTTGTGTTGATTTTGGGACCCCATGGGTCCACATGGGAGTGATAATAACACTTTAGATTAATTATTTTCACGTAAAGACAAATATGACATAATCAAATACCTTTTAATAAATCAATTTTTACATAGGGTTATATAAGAAGTATATTTGAATAAAAATATTAATTGAAAAGATAAAAATATTTCCATTATTATGGAATTTTTTTATAATTTTTATACATCAAATAAATTAAATTATTTATGAGACAATAATGATGATGTATTTACCTCATTAACAAATGATTGAAATAAATAAAATTATAAATATTAAAATAATATCCAAAACCTATCCAATTCTTATTGGATGATTTTATTTCTACCATTAGTCATCTTATCTTTGACTTTAATTATTTATTGATCTTTGGAAACTGAATATATGTTTATAATAAAATAATTGTTTCAACCATTCCTAAACTGCCCATCCTCTCTCTAGTAAAAGGAGACCACTTCTAAACAATTCAACACACCTCTCAAGCCATTTGGATCGTCCAACCTCTACCCAATTAATCTCCCTACATCCCTCTATTCCACCTAGAATCCTTAACATAGGCATAAGTCACTTTAATAAGTCCTTTTGGATCAAACCAAAGTTAGTTACCCAAATTAAAGTTAACAATTTCTCTTAAATTAGTTTCTTTTATTTTACTTATCCAACCCATAAAATCTTTTTATTCCATTATTTTAAAACAACACCAGAATACTCAATATACTAGGATGTTGTTATGATAATTATTTTATCTACACTTACACACACCTACATCTAATGGGTGAAAAACATAATGTTTTTGGTGATGGAAAACTAATGTCCCATGAAATGATGATTGTTCAATTATCTAATACTGCCTCTCAATGTGGACCTTAAAATGGAATTGTATTTATATATGATATATATTATGTTTATGTTTTATTTATTCTTCTGTTTTTTTAATTTATATCAGACCATTATGGTTTCCATTTTGGGTAAACGGGATAATTTCATTAGAGGAAGTATGAACTACCACCCCTCAAAGTGATATGACTAGTTCATTCCATACATGAGATGTATAAAGGATAATTTTAATGATATTATATATTATATTATACTGGAATTATAATATAACTATGTATCATTATTTTTTAAATTCCATTAAAATAATTAATGGAAATGGAAAAAGTGTTCATGTGTACGTACGACTTACGTCTCCATCAGCTGTGCATTTTATTTCATACCTCTAAATGTTACGTACTATTATAAATACATGTGAATACTAGATATATATGACATATAGGACATATAAATCATGAATATAATTCTAGATATAATGACCTTTTGGTCACATTAACATAATTTAATTATAAGAAGTCTATTTTTAACTCAAGTACCAAATATCAACAAAACGACTGTTATTAAATGAAATGAATATATAATGTATATAACATGGTAATAAGTGATATAATAGGGAAAATAAACTTGAAAAAGGTTATGATGAAAAGAGTAATTATTTTTAGATTATTATTCAGGAAATTAAAAAATGAATGGGTCATGTCGGACATGAGGCAAGGGACTTCGTCTAAATCTCCTTTCATTGAGGCATATTTTGTTTGTTATATAAACAAGTTTCTTTTATACAGTGTATAAACCACTTTGAATTTCAATTTTATTCAAATGAAATATTTTCTCTATGAATCATTTTACTGAATGTCAAAAAGGAATGTTTCTTTTAACATAAGCTGTGAAAGCAACCTTTTCCACCGTTGTGAGTATTATTTTATCATTGGCATCCTAAGCAAGCAGTAAGGTTTTTAAAAGAAAATAAATATCATCTACTCTTTTACATAGTTTGATATTAAAAATGGTTTTGATAATGGATTTCATATTTCAATATATTTAAGTGATATATTGTGATTGAATTATGGAAATTTTTTCTTTCCTTTTTTATTTGTTCTATGTGATTTGATTTTATAATGGTACTTGGACCTTTGGTGAGTGGTTACGTGACGAAAAAACTGTTAGGTGGTGCCATGATAAACCTAGATGTGTGGTTAGGTTATAATCTCGGGTGCATTGGGCATGGAAGTCAGTCATATGGCTATTCCATTTAGTGATATGTGTGGAAGTCGACCTTATGGTTATTCCATTTAAGTATGTTGATGTCCCAAGTTACCATTATATATTATGTGTTCTTTATATATGTTTTATGGTAATCTTTTAGTTACAAAAAGATATGTAATGATCTTTTTTATAGTGAAGAGTATTTACTACATCATAAATGTGAAAAGTATTACTTATGATAAAGTATTCACAGTTTACTTGTTGTTTTGAAAAACTAATAGTTTTCCTTCTTTGTGTATCCCTTACTATGCTTCTTATGATCATCCCTAGTTTTGAAATGTTTATTCACAAGACATAATGAATAATAGTATCAAGGATGGGATCATGGAAAAGTCATGATGTCTAAAACATGGAACTCGACATGGCTATTTTTTTCAAGAGTTTTTATTTTGTGAAAAAATGGAAACTGAATAAATGTGTCTACTAGTATTTATGAAATGTAATGTAGTAGTTATGGCCTAATTCTCTAAAACTCTAAAACTGAAAAGATTATAAATGATAATTATTTTTTTAATTCAATATTATGTAATGTTTTAAGGTAATTTCCTTTAAATTGACAGTCATAAATAAAAAAGGATGTCTCATTTGAAAGAATGATATGTCTATAGATTCTCTTAATGAAACATAAACATAGGGTAATTTTTTAACTATTCATGATTCATATGAATGGAGTCAATATAATCATGGGAATGGATTTGATTTCAAAATATTATGTAAAAATTTATATGAAGAAGATTAAAATTCCCATTTGAGTGGAATAAGAATAATCACATAACCTTATATTTGAATCTTCATCACCATATTCATATCTAAATCATACCACAATAACTTTAATGAATTAAATCCGTGGGGAATAATGGAAAAAACATCTAGGGATGAGTAATATAATAATTAAATAGAGGTTGTTCCCTTTATAAAGGAGTTCATTGATGTAATTACAAGAAAAATCACTAGACACCCCCAACTGTATGAAGTTGAGTTTTCAATTAATTTAATCCCTAATAGATGACTAATATCAATTAATTCCTATATAATTTTCAATATGTATTTAAATGAATTGAAGAAACAACAAGATGATATGGGTAACAAGGGATTTAGTCTCCATATTGTTTTTCAGGGGATAGGGATCCCCTATTGTCTTTGTTAAAAATATAGAAGGATATATTAGGATGTGTATTGATTATAGGTAAATCAATACTATTACAATAACTAATGGGTATCCCATGCATAATATTAATTATTAATTTGATCATCTTCATGGAGATGAACTCTATATAAATATGTACCTTTATTATGAATATAATCAATTGTGAGTGAAGAAGGAATACATTCTTAAGAGAGATTTTTAGACGTGTTATGGACGTTATGAATTTTCATTAATGTTGTTTGGATTTAAAAATGAACCCTTGATTATTATATATATAATGAAAATATTTTTATAGTAATATCATGATTTTTTTGGTAACCGTTGATGATATTTAATTATATTCTAAAATATGTCATGACTATGTTTATAAATTTTGAATCATTATAAAGACTCTCAGAAGGAAATAACTATATGGTAAATTTAATAAGTGTGAATTCTGGAGACAAGAAATTTATATTCATGAACATATTGTCTTGATGATTGAAATATTAGTTGATCTTATGAAGATAAAGATAATAAAATAATGGACTACAACAATGAGAATAACTGAGGTATGTAGTTCTATTGGTTTAGAAGGTTACTATACAAGTTTCATTCAAAATTTTCCCTAATTGGGTATACCTTTAAACAAGATCACACATAATGGGGTTAATCTCAAAGGTAATGAATTATGTGACTTATTTTTGAAGAATTGAATATTTTTTAAAATCTCAAATCTTAATATTTCCATCTGGAAATGGTGAAATTTTAATTTACTCTGATTCATTAAGAAAAGTAATTTTTAATTTCATTATGAATATTGATTGATGTATTTCATATGAACAAGGAAAATAAAATATCATGAATAGATCTATCCAAATATTGATATTCAGTTAGCAGTGTAAATTTTTTATCTATATATAGAAAGAAACTATCTCTATAGTGAATGATGTTGGATATATAAAAAACAGAAGAGTTTAAAATACATTTTCACACTAAAATGACAAAATATGTGAAAAATTAAATTGATTGAGCTTGTCATGGATTTTGATTTTTCACTAAAATAAATTCCCAGGATGGAAAATATGGGGTTAGATTCTTTGAGCATGATAGAACATTGATTTATAAAAAAGTAGATTCGAATGGGGTCTTATATTATTGGACAAAGTAAATCTTGATATTTATATTTTCAACGAATGAGAAGCATCACTACTATATCATTGCGGGGGTTAGTACCTATCGATCCTTTATGGGTCATTTCGGGGGTTTGTACCTATCGATCCTTTATGGGTAATTGTGGGGGTTAGTACCTAACGATCCTATGTGGGTCTGATGGCTTAGATGAATCTGTGGTTACATCTGATCAGCTCTATCATCTTACGAAAAAGTATACCTGTGTGAGCTAACTATTGACTTTCAATCATTATTTTAGATATGATTGACTTGCTATCCTATGTGGACTGTGTTTTGATGTCTTGTGTCGACATGATCGAACTTGGGCTCAGATGTTGGAGCCGAACTAGAATTTATGACTTAGGTATATGTATGGGCATATACCTAAGTAGTGTCAGATGTTACTTCATGATTGTATCTTTCTTTTGTGGATTATACTTTTTGTATTCCGGGAGACCTTCATGGGTTTCGGGGTCCCTACTAAGTAGAGTATACTCACCCATGCACATGATATGCCCACACTAAGTTGTGTTGGATGTAGACGACAGACGGCGCTGATCGTGGTAGAGGCTAGTGGAGTAGTCGGTACATGGAGGTGGACCACTGGGTGGGACGTACACGGAGCGGACGGCTGGACCTAAGGAACTGAGGTGGCTATATGTACCCACCCTTTAGGTGGGACTACCAGTGGATGGCTCGATGTTGCGGCTTTACTTTTCAGTTGATGTACTTCCTTTTTCAGTTGTACTTCACATCAGTTTGAAATTAAATCTGTGAATGATGCTATATTTATGGACTGTATGTATGAAGATGGAACATTGAAATTTGTGATGCGGATTTATATTCGTTTTATAGACAACATAAAAAAGAAATTATTGGATGATTCTCATAGCTCAAATTCCTCTATAAAACATTCTAGTAATGTGTTGTATAGATATTTGAAATATCATTTTTTTGTCATATAATGTAGGAAGATATTTGGTTTATTACCACTTAAATGTTGAATGCCGACATCCTATAGGGGTCATGATACCTCTTCATATAACTTTGTGGAACTGGGATCATGTTATGATAGTAATTCTAGAGGTTTTACCAATGATACTCAACAATAATGATGTGATTTGGGTTATTATTGTCACTTTATCATATTTTCACATTTTCATGATATAAGAGAAAATTTACATCTTGAATTCCAAGAAATAATCTATATTGACTATTTTTTATTACTTCTAGGTATACATTTATCAATTTTGTCTTATTTTGATCCACGTTTTACATAAATATTACTGAAATGTCTTCAGAAGGTCCTACATAATGTGATCCATTTTTGAAATTCCTAACACCCACAAACTGGTGGAAAATCGAAATGTACTGTTCATTATTTAGAATATATGATGAGGACATGTTCACATTAATTTCATGGAAAATGGGAGGATATTTTACCTATTGTATAATCTTCCTATAATAATATCATCCATTCATGTATTTAAATGGCACCATATGAAGCGTTATTTAGAAGGAGATGTTGTATGAAAACTATTTGGGTTGAAGCTAGTGAATGGAATCTTGTCCGGCTATACCATTTTAAGGAACCAAAAGATAAAGTGAACATTATTCATACACATATAAAATCACCTCCATGTACGTAAAAGAGTTCTATTGTTAACAAAAAAGAGGATTTCGAATTTCAAGTGTGAGATCATATTTTATTGAAGGTATCTCCATGGAAGGGTAATACCAGATTTAGTATGAAATGTAAATTATGTCCAAGATACATTATACCATTTGATTTTCAAAAATTAATTGGAGTTGTAGCTTACCGTTATGCAATGCCTCCAAGAATCTCCAAAGATCATAATGTGATAAAAATATAAATATTAAATAAACACATGCATGACCCAACCCATGTACTCACCTATGATGAAATAAAACTGCAACCTGATCTACCTTATTGTGAAGATACTTTCATGATTCATGACACTAGAGAAATTTTTTAGGGAGTAGATGCCATGTTTGTTAAAGGTTCATTTTAGAAACCATAAAATGTAAGAGTTGATGTGAGATGTTGGTAAATTTATGATTAATATCCAACTAATTTTTTTTTGATTTAATATTATATAAATGTTTTTGAAAAAACTTTTTATGGATTGTAGAATTTAACACC
Organism: Viscum album; assembly: GCA_963277665.1. Taxonomy (NCBI): domain Eukaryota; kingdom Viridiplantae; phylum Streptophyta; class Magnoliopsida; order Santalales; family Viscaceae; genus Viscum; species Viscum album. Next base: position 1,002,477,354 of record OY728121.1, on the reverse strand, counting down.
CAAATATTTCATGGTACACTTCCATTAAAAATAAATATCTTGTGCTACACAATGCACCGAGTTAGAGCACACAAATACCAATTACTATAACAATTTAAATAGTGCTTATGAATAATATCTACCATGTTATTAAAATTAGGTACAAACAATATTGTCTTAACATTTATCTTATGTGATTTATAAATAATTATATAAGAATAAATATGATTTTACATATAAAAACTATGTTTTAAAAAATGTGGATTTTATCACTATTTAATGGTGAACCAATTTAAAATGTAATTTATGAACTTTTTATAATTTTATATATCAAATTGACTTCACTTTTTAATTTGGCCTATCAAAAATACCTTAGGGTGAGTTTTTGGTATTTTTATGAAATGATTCATTTTTTAATTAATATTGAAATCTATTTAATTTTAATTAAAAAATGGAATCATGTTTAAAAAATTATTATACATTAATATGATTATTAAATTAAATTATATATAAATAAATCAAATATTAATCCAATGTTGTTAATTTGATGTTTTTTATATTGAAATTTTAAAGAAAAATTATTGATATTTTGAACGATTTATTTTACCCAACTCCCCGTCACAACTGTATGATTAGTGTTAACTATAAATTAGACACTTATATGAATTTAATATTGAATAATGTACTACCATTATTATAATAAGTATTATGTTTATAATCTAGTAGTACCAACATATTTTTTTTGGGTATTATGAATACTAAATTTTCTAAATTTTCATTTACCACAATTAAGGATAAATATGGTAATTGATGGTAAAAATATTATTATAAAATTATAAAATTACACTAAATGTTTTCCTAATTTCGTTGTATGAGTGTGTTTAGTCCATTTTCTAATTTATAATGAAATTAATAACATTATTATTCATCTTGAGTATGAATGTGATATTTATTATATTTTATTTTAAGATAAGTTAAAATTTCCATACTCAAGTTTTTAATAAGTATTACATATTTAATACATGGTTATACAGATAATAAATTTGACAGAAAATTGTATTTTTAAAAATATTTCAATTATATTAATCATGATAATTTAATTTTAATTTTTAGGGATGAGATAATTTAATTAATTAATTTCATAAGAATAACATATTGATTGTTTAATTAGTGGAAATATCAAATAAATGAAATTAAAAATATATAAATAAATAGAATTTGATAAAAAAATTACATCCAAGAATTTTCTATTTACATTATACATTTTATTTATATAATATTTGTATTGTTTCTATCTTATAATGTTTTTATTATGTATTTAACAAGGAAAATAAATAATTGTATCAAAATAGACATAATTGATACAAAAAAAAATTTATTAAATTAAATAAAATTTGTAAATATCAATATTTCTTAAAAATAATTGTGATACCATTTAATATTTCATCAATGGAACATTTATGGATCTTTTGGAAATTAATTGTAATTATATAGTCCCTAATGTGTCAAAAAGTCAAGTTATCACTACAAGTTTTAAATGGTATAACTAAGGGATATAGAAAAAAGTTAATAGAATAAATTTGACCTTAAAATCCCTAAAAATGAATATTTTAGAATCTTTTGACCCATACACAACTTATCTTCTAAATAACATGATTTAGAGATATTTTAAATTAAAAACAATTTATATTACATTGATATTTTAATGGATTCCTAGAGGTCCATTATTATCCTATAAAAATAAACACCCTCCCTCAATTACTCAAACCAACATTAGCCACATAGATCAACAAAACATTCCCATTTATCCACAAGAAATTATTATATATGTTATACAGGTCCTTGTCATCCAAAAAGAACATCTCGAGTCTGCCAATTAGAATATACAAATGATTTCCAGTAAATAAGAGGTAATTTCTATTACAAAAATAATCAAGGTATTTTATGTTCTACTTATTATTCCAATGTTTGTTCTATAACATCCCTACCTTAACCATTGATTCCTATATGTAATGCTACATCACCTCATGCACAGACCAATGCACCATGAATCTCATCCCCATCTTCTTCAGCTATTTTCCAGCAAAAATTTCATGAAAACACATACATCCATCAAGGACTTATAGGTCAACCTACCCTTACAATAGATGTTACAGGAACAACATATATTCTATTGATTCTATAATTTGTCCCCTTATCATTTTAATCATCCATGAACCATGTTTTCATAATTTCATGACCATTATTATACATCATGCCACAATCCATTGTCCAATATAGGGGTATCCAATTCATCATTTAATGATGTTATGAATGGTTCGTGATGTGTAACCAACCACTAAACCATGTAAGCCTACCCTCAATGATCCACCATTGTATCTAAATATCCAATAGCTAGCCACTATTATTTCCATTCTACAGGGATATCCTTTCATACATTTAAGGGAATTAGGATTACATAGGAATGGGTAACCGAGCACAAGACCATGTAGCTCCCACCCTCAAGGATCTTTATTTTTATATCATTATCTATTAGGTAGAAATATTCCTCCCCCTCTACCGGGGTAGAGAGAATATCCACTATGCACGTTAGGACCACATCAGGTTATGTAACCTCAAACAAATAACCTCAAGGCTCCACCTTAGTATTCTGGAAACTACAACACAAATAAACATGTTATAGAACACAAAAACAAAATGTTCCATAAAAAGTAATGATAGGTCACACCAAGATCAATGTCAGGATAATCAAACATAAGCAAGTACATCCACATATATTCAAATATTCACATGAAATTCATCACAGGCATGGGGCAGTCCAACAAGAATATCACTTCACGATAACATCATATATATATATACAAACAAAAATGTAAAGGAACCTTATACCTCAGATTTTCCATGTTGACATCGATGATTACAAAGGTTTTCTTCACTAGAACAATGCTCACACATAACCGGAAGATGATAACACATCAACGAATCCTTGAACCATCCCCAATTCAACAATTATTTAGAATATTTTTATATTATTAAATTAAAAAATACATAATTAAATATCACAAATTTACCTCAACACCTTCCAAAAAATCTTAGGAATAAATTTCAACTCAACAAGAAAAATCCAAAGGAACAATTGACAAATCAATATGATCAATATTGATGAAGATATTAAGGGGTGATATTTATAATAATTAAATAGAATAATAGAGAGAGAGTGTGTGTGTATCGGTTAGTGGAGTGACATGATAAATAATTGGATTCCTAACCATTTTATATTCACCTCCCCATATCCAGTTTAATAATACCTTTTAATCAATTAATTTATTAAAATTTTCTAATTGCATCACCTATTTGTTAAATTTTCCTATTAATTCCATGAAACAACACCTCATTATATTGGGTGTTTTGTGGATGTGTACAATAACGCCAAATTAAATATTCAACACTAGTCCTAAAATGAAATCCAAAATATTATGGTCATGATGTCACTGACGATGTGTTAATATGACAACATACAATGAAGTTACAGAAGGAATGAGATTTTCAATAAAAATATTAATAATAATAAATCATGAATATATATATATATAAACACATTCCAACCCATGTTGTTCTCTCTATGTTCACTATTCCCATTTAAAGTTTAATTCATTTAATATTATAAGTTTTCATTTACTATGATATTACCATATAAATGGGATATGAAATCCACACATATCCAGGATGTCATGAAGACGGTGGTCCCCCTTCATGTTTTTTGTATGTTGAATCTATCTCTAGGGGCCTCTTCATCACCGTTTAATTTATTAAATCGTAAAGTTATAAATATTATAAATAATAATAATAACACAATTTTATTATTATTAAAAATTCTAGTAATAAAACAAAATTAAAATATTATCTATCATAATTTATATTAATTATAACAAAAAAAATTATAATTTTTATTATTAGTTGACTCTAATAATTGTCTCCATTTAGATTTCAAAAAATCCATGAATAAATTACATAAATTTACAATAGTTGTTTAATCCATGATTCAATGAAATTTCAATGACGGAGTGTCTAAATTCATCCATTAAAGACATTGCATATTTTTAATTGATTAAAACGGTGTAAATTGAAGTGTTGGCAAAAATTTGTTGAAAATAATGGAGTTATCCCCACAATATTATTGGTGAGTGACATTTATCATAAATTAATTAAATAAAAAAAATTATTTAACACAAGAATTAAATAATACCTAACAACTATTGTGCATAGAATTTATGTCCCATATAGTATAAACCAGTCATTCAAGACCAAAATATGGTCCCATATTTCTTAAACGATGGATCATTGGGTGATATTAATTATCTAATATTTAAAAAATAGATTATATAGTTAATTAAAAATGAAAAGTTTTTTACCACATGCGATGTTTCCAAATAGCTGATGCACCTAATAATTATACCATTCCAAGTATAAACCGCACATTTCGGACCACATAGGGTTCTCAGATATGTCATACAACGTACCAAATCTGAGATGTTAATTATTTAATATTCAACAATTGAAAATATTAAATAAATATAAATATCGTTATTTTCACAAGCAATAGATTCAATTGTTTGATGATTATAAATGTTATAACCTACTTAGGATAAAAAGTGCACCCCAAACATAAAGGTGTTCTATGATTTCTCATACAACAGAGCAATTGGGATATAATTAATTATTTTCAGTTAAATTATGTAATAATTATTTTTTTATTAATTTATATCAAGAGAAATACATTCTTACATATGATTCCATCAAATTTTATACTCCTCAAAGGGTAAAAAAATGTTTTAGAACTAATAATGGATCATATTTCTCATACGATGCACAGTTTTAGTGTTACATTATTATTTTGAATAAATTGTGTGAACTTAAGAAAATATATTTAATATTTTTATTTACTCTACAGTGAGGCATTGTGGGCCTTAGAATCTCTCAATAACTATTTTTTCACATAAATATTTCAAAGAATGTTTCAAACTTTTAACTGATATTTTTCTCTTATGTGAAACCTGTAATACATTATTTTGTTATTTCACTGATAAATCATAATTTGAACATACGTTATTAATAATTTATTACAAGAGGGTCATTATAATAATTTTAAAAATTATGATATTACAACTCCCCCTATATAGACTTGATATACTTTGTATGAATCTATAATTGATTTTCTCAAGAAAAAACTCAGGCTAAAATGAGAGAATGTTAAAATCACATTTCTGCATCAATTCTTATATCATTCCATGCTTTCTCTAAAACTAGACTAGTATTATCATATTCTATTAGAGACATTCCACACTCTGATACGTAATCCACACATGAACCTCATCATAAGATGAAATAGGTTCAAACTCAATGTCCTTGAAAACATTTCTATATATAAGATGAGGCACATACCTCTGATTCTAAGAATCATGAAACACATCATGCATACCTGGATAACAAGAAGGGAGGTCTAGATGATACGCTACATCCCCAATCCACCGAGTGAGTCACTCATTAGACTCTCACTAAAATATACATAGGATATATATATATATATATATATATATCATATACTAGGGTTTCATTTCATCATTTAATGATGTATTATATGTATCAACGTTAGGAAAACATAACTCTTCATGTATGTCAAGTAAAAATATATCTCATAGATATAAGAAACATAAAAGTATTAAAAAAAGGCATAATATCAAAAGCATTCTAAATTCTGTACCTCATATAGTAAAAAGTTCCTTATCACCATTTATTGGTTCTAGATACATTTCATAAACATGGCATGCCTCAACTCAATGAACATATACATGACTTTCTTGAGTCATCATCCTCATGGGAGTCTATATCATCTTCTTGGATTCATCACTCCCATCCTGTCCTAACCTCAAGGAACTCTTTTGGGAAACCATTAGAAAAAGTGTATGTGATGGAAACCCTTACCACACCAGTGGTAGTCTACTATTGGATTCATTCAAGTGATGTTATAATGTCCATATTCACCACAATTATAGAACCATCCTGAAAATGTTATATCCTGACCTGATTGTCCATAACTCTACTAGTCCATATTTTCCATTATATTTCAACCATCTTAAGGGATTCCTATAGTAGAATGGGAAAAATCAGTCACTGGCCCATCATGAGCCATAAGTAAGACTTCTATCTTATCCCATACCATCCCCATATCAACAGTTAGGGCCTTACAACGAACGTGAGAGTATTACATTTGGTAAATTCCACTAACCATGTATTTTATCTCTGATCGTAACCATATCTCAAACTTCTTATCCTTTTGTTCCTTATTACCAACTAATAAAGGATTAATGATAAGATACTCCATAAAATAGGATGAATAAGCACAGGAAGCCATAGAATCCTTTGATATCTTCATGAACATCTAGGCATGGTCCAACTTCATCATGTTAGGGAAGTACTATTCCAGAAACAACTCCTTCAAGGTCATCCATGTAATTCATTCCAATCTACTAAATTGATTCATGGAAATCCAACAACTCCTAGAAGATCCTTGGATCATAATGGTTTCTATAATTACTCTCCCTTCCTTAAGGGTCTGTACATTCTTGAAAATGTACTTTATATAGCCTAGAAAATAAAATGCATCCTATGTGACACTAATAACCTAGGATATTGAAGAATTATAAAGCTGTAAATACCATGGATGGTTAGAAATAGTCCATTGAATAGCTCCACCCGGGATAAGAACAATCTAAAAATGTCCAAGTTAACCAGGATCTATGGCATGAATTACATCTGTTGGTATAGGATCATTTTGAGGTATATCTCAATTTACCACATGTGGTGGCACACGAGCATCATGGGGTTCCACAACTGGTGGTTCCATAAAATATATCTAGTCCTCCACATCTCCATCAAAAAGAGAATTATAAGAACAACAATTCATAATAGTCTATGGGATAAAACATGGTTTTCCCAAGAGACTACCCCTAACCAAAGGTATACCCCTCATATCACAAACCCATGATTTTATCCCTACATTTTAGTCAAAGTCATTATATATATAGTATCATAACAACATGATTTTTTCAACTTATTAATTCAAAAAAATGATTTATCAAACAATATGGATACACATATATATCATAAAAAGAATATATCTCAATCAAATAACATAAATCAAGGAATTAAATTAATGAACTGTTATGAAACACAATAATAGGTATATATATGGAATTTGATGCTACATATCTACTCACTATGTTTGGACAAATGATAAAACACATAAATCAAAAATAACATCATTTCTGCCACCTATGGTTACTCAATAGTATCAACAAAACATAAAGTACCCACCATATAAAAATGCATAGGCCGACTATTCTGTGATGTCCATGCACAATAATAATTCCACTGCAGGAGTCCTGATTTTCTATCTCAAGTCTAACCAATCCCAACCCAACATAAGATAAGAAAAATAATTGGGGTCCCTAATCCTCCAATACCATTATGTAACATCCCAATCTGAACCACAATATCTGATCTAGAATTCAACATGTCCTTATAAACACATCCCCATATGCAAGAGGTTGTCGACTAGAAATGAGGGTTTCAATTGATACCTTGGGGAGACTATACCCTTTGTATCATATCACAGGAATGATAAAATTGAATAAATAAAATAATATGTAATCCGAGTATATGTGGAAACAAAATAATTCGATACATATAAGAGCTCCAAATGTTGAAATACCATCCATAGTATAATATGATAGAAAAATAAAATATAGTAATAAATAAACACATATCTATGTGGTACTATGGTGTCTGTCCCTACCCTCTCCAGCACCATGCTCCAATGCTAAATTATTTATCCTAGGGCCCTTTACATTTACAGGGTCTTGGGTGAAAATGTATACAAGCATACTATAATTACATCATTGGGTGTTAGTAAAAGACATGATAGGACACCACCAATGCGTCCAAACCATAAGTGAAAAAATATATATAATAGTGTATATCATTACAAAATTAAATAGTTAGTAATCATTCAGGTTCCGAGTCCCAATGCGCTGACCAAGGAACCATGGATCCCAACTCCACCTACTTCGGCTTGTTACCGATAATGAATTCTGGAACAAATGTACCTTAATAAGGGTCAAATAGCACACCCCAGTCATCCAATGGTTTTTATAAGAACATCGTATGTTCTTTCGGGTTTATAGTTGGTCTGTATATCCTTTTAATCACACATTGACCATGTTTGTAGGAATCTAGGACCTATATTCACAAGCAATACAATATGATTTCCCCTCAACAATGGTATAATTTTCAACCTTTAAGGGTGCCATGGCAGCTTTAGGATCAAAAACTGGACACTAGTCTACATAACACCGAACCTTAATGCTACACCTGTGTATCTCATTATTCGCCAGAAACAAAAATGAATTCCACTCTATAGGGGTAGCTGCACCCGCCTTTATGGACATTAGGACTACGACAGGATGGTTAACCAGCCATTTTATCATGTAACACTGACCCTCAATGCGCCACCATTGTTTTGTAGTATCCACATGCTATCCACTTTGATTTACCATCTATAAGGGTAGCCACACCTTCATTTAACGTCATGAGGACAACATCCGGATGGGTAACAACATACACCAAAACTCAAGACTCCGCCGGAGATTCTTGGTTCCTATAACACAATTCCACATGTTATGAAACACACAAACAAAATGTTTCATATAAACAAATGGTGCGTCATTAAAATATCAAAATTAAGGATTATCACACATAAATAAGTACATCCCTGACTATTCACAAACTCACATTGAATTCATCAAAAGAATGTGTTAGTCCATCATAAACATCACATAAAGATAACATCATATATATATGTATATGGTCCAAAATGGGAAGGAACATCCTAACTCATGTTCTTCCAAGTATACATCATGGTTTACAAAGGTTGTCTTCACTCGAACCACACTCACACATAAATAGAAGATGATCGAACAGAGAAAATCCATGAAAAATAACTACATAAAAAATATTTAGATTCATTTATATCATTGATAATTAAAGAAATATTTAAATAAATTTAAACATAAAAACTCACCCCCTTTCAGATAAATCATAGGAATATGTTTCTATTTGTCGAGACAAATCCAACGGAACCAATGGTGTGTCAATCCTATCAATTTCTAAGAATATATTTGGGTGATTAATTTTATAGAATAAAATAGAATAGGAGAGAGAGTTTAATATAAGGGAGTGGTGGGAAATATGATGGGATTCCATCCCATCCCACGCACCCCACCCCCGATCCAATTTATAATACCTTTTCATCAATTTATTTATTTACATTTATTAATTGAATCACCTATTTACTAATTTATCTATTTAATTTCATGTGCTAACCATCATCATAAAGTGAGTTTCATGGACCTATTCCATGATGAAAAATTAAATATTCAACACTTGTCATGAAATGACAACCTCAATTTTTATGTCACGATGCCGCTGACGTCGTGTCAATCTGATACCGTAAAATGAAGTTACAATGTAAATGAGTTTTTGACAAGAATGTCAATAATAAAAATATTTTAATATTATTATTAATATATATATATATACAAATTAATCACTATCCAAGCCATGATCAACACTCCAGGTGCACTACACTCATTTAAAATTTTATTTATTTAATAATATCATTCTTCATTTATTATGACATTATCAAATAAATTGGATATTAAATTCCATCATCTCCTGGAATATATTAATGGGCCAGCAACCCTTCATGTTTGATGTTTTCAAAACCTATATCCAGGCTCCTCTTAATCCCCATTTAATTTATTAAATCCTAATATTTTTAATATTAATAATTATATTAATAACATAAAATTAATAATAATAATAATAATAACACATTGTTAATAAATTATCTTTAATAATAAATAATAATAATAATTTATTACTTAAATTATTATCTATATCTAAAATTATTTTCCAATTAAATTTAAAAAACTCCATTAAATACCATAAGTTTAAAACTCTCGTTTAATACATGATTTAATATAATGTTAATGTTGGAGAGTCTGAATTCGTCCATTGTTGGAGTTTCATTTTTTAAATTTCTCAAATGGTGTAAATTTAATGCTTGGAAAAAATTTGGTTGAAAAAAATTTGTTTCCACCATAAGGTAAGAGATTCGTGAAATTTATTTTTAACTATTAAATAAAATTAATTATCTAACACTATAATTAAATAATACCTAACTCCCAATATGCATTGAAGCTATGTACCATCTAGGGTAATCCCCCACATTTTGGTCATATATATGGTCTTAGATTTCTCAAGCAATGCACGGTTTGAGATATATTATTTATTTATTATTTATAAAAAGGATTAAATAATTAATAAAAAAAGAGTTTTATTTTGTGCGTGGTTTCCAAACACCTCGCGTATATAAAATCTATACCCCACATGGTTAAAACCCCCATTTAGGAAATATCTTTGGTCTCTAAATTTCAATAAGATTAAAAAAATATGATATAATAATTATTTAAATTAAAAAATGGATTAAAAATAATAAAATATAATTTTTTTTTATTTTCATTAGAGAGACATCCATATGTATTCCATTAAACAATATTATATCCCTCCAAGGATAAACAGAACATCCCAGACTAATCGGTATTCTGATATTTCCCATATGATTCAGTGTTTGGGAGATATTTAATTATATTAAATAAAATGATATATTTAATGATATTTAATAAGATAATTTCATGAGTGATAAATCCAAACATCTAAATCCATTGAATGTTATACTCCTGCATGTTTTAACAATGCATTTCAAGCAAAAATATGCTCTCATATTTCTCATGTGATGTACTATTTTAGTGTTAATATATTATTTGGAATACATTTTTCACACATAAAATAATATATTTAAAATATTTATTCAGTTTTCACTGAGGATTTGCAGGCCACAAAATCTGACACTAACATAGTGTCTGACTCCAAAATAAATCTCACTTAATATTTCAATGTGTTAACCAGTATGTTCTCTTATGCACAACCTTTATCAAATTATTCAGTTTCTTCACAGATAAATCACTTTTTCCCTCTTAATATATTAAGAATTTACCATATGTAGTTATTTATAATCGTTGTAAAAATCAGGATACTACAGTTTCCATAGTAATGTAATAAATGCAGGTTCATATATATTATTTTATCTTATTATGATTATGGTATGAAAATATTCCTCCTTTAATCAATTCTTTAAAATCTAATATATCATTTTGTGCATATTTATCATTTACCATGTCCACGTTGTGGTGTAATTGTTGTTTAATCACCACATTATATGGATATGTATATTGATTAATATAATGGATACAAATAAAAAACATTACATGATATATATAATGTATCATTATTATACCTTCAAATTTCATACCCGTTACACATTAATGAAATGATATCATCGATTGAGAATACGTATGGCCTACTATATCCATGACAAGATGAGATTCATATTCCTCATTAAAAACAAAATAATGATTTTAAAAATGAATATAATGAGTAAATATAACATTTTTTAAAATAATATGATTTTTGATATGAAGAAAATGTATACAATTCATATGAAATAAAAACTACATGGAAAACATTAATTGGATAATTATGCTTCTTACACCCAAAATAATGGTAATAATGAAATATTATTAACAATATGATATTTTACGACCATATATGAAATCACAAAAATCATTATTGTTATGTAATAAATTAATAAAATTGCTTAAATATTATACATGATGTTAACACACCCCATATTTTGGAGGGTAGATATTAAGGGTTAATTTGGGACCCTCAAAAATATCTGATGCTATTTACACAAAATTATATATTGGGGTATATATATCATCCATGATGATGATTCAAAAAATATATTGAACATATTCTTGATAATGAACTATAATTTTTTAAATTTATTTTTACCAATGTTCCACTATTTGTAAAATGTATTGAGATGAATCTTTCACTTATTTTCCAATTAAAATACTTTTGAATTTTTTGACAATGTATAAGAATACTGATTTCCATAACATATACGACATGAATTGATTTTACCATCGGCATAATAAATATATTTTTTGAATCTTAACTTATAATATTACATGATTTTTTCACTAAAAATGTTTTATGTTAAAATTGATTGGGCATTTTAAAATAATATCAATATTAAAATGTTGAATTATATCAGGAATATTTTAAATATTTTATTATATTATTTTTCTCAATTTCAACATATTTGGTTAGATTTTATTTTAAATTAATGTTTATTTCATATGGTACAATCATCCATATTTTATTGAATTGTAAAAGATATATTTGAATATGGATGTTCTATTTTGATACTATTTATGATTTTTTGTGTATTATATAAAAATTTCATAGGCTAGTTTTAATATGATATTTTATATTGTTTTTGCATCATCCTTCTCATTTATAGAATTTTTTTAACATAGTATGTAATGGGTGGGACCCAATATATCTACATGAGGAATTGATATCTCTCACAAAAATATCTTGTTGGGTATTACATGTTTATGAAAGGTGTCTTTCCTGAATCCTTGATAGTCTGAATATGATGTCCATAATTATATATTACCTTGTCATGATATTAGTTATATATACTCAATGTGATTATTTTATTATTATAATATCTTTTTCATTATTTAGTTTTCATTATTTGATTTATTATTTCAATATTATTCTCATGATTATGTTAAATAAATTTGTTTCTATTATGCATATTTCATTAATATTTCTGCATATTTATGATCAATTCGGCTATATTATTTACCATTACTGTGCATGTGATCTCACCCATTTCATATGTTTCTTTTTCCACTATGATGCAACGATATATATTATTATTGATATAGAGGGTGCAACTAGAATAATAATGGTGTTTAATGTATTTTCTATGTTGTACATTAGATTTTGAAATTTAAATTTAGGGCCATGAATGTAATCAATTATCAATGACTTCTAAACAAATCGGTCCTTCATGACTCAATTAATGTATCTATAACAATGTAATAAAATAAAACACTGATTCTATGCTAATTGGTTAAGGGTATTTACAAAAATACTAATATCTAAATAGTAAATCTCTATGTTCATTCCCGATTATACTAAAAAATCAAAATCACTCATATATATAATAATAATACAAAAAACCAAAACATATAAATAGGTATCATATAGGAACCACATATTGTGAAATAGAAAATATTTAAATAGGATAATTATTGAATCATAACATACTAGAGCACTAGAATTGGAATAAAATAATTTAAATTATTATTAAAATATAGGTTTAGAAAATATGTTAGTACTTATAGAGAATAACAAAAGAAATTAAATTATAAGGTCAACGTTCCACCATGTTATCATAGTTTAAAACTATAATGACCTCAAACAATGGGTTTTAGATTCCTCTAACCAATGAAACTTACATAACATGTAATTTTGAGTCTAACACGTTTTTAGGGTAGATATAGACATTTCTATAACATCTAATTTTCACATTCTTATATTACTTTTATTATATGACAATATTTCCATAAAACACATACAATTGACATCCAGAATCATTGGAAAAAATTTCACCAATATCCAATATATGTATAAAGGAATGAATAAATGTCACATTAAAAATAAGAGCATCATGTTTCAAACTAATAACATAATTAATTATGAGTACATGCATCTTTTGCTGTGATATATGGAAAAATGATCATATTAACTAAATATCGATGATAGAGTTATATAATATAAAAAATAACCTCCAATTATGGATATTTACAATTTCCAATATGTTGTGGAGACTGATTTTATTTAATACCCAAATGATGATGCCCTATACTCAGAGAAATATGATTGAATACATAGTTTTCCATGTCAAATGTATAATAATGATGCAAATGATGTAAATTATATTTACTAATGATATGAGTTTTCTTTAATCGTTTCCTTATCATTTGAGTTTATTTAAATTTTCAACATTATCTGAAATTCATGTCTCATTGTGAATGCTTGTGTTTCATAACTTATTGATCCAAGAACATAGTTAACCATTCACCTATGAGACAATGGAGCTATGTTTTGATGGTGTGGACCCCCAAAACTAATTGGATATCCTATGTTTTATAGTTATTCACTAGAATCCCAAATTTGATGTCATTATAAACTTTTTCATGATCACCCTACAAGAGTAGACATCCCAATCATGACCCGTAAGAATAAAAGAAGACAATACAGTCCTAACTTAGTTTTAGGATGATTTTGATAGGTTTCATATTTAGATGTTAATTTAGTCACATAGTGGCCATTTAATCATGTAACAACATGTAATATTGTAAATGGAATTTATATTCTTATAATATTTAGTAATATATTATTAATTACATGAAGCCTAAGTTGAAACCAACAATAATTTATTTTGTATATTTGAAAAATATAGGTAGAAAATTAAATTTTCCATAATAATTTAATGTGTTATAAAGGAAAAAAATAGATAATAACATAAAAATAATAGGAAACTTTTGATCTCTTTGATTCACCTAAAAAATCTCTCTAATGAAAAATACAGTAGAAATGAAACTATATATTAGTCAAAAAATATAAATCTTAAATATATATATATTTATATCTATATGGATGACGGTTTATTTTTATAAATAATTCACTATAATATATTGTTTTTATAGAAAATACAAGACATATATGACTGTTACAAATATATCCATTGGAATATCACTTTTCTATTTGAATAGTAATATGGTCATTTGGAATTACAAAAATAATATTATAATACTAAACTCAGCTATGGAAATGAAAAATAATAATTATGTCTCTTAAAAAAATATGATATATTTATTTCTTGATACATGTAAATAATTGTTTTAAAAATTATAATATATGTGTTTTTATTTTTGTAAAACGTGTATTTTTTTCAATTTTTTTAAAAATATAATTTTTTTAAAGGATGCTTATTTTAATAAATGGGTTATATAAATATAAATTATTTTTTTGTATAATGATAATATTATTTTATTATATCATAATTTCTTTAACAAGGTGGTCAAAAAATTATTATATTATTAAAATTTCTTTTTCTAAAATAAATGTGGAATTTATATTAAATTTTATATTTCTCAAATTTTGTAAATTAATTTCAAGAAATGAAAATATTTTTTTGAATCCACACATCAACAAATCCTAATGGTTAATTTTTTTGTATTTTTCTAAAATTGTTATTATTTTTGTAAATAGTTGAATAATTTAATTATGATATTTATAAATATAAGATAAATAATTGAAATTTTGAGTGATGGGTGATTTAAGGAAAAAAATTTGTATCTCAAAAAAT
Source organism: Viscum album (assembly GCA_963277665.1). Taxonomy (NCBI): domain Eukaryota; kingdom Viridiplantae; phylum Streptophyta; class Magnoliopsida; order Santalales; family Viscaceae; genus Viscum; species Viscum album. The sequence continues at coordinate 1,002,461,897 of OY728121.1, read as the reverse complement.
TAATTTAAAATATATAGTCACATGAATAAATACTATTGGTCATTTTCATCAAATAATAATTACTAATGTAATATTCATAAACACCCCTCTCACCCCCTTTCAAATAAAACCCTGAAACACCACTTATCATGACAACTTCAATGCATTGTATCTTTCTGATTTTTTTCCAAATTACATACCCAATAATAACTTTTATGTAGTAGTTATTTTATTCACTTGCAATGACCATTATAAGGAGACTTATGGGATATGCTCAAATATGAAACTCAATGGGATATGTAAAATTTAAATTAAATATTTTTTTTTAATTTTATTATTCTTATAAACCCTACATATGACCACTATACACATTAAAATAGTTCAATATGTATAATAAATATATCAATATTTTATTATTATTTAGGAATTCCCATCTTCTACACCCAATCATTCATTTATAATACAATGTTTTTGTTCACAATATGGATGGTTCAAATAATCCATGAACAACATACTTCATTTTTCTACACCTCTATCATGGATGGATAAATAAACAATATTATGGTTAATTTTTTATACAATAAGTATAATATAACTCAATTAATTTTCTATAATTTTTTAATAATCATTGAATTAAATAAAATGTGTCTACTCATTGATAGTCAATAAAAAAACTAAATTAATTAACCACATAATGTTGATATTTTTACAGTGGGAATAATCCCTATATAAAAACATAAAAGGATATTTTTAAATTTATAAACATCAAAAATGACATTAATACCATTTTATTTCACTTTTTTAGTCATATCTAATTTTTAAAATAACATCAATAATTATCCACAAGTGATTAATCAATGGAATAGTGAAATGATTGCCCGCATAACAACGAAATTAAAAAATATGTCGAATTTAAATGTATATAAATGAATATACTAAAAATATATTAATTCAAATATTGATGAATAAATTTTGTATTATATAATTAATAAATGTTATTTTATTATTCCTAACATTATGTGAAACTATAAAATAATTTTGGATCATATTGTATGGGATAACTCTGAACCATCATATTTATTTCGGTTATAACAATTATATATCAACACACATTATATTATTTATTATTCTTATTTAAATATTATAAATTATGTATATATGTCTCTAGAATATATACCTATATTATTATCCATTCCTTTTAAGGGTTAAAAAGTGCCTCACATTCATATTCCGAATGCGTTCTTTAAAATCGAACCTAAATAATTGAAAATTTCCAAACACTAAATCCATTTATATAATAAACTATAATATTATTTACTCATAATATTTATTTAATTAAATAATGGAATTTCTTTTGTATAATAATTCTAGTTTCCAACTATTTTAAATTAAAATTACAACCTTTTTATCTATATAATAATCATTAATTGATTGCTTAACAAACCATTTGAAAATAATTTCAATACAAAATTCACTATAATTTCAAATAATATTATCTCCAAATGAACACCATATTTTTAAACCGATTTTTATTATCATATATTTTTACACAGAAAATATTTAATTCCTTCATCTGTTTGCAATCAATCTGAAATCTACTTTGATTATGTTATGAGACCAAATTATACAACCCATATCATTTCATGGGTTATTATTATGACTATGTATTATGATAAATGTTAATTTTTAGAACACATAATAATATACATGTAATAATGGCTTCACCCATATTGTGATCAAATTAATTGTTTTTTTTTCACGAGATTGTATGTATTATATTAGTCAGTGAACCTAATTCACAATGGGACTCTATAATCTATGAGTTTTCATCTTATATGTAATCCTTGACCTTTGCTTCTGTTATCTATTTTGTTTATGAAACATTACTATATTAACCTGATCTTATAATACCATTTTCATTATATGATTTTCCCATGTCATTATTAATGATACATCTCTATTATGATATTAGGATATGTCATTTTTCTCACATGATTTTCTTCGTTATAATTTTTATTAAATTCATTGGATATATGACTCACCCCATTCAATAATGTATTACCAATGTTATGATATGCTATTTTATGAGCTAGAAAGAATTTATGTGGTCATTTGGGATAAAAAAATAATATGATATGTTTCAGTTTATTTTTGACATACAATGAACATAGTCTCCCACATACAATAGGACTCTTGATCATTGGGTTTTCTATATTAGATGGTTATGTTATAATTAATATAATAATAAGTATAATATATATAGACCTCTATTTTTAAAAAATTACCCAGTAGAATAATCTTCCATTCCATATAAATGTATTCAAGAGAGAATGATGATGTGAGAAATCATGAAATAATTAATGATAATATGCATCAAATTTGACAATATTCCTTATTTAATAGAAATTCTTATATGTTCATCATGAAATAATAGCATAAAAATTCTGAAGAATCAATGATTTGAAATTTTATAACATAACATGGTTATGGATCTAAAATTCAACTATCTATAATTCTCAGATTGTAAATTTGGAATAAGTCCATTTTCCTTGCAATGTAACAAATATAGTTTCACAATGACATACATGATCATCATTATTATGGTAATACACTAATTTTTTTTTCAATTAATACAACCAAAAATACTTCATTGTATATACAAAATATATTATTCATACATACCCATAACACTTACGGTACATCAATTAGACAACCAGGAATGACAATATATTTATAGTGGTTGTAGGAGATTCCATAAGATATAACTGGAAGAATCTAATTCTTGACTAATTTCTAGTGGTATGATTATCAGAGATCTACTATGGAGAACCATTTACAATAATATAGATACTAAAAATGATACTAAATTTTTGAAATAGGATATTTATTTTTTATATATCATGTTTTGTCTTATGATAACCAACAAATTTTAGAAGTTAACCATCATATTTTATAATAAATAGAATGTATTTAACCTATGGTGATGTAATTGGTAATATAAAGTCATTGAATTACTATTATACAAACTGAATCATCAAATATCAAAAAACTTATGATTCTAAAAAGTTTAATCATGGTGAAATAAAATTTATTCATGGGGGTATGTCGATATAAAATTTCAATTATTATTTTGTTGGTAAAGAAATGATTGTTTTCAAAAATGATATGAAGGTATGGATATATTATGATATAAAAAAGTATATATATATTTAATTTCATTAGTTGATAATAGTGTGATCATTTATAGTTAATAAGAAATTGTACCAAATTCATTCATTAAAGGTCATTTTCTTCCTTAAATCACATCACATTCTCTCTTCAATTACTAAAAACCCTATGGGATATGTAAAATCAAATTTTAATATATAAAAGTCAATTTTTTCATAGAATATTTCCAACAAATCCATTCACTATATTATATAAAATATTTAAATATCTATATAGTGAACTCTCATAGAAATTATGTGGAATCTATAGTGATATAAAATAATAAACATTTAAATAATATAGACTCCCAATTTCAAATATTTTTTTATTCTCAAAACATGAGGCATAATTTATATTGAAAATTATTGTTTTTTAATAATAAATAATAAATAAAATTATTTTTTTCATCAAGTTCAAATAAAAATTATGTTATGTTAAAATTGTATATCTGTGTACCTCGTATTGTTGAGGGACAAGCATGTTTGGATATAATGACCAACTCAACTACAAATATACTTTTATCCCCTATTGATTTTTTACTATTACTATGCTATGGTGGCTTCTATAATGTTTTTATAGGTATTTTTTAAGAACCATTAATACCTCCATTTTGAGGGAGGGAAGTATTTTGATGAGATTTATATATTAGATAATGAGATAAATTTGACTTTGGAGAACCATAACCATATAATATAATCATGGTATTTTTATAATAATTCTTAATATGTAACACGTGACATTGGTTTTAACACTCATGGGTAGGTTTTTATTATACGATTATATTTCTTTTGATGAAATACATTAGAAGAAACCATTTTTGGTACTGTGACATGGAGGAAAGTAACATGACCATGTGGATTGATTATTTGATGTTATCATACCCTGAAATTATATATCCCTTTCATGATTGTTTTACCCACTAGAGATCCCACCTATGTTAATAATTACAATATTTCACCCTCCATTGGCATTACTACTAATAAAAAAATCTACCATAAGTTCTTTATTCACCATGTCACTCTAAGCATCACTAAAAAATATTACCACTTGAAAATGAATGTTTGATCAAAGAACCTCTATGACCTTTTTCCTTGATAGAGTCACTAACTACTAAATGTGTTTTAAAATTTTAATTCTATGTAAATTGGGTTCATATATTTTAACTGAGATGTTTTCTTAATTTATTTTATGAATAATATTTTACATGACACTCTGAAGGAATGTGGATATAGTTTTATTATAAAATTATTCAATTTCATCCCATGTGAACAATATAATTAATATCTAATTTTTATAATATTCATTTAATATCCTAGAGAATATAAATAGAGACATTTTATTTTATTTCATATTGAATCAATACGAAAATAAAATATTTAATCCATCTAGTATATAGATGATTACATATAATTATTTCTTATGAAGAAATAAATTAGAGGTGGGTTCTACATTTTTAGTTATAATGAGTGATCCACATGAAACATTTATGGAATTGTATTTGATTTTACATATCCAATAACACATTTATAATTATTCTAATATATTTTTGGTTCACCTGTGGTTTCCTCAGTGGAACTACATTCTCGACAACATCCTCTATATTTTATGGTGATGAAATGACACCAGTTATATCACTCTGACATGGAACATTTTCTTGAGATTTAGGGAATGCTATTAATCATAGAAAAAAATCCATGACTACCAAATGATTTAAAAAAATCCCAAGAACATTACTGTATTTGGGGAATTCTTCTTAACATACATACATACACAATACTTAATAGATAATAAAAATAGTATAATTAAACATGATGTATGATATAAATGAAATAAATAATAAAAAAATAAACAAGATACATAATCAGAGTCACATATGTAAATTGACAACAAAAAATCTATGAAAAACTAAAACACCTGAAAGGAATGAAGGAACATGTATGGGACTATAACTTAATCCTTATTATGACCATCAATGTGATCTAGATCTCAGAGAACCTGACCATAACATCAAGGTGATATTGTAGTAAACTATGAGACCTTAACCCTATCATGTATCATCATATAAAAATCATTATACACACCCAGGTGAAAATGCATCGGTGATTATGAGAAATAACTAAGAATCCCCCGCATGTCCCACACACTCCATATAGACTAGAATAACATAACCAAAAATTGATATAAAATATGAGCAAGTAATATAAAATAGTATTCCAATGTTTAAATATATATATTTGATGAAACTAAACCATTATTTAAGTGACTCTTTTTTCATGACTGGACACATTCATGAAAATTCCCAATATATTAAATTTCATAAAAAAATGTCCACTAAAGAGTTCAACTCATGAATGTTCTCCAACCCTCCATCGCCAGGATGTCTCATAGAAGTATTACATAGTGTTACCAATGTCTAGAATAAGTACCCATTTCTATTTCAACATGTCCCATAATATTAATCATGATGTTCTGAATCAATTTTATGGAATGTTATCATACCCATACATTTCTTTAGAAACACATTATCAGTCTAAATTTGTATAAAACATGTTTTAGGGAAATACCATAACCCATAGTTTCAAAATCATGTAAAATTGAAAATTATTCATTGTTTTTTATCAAGAATATATTTTTTATTTGAAATAAATTATTTATAAAATATTAAAAATGTAGACGGTGAAAACCACATAACTCAAAACATTCATTTGTTGGAATAAAATCATACTCACTTAGATCTAATATATTCTACACTACCTATTACTGATTTAAATGGAAATCTAATAAAAATCCTTTATAATATGTAAATACAGTCCAATAATCTCCATGATATGGTTCTCTCTGTAAAGATGAAGCACACCATAGTATAATAAGAAATAGAACCCCTATATTTTTTTCATAGGTCCAACTCAAAAGGATCTATTAAAACTGATGTCTAGAGTAATTTAGAAACATATAAATGACCATGAGATCCATGGATGATTTTATGCCTAATAATTGGATTTATAATTATAATACTGGGGTTAAAATATTTTTATAATTTAATTTTTAGGTATAATTAATTATATTAAATGGTTATCCAGTATAGTTTTGAAAACTAAACACCATCCATGTAGAGGATATTGGAAAACTCATGTGGATGAATGGTTAGGATTTCATAATTGGAATACTACGAAATGACTGTGAAAATTATTTTTAAAAATAAATTCAAATTAATTTGACTTATATAATGATTTTTAAAACCATTCATGAGTAATTTTCATTTCCATATTTCCCAAAAACCTCCCACATGTTTACTATAAAACTTTAGTATAGTTTCCATTAAACAATATCTAATGGTCCAACCCTAACAATTCTTTGAAAAAATCAAAACACTATCTAGATCACCTCTATAATCCTCCAAATAATTTCCTAACACGAAATATTAATATATCATATATAATACATTCAAACTAGTGAGATCAAGGAATATTCTAAAATAATACTATAGGAGAATGTGGGAATGTCTTTTCTTGGGGAAAATGAAAAAATAACCTATCCTTTGTCACATTTTTAATCAGATTCATATTGAGAGAAAATAAAACATGAAAAAAATGTTAAAAAAGGTCACAATCATTATTTTGTAATGAAATTCAAGGCCTAATGAAAGTTACCTTATAAAGTCTTATATGAATAAATTATAAAATATAAAAATCATATAATATATATATAAATGAAGGAGAAATATTACATAACAAATAATTATTGATAATGTCTGTTTCACATAGAAGTATCATTTTTAGTGTATAATTAATTGAATTATGGTGAAATTTTATGAATACATTTGACATCTAATAATATATTGAGTAGATAAATATATGTGTGTTTTTAGAAAGAAATAAAATATATTTTAATAAATTGTAATCTTATTTATAATAATATAAATCTCAAAAACAAATTTTTATGAAACCCTTGTGCCATTTTTATCATTTGACTCAAAATACCGTGATAGTGATAACCTAACATAGAATTTTAAATCCATATATTTTAATGAAAATTTGGACACAAATACATAAATTGTTATTTTATACCACATATTAATGTAAAAGGTTGTGAATATGGGACCTAAGTAATTGAATGGAAAATTATGAAGAGAAACCCTTACCATTACCTTGAAAATTCACAATCGTTCACCAACCACTTTTGTAATAAAAATAAAAACATAAAAAATAAATTTTTGAAACGTATTAATTTATATTTCTTTATGTCCTCATCAATTATAATCATTTATCACACATTATTATCTAAATATTGTTTATTTTCATTATCGGATGTTTCTAACATCCATTATTTCATACATTGTTTGTAATTTCAATTTTATTCCAATTTGTTTTATAACAATTCCTTCCTTAATTCATTATTCCATTTAGTGTAAACATTTTCATCAATTATTTATGAATTTTGATGTTAATTTGAGGTATAGTATGAGTATATATCATGATAATGGAATCCATGATGATCATGTTATATGTAATTAGCTAATATCACCATGATATATTATAGTGATTATTTATTTTTATTTCTCACAAAAAAATCCCAATTTTTCAATCAAATTTCTCCTTGTTAACATATGTTAACATTATTAATTTCATGATTCTTATTTTGAATGTAAATTATGATATTTATATAGAATAATTCTACTAGATATTATATCTATTAATTGAAATAACATGAATCAATAATTAAATTTACATAAGTTTAGATATATATAATAATAGTATTTTTTACACAATATGATATGTATTATAATAAAAGTTAATTCCTTTCAAAAAAATTATTTATAGAGACAATATATTATATTGTAAATGAAAAATTAGATGAATATAATATATAATAACATGGTGAATCTCCTGTTTCTCATGATTTGTTTCATTATAATGAAGGATTTCATATTTCTTCATTTTAACAATGGAAACCAAAATTACTAGATTGATTTTGGAGTGGAAAATGGGATTTTATTCCTAAGAGAAATTGTTTATTTTAGTTTTGGATTGTGTGGTCGAGAGGTCTTTTAATGACTTTCAAAGTCTATTTTTTATTTTGTTATTATTTGAATTGAATGGTTAATTTTAATTGAAAATTTGAACTAGATGATAAGAAAAAAGGATTACTAAGATAATAAATATTATAAAATTTTAGTCTTATTTTTATTAGTATTAAAAATCATTTCAAATATATTATGTGTTTTATACTTATTACATTTTATTGATTCAATTCAATATTTACCGAAGTAACATATTTTTATGTCTAAAAATGAAATTGACCCACTAACATAATGTCAAAATATTGAATATATTTTTTTGGTCCATTTAATTTAATTTAATTAATTAATTTGAAATAATTATCTTTTAAATAATCATATTAATGGTATAGAATTAGTATTTATTCATAAAATCATTTATTAAACATTCAGTGTTCTAAATAATAGAAAATATAAATTAGTAATTAAATTATACTTAATGTATTTTATATACATTGAAACACATAAGATTATCATATTCATCGTGTAAATGTAATTGGTTTAATTTATTATGAAAAAAATGAGAAAAACAATTACTTCATAAAAATATGTTTTTAGAATTAAATGATTTTATATAATTTTATTATGAATTGATAATCAATGTATTAATGATTAATTATTTTTTATTTATATAATAAATTTATTTCATTAAAATTCATTATTTATATGTGATAGTGATTATATTTTAATAGAAAAATATATCTTATAATAAAAAATTGTTTTAAAAATAATATTATTATACCTTGAATTATTAAATTATTTTCCCACATAGTCACATAATAAGGTATTGTATTTTATTAATTTATTTTACCAATAATTAATGAAAATTTATTATTAAATTTATTGTATTTAATACATTTAAATTATCATTTTTTAAAAATAAATTCATAAAAACAATCACTCTATAATCAACAGTGTATTAATGAATGAATTGGTACCATTAAATTCAATTGAAATATAATTCATTTCATCGAAATATTTTATTTCTATTGTACATTTATATTTTTTACATCTATATAGTCATTATATATATTAACTACAAAATGGAATTTCAATATAGGTAATTATGTTTGTTGGTATTATACCCAATGACTATACACCATTTAATAAAAGTCATATACAATGATATTTAACAAATTACGTCATTAAAATTAATCGCATATAATTATTTTAATCCATTAATCTCATTTATATTGTTATAATATTTCATTTTACAGCCTGATTTATCGATTCATGATTTTTTTATCTATATAAGATTTCATTACATACAGATATTCTCAATGGTAATAATGATCTAGTGGATTTCCTAATTGTTAAAATTTTTTACTATATACTGTATATATATAATTTATGAACTTGTATTTGGTTTAATTATTTTTCGAAATTAATAACCCTTGCCATTAAATACTTCATTTTATTTAATTTTTTTATTTTTTCCTTGTGATTGAATAAGGTGTTTATAGGTTTTTTTATATATTTTACTTTTTTCTCTCTATATAAATAATTGATATTCATATCTATATATGATGGATACATACTTTATGGAATGAAAATGGGACACAATAACATGGTTTATACATTCTCACCCATCCACCATTAAATAAAATACCACCAAAAATTCTAATTTATTCTCAATAATGATAACATTAAAGGAAATTCAACACAAATATTGGACTCAACATATAATATATAATAGAATATTTAGAATTGTATATTATATAAAAATAGAAAACACATATTTCCCTTATAATATGTATATAAAAAATATGTTTCCTATCTCTAACCATTAAGTAAAAAATCCACCATTATTATTTATTAAGTCCCCTATAATATAAGAAATTCCATGTAGAGATCATGGTCATCCATACACCAATAGAAATTCAAAAGTTATTTTTTAATATGAAATTTAAATTCTCTATTGATGAAATAGATATGGGATATATGTTGAGATAGAAAATACATTCCAAAAAAAGATCAAATTTTACTAAAGGGAGTATAATAGGTTTTTAGGACACAAATTCCCAAAAACATCAATTAGAGATGAGTTTGATACAAGGAATGAAATCACCAAACAACTAAGAGACTTCACTAATTATTAATTATCTAATCCTTTGTGATATGAAATATCTTTCATTTAATCACTTCATAATTTGACATAATTCATTGAACTATGCACAATTAAGATGTTTCCAATAATTATGTTAAGTACCCATCCTAATTTTATGATTATTTCATCAATAACTAATTAATATGAAAATAAATAAAAAGAGTATCTGAATATATAGATTTTATCCACATTAAACCAGTCAATAATTTCCGTATAAAATGTCTCATATTAGTGACCCCGATGTTGTCTTTTGAGGAGGTCTATGAATAACCTGTCAAAGTGTCACATTTTAAATTTTATCATAAATGATAAATCTAAAATTGTGGATTTAAATTGAATTTAAATAGGAAAAATGATAGAAAATACTATATAGATTTAATATATACATTAAATATTAGATATCATAAAAAAGTAGGACTGTAAAAATACTAATGGTAGAAGCTATTGAAAAGAAAGAATCCTAAAACACTCCCTATATCATTTTCAATGCATGTATTACAATGAAATTATCCACCGTATTCCTAAATACCACAATGTATAAACCTATATTAATTATATTCCATATTTAAACCAAAAACATGTTTCGCAAAATCTTTATGAATGATATTCGATTACCTGAAGACCTTTTGACAACCAATATAGATTATACACGTCGTGCTCAGAGGAGAGACCACTCTAAATAAATTTAATCAACGATATTAACTACTTTACAATAATATGAATACAATAAATACATAAATTTTTTTATTAAAATGTTAATTTTAATGATCTATAACTCACTCAATCAGTAAAATAGTTTCCAAAATAATTCCAAAGAATGAAGTTTACAATTAATAACACAATCTTCAAAGATGAAATTTCATTTAATATTGATGTCACAACAACACTTTTAGTTTCTAAAATAATCTCATGATTAATTTATTGTATAATATACTCATATATAATTTTATCTATAGAATATCCCACTCTCTCAATACAACCTTCCCTTGAAATGAAGTTGATATGAGAATATAACGGGAGAAGGGGGTGGAAAATGTTCTGTCCAAAATGTGTCTCCCATATGATGTCTTTGTTTAGGGAGTATTTCATGAAGAATCCTCCTACAGTATCTTCTATAGATATTTTATAAATGTATTCCTATTTATAATATTAAATATTTAGATGAATGGTACATGTGGTGAAGATGATATGATTTAATTACTTATGAAATCATTTTCCTCCTAGATGTACTCATCATCATAATTCTATTATACTCACTCATAAAATACATAAATTACCACGTATATCATTGAAAAGTATCATTAAAACATGAATTTGAGTCTAAAATCATATCACGTTTGAAAAAACTCATTTGGATATCTATAGTTAGGGTTATGGCCCACTGAATGAGGTGGGGCCAATTTCTCGGCCTGAAAACCTTTCCACAATGAATGATTTTTTCGGCCATTAGAAGGCCCTATAAACACATGTAGGTTTGAAAAAATATTCTTCTTATTAAAAAATGTATCCTAAAAACTAATTACTTGATTTTTATTAATATTATATAGTTTATGACGAATATACATAAGTTATTGAAAAAACATAAAATTTCATAATGGTGGAATTTTCAATTTTAAGCACAAAACATCCCTATAATCAGTAGATAATGATATTCATGTGTAATATTATTAGCGGCGGTGCTTAAATAAATTATACATACATGAAAAATACAAAAAATTATAGATTTATCTATTCCAACCAACATAGAACTTCGATTATTGGATAAGTGAGTACTAAAATTAAATTGATATTGAAAATTAAAAATAATCCTATGAAATTCAACATCTCATAATATAGGAATCCAATATATCATTCCACATAAAAAGACCAAATTCAAAATTATTAATTATGTTCATTCAGTGAGGTCTCATATAATTTATTTCTACATGCACATCTATGACTAACTAACTTATTTTGAAAGATGATTTTAATTCTGAAAAAATTAATATCATTCAAATAAATTAAATGGTCACCATATTATTGACTATTTCATAAATCTCCTTGCATTTTGTAAATTAATTATCTCATAAATGAATATGTATAATGGTTTTTTCCTTATGTTCTATGGTTTGTGTGTTTTAAATGTTAAACATTATGTGACAGAAAGGTATGGGTTGGCTCATTGTTGATGAAAAATTGCATGATTCTAGTTTTGTTGTATGAATGGTATTCATTTATTTCACCATGGGATAACATCATGTCTAAAAAACATTTAATCCATTACAAAAATCATAAAACATCCCGAAATCACAACTAGTGATATAATAATTTCATCTAAAAATTCAATTTTTAAAACATCAAAAATTATGAAATTTAGTATTTTAGTATATTTAGAAAGGTATAACACCCTTTTAAAGGAATTTTCGGGATGGTCACGACGTTAATTAAGGGAAATTTAATAGAAAAAACTTTTATTTATAATATGAATTTCAACCAAAGTAATAGTAAATGACGTAGAACACCAAAAGGCGTCATCCCCTGCACTTATGATTAATCTATGTCATGTAATGTACATTAAAAGCTAAAAAAATTAGAAAAATACATTGTAATATGTCTATCTAGATAAATTTTCATGGCTACTAAAGGCTCCCGATGGTCAAATGTATATTTTATTCGAAATAAAAATTATTCTCATAAATGAGGGATTTCAACCACAAATAAACATTCTCAATCATTTTGAAAATAAATTGATTAAGGCTTGATAGTTCTGAATGAAAAAAATGCAATGATCTTATTAAAACCATAATTCATTTGGGTCACTCATATACAGGGTTAATGTGAAAATGGTGAGATAAATTATGTTCCATAAATAAATTAGGTTATTCTAAAAAAAATCATTTCTAAATGGATAATAATATGAAGTTCACAAGTTTATTTTAGCATAAATATTGGAGTAATAAACATAAAATTTTAAATAATAACCCATAAAATCATAATCTACCCAGCATGTTCGTCCACCACACTTATTTTTTACACTATCATCATAGAGAATATATGTTCATATAATTAAGATAAAATTAGGAACATAATACATGAAAAAACGCGTACAGTGGAATGATGGAACATACTTTTTACTAAGAATTTTCATCCTTAAGAAAACCTCTTTAAATTTGAAACATTTAAACATTCATTATAGAAATTCATGTTAATCAAATATTATTTAACTAAAGTAATTAAATATTAAAATTATGAAAATGAAAAATAGATATTGTACGAACTACTCATGTTGGTGTTAGGATTTTTATTCCCCTATAATGTTGGATATAAATTATTATCCCCAATATAAATGATGTTTTAGTTTCATCATAAGGAGACAATAATTTTTTTAACCCTTCTTCATCAGATCACAAAAATTTTATATACTCCAATATTAGATATCTTCAAGTTCCCATCAATTAATATTATATTCCAAGGATTTTTTATAAGAGGGAATTAATTATAGAAGACACATTATAATACATTATTCTAAAAAAACCTATAGTAGTTGTTAAACATCAATTTCATTTTGCAGTTCATCTTAAATATAATCTAAACATGAATTATTCTTTGAAAATATAATGGTTACAACAATCCTCATTTAATCAAAATGTACTCTATATTTTACATAATTCAATATTAAATTTCAATTTGAGATCCTCTTCATTAAAAAAATCATTACAATAATAGTAAATATGAACTAAATATTCATAATCATATGTGCATAAAATTTTATTATAAAAAGTATATTAGAAAAATTGGATCAACATTTGAGATATATCCCTATTGATTCTCAGGTTCTAGCACTATTTGGTAGTTGAAATCCATTGTATTGAAAGTGTTCAATAGATCAAGATACTCTATATCCACATAATAAATTAATTTATAATGTTTTTCATCCTCTATATCCAAAAATTATTGCAATGGTTCTTAATTATAAATTTCAAAAAATGGGGATTCCTATGAATATTTATTTTCAACCAATTAATCCCTATAATTTTTAAAAGTCATTTGATTACCATAATAAAAATTAATTGGTGAATCAGTAATAATTTATTCAAATGATTTCAAAAATTTATGATTCAAATAATATCACTACGTACCAACAAATAGATATTCAAACTCAAATGTTGTTGGGATATTATTTTTCATTTTATGAGCATATTTTTATCATTAAGATCATTTATTTCTTTTAATTGTTTGGGAATAAATTCTATTTGATTACATAATTTATTAATCAAAGAAGCATTCTGTTAGATCACCGTATGATTTTTTTTAATTTTTAATTTTAAAAACCCATCATGATTATGCTCGTCATATTTTTTCTTATCTATCCAAGCATAAAAATTTTCTCTTTGATAATAAGTCTTTTTCATTATTTTCTCTAAATAAGTGGTTGAAAATAAATAAACTCACAAAAAATAAAAAAATTAGGAAAACTCCCAAAAAACCGATCCAATTTGAAATTTGTACTTTTGGTCATGTGTTCCCATTAATAATTTCCAATAATATGTTGCACAATGGAGAGCACAATGTTACCTCATGATAAGGATGCAAGTTAACCTATCAAACTAATAATTCATTATTTTTATTATAAAATGATAAAAATAATATTTGGGATTTATAATGAGATAATAAAAGGTATATTATTGAAAATCACATTGATATTGAAAATAAATTTTATATATTAGATATCTTACATAACCAGGCCTACAAAGATCAATATAAGGGTAACAGTGGTGGATAAGTTTATATTCTTAGAGGCTCATTTTAAAATTTTCAACGAATTTTTTAAAATGAAATTATACAATTTATATCTCATGGACACAATGTACACAATAATATTGACAAGATACCATATTTAAACCTAAAATATGGATTCCAATGTCCATAGGAATGTGATTAGAATACCTGAATACCATTGAGCAACCGAAGCATATTAAACGCATCATGCAGTATGGTGAGACCTCACTAGTAAAATTTCATCAATTAGTGTAACCACATTACCTTCATGACAAAAAATGATATCCAAAATAATTAAAAAGAATAATGTAACAAAATATATGTATTTAGTTGATGAAAAATGATTCTAGAATAATTTAAAAGAAGTGAATTTATAGTTATGAACACTAACTCAAGATGGGATGTGTCCTCGAATATTCACTGGCTGAAACTTATTGGTTCTTATCCCACCATGGATTGATTGAATAATTTAATTATCCCCTACTAAATAATATTTTCTACATCCAAGATCACTCCCTTAATCCATCCATCCCATGAAATTTTAAAATGAATAGGAAATGGAAGAATAAATGATATGATGTAATCAATTAAGACAATTTTTTCTACTTGGAGGGACCCTTTATCTGAATTATAATTGGATCACTCATATACATATTCAATGATATAACATTGTATTACAACATAACTTGTATGTGTTAATACAAGTCGTATTTATCCTCCAGTTAATTTACAAATAATACACATATTCTTTGACAACAATTGACATGATCTGAGTATAAAAATCATATGTTTCAAATCATTTCTGTAATTTGGTCCAATAAATATACAAAATTTATGAAAACAATGTATTAGTGTGTCTGGATTTCAGTTACATAGTTAACTAATTTTATTACTATTGGAAATGTCTCCAGAGTCACACCAGATGAGATCCATATCTATACAAATCATATATTACTCTCTTCTTCCTAACCTTTCAAATATTAAAATAATATTGAGTGAACTAAAAAATTTAAATTAAAGAAAAACCTATAATTGAGTTTCATAAGGGTTACATAAAGATTATGTGAGAAAATAATAACATGTTAAAATATCATTTTATAAATTATATGAAATAATATTATATTCTCATAAAGTTTTATATATTAATATTTAATTTTTGAGGGATCATATATACACTAGGTGTATATATGTGGACACATGGAATAATAATCATGTTTCATTGACCATGATATTGGAATGGGGAATAAACTTAAGAAATTAAATAATAAAATATTTCATGTCTTACCACAAGACATTAAAAACTTATTGGAATAAGGAAACAACCAACTTATAATATTGTGGACATAGGCTAACCTCCCACGACCCATAACATATTGGAGTTGGGCTATCCACCTACGTCACATAACATATTAGACGTGACATAGCTACCCACATCACAAATAATAATGGTCTCAGGCTAACAGAACTCATATTATAACATTGTTGAATTTGAATAACTACAAACAACCCAGAAGAGAATGCACTTAGGCTAACCACACACATCCAATAATAATTTAGCGATCGACTAATCACCTATGACCAATAAACATTTTGTTTTAAAATAGCCACCCATATCTCAAACTTTTATAATGAGAATAAAAAATTTATCCAATACATTGGGGGAGAAATAATAGACTTAGCCAACTCAAAAAAATAAACCATATATATGTATGCGATGTGAACCATAAAGATATCATAAATCAATTTTAGGTTAATTTAAATGTGTGGAATAAACATACATTAAACAAAATCCATATGAAATGGTTAAAATGATTTCATTTAAATAAGGTGGAGGGTATCATTAGATAATATTCCTTGTGAAGAATAACAAATTTTATATGACATTTATACTATGAAAAACAAAAAATAACAGAATTGTTAAATACATTTAGAAATATGATGAAATATATTATATTTTTTATGAAATATGTTTTAAATGAAAATGATATTTAATAATGGAAATATAAATTTTTGGTAATAAAAATAAAGTATAGATAAAAATACTGATAAATAAAATTTTATTTCTTGTAGGAAAATGAGTTCTTGTTGAAAATGTTGCAATGTTGATTCATTTCTCGGATTTTTATAGAAACTGATGTTGATAAAAATTTCTCATGTGGAAAATATAAATTAAATTAATTATTTTGTAAGGAAATGAAGTTAAAAAATAACCATTAAAAATAATATAACAATGAAAATAGAAATCCATAAATGAATGAAAAATAAGAACATATAGTAGAAATACATCCAACTAAAAAGAGATAAATGATTGGGCTCACATACAAGTATAATTATGGATGAATTATTATCCAATGGGATTAAAAATGTCAAAATAAATTTTAATCCTATAAATTCAAAAGTTAAACTAATATTTATGGGTTTTGTAGATATATGACACAAAATACCCCCACCACTTCCCTAATGGAAACCATTCCATGATAATATCATTTTCAATGTGAATTTGGATTGAAACTCTCACAAAATTATTAACATTTGAATAAATTTAATTTCAACGAAATAATATAATATTTATTATTCAAGATATTTAATTTCAATAAATTTTTTAATTAAATACAAAATTGAAATGTATTTACAACCCATACATATTATTCTTTCAAATATTGAAAAAACTCAGTAGAGAAACCATTACATTAACCATTTAATTCTGTAAAGTGGTTTTATCCACTAGTAATATAATAATACCATTAATAATAACATAAAACATTCAATAATTCATATTTATTTATATCTATACTCTTGATTTTCATGAATTTATGAAACATATATCATTTAGTTATTGTTTATTTTCATCATAAAATGTACGTAAATGTGATTCTTTCATACATAATTCATGATCGATACTCATTTTTTATGACATGTGCATCATTAAAAAAATGTCAATTAATATGATTAATAATGATTCGAATATTTAACATGTTCAATATTTATTTTATAAAAGGTGATGTTATTGTCCAAGAGAATGGATTCCCTGATGTGCATGTTTCATGTAATTTATTGATATTATAAAGTTTCTTTATATTGACCATTCAATATTATTTCACATATTATTAATCTTATTAATATCCACAATAAAATCATAAAATACTATATTAATAGTAATTATGGATTGATTCTAATTTATGATGATAATGATGGTATCTGTAAATCATCATTAATATAAGTAGTTTATCTGTCCAAATTAATAACATGTTATAATAATAAAAATATTAGTTGTTTTGATTTTTTAAGAGTATTATATTTTTTGGGTAATGATAATAATGTTAATTAAATGAATATAAATTCATTAATTATACATATAATTAGTGTATATGAGAAGGAAATTGAAAAATATTTTGATGAACATAGATACAAACTTGACGAATCTACTCCTTCTAAAAATGGGTTCCTTAAAAATAAAGGATTTTGTAATTATTATTACAAAAAGAAAAAAATATCTATGAATTATTTAGTATAGTGAAATTGAAAAGGGTTTAATTTCATAAAAAATGGTTTTTATGGGGAGTTTAACATCCTGAACATAACAACTATGTCCGAGCTAGAGAGTCACATGACCTTGGGCAC
Organism: Viscum album; assembly: GCA_963277665.1. Lineage (NCBI taxonomy): Eukaryota > Viridiplantae > Streptophyta > Magnoliopsida > Santalales > Viscaceae > Viscum > Viscum album. Next base: position 1,002,443,169 of record OY728121.1, on the reverse strand, counting down.
ACCTCCGCATATGTTAGAGGCTTCAAAAATAAAGTGCGGATCAATGTTAAATATTTTACGAGACAATTCCATCTGTATCTTGTCATGGAATAAGTAAAAAATAAAAAAAATATATACAAACAATGTATTAGGGGAAATATAAAATGAAATACATTCCATTAAAAAAACATGATCTCTTTGTGGAATGAAAAACTAGAATATTAAGTATGGATGAATTAATAATTGAAATATTGGCCCTATGGTTTCCACCACAATATTCTAAAACCACTACACTCGATTTCATAGATGTTCACCAAATGGACTACTCCCTTCCTCTGATCTCTGGTCATTTAATATTAAATCCCACTAAAATAATTGTGTATGGTGTGAAAGAAATATATAGTTGCAAACACCCAACTTGTTGTTAACCAATTTTATCATGTATTTGGTTTTATGCCATGAATATAATAAATTCAAAAGAACAATAACTAAATATTATCCAAAATATAGAGTTCATGCACTAACAAAGATACACAGACCCCTAGCTCTAACTACTTTGGCTCTATTCTAGAATTACAACGTGAATGTGTCATAAGTAACCATATAAAATCCATGGGACTACTGAATCTATTACTTGATGAATTAATGGAATTTTTTATACATGTGTCTTGGTCTATCCCTCATGTACAGAATGCTTATCAAAAAAATAATATGTGTCAATTTCTCGATATATTGAACACAACTAATAGATCATGTAAGGGTTGATTTCCTGGCATACAACATAAAACATGGAGATCAACTGAGTATTATGTGAATAATAGAATTCATGATACAAAATATCAATTATCCATCGAGTATCCGGATTCATAGTAATAATTTTACACCCCAACACAGTGTTACATGTTTTCATTTTATATATTCCCTATGAATTATTCCACATTAATCATCCTAAAAATTCATGTCTACTCCCCCTCTAATAGTTAAACATGTTATGACAATCCACCTTTTATTAGAACTAATAATAGCACCACTAATTCAATGTAACACATTTACATGTTATTTCACAAATACAAATATTATCAACATGAGAATAAATAAGTAACACATTATAGTATGTGATCATAATCAATGAAGGAATAAATTTACACTAATATCAATAATATAATCAAATATCAGTACTTGTAACACATGAAAAATCATCACACACATGACATCATAGTCAAGCATGATTCTCAATAATTCAATCACTTGAATTATAATGTGAAAACATGTGTATCAAAATCATCATGTGTTAAAGGATTTCATACTTTATGTGAAGCAATATTCAAAGGAAAGTGGATGCTAATCATGTATAATATAAACAATAAGAGACCTCTCATAATGATCAATGATTTTATTAGAATTACCCTGAACATTGTTATTTAAAATTTGAAAAAATTATTAAATAAAATTTTAATAATATACATTAACTCCATAAAAACAAGCATTAATTTAGTTTTCCATTATATAGGGAAACACAATTTACCTTCTAGAATGTTAATATTTTTATTATTGGTGAAGATAAAAAATACAAAATATAAAAAAAAATTAATAATAAATATTCATAATAATAATATAAGATATATGGAGGCATGATGGATAGTGACATTAGGGGGGAGGATAAAATCCTCTAGTGTATGTTATTTCTCTTACGTTTCCTCCCCATTCCACTTATTTGAATTTTTTTTATTTGATCCATCCATTATTATTTCCATCTATCCCATTATTCCAAATTATCTATTTCTATATCATCTAAAAGACATGTTCTGCCATATAAAATACCCCATATTATTCGTCTAAATAAACCTCTCTATAAACCAATTCTTAATTAAATTAAATATCTTTTAAAATCAATCCATATATATGTGTGTGTATTATATATACACACACACTCATATATAGATATATATACTCACAAATTCATATATATATATATATATACACCCACACACACACACCAACATATATAAATATATTTAAACCATATATATACATATTATATATATATGTGCATCTTCATATTGATATATAATCTGACATATTTATGTATATATATATTTCTATTTACCATATTCATTCACGAATTATATATCAACCCATATATATAAATACACATGTATATATTTGTGCGTGTGTGGATATATATAAATTTTAATTTATCAAAAAAAAATATTATTTTCGTAAGTCAAAATATTATCAATAAAAAATTATTATTTTTTAAACACCCCGATTATTCCAACATAAAATTTTAAATAAATACATTAAATCCCAATAATAGTTAATAATTTTTTATTAACATCACACAGATTCATTACATTGAACAAGTAATAAAATCATATTTTATACATTGACCACCAATAATATTTACCCATCCAGTATTTAAACAGTACCAAATCGATTAGTTACAAATTTATGTTTCAATTTTTTCATAATAATAATGTAAATATTATTATTTTTATTATTAACTTCCCATTTAAATATATTAAACTATGGATTGATTTTATCAGTTCAAAAAAATTCAAAATAATTTCGTAAAACCATCACATTCATATATTATTCATTTTAATAAATATTTTAAATAAAAAATTTAATAAAATTAAATGGGTCTTTACAGTATCCCCATAATAATTATTCTAATCCCTTGAGAAGCACTTCAGATCATGGTACCACTACTCCCCACCATATATGTTTCCATATTAAAATTTAAGAACTCCATGAAATATATATTATATCTTGTTGATTATTAGTTATATGAAAAAATGAGGAAATATAACAAATAAAATGCTATATAAAAAATTACATGACAATAATAGAACACAAAATACACTTTCTATTTAATCAAGGATCATTTATATACTACCAAAATCAAGATTCCAGATATATCCACATATAGACAGTAAATACAATGAGATCATATAAAACAATGCTAGAATTAATCCCTAATAAAAAACAACACAATTACAAAAGGAATTGAGTTATTTAGTCTCTATCTAAATCCTGAAACAAATATATGTTAAATGTAAAACATATTTCAATGAATGGTACATTAGTACACCCAAAATCTAACATCACATAAAAACAACAGGTAAATTAAAAAATATGTGATTAAACATTTGTAATGAAAAAAACATAAATTCACTCATTATGGAAACCTAATGTTCCATAGTACAATGTTTCTATGAACTATCATAGTTCCCCTAGCAGAGTCCCCACATTCATAATTCATGTACACCCAACAAAAAATTAAGATAATTAGTTAATCTTGGTTATTGAACCTTATTGATTGATACCATTTAATTATGAATCGACGTTCCTCGGGTCATAATCCTAGTCATCTTGTCCCATGGTCATCTTGTAATACAATGTTTTCCATCCCATCACACAAGAGAGTATTACCCACTGGGATAACATATATGACTAATGATTGTCTTCAGAAGCCAACATGTGTTCTTTGGGTGTTCCTTTTTCTAATTCATACCCACAAAGGAATTTTTCCCATGAGGCCACCCATCATGAAAACTATTCCAATTCATGGATGATTAACTATGGATTTCTATTCTGGTAGGATTTCGAAACAAAATTTTACATTTTTTACATCTGTGGTAATACACAGACATGAACCACCGAGTATGAGGCTGAATTTTTAATTACATCATTTATGACTCCACATATGAATGAGTCTCTTGACTAGAAATTATGGTATTATTGCATCATTAGGGATACTATACCCTCAGGTTCATGTATTATTATCAATATTACATATCAATAAACATAATATATAAACATATAAAACACATGGAAAAAAATTACATTCAAGTAATATAATATTTAATTACTCCTAAAGTAGAAATCATATCAACTGTATAATGTAGATAATAAATAAATACATAAATATAATTATCTATAGGATTATACTAGTTAAATACCATATATGTTATCCTCTGATCAATCATCCACCACATGAACCATTCCCTTCACTAAATTTATACTCATTAAATCTACGAGCAGATTAAAATTACCATATTTTGTGTGAGTTCAAGACTTAGTAGGGAACCAAAATAGATTCCTTATCATTGTATTATAATATTTAAAAATACTATGTGATAATAATGATAATAAATGTGTGTGATTAAAATAATCATACCATAAAAAACATAATTTTCATGCACTAACCAAGGCCCCACAGAAACCAATTTCTACCTACTCCAGCTACACGTTAGGAGAATAATTAGAGGATTTCAATAATGAATAAGGAATATCCACAATACATGAAATACCACCTTTTACCAGTCTCATGTAATCGAGTCCGATCAATCCCCCAGACTATTATATAACATATATTTCATGGATTAGAACCATAAACTATAATACCCCATTTCTAACATTAGTTAGGACCCCTAGAAATCCTGATACAAACATTGTACAATAATTCAAGACCTCAGACCACCATTCCTCTATTCAATAGATTAGTTCAAGACCCAATACCTTCATTACCTTATGAACTACCTTGGTTCTGGTCCCTAGACCATAATTAACCTACATGGTACCTCATGTTAGGCACATAGTCTATCATTCCCCTATTAACTTCTTCAGGTGATGAACCAAGGATATTCTTCAACTATGCACTACCTCACATCAATCTACGATACAAACTTTCTCATACCATATGCTCAATCCCATCATCATTATCATCACTACAAGACATTAGTTCTCTCCCTTTATGTAAAAAATACACATTAGGGTCCCAATATATCAATTAACAATAAAAACATCTAGGTAATGGTTTAAGACATACTGGGTAAATAATAAATGATAGGAATAACAAATTATAATAAGAATATATTATCAACAAATAACAACATGTTATCAAAATCAAACATGGAAACATGATACTTTATAAAATATTAATGAATCAAATTTCATATATGGTCTCAAGGGAAAAACACACCAAAATATAATAAATGTCAATAATGATTATCAATGATCGAAAAAAATAAATTAATATATTTTATCATATGTAATAAAATTACCAATGAGAAAAGAACATCCTATATAAAATCGTCAATTACATTATTATGTATTAAACATATATTATTTTTCATAATATATTTAAGAAGAATCTATAGTAAAGAACACCGCAATATGGGTTTTTTTTGTTTTTTCATCATGTAGAAGATTGAGTTTCATCAGGTGTTGCAAGATTAATAATAATATATTTTATTTCAATAATAATTAAAATATCACATGTGATTTTATATTTTCACTCATTAGTAATTTCCAATGTATCATTTTATGGAAATACATTCTCTAATGGTATTCTCCTCAAGAACAAGTAGAAAAATATAGTTGATCATATATATATCTCTATATTAAATTTAAAATACATTTACTGCTCTATTAATAATTACACCTTGAAAAAACACAAATAATTATCCCAAAAAATAATCTAAATATTCTTTTGAAAAAAGTAGGCTTTATATTTTCATTATTATCTTACAATAATTTGTCATCAATTATTCGTTGATAAATTTATGAATTTATATTTTCATTATTATTTATAATTATCATTTAATAATCTATCATTGTTTTTTAAAATTTATATATATTATTATATTATTATTATTTGTGATTTTATTTTGATAATTCTTGATGATTAACAATAAATAATTAATATAACTATCAATTTTTAATTTTAATAAATTATCATATTTTAATTAGATGTTATTATGATTTTATAATTATCCCTTCATAATATGATATAATTATCATTTTATAATTTTTATTATAATTATAATTATATTTTGATTGTAATTTTATTTCGAAACAATTTATAGATTATACTCTGATAATTTGAAGGAATTAGTACATGATAACTCTGAATTCTGTTTTTATATTAAAATTATCTACTTTTATAGAACCTAAGATGATTGAATAATATAATAAAAAAATAAATTAAAACAAACATGTATTTCACATTAGGCACAATTCAACACATAGGGAAATGGTAACAACAAAACATCACATATAATTGAATCAGATCAATGGTGCTTTACAGATCAAAAATAGCGGAGATATTATGTCTCTCAAACATCAAATGATTATCAAATGATAAATGTTTAATGGTTCATATATTGAAACCCAATATAAAATAAAAATTCACCATAGATGAAAATGAGAATTAAAAACAATGGTTTAATTTTTTAATCAACTGAATATTGATTGTTGAGTGTTTAATTTCACACCATTAAGGACTTTTAATGTTAATCCCAAGAAAATTATATGATTTTTTGTAATTTAATCAAGGGTTTTGTGAATAATAGATTTGGTATGGAATGTGTTGATGAAAAAGAAAATAAGAAATAAATACCACGAAAATAATAAACAGATATAAATATGAGATTGGGAAAAACTCCTCTTACCTCTGATTTTACCAAACACCCAAACTACACAATCGTTATACCATGAAAATGTTCAAACCAACATTATGGAATAAATTAATGTCACAAATTTTCTATATAAGACTTGTTTGATGAGATATTCCATTTTAGGAATTCATTTCATGAGATATACAATATAATCATAATTTTATTATATCATTACAAAGTCTTTATTGGCCTTAGAATTTATCTCCATCGATGTTAATAACAATGTTTTTTTAAAAAAAATTCTAAATTATGTCCTCAATGAAACATATCCATGAAATTAAGTATTATTTATTCATAATATAAATAAATTATAAAGAATATTGAAAAATGATATTTTCAAATATAAATAAATGTATTTTAATTTCAAAATAGGGTTTTATTATCGATTAAAAATTGTGATATTAAAATTAAAACCCTCTATTAAATTATAATCCTTGAGAAGTATGTAAATAAATATGACATTTTCAATATATATATATATACCATATCCATAGTATGGGATAAAAAAAATGTTATCATAGGTGTCTACACATATGTCACATTAGACTCTTCATAGAACTAACCATAGTCATTATCTCGACACATTTTTCAATGTTATAATAATATTATAATTCAATAGATTTAACATTTCAATAATATAAGGTTAATAAATATATATCAAAACTAATGTAAAAATATATAATTATTGGATCAGTTAAAATATCCAGAATGGATAGTAAAAGTGAGGAATTTAAATAAGGATCTAATATATAACAAAACTATATGTATATACGTATAAAATCATTCAACAGGAAATTTGATTATACATGAACACACCAAGAATTTCATAAATCAGTTTTCTTTAATTAAAATATCATAAAATTCATTAAGAAGGTAAAATGAAACAAAATTTAAATATATTAGATGTGGTAAAATTACAATCCAATATTAATTAAAAAAGAGAACAAAAATAATTTTCAGAAAATATATGTCCCAAGAATAAAATGTTAACATTTATCCATTACATGAATACTTCTTATTAAAATTGAATTAATTATATTTTTATAAATGAAAATGATAAAATGTATCTTTATGACCAAATAAAAATACAATAGTAATATTATTTATATTAATTTAATCAATATAAATGATAGAATTTGAAAAATTAGTATTTATCAATATTTATTAGTAAATTAATCATTTCTGTAAAATTAAAAAAATATCATAATATGTAATCATTTTTATTTTCATTACTCAACCACTTAGGGAATCTCTATTTAGTAAAACCATGAGTGTAAAAACTCCTAGACTTCCCTTAAATGGCTTGGAGCTGGTTACTAGTTTTGTATAGGCATTTCCCAAACATATGAGGAATTAGAAGAAGTACCTTTATGATTGAACACATATCCATGCCAATAAAATAATTTAATGTAAAAACAAAATACTGACACTATTGAATTCATATATATTAATCCTACAATTTCTGTTCCGTATTGTATTGGAAGTAAAAAATGATCCAAATAAAAGTGGACCAAAAACTGCAATAGAGACCGACCAGTTATTTTAGAGGGGGTTGTTATAAAATAAAAAACCAGTATAAAACATGGTCCATCTAACCCAAACAATGTTCTACCTATTACTATTCCTCATACGAAACCTCAAAATGGAATTATGTCTACATAATAAATAAAATATATGGGGAGACACATTGTATGGTTGAGTATAAAAATACCTAGTATGAGACCCCTAAATCACCATGATAAAATCCTGAAGAGTAATCAACTAAAATATACAATAATATCAATAATTATATAATACATATTTTTTTAGAAAATATGCCTCAATATATTCCTAATATAAACCAAATCTCAAGAGGAATCAACCCCTTTAAACCATAGGATTCAATTTGAACCTTTGGGTTCCATTTCTTTCAGAAGTACTCAGTCCGTGAGCAATGATATAACAGATGATTCTGATAGGAGAGGTCATGATTTTTGGACATCACTTTTATAAGTATTTACTAGATCTTCAATTGTATCATCATTAATATAGTGGATCACTCCCTAGGATACTAGAGGACACCACAATCCTAATAGGATCATGTTACTAGATACGGGGTTGACACCATGTGAATGGTGGTTACACGAATACCATGAACCCTTTATATGATGAAGAAAAATTGATTTTGGATCCAAACATGGTCTCAAAGAGGGATACACACAACCCTATGTAATAAAAAACTCATTTATTTGATAACAATAATAAGTTGATGATTTAATTCTACATGGTAGCCTTATATGTATAGCCTATTGAACCGTACTCAGATGAATCTAGTATATGTTGTGGAAATGAAGGTCTCCAAGATATGTTAAAGGATATACATGTTGTTTATAGATAGTACTTGTTCAATACCTTGAAACACGTACATCCCAACTCAATTTCAAGGTTTCAATTCTTGTTCTCTTTTACAGCTAGTTGTTAGTATAAACACCTAGCAGTAACCATTTACCTCTACTGTTACACATGTACATGGCCATGTTTTACTATGGACTAGTTTCCAAGTACAAAACATGTGACTGTGTGACTTTATGTGTCTTTGTATGTGTAATTCTAGAGTACATACCAGGATTCTTATACTAGGTCACACAACATGTTAAACATCTCACATGATGTATGATAACTTATTTCATATTTAACCCTAGAATCACACCCATATACCCAACATCCATCTCACCCTCGATCTCAAATCGCACCTCTAGTATATATCAATTTCACTAATGAATGGTAATGAAACAATCATATACTATGTATTTTTAAAACCATCATCCATATAAATACTCGTAGATATTCATGTGAAGAATCATGGGGGGAAACAAAAAACCATAAAGAAGGAATTAATCATAGATATTTTCGGGTTGGCCAAATTTTTTTTCTATTAGAATTTACAATTATGAACCCACATGTAAAAAACAATATGAACCTAAATCATCCTACTACCCACATATAAAACTACTATAATAATTTATTTGTGTTCTACGTGATATAATCAAAAAATAGGGTTGGAATCTATAAAACATCATCTTAACTTGGTATATGATTGATGAAAAATGAGAAATAAATCTATGTTTTCTTCAATAAAAAGATCCTCGAACTATGTTGGAAAAAATCATTGATCGATCATCTTCATTCTCTAACATATTCTCCACAATGTACAATGAAATTTGAAGGATTATGTGGTGAACCATGTTATTTTATCAGAACTAGGTTAAAAAAGGATTATTTAGTTATATTCTTAATTTACATCTATATAAATGAATTAATTAATTAATTTATTATTCCTCCTAGGAGTGCACTCATCCAAAGAACTAATTGTACTAAAATTTCATTTCATTATTATGTTAAAACCCATTTTCCATAATCAATTATAGTCTCATATTTCCCATATATGATTCTGTTTAGGTTTTTTTCTACTATTTAATGAACATTTGGTTTCTTTGTGTGATATTAATATATGTAATGTTTTTATAATATCATCACTTGTATCACTGGGCCAAAACTTCTCATATATTCTCAGTAATTTGTTCTTAAAATATAATTATCTATATTCCAATGAAGCATATTGATAAAATAAAGGTTAAATATTCTCCCCACCATTGTGATTTTCTTCTACAAGATATAAATATTATACAAAATGATATGTGGGTACTAATCTCGCATCTGGGTATCATGATCAATGGTTTTGCCCGAAATATTCCTATGCTACCACAAAACATGAACCAAAGTAGTTACTCTCCCCTAGGGATCTTCTCCCACCAATCCACGATCACTATTGGGTATTCCAAAATGTTAGATCCAACATCAATTTCATGCTCCCTTATTCAATAACATGTGAACAATATTTCATGTTCCCCCATACCTACATAACATGGAAGATGTTTTTTACCCAGTCTAGAAGTATCATTAGGGCCAAGTGGTACATTGTCTCACTGGCCCTACAATGTATATGCGAAGGGAAAATGAATATTATATATTGATTTCTTCCTGAGCCAAAAATCCCCAATCCACATCGAGGTGATACCTTTATGAACACATATACCCCATCCTAGAATTCAAAATTCCTCAATTAATGGTTCAAATAATATTTATTATGACACTGGATAGTCTTTATCCATTCATGGAGGATCTTCCCCACAATTTCATCACCCATACCAACTATAGACCCATGAGTGATGCTTGTCTGGGGTATTGCTGACATAGTGTTAACCTACATGGTTTCCCATACAAGTCATCGAACAGTGTCATACTAATGGTATAATGGTAGTTTTATTGTAGAAAAAATTACAAAGTGTAGGAGATCATCAAATCTAATTTGAACGACTAATATTAAATCTTTCAAAATTTCAACCAGAACTGAAATTATCCTCTTGAACTAGAAGTCAATCATGGGTGAGATAGCTTGCTCAAACACAATATAGTATTAATGGAATCCTTTAATCATCTCCACAACTGTCACATCAATCATTCATCATGTACTGATAAGTTCATATAGGTATATCCTTGGATTTATATTTTCTTCTACCCTGTAATGTTTCCTATGATCCCTTTTAAATATACTCTCTCATATCATGAATGTTGGCCAACATGGAAAGTCTTTCTATGACCAACCCTTTCACATTGTTTCTTCTAGACATTTTTGGTGAACCAAAAATTCTGTCAATAAATATATCATCTCACTTCCACTATGGAACCATAAAGGGTTCAGATAAACATGCTGGAAACTTATTCCTAGCCTTCACATGCTAAAATATGAGGAATCAGGAGACAAACTAAACTACACAATTCATCATACCTAGGAACCATAACTAGCATCGGAAGCTCATGTTCATATTTTCCACACTAGGATAGTAAATCAATTTGGAAGTTTGAAAATCCCTCAAAACCGAAAAATCCCATGTTACAAGTACCATATTATATCTTCAAAAATGATTACATGCTCCCTATATATAAAAAATTACATAGGATCTTGTCTGGTTGAAATTTGAATATTGAAGGTCCTATAGTCGGTAAAACCATGTGAAACCATATTAAAACATTATTGATCTAGTTGGGTAGAAACCATCACCTTGATGCACATCACACAATTCTCGAACGTCATGATCAACTACAATGAGGATAACTACTCTAATTCCTCAATCAAGATCTGTAAATAAGATTTCATTATCAATGATTCCACACCTGCATTCCCCCTCCTTGGAGAATAGAATATCAGATAGACATAATGGTATATTAAATCTAGAAAATACCTCTGACTCAACATATTTTTCATCTATGGGAATGTATTCTTCATACAATGTTTTTAATAATAGAAAATCATCCTCTAGACAATATGGTTTTTTAGTATATCATTAGGGAAACGACTCCTAGATCTAAATCTAGTTTAAGGGTCACATAGTTCGTATCATTTGGATTCATATATCAACCCCAAGAGTAATTCAATTCATTCTACATCATTATAACACAATCATCTATGATCCTGATGGATCCCAACAAACATTTTAATCAACAACCTTCTATAAAATACTCATAATGGGATCTCTCATCATTATCTCCATAAACTATTTATAGGGGAGCTACCACCGTTCCATTCAATATAATGAATTCCCCATTAATATGAATGTAGTTATGGTTGATTTTATCAAATAGAATTATTAATGAATATATGATATTAAAATTTTATCCCATGGAAGATCTGCACCTCTGTCACACTCTTCGGGTTTTCCCAAGATAACACTACATTGACCATTTCTATATCCTATGAAATATAATCAGCCAATTAGAAATTTCCTTAAATGTGGACCTCATAATTCAATAAGAAAAAACTCTAGAGAATCCCATTAATTTGGTTCTCTCACTAATTGGCTAGAACCATCATCATGTGGCTCACATGCCCCACTGTGGAATATATATAGGCAAGGATTTAATTATTGAAGACCACCATAATTTGTGATATGAAATGATGAATGATATGGTTCATGAGTTACATAAACACTACTAGGGAATTGTTCCTGATGAAATAACCAACTGGTACACGTAGTTACCATATAAATAAATGAATTTCTCCTTCACTATATCACCATTTCGTAGTCGAATTGGGTGATAAGCTGATTGTTGTTCCATCTTCAAGAACCATATAGGCCCTATGAACTAATCAGAGATGTCACCTATCCGAGGTAGTTGATACATATTCACTAGGTACCCCTAGATGATGTGGTGAAAATACACAATGAACTGAAATTTCCTATTCTCCTAATTGGGAAACAATAATTTGGATGCATAGGGGAAACAATGAGTATAAAAAAATAATCCACAATTCCTTTAACTATCCCTTTAGCAAAAGAATATATATGGGATCTATCCAATATTATGTTGTATATTTCATTTTTTTCCATGGGTGAAATTCAAGGAATACTTATATAAATAAGAATAGAGGTACATCTGTAATTTCATCTATAATGTCATTACAAAACTCCCCCACGTCTGCAGGAAAATGAAATCCCACAACATCAACTAATCTAAAAAAATATCCTAAAACTAATGAGTAATAATTTAGATCCATGTATATATTAGGCCATCCTTCTCTTCATGGGTTCAATTCTCTTTCTTGAAGGAAAACCTCATCCCATCATCATGGATTCACTACATCCTCCACGTGAAGTATTATATCTTGGAATGAACATTGGATACCCAAACCAAGAATTAAATGACATAGTAAGGCCTCTTAACATCTCGAATGATATCCCATATGGAGCATTAATATCCAAGATTCATGTCACAATACGGTCAGATGTGTCTGATCACTGTTTATCCTCTGGTAGGAGTCTCCAAGCCCGAGGGTTGATCCTTGGAGGAAATCAGCATCTCTAATTATGAAACACGTCAAGTGGAAAGAGTTTATTTCTTTCACCTTTATCTTTTAGTACTAAAATTAATAGTAGAAAGAAAACATATATTTTTCAATAATCGTAAGAGAGTTGGGGTGAAATGCTTCCAGTACATTAAATAATCACAAACCCCTACCACCAACCCTGTCAACCATGTGTGGGAAACATGGGGTATTTTCGAAACATGTTAAACTACCATCCACCTTTTACTTCTCTACCCATTCCTCTTCCACCATTGTCTCCATACAGAACACCCTTATCATATAGCTATCTCTTACAGGATAGTTACTGAAATTTATCCTTGTCAGTTTTATGAGTGTTCATACAAGCCTCAGTGAGATTTACTCTATTATCAAAAAATAACCAATGCCTCTCTCTCAATCATCTAGACTATCTTTACCTCCCAGAACTATATACCTAATATCTTTGAAGATCCTCTAGAAGAATCACACATTCCAAACTCCCTATGACTATCATATACTACTAGATTTCATGGCCTTATATCAAGGTTTCTAACATCTATCATCCACTTTATGTGTCTACGTTGAAAATAATCTCCCAACTAATAAGTCTTACTAAATAAATCTAGAATAGTTGGTAAAGAAAATAAATTTCACTCTATCCCCATATATCTCACTGTAATCTCCACATGATGATATGTGATATTAATAAATGATATTGACCCAAATAAGCTATGGATACCCATATTTTTAATATTTATTAATACATGATTTATTACATATGATTACACTTCATACAACCCATATGATCGATAACATTATTGTATTGTTCAATTATATACATTGGATAACTATTTGAAACATGAAATACAACACCTTTATTTAAAAATTCGTAAATTTGCTCGCACTTAAAACCATACGGTATATCTTGTTGACAGGAATAAGAAATAGGTCATCTATAATTCCTAGTATGGTAAACAATGTGTCATAAGATGAATATAATATTACAAGTTAGACCATAGTCATATCAGTTGTAAATAAAAGGATTAATAGTCATAAACATGAACAATGAGACATTTTATAACATGATAATCATAAATTCGACATGGGAAATGAAGAAACATCTTAAAAACATATTCATTAACATAGTTCAAGGATATATTCAAATAAATAATAATAGAAAAATTATCATAAATTAATTAGGTTCAATCACTATCGAAACATAACATATCATGATGTAAAACACTACCCAATTCATTAGATCACGATATAATTTTCGGCACACCAATAACATTCATTCCATTGTCACGGATAAGTGTGCCACGTATATATTAAAACATTGATTCATTCAATATAATAATTTATTCCCTGGTAAAGTAATGTGGAATACATACATTTATGTCCCCAATGTAAATTTATATGTTCATAGAAGGGAACATCCTTGAGAGAAAATTTTATTTGTATTCACTAATAAATTGTTTTGGAATGGAAGATTGGCATGAGATTTCATTAGAATAATAGAATAAATGAAAAATTATGAACATTTAATGATGAGAGGGATTAAGGTATACCAATAATTTGAAATCAAATTTTTAGTAACATTAACATGTATATTTATGTCACAACAGTAGTAATTTGAAATAGAATCCATTGGATCATAACCAAACATTAATAAAGAGAAGAATAAAAAAACCATTACTAAATTTTGGTAGGGTAATTATTGTACACAAAGTTTCTTGGTAGGGATTATGAGTGTCAAAATGGTGTCTTATATTTTATAAATAATATTTAATGTAATTTAGATATGGAAGAAAATATATAGAAATATGAAAATTGATATTAGGAGACATATCAAAAAATACGTTCTTAAATGTATGTGATAAATAGATTTCCCTTAAATGAGTATATCACTCAAAAATCATGGAGGATGATTCACAGTAGAATAGTTGTGCCTTGGGTGGAATCTAAAGTGGTGATTTAATTATCCATGAATATTGAGAGAAGGGAATATTGAGATTGTGTGGGTTTATTTTGGGAATGAGTGGAGAATTCATTTTCATTTCTCATATGTACATATTGGACTCCATAAAATAGATAAATCATAATCACAAAACAACCCAATTTTTTACCATAGTTTTTTTATAAATGGGTGTGGGTTTTATTATTATATATGTCCAAGGGCCTAATTTTAAAAAATATTACCCATGTTTATGTAAAGGAGAGTCATAATCTTAAGGAAATATTTTTAAAAACATAGAATATATTAATGGTTTTGGAGGATTTATTATGGATGTGTTAAATCAGTAAAATAAACATTAAATTTAAATATATTAAATGTAAAAAATACATTTTTGAATAAAAATCTAATTATTTATTAAAGAACATTTACTTATTTTGATGTCTTAAAACACATTGTTTAATTAAACCGTATTTGAAGTTTGAATGAAAATTCAACACCCAAAAAATTATTACAAATTAACCAGTGTATAATTATAACAGTATGATTTAAAAAATTATATTCATTTGAAAAAAATATTTTCTATAAATTTTCATAATACATTTTAAAATGATAATCAACAATTATTGAGAAATGCAAGGTATTTTTGCAATAATAGTTTTTGAAATATTATAAAAATTATGTTTGAGTATATATAATTTATAAGATCAATTATAGTTATAAAACATTCTCTAATAATAATATATAAATAAAATATCATTTATTTCAAAAATCCATTAATATAGAAAAATTAATTCCTTCGTTTTTTTAAAATATTACATGAAAATTTTATATTGTTTTGATTAAAAAAATTATAATATTTTTTAATGCAACTATAGGATGAAAATAAGACAGTAATTATATAGAGTATAAATATGTATTATTATTGTCTTCATAAATATCCATATAATGCACCAGAAAATTCACAAATACTATGGTGCGTGATTGTGAGTCATTCAAGGGGTGGCTCGACGTACATGGTTTAGGTCATGATCTCAAAGTGCATGAAATTATTTCATAATCAGTTACACTCATGCTTATTTTGTTGGATCATGACATGGGATTCTTTATAAATAGAAAAAGTAATGATATCTCCCTTTTAAGATCTTATTAATATGATTCATAGGGTATGATCCTTGTATTTGTGGACATTACATCTTTTGATTGGGCCAATAAAAATATTTTAAACCATTATATTTATGCTAATCATGTCATCATAGTTCAGTTGATGTATTTCAATGGTAATGATAGTTATTGGGGTTTCAAATACAATGGGATATAATAAAATAAAATAATTACATGTGTTTCCTATATCCTTATTAAATAAAAATGGATTTAACTAAATCATGTGGGAAATTTTATTTAAAACCATTCAGGTCGTCACACCCATAGAGTATTATAAAAGGGCATTGAACCTGATCGACAAGTCTTCCATGGACATACTTCCATGTTATATCTAAAGATGCTTCATTATGCATACTGATTGCACTGTGCCCAAATAAAATACCTCCCAGAAGAGACACTCATAATATGACCTCTATAGGTTCGTATTATCATGTGGTTGAGTAAAAAAAATCCACTATTGACCTAAGGCCCTCATAATAATAGTCACAACTAGGAAAACCATATGATATATAGATTACCTCACTAGGTGGAAATATTGGGTGACTCCCTAAAGCTAGTTGTCAGCTACTTGGGGGATTGGATCACCCATAATCATAAGAGATTCCAACCATAAAAAACCCTGAAGTGGCCTCGGTATGAACCCATCCTCAGCTATTATATCCAATCCAATCATCTTCTCATCTGGTGGTGGAAGACCTGGAAAACCTCCCTGTGGTACCACATCCTATACATTAATCTGCACTGAAGCCTCCTCAGTTGACAGATCATCCTTATTACCATGCATTGTAATCTGGGGTAGACTTCTTCTATTAAAATCCTAAAACAAACAAAACATCCCACGATCGATGAGTATGTCTAGGGAGATTACTTAAGAGAGACATGGAATCAAAAAACCCACTATAATATGAAATTTTTTAAAAATTCTATTATACCAGTGCCTATATATTATGGATTGGCATTTTGGTTCTCATAGTCCAGGTGAGTGATACATGAGTTTCCACAAAAACAATAGAAACCCTAACCTGAAATATGAGGTCAAAACATTTTAACAAAATATCTATACATCCCAAAAAACACTCACAGCTAGAAAACCATCAAAATTTATCTCATTGATAGAACATTCCACTAACACCACACAATCATGAACCAACCCCCTAGGTCCATCTTTGGAAGCGACAATCAATGTGAAAAAACCCAATGCCCACATCCAATTGGTCATTATATGAATACCATCATCAAGTAGTCAGATCCCACACATGGGAGGCATTATCCAAACCACCTATCTGCATAAAAACATCTATAAACCCAGAAAATGATGAAATATAAAACCACATTACTAATACTAACACATTCAACCATCCAAATCCCTCAACCATATTAAGATGTAGTACGAGAAGAAAAAATGGACCAAATATAATCCCACTAAAAGAAGAAAAATTAGACCAACCTTATCAATGTCATTAGACAGTGATCAATTGAAACAATCATAAGGACATTAATTTGTATATAACAATCTACACTCCGCCAACTCATGATTTTCCATGTTCACAATAAATTTTCATTTAATATACGTAATACATCAAATGTGTGGTAATATCACAGTAATGGGTTATTTAAGAAATTCCCATTAGGACACCCTCATCTCACAATGCATAATCCATCAAGAGTAGTCACTAAAATAACAAGGTTTTTTGATCAGGATGAAATATATAATTATGATCACAATAACAATGATATACTCATAATTAATTAAAATATTCTTGAGGCATCAACTACTATCAACCAATTGAATTTAGTCATGGATTCGGTGTAACTCTCATTCTAAGAGTACTCAATTAAAGAGTTGTACTATCAATTATGGTAGTCATAATAGATGTCTTGATCAATGGGCCTATCGAAAAATTACTCACTTAATCAATCAAAGTATCATTATCCATGTAGCAGATCACATATAGATATACTAAAGGAACCCACTATCATTATTGTCCTAATCCAATGGATATTGAATTTATACCCTATTCATGGTGGCCATGTCGATACCATGAACACAATTGGGGATTAGTAAGGAATGAATGAGGACCACTGTTGTCTCACATGAGCATAAACAAGAACTCGTCTGATAAAAAAATCAGAGTGGTGATAAAATTCCATTTATGAGGATGTAATTCTACACTTCATTGTCATATATAAGGAAAATGGATTTATTCATGACCGAAACCTGTATATAATGAGAAGGAAAGGACTCAATGATTTATATTACGATTTACAATAATGTTATACTAGGTATATAGTTTTTCCCTCTAAATAAAGGTATATTTGGGCCTATTCACATATAAACCTAGTCATTCTCAGGTATATCTAAGAATTCCAATATATTTTTTTATTTTTGAGTACTGAATTTTCCCCACACACAGAACTTGGGACCTTACTCCTTGCCATCCATGTTTCCATGTACTACCCATGTACATCCTCAAACACTAGCATCTGGTCACATGGAATGTGACATGTGTCACATGGAATATGTTGTTTAATGTCATGTGAAACCCTAGGACCATATCTATATACCACACAAAGAATGTGTTCATTATGGTACCTTACTTGTAAAGTGGGATTTTCCAAAATCCAATGGTTCCATTTAAATGATCATATTTTATTCATAGCCATTTCAAATATATAAATCATTTTATTGATCTGAAGTTCACTATCCATAAAGTAATCACCAGCCAATTCCTACTAGAAAATATGATCGGGAATCAACACTATATAACCAACTCATCATCAAAAATGAAACTATGAATTGAGAAAACAAAAGGATTCTATTGATCTTCATTTGATCATTAAACACTTTCATTGAACCATAATTTCACCCTTGATCACAATCCATACATGTTGTATATTTCAATTTTCCAGAAGAATGGTCTCAAAAATATTAAGCATCATTTATTTATCAAACTATCATACACATTATTACTGATTGTGAATCACGTGAATATATTGGGGAGAAAACCAAAATCCACAAAATTAGGAATAAAAATTAGTAGTTTTATGGTAAACCTCGATTTTTTGACATAATAATGATGAATAATGATCCTAGAAGTAATCCGATTATATTATTCATAAATCATCCACCAACCCATAAATAAAACTGTAAGAATAAATTACATTCATTCGATGTGGGATATTATAAAATGTTATTAAATATATAAAACATCATCCTACCTCATGTTTGGATTTATTACAAATTTTGAAAAAATATTCATTTTCGTCGTTGGTGATTTCGTAGAAATGTGTTTCATAAATTGATCATTGATCTATCATCATCAATTTGAAATCACCCAACTATTATCTCTTCTCAAATACCCTATGTTATGTAGCTCAACTAAGGATATTCTCATAAGGATGTTTAATAAGTTGATGATTTATGATACTTGTTAATAAAAAAATTATAAAATTAATTGATTTATTTAATTATTATTCATCCCAAGGTAGAACTCAACACCACCTCATGTAGTGCACTAAGGTTATTTCATGCCTAGGGTAAAACTAATCATCCAAAATTAATTAAGGTCATTAATTTCTCAATCATGTCTCCATTTAGTAGTTATCTATAAAATTTTTGAAACTATTATGTACATGATATTAATTATTTTAATATTTTTATAATATCAATATCGGGCTACATAGGCCTCAGAATATCTTTTCTTCTTAACACCTTGATCTGAAAATATTACTACATATAATTCAAATATTTAAATAGAAAATATAGATTTTTTCCAAGCATAATTAATAAAAAATTAAAATCAATTTATAAAATAATATTTTAGAAATTTGAAAACATTAATTTTAATTTTAACACAATAAGTTAAATAAAATATGTCCTTATCAAAATGAAGAATTTAAGAATAAAATAGTTCAGTAATAAGTGAGTTATTGTTTTCAATTAATTCATAAAAAATTTCTATTATATATTAAAATCAAAAATATATTTCATAATGTAATTTTTAATTTTAATAGTGATCAATTGAATTCATAGGTTCTAACGGTATCATTGAAGTAATCAAATTTTTATAATATAATAAAATTTTCATAAATTTGAGTGTTTTGTGTTTATAAATTTATAATCATTTTTATTCATTTATACCATATTATTTGGGTGTTACAGAAAGGAAATGTTATTATATTATTTTATTCTCATAGAAACATGAGATGATGTACTCATTTTATCTCCAAAATACCTCCTGGATTCTTCAATACGTTCAATTTTATCAATTTCACATGCTCTTTGGTATCTTCATCTAAAATAATCACCACAAATAAATATTAATTAATTAATTCTTCCCTAAAATAATATTTCAAAATATTATATTATTCTAATCCATGTTAATTAATATTATTATATCATAGAAGATTCCTAGTGAGGTTATATTTTTCTTAATTACTCTAAATCAGTGTAACACAAATATTTTTTTAGTGTTTCGAGTTTACATTAATTATTCAAAAACTGGATTAGAAAAAATGAACACCTCTATATGATATTCATACTTCATCTAAAACAATTAAATAATTTATAAATCAAGATATGCATATATTAGATTGGATATGATATAAAATTAATCTTTCAAATATGATTACATAATTAATCAATATGGATCAATATATACCACACCAATCTTATTAATATTTCTTTTTTATCAAAATATAAATGAAAAAAAAACCATCATTGGAATATAATGTTAGAAAATAAACATTCCAAAGATAGATAATTTGATGTAACGTATTAATAGGAAAACTATATTAACCATCTAGATTTATAAAATTTGGAATCCACATGTTTTGATTACCGTTAATATCTTAAAGGATGTTTTAAATTTCAAAACTAGAAATACAGGGAAGATGATATATTTTAAAATCATTATATTATACAAAATGAAAAATATTATTTACATTTCTACTACTATTTTTAGGAAAAATCTATCTCTGATCCATTTAAATTTTTTAATATAAAACCCTTCTCTTCACCCATTTAGAACTCAACAGTCACATAAAAATTTAATAACTAATATTATATTGAAGGGTCAATAATTTTTATGAACCAATCAATAAATATTTTTCCCTAAATAAATTCAAATAAAATAGACCCAATAGTTATCCTGAATTTTATATTTATTTTGTTCTCAAATAACACTTCTTTAGTTAAAAAACACATTTTTAGTGATGATACTTTAATGATGGGAGAATATTAGGATTTTTTATAATGTCCTGATGTTTATAAAGGGGAAATATTTATGTGACTAATTATTCATTTAATTTAACCAGTGATACTTTAGGATATAATAAATTGATTTTATTAGAGGAATGAGTGATATTTTGAGTTACATGAAGAATTAGGATCTTAAAAAGGAAAATATAAAATTTCAAATTTGGATTTTTTAAAATAATTGAGCTGGAATATTCATATATATCAATAAATCTACGAATCATGAATAAAAAATTAAAATTGTAACTGAAGCACATTATCTCAGAAAAACCTCTACATTGACAAAAGAAAATATATGCGGATGAAATTCCCCAAGAACATGTTCCAAGGAAGGATGCTCAACGTATGAAATTTAAATATCTGATAGAGTCTTTATAGAATCAATATATATATGAATTATATTCTTCCATTTTTTCATCAAAATGGATTAAAAAGTTACTCTGGAAATTTAAATGAACAATGTGTAGTCTAAAAAATTAATTATTGAATTATGACATGATTTAAAATAATAAATTAAATAATTATTGGATAAAAAAATTATACATAAAAATTATATAAATATCATTTCATATTCCATTTTGATATAATTTAGCATGTAAAACTATAAATTAAATGTCTAAATGTTAAAAATATAATTGTTTATGCATGCGAAATCTATAGATAGATCACATTTTTTAAAATTATCCATCAAAAAGTGATATATTATGTCATTATTATTTTTTCATAAAAAGAAAAATGATATTTTAAGAGATGTTGATATACCTTGTATTGTTAAATTTTATATCTATTTTTATGAATCATATTTATAATAAAATGGATTGTGTTTCATTCGTAGAATTTTTTTTAAAATAAATTCTTAAAATATTTATTAAACTATATAAATACACATTGAAATATAATTATTCTTTATACTACCCAATAATACAAGTAAATTTCCAAAAAAAATGACATGTATTATAGTTGTTTATTTGATCTAACATACAACCACTGAAATCATCATCAGAAAGGATAAATAATTAAAATCAATAACCTATATATAAATTGAATCTTAAAACGGTTATACATTTGTCATATTTTAGAATTATTTAAAAAAATATTAATATGGGATTCCCTAATATTTTCTTTCAAACATGTACACATATATACACTAAACAGAATTTCAGCATAGCTATTAGTTAAATACAACAAACACCAAATCTGAATTTTTTAACTAGTTTGGTAACCTAGTTTCCTAGTTTCTTCCAAATATATTTTTTTGGTGGTACTCATTGGAGTGTCACTTGTTTTAATTTTATCCATTCTTAATTTTTTAAATTTCTATTTGGAAATATACTATTTTTTAAATATTCCCATAATTATTTTGAAAAATATGAAGAACAAGAATTAATTTTAGTTATCCCATAAAACACTTTTCTATTCATTGTTCTTCCTATTTTAAAATTATATACAAAAATAATGTTTTCATAAACCCAAAATTTAATCATGAACTATTATTTGATAAACTAAATAACAATTTTATATTATTTAATACATACTATAGGATTAGTTATACATTTATAATGTCAATTTTAGTTTTAAAATTTAATAATTATATGTTTACAATATCATATAGTTTTTTCTAAAACATAAATATATATTATAAAATTATAAAAAAAAATTTAGAAATTGATGTTTTTATAATCATTGGGATTAAAAAAACCCCTTCTTAATATGACTATTTACGAAAGAACTCATTAAATATATTAGAGAAATATTAAAATTTAGATGAGCTACATAAGTTAGAAGTATTATTATATAATCATTTCTAGATATTTGAAAAATGAAATATTAAAAATAAATATCTTCCACATCGTTATAAAATTTAGAAAATAAAATAAATTTAATTCAAATTTTATTCTATATTAATCAATCTTATTTCCATATAACAATTTGGGGTTAATTATAAGAATGAATTTTTGTCACTCAAACTAATTTAATGATTCTTTTGTATCTATTACACAATATTCATATTTTATTTCATAATTTATTGTCTTATGTTCAGAGTGATATTTTAAATCTTGATGATCAAACCTATTTCTCATTGAATCTCAGGTATAAAACAATTTTCATGATAACCTTATAAAATATATAGAGGGTATTATTTTGTGTTCAAATGGTTATTGGAATTGTAATAGATTGTTTTTCAGTACTTCATTAGGGTTATCATAGTGATACAATTTTGGTAAGATTAATATTTAATTTCGAACAGATTTTTCCTTTTATATAGGTTTTAATGGATTTCATGAGTTGAGGATGGAAATTTTATATATTTGGAGATAAAGTGATATGTTGTTGGTCATTTCATGGCTATGATTAACTATGAGATAACCATGTGAAATGGATTTGAAGGATTATGTGGTGATTTTAAAGGATTTAGAATATATTTTCCAAATATTATAGTTTCCTGTTAAACCATGTGGGTGAATGTGTTTTGGTCTTGTGGATATTCGATGGATTGGGAAAATATTGTCTTACTATTTAACCATTCCCATGTAATAAGGGTGACTGGTTTTATAGGGTAGTGATTGTGGAATATTTTACAAAAACCTTAACTAATAAATCGACCTAAATATTCACCAAATATAGAAATGAAAAAATTTTAATGTTACATGAATTACATTTTTATTTTTTTGGAATGATCATATCAAATTCTGACATAGTATTTTCCTAAACTCTATCCAATGAAATTTACGGTTATATTATAGATATTAAGTGATTTACAATCATTCATTATGAATATATAAAATTAATGTTCCATTTTTTTTAAAATATATTCCACTTTTGGTGATATTTTGATGACATAATTTCCCATTGTTTCACTAGAACATAATTGTGTAGTTATTTCTCTATCTAGAGGGATTGACAGATAATTGATTTTATTTATCATGGATTATGGATTTCAAGGACATCATCTTCTCAATTCATGTCTATTTTCTTGAAGGCGAAAAAATTTCATCTGCTTGTGATTTAGCTATCTTACTCAATAGTTATATTACATTAATTACTCCTCATTTCTTTAATTTTTATTGTTTTGGATTATAAAATTATGTTAATTGATATCAAGGAATATATTTTTTATTATATAGATTATTTTGTGGAAGTAAAATGTGTTTTTAAAGGATTGAATTATTAAAAACGAATTTATGAACATCTTATAGAGACCCCAAAGCATGATGTACATGGACATTACAATACTTTTTCTGAATACTTATAACAAAAAAAACACTCAATGACCATAATAGTTTAGTTTCATTGAAAACATGGAATATAAACTTCTAATCATGTTGAAAGATCTTTAATATCTCCCATAACGATCTTCCAATTTTTGTTTCCATACCTAAAACCTTTCTTGTAATCTAGGGGGAAGAGAAAACATAAAAATGGTGATCTGAAATGCTCAGTAAGGTTATGCATGGAGAAAATAAAACAAACCATATATATTTGACCTTAAAAACATGAACATAATGTTTAAACATCAAAATATTGAGCAGTGACATAAAACATGACATTACTTAAGGCATAGATTATAATGGAACATCAATCATGATAAAATAGCATTGTAATAAAACATGTAATTGTGTAAAACCATTAAGAACATGATATGATTTTCAAAGTAGCCAAGGAATTGCTTCTAAGACCATCTTATTGGACAAAGACCCTTTCTAAATCGAGTTCACTCCTCATTCTGGTCCTGTATTACTTAACCAGATTAACATACTGTTCCAGCCATGTCTATCTCATGAGATATAAATACTTACCCAATGCATTGGAGGTAGATATATGTCCCACCCATCTCATAATGAAATCATTCTTATGTGTGCCACAAAATAAACATACATCATTCATAATGACCCAAAAAATAAAATGGGTTTCATAAATATAATCCAATCATAATATAATCAATATAAAAAAATGGATATCATTTCATCATAAGAAAAATAAAACCATGTAAATCATAGGGACATTATACTTGAATCATACACATATGAAATAATGTCATCTTAGATGGAAAATGGTGTTTATAAAACATTTGAAATGAATTCTTGAGGAAAATATCCTTTCTTCATCAAAATCATTTTTGTTTCAGAAAATTCCATATAATTTTAAAATCAAAGGATTTTGTTGAAAATAATCAAGAAATATTGTAGAATAATCTTCATGAAAATAAGGCGTATTGAAACCGTAAAAATCTATTCATGCATTATAAGTTAAAAAACATTCTTCTTGTACTTTTCCTTGAAACGTCAAAAAAGTACCTCATAACGTAAACAAAGGAATGATTCCTTACATACCATGTAGTAAAAGTAAAAATGGGTAAAAATGACTTTGAACATATATGAAAACATTTTTATAAAATAGTGGCATGGATGATAAATATAAACCCAGTAAATACTTATGAATAAACAATCTCGTGTAAAAAAGAGATTGGAAAATTTATCACTTACCTTACGTCTGATATGCTTCGTACGTATCGGAACCTTCGGTATAATGATTTAAATAATTTCATTTACTTATTATAGAATCATATTCATTGTTTTGATATTATATATTGTTTAATTAGGACTTTATATTACATGTTGTTTTGTAAATTCCATGTTGAAGCAGTGTTTCGGGTAAAATCGTTTTATTTATCGTACGTGTTTGGAATTGTTCTTCTTGATATTATTATTACTTATATAATGAATTAATTACTTCTAGAATGTAAAACATGATTTATATATCAGATATATTCAATATATATATATAATAGATAGATAAATGAAATGAAACACACCGTTCATGGAGACTGTAGGCCGTACATACACATGAATGTTGTTTTCCTTTCCTTATTGACTTGAATAGAAGTAAGAAGATGAAATATATATATATATATACATGTACATAAATAAATTATCTTTATTATGTCATATATTCCATTATTATTCATTATATAAACTTTATAATCATTCTTTAATGGTTAACATGGAAATTGAATCCTATCGCGTCGTGGAGACGGCAATCCGTATGTACGCACGAGCGATGATATCATTCCCATAATTATTGAATTTAATTGGAGTGGATGATATAATATCTCAGAATTAGTATTATTTTATAATAATCATATATAGTTATTCATTAAACCATTATACCCATCCAAGTAAGGTGGTGGTGGAAAATCATATTACACCACGGCGTGGAGACGGTATTCTGTACGTACGCACGCGCGGTGATTTTGTTTTCCGTAGGATGGATATAATGATAAATGTGTTTATTTAATATTTATTATAAAATTTCAGTATTTTAGTTATACTGATGTTATTAATTTAAAATAAAACAACTAAATGATGAGAAGTTGAATAAAAATGAAACATGAAAGAATCGGTAGAAGAGATTACCTCTTCATCGATGTACCTCTTTTAAGCTTCCACGTAAGGAACTATAGTTGGTTTTTTGAGATGAAAAAAACCTCCATAATGTTACTAGGTAAGTGTAGAAGAGAAATTGTCAGGTGTATTCCAAGAATGAAGACTTAATGTGGTGTGAGGAGGAGAGGGAGGAGGTTCCCTTTTATAAGGAAGAAGAAGGGCACTTTAGAAAAAACATAGAATATTATTATATAATAAAGTCATATTAGGTTTATAAAGGCTCAAAAGTGTCTTATTTCTAAGATAATGTGGTTATGGGTCGAAATACTCTCAACCAATAGGTTTTAGTCAAGTTTAGGATACTATTTTAGCCTTATCATTTAGATTTACCTCTAAGTTAAATAATTTAACTTTTACCTTTTCTTCTTGTTTTATTACACTATTTGGTTAATAAACATACTATAACAAGACAAATGAACCCCAAGTGGTTCATTATTAATATATATAACCATATCTAAGTCATTTTTCCAAACCGTTGATTTTTTAAAATAGAATAACAATTAATAATATTATATTTGTTTTAAAAACTATTTTTTGTCAATTTTGACATTATTTGGTAATTGATTTTTGTGAAAATCATAACATAATGATTAGTTCGAACAAAGTTAATTAAATAAAATAACAACATGTCATATTGACCTAATAAATTAGTGGAATTTATAAAATGTCTTAAATTACAATTATTTAGGTATTTTTATCATCAATTATGTTAATATTTCATTAATAAGGTAATTCCTGCATCATCCTTGTGTCATAAATAAATTAAATTATTTAATGTCTAAAAATTATAAATAAAATACAATTATTTCAGAAATCGTTTTATCTTTCTAAAGAATTTTTATAGTCTAATTTATCTAATGTATAACCCTATATTAATTTTTTTTAATTATTAAACATTGATTATAACACTTTTGACTATTCTTTAAATAAAATAATAATAAATGTCTTAATCTAATCGAGGTGGACCTAAAAGATAATATTTTATTCCTAATGTTTTTCTGGTCGAATTACAATTATCCAATAGAATTAGGACATGTTTTAGGATAATAATAATATCATTTTTACACTTAATTACCCTATTTACTTTTAACCATGGTAAATAAAAGTAAAATGTTACTATTCAGCAAAATAATATTTTTATCTTATTGAACCAAATTTTACTCCTTTATATTAACCGTGTCTCTCGGATATTCGAAATTCCACTCAAAGATGCGGTAAAATTATGTTTCATGTAACTTTTCAAATTCCTCTAGTTGGTGGGTAAAAGACGGTGAAATGTTCAATAAAATTTTTATATATCTAAAATTATTATAAAATTACTCCAATGAATTACATTGAACTTATATAGGTATTATTTATCAATTTTTAACTAAAAAAATTTATAAAAAATAAATAAATATTTAAATAATACGTCAGTTTTTAAATAGTAACCTAGTGTTTTCACTATTCATCAAAAATTGAACGTTTTCAGAAAAATTCCAAAAATTTACCCTAGGATAATTTTAATATTCTGAAAATAAAAATGAATTCCATTTTGAAAGATAAAATTTAAAAAATTACATAAATTTGGTATTACTATTCGTAATGGCTAGTTCATAATAATATTATAATAATATCTTGTTTAGTGAAACTCGGTATTGCGTACTACACACGCTATCAAGGAGGGTCTTGATTCCATGTAATGAAATCCAAGTCAGGGCTGCGTGAAGTGAAAGATCTGTTTGGTGTTGCGTAAAACATAATCAATACTTATTTCATTATTACATTAAATAAAATCTATACTGAATGTTGCGTAGAATAGTTTTTGCAAAACGAATGTGAAATTGTGTGTAACACGAGCCAATAATAGTGTTGCGTATACTGCAAGCTAATACGATGTTGCGTATAGTACAATATAATCTTAGTGTAGTGTATAATATAACACATCAAACAAATTAAAAATAATATATCTCGTTAAATCTCGGGTTGTTACATTCTACCCCCCTTAAAATGAATTTCTCCCTCGAAATTCGCCGGTGTTATAAATGGTTTACTACTTGAAAATTTCTTTCACATAAACCCACGTCATAAAAAGGAATACCAAAACTGAACTTTAAAAACTAAATTATGAAACGTAACGGTTACTGAAATTAACTAATCACTGGTTTTCCACATAGAATAACATAGGTGAAAATATGAATATGGAAGAGAAATATAACCATCAAATTCTGATGGAGAGTGGTAGAGAACATGGCTATGAAAAATCCAACAATCACAAAGATATAAATTTGTGATGATCTCTTGTACCATCTTATTAATCGGATATGAGAGCACTAGGACAACATTTTTTGTTTTCAAGATCATTTCCCTAAATTTGATGAATTAAAAGAAATACTTACATGATTTTGGTTCAATCTCACTATTGTTCGTGCCTTGAACAACTTCCACTTCATCTCCTAAAGAAATGAAGTTTAATTTTTTATTCGTGAAGTGTTAGCAGATCATGTGATAGAATGATGGGTCATTCCATTGGTTTCAAACAAAAGGTTAGAAAAAGTTATCAAATATACATAAGTCCATATATGGAGAGATTAATCGTATCTGATTCCAAAAATGAACTTATACTTCATCTATCATACAGCTTAATAAAATAAAACTAGTTTTTACTGACTTGGGTCATCCTATAGGCCACTGTTAAGTGATAATGGCATGTCGCACTTCAGTTGTGGGCTCGATTCCCACATCTTTTTCTGACACGACAGGTTGTCGCCCATCCTGCATGTTGTCTTTTTTCTAAAATTACATCATTATGACATTCCATCAATAATATCGAAAAAAATTTTAGCCTTAAACAATACATACTTGTGTCCATCATTATCCATTCCAATCTTTAGGCTTATCCAAAATAACTCTATCCAAGCTCATAGTATAAAGAAAATTATTACATGAAAGGTCACATAACAAGCACGTGAATACCATCATTTATCCACCATATATCATACGATAAATGTTGTTGGTCACATTCGAAACATGTGAATACCTTAATCATGTATTCCCTAGAAAAATTAATACCCATTGAACAATATTGAAAACATGAATTCTATCAAAAGTTAACTCTTTCCACATACCAAAATCCCAAAATTTCAATATACTCAAACTATGATATCACTTTGTCCTTATATCATTCATGAGCTCATTAGTACTATCAAACATTTCATTTTATCTTTACCTCTTAATTATGTCCATATCATCTTCCTTCCAAAAATATCTCAATCACATTCCATGGTTATTGGTACCATAAAATTATCAAAAACCACAATGATCCAATTCATTGATATTCCAATATTCCAAAATACTATAAATGAGATTCCACAACATTATTAAGGAATCCCTTTTCATAAACACATAATCATTTCACCATATCATTTTCATAATCAACATCACAAATAGTGATCTCATGTGACTTCCATTTATCCTTTTCCTTAAGAGGATTCTCACGTTGATCCTCATTAACCCTTGGATTAGGGTATTGATTAGCATAATGCCCCATTTCCATACACTTGAAGCATTGAAGTGTTGGTGGAGCATTCTCTATAGTCTTTTCCCTATTCACATCCTTAGCTCCCTTTTCCCCATTACATAGACACTCAAAAACTCGATGACCATCTTTTCCACACTTAAAACATTTTTTAGACCCTTTAAGACAATCTCCACCATGATTCTTTCCACACTTTGAGCATAAAGAATCATTCATCTTCTTTTCACCATTATTCTGAGATATCTCCTTGAACTCAATCTTTCGTTTCTTGTCAAAACCATGAGATTAATATGTAACACTAACATCCATTTCTACCATGATAGCACAATGCACAGTTTCATTATATCTACTGATGTATCTTATATCTAATGGCTTTCGAAGACTTGGTTTTAAGCCACTGAAGAATCGATCAAATTTACATTCAGGTTGGATGATAAATCCAGATGCATACCTTGCAAGACTTGTAAAATTCAATTCGTATATACCAACAGATTCATCATACTTTTTCTTAAGCTCAAGGAACTGATTCTACATATTTGTTAGAAGAATACAAGGGAAGTACTTATTTAAAAAAATGTTCTTGAAATCGTTCCATTCAATGGATTCAATTTCATCTTGGGGACTTGTATTCTTAATTAGAGTCCACCATTGGTCTGCTTCACCTTCTAAATGGTAAACAACTAAAATTACCATTTCATGTTCAGAACAGCGATGTATGAAAAATATATTTTCAATGGTATTGATCCATTGTTCAGCAACAAGTGGATCAGAAGACCCACTGAATGAAGTTGGACGTTTCCTCTTGAAGGACTTAATAGAATATTGTTCCTTTCTCTGCACATTTGGAAGTCCAGAATGATTCATAGCTTGTCTAAGTATAGTAATTAGATTTTTCACTCCATTTCCCATAACATTGGTTTGTTCAGGAGTACAATCATTACATTTCCCATTACATTGATCAACACGGTTCCTTCGGGTTCAATGCATCATCTAAAACCCAAGAAGAAAAGTGTGAGAGGAATTAATAATTTTAGCAAAAAAACGTAATAAAGGGGAAGTACATTCAATATCAAACATCTTAGGTTAAATTCTATGATCATTACTGTAATCCTAGGAATATAACATATAGTTATACTTAACCTTAGGGACATCCCTAGATATACCTTAGAAATATCTATAGGGATCTCACTATAGTTTTCTCATCCTAGTTCCCAATGTTTTACTAAACCTTTAATGTGATTCCAACTATAGAGACCCCAAAGCTTGACGTACATAGACATTACAATAATTTTGCGGTCTAATTATAAAAAAACAACTCAAGGAACGTAATAGTTTAGTGTCTTTGGAAACATGGAATATAAACATCTAATCATGTTGAATGATCTTCAACATCTCCCATAACGATATTCCCCTTTTTGTTTCCATACATAAAACATTTATTTTAATCCTGGGGGAAACAAAAACATAAAAAGGGTGAGCTCAAATGCTCAGTAAGGGAAACATGGAGAAAATACAACAAACCATATACATTGGAACTTAAAAACATGAACATAATGTTTAAACATCAAAATCGTGAGCAATGACAAAAAAAATGGTAGTACAAAAGCCATAGATCATAATGGAACATCAATCATGATAAAATAACATGGGAATAAAACATATAATTGTGGAAAACCATTAATCACATGATATTATTTCCATAGTAGCCAAGGAATTGCTGCCAAGACCATCTTAGTGGATAGAGTCCCTTCCAGAATTGAGTTCACTCCTCGTACTAGTACTGTATCACTAGACCAGATTATCTTACCCTTCTAGCCATGCCTATCTCATGAGATAAAAATCTTTACCCAATGCATTGGAGGGAGAAATAGGTCCCACCCATCTAATAATGAAATCAAAATTATGTGTTCCACAAAATAATCATACATCATTCATAATAGCCCATTAAATAAAATGGGTTTCATAAACATCCTACAATCATAACATAATCTATATAAAAAAATGGATATCATTTAATCATAAGAAAATTGAAACCATTTAAATCATAGATACATTATACATGAAATATACACATATGAAATAATGTCATCTTAGATTGGAAATGGTTTTTATAAAACATTTGAAATGAATTCTTGAGGAAAATATCCATTCTTCTTCAATATCATTTTCTTTTCACAAAATTCCATTCAATTTTAAAAGAAAATGATTTTGGTGAAAACAATCATGGAATATTGAAGATTATGCTTCATGAAAATAAGTCTTTATGAAACCGTAAAAATCTGTGCATGCAGTATAGGTTAAAAATACATTCTTCTCGTACTTTTTCCGGAAAAGTCCAAAATGTACCTTGTAATGTAAAAAAAGGAAAGATTACATACATAAAATGTAGTAAAAGTAAAAAATGGGTAATATGGACATTGAAAATACATGAAACCATTTTTATAAAATAGGTACATGGATGATAAATATAACCCCAGTAAATACTTACAAATAAACAATCTCGGGTAAAAACGAGATTGGAAAAGTTATCCCTTACCTTAATTTTGATATTCTTTGTACATATCTCAAACTCATGTATAATTATTTAAATAATGTCATTGACTTGTTACAGAATCATATACATTTTTATGATATCATATATGGTTCACTTATGACTTTATATTACCCGTTCTTTTGTAAATTTCATGTTAAAGCATCGTTTTGGGTAAAATCATTTTATTTATCGTACGTGT
Source organism: Viscum album (assembly GCA_963277665.1). NCBI lineage: Eukaryota > Viridiplantae > Streptophyta > Magnoliopsida > Santalales > Viscaceae > Viscum > Viscum album. The sequence goes on along the minus strand of OY728121.1, from coordinate 1,002,409,775 downwards.
TTGGACTTGTTGTTCTTGATATTATTATTATATCATGATTTAATTCCTTACAGAATTGAAAAAATGATTTATATATCATATATATTCAATATATATATATATAACAGATAGATAAATGAAATGAAACACATCGTTCATGGAGACGGTAGGTCGTACGTACGCATAAACGATGTTTTCCTTTCCTTATTGACTTGAATGGAAGTAAGTTGATGACATATATATATATACATAAAACCAGTAGATTTATTATGTCATATATTCCATTATTATACATTATATATACTATATAATCATTCTTGAAAGGTTAACATGGAAAATTAATCTCATCACGTCGTGGAGACGGTAATCCGTACGTACACACGAGTGCGGATATCCTTTCCATAATTATTGAATTGAATTGGAGTGGATGATATAATATCTCAGAATCAGTATGATGTTATAATAAACATATATAGTTATTTTTTACACCATTATACCCATCCAAGTAAGGTGGTGGTGGAAAAACAGATTACACCACAGCATGGAGATGGTATTCAGTAGGTACGCACGTGTAGTGATTTTGTTTTCCATAGGATGGATAGAAGGTGAAATGGGGATATTTCATATTTATAATAACATATCAGTATATTAGTGATAATGATGTTATTACTTTATAATGAAACAACTAATGAAGACGATGTTGAAGAAGAATGAAACCTAAAAGAATCGGTAGAAGAGATTATCTCTTTTCGATGCACCTCTTTTAAGCTTCCTCTTAAGGAACTATAGTTGGTATTTTGAGAAGACCAAAACCTCCAGAATGTTTCTATGGAAGTGGAGAAGAAAAATATTCCGGGGTTGGCCGAGCTTTAAGGCTCAATGTGTTGTGAGGAGGTGAGGGAGGATGCGCCCTTTTTATAAGGGAAGAGAGGGGAACTTTAGAAAAAACATAGAATATTATTTTATAATAAAGTCATATTCAGTTTATAATTACTCCAAAGTGACTTATGTCGAAGATAAAGTGGGGATGTCTCTAAATCCTCTCAACCAATAGGATTTAGACAGGTATATATATCTATTTTAACCTTATCATTTAGATATAACTCTAAGTTAAATAATTTTTCTTTTACAGTGTCTTCTTGTTTTCATACACTATATGGTTAATAAACATACTATAACGAGCCAAACGAACCCCAAATGGTTCATTATTAATATATATAACCTAATCTATGTCATTTTACCGAACCATAGATTTTTATGAATATAATAACAATTAATAATATAATATTTGTTTTAAAAAAAATTTATGTCAATTTTGACACTACTTGGTAATTGATGTTTGTGAAAATCATAACATAATGATTACTTCGAAAAAAGATAATTATATCAATAATAAAATGTCATATTAACCTAAAAATTCGTGGAATTTATAAAAAATCTCAAATTACATTTATTTGAGTTTTTATAACATCAATTATGTTTACATTTTATTAATAAGGTAATTAATGCATCATCATTGTGTCATAAATAAATTACATTATTTAATGTCTAAAAATTATAAATAAAATACCATTCTGTTGGAAATCATTTTATATTTCTAATTAATATTTATAGTCTAATTTATGTAATGTATAACCCTATATTAAAAAAGTTTTAGTTAGTAAACTTTTATTTTAACTCTTATAACTATTCTTTAAATAATATAATAACAAATGTCATAATCTAATCCAGGTGGAACTAAAGTGTAATATTTTATTACTAAAGTTTTTTTTGTTCGAATAAAACTTATGAAATAGAATTAGGACATGTGTTTGGGTAATAATAATATCATTTGTACCCTTAATCACCCTATTTACTTTAACAATAGTAAATAAAAGTAAAAAGATACTAGTCACCAAAAAATATTTTTATCCTATTGAACCACATTTTACTCCTTGATATAGACCGTGAATCTTGGATTTTTGAAATTCCCCTCATAGAATCGGTTAAATTATGTTTTATGTAAATTTTCAAATTCTCCTAGGAGGTGGGTAAAAAACGATGAAAAGTTCAATAAAATTTTTATATATCTAAAATTATTATAAAATGACTCCAATGAATTACATTGAACTTATATAGGTATTATGTATCAATATTTACCTAAATTAAATTAAAATAATATAAATAATTATTTAAATAAAATGTCGGTTTTTAAATAGTAACCTAGTGTTTTCATTATTCATAAAAAATTGAATGTTTTCATAAAAATACCTAAAATTCACCCTAGGGTAATTTTGATATTCCGAATCAAAAAATGAAGTCCATTTTTAATGTTAAAATTTATAAAAAATCAAATAGTGTGTATTAATATTTTTAACGGCTAGTTCATAATAATATCTCGTTTAGAGAAACTCGGTATTGCGTACTCCACAGGCTATCTATGAAGGTCTTGATTGCGTGTAATGTAAGCCAAGCCAGGCCTGTGTGTAGTGAAAGCTCTATTTGGTGTTTCATATAACATAATCAAAACCTATTTTATTTTTGCAATAAACAAAATCTATACTTAATGTTGCGTATAATAGTTTCAAAAAAACGAGATTGAAATTGTGTGTAACACGAGCCAAGAATATAGTTTCGTATACTACAAGCTAATACGGTGTTGCCTATAGTACAAGACAATCTTGGTATATTGTATAATAGAACACATCAATGAAATTAAAAATAATATATCTCATAAAATTTTGGGTTGTTACACATCTTGTGTTAAATGAAATGCATCACGATTTTTTAACAAAAAAAATGTCTTCTCAAGCATAGAAGAATTGATTATTTTAATGTGAAATGATATTTAAAATTATGAGAATAGTATATATTAATTTAATATAAAAATGAATATTGGGAACCATGGGATAGTTGTGCTATAAACATATGAAAATCCATGTGACCATGTCACCACAATTTGTATATGTAGCAACCAAAGATTTTCAATATATTTTGAAATAAAACATGATGTATTCTTAATATTTCTATAAAATAAATCATAGATATACACGAACCATGATATAGTAAACCATTAAACCCTATCCATTAAATTTGATGCTATGAATAATTATAATAACATTATATTCAAAATGAGTAATTTTTTTATAAATTCAAATTAGTTTATTATTTCATAATACATAAGTACCAAATTTTCAATACAGTTGTCTTATGTTACAAAAATATAATTTCATCAAAATTATATTTTATAAAATTATTTACCTCAAATACTAAATTTAATTTATAGTATTTTTATAATTTTTTTTAATAAAATGAATATATATTTTAACTCATATTGTCAATATTACCTAATGGTGACTTTTTTGTACTTTCTAAAATAATTTTTTGTGAGTTGTGCCAAATATCTATTTTTGTAAAAAATTTCATTTATATTACTATTATTTTCCCATTTATTCATTTTTAAAAAATGTAACCTATGACATATTATTTATTAAATAATATTATTAATTACATTGGAATCATATTAATATTAGAATTTTTTATAAGTTAATTTTTAGGTTTAAATTTATTTTTTCTAAAAAATGATTTTATGTATGCATCAGGTTTTACAACAAATAAATGAATTTTATTTATATTTTATAATATTTTTGGGATATTTATAGATTATTTATTAAATATAATATTTTAAAATTACTTTTATGGGGTTTATATTCAAATAAATTGATGTTAATTATGGATGCAATTATAAATATATTTTTTGAATTCATATTTTCATTATGGTTTGTTCATGTAATTAAAATTATACTCATAAAAATATAGGCATTTAATATGGTATAATAGAAAAAATAGTAATAATAATAATAATTAATAAAAAAATATATGGGAATTTAAATTTTTTTTAATATGAAATAGTTGATAGAAGGCAATTTTGTAAAATATTTAACGTTAATGATAGTTCAACTGGGGGTTGACCCATGATATAATTGTAGTATTTGAACCCAAATAAAAATATTTTTTTAAATATTTATAAACACTAATTTACTCAAAATTTTATTTTCTATCCATGTATATCATCTTTCTCATGATTTTGACAATAAATCAATGGAATACTTTATGAAATTCCACATGCTTCCATCCCCTCTATTATAAACGGGATCCTCATCTCATCAAATAATCACATCATTCGAGCATTCATGATCCAAAAATAAATATTCCCCAAACATTCTATATATCATTAGTTTCTCATAGATATTTCTTCTATGAATAATCTTTCAAGGAATTAGGTGTATTCCAATTGAGGTCGCTCAAAGAAGTGGTATAAATTTTTACCAGACTCATTCAATTTTATTTCTTCTTATACATAATATTAAAATATAGAATCCATTAAAAAGAATAATTACATATAAACAGTATAATAAGATGTTATTATGATGATTTGACACCCATTCAACACCACTTCTTAGCCGAATGGTTGATGACTCTATAACTCATTCATACATGTGGACCCAGACCTCCATGTAGCGATATGATTCATTTTACACAACCAAAATCCATGAATAGTTATAATTATGGGTGTAATTTTTAAATATTATTTTATTGAAATAATTGTACATATGTAATTATAATATATTTTCTACAAATTTACCATCTAAACCATTGTAAAATTATAACATAGATTTTATGTATATGTGGAAAACCACCTATACAAAGAGTTGTGATTAATTTGATTATTTATTTAAATATGATTCTAATGAATATATATTTAATGAATATATATGATATTAATTATGGAATAATAATTATTTATTGGATAATAATTATTTATCATTATTTTTTCTATCTTTAAAAATGATGAAATCACCACTCATGTATATGTATGAACTACAATCTCCACATAGTGATAGAATTTATTTTTCATCACCACATTTAATGAATTTATATTAATATCTATATTTTTTTAAATAATAAAATTATATTATTTTTCAAAATATATAGATTGAAGATCCTTGACCATATTGTGAGGAAAATAACTTCTAAAATATAACATACGTGAAAACTAATGTTATTAACACCCAAAATGTTAGATCCCGACATTTTCAAAAGTTATATCGGACATGGATTCAGGAAATATTTGTTTTTATTTAAGAATATATGATTAGAGTTATGGATTGGGGGGAATTTTTATAGTGTTATAAAACTTTTATAAAAGGGTATGTGCATTGTTGGATAATGGATAGGGTAAAGGGTGAACCCATCCTAACAAACTATGAGATCCCGGTTTTTGGAAAGGTATGTTTTTGTTGAGTTTTGGTTAAATACATTGTTTTGGGGTTTTTAAATGTTTCTTGAAGGTACGAGAGGCCTTGGGAGGGTTCCGGGGGCTCGGGGCACGAAAGAAAGGATGTTTGGGCAGGGCAGGGATAGGCGCATGGCTTGCGCACGACCTAGGAAAACCGTGCAGCCGTCCCAGGTAAACGAGCGACCCCACCACCTTCGGACAACAGTATGCACACAGTTTTCGCACGATTTGTCAAACCTTGGGGCCAAACCCTGCGACCCTTCTCCTACAGGAAGTAGTGAGCGCACATTTTACGCACGGTTTGTTAAACCGTGTGGCCAAACTGTGTGGCCTCTTATTGTTGGAAAAATAAAATGTTTTACACGCTGGTATTTTAAACCCCAACTCGGGATTTTCCTATCCATTTATCCCTCTTCACCCTAGCATGTACCAAATATCCCAAGAGCTCCAAGAGTTCGATCTCACGTGTTTCTAAGGCGTTTTAGGTGTCGTTGGTTGCAGATCCAAGCTCCGAGTATGGCTAATCTCAACCTTGGTTCTTTTTTTGGTTTAGGGTTTGTATCTTCAATCCATCTTGTTCTGAAGATCCAAAACCCTATCTTGTGGTTGAGTTGTAGGTTTAAGATCCAAAGGTTGGTTGGATCAAGGTCTAAGGAAGCAATTGATAGTGAGTTCTTCCGTGGGTTCGAGATAGGTGGTCTACAAGTGATATCCCGTGTTTATTTGGTTTTTTTGTGCATGTTTCATTGTATTCTTGTTTTCCCATTGTTATGTATTGAATTACCATGGCTTGTGTGGTAATAATGGTTTTTAAAATGGATAATGGGAACCCTCACTATCACCATGGGATTCCTTGAGATTGACTTGACCAAATTTGTGGCCATCCAAGGGATGCATGGGGAATTCCCGGACTTCGGGATTAATATTAAACACATGATCTTGTTGTAATAAATGGTATATCCCTTGATGAATATGTTTTCATGATTTTTTGAACTTGGAATAGAAGTTAGGTGATGTACCTAGGCATGGTAACAACCTAAGGTTTGTTGGAATGGGTTGAATGGTTGATTCATGGAAATGAAGAACGACTAAAGTGGGTTAATGTGTAAAATGATTGAAAGACCATAATGGGATAGGTTATGGGTCTAGTGTTGAATGCTTATGGAGATATGTATAACACAATGGTATTGGGTAAATGGAAAAATGATGTGAAATGGAGATGTGTTAATGGGTTAAGTCATGATGTGGATTCCCATGTGGGTTGTGTGAATAGTGTTTTCAAGTGGGCAATATTTTCAATGGTTGATAGTTAATTATATATATAATCATGTGCACTTGGTTTCGTAGAGTGGGGTATGACATGAGGATCTACGCCCACGGGCCGAGTGAGGATTGAGGCTCTAAACTCTACCCTAAATGCACTGTTTAGGAAAGGGGACTGAGGGCATATTCTCCAAATTGTTGTATCCACACAGAATGAGGCTTAGAGGTGAGGATATGGTTTCTATGAGGCAGTTAGTCCTAGTGAGATTAGATAAAAATGTGTTTACCCTCTTGCATGTGATTGTTGGCCTTAGACTGAAGTAACATAATGTATGTGATTAACCCATGGAAATGTGATGAAATGGTAAGTGATGATAATTAGTGTGAAATGAATGTTAATGGAAGTGGAAATGGATTTGGCTCTGAACTGGTTAATGGCACATTAAATAATTACTTGGAATATATCATTCATTTTCCTTTTCAAAGAACTATCTATGTCTACTGGATATTTTGTAGACACCATTGGTGGCGGCCTACTGAGTTCTACTCACACCCTGCTCGGGTCGCCGTTGGGTGCCTGAGCAGACATCATGTTTTCCGGTTAGGAGAATGGAAATGGTCCTTGTTAGATAGTCAAGTGGATATGGGTAACACTTGGTGGAAGATATGCACTTGGATTCCAGGACCATTTTGGGGATTTTGGCTGTTGTATTTATTTTGGGGTTTGTTCACTTTTTCACTTGTAGTATGACATGGCATACTTATTGTTGGAAAGGGTTGTTAAACATTTTCCTTGTGTATTGGTTATTTTTTCGGCTATTTGGTATATTTCTCTTTTGTCTTACATTGAATAAAAGGGGGTATAGTCTCCACACATGACTCCATAAACCCCCTCTACTACTCGGCATCCTTTGGTGTATGAGGATGTGTGCTTAAGGTCATGTAACCACCCGGCTCGGAGCACCGATTTTGTGGCTACTAGGCCAGGGACATTACAATGTCGTATCAGAGGAGGCTTTTATTCTCCTTCTCAGAGGTCATGTTATTCGGGGCTGGTAGCCAAGTGTTAAGACGTGTCAGGCCTTAGTAATGAGCTCTTTCTTGGGAGTATCTAACCAAGGTACGGGGGAAAACCAAGTCACCCATGGTGGGAATTTTTTTTCTTGGTTGTATGTTGTTACAGTTGATGATATTTAACTGTTGTGTGATGCACTTGTGGTTTGATGTGACGGTTTGATGATATTGGCATGTGTCCCTAACAGCACGAGGAATTGCATTCATGCATCATTGTAGACACCTATGGAGATAGATGAAATTCATTGTGATAGGCACACACATGGGGTTGGTGTGAGAGGATGGAAAATGTAGGGTGCATCATGCATTTCATGAAATCAATAAATGATGAGATAAATGAAATAACACAAGTGGGTAAGGAAGAATGGATGGTAAATGATGTTTAATGGATTAATGGGGTTTGAAACAAATTGAAAAAATTGGTGTTGGGGTAGTGTATGAAAAGTGGTTTGTTGTGGCTAGTAATGAGACTGTTTTGATGGATTCATGAATGTTTTATGGTACTCATTCTAAATCTGATGCATTGCATTGTAGTGAAATGCCACAACGACGTCGGTTACTATTTGGGCAATGAGAGGATGTTTCTAAGAATGCTCCTCCAGTAGAGGAGCAAGAAAATGTGGTGATACATGAAGGTAGTGAAGACCAGTTCTAGGAGAATGTGGGTCGCCATATGCAGACGCGGGATTAGGACCCAGGGTAGGTTACACCGGGTATGTTTGAGCTGACCAGGGAGTTCCAACTACAACACCCTCCGACTTTCACGGGAGATGGTGGGCCTGAGGTAGTGGAGTTCTGGTTAGAGTCTTTCCAGACGATATTGGATCATCTAGAAACCACTGTTGAAAAGTGAGTAAAGTTGTCCTGTTATATGTTGCGGGGCCAGGCTAGGCATTGTTGGGACATTCAGGCTCAGATCGAGCAGGCTGAGGGGATTTCGTGGAATTTTTTTTCAGGAAATGTTTCTTGAGCATTTCTACCCAGAGACTTTGAGCCAGGTGAGGGATGCAATGTTTATGAGCCTGACTCCAAGAGCACTATTGGTGATGGACTATGCTAGTCTCTTCACTGATTGGAGACGTTTTGTCCCAGTGTTAGCAGGGGATGAGGCAGTGGTAGTAAGGTGTTTCCAGGATGGGCTGAGACATGAGATCAGGTCTCAAGTAAACATATTTCGCTTGAATAGGCTCGCAGAGGTAGTAGATCAGGCACTAATCTCAGAAGGAAACCTGAAGGGAGTTTCAGGTAGTGGGTTTGTGGTGCTAGTAGGGTGGATGAGAGGTGTGGCTACCGAGGGTCGGAAGCGACGCCATGAGAGATCAAAACATGGTGGAAGTGTGCAAAGTTGCTGGAAGGGAGGGTCATCCTCTCATTGTGGGAAACATGTGTTATATTATCAGTGTAGTAGGTAGGGGCATATGCGTGGTCAGTGTCCTTGACCTCTAGTTGAGTGTCATTCGTGCGGATGGATGGGACATGTGCAGAGGAACTGTAGGAAGCCTCGGTAGGTGGGTTATTATGATGATGGAAAGTAGGTACCAGATACGGGAAGTGGAGCAGTTTCCCCTTATCAGGAAGAAAGTTGGAGATCCACGGGCCATACTGGCTAGTGCGGTAGATGTGGTACTCCAATGAAAGATCACTCATGCCAGCAGGGCAGTGTTGCACGGGGTACTCACGTAGCAGCCCAGGGCAAAGGGGCAGGTCATCTTCAGGCAGTTCAGCTTGCACCTAGTGATAGCGAGGCCAGACCGTCGACTGTTCGAGGTACGATGCTTGTAGCTTCTACGTTTTCTAGTGTATTTTTTGACATAGGTTCCACACACTCTGATGTTTCTACTCAACTTGTGGTAGTGATGTGTTTACCTGCAGATATGGTGTATGGAGTTATATCGATTGTCACTCCATTGGGGGTGCGGGATGAGGATATCAAACAGTGCAAGGGGTGTGCCTTAAAAATTGGTGGGTATCATTTTCAATGGGATATGTTTGTTCTCCAGATGTCACGGTTTGACCTATTCCTAGGAATGGATTGGTTTGTGTTTTATCGGGCACACATAGACTGTTATCGTCGCAGAGTATCATTCAGGTCTTTTGGAGGTGACACTTATGTCAACCGTGGCTAATGATACATTTGAGCAGGTAATGCAGGATAGTTTTGTCAACCGTTGATTGGACTCATTGCTCGAATGGAATGTCTCATGCCTGATTAGGATGAATTAGGGGAAAATTCTCCTTTCCATCCCGTGTTGGATTAGTTTTAGGATGTGTTTCCTGAGGATTTATCAGGGTTACCCCCTGAGAGGGATGTTGTGTTCACGATCGAGTTTCTACCGGGAGAAGAGCCAGTTTCCATTCCGCCATACAGAATGGCACCAGCAGAACTCCAAGAACTAAAGGTTCAGCTAGAGGATTTGGGAAAAAATTGGTTTATCCGTCCTATTACGTCTCTTTGGGGATCTCTCGTGCTCTTTTCAAAGAAGGTCGACGGGTCGTTGAGGCTATGTGTTGACTATTGAAAGTTGAATCAGATGACGGTGAAAAATCGGTACCCTCTTCCTACCATATATGACATATTTGATCAGTTTAAAGGTGCCTCAGTGTTTTATAAGATTGATCTGAGGTCAGTTTATCACCAGTTGAGGGTGAGGTCTTTTAACGTACCGCAGATAGATTTCTGAAGTTGGTATGGATTGTTTGAGTTCGTGGTAATTCCTTTCGACTTGACCAATGCACAGGCAGTGTTTATGGCTTTGATGAATCATATCTTCCATCCATATCTAGATCGTTTGTTGTTGTCTTTGATGACGATATCTTAGTGAACTCGAAAACTCGCGACTATCATGCCCAACACCTTGACATCCACTTGGGTATGCTAATAGAGAATCAGCTATATACCAAGATGCAAAAGTGTCAATTTTAGATTGGTGAGGTGCATTTTATAGGTCACATCATCTTGGAGGTAGGTGTGTCTTTGGATATTGATAAATTTCTGGAAGTTGTATCATGGGAGAACCCCAAGGAGTGTTTCAGATGTTCAGAGTTTTTTGGGTTTGTCCGGGTATTATCAAAGGATCATTCAGGATTTCACTCACTTGGATGCACCACTATCGGGATTGACCAAGAAGGGAATATGGTTCAAGTGGTCTGAGGCTTGTGATAATTCCTTTCAAGAGTTGAAGAAGCGGTTGATGACTGCACCAATATTGATCTTACCTGAGCAAACTAAGAAGAATATTTTGTTTTGTGATGCATTCGGAATCAGACTTGGGGAAGTGTTGATGCAAAATGAGCAGATTGTGTCATATGGGTGGAGGCAGTTAAGACACCATGAGTGGAACTATCCCACTCATGATCTTGAGTTGGCTACAGTAGTGTGCATCGTGATGTGCTGGAGGCACTCTCTATTGGGAGAACGGTTTACCATGTTTACCGACCATAAGAATATAATTTGCATCTCCTCACAGTGGGATCTGAATCTCCGCCAATGAATATGGGTTTAATATCTCTAGTATTTTGACTATGAGTTGGTGTAGACATCGGGAATGGGAAACATTGTTGCTGATTCTCTCTGATTAGGAAGGTTCAGAATCCAGTGGTTCAGGAGTCCTGCACCGAGCGGAAGGTGATGGCCTTGTTTGCTGAAATTCACCTGGAGGTGTAGAAAGAGAGTGATCAGGTCACTCTTTCTTCCTTAATGATGGAATCAATGCTTTTGATTTGAGTTAAGGAAGGTTTTCTTGATGATCATGAGTGTTTGGTCATGAAGGAAATGTTTAAAGGTGGGGAGATACCTTCTGGTTTGTCCGTCGGTGTGGATGGTGTTGTTCGTGTTCGTGATCGTGTGGTTGTGCCAAAGTGTGTGCGGGAAGAGTTGATGCCTGAGTTCCAAGCTTCATAGTGGGAAGTGAATCCTAGTTTGAACATGATGTACCATGATATCTGAAGGAAGTTTTTGTGGCCTAGAATGAAGAAGGATGTTGTGGGATTTGTGGCATGGTGCCTTACCAGTCAACAAATGAAGGTCGAGTATCGACGCCCATGTGGTTTGTTGAATCCATTTCCCATTCTGGAATGGAAGTGTGATGATGTAACAAGAGATTTTTTCATGGGTCTTCCAAGGATTCTGTGGAAGAATGATGCAATCTTGGTGGTTATGGATCGGTTAACAAAAGTGGGTCATTTATTACCGATTCAGGAGACGTTTATAGTCAACTAGTTGGATGAGCTGTATGGTCGAGAAAGAGTGTGGTTTCATGGAGTGTCACAGACCATATTTTCGGACTGAGATCTACGTTTCACATCGCGTTTCAGGCAAGGGTGGTAGAATACATTTGGCATACTGGTGTTATTGAGAACGTATTTCCACTCACAGACAAACGGGCAGTCAGAGCGTACGATCCAAGTATTGAAATACATGTTAAGTGCATTTGTATTGGATTTCAGTGGTTCTTGGGAGGGAAACCTATAATTAGTTTGGATTTCCTACAACAATATTTTTCAGGCTACGATTCAGATGAAACTGTTTGAGGCACTTTATGGGAGACCATGTAGATCTCTGTTGTGATGGTTAGAGGGAAGAGAATCTGAATTGTTGGGGCCATGTCACATGCAGGAGTCTTCAGAGAGAGTTAAGTTGACCAGGAAACATATGGCTATGTACTAGAGTAGGAAGAAGTCATTGGCAGATCGGAGGTGTAGACCTCTTGAGTTTGGGGTGGGTTATAAAGTTTTTCTTCGGGTGTCGCCAAGGTTGGTTCACCGTCGGATTCAGAATCATCATAAGTTGGCACCCACATATAGGGGTCCTTTTGAGATTGTGGAGAGGATCAGACCAATGGATTACCGATTGGCTATTCCAAAGTGGTATAGTGGGATGCATGATGTGTTTCATGTGTCATAGATTCGACGGTATCACCCTAACCCATCTCACATGGTTGATGTTGAGGATGTGTATCTTGAGGCTGATGCGTCCTTTGAAGAGAATCTGTTTGATGTGGTGTATTGTAGTGAGAATGTCTTGAAAGGCAAGGTTGTTCCATTAGTTCAAGTACTATGGATACATGGGTAGTTTCAGGAAGAATATTTGGATCTGGAATCAGATATGCGGGCTCAGTGGCCCGAACTCTTCTCTTCGTTGGAACAATGACGCTTGGAAACTTGGCTCGAGGACAAGACGTTACATGGTTGGGAGGTTTTAAGATCCCAGTTTTTGGAAAGGAATTTTTTTGTTGGTTTTTGGTTAAATCCTTTATTTTTGGGTTTTTAAATGCTTACTAATGGAATGAGAGGCCTTGGGGGTGTTCGGGGGCCTCGAGGCAAGAAAGAAAGGAACTTTGGGAAAAACAGGGCTGGGTGAACGACCTGTGCACGGCCTCGGAAAATAGTACAGCCGACCCAAGTAAATGTGCGACCCCACCACCTCCAAATAGTATCATGTGGATGATTTTCACATGGTTTGTCAAACCGCGTGGCCAAGCCATGAAACCCTCCACCTCCAGGTAGTAGCGAGCGCATGGTCTGCGCACGGTTTGTTAGTTCGTGCGGCCAAACCGTGCGTCCTCTTAAATTTGGGAAAAATTACAAGTTTTCAACTCCGGGCTTTTACTCCCAACTGAGGATTTTCCCCTCTATTCCTCCCTCATCACCCTAGGATAAACCAAATCTCCCAAGAGCTCCAAGAGGTCGATCTACCTCTTTTCTACGGCGTTTTAGGTGTCGTTGGTTGCGGATTGAAGCTCCGAGTAAGGCTAAACTTATTCTTGATTCTGTTTTTGGTTTAAGGTTTCTACCTTCCCTCCCACTTGTTCCGGAGCTCTAAAACCCTATCTTTTGGGTGATTTGTATGTTGAAGCTCCAAAGGTTGGTTGGATCGAGGTATAAGGCCATGATTTAGAGTGCATTATACCGCGGTTTTGAGGTAGATGGTCTACAAGTGATATCCCATGGTTATTTGTGTGTTTTGTGCATGTTTCATTCTGTTCCTGTTTTCCCTTGGTTATGTCTTGAATAACCTTGGCATGTGTGGTAATAATGGTGTTTAAAATGGGAAATGGGAACCCTCGCGATCCCCATGGGATGCATTGAGATTCACTTGACTTAATTTGGGGTCATCCATGGGATGCGCCGGCTTTCCCGAACTTGTGGATTTATTTTAAACACGTGATCTTGTTGTAGTAAATGATAGAGACATTGATGAATATGTTGGTATGATTGGTTGAACTTGGATTAGAAGTTATGTGATTCACGTAGGCTTGGTAACAACCAAAGGGGTTATTGGAATGGGTTGAATGGTTGATTCCTGGAAATGATGAACGGGTTAAGTGGGATGATGTGTCAAATGATTGAAAGACCATTATTGGATAGGTTATTGGTCTAGTGTGGACTACTTATTGAAATAGTCATAACAAATTGTAATTGGGTATATGGCTGAATGATGTGAAATGGTGATGTGTTAATGTGTTAAGGCACGATGTGGATTCCCATGTGGTTTGTGTGAATAATGTTTTCCAAAGGGAAATGGTTTGAATGGTGATGTTTACATATATATATAAGCATGTGAATATGGATTCTTAGAGTTGGGTATGACTTGAGGATATATGCCCATGGGTCGAGTGAAGATTGAGGCTCTAAACTCCACCCTAAATGCACGGGCTAATATAGGGGACAGAGGGTATATTCTCCTAATGGTTGCATCCAGCCAGACTGAGGATTTGAGGAGAGGAAATGGTTCCTATGAGGGAGTTAGTCCTATTGAGATAGGATACAAATGTGTATTCACTCTTGCATGTGATTTTTGTCTTTAGACCCACGTAACATAATATATGTGATTAACCCATGTGAATGTGATGAAATGGTATGTGATGATAATTGGTGTGAAATGAATGTAAATGGAAATGGCAATGACGTTGGCTCTGAACTGGTTAATGGAACCTTAAATAATTATGTGGAATTTATCATTCATTTTCCTTTTGCATGCACTACCTATTTAAACTATATATTTTTTAGACACTATTGGTGGTGACCTACTGAGTTGTTCTCAAACCCTGCTCGGGCCACTGTTGGGTACCCGAGCAGACTTCATGTATTCAGGTCAGGAGAAGGGAAAGGGTTATTACTAGACAGTTGAGTGGATATGGGTATCACTTGGTGGAAGATCCGGACTTGGATGTCGGGACCATTTGGGGATTATGGTTGTTTTCATTATTTAGGGTTTTGTTCACTTTTTCACTTTTAGTATGACATGGCATATTTATGGTTTGAAATGGTTGTTAAAAATGTTCCTTGATTATTGGTTATTTTTTCTGCTATTTGGTTTATTTCTGTTTTGGATTACTTTGATAAAAAAGTGGTATAGTCCCCCCACATGACTCCATAAACCCCCGCTTCTAGTCGGCAGCCTATGGCATACGGGGAGGTGCACAGAAGGTCATGTAACCACCCGCCTCGAAGCACCAGTTTAGTGGATTCCGGGTCGGGGAAGTTAGACAAATAGTGTGAACCCAAAAAGTGTATTCAACACGGTAGGTACATAGTTTTATTAAACTTATGACCAATCCTAGGAAACTATGAATCCTCGGGCAGTGAGGGGAAACATAGATGGTGCACCATATTTTAAATCATGAGGCCCTTCCCAAAAAAATGTGTGCACAATTTTATATCATCCAAATATTTATTTTAAAATCCCCTAACCCTATTAAATATCCTAATTTCGATCTTGGATTAGGAATAAATGATTTTGGGTGATTCTATAGATTTCTAGATGGGTTATGGTTCTATCTGAGCTCCGTTGTTCAAGATTCAATATACAAATCGAATATCATCTCTTATCCTAGAATGTAGATCTCATCGTAAACCATATCCCATCTATTGTCATTTAGTACTTATCATTGGAGAATTTAATTATTTTATTAATTAGATCTATTCCAAATTGGTTAAACCTTGATCTAGAATTTCATATGTAGATCTTGATTAATGTTATCTTGAAATTCTTGATCTTGATTGAGTGATTCTAGATCCATAACATATATCTACGTTGTGGTGCTTCCAAAATTTTAAGGATTTTTATTGATTAGATGTCCATTAATATTCTGAGGTAGGCGGTCCTACATTCATTTCACATAGTCATTATTTTTATCACGTATATGAAATTTATAGAGTTTGTAGTGTGATTTAGAAACTAAGTTCTTAATTTGAATGAATTAATGCAGAAAATTAAATATTTGAGATTGTTTTGAAATTTCGATATTATTGGGACAGATGAATCAATTAATATAATTTTAAAATTAATATGAAGATTCTGGGAATTGGAAAATTTGGATCATTAATTGATGAATTTATTATGAAGTCATCAATTTGGGAAATGAGTTTTTTATTGAATATTATGAATTATGGATTTATAATAAACAATTAATAATTTAAATATCGAATGATGAATTGAATATTATAATAATTAGTTATAGAATTAACTATTAGATGTCGAGTATGTTAATGATTACAAAATTAATGAATTTTTATTGGAAACGGTTATGTGATTTATTAATTCATTGTTGAATTAATAAATGATCTTTGATTAATTAATTTATTATTTAATTCATGGTTTATATGAATTTGTTTTCTATACATGATGATCTAGTCCGATGATAAAATATATTAATAAATTTTGAAGGATGGCTAGACATGAAGATATAGCTGATGATAGATTTATAGTGGTATTTAATGAATAATGTGCTAGAAATGATTATCTACACCAGTGATCAGTGTGCATAAATAAAAATTGGTTGTTAGAAACAGTTATCAACACTAATGGTATATATGCATGTTGAGAATTGGGTGGATAGTCATCAAGATTTATACATGTGATGATCTATGAATTAAATCATGATTACAATTGTTAATCGTAGATAGGGTCTCACTAGAGAATACATTGAACTCCATCATGAGTAGAATTACGTACTTAAATAAGATATTACCCTAGGAAACCTCAATCTCTAGAATGATTTGAATCGTGTCTTAATTACCTAGGAAACAGTTTGATATCCAGCATGATCCAAAGCTGGTATTGAGGTACGGGTGTCCCCGATATCCCTAGTCTTAATATTGTTAAATTGTGAATTTTTATATAGTGATTACTATTTATTTAATCTTTAAAACTTATTATATCTATAATATCACATACAATAAATTGAATACACTTTATTAGACACCAATGGTGGTGTCCTACTATGTTGTATTCACACCCTACTTAGGCAGCCTAATCCGTAACTGAATAGACATAATTTTAGAGGAGTGGATAAGGGAAAATTCCCTAGGATAGATTGTTGATTGGATTTTGAGATTGGATGTGGGAATCAGAAATGGTTTGGGACCCTCTTGGTAGTCATTATAGTGTTTTAATTTAGTAGCATTTTATTATCCTTAACACTTACATTGGAATAGCATATTTCCTCTTCCAGATAAATATTTTATAGTTATTTTTTATCAAGTGACCTTGGTATTTCTAATGTTATATATTCTTCCATATTTTTTTATTTATTTATGGTAGTGTTTTATTATGATAACATCGGGAATAATATCCCTGTGATTGACATAATAGAGCATCATTATTAGTTGGAAGCCTATACTGCACAAGGATGCGTGCTTTATGAAATTTTATTGAGTGGATTATGGAACTATTTTGTGTCACCCTGGTTGGGACATCAAAAGGTGGTTTCAGAACCAGGTTTCAATCCAGGGACCTATCGTCCTTTTTACACCTCACTATCAATGGTTTCATTATTTCTTTGTATTGAGAAAATGGTTTATCGAACCATGTTCTAACCATGTGAATCCTCCATCCCAAGGTCAACAAATGAATGATGGGTTGGGTGTATAGTTTATCCTAATCATGTTCCAACCTATTATAGCCATGCTTTCTCATATTATTCTCGAAACACTAACCAAACAATCCACAATCCATTATTCCAATATAATTTTCATATATAATGCCAAAAATATACTCAATTAAATAATGAGGAAACTCCATAAAATATAGGGATCATACAATTTAGGTGGATTCCATATCTTTCTAGAAGGGTTCTAGGGCCATCTGACCACTATTCATCATGATTCAAAACCTAAATCGAAGATGCTCTATTCTCTCAATAATTGGATCTCATCATGAACCCTGTCTCATAAATTATTCAATCATCTATAATAACGTGGTTGGGTTTATTCATTGTTTATTTATTTTAAAAATGAGCTTTTGAGATCTAGATCATGGATTGTAGATCTAGATGTTGATTTATATGTTCATTATATCCTTGATCAGGATTTAGAGCTTTTATATATAGAAATCATATCTAAGTCATTGTTCTACTTAAATTTTGTGTATTTCCATTGAGTGATCATCCATCAACGAATCATGGTTTCTGGTCTGAAATTTAATTTTACATATTCTTAATTTTTATTACATATATTAATGTTGTATAATTTCTAGATTTGAAATGAAATTTACTTAAAAATTTCAAGTAATTAGTGTAGAATGTTAATTAATTGATATTGTTTTGAAATTTTGATATTTTTTTGGTTCGATGAACATGATAATTAATCCTATAATTAATTATAATATTTTGGGAATTTATGAATTGGGATAACTAATTGATTAATTTTTAATCATGTCATGAATTATGGAATTGTGGTTTTGATTGAATATTTGGAATTATGGATTTAGGATAATTAATTGGTAACATAATTATTGAATGACGTGTTTATATTGGGGATAATTAATTGGTGAATTAATTATTAGATTTCATGAATGTGAATGGTTAATAGGTTGTTTAATTTTTTAATGGAAAGTGTGATCTCAGTAATTAATTATTTTTTAATTATTTAATGGGTTTGGATTAATTAATTTATTTTTTAATTTATTGTTGTTAAGAATTTGGGTGTTAGACATGATGATCTAAGATAATGATGGTATACATGAACATCCATTGAATGAGGGATAGACATGGTTAACTAGACACTAAAATATCAATATGGGTGTTGAATAAATATTTTCCTTGACATTATGATCTAAACTAGTTATAGATGAGTAGAAATTAGAATTGGATGTTATTATTGTGGATATAATCCAATTTTATGTATTCATGTTATGAAATTGGATGCTATAGATTATGTTTTATGTATATATGATTTGGGAATTGGATAATGACAATAATTTTTCTCCTAGATATGGCCTCGCATGAGATTGCATCAAACATCAGAGTTAGTAGAATCAAGTATTATGATATGACATCACCTATGAATACTTCATCCTCTAGAATAATTCGATGATGGTGTTAAGATATGATATTAAATGAAGAACACATTGGTCACTGATATGGGAAGAAGATTGTTTTTAGTTATAGGTTTCCTCAGGAACCAAGGAGTTAATTTGGAAAATGAGTAATAAATTATAAATTCATTATTAGTTATTTATGAATTGTACATAATTATTTATATAATTTCATAAAAAATAATTTGACTGTAATTTTTTATAAATCATTGGTTTTGGACTAATTAGTTGTACTAACACCTTAATTAAGAATCTTCTTGGGTACTCGAATAGTCATTATTGTTACAGGACAGGTTAAGGGAAAAGGCCCTGAGTTATATTAGGAATTGGGGATGGATCTTGAATAATTTAACCAAACATGGTTTGGGACCCACTATGGAGAGGCTATTTTCTTTAACAAAAATATAATTTAAAACAGCATGAAAATTATAATGACATTGTATGTTTCAACGTTTAGTAAAATATTTTATTTCCTATTATGATTATCTTATGACATTGGTATTTCTCAGGTTATATATTCTTCCCCATATTTTTATTTATTTTTAATGTTGTTATACTATGATAAATGATGGTATAGACAACCCATGATAGGCTTACTAGGACTTCAATGCTAGTTGACGACCTTTATCATATTGGGAGGCACACTATTGGTCATTTGATCGACCAGATTGGAGCATTGTTGTGTGGAATCTAGGTTGGGATGTCACAATGTGGTATTAGAGCTTGATTATCCTTATTCATATTTTTCATAATTATTTTGGGAAGGTATACTAAACAGAAGGAATATTTTGGGATGGTAATAAGCTTGGGGATGGGATTTTCAAACCCATGTATAGGGAAAACCCATGTACTCATGCTTTGACTGTTTTTATTTCTATTTTCTATTACAGTTTAATATTATTTCACATAGGGTGATGCACTTGTTGTGTGATGTTATAATTATTTATAATATTTGAGGATAATTTATTTTTGGAACACAATGGCATGAGTGTTGAGTTTTCATGCATCATTCTTGGAACATAGACTCATTTGTGGCATGCATCGTTTTAGGAATGCATGAGAAAATAGGTTTTGGATATGTTTTTGAACATAAACTATTTTACATGATTGTCAAAATTATTTGAAAATGGAGCCTAATATAAAAATTAATTTTTTTTAAATGATTCCAAATTCTAATAATTGGGTTTCTAAATGATAAACATGAAAGATATAAAAGCTTTTACAATTGTTATCCAGGACCTATGTGTTGAATGGTTAAGGGTGATAAAAACACCTCTGTTTTGACACCATAGTACGATGTGTGGAAAAGGCTTGTTTTGACTTGTTTTGATTTTTCCTCTTTTGTAAATATTATATGTTTTTGTTATAAAAACTAAGACATTTGTTAAAAAATTTATATGTATTCCACTTCAAAACTTATTAAGGGGATTACCAGGGGGAATGCCAAGGAATTGTCCTACTGTGATGGAACCATATTCCCCAATAGTTTTGGGTGAGGAAGCAAGAGAGATGTTCGAAGAGAACATTTTGCACATCATCAAATACATTTAATGATAGAAAAGGTGCGTTTTTAAAAGAATTTATGATCTGAATAGGGAGTTTTAGTTCTATCACCCCTGGCCATTACATGAAATGATGGACCTAAGGTAGATAAGTTATGGGATGAGTTAACAGATATGGTACATGACTATTTGGAGACATATTATGATAAGAGGGTGAACCAACCATATTACATGCTATAGGGATCAACGAAGAATTGTCGGATGTCAATGCTATAATTGGATATACTATTAGTATTTTATGCAGGGACATCTTAGATATGTTCATTGAATAGGTTTACCCAGAGATTTGGTGGTAGGAACGGGAATATGGGTTCATGATATTTACTCAGGATAAAATGTATGTGATGGATAATGATGGTTTCTTTAATGTTTTTTAGAATTTTTCTCCAGTGTCGGTGGAAAATGACACTACATTAGAAAAATTATATCAGGATGTAAATAGGTGTGTAGTCAAGTCTCCTATGAATATATTTAGTATCAATATGTTCAATGAAATGTTTTATTAGAAACACATTTTAGAGGGAAAATAGATAGAGGCTTGAATGATCAGAGGGTTATACTTCTGATTATAGGAATTACTTTTATGTGAACATTATTCATTTATGTGGAAATAATGTAGGGAAAATAAAAGGATAAATAACTTAGGATCATACTCATTTGGATTTTCACTTTTATGGTTAGCTGGGATACTACCACAACCATTTTCCCTGAACACCAATGGAGTGTAATTCTTGTGGCATGTTGGGACATCTATAAATGTTCTATACGAACCCCAGAAAGATTTTAATTGGTAGAGAAGATATAAAGATTAAGAGTGTGGTAATGTAATATGATAGACCTTATCAGTATCAATGTTGTAATTATTCTAGTAGATTAATTAGAGATATTGGTTTTGGTGGTTCTAGGAAATAGTTCCCATATCACAAGAGTGATTCTACTCTTGTTAGTCAAACAACATCATCAGGAATTGGGGAACGAAAGCTACAATTGGTAATACATACACATGTGGAGTGTGTGGTTAGGCCATCGATAGTGAATGGTACTATTCATGTATCTTCTAATTTATAGAGGGGATTTTTTTATAGGGCTTCCACTTATTCAGTTATATATGTTAAACATGTAAATGGTTTGATCCTGCTATTTGAGTTCATGAATAGAGTAATAAAAATAGATTTTCCATTGGGAATATTTTCTAGAGTTATCGTTTTTATACAAGGGATGTTCACATGATATATGGGTGTATCACATTAAATAGGATCTCTAAATTCATGATAGGAAAATCTTTGATGAAATTATAGGCATTGATTGGATAGTATCGTATTGATCCCACATTGGTTGTGACCATAGGAGATTGAAATTTATTTATATTAAGGGTAACAAATACATTCACCATGGGGAGTGATATATCATAGAATTACGATAGAGGAATGTTACTCGACATCTAGTGGAGCTCCCATCCAATATTTTTAGTCATCAGTTCGATGACAGATGTGGTGAGAATGATGTATTACCAGAAATGGTGGAACAATTTTTCGACGTATTTCTGGAAGACATCTAAAGGTTACAACCTTGGAGATTTGAGGAATTCACTATTGCTCTCATTTTGGTTTCCAAGCATGTATCTATTCCACTATAATGAATGGAATTAATAGTGCATCAAGATCTCAAGACATAGTTGGAGGAGTTGGAGGATAAGTGATTTATACCTCCAACTATGTCACCTTGTGGATCACTTATTTTTTTTACAAAGAAGGATGATGGGAGTTTGTATTTGTGTGTCTATTACCAGATGTTGAATTATATGATAGTGAAGAATTGATATCCTCTTCCATACATCGACAACCTGATTTACTATTTGACGGGATATTGTGTGTTCTCAATGATCAGCTTAAGATTAGTGTATCATCAATTTAGAGTTAAAAATTATAATATACCAAGGACTTATTTTAGGATATGGCATAACCTTTATGATTTTTCCTATATTCCATTTGGGATGAAAAATATAACATTGGTGTCCATGTCCTTGATGAAAAATATTTTTCATTTGTATCTAAATAGGATTGTATTTCTATTAGGGGATGACATCTTGGTGTACATAAAGACACATTATGTTCATTCCCAACATCTGGACATCATCCATAGTACACATGGAGATCATTTTCTATACACCAAGAAATATAACTATTAGTTTTGGATTGATCCGGTAAACTTATTAGGACACATCAACATAGAGGATGTTGTGAATGTTGACCTAGAGAAGGTTATGGAAGTTGTTTAATGGGATTAGATCATGTTTTTTTGATATTAGGAGATTTATGTAATTATATTGACATTAAAGGAGATTCATCCATTAAATTTATAACATTATAGTGAAACATTCATGAATGAAAATTAAAGGGTAATGTTTGGGAGGATGGAAGCATGTGATAATTTATTCCCATAGATAATAAAGATTTTGTCATCGGCATAAATTTTTATCTTACAAGAACCATGTGAGGAGTATTCTGGGGTTCATGAAACTTTTTTGATTACAGTAAAAGTGTTTTTCATTATAGGGAATAATGGTGTACTGTATGGGTCTTGGTTGTTGAGGGAAATGAATGGTATTACCCTACACACAACATTTAGTGGGAAATAGTTTTTATGCTTTGATGTGTTGGAAGAACTATCAGTTGGGTGAGAACATTACGGTGTTTTTAGATCACAACAACACGAGGTATATCATTTCACAGCATGACATGATTATTCGTAAGAGGAGATTGGCTGTATATATATATTCATTCAATTTTAAGCTTTCATATGTGTTTGGAAAAGGAAATAGTATAACTGAATCCATAAGCAGGAATGATCAGACTCAAATTGATCAGGATTAATGTGTTGAGTGGATGTTGATGACCTTGCTGGTTGAAATTCTTATTATGGTTTAGGAGAGTTAGGAGGAGATGATTATTTTATTAATTTTAGTGGAGTAGAATTTTTTTAGTTGGATTGGGGATAGAATGTATATTGATCCATGGTGATTGGCCTATTGAATAATAATTACAAGTGGGGGGATACCTTCAAACTGGTTGATAGATGTGGAGGATATCATATATGCAAAGGATCGATTTTTATTACCTAAAATAATGACAGATGAGCTATTGTAGGAATTTCATGCCTCAATGTGGGACGTGCATCCAAATGTGACAAAAATGTATTGTCACTAATGACTTTAGTTTAGGTGACCAGGTGTGAATGAATAGATAGTAATTTTCTTGGAATGATGGTTCCCCTTTTAACAAGTGAAGGGAGAGAATCAACGACCAAGAGGTTAATTGTCATTGTTTACTATTCTGGAATGGTTGTGGTATAATGTGACCATGTTATTTAAAGGTATTTGGAAGACTATTTGGAATAATTACTCTCTATGGTTCATTATGGGTATAATAAAAAAGGATACATATTTTGATCCTATATGGAAAATGTTAAAATAGATTAGTTTGGAGAACATTATGTTATGTATATAGTCCATCTAACTAGGGCGATACAAAATATAGTTTTTGATCAAGATAGATGCATTACACCAAATTTGTGGAAGGTCTGCCAGAAGGCACATAGTACAAAGCTGCTATTGAGTACATCATTACACTAACAGAAAGATGGGATGTCAGAACTTAATATAAATATTCTTGAGGATATAATGCAAGAAAATGTTCCTATTATCAGTGGGTCATGGGAGAAGTATTTGGAATAGGGGGAGTTGTTCAATAACAAGAGTTATATGGAAACTATATAGATGTATCCATATGAGGACATTTATGGTGCATCATTCATATCACCAATATACTAGAAATAAGTAGGTTATTTAGAGTTATGGGAATGATGTCTAGTTAAGGAGACGTTAATGAAGTAGTATTTGATTCAAAAATGTATGGCTACATCTCAGAGTCGGAAGAATTCAGTTGCTTAATGATATATATGACCCCTACAGTTTAGAAAGGGTGATCATGTATTCTGTTGTGTGTCCTGAATGTTGGGTCACTGTAGAATATAGTGACAAGGAATCTTGGCACCCATGTTTTTTGTACCATTTAAGATTGTGGAGAGAATTGGGTAAATGGAATACCAATTGTCTCTTCCACCTAAATATTGGGAAATTCATAATGTATTCTATGTTTCATAGCTACGACAATATCACTTTGACCCATCTCATGCAATCATTGTGGACGAGTTTTACATTAATATAGATGTGTCCTTTGATGAAAATACGATAAGTGTGTTGGATCGTAGTAGGAAAGTGATGCTGGGAAAGAATGTGATGAGAGATTATGTGTTATAGAAACATGGATGTGTATAGGAGAAATATTTTTAAAGGTAAAAAGATGTTGTGGCAGAATAGACTAATATTTTTTGGAATGGATTCTTGGAAATGCATGGAAGTGTCATTAGAGGATGAATTTTTATATGTTCAGGAGACTGTATGATCTTGGCCTTTTTTGGAGCTATCTCGAGCTTGAATTTTGGTAAATTTTTTTATTTAATTATATTTTATTATAATTATGAATTGAGTTGGAATTTGGGGGAATGTTATTAAAAATAAGATAAAAAGTTTATGGGAACAATTGACACATGATTATGGGAAAACATGCACCTATCCCAAGAAGGTTGTGCTAGGCCAGGAAGAGGGGATTCACCTAACATGCATAGAATTTGATTAATGGTGCACCAATAACTAGGATACTATGTATCCTCGAATAGTGAGGTGTTACATGGTTGGAAAATGGTTTTTCAAACCAAGTTCCCTAACCCATAATAATAATCCTTCTATTTTATTTCCTCCCAATGTTTATTTTAAAATCTAGTGAACCCCCAAAACACACTCATTTCATCCTATTCCTTGTAAATGATGATTTTGGGAGATTATACATCATTTAGGAAGGGTTAAAGGCTCTCTGACCTTAGTTATTCAATATTCTAATCCCGAATCAATGATATTATCTTTTCCCAATAAGTGGGTATCATCCCAAGCCCTTCCTCATTAATTATTCTCTCCTCCATAATTGTTTGGGGGATTTAATTATACGTTACTTTAGAGCAAAAACTATTTAGATAGATCTATATTTTTTATTTTATATCTAGATTTATTTTCATAGGATCATGATATCATTAATCTTGATTTAGGGATCTTAGATTAAAAACTATGATTTATGTCATTGTACGAATCGAATATTTTGTATCTCCATTTAGAAAATGTTTGTCAACCAATCTTGATAGGTTGTCTACAATTCATTCCCATGGTCACAATTTTGAATATGTATATGATTGTTATAAAATTTATAAAGATATTTAGAAATTGATATCTTAATAAGAATTAATTAATGAAAAATATAATTAATTTAGATTCTAATGCAATAGTTATATTTTTAGGACTAATGAAATAAATAATTAATTTGAGATATAATTATTAGATTTAGTGAATTGTTGAACATGGATAATGAATTTTGGAATTAATTATCTAATATTGAATTGGGGGATTGGGAATTTGATCGAATATTTGGAATTGTGGATTTGGGATAACTAATTGAAAAGATAATTATTGAATGGAAAGTTTCCTATTGAGAATAATTAATTAGTTAATTATTTATATGTTGTAATGTATGTGAATGGTTAATCAGTTTTTCAATTTTTCAAGGGAATTAAATAATTGACTAATTAAGTAGTTGTTGAATTAATTAATGGGTTTGGATTAATTAATTTATAATTTAATTATTGTTTGATAATTATATCGGTCCAATACCTGATGATATAACAATATCATGGTAAAAATTAGAAGTTTTTGAAAAAGGGATGAATATGATGATCAAAGATATTGATAGATATATAATTATATTGATTGAATAGGGTGTTAGGCATGAATTTCAAAACTAGTGATAGGAGACCCAAAGGAAAACTCGCTATTAGACATGATCATCTACACCAATGGTATGTATGCTTGTTAGATATTTGGGAGGATAAACATGAAGTTCTATACCCATTATGATTTTTTACATGAATAATTATAATAATGGTAATCTAAGATATATACACACATGAGAATACATCGTACTCTTACATGAGTCGAATATGCTAATATCATATGATATGACCTTCGAATTCATAGATCACTGACATCAGTCGAAGTATTTATTACGATATGATATTACCTATGGAACACTTTAGGATTCACCATGAGATAAAGCTTGTATTGATGTACGAGTGACCTTGAAAACCATGGATTTAATATGGATAAATGATGAATAAATGATAATGTGATAATTGATTATTTTTTCATTGTAAAAATTTAATTATAAAATTCCAAAATCAATATTTAGAGTAGAATTTTATTAGACAACATTTGTGGTGGAATACTGAGTGGTACCCACACCCTACTCATGCGGACTAATTGGTACCCAAATAGAAATTTATATTGTCGTATATGTTAATCAAATTGTCCAAGGTTAAATTGTATATTAGGTATGGGGGTTGATTAGATGGAATCATTTATGTTTTAGGTTCCACTAAGGATCATTACTATCTTTAATTTTAGAATAATTTTAGACATATTATCACTAATATTTTAATAGAATGTTTCTCATTTCAGTTAAATATTGTATCTAATATTTTTACCATGTGACATTGGTATATCCCATTCTATATATTCTTACACAAGATTTATTTATTTTATAGAGTATTTGACTGTGAAAAAAGAGTGTATAGTCTCACCATGTCACACATACCAGACCCTTCCTACTATTTTTCATCCTCTAGTATACGGGGAGGCATTCATGAGGTCATGTGATTGACAGACATGGGGTAATATTCTATGTAACACAGTTTTGGAAGTCACAGAAAACGATGAAATTAATATATAACTATTAATAAACATGTGTTTATATGATATAACTATAACATTTTTGACATTATATTTTAAAAATTTCATTTTTTTAGAATCATCCTACATATATATATATTTTCTTTGATTTGGTGTTGGGAATTGAGTATTCCAAGACCCTAAAAATAATATTCTACTAATAATAATATTAATGGCCCACATTGGAATATTATTTGAACAACAGATTTTACACATTGATGGTGACCATAAATGAAATATATTATACAATAGTTATTCTAGGATAATGTGTTTACCATAGATGCGATATGAGGTGGGTAGGTGTAAGATGATCCATTCTATGAGGATTCTGGTGGGTAAATTATATATATTAAATAATTTTTTTATTTATTGAAATTAACATTATTATAAAAAACATCCAAATAATTATATTTATTTATGGAAACTAAACAATGTTTTCTAGATAACCATGGGAGATTAGAGAGTATTATGTCATAGCAGAGTTGGTGTTGGTTACATGAGAGTGTGAATCCACAATGAGTGAATGTGGAGACAATGGATATGAATGATTTAAATAGTGGTATATTCATAGTAGTCACTAAAATTCATGTTCTTTATCATATATCAATTTCATTATGAAATATGCCTCATTTTTTAATGGATTTATACACTTTTATTTTATTTTGGAGAATGTATTTTATATCTACATTATAAATGTGACTTCCATTCATTTTATGAGACAACATTTATTTATAAGTTATGAACCTCATTTTTTCTACTACATATTTCAATATCCAAAGAAACAAACATTTGAAATCAATTGTTGGGATTACATTGGTAAATGATGACATGAATTCATTTTTCTACCTTTCCCACCATCATTCTTCGCATTATTCATTAGTTCTCCATCGGGTTAGTAATTTTCAATAAATGGGCCTGATTTGAAAGCTATTAACCCCTTTAACTCATGAAGGATGAAAATAACACATAATAATTGGAGTTTATAAAATAGAATGAGACATATTTTTTGGTTTCGGATGATTAATAAAAGGATCATGACCTTGAACTATGATGGGAAGTTTGAAGATTACAACAAAGGTATATAAAATTCATTTTTTTGGATATCTTACGATAGTGAATTATGTTCATGGATAACACCCCTTGATAATAGGAATTATGGTAGAATCATGTTGTGATGGTAACGAAGATAATCAGATATCTATCATATGACTTATGAACATTGTTTCATTGATGAAAATATTTGTTTGATGCCTTGTACTTTACAGTAGAATATGTTGTGTTCCTATGAATTTCACAAGGTCTAGGGTTTCACCGGAGTTTCATAAACACACCATGTGGTTAGGTCCACATTTCATGTGGCCATGACCACACACAGTTTTACATTACTCATTATCCAATCCATGTTCCATGATTATATTTTCATGACCCCATGTGAATAGACAGGGAATTACACAAGATATAAAAAATATGTTGAGATATATGGATACACGATCACTGATAAAATAGAACATTAACTAAAAAACTGGTTGAAATGAATTATTTTTCTCAAATGTAATAACTAAGTGGTTCCACGTGTCTAGATAATCCATTTACAAGAGGGAATACACCCACGATTCCAGTTGATGTCACACATCATGAATCCCAATGTACACATCCCATAAACTTTCTAGGAACATTTATCCATTGCAACTTCTTATTCAATACTCGGATAGGGGACTAAAAGTGTCTTATTTGTAGTTTTTTTCATGCGGGGTTTTAAAGTAAACACTATTTTGGAATTAGATATACAGCATTAGGTGTCACGAACCCTAAGAATAAACCATTGAAAATTGGATGACGAATATGATAGGGTATGATAGTTTAAATAACGTCAGGTTGACACATATTTGATGCACCAGGGAAAGGGTCCCCCATAATATTTATATTAGTTGATTTGGTACTCTATAAAAATATTGAGAATGAAGACAATATATCAATTTAGATTTACTCCCCCACAATAGAACTCTGATATCGATATTTTCTTCCATGGAAGATATCTCTTCCTTGGATTTATATTTCCGTAATAAGGATCATCCCCTCTAATATAATTTTTGTGAGGTATTTTGTCAATTCGGGAATCAGAGATGATAGATTTGGTGGTATAGGTATATTCATAATCATCCATAGGTGTCATTGAGGATGAATATCACAATTTAAAATTTTCTTGGGTTTGTCTCTGATCATATATATTCTTGGGATCATTTAACCTCTTGCATTAACGGTTGATATAAATCACATAATCATTAATATATTTCTTTATTTTCTAGGAATTCTAGTATATATGTATATAATCACCCATAAATTGGATAATTATACATTTTTTCTAACATATTTAAATAATAGGAAGATCAGTGATGATATTGGCTGACATGGTAATAGAAAATCATAACAATACTTGGTGGTGAAGAAAAGTTCCAATGGTTGGTATTGCATATTGTGATTTGTACTCTTTATAATTTTCCATTTCTTGTTAGTTTTATAATTTGGACATAATTTCTCTATATAAATGTATTTTTACCCTTCGAAATCAATTATATTACCATGATTTTCATAGATGATTTACAATAGGTTGTTTAATGCATTGAGTATTGGATAAATGTTTCCTTATATTATAATATAAATTCTCTATATCAAGGAGCTGGTTTTGTGCATCCATATAGGTACTCTAGCTTAAAGAGTACCAATATAGTTATAATACAAATAAATTCTTGAATCTATCCAATTTCCTATCTTAGGTTGGAATGGTGAGACACCCAAGGTTTTTTTCTGACCCAAATGGAGACATAGTGGGCCAGGTCATAATATAGTGGTATCAAAAGAGGCTTATCCTAATGATTGGTGATTACTGTTAGCCATGTTGAGTGGTATTTTCAAGGACATAGGGGAACAATATCATATTTTCATTAGTTCATATCTCAAGCTATGGAACCCAATGATGTTTTTGTAGATGATGTATCCATACACTATTAATCTTAATACATGTTTGTTGAAATGGCGTAACAAGGAATCCCATTATACTGAAACCATTAGTAAAATCATCACATATTGTTGGATATTTTTAATTACATTTCATTATCATGACGATACCCCAGATAACATCATCTTATCATGGTATGTATTATTAAATTTAAATATCTCTCCATTTTAATAGTCTGCTAGGATACCAACACATGGTCACAGTGATGACCAATTTTGATACGAGCACATATTTCAATAAACCATTGATGATATGTTTTTTGAAGGTGATTGTAGAGTAGTAATTCCTCAAAATGGTTAAAATGTGGGCCCACAAAAAGTGGTCTATGTGGATGATCAACTACATTTTGGGTATCTAATAGATCTATAAGGATTAGATAATGATACATTTTGGTTTATCACATTATGTTAGTATATTTGAAAAAGAACACATAGGATTATTTATGTTACATAACCTCAGAATCTAGATGATTGGATTGGGGTGGTGGTGTGATGTATCTATATTGTTCGGACACCATGTGATTAGAGGTTATTTCAATAAAAAATCATTATCCTGGTGAAATAGGGAACTAGTGGTGTTTCATTACTCATACCCATGACGAGATAATTCTCTCAGGGAATTAATTTAACATTTTGTTAATCCTTAAGTATTAGACTTTAACCATTCACTTAGGGATAATATAATAGAATCTTGATTCTGAAGAGTGTGATCTATATGTTGTGGAGTATTCATAATGGTTTAAAAATCTCACATTTTATTCTATCTCCATGGTTTGGGGTTGATATTTACAGTCACTGATGGTTGAGAAGAGTCTTTTTGGAGACATCTGAGCTAATGTGGTCTAACTATGAATTCTCACTAATAATGGGGTGTATTTGGATATTGTAACATCTCTAAAAGAGGGGTTTTAAGAGGTTAGAGCTTGTATATGGAAATTTTTTTCTAATCTATTGTAGAAAAAACCATGCCTTAGAAATTCATGACTCATAATAGGAAGCATACTCACACCCATACTGAGACACATGGAACTATATTAAAGGGTTTACACAATGTTTTAATATACTAGGAGTGGGATGATGGTATTATTAAGATGTTCTAGGTCACATGGATCATGATTTCTTGAGGAGTAATGCCTTAAATATTGTATAGGTAGTGGATTGGACATTATGTAAAAGGAAAACACTACGACACAATCCCACCACCAACCGCAGGTGGTCGATGCCATGCATAGAAGGTTACAGGTTTTCAGATCTACTGGATACATTATATGGGTGAAAATTAGTAGGGGGTCATGAGATGATTCATGTTGTGATTTTTGTTACAAAATTACTATAATAGAAACTTTTCTTCATAGGCACGAACCAATCCATCTTTTCCATATCTCATGTGCAATTGATATAAATTCCAGTAGAGTATTTATCCATTTACATATTGTTAGATTCTCAAA
This sequence comes from Viscum album, assembly GCA_963277665.1. Taxonomy (NCBI): domain Eukaryota; kingdom Viridiplantae; phylum Streptophyta; class Magnoliopsida; order Santalales; family Viscaceae; genus Viscum; species Viscum album. The sequence goes on along the minus strand of OY728121.1, from coordinate 1,002,377,950 downwards.
CAATGATTAATTTATATATATTATACTTCTATTGGAAGTGCATGTTATCTCCCGGTATAGAGGGTTTCCTATGGGAAATATAGCATATTGCAATGTTACCTTATGATGTAGATTTGGATTAAGACCTGTTTTCCAATGTGCATGCTATGATATAAATTCATCATAGGAGTGTAACATTACTATGTATGGATATGAAAATATTAATACATTTTAGTTAAAGGGTTCATATGGATAAGCGAGCAGGGTTTGTGACTATCACACCATAGACTATCAACAATAATTTGGCTAGATTAGTTTTTTTCATAGTGGGATATTCTATCATCTGTCATCTAGAAATGGATGAGGAATATATTTATATATTTCATGAAGATGTCTTGGTACATCCTTTATAGTTTAAGATTTATTTACACAAAAACATTCACCATAGGGCTATAAATAATATTTTGGGGCATATTGGATTACACCACCAAGCTCTTGGACCTATGGGTGATTTTCAATGAACAATGAGAGACAGTTTTTATCAGGACTAGAGATCCCCCATGGGTGGAATCAGTGTTTTTTGTGGGAAATATGAATTGGATCTTGAGACATTTCATTAATTATAGTCACCAAAACTAGTTAAACATCAATAAATAGTAATGCTTATAATAGATTGATGACCTTTTTAGTTAGATTAAAGGGGATTTTTGGTTTTCAAAAATTAATCTATGGTTTGGCTACAATTATTTGAGAGTTCATGATGATGATTTTTTTAAGAAAAAATTATAGTATCACTATGATAATTATATATAACATATGATTCTTTATGGTGTCACTAATGTTCTGGTTTTTTAATAGACTTTATTAAAGAAATATTTCATCCATAAATGGACCAATTCAGTGATGACCTTGTTGGAAAAATTCACGCCTAATATACCTCTAAGGATGACTATATTTTTTTTATGATGGTCCATAGAACATTATGGGATCACCATGTATACAATATTCACTCAATGTGTTTAGTTAAAATTCATGAGGTTCATTTATGGGGAATTTCATGTCTATGAATAGTGTATATTTTGATTCAAAAAAGATTGATGTTTTAATTTCATGGGGAACACCTAAGAGAATGTTCTAGGTTTTAGGTTTCAAAAATTTGGAAGTGTATTTTTGGAGGTCCATGGAATAATTTTCTAGGATGGAATCCCATTACACCATCCTAAGGTGGAATTGAAATCCATTTCCCAAGACTATATATATTCAAAGAGCTTTAATGTAACTAAGGAAGAAGATGAACAGTTCTCATGATTTGATACTACTGAAAGAGGTAATTGAATTTTTTTTATTCTTTTTGATTCCTAATAATCAGGGTTCTAATGTGTTTTTATGAAATGGATGATAATGATCAATTATGTTTTAGGGATGTTGAGAGACCATGACATTAATTATGTGACTTGTAACAAATAGATGGTAGTATTAGTCTTAATATTGAATATGTGGATGAACTATCTTCTGGGTGAAATTTTATATGTTCACTCATACATCTACCATCTTAAGTACATCATCACAAAAAGTGATATCAACCTGATATATAATAATTTAATTCCTTTCCATATGGACTATCAATATTTTATAATCTATAAAGTGGAGAAGGGTAATGTAGTTTAAGATTCCTTTTTATGGAAATATTATTCTCACATGGTGTTAGAGGTGTCTGATTAATTAGAATTATTAATGGTACCCTAGTTGAAAAGAGGGGGAAACATACATTCATTTTCTCATGGTTTCTCTACCACTTCATCAGTGTGTGAGAGAAGCTAATTTTTCCTATGTCTAAAATGATATCTTCCATCACTACATATCATCAAATATAAAACAAAGTAATGAAATAATGTTTAGAAGAACATACCCCTTTGATAGTGTTGGATTTTAGTTTTCATCATGGTGTATAAGGTTGTGTTGACGGAGTTCCATACATCCCATTTTGTTTTATAACACGGTGTGTAGATGATGCATAATGACATTTGATAGAAGTTCAACTATTCTAGAATCATGCATAGTTACCAAGTCTGTATCTTAATTCCAAAATTTTCTATACATAAATGTTTGACATCATGTTCCAATAGATGATACTCAACCTATTGAGTACCCAAAATAGATTTTGAATGGAATATCAATTGATAATATAATGGGGATTCAATATAAAATGGGTGATATTATAAAATTTTGATAATTTTTGGAAAACATAGCATGTCGGCACACTTCATTACCATCAAGGGAAACTTTTTGATTAATTATTATGATGGTTATACAGGTATATAATTTTCCATATCATTGTGATACCCGTTACAATCAATATTGTCCATGATGTCTTGATCACGTAATAATTGTTTGTGGATTTTGAAGAGGATTTTATGACACCGTTAAAAATTTGGAAATAATTTAAACCAAATATAGTTTTTGAGAATGAGAGAACATTCAATGTTTTTTAGAAAATGTTGAGAGCCTATGTTTTTGAACTCAACCTGACCAAGGAGGATCACTATCCACTGGAGTATAATATAGAAAATTGAATTTATCACGTTGTTGTCATTATCAAACATTTGAAAGAACTATAAGGGAGAAAATGTAGGTCTCACATGCGTTCGATTGAGATTTTATTGTCATAATTTGTAGGAAAAAATGATACATGAAACAATATAGAAGGTTCTTCTTATATATGGGCATATGATGATAATTAAAAATATATATAAATCAAACAGAGACAAAAATTATGTGATATTGTAGTTCAATCTTGGGTACTATTTTTTATTTATTATTTCCACATGATGAGGATTACAAAGGATTGGTTGGGGAAGAAATATATCCTCAAGGATTATTGTGTTGTTAAAAATCCTAAGGAGTGTTAGAATGATTTTTTACCATTTATCCTAACAACCAAAACTAAACAATGTTATTAATTCTTCCATGTGTCATAGATGAGAAGATACATGATGTAACCATCAGAAGTCTTGTGATGTGGACAGTTAAACATTAAAAATAGATCCACCTACTCATATTACATATTGGAAATTGTGGATCGGAAAGAGAATATATTGTATGAATGGGAAATAACATTATTTTTGAGTCAATTGGTAGTTTGTGAGTGTGAGAATGAGCTATTGGGAGATCCATTGAATGATATAGGCAAAATTCCCCAACCATTTTGAGTAGTTATTACTTTTATGGGTGAAATTTATTGAACAAGGGGTGAATATAATGACACTTGTATCTATATATTGATCCTTTGAATAAATATATAATTATATATATTAGTATTTTTATTGGATTTGATGATGAGTTTTATGTATCATAGTACTACATATATAATAAAATAGTAATATTAAAATATAATGTCACATTCTATATCATTTTGGAATAAATAGTTTTCCCAAATAATCAAGGCTTCATATGGAAAATATGATCCTGTAAATGTTTCTATGACATTGGTTTTACCCTAAGTGTGACATAAGGTGGGTTGTAATCATATGTTACATAGATGTAAGACATGATATGTTATATTATATAAATTAAATTATTTATTTAGTTATTTAAAAAAAATGGAATAATCCATAACCTCCCTATATTTATACTTATTTACATAAATTATATGTAGTTATCCCCATAACCAGGGTGATTAGAGAGATGAAAGTTATAACTATGTTGGAGTTAGCTAATATTGAATTTGGAACAATAATGAATGGTCAGGGAGAATCATGAGATGAAGGGTGTACATAATGGTATATTCACATTCATCACTAATATATGTGTTATTCACCAATGATGAAACCATTATTCAGGTAGGGATCATGCTTTTTGTGGACATATTACCTTTCGTTGGATTTTCATTATTGGATTGAGAATCTTATTTAAATATAATATTTTAATTCATTTAATGATCCTTGATTCATATAGAGTTCATGAAACAAATATTTTTTCTCAACTACACCCTTGATTCACCATTTATTCCTCAATAGGTAATCGTAGTGATTGATCACATCATCCAATTGTTATCTCACTTCAATCATTTGATTTTTCCTCCACCATTATTAGTGTTCTTTATAAATGACCCAATGAGAACATCATTAAATAATTGCTGTATAGATTTTATAAAAATAAAACCATCATGGTCATGATGGATTAATGAAATAATTATGGATTAGCATTTTATTAATGTTTATAGACAAATTTTCACATTGTTGGTGTCAGATTAAAGAATTATGACACTAAACCACAATAGGGGGCATGACAATCACTACTAATGTTACCAAAATAAATATTAATGACATTTATATTCCACCGAATCATTATTTTAGATTACACACACTCAATATATCAGTTTGATGTGATTGAAACAATGATGAAGGTGGAGGGAATCAAGGATTTATTCTCTGTCAGATGACCACAGTTACTTTTTTGAAAAAACATGAGTAGTCACCACTTACTCTAATGGAGCAGAAGTCTTATTTTCAAAATATCAAGAAATTTATAGTATAAATTTATATATGTATCCCAAATCATTTTTATGGAACCAAACACCATGCTACCATAGTTGAGAAGCTGAGTCCTGTATCAAAAATACAAACCAATGACCCCGAGTGGGATGGAACTTCTTGTCACTAGAGTGAAAATTCCTCTAGGTTTACATGGGTAATCATCCAATGTACCAAGTATATACACATAGGATCCTAGGTTCACATATAAATCATGTTATTATTGGGATACAACATGTGGATCCAAATGGCTAGCCAAGCCGTCTCCATGGGAGGAGAAAAAAATTTCCTTGTAGATGTCACATGTCATATACAATTCAGTAGAACTATTACCCTATTTGAATCAATCTAGGATGATTAGATTTATTCCTGGGATATTTATATTTTTATTAGTATTCAACTTATGTTAGGATTGCCCTTTTATTTTTTAAATCTATGTCAGGACACGAGGTGTAGCAAGAAAGATTCTTCCTCCTGTGATAATTTTTCAATGATGGTGACTGGGTTAGAAAATCTGAGATATTTTAGCTTTATTATTCCCTCTATACAGTTATAGATGATTACATCATACACATTTTATTTTTATATAAGCTACTCCCCCACAAAATGACATAATTTTGTCTTCTATATTTATTTTTCTACTCCCACGTCATCGTGCTCCACATGGATTGACTCTTCCACTGGAGATATTGTTCCTCCTAGCTATGGAGTAAAGTTGTGAGGAGATGGACCGCCACTCATATTTTTTAATTTTTACAAATGGTTTATATTATCCATGATGTTAAATTTTGATCTTCAGGTGCAACCATCATCGTTCATACCTGTCTATGAAGCGGGAGATTTTTTTTCTCTCTTTTCATTGGATTCTTATTTATAAATATATTTCTTTGTTCATTTACCCTATACGTTATAGGGGATGTTAAAAACCATAATATACTGGTTCCATTTTGGTTTAAAATGATTCCTAATGTGTATGTATACGTAGACCCCTAAACGGTCTAATCCCACATGTGTTGTGGATTATAAAGATGAATAGAAGATTGATGATATCTTTTATGGACCTCGTATTAGAGGATAAAAATGTTATGTGGTAGTTAATTATAATTTTTATGGTCAGTCATATTTAGGGTTCTATATGATATATATATTTTTCTCTTTCCCATTAATTTTTAGTTGTGGAACTCAATTCATTCTTTTTAAATTTTCAGATTTTATATCATTTGTATTACCTTAGAGAACATTCATGTTTTTCCTCGAGGTTGCTTCATGAGTTGATTTAAACATTGATGTTGCAGCCCATTTTTATATCTCTACACAATTTCATGGATATGGTTGTGTTCATGATTACTTGAGAATTATGATAAGGATTCCCATTTAAATAATAATACTAATTGACATTAGTCACAAGCCCATGGCCTATTATAGGCAGTGTTGGGGCATCACCCCCAACATATTGTCATCCCAAGAAGGGTCCTAATCAGAAGTATTATGACATTATATGTATGAATATTATACATTATAAAATTATTGTTAATATGATTTAATTTTAAAATAATTTAGATCTCTCATAATCATGATGAATATAAGGTAAAGGTTTCATTATCACATTTTCAAATTCATGAGACATGCTTGAAATATTGCTCCATAATTTCATTTATGTGGATTGATTACTAATTAATGAAATGATGTTAACATATATATTAAATTAATTAATTTTTAGTGAAATATATTTTCCCTTCATTACATGGCCTTTGATTCAAATGATACCAATGATGTAAGGGTTTTCATCTAAATTTCCATTTATTGATTCATGTTTCGATGTCACAACCATATTTATTAGCTCTATGGTGTATATAATCCTAAGAATTTATTTGTAATACTCCAAATAAATATCCATGTGATTTATATATCCACGTGATTTTTGATCATACAATGAAATTTTAGCCAAATATTACTTATGTCGTAATGGTTATTTGTTACAATATATGTTTTATTGAGATTGTTTATGCAATTTTTTTTCTGATACACAAATTTTATGATCTATATATCGAAAATATTATTTATTATCAAATAATGTGTATAATTTCGGTGATATCATGTTTTCCATCTATTTTAAACCCATTATGTTCTAATGGGAATGATAAAAAAATTTAGTAAAAATTATCATGATTTTCGTTTAGGTTATAAATTTATTATTAAATGTCTATATTATCATTACAATATATTCAAGAATAATTTTATAATCCTGAATTGATTTCTTAGTTTCATTTTAGGAAATATTAATTTCAAAAAATTACTCAATATAATCTTCGTAATTTTTTCAAAATATGGTTCTTCTAACATTTAAACCACAATGTGAAATTATTTATTTATTTTAACGTAATATGAAGGAACTTCTTTCTCTACCATAATGAATACCCATTTATTTGATGATTCCTTTTAATTTTTGGATTTTTATTTTCATATAATATTATTTTATTAATATTTGTTAATTTTTATATTCTAAATATGCAATTTTAATTAATTAGGACATTTTACTCAAAAAATGCTATAGTTTTCATTTAAAATTATTTTTATCTATATCAAAATCAATCATTGCTTATTTTCATAAACAGAGGATACGATCTATTATTACAATCATTAACATTTCTTTTGATTTTTTATGATTGTGAAGATTAAATTTTTATGAACCCTATATCCTATCCAACAGTTATTATTTAATGATATGGTGAAGGTTTTATGATCATTTCTCACACATATGTTTTTTATTAATTTTTTTTGTTCTGGAATTTTATAACCATATAATGCATTAGGCAATTGAAGATATGTGCTATGATAATATAGACTATAATGGAGAGGTAAAAAATTATTAATTAAATTATTCTAATAAGATATTCTCAGTTGTGATACATTACTTGGGAATTAGGTAATGGGTTCTGAAAAAAATGCACTAGGATGGTATTGGATGTAATTTTTGACTTTGTAAAAATATTTAAATTCTTATTTTCATTCCCCAAATATATTTATTATGATTATTATATTTTCTTCATACAACATGATTGATTTTTAATGACTCGAAAATCCAATGTATTGTGTCTTCTGATTCCTAAAACTGTTTTTCATGTTTAAGGATTATGACATATGAATTATTTTGAAAATTTTTATAATTTTCAACTAATTTTCCCATACTATTGTTCTTATCATATTTTAACTTATGATCATTAATTCATATATCTTATGATTACAATTAATTTATATATGAGATCCTGCTTTTTTCCCTCCCCTAGATTATAATGAATTGTTTTATGTATTTTCATTCTATGATGGCTTTTATTTGTGACTAACTAAATAGGAAATAATGTATATCCTTAATAGATTTGTTTTTTATGGATTCTAGTATCCCAAGTAACTAAATATATATGGTTTATGTTTTTTGTTAATATGAAATGTATATAATATTACTATGAAATGATATAACATTTATGTATGATATGTATGGGATGATATAAAATGTATCAGTGGTATAGTGAAGTAAATTTCTGAAGCTAGGATGTTAATAAATTATTTAAACACCTTAGGATATTCCAATATATTTGAAAGAAATAATTTTTTATCATAATTAAAGGATTTATTTTTCAATAAAAAAGTAAATATATGTCTAGATTATATTGGTAGATGTGGTTTTAGAATAGGTCCAACTTGGGAGAATAACCCCAAAATTAGTTTTTTCAAATATATTTAAGCGTTAATTCTGGTGTGTGTTCTCCTACTATGACCAACCAATAAAACTCTCATATTTTTTTCGATAAATGGAAATTTTTATTAATATACATTATGAAGAACTTGAATATAATATTAACCATGGATTTTTATGGCTAATCCAATGGTTTTATAGATTTATAGAATTATATAAAGACATAAACATCATATGAATGAATTTTTATGATTAATCGATGTGATTTTCAATACATGACAGTTATACTAATGAATTTGGTGTCAGTAAGGGATATTTGATGTAATGATGATGTTGGTGTGGTGAAAGGTAAACCCAAATGTAAATTTATCTTTCAATATATTATTCATATGAACACATTTACAAAATAGAAATTTTCAAAGAATTTTTATTCATATCCACAATGAATTGATGTTAAATTATAAGTAAATACTCCTAATGGTTTGTTGATGACATATCATGTTTATGATTGATCCTCAACTGATGTTTTTGCGAATGTTCATCCTGCATATTTTTTATTATTCCACTACTCGAATTTGATGGGATTTTGTGTATGGATTGGATTTATTTATTTAAATCTTTTTTTAGTAAACATTGAACAGATTTCACAATTGATATTTTGAACCCTTGGTTGATTACCTAATGATGTGAGGATAAATATAAACATAAAAATTAAATTACATCTTTTGAATGGTTCTTCATGCATATTCAATGAGTTAATTTATCTTAGATGGTCCTGGAGAAACTCAACATCATATATTTACAATGTGTATGGGAGGTGTTTTTTCTTCTAGAATAGATACCTAGTCTTACTTCAAATAGTTATGTAGAGTATTTAAAAACACTCATATATATTTTTCATCTATTTCAAGGCCAAAATATAGAATGGCCCTAATTACGTTACAATAATTGATGAGGAAGCTCGAGAAAATTTTTTGTGAATGATTCCTTCGGTAATATGTGACTACAAGGGATTCACCAAAAAAATTAGTTTTGAATAATGATAGATCATTGATTCTCAAAATTGATTTCTAGGAATAGAAAATTATCATGATCAAGAATGAGTGTACTCTTCCATATAATGATGAATTGTTTGATCAATCCATAGAATCTAAATATTTCTCCTTGATTGATCATTGATTTATATACTATCAACTAAATGTGAAAAGTGAATAGATACCTATAGAATATTTTTGTTATGGCATAGACACTCGTATTTCATATTAATTTCAGTTCGTCTTACTAATATAGTTGTTATCCTCATGGATTTAAAAAATAGAGTATATAGAGAATACATTGGAAAAATAAGGGATGTTTTAAAAAGGATTTTTTATATTTTATATGAGAAATAAAGGGCATAAATATGACTATATGAAGGTATGAAAGACTCTTTTGAAAGTGATTTTTTAATATTTTTACCAACAGTCAATTTTTTGTACAACAACGTTAAATTTTGGCCCTTATAATCTCAGTAGATGGTATATCATTGGATAAATTAATGAATGTAGATATTAAACATTGACTCATAACAACCAATATAAATGAAGGGAAATATTTTCTTATATTTAATGGAAATTATAAATCTTTTGTGATTTAATTTTCAAGAATATATAATAAAATCACATATTTTACTAGAAAAGGGGTAAATCACTTGGGATAGATTAATGTGATGAAAGTTTCATGCAAAAAAAGAGATAGGTGTTAAATTTAACTATGCTCACTCAACCATAATATAGTAAATTTTTTATTTACAAAGAATAATAAAAAAAAGGGATAGGATTTTTTTACTTGTATAATTGTATATTGATAGATTAATCCTCGTGAAAATTACATTTTCATGAGAAAAATAATATAACTCTTTATATAGAATTAGTATTATTAATAATTTAATTATAGATATGGTGGAATTATGTTTTCCTAGAAATGTTGGACATGTATATATATCATAATACATTAATTTATATACTCAACTATATGGAGTTGAATATTATCCGATAAAGAATTTTATAGATTACTTGAGACATTGACTTCTCAATACACTACCATCCTAGAATGAAATCAAGGAGGGTTGTGCATTTAGTTCAAAAGATCAAGACAATGTATCTATGATGAGGATCGCAAAATTCTAATTTTTATTCATTTACAAATTATATACCTTGTTATCATAAAGAAAGGGGAATAATATTATATTTATAAAAAAATTCAACAAACAATCCATGTATAGATTATAGAGGTGTAAAAGGATTATGTGGATAGTTAAAAGAAGGTGATTAATTTAACTCAATTCAACCTTGATTGCAATATAATAACATCGTTTAAGAACTATGTTGGTGTCCCATTCATTAAATACTTGATAAAAAAATTTGGAAAAATATCATAGATTATCATTATATATTTATCCTAGTAGTGTAATACATTTTACAGATTTGAATAACTATTTATGGTGTTACAACATGAAGTGATTAATTAGGAATATATATCTCATTATTTATTATTACAAAATGATAAGGATAATAGGGAGAAGACTAAGGATATTTTTCGATCATTACCCGTTATATAACAGAAATAAAAAACATAACAAATTATTATACTAAATTAATCCAATTACCATCTAATATCCATAATTATCATTGGGCTGTAGCCAACTTCCATATAATTTCATCACACTTCATTACTATTAATTATGATTTCTCTCTTCTTAAGATTTTACAGAAATTCATATTAAATTGTTTTATGTTACATGGGGTACAACATTATGTTATATATGATTGGGATATATGGTTTTCATTGATGTTCTAGAGAACAAATCAACATGATTTTGATATAGAAATATATTTCATAATATATTATCACTAAAAGATATTTTATCAGTCTATAAGGACTATTAAGACTCTAGGGGAATTATTGAGAACATATTCTTCATATTTCAAAGGTTTTTGAGATAATTCCATCATATGTTCAACATTACTATAATAATATATTTCAGTTGACAATTCATATGGATCTATATGAATCCATCTATTTAAATAATTGATGAACTATGACCTGTAAGAATGATGTTGGGGAATGAAATCAATTTTCAATTATGTATGAAAATAAAATGTAATAGAATATAATATCTATTCATAAACACATTAAGGTAGTTCACATTTAACAATAGAGTTATGATGACAATGTTTTGGGAGATATAGATTTCAATGTTGGTGAGAATATTTTCCTATCAATATATCCATTGAATAAGGTTTTATGATTTAGAAAGATAGGGAAATAAAATCCATATATATATTTCACCCATTGAGATTCTTGATTACGTATGGAACGTATATTATCTCATTCACATATCTCTAATCAACTAATGCATTCACATTGTGATCCATGTATCTCTTATAAAGAAGTACATACATTATCCATCAGATATATTTAACTCACGTTTTTTTCTAGTTGAGAATGATATTTCCTATAAATATTTTCTGATAAATATCTTTAACAGTAGATATAATTTTAAATAGAACTAGACAACTCAGCTCTTTAATGTCCATATTTGGAATTAGAAAGATGAGGAAGCAGAAATACCCTCCTTTTTTACATATGTGATGTAATTTTTAGGCTTACATTCATATAATTGTTGTGTTGAATATAACACAACATGATTATACAAGTATTTCCTTTGAAATAAAACATGAGGAATTCTAAATCATACATTAGATGAAACCATGAGACCACATTAATAGTGATATATTAAAAAGTGATAACGTAGACATTAAATTTGAATTTATTATTAATAATAATAAAATAATGAAAAATAATTTAATGGATATTATTAATGAAAATTTATTTATTAATGAAATCTATATTTTAGTGATAAATTCATAAGTTCTGCATTTTCAGTAGTAATTTTATGTTTCATGTAATTTTTTTCATCAAAATTAAAGTTTATCTCTTTTTATCACATGAGATTTAACATAAATTTATTATATATTTAGAAATTTTAATTTATGAAATAATTAAAATATTTAAAATCTTAATTTCAATATTATCAATGTGTGATTTTTTTGGATTTTTGAAAAATGTTTTATTTATCTGTGAATTATGAAAATATTGATATTTGTAAATAATTAAAAATTTTCTCATGTAAATGTCCCATTATTCTTCCAATTTTATAAAAAATTAAACTATGTATGAATAATTTTTAAACTATTTACATTATTATATAGTAATAAGCAATATTCATGATTTTTAAAAAGTTAAATTTGTCTCTTAAAAAACATTTTTCTAAAACACTATTTTTATGCGTGAAATGTGATTTAATAATAATAAATTAATTTAATATCAATTTAATAATGGTTTTAGTGAAATTTTTTTAACTATATACTAAATATAATAGTTCCACTTTCTTTTTATTGGAGTTTTAATTCATTGAATGATATTAAGATATTTTTTATGATTAAAAATTAATTTTACAATGATGATTTTCTGTTACATTTTTCATTCATAATAAAAATTAAATTTTGAAAATTATAGAAACTTATTAATTTAATTTTAATTCAGTATATGAAATATAAATAACCAATATAATTTAATATTTTCAAATTAATTTTTTTATTGAGTGACTAGTAAAGGAAAAAATTGATTCCATAGTGAAGGTTAAAACTACATTATTACAGTGGGAAACCATGGTATAAAGATATTATTGAATCAAAAATATGTAAAATTATTATTGTCTAAATTTATTTAAATATTATGTTATAAAAACTTATAATACAAGGTAATTTGAGAGAAATTTCCATTTAATGTGGCCTTTAATGAAAAACTCAATTATGAATTTGCATGTCTGTCCCACAACTCACATATAAATGGGGGCATATTATCTTACATTATTCAAAAAGATTGAAACATGTATCATATAAAATAAATAATAAAAATACATCCAAGAATAAATTCACTAATCCCAGATATTATTGTGTTCTCCAAAAAATAACCCTTTTAGGTTTAAGGAGTCATCCGGATGAGGTCTCCTGTAGAAGAGGTATAGATCTTAAACAATCAATTTCAATATTATTTACCCATTAACATACATGAGAAATCCTATCAATAAAAATAAGATTAATCAATTACAATTAATTTACTAATACATTGTTATGATTATGGAATAACCATCTACTACATCATATTAGTCCAATGTGAGAAGAATATATCAGTCATGTGTAAGTGTGGACTGCCACATCCCTGTAGCGATATGACTCATTTAAAACTGGAATAATTAATTACTGTTTAAAATGAAATATTTCACGATTATATATTATGTTTATGAAATAATTATTCTTCTATTATTTTAATATTCTGTATAACATATTAACTTTTAATCTGTAAGATATTGATAACATATCGTTGTTTATTTTGAAAAACAAACTGTATGAATTTTTTTTAACGTACACCTCATGAATGATATTTTCCACCACATGAATAATCTTTAACAAGTGTAATTATTCATAAATTTACTAGTATTATTCAAATGAATATATTTTTATTTTTATTTTATATTATTATTTGAATTTAAATATGTGATTTCAAATAAAAAGTTTATTATCCTTAGGAAATGTTATTATGGAATTTTAAATATATTTTTTTCAATAACATAATCCATTGATGTTTTTCATGATTTCATATATTTATTTTAAAAATCTCCATCATTTCAATTTCCCTATATTAGTTATAATTATTAATATAAAATTTTTATGAAATCAGTTCCATTCATTGGGTTATGATTTGATGATAAGTTAAATGTTTGGGGATTTTGGGGAAAAATATGTATAGTTTTCATTGTGTGAATTGAGGTCCATATAAAATATGTCTCTCCAAATTATTTTTTTTGTAATGATTCCTTTTGATATAGAAATTACTAGAACAGATATTTGACCTAATTTAGTAAAATATATTGTCCAGTAATATATTATTGTGAGTGAACCAAGATTATAAAATAATTTAATGAGGTGTAAACCAAGTCCACTATGATAGTATTGGATGTGATCCATGACTAAGAGTATATTTTTCAATTATTATTTTCATTTAAAAAATGAATTATACTTATAAATTTTTTTCAGGGCTCCTAAATGATTAATGATGATTCCACACTCTTATATATTATATCATTATATAGATAAAATGTTACTCCATGATTCATGATTGTGATATATGAAAGGATGTAGATGATTTCCAACTGATTAGATCATGTTATCATTCCCTTATGATTTTTTTGTTCCCACTTATGATCATTTATTGATAGCCATTATTTTTACCCTTACTAATAATATGTGATTACCCTTTCAATTGTGTACCTTCCCAAAGTTATAGAGAAATGTATTATGAAATTTTTGTCTATGAAGGGTTATATTTTTATTGGATAAATATAATATTGTGTATATATTTATTGTATTATTTTTTAATCCATGAATCCACATACTCTAAAAATATATGGTCCACATGCATGTATTATCATAAAATGTAACGAATATTTTCCTGAAATTAATTAATATTTTTGTATTAAAATTATGGGTAACTATAGTATTATTATGATGTCAAAAGTCTGATGGAAGAATTTGTATTAGTATGATTCATTAGATTCATGGATTATTTTTCCTTCGGGTGTCATAGTGAATAATATCATAAGAAAGATCCCAACAAGTTCTTGGATTATAAAATGATGGTTTGGATTTTATTTTTTTTATTCACATATATTTACATGTTGACGTGTGGTTTCATTTTTTATTTTCATCATTTAATTTATCATATTTAAACTAAAATTCTATTGGTTGTGAATATAGGTTTTTTAATTAAAACTAATGGTTTTCAGGTAATACATTATCAAAATAAATTTATTTCCAAATATTTTTTGTAGATATATCTACTAGTATCATGGTGGTATAATTTTTATAGATTAATGGAGTTCTCATATTAAGTGTTTTCATCACCCCATTCACATTCCATTGTGAGTATGTAGATGTGTTTTTAAGGTACATGATTAAAGAGAGGGTAATTTGATAGGTTGTGGGTTTCTATTGGATTTTGTGACCTTCATTGTGTCATGGGTTTTTATTGATGGTTGGTCACATATATACATGTGTTTGATCATTTTTTGATAAAATTTCGGGTTAATCCTTTTATAATATTCTATTATGTCTTGTAGATGTGTGATTTTCTTCAATACTGTACTCTTCTTTTTTATTACCGTTCAAATACTCATGATACATGCTATGGTTTTTTCAATTTTCTCTATCTTGTGTTGTTTCTACTAGGATGATGTGTTATATTTCCCCAAATTTGTTAATTGAAAAAAAAATTAGAGATAACATAAATTCAAATATTTAATACACCTTTATCGGTTTGGATTAGGGTACATGTTATACCAGTGTTACAATAATCAATATTTGAATAGTAATTGTACAAAGGGTTCCTATCCAACTCACATTAATATCTATACCATATTTACAATGTGTAGTTATAAATTTTTATCATGCTTGTTCATGGTTATTTATTTAATTAAAATAATATTAATTTTTATTTTTTTAGATTATCCTATTTAATCATTATTTTATCATTGGTCATTAATCCAATCATTGGTTTATTAAAAAAACATAAATGATTTATTATGGATTCATGAACTAATATTTATGTTTATAGACATTAAAACAATTTAATTGGATGTTATATTTCATGTTTAATAAAAAAATTATTCTAAAAATGTCTCATTCAATTCCATGATAGGAGGTCGTGTAATATGTAATGTAGGAAAACCCTCCAATAGACCATTCTATAGTAAAAGAATTTATCCATAAAATTATGACTCTATGTAATGAGGTTTTAAGAAACCATGTATAAATAGTGCATCATGGTTTATAATTATTTAAGGTGAATATCCCTTTTTTCGTGGTGGCAATAGACCCCATGATTTTGAATAATGGATCATCTATATTGAAAGGATCATTGAATTTTCAAACACTCCAATATAATATATGGTGGTATTTTCAATATATATACATGATGTACCAAGAATAAAATTCAGTGAATCCATTATGTAATAATGGTTACATAGGGATCATACATATAATTATTTTAATAGGTCCAATAAAAATAGTTTTTCCCTAAAATTTTAGTATTAAAAAATAATTATAATTTTATGATCATCGAGAAAAGGGACCAATTTTTTTATGATGTATTCCACTCATTTCTCATAGTTTGTTCAGTTATGATAAGAACTTTTTTCTAATGTGTTTCTTAATTAATAGAGGGATATGATTGGTTTGGCCACACATATTCAGTTAATAATTATTCTTTTATTACTATTGAACTTCATTATGGTGGTGGATAATGTATCTATTAATAAAGAAGAAGTACCAGGGATGGTGGGATTTGATTGAGCTTCTGTTGTAATTGGAGATAGAAAGGGTGTGTCAAATTTCATGAAAAGGAAGTGTGGTATGGGTTCCCCATTTACATCATGACTACTTTTTGGTTATTCATATGTATAGAACAATTTAAATTGATATCAATGTGGGACACCCGGTCACACTATGTTTACCTACACAGAACTACCTAACATATTCTGTCATATACAAAAATTTGGATACATTAAATGTGATTACAGTAGAATGGTCTTGAATCTTGAGATTGATACATACATTCCAAATAAACCAATGAATTTTTAATTAATGAAATATGTAGTTGATTCCATTATAATGTAAAGGGGAAACTACTATTGTGATGAATTATTTGAGAGGATATGTGTTCAATAGTATTTATATATATAAGTATTTACTAGATGAAAATGATGTAGGTTTGGATATATTTAGAGGGATGGAATTCATTTCAAAATATATTGTACTATACTTTTTTGGTTTATATAAAAATAATTATTTTATATCATCTAATTTGATTGGAATGTTTTTATTAAATTCATAAAATAATTATTTCATTTTGGATGTTCCCAGACCATTGGGAATGTAAAATAATGATGGTGTGAGATTTCCCACAATTTGGGTTACGATTATCAACAGTTATGATGTGTGCGAAACCATTGTTCTTGATGTTGATATATGTTCCCTGATAATCGAAATGTAGAGGATGATCAATTTTAATGTCCAGATTGATTATAAACATAATAATATTTAGATTATTTTTCTTGATGTATCCAAAAATTCCTTTCATGGTTAATATGTTTAAACAACAATGAAGTATGTGATTTCTATTCATTTTGTTATAATTATCTCATTCCATTTGATAGATATGGTCCTTGATGTCATCGATCAACATTTGATATTTCCACTTCATATAGAAGTGACTATAAAAACTCATATCTTTCGAGTATTGATTTATTTATTAGCACCTCATTATGTTTGATGAGTTTGCTATTATATGAAATTGTGGGATGGTGTATATTTATATTCTATCATATCATATGTGACGTACCATGTTAAAGGATTTCAATTATAAAAAAAATTATCTTGAGGTAATGAAATTCATTTTTCATACCGTTTTTCATTGGGTATCACCTATTCTATTTTCAAGGAAATAACGATGAAGCCTATAAATCATTTTTAATTATACAAAGATTATCTAGGTGACTATTAATAACTAATATCCCAATCCTAGGATTGATAATATCTATGATAAATCATATGTGTCTCATGGTATTCATCTATTTTCGTACAATCATTTTACTAAAAATTAAAACATTGATAAGAGGATTCACCAAAGATTGACCTTGGGAGATACTATAGGAATTTCATATTCATAGTTATGTAATTCTATATTACTAATTATATAATGGTGTTTATGGTATTAATGAACATGATATTTCATATGTTCGTAGAATATTTCACTATTTTTATAGGATTTTATTTTACTGTACTGTAAGCTAAATGAGGAATACATGGATAATGTTCATAAAATCCCATTAATTATTAAGGAATATCATATAATTGAAATTCTATTCTAATGTAAATATTGTATCCAAAAAGGTTAAACTTCTCATCCAATTTGTATATGATATAATAATTTCAATTTATTAATTATTTGGTCATTATGACATTGGAAAAACCCCTAAATGTGTTGAAATTAAATGAATTCCGGGATTTATTGATTATTATTAGAATTTTGTTTAGGATTTCTCCATGATTAATATTTTTGAAATATTTAAACTATGAGGGTGTTAATTTGGAGAGTAATAAAAAATTTTAAATTATTTTTCAAATAAATAACAATGAGGTATAATTGGAATCCATTTTTGATTCATTAATAACCAGTTTTAGGGTATGATTGTTTCTTCGATGCCTATGTTATAGGTTATGTGTGTGTATTAATGAAGTAAAACTATTATTGTCCTATTTATATTTCTAATTAAAACCCCTTCAGAACAATTTTCCTTATCGTTTCCTTATGTTTGAATCCATGATTAATTCTCTAAAATCATGGAATTATTATTTCATTCGGAAGTGTTTTATAATATATTTCAATAATAATTACCTAATGTGAATTTTGTCTCAATGTAAAATATTATTATGATAAACTTAATTGGATGTGTATATTCAGACAATTTATCATGATATTTCATAAGCTTATAAAAAATTTAATGTTGTTGAAGATGTGATGAGAAAGAAAAAAACAAAATTAATCCTCAACAGAATTAGTGAAGGAGTGGTATTAAATGAGTTTGTTTTCTGAGATGATCATAGAGGATGAAGAGGTTGGTAGGAATGTTTTAAATTATTATATTATGGATGATTTAGTATATGATTATTTAATTCATCTAAGATAATTATAATACACCTATTTCAATATTTTTTAAATGTTCATAATTGTGGATAAACATCAACTGATTTGTCTCGTCCTCCCATTACTGTTTTATGATTTTATGGTAGGATGGATAATCTGAAATATATGAGTTGGGAATCAAATAAAATTGGAACCTAGTATTTTTTTCTATACTATATGGGACTACAAATATGTTTAATGATCTGAGATATTAGTTTTGGTGGTCAATGATGTGGCAATTTATTTCAGACTTCGTGTCATGATTCCTTACATTCATAAATATTAAGGATGATCACCTCATGACTGCTAGATTAGTGTAACCATTACCCATTTTGGTATGTAAGTCAGATGATATATATACTGAAATAAATGAATGTTTAAAACAAATAAAAGTAATGATCCGAATTGGTTGATTGATGATTATATCATGAAATCCACTAATTACCTTCCAATTATGGACAAAATTATGTTTCAAGAACATAGTTTACTATATTTCTAATAAATCATGGACCAATATTTTGTTCCTTTATGTATTATTTTTAATTGGGACCCTCAATTCACATTAATGTTTCATAAATATGTTAAAAATGTGATCGGTACAGAATTTATGATATCCATTTCCTATCACCATATTTCATATGTCTATATTGAGTAAAAAATTCAGATTATTTAGGATATGATTCAGCCATGAGTTCTTCATTTTATTGGATCAAGAAAAGATAATCTATATTTTCTCAAATATTCCTATAATAATAGTTAATAAGGAATAAATTAGAATGAAACCAATAATTTTCTATGTAAATGAATATTGATACACTTTTATTGGAAATGATATGAGAGAGGTCATTGGATGGTATATGTCTTGGAAAAAATAATCGAAAAATGTGATTCTTATCTAAATGGACATAGGGATGGATCCTAGAGAACATAATTCCTTTGAAAACAATCATATTTTATTATTGTGGTTTATGGTAGGGTATTGAGTTTTTCATACTGATTAAACTCTATTGGGAGATCATCAATTGGTTATATATGTTCTATTATCACTGAGTTTTGTCTCCTATTTTATGATCATTGATTAAATTTAAAATGTTGGTTATCAGTTTGATTTTTTTATTACCTTTACGTAAATATTTAAAAAGATTCATGATAACCAATTTGGGTGGTATCAATTGGGCCATTCAAATGTGACTAAATTAGTTCCTTTTCATCATGATCATGAATCCTCTATGGTTGAGTATTGAGATCATTTTATAGTTCTCATTGACAAGGTGATGCATGCTAAAATGATTCCCTAGGTTAGTGTTTTATGGTAGTCTATATGGGATAGATACAAAACCTGGGAGTGAGAATTATTAATGAGTAAATAGTGTTCATTCGATTTTAAGATATCAAAATCATGATTTCCTTATAGGGGATGAAATATTCTTTGTGGGGTATAATTTGATTCCATCTGGTCTACATTAAGGTTTAATTTTGATCTTGGATTGTCTCACTAAAGGAAATAAATTATTTTATGATTATAGAGTTGAAATGTTATAGATTTTGAGTATATAGTCTAGGTGCATAGTTTGAGCATTTTCTGGAGTGACTATGTATTGGCCTTGAAAAATGTCTATGTTAGTTCCTATTGACATTTGAGTGTTTTTAGCACGATTTCTTCAACTATGTATGTCTCCATAAAAATAATGCACATGATTGATTTTTTTCAATGGATATCACATTGGAAAATAACTATTTGGTTAATGGTTCAATAATCCATATTTATCCATATGTTTTGGTTTTTGAAGGGGTAGTGGATTCCTCTCTCTTATCTCATGGTTTGGAAAAATATGTTCCCTGTATGATATTTCATAAAATGTAAATGAACCATAACCCCCTTTGATATTTTGAAGTATAATTTTCGATTATATACTCATAGTCTTGAATAATCCTATTTGGTACTCTTGTGGGTTATTCCATTACATCACGGGATTTTCCATTTATTATTGGTGGATATATTCAAGGAATGATTAATTCATTATATGATCTCTTCACCTCATTCAAAATTTCCAAATGATCACTTCCCCCTTATTCAATTGGAACCTGAATGACCTATTATTTAAATATCTATGTGGATTGGTTGTGAATTGATTATGCTTCTTTGGGATATATTCTTTTGATGATCAGAAATCATTGATTCTAATATATTATCATGAAGAATACTATATGTTACAAAATGTTGAGGTCGGTGTGTTTATTTAATGGATTTGTGATATGAAATAGACAATTTTTTGTAAATTGATTTGTATAGGATTCTGAATTTTTTATACGATATAAGAGAATAATTTTTATTGCAAGTACACATAGGGTTGAATAATAATGGTTATATAATGTTGTATATCTTTAAATAATTATGCACTTTTCCATTGAAATGACTGATTATTATTTTGAAACTAAAATAGATTTTCATTCATGGGAGATTTGATTATTCTATTTTGAGAAATGATTTTTCAGATTATGAGCATGGTTTATTTCAATGGGTTTTAAGCCATAACAAATAGGTAACCTTTGTTGCATATGGTTGTAGACATATGAAAACATTAGTGACAAATACACCAATAAGGGAATGATTTATATATATATAGACTATGGAAGGAATTGATATCATAATGAATAGTTGTGTTCATTCATTAATTTTACTCCACCTACACTATTATGAAACCCATGAGCATATATACCAAATATTTATTGTTTTAACAAGATTTAACTGTAACATGTATAACTCCTCACATTATTATCTTTTGTGATATGGTTGATTATTATTACATCCCACTTTTCATTCCATATATTTATATTCACATTCAATGAAATTGAATATGGATTGTATATAAGAAGAAATTATATTTATGTAAAATGTTTTAAAGATAATTTTATTTATAAACTTGTTTTGTCATAAAGCAATATTTTATGGAAACATGGTTCTGGATAATATATATAATCATGGTGGTATCCTAATAATTGTTTTCCTCATACCCAATAAATGATTTCTTGAATATAATGACTTAGTTTTTCATGACATAGAAAAAGGAAAGGGAATCATATACTTCATCGTATTATCATTCTCACCATTTTTTGGTGATATGTGTTAGTGTTAATCGTTAGTTTTATATAAGTAAATATGTTTTCATTATATTTTTTGCTGTCATCTGATTTTATTCATTTATTCATTTTGTTGAATATCATAAGAATGTAAACCTTTTACCCATGTTGTGCTCTATTTTTTATCAATATTCCACAATTCATGATACTACATTATGTTCATATGTTTTTCTTCCTCTTGTGGCAGTTATTCTAAGGTGATATATTATAACGACCCAGTTTGGTTCATTATAAGGTTGTTCAACATAGACTTCTCTAGATGTTTTTTCATATAAATAAATAATTATTGAAATAGGTTTCAATGTATTATGGACATTCAAATGAGAAATAACATCCTCCATATTTTCTAAAGATGTTTTTTCGTAAATTTGGATATCTGTCATAAAAAAGTAACATAAATAGATTTATACACCACTTTATTTCATTATGTTGACCCTATATATGATTTAATAGAACATAAATTAAAATTTAAACTCCATTATGACTCTTGTGTGATTAATTTTCCAGAATAACTTTTGTATTCACAATGAATACATTATGACAATAAAATTAAAGTAATTAATAATTTTCTTTCTATCATCATACAATAGATATGTATTTATTATGTAAATATTTCATATTAAGACTCCACTAATCACATATAATGCTTTATATAAAACATAAATCCAATAATATACTTAAATGAAATATTCATTATGAAATTTCTTTTCTATTTCATGAATTTTCAAAATTATTATTTTATCAAACCCATTGTGTTGAGGAGTTATAGGATCACTAAATTGGTGTGTATATCTTTATTGTGAGAATACAGTATTAAAATCATGATGTTAAAACTCAAATCCGAATTCACTTTTGAATGTTCTAATAGTCATTTTTCGATGGTTCTCTATAATTTGTCTAAAAAAATATCAAACATCAAATTGATGTTATGGAAAATATACCCATGTTAATATTCAATAACTATAAAGACCTAGATTTAAAAATAAAAATATTTTTGTGTCATTTATCTAGAATTCACTTTATTAAAATCCAAAAAAACAATTTGGGTTAGTGTTTAAAAAATTACGATAACCTATAACATATTAACCTCATATATTATAGGTTCTGACATCTACTCAGTATCCACTTTTCCCATAAAAAATCATAAAAATAATACATGATTTCTTTTCATGAAAAATGTTCCCTTTTTTTGACTCACCCACTTAATATCCTGATGACATCCAATGAATACATTTTTAAAAATTTCGGATAAGAAAAAAACTAATTATGTGGAATAGAAATATATAAAACCATTTGTCCAATGAAATAAAGTAATCTAATGAAAAAAAGTAATAACAAATTATTTTCCCCCAAAACACAAATCATATAATTCAAAATTATCATTTTCATAAATACAAAAAACCTATAAATTTCAATGAAAAGACATTTTCATGTTTAGAAATGATATGTTGGTAACATGGGACATTATTTTTTCATTTAAATATCCTAAATGGAATAACCAGTCTGGTCAAATTCCATCTATGGATCTTCTAATGCATTATAGGTTATAATGTAGACACATATCCTTAATTTATTGCGGAACCAAATTAATACTATAATATTCCAATGAACCATAACATTATAATAAAACATGAAATTTTTCATCATTAAATATTTCCTTGATGATAATATTCATCACATTGTAAAATCAATTATCAAAAAAAATAACATACAATGGAGAATAATTTTTATAAAAATGAAAATGTAAGATTATAATGGAAGCATCAAAACATTAAGGAATCATGAATGGATGAAATTTAATTATTGAAGTTTGTTAAAAAAATAATCATGGCCATTATAATAAAATTTTATAATGGTTCATTGAAATATGAGTTTTTTTAAAAAATTCTCTTGCCATTATAAAATCATTTCAATCGTAAGCTCCATGATGGATTTATAGATGGAAATATTAAAAATCATGATAATATAATAATTGTTGTTAAAATATTCCAATGGGTTTGTATATACCCCTCAACAAATAATATTTTTTATAACATGAATATACTCCTCAACGATCTATTGTTGATGCAATGTCCATTACAATGAGTCTTACACGTCACATATTATCATTATATTCTTAAAAAATGAACATATTATAATATTATAATTTATTAAAAAAATTAAATTCCTCATTCCATATTTTCACTTATTACATATTTTTATTCCATTAAATATGTCACATAAATAGATTATTTTAAATGTATTTTTATATTAATTTCCATAAATTCTTTGTTTTGGGGGTTTCCAAAGTGTTTATAGAGAATAGATGAGTTTTCATGAATTGGGCCAAACCGTGAGCACAATTCCAGATTTAAAAATAAAATTTGTTTCTTTTATAAAATATTAATTTCTTAATATTTTCAACTAATTCAAACTCCTAAATTTCCTCCCCTGATATATTAACACAACAATTAAAATTTGGAGCCTTTGGAAATGCATAACCAAGGTGTATATGGGTTTTTATTTTACAGATTGGGCCTGCCTGAAAGCCCAATTGCAGTTTAAAAATAAAACGTTATTAATTAATAATGTATTCATTTTTAAGGATTTTTAGTTGATTCTAATCCTCAAACGCGCCTCTTTAACCCAGTAGCGCACCCATGCTCTCTCTACCATCTTTGGACCTTTTCCACATAGCTATTGAGAGCTAAACATATTAGGGTTTCTAAAATCGGGCATATTTGAAGAGGCAAATTCATTCCTTCATAACTCCTTATATTTTTACTCTTTTTTCCCCATTCCAATTTCAATATGACCTCCTAATTCTTATTTGAATATCCATTAAATTTTATCTGTTTTAGAAATCATATTATGGTCGATTTTGGGTCGTTTTGTTCAGGATTGTTTTGGGTAAGTGATTCCTTCTTGGTTTCTTCCGTTTCCCTTAGGGTTTCCTCTCTCTTTAATTATGTTATAAATTTTACAAAAGTTAGGGTTTGATCTTTGTGTTTCATTTGGTGTATTTGTGGTCAAATATTGTGATCTAGGTCTGAATTTATCTTCCTTGTGGTGCGGCGGTTGTGTGGTTGACGTTTCGAACCAAGTTTTGACGGATTTGACACTTCTGGTAGGTGATTCCGTGTGTAATCATTTCTAGATGATTTATTTTGCTTGAATTACATATTATGAATTCTCATAATATTCTTTCTGTGGTGAAAAAATTGAATATTTTGTATTTGGTTAATCATTTATTATTATAGATTCATTTTAGCCTAAAATTTGGTGTTTTTCATGTGTAACCCTTTGGGTATTGTTTGGGATTGTTTTTTAACATATGAATTTGGTTTAATAAATCTTTTTTGTGATGAAAATTATGATTTGGTGTTTTATTGGTGTGCCACTAGGTCTCAAAGATTTTTTTAGGGTTTAAGGTGTAAAACATTATTGTACTTCTCGAAAGTGATTTTGAAAACGTGTGTGTTTCATGTGGATCTTTTGTGCTATTATTTGAGGTGTTTGTATAACACATGAGGGCTGATTAATAATTTTTTTGGGGGCTTCCAATTCTGTTTTGAATTTGTATTGGTTTGATTTTGTCCTTGAAATATGGTTTTGAAATGGTTTATATTTCAAAAGCTTTGGTACACTATTTAGAATTGTTTTATGAATGTTTTTAGTGGTTTAATGATTTATGTAAGAGGTGAAACCATATTTCAAATCTATATTGGATTGTGTATACTTTCAAATAATCCATTTTAAATGTGAATAGTTCTGTTATGTGATGTTTATCATATTCTTAGGGACATCAAAAAATTGTTAAAGGATGTGTTGGATTGTGAATGTTATGAAAAAAAGTGTTGTGGGCTATTTTGGTGTGAGTTTGATTTCAAAATGCATTTGAATGAAAAGTGGAATTTGTGAGTTATGTTATGTACATGGGGATGTTTGGATAATGTGTGATGTGGAAGTGTTATCTACATGTGAGAACTATATTTCTTGGCTTGTTGAACATGTTTGAGCACAAAGGGAAAACCCGGGTATCTAGGTGGGTGGACATGTACTAGTATGCTAGTGAATCCGTGGGGTTTGGCCTCAGTTTCACTTAGAAAGATTGACGATTACAACTCTAACTAATATATCATTATGATTATTTGGGACCAATAGGTTAAGGGTATGTTCCCTACTAGTGGATCGTGCACAAAAATGGATATTTGTGATGGTTACTCTCACCGAGATACGAGGTACCTGGGACCCACAGAAAGCTCGTTCCTAGGGGTTATTTCCAATTGCGTGTGCTCATTAGTTACTTTATACATACTATCAGCATATGGTACATTTTTCTGGAAAATTCAGTAGATTTGGTTTTTATTTAAAAAGTTTTAAACCGTTAAAATAGCCCACTTGAAAACTGTTTTTATTCAAAGTTTCATCTTTTAGAAATTGTAACTAGCTGTTAATGTTTTTGAATACATGCATGATTTTCGTCTTTAAATGTTTATCACATGGAATCTATTAGTGGTGGTATCCTAATGGGGTTTCACTCACACCCTACTTACATCTTTGGGTGTAAGTAGACTTGTTTATTTTATGTGATAGGATTGGGTACAGGTTTTATGACTTTGGTTTGGGTTTTTAGCATTCCATCGTGATACAGTGTCATGGAGATGGCTTGAGGGCGGTGCCTATTTCCATGTGGAGGTTCATGGGATGTATTTTCATGGGTTTGTACCTTTGTAATGGTGTTCAAACATTTTTTAATATTGTGTAATTCTGCTCTTAATTTCTATTAAAAGATGTTTTTTTTTGAAAAATCAAGATTTTATTTATTGGATTCATTTGTTGTTTTAAGTATAAAAAATTTGGGTAAATCATTCCTAATTATCATTTTATGATACCCGGGAACTTGTTCCAGCCCGTGCGGATTGGGAACTCCCTTCGGGCCTTGGAACGGGCTGGGTTTTGTGCCGGTTTGATGGTGACGAGATCTGGTTTGTGACAAAATGGTATCAGAGGAGGTTCGCTCTCTTTGGGTCATGTTATTTAGGGAAGAGTCGGGATAGTATGGAGATCAGATTGTAGGGAATTGGTATTATAGTTATGGGTAGTGTGCCTGATCACCACACCTCATGGTAGGATTCTTGTTTCCAGGGGAGTTCGGGACCTTTCTGATTCCTTTGGTTTTCTTGGTTTATCAATGATTAGGGGAAATGAAAAGAATGTTGGTATAATGGTCTCAGTAAGCTCGCAGGGCCAGGAAAGCCATGTGGAGCTGGGGATATTCCCTATAACACTCTCTGTGACAGTGAAGTGATTGGAATATGGCCGCCAACCATATATCCAAGTCACCCACTAAAACTAGTTTCCTATGGCATTGTCTTGTGTTCTTTAGTTTTGAAATCTTGGAACATTGGTTTTAATCTAACTTGGTTTTAAGAAGTTTAAAGTTTTTGTGAAATGATTTTCAAATAAATATGGAATGTTTTGATTAATGAAATGGTGGAACTGAATTTTCATAATTGTTTTGAAATGAAAAATAGTATGCTTACACCTCTTATGAAAGCTAGAACTATATTGATGTTGGTTTTTTAAAAGTGTTTCCCATATAGTTTTCTAAACGATTAAAGGGTGTTTTAATGGGATGAGATGTTTAGAAATTGATGTGAATAACTTGAAAGTGAGTTCTTTTTAAAATTTATTGTCCTTATGAAAGGTTTTGTAAGATGTAAATTGGTATTTTGATCTCATTGTTAGTAGTTTTGAGAAAAAGGTTGGGTTGGTTGACAATTTTGTTTTTGAACGGTGGAAGGAATTTTTGTTTTACCCTCTGGTATTTCCATGAGTGAACACATGCTTGGGGTTATATGGGATGATGGATGGTTGATGGCATGACTGTATGAGTGCTGGGATGGTTATGAGGAGGTTGCTCGGTGTGGTACAGAAACATGCATGTGTGAGGCCCTTGGTGTACCATTGATGGATACGCTTACTGAAAAACCGTTGGTTTTCAAAGAATTTGTTTTAAAGAAAAAAATTATGTCTTGATTAATAGTTTGGTATGTTTTGTATTATGGGTTTTTCAAAACGTTGATGTTGTGGGATGTTTTGAGTCCAAGAACCCATTCTGTTTGAACTGTGTTTTGGGTTTGTGTTTGGTCGGTAAGTTGGGTCATAGGGATGGGTAGTGGTCTCTTTTGAAAAATGTTTTGGGATGCCTTTATGGTGGTTTCCTTCATGTTTTTGGATCTGGTTTGTGGAAATTTTTGACCAATGGACTAGCTTGGTTGGGTCCTAACGTTCTCTCATTGGATAAGGTACGCCCCCATTAAGGGTTAATGCACAACTAAAGTGCAACCCGTATTGTTTATCTATTGGAAAATCCTCCATATGATCAATATAAGGAATATTTTATAGATCTTGGTTGATTGAGTCTACAACCATTCATTTAGTTAATTTTTGGATCCTCATGTAGTGGGATAGTTCTTGTAGAAGGTTGAAAGAGGCCTTAGTTTCTTAAGTTTCATGATTCATCGAAGGTGGAAGAATTCTTTGGTCGTTAGTGTGGATAAGTGTCATGATGGTGTCTAAGAGGGCCTTTGGGTTCTTCATAGTTTCCATGAAGCAAGAGTTCTTATTAAACCACCAATTTTGTAATTTTGGTCATGATATGATAGTGTGTCCACTTTTTGGACTTTTCTGTTGTTTAGGTAATTGGAATATGGTCATGCTCTATGTATTGTTTCTATCAATCACAAGGGTCATCTTCAGTGATGAATTGTGATGTTGTGCGCTCTTTTGACCATAAAGGTGAAGGTCACACAATCCTTTTAGGTTCTATGTTATGTTGGGAGTATGTATCCCTTGTAAAAAACATAAAAATCCTCTATCTTAGATGAATGTGTTTATATGTGGCTTTCCCTTCTGTTGTTTCTCACCCAAAGAAACAAGGTGCGATGGGTGTGCATATTCTGATCCCTTGTTTTAGTGAAATGTCTGGTTTTGGAAAAGTGAGTTATGGAGTGTGTTATGTCTTGATGAACCTATCAGGGTATGTGATGTTGTTGTTTGTGGCATAAAATGAAGAAGATATATATAGGGGTTTCCACAACCTAACTATGAGGCCGAAGATGCTTTAATATTTTGAGCTCCAGCCATAGGTCCCAGAGAGAAGTTGGTGCATAGTCAGGGGAAACCCCAATGTCGTTTAAACCCTTGTAAAATGTCCTATCCTCAGTATGAAAGATAGGAAGAGTTTAAACCGATGGTGTCATCATATTTCTTCTGTTGTTCCCATTCGGTGGAAATAGGTGAAGGGTCTTATACCCATGTCATCACACAATGTTATTCCCTCCCCCTTTGGTTTCCATTGAGTCTTTGGAGAATGGTTGGAAATTTGGGTAGACAAGTTGAGCACACAGTTTTCACATGGTTAGTTCTAACCATAAACAAAAAAAACCATTGAGATATAAGGATCCACATAGTTGTCGCACAGTTTCTCAAACTGTGCAAACTAACCGTGTGACCGCCCCAACTCCTTAATTTTGGGGTCTTTTCATGTCAACTCACGCCGGTTGGTTAAGATGGTTGGTTCTTGTGGTGGGAAGACCCACCATTGGTATCATGCATATTATTTTGTACATTTATAATGGATTTTTACCACTTGTACGAGGGAGTCTCTATGGGCCTCCCCCTATTAGTGTCTTGATTCTGTCTCGGGAAAAAAAATTAATTTGTCTCTTATGGTGGGGAGCTCATTTGTGTCTCTTCATACGAGTAACTCATATTTTTCCTTTGTCTTGTCTGGGATGTAGGTATTATCATTCAGAGATATCCAACTACCTACATATTTCTTGGGTAAACATTGATATTGGAGAGTTCCCAATGGTTTAGTTATAGTAGGGTACATGTAAACTTGTTTGATGTTGTTGTTAATTTAGGTAAATTGGTTGAGTATTGTTCAGATTGTGTTTTTGGAGTATTCATTTGGAATAAACCCTTAATTTACTTGATTGTTTCATGAAAGTTTTGTATGTTGGGTTTGTGAGAGTATTCTTTCCTTTATTTATCAGTAGAGGTGTTTTGGCCTTTGTGGGAGAAACCTGGCAAGGGAGTACCTCTTGGTTTCTTAGTTGGGTTTGGTTGTTACTTTCGCCTTACTCTGACAATATGGGGCAGAAAGTTTTCATGGAGGGGATCATTGTCACATAAATAGCTTATTTTAAATGTATTTTTATTTTAATTTCCATTAATCCATTGTTTTGGGGGTTTCGATAGGTTTTCTGGAGAATAAATGAGTTTTCATGTATTCGGCCAAACCGTGAACCCAAATCCAGATTTAAAAATAAATTTTGTTTTTTTATGACATATTAATTTTTTAATATTATTAAATCATTCCAACTCTAAAATTTCCTCCCCTGATATATTAACACCACAATTAAAATTTGGTGCCTTTGGAAATCAATAACCAAGGTGTATATGGGTTTTTATTTTATGGATTGGGCCAGCCCGAAAGCCCAATTCCAGTTTTAAACATAAAATTTGATTAACTAATAACTTATTAGTTTTTAAGGGTCATTCGGTGATTCTAAGGCTCAAACGCGCCCCTTGAACGTAGTAGTTCTCCCAATCTCTCTTTACCCTCTTTGGAGCTTTTTCTACATCACGATTGAGAGCTAAACTTATTATGGTTTCTAAAATTGGGCAGATTTGAAGAGGTAAATTCATTCCTTCATAACTACTTCTACTCTTACTCTTTTACCCCATTCCAATTCCTACATGACATTCTTATTCTTGTTCGAATATACATTAAATTTTTATCTGTTTTAAAATTCAGATTCTGGTCGATTTTGGGTCATTTGCTTGAAGATTGTTTTGGGTAAGTGATTCCTTCTTGGTTTCTTCCTTTTCACTTAGGGTTTCCTCTCTCTTTCAAAATGTTATAAAATTTCCAGAAGTTAGGGTTTGATCCTAGGGTTTAATTTGGTGTATTTGTGGTCAAATATTTTGATCTATGTCTGAATTTATCTTCCTTGTGGTGCGGCGGTTGTGCGGTTGACGTTTCGAACCATGTTTTAATGGATTTGACACTTCCGGTAGGTGATTCTGTGTGTAATAATTTCTAGATGATTTAGTTTGCTTGAATTACTTATTATGAATTCTCATAATATTCTTTATGTGGTGCAAAAATTGTTTATGTTGTATTTGGTTAAGCATTTATTATTATAGTTTCATTTTAGCTTAAAATTTGGTGTTTTTCATGTGTAACCCTTTGTGTATTGTTTGGGATTGTTTCTTAACATATGAATTTGGTTTAATAAATCTTGTTTGGGATGAAAATTCTGATTTTGTGTTGTATTGGTGTGCCACTAGGTCTTAAATATTTTATTAGGGTTTAAGGTGTAAAATATTATTGTACTTCTTGAAAGTGATTTTGAAAACGTGTGAGTTTCTGTGGATCTTTTGTGCTATTGTTTGAGGTGTTTGTATAACACATGTGGGTTGTTTAATAATTGTTTTTGGGGATTCCATTTCTATTTTGAATTTTTATTGGTGTGATTTTGTCCTTGAAATATTTTTTTGAAATGGTTTCTATTTCAAAAGCTTTGTTTACACTATTTAGAATTGTTTTATGAAAGTTTTTAGTGGTTTAATGATTTATGTAAGAGGTGAAACAATATTGGAAAACTATTTTTGGATTGTTTATACTTTCAAATATTCCATTTTAAATGTTAATAGATCTGTTATGTGATGTTTATCATATTTTTAGGGACATCATAAAATTTTTAAAGGATGTGTTGAATTGTGAATGTTATGAAAAAAAGTGTTGTGGGCTATTTTGGTGTGAGTTTGATTTCAAAATGCATTTGAATGAAAACTGGAATTTGTGAGTTATGTGATATACATCAGGATGTTTGGTTAATGTGTGATGTGTAAGTGTTATCTACATGTGAAAACTATATTTCATGGCTTTTTGAACATGTTTGAGCACAAAGGAAAAAACTGGGTATCTAGGTGGGTGGAAGTGTACAAAAATGCTAGTGAATCCGTGGGGTTTGGCCTCAGTTTCACATAGCTAGATTGATGCTTACAACTCTAACTAAACTATGATGATGATGATTTGGGACCATTAGGTAATGGGTATGTTCCCTACTAGTGGATCGTGCATGAGAATGGATATTTGTGATGGTTACTGTCATTGAGATACGAGGTACCTGAGACCCACAACTAGCTAGTTCCAAGGGGTTAGTTCCTATTGCTTGTTCACATTAGTTACTTTATACTTACCATCGGCATATGGTACATTTGGCTGGAAAAGTCAGTAGATTTTGTGTTTATTTAAAAAGTGTTAACCCATTAAAATAGCCCACTTGAAAACTGCTTTTATTCAAAGGTGCATCTTTTAGAATCTGTAACTAGCATTTCATTTTTTTTGAAAACATGCATGCTATTCATATTTAAATGTTTATCACATGGAATCTCTTATTGGTGGTATCCTACTGGGATTTTTCTCACACCCTACTTACACCTTTTGGTGTAAGTAGACTTTCTTATTTTATGTCACAGGATTGGGTACAGGTTTTATGCCTTTAGTTCGGGTTTTTAGTGGTCCATCGTGATATAGTGTCGTAGATATGGCTTGAGGGCGGTGCATCTTTCTATGAATTCTTTTATATCTCAAAATTTTAGTAGAACAATCCCAACACCACCACAAATCAAGGAAGTAATGATTTCGATGAGTATGAAAAATGGGGAAATCATTGCATCTCATGGGTATAAGTAAAAACCCTATTATAATATGTGGATTGAATTTCTCGGCGATCCTCATCATACTCCCTCTGGTGGAATATGACACAATTCATGGCATGGATTGGCTTTCTTTATATAGAGCCAATATAAATTTTCGGGTGATGGAAATCACACTCCATATGGAGAATCGACCCCCGATTCATTACAAGTGTCAGGAGTAAGATGAATCTCTTTTAGCTCCATAATCTCAAGCATTTATATTACTGACCTATGTGTATGCATATCTGGCTCAGATGATTGAGTCCAAAGAAGAAACCATCCATGAAGAAATGCCTATTGTGAGGGAATAAGCAGAAGTGTTCCCCGAGGAACTGCATAGTCTTCCTCCTAGAAGAGATGTTGAGTTCTCAATTTAACTTATACATGGGGAGATACCAATATCCAAGACTCCATATAGAATGGCTGTTGTAGAGCTGGAAGAGTAGAAGAATCAACTACAATAGAATCTAGATAAAGGGTTCATACTCACAAGTGCTTCACCATGGGGTGCACCAGTCCTCTTCGCCAAGAAAAAGGATGGGTCAATGTGGCTTTTCATCGATTATCATGAACATAAAAAATCACAATAAAGAACAAGTATCCTCTACCACGAATTGATGATTTGTTCGATCAGTTGTGTGGAACAGAATACTTCTCCAACGTGGACTTGCGGTCAAGATATTATCAAGTAAGGGCGAAGAAGGAAGATATCCCAATGACTTCTTTTCATACATGGTACGAGCACTATGAATTCATAGTAATGCCTTTCGAACTTACCAATGCTCCAAAAATCTTCATGGACTTAATGAATAAAGTCTTTAGAGATTACCTTGAAAAATTTGTGGTAGTCTTTATAGATGATATTCTAATATACTCCAAAACCAATGAGGATCATGAGGAGCATTTAAGAACTATACTAGAGACATTACGCAAAGAGAAGCTCTATGTAGAGTACAAAACGTGTGAGTTCTGGTTGAAGGAGGTCTGATTCTTGGGCCATATCATCACAAGCAATGGGATATATGTGGACCCCTCTAAAACAGATGCAATTGAGGGATGGTCGACGCCAAAATTAGTAATTGATGTCCATCGCTTCTTGTGGTTATCTGGATATTATCGACGATTTGTGAGGATTTTTCTCACGATTGTCCAACCCTCTCACCAAGCTAACTTGGAAGGGAGTAAAGTTTTCTTGTAGTGATGAATGCGGAGAAAGATTCAAGGATTTGAAAAGGAGGCTTATCACTGCGCATGTTCTCACTTTACACACAAGTGGGGAAATTTGTGTGGTATTCAGTGATGCTTCAAAGAAGGTATTAGGATGTGTGTTAATGCAGAATGATAATGTTATATCCTATGCATAAAGTCAGTTGGAAATACATGAGAGAAACTATCCAACGCGTGATCTGGAGTTGGCGGCAGTGATCTTTACCTTGAAAATCTGGTTGCATTATCTCTATGGAGAGAAATGTGAGATATATACTGACCACAAGAGTCTCAAATATATATACACACAGAAAGAGCATAATATGCGCCAGAGAAGATGGATAGATCTCATCAAGGATTATGACTACTCTA
The DNA here is from genome assembly GCA_963277665.1 of Viscum album. Classification (NCBI taxonomy): domain Eukaryota; kingdom Viridiplantae; phylum Streptophyta; class Magnoliopsida; order Santalales; family Viscaceae; genus Viscum; species Viscum album. The sequence continues at coordinate 1,002,343,420 of OY728121.1, read as the reverse complement.
TACATTACCACCTTGGTAAAGAGAATAAGGTGACAGATTCCCTAAGTAGAAAGGACCCAACAATTCTAACAATGATGAGAATTGAGAAGGATCCAATCTTCTTAAACTTGATGAAGATGGACATGTGATTCATAAAGAAGGGAACATCATCAATCCTGTCACAAATGATTTCTCAACCATGTCTTTTGGAAAGGTTAATGATTCTCAAAAGGATGATGTGGGAATTCAGAAAAAATTGAAGCTATCAAAAATGGGAAATCCTAATAGTCTAATGTTAATGAAGAAGGAATTGTGCGGTTTGGGAAAAGACTATGTGTTCCATCATGTCCGGAGCTGAAGAAGGAACGTTTGGATGATGCAAATAGTTAAAATTTCTCTATTCACCCGGGGAGCACAAAGATGTATCGAGATATCCAAGAAAACTTTTGGTGGGATAATATGAAGAAGGAGATTGCTGAATATACATCAAAGTGCCCGGTGTGTCAGCAAGTGAAGGCCGAGAGCCAGAAGTCTATGGGGATGATGCAACCATTGCCCATACCAGAATGGAAATGGGAGAACATCACCATGTACTTTGTCACTGGACATCCAAGGACAACCAATGGCATCAATGCAATCTCGGTTTTTGTCGATCATCTTACAATGACTACACACTTCATTGCTATTCAGGAGGATTTATCATTGGATCAACTGGAACAAATATATATCAGGGAATTGGTAAGGTTTCATTGAGTACCACTATCTACTGTGTCTGACCGAGATCCATGATTCACCTTTATGTTTTGGAAGATTCATCAACATGCTCTGAATACTAAACTGAACTTCAGTACGGCCTATCATCCTCAAACTGATGGCCAATCCGAGCGGACTATCCAAACACTTGAGGACATGTTGAGAGCATGCTCAATAGACTTTAAAGGAGGATGAGATCAACATCATCCTCTGGTTGAGTTCTATTATAATAACAGTTTCCACACGAGTATCCAAATGGCACCATATAAAGCCTTGTATGGGAAAAGGTGAAGAACACCGGCGTGTTGGGATGAGGTTGGTGAACGTAAGAAGCTTGGACCAGAAATGGTTGAGGAAATGGTGGAGAAGGTAAAAACCATTCAGCAGCATATCAAGATAGCTCAGAGTTTATATAAGAGTTATGCAGATAATCGTCGATGAGACCTGGTGTTTAATGTTGGAGACATGGTGTTTCTACGCATATCTCCATGGAAGAAGGTTTTGAGGTTTCGAATTAATGGTAAGTTATGTCCAAGGTATATCGTCCCCTTCGAGATTCTTGATCGTGTCGGGGTTGTGGCCTATCGACTACCACTTCCACCTTCATGGCCAAAGTACATGATGTCTTTCATGTATCCCTATTAAAGAAGTACATACTAGACCCTTCACATGTACTATATTCTGAGGTTGTACAATTGGAAGATGATCTTTCTTATGAGGAGAAACCAGTGATGATCATAGATCATAGAGAAAAAGTTCTATGAAATAAGTCAATGCCCCTTTTCATGGTGTTGTGGAGAAACCAAAAGATTGAATAAGCGACATGGGAATCAGAGGATATGATGAAGCTAAGTTACCCACATTTTTTTAGTGTGGGAAAAGTAAAATATGGAGGGAAAAATTTCATAAGGGGGGAACATTGTAACGACCCAACGATTCATTAATGGAAAATCCCTCTTGATCTTATTTAATGTCTTTATATAAAATGTTTTTATAAAATGTCAAATTCCTTGGTTTTATGATAAGAATTGTGATCGTTAGTTTTATAGCCGTTGAACAGTAATCACAAGATTAGTATAAATATAGGACTTCAACAAATCCAATTTAATCAGACAAAGGAAGTGATGGCGTCATCCAGTAGAATTTCCCTATACGAAGCCCATTTTTTGGAGCTCGGAAAAGAGTAGGCATCTATGGGATTTTCCCTTGACCAAGCCCAAGCTGAGCTTCATCTTGTCAAGCTCGAACGTGACTGTCTACGGGAAAAGTGGAAGTTGATTGAAATTACCACTCGAGCGATGCTATCCGAGCCACCCCGAGAATTTGTCACCATTGCACTCCTTACCCTTAGGTCTTATGCGGCTGTTTTAAGAGGGTTATGTAACAAATAATTAGTACTATGTTCATTTACATTATTTTTTATATAATAATGAATATAAGTTATACTCATTTATTGATACATGGTAACTAATTTTTAAAGTACAAATGGTGTTTTTTAGTTATTATTTAATTAAGAAATTTATTTTATTAAATTATGGGATTTTTGAATTAAATAATATTTTTATTATTATTAAATTAATTTTTATTAAATATAAATGATCTTATAATTTTATGAATGCAGTTAAAAATATTATTACGGTTTGAATGCCATTTCTGTCAAAACCCTTGAATTTTTGATAAATAACAGTTTTTATTTTAAAACTGAAAATTAACATATATAGAAAATTATTTAGATAAAATTAATGTTATTTCTAGAATTAGGACGTTGAAATTATCCAACAGTTAATTTTTCATAATTTTCTGGGACAATAAAATTTTTAGGTAAAAATTAAATGTCGTTTAAATATATAATGTTTTTTATGACATCATAATGACCCAATAGTGATGTAATAAAATACTATAATCTTTTTGTTCGCCCAATATATTTTTTACGATTAAAATAATGTGATTTTGGGTTTGTTTGAATTACGTTTCATAGCATTAGTGGACCCCTCAAGACTTATTCAACACCTTGCCTTTTTAAATTAATTTCCATGGGAGTGTGACTGACCTCCACATAAGAAACCGTAATATTTTAAGAAGATCAGACTTTTGCCTTATAAAATATTTTTCTCCTCTTCCCTTTTCCAAAAATCATGGGGAAAAAGCATGGGATGGTCTGTGGTTTGGATTAATTTAATGTAAGGGGACCCAAACCTAAATAATAAAGAATTCCCTCACCTTTCTTATATAAACCCACCAAAACTCCCACTTCCTCCTCACTCAAATCCTTTGGAGTTCGTCCAACCTCTGCCCTACTCTCTCTATAATCCTTCCATGGTTCCCCAAGCTCCAAATAATCCTCTCACAAGCCTCTCTCTAGCCTTTGGAACCACACTTCCATGTGAGGATTTTTTTCTTCCTTTCTCAATTTTGTCAATTTTCTATAAGTTGTATTTCCCTTTTAATTTCTATTATGAAAGTTGTGGTATGATTTATAACCTCCCCCATACTTCCCTCTTATTAATTTAATGATGATAGAGCACTCTCTCTTTCATTAAATGCCTCACATGTACACATGTTACTATGCTGAAATTCCGAAAGGAACTTCTCTCTCTGCTTTTACATTCATGCAATATTATGTACCATGAATCTTAATTCCATTAAAATTGTTGGGAAATGTATCTATATAACATCCGTAATATCCATTACATTTAAATGTGATGAGTAAACCCTTTCTATCTCATCAACCATTTATATTAATTCTTATGTCATGCTGTTACGCTACTGAAATCGCACCGATTTTCTAAGCCAATGTCATTGTGTAGTGAATATCATGCCCATTTCACCATCAAGGGTATTCACCTTTATTCATATTTACTTGTTTATTATAATGTTTCATGTATGAATTCCTCATTTATTTATCGTTTAATAAATGATTATGTTTTATGAATCCATGTTTTATGATCCATGTGGCACCCTTATACATGAAATAAAATGTTTAATAAGGGTGATCCCTTATAGTGCTCCAATGCATTGGGTAATGTATAGTATCATGATATGTCATGTGAATTGAGTGTTTACTCATGCTAATTCAAGTGAAATGAGGGTTTACTCGTGCTTTATGTGCAATGATATTTACTCATGGTCCATGTGCAATGAGACTTGGCTCATGCTAATTCCATGTTAAGTGTTGTTGCCATATTTTCATGTTATGATTATCATGCATTATCATGCCTTTATGTTCATGTTTATTTTATGCTCTATTGATATTCCTATTTTCTAACATGTATTTTACTCCTCATGTTATTCCATGTGTACTCCCTTACTGGGCTTTATAGCTCACCCTTTTCTTATGCATGTCCTCAGGTTATCCCATGCAATGCTAAGTACGAGGGAATGTAGTGGTCATGTAAAGGATGTTTCTATAAAGATTTTTTATTTCATGTTTTATGTTTTTATGTAATGATCCTAAGCCCCAAAGACACTAAACCACTCGATCTTCTTTGTTGTATCAAGTGAAGTTTTATGTAATAAATCATGTTTACGATTGTAATAAAAGCAGGGTTGTCATAAATGATGTTCTCCAATCTATCCTATTATACTTTATTCATAATACCAAAACCATCTAATCTGGATATAGATTATGATTCCTAAGTATTTCGTCATTTGACCTTATAAAAAATACAGACACCAAAAAGCAATGTTCAAATAGTTATGGTGAAATAAAATACATCAAAACACTATAAGAATTCACTTTCTAGCACATTATCACATTATTTTGAAATAAAACAGGGTTTTTGGGGTGATACATATAAAGAAATTTCATATATCATTGACAAAGTCATTAATGAATTCTATGTTTAGTTGATACATGTTTGGTTTATAGGAAATGTGTCACTAAAAAACCATCATAACTAAAAATAAACGATCAATAACATAAAATTAATGATTATAAAATATTTTTTAGGTTGACAAAAATATTTTTAGTCAACTTATTACATACAATCATCATTACCTTTTATTAAAAAAAAATTCAGATTTAAATGAAAATTATATCCCTATCATCATCATTATAATATTTTCTTCATGAAATCAATTTATACCAAATGGGTTTAGAATTTAATTTCCTCATTTGAATTAATGAATATTGTCAGCATACAACATCAATTATATAATCATTATTTTATAGATTTATGAAATGTGTTATTCCATCACCATTAGGATCATTTTCATCTAAAATCTCTATGATAAGAATCTATATTGTATGGAATCTATAATTTTCATGAATTTTAGAATTTAAAATTTATCACATTAAAATTTTTATATCTCAACTACTATTGGATCCAAAATATACCAAAATGTTATATTTTTCATTAATCATAGTAATCTACCATATTTTTTAAATAATACCCAAACAAAGGTTAAACTCTAATAAACATCAACATCATGGTTTTATAAAACTAAAATATTATGTTTGATAAAATACTTGTTGTAATAGGAAGAACTATGATTATAATTATATTATATTACATTATTATTGATATTTTATGGTATTCATATATTTTAAAGAATTTTTTCATCATTAAAAATGTGATACCAATGATTTTCATCAATATTAACTCTATGGATAATGAATATATGAATAAAATATTTATACGTAATATGGTGTCAAATTATCTCTACAATTTTATAAATATACTAATTCGATATTTCATAATACAAAAACTACATTAAATTTAACACCGTCTCCAGAATAAATCATCATGTGTGGTTTCTCCTTGATCATCTTTGGGACACATGGAATTATTTATCATAAAATCAATGCTCAAATTAAATAAATATATAGTTTAATTCCTAATGCAAAGATGAAAAATTACCTTATGTTTCAATAATATTCATTTTCACTAATAACAAATAAATAAAATTATTCTTGTTATGGGTATGTGTATGTAGAACATTATCATTTTATAATGATTTATTCCTTAAAACCATATTTATAGTTCATGATTTTATTGATTATTTGTTCATTATTATCACTGAATATTCATATACAAATAAAATATTCAGGTCACATTTAAGTGTGTGAGAAGTATTGTTTAATATTCCACATATTTTCTAACATCCCACAGGTTTTACTTATTTTGAAAACAACTATACATCTTAGTTTTATAACTAGAAATGGATTATAATAATTTGATCATCTATTTTCATTCTATGTTATATTACATTTATAATTCAATCATGATTACATAGAAATTTACATTATATATACTCTTCCACCTATCAATGTTGATTCTTTTCCTTATTGGTACCCTAACAATTCGTATGTTTATATAATGTTTTTATAGATTATTATGTGATATGTATCATTATGATCCCTACTAGAAACATAAATGGTTGGTGTAATTGGAATCCATGATACACTAAATATATTAACATTAATATTGAACCTAATATCACATATAATTATTTAATACTATAACCATTTTTATAAATATAATACACAAATATAATATTTATATTTAATTCAAATGGAAACATACTAATGGTCTACCGAATATTCTCATTTAGGATAAATTTATGAGATAAAAATAAATAATAATTTTCTGAATATTAGGATAATAACGGTATGAGAACATGAGAATAGAATATGAAAATCATTCAATAAATTCCCTCAATAATAATCATGAATCATGCCATAATGAATGGAACATCATAAGATATGAATTATAAGTGGAAAATATATATTCCATGGGATCCCAAATATAGCACCAAATAATGTTATAATAGTTTTTCCTAACGGGTCCCTTAATCATAAAAAAATATGTATTATGTTATAGCTTCCCACCATGAAATTCATCACCTAATAGGTTTGGAAAACCACTTATTTAACATCATTGATGTTTTGATAAACTCACATGTACTTATTAGAGCTTCAATTGAAAAATAACATTCCCTCTTTTAGGCTTAAGACAACCTCATGTATACCCATTGATCTCAACAATTATTTTTTGTTATCCAATTCATTAATGATCTATATAATACCCACATATCCCATAAAAATAATCCATTCATTTACATGAAAAAATATTATTGAAATAGTTTCATTACATAAAAAAATTACTAATGGAATATAAAAAGGGTTTCATCAGTATTTCACTATCAAAATCAAAAACCATATAATGACATAGTAAATACATTAAAATTGGATAAAATTAAAAGAAGTGTAACACCCCGGTCCTACATCATTGTCTTGAGGAGGCGATGAGGGTTAATTGGCCTTAAGCGACCTTCCCAATGTGCCAAAGGCTGTCAATAAATGATGAGGGCTTCAAGGAATAGTGGGGAACAATTTTCCCATAAAAAGAAACCAACCAAATGACCCACTAACAACCACTATATGATGCATGTCAATAAAACATTCATTCATGTATTCCCAAAAGTCAACCATGTTGTTCCACAATAAATCCCAAACCAATACAATCCAACATTATATCATAGTACTATGCGGAATACTAAACAAGAGAGCCAATATAAACCACGAGACACTCCACAACTCCACACCAAGCCCCATTCTCCTAGAACTATCACATCTCACTGGCATCACTACGAAAAACTAGCAATGAGATGCATTACCTTTACCTATTTCCCATAATACGACATCTGCAGAAGAACCAAAGTTCCAAAGAATTGGGTGAGTACTAATACTCAGTATGTTTTCTACAAATGACTTCTCTACACATGAAACTAGTATAAAACTGTAATCACATTTATATAAAGTAGTTTCTATAAAATAATCACAAGTGAAACCATTACAATAAGACAAAAACACTCTTACCAATCCATCTCACCCAAACCAAGCAACCAATATGATATAGAAAAAAACGCCACAATATATTTCATCATTTACACATTAGCACAATAATTTTCATCTTTCAAAGAAATGCAAAACAAGACAGCCAAAACAGTGGAGCTTTCGTCCAACCCGTTGACCCATTCACAACTGGCGGTACTTCCCGACCACAACTCTTAATGGTGGTTCTTCCGCCCACTATCCATAACCTTTTATAGTGAGACTTCCCTCCCATATCCCCATAACCATTAAATAATCCACAACAAGACATATAACCCACCACGACCTCAACAACATGAAATCAACCATTTCTGTTACATGTTAATCCACTTCAAAAAATCACGCAATTATTGAAAACCACGTTTTATATTTTTCCCTAACAAACATAATATCAATAAAACAAATTTTTTTTTGAAAACCATTTTTTATCAACCATTTACACAAATAAATCATGGTAAACCATTTTAAAATCCATAACTATATCATTTCAACACAAAAACCATTTTACTCACAAATCCCTGAAACATAACTTATGGGATTTCCAACCAATTTCTCATATCAAAACAAAATTAATTTTTAAGTTACACAAATTAATTGTAACCAAAAACCAGTAACTCTAACCAATTGGAGTCGAGTGAGAAGAAACATTCTATTAGGGTTCCGGTGAAATCGACCCACAAGCAATCGCACCACAAATCCAGCGAACTCACCACCGAAACCTCTCTAGATTCCCATCCCTAAAATTCATAAGCCTTAAAATTAACATCCAAGGAAAAAACCCTATATCTACACCAAAAAATTTTTGATCTAGAAAAAGTAGAGAGAGAGAGAGAGAGGGATATGTAGATATAGATTAAACCACAATGAATCCAAGCGGAGAGACATACCCGGGAGAAACCACATTCAAAACACCAAGAAACCCCTTTGAATCACATCCAAAACGAGTGGTAGAGCATCTCCAACCTATTGGAACACAAAATACCAAGTGAGGATTGAGTGGTAGATGATTTAGAGTGTTTTAGGTCATGCCTGAGGGATCCTGGATTTAAAAACCATTCTTTTTAGTGGTCACACAGTTAGTTCCCACGGTTTTGAAAACTGTGCGCAAATCGTGTGCACGGTACTATCTCGAGAGGAGTGGTCTTCACGGTTTCCTCTCAAAGTTTTGAAAACTATGCATAGGACATGCGATGCCTACTTTCTCGCCTACACAGTTTCCTTGAGAACCCACATGGTTACCCTTAACCATGCTCAAACTGTGATCCCTAAGAAAAGCCTCCAAACATATTCAAAACATTTACAAACTCTCCCAACCTCTTCCCAACTCATATCATGCACTTTAATCACATGAAAAGGTGTAAAAAATGTTACATTCTTCAAACCGGGGGGGGATACATTCTACCCACCATTGGACATTTCGTCTTTGGAAAGTATTGAACCCACCCTTTTCTGAAAGAGCTCAGGCCATTGCTCAACAATCTCTTTCTCCCATTCCCAACTCTCCTCTTGGGTCTGGAGATGTTGTCACAAATCCCGAACAAGACCGATGCTTTTACCCTATAATTCTTTCTCTTGCCTATCTACAAACCGCACTGGCACATGCACCAATGAAGATTCCATCTCTAGCTCAACATGATCCCATAAAATAACATGGCCCAGATCCAGCTGATAATTTTTCAACTGCAACACTTGAAACACATTGTTCACCGCACTGAACCTAGGTGAAAAATCCAAATGATAAGCCACCTCACCAAGCCGCTAAAGAATAAAAAATGATTCTATATACCTTAGAGATAACATCCCCTTCTTCCCAAACCAACAATTTCGCAACCTAGGAGAGATCCCCATGAAAACATGGTCACTCACCTTGAATGACAACGACCGTCGGCGATGATCCACATACAATTTATGAGGACTCTTAGCAATCTCCATTAGCTTCCTAATTGAATTGATCATTTAAATAGTCTCATGGAAAAGTCTCAATCAAACCATCTAGGAGTCACCCGTTTCCACCTAGTATAGTGGAGAATGACACAGCTACCCATACAACACTTCAAACAGAGCGATATGTATGGATTCAGGATATCTTTTGTTGTACATGAACTCAACCAACGACAAGTGCTCCTCCCACAATCCAAAAAAACCCTGAAACAATCCCGAAAAATATCCTTTAATGTTTGTATCATCCTCTCAGATTGCCCATCCATCTGAGGGTGATACATCGTACTCATGGTCAACGTAGTACCAAGGGATTTCTATAAGGATTTACAGAAACGATATGCAATCCTTAGATCTCTATCGGAGATGATCAAAACTGGAACACCATGCCTCTTTACAACAACTCAGATATACATTTTGGACAGATCCTCAACCGTATGAGATTCAAAAATTGGAATTAAATGGGCCGACATCATTAGTCGATCCACAATCACCCAAATGGAATCGTGCTTTCTGACTGTTCTTGGGAGACCTGTGACAAAATCCATTGCTATTTGCTCCAACTTCAAACACAGGGATTGGTAAAGACTGTAACATTCCCGTTATCCTCTGATGTTCTAACTTAAACTACAAGCAAGTGAAGCATCTCGAAACAAACTCATCCACTCTTATTTTCATACCAGTCGATGAGAATAGCGCTTTCAACTCTTTATACATACAAATCCTCTGATACCACTTGAAGCACCCTACCCCTACCTCATTGGATTGAGGATGTGGTGATGGTTACTTGGCCTTAAGAGACATTCCCAAGGCATCAAAGGCTGTAAATAAATGTCTGGGTCTTCAAGGAATAGTTGGGAACGATTTTCCCTTATGAACAAACCAACCAAACCAACCTCTAAAAGCAACTATATGATGCATGTCAATAAAAAATTCAAGAATATATTCCAAAAATACAACCAAGTTCTTCCACAATACAACCCAAACCAATACAATCCAATATAATATTAGAGTACTATGCAGAAGAATAAACATGAGACACAATATAAACCAAGACACACTCACCAACTCCACACCATTATCCATGTTCCAAGACCCATCACATCTCCCAAGCATCAACACAAACCACTAGCAATGACATGCCTTACCTTTACCTGTGTCCCGGAATACGACATTTGAAAAAGCACAAAAGTGCCAAAGCAGGGGGTGAGTACTAATACATAGTAGGTTTTCCCCCAAATGACTTCCCTACACACGCCACTAGGATTAAACTGCTTGCACATTTATATAAAGTAGTTTATATAAAATAATCCCAATTTCAACCATTACTATAAGCCAGACACACCCTTACGAAGACATATCAACCAAACCAAGAAACCAAGATTAATCCAAAAAACATGCCAAAATCCATTTCATCATTTAAACATTAGCATTACAATTTCCATCTTGCAAAAAAATTCACAACAAGATAACCAAAATAGTGGAGCTTCTGTCCAACCCGTTCAACCATTCACAACTAGCGGTACTTCCATACCAATAACTGTAATGGTGGTTCATCTGAACACTATCCATCACCTTTTATAATGAGACTTCCCGCCCACATCCACATCACCTTTCAACAAGACACAACCAAAAATATAACCCACCGAGTCCACAACAACATGAAATCAACCATTTCTATTACATGTTAATCCACTAAAATAAATCAACCAATTATTGAAAACCCCCTTTAATCGTTTTCCATACAATACTACATTTCAAATATACAACATTTTTATTGAATATCACTTTTCATCAACCATTTTGACAAATCAATCATAGCCACCCATTTTAAAATATCTATTTTAAAATCCACAACAAGAGCATTTGACAACAATACCACTTTTTCTCACAAATCCCCAAAACAACACCAATGGGATTTCAAACCAATTTAGCACATCAAAACACAATTAATTTTTAAGAAACAAAAATTTATTGTAACAAAAAACAACCAGTTCTAACCATGTGAAGTCAAGATCGAATCCACCTACATTTAATGTTCCGGTGAAATCGACCCAGAAGCAATCTCACATCAAATCTGGTGAACGCACAACCAAAACATCTCTAGATCCCCTTCCCTAACATTCACAAGCCTTAAAATGAACATCCATGGAAACCAAAACCCTATATCTACACACAACGAGTGTGGATATATAAAAAAAGAGAGGGGAATTTAGATCTATAAGACACCACGAAGAAACCAAGAGGGTAGACTTACTAGGGGGAAACCACCTTCAAAACACCAAGAAAACCCCTTTGAATCAATTCCAAAATGAGTGGGAGAGAACCTCCGACACCAGAGAACCCAAAATACCGAGTGAGGATCGATTGTGAGAGGATTTGGAGTGTTTTAAGTCATGTTTAAGGGAGACCAGATTTAAAAACCCTTCCTTTATGTGGTCACATGGTTAGTCCACACTGTTTGGAAAATCGTGTGCTAACCGTGCACATGATACTGTCTTGAGAGGAGGGGTCTGCACTGTTGCCTCACATGGTTTGGAAAATCATGCGCATGCTGTGTGAAGCCTGTTGTCTCCCACTACATGGTTTCCTGGAGGACCCGCATAATTTCCCCTAACAGTGCTCAAACTGTGCTCCCTAAGAAAATCCTCCAAACTTATTCTAAACCATTCCAAACTCTCCCAACCACTCCCCAACTCATATCATTCACTTTAAACACATGAAAAGGTATAAAATATTTCTACAAACCTCAAACTGGGTGTGCTAAAAGAACTGTCATAGAATCAAAATAGGATGTTTTTGTAGATTAAAATACCTTTATATGATCAGTTGGACATTTCATGGGGAAAATACATTTTCATTTTGAAATGGAATATATTAAATATAAATTTTTCCAAAAACTATAAGAAAACATATTCCATTCAAATTATCCTTGGTGATATCGAATGAAATAATCTATGAATTTTGTTTATACTGATATAGTATTAACATTTATAGACAATATATAATTTTTTATTAATATTCACTATAAAAAAATATACATGTTTTAGGACCATATTAGTTTAGTGAACTTAGAAAAATGTATGTAAATATTAAGAATTGGTGAAGATCTTTAATGTTTCCCACTACGATCTTCCCCATTAGTACTTATAAATAAAACATTTTTTATTAAATGGTTAAATCGAACATAAGAATGGGATGATATTAGATTCTTAGTATAGGTAAATAAATGAGATACATGACTATAACATTATCATAAGGGAATGAGAATATGATCAAAACAATATAATATCATACTCTTCATATCAAGGATCATAAGAAAGAATATGGGAAAAAAATATTTTAAATTAAATTAACCTGAATTATAATAGAATCAAAAGAATAAGACATGAAATTATATCATTGGAATTGTTCATGGAATTGTGGTAGACACATGGGTATATAAAATTATTTCCATATAAGTCAGGGAATCACTTCTATGTCCATCATAGAATTATGAGTTCACTCCCCATATAATATTGGTTGTCATATTTCACCCTATGTCCTTCTTAGTAGTAAAGGTTCACTCCCAATACCATCATTACAGATAAAGTCGTTTACTGAACCGAGATCAGTCCCTATTCCATCCATTTATATATTATTAGATATAAATCATGATTCAATTCCTGAAAGGGAGATATCAGTCCCAACAATATCATACTGAAATCATAAATATATGTACCGCAGTATCATAAATAATGAAATGATAACCCATTAAATGTAATTTTTATCATATATATGTAATTATATAATAAATTGAGTAAAATACATACTTTTTATAATATATTAATCAATGTGTGACCAATCAAAATTGGTGGATTTAATTATCATTTAATGTCTTAAAGAGAAATGGGTTTCATAAAAATATATCATGTGAAAGAGATACATGTTTCAAGAACATCATGAAATAAATACATAAACCATTCAAAGAAATAATGTCGATGAATCCTTTAGATCATTTCCCATGAAATGAATATGTATCACTAGAGGAAACCATCCTAGGTGGGAAATAATTTGAAAAGATCTTTTAAAAAAAATCATTGGTAAATTATCCTTTTATCTATGACATACCCTTTTTAATACATAAAACCGTTTGAAAAGAAATCCATTAAAAGAAACATCAGAAATATAATGAAAGGATTAACACACATTAATAACATTTTCCCAAAAAATGATATAAAATAAACATGTATAAATTTTGAAAACCATTTTTCTTGAAAACTTGTAAAAAAATCTTGAAAAGAATTGGAAAAAACGTTTCCCTAAAAACATTTAAATGATTATTGAAAACATATTTAAAACCATTTACATGAAAAATATAAATTATTCATGAAATCATTTATAGAGCCATTTTAATTTAAAATATCATTTAATAATTATAATGATGATTGATTTTTTCCAAACTTGTTTATGTAAAAACCCTAAAAAATCAACATATTTCTATAATGTTATGAGGAAATATTATTTTAATAATAAAAATGTAAACATAAAAAATATAGATGCATGTTATTGAATTTAATGATGGTGGGTAAGTCATTACATACCAAACATTCTTTTTTCACCATGAAATTAATAAAATGTGCAATGATGAAAAAATGACAAGAATATTCCTTATTATACTATTCTTTCTAAGGTAAATAATGGGGGATAATTTCATTTATGCATAATTAATTACAGTAAATCATATCTAAAAATATATTTTAATAACATGGTTTTGAAAGAGAATAGATTTATGACTGAAAGGTTAAATAAATTCATATTTTAGTCAAAAAATTTATATATTATCATAAATATCAATGAGTTAAAAATGGTAACATTATTTGGAAATAAAATTATATGCTAGATGTTATAATATTTCAGGTGGGTTCTTTATTTATGGACTGTAAAACATCATCAATTGACATTTACTCATAAATAATCTTGATAAACAATGAGATGATTGAAATAAACTATTAATAAATCAATAAAATGGAATAATAACACAAAAAGAAGAATTACATTAAATGAAAATTATAATTTCATTAAAAGGATGATATTTATGATAAGACATGTTAATAGGTAGAAGATATACCTCATATAAAAATAATTGTGCAAAAAATGGCATATATATCGATGAAAAAAATTGAGACAAAATTTTATTACTAATTTGGTACCGTTTAACCACAAACCCCATGATTGAAATATCATCAAATAGATATTTATATACACATTAATTTAATTATATTTTTCATATAATACAATCATTAGAAAAATATAAACCAAAAAAATAACATAGTTGTGAATTTGTAATGTTTCTCATGCAAAAAGGTGAGATTAAATTCCCATAGCCTAATATTGACTTGTGACATGTGTGTTAATATTCTTGAATAACAAATATATTTTAATTAAATAATTTCAATAAAACCATTTTCATGTTTAATATTATTTTAGTTCTCTGATTACCATTTTAATGAAGCAACATAATGAATTAATTTTATGTTGGGTTATTTTACCAAATTCAATTCATTTGTTAAAAATCACAATAATATATTGGCAATGGTTGAAAGGAAAATTATACAAACGTCACCATAATAATTATAATGTCATACATATCTTATTTACACAAAAATTATACTATTTTAACCCATCATATATTATGGTTTCGAAAAATTAACCAATGTTACAATCAAGTGATAGTAGGACGTATATAGAAATGATAATGTTCCCATTGTTCATTGATCATTTTTGAAATAAATAATGTATCATTATGTCCTCAAATAATGATAATTATATCATGAATACAATATTATTTAATTTAAAAATCCCCATCCTAGTATCTACTAAACTGATTCGTTGTGTCGTGTCTCAATAGGACCTCAAGTGCACCACCCCATACATGAGATTTTGCTGACTAGCAGTGATGGTCTAACAAGTCACATGCAGATAATACGCCAACTTTACCAAAGTAATACAAAAAATATATCAAATTATATATATTAAATCAAATTCTATAATAAAAAAACATGAATAACAACATATCTATCAAAATAATGTAAAAATGACAAAAATCAACTATTACATCATTGCATGATAATATTTATGAATGTGACTGAAAACCAATATAAAAACAGAAACAAAATCTCCAATCTAATCTAACTCTAATTCCATCGCCCCATCCTATCAAATATCAAGCCCGACACAACTCTAAAGAATAGTTCATTTTCCCTTATCATGACCTACAACCATGAAATCTACCTAGGTACCCTATGTGGATTGTGAAAGGTTTGAGAATAACATAGTATACAACCACCAAAAGTTCCCAAAAAATCCAATATAAATATATGGTGTATGATGTACAAAATATAGAATTCAATAAAATAATGATAGTTTTCTATTAGTTGATCATCATTTAACTAACCCAGTTTCATCATATAATCCATGGTTGGGTAATTCCGTTATTCTGCAACAAAATATGATGGTCAACCACTATGCCTAAGTGATAATCAATGTCCCAATCTCCCCAGGGGAAAACACTCCACATGAGATTAAAACAGACATACCTTGGAGACTCATTCCATTCAGTCTCAACAAATTTCATCACACTTAAATTGGTGCCTCCGTCTAGATAATGATTCAATTCCATCAATCATACCTTGGAGCCTATGTCTAGTTAATCAATCCATGAAACCGTCAGTTTCCTAGAGCATCAGTCTGATATATTAACCCACTCATCATAATGATGGGGTTTAGAGACTCAGTCCAACATAACCCATGTATCTCAATTATACGTGGATACCCACAACTACTAAGCTATGTTCACATGATTCAGAAACAGTTTTCACATATACCATATCATAAACCATACAAAAACAATAAATAAAACTTTGAAAAATCTAATTCCATTAGAGTTATAAATATTTTTCAATCCTTCAACTGTTGGAACCATTATCACATATAGAGAATAGTCTATTTTTCACATTTCACATTCCAATCCATAACACATTTTTTATAATAACCAATTCACATTCATTAATTTGTATAACACATTCAAAACATTACTTACATCAACTTATTTCACACATTCACCAGTTCACATACATTATCCCATTTACACATTTTAATTAATCACTCATTATCTATTTGACAAGTTCAGATTAATCCATTTGACATGTTTTCATATCATTCCAATGAATCCATTTAAAATTTACATAAACTACAAACAACTACCATTATATCCACATTATAGTCCAACTAAATAGTAATCGTATTAACCATAAGGCCCTATTTTAATATTAATCAACTCCATGAATAACATTATAAATTTTCCAGGTTCAACAACAAAATTTTTCATTAAGGTGATGTTGGTGCCCCAAATGGGGGGCCCTAAAACTAGTTTATTCGATGTCAAATCATCCCACAGTGATCATGATGGATTCAATTCATGATTTATCCAAACATTAGAAAAATTTATACAAAATGAATCAAAATCATGACAAAATATATCCAATATCACAACCATCAGTTAAAGAAAGAAACTTAATGTCTATATAATATAACATATAGACCACCTACCCACAATCAATTGGAGAATAAAAGATTAACCTTGGTATTAGATTCGTATTCAAGAACCCCGGGAGTCCCCACCCTATGATCCACTGGAAATATTAGTTATTTAATTCTTTATAAGAAGATGAGGAAATAAAAAACCCTAATCCAGGAAAAGGAAGAAAGTGTGGAATTTGAAATACCTTAATTATTTCTTCAGAACAAATTATGCATTAAATTGACTTAAAATTATGGTGAATGACCCTTAGGAGTTTTGGGTCTCATGGATTCATCACTAGGGATAGAGGGGGAAGAAATTGGGATAAATTTGGGTCTGTATCTAAAAATATTGAGGGTGAAAATCCGTAAAAATACACATTTAATGAGACACATGGTTTGGCATAAATATTTTTCAAACCGTGCACAAACAGTGCACTTGACTCAATCCAAGAGGAGTTAAGAGACATTGTTTCTTGGGGATTATGCATGGTTTGACATACCATGCTCTAACAATGTGAAACACCTGTGACTAAGTTTACATCGTGTTCCTAAAGGCGCCAAACGTTTTCAAAACCCATTTTCCAACCATGTGAAGTGGAATGCTTTTCACATTCATTGTTTGGCCTCCACCATTTCAAGGTTTCCTTAACCCTGTGCCAACCCAATTCCAGACACAATTTGACATAATTTTTTTTTCTTTCACATCATGATCCCCACCGAACACCCCTGAGGCACCTTATAAACCCAGTAAAAATTATACTGAACAAAATTAAATGATTTAAACCCAGATTTAAACAAGTAAAAACATCTATATGGTCTGAAATCATACAAAGCCCCCACAATATAATATTTCATACTCGATTCATTATTTCAGGATCCAATGATATTATAGTAGAAAGATATTTTTCTACTAAGTATATACATCTTACTCTCTCTACAAAGTTTCTTCATAAAAATTCCCATACATACATAAAAATCGACCTAATGGTATAATCATTCAACATAAAACATTATCTCTATTATCCAGGATATGAACCAGAAGCTCCTCAAAGGATGGATAGATCAGAAAACAATCAACAACCATAATTACCCATTTGGAATCCTCAACAACTGAGCCTCAATCAGAATGTAAGGAAACAACACACCCAACATTATTCCATCATTAATGTAATAACATGAGTACCCATGACCTTGTTCAATCATAAACACCACATCACACAACTGATGCACAAAATGCATGATAAATTTTATAGAAAAACAAAACCAAAGCTATTATCCATTGAGAAATAGAATTCCTAGCTTGATTTTACCACTACACATCCAATTTGAATCAAATGCCACATCATTGACTGACCAGTCCATTCAATTGTGTTTCCCACGATGATATATAGCTCACAACTACAATCTTACGATAGTTGCAACGACCATCATCCGAAAATAATCACTAGGCCTCCAAACTTGGGTATCACAACAACCTGACATGTTTTTTGATAAGTACTTTACAAGAATCCACAATAACTCTACCAAAAACTAACATCGAACATTGTTATCCAAACTACCATAAAAATCACATAACCCATCATTTTGAGAACTAAAAACAAAATAGAGTCTACCATGATTTCCTCTATTTCTAAATCAGACATCCCATTAAAAACATCAAACTATAGGTGTCCAATAACATACCACATTTGATTACATTATTCCAAATCATCCCAAAACACCCCAATCGGCTTCTCCCAAAACACTTTATCGCACTCCAGAAACTCTTTTCTCATAAATTCCCTAAGCACCATCCAACATAATTCATACAATTTTTACATAACACACCTAGTAGATTAGTTCCTCCAACTATGTAAAACTATGTTTCAAGGGCACCCAATACAGATCAAGCCATCATTGTTCCCCACAGTATTGATCAAAGTTAAAAACAGAAGCACCTTATCCCCTCATACATCATTTATGTTTGTCTCAGTTCCCCCCCCCCAACATTTCCACATTAAAATCCAACATATCATTATAAAACATCCAAAAAATCCAACTGACAACCCTCCACCTTCATTCGACTTCCAAACTAGGCAACCCACACCCATTCACGTCATCCTGAAACACAAATTTTTTTTTTAGCATGGGACTAATTCATAATTAAAAGGAGACATTAATTTAGACAACATTGAATGTCACCCAAACCCACCAATATGGGTCCATAACAGATTATGGATGATTTAATAACACCAAACATAGATCTTCATGCCCAGATATTATTCTAACATATGAATCTCATATTCCACCTAGAACCACCTAGATCCCAAAACCGAAGCACGACTCAAACAACCACCACATCTACAGAACTCCTAGAATTTCTTGAGAAAAAAACATGAACATAATGGGTTTGTCATTAGAATAATGATTATATGACGTCCACCAAAATGTTTTATCTTCACCTATGTGACATACATAATGCTCCCCACTGTAGGAGTGTTGTTTCAACTTATGTACTCATGTAACACAGACCACAAAAACTGATTCTTCAAACACAAGTGGATCCCATAAAACATGGACCTAGACATCTTGATTTTCATGAAACATTAAAAATATCCTTACCCAATATATATTACCAACATTTGATAATGTTACCCACGACATTCTTGAACCATCGGTCCATTCCAAGGACCTCACTCATAATCGGCCAATGGTAAACTTTCCAATATTCATATCCATATACACAACTTTGTGAGCGTAACCTCAATGAGGGTCCACATCCAACCAATATATATCCATGAATCTAGGAAAAATTATAGAGGTCTCTCAATGTACCAAGGACCATGCCTTAGTATTTGGAAAGATCTTCACTAGCTACACATAAACGAAGATTTCATCAATGAAAATTGCCAAAACTATCCGTCTCAGATACCCAATCTTACTACTAGGAAACACTAATACGTTGATAGTCTATAGATCCTCCAGCCCTATACATCTCATAAACACATAACCTTCATCGCTCTATCACAATTTCTAGGAAATTATTACCACCGATCGATGACCCTAAACAATGAAGGAATGAACAAACATTTCCTTTGGAACTATTTCCACCTCAGCATTGGGATCCTTTATAAATTACATAGTAATTAACAATAAATATATAATGTTACACCTAATAAATAATAACACAATGGTATCTATAATTAAAATTCATCTCACATTGTGTTCAAATAGAATGTCAAGGTATTTCCCAAATCACTTGTTCACCTATCTTGAACGACATCAAAACCTACCTCTATATACCCATAGATGGAAATCATCAAATCCCTCAAGGTTTTGCACCTTCCTGTGACCACACAATAATCCCAAATCTAGAATTCATGATAAATAATTCACTAGGACCAAACACCCACTTCCATAACTAATCATTCCATCGGGTTCGTCATCCTCATCAGAATAGAGTCATTCTCAATGCACCCATCCAACAAAAAAGCCTTTCAAGTAACAATCCCAACCACATGACAACCCCTCACATTGGTTGTTACGTTCATTTTAATTTTCCCATCCATGCTTCATATTCCTAGAAACCTATAACACTTGGCCAACCACCCTCAAGGTCACCCTTGATTTCCCAAGACTATAAAATCATTATCACAAATTAGGACGTGTCACCCAAAACAATTTAAAATCCCACCTAGCCCATTTGGCCACACCCACACAATTCGAAATAAAAAACATCAACGTGTTCCTCAGACACCCATGATATATCAAAAAATATAGGAACACACCCTTAAGTTTCAGTCATTGCCAAATGATATCAACATTAAACACATGGTATTGTGGGTAACCCATCACTAGTACCTATCTATTAGACATATAAATAATACTTCTTAAAAAACACCACTCAAAATGGATATCCTTCCCCTATCTCAGGAAAATGTGTTTAGTGATCCATAAAATGAATTTACTCTATGCTCCAGGACCATAACAACCATGCCACCACTGACGATATCTCAATCTAAAATATTCATTTAAAACACAATAAGAACCTATTCGATCCCAACCCACAAGGGATTCCAGTTAAGTGATAAAAGAGAATACAGCTGACCCAAAAATCCACATCATAATGATATGTATACTAAGGACCACCCATCTACTTAGCACATAATACTCAAAAAGGTATCCAAACTAAGGCACTCTCACTGGAAAAGCCACCCCTACACATGCTCTATTCACAGCACATGGGATACTAACTACCATTGTCTCTTCCTGATCCACCATTCTGTATGCTCAGTAATAAAACCCACCCTCCCTAGAAAATATGAGAGGCTATCACAAATAGAACACTGTCAGGCTATAAATGCTCAGAACGTCTGTAATGGCCAGGACACTCTTGGTCCATTACATTGCAAACATATGGTGTTTGCGGTGTCTTGGACCCCATAAGTGAGCGAGGATGGAGTTGGTGTTTGTGCCAAGGTGTCACCTATGGGTGACACCGATCGGTGGCGCACTTGAATAGTGCCACCATATGTGTGTTGGGGATTCTTTCCCTGGTTTTCCTCGAACACATCTTTTATTTATTATTATCTATTTTAATGTTTTTAACCCCATTTTAATTCCCATAAATTATTTTTTATATACCCTAAGAATGGGGGGAACCCAGTTACCAAACCATGTGGCCTGTCAGACCGTTTTTGTGTTTCCCGACATCCAATTCTTTCCTATTTTCCCTTGTGACATCTTTCTTACCATTTAAATGAAATATATTAACTCACAGTAATTATCTCCACCATATAAGAGTATAATTATTAATTATTAATAATTTATAACATGTGATACCACCCAGTAATGTTGTTAAACCACAATTAATTTTTAAGCACATTGAGATTGTACATCCCGTATCACAAGGATTTAGTCTTTTATTACTAGAGATATTCTTCTTCCCTAGTCTATTTCCTTTCGTTAGTGCGTTTGGAGTGCCTCTTACAGAGATTAATTGTGAGCCCATGCAAGAGCCTTTCCTTATCAACCTCAAAATACATGGAGGTCTTCTCCTTCGTGTCATGCATCCCCAGTTCTTGGTGTGAGCAGAAAACATCGATTGTTTATAATCGATGTGGGTTTCTTCCTTTGTCACTATTTGATGTGTATAATGTGTGGTGGGTATGATAATGCCTCCCTTAGGATGTGGATGAAACAAAACCTCAATGAAGATAATAAATATACAGTGAGTAATGAAGTGGGGTGTTCGATGATTATTTTGTTGTTTTTCATTTATCTTCATTTTTATGTTGTGAATCATATGGGTTTATTCCCACTGAAAATAGTGGTCGATGGTGGTCCTTTCATTCACAATAATGAACTTCGGTTTTTTAGGATATTCTTATGACTAAATGGATATAACATGGAAAATGGTTAATCACGTAAACCTGGTTGATTAAATGCATCCCCAATGAACAAGAATCCTAGTGTTGTCACACCGGTGAACCAAACAGAAAGAATGAACTTGATAAGTGGTTTAGTTATATCTAGAAACTCCCATGCTATTTTATGCTAATAGGAATGGTTATTCTTATTTATGCTTGTGGGGTTATGTGGATAGGGATGATATCCCCTGTTGATTCATCATTGGTTTGTGAATATGAGGACGTGTGGAGTCGTATGTTGTAGATTTGTTTGGTTCCAGTACTTCGAGGGATGTCACGAATCCATTTTATTGTTGTGAAATTCCAACAGTACCTGGTGTGAATTATTAAGAGAATGTTTAGATATTTTGTTTCAGTTGTTGTTTTTGTCGTGTGTATATGCCTGTTAGTTTCCTAGCTGTGAAGTAACACTTTAATGGAATCACTTGAACTTGAAAAAAGGAATGGGATCAATGGAGACTGTTTTCCCTGAATGGGTTGTTATCTAGGTGTGGTTGTTGCATTTTTTTCATGAATTAATATTAACGAGTGTGTTTGTGTAAGCACTAGTTTTAGAACCCTTAGGTTATGATGAGTACTTGTTTCCTTATATGTACTATATGTATGAATTTACTAATTTTGTTTTTTATTCACACCCCACCCATGTTGAGAACTCTGTGACGAACACCCTCTTTTCATGGGGGAGGGTGTTTTTTCCAACATTTCTATGATTTGCAGGTTATTAGATTATTTCAAATCCCTCTCCTGTGTATCCCAAGATTCTTTAGGAAGGATGTGATGGCTTGTGTTCCATTATAGACCACGATCCCTCTGTCATGGTATGTTATGATGGTTGGACCAGGTGTTTACAAGCAGGTCTGTTTTCCATGTGTCTTCGGGATGAGGCCTAGGTGTCATTGGGTATAAAGGTAGTTGTTCTGGACGAGGTGTCTACATGCATGGTTATATATGGTTTTGGTGGCCTAGGTGTCTATGTGTGGGATTCATGGTTGTGGTGGCGAGGTGTTTGCGTGAATGATCTGTGGTTGTGGTGGACCATATGTTTTTTGTTCGGGCGGTAGTGGGACTACAATGAAAATGTTGGGAGATGTCTGATGTGTAGGATGACTTCAATATCCAGTGGGAATGCAGTGTGGGGTACCCAAATATCGATGTGTTATTTATATTACATTACACGGCTTTCATTATTTGGGTAGTGTGCCTCACGGAGGCAGGTTGGATAATTTCCTTCCTATGTGCTTTAGTCATCCATATTTCTCATGGGGCATTAGAATTCCTCCCCACATTTGCACAAGAGGTTTTGGTTTTCCATACTGAGTATACCTATATACTCACACTACGTATTGAAAACAACCTTCAGTCTTCCAGGATAACTACGAGGACTTTGGTAGACCGTATTAGCTCGGATGTTTGGACAACTACTATTGTTGTTTTATTTTATTTTGTTACATTCCTCTGCAGTTTTCTCATACCATATAGTGCTTTATTTTGAAAATTCATGTGGAAAGTGGGTTTTGAAATTAATTTTACATTAATTACTAGGAGTTGATTGAGATTTTTCATCTTATCCCCCTACCTTATTCTATAAAAAGTTTAATTTCTTCCATATTATGTGTTATTTTAAACCTTGGGTGTTATTCGCCACTATGGGGAATATAGAAGGTAGGGCTCGGGGGTCATTATCTCTTCTCCAACTTGAAGATGGAATATTTTGTAAAATTTCTATCGTTTACCTCATCTTGGAGATGGTGGGTCATGATAGAATTGTATCAGAGGTGATGGTTGAGAGATAGGATGGAGTTTGGGGTGAGGAATAGTGAGGATTACAAAGGATGGTAGGGAAAGTGTGACTATGAAATCAGTTTTTGTATAATAGGCCATGTAAGACTTATTAGGACACGAGATTTTAGGGTCCTCGTGATCTGATGAATGGAATCTCGGCCTATAGAACGTTCAGGTGAGGCTATACTGATTATAGGGTAGAGACCCTAGGGAAGGTACATGTATCATAATGACTTCTTTTCTTGCATGTATTCGGTGTTTCAGGAATTTAAAATAAATAAAACATTTAAGAAAAAATAAAAAATATTTTTCTACACTACACGGTCTTAGGATTTTCTATGTTCAAATTGTAGTTATGGAACCCAGACGATGACTATGAGTAGTACATGAAAACGTGGCCTTGGAGGATAATTTGGTTGATCAGTAGAGTTTTGATTGGGCGGATGATGATGACCATTGGTAGAAGACACTTCATGCCTTTTAGCAGTAGACCATTAGGAAGTATGTGGGTAGTGTCTCCAACATGGAGACTTAGGGCTGGCTTGAGGAGCTGGCGATAGCATTCAGCTTCATTTGGGCACTGAAAATGTGTTGGGTTCCTCTTGTTGTAATCCATTTGTGGGGTGGGTCGCGTCAGTGGTGGTTGCTTTATCTAGGGGATAAGAGGATTCATGGAATTACACCGACCTGGAGTTCTGGGCAGAATTCCTCTCTTCCAAAGTTATGGATTAGAAGAGGTAGGAGCTACACTCCCTTTAGTAGGGGAGTTTGTCAATGAAGGAATTGGGGATTTCGTTCAATAACCTCCTTCGTTTTTCTACGAACCTATTTTCGGATAAAGAGTATCAGGAGAGATGTTTAGAGGAGGCACATCGACCTTTTCTTCAGTATGTTGTCACTTGCTTCACTCTACCGACGAACAAATAGGTTCAAAAGAAGGCTGAAGTGGTAGAGAAGATGCACACACTGGTATGTGTTCTTTGAGAGAGGATCTAGTTGATCTCATCGAAGGGGGATATCATTAGCAACAGGCCTCCAGCCTTAGGGCCTTCCAGGTTTCAGCTGATGGGGGCAGGACCCAGTAGTTCTAGTTTCAATTTCCTAGTCCTTGCCCTTTCCCTATGGGCCTGGGACCGAGATGAATTATATGTGGAAGCCTTGGGCACCTTCATAATTTGTACCCAGGCTGATTTCACTATAGTGCAGGTGGGCAGGTTCAGCACAGACGTCAATAGTAGCAGTTTCAGCCAAGCCTTCTCAACTGTCGTAGCAGGGAAAGCTAGATCAAGCTCCTCCAAGAGAATAAGATGTAGCAGGAGGCTGGGCTTAGGGATCTCATTAGGGACATCGACCAAGGCATGTTCAGGGAGGTAGATTATAATCTAGGGGATGAGGATATGAATGTGGTCAGATGCACGCTGTAGAGGTTGAAATTTCAGTAGGGCCAGGGGTCGTTTGAGGTATTATCAACATGTTTAGTACTCTTGTATGTACCTTGTTTAATTTAAGAGCTTTGCAAACTTTTTTTCACCAAGACTATTCCATGATTTGGGTCTTGATACAAAGATACTTCCGGTTCTAGTAGTATTTATTACACCAATTGGTGGTCAGAACACCTTTTCCTATGTTTTCTAGGGATGTAGACAGATGTTGGGGCCACATCAGCCCAGTGGGGACTATCTTTTGTTACAGATTAATCTATATGTTGTCATTTTAGGAATCCAATGGAAGCTATATATGTGTGTCGCTATCATCTTCTAAAGGGGAATGGTATTATTTTGAGATATGGGTGCCCAGCATGAAACTTTCATTGAAGACCAGGGTTTCCAGGATGGCATCCAAAGAGAGAAGCCCCTTCATTCTTTGTTAGCTGAACTGTCAGTAGAGTCGGAAGATATAGAGATGGTGGAATTATGGGGTATCATTAGTGAGTTCCTAGACATATTCCCTAGATAGGTGGTGAATCAACCCTCTAAACATGATGATGTGTTTGGGATAGGCATACATCCTTGTGCCCGTAATATTTCTATGGCTAAATATCCGATGATGCTTTCTGAGTTTTGAGAGTTGCAGATTTAGGTTGATGTCCTGATGAAGAAGAGTTTTTATCCAATCGAGGGTGTCAGATTGGGGTGCTCTAGTCTTGTTCTCAGAGATGGATGATAGTTGTCTTATGCCGTACATAGTCTACCGAAGGATGAATCATGTGGGAGTCAAGAACTGTTACCCCCCGCCCGAGGATCGACAAATTTTTTGACCCGTTGATGGGAGAATACTAGTTCTCCAAGATCCAACTGCTGTTGGGATATCACCAGTTGAGGATGAAGGATGGTGATATCTTGATTACTATTTCATGTGCAGATATAGGAATGTTGAGGTTGTGGTCATGCCTTTCGGCATCACGAATGCACTTGCTGGATTCACGGGGCTCATAAATTCTGTCTTCTGGGAATATATGTACCATTTCAAAGTCATGTTTATCAACAACAGCCTGGTATACTAAAGATCATAAAAGGAGGATGCTGAGCATCTGAGGATGGTTTTAAAGGTCCTCTGATAGCACCATATATACAGGAAGTTGTCAACATTCATGTTCTAGACATGAGCGGTGCATTTCCTTGGATATGTGGTTTCCTAGAAGGGAATATCAGTGGACCCACCAACAATCGAAGAATACAATACTTGGGAATCACCCAAGAACATTATAGATATTTTTAGTTTATGTGGTCTAGCAGGTTACTATTGGAGGTTTATTCCCAACATATTTTGATTGTAGCACCTCTGGCAGCCTTGACCAAGAATGACCAGTATTTTTTGTGGAGTGAGCAGTGAAAAAAATTATTTAGTTACCTAAACGGGAAACTAGTCAGTTCCCTAGTGTTGAGGTTTCTAGAGGAATCGTTAATGTTTGATCTGTTATGTGCTTCTTCGGGCCTAGGATTAGGTTGTTTTCTAATAAAGAAGAAGGGAGTGGTCTCTTATGGGATTACAAATTGCCGTCCACATGAGCGTAACTATTCCACCCATTATCTTGATTTTTCAGTGGTTGTGTATGCACTGATGTTTGAGTGGCATTATCTCACCAGAGAATGCTTTTTGTTCTCCACAAATCACAATATGTTGTGGTATATCTTCTTCCAACATGAACTAAACTTGTGGCCGTATAGGTGAATGAAGTTTCTTCAGGACTACTACTTTATAATTTCCTACAACTCATGAATAGGTAATGTAGTGACTGATTCCTTGAGCAATAAGTCATAGAATTATGTGTTTCAATAGTCAGCAGATACATAGATGTTGATTGAGGAGTTGGAAACCTTCCATCTAGGTGAAAGGGTGGAAAATGGTAGGGGATCCCAGTTTCAGATGGTGGTAAAATATTCCTTGGTACAACAGGTGGAGGTTTCCCTATGGTGTGACTTAGAGGCTGAAGTGATGTGTGATCAAGGTAGCGTGGGTGATGCTCAGAATGGATTGTTGGAAGACAGTAAGAATTAAATTATTTTCTATGGGGAGTTGTTTTTCCCATAGAAGAAGTTTGAGGGAGTTCACTAGGAGTTCTATAACTCACCTCTAGTAGTACACCCTAGAGTTTCCATAATGTATCGAGGCATGAGAGAATAGTTTTGGTGGCCTGGGATGAAACAGGAAGTGGTAGAGTGTTCCACAATTCCATGACGGTCATTAGGTGATGGTTGGAAACTGAGTCCTTGGAGGTCTGTTGTGGCTTTTAGATGTCCCCAAGTGGAAGTGGGATGAAATCTTGTTGGATTTAATTACAGGAATACCAAGGGTTCATGTAGGCTGTGATGCTATCTGGGTTGTAGTGTACTGACTGAGGAAGTCATCTCACTTCCAGGCCGTAAAGGAGTCGAGTACGGTTGATGCCTTTGCACAGTTGTACATGGATGAGGTGTTGTGTTTGCATTGATTTATTAGATCCATAGTCTCAGATCTGTATATATGGTTTACCTCACGAGTCTGGAGTGGATTGCAACATGCTTTTGGAAACAATCTATGCCTCATCACTTCTTTCCACCCATAGGGTTATGGGAAGACTGGGAGGACAATATAGACATTGGAGGACATGTTACAGGCCTGTGTTCTAGACATCAGAGGATTGTTGGAATGACATGTTCCTCTGGTATAGTTTTCCTACATTAATAGATATCATTGTACCATTTTCATGGCTCTATTCGAAGCCTTGTACAAATGAGAGTTTCGTTCTCCCATGTGCTAGAAATATGTTGGGGAAGACGGTGTTCTTGGCACAGTGGTGGTGTAGAGAACAATGGAGAAGTTTCAGCTTATACATGTGAGGATGAATATGGACTAGGAATAGTAGGAGTCACATTCTAATAATAGGTAGAGACCCTTGGATTTCGATGTTGGGGACCACATGTTATTAGTGGTCTCCCATCAGCATGGGCAGTGGATATTTCAAAGGGGGAGTAAGCTTTCCCCCCAGTTTTTCCATCCCTTCGAGGTATTGACGTAGGAAGGTGAATTGGATTATTAGCTGGCACTATCACCTCCACTAGATAGGCTCGATGACATCTTCCATGTCTCTCAGCTTCTTCAATGTCTACTAGATGACACTCACGTCCTTGACTTGGGACAGTTGGACATCATGGATCATGCGACGTTTATGGAGGAACCAGTAAAAATTGAGGACCATTAGAAGATGGTGCTTCGTGGACAAGCCATTCTCATGGTTCATGTGTTATGGAGGAACAATGGCCTCAAGGAGAGTACCTGTGAGCGGGAGGAACAAATGTGTGCCAGGTACCCATAGATGATTATAGTTTTATATTGTGTTAGTTTTGTAATTGGGTGTGATGTATTGAATGACCTTGTAAACTATGAGATGGATTGTTTTCTATTTCTCCAACTGTGTGGAAAAATTCATCAACATGAGTAGGGGAGGACCTAATACATAATCGAGACACATTAAGGTGGATGTGAGTAAACCCATTTTGGAATGTCAGTGCCACCCAAAAAAGATAGTATATGGACGTGGGGGAAGGGACTCCATAATCCATATGCCTCAACTATGTGACCTTTAAATTTTTTTGTGGCTTCTTGGTGGAGAATAGCAATAGTGTATCCATATTTGTTCAAGTGATAGATGGAGGAGAGTTTTCATAGATATCATGGTTTGTTCCAACTTTTGAACAACTCTAGGTGGGTTTTGTCCCTGAGAGGTATCTTTCAAGGTGGTTGATAGGACCCCTACCTTTTCTTCAGGTTTACTCTTGTATTTTTTAGGATGATAATTGTTTGATATGTATATAATGTAATGGACCGGTCCCTCTTGGTCTATTTCATTTCCAAATTCTGGTGGTTGGGGTGTCCTGGACCCTACTAGTAATCGAGGAGGGTGTTTGTGTCAATGGCGTGGTGTCACCTATCGGTAAACCCAATCGGTGAAACCAATCGGTCTAACCGATTGGTGCCACCCATCAGTGCTGCACACAAACGGTGCCACCTTAAAGGTGTTGGGGTATCTTTCCCCAAATTTCCCAGACCGCCTCTTTTAAGTCTACTTACCTAATTTAAATTGTAATAACCTCATTTTAAATGCCATAAATAATGTTTTAAATACCCTAATAATTGGTGGACTTTAGTTACCAAATCGTCTGGTCGTTCACACCCTTTTTCTGTATTTCTCAATGACCCATGCTTTCCAGTTTCGCCAAAATCATGTTTTTTTCTCCGTTTAATGGAAATATATTAACTCATAGTAATTATCTCTACTATCTATGTTGATAATTATTAATTCTCAATAAATATTATTTTGTGAAACCTCACAACCATGTGGTTAATCCAATATCATCTTTTTAATATCAACGATATTGAACATCCTATAACTCTAGGATCTGGGCATTTATCACCTGAGATCTTCTTCTTCCATGTTCTCTTTATTTTCCATATTTCTTTTATAGTCCCTCTTATGGAGACAAATTGTGCACCCATGAAGTAAACTTTCCAACTAACCATTGGAGTACATAGGGATTTTCCTCTACCAGTCATGCTTCCCCAATTCTTGTTGCGAGGGGAAAACTTTTTTTTATAGATCATCGATGTATTGTATTTCCATCATCTCTATTTACTATGTATCACGAGGGGTGTGTAGGATATTGCTTAAATCAAGATGAGGATGAAACCAAACATTAATGAAGATAATAAATAGACATTACAAAATGATGGGGTTTGTTTGATGACATGGTTGATTTTTTTCTTTTATCATCAGTTTTCTGTTGTGAATTGTATGGGATAATGCCCACTAAAAATTGTGGCCATTGGAGGTCTGTTCATTCCTACTAATGAACATCTATTTTTATTGATAATATTGTTATTGAATATATGTAACATGGAAACTGGTTGATCACTTAAACCTGGTTGACTAAATGTTTGACCAATGGAAAATAATCCATGGGTGATCTCCCCATTTATCCAAAAGGATATAAGAAAATTGATAAAATTTGTGGTAAAATCTAGAAACTCCCTTGATCTGTTCTACTAATAAGCACAGTTGTTTTGTTTGATTATTATGGGGTGACGTGGATGGGTATGGGATCCCCTGTCATTCTGTTGTTGGTTTTGGAATCTAGGGCTATTTGGATCTATATGTTGGGTCTTGGTTTTGTTCCAGTACTATGAGCGATATCACAGATCCCATTTGTTGTTGTGAAATTACAAGAGAATCGACATTGAATACTTAAATTCATGTGAAGATGTTTTGTTTTAGTTTTTCTTGGCTTTGGGTTATTCATGTTATTTGATCAGTAGTGAATGTACAATTAAATGGAATCACTTGAATATAATACCTAGAATGGGTTCAATGAGTAATTGTTTTCTAGGAATGGATTGTTATCTAGTTGTGGTTTTTTCATTTTTGTGCATGAATGAATAGTAATTATGATATTTGTGTAAGGGCTAGATTTAGATCCCCTAGGTTGGAATGAGTTATTTTTTAACTATATGAATGAATTTAGTTCTTCTCTATCTTATTCAAACGAAACCAAAATTGATCACATCATGTTGAACACCCCTGTTTCATAGGGGAGGGTGTTTTATCCAATATTCCTATGAGTGGATGGTTATTAGCTCCTTTCTTGTCCCTCTCCATGGTAGCCGAAGACTTTTTTGGGATGGCTGTCATGGCCTTAGGTTCATTATAGCCCATGATCCTTCGAGTATGGTATGTTATGCTTGTTGGTCCAAGTGTGTGTCCGCTGGTTTGTATCACAAGTTTATTTGGGATGACGGCTATGTGTCTTTTGGAATGGCAGTAGTTATTATATCCCAAGTGTCTATAGTCATGTTTAAATATGTTTGTGGTAGCCTAGCTATCTATGGTAGGTATGTGTGGATGTGGTGGACCATGTGTCTACATATGGGATAAATGGTTGTGGTGGCCCGTAAGGTTGTTTTGGGGAAATAGTGGGACTACAATGAAAATGGTGGGGGAAGTCTGATGCATAGGATGTCTTCAATAACAAATTGAAATATGGTGCAGGGTACAAAAGTATTTATTTTCTAATTCTATTAATATACATAACTTGCGTTATTTATGGAGTGTTTCTTGAGGAGGCAGGGTGTATAGTTTCTTTGGTAGGTGATTTGGTCATCTCTATTTCTCACGGGTCATTAGAATGCATCTCGACTTGTGCCTGAGATCTTTACATATTCCCTACTGAGTATACATATATACGCACCATATTTATATAAACCCGCTTTTAGGTTTCCCAGAGTACTTATAGGACCATGCATGACCATATTTACTAGGACATTTTTACATTTGTTGTTGATATTTTCTTTTATTTTTTTCTCTCCTATGGGTTTTTCTAGTACATTGTAGCACATTATATTGAACATGAATGTGGAATGAGGGGTTTGGATATAATTATACATTGTGTATATTTAGTTTTTTGAGATTTAACATCTTATCCACAAATCATTTTTTTAAAAAAAGGGTAATACCATCCATATTACGTGTGATTTCATACCCTTGGTTTTAGTCACCACTTCGTGGCCTATAGAAGGCAGGACTCAGGGGTCATTATCTCTCCTTCAACATGAAGAAGGAAGGGTCTGGGAGTTTGATGTCCCTTCCCTCATCTTGGTGATGATGGGTTGTGAAAATAACCCTCTATAGGTCTTGTTCCTTCATTTACACAGGATGCGCTGTGTTCTCATAAAACTATTATTCTCCTCTATCACCGTAGTGAAATTGGTCTTTTTCTCCATTACTGGTGGAGAATTCTCGGTGATACTCCCATGTCACGCAAAAAAACATTCCATTGTTGTTGAATTTTCCTACAATGACATATAGAATCGTTAGAATATATAAAAACATGCTTCCAAATATTACATAATGGAAATCTCTCTACTATTCCAAGACAACACATTTTCCATTCACTATGACAACAGACATCATTATACCTAGAACACTTCCCATTACCATTACTATTGTTGGACAAGGATAACATGGGGTAACTCAACATTCACAGTCACAAGTCGTTCATTAATAAATGTTTTTAATTCAAATTCTACACTAGAAATATAAATATTTCCCCTTTAAAACATTTTGACATTTATAAATTTTTCCAGCCAACATTTTAACAAATTTATAACCCTTCATTCAACCCTACTCCTTAAAAATTGTTAACATAATTTTGTTTTTATCCACTTGAAACATATTATTATAAAACATTTCCCTTTAGGTTTTGAATAAACTAAAATTTTACCAACTTTCATATCCCGCACACCCATCCTATGTCTGCCTATTGTGACGCAAATCAAATTTAACGCTATCTTCCAATAATGAGGCATTAATTCACAATCTCATTCCATTATTTCCCAGAGTAAGACATCATAAATAAGCCATATAACAAAATAGGTGTGTCACCAAATGGTGTAATATCATCAACATTAATAGCACGTGTTATGAAAAACAATACCCACCCAAAGTAATTGGGTATTACCTCATAAATTTGTTAGATACTCCCTAGTACCAGATCATTTCCCTGACCCGACACATTATAATCTCAAGTCTACAATTCCTAAGAAATAAAATCATTCCACCGATAACACATTGTAACATCCCTCGCCCAGTAGCCACTAAATTGTTGCTCTTAGCCGAGTTTCCAAATGAACTCAACCTATCATCCAGATATCTTAGAGGTATCTTGACTAGCTGTGAGGTTCTAATAAGTCACGTGGGGAGACTATACCCTCTTTACCAGAAAAATCCACTATAGATAACAAATTATGTAGTAGAAAAAATATGAAATAACCAATAATCATGCATAACCAAACATCTACCAAAACATAGTTCAAAATAAAACCGAAAACAAATATGTTATGACATTCTAATAGTTTTGAAAGTGAATGAAACCCAAAATAATGACAACATCAACATCCGTAATCAGGTCCTAAGACCATTCTTGGAACCTCAACACTACACATCTAAAACCCATCTCAACTCCCATGAATAGGCCCATGTCCTATGTCCTGGCCTGCATCCAGGAAATTTTCTCAAGTACCCAATAGTGCATGAGCATGGTAAGGGTATAAATTATTATGCCACCTCCAATGGCCTCTATAAATTATCTTCTCTAAACAAATGGTGTATGAAATTACAGAATATAATAGGTAACAATAGAATAATCGGACTTCATTAGTTAATCATCATAATAGTAATAAAATTTCATCATTTAATACATTGTTGTGTAATTCATTTATTCTCCAACATCCTTTTTAATTCAACAACTACATATAAGGTAATAATTATGTTCCCTATCCATTTAGGTAAAAACATTACACAAGAAATTCCATCACACATACTTCGGATTATCAATCTTTGTAGTCTCAAAAACTTTCATCACACTTTCCACAGAGCCTCTATCCAAGAAATCATCTAATTTCATTAAACATTTCTCGGAAGATTATTTTATTAACTAATAAAATGAAATTATTGTGTTCCTAGAGCATCATCCATACTCCCTAACTGTTGCATTATAATGGTGTATTTTGAAGCCTTAGTCTTATACGGCCTGTGGGTGTTGAACATCAATAGATATACACAAGTAAAAATCCTTGTGAACATGATTCATAATAAATGAGATCATTTAACATATCACAAACCATACCCAACCAATACACATGAGAATTACAATTCACATTTCAAAAAACATATTAATAATCATTACGTCTTAAACCATTGGAACATTTATTTTGTGCTATCAAATCCCCTTTAACCCAATCCATTTCCATAAATTTAACCATTTTTCATAATTCTCAATTCTTAAATATTAATATCTATTACACATTTTATAATTTCCTTGCATTAATCTATTTTAAAAATTAAAAAATTCACATGAATTATCCCATTTAAAAATTTCAATTACCAACCCATAATCCATTTTAAGGATTAACATTAATCCATTTGACGAGATTTCATATCCTTCCAAAGAACCTATTATACCATTTCAATTAACTGAAATCATCTACCATTATTTCCTATTTATAATCCAACTAACATTTCATTATATTTACCATGGGCTACATTTCTATATAAATCAAAAATATTACTACCATTTCAATTTTTCAGTGTTCGACATAAAATTTTTCCATTCACAGAATGATGTTTCACCCCATGGGAGGCCCTAAAACTAGTTCAATTGACCTCAATGAATTACATGGGGATCATCAGGGTTTCAATTTTTCATTTAGAAAATCATCATACAAATTTCTACTAAATTTATTAAAATAATGAAAAAAGTGAACCAATAACTCAAGGACACATGAATAAATCATCCTAAATACTATGGGATATACATTGTACACAACCTACTTAGAATTAATTGATGAAATAAAATTTTTCATTTCTAATATATTCATATTTTTGGGCCCTATGATGCGCCAAACAAGGATCTTCCAAAATGATGATGGTTTAGGGCTACAGAAGACGAAGATAAAATCTAAAAACCATAATCCCTGAAAAGTAATAATGATGAATGTTAGACTCACCCAAATCATTGATCATTACCCAAATTCACTACAAAAAGCCATCAAACAAAGTAGATACACCCTTTGGATGATTGGGTTTTCTTGTATTTGTCACTACTAGCGGAGGGGGATGAAATTGTCAAAATAAAATCAGTTGAGGATATAAATATCCTAATTGGGAAAATCCTGAAAATAAAATTCTAAGGGGCCACACAATTTGGCCACAAGGTTTGAAAAACTATGTACCAAAAATAAACATTAACTTATACATGAAGTGCTGACATGCATGTTTACATAGGGATTGTACACAGATTTGAGAAAACCATGCACCAACTGTTCTAAACACCACTGCCCATGGTAGTATAATTTTCCTAGGGAGGCCACCCATGGTCTAACTAATCAAGATCCAACATTTAAAAATTTATTCCTACATGCCTGAACGGTTCATACTCCCCCTTTAAAAATATTCATATCCTTTTTTTAAATGTGTTCCACGAATTTGATGGCTCGGTTTCCTTTTTCTCGTGTCCTCAACCCCCCAGAACACTGTAAGTGCCCCTCATACAACTATAAACATTCCACTAACTAAAATTTAAATTTATTAAATTTAAATAAATACAAGTAAATAACTCCAGGATTTCTTGAATATGACATTAATAATATATAATTATATATCTATTTTTACATAATAGGTACCATATCTTGTCAATGAGGTGGTAGTCCACACATACCATTGTGACGTTATCACCTTTTAGTGTGTGGAAAGGGTTTCTAGAGTAAATGATGTGTTATATTTAATAAAGGAGATTATGACATTAATATAATATATATGTTATTAATGTCACAATTTAATAATTGAACTCATTTTTAATAAATTTCATTTAATTTGTAAATGTATCGCACACATTGTGGATTTGGTATTCCACACATCCACAAATGATGTTATCGTATTTAAATCAAATGTAAATAATAATTGAATGTGTCATGAAACAAATACAGAAGTATTAAGACATCATAAATAACATATATATAATATGAAAATATATTTTTAATAATATTTTCCACTTATGTGTTTTTTAAAGGGAAAACAAGCAACATCATTCTGTGAGGCGGTAGTTCACCGTACAAATGAATGATAAGTTCGTTGCAAATTTGATCGATGTCTATGAATGTGTATGGTTAAACTGTGAAATAAATAAATTGTATTATCGTTGGGATAATGAGGTTGTTATTTAATATTCGATTATGAAGAATATAGGTTTGGGAGAACAAAATAGCAGATATTGATTAAGGATTTTTCCACTTCTTTGGGTAAATTTTATTTTGGATTTCACCAAAAAGAATTCAATGTCAACATTATATCCAAAGGGGGGAATTAATGAGGTGTAGATTGATTTTGGAAAGATATTTGTGTAGAGGATAAATTAGAAAAAGGTATTTTGTGGTGTGAGGAAGTATGATGGTTGAGTTTCTGTATATAGTGGATGATGAGGGGAATTCTTTTAAATTTTATAAATTAGATTCCACCCACATTTTCCCCATACTGAAATAAACTAATAATGGATATAATTAGACACATGTGATAATAGAGTTGGAATATGAATAGAAAATGGATTTTTAACAAATGAATAATTAATTTTTTGCCTTATGATTTTGGTTTCGTCCAATGTTCTAAAATGTTTTTCTCTTAACCGATGTTATTAAATTTATTCACATTTACTGATCTTTTTGGTAAAAAAATAGGTTGAAATTATAAGTCATTATAAATTTTTATTATTCAAAATGTTGAATCCATTTCAAAAAATTAGCATAAAATAATGTTTTGAAATAAATTTTAAATTAATCCCATATATGGGATGATAATTCTGGGGATTAAAGAAAAAATGATCAACTGTATTCTTTTTTTTAATGTCCAATTTCATTTTAAAATTGATTCTAATAGCCTAAATTTGACTAATTTATGTATAAAAGATATATTTTTACATGTAAAATTTTATAAAAAATAATTTCAGTATATAAATAAATTAAATGTAAACAAATTTTAGAACTAAATTTATATGCTCTTCAACATTCATTGGAAAATGAATCATCTTATAAAAATAAATATTTAACCTATCAAATTATTAACATCCATTTTAAAAAATGTGGTTTATTTTTTTTATTTAAAAAATATAAATGTGTCAGAAATCATATTTAATATTGGTTCCTCGTTATAAGGTAGTAAAATCACATTTTATAAAAAAACATCTTTTTATTCATAAAATTGGATTTATTCTTAACGTATACATATAAAATATATTAATTGAATGTAAAAACATTTTATTGAGTATAAAAATTAATCATTTAATTAATATCATTCACCAATTATAAATAATTAAATTTATTAGGAAAAAATTACTTTGTTATAATAAAATTAGACTATATTAAAACCATCCATTTATATTCAATTAGTCTATATATTAATTTCTAATAAATATGTACTAACACATTCATCTATCTATTTTCATAGGTTAGTTTATCATATTAATAACCTCTAACATAATTTCTAGGTTATATATAATTATATTAGATAAAAATATTTTTAGTAACATAGTATTATTTAGAAAAATACAGGCATTCATGTATAGCTATCCATCAAGGAAAATTAGTATTTCATGTAATGTAATATAACCTCGGTGTAATTGGTAGACCATAATAAGAATTATTTTCCATGTAGTGCATGGTTAACATTGTTTTTTGAGTAACACAGACTAAAGATAATTATTTAATATAAATAAACAATTTTCATTCATGCGTGAAATAAAAACAATCATAAAGAGTAAACTAATTTGAAAAATATATTTCACATATTCTCAGGGTGATATATTCAACCACAATTAAAATGAATTTTTCACTCAAAAATCATCTTTGTTTTGAATGTTTTAATAGTTTAATGTTCCGTTCATAGAATTCCATGTAGTAAAAATTAATACTTGAACATTATTCAATAAAATAATGTTGTAAAAATAATGGATATCCATATTAACACATATATCAGTTTTCACGTAGAAGAACATATATTAGGAGTGATGATATAAACATGGGGAAAAATATTAAATATTTATAGGGATCTATTGAGGTCATCAATCATAAAAATTTGAATGATGAATGAAATTTTTAGGGAATCAACTTCATAAATCCGTGATGACATAAAAGACCATCAATTCAACAAGAAAAATTATATTAGGACAACAATTTATTGCTATATACTTTTCATGAAGATTGAAAAAATATTTCAATGAAGACATTCATACATGAATCCACACCTATTAATTTGTAAATTTGACCCTTTGATCATGTCTTGAACAATATCCATTTTACCACATTCTCCAATGATAAAGGATAGTTTTTCAATCCTGAAGAAGTAATAATTCATAAGATCCACATTATGTCATACTATAATCTTTTAGTTAAAATCCAAACCATGTTGTTAGAATACGTTATCCAATATAAATAAATCCTCATGAGTTAAGATAAAAATTTGATCTCACAAACATCATATGAATTTTCACACAAGCATTCCAAAAAATTTAAACCATATACCCATTCTAAAAAATTAGATTCCAAAACATTTGAGTGTAATAAATGAAATTATCTTAACATTGATCCCCCATTTCTCATGAATTGTCTCTTGGTTGTCACATTCCAACTGTATGGTATCCCTCATTGTATATTCTCTTAACATGTTGTAGTAACCTAAATTTCCAAAAATATTTATAGAAACATGAATACATTATTATTACAATGATTAGATGACATATTCCTTAAATACAAGATGTTGTAAACATCATCCTTGATTACTTAGACTACATTATCAGAAATCAATAATTGGTTCTAGAAAAATAAAAACCATCAAATTTGATCATTCATATCAAACATATCATTATCTTCAAAACATTATCATAACATAAGAAATGGTTTATGGGTTATATTTTTATTAATCATAGGTTTTACACGGTCTTCTACCACACATTAAATTTCTTTTTGATAATATCAGAACCTCTAAAAATATTCTTCTAATTCCATAGAGAAAAAAATAAATGAATAATCAATTTATATTACACCATTCATAAAAAAACAATTTTTATTCCAAATTCATAAAACCACTAATTATTCCACATCATCTTTAATTGATAATAAGGATACCTCATCAAATTACTTAATACCTATTTACATTCTCATTTCATCTTTTTTCATATGATTATCTTGAATATTACCAATAGACATTATCTTCGAGTGATTTCCAATTAGGAGATCGATTTGAATATTGACCATTTATTCATAAATTTTAGAATTCAATAATGATGGTAACTTATGTGGACATTATTTCAATAAATTTCCTTAATTTTACACTTTATTTTACCATCTATGTTACATTATTTGTGTCCTTTTTTAACAATAAAAAAAACTATTTCCTATAAAAAATTCAATGGAGTGTTTCTTCTATCATCTTCAACCTATATTAAGCAGTGTCATCCTTATTCCATGGTCCCCATTACCCAAACACTCAGTTAACTCCTACCTTATCTTCTTTGGCGAGACCGATATTTTGTTAAGGAAGACATTTTTAATCATTTTCTATAAAAATAACTTGGAATGATCAAAACACCCTTCACTCCAATGATCCTTCCATTTTTATGGTCATGAAAAAAATGTTAATCACATTTATTATTAACCCGGGTCCTTCTGGTTCTATCCCTTAGATAAAAAAATAATTCATTGTTAAGAAAAACAACTAATAGTTGAAAAATAAATTATCATGAGGAACTAATTATAAGACATATAAATTATATATTTATTTTATATATGACTACTTAGGTACATACTTGTATTTTTTTATCCAAATTCTATTTAAATCCATCATGATAGTTCATGAAGAGTTGGGGAATATCCAATTAATATACCCAGGGAGTGTCAAAACCATGTCTACAGTAGGGCCCATTGTTGTTTACTAGTTTACACCTGATATAGTACAAATTCAACCTTTTGGAGTTTTAAACCCTAGGTACATTTATTCTAGATCAACTTCAAATTAGAGTATCAATACATGAATGCATTTATAGTAAAACCATGTCTGAAGTAGGTCCCATTATCATGTATATGGCTATAATATCATTTTTATGAATATTTAGAACATTAAAAATATTCCCTATGGAATTTATAGTATAATTAATTTGGAAATGTGGAACAAAACCTTCTGACATGGAGAAATATATTCAACATTTATCACAAAAATCTTACCTAATATTAGTTCTATTGAAAAAATGTATTCCTAACCTAGGTAATGGAATCATAAGAATGGGGTGATCGCAGATTTTTAGAAATGGTAAATAAAGGAAATATATAATCATACGATGATTTTAATGGTTTGAGAAGATGATAATGACAATAGAATATCATACCAATCATATCAAATATCATAAACCGGAATCATTTAATAAATATTGGTAGTTCAAAAGACACGAATCATTATAGAATAAAGATAATTAAATCATACATAATTGTTAAAATGGATCATAATAAATCATATCATAACCAATGAAATTAAATGGGTTTCCCATACATGTAATCATATAATCACATATGGAAAAGGATATATATTTAAAAATAATTTTATCGATTCTCGAACCATGAAAAAAAGTGTGTTTCATAAAATTGTGTCCCATGAATGAGAAACATGTTTCATAATTATATAACCCATGAAATAGATACGACTTTCCTAAGCATCAAGCCATCGAAACATAAAACATTAGTAGAATTAATGTGCATGAAGCCTTAAAATCATTTCTGTAGGAAAGAATGAGTATTAAAAAAAAGAAGTAATCTTACGTAATAAATAATTGGAAAAGATGTTTAAAAAAATTGATGAAATTATTATCCATTACTCATTTAAATTTTTAAAACATAAAATCATTTTAAATTTTTTTCCTTGAAAATAAACAATAATTGTATAATGAAATATTGAGAACACTTAGAAATTTATTTCCATGAAAACATATCAATGAAGCTTGAAAAAAAAAATTAAACCAATTTTCCTTCAAAAAGATAATATAATATTAAAAACATTTTGAGAATCATTTTCTGTGAAAACATATAATATAATATTAAAAATATTCTTCAACCAATTTCCATTTAGAACATATAAATTAATCTTGATAAAATTTATAAACCCATATTTTGATTACATATATTCTAAAACATATCCAGATTCTTGAAAATATTTTCGATTACGTTTATTTTAATATGTATACCAATTATAAAATATCCATAATACTATGAAAAAATGACATTTAAAAAACATGTAAACATGCAATGGAAGCGTCAAGTAAATAATAGTCATTATTGAAGGTATTTCTATTGAAGATGATCATTCATTTTTAAATATAGATGTTATGAAACGTTCCCCAATTAGAAAAAGAAATGAATATTAATTTTCAATACATTTCATAGGATGTATAATGTGGGTAATAATTTACTTTTAAATTTAACATGGTTATAGAAAATATCCTTGATTTTTTAGAAAAACCAGTTTTGAATGGACGTAGATTTCCAAACTCAATTAGATATTACGTTATATTTAAAAAAACCAATTATTATTTTTATTAAGTACCATATAATGGAAAAATGGTTCCATTAAATGTATATAACAATAATAACCATAGGGTAATAAATTTCATGAGTGTTATGGAGATATGGAACATAAGACATCATTAATAGATGAATATTCATAAACAGTCTTGAAAATTGATTATATAATAAAAACAAACCTTTAACACATTCGTAATATTGAATCATAAAAAAATAAAATTAGTAACATCAAATAATGTTTGATATATTATGAAAATTAGTTTATTCAATATATTAAATGTCAATGGGTATTATATACACCCCATAGGTAAATATAGTTTCATTACAAGGCATTTATATCAATGACATAAAATTGAGTCAATATTACTTTTTTTTATAACATTTAACCATAAAACCAATGAATGAAATATCATAAAATGGTTTTTTAAATATATAAAAATTTATGTATAATAATAATATAATAAATTCATGGTCAAAATATAAACAATACAAAATAATGTTTTTGTGAGTATGGAATGTATATCAAAAAATAAATAGGGAGGTGAACTTCCATTACCATGAGACAGACTTATCATGTGTTTATTTATCATCATGAGTAATAAATTTATTTTAATTAAT
The DNA here is from genome assembly GCA_963277665.1 of Viscum album. NCBI lineage: Eukaryota > Viridiplantae > Streptophyta > Magnoliopsida > Santalales > Viscaceae > Viscum > Viscum album. The sequence continues at coordinate 1,002,300,901 of OY728121.1, read as the reverse complement.
TAATTGAATAATTTTTTTTCAAATTCACTATTACTCTTATTTCTAATATTATAATTTTTTTTAAAAAAATTATCCAATTATGTTTATGATGGGTGTTTTGACCATATTCTGTTCACGTGTTAAAAACTACATTAGTAGGATGACTATAGTTGAAGGGAAACTTATACAAACATATAAAGAATAATTACAATGAAATAATTATCATAATTATAGACAAAGTATAATTTTAAAACCAATAATTAATGTTGGTTATGAAAAATTAACCATTGATACATTCATGGAGATGGCAGACTGTTTATAAGGACGAGTAACATTCCCATTTTGCAATGATAAATTTAAAAATAAGACAACAAAAATCAAATCATTATAGAATGATAATAAAATCATTAGAAAAATTTTCTTTAATATAACATTTATATATATATATATATCTATATCTTGTTCGGTAAAAGGAATCACATCTGATCGAGGAGGTGTTTGTCCACTCATCCACAAACAACGTTATCAGTTTTTAGTGTTTGAAAAGGGTAAAAAATAATATTATATATTATATTTATAGAATAAAATTATGTTATTAATTTAATATATATATATTTTTACATATATTTTTATTTAAACCCATTCTTAATATATTCCATGTAATATATGATTATAACACATCGCTGATAGGATGTGGAAGTCCACACACCCAAAAACGATTTTATCAAATTTACATAAAATGGAACACATAAATGTATGTTTTATATAAAAATTAAATTATTATAAAAACAATAAATATAATATTTTTCATATGATAATAATGTTTCCATAATTATTCTATTTCATGATAGGTAGAAACAAAAAATCAACAACATCATTTCGTGAGGAGTTATTCCACCATAAACAAGAATGACATATTAATTACCCATTAGAGGGATGTATGTTTAAGTGTAGATAAAATAATATTATAAATATATCTATGTATTATTATTTTAATTATGTTATTATCAAATATTTTTAATAAAATGAGTTGTTATAAAAGTTAATAAAAGAAAGTGCTTGAGAGAGGATGTAAATCTTTTTTTGATAAATCCTTTTTGTTTTCAGAATAGGGATGCCTTGCTATCATTTATTACCAATTTGAGGACATAATGAAGAATTAAGTTATTTTATTATTATTTTTAGAATATTTTTTTGATAAATATCTATTTAGTGGTGCCTATATGTGGGAGGGGTGTCTGATATTATAGTGGAGTATGAGTGTCATTCTTGTAAATTTTTTGAAAGAAAATTCCCACCATGTTGTTCTCATGTCCTACTGCTCTTTTATTTGTACATTGTAAAAAAATAGTAGTATAGGGTGGAAATTTTGAAATAAAATTTATTTTTTAAATGTTTATTGGACTTTTTTGTCCTAATGATTACAGTTTAGTCCTTTGTAGAGCGAATTTTTCTCTTAATAGTTTCCATTAATTTTAATTAATTTCACAAATATTTTTGGTTAAAAATAATGTTTATATTATTATACATTATAAAATAATATTAACAAAAATTTTGAATCAATTATTAATAATTAAAATCATTGAAGTGTTATAATGATATTAAAAATTAATCTCTTAGGAAAGAGGGAAATTACATGTTTTAAAGTAAAAATTATCAAACGTTTTTTATGTTTTTTTCTCATTTTCAAGGTTAAATTAATTCCAATGACATAAAATAGATTAATTTATGTATAATTGATATAAAATTAATTTAAAACCTATTTAATATATAATTTTAATATATATATTATTTTGATGAAAAATCTATTTTGAGTTAAAATTAAATGTTTTTTAATATTCATCAAAAAATGAAACATATAAAAAATACAAAAAATTGTGAAATGTATAATATGATATTACTAATTAATTTTTTTTTTCAAAATAAAATATTCAGTAGTTTTATTTGATATGGTTTCTCCATTAAATGGTGTTAAAACCACCTTTTAGAAAAATAAATATATTCATTCTTAAAATTGTATATATTCTTATCATATACCTGTCATATATAATTTATGGATGTAAAAAATAATATTTTGAATAAATTAAATATATATATTTCAATAAAATAAAACAAAAATAGTAATTAATTTAATTTTTATGGATAAAATTTCCTTCTGAGAATAAATGATTTTTCTATAAAAATGTTTCATTTATTTTCATTTGGTTCTTATATTCATTTTTTTTATTTTTTAACAAATTAATTCTACAACATATTTTCATAAGTTAGTATATCGTATTAATAACCTCCAACATAACATATATATTGTATCTTATTATAGTAAATTTTAAAATTTTTTATAATATAATATTGTTTGAAATAACTCTGTGTTGCATGTAACAGAAGCCATTGAGGAAAGTAAGTCACATGTGTAATTTAATCTGTCATCTATATTACATATAAAAAATCGTACACATTATATTGCATTGAGTTCATGAATATATTTTTGTTTCATTTAACACAATCCCAACATATATATTTAATATAAAATAAATATTTTCAGTTTTTTTGTAAATGGAAAATGTCATATAGAATAAATTAATTGAAAAAATATATATTTTACAAAATCATTTTATATTACATTATGCATGGTGGTAGGAATGGAAATCAATAAAATGTAGGTTAAATAAATAATCCACTAAAAATATCCATTTAAAATAAAAAATTGTTATAATTAATTTATAATATTATTATGTTATTATAAAAATAGTATTCAAAAATTTATTAATAAAATATGGATATGGAAGTAAAAGAGTCTTGACTAAAGATTGAAATAATGCTTCCATTCCAATAAAAGTATTTAATACCCCCAGTATGTATAGATTGTTATGTTTAATTAAAACATGTAAAATCATGAAGTAAATAGTATATAATAAATAAACTAATTTCTTGGAAAGATATATCAAATAATTTCATCATTGAAAATTCATCAATAAACTATCCATGTAAAAAATCAGTTAGTAACAGATATCTATTACATCTACTTCATATTAACTTTAATCCTCCCAATAACCTAAGATAATAAACATAAAAACAATATATATATATATGGTTTGTAAAAATAAAAAATAATTCATATATGGCCCACTTATACCATTTCAACAAACAATTATAAACAACAATTTAGTTAATTTTTTTGTTTTCGGTGTTAACAACTTCATTTTTCATGTATTTTCCAATTCAAAATTCCAAGATCCTAAAAAATGATTATGTTTCCACCATATCTATATTCATAATAATATTCCATGTATAATATTTTAAAATTATGTAATATTTTATAAAAAATCAAATTAAATTGTTGATGAAACAAATTAAATGAAATTAGGTAGATGATATTATTTACAAATGCACACATGATGTTTTACAAGATTTTATGTATAGATCAATATATAGGAAATTATTTATTTGCCTATATTTAATAATTTATTTTAAAAAAATTAATTTACATATGTTACATTTATCATAATAAAAAACAATGAATGATGGTTATGTTCAATGAATCATATCATTATGTTAAGGTAGTATTCAACACGTACATATTTTGGATACATTAATTTATCGTTAATGGGGGAAGATGTATAAAATTGATTTGAAATAATTGAAATTAAAAAAAATTAAATTTTTGATACTTGGGTAAAAAAATTTAATGGATTTAATAGTCTTATTGAAGATAGATGTTGATTTCTTAGTTAACTAATTAAGATTTATAAATATTTAATTGGATAACACCTTTGGATAACACCTTAATCCTTGAATGATTTGTATTATAAGAAGTCGATAGCAACAAAGATTATGGTATGTAATTTATGAAGGGTTTTAATGATTATTATTCTGATATTGGCATTTGATATTGCGTGAATAATGGAGAATAAGGTGTTCTTTGTGATATGTGTGGGGAATGACATCCATGGAATTACATAATGGATTTTTATAATATATGGCCACATTCAAGAGAAAGTTGAAAAAATGAACAATAATCCAATGATTGGATAATTCAATTATGAAATATAAAAAAACATTAATAATAAAATATTATTATGATTTTTTATCCCTATATATTAATTTTATCTCTTAGAAAACATGTTTCATCCTTAACCATGAAAACAATTATTTTTTTTGTTTACTCTTCATTATGAAAAAAATTCATGATTACCCAATTAAATTATAATAATTATTATTATTCAAAAAATGTAACCCATTTACCATATTAATTTTTTATTTTATGAATTATTTAATTTTAAATAATCATAAAATCACAATGAAAAACTGTTTTTTTAACATTCATTTTTATGACTAAAACTTAATTTAATTCCATTTCATGACTTGTAAAATTAATAAAATGAAAATTGAAATATGTTAGGAAATATATTATTACTAAAATTTATTAAATTCATTAATAAATCTATGTTATCATAAATTGTAATGATAATAATACATAATTCTCCTTATATAAATTTGTAAGAAATTATTTTTAAAGCTTATAAATCTACATATAACAAAATAATATATAGTCATCTATTATATGGACCTAAAAATTATTTCTGACTGATGGATAATTTGATTAAATTGATTTAAAAACATAAACATAATGGTAATTTAAAATTACTATATTTAACAGAATGAAATAACTATTTTATTGAAATTAGAAATTTCCATATTCACTAAAAAATTAAGTCTTTTTGAAATTTCCATAAAATTATCCTAGATGTAAAATTTTCAGTATGATTTCTAGTATTAAAGTAATTCGGTAAAGTATGTTTCCTATAATTTTTGGAAAATAATTATAATTTAAGCACATTAATACATCAAAATAAATTTTAATAAAAATATATTCTTTAGCATAAATGACATTATCCAAAATTCATTAATAGTTATTTATTTTTTATAATGATATTTATATGTTTATAATATTTACTAGTATGCTTCCATTATTTTCTTTATTCATACCTTCTTATTTAATTTCTTAGATATAATGGAATTCTATATCATAATTGATCTAGTCATGTGGTTGCATTTATGATAATATATGGAAGACCGATTGATCAGTTTAAAGGAAAAACATTTTTCTATTATGGTGTCACACTATTACCCAAATAAAATGAATTTATCAATAAATTTTGTGTCACTAAGATACAAAAAATGATGATATCTCTTATTTATTACATCCCCGGGTTCCCATGAATCTTCCTCGAATAAACATTTTCTCCATGGAACATTAATAATGTTAAGAGTCTTCTTCCATATAATATTTCTTCCATGATTCAATATTTATACAATTAGTTCATAAAAATAATGATCCGGATCTATTAGTACAACCATTTTTTAAAGTACATATAGAGGATTTGGTAGTTACATTATAATAAATGATACATGGAAAACATCAAGAACATTAGAGAGGTTTTATAGAATCACCAATATGTATATTAAATTCCCTACCTATTCACGATTATAAAAAATGAGAAATATTTATGGGTCTCATGATTCCATTATTTTTTAATCAGATATCATTGTTATTTAGAATATTTTGAATGAATACCTACTCACCATAGCCAAATTTTAGATAGCAGTAATAAAAACTATTAGGACCCACATTGTTATATTATATGAATATTGGAGGAAATTTGATCTATTATCCACCTGGATGGATTGTTATTAGAACAAGGCCACAAATGTAGATTATTCATATTTATAAATATTATGGTTAAATTTTTATAGTCTAATGATGATTAATGGGTTAATTATAGACCATAGTTTTAGTGAGAATTTGGTAGTGCAATAGGGAATTCTACTATATAAATATTCTAGATTGTGGGGAGGTAATTAGAACTACTTCCTAGAAGAACTCACTGGAAAACCAGTGAGCCTTCAAAAGGTGTCCAATCTACCACCAGCTAGTTGTTGAAACCTTAATAGTAACCCATCTTAACCCCATATGATTTAATATTATATTTTTTTCCTTTTTCCACATATCCCCAATCGGTTTTATATTAGTTATCAATATTCATGATATAAATTCAACAATACTCCTCTTCTATCCTTATTCCATGATATTCCCATAATCATGGAATGATCAATGTGAAATAGTTTTGAATCTAGGTTAGGTAATCTAATAATATTCGATCATGGATCACATCATGCACATGTTGTTTTTGATCATTATGTAATTCACTGTGGTTTATTCCTCTTAATAACAATATTTCATTCAATTTCATGATGTGAAAATTAACCATCAATTATTTGAATGCATGTTATTAATAGTAATTGATTTATTCTGAGAATAGTCTGTACATTTTAATTTAATGAAATTTTGCTATGTTGTAGAATTTTTGGTTTGAAAAAATGTTTCTTTGAATCATATAGATATATGATGTCATGTGATGATGAACAATGTATGTTCTAGGGGGTTACATTAATGTAATATTCCATATTGTTGCATCTATTTCATTGGTTTATTTAGTTTGGATCAAATATCGTATTGTGGAATTGAAATGATGATTTTACATGGAATCGTATTGAGAGTGTCCTCCTAGTTTCCAAACTGCATAAGATGATGATTTTCCTAGGGTATGTTTATTGGTAAAATTATTCAAGAGTAAAAAAATTTAAAAAAAGAAGCTTTTTATTAGAGTGTGTTTTTTATTGTTAAAAAAATAATGTCGGAGCTGTGTTATGGGATAGGAAGGATCATTGTGTTATGGTTATATATAGATGATGATACTCTAAATTTCTTTTAGAATGTGTTCCTTTAAACATTTTTCATAATTTAGTTGTGAATATTTAATAAATTTTAATTTATATAAAAGAATTTAATATTTAATTAGCTAAAACCTCATGTAAATTTATAAAGGAGAAATAGACGTGGTTAGTAATGAAATAATTAAAGGCATTTTCATGGATTGGATTCACTTATGAGTTAAGGTAGGTGGTATCATTTATTCTAGCATATGATAATATTCTTAGTTTGTTTTCATGAAATATTGGGTTTTAGAAAATTTCCAAATGTACCTTATTTCCTAAATGTGCTAAAAATAAAATTTAATTATAAATTATATAAATATCCCCCTAAATAATCAAAATAATGGAACCAAGCCCAAAGATACTGAACAATTTTCTATGGGACACAATATTCCCTTTTTAACTTATGTTATTTTGAATACTCATGGTCGAGGAATAATCTCTATTGGGTTCCTTTAACTACCTGGGAAACCAAAAGTTGTGTGGTAATTCTACCTAAGACCTAGTGTATATAAGACCATGTTTTCCACTTGATACCATTAATATCCATATGATATTTGTGAGGTCTTCATATTTGTATTATCACATGTATTTCTATGTGTAAACATATTACTATTATTGATGTTTAGTCACATGTATTGGTACATTTTATGATATTTCATGTTTGATATGAATTAGTTTTTTATAAATGTGTGATGACTCTATAATCATGTGATTTATCTATTATATGCATTGATGTTGTTATATAAATGTAACTGAAGTGGTAGGCAGACCGATAATGGATTGGTGGACCTATAGACAGTGCTTTCAAATGATGCACATGACAAGATAAAAAGACCCAGATGAGAAATAGGGCTTGGTGGCCTCTTATCCTAGACTGGTTTCATGCGTGCCTTTTTTGATCATACCATGGTGGAGAAAGAGGGACATGGTAATTAATATGTATGTAAACAATAACATGAAGTGTAACACCCCGACCCCAGCTACCCAGAGTCAGTGCCTCACTTCGTAACATTGGCATGATCACAAAAGATCAATTCTCTAAAGAACGATTAGTTTAGTAGCCTTGGAAACACTAGATACATTCATAAACATTACATTACATCATAAAAATGAAAACTACAATAACATGGTCTCCCTAGTCCACACTCATATCCTCACTGACTATTCTTGCAAGTCAGTCATAATACACCTCTTCACATCCTGGGAAAAATAAAACATTGAAAGGGGTGAGATCAAATGCTCAGTAAGGATAACAATAATGCGGAAGATTTCATAAATAAACATTAACATTTAAGGCAATGTATAACTAAAACAAAATACTTTTAAACATGAACTTCAACATATTATGGAAAAAATAAAATTAAATAATGCCATTTACTTACTCACATGGATATTCTACTAGTCGAATAATCACATGCAATATCAATAACCACTTTCATAATGAGGGAATGTATAATACCAGACATTCGGAAACATTTTTTCAAGGCCTCGGCCAAGACATCTAAAATGATTAAGGCCTCGGCCAAGAAATCTAAAATGATTAAGGCCTCGGCCAAAACCATAAATCAAATTGGGAAAGGGCCTCGGCTAATTCCACGTCTAGTTGTCTCATGAGACCTACCGATGCATTGAGGAGCTATAGCGGGCTCCACCTGTCACATATTAAGTCCAATACATTCCTCATATGAATAGGTTTAAACATAACATAAATATTCATATTAAAACTAGCATACGAAATTTCAACAATTTCTCCATAAACTATGGATGGTATAAAAATAACACATCCACAGTCAAATATTTCACAAAATGTTCAGTGGAAGTTTTGTATCATAAATCAATTTCAATTAAACTTAAAACCCATCAACGGATGTTGACATGGATGAAATCAAAGCTATTTGAGAGAAATATCTCTCCTTTTTGAAATCATTTAAAAGTCCCATAATTATAAAATAATACATTTACTTTGAAAATATTCTTGTAAGCTTGTTGGGGATGCTTCGACGAAGTTATAATGGCGGAAAATAGCCGCACCCGCCGTATAAGTAAAAAAAACATTCATACCTTAAATTTTTCAGAAAGGTCAAAAAGTACATTGTTTGGAAAACGACGGTATGATTCCATTCAAAAACGTATAAGGGTATAAATGAATTTAACCCATTTTCCATTTAATAGTTAAAATGTTTTGAAAGGCATTTTTAAGAAACATGGATGTCGATGATAACGAGGTCCCAGTAGATAATTATGTATAAACAACCTTGGATAATGAAGAGGTTGTGAAGTATACCCTTACCTTGTACTTTTCCTTGGTTGGGGTAGGTTAACCTCCTGTATAATGGTGAAATTATTGTTATTAAATTATACAGGAATCATATACATTCATATGATATCAGATATGATCTTTTAACATTGCTTTGTAAACAATATCTTAGATTTATCGTTGTTTCAGGTGTTAACTTACTCATTTTCGTAAGTCATGTTTTCATGGATAGGTTGTATCTTATTCATATCCAGAATGATATCATGTCCTTAAACATTATTTTTAGATCATCAAATGATAACTATATTGAATGGATACGACGGAGAATGAATCTCATCGCGTTTGTGGAGACGGTAGTCCGTACGTACGCACGAACGACAATATCATTATTTTGATATTAAAATAATATATAATTGGATAGTATATCATATATAAAGAATCATTATCATGTTATATTTATTATTTACATGAATTACATATCATTATTATACCCATCTAAATAATAATATATTGAATAACAATTACACCATGACGTGGAGACGGTAAGCCGTACGTACGCACGTATGGTGACATGTCATTCAAATGATGGGTAGAATACTGAATATGGTTGTTCCATATTTATACTAACATAAAATTATATAGAAGATACTGGAGTTATAATTTTAGAATAGAAATAATAAACAAAGAGGGTGTGGAAGAAGAAAGAAACTTGAAAGAGGGTGATGAAAACGTTACCTCTTCTTCGGGTTCTTCCATTTGATTTGATCAAAAGGACTCCATAGGATGGCATTCTGACTAAAGTAAAGCTTCTATGAAAGGGATAGAAGTTGGGAGAGTGTTTGGGAAGATTTCGGCCGAACGAAAAGGCTTGAAAGTGTGAATAAGGTGGTATAGGTGGGGGCCTTTTATAAGAGGAGAGGAGGGGCTCTTTTGGAAAGATTGAAATGTTACATTATTATACAATGCTTTTCGGATTATAAAGGACCCAAACTTATATAATTCGTGGATAAGGTGATAAGGGTTCGAAATCTACCCATACAATAGTCTTTGGACAAGTGTTAGCCTTGTATTTTACATTATCTTTTCATTTTATTAAAATCGTTAAATAATGAGGTCATCGCTGCATCATAATGATGTCATAAATAATTTAATTTATTTAATGTCTAAAAATTATGAAAAACTACTATGATTTAGGAAATCTTTTTATCCTTCTAATTAATATTTTTAGTCAAAATTTTGACTTGTGTAACCCCACTTAAAAACAGTTTTAGTAAAACAACTCATGTTTGTGTCATTTTAATTTTAACATTAAATAAATATATATTAATTTCATTTTCCAACCAATGTGGCTCCATGGGGTCCCCAAGTTGACCCATGGGTTGTCTTGGTCGGAAATGACTCATCCAATAGGAGTAGGACAAGTGTCAAGCTCATCTCATATTATTAAAACATTATTTTTACCTTAAACTACACTAATTACCTCTAATCGCGATTAAGAACTTAAAAGTTACTATTCACCAAAAAATTATTTTAATCACAGTGAACCACATTTTACTTCTTAATGATAACCATGTATGTCGGATTTTTGAAAATCAAATAACAGAAGTGGTAATATTTCATTTTAACGAAAAATCAGTTTTTAACAACCACTTAGTGGTTTCACTATTCATCAAAATTGAAGTTTTTCTGAATAAGGCCAAAATTTCACCCTAAGATATAATTGATATTCCGAATTCAAAAATGATGTCTATTTTAAAAAATTCCAAACATATATGTTGCATTAATTAATTTTATAATTAGTTCCACCTGTTACAACAAATAGTGTGTTTTTAAGAAACAATTTATATTAAAAGATTGGCAATTGTTTATGACCAATTTCAATGTTAAATTAATTCTAATCACCACCATTGGATAAAATTGTGAAAATATATTTTAATTATACTTTAAAACCACTAAATAGTATAATTTATCACTATAATTTATTTTTATTAAAAAAGTTTTTTTAAGTATTTTTCACTATTCATAAAAATTTAGAAGTTATCATAAAAATACCAAAAATTCAACATAGGCTAATTTCAATATTCTGAATCCAAAAATGAGGTCCATTTTGATAAATAAAATTTATAAAATTTCAAAAAGTATGTATTACTATTCACAACGGCTAGTTTAATTAGTTGTGGTGTGTGTTAGAGCTCGAGGTTGCGTACAACACACGCTATTGCATTATTCGAAGGGAAACGTACCGTGGATGCTTGGGGTGTTACATTCTCCCCTCCTTCAAATAATTGGGTCCTCGCAATTTCTAGGGTATTATTGCATAAAAAGACTCGGGTGGTTCTTCATCATAAGTTCCTCAGGTTCCCATGTTGCCACTTCCATTTTATGATTTCTCCACAAAACCTTTACCAGATGAGTCGTCCGGTTTCTCAGCACCTGCTCCCTCACATCAAGAATTATGATGGGCTCTTCGCAATAAGATAGATTGGGTTCCAGTTATAATTCCTCATAGGTAAGTACATGTGTTGGGTCGAGCATGTATTTTCTCAATGGCGATATGAGGAAAACATCGTGAACTTTGGAGAGATTTGGCGGCATCGCCAAACGATAAGCTACAACCCCAATACGATCTAGAATTTCGAAAGGTCCGATGTACCTGGGAATCAACTTACCCTTCTTACCAAAACGTATAACACCCTTCCATGGAGATACCTTTAAGAAAACATGATCTCCCACCTGAAATTCCAAAACCTTTCTGCTGTTATCGGCATAGCTCTTCTGCCTACTTTGAGCTGATTTGATGTGGTTTTGGATTACCTTCACCTTTTCCATTTTTTTTCCACCAGTTCTGGTCCCGCAAGATTTCTTACACCAACGTCATCCCAATAGGTTGGTGTACGACATCTTTTTCCGTATAACGCTTCATAAGGTGCCATCTGAATGCTTGAATGGAAGCTATTTTTATAGGAAAATTATACCAATAGTAAATATTGATCGCACATACCCTGAAAGTCAAGAGAGAATGATCTCAAAATGTCTTCTAAGTTTTGAATAGTCCGTTCTGATTGTCCATCTGTTTGAGGGTGATAGGCAGTGCTCAAACGAAGTTCAGTATCCATGGCCTTTTGAAGACTTTTCCAGAATCTTGAATTAAAACGAGGATCACGATCAGAAACAATCGATAGGGGTACTCCATGAAGTCTTACAACTTCATTAATATATAGTCTTGCTAGACGTTCAAGTTGTAGATCCTCCCGTATAGCCAGAAAATGTGCTGACTTAGTAAGTCGATCAACAATGACCCATATTGGATCATTCCTTCTAGGAGTATTTGGTAGTACCATGAAAAATTCCATCGTAATATTATCCCATTTCCACTCAGGTATGGGAAGAGGTTGCAATACTCCACCAGGATGTTGCCTTCCATCTTTCACTTGTTGACAAACTATACACCTCGACACAAAATCAGCAATCTCCCTCTTCATATTGTCCCACCAAAAATGTTCCTTCAAATCTTTATACATTTTGGTGCTCCCAGGGTGTATAGAGAAGTTGGAACTATGAGAGTCAACCAACAATTCCCTTTTTAGACAAGGTATATTGGGAACACAAAGTCTCTTCACGAATATCAAAATTCCATCCTTATACACAAAGTCCCTCAATCTTCCATCATTCACATGTTTAATCTTCTTCTGAAATTCTTCATCATTGGTCTGAGAACTCTTAATCCTTTCTAGTAATGATGGTTTGGAAACCATTTGAATAATCATTGATGTTTCACCTTCCCTAGTTATTCCCATGTCCATCATCACTAGATCCAAGAAAATTGGATCCCTTTAAATTCTCATCACATTCAAAACTCCATGGTCTTTTCTGCTCAAAGCATCTGCCACCTTGTTTGCCTTCCCCGGGTGGTAATGTATCGTGCAATCATAATCCTTGAGTAGTTCAAGCCGTCGCCTTTGCCTCATGTTGAGTTTTTTTTGTGTGAAAATATACTTCAAACTCTTGTGATCGGTATAAATCGCACATTTTTCACCATAGAGTTAATGTCTCCATATCATTAAAGCATTGATCATAGCTGCTAACTCAAGATCATGAGTATGATAGTTTTTCTCATGAATTTTTAGCTGTCGTGATGCATAGGCAGTGACCTTATCATTCTGCATAAGGACACAACCAAGTCCTTTCTTTGATGCATCACTATAAATAACAAACCCATCATTCCCCGATGGTAGAGTCAATACAGGGGCATTGACTAATCTTCTCTTTAGTTCATCAAAAAATTCTTCACACTCATTTGTCCAGACAAATTTAATCCCTTTACGTGTGAGCTTTGTCAATGGGTAAGCCAATCTGGCAAAATTCTGGATGAATCGTCGATAATAACCTGCTAAACCAATAAAGCTGTGTACCTCAGATATTCTTGTCGGTGCTGGCCATTCTTGGATTGCCTTGGTTTTATAAGGATCAACAGAAATTCCATACTTAGATACAATATGGCCAAGAAAAGAAATATCATGAAGGAAGAATTCACACTTGCTAAATTTCCCATATAATTCATGCCTTCTAAGAGTCTTAAGGATAATGCGTAAGTGATTTTCATGATCTTCGTGGCATTTGGAGTATACCAAGATATCATCAATAAATACCACTACAAAGTCATCAAGATATTCCTTGAAAACTCTATTCATTAGATCCATGAAAACAGAGAGTGCATTAGTCAATCCAAAAGGCATTACTGTAAACTCGTAATGCACGTACCTTGTTTGAAAAGCTGTCTTTGGAACGTCTTCCTTCTTCACACACAACTGATGGAATACAGACCGAAGGTCAATCTTTGAAAAGTATTGAGCTCCATGCAGTTGGTCAAACAAATCATCAATACGAGGTAGGGGATACTTGTTCTTTATTGTTATAGCATTGATCTCCCTATAGTCAATGCACAACCTCATAGATCCATATTTCTTCTTAACAAAAAGAACAGGGGCTCCCCTTGGAGAAACACTAGGGCGAATAAATCCCTTTTTACTCAATTCCTCTAGTTGTATCTTTAGTTCAACTAATTCCACAATGGCCATTCTATAAGGGGTCTTCGATATGGGCCTTGATCGAGGAATTAAATAAATGGAAAACTCAACTTCTCGTTCTGGAGGATGTCCAGGTAAATCTTCCGGAAACACATCAACATATTCTCTCACAATAGGTACATCCTCTATTTGAATATTATGTTCCTCATCCTCAGTAATTTCCTTCTCTTCCTCCCCAATAATTGAATTTAGTTGAGCTACTGGGGGTGGATCTAGATAAGAATTATGTGGCGACGATTCTGCTCTAAAGATAAGGTGTTCCTTATCATTATCACCAAGAATCGTAACCTCTTTCCTCTTAAAATAAATTTTTGCATCATGGTCCGAAAGCCAATCCATACCGAGGATTATATCAAATTCAATCATGGGTATGATGATGAGATCAGCAGGTAAAGAACATTTAGGTGCTCTAATGGGAACTAATCGACAAAACTTTGTTGCAACAATACTTCCCTTAGGGTTTTTGACTGACAACTCCCTTGTTAAATCAAATTGGAAATATCTAATTTTCATGGAAAACTGGGAAGATATGAAACAATGCGATGATCCAGAATCAAATAATGCATTTGCTAAACTTGAGGAAACCATTAAATTACCTGCCACCACGTCTTTCGGAGCTTCCACCTCAGCAGTAGTGATAGAATAATCCTGGCCTTGATCCCTTAGCCTCTTCTGAGGTAAGTTCCCCTAATGCTTAGGACATTCATTTGCATAATTTCCCTTCTCTCTACAATTATAACATTCCACGTTGACAGCCACTTTCTTTCCCTTGCATTCATGAGCATGGTGGCCTTTTTCACCACACTTGTAACATACTCCTTTTCCTTTTAGACAGGCACCAGGGTGATTTCTACCACAATTATCACAGGGTGAAAATTCCTTTCTACCCTTCTTCCCTGTTTCCTTATTTCCTTTCCCAGAGTTTTCAGCGGATCTCTTCTTATCTTGCTTTGATTTAAAGTCATAAGACTTAGAGAATTCCTTTTCTGTCTTGATAGCACACGAGACAATACCTTCGTATGAAGAGAAGGTTTGTGATACTATAGCTCGACGGAGAAATGGTTTTAACCCATCAAAGAAACGATCAGTCTTACTTCTTGGGTTACGTATGTAATCTGCAGCATACCTCGCTAACCTTGTAAAGTTAGCCTCATACTTTGCGACATTCTTATCCTCCTTCTGCCTCAGACTCAGAAATTGCCTTTCCATATCCGCTCGATGGTCTCGAGGAACGTATTTTTCTAAGAAGAGATCTTTGAAATCCTTCCATTCCATGTTTGTTAATTCATCATCTTCCTTTGTGTTTTGAATTAGTGACCACCATTGATCGGCATCTCCAGTGAGGCGGTAAACTGCCATGACAACTTTCTCCCTTTCACTACTCCCCAAGGAATGGAATATTTTCTCTACGGAATTTATCCATTGCTCTGCTACTATAGGATTTTTACTCTCATTGAAGGTTGGTGGTTGTTTCCTCATGAAACGGTCTAGCATTGATCCTTCTCGTTGCGGATCAGGGTGCTCCATACGAGTAAGGTTATTATTCATAACCTACATGAGTTGTCCCAGTACGGTGAGAAGCTGATCAGCACCAGTTGTATCACTAGCTCCACCATAATTATCTTGAGCAGGAGGGAAATTCCTACACGGAGTGCGTGCATTGATACAGTTTCCATTCCTTCCACTAGGCGCCATTTCTAAATAATGGCATAAACTGGATTAGTTTATGAATAAAAATACATAATTCCATACTTGTAAAACACTTAACATAAATTGAACTAATTATGGATATAATCCATAATTATAAAAATGTTTTCTTTGAGGAAGTATATACTCGTAACCAATCATAGTGGTTTGTAAAGAAAATGGGAATTATCCTAAGCATATCCCCCGGGAGTGTCGTAACCAAGAGTGCAGCAAGGCCTGTTGTCGTGCACCAGTTCCCGTTCGAGTCTAGCTAAAAGCAGTGTTTTCGGGTTTTACCCCTAGGTACATCTGTGCTAGAGCCGCCTCTACCTGCTCGTATCCAGACAGGGATGTATTGCTCGGAAAACTCACAAAATATATACAATACCAAAATTTTTAGGAAGTTATTCTATACTAATCCTCAAAGTTCATCTTAGGTCTACATGCTCTAATCATAGTTTGTCTAAATCTAGATTCCAAGGTTTGTACTAAACTTCCTCTGATACCAACTGTAACGCCCCGGCCCCAGCTACCCAGAGTCGGTGCATCACTTCGTAACATTGGCATGATCACAAAAGATCAAGTCTCTAAAGACCGATTAGTTTAGTAGCCTTGGAAACACTAGATACATTCATAAACATTACATTACATCATAAAAATGAAAACTAAAATAACATGGTCTCCCTAGTCCACACTCATATCCTCACTGACTATTCTTGCAAGTCAGTCATAATACACCTCTTCACATCCTGGGAAAAATAAAACATTGAAAGGGGTGAGCTCAGATGCTCAGTAAGGATAACAATAATGCGGAAGCTTTCATAAATAAACATTAACATTTAAGGCAATGTATAACTAAAACAAAAGCTTTTTAAACATGAACTTCAACATAATATGGAAAAAATAAAATTAAATAATTCCATTTACTTAGTCACATGGATATTCTACTAGTCGAATAATCACATGCAATATCAATAACCACTTTCATAATGAGGGAATGTATAATGCCAGACATTCTGAAACATTTTGTCAAGGCCTTGGCCAAGACATATAAAATGATTAATGCCTCATCCAAAACCATAAATCAAATTGGGAAAGGGCCTCGGCCAATTCCACGTCTAGTTGTCTCATGAGACCTACCGATGCATCGAGGAGTTATAGCGGGCTCCACCTGTCACATATTAAGTCCAATACATTCCTCATATGAATAGGTTTAAACATAACATAAATATTCATTTTATAACTAGCATACGAAATGTCAACAATTTCTCCATAAACTATGGATGGTATAAAAATAACACATCCACAGTCAAATATTTCACAAAATGTTCAATGGAAGTTTTGTATCATAAATCAATTTCAATTAAACTTAAAACCCATCAAAGGATATTGACATGGATGAAATCAAATCTATTTGAGAGAAATATCTATCCTTTTTGAAATCATTTAAAAGTCCCATAATTATAAAATAATACATTTACTTTGACAATATTCTTATAAGCTTGTTAGGGAAGCTTCAACGAAGATATAATGGCGGAAAATAGCTGCACCCGCTGTATAAGTAAAAAAAACATTCTTACCTTAAATTTGACAGAAAGGTCAAAAAGTACATTATTCGGAAAACGACGGTAAGATTACTTTCAAAAACGTATAAGGGTATAAATGACTTTAACCCATTTTCCCATTAATCGTAAAAATGTTTTTAAAGTCATTTTTATGAAACATGGATGTTGATGATAACGAGGTCCCAGTAGATAATTATGTATAAACAACCTTGGATAATGAAGAGGTTGTGAAATAAACCATAACCTTGTACTTTTCCTTGGTTGGGGTAGGTTAAACTCCTGTATAATGGTGAAATAATTGTTATTAAATTATAAAAGAATCATATACATTCATATGATATCAGATATGATCTTTTAACATTGCTTTGTTATCAATATCTTAGATTTATCGTTGTTTCGGGTGTTAACATACTCATTTTCGTAAGTCGTGTTTTCATGGATAGGTTGTATCTTATTCATATCCAGAATGATATCATGTCCTTAAACATTATTTTTAGATCATCAAATGATAATTATACTTGAATGGATATGACGGAGAATGAATCTCATCGCGTTCGTGGAGACGGTAGTCCGTACGTACGCACGAGCGACAATATCATTATTTTGATATTAAAATAATATATAATTGGATAGTATATCATATATACAGAATCATTATCATGTTATATTTATTATTTACATGAATTACATATCATTATTATACCCATCTATATAATAATATATTGAATAACAATTACACCACGACGTGGAGACGGCAAGCCGTACGCACGCACATATGGTGATATGTCATTCAAATGATGGTTAGAAAAATGATTATGGTTGTTCCATATTTATAATAACATCACATTATATAGAATATACTGGAGTTATAATTTTAGAATTGAAATAATAAACACAGAGGGAGTGGAAGAAGAAAGAAACTTGAAAGAGGGTGATGAAAACGTTACCTCTTCTTCGGGTTCTTCCTTTTGATTTGATCAAAAGGACTCCTTAGGATGGCTTTATGACTAAAGTAAATCTTCTAGGATGAAGGGAGAGAAGTTGGTAGAGTATTTGGGAAGAGGTTGGCCGAACCAAAAGGCTTGAATGTGTGAATAAGGTGGAAGAGGTGGGGGCCTTTTATAATAGGAGAGGAGGGGCTCTTTTGGAAAGATTGAAATGTTACATTATTATACAATGATTTTCGGATTATAAAGGTCCCACACTAATATAATTCGTGGATAAGGTGATAAGGGTTCGAAATCTACCCATACAATAGTCTTTGGACAAGTGTACGCCTTGGATTTTACATTATCTTTTCATTTTATTAAAATCGTTAAATAATGAGGTCATCGCTGCATCATAATGTTTTCATAAATAATTTAATTTATTTAATGTCTAAAAATTATAAAAAAAATACTATGATGTAGGAAATCTTTTTATCTTTCTAATGAATATTTATAGTCAAAATTTCTACATGTATAACCCCACATAAAAACTGTTTTAGTAAAACAACTCATGTTTGTGTCATTTTAATTTTAACCTTAAATAAATATATATTAATGTCATTTTCCAACCAAAGTGGCTCCATGGGGTCCCCAAGTTGACCCAAGGGTTTTCTTGGACGGCCATGACTCATCCAATAGGAGTATGACAAGTGTCAAGCTCATCTCATATTATTAAAACATTATTTTTACCTTAAACTACACTAATTACCTCTAATCGCGATTAAGAACTTAAAAGTTACTATTCACCAAAAAATTCTTTTAATCTCATTGAACCACATTTTACTTCTTAATGATATCCATTTATGTCAGATTTTTGAAAATAAAATCACAGAAGTGGTAATATTTCATTTTAATGAAAAATCAGTTTTTAACAACCACTTAGTGGTTTCACTATTCATCAAAAATTGAAGTTTTCCAGAATAACGCCAAAATTTCACCCTAAGCTATAATTGATATTCCGAATTCAAAAATGATGTATATTTTACAAAATTCCAAACATATAAGATGCATTAATTAATTTTATAATTAATTCCCGCTGTTACAACAAATAGCGTGTTTTTAAGAAACAATTTATATCAAAAGATTGGCAATTGTTTATGTCCAATTTCAATGTTAAATTAATTCTAATCTCCACCATTGTATAAAATGGTAAAAATATATTCTAATTATACATTAAAACCACTAAATGGTATAATTTATCACTATAAATTATTTTGATTAAAAAAGTTGTTTTTAAGTATTTTTCACTATTCATAATAATTTAGAAGTTCTCAGAAAAATAGCAAAAATTCAACATAGGCTAATTTCAATATTCCAAATCCAAAAATGAAGTCCATTTTGATAAATAAAATTTATTAAATTTCAAAAAGTAGGTATTACTATTCACAACGGCTAGTTTAATTAGTTGTAGTGTGTGTTAGAGCTCGAGGTTGCGTACAACACACACTATTGCATTATTCGAAGGGAAACGTACTGTGGAAGCTTGGGGTGTTACATGAATTTTGGATATGACAACCTCATGAAATGAACTCAAGAAATGTGTTAGAATGGTGGTCTTGTGGCCTAACCCATGAGAGAGTAGGGATTGCTAAACTCTTTTTATTACTCGATGCTCATTACTATCATGAATCTTATGGAGTACATGAGGTGACCTTGTAGTTGATTCTATTTGATAGCTCTATTATGAAAAAATTTCCTTTAGGGAGAATAATAATGTATGGTTTAGTTTCATGGCTTCTTTGTATGTTCATTACCACTCAAAATATAATGGTTTTTTATAATAATCAATTAGTAATAATATGGTATTCTTTCATAGTTTATGTTAGTATAATATAAATTATTCAAAACATATAACAAGAAGATACAATGAATTTAACTATTATTTACATTTCCACATTAGTGTTTCCCCCATGATAAGTTGTCACACCATAAACTATAGGAAATGATACATGGGTACAGAAGAAGACATTCTGTATTTCAGGTATATTTTTTTGATGATCGAGATTGATAAATAAGAAGGATACATCTTTACAAGTTATGAGATTTGGAAATGGTTAGTATTATATTTGGATGTATACCCAATTTTTACTTTATTAATTATTTTATTTTCTATCTGTTATTTTTAAGTGGGTGATCTGCATCCCATATTCTGGTATGGTTACTTGATTCTATTGTATCCAATTTATTCACTGTATAATGTTTTTAAAATTTATATATACAATTATTGTCTACTTTTACAATATTGGATATTTATGTATTATTTTGAACATTTACTAAGGGCTCTATCTCTACATGATCCACTTTAGACCCTCACAACATGATTTTATCCTCTACCATATGGGGATGCTTGTAAAAGCGGATGTCTCACAATTTCTTGGACGTAATGAGTATGTTAATTGTGTTACAAATATTAATAATAGTTTTATTGTAATAATTATTTTAATTTTCAGTAGATATAATATATAATAATTTGCAATATATGTGATGAAACTCTTTCTAGTGCATTAAAAACATGTTTCGTGAGTGAGGTCAAGACCTAAAGATAATTTTATTCATGTTCATCTATTGTTATATAATAGCTATATGATTTCAACTCATGAGAAACAATTATAAAATTGTTAAGGTCATTATGTCATATTAATTTGACTCGTGGAATTATTGTTACGATATTCCACATGAATAATATTTTTCATATATGTTTCACCTAAAATTTGTGATTCATTTGTTGTGATTGAATTTAAAATGGTGGACTAATTTAATTTATTATCAATAGATATTATTTTGATTAAAAATATGTATTATTTATAAAATTATATTCATCAGAACACCTTTTTAGGTATACATCTTTTAATTTGTTCTTGAGAGACTACAATTTTGAGTTCCATATTAATGAAGGTGGTGGATATGATGAAGTCGACATAAAAGAAGCCCATTTATGAAGAGAATGTGTATTGAAAATACTTTGGTCACCATCATAAATTAATTTACTTATTGATGAATTTTGTTATGGTATCCATTTTATGGATTTGAATTATTATTATTCCCTCAATAACCTGTATAGTGTTATCCATATTCCACTCAATGGAATTATTTTTAGCCAATCATAGCATATTTAAGCATAACATGGATAGTGTACTAGTGATTCTGTCATTGAATACCATTGGATATTCCCATATATGTCATTTTTTGAGTTGGTAAACAAGGATACACAATTATATTTGTTTTGTTGAAAATTGTTTTTTCCACAGATATGTGAATCATTTACTAGTGATTTAATGTCACATTATTCTTAAGATTAACATGTATGGTAATGTCTATGTGTGATTGGATAGTAAACTTTTATGTTTTATGGGTGTAAATCATTAATTGAAATACATTTTCATGGAATCACCATTATATGTAATTTATAAATATATTTTTAGTTTTCTTACATTATATTAGTATAGATAAAATTTATTGATGGTACTCATGATGAATGTTTTTTTGTTGAAAATGGACATTTAGGAACCAAAAAATGATGGTTTTGTGTGTTATTATAGAATTATGTTGTGAATGAATCAATATGATAATTTCTATTTATGAGATACTAGGAGTAAATTAAATTACTAATATATCCATATATTAAGGATATTCACATTTATAAATGGAGTTCATAGGGTTCTCAAGATAGGGGGATTTTGCATATTATTTTGTGTGGTGGTTAAGTGGAATGTGAGTCTGGATTGAAGATAGATGAATCATGTGATTCAACCATATGAGAACATGGAGTTTTTACAGAGAATTTATATTAAATAATTGGTAAATGATAATTAATTTAATGGTTATGGAAAAGGTTTGTTTATATAATGTTATTAGATAACTGAAAAATTTTGTTCAGTATCAACCTTGATTGTAGTAACCAAAATGTAATGTGTGTGGCTCATAGGGAATAATATAATATTTTTTTATGTGTTTAGTTATTTTTAGGGGTGGTTGATGACAATATTGAAATATCATGGTACAATTGTACAATTATCTTCTGATTATACATAATAAAGATGTCATGGATGGTGGTGATGTATGCAATAAGGGGATGGTTCCCATCTTATTCAGAAGTTATAACCCATGAATATTTTAATAAATGGAATATCATAATTTTTTTATTAATTAATAAATTACATGAAAAAAATATCTATAATTCATGTCTATTTAGTACATGGTGTATCACATGGTAATCTAGTGTGAACAGATGGTTACTGTTATTCATTCTGTTCGGTGAGGGACTATCCATCATCTTGTTGAATGATCAATTAAGTAAAATTATAATTTTATGTATACTTATATGGATGTGAGAATATATCTAGAATAATTTTTATTGATTCTCTCTTAGAAAGGGTAGTGTTCATGCATATTCCTGGTCTTTAGAAGGTTCTAGTTACTCCAAATATCGTTCTGTTGTGGACTCAAGAGATTTTGGTTCTATGATAAATGTCATATGTTTTTTCTATTTTATCAATTATTGAAATATATAATTAACATATATTTTGTGTTTCTTTAGTTCATGGTTGGGACAATTTCACAATAACATGTTATTAATGAACCAAAAAAGTAAACTCTGTCAATGATGGTTTAGACATTGTTTATTATTTTTATTGATCCAATGATAAAAATGGGTCATATGGTATCGAGATGGATGGATTTAAGGAGTTTTAAATATTTGAAAATACACCTTTTAAGTATTTAATTTGTAAAACTATTTACTGGTGTCCCATGTGGTGATGATTGTGGTTCTTTATAACAAAATCAATCTCTTCGTATCATGCAACATAACATTATTTTTGAATTGGATGGAATTTTTTTAGAATATTTTCGTAAATGAAGGATATGTTCGGTTGATAATGACTAAATAATAAATTTTGGAACCTGGAATTGTCATTCGGAATCAACTTGTATTCTGTATTTTGTAATAGACATAACATGATGGAATTACAAAAAACCAGTCATGTAGTTGGACTATGAGAATTTTTTCCACATATAGATTATAATGGACTGTGGAAGCATAATTACTTAATAATAATTTATTGAAAACCAAAGAGTATTGAATAAAATGTATGATGTGGTCACGCATTTGATTATTGAAGACAATGAGATTTTGGGTCATTATTTTGTGTTCGTTCATTGATTCTCACTAGAAATGAAAAATGGGAATTAAAGAACAAGAAGAATGTTGGGTTATAGAGAAGGAATTCAATGATGTAATGATGATAACTCCATATGGAAGATTATTGAGGAGTAAAATAAGCATTGATTCAAGTGATATCCTAACTTCTTGAAATTGATAGATTTTCTTATGGGGATATCATAACAAAAAATGTCATTAAAGGTTATAAATAATGAAGGAAATTTTATATAACCTTTTATAGTATAAATAATTCTTGTGACCAGGTGATGAATTGAAATTCGTCATGATTAATCATATTATTGTGTATATTTTGAGTTAATTGAATATTTTTTTAGTGATTATAGATTGTGGTTTTAGTAGTGGATTCTCATATAAGCATGGGCTACATCAAAATCCTCCATCTTTTTAGTGAGTATATAAGTATCCCTACAACATAGCGGGACTAACCGACCAAATAGGGATATTACACCTAATGAATGGTATTCCACCAACTTTCTACTGGGCCCAAATTTTTCTGTCTATTAGGAGTACAATGTTGTTTTAATTTTGTGGTCCTTTTTATTTTATTGTTCACCAAACCACCTCTTATTATACCTACCATGAATAGATGATTTATGGTCATTCCATATTATCACAATTCTCTCCTATGATTATATTTTACCTTTTTCAAATTTTGATCAAGGAGAAAACTATTGGAGAATAATGGATAGAATATAATATCCCGTGATTCTCATAAAAAGATAGTACATGTGTTTTGATGGATATTTATTATATTACACAAACACACACATGAGTAATGTAATAATTTAGTGACTTTCGAGACTATGTACACAATATTCTATTTCTTTTCAAATATAATAAATGGATCCCTTAAATTTATTCCCATATAGGACTCTTCATAGAAATACCATAAGTAAAACCATTATTCATTACCTGATAAAAGGAAACATTACAATGGGTGAGACTATATTTTAAATTGGTGTAAACCTAGGAGATTGGTAATAAAAAATGTGTATAATGGTATGATAACATGAGAAAAAATTGGAAAACCACATCCATCATATCAAAGATCATTATCTTTAGGAATATAAAAATGTTTTATTGTTCATAAGGAAATAATTGAATGTTAGAAATTATAGAATAAAATTATCATAAGACATAGAGGTTTGGAATATACATAACAATAGAAAATAATATTTAGTGGATAACCACCAATACACTCATAAGAAGATAGTCTTGTGATTACCACCTTTGTACCTTCGTTAATATTTTTAAAACATCATGTAGACACTCTTTGGGGATTGGGATAACCTCTTGTGTATCCTCCATCAGGCATGGGGTAAACTACAGTGGATCCTCAGTTGGTCTTAGGATAACATCGTTTTTACCATTTTAGATCATATCACATCAATCATTACACAATTAATTGTATAAAGATATACCTCTAACCCATCACATTTTTCAATTATTATACCTTTCATGCACAATCTTAAAAAACATCTTCATTTAAGAAAACATGAAATGATACGGTTTTCATAATAATTTTATCATAGAAAAATCAATCTAAATGAAACATCTTCATAATAATAATTTTTATTCATCATAAAATATCCATAGGAAAAAATTGTTGGTTTAAAAAGAATTATATCATAGTATAACCCATGGAAAACGAAGTTATTTTCTTAAGAAATCAACCATAGTATTACCCATGTAAAATGAAATGGGTTTCATAATATTTCTATAGTGGTATATGCCTTTAAAACATAAGGATGTTTCATTAGAATTCAATCACGATATATCCCATGTAAAATGAATTCGGTTCCATAATAATTCCATTAGGTTATAAATCATGGAAGAATAAGTGGGTTTTATATAAATTTTATATTGGTATAATCTATGTATAAATATGTAGGTTTCGTAAGAATATGAGCTTTGTATAATTATTAAATGGGAAAAAGGTTTCATAATATTCATTTCATCAGATACATAAACCATTCAAAGAATTAATATGAAAGTAATTATTGGACTATATCCAAAAAAATATAAAAATTAATATCATTGCATGTCATCTTATATGGATAATGATAATGAAAATACATTTTGATGAATTCTTTATGAAAGTAACATTTCATTGATAATAAAGTTTTAAAACTTATAAACTAGATTTTTTTAAATACTCTTCATTGAAATACTATTTCCAAAAAATGAGAGGTTTACAAATCATTTATCACATATTTTGTGGGTACTATAATTTCCCATTTGAAAAATCATTATGAGACTTTAAAATTTTAAAAAAAATTATTTAAAATAACCTTCAAATGATATAAAGGATTTATTAAAATAAATTTAAAAAATTTCAGGATGAAAATATAATTTCTTATTTGAAAAAAATTAATATCTAAAAAAGTATGAAAATAATTTTTTTAAAAAATCAAATATTATAATAGAATATTTTCAAATAATAGAATACATTTCTTGATAAAAAAATAAATTCCTCATTTCAAATAAATTTTTTAGTCATTAATTTTTTTAAATATATTTCATTGAAATTAATCCATGAAAAAATATAATGTATTATAATAATAAAATAATTTTCATGATGATGGATATTATACTCATGTCATGCATCTAAAAATTATTCCTTTCATATTTTGATTAAATGAAAATATGGTATTCTTTTGAAAAAGATAGACTGATTCATTTGAAATTTTCCCGAACAATGTTCAATAATGGGTTAAATTTACATTAATAAATCATTTTAATAATGCTAAAAATATATTTAGAAAAAATGATATTAGATGAAAATTTTTTTCGACTGATTAGAAAAATAAATAATATTTTTAATAAACACGTTATTTTTTACACTTGAGTACATAAAATGGTGAAAATGAATAGAAAACATGTATTATATTGAAATAAACATAGGGAATGACATTTCAAGATATTCATGATTTATAGATCATAATATTTCACCAAAAGGATCATAATCATAATCAATCATGATAAATGATGAGTTTCTAACATAAAAATCATATCAAATTAGTAACCTCGAATCATATTACCCATGAAAGAATATTATTAAATGAAACATATAATATAATTGAAAGAAATATATTAATTATATAACATATCAATAAGGTTTTATATACACCTCATTTATTATGATAAGTTCATAACATATCATAGGTCCCCATTAAGGAAATTTGGGAGAGATATCCCTTACCACTTGAGATGATTTTGAATTTTAATCTATATAACATCCTGGGTTAGTAGACACTAAACTGATGTCTCGATCCAGTTCACCAAAAGGCCTCAAGAATTTATTATCATATGATAGATACTATTGAAATACATCTGGGTTATATAGGAGATATATGAGGATAAAACAACCCCATATCAATGTTCATAACTAAATGAAAATAACTAAACATTATACACAAAAGAGAAATATGAAATATACTTATACTGAAATGAAAACATGATGTTACCATATTAATTTAATTAAGTCTCGAATAGAAGCGTCATACATACAACAATGGTCATACCAAAATAAAAATCACATATACAAAATAACTATATGAAAATAAATACAATATTCCCTACAACCAACATCGGGTCGTAACAGAGACCTTGTCTCCAGTTCCCTGTTAATCTATACTAGACCGGCCAGTCTAATCCATATGAGAAACTAACTCAATCCTAGAATCTGGAGAATTTGGACATAATTTTTTTAATTACAAGGTGGTGCACGTACATGGGGTGGGAAATAATTATTATTAGGCCAACAAAAATGGTGAACTGATAACTACTTCTATAAGGGAATTCTCATTAAATATGTTTATACATGTCGATTAATAATATAAAATAAATATAAATAAAAAAAATAAATCCATCGATAGGTCCAAGTCCTCGATCAAACATTCCCTCTTACAAAAAAATCCAGAGTCTCTAGGAGTATGAATATATAATCGTGCTTCCAAAATAACCTTTTGGATCTATTTCTATTATAGTTACAATCAAATATGGAAAATCATGTACAATTTATATAATAGTTGTTTCTACCATTATTCAAATACATGTTCTCATGGGCCCAACCATCATCTGACACTATTAACCAGAGCACATCTATCCCAACTGCCACATAGAGGAGCAAAAAATTATACAACATCAATCAAAAAATAATACCATATTAGATTACAAAATTCCTTGTGAATAGGTCAAAAACTATATCCCATGTCAATTTACGAATTCTAGTAGAATGAATGTGGAATACAAATAGTTGAAGCGGAGTATCACACCACCAATCATCTTAGCTGGTATACAATAAAATCTCATCAAATTTGTTTGGATCCTAAACAACAATGTATAGTACCAGATTTCCGATTCTCTGAACAAAACCTAATCTATAGAAAAAAATCCATGTCGAAGACCCTAGTCCAACAAAAATCCATATATGAAAATGGTGGTTCCATATCATATTCCTAGAATAACCCAAGGATAATGAGACTCCATCCAAAATACAATATCACATGGAATGTAATAATTTCATAGAGCAGTGGTAGGCATTTTATCCATGAGGTATACTATTAGTGTCTACCGACATAGTATAAAACAGGTTTAGTTGTATACATATTATTTCATGAAAATTAATCCATGACCACACCACATATAGATTACATCCCAACACTATACTCATTAATATCAATGTTCTCAGATCCCTTATAGAGAACTGAAACCATAATCATATATCAGTACTGATATAGATTCTTGGTCCAAAAATATCTACCATAGATATCTGGAACCATACCCATGGATCTTATATCCAACTCACTCAGCTACCACAACCATTACAATTAAATCTGGTTATGGAGCATGTCATATTAACAATATCATAACCACCATGCGATCATAGTCAATGTGTTGATATTAGAAGTCAAAACATATCAAGGGATAAAAAATGGCTATCTAGTCCATCAATGTCTTTGCCTATTCCATTTATAAATCATTTTAGGTCCGAAGGGAACACTCAAACGAATTTAATCAAGAACATGCACCATTTCATGGGTTTCCTAACAATTGGTCTGTCACTTGGCCCTCCAAATCCACATGTAATAGAGGCATTACTCAAAATCCTCCGAACTAGCACTCGATCCGAAAAATCCCCTCAAACTTTATTGAAACAAACAAAATCTATGTCTAATCTATATCATAAGAAACATCCTAATGTCATCATTAGTGGAATGTATCCTATCAATGATAAAACAAATAAATAAAGGAAATCCAAATGAAACTCATTCCCTACGACGTTCTAAATATCCAACCAAAACATATATTGTCCATTAAAATTAACCATACAACTAATTTAATCCTCAAATTACTCTTTGAATCAAATAAGCACCATAATGAAACCCCCTATAAAAACCCTATTATATAATCCAATCCCAAAGGATCTAACCACCTTGTTCCTCAAACATAGTGTCTAATCATCAACTTCACTAATCTTGAAGAAACGGTAACGATATGTTGGAAAAAAACTTGGTCACCACATTTATACTATTAGATCCCACCTTCCTAGAACCATCCATGGAGACTCAAACAACTCCCCATAGAAAACTCCAGCTATGACAATCACTGAGCTCACAACCCTCACCTTGGCCTCCCTTATCATAACCTAGCCCGATGGGGGAATCTGAACCTAACACTCCATGAAACCCTACTAAAAAAACTATCATGGTAAAAAAATAATACATATGACCTCTAGAGTTTGAAAGGATCCATCTATTTTGATATGAATGGGAAAAACATAAAATGGACTACTGTCATGACCAAATATGACTTATATGGAACATAACACCCAACAAAACCATGAAGTAAAAAATATAGGGTTTGTGATTTTGACTATATAGTGTGTACTTTTAAATAATCAAATGTCTATGTAAAATAACATTGCGTGAGAAACATGTGTTCTTATTCTGTACAACTACTTGGAATGTACACTATGTACATGGTGAGTACATTCCAAATATCATTTTCTCATGTACGTTTTAACATGGCTAGACAAATGTCCATGTACAAATACATATTGTGTACTCAAATTACATTGCATGTACTTCTATAATGTCCACCAATGTCTCACTATCAAGAATCTCATCGAATGTCCACATAATCTAATATTATATTGTAATATTTAAAATCACACACTATTAAGTCTACAACTTGGTGATACAACATTACCATAATCATACATGAAACACCTCAGGTCTATGTAGGCCTAGAGTCAAAACCAAGTCAAATGACACATTCTGATAGTAAAAGAGATAAAAATCAACCGAAACCCATAAAATTGAAAAAATATATTTTTTGATCGAAGATATGAAAATATAAAACCATAAATTAAATAATTCTTAACATCAATTCAAATCCCAAGTAACCTATAAATCATACTAGATCTATTGTTCATGACGTAGAATCCATGTATCCCTCCCTAAAAATAACACATATATATATACTATATACCATTCCACAAATAGTTAAATAATAGGAAACTAACTAATATAATAGAACAATGCAACATCCTGGCCTGGCAGCCACTAAACTAGTGCCCCGAGCTAGTTCGCCAAAGGAAATTTAGTTCCCTTACTCATATGTTAAACATTGTAGACTAAAAATAGTGGTGTATGGTGTATCTGACTGGATAATATACAAACATATCAAATTTCACAAATTATTCTAAATTAACCAGCATCATACACAATATGGAAAGTTTAAAAATATTTAATTTGAAAATAAATCTTTTTGTAATAAAATGAAATACAGCAAGGCCCAAAGAGTCATGTCATACAATCAAAAATGATCAGCCACTAGCTATCACATATAAAAAATAAACAGTTGAAAATAAATAATCCATACATTAATACTAACTACTAGCCATAACACATGCCTAGTCCCCAATACCCTATCAAGAAGCTCTACTCCGACTAGTTAACTCCACATGTACATCCTTCTAAACAATTAAATATGAGTCCTCATATCGATCCATCCTAAATCTATAATCAAATTTGATGAATACATAATGACTATATGAACAATGAGGTGAATGTACATGAGTTGATAAATAAATCTCAGTAGCACTCCCCCAATGGTTACTGCTACCACAAGTGCATGTATATAAAATATGCTTATCCTTAGTGAAATATATCCAAAAGTAAATATAAATAATAAACATTAATCATTATGTTTGAGATCTCGATCGACCATACATTCCTCAGCCAATTCCAGAGTCTCCAAGAAAATGTCTCTATGACTGTCCATCCCCAATAAAATATTGGATCAATTTCAATACCAGTTGAAATAAAATCTAAAAACCGAGGGAAAACATCCTACAAATATTATATCATCCCTGATAAATATCCAATTCATTCCATATCAACTCATCATGACACCAACCATCATCTCATAATCGGCACCTTAAAAATTCTGTATTAGTTACCACATAATGGAACTACAATGATTGAACCATCATCCTAAAAAAAATTCGATTTATCATTACATAAATTCTATTGCATTAGTCCAAGTCTATTCTCCATATCAAATTATTAAATCCCAGGGCACATGTCTGGAATCTAATCAATGGATGAAGATAATAAATCTTCCATCCATCCAAACTAGAATACAATCAAATCATATAGAATCATTGTATGAAATAAAAAAAATTTAAAATACATGTTTCTAATGCCTTTTTATGACACCTAATTTGTTTCATATATTCTATGCTAGAAATCCTCCGTCTAGTATTATTCTATGTAAAACATTGATGGTTCCTAGAGAATCAGTATGGCCCAACCCATGGAGATAGAGCCCTAGTACTACAACTATTTATACAAATCATGTCATCATTTAACATAGTTTCATTCTAGATCACTGTACCTGATTTATAAAATTAGGTTCTAGAGGATCTTTTTAACAAAATAACAATTATATACTTCTAGTGACTGAAACTGCAGTCTAGAACCACACCACAATCATGTGATGCCACATCTCAATAATCACAATTATTAAATAATTTTTCTGGATCCTCCTACCAACACTCAACCCATAGACAAACTATTTGTACCAATATTGTTCCCCAATATATAAATCATAGTCATGAATATCCATATCCATTCTTGTCAATATTCTCTCAAAATCTATCATAAATCAAACTCAAAACAATTAAACATGGTTCTAGAGTTTGGAAACACTGAAATATCATTATTTCCTCATAAACATAAGATTTATCTTGACATCAACTAAAACAATTTTGGGGGATTCTATAAATGACTATCTCAAGCATCAAAATATCATCCCCATCAGCTAATACTATATCTCAAGCCCAAAGGATACACCTATAACATGTCTTATGAATCACACAGACCCAGTCAGGGTTTTGCTATTAATAGGGCATGCACCTGTCTTTCTAAATCCACACATAGCCAATTATGCTCTATCAATCCTCATAAATACCACTTGAAAAAATACACCCCTCCAAATATATGGCTTATCCAAACACTTTTTGTATGAAATATGATACGAAACATCATCCAACATCCCTAATTAGCCTCCAAATGATCCTTGATCGATAACATTACAACAAGGAAATCTTGAAGATACTTGTGCCTTGAAACATTAAATGTATCCAACCATGATAGCCAAACAATAGATAACTGAAAACCGTACCACTAAAGTATCCTTAAAGACTCCATATGACATTAATAATGATAATAATTCTATAGGAACATAAATTCCATCATATGATGTAAATCATTTCCAAAGGCTCCAACAACTCTAATCTTGAATAATATGGTCTAACCGACAACTAATATAACCTTGAGAAATGGGTCCTTGTCCAAATGGAGAAATAATGATCTCCCCAAAGATAATACTCGATCCAAACAACTGATATATATCTATGGAGCATAAAACAAGTCAACATGTAACATAAATGCATGGCCAATCACCATGACCACAACCCTCACCCAGTACTCCTAATTCACTAATGAACCCAGTGAAGGATTATATACCTATAACTCATTAAAATCCTCCAGTTAAACACTATGGGTCCAAAACCTACCATAATACCTCTATATGATGAAAGTATACAACCATTTCGATCTACTAAAGAAAAAAAAATTGACAACACTTGCACTGAAATATGACATCTAGGTCACGAAATACCTCAAACATCCATTATGGGAATGTATAGGGTGTTCACATTTGAATACAATACATGTACTTTAAACTCTTCCCATGATCATTTATATAAATATGGTAATATAAACATTGGATTTTCTTTTGTACATCTACATGGAGTTTTCACAATATAAAAGGCATATAATTTACACAAATCATCTATCTATGGTGTTTTATCACATTGTCAAACACATGGTTACTTAGTAATACACAATGAATTCTTAAATTTCATGGTGTAAAATTAATGTAGACTTACTTTACGTCTAATAATTCCATTTTCTCCAAATGGGAAGAACTCATGCCCTGTGTTCTTAGAACCTCATGCTGTGTAGTTGGGGTTTCCAAAAAAGAAACACCTAAAAACCCCAAAAAACACCTACTTCAAAAAAATAATATTTTATCGGCCCCTATGTGGACCATAGAATCCATTATAAGAGTATAAATCATAAAACAAAATTTTGGGATTGTGTCATAATTCTCAAAAAATGACCTACATAACTGAATTAATGCGGAATGGTTAGGTCCCAATCCACTCCCAGAAGCTACTCCAACGTGATCCATTGTCAATGAATTCCATTGGCTATGTTTTATGGAATCATCTCCACATTATCTTCATGATTCATCCATAACCCATAAGAAGGATCCCCCCTTCTTCTGTGAGAATGACCCACAAATTTGGGGGACATTTTATTAATTTTATTAATAAATTGTTTAACTAAATCATTAATAAGACTGTTAATACCAACCATGATTCCCAAAACCCCAAGATAATTTTTTCCTCAAGGAGTTAATACTCCCCATTCCAGAATCAATCATGGAGTCATAATGACAATATTTTTCTCTATTCCAAACATAATGTCTCACAACGAAAATATTATAATATATGCTTGAATTCCAAAACGTACAAAAATTAGTGTCACCAAAAACTCTATGAAAGATAAATCGTTAAATTTATATTTAAAAATAAATAATTTTTAGGTGAATAATCATGATATTAATTAATGGATGTTATATACACCACTCAAATTAAATATTCAGTTAATATGGAATGTGTATCATATAAGTAAAAAGTGAGATGAAAATCCCATACCGTATGTCTTGACATCCTTCAGAAATGTTAAAAACTCTTGTATAATAAATATAAGTTTATTAAAAACATACTTCAGAATCATAATAATATGTATCATATCAAATATGATTTTCTGATGACCTTTTAATACTCATCTTCAAAAAATATTTTTTAAATCACATTTCATATAATACTTACATTTTTTTTTCATGTGTGTTTTGATTTTTTTTTCATTATTGATATTTTTATAATAGTTTAATCATACAAATAAAGATTATGATGAAATAGGTATAATATATATTCAATATATATGTAATAACTAATATCTATTAATGTTATAAAATAAATTACAACTTTTATAGAGATGATAAAAATATGTACACATGAACATTGATTCCATTTTTCCGATGATATTATTGAATGAAAGATAAATAATATATTAGTATCATATAACAATTTTAATTTAATATAAATCACAAATTGTCTTCATAATGATCCTTATATACTCCATGATATTAAGGAATGAATGACATAGATTCATAAGGTGATATTCCTCCATATACACGAGGTACACTGTAATCTCATCATAGAAATTAATGTAAGAAGGTATATGTGATATAATAATTCAATAAGTATAATAATATCATAAATATAATATATTAATAGTTAATAAATAATTAAACTTGTCATTATAGTTGTTAATGGATAAATGAATGACATCAGTTTGCTATGGGGTAGTTCACTATACACATGAATGTGGACTTCGTAACACAGTTGATGGAAGGGAATATGGATTTAAGATATCGATTAACAAAATAAAATTTTAATAACATTAAGATATGGATTTTAATATATCATAATTTTTTAATATTAATTTATGGAGGTTGTAGAGGAAATAATATAAAAACACAATTAAGGACTTTATGTTTTCATTGGAAAAAATATTTTTGATTACACCAAACATCTAATTATTTTTGGATTAATGATAAATATAAGGAAAATAATTTTGAAATAGTAATTAAATTTATTTATATGGATTTTTAATGAATGAACCAATTTGTTATAATGGTTTTATGAGGGTATTATAGGTGGTTAGGATTTATATGTTAGGTAGCTGGAACACTATTAAGGACTAACAAAGATTAAGGCGTACCCACTTTATTTACAATAAAAAAGTCAACAATATGATTAATACACAAAAGGAGAAAATATAATTTCTATATATAGACATAAAATGGGTTATAAAACATAATTGGTCATTTTTTACCCTTATCACAGATGTTTAACCCCTAGAAAATCTATTTTTACCTTAACCGCGGTAAAATGAATATATTATCATTATTATTCATTATAATAAAAATTTAAATTTTTATTCCTAGATAATATAAACTATTGTTATTAAAAAAATGAATCCATATATAAAATTATATTCACATATTGTTAAATTTTATATTAATATTATTCCTAAAGATAGTATAAGAAAATAGGATTTCGATGTTGAAATGTTCATATGTTAAAAAAATTATATACCTATATGAAATAAATATGATTATAATGGCTGAAATGGATTATTCAATAAACATTTTAAGAGATTATTATTTTAAATACATCATAAAATACGTTTAATTTCTTTATTTTCATTAATAAAATTATAAAATAATAATAATAATGAGTATTTGTCACTGTTCATCAAAAATATTATCTTCTTAGAAAATTATAAAAAATAAAATTATTAAAATAATGGTGTTATTATTTAATAATATAAACATATTTTATCAAAAAAATTATAATTTATTCAAAAATTATTTTTAAAATAAGGTCTCAAAATTTGAAAATACTTATTCTTAGAAAGTTATAGTTTTTATGAGTGAAATTTGATTTATTCAAATATGTTGTCTACTTAACAAATAAGATGCATGATAAAATAATGATTTATTATAATATATATATATATATTAATAAAATCAATCATATATAGCGACTATTCTAATTTATTTATGTAAAAAACATTTTCTCTATAAAAATAGTTATTTTGGAAAAAAAAAATTTCAATTTTTTATATTTATATCTAATTAATAACTCACTGAAGAATTTGTAAGATCCCATATTTCAAATAAGGTGTGTTTTTGCTTAATAATTATTTTAATTCAATTATTTTTGTAAATTAATCATTTTAACATGTCCTTACGATGGCTTGGGGGTGTTCGGGGGGTTTGAGACATGAAAAAAGGGAAACATGGTGTGTTCTGGGAAGCCCACACTGTTTTCACATGGGGAGACTGTGTGGGAAGTGGTAATTCACATGGTTTGTTCATATATTGAAAAATCGTGTGAGAGGATGGTTCTGTGGGTAGTATCTTCTTCCCAGTTGGCGCATGGTTTGGAAAAACATGCGGGTAAACTGTGTATCATGGAAACATCATAAAAATTAAAAAAATGCCATTAAAGTATTTCTTATACCAATAGAGACATTAATCCTTTTCCCCCTCCATCCCATGTGATGACACAAAATCTACAAGAGATCCCAATGATCAATCCCGCTCATCATAGGGCTATTTGGAGTGCCATTGGTTGTAGATTGATGATTTGGTTAAGGCTAATCTTCCACTTTCTTTCCATTTTTGGTTTAGGGTTTCTATTTGTTCCCAATATCCATTCAAATCCCTCAAACCCTATTTTTTTTGAGACACAAGTTAACACTTCAAGGGTTAGTTGAATTGATATCTAAGGATTTAATTGAGAGGGTGTTCACCAACCGATTCAAGGTAGGTTGTCTACAAGTTATATCAATTGAGTTTTATGTGGATTTGTGTATTAGGGTTTTATTATTTCCCACTTTTGATGCGTTTGTGGTGACTTTGACATGATTTTATTTATAGGCTGTCTAAAGAACCCAATTAAACCCTCATGATTCTGGTGGGATTCCTGGAGGATGATGTGACCCATTTTGGGACCACCCAAGGGGTGTGCCGATATTCTCTTAAACTATTGCTTAAATAAGTAAGTGTAATGCTGTTGTGTGAGATCATAGATCCCATGATTAATTTGTTAATATTACTAAAGAATTTATAAATGTTTTTTTGTAATAAACATAGGTTTCTTAAATGGCCTAAGAGGTGTTTCGGTTGGAGTGGAAACAGGTTAAATGGATTAATGGGAAATTCCAGGGGATTAGCTTCATACATGAATGTGCTTAGTCAGATTGGAATGGGAAATGGGAAATTGGGAGGAAGGGTTAAGTAATATGTATAATTAATGTGTTAATGTATTGAGTCAAAATGATAATTTATAATTTATTGATATTTCTATGATGTTGTAAATGATGTTCGCAATGCTTGTTGTGATATTGTTGATTGTGGTAAATGATAAATAAGAATGTGCACGTTTCTTGGATGATAGAGGTATTGACATGAGGTTCTAGACCCACATGTATAGTGAAATGAGAATCAAGATTTGCCTCTAAATGAATGGTTTTGGGAAGGGTTCATAGTTTTATTCCCCTAATGTTTTAATTCCACCTGGACTAAGTCTTCATGGTGAGGATTATGAGATTTTCATAATGTGATTCCTAATGACATAAGGTTTGATTATATTCCCATATGCTTGAGAAAATTGAACATGACTAATCCATTTAACACAATAAAAAGGTTGAGAAATCATGAAATGCCTATGTATGGATCCCATACCCCATTAGTGTATAATTAAAAGGAACATAGCCTAGAATCGCCTATTGAACTGTTTGACATTAATTGTTATTATTAATCAATTTCATGCACTATCTTCTTTTTCCAGATGCATTTTAGACACCATTGGTGGTGGATTACTGAGTTACACTCACACCCTACTCAGGCCTCCATTGGGTACCTGAGTAGATTTAATGCTTGCTGGTTTGGATAAGAGCATGGGAGTTATGCTTGGGAGTTGATTTGGACATAGGACATGTTTTGGTGAGGTTCCAAATTTGGAGTTCGGACAATTTTGTGGATTCCCTTTTTTTCCATTTCATTTGAGGTTTTATTCACATGACACTATATCATGTAATGACATATTTACTATTGTATGTGATTGTACGCCATTTTTCGAATTGGTTATTATTGCAAGATATTGGTTGTTTCAAATTGTTTCAATTATATAAAATTATTATCTTTTTTGGATTAGTCACGTAATGAGGGTATAGTCTCCCTACATGACCTATTAGTGAAAAAAATCTAGTTGATAACCAATTTCATATGGAGAGGCATGCTTGAGGTCATGTTAAGACCCTTATCGGGGCACTGGTTTAGTGGTTCCTTGGTCGAGGATGTTACAAAGTGGAATCAGAGGTTTGTGAGAATTATTTTCAATAGCTGGTGAAGTGGCTGACTACCACACAGATTATGATCTTACCTGAACTAGGTAAGATGTACAACCTGTTCTGTGATGCATCTGGTGTTGACTTGGGGTAGTGTTGATGAAATATGATCAGATTTTAGATTATGGGTCTAGGTAGTTGAAACCACATTAATGGAATTACAAAACTCATGACAATGATATATTAGTTGAGGTTCATGCCTTGATGTTTTGGAGGGACTAAATATTGGGAAAAAATTTCACAGTGTTCAGAAACCATAGAAGTATAAAATAAATATTCTCATAGAGGGATTTGAATATTTGAAAGTGATGGTGGATCGAGTACCTATAGTCCATTGATTTTCATTTGATGTATACAACAGAGAATGAGAATAGTGTCACCGATGATTTGAGTAGTAAGAATCTTAATAAGGTAGTTCATAAATATAGTTCAGAGCAGTTGATGATGGACTTCTCTGTGGAG
Source organism: Viscum album (assembly GCA_963277665.1). NCBI lineage: Eukaryota > Viridiplantae > Streptophyta > Magnoliopsida > Santalales > Viscaceae > Viscum > Viscum album. The sequence goes on along the minus strand of OY728121.1, from coordinate 1,002,262,293 downwards.
ATGCCTTGGGAGGTATAGTATGGGAATGGGTAGATGGTCGTTGAATCTATAACAGTTAAATCGGATGATCTGTGTTAAAGAGAGTCTATTGGTGGATCCAAAATGTTTGGCTAGGAAGAAAAAAATTTTAAATGCGGGGAGTTACCTTATGGTTGGAATTTCTGTGTGGATGGAGTTTCATATGTCCATGGTTGTGTTGTTGTGTAGGTAGATGAATGAGAAGAGTTGATGAACGAGTTCCATGAATTGTAGTGGGCAGTGCATCCAGGCATGACTAATATGTACCATGATCTTCATAGGTTGAATTCGTGGTCAAGAATGAAGAAATAAGTTGTCAATTTTTTGGCACGATTCCTTACATGTTAGTAGGTGAATTCTAAACATCATCATCCAGGTTGGTTGTTCAGTAATTTCATATTCCTATGTTGAAGTGGAATGACGTCATGATGGATTTCAAGGTGGTTCTGCCTAGGAAACCTCATAAGAATGATGCGATTTGGGTGGTGGTAGATCTGCTGAAAAAAGTGGCTCATTTCATACTGATCCATGAGACCTATACACTTGACCAGTTGGGGGATTTGTATTTCTGAAAAATTGTGATGTTTTACGGTGTGTTGAGGACCATAGTTGTGTATCATGATCCGCAACTCACATCAACCATCTATAGGGTACTACAGAAGGCACTCTGTACCCAATTGTTTTGAGTATGAATTACCACCCAAAGAATTATTGGAAGTAACAGTGTATAATTCAGGTATTATAAGTCATGTTGAGAGCATGTGTTCTGGATTTTAGAGGTTTGTGGGAAAAGAAATTTTCAATTGTTGAGCATTTATACAACAACATCTTTCATTATACAGTTCAGATTGAACATTTTGAGGCACATTATGGGAGACCGTGTAGATCTCCATTTTATTGGATAGATGTTGAAGTGTCTTATCAATTAGGACCGAGCCTTGTGCAGGAGATATCAGAGACTATTTTTTTGAATCAAAATAGTATGAAAATTGATCAAAGTATGTAGAAGTCATATGCACATTTTCATTGTAGAAACCTTTAATTGGTGGTTGGTGATAGTGTTTTTCTTCCGGTGTCGCTAATGTTGTGAAACCATTTAATTCGGAAGCAGGGAAGTTGTTACCTAGAAATCTAGGTCAATTTGAGATTGTGGAATGAATCGGGAAGATGGAGTACTGATTGGAACTTCCATATAGGTATAATGGTGTGCATGATTGTCTCCATGATTAATAACTCCGACAGTATCAACTAGATCATTCTCATGTGATAAATGATGAGGAAGTCAAGCATAAGGATGGTGTGTCCTTTAAGGAGCTCCCGATACGTATTCTAGATCATAGTGAAAATGTTTTCTTGGGAATGGTTCTTCCATTGGTTTTTGTTCTAAAGCATCATGGAAACATTCAGGAGGAATCTTGGGAGCGGTAATCTGAAATGTAGGCATAGTGGCCCGATCTATTTACAACAGAAACTCAATGATGCTCAGGAAGAGTGGGTCTGGGATGACCCATTATTTGTTTGGTAGGTTCTCATATCCTAGATTCCATATAATATTTTTTCATATGTTTAACTTTAACTCATTCCTTTAGGTCAATTATGCATTTTCACAATTCCATATGAAGGCTTTGAGGTGTTCAGGGGGTTCGAGACACGAAAAAGGGGGAAACTGGGGTGTTCTTGGAAGTCTGCATAGTTTTTTTAGGGTTTAGAAAATAGTGTGATGGGAGATCCTATAGGAAATGGAAAATTGTACAGTTTTCACATGGTCTGGGAAACCGTGTGAGATTAATGGTATTTGTTATGTACCCATGCCACGGTTTGCACACAATTTGTAAAACTATGCGGGTAAACCAGGCATCCTCAAAACATCAAAACAATTTAGAAAATGCCATTACGAGATTTCTTATATTGCTTGGTATTTTCCATCATTATTCCTTATATATACATATTGACGCCCCAAATTCTCCATTATCTCCAAAGGATCAATCTCTCTCATATTAGCGACGTTTGGAGTTCCATTGGTTTGTTGATCAAAGATTCGGTTATTGCTAATATCCCTCTTGTTTTTCTTTTCGATTTAGGGTTTCTATTTCTTCCCAACATCCAACATATTCAATATAACCCTAATGTTTTGTTATACATATGTTATATCTTAAATGGTGGTTATAATTGAGATTTAGGGCTTCTATTGATAGGTTGTTTTCCAACATATTCAATGTAGGCAGTTTAGAAGTTATATCCCTTGGGTTTTTTTGTTTATTTGGGTATGATGGGTATTATTAATGCCCCCTTTTGATGATTTTCAGGTGCCTCTAGCATTATTCCATGTGATGGGTGTCTATACAACCCAATGAAACCCTCATGATCCCTATGGGTAGCGTGGAGGACGATGTGACCCATTTTGGGGCCCCACATGGGGTGTGTTGAAATTCATCGGACCTTGATTTTACCTATGTAAGTGTAAGGACATTGTGCGATAACATAGATCCCATGATGAATTTTATAATATTCTTGAATTATGTATAATTGGTGTTAATTAATACACTTAGGTTGGGAAATGGCCTAATAGGTGGTTTGGTTGGAATGAAAAATGTGTTAAATAGATTAATGAGAAATGTTAGGGGATTATCATTATACATAAATGTGCTTAGTGAGATAGGAATGGGAAATAGGATATAGGGATAAAGTGTGAAGTTATATGAATAAATAATTTCTTAATCGATTGAAGTAAAGTATTAATTTCCCATTTATTGATATTTTTGTGATGTTTTAAATGTTGTTGGCTATGCTTGTTGTGATATGGATGATAGTGGGGAATAATAAATAAGTATGTGCACATGGAGTTGTTGATGGAGTTATTTAAATTAGGTTATAGTCCCATTGGTTTAGTGTAATGAGGATCTATCTCCACACCTAAATGCACGGTTTAGGTAATGGGATGTAGTTTTATTCCCATAATTGTTGAATTCCTCCAGGAATGAATCTTCGAGGTGAGGATTATGAAAATTTTATAATCTGATCCCTACTGAGATAGAGATTTATTTTATTCCCATATTCCTAAGAACATTGATCATGCCTAATCCATTAAGAACATGAAAAAGGTTGATTAAATTGTGAAATGACTAAGTAGGGAACTCGAACCCAATTATTTTAAAAATAAAAAGGAATATAGTCTATAATGGGACATTGAATTGTTTGTATTTTCTTGTCATTATTAATCACTTTCATTCACTATGTACTTTTGTCGGTTGATTTTTAAACGTCATTGGTCGTGGCCTACTGATCAATACTCACACCCTACTATGGCCATCATTGGATACCGGAGTAGATTTCAAGCTAATAGGTCAAGACAAGGGCAAGGTCCATATTCCTAGGAGTTGAGTTAGATATGGGAAGTTTATTAGGGAAGATATAAACTTGGATTCTGGACCATTTTGGGGATTCGATGTTTTCCTTTTCTGTTGGTGTTTTATTGACCTGAAACAATGGCATGGCATGACATACTTTACCGTTTAATGTCATTGTACCCCGTTTTGGGAATTGGTTATTGTTGCATGATATTAGTTGTTTCCTATTTTTTCCAGTATTTAAAATTATTATCTGGTATGTCTTACTCTGGTAATTAAGGTATAGTCTCCCAATATGACATATTAGACCCTTTCTCCTAGTCAGCAACATCTAGAGTATAAGAATGCATGCTTGAGGTCATGTGATGACCCATAAAAGGGTAGCTTTTTAGTGGATCCTAGGTCAAGGAAATTACAGAATTAATTATATATAAATTTCATAAACCATAGATATTAATTAAATTGTTAATAATATCCATACCAACCATTCCAACAACATCGTGATAACTATATTATTTAATAATAATTTCATAATTTTAACATGAATTTCATTTAAACAATGTCTTTCGTGCAATTAATGAAGTACATTGTATTTTATGTAACCCTATCTAAACTTGGTTTTTTAATAATTAAATCAATATAATAATTTATTTGAATTTGAAAAAAATATTTCATAAATTCTATTTGTGTAAAACTCCCCCCCCCCCCAATTTAATTTATACCTCAAAATTCCTCTCAGCTGTAGATGTATTAAAATTTGAATATTCCTTCATAGAATCCCACATTATAAAAGGATTAATAAGAAATACCCTTAATATTATATAAATTGATGTTGGATTTTAATATTGAATAACACGTATTTGGATTCCAATTAAGATTTTATAAGTGGATGTGAGGACATTTACATAGAGGAAAAATGTAATCATCAAATATTGAAGGAGAGTGAAAAATATCAATTATCAAAATAAAGATTATGATTATGTGAAAATAAAAATCGAAATAACCATACAAAAAGAAATTTCTAAAAATGTTAATTATGTCACAAAAAATGATGCTAACATGATAAAATTTTATTTCAAGATTAATTTTCAAAATAATGATGAATATTCCTGAGATTATATACTTAATGGATTTAATTTCATTTCAAATACAAAATCTCATGCTACAATTGATCCATGATCATTTTTCATTTCATCTCTTACACCACAATTTGAGGAACATTTTTTTCCTACACTACTAATAGATCATATGACCAATAATAAATTAATACTTCATTTTTATGTATATATTTATCATCACAAATGAAGTGTTTGGAGAGGTTATCCAATGTGAATGAATAAAAATATTGTGAAATAATACATTAATATTTAAAACCACATCAAATTTTCAAAATAAAAAATTTAATATATGCTTATCCTAATTACCATACCATGGGTTTAAAATCCAAGAAATAATAGATAAGGTAACTAGTTTTCCAAAAATAGACATTTCAATAATCTGGATAATGAGATTATGTATCTCATAATTGTCACATAAGAGACATATGAATACCATCATTATGTAATCTCATGAAATAATGTAATAACATTAATTACTGCAAAACTTTTCTAAAAAAATACATGCATCATCATTCAATAAAAAAATACATATAATATTGAATATATTCCTTATATTATAAAATATATAAACTCCATTAATGATAATATAATCCACATTATCCAAAAATAATTAATCATTTGACATTCAACAATATTGTCCAATTAAATTTATCAACATTAATTATCTCATTATTGAAAGAAATTCTATACATTTCGGATGTACTAAGGGTCACATTACCACTATAATGTGTTTTCAATACAATATAACCCTTATATTAAAAAAATCTAGTTTCCCAGTACTATTCAAAATATTATTTATAATACTTAATGATAAATGTATATAATCAATCTTTATATATTCCTAGTTTTACATGACGTAATTATTGATTCAAATAAACACATCAATCATTCCAATTCATTCATAAACCATTAACTATGATTCTTCATCATAAATATAAAACAATCATTCCAATTATAATAAATATTAATAGTGTAATAAAATTATTCAACCACATTTAAATCGTGTTTTATACATGTATCAAATACAATATTATCAAAAAAGATCATACCTTTTATATGTAACTCATAATATTTTCATCATAAACATTATATCCATTAATACAAAATTGTTTATGATTTCATCATCGTATTTCCCAATTAGGGTATTTTTTTAAATAAATCATATACATTCCTCAATTAGAACATCCATAAATTGATTGAAATTTATGGGGAAAATGATTCACATCCATTACATTATTGAAATATTTTCTTTTACCCTGAAAATGAAATTATTTGTCTCCTTTTATTTAATACTTGAAACATCCTACCATTATAATTAAACATTCATAAGGGTGGTTCTTGTCACATTCATAACATATATGAAACATAATCATCGTTCCTCAATGGTCTCCACTACTCGTGATCTCTGACCACTCTATCGTTATCATTTTTTTGATTTTATGTCTTGGTTAATTTTAATTATTCATAATATAATATTATTATAACATATTATTAATAATTATAATATCATACAAAATTGTTATTATCGATTTTGGATAATCATAAAAAAAGTTGTCTATAACATTCTTTGATATCTATGATCTATATGGTTTCCATAATTAACTAAAACAAAAAACAATTGTTTGAGTAATAATATTAAAATTTTGAAACAATAAAATCATGAAAAATATATCATTGTATGTAAACAATGAAACATTCATGACTCGATATGTTTAACATTGGTTATTATTACAATCCTTTATTATTTCTCATAAAGAGTGTTAATTCACAAAAATATCCCTCTATAGGGTCGAACTAGGTGTATAACAAGGACAATTGTAATTCAAGATGTGATGATTTATTATTGATCAATGTATCATTTTTAGAGTTTTTACCCATAGGTACCACTATGGTAGATCCAAGTCATATTTTAGTATGCAGTTAGGGATATAATTTTATGAAATGAAATGCTCTATACATTACCATTGTTCCGTGAAATTTTCATATAAATTTTCTCATCCTTAGATATATTAAAATTTAAACCCACATATATATATATCCTTAGAAATATCCCTACTGATCTGAGTAATTTTTTATCATCTGGGTATTCAATGGTTAGATAAAACATTCAATTGATTCAAAATGTACATACCTTGACATCTCATATACTGATATTACATCTATATGATGGATATTCAATGAATAAAGTAATTCCCTAGAAATTACATGTAATTTATTAAAAAAATTACAATGATATTGAGACCAGATGAATTGGTGTCACCTGATTATGTGGACCGTTGAGCTAATAATAGAATTTAAATTTTCTAATGTTCATTTAGGTAATAGTGTGATTGGGTTTTTCTTACATTTAAATTGGTTCTTGGATCAACAATCCAAGGTAACTGTTGAACTTAAAATGGAGGGTTCTCCTATAATGGACTTAAATTCGACCATAGAGTGTCGAATGGAAAATATAGTTTTCATTTTTTTCAGATAAAAATAAAATATATTATAAGATTATTTTATCAGTTGCTCCCAACTATTGGGTGGCGGCACAATGGAACTGCAATGCGACGACGAAGCGACGACGAGTTTCATTAAATGAAACAAATTAGTGGCTCATAAAAATAATGTGTAACGATGCATTAAATGAAGTGTAATAGATATGATGTTTCATCAATGAACCAATGTAATGAAGTGATGACGCAACATAAAATAAATATTGTGACATTTTTTCTTTAAATGGGATAACGCATTGAGGAAATAACTATAAATTGATGTAATTCCTATGAAACACCAATGATGACAATTTTCTACAACAAATAATGATTAATTCCTTCAAATCACCAAAACATCAATGCACCTTGATGAATGAAGACAGAAAGAGACAAATGCCAACTGAACATGAACCCTAGTGGACTGACCACTTCAATAATGAACAACATTAAGGTATGGGTTAATTTTTTTTGTGATTTTTTCCATTCATCATTCTAAAAAAATGAACGCGGATCAACCAATGAACAAGTTGATCCGCCGACCGCCCCTTAATGTGGGAGGGTTCTCCTTTCTGTGATTTTTCATCCGGAAGGATTATTATTATTGGAAACTTGATCCTAAAACCCCAAACATCCGCTTGTTTCTAAAACTCTAACATAGAGGGTGTGGGTTGACATGAACAAGGCATGAGCCCCATCTTCTTGTCTGTTATTTGTGGAATAAGTTTTGAATTTCAAAAAAGAAGGTTCTGATGCCTTACTAGGGAAAGAAACACACCATTGAGGTAGAAGGCACATACAATGCGAATAATAGACAACCGAAGTGGACCCACTAGTCGGTGGAATATCCTTCTGGCACACTAGAGGTGGCCGCAGCGATGGCTACCACTGGCGGGGGACCGATGTGGTGGCCCACGATAGTGGATGTAGGCTGAGGGCAGAGCACCACGACGGTGTGCTGAAAGTAGAAGTCACAAGTGGCTCAGGATTCCTTCTAGGAGGGGAGATGGTGGAGTGGCATGGCCCCTCAACCACATTGGTGGATCAGCAGCAGCCGCGGGCCATGGCTTCGCATAAAACATGGTCCACTGACTGTGTGCGGAAACCGGGTGTCCAGGTTCAACTGACCATGTTGTGAGAACCCGGGTCTTGATACACATCTAGGATGAAGGAAACAATTCCTCTAGAGGTAGACATAGTAGGGCACGACCTACACTCATTTGGCCGGACCCATGCCCAATGGGCCAGACATGCCCCCCACGGGCAAGAACTAGTGTGCTGGACCCCTGACCGAACCGGTCTTGTCCCAGCAAGTCCCAATTGGCCTGGCCCACGGGTCAGGCTAGACCTGGCCAACACAAACCTAAAATGTTTCAGGTCAGGTTAGTTGAATTAAACTGTGTCCTGTGGGGCCCCCGATCTAGGTAGTCATGTCATTCTGATCAAGATTGAATAGGGCCAGATGTAACCGACCCCTGTTTACAAAATCAAGAATAACATACAAACCATATGTCTGATTTATGATCTATTTATGGAATTGATAACCTCATGATGATGTTGATCTATTCTCATACTCTAATGAGTCATTCATAGAGGTTGAAATACAAATAATTTCTTGATAAATGGTTCTCTCGGAATTAAGAGTACTACGGGTGGAAACCCTAAGGTTGGATGAGACATGAAGACTGCTGACATGAGACCCTACGTAGATCATCTATGATGGCCTATTGGGAAGTGTCTCGTTTTGACCAGGTAGAACCATGGTGCTTTGCAGCTCTATGTGACCTGGTAGAACTACAATAATCGACATAAGGATTACCTCTGTATGACCATGGTGGAAAGCGGCTCTTTGTGACCCATCATTCCAATGAGGGGTGAGCGGATCTTTGTGACCCAACATAACCATCGTACACATTGTGGATGAGTACCAATGTAATCCATGGTTAGTGGGAAGTAGATCTGTGTGACCTGGTTGGCCCACTGTACTCCTTGAGGAGGATTTCTCTAGAATCCCAAGGTGTTAGATTATATGACTAGTGGTCCTACTTTCTTACACTAGATTATACATAGTGTGATATATCGTACATCATGATCATGATTCCTAGTTTTCTTTGTGGATTGATTTGTGGGGTTTCCTTTGTGTTTAGGGATACCTACTGAGTATATTGTTACTCACCCTTCCACGGGCTTCGTCCTCATGTGTTGTGTCTTCCGCAGACGACCGACGACTTGGTGGAGGACTGTGTGGCTTCGGACCATCCATTTCCCAGAGAGATCAGGCAGGAAAGACATGCTTCTATGTCTTTTGGTAGCTACAATATACATACCCATAAAGTGGGGTTTTCAGTGTATGTATTTCGATCATTCTTTTACTTTTTCCTGTTGCAGATTTCTTTTTTTGGGTTTTTATTATATCCCATTTACAATTAATTGTACATTCAGTCTCAGTGGTTGTTTAGTAGCATGAATATTCTCTTTTATATTATTCGTGGGAAATTGTTGTATGTGTGTTTGTACATGTACTATGGAAAATTCCTCCCACTTTCAAGTTGTCGCCATCAGTGCTAGTCACCAACCCCAAGCCTTCAAGAGGTAGGCTTGGGGGAGTAACGATATGGGCCACAGTTGATAGGTCATGAAAATGTGGTATTATAGGAAGTCAGTTCGACCACCATTGACAGGGAGTTTTTTTATTTGATTTTGTGCAATAGTGTTAAGTGTTTGAGTTCAATATTCTGATTCAGGGATTCTAGTGTTGGTGGGATGGTCGATTTATCCATACAGCATGACCTTGAATTCTTTTTTTCGGCTTCATACATAAACACCATGGTTTCATGCATCATATAGTAATTGGGTGATTCCTCATGTTATTCTTCAATTAGTGTAAGCTACTAGGTAAAATCTACTGATTTTGGTTCACCTTAATCTGTTTGAGGATGCCTCTATGCAGATATCCATATAGGACTCTGATGCATGAACATGAGGCTGTCCCTCCTAGATATTATGTGTACATTCAGGGACCAATGCTAAAGATATCCCCACCCAGTGGTGCACCAACCATATCACCACCCGTTGATCGGAACTTACTACCGGTGTTATCAGTAGAGGGCACACGTAGAATCAGTTCCATACATGTGTTCCAGATTGAGAGACCTCTCGGGTTCAAGGGGGAGACATGCCATCAGGCAATTGAGGAGTAGATGTAGGTGGTGGCATGGGTCTTATTCTCGGTGAGGACATCACCCAACTAGATGGCGATCTTAGATTCTATCCATATTCAGATATTATTAGGGAGATGGTTGAAACTGACATTTTGGACTCATGATGACGAAACCATCTCTTGGGCTGACATCGAGAGGATTTTCCATGGGGAGTTCTTCCCCGTGACATTACTCTTAGTGTACATACAGGACATGATTCACCTACTGTAGGGTAACATGTTATTGGATGAGTAATCTTTGAATTTTACAAACCTCTATCGATACACCATAGACATTGTGTGATACCCATTCTTCAGGTACCAAACCATTGATCAAGTACTCATAAAATAGATAAGGGCATCCATTTTTTCTCTCTACATATCTACTCAGGATGGGGTGATAGAGTAGGACCTTATTGTGGAGAGCTTACAAGAAGTGCATGCACTGATTTTCGGATCCACTAGGAGACATTAGGTGGATGTGGAATCAATAGTATGTATTTGGAAGCTAGTGTAGTGATCCAACAAGGTATGACATAACGAGGGATGACCCTAGGACTAGTGGTCGGTTGTACGGGGGTCCTAGAGCATATGGAGTCAATAGTGAACCAGACCATACATCATGTGCGGCGGGGAGGAACACGTTTCTCATGACTTCCAAATCCACCACACAGACGATCAACTGACAGTTGAGGGTCCACTGAGGAAGGGATATAGGTTTGAGATAGGAGTTCAGTAGGGTGGTGGAAATGGTAATGGAGAAGTATTAGAAGAAGGAGGATGGTGATGGTTCATGGTACTACCTCCACCACCCTAGGAAGTCCACCACAACCTCAAATAGAATACAGATAGGGGATATATCATCTTCAGGAAGTGGAGGCATTTGACCACATTTCAATGGTAATGATTAGAGGTATGATCTGTGTATTCTCCACCTTAGTTTTAGTTCTTATAGACATAAGTTCCAGTAACTCTTTCTTTTCCACAAACCACATTCAAGGCTCTAATATTCTTGTGGATCTGTTGGCTCGATCTTTACGATTAGTTACACCTATGAGAGTAGATTGAATGATTGTATACTACTGAAGACATTGTGAGATTACTCTTGGTGGTGAGATCTCCAGCTGATATATCCTTGTAGCGGCATTGAGGCATTCAACGTCATCATGGGAATGGAATGGTTATCTATAGTACATTATAAGATCGGCTGTATCTGGAGAAATGTTCAGTATGACTGTGAGGATGGGACTAGGTTTTTCACCACTAGTGGGAAGGAATCCCTTGTAGAAAATGACCAAATTTCTCAATGAATAGTCCATCCAATAACTCATATATTGGCAATCATCACCCTCAATGCACTGAATGAGAGGATTCCAACCATTCCAATTGTGGTGGAAGAGAATGAGGATGTCATTCCTGAGGATGTTCTCGGATTACCTCCTCATGGGGGGGGGGGTCGATATAGACATTGGCATGTAGCGTAGGACGACATCGATATCCACACCAGCATATCATATGGATCTCATGGATTTTCGTGAATTTATGTTATAGTTGGAAGACATGAAGGAGAAGGGATACATGAAGTTCAACATTTCACAATGGTTAGCCCTAATATTGTATGACATCAAGGCCGATGGGATCTTCAGGATATGTGTGGACATTCAGTGCCGGAACCAGCTAATCATGAATAACATGTATCTATTTCGATGAATTTATGGAATCTTCGATCCGTTTAAATGAGTGTGGAGGTTCTCAAAGGTAGACCTAAGATCTAACTATCACCGCATTTGGGTATAGGATGAGAACATACCGAAGTCTGCCTTTAGAATCTGGTATGGCCACTATGAGTTTATGGTGATTCCAGTCAGAGTGACCAATGTGATAGATATTTTTCTAGGGAACCTGAACAAGATATTACATCCTTACCTTGACCGGTTCTTCATTGTATTCCTTGATGACATCTTTACGTACTCGCGGTCGAAGGAGGATCATGCTACACACCTCCGAATAGTCCTAGATACACTATGAGAGCACCAACTTTATAGTAATCTCTCGATGTTCTAGTTTTAGATTCGGGAGGACTATGTTCTGGGACAAGCCATCTCAAAGGCTCGAGTTGCAGTGGATCAATAAATGATAGAAGCAGTTTTGGATTGAGAGCCTCCCAAAAGCACGACTAAGGTGATGAGTTTCATGGTGTTGGATGTATAATTCCAGAGGTTCATGCCCAAAGTTTCCTGAGTAGAAGCGCCTTCATCATCCTTGACACAGAAGGGAAACCCTTTTTGTGGATAGAGATATGAAAACAGAGTTTCGAGGATAGGTGGTTGAGATTAATGAGTGCCCATATCTTGAGTCTACTAGAAGAGGGAGTTGGTTATGTACTCATCTAGGACACGTTAGGGACCGGACTGGGGGAATTCCTATGACAACCCTAAAGTGATAATTATCTATAATGATTAATGAAGAACAACAGAAAATTGCCTAAAATATCGACACATCTCAAAAAACAGAACTGGAGAGTGATGAATTCTAACGTAACATGAACCCCCGTGGACAAACTTCATTAATGGAGAACACATTTCCGGTGGGGTTATTCATGTTGTGATTTTTTTCATTGTTTATTCTAAAAAGACAAATGCAGTTCATACCACGAACATGTTGATCCATGGATTTCTCTTTAATCTATATGGGGGTGATCCAATCTGGGGGTTTGCATCATGAATGATTATTATTATTTGAATCATGATCCTCAAACCCAAAACCTACCCAGTGTTTCTAATCCTCTAATGCGTAGGGTGTGGGCTGAAACAAACAAGGCCCGAGCTCCTCTGCCTTGTACGTTCATCATGATGAACTTTTGAATTTGCGAAAATATGGTTTTGAGGACTTTCTAGGGAATTCATCACCTCATGGAGGCCAATGATGAAGAAAGTAGGTTGAATGTACAAAATTCGTAAAACTTAGTGATCTTCAGAATAACCTGATGGAAGTGGTGGAAACTGTAGGTGGTGGCCCGCATTGGAGACTGCAGTAAGTGGCCCGCGGAGGCACCCATGGGTGAGTGGTAGTGAACCAAGACAGTGCTATGGATGATGGATTTGGGACATTCCACTTTTCCATGTCGATGGAGTAACCCATAGATTCGTGTTTCACATGTATCGTAATTTCATGAAAAACCATGTGCGTCCAAGTATTACCAGCCACGTGACAGTGCCCCGGACATGCAACACATCTGAGATGAAGGATGTCGGTCCACAAGCGGTGGACCAGGAAGCACACAACCATCATGGAGTGGGCCAAACCCATGCAGAGTCGGCCGTACCCACGCCTAGTTGTCCGGACCCACATCTAGTGGGCCAGACCCCCACCCAGCTGGCCGAACCATTCCATATCCTCCCAAAACCACACCCAGTGTGACGGACCTGAAACTAGTGGGCCAGACCTACCCCCAATAGGCCTGAGCCATGCCTATTAGGCCCAATCCATGTCCATCAGGCCAGAACCACCCCCATCAGCCAGACCCGTTCCTTGTAGGCCAGACAAGTGCCCTGTGGTCCGGTCCAAATGGGAATGGGTCACATGGTGACCTAGTTGGATGGACCCCCATCTGAATCAGTCCTAGTCCCGCAAGGGTTAATGGACCTAGACCTCTAACCAGGCTGGACCAGGATGACCTTGTCCTGACCTAGGGCATCTGGGGCCCCCTATTTAGGTTGGTCGAGTTGGTCATACTAGGTAAGAATAGGCCCAGATGCAAGCATACCCTATTTAATAAAATGTCATTAACATACAAAATGGGAGTCTGATTGATGATCTATTTGCAGCGAAGGAAAATTCATGATGAGGTGATAAATTTGAAATACTCTAATGAGGATTTCATGGAATTTGAAACAGAAATAAATTATTGAGAATAGTTTCTCTCCGAATAAACCACACTATGTGCATAAACATTACAGTTGGATGAGACCTAATGATTGCTGACAAGAGACCAAATGTGGATTAGCTACGACAGCCTAGTGGGAAGTGACTCTGTGGGACATTGAAGCTCCATGGATAAGAGTAGCTCTGTGTTACCAGGAAGGACCATGGTACTCGACCAGAGGATTACCTCAGTATAGACATGGGGGGAAGTGGGTTTGCGAGACCCTACATGCACATCGTGGGTAGAAAATCATTTTGACCAAACAAACCCATGGTACTCATTAGGTATGAGTACAACAGTAGTCTGGGATATGTTAGAATCGGCACTATGTGACCTGGTAGGCCCACTATACTCAATGAGCATGTGTTATCGAGTAGCCCAATGTGTTCGATGTTATATCTTCTGGTCCTACTTTCTTACTCTAGATTATACCCCATGTGAGCTGTCTTACATCGTTGTCATGACCCACCTTCACCAAGCTAAGGGATGGGATAGCAAGGTTCCATAACCTTCCTTCCTCAAGTTGATGGATATATAACTACCCCCAAGACCCTCCTTCAATAGGTCCTGGAGAGGAGACAAGCACAAAGGGTATAAAATCACACGCAAAAATGTAAGTCATTTCCCTTTTGATTATAGTAGGATTGGGAGATAAGATAGTAAATCGCAAATCACAAAAACTAGAGGTATATTTAAAGCAAAAATAAACCACTAATATATGAATGTCCAAAAAAATTCTACAAATGTACTAGAAAACCCCAAAGGAAAGTACCAATGAATGGAAGGAAATATGAACAACAACTATCCCAAGGTGGAAACTAGTACGATCCTTCATGATCCTCGAAGTCCTCATGGAAACCTGAAAGCAGTTTTATATACGTTGGTTGACTATACAAGAATACTCAGTAGGGAAAACCAAAACCTATCGTGCACATGTGGGGATTCATTCTAATGCCCCGTGAGAAAAGGAGATAACTGAAGCACCTAGCAACAAATCTATCCACCCCACCTCACCAAGGAACACTCCCCAAATAATTCAAGTTAACTAAAGTAATAGTAATAGAGAATCGATATTCGGGTACCCCACACCACATTCCCACTAGTTTTGAAGACATACTACGCATGAGACCTCTCCCTCCATTCTCACTACAGTCCCACTACCACACCCCGACCACACTCACTCAGACCATCCTCCCAAAAAACACCTAGGCCACAACAAACACATGTAACTACGCCTACAAACACCAGGTCCGGAATAACTACTACTACACCCTATGACACTTGGGCCAAAACAACTAATTCTACGCCCGAAGACACCGGGGCATCATCCCGAAAACACTTTGGACAAAACCTGCCCGCACAAACTAGGGCCAACCATCACAACTACCATGCCCAAAGAATATTGTAATATAATAGACCTCAGTCCATCACAGTCTGGCCAAAGGATCTTGGGCTACTAGGGAAAGGGAGAAGAAAAGTTGCTAATAACCAGCCACTCATAGGAGTGTTGGGAAAAAACCATCCCCCATGAAATGGGGGTGTTCGACACAAAGTGCTCAACTTGGGATGGGCACAAATATAAAACCTAAGATCTAAATTATAAATATAAGTAAACAAGCACTGATCCCTACCATGGGGTCCCAAAACCATCCCCCGCACAAACACCTTCATTACTATTCATTCATAAGAAGCATCGAACCCCCAACCATGTCCAACTCATTCTCGAAACCAATTTACCATCGAACCAATTCTTTTTTTCATATTCATGTGATTCTATTTACATAATTCTACACTACTGGGCAAGTAACAGGCTTAGTGACAAGCCATGGTAGTAGAGAACATACAAACATCAATTGAAGCATTCACACCTAGTTCTCTTGTAAAGTCACAACAACAATAGGGATCCATGAGATCCCTCAATGTACAAGAACCAATCCAATCCCCAACATACATCCCCAAACAGCCATAGATCCACAACCAACAACTGCACACAATAGAGGATCCCATCCCCATCCACGTCACATCCTAAGAATCAACCGTAAACTTCACCATAATAGTTCAAGGGAGTTTTCAAATTTGAATATGCCATTCATTTAGTTCCATTCTATTCAGTTTTATTAACCGGGGTGATCAGACAAGGATTATCATTCATTTGGAATCCATTTAGCCAACCGAGTAGAGGTGATTTACCAGTTTCCATGTTACATCCATTCAATCCCATAAATATCCAGAAAAATAGAGGTTCATCAGTGTGCAATAAAATACCACCAACAACTAGGATTTTCAGTGGACATATGCCCGTAAAATTCAGAACACATAGGAATTGAAAAAAAAGTACGTCAACATTATCAAACACACATCTTTAATCATTAAATCCATTTATTATCTTCATTGAGGTTTAGTTTCATCCATCCTTCATAGGAAACATTTTCATACCCACCCCTAATGATATAAAATAAAAATATATGTAGTAAAAAACCTACTTGGATGATATAAGATCAACCTTTTTCTACACGCACCAAGAACTAGGAATGGACGACATGAAAGGGTGGAACTTCGGGGACTCCCAAGGTGAGAAGGAAAGGCTTTGGCACATGCAAACCAGTAGCCTTGTGAAGGGGTACTCCAAACGCACCAAGGAAGGAAAGAAACCAGCCAAGAAGAAGAAATAATGAATTCTAGTGCGATAAAAATGTGATATCCTAGCGTTACATGATATCATGATCTTGAGTGGATCTAAAGGTGGATCATGGTTTCACTAGACAGTTGGTTGGTTACACATGATGAATTAATTTCTGTTTAAAAATTCTCATCGGGGAGGTGGCTGTAGCAGCTGTGAGTTAAAAGATATTATGTACACATAGGCAAAACACATTACACATACACATAGTCTGGGTCCATTGAGGGTCTCCCCAATCATAGGAATTTAAAACATTGTTTATGGGGATAAATATGGCCTTGAACCACTTTCAAAAGGAAAAAATACATAAATGTGGAGTTACAGAAAAAACTGGGGGAGAAAATCCCAACAGGCCCCTCTATCACCGATCAGTGTCACACCATTCGGTGTCATCGATGGTTGACAAAGCAATGTCATCCTGCCTCCGAGACTGCACCCTTAGGATCCAGACCTGATGGGTCCCAGGAATTCCAATCATATGATATTTGGAAAAGTGATGGACCAGGAGGTTCTGGTACATTTCATTAGATACCTCTGAAACTATTATCATCCTTTATAATCAAAGCTACTCCCGAAGAGAATAGAGGGGTCTGAACAACCACATCGAAAGATACCTCTCGGGGATAAACCACCCCAAACAACCATACCAATCTGAAGGATTACATTTTCCCGACCCACAGATCAGGGATTTAATTCCTCCATGTCAATATACTATATGCTTTGGGTTTCACTAACTCCCCTGCACGGGTTTAATCGCATCAACCATAATGCATCTTGATTAGGTATCATGTCCTCCCTTCTTCACATTTCATGTATTTTCATAAACCCTGACATGTTAAGGAAAAAAACATCTCATAAGCCAACAAGGTCAGCATTACATCACATTAGGTTACAAAAACAAGAACTAAAATGAATGCTCGGAATGAAAACACAGAACATCATTCAGTACTTGGTGCATAACTGTGATTCCCGCACACATGTACTCCCCTCGAGGATATCGTGCCTCCATAACACATGAAACAATAGGATGGTTTGTCCACGATGAAATTTCTCCTTCCAATCCACAATCCTCACTGGCCTCTCCACAAACCTAGCATCGTCCCCTATATCCAACTCACCCCAGTCAATAACATGGGAGTTATTGTTTAGATATCAACGAAGATGGGAGACGTGGAAAACATCATTGATCCTTTCCAACTGAGGTGGAAATTCCAAATATTATGCCTCCTCACTGACTCTCCCAAACACTTTGAATGGCCCAATGAGCCATGGAGAGATATTTCTCCCCTTGCTGAACCTTCACTGCCCACGTCGAGGGGAATCCTTCAAAACACATGGTCTCCAACTTCGAACTCCAAGGGCCTCCTCCTACGATCGTCATATGACTTCTTCTAGTTCTAGTCTTCCATCATCCTCTCACTCACATGATGAACCTTATTCATTGTGCTCTCACTACATATAGGCCAAGAACACCTACCTCCCCAACCATGGTCCAACACATGGGAGAACAACATGGTCTCCCGTACAAGGCATGAAATGGTTCCATGCCAATATTAGAATGATGTATATTATTGAAGGAAAATACTAATAAGGAAAAATGGAATTCCCATGATCCCATGAAGTCTAAAACACATGAATTTAGCATATCATCGAATGTCTGTATGGTTCGCTCTGTTTTCCAATCTGTTGGGGGGTGAAGAGTAGTTCTAAGACATAGCTGGGTGCCAAAATCATGTTGCAATCCCCTCCAGACTCATGAAGTAAAACATAGATCCCTATCTAAGACTATGGACCACATTAATCCATGAAACTTCACCACCTCATCCACATATCTCTGTGCTATGGAGTCCACATCACTCGCCTCATTGATCGCCTGAAAGTGAGCTGATTTCTTTAGCCGGTCTACCACTACCCAGATAGCATCACAACCTCCTAGAACCCTTGGTAGCCCTATGAAGATATCCATCGATATTTCATCCCACTTCCACTCGGGGACATCTTAAGGATGCAAAAAACCTCCTCAGACATGGTGTTCAGACTTCCCCTTCTGAAACACTAGGCACCTTTCCACGAACTCCGCCACTTATCGTTTCACCTTGGGAAACCAAAACTGTTCCCTCAGGCCTCAGTAAATCTTTGAAACTCCAAGGTGTACCTATACTTGTGAGTTATGGAACACATGGATAATTCCCTCATGCATCATCTCTAGGACAAGAAACATCCCCCAAAAAAGCATCTGATTCTGACCGTCCTCCGACCACCCTTCTGGAGCATTGCCTTGGTTAACCAAAACACACATCACATCACTCTCTATATCTCCCACTAAGACTTCTCCAACTACCGTAATAGAGCGGAACACACTATCTTTTGAAATATAAAACCTCTACATACATCCTCTCTTGCATCCAGGTGTAGGGTAGACTACTCCTCTATTTCCATCCATGAATCCAAAGATTCTTGAACAGCTTCCCTCTATGAGTTCCTACTCAAGGTATCAGCCACAATTTTCCCCTTACCATCAGCGTAAGAGATCTCGATGTTGTGGTGCTGGAGAAACTCCACCCACCATCTTTCTCCCACGTTTAGGTCGCACTGGGTAATGATATGCATCAAACTCTTATGATATGTGAATACCAAAATGTTCTCCCCAATTAGGTAATACCGCCATAATTTAAATGATAACACTATAGCTACAAGCTCTAGGTCATGAGTGGCATAGTTACGCTCATGAGTACATAATATCCTAGAACCTTATGATATCACTCCCCACTACTACATCATCACACACCTCATTCCATGTCCAGAAGCCTCACAAAACACCTCAAACAACATCCCTTATTCTGTTAACCTTAGCACTTGGGCTCCAACCAACGCCCGCTTTAGATAACTGATGGCTTCTTCTAACTACTCACTCTACACGAAGGCATTGTCCTTTCTCGTCAAAGCTATCAATGAAGATAAAACCCAAGAAAAGTCGGATAAAATCCTCCGATAATATCCTATCATACCCAAAAAAACAACGAAATTCCTTCACATTCTTTGGTGCTTCCCCAAAAACAACATCTTCAACATTTGACAGATCAACTGCTACCCCTTGCTGAGTCACCCTATGTCCATGGAAATGCACTTCTAGTGTCATGAACTTACACTTGGACAATTTCCCATAGAGATGATTGTGGTGAGGGATTTCCAAGACCATCCTAAGGTGATTAATATGCTCATCCTATGATATTGAGTAAATCAAATTGTCATCGATTAACAAAATGATGAACCGGTCCAGAAAATTGTGGAAAATAGTGTTCATGATCCCCATGAACACAGTAGGTGCGTTCGTGATACCAAATGACATGACTACGATCTCAATGTGCCCATACCTGCACCTAACAGAAGTCTTAGGGATATCACTATCATTCACCCTTAACTAATGACACCCAGACTGAAGATCGATCTTAGAGAACCAACATGCTCCCCTCAGCTGGTCAATGATATCATCTATCCTTAGGAGAGGGTAAATGTTATTGATCGATACCTGATTCAGTCTATGGTAGTCTATGCACAGCCTGAGACCACCATCTTCATTCTTCATGAACAAGACCGTAGCACTGCATGGTGACACAGTAGGTCATAAAAACACTTCTTCATCAATTTGTAAATCTGAAAATATAGCTCCCACAACACAGAAGTCGTCATCCAATAAGGAGCCAAAAAAATCAGATGGTCACCAGGTGGTAATAGTATCCCAACTCAATGTAACATTTAGGGGGTAGAGTCAAAACCTCCTCGGGAAAATCTTCTAGGAACCCTCTAAAAAATCTCGGAACATCCATCATCTCAGCATCCACTGATTCATCTGAAATGTCGTCCAACTTATAAAGAAGTGGATCAACACGTCGTCTCCCCACCTGACAACTTCGTTCACCAAAAAAATCTACACACTGGCCATCCTCATCGGAGAACAAGAATCTTCTTCAGAAATAGTTGATAACAGAATGCACACAAAATAGCCAGTCAATTCCTTGGATGACATCATATAGATTTATCTGCAACACTAGAAGAACCCTGCTACACTGATGTGTCCCTATCCTCAGTCTACACGCTCGAAAAACATAAAACAAGTCAGTCTAACCTCTAATTAGCGCACTAAATACCAGGGGCATTGCAAGTCCCTTAACATCTAAACCTAGAGCATGTGCAGGAATGGGTGCAAAAAAGTAGTGATAAGTTCATGTATCAAACAAGGTATAGACAATAGTACTAAATAGGCTAATTGTACCTCGAAGGACCTCAGGACCCACTGATACTTCTAATATTACAGTGTGTAACTGTCCGCTCCCAGCTCCTCTACCCCTCTATTATCAGCGGGCTCCCTGACCATGCCCTGTTCGAAGTCCCTGAGGAGCACACTGAGGTAGGTCTCCTCCTACAACATCTGCCCTCAGATGAACTTGAGCTAACTGTACCTGCTGCTGCTACTACTGAAAGGGCCTGGCTGGAAGCTGCTGCTGAGGAGGTGGGTGCTGCACCGGCCCACCCCCACTATACTACACTCGGTATGGGCACTGATTCCAAAGGTGCCCACAGGTTCCACAGATGATGTACCTCTTTCCTGGGCCCACATGGAAAGGGTGAGGACTGAGATATCAAAACTAGAACTATTGTGGACTTCTCCCCACAGGTTGAATCCTTGAAGGCCTTGTTGTTGGAGGCCTTCTATCGACGACCTTACCCATTGAAGATCCCAACTAGCTTTCCTTTCGCAGCACACCACACAACATGTGCATCCTCTCAACGACAACATCTTTTTTTGGACCTATACGTAATTCAAGAGGGTGAATGGAGTAGTAGCATACTAAAGAGATGGACGAAGTGCCACCTCTAAACATTTCGTCTAGAACTAATCGTCTGGAAAACGATCTGGAAAAAAATGAAGGAGATCCTTGATCATGATTCCCATCTCCCTTAATGACATTCCCCCCTTTTGGGTGTAGAGTATCTCCTGCAAATTTTTTTCCTTCATCGTGGAAGAGAGGAATTCCACCAATAATTCCCTCTCAAAATCTGTCCACAAAACATCACCCTCCCTCTTCTCCCCATGATAGTTAATCAACCACTAATGTGCCGCTAACTGCATCTGGCTTATAGGAAAAGGATCCCAGTACTCTGTTGGAGGCCGAATCAAGATGAAATCTATCACAATCTCCTCGATCCAGCTCTCTATTTCCATGTCCGAGGTGCGGCCCATGTACTTCCTGAGGGTCTTCCATTGAAAGGCACGAATCATCCTCTACCAATGGTCACCCTCATAATCTCGTTCAGTCCTATGCTGATGATCCATGTCTACCTTATGGGCATCAATCACACGCACTAATCATAGTCATCGTCTAGGTGCCATAGCTACAAGGTAAACAAGGAATGCCTAAGCCCGGGTAGTGTAGACGATTTCTTTTAAACATTCATAGATTTATTATCCATTTTAAATACCCAAAATACATAACACACACAAGAACACAAGTCATTATGATGCATGTATCTTTCTTAGGGTCTCTACCATACAATAAGTATATCCTCACATGGTTGTTCATTCGGTCCAGGGTCCTTGCATCAGATCAAAGAGCCCCCTAAAATCACATGTCCTTACCAGTCTTCCCTAGTCTATTTCATAGACAAAGACTTTTTAACACTATTTACCTACCATTCCATGAAATTCTCATGGCGCCTAACCACGAGCTCCAACCAATATTTCACCCACCCCACTGATACCAATCTATCACGACCCACCATCACCAAGACGAGGGAAGGGAAGGAAATCTGACAGACCCATCCATACTCAAGTTGAATGAGAGATAATGACCCCCGATACCTGCCTTAAATATGCCCCATAGTGGAAAATAGCACTAAGGGTATATAATCAGTCCTAAAAATGGAAGTCATTACCCTTTTCATTTAGTATGATTGGGAGATAAGATAGTAAATACCAACTACACCAAAACTGGAGGTAAATGTAAATCCAAAATAATCCATTCCCATATTCATGTCCAAAAGAAAATTATACAAAAGTACAAGAAAATCCCTAAAGTAAAGTACCAAATAAAGGAAAGTAATCACAAAAGTAATTGTCCAAATGTACAAACTAGAATGGTCATGCATGATCCTCGAAGTCCTCCTAGAAACCTGAGGTTAGTTTTATATACGTAGGGAGAGTAAACATGTATACTCATTGGGTAAAACAAAAATCTCTCATGCAAAATTTGGGAGGCATTCTAATACCCCGTGAGAAAAAGAGACAACTGATGCACCTAGTAAGGAATCTATCCACCCAACCACACCAAGTCACTCTCCCCAAATAATGCAAGTCATGTAAAGTAATAGTAATAGAAAATAGATATTCGAGTTCCCCACACCACATTCCCAATAGTTATTGAAGACATCCAACACATCAAACCTCTCCCACCATTCTCACTGCAGTCCCAATCCCACACCCTACTTGCACACACCTGGGCTATCACTACCACACATCAAACCCGCAAACACCTGGTCCAAAACAACTGCACGTAACCATGCCCTCAAACAACTAGTCCTGAATAACTACATCCGTACCTAAAGACACATCGACCAGAAAAACTAATGTCACGACCGAAGACACCTGAGCCTCATCATGAAAACACTTGGGACAGAAACTGCCCGCAAACACCTAGGCCAACCATCACAACTACCATGCCTGAAGAATCCAGTGCTATAATGGACCTCAGGCCATCACAGCCTACCTGAAGGATCATGGGCTACTCAAGAAAGGGATAAGAAAAAGAGATAATAACTAGCCACTCATAGGTGTGTTGTAAAAAACACCCTCCCCCACGAAATGGGGGAGTTCGGCACAATGTGATCAACCTGGGTGGGGCACAAACATAAAAAAGAACTAAATTATACATATAGGGAAAAAATAACTCAACCCAACCTAGGGGTTAAAAAACTATCCCAAGCACAAACACCTTCATTAATATTCATTCATAAGATGCATCGAACCCACAATCATGTAACAATTCATTCCTGAAACCAATTTCCAAAAGAAACCATTCTTGTTTTTTATTCAAGTGATTCCATTTATGTAATTCTATACTACTGGGCCACTAACAGGCATAGTCACAAGCCAAAGTAGGATAGAACAACCAAACATTAATTTATTCATTCACACCTTGTTCTTTTGAAATGCCACAAAAACAAAAGGGATCAGTGAGATCCCTCAAAGTACTATAACTAAACCACGCCCCATCATATAGCCCCACACGCCCATAGATACACAAAACAACAATGTCACCACAATAGAGGATCCCATCCCCATCCACGTCATTTCCCATGCATCAACCACAAGCATCACTAGAAAAGAGAAAGGGTGTTTTCAAATTTGAATATTCCATTCATTTTGTTCTGTTTTTTTTCATTTGGTAAACCGGGGTGATCACCCAAGGATTCTTATTCATTGGGAGTCCATTTAACCAACCAATTTTACGTGATTTACCAGTTTCCATGTTACAACTATTCAATCACATAAATATCCAGAAAAATAGAGGTTCATTAGTGTGCAAGAAGCGGCCACCAACGACCATGATTTTTAGTGGAACTAATCCCACACAATTCACAACAAATTGTAAGAGATAAAAGGGTACATATGAATTATCAAACATAACCCTTCATTCTTTAAATCCATTTATTATCTTCATTACAGTTTGGTTTAGTCCATCACCCTTAGGAAACAATTTCATACCCACCCAGCATGATACACTATAAAGAGAGATGTAGGAAAACCCCTACTTGGATTATCAATGATCGATGTTTTTCTCCACGTTCTAAGAACATGGGATGCATGAATTGAAGGGGAAGAACTTCGGGGAATCCTAGGGTGAGCCGGAAAGGATTGGCATAGCTTGACCACTATCGTCAGGAAGGGGGACTCCAAACGCACCAAGGGAGGAAAGAAACTGGCCAAGAAAAAGATGGATAGAATTCTAGTGTGATAAAAGGTGAGATCATAGCGTTATGGGATATCATGATCTTGAGCAGATCTAAAAGAGGGTTTTGGTTTCACCGCGTATTTGGTTGGTTACACACAATGGAATTAATTGTTATTTAATAATTATCATCGGGTTGGTGGCTGTAACAGCTGTGCATTAATAGATTTTATTTAAACAAAACAAAACGCGTTACATGGACACACAGTCTGGGTCCATTGTGGGTCTCCCCATAATTAGGAATTTAAAACATTTTAGCGGGATAAAACCGGCCTTGAACCACATTCAAAAAGTTAAAAAACATAAAAGTGACGATATATGAAAAACTACGGAATAAAACCCTGAGAAGCCCCTCCGAAACTGATCGATGACACCCTGATCGGTGTCACACCAATCAGTGTCACCGATGATTGACATTGCGATGACATCCTACCACCGAGATGCCACCCTTGGGATTCAGACATAATGGGTCTAGGGCATACGAACCAGAAATAATTGTGCAAAGTGATGGACCAGGAGGTTCTGGTCCATGACATTCATGATCATATTTCATGATTTTCACAGTGGATTACTTTTTGGTCTTTCTTTTGTGTTTTAGGGTCCCTAATGATTATATTGTTAATAACCCTACCCAATCTTCTCCCACACGTGTTATTTCCCATTAAGATGACTGAAATAATGGTTGAGGAGTTGGTGGCCCAGGAATAGGGATTTCCCAGTGAGATCAAGCATGTAAGACATTCTTAGAAGGTTTCTAGCTTCTAGATCAGGTGGGGTTTTCAACGAATGGCATGTCATCAATCTTATACTTGTTCTAGTTCTTGTTTTTTTAGGGTTTTTTAATCCCATTAAATTTTAATTGTACCTTTAATCCCAATGGATATTTAGTACCATGAATATTATCCCTTCTTGTTTTCTTGGTATGTGGTTGTATGTGTGTGTGTGTAGGTACTCAAGAAAATGCCTCCAACATTGATGTTGACACCTTTTGAACTAGTCGCCAACCCCTAGCCATCTAGAGGCTGGTATGTGGAAGTCCTTGCATAGGTTCTAGGGGACATTTAATGACATATAACACAATATAATAATGAGAATCATAATAATATAGTGTCCTAGTAAACTGGGGAAAATGTTTTCAAATTTATACAATCTTATTCAACATCTTCAATGACAACATTCCATCATAATAATCTTTTTAGAAATTCCCTATATTAAACCTATCAACCTATCATGGGGAATGAAACAAAAAAAATGGTTTATCTCAGATTATGATTAATGGAAAAAAATTGTGATACATGTTCATAACATGTGTTTATGGTCATGAGAATATGAAAATATCATTTGACAATAATTCCCTTCTTTTAAAAGATCATAATCATGAGTCATGGGGTAATTAATGGAATTTCATATGATATGAATAATAATGGAATCATTAAAAATTGATCCTTGATATCATAACATTTTAATAATACATATATTTGTGTTATATATATAATAAAAGAAAATCATATGTCACGAACTAGCCCGAGTCGATCCTGAACCGGTATCCTAGGCCAGCCCGCGATAAGTCCCGAAAGGCATTCCCTTTCCCCCCATGATGGAGACAAGAACATGGGTAATCATTAGTGTGAAAAGGGAACAATTTTTCCCACATATAAATAATAAAACGTACAGTGGAAATAAATGGACCTCCCATTACACATTTACGTAAAAGTTGAAATGAACATTATTTGCACCTTGAGTTGAATGTACAACTGAAAAAAATAACTCAAAAAACAAAACCTAATGAGTAACTATCTCCATGTGACCCCACAAGTCTCTCTCCATAAAAATGACCACCTGTCTCCCATGTAGATGGAACTCGAACTAAAACCTTCACAAGCGATAAAAATAGAAGAATACTATAGGTTTTAGTATTAAAACTCAATAGGTTAGCCAAATATTCAATCCCAAATGCATTTCGATTAAAATAAAATAAACATAAATTCAATGTTTGAAATAAAATATATAAACATATGTTTTTCAAACGTGGTTCCATGCAATATTCATTATAAAATAAAATATTGACATGTTTTCATAACCCGGAAATGCAAGTAACCAATTTCAAAGTGACACAACATCTAAATAAAAACATTTTTCAAGATGAATTCTTTAAAGAAAATATTATTTTAAATTAAAAACACACAATTCTGAATTTATGAACAAAACAAACCATATGATGATGGTCAGTAAAAAATAGAAAATGAGCAGAAGTCCCAGGAACACCCCTATCCACTAATTCATTTGGGGCCCAAGGTACATTATATCTCAGTGATAAAGTAACCATAAAAATATATTAATTCTCGTGCATGAGAAAATTGTAGGTAATAAATACCCGTTAGCTAAGGGTACAAAACATCATCATCTTATTTTAGATAATTTTTTCATCATCATTATTGCTACGTGAAATAGGAATGAAACCACGATGGATCATAACTATACTAGTACACGTCTGCCCACCTAGATACATTGGTTTCCCTTTAGTGATCAATTTGGTTTTACATATTATAAAATTAACTATGAAAATGAAAATGTCATTCCAAAATCATAGAAACACAAAAATCCCTAATATATGTTTAACATTTTCAGTCAGGGATAATGAACAACAAAAAATTTTCATAAACTTTTTTCATGAATTATAACGTGGCATTGAAAATAAAATCCATTAAAAATGCTCTTTTACTTCCAAACAACCACCATTACCACATAAAAAAAGATTATGAATACCAAAAACCATTTAATAAGTCAATTTATTATATCATAAAATGGCTCCAAATGATACAACATGAATTACACATGAAAACCAGTTTTACAATAAAAAATCCCAACGAGCCTTTAACCATTCTCCACAAAAACAACATTTACCAAAAGAAAAAAAACAAATATTCATAAATTGGTGTAAAAATACCCTTTTAAGAAATAGAAAATTTATAAAAACCCCTAAAAAATCAGTTTACTCATTCAAACACAATATATTTCTATACAGGTTCCAAACATGCCATTTACCAAGAACACATGCCAATGCACCCTAAAAACTGATACTCACTCCATTATAAAAACCAAAACCAGATTGGAAATTTCAAAAGGAACCCGAAAACATTGATTCAAATACTGAAATTATTTTTTATAATCCAAAAAAATCATTTTGTATCACATTGAGCACACAAAATCCAACCATGAACTTTCCTGAAAATGAGGAAAGGAAGAATTAATTAAACAAGAATCTTCCAATACCCCAATTAATGATAGTATTTTGAATTCATTGAAAACTCTTTGTTTAACCCTCCATGTGATACTGATATCTATCATGAGGTTCATCATGATAGGGAATAAATTAAGGAAACCCCCAGTGATGAATCACTAATTCTTGAGGCTTGTAATTCTTTGAGAGACAAGAAAGAAGCTGGGCAAGAGGATCAGGAAGATTAAATTGAGCATGAAAACTCTTTCGATTTGGAGGATTATTACCTTAAATCGAGTGCTATAAAGGGTAAAAAATATATAATTGAATTTGATGGATTCATCAAGAAAAGTTCTAGGAACATATGGAAGTTTAGCGATTCCACTAATGTTGAAAGAACAATCGTTACACCTTCTCATGCTGCTAACTCGAAGGTACTGAACACACTCCCACCATAGCCACTTCTTAATGAAAAAAGTAACTGCATCCTCAAATGTAGAAAGATCCTCTTCTGATTCTGACTCAAAAGAGTCATCTTGTGAGATTGATGACCATGTATATAGGAATTCATTCCAACAAGCATAAGATCTTGAGCTCCCAATTGAGAATGTCTCATGGATTGACGGGAAAGAAAACATTGATTTTGGTTAATATATGAATGGAGATATGTCAATGGATACCTATCTGGATATATGAATGTTGATTTTCATCAATGCGATTGAGGAATTTAAAAAGGACACAAGCTTAATTTTAATGAAATCCCCTATAAATTATTTTTCTAGAGTTTTCTAGTTGAATTCTTTCTTGTTACTGATGATCCTCTTGTCAACCTTTGATCAGATGCATTGTACCTAGTTCTTATAGATATGTACTGCACTACTCTATAATTTTCTAGTTTTTTTCATTGGCTTGATTCTTCTTATGCATGCTCTTCATCAGTTGTCCCTTAAAGAGTGACCTACTCATCTGGTTTATGATTAGTTTGATTGCAGATACAAGACATTTTCTATCTTGATATGATGCTCAAGATTTTTCCAGCTTTTTTGTCCTGTAGATTGTTGTAGTCTTCCACTATCGACAATTCCTTAATATTACTCTATTAAAAGAGGCTGTAATGAGGCCACCATGAGTGATGGTGTTGTAGGAAATGTTTGCAGACATGCACAATGGGGGCTTCAAAATGTACCCATACTAGTTCAAATTAGGCAAGATCATGCGACCTTCTTGAGAAATGAAGTATTAATGAATAAGTTATGATATTTATTTGGGATTTTGAGATATTTTTTCTAATTAGAAGTTTCAGTCTTTGGCTGCTTTGGTCTAAAGATAATAGAGTCTCTATTTTTCATGATGAAGTGGATGCTGAAGTTTTCTTTATTTTTCATTTAAAAATGGCTTCTTTAAGGGATGTTGTTGGATTTTCAATGCATAAAACAGATTTTTTTTGTTTGGATTACCTTGAAGGTTTTTTGGTGTGTTTTAAAATTTGTATTTGATGATAGGGTGTTAAAGTAATCAGCAGGAACCATCTTTGGATTTTATCAGTGGTTGGTACACATTCCAGTTTTTCCACCCCACTTGCCTCATAGTGTAAAAACAAACACTCTAAAATTTGATCCCACCGAGGAACATATTTATTTGATGAGGAATTAGTATGTATTATACAAATTGATATTCTATTTTCAGATATTATTATGCCAGTGCAAGCTCATTGAATTTCGTTCTTTCATTTGACTCTTTAATTTTAATAAATTGTTTATATGTTTGAGTTGGGTTTCTAATTCACACATCGATCTATTTATAAAAAACATTAACCAAAACAACAACATTTTCACAAAAGAAGGCATAAAGGACCCTTATTACACACTAAATAATTAAACATATGGGTCAAAAACCATACCTCGAATATATATATAAGGTGGAAACATCTAGAAAAAATAAAAAATCAAATTAAAAAGCTAGTACTTCAGAAAACCTAACTCAATACCAAGGCGTAATGGAAACACACAACTAAAAAATATAATATAATTAATATAATGATATTAATTATATAAAATCTCAAATGGGAAGTATATTATCCCCATCAAATAAGATAGTTAGATAACATTGAATTGGTCTTGAAAACAATATTTTTTAAAAAAAATCTTCCCTCTTTCAAAACATTTGACTTGTAAAACATGAGAATGTGAAATCCTAAAAGTGATATGTAAATAAAAATATTTTTTATGTTAATAATCAAATAAATCATTTAATTTAGTTATATACCCCACATAAAATACGTGATTAATATGGAATTTGTCTATTAAAAGAAAAAATTTATATGGAAATCACATACCATAAGTATTGAAATCCATCAAACATATTTGAACTACCTCTATAATAATTATATGATTATTATAAATTTATCACAGAACCGAAATAATATGTACCATACCATATATTATTTACTTATGACCAATTATTAGCCTTATATCATAAATTTTTGGTCAATATCATATTTCTGGTAACAAAGACATTATGTTTCAAGTATTATAAGATTTATAATTTTTAGTACTCTTCTAATGATATTTTTTTCATTATCTAAATTATTATAAAAGTGGTAAAAATAACATATATATTCAATATATATGTATTTATATGAATATATAAATTTAATAATATTAAATACACATTTTATGGAGGTATTAGTCTTATGTAGCATTAACGTTGTTAGTACTTTATCAGCTGGTTGAATATTAAAATGATTATTAAAATATTTCACTTAAAAATGATTTTTATTTAATATAAATGAAATATTTTCATAAACTCATTCTTAATACCTAACACTTAAATCAGGAAGTAATCATATTTCTTGGTGATATATTATACCATCGTATAGACAAGCCAAATTATCATATTCCAACATAATTGAATGTAAGAAGGTATATGTTATATAATAATTAGAAATAAGTAATAAAATATAAAATTTATAATATAAAACATTAATATAAAATTATATCTATATCTGATATGTGGTAATGGAAAAATGAATGACATAGATTCGTGAGGCGATAGTCCGTCGTAGACACAAATATAGACTCTGTAACCCATTCGATGGAAGAGAATAATGTTTTAGTTAAAGAATTTAACAAAATAACATATCAATATATAGAATACAGTGTGTTTATATTAAATTCATGATTAAGTAATAATTAAAAGTGTTTAAGGACAAATTAGAAATAATTATTGATTACGGACATTACATTTTCTTCGAATAACTTGTTTTGGATTTCAGAAAGTGGATTCTTAAAATCATATTCACACAAAACGACTATTTCTTGTGTGAGGGGATGGAATTATTTAAAATATTTAAAAATTAATTTTCCAATCCATTTTTGTATTTATATGTTAATACTAGAGGATATTGCTAGCCCTTTATAAGTTAAGTGAGTGGTACACATGTAATTATTGAAAATAATAATATGTACCCACATTATAAAATTCCACGGGGCTCAAAAAAAGGATATTATAGTTCCTAGGAGATAATGGCTCTATATATTTTTAGAAAATGGTTATTGGAAAATATATTGGTCACATTAAAACAATAGTTATTTATTGTTACCCCCAACAATCCCTTTTTTAAATTAACTATAGTAAATAATTTTTACCATATTTAATATTAACATTGATCTTTGATTATGATTACCAAATTAAATATTATAAATTAACTTTATTTAAACTTTGGAATCCACTTTGAAAATTTTCATACATTGAATTGGAAATGATTAATTTATAATTAATCCAATAAAAGGTATGAGAAAAGTAGTTTTCAGATAGATAATGTTGAATATATTAAACAATTTTATTAGGAAAATCTAATAAAAATGTAATTAAAATGATAAAAATGGATTAATTTTTATTTAAATTAAATTAAATTTCTTTTATAACTATATTAAAACAATGTTTTTGTTATTAAAATATTTACAAGAAATAACAATTCTTAATAAAAACATTTATTTATCTTTATCCATCGAAAAATTTATCTTCATAGAAATTAATCAAAAGTTAGAATAACATTCATATGACATGATGATTTAAAAAGAGAACATGATTTTTTTTAAAAATGATTTTTATTTTTAAGTTATTGTTTTTAATTTATGTCTTTCAAAGGTGGTAAAACATCATTTTAGAAAAAAAATGCTTTTAACCGTAAAATATTATTTATCTAATATATTTTATATAAAATACATATGATTAATTATAATCATTCGAGTTAATATATAGTGCATAAATTTCAATTAAATAATTGACCTCATGTTATTTATTAATTTATTAATATAAATCAATATTTTTCTCAGCACTGTATTTTTTCCAGAAAATATCATCCCTTACTTTTGAATAGTAATAATTTCATTTTTATTGAATATTTCTCAAAAAATCATTAAATATATATTTTTACCAAATATTTTCATAATTAATTTAATCATATTCATACCTTTCATTTTTATAGTTAGGTGATAACTATCGTTTTTTAAAATAATTTTTCAATATTAATTGGCATTTATATTAAACTTAACATTGCATGTAACACAACATAATGTCTGATTTTTGTGTAAGGTGATCAAAAAACATTTTTCCACACTACAAAATCAATAAAAAATCAAATTAATTTCAAAAAAAATATTTTATAAATTATGAGTTTATTTCTATAATCCACATTAATTCAACAATTATGAATCCCCTGTTTCTAGTATGGTGGTGGATCATTGTGTCATATTTCATAGATGATTCTATTTGTATGTACTAGCCTTTTAATTTATTGATTGTCTCTGGTCAACCTGAATTATCTCCATTCATAGTAAACATAGTCCTCAATTTATTAATTTAATGGGTCTGAATTAGATAATTAGATGACAATTACACTTGTTCTAGATGGAATTATATAATAGTGATATGTCTT
The DNA here is from genome assembly GCA_963277665.1 of Viscum album. NCBI lineage: Eukaryota > Viridiplantae > Streptophyta > Magnoliopsida > Santalales > Viscaceae > Viscum > Viscum album. Next base: position 1,002,229,367 of record OY728121.1, on the reverse strand, counting down.
TGGAACAAAATGGCCTAAGAATATTATTTATCAATGAATTAACATAGTCTTTGGAGTTTCATTTAAGGTATGTCCATTTATTTGTATAATATTTTATTTAAATTTTTATTGTTGGAAAACCATTAATTATGGATTTGAACAGGGTGATTTTGATGAAATAGAATCTCGAGAGTTCCTATAGTGGCCGAACTCCAATGGATGATTTTGCAGAAATCATTTGTACCTATTTTTAATTATTAAAGAGGTTATAATTATAGAATATTAAAATTTACATTTTGTTGTTTTCAAACTATATGTATTTTTCATTGAATGATTTCTAAATGGTTCGATAAACCTTTAATGGATTTTTTATCATGGTTTCAGGTAAGAAGTGATTCCCAACATGTTTTTTTGGAATATTTTCATTTCCACTTTTGTATTTTTTCCCCTTTTCATAATTTAATTAATTATAATTTAATTATAAATTTTTAATCTATAATTAATAGGTATAAATTAGTACATCGTGGAGAATCATGGATGTTATATAGACATGGATAACTTGAATAAATTATATGTTCGTTTATCCATTGGAAGTGTCTCCGTGTTGAGGTAGGTTGTATCTTGTATAGTATTCTATAATAATATATGTTGATTATTAGCATGTGATTTGAATTTTTAGACCATAAAAACCTTATTTTAAAAATATCTTATTAACAACATGTTATGAATCATTACTTAATGATCCTCTGTCATTGGAAAATTAATTAAACCTTTAATAATGACAGACAACATAGTTTAATGGGATATGGTTGGCCCTCGTGTACTGGCTTAAAACTATACTCACATAGTCAATGAAAAATAACTAATGATTTATTTAGATTTCATGGGAACCCTTTGAATAAGTGTGTATGATACTTGAGAACTATAAAATTTGATACCATTTATGATTCATTATCACATGTATTGGATTTTGTACCCCATTAGATAATGTTTGATATATGACCACATTTAATTTAATTTGAATAGCATGTGACAATTTTTTATGTTTTATCACACGTGTTTGTATATTTTTATTGATACACATTCTTGATATTCCATTTCTATGCACAAATGTATGTGAGAAAACATTATCCATTAGATATACATTCTATATTCTATATTATTCCTGTTTTATGAATTGTTCAAAAGTGATAGGTAGATCATCAATGAAATTACGAACCTAGAGTTAGGGGGGTCTTGTTTACATACTAAATGTGGAATTATAAACTTACTAATATGGATGTTGTTTCATGGTGTAATTGTTTCCAAAAATAGATTACAGTTAGTTCAATGTATTCTATCCTGATAAGAGATAGTGTGGATTGATGTTCTCTAGTGACCTGACCTATACATATTGTAGGATGACTATGGACTTATCGGTGGAATCATGGGAATATTTGGTGAACTATATATGTATGTAATAACCCTTGTGATAGATGATACTTTTCTAAAAATGAACCTAACTTGAAATTTTTATCCTTCTTTCTTCTATGGATTCAAGGTGGTGAACATGTGGTTTACACATATTCATATATCTATTATGACTATGTTTGTGGAATAGAGAAAAATGAAAGTACAACTGGTATTCATTGTGGCATGTTAATAGAATATATGCTCAAAACCTATGATTTTTTTAAAATGTGCTATGGTTACAATATTATATTATTTAATAATTAAGTATTTCATGGTTACTTTATAATAGGATATTCACATACACATACACTATATTTACATGTCATGTAATTGAGGATGTTGGTAAATCCATTCTATGTTGTTCCTATACTCAACATTGGTGACCATGGTACATGGGTACCTTTCTAACAATAACATATTCTAGATAATGGTTAGGTTGAGTCCCCAATTTGATTATTGAGCGGGATAACTCACTATGAATCTATAGACCCATAAGATATGAAAATTGGATTTGGGATAAATTATTCAATATTAATGATCTATTACAATGTATATTTTTTCATCCAAGAAGGAGAATTTGTGTTGTATTCAGGTATTACCATTAGAGTATATTGTATATGAATTTAGTTATTACAGATTAATTGTTTAATATGTCAACATAGAATGATGGTATATTATCATATGATGGGTTATTAATCATTATGTGTTCACTCAGAATGAGGGAATATTCTACCAAATAATAACATTTGACCCTCTCTATTAGTTATTAGACCCTAACATAAGGGGATTAGTGCATATTGTTATCTGACACTCAATCTAAAAAATTGTTATTATGTTTGGGGCCATAGAATTATCAATGTAACTCTTCTATCAAAATCTGTGCTATTGTGGTGTAATTTTAAATTGGTCTGAATATCTCTAACATTATCCCAATTATCTCTGATAACCAATGATTTGTTTCTATATCTTATCCCATCACGTTTGAGTTCAACACTTCTTTATGTGTAGGTATTAATATGGTTCCATCTTTATAATTTTGTGATGTATAATTTTGAATGAAAACATATAAATAAGAACAAAAATATCCCATCCACATTTAAAATATATATAATTTGATCTCAATATATCCTCCATGGTTTGAGTGGTTCACTCATAATGACCATCTACAATAAGATTCTTGGATTTATTAAAACATAACTATGTTTCCAGATCATGTTAAAGAAAATCCATAAATAATTTGAATCCTAGAATCATATTATAATACTATAGAATATAGTAATCTATAAATTCATAAAAAATACATAATTTAAATTCATTAATTATTATCAATAGATAAATATTTTATACTTATTTGAAACTATTTTTATTTTCCATAATTATCGGTAAAAACATAGATTACTTTATAGACATGGATATTCTAGGATGTCTAATAAATATACAAAAGGGTATGTTTTCTTAGTTTAATTTTTCTATTTTAATTTTTTATGACATCCCATGAGTCATATATAGTTCATCATCAACTTATTGTTAATCCATGATCTATGATTCCTAATCTATAATATCATTCTCGTAGTGGTCTAATCAGAAATAAAATTTTAGATCAGTCAATATATTTTTTAATCAATGAATTTTTGCTAAAATATGATCAATTATATTATTCTAATATATCATGAAATATTTATTATATTCACGGGACAAATAATAATTCATTGAAACGTATTATTCCATCACGATGTTGGTCAAATTTAAGAAAATTATTCAACATTTTTCCAGATGTTAATTATTATTTTTCACCACATTTATCATCACATGGGTAAATGATTAAACACACACATCTAAAAGATCTTATTTATCCCATTCCATAATTATTTCCTTGTCGATATATTTAAAATAAATAAATATAGTATATTCTATTATCTATATTATTGATAATCTTGTTTGTTCATTTCGACTCACAACATCATCCACTTGGTTTTCCTTCCCACAGAGGTAATGTATTTTTATGTTATAATATTTATTCTAATTCAACAACATTAACTATTATATTTTAAATAAATTTTGTATGAATATATATATTAAATATCTATTATCTATATATATATATCAATAAATTGATTTTAATTTTAATTCCACAGTATCTTCAATGAAATCATGACTGTTACTAACACATAATCATGAATCAGGTAATGTTTCTTATAAAACATCAATTTATATGAGGCATAGAATTTCAAAACATCCTTAACTATATAAAAAATTACACAAAATGTTTTTCAATGAGTCATAATATATAACAAACCTTCATACACCCTATGGTAGTGTCATAATATGGAATGATTCCAACCATTACTTTAGTTCAATGATATAATATACCCACTCACTAGTCTAAATTAGAATATCACCCATATGAGAATACTTTTTTACTTAATATAAACCCCTTATAAATTGCCCACAATTATTTGATAAAATCCATCCAATCCTAGAAAATAATAATTCATTATCCCTATTTGTTTAATGGGATAATTTTCAATAACATCCCTATTTAATATATCCATTGATATGACCTCTCTTGAGATTATATGGCCCAAATGATGAACATTAGATACACAATGATAAGAAATTTTTAAATATTTATACATCTTCTACTTCCATAGTGACATCAATATAATCCACTTATAATTTTATGGATATTAGTTTCTCTCGGAATATATAACAGTTTAATTTCCAAATACATCAAATAATTAATCAAATAAATTAAAAAAGACACATTTCAATAAATTCAATAAGGTTTTGGAGGAATTATTAATACCTATTTGAGTCATTATAAATTCATTTTAACATTTCCTCGATTTTATTATTTTCATGTGTATGACTTCATATGTGACCCAGAAATGATTGAATAAAAATTTAACACAAATATTATAAAAATTTTGGTCTCTTCATAAATGCTTCACAAAATAAAAAATATGCATAATGAGATACATATTCTACATCATGATATTGTTGTGTACCTGCTAATCAATGGGTGGTAATATTGATTCATTGTTATTCAAAATATAAAGAAGATTTGAAGCCATCGGTGATTAACCATTCTTAATTAATCCATTTTCAAGGTTCCCCTAAAGATTCATTGACAATTTATAGAAATCCATTAGGGCAATTATATATGGTTTCCATTGAAAATTTTATGCATTAATCTTCAGTTCAATTGAAATCAAAAATTAACTCTTTAAAGAATGACTTAAAAACACCTACCTGAATATATCATCCTAATCTAATATAGATGTATTATTTTTTATGTCTAGCTTCTCCCTCAACATATATTAAAAATAACACCTTTTTATATAAATTATTTCAATAATTATAGTTTAAATTTTCATTATAAATTCATATTTAATTTCAAAAAGTTAAACAGTCTTACTTTTTTTAGAATAAAATGTTACATCCCTTAAATGAATATTTACATGTTCATTGAATAAAGATATCAATTTGATACAAAAAATAAAATGATATTTTACTAGAGAGAATATAACATTATCTAGACTGATAAAATTCTGAAAAAATTAAATCATAGATGAATCATTAACTTCAGATACAATCAATCTACCATTTTGTGTTTTAAATTCTAATTCAAAATCAAATAATTATGTTGGAAATGTGATATACATATATAATTTCATCTATAAATAAGGGTTAAAATAACCCAAATAATATTATAAAATATTGACATAACATAAGATTCATAATGTACCTTTAACCAATTTTGGATCATACAACACCTCTGAAATAATTATCACATGATATTTTCCATTGTCTCTTTGATTTTGAGATTCTTGGTGTTTATCATCATAATTAAACATTATATTTTATTTATGATTAGCATAATTTCCATACAGAATTCATTTGAAACACTAGAGTGTTAGTGATTTATTCTATCATGCTCTATCTCCATTTCTATAATTAGCTACATTAATTGAATAATATTAATATTTAATTTCATTATGGAGTTCCATTTCACTCTAAATGAATTTACCAGTCCCCTTATAATTATATCCTCCATCTTTCCTTCCACACCTATTTTATAAAGGAAGAGTCATCTTCCTCATACCACGTTTTTTATAATTTCATTTTCGTTCCATATTAATTTTATTATCTAAACCATGAGACTTATAGGTGAATCCATTATCCATTTATATAATAATGTGACATAGATTGATTTTATCAATGCTATTGAAGTCTATTTTCAGAAAAAAAAACCATCATCTAAGCTATATAATCTATTAAATAATCAATAAACCAAATTATTTTTTTCAGTTATAATATTGGAATCATACCTCAGAAGGCTTGTACAATTTTAATATTAGTTATTAATGGTTCCATCATACTTCTTCATTAGAATAATTAATTCCATCCTAATTACATATTAATAATAATTGGAATGTATTTATTAAAAAATAACAACCTAAATTCAACCCACAAAACAAAGTCATTTTCATCCAATAACATCATATTCTTGATAAGTTTCCACCATTTTAATTTATGAACATAAAAATAATAATTTTCTCCTAATCAATGAACTTGAGAATATAAAATATATATTCGGTTGTACTAAAAAATTTCTTTATAATTAGTTGACTAGCATACCAACTAAAATATCATTGATACTGCATCATTATTGACTCAATTAAAAATTCATCCATCCATTTATATTATTTAGTACATCATTCTTCATGTCTAATTAATGATTCATAATCATAGATGAAATATTATTCATTCTATATCCTATAAAATTTCATTAATCCTGTGTAATTTCATATATTTTTCTATCACATTTAGAATTCATTTCAATCCTTCCACAATAAACAATTTTATAAAATTAAATATTATATTATTAAAAAAACTAATCATTTATGGAAGTCATATAATCATGAAAAAAACTTATTTTATATAATAACTGTGACACTATTTAAATATATGAAACCCTGGGACTATCCTTGGTTATCAATGGAAATTATCTCTTAATATCATTCATAATTTCTAATAGGGAAAATTTTAATTAGCCAATGAATATTCCCCGAGAATGTGTATCCATGTGTGTAGTGATAGGCCCACTCATCATGTAAAAATTATGATCATGTTTATACTTAATCAATACCGTTCAGATTTGGAACACCTAGATGCATCTGTTACACATAAAAAAGTACAGTCTTATATCATGATATGAATTTATTTTCCAACAAAACTCAAAATAATTATATATCATAAAATATGATGTTCTCTGATACAAATAAATTTCCTCAGGATTATCACTAAATCATTCTCATCCATGTTTCAAGGAAATTAATACTATGTTACCTATTATAGACTATAGAGACCCAAAAAATACATATATTAATATAAAATCATATTAGATACGTTTTCATTACCTTTCATAAAGTTTGAGGATTAAATCAAAACGATTTATTATCTTTAGAAAACTATAATTTTAAAAAAAATATAAAAATTGTTTTCTATTATATCCCATGATGTTCATCAAAACTAAAACCCATCATAGACATGTGACAGTTAAATAAATTCATCATATTTTGCGGAGAAAGAAACTAAATATTTTTTACCATAGATGATTAATAAGATTAAACTATTGTGATATCAATCAATAATCACTTTTATCCAAAACATTATCATGAGCATATAATAACATGAGATTCATGTATTAAAATCATATCTCATTATCCATTGTGTATAATGGTATTCCATGATGAATGAGATCTTGGTCACAAGATATGAACAATAATGAAATCCATGAAAATGTGCCATGAGGGAATACCATTGTAAAAAGATAATTTAACAACTGTGTTCTATAGGGTCTGTAATAATTATAGTAAAATTAATCTTATGAGATGGATACGCACCAACACATTTATCACATGATTGGATTGGGATAAAAACCATAATACTTTTATTGTGAATGAGATACAAACTTATATAACAATGGTTGGATTGACCATATCCCAAAATAGTGTACTTTGGGATAACCTCCCATATACAAATTTCACTCACAAGATTTTAATAATTTCTCTATGCATTGAGTGGTTATAAGAGACCCATTAATCATGTATTCATGATCCAACCATATGTATGACACAAAATCATTAAAATATTAATCATGACATTAATTCTTCATCTATATAAAATAATATTTTTTTCATCAATATTTAACCATAAAAATCATGAATAAAACTATGATTGAATAATGCTAAATAAATTGGTTCAAATTTACTAATTTTCAAAAGAATCATCCCTGATATTTTTATGTAGAAAATTCATATAAATTCTTACTAGAATATTTTTTTGAAGAAAACATAATTGTTAATTTTAAATCACAATTTAAAATATTAAAATTTTCTAAACTATATTGAAATTTTTTATTTAATAAGATATATGCATACATATAATGGATGATTCGACAAAAAGATAAGTAATTATATCATCCTGATAAGTAGAAATCTATACAATTTCTCCACGATGGTAAGACACATGGTATAATATCCCAACTCATGTGCCACACACTGATGCCCCAAGCCTATCTATTAGATGATATATGTAGTGCCTCCACATATGCTTGAGGCGTCCAATATGAAGTAATTCTATATATCAACTATGGTAATTATATCCCCTTTTATTAATATACGTCAATAATATATATAAATAATCAATAAGAATATATTATAACCATAAATAGGGATATACCAGTATCACATGATGACGCAAAATCAAAGTAAAATAATGTAGATCTAAATAATAAACATTCCATGCAACATATGTTTCATGTGTTAATATGTAAAACCAAAAAAAATCCACTGACAACTCCCAACGAGGTCTCAGATCACACATTGTTCCCTCATCTATGATCCATCCCTTATCACCCCTCTAACATAGTTCCCTTTCCCTTAACATGTCCTACTACCATGATATATATACTTGTACTGATCAGGAAGCCTAACTAGGGTGTGAGATCAATTAAGTAGGCCACCACCAACATTATATAAAACAATATTCACTCATACTATTTATATAGTTGTATAAACAATAAAATACATGAAATAATGTAAACAATTAACATTTATTTAATTACAGTTTATTTAACCACATAACACCACCAGGTTTCTAAGGAATATAGAGCAATATTATATATTATAATTCTACTATTACCACTCATATCCCATAATTAAGGATTGAATTACAGTATTACCCTTCTTTATTACATTATAATCATCACTATGGGATTTTGGTGTAGTATATTATATCCCACATATTATTATTTCATAAAAAAATATCTCTAGGAGGTTTTTCTTTAGTTGATCTTGTCTCACACATGATTTTCACATATAACACAATATCACATTAGAATTTTGTTACAATAGACCTAATTCCACACATGTTTATAACATATATCACAATATAACTAATGGATTTTGGTGGGAAACACTCTATCTCACACACGATTATCACATATAACACAATATTAATATGTGATTTTGGTGAGGTAGATCTTCTCCCAATGATTATTATCACATATAACACAATATCTCTATGGTATTTCAGTGAAACATACACTTTCCCAAAAAAAATCTCACATATAACACAATATATAATTTTATATGTATCACATATCACATTAATTAATTCACAAATTAATTAACCAAATCCAACATTTTCATATTCAAATTCCATTACTCTTTTAATCAATACTTAATTAATAATGAATATCTCATTTTATAATCAAATCAAAACTGTTTGTTAATTAAAAAATCAATTAATATGATCAAAAAATCGCAATAACAAATAATTAGTTCTTAAATTAAATATTTAAATTAAACAAATAAATATATTATTAATTAACTCAATAATTATTTAATACCCAAATACATAAATTCAATCATTTGATAATTAATTCCAAAAATAATTATCTATAATTACAAAATTCAAAATTTCCAAAATTAACTCAATAATTTATTATCCCCAAATCCCAAAACAACATAATTAATTAATTTCCCGAACAAATTAATTCAAATTGGAATATTATTTCATATAGATTACATAGAAATTATTAATTTACATACATCTTAATAAAATCAGGAAAATGAGATTTGAATATATTACAACTTACCTAAATATTGATGAAGAGAACTTACCAAAATAAATACCCAATTTGAGTAGAACAACGACAATGAAGGAGATTGAGAAAATAATCAACACGGGGTGAAGTTCTTAATTCCATAATTCAAGTCAACATAAATAGATATTGGATGATCTTGGAATCCATATGAGATCCTCTAAAACAAAAATAATATTCTATTTTAGAAATGGATTTATTTACAGTGATGATTGAGGGGTTTGATATTTTAAAAACTACTTTTTTGTTTAATTAATAATTTTCAGACTATTATTCTGGAAAGGGAAAAAGGTATAGAAAATCATTCAATATAATCATTAGCCTTTTATAGGGGGTATATAGGTTCACCTTTTAGTTAGAATGGTTTTAAAAGAAGTGTGACAATAATGGGAAACCCAGCTATATTTGATCACATAGTTTTTGTGGCTTGGGCAGACTATTTGGGAAAATAATGTCTCAGCCGTGTACTTCCCATCCTTCTTCCCATTTTCTCAAAATTTCACCCAAAGGAATCCTTGAAAAAAACCATCCATATATACTAAAATGAAAAAAAATAATCGCTTTCAAACTAAATCATACATATCCTAAAAAAATTTCATTCTTAAAATCACTCCACCATATATAATCTCAGCCTTGACTTATCCTCCCATGAATCTCTATGTTTTCAGTTAAAATGGATAGGCCACTTGACCATCATATCTACTTCTCTCACCCATGTTTTCTATTGAAAATGTTCCAGTTTTCACAACACCTTAACTATAAACATGTTCCTCCAAAAAACATTCTCAATGTCATCCAACACATATATCAGATGATCATTAATGAACACGTTTCTCTCAAGCTCAACATCATCTACATCGATCACCTGAGAGGAGTTTTGGTGATACCTCTGATGTTTTGTCACATGAAAAACATAATAGACATCACTATACAACTATGGAAGAGCTAATTTATATTAACCCATCCCAATTATTTCTACACTTCTTAACTATCCAATAAACTATGGTTCCAACTTCCCTTATCTCTATATCATATGTTTTCCAAACATAGATGGAACCTGAAGGAATACACGATCACCCTCGATAAACTCTTTGGGGTCTTCAATGTCTATTAGTATATGACTAGGTTCTACTCTGAGTTTTAGCCATATATTTTAAAATCAGTTGAACAAGTTCAGATGTCTCCTTCACAAGACTTTGTCCTAACATCTATGACTCCTCAGCCTCTATCTAGCATCGAAGTGTAATGGATTGCCTACCATAAAGTGACGCATTTGGTTCCATTAATATTGATTCCTAATAGATATTTTTATATGTAATATCCCATGAATTTTGAACATTATTCATTATAATTAATTTTAATATATTATATATATTTTATTACACTAAACATCTAGTTAGCGTGTGTTACATTCAATAAGAACTATAATTAATAGCATTCAATACACGCAATACTAGGTATGAGTTAAAAACATAGTATATAATTATAATATTGTTACATAATATAATAATATATAACCTCACCATCATAATCGTGATTATGATGAATATTAACTAACTTTAAATTAAAAAAATACATGATCAATTATTTTGATACCAATTAATTGGAAATGGATATATAACCTAATTTAATATTTATAAAATATTCATTTTTGTAGTGGAATTTTATCTTAATTAATGAAATTAATAAGTGATTGAGTTTATTGAAATATATATAATAAAAAAATAGTTCTGATTTTTATCCAATAGATTTTTGAGGAATAAGATATGAATGAATCCAATTTTTTATATAAAAACAATACTTTTTTATGGAAACTTTCTCAACTGTTAATGGCGCAATTATTTTAAAAGTAAATTTCCAAAATTTTATAATTTTTATTTCTCAAAATAGACTTCATTTTTTTAATTTATAATTTATATATTAGCTATGGTATATTTTTGTTACTTTTTATGGGGGTTTCTTATTTGATGACTAAAAAATACTAAATTATATTTAAAAACTAAATTTTAGTATTATTAATTATAATAATAATAATTTATTTATAAATGAAATAATAGATCAATAATATATATTAACACAAATTTGGTCACCGTAATATATTTAATATTTAAATTTTATATAAAGAATCTTATTGAACTTTGGAAAGTCTCATCACATCTACAGGATTAGTGATAAACATTATTTATCCATTTATGTGAATTGAATTTGTTAAAGTGATTATAAAATGTTTTAATCATTATAATATTTAGAATATAATTAGAGAAACATAAGTTTTTGATATTTTGAATATTATCATCAGAAAGAATATATTTACCACGGTTAAGGATAAATCAGCTAGTCGATGGTTAAAATAATATTATAACATTATAATGATTATGTAAATTTTTTGATAATTTAATTTTTTAATTAATTTTTAAACAAAGTAATACTTATTCCAAAATAATAATATTTTTATGCAACTTGGGTACGAAAATGACATTTATACTATTTTATTTTAAGATATGATATGAATTACATACCCATGTTTTTAATAAGTATTCCATTTTTAATAGATGGTAATAAAAATATTAATAAATATAAATATATTCATTTCAAATATAAAATTATTACTTTCATCAGATTTATTTATTTATAAATTGTAGTTAATAAATAACTACCTTTAAGGATAATATATGACAATCCCGCTTTTTCTTTCAAACTTAAACATGATTTATTACATAAAACATCACTTGATACAACAAGAAGATCAAGAGGTATAGTGTCTTTGGTGCTTAGGATCATTACATAAAAACTCAAAACATGAAATACACTATCTTTATTGAAAATATCCTTTACATGACCACTACATTCCTTCGTACTTATCATTGCATGGGATAACCTGAGGACCGGGATAAGAAAAGGGTAAGATATAAAGCCCAGTAAGGGAGTGCACATGGAATAACATGAGAAGTAAAATACAGGTTAGAATATAGGAATATTAATAGATCACAATAGAAACATGATTATAAAGTCATGATAAAGCTGGATAATCATAACATGGAAATGTGGCAACATCACTTATCATGGAATTACCATGAGCCAAGGCTCCATGCACATGGAGAATGAGTGAATCCTAATTTCACATAAAGCATGAGTAAAAACACATTGCACTTGAATTAGCACGAGTTAACACTCATTTCACATGACGTGTCATGATACTATACTTTACCCAATGCATTGGAGCGTTGTAAGGGTGCACCCTTCTTAACCATTTCATTTCAAGCTTAAGTGTTCCACATGGATCATAAAACATGGATTCATTAAACATAATCATTTATTACACGATAAAGGAATGTGGAATTCATACATGAATCTTTACAATAAATAAGTAAATGTGCATAAATGTGAATACCCTGGATGGAGAAATGGGCATGGTATTCACTACACAATGACATTGACTTAGAAAATCAGTGCGATTTCAGCAGCGTAACAGTGTGACATAAGAATTCATAAAAATGGTTGATGAGAGAGAAAGTGGTTCCTCATCATATTTAAATGTAATGGACAGTAAGTAGGTCATTTAGGTACATGTCCCAAAAATTGTAATGGAATTTAGATTCATGATACAAAAGTGTTTCTTGAATGTAAAAGAATAGAGAAATGATTCTTTCGGAATTTCGGCATAGTAACGGGTGTAAATGGGAGGAATTTAATGAGAGCGAAAGGGGTCTCCCATCATTCAATCAATAAGAGGTCAGTATGGGGGAGGTGCGAAACAATACCCCAACATTCATAATTCAAAATAAATGGGCAATACTACTTAAATAAAATTGAAAAAAATGAGAAAGGATGAAAAAAACCTTACTTGGAAGTGTGCTTACAAAGGCATGAGAGAGCCATGTGAGAGGCTTCTTCAGAGCATGAGGCTCCTTGGGAGGATTCTAGAGAGAGTTGGGAAGATTTTAGATGAACTCAAAAGCCTTTGAGTGAGGAGGAAGTGGGAGCATGGGTGGGTTTATATAAGAAAGGTGAGATAATTCTTTATTATTTAGGTTTGGGTCCACTTACATTAAATTAATCCAAACCAAAAACCATCCCATGGTTTTTTGCCCATGGTTTTTGGAAAAGGGAATTGGAAAACAATATTTTATAAAGACAATGTCTGAAACTCTTAAAATATTAGGGTTGCTTATGTGGAGGTGAGTCACACTCCCATGGAAATTAATTTAAAAAGGGAAGGTTTTGAATAAGTCTTGAGGGGTCAATTAATGCTTTGAAAAGAAATTCAAACAAACCCAAAATCACATTATTTTAATGGTATAAAATATGTTGGCCGAACATAAATATCATAGTATTTTATTACATCACTATTGGGTCATTATGATGTCATAAGACACATTATATTTTTAAATGGTATTTAATTTTTACCACAAAATTTGACTGTCTCAGAAAATTATGAAAAATTCACCATTGGACAATTTCAACATCCTGATTCCAGAAAGAACATTTATTTTATCTAAATAATTTTCTAAATATGTTAATTTTCACGTTTAAAATAAAAACCGACATTTATCGAAAATTCATGGGTTTTGAAAGAAATGGCATTGAAACCTTAATAAAAATTTTAATTGCATTCATAAAATTATAAGATCATTTATATTTAATAAAAATTAATTTTATAATAGTAATATTATTTTATTAAAATATTATTTAATTCAAAAATCACTTATTTTAATAAACTATATTTAATAATTAAATAATAACAAAAACACCATTTGTAGTTTTAAAACTATTTACAATGTATGAAAAATGACTTGAAATTATATTCATTATCATATACAGAAATTAATGTACGTGAACATGGTACTACTTATTTGTTACATAACACCTTAAAACAGTCGCATAAGACCTAAGGGTAAGGTGTGTGATGGTGACAAACTCTTGGGGTGGCTCAGATAACATCACTCGGATGGTAATTTCAATCAACATCCACTTTTCCCGTAGACGGTCACGTTTGAGCTTAACATGATGAAGCACATCTTGGGATTGGTCAAGAGAAAATCCCAAGGATGCCACCTCTTTTCCGAGCTCTGACAAATGGGCTTCGTATGGATAAATTCTACTGGATGAGGCCATCTCTTCCATTGTCTGAGTAAATTTTATTGTTAAAGTCCTATATTTATACTAATCATGTGATCACTATTCAATGGCTATATTAGAAATGGTCAAAATTCGTAACATGAAACCAATGAATTTGACATTTTATATAAACATAAAGAGACATTTAATTAGATCATGAGGGATTTACATTAATGAAACTTTGGTTTGTTAAAATATTCCCCCCATAAAATATTTCTCCCTCGAAATTTTCCTTTTCCCACACTAAAACAGATGTGGGTAACTCAGCTTCATCACTTCCTCTAATTCCCAAGTTGCGTCTTCAAACTTGTGGTTTCTCCAAAACACATTGATGAGGGGTATTGTCTTATTTTGTAGAACTTTTTCTCTATGATCTATGATCTTCACTGGTTGCTCCTCATAAGAAAGATCATCTTCCAATTGTACCACCTCATAAGAGAGTACATGTGAAGGGTCCGGTATGTACTTCCTTAAACGGGATACATGAAAGACATCATATACATTGTCCATGGCAGGTGGAAGTTCCAGTCGATAGGCCACAACCCCGACACGATCAAGAATCTCGAAGGGGCCGATGTACCATTGACTGAACATCCCTTTCCTTCCAATCCTCATGACCCTCTTCCATGGAGATATGAGTAGAAACATCGTGTCTCCAACTTTAAACTCAAGGTCTCGTTGATGATTATCTGCATAACTCTTCAGTCGACTATGGTCTACCTTGATATACTACTGAATGGTTTTCACCATCTCCACCATTTCTTCGACCATTTCTGGTCCAAGCAGCTTACGTTCACCGACCTCATCCCAACATGTCGGTGTTCTAAACCTTTTCCCATACAGGGCTTCAAATGGTTCCATTTGGATGCTCGAGTAGAAACTATTGTAATAAGAGAACCCAACCAGAGGAAGATGTTGATCCCATCCTCCTTTAAAGTCCATTGAGCATGCTCTCCACATGTCCTCAAGTGTTTGGATAGTCCGCTCGGATTGGACATCAGTTTGAGGATGATAGACCGTACTGAAGTTCAGTTCAGTATTCAGAGCATGTTGGAGACTCTTCCAAAACATAGAGGTAAATATTAGATCTCCATCAGACACAATAGATAGTGGTACTCCATGCAACCTTACCACTTCCCTAATATATATCTGTGCCAGTTGATCCAATAAGAAATCCTCCCGAATAGCAATGAAGTGTGCAGTCTTTGGAAGACGATCCACAACAACCCAAATTGCATTGTTTCTTTTAGGATGTCCTTGGAAGTCCAGTGACAATGTCCATGGTGATGTTCTCCCATTTCCATTCTGGTATGGGCAATGATTTCATCATCACCTTAGACTTCTGCCTCTCTGCCTTCACTTTCTAACACAACTAGCACTTTGATGTATAGTCAGCGATATCCTTCTTCATATTATCCCACCAAAAGTTTTCTTGGAGATCTCTGTAAATATTTGTGCTCCCTGGGTGAATAGATAAATTTGAACTATGTGCATCATCAAAAAGTTCCTTATTCTGCTTCGGACATGATGGAACACATAGTCTTTTCCCAATCCGCACAATTCCTTCTTCATTTATATTAAACTCCGAGGATTTCCCTTTTTTGATCGCTTCCACTTTTTCTTGAATTCCCACATCATCCTTTTAAGCATTCTTTAACCATTCCAAAAGATATGGTTGAGCAATCCATTGGGAAAGGATTGATGATGTTCCCTTTTATATGATTCCCACGTCCATCTTCCTCAATTCTATGAAGATTGGATCCTTCTCAATTCTCATCATTGATAGAATTACTAGGTCCTTTCTACTTAGGGAATCTGCCACCTTGTTCGCTTTCACATGGTGGTAATGTATTGAGCAGTCATAATCCTTGACGAGCTCTATCCATCTTCTCTGGAACATATTAAGCTATTTTTATGTGAATATATATTTAAGACTCTTGTGGTCAGTATATATCTCACATTTCACTGTATAGAGATAATGCCGCCAGATTTTCAAGGCAAATATCACCGCTGCCAACTCCATATCATCCGTTGGATAGTTTCGCTCATGGATTTTCAACTTCCTAGAGGCATAGGATAAATATTTATCATTCTTCATCAGCACACATTCTAACCCCTTCTTTGAAGAATCACTTAATACCACAAAAAGTTCCCCACATGTGGGTAAAGTGGGCACGGGCGCAGTGATAAGCCTCCTTTTCAACACTTTGAAACATTCTTCGCATTCATCACTCCAAGAAAACATTTCTCCCTTTTGACTTAGCTTGGTAAGAGGGTTGGAAAATCGTGAGAAATTTCTCACAAATAGTCGATAATATCTAGCTAACCCCAAGATGCTACGGATATCTGTTACTGATGTTAGCCACAGCCATCCCTCAATTGCATCTGTTTTTGAGGGGTCCACAGATATTGTAACACCCCAGGTAAATAAAGAATAAAGCATTTTCATTTTAATTAATATTTATAAATTAAATATTAATTTTAGTTAAACGGGTTACTATGTTCTATTGCGTACCCGATACTCAACAATGAGTTTCTTTGAAATCTTATGTTGCACACTAGTAATATAAAAATATTATTTTAAATGGTAGTTAACACATAGCTGTTGTATTGGAGGGAATGGATAGAAATAACTAAAATATGATTATATATGTTTTTTAAATGTATTTACATTTATTTAATAAAGGATAATGGCTTAAAATCTGAAAAGAATACAATTTTAGGCATATATACTCTAATTTTCACTAAAGGTCCACTTTTCGCCTTTTAAAGGGGAACCATCATTAAATATGGGTTTTTCCACTCTTTTATATTATATTGGACCAAATAAAACTCTTCTTTAGAATCGGGACATCAAAATTTACTTTGTGTAAATTTTTGGTATTTTTCCGATAAAGTTCATTTTTTAATGAATGGTGAAAAATGTTGTATTTTAATTCAAAACCTCGTTATAATATAATTTATTTATATGATTATATTATCATTTGAATTGGGTTTAAAGTTAAATTATAATAAATTTTTACCATTAAATCCAATAGTGGTCGTTGGAATTCATTTCACTTTGAAATTAGACTTAAACTAGTGTCAATATTTTGATACTTATTATTTAACAAAAAAACCCTATTTGCTCTGACAGTGGGAATTAATTATTAAATTAATTAATGAAACATACATGTTTTGAATTTTGTAAAATAGACTTCATTTTGGAATTCGGAATATCAAATATAACTTAGGGTGATGTTTAGGTATTTTTCTGAAAAAACATCAATTTTTTGATGAATAGTGAAACCACTAAGTGGTACTTAAAAAACTGATTTTTCGTTTAAATGGAATTTTACTACAATTGTGTTTTGAATTTCAAAAATATGACATACATGGTTTTCATTAAGAAGTAAAATGTTGTTCAATGGGATTAAAATAATTTTTTGGTGAATAGTAACTTTTATGTTTTTAATCGCAATTATAGGTAATTATTGTAATTTCAGGAAAAAATGATATTATAATAAAATAAAGATACATAGAAACTTGTCCTACCCTTATTGGATGTGTCATTTCCGATCAAGACAACCCATGGGTCGATTTTGGGGACCCCATGGAGCCACGTGAGTAAGATAATGACATTAATGACTTTTATTTAAAGTTAAAGTAAAAATGTCAGAAACATGAGTTGTTTTACTAAAACAATATTTAAATGGGGTTATACAAGTCATATATTTGACTATAAATATTCATTAGAGATATAAAAATATTTCTTACATCACTATATTTGATTTATAATTTTTAGACATTATATAAATTAAATTATTTATGGAACCATGATGACGCAACAATTACCTCATTATTTAATGTTTTAAATAAAATGAAAAGATAATGTAAAATATAAGAACTAAAATAGTCAAAAACCTATTGGTTGGAAATATTTAGATCCCTTATCACCTTATCCTAGAATTATATCAATGTGGGACCTTTTAAATCCGAAACTCATTTTAAAATAAAGTAACATTTCTTTACTTTCCAAGAGTTCCCCTCCTCTCCTCTTATAAAAGGCCCCCACCTCTACCACCTTACCCACACATCCAAATCCATTTTCTCGGCCAACCCCTACCCATTATGTCTCTCCACATCCCTCTATAACTCTTATAATCCTCACATTGGGAAGAAGTCTTCCCAAAGAAGCCTTTGAGCTCAAATCTAAGAGAGTTACCCGATTTTAAGGTAATGTCTTCACTTGTGTCCTATTGTTTTATTTTTCTTCTCCGACCCCCTAAACTCTTTTTATTCATTTCTTTTGTAACAAAAATAGTATCTTCAATATACTAGGATGTTTTTATAATAATAATTAGAGCTACAGTTACACACACCTACATCTAATGGTTAAGGAACATACTGTTTCCGTGGATGGCGAATTTCTGCCTCACGAAATGATGATTGTTCAATATTCTTCTAACACCTTCAAAGGTGGCCATTAATATGTCACTGTATTTATATATGATATATAATATGTTTATGATTTCTTTAGGCTTCTTTATTTTTCATTTATGTCATACCTTTATGGCTTCCATTATGGGTATACGTGATATCTTCATTTTAGGAAGTGCGGACTACCGCCCCCTCAAAGTGATTTGATTCATTAATACCATATGTGGTACGTATAAAGGATATATTTAATGATATTATATATGATACCATACTGGAATTAAAATACTATTATGTATCATTATATTTTAATTCCATTAATTATGAAATAGAAATGGAAGTAGCGTTCATGCGTACGTATGGCTTACCGTCTCCATGAACGGTGCTTTTCATTTCTTACCTCTAAATGTTATGTAATATTATAAATGCATGAATGTACTGGATATATGTGATATATATGATATCCACATCATGAATACAATTATGGATATAATGGATATTTTACCACATGAACAACTTGTAATTATAAAGAGTTTATTTTTTACTCAAGTACCAATGATCGTTAAAACGACCCTTATTAACTTAAATAATAACATAGTGTTCATGACATGGTAATAAGTGAAATAAAAGGAATAATGAACTTGAAAAATTTTCTTAATCAAGTATAAATTAACTCATGTTTATTATTCAGGAGATTAAAGAACAATCGAGTCATGTCGGACCCGAGATAAGGGACTTCGTCTCAATCACCTTTCATTGAGGAATATTTTGTTTCATACACAACTTTCTTTTATACAGTGTATAAAACCCTTTGAATTTTACTTTAATATAAAATGAATATTTTTCTACGAAGCGTTTTACTAAACGACAAAAAGGAATGTAACTTTAAAAGTACGCGGTGGCAATGACCTTTTCCGCCGTCGCGAGTAATATTTGGTCTTTGGATTCCTCAACAAGTCATAATGTTTTTAAAATGAAATAAATACCATATACTCTTTTTTATATCTTGGTATTGAAAATTGTTTTTATAATGGATTTTTTGTGTCAATATATTTATGTGATATATTGTGATGAAAGTGTGGAAATGTTTTCTTTCGATTATTTATGTTTTACGTAGTATGATTTTATAATGGAACTTGGACATTTGACGAGTTGTTACGTGATAAACCATATGATAGGTGGTGTCGTGAATACCAGGACAGGTGGTAACATTATAACCTCCAATGCATTGGGTATGGAAGTTGGCCGTATGGCTATTCCATTAAGTGATATGTGTGTAAGTCGACTATATGGGTATTCCATTTAAGTATGTTTATGTCCCAAGTTACCTTTATATGTTATGTGATCTTTATATGGTTTTATGGTAATATTTTGGTTACAAAAGGGTATGTAATGATATTTTATTTAGTGAAGACTTTTTACTACTTCATAAAGGTGAAAAGATTTAATTTTATAATGTATACATGGTTTACTTGTTGTTTTGATAAACTAACGGTTTCCATTTTTTGTGTTTCCCTTACTCAGCTTTTTATGCTCACCCCATGTTTTTTTGAAATGTTTTTCACGGGATTTACTGTGGAATAGGGTCAAGGATGGGATCCAGGGAATGTCATGCTATATAAAAAATTTAACTAGACATGTTTCTTTTTAAGAGTTTTTATTCTATGTAATCATAGTAGAAGTGTATACTTTTTAATCTTTTGAGATGTAATAGTTATGTCCTAATTCTCTAAAAGGCTAAACTTGAAATGGTCCTAAATGTGAATTATTCATTTAATTCAATATTAAGTAAGGTTTTAGGTCAGGGCCTCATAGTTGGTATCAATGGTCGGTTTAGACAACTTTAGGAGTTAGAAAATTGTTAAATTATAAATTAATTTATGGTATGTTTGAAATGATATATCATTTAAAGATTACCATGTTGCTTCGCCTAAGAAATTTCTGTGTAAATAATGGGTTTTCATAGAGGAAACAGAACAGATTTTCTGGGAAGGCATATAGAGGGAAATGACCTTTAAAATCAGTATCATGAGATGGTCAGAATCAGAACTAAACAATTTGTTGCAGTGATGGCTCATTTGACTTAGGTGAAAAATGTTAGTTGTTTTTATGAATGATATTTTGGTGTTTTATAAAAGTAAATAGGAGCATGAAAGACATTTAAGGGTTATTTTTTAAACCTTAAAAGAAAATAAATTGTATGGGAAATTCAGCAAGTGTGAGTTTTGGTTGCAACAAATTTCTTTCCTTGGTCACATTGTTTCTAAATATGGGATAACTGTTGAACCTGCAAAAACAAAGGTTGTTGAAGAATTTCCATGACCCAAAAATTTAATTGAGATTCGTAGCTTCCTTGATTTGTCATGTTATTATAGAAGGTTTGTTAGAAATTATTCTCGGTTATCTACTCCAATGACAAAGATAACTTGGAAGGGTGTTATGTTTATCTGGACAAATGAATGTGATGATTGTTTTCAGGAATTGAAATGAAGATTGGTGAATGCTCCAGTTTTGGAACTTCCTTTCAAGAATGGTGAGTTTGTTATCTACAGTGATGCTTCATTGAAAGGACTTGGTTGTGTCCTTATGTAGAATTATCAGGTAATTGCTTATGCTTCATGCCAGTTGAAAATTCATATGGTAAATTACCCTACACATGATTTGGAATTAGCTGTTTTTGTTTTTGCTTTAAAAAATTGGAGGCATCATTTGTATGGAGTAAATTGTGAAATATATACTAAACACAAAAGTTTAATGTATATATTCACTCAGAAATAATTGAACATGAGACAAAGGAGATGGCTAGAATTAATCAAGGATTATGATTGTACAATTCGTTACCATCCCAGAAAAGCAAATAAAGTGGATGATGCTTTGAGTCGAAAAAGTAATGTTTCATTAACCATGCTACGTTTGTAACGAAATCCTTTGGTTTTTGATATGATGAACTTTGGCATAAATGTTGTTCATGCAGGAAGTTCTTCTGTTTTGTTTCAGGTATCAGTGAGATCATCCCTATTAGAAATAATTAAGCAAGCACAGAGGGAAGACAGTGAGTTGTAGAAAAAGGTAGAGCTGGTTCAGAAGGGTAAGTTGCCTGAATTCAACATTGATAATGATTGTGTTTTGAGGTTTAGGAAGAGATTATGTGTGCATGGTGAATCACAGTTTAAGAATGAGTTGTTATGTGAGGCTCATAGTTCCCCGTTTTCAGTTCATCATGGCTGTACTATGATGTACAGAGATCTGCGGGAGTATTACTGGTGGGATGGAATGAAAAGAGATATTGCTGATTTTACTATGAAGTGCTCGACTTGTCAGCAGGTTAAAGCAGAGTGGCAGTTACCGAAAGGGATGCTTCAGCCTTTACCAATGCCAGAGTGGAAATGGGAAAACATATCCATGGACTTTGTTGTGGGATTACCAAAGACATCTCGAGGTAAAAATGCAATCTGGGTTATTTTTGATCGCTTGACTAAATCTGCTCATTTCCTTCCTATTCGAGATACAGTCTCTCTATTTCAACGTTCTCAATTTTATCTTAATGAGATAGTCAGGTTACATGGAGTTCCCCTCTACATTGTGTCCGATCATGATCCCAGGTTTACTTCTAACTTTTGGAAAGGCCTTCAGAATTCATTGGGTACTGAATTAAATTTTAGTACATCATTTCATCCGCAATTAGATGGGCAGTCAGAACGAACAATTCAGACCTTGGATGTTATGCTACGATCTTGTTCTATGTATTATCAAGAAATTTGGGACCAACATCTTTCTTTTGTTGAGTTTTCTTATAATAATAATTTTCATTCCAGTATACAGATGGCACTATTTGAGGCATTATAAGGGAAGCGGTGTCGAACTCCAGATTTTTGGGATCAAATGGGTGAAGGGAAGGTGATGGGACCAGAATTGGTAGAAGAGATGGCAGAAAAAGTTCAGTTGATTCAGAAACACATGAGAACACCTCAGAGCAGACAGAAAAGATATGCAGATAACCGGAGGAAGGATCTATCTTTTGAGATAGGTGATCATGTTTTTTCTAAAGGTTTCTCCATAGAAAAGTGTGATGCCATTTGGTAAGAAAGGAAAGCTGAGTCCAAGGTTCATTGGACCATATGAAATTTAGGAGAGAGTTGGATCAGTTGCATACAGAGTGGCATTACCTCTGATTTTATCTCAGGTACACATTGTTTTTCATGTTTCGATGTTGAGAAAGTATATGCCAGATCCATCTCATGTTTTGAGTCCAGAGGTAGTTCAGCTGGAAGAGAACCTATCTTATGAAGAACAGCCAATCCAGATTCTTGACCATAGGGAGCAAGTGTTACGGAATAAGGTAATTCACCAGGTAAAGGTTTTGCGGAAAAATCATATGGTTGAAGAGGCAATGTGGGAATCTGAAAATGCTATGAGGAATAAATATCCCCACTTATTTTGATAAGTGAATAAAATTGTGAGGACACAATTCCCAAAAGGGGGGAAGGATGTAACACCACAGGTATATAAAGAATAAAGCATTTTCATTTTTATTAATATTTATAAATAAAATATTAATGTTACATTAAAGGGGTTGCTATGTTCGATAGCGTACCCGATACTCAACAATGAGTTTCATTGAAATCGTACGTTGCACACTAGTTATATAATAGTATTATTTTAAATGGAAGTTAACACATAGCCGTTGTATTGGCAGGAATGGATAGAAATAACTAAAATATTATTATATATGTTTTTTAAATGTTTTTACATTTATCCAATGAAGGATAAAGGCTTAAAATACGAAATGAATTCAATTTTAGGCATATATACTCTAATTTTCACTAAAGGTCCACTTATCGCCTTTTAATGGAGAACCGTCATTAAATATAGTTTTGGTCACTCATATACATTCTATTGGTCCGAATAAAACTCTTCTTTAGATTCGGGACATCAAAATTTACTTTGTGTAAATTTTTGGTATTTTTTCGATAAAGTTCATTTTTTAATGAATAGTGAAAATGTTGTATTTTAATTCAAAACCTATTTTTAATCTAATTTATTTATATGATTATATTATCATTTTAATTGGTTTTAAAGTGAAATTAGAATATATTTTTACCATTAAATCCAATAGTGGTCGTTGGAATTAATTTCACTTTGAAATCGAACTTAAACTAGTGTCAATCTTTTGATACTTATTGTTTCATAAAAACATGCTACTTGCTCTGACAGCAGGAATTAAATATTAAATTAATTAATTCAACTTATATGTTTTGAATTTGGTAAAATAGGCTTCATTTTTGAATTCGTAATATCAAATATATCTTAGGGTGATGTTTTGGTATTTTTCTAAAAAACTTCAATTTTTGATGAATAGTGAAACCACTAAGTGGTACTTAAAAAACTGATTTTTCATTTAAATCAAATTTTACCACCTTTGTGTTTTGAATTTAAAAAGTCTGACATACATTTTTTTCATTAAGAATTATAATGTGGCTCAATGGGATTAAAATAATTTTTTGTTGAATCATAACTTTTAATTTTTTAATCGCGATTAGAGGTAATTAGTGCAATTTAAGGCAAAAATGATATTATAATAAAACGAAAATACCTATACACATGAACTACCCTTATTGGATGTATCATTTCCGACCAATAAAACCCATGGGTCGATTTTGGGGACCCCATGGAGCCACTGGGGAATGATAATGACATTAATGACTTTTATTTGGAGTTAAAGTAAAAAAGTCACAAACATGAGTTGTTTTACTAAATGAATTTTTAAATGGGGTTATACAAGTCAGATATTTGACTATAAATATTCATTAGAATGATAAAACGATTTCCTACATCATGATATTTTTTTCATAATTTTTAGACATTAATTATATTAAATTATTTATGGCACCAGGATGATGTAGTGATTACCTCATTATTTAACGATTTAAATAAAATGAATATATAATGTAAAATCTAAGACCTACACTTGTCAAAAAACTTTTTTATTTGTATATTTCGAACCCTTATCACCATATACTATAATTATATCAATGTGGGACCTGTTAAATCCGAAACTCATTTTAAAATAAAGTAACATTTCTTTACTTTCCAAGAGTGCCCCTCCTCTCCTCTTATAAAAGGCCCCCACCTCTACCACCTTACCCACTATTCCAAAGCCTTTATCTCGGAAAAAACCTGCCCATTTTGTCTCTCCACATCCCTTTATAACTATTAGATGCCTCAATTTGGGCAGATGTCTTCCCAAGGAAGCCATTGAGATCAAATCTAATAGAGTTACCCGATTTTAAGGTAATGTCTTCACCTGTGTCCTTTTGTTTTATTTTTCTTCTTCTACCCCCTAAACTCTTTTTATTCATTTATTTTGTAACAACTACAGTTTCTTCAATATATTAGGATGTTTTTATAATAATATTTCCAGATACACATACACACACCTACATCTAATGGTTAAAGAACATACTGTTTCTGTGGATGGCGAATTTCTGCCTCACGAAACGATGATTGTTCAATATTCTTCTAACACCTTCAAAGGTGGCCATTAAGATGTCACTATATTTATATATGATATATAATATTTTTATTCATTTTTTAATATTCTGTATTTTTTATTTAGGGCATACCTTTATGGCTTCCATTATGGATATACGCAATATCTTAATTTTAGGAAGTGCGGACTACTGCCCCCTCAAAGTTATTTGATTCGTTAATACCATATGTGGTATGTATAAATACTATATTTAATGATATTATATATTAAACCATACTTGAATTGAAATACTATTGTGTATCATTATGTTTTAATTCCGTTAAATATGAAATAGAAATGGAAGTAGCGTTCATGCGTACGTATGGCTTACCGTCTCCATGAAAGGTGCATTTCATTTCTTACCTCTAAATGTTATGTAATATTATAAATGCATGCATGTACTAGATATATATGATTTATATGATATCCACATCATGAATACAAATCTTGAAATATTGAATATTTTAACACATGAACAACTTGTAATTATAAAGAGTTTATTTTTGACTCAAGTACCAATGATCGTTAAAACGACCGATATTAACTTAAATAATAACACAGTGTTCATGACATGGTAATAAGTGATATAAATTGAATAATTAACTTGAAAAAGGTTCATAAGAAATTATAAATTAACTCATGTTTATTATTCAGGATATTAAAGAACGATCAAGTCAAGTCGGACCCGAGGTAAGGGTTTCTTCTCAATCTCCTTTTATTGAGGCATATTTCGTTTTATACACAACTTCCTTTTATACGGTGTATAATCCCCTTTGAATTTTACTTTAATATAGAATGAATATTTTTCTATGAAGCATTTTAGTAATCGACAAAAAGGAATGTTTCTTTTAATGTACGTGGTGACAACGATCTTTTCCTCTGCCTCAAGTATTATATGGTCGTTGGCTTCCTCAACAAGTCGTCATGTTTTTAAAATGAAATAAATACCATATACTCTTTTATGTATCTTGGTATTGAAAATGGTTTTTATAATGGATTATTTATGTCAATATATTTATGTGATATATTGTGATCAAAGTGTGGAAATGTTTTCATTCCATTATATTTGTTTTATGTATTATGATTTTATAATGGTACTTGGACATTTGACGGGTGGTTACGTGATAAACCATATGACTGGTTGTGCCATGAATACCAGGACGAGTGGTTATGTTATAACCTCCAATGCATTGGTTATGGAAGTCGGCCATATGGCTATTCCATTAAGTGATATGTGTGGAAGTCGACCGTATAGTTATTCCATTTAAGTATGTTTATGTCCCAAGTTACCTTTATATATTATTTGATCTTTATATGGGTTTTATGGTAATATTTTGGTTATAAAAGGGTAAGTAATTTTATTTTATTCAGTGAGGAGTTTTTACTACTTCATAAAGGTGAAAATAATTACCTTGATAATGTATACATGGTTTACTTGTTTTTTTTGATAAACTAACGGTTTTCATTATTTTTGTATCCCTTACTAAGCTTTTTATGCTCACCCCAAGTTTTTTTGAAATGTTTTTCATAGGACTTACTATGGAATATGGTCAAGGATGGGATCAAGGGAATGTCATGCTATATAAAACATCGAACTAGACATGTCTCGTTTTATGAGTTTTTATTCTATGGAAACTTAGTATAAGTGTCTACTTTGTAATGTTTTGAGATGTAATAGTTATGTCCCAATTCTCTAAAACTCTAAACCTGAAAAGATCCTCAATGTGAAATATTCATTTAATTCAATATTAAGTAAGGTTTAAAGCCAGGGCCTTATAGATATCCCATTGCTTGTGAAAATATGGCCCAAGAATGGGACCTCCTTCTACCAGAACTCACACTTGATGTACTTTTCATAGATCTTCTCCTTGCGCAAAGTCTCTAGTACAGTATTTAAATTATCCTCATGATCCTCCTTGGTTTTGGAGTATATTAGAATATCAACTATAAAGACTACCACAAATTTATCAAGGTAATCTCTAAAGACTCTATTAATCATGTCCATGAATATTTCTAGAGCATTGGTGAGTCTGAAAGGCATTACTATGAATTCATAGTGCCCGTATCTTGTTCGAAAATTAGTCTTCGGGACATCTCCTTTCTTCACCCTTACATGATAATATCCCGACCGCAAATCCACCTTGGAGAAGTATTATGCTCCACGATGCTGATCAAACATGTCATCGATTCTTGGGAGAGGATACTTGTTCTTTATTGTGATTTTTTTAAGTTCATGATAATCAATACAAGGCCTTATTGACCCATCCTTATTTTTGACGAAGAGGACTAGTGCACCCCATGGTGAAGCACTTGGGAGTATAAACCCTTTATCCATATTCTCCTGTACTTGTTTTTCATCTCTTCAAGCACAAAAATAGACATTCTATATGGAGTCTTGGATATTGGTAGTGCCCCAGGTATAAGTTCAATTGGGAACTCAACATCTCTTCTAGGAGGAAGACCAGGCAGTTCCTCGGGAAACACTTCAGCGAATTTCCTCATAATAGGCATTTATTCAAGGATGGTATCTTCCTTGGACTCAATCATCTGAGGTAGATATGCGTGCTCAAAAGTCAGTAATATCCATGCTTGAGATGATGGAGCAAAAGGATATTCATCTTCCTCCTGACACTTGTAAAGAATCGGGGGTCAATTCTCCATATGGAGTGTGATTTCCCTTTCCCGACAATTTCTGTTGGATCTATATAAGGAAATCCAATCCATGCCAAGAATTGCATAAACTTCTACCAGAGGGAGTATGATGAGGTTCACTGGGAAATTCAACCACAAATTATAATAGGGGAGGACTTATATTCATGGGATGCAATGATTTCCCTATTTGTCGTACTCACCGACATATTTACTTCCATGATTTGTGGTGGTGCTGGGATTGTCCTACTAAACTTTCGAGATATAAAAGAATGCATATGTCACGACCCTTCCTCGGGGCCCATGCTGTTACTACCCCAAGCCCTCCTTCCATAGGCCAGGGGCTGGAAACTAGCGCCAAAGGAGAAAATCCCGATAACTGGGAAGGCATTGCCTTTATAAAAGAAAACAAAACACCACAGAGTAAAAGTGGAAGTAAACACTATGTAAAAAAGAGAGTGATGAAATGTAAATGGGCCAGAATACAATCCCAACTGAAAGTACATCTACAACTGAACAAAAGTACAACAGAAAAAGACAACAGCTGGAAGAACGGAAGCGGCACCTGTGTCGTCCTCCTCGGATTCTACCGGAAGGGTAGGTACAGATAGCCTTCAAAACGCTCTCGCCCGTCATCCTCCTCCATCTTTTGTCTCGTGATGAAGTCCACCTCTGGATACTGACTCATCATGTGGTCCACCTCTGGGTACTGACTCGTCCTGTGGTCCACCTCCGAGTACCATCCAGTCCTCAAACACTCGGCCTCCGTCAGCACTGCCCGTCGTCTGCAACCAACACAACATGGTGCGGTTATAGCCCGTGCAGGGGTGAGTATAACGATACTCAGTAGGGTCCCTGAGACCCTCAAGGTCTCACTAAATCCAACAAGGATAACCACAATGAAGGATCTCAACAGATAACCCTTACTTAGGTATAAGCCCATACTTATACCTAAGTTATCACGTAACCCATCTCAATCATGAGGAAACACTAAGGTTATGAAATCAACGGATAACCACTACCCAGGTATATGCCCATACATATACCTATGTTATCAAGTGACCAATATCTGTTAAGAGGTAATGACAAAGGTCATAGACTCAGCTCAAACCAGGATTTTCATTATTGAAACCGTAACTGCTGTTGATCCCGCCTCTGGAGTGTACAGTGATCATGTCACAACTCCGAGGTACTACTCACTAACCTAAGACTGCTGAGGTACTCCTCCTGTCGAGTATAGCAGGACTACCACCTCACACAGTAGTGCTCCTCCGGCATGTGTCTGCCACCTCACATAGTAGTGCTCCCCCTCATAGCCTACAGAGGTACTCCTCCTATCCAGTACCGTGGGTCTGCCACCTCACAATGTAGTGCTCCTCCGCCATTGGTTTTCCACCTCACAATGTAGAGCTCCCCACTAGGCTATGCTAGTCACTCCGAATCGAATTGGACAAGTAGTCATTGGTCACAGCCAGCTACACGGTCTCTATACTCTGTATGCTCGTCTCAAGGAGGGTCTGCATCACGATTAACAAGTTTATAATCCAAGTATCACATTTACCACAAATAAGTATCTCAAAGGACTGCCTCGTCATAGGGGTCTCAACTCAACAGACGGCATGTCAATCAGACGCCCGGTCTGTGAGTTATTAGCCATTTCGTCCTAGGGGCCTGGTTGGTTTCGTGTGCGAACCAACCCGGCCGTATCTCAACTGTACCCCGAACTCTCATAGGGTATACTCATAGGGACCATTTCTCAATGTGTTCACCAACTCTGCTAATAGTTCGTCAAACAGACGTTCGGTCTATAAGTTATCATCTTTTCCGTTCCTGGGGCCCGGTTAAATTTCGGGTACAATCCAGCCCAGCCACTATCCAACTGCATCCAAATCTCAGGCGAATTATGCCAAAGGATCTGTCTCATCCAGAGGAATCCAACGAAGTCAACAGCATGTCAATCGGACGTCTGAAGCTCAATATATAAGCGTTTCCGCTCTGAGGGCCCCGTTAGTTTTGTACCCGAACCAACCCGCCCATACTCAAAGTTCTCAAAAACCGTGAGTGTAATTTACCGAAATGGCAGTCTCGATCCAAGGATCGCATCACAGCTGATGGTGCGTCGATCGGAGGTCCGTGGCCTAGGATATGGGCGAATGACTAAAAATGGTCTGGAAGTGGGGTTTTCGAGCCCGGACCAATCTGGCCTGAGACCCCCTGGGTCAACCCGACCTGGGTCCGGGTCGGCGCGCTGGGGCGTAGCCCGGCCCGGTTCGGCGGCCCGGTGCACTGGCGGTCCGGCGTGCTGGCCAAGTGGCTCGGCCAAATGGCCGAGCCATTCAGGAGTGCGGGGGGGGGGGGGGGGGGGGGGTCCCCTCGTCGTTTGTAACCGCGGCCCCCCATAATGGGGTCCGCTTTTGCTAGCCAGCAGGGGGTCATAACCCCAGCTCTCCACCTAACCGGCCGGCCCGCTCCGGCCGCCCGGCTTCTGCCGCCACGGGACCGGCAAGGGCCGGTCCCCCTACTCCGATGCCGGCGGCCCGGACCCGGCCGTCGGTCTCCCTGCTTCGCCGCGCCCCTCCGCCGCGGCCCCGCTCCGGCCGCGGTGTCTTCAGGATTTTCTCCGGCATGGCACGACGGCGTCACAGCTTGGTTCAATTTTCAAATGTGCGGCATGATGGTGCTGCACATCCTTGCCGCTCGTTCTCGCGCGGTGCGACGACACCGCCTCGCATTCCTTTAAACAACAACAACACAAAATAATAAGGGAGGAGGGTCGGCCGTGTTTGTGCGGTCCGGACCCCTCCTGTTAAACGATAGAAAGTAGTCCAATTGAATGTGGATAGATGATAGAAGTAATTCACGAAAATAAATGAATAAAACCCCTACCTCGTGATGTGATCCCCCGATGGATCTGCAGAGTGGTAGCATCATTTGTTTGATGTCTAAAGGTGATGTCGTTGTTTGCGATTTTCCCACGGCGGTGCCTCCTCCTTTGATGGAGACCGGGAAGTGTTCTTCATCGAAGGTCTTGGATGGCCAGACGTCACCAAAGTGTACTCAAAGATTTGAAGTATCCCCTCTTGTCGTACAGATGGAAGAAAGGGGTACGTCGCCACTCTTTGGTGTCGGTGTTCTTCGTCGAGGAGTTGCATTCTTCGCATTCTTCAAGAAGGAAGAAGTTCTTCAATGCATAAATCTTTCTCTACAAATCCTCCTCACACAACAACCAACTCTCTCAAATAAAATAAGACTTATATTATTTTATTACATCATGCCAAGAATTTAAATTTTAAAAATCAAACACTGAACTCACTTAATTAATTAAGTATGTTGGCATGATTAAAGAAGAGATAGGGGGAGGTGAGTGGTCTCACATTAAAGGGGAGTTAAACATGTTAATAAGAGTTACCAATTAATGAGAGGAGAGGTTTAATGGATTTTATGGAAGATGAAAGGGGTGGGGTTCCTGTGGGTCCCACCTCACCTCTAATCCTCTCATTGGTAGTTAGGGGCTTGTAAGTCCCACCCTAACTACCCAATGTTGGATAAATAATTAATAAAAAATTGTTCCATATTTTTTTTATTCAATTCTTTATTAATTCCACAAATTTTAAACAACTCCTCCGAAGAAAACCCAACTTCAGAAAGGGTCTTCTTAAGCAATTACCGGTGCTGCGGTTCCATCGGTGCCCTCGGATTTCGATTCTGTGCACTGGTTCAAAAGATAGAAAAACCCACTCGTTCGTTCGCTGAACGTACCCAAGCTAAACATCAGAAATTGATTTAGGCACACTAGGCCTCAGAATTAGGCACCGTCCGAAATTGCGTTCTTGTATAATCCCAATGAAAATTTTAAAAAAATTATTCCCTTGAATTTTATGGGTCTTTACATTAAACCCACCTCAGGGATTTACGTCCTCGTAAAGCTTAAATACAGACTAGGGATACAAAAGCGGTATTGAGCACGCATCTAACCCTTCCACTCACATGTGCTTACCTGGATATTCACGTACTGCCAAAGAACGTGCACCCGAGGAATCTACCGTCCTCATAGGATCCACTCATGTCAATCCTCGGTCCCCACTGGAACCTCTGAGAAAGTCACCCCATCGACCAAGTCCTACTTCCCATGGCCGATGATATGCGAAGGGTCGAGCACGTATCTCCTCATTTGAGAGACAAGGAAGTCATCGTGCACCTGGTGCAACTAAGGTGGATGGGTCAAGTGGTAAACCACCTCGCCTACCCTTCTGAGGACCAAGAAAGTTCCGTTGAACCTCGGAGATAACTTTTCGCCTTGGCCATGTCTCCGTAATTCCACGTTGAGGTGAGACATGTAAGAAAATGTGGTCGCCATCCTCGAACTCTAGTGGTCTCTGCCTCCTATCAGCATAAGCCTTCTGTTGGCTCTGAGCTATCCTCATCCTCTCTTGGATGAACTGGACCTTCTCTGGTCCAACAAATGCTGCTATGATTTCTTCTTTGCTGAAAAGTGAAATCTGGTCTCATCCCCTGGATGAACCACGTTCTATTCCTAATACAGTCAATCCGGACATGAATGATGTATTCATGCCATGGACGATGTCGTAAGGCCTCGACGTTACTACTAAGAGACCCAAAAATCACTCTCACCTCTAAGAGTCGAGTCACACTGTCTGCATCAGCATGAGGTCACTGGGTCACTTCCAGTAGGAATATCGAAATTGAAGGTCAAGTGAATAGTTTAAATCGGAACCTCTTAGTACTCAAAAAGGAAGGAAGAAAATGTCACAAAGGTAGGTGTCTTTATATTATTTCATCTCATGGTACAAAGACACAAATGTATCAAAAACAACATGGAACTAGATATACCTAGAATAAAAGGAAACCACTAGTTCTACTCATGTCCACTCGCTTCTGGAACTCCGTAGTCGTATGCTTCTGCTGCCTGAAGCTGAGCTTCCCCATGTCCACCTGTTCTCTGCGATCGGGGTGGACCTCCTGGTGGTGGTGGTGGAAACACCTTGAAGCGACATCCACCTCCAAATGAATGTCCAACTCCCCTCCCTCGGCCTCCAGCTCCTAGCCGTCTTCCTTGATCGAACCTATGCCTCTGCCTGGGAGGTTCTTAATTTAACTACTGGTCATCTGCATGGTGGGTCGGGCAGTCACGTGCCATGTGACCAATCACGCCGCAGGAGTAACACAACATGGCAGGTCTGGCTCTATCATTCCACTTGGTTCCTTGCACTACCGACCTTGAGTCATGCGGTCGACCACCTGTAGGTCTGGTCCTCTTGGACCTCTGCGTCATCTATCTACTACCTGCTACAGAAGACTCTGCAGCATGCCGGTTAGTGGTGGGTCCTACTGTTGGAGACTGCTCAGCAAGGAAACTCTCTACTAAGAGGGCTCGCTCCAACACCCCTGTCTGCGTCAGAATGCTGTGAGAAACAACAAAAGATCTAATCTCTCTCCTGATCCCCTGCTCGAAGGTTCGGGCCCTAAAGAATGGGGCCCGTACCATATCTATGTAGTAGCACAAGAGGACTGTGAACCTCGCCGAATACTGCACCATTGTCATGCTACCCTGCCGCAGATGATGTAGATCCTGTATACGCACTGCTCAAAGGGTGGTTGGTTAAATCTCATCCCGAAACAAGCTCTCGAAGTCTGCCCATAGAAATGTCGCCTCATCATGCATCTGGAGCATCAGGCTCCACCATATGCCTGTGGCTTCCTGAAGAAGGCTGGCAGCAAGGATCACCATGAATTCTGATGGCATCCCCACTTGCTTGAAGACTCTCACAACAGCCACCAACCAATCCTTAACTGCCTGTGGGTCCATCTCTCCCCTGAACCAGGGTGACTTCTGGCGCTAGATCACGTGCAGTGCGCTCAAGCGATGTGCACCCTCTGCTGCTGGGGCTGGTGGCATCGGTTTCCCAACGGGTAGTAGTACGGCTGGTGACTCCGCTGGTGCCTCAACTTGGATAGGTCCATGTACAGAGGCCATGTCACTCGGTGGGATGTCAGTACGAACAACTCTCGGGGCTCTAGCTGGTCATCCGCGGGGAGGCATACTGAAACAAACAAACATGACACGGTCAAATGATTTATACCTGGTGAGCTGACCTAGTTTGAGATAACTTTTAAAAACTTCTGGAAACCCACACGCAATCATTGTTTTCGTGCACAATGTCAGAAATCAGTTGTTAGGGTCCTGGTGTATGGATACATCGGCCGCATGCACCAACACTGGACTCCCTGAACTAAAATCCCCACTCGGTACCCTTAACACTATTGCATCACAGAAAGAAAATATCAGAGTTATATGTTATGATATAGAACCGACTCCTCGGATGCCAATTTGCAACGACCCATCCTCAGGGCCCTTGCCGTGACTACCCCAAGCCCGCCTTCCAGAGGCTGGGGGCTGGAGACTAGCACCAAAGGCGAAAATCCCGATAAATGGGAAGACATTTCCTTTATAAAAGAAAAAAACTCCACAAAGTACAAGTGGAAGTAAACACTAAGTACAATAGAGAGTGCTGAAAAGTAAATGGGTCTGAATACAAACCCAACTGAAAGTACAGCTAAAATTGAACAAAAGTACAATAGAAAAATACAACAACTGGAAGAACAGAAGCGGCTCCTGGGTCGTCCTCCTCGGATCCTACCTGAAGGGTAGGTACAGATAGACTTCAAAACAACCTCACCTGTCCTCATCCTTCGTGTGTCGTCTTGTCGTGAAGTCCACCTCTGGATACTGACTCATTGTGTGGTCCACCTCCGGGTACGGACTCATCATGTGATCCACCTCCGGGTACCGTCCAGTCCTCGAACACTCGGCCTCCGTCAGCACTGCCCGTCATCTTCAACCAACACAACGAGGTGCATGCATAGATCGTGCAGGGGTGAGTATAACGATACTCAGTAGGGTCCCCGAGACCCTCAAGGTCCCACTAAATCCAAGAAGGATAACCACAAAGAAGGATCTCAACAGATAACCCTTACATCGGTATAAGCACATACTTATACCCAAGTTATCATTTAACCCATCTCAATCATGAGGAAAAACAAAGGTTATGAAATCAACGGATAACCACTACCCAGTTATATGACCATTTATATACCTAATTTATCGAGTGACCAATCTCAATCAAGAGGTAATCACAAAGGTTATAGACTCAGCTCAAACTAGTATTTTCATTATCAAAACCGTAACTACTGATGAGACTGTCTCTGGAGTGTACAGTGATCCTGTCACAACTCCGAGATACTACTCACTAACCTAATACTGCGGAGGTACTCCTCCTATTGAGTACTGCGGGTCTGCCACCACACACAGTAGTGCTCCTCCGCCATGGGTCTGCCACCTCACATAGTAGTGCTCCCCCTCATAGCCTACAGAGGTACTCCACCTGTTGAGTACCGCAGCTCTCCCACCTCACAAATTATTTCTCCTCCATCATGGGTCTGACACCTCACAAAGTAGTTCTCCCCACTGAGCTATGCTAGTCACTCCAAATCAAATCTGACAAGCAGTCATCAGTCACAACCGGCTACACGTTCTCCATACTCTGTATGCTCATCTCCGGGAGGGTCCACTCCACGAGCTACAGGTCGATACTCCAAGTATCACAAGTCCCACGAAGAATTATCTCAACGGACCGCCTCATCATTGGGGTATCAACGCAACAGACGACGCGTCAATCGGACTCTCGGTCTGTGAGTTATTAGCCTTTTCTTCCCAGGGGCCCGGTTGGTTTCGTGTGCGATCCAACCCGGCCGTATCTCAACTGTACCTCGAACTCTCATAGGGTATACTCATAGGGAACGTTTCTCATCGAGTTCATTAATGCTGCTAACGGTTCGTCAAACAGACGTCCGGTCTGAAAGTTATCAGCTTTTCCGTTCCAGGGGCCCGGTTGGATTTTGGGTACAATCCAGCCCGACCACTATCCAACAGCATCCAAATCTCAGGAGAAGTATGCGAAAGGTTCCATATCATCAAGAGGAATCCAACTAAGTCGACGACACGTCAATCGGACGTCCGGAGCTCAAGATATAAGTGTTTCTGCTCCGAGGGCCCGGTTGATTTTGTACCCGATCCTACCCGCCTGTACTCAAAGTTCTATAAAACCTTGATTGTAATATACCGAAAAGACGGTCTCGATCCAAGGATCGCATCTTAGCCGACGGTGCGTCGATCGGAGGTCTGTGGCCCAGGATATAGGCGATAGACCGAAAAAGGTCCGGATGTGGGGTTTTCGGGCCTGGACCGATCCGGCCCGAGACCCCCTGGGTCTGCCTGAACCGGGTCGGCCCGCTTGAGCGTGGCCCGGCTCAGCGTCCCAGCGCGCTGGCCAGGGTTCTCGGTCAAAAGGTCGAGCCATTCCGGAGTGCGGGGGGGGGGGGGGGGGGGGCGCTGCCCCACTCCGTTTGTAACCGCAGTCCCCCATAATGGTGTCCGCTATTTGCTGGCCAGCCGGGGGTCATAACCCCCGGATCTCCCCCTGACCGGCCGGCCACCTTCTGCCACCATAGGATAGGCGGGGGCCGGTCCCTCTTCTCTGATGTCGACGGCCTGGAACCGGCTGCCGGTCCCCCAGCTTTGTTGCGGCCTAAGCTTCAGATTATTCTGTCTGGTGCGGCGTGACGGCGCCACGCCCCTCCGGCGTGGACCCACTCCGGCCGAGGTGTCTTCAGGTTTTTCTCCGACGTGGCGCGAAGGCCCCGCGGCATTGTTCGATTTTCAAATGCGCGGTGCGACGGTGCCGCGCAACCTTCCAGCTGGTTCCCGCACGGTGTGACGGCACCACGTCTCATTCCTCTGAACCACAACAACACAAAATAATAAGGGAGGAGGGTCGGTCGTGTTTGTGTGGTCCGGCCCCCTCCCGTTAAACGATAGAAAGCGGTCCAATTGAACATGGATAGATGACGGAAGTAAATCACGAAAAGAAATGCATAAAACCCCTACCTCGTGATGTTATCCCTCTATGGATCTGCGGAGAGGTAGCGTCATTCGTTTGATGTCGGAAGGTGACATCGTCGTTTGAGATTTTCCCACGGTGGTGTCTCCTCCTTTGATGGATACTGGGAAGCATTCTTCGTCGAAGCTCTTGGAAGACCCGACGTTTCCCAAGTGTACTCAAAGATGTGATGTATCCCCTCTTGTCGTAGAGAAGGAAAAAAGGGGTACGTCGCCGCTCTTTGGTGTCGGCGTTCTTCATCAGAGAGTTGTGTTCTTCACATTCTTCAAGAGGAAGATGTTCTTAAAAGCTTAGAGCTTTCTCATCAAATCCTCCTCACAAAACAACCAACTCTCTCAAATAAAATAAGACTTATCATATTTTATTACATCAAGCCAAGCATTTAAATTTTAAAAATCAAACACTTAACTCACATAATTAAATAAGTATGTTGGCATGATTAAAGAAGAGAGAGGGGGAGGTGAGTGGTATCACATTAAAGGGGGGTTAAACATGTTAATAAGAGTTACCAATTAATGAGAGGAGATGTTTAAAAGAGTTTAGGGAAGATGAAAGGGGTGGGGTTCGTGTGGGTCCAACCTCAACTTTAATCCTCTCATGGGTAGTTAGGGGCTTGTATGTCCCACCCTAACTACCCCAAGTTGGATAAAGAATTAATAAGAAATTGTTCCACAATTTTTTTATTCAATTCTTTACTAATTCCACAAATTTTTAACAACTCCTCCTGAGAAAACCCAACTCCAAAAAGGGTCTTCATAAGCAATTACCAGTGTTGTGGTTCCATCAATGCCCTCGGATTTTGATTCCGTGCACCAGTTCAAAGATAGAAAAACCCACTCGTTCGTTCACTGAACATACCCGAGATAAGCTCCATAAATTTATTACGGGCACATCGGGCCTCGGAATCAGGTGCCGTCAGAAACTGCATTCTTGTAAAATCCGAAAAGAAATTTAGAAAAAAATTCACTTGAATTTTACGGGTCTTTATAGCGTAGAACCGGAATCAAAAATGATGTTCTCTACTCTTGAATGAATAACTAACGTACCTGTCACCACTTCGTTGTTAGGGTTCACATCGACAGAAGTGATAGAAAAAGCTCTTCCTTGTTTCCTTGGAGGTTATTGGTTGTCTCCTAAAACCCTTGTATTATGGCACTGATTTGCAAAATGACCTTGTTCTTTCCATTTTTCGCATTTACCAATGAGTTGAGGTTCTAATAGAGTGTTCCTATCCTCTGTCGCAGTTGTGGGTCTTTCTTGCTGACAATTAATAGCTAGGTGACCTTCTCTTCCACTCCTAATGCATTTCCCCATCCCCTTAAGGAAATTTCTAGGGTGCTTCTTCCCTCACTATTGGAAAGTGGGGTGCTGGATCTTCTTAGCACCATTGGATTTATCCATAGGACCACTAGCATTGATGTCCACCTTACGCTTCTTTTCCCCATGATACCCCTATGATTCCCTGATCTCCATTTCGTCCTTGGGGGCACATTGGACAATTTCCTCATAGCTGTCGAAGTCACGGATCACTAATGCATTCTGCAAGCTAGGCTTCAACCCACCAAAGAAGCGGTCAACCTTGCATTCGGGGGTAACGACAAAGCCGGAATCGTATCGTGCAATCCTTGTGAAGTTTTCCCTGTACGCTCCAATAGGTTCTTTATCTTTTGGCTTGAGGGAAAGGAAGTCCCTTTCCATAATAAGCTGGAGGGTACGCGGAAAATATTTATCGAAATACATCTTTCGGAAATCCTTCCATTCCAATGCCTTGATCTCCTCATCATGCTTCATATTTTTTATCAATGTACACCATTGATCATCTTCACCCTCCATAAGATAACCAGCCAAGAGAACATTATCTTGTTCAGAAAATTAAAGGATAGAGAAGATCTTTTCAATGGAGTTGATCCATTGTTCAGCGATCAT
Source organism: Viscum album (assembly GCA_963277665.1). NCBI lineage: Eukaryota > Viridiplantae > Streptophyta > Magnoliopsida > Santalales > Viscaceae > Viscum > Viscum album. Next base: position 1,002,190,147 of record OY728121.1, on the reverse strand, counting down.
GAGATAAGAAGATCCCCTAAATGTATGAGGCCTTTGTCTCGTGATGATATCGATAGCAACTTGTTCTTTCATAGGGGGGGGGGTTAAACGTTCCTCTTGGCTCGTGTTTCTATTCAAAATTTGATTTAGCTGAGAGAGAAGCGTGACAATCTTCGTGTTTCCCGCTCCCATTGGATTTTTCATCTCATTTGTACATTCATCACACTGATCTTCACAATGGTTGTTCGCCCGAGTCCTCCTATTACCGGCCATTGGATTGAATAAAAGGAAAGTTAGGGGTAACACAAAAAGGGTAATTCAAAGACAAAATATGATGAATTAAAAATAAACTTTCATTTCCTTAAATCATGAGTCTATAGGCTTCAATCTAGGCTTTTCATTATCTACTTTCTAACATATATTCGTAGGGGCATTTTTTTAATTCCCTTAATAAGGGTTCGTACTATGATTTTGAATTTATCAAAACATATCCTTCAAGAGTGTCGTAACAAAGAGTGCAGCAACGCCCGTTGTCGTGCACGAGTTCCCATTCGAGTCTAGCTCAAAGCGGTGTTTTCAGGTTTTACCCCTAGGATACATCTATTCCAGAGCTGCCTCTACCTGCTCGTATCTAGACAGGGATGTATTTGTTTGATAAACCACTTACTCAGTACTTACCAAAACTTAGGGATGTATTTATTATAATCATTCTTGTATCTAAGGATTTACTATGGTTTCCTAATCCCAAAAATAAATAAACCTATCCTCTGATACCAACTATGACAACAGTTCATTTTATTACAAACATAAACATGATTTATTACATAAAACTTCACATGATAGAACAAGATGAACGAGAGGTTTAGTGTCTTTGGGTCTTAGGATCATTACATAAAAACTCAAAACATGAAATACAACATATTTATTGAAAACATCCTTTAAATGACCACTACATTGCTTCGTACTTAGCATTGCATGGGGTAACCTGAGGACATGCATAAGAAAAGGGTGAGCTATAAAGCCCAGTAAGGGAGTACACATGTAATTAAATGAGGAGTAAAATACATGTTAGACAATTGGAATCTCAATAGTGAACAAGAGAAACATGAACATAAAGGCATGATAAATCATAATAATCATAACATTAAAATGATGCAACAACACATAGCATGGAATTAGTATGAGCCAAGGCTCATTGCATATGGAGCATGAGTGAATCCCCATTACACATAAAGCATGAGTACACCCTCGTTTCACTTGAATTAGAATGAGTCAACTCTCATTTCACATGATGTATCATGACACTATACTTTACCCAAATCATTGGAGCACTATAAGGGCACGCCCTTCTTAAACATTTCATTTCATGCGTAAGTGTGCCACATGGATCATATAACATGTATTCATAAAACACAATCATTTATTCCATAATAACGGAATGTGGAATTTATACATGAAACTTTACAATCAATAATTAAATGTTCATATAGGTGAATAACCGTGATGGAGAAATGGGAATGGTATTCACTACACAATGACATTTGCTTAGAAAATCGGTGTGATTTCGGCAGCGTAACGGCGTGACATAAGAATTCATAAAAACCGTTGATGAGAGAGAAAGGGGTTCCTCATAATATTTACATGTAATGGACTATAAGTAGGTCATTTAGATACATCTCCCAACAATTTTAATGGAATTTAGATTCATGATACAAAAGTGTTGCTTGAATGTAAAAGAAGAGAGAGAAGTTCCGTTCAGAATTTCGGCATTGTAACGGGTGTACATGGGAGGCATTTAATGAGACAAAAAATGGGTATCCCATAATTAAAACAATAAGAGTGCAGTATGGGGGAGGTTCTAAACCATACCACAACATTAATAATTGAAATTAAATGGGCAATACATCTTAAAGAAAATTGACAAAAATGAGAAAGGATGAAAAAACCCTTACATGGAAGTGTGCTTCCAAAGGCTAGAGAGACGCTTGTGAGAGGCTTTTTGGGAGATTGGGGAACCTTGGGAGGATTTTAGAGAGAGTTGGACAGAGGATTTATGAACTCCAAAGGCTATTAGTGAGGAGGAAGTGGGAGCTTGGGTGGGTTTATATAGGAAAGGTGATAGAATTCTTTATTATTTAGGTTTGGGTCCCCTTACATTAAATTAATCCAAACCACAAACCAACCCATGGCTTTGCCCATGGTTTTTGGAAAACGGAAGAGGAAAACAATATTTTATAAGGCCAAAGTCCGATCTTCTTAAAATTTTAGGGTTGCTTATGTGGAGGTGAGTCACACTCCCATGGAAATTAATTTAAAAAGGAAAGGTGTTGAATAAGTCTTGAGGGGTCCATTAATGCTTTGAAAAGTAAGTCAAAAAAACCCAAAATAACATTATTTTATTTATAAAACATATATTGGCTGAACATAAATATCATAATATTTTATTACATCACTATTGGGTCATTATGATGTCATAAAACACATTATATATTTTAACAGTATTTAATTTTTACCCTAAAATTTGACTGTCTCAGAAAATTATGAAAAATTCACCGTTGGACAATATCAACATCCTGAATCCTGAAAATAAAATTTATTTTATCTAAATAATTTTCTAAATATTGTAATTTTCACTTTTAAAATGAAAACCGACATTTATAAAAAATTCACGGGTTTTGACAGAAATGGCTTTCAAACATTAATAAAAATTGTAATTGCATTCATAAAATTATAAGATCATTTATATTTAATAAAAATTAATTTAATAATACTAATATTAATTTATTGAAATATTATTTAACTAAAAAATCCTTTAATTTAATAAAATTGGTTTCTTAATTAAATAATAACTAAAACACAATTTGTACTTTAAAATATATTTACAATGTATCAAAAATGACTACAAATTATATTCATTATTATATATAAAAAATAATGTACATTAACATAGTACTATTTATTTGTCACATAACCCCTTAAAACAGCTGCATAAGACCTAAGGGTAAGGTGTGCGATGGTGACAGACTCTTGGGGTGGCTTAGATAACATTTCTCGAGTGGTAATTTCAATCAACATCCACTTTTCCCATAGACGGTCACGTTCGACCTTGACATGATTATGCTCAGCTTGGTCTAGGTCAAAATCGATGCCCAAGGATGCCACCTATTTTCAGAGCTCTAACAAGTGGGCTTCGTATGGAGCAATTCTACTGGATGAGGCCATCGCTTCTTTTGTCTGAGTAAATTGGATTGTTAAAGTCCTATATTTATACTAATCATGTGATCACTGTTCAAGGACTATATTAGCAACAGTAAAAAATTAATAACATAAAACCAATGAAGTTGACATTTTATATAAACATAAAGTGACATTTAATTATACCAAGATGGATTTCCATTAATGAAACTTTGGGTCGTTACATAATAAATATATGATTCATTAATAGTTTATTTAATAGAAATAAAAGAAATAATTATTTAAAAATTTAAATTAATTATATTTTGACATAATTAATGAGATAAAATTACTTTTTATATAAATTAAAATTTTAAATTATACACTATAAGTGTTTTCTAGTGTTATCATTTTTTGATGATATTTTTATGAAGAAAAATAATTAGTAGTTTCAAAATGTCAAAAATGATACATAAAAATAATTGATATTTTATTAAATTATTTAAAATTCATAAAATATGAAATTCTATAAATAAAATAATAAGGTAAAATATCTAATAAATTAACAATTTTTTTTATTTTTCTAATATTATTGTAGATAAATTAATCCTAAAAATTAAAATACTATGTCGTTAGAGTAATAGTTAAATGGTTTAACTATGGGTTATAGCCAAAAGGTAAGGGACAAAATGTGACATAATCATGAATAAAAATAATTTTTTCATGTTATATATACCCATACTAATTATATATTCTAAATAACTCATTTTCTATTCATTTGAATTCGAAAATTAATATATAATAATTTAATATTACAAAGGATTACCAGAGTTCCCTTAACCTCTATTATAAAAAGAACTGCCTCCCTCAATTCCTCACACCACGTTGATCCCGATTGAAATAAAAACCCCTACCCATTTCACCAAAAGAAATTCATAACATTGTTCTTCTTTTCTTGGTATTGACAAAATACCAACCCTAGTGTCCCTTGGAGGAGATCCTACAGAAGTCCAATTAAGAATAGGTCATTGTTTTACCGATTAATTCAAGTCTCTATCATCTCCTACTTCAGATTACTATTTTTTCATTATAAATTAATAAAAATCATATAAAACATATACATATATTTTATTATTATTATTTATAAACCATTTTACACCTTCTACCAATCCTAAAAAATTAAATCACCATGAATGAGTACGTATAGCCTACCGTCTCAATGCTGTGGTGTAATATGTTTTTCCTCAACACACTATTTGGATGTGTATAATGATGGATATAATTGATATAAATAATATATATTACATTATATTTATTCATTATAATTATTATATGATCCAATATATTACACCTTTACCACTATTAGAATGATGTTGTCGCTTGTGCGTACGTACAACTTACCATCTCCACAACATGATGACATTTATTTTCCATATTAACCATTAATTAATGATTATGAAAATGTATATAATGATATATGTGACATAATAATTCTACTTTAATGTATATATTTTTATATAAATACGTATATTTCATTTTCTATCTTCAATTCAATATGACAAGGAAATGGGAACAGTGATCGTGACTACGTATGACCTACAGTCTCTCTAAATGGAGTATTCTATTTCATATATTTAACTTCAAAAAATATTTTTATAAAAAATATATATCTGATATATAAATAATGTATTAAATTATTTAATTATGAAAATAAAAATCTATGTAATAGGATCATGTATTGTTAGTCACAGCACGCCATAACAGGTAAGATAAGCGAAGTAGTTATTACCTGAAATAATTGTTTAACTATGACTTTTTTAATAAATGGGTATTATGAAGTAATAAATGAATCATATATTATTTTATAAATATAAATATGTTTCTTATATATTTTAATAAATTTTTTAATCACATTATATAGGATGTTAATATGTGTTAACCCTAATGGAAATACAATGCAAGAGATTTCATCTATGCCATGTTGCATTAAGTTATCGTTTGATGTTATCCACAAATGTTTATTTATGAGGATTATATGAATTATTTTTTAAATAACATATAATTAAATTATATATAATAATTTTATGTAATGATTTTATAAAAAAATTATTTTCATTGGGTTTATATTTTTAATGTTCATAGTGGTATGAGGCTCCTTGAATGTTTAATGAATTAATATATTTTCCATTCCAATAATCATGATATTATATTTCATATTTCTTTACGTTGGAATAATATTATAATAAAGGGAAAAATTATATCTATTTTGAATTTATTTCAAATTATTTAAAAATTTATCTTTTAAGGATTTTTAATGGGCTCTTTAACTAGAAAACATTTTAAATGTGTTGTTTATTATTTATTTTAAATATTTTTCGTTATGATAATGTATTAAAAATATTTTTAAGCATTTATTTATATAGACATGCATTTTCTAAAATTTATTTTTCAAATTTACCTGAAATTTTCAATTTTTTTATGGGAATATTTGATTCAAATCTATATTTTTTATGTTTTCTTTTATAAATAGACAACTTTAATAAAAAATATGAAATTAAAAGGGGTATTTTTCTAATGTTATTTATAATGATATTATTAGAGTATTTTATTCTATTACAACATCATTTTTTGTATCTTAGGTTTGATTATGGGGTGATTTTTTGGGAAATAATCCACAATATTATATTTTAGAACATAGTATTAGTTTCAATATGGATGTGCTATTTTTATAGAATTCATTTTTTGTGGTTAAAATGATCACATTTCATAAATTTGTTTTTAAATATAATTGTTTATATAATTTATGACTCACCCATTCCATAATGGCATTGCATTGAACATAGTATGCAATGTTTAGGCCCTGCTATTTCCCCATTATGAATCGGTAGGTCTTATTAGACAAACTAGTTTGGGTTTTGACAATTGTCTTACCCATATATATATGGTCGCATTGCCTAAGACTTGATGGTATGTTTATGATATCTGACATTACTAATTTAATTTTTATTAGATCTATATTGATTTTCCACGTCATTATATTTCTAGATGAATATGCATGATTATGTATCATTCTCGAGTGATTATTTATATGGCCTTATTTTTATAATCTTTTATTAATAGCATATTATGATCAAAATTATGTTTTAATGGAATTTGTTTTTGTTATTAGGATTTCATTATTTATTATGTTCATTTATTATAGCTTCTATTGTAAATATACCATTACAAGGTATCATAGATCACCCCTTTTTAATGTCTAATTTTACCCCGGATGCAAAGATGTTTTACATGCACGATCAAAATAGTATAATAATTGCATTCTCAAAAGATTATTTATGATGTATTTTAGGTTTTCAATTGTATCATTAGGTTTATGTATGTAATATTGTTTCCAAAACATCATAATTGATCATTACTTTAGGATTCATCAATTTTATGTAACCCAATGTAATAAATTAAGTATCTGGATTAGGGTTATTGGGTTCAGTGTCTTTATAGTTGGTATCAAATAAATTTTGGAAACATCCTTGAAAATGATATTTAGAAAACATAGATCAATGAAGATAATTGTAAAGTATATTTTAAAATTTGTATAGAAAACATCCTTGAAATTTGTTTAGGTAGATATTATGTTGTGTAATTCATTACGCACATCCTTTTCTAGATAATAAATGTCATTGCGGTTATGTAATATATATACCTTTGGGGTAAGAACTCTAACATGGTTCATTAGGACATACATAGTGTAACCTAGTACATGAAAATTGGCCTTACTACGCACTTTGATGGAACTCCCATATGATGTGGTTTTGAAAACTCACAATTTCATTACAAGCCATTATTATGGATATAAATATTAATGTGTCCCTTTAGAAACCATGTTTCTGCTCATGAGATTAGCAAGTGCATAAATATTTCAATTTGTGTTATGTATTTTTTTGGATTATATATCATGATATGATATAACTGATCATTTGTATTCATAAAAAATGGATACTAGTATAGGGAATGTGAACCTCACTGATGCATGTGATTCCAAAAGGAATATGGATCACATCATTCATGGTATTAAGTAAATATTTCAAAGAGAAATAGTCCTATAAGAATTAAAAATATATGAGGACATAATTTCATGTGATAATAGGAAATATAAGGAGTACTCAATGTATTATTCATTCCAACGGATAGAAAAGAATAAAAGTATATATGAGGAATATATGGATAAATGGATTAATGAAAAGAAGTATTGTACCACATGTAAAAATTATGTGATGAAAACATAGTACATTCATAAAAGGAATGATTGTTTTCTACATGTATGAAGAGAAATTAGACCATTCCTGGGATTGGATGTATATGAATAAGGATTATAGTGATAAATTATTCCACTGCAAGGAGATGGGGCACCACACAAATAAATATCACATAAATCAAAGGAATATACCTAGAAGATACTAATAGAACATGATAGTGATAATACTACTACAATTGATGAAAATTAATGATTAGTGCTCACATGTTTCAATTCAAGAACTATATAATGCGATTATTTTTTCAATGATTTATTTGAAATAAGAATTATAGAAATCATAAGGATTTTAATGGGTAATTTTTCATTCATGATTTGATATCATATTTCTTATGGCACCGATTACCATGAAATGTGATAGAATAACTAGTAAACATTATGGAATACATATGTTTTATAGATAGATATCCAATAATATGTTTTTGATATGGAGATAATGATTTAAAAATAAAATGATAATTCATTTGAATAATTTAAATTTGATAGTACCGACTAACTTGGAATAGATTAATCATTTGGTGGAAATTTTCATTATTCCATCATTGATGATGTTTTGTACATTTTTTATATATTTAGTATATCCTATAATCTATTATCTATTGAAGTAATAAAGATTAATTCAAGTTATAAATAACATTTTATAATAATTAATGTTATTACTAGTTTTCAATACAATGAATTATGAAGGTATTAACATAGTTGGAATGTTACAAATAAGGGCTTCTTCATATTGGGGAATGATTGATAATATGTTTAATTTGGAAAATTTTACCATTAATGAAATTTTTTTATGATAAATGGAAATGATTTTAGAGCTTAACATATTACTTGATCCTATGATGCAACTTATTCATTGAATTATTATTGAAACAGTTCATGAAATAACAAATGTGTTGTGTTCTTAAAAACATTTAATGTAATTATATTTCCATATATTCATATACAATGAAGTTATATCTCAATGTTTATAAAATGATAATGAAAAAAATGTTACCCTATTACCTATATATGAAATTAATTATATGGTATTCAAAATCTTCACAAATTTGTTCTTTTTAGGCCATTATATTTATATTGATCATTTATATTCTTATAATAAATGTCCTCTATAATTCTGTATAATTATTTTTCATCATGTTCACTTGAAACTAATGTACTCATATAATAATTATTGGTTTTGTGGTGACCTTCACATTTTCCATTATTACTTTTTATGAATATTTTTTATTAACCATACTTCTTTTGTTGGTTCTTAAATAACAGTATTTAAAAAATATCCAAATCTGGATTAATGAGATCAATATTAAATTTTCAGTGATGATATTTAATTAAGGTAGAGAGATTTTAACACCACATTTATTTAAAATATTATATTTTTAAAATAAATTTATCATATTCAATATCTTGAGGTGCACGAAACACATTGTTATCTTGTGTTACTTGAAATAGAATCTTTCCTCGATAGCTTGTGTTTCACATAAGACATAATTTTCCCAAAAAATGGTATAATATTATAATATTTTCGAATAATGTAATAAGATATAAAATATCTATTTATATGGTCTTTATTAATAGAATTAACTGACTTACGAAAATATATAGTTTATAATAATATAAGATGAATTAATTGGATAACAATTTAATTATAAAATAAAATAAAAACCAAATTAATATAAAAACAATATATATTTTTCAAATTCATTGTGTCATTAATAATTAAATTAAGTTTTTAATGAGTCTACCAATATATATATATATTCTATTAAATGTGTTTTATATTAATCCAATTTAATTTACAGTATTAATATAAGATAATACCTAATTTTACTCATAAAAACTATAATTTTCAAATTGTAATTTTGTACCCATTTAATAGCGTACCAATTTTAATTTTTTTATAAATCTTATAAAATTCATTTCTCTAAATAGAATATAATTTTTATTTTTGAATTTCAAAAATTTCTTAGGGTGAATTGTTGGTATTTTTCTAAGAAGACTAATTTAATGTTGAATAGTTGAAAATAATGCATTATAGATAAAAATTGTCTTTTTGTTTAAATAATTTTCATAAATATAATTGATTTTTTATCTAAAAAAATAGACCAATAATAGATATATTAATCCAATTTTCGTTATTTGTAATAAATTTTATATTCAAATTGGATATAAAAAACTTATTGATATATTGGACGTCTATTTTACCCCACTCCTCGCTACATCTGTAAGATTACTATTAAATATTATTAAGCCACTTATTTCAACTGAATTTAAAAAAAGGAGCTAAAAAGTTTAAATATGTCAGATATTTTGAGACAAATAAGATCAACTATATTTTTTAGATATTTTGAATAATTTAATATATTTTTATTTACCACGATTATGTGTAAATTGGTTAATTGAAGGTAAAAATAATATTGTAATAGGGTAAATTTACCTTAAACACTTTATAATTTCATAGGATAATTGATATTTGACTTAAGTCACCCTTATTCAGAAATTACATCTTTTTTATGCCTTTAATGAATGAATATGACAATTATAATATTTAATTTAATGATAGGTTAAATATTTCACACTGAAGTTTGAAATAAGTATTAGATTTTTAATACGTGGTAATAAAAAAAGTAAAATTATACTATAGATAGTTATTTGAAATTTTAAGAGAATATTATAATCACAGTAATTTATTTAAACTTTTTATAAATAAATAATTTCATTAACGAATAAAAAATGATAATGTAGTAATAGATTAATGAATAGAAAAATAAAATAAATGATATTAAAAATATGAAAAAAAAAATTCGCATAATTAATGTCATAAAAGAATTTTATTGAAAAAAATATATTCTCGTGATATTTTATATGTTTTTTTGGGGATTTATCGTGATTTTTGTATATTTATAAAACGACAATTAATGAATAGTATCAAAATAGACATAAATGATAAATTATAATAAATAATATTTTATCTCATGATATAAATATCATAAAACTATAAACATTATTTAAAATTACTATAATAAAATTTATTATTCCATCAATGACCCATTTGGGGTTAGTTTTCCAATTTTTAGTAACTATATTACCAATTTTTAGTGATAGTCCTTGTTGTCACAGTAAGAATAAATGTATTGCAGTAAGGGTTAAAGAAAAAGGATAAGGTTCATAGTGGGAAATAAAAATGGTTAAAAATAATTGGTGGTGATAATTGAAACTGATACACATTTTATATTATAAATAAATCACTTTTTAGGTATTTCAAATTGAATACTTATTTATATTAATATAATATTTTCAAGGGATCCAAGAGTGCCCCTTTCCTATCTTATAAAAATGCACCTCTTCCCTCCATTCCACACACCAAAATGATCCTCCTAGTTAGACCCAAAAAATATCAATACACATCACAACATTATTACTTATATTTTGGAGGTCATATTATTCTAGAAATACCATCCATAGTGTCCCTAAGATTAGATCCTATTGAAGTCCGCTGAAGAAAATGTAATTATGTTACCATCACATTCAATTTCATTTATTCATCTACCTCGCCATCCAAAGATTTTTTCATTATAAATAAATCAATAAATTATAAAATATATACTGTGATTTTATTTTGATTATGTAAAAACTATTTTTTTTTCTTTCCATCCATCATTTTCAAATCAATATCACAACATGGGTGTACGTATGGTCTATTTCCTCATCTTCATAGTGTATGTCGATTATCATTGCCACATTATATGGATTGGTATAATATATGATATAATTGATATTATTACTAAAAATTATATGATATTGATTCTATTAAATTAATATACCAACCCATCAGTTACTTATTTACCATTAATGGAATGATATTATTGCCCGTTCTTACTTATGGATTACAGTCTATAGGACGTGTTGAGATTGATTTTCCATGTTGACCACACATGAATGATTATAAAAATTAATATAATTAAAAAATGTGAAATAATTTAAACAATAATGCAACTTGAATTATATATATATGTATATTTATATTTCATTTACCTTCATCCATTCAATATGATAAGAAAACAAAAACCTCATTCATGACCATTTATGGCCTACCATCTCCATCAATGGTGTAGTCAATTTTATATATGTATTACATATATATTATTAAATAATAAATATATATTATATATAAATCATTTCTCACATTTTTTATGTAAGTAAATCATGATCTATGTAATATGATCAAGAATAACTAGCCAAAACGTATAAAAAACAAATCAGTTATTACATGAAACATTGATTTCAGATGTAGTTGTTAATAAATGTGTAATATAATCTAATAAATTAATTTTATATGATATTATAAATATATGTATGGATCTGTTATATGTAAATAACATGTTTAAACCCATAATCCAATAGTTTTAATGATGTCTACCCAAAATGAAAGTCGTAGTAATAGACTTCATCTAAATCACCTTTCATTGATGCATAGTTTGATGTTATACACCATCCTTCATTTATAAACTATATATATATATCCATTGACATATCATATAAATAAATAATTAATTATCATGTTATTTTATTTTTTCATAAGTATTATTCATTTTTTGGATTATGATTTAAATTTTCAATGTGGTATGGGATGCTTTGAATGTTTAATAAATTAATAGATTCTCCAATTCAATATTATTGATATTATTTAACAGATTTATTTATATGGAGTACAAAGGATTATAAAAGATTTTTTTATTTCATTAAATAGTTCTAAAATGAAATATTTTAAGGTTCTTGTTAAGGGACTATATAACTAAAAACATTATTTTAAATGTTTTAACAATTTATTCTTCTAAAAAAATTCACTTTTATATTAATTCTTTCAAAATGAGTTTTATGAAATTATCTACAAGGAAATGAATGTTTTAAATTTTTATTTTTTCAATTTCTGTGAAATTTATCATTGTGTTATTGGAAATATTTATTGAAAAATATTTTTTTAAATGTTTCTATTTTAAATGAGTGTATTTGGAATAAATAATTTTAATGAAAAAAGGGTTTTTATCTAATGAAATTTTTACTGATTTTATTAGAGTAGTTTCATTTATTTTTACTTTCTATGTTTGATCATATGACTATGTGAGGTTTATTTCTTAGGATACAATCTATGATAGTTTATTATAGTGTTTATGATTCGTTTGAATATGGATTTTTTATTTTTATACCATTCACAGTTTATGGTTAATTAATTCACATTCGGTATGATAGTTTTTTAACATGATTGTTAATGTGTTTTAAGTTACAGACTTTGGATACGAGGAATAAATTATAATTATTATGTGAAGGGTTGGCCCATTGTACCCCCTCGACGAATCAGCATGACTAATGAGACAAACTAGTTGGCTTTACTATTGTCTTACCCGTTTATGTATGTTGTATTAGCCTAATCCTTTAATTTATGATTATGATGATTGAAATTAGAAATTAACTAATTATGAAATATATATTGGTGTTCCATGTAATTATTTTACTAGTAGAATATCAATTCTTATGTATCATCCTCTTGTGACTATTTAATTGGCATAATCTGGTCAGCTATTATTCCTGAAAAATTTATCTCAATATTCTAATTTAATGGAATGTGATAGTAGTTATTCACATTTCTTTATTATTAGTCATTATTTATGATAAATTCTTCTATAAGCTTACTATTACTGAGCATATAATCCCACACATTTCTTATGTCTAATTTTCCCTTGGATACCAATAATTCTTATCTGCAGGGTTAAAACCTAAGATTAACATAATTATCAAATGAATATCTATGTTGAATATTTTTATAATTGCAATATAACATTTCTATATGTAATCATATTTCTATGAAAACCAAAATGATCAGTCCATTGGGGTTTGAATATTGTATATACACCAAATTAATATAGTACGGCACTAGCTTTTGGTTACTAGATTTGGGGTCTTTCAATTATTAGATAACTCCAACAAAACTATGATCTTATCCCTAGAGACACTGATTTCTAGAACACACACTCACCACATAACCTCAAGAACCTATAAAGTACGGTTTTACTTTTCATATATTAACAAGTTTAAATCTATACTTAAGAACACATATGTACTAAATTCCTTTTATATTCCCTTCTAGATAAATATGTATAATGTGAGTCCTGATCTGATACAATATTCTATGGAACCCCCTTGAGGTAGACTTTGTAACATCCCAAGAATTTGTGTTTCATGTAATGGTAAATTTTATATTTTATGTTACCCATCAATCAAACAAATTGTTTTCTTATGGAAAAGTAAAATATAAATTTATAATGCAATAGAGTAAACACACAGAATGAATGAAAGGCTCTTTATTCAAATGAGAACACCATAGTGATTACTATACACTTAGATCAAATGGGAAATTATGCTAACCAAAAATACAAATTAAAAACCCTATTAGGATTACAGGAAGGCCACTCCAAACAACAAGAACCCCGAGAATACGATAAGGGTCTTTAAAATCCGCCATAACGAACATGAGAATGGACAATGACACCACAACAACACTAAGCACTAAAGTGATGACTTGAACCATCTTCTCCTTCTTCCTCTACTTCAATCACCTTAAGTTTAAGATACCCCAAGTCTCGGTTGTATATGACACCAATTTGACCGTTACCTCATGTAACCATTGGATTTCAAATGAAGTAATTGTTGGTATTCAAATGAAGTAATCATTTGAGTTTTTGTCTAATGATCATTAGTGTTTAATTAAATGGACATAGTAATAATTTAAAGACAGTTTCATGAAAATAAGAAAAGAAAATTTATATTGTGTAATTTAGACGTATATTTTAAAATAATTATTTTATTATTTCTGAATTATTAATTAATATAATATTTTAATAAAAAATATTCAAAAATATGAATAAAACTAATTTATTTCTTATTTTTATGATATGGTATATATATATATAACCATATTATAATTATATAAAACTAATACTATAATTTTATATATAACATTGAGATTTATTGCGTGGAAATTTTTTAATTCCTTTTCTTATATGATCTAATATTCAAACTAATATATGAATAATTACGTGAGTTTTATAAAATATGATATGTATGTATTCTAAACTTCTTGAATAATATTTAATATATATATGGGATTTGTGCATAATTATTAGATTATAAATTTGTTATTAAAGTTCCATAACATTATTAATATTTTTATGTTTGTTTAATAAAATTGTGTATAACCATTTTTAATAGAATGGTTAAAATTTCAAATATATGATTGATATATTTTAATAAAAAAATTATAGTTCATTTAAATAATATATGTTTGTGATATTGAATTTTTAAAATAATTTTGTAACCAAATATAACATTTATTTTTAATGTAATACATTTTAAATTATTTTAAATTGTAATGTATATGTTTATAACACGAAATATATATAAGTTTAAAAATATTAAAAGAAAAATCATTTCCTCATAAAAAGAGATGATAAATGATTTTTATGGAATATTTGTTTAATAAAACTTTTGACTTTGAAAGTTAGTGCAAATATAATATATGGTAGTAATAATAGAAATTATAATTAAGTAGTAATATTGTTATAAATGTTCCAATATTTTATTAATATAATAGATTGACAGAAGGAAGAAAAAAACAGAATCATGGATTGGGGATTATGCGCCAAACGGACCATCAATAAAAAATATATAAAATAGTAAAAAAGGGATAATAAGAAAAAATAAGAAATCACTGGAAGGGATTTGTGAATTCTGCAAGAACAACCTCGGGAGTGGGGGGTGTGTCGCATGCACTGCAGGATATGTTCTCGGGGCTGTCGTGGTGGCCAACGCAGAGGAATCTTTGTGATGTGGTCGTGACTGTGACTATATATCATACAGGTCGAGGTGAGCTCAGTGGTGGGTCGAGCGAGTCTATGAGGTCGTGCCAAGGCCGGTGTCGAGTAGGTTTACGTGGTCGCGCCACAATCAGAGTTGTCGTGTATGTCGATTGAGGCAGATGGAATCTAGTGGTGCCATCAAATCTATGTGTGCATAGGGTTTCGGGTTTCAAGTCGTGGGAAATCTGATTGGAATTCCATTGTTTCGATTCCCAGATCTTGTTGGAGGTTTATGTCTTTGTTTTGGGTCTTTTTCTTCCTTATATTGAGTGCCATGAACCATTAGCTGACCCCCCCTATGTATCACCATTTTTCATTACTCACCGGACCCTCCACTCTCACGCAGTTTTCACAAGGGATCTCTTTCCCGGTATTGTTTTTAGGCAAGTGGCCTCAGTTTTCCTTCCTCATTCATTATAGGTATATTTTATAAAAACCCTTCTAATGAATTCACAGGACCCACATCTCCTTGCTCAAAACATTCAACGGGCCTCCAGTCTTACTCCACTTTTTCCAAAAGTCTCTCGAGCTCCACCTCCTCTTCCTAGGTTTCTAGCATCTCTTCCTCCTCCTCACGCTAATGTAAGGGCATATTATCACATATTATATAGTAAAATACTGATTTGTACATACACTGTGTATAACAGGATATACTATATGATTATATATATAGATTTTCATTACTATAATCGTCCCCGGTACTCTTTTAAAACATGGTGTTTGGTTTTGGTAGGGTGTTTTTTTAAATTGTGTAAGGGTCTATTCACAAACGTTTTTGTTATTCAAAACCATAGTTATATACATTTTAGTATATAAGATTATATATATATATATCCCTACCCAAATCTATATTTAAATGTTCTCTAATAATTCAGTATGCTATACAAAGTTTATATACACTTTAAGGGTGGTTTATGTTTGAATGAAAGTCCTTCTTTGAGTATATATATGTGTAATTATGTAATTATGTAATTATGTAATTATGGGAGTATGTTTTCCTATAAAAACATATAAGATTTTTAATACTGGAATATCCATCCTTAAATAATATTTTATGAGCGACCTATGTTTTGGGTTAAAAGGAATTATGTCTCTAAAACCTAAATATATATATATATATATATATATATCAATATACATATTTATTTGACACAATCCAAATCTTTTTTATAATTTTTAAAATATTATTTCCAAGCCATATGTAATTTTTGAGATGTAGCGTCATTTGGTTTCAATTAGAATTATATTTAGTGTAAAAAACCCTAAATTTCATATATGTGTGGACTTTCAGTCACACATGTTATAAACCTTACATGGTTTGGTCTCCATTCATGTGGTTTTATTATGAAAATATTTCTTTGAAATATTTATTACATGTAAGATGTTAATAAATATTATTCGGTTATGAAAATACTAAATAAGCACATCTTTAGTACATACGATTGTATAAATACTTTTATGTGTAATTTCCCAAAGCCCTATTTCCAAGTAATGAAAATCAGAATTTGATTAATGCTTTTGATACAAACAATGCATGTAATCCCTTAATGAATGCTAATTTTTGTGCTTAAACCTAAATGTGCTTATTTTAAACCTGCATTGATTATATTAACTCCATTTTGATTTGAAACGATTTTGTTTAGAATAAAAATATTCGAGAAATTATGTGTTTTCTCATTAAATTTTTTATTACATAATGAACACCATTGCAGTTATTGTTATTAGTGAATAAAGTTGTGATTTTGTCTAATTGCATGCTCACTAGAACTTCTATCAGCATGATTTTTACTTAATGTGCATGAAATAAGGACTTTAATCTAATAATATATCATTTCATGTGGAAAACACCACTCATTCGTCATTTTATGTGACCAAATTTGTACTTCTTTTATGTTTGTCATCACAAATACCATAATCCTAAGAACAAATTAATGGCATAACCAAACAATTCATTTGTTGTGTGCCAGAATCACTACATATGCTTAAAAGTTGATGATTGTAATATTAAACATATTCTGAGTCTATGGATTTAATTACTCAAGCTGGTAAGAGACACCTTGAAAAAAAATGAAAAGTCAATTAAGAAACCATGTAATTTGTAAGTGATTAGTTATTTAAATAAATGAAATTGTTTTGTGTACATTGATTTAGGAGGTATTAAGAATTCTTTGGACTTATTATGTGATGGGTGGGGCCTGATACAGCCCCTCGATGCATCAGTAGGTCTCATGAGACAACTAGAAGCAGAATTGGCTGAGGCTATTCCCATTTGTGAGTTATGGATTATGGTCGAGGCCTTAATCATTAGACGTTTTGGCTGACGCCTTGAAACAGTCCGACATATGAATTGTCCTCATTATGACTATGTAATTTAATTTACCAGAAAGTATTATACTAGTAGAATATTAGATAATGAACTTATGGTTTACGACCGCGGAATTAATCAATAGATGTCTTGGCCAAGCCCTCGACAATATGTTTATTGAATATTGGATAAAGAAGGTATTGATTATGGGTGATGCCTTGACAATATGTGTACCAAATATTCTACATTACAATACCTCTTTATGTGTATGTCAATTGAGAGCCATTATTTACGAGTATCATAAAAAGGTTATGGCATAACATATGTATATCAGTCAGTGATTTTAGTATTTGATGTATGAAAATGAAGTAATTACCCTTATGCGAAACTCTGATCAGTCATTACTCTTAGATACTTAATTTATGCTACATATTCTCATGTCATAAATATTTAGAATTAATTTTATTCATCATGCTTATAAATTAATTACGTAGCCTTGTAATTACAACAACATGTTTTTATTTGGGCACTTTGTTGATTTGTACTAGTGTTGCAGCTTTTCTGTGGAAAAAATGATTTATAGAATTTTAAAGAATGTTTTCAAAAGTTATTTTGTATATATTATGTTATTTTTAAAAGCCCTTACTGTTCATTCGTATGCTCAACCTACGTTTTAAAAGAAAAATTTTTAGGATTCAGTAATGTCTTCAATGAAGTATCAGAATGTAACTAGTTTTCCCAGAACCTAAACATCATGATCCTCTGTATCATGGTACATGATGGGAAATATGTGAATGATTTGAAATGTAATATAATAATTTTTGTACGTCATGTCTCATGGGCACCGGCTCCAGGCACACTGGGGTCGGGTCCTCAGAGTTGGTATTAGAGGAATCGGTTTAGTTAACTCTGGAAAACCATAACTTTAAAAAGAAAAATTTATTTAAGTAGATGTTTTTTGAAAAAAATTCTTATGTATCTTCATAGACATATGTTAAAATTAGAACAATTCTGAAAACTTGGCTTTGTGTTACTAAGCGGTAGTTTCCTTAAATTTTCAGATGGCTGACGCATCATGCCTTCTGTCTCTCCCAACAGATATAGTAGAAACTATTGTGGCCACGTCATGCTCAATAGACTACGAGACTTTCGAAATCCATAGGTCGTCCTGTTAATAACTACATCAGGTGTCGAAATTCCAAAAAATTCTCCATATTTACCATGGAAGAAATATTGTCTTTTACCGCATAGCAATTGCCTAATTTGCAGCATATAGGTGAAGAAGGAAATTTCATAAAGATATTTTTCTATAATTCACTTTGACTGATAACTAACGAGATGACGGTAAATTTCTAGACGCATCTTTGATGGTGACCATTGAGCAGCCTACCTATTCCAGGTCCAGAGTTTTAGTATGTACAGAGAATGCTATGACATTAATATTTTTAAGAGCTACGTGGTGAGTGGGAATTATATGGATTTATTTCATTCTAAATATTCCAACCACCACACCTATCATGCCTCTTTATGGATGGATGAGTGCTTTAGTCATAGTTTTGACCCTAGATGCTCCCAGTGTGTCTGTTCCAGAGAAATCGAGCAGTGGAATACTATATTAGGAATCCAACTGAGGTCATCAGCACCATACCAATCGAAGGTGTTCCGAGAAAAGGGACTTTGGAAGTGACATGTGTCTGGTGTTTATGTGTTTATGTACAAATATTTTATAATTGCGGGGATTCAATTCTTTGAAGGGGGAATAATATAGCATCCCAAGAATATGTGTTTTAAGTAATGGTAAATTTTATATTTTATGTTACCCATTAATCAAACAAATGAGTTTCTTATGGAAATATAAAATTTTATTTTATTATGCAATAGATTAAAAACACAAAATGAAGGAAAGGTACATTATTAAAATGATAACACCATAGTGATTAAAATACAATGAGATCAAATGGGAAATTAAGATAACCAAAGATACTAAGTAAGAACCCTATTATGATTATAGGAAGGCCACTCAAAATAACAAGAACCCCGAGAAGACGATAGTGGTCCTTAGCATCTGCCATAACGAACATGAGAATGGACAAAGCCACCATAGCCACACTAAGCACTAAAGGGATGACTTGAACCATCTTCCCCTTCTTCTTCTACATCAATCACCATAAGTTTAATACACCACATTTCTTGGTTTTATATGACACTAATCCAACTGTTACCTCGAGTAACCATTGGAGTTCAAATGAAGTAACCATTGGCATTCAAATGAAATAATTGTTGGAGTTTTTGTCTAATGATCATCAGTGTTTCATTAAATGGATATAGTTATAATTTGAAGACTGTTTCCTATAAATAAGAACAGAAAGTTTATATTGTGTAATTTAGACGTACAATATAAAATAATTGTTTTATTCCTTCTGAATTAATAATTAATAGAATTTTTTAATAATAAATATACTAAAATATGAATACAACAAATTTATTGCTTATTTTTCAGATATGGTGTATATATATATAAGAATATTATAATTATATAAAACTAGTACTATAATTTTATATATAACATTTAAATTTCTTGCATGGAAATATTTTTAACGCCTTTTCTTATATGATCTAACATTGAATCTATTATAGGAATAATTACGTGAGTTTAAAAAAATATGATATATATGTACTCTAAAATTGTAGAAAATTATTTAATTTATATATTGGATTTGTGAATAATTATTAGTTTATAAATTTTTGATTAATGTTCCATAATAGTATTAATATTTTGAATTTTGTGTAATAAAATTTTGTATCACCATTTATAATAGAATGATTAAAATTTCACATATATGAATGATATATTTTAATAATAAAATTATTGTTCCCTTAAATAATATATGTGTGTGATATTAAATTTCTACAAATATTTTTTAACCAAATATAACAATTATTTTCACTGTAATACATTTTCAATTATTTTAAATTATAAAATATATGAATATAACATGAAATATATATGAGTTTAATAATAAAAAACGAAAAATCATCACCTCTTGAAAATAGATGATCAATGACTTAAATGGAATATTAGTTTTATAAAACATTTGAATTTGAATGTTAGTGGTAATATAATATATGGTAGTTAGTATATAAATTATAATTAAGTAGTAATAATGTTTTAAATGTAACAATATTATAATAATATAATAGTTTGATTGAAGGAAGAAAAAAAGAGATTCCAGGATTGGGGATTTGGCACCAAACAGACCAATAAAAAAATATAAAACATTAAAAAATGGATAATCGGACAAAAAAAATAAATCCCATGAAGGGATTTGTGAATTCCACAAGAACCACCTCAGGAGTGGTGGGTGCATCGCATGCACTCTCAAATCAGGACGCGGGGGTGTAGTGCTAGCCGACGACGATGAGTCTTCTTGTTGTGTTCGTGACCACGAATACGGATCATGCAGGTTGATGCGGGATCATTGGTGTATCGAGCGAGTCTGCGAGGTCACGCCAAGTCCGGTGTCGAGTAGGTCTGCGAGGTCACACTGCAACGAGAGGTGTTTCCTAGGTCGATAAAGGCCAAGGGATCCGAGTGGTGCCATCGGATCCATGTGTGGATAGGGTTTCATGTTTCCAGTCATGGGATATCTGGTTTGAATTCCACTATTTCGATTCCCAAATCTTGTTTGAGGTTGACGTCATCGTTTTGGGTCTTTTTCTTCCTTCGGTAGTGTGCCATGCACATGTAGCCTACTCTCCTATGTATCAACATTTTTATTCACTCACCGAACCATCCACTCTCACACAGTTTCCACATGGGATCTCTTTCTTGGTATTTTTTTAGGCAACTGGCCTCGGTTTTCATTCCTCATTCATTATACGTATATTTTATAAAAACCCATTGGAATCATTTAGAGGACCCGCAAATCCTTTCTCAAAACATTCAGCGGACCTCCAGTCTTCCTCCACGTTTTCCAGATGTCTCTCGATCTCCACCTCCTCTTTCTATTTTTCCAGCATCTCCTCCTCCTCCTCAAGCTAATGTAAGGGGATATTATCACTTATTTTATAGTGAAAAAAATGATTTTTACATACACCATGTATAAAATGATATATTATATGTTTATATATATAGCTTTTTAGTGCTGAAATCA
Source organism: Viscum album (assembly GCA_963277665.1). Lineage (NCBI taxonomy): Eukaryota > Viridiplantae > Streptophyta > Magnoliopsida > Santalales > Viscaceae > Viscum > Viscum album. The sequence continues at coordinate 1,002,168,316 of OY728121.1, read as the reverse complement.
TCCCGGGTACTTTTTTAAAACATGGTGTTTGGTTTTGGTAAGGAGTTTTTTTAAAATTGTGTAAGGGTCTATTGTCAAACGTTTGTGTTATTCAAAGCCTTTATTATATACATTTCGGTATATAAAATTACACATATATATATATATATATATATATATATTTCCATACCCAAATCTATATTTAAAGGTTCTCAAATAAGTTAGTATGCTATAAAAAGTTTATAAACACATTAAGGGTGTTTTACATTTGTATGAAAGTCCTTCTTTGAGTATATATATGCAAAATTATGTAATTATGTAATTATTCATGTATGTTTTCCAATACAAAATTTAGGATTTTTAATACTTGAATATTCATCCTTAAATAATATTTTATATGCGAACTAAGTTTTGTGTTAAAATGAATTATGTCTCTAAAACCAAATTATATTTACACACACACACATATATATATACATATTTATGTGACACAATCTAAATTTGTTTTATAATTTTTAAAGATTATTTCCAAACCTTAAGTAATGTTTTAGATGCGAAGTGTCATTTGGGTTCAATTGGAATTATATTTAGTGTGAAAACCCTAAATTTCATATATGTGTTCACATTTAGTCACCGATGTTATAAACCTTACATGTTTTGGTCTCCATTCAAGTGGTTTCATTATGTAAATATTTATTTGAAATATTTATTACATGAAAGATGATAATAATTATTATTCTTTTATGAAAATACTAAATATGTACATATTTTGTACATATGGTTGTATACATATTTTTATGTATAATTTCCCAAAACCCTATTTCCATGTAATGTAATCGGAATTTAATTAATTCTTTTGAAACAAACAGTGCATGTAAGTCCTTAATGAATGCTAATTTTAGTGGTTAAACTAAACTGTGCTTCATTCAAACCTGCATTGATTATATTAACACCATTTTTATTTGAAATTATTTTGTTAAGAATAAAAAGATTTTAAGAGTTATCTATTTTCTAATTAAATGTTTATTACATAATGAAACCCCCTACAGTTATTGTTATTAGTGAATCAAGTTGTGATTTGGTCTAATTTCATGCTCAATAGAACCTCTATCTGCATGAGTTTTATTAAATGTGCATGAAATAAGGACTTTAAACTAAGAAGTTATCATTTCATGTGGAAAAACCCATTCATTCCTCATTTTATGTGACCAAGTGAGTACTTCTTTCATTTTTTTCATCACAAGTACCATTATCCTACGTACCAATTAATGCATTAACCAAACAAATCATTTGTTCTCTACCAGACTCACTACATATGATAAAATGTGGATGATTGTAATATTAAACTTATTCTGAGTCTATGTATTTAATTGCTCAAGGTGGTGAGAGATACCTTGAAAAAAATGAAATGTAAATTATGAAACCAAGAAATATGAAAGTGATAAGTTATTTAAATAAATAGAAGTGGTATGTGCACATTGATTTATGAGGTATGAGAAATTAATTGGACTTATTATGTGACGGGTGGGGCCCGCAACAGCCCCTTGGTGCATTGGTTGGTCTCAAGAGTCATCTAGAAGCTGAATTGGATGAGGCATTTCCATCTGCGAGTTACGGATTATGGTATAGGCCTTAATCATTAGACGTCTTGGCCGAGGCCTTGACACAATCCCTCATATCCATATTCCACATTATGACTATGTAATTTAATTAACCAGAAAGTATTAGACTAGTATAATATTGGTTAACGAACTTATAGATTATGGTCGAGGCCTTAATCAATAGATGTCTTGGTCGAGGCCTTGACAATATGTTTTTTGAATATTGGATAAAGAACTTATGGATTATGGTCGAGGCCTTAATCAATAGATGTATTGGCCGAGGCCTTGACAAAATGTGTACAGAATGTTTTCATTATAATCCCTCTTTATGTGTAAGTTAATTAAGAGCCATTGTTTAAGATTATCAAAATAAGAAAAAGTTTATTGAATGACATATGTATAACACTCATTGATTTTAGTATTTGATGTATGAAAATGAAGTAATAACCTTTATGCGCAACAATGATCATTTATTACTCTTACCTGATTAATTTATTCCACATATTCTCATGTCAGGCATGTTTTGAATTTCCTTTATTCATAATTCCTATAAGTTATTTATGTAGCCTTGTAATTCCAAAAACATGTTTTGATTTAAGAACATTGATGATTTTTACTAGTGTTGTAGCTTTTCTTTGGAAAAAATGCTTTATGGTATTTTAATGAATGTTTTAAAAAGATATTTTGGATATAGTATGTTATTTTTGAATCCCCTTTTGGGCATTCGTATGCTCACCCTACGTTTTAAATGAAAATTTTCAGGTTTCAGTAATGTCTTCAAAAACGTCTCAGAATGCAGCTGGTTTTCCCAGAACCTGAACCGCCTGATCCTCTGTATCATTGGACATGACGTGATATATGTGAATGAATTGTAATGTAATGTAATAATTATTGGTACATCATGTCTCATGGGAACCGGCTCCGAGCACTCTAGGGTCGGGTCCTCATAGTTGGTATCAGAGGATTCGGTTTATTTAACTCTGGAAAACCATAACTGAAAAAATAAAAAATTATTTAATTATGATGTTTCTTGAAAAAAAATAGTCTTATGTCTCTTCGGAGACATCGTAAAAAATTAGAAGAATACTGAAAACTTGGTTTTTTGTTACGAAGTGGTAGATTCCTTATATTTTTAGATGGTTGATGAATCACACCTTCTGTCTCTTCGAATGGAGATAGTAGAAACTATAGTGGCCAAGTCATGCTCAGGAGACTACGGGACGTTATAAAAACATAGGTTGTTCTCTAAACAACTAAATCGGGTGTCGAACCACCCAAACATTATCCATCATTAACAATGATGCAATCCTGTCTTTTCCCACATAGTAATTTCACAATTTTCACCATATAGGCAATGTGGGAAGTTTCATGAAGCTCTTTTTCTATGTTTCACTTTGAAAGATAACTAATGAGCTGTCAGTAAATTTCATGAAGCTTCTTGAGATGGTGACCATCGAGTGCCCTATCAATTCAAGGTCCTGAGTTTTAGTATTTACAGAGAACTCTACGAAATTAATATTTTCAAAAGCAACTTGGCACGTGGGACTTATAGGGATATAGTTCCTTATGAAATTTCCAACGTCCACACCTCTCATTACTTTTTAGGGATGGCTGAGTGCTTTAGGAACAGTTTAAACCATAGCTTCTCCCAGTGTTTATGGTCTAGAGAAATCAAGCATCTGAATACAACATTATAAGTCCACCTGAGGTCCTCAGCACCCTGCCAATCTGTGGTGTTTCCTGTAAAGGGACTTTGGAAGTGACGTTTGTCTGGTGTTGATGTGGTTTATGTAAAAATATTTTAGCATTGAGAGGACTCAATTCATTGAAGGGGGGTATAATGTAACTTCCCATAAATATGTGTTTCTTGTAATGGTAAATTTTATATTTTATATTAACCATTAATCAAAAAAACTGGTTTCTTATGGATAAGTAAAATATTAATTTTTTATGCAATAGAGTAAACACATAAAATGAATGAAAGGCTCTTTATTCAAATGATAAAACCATAGTGATTACAATACACTGAGATCAAACAGGAAAATAATCTAACCAATGATACCAATAAAAAACTTATTAGGAAAATAGGAAGTCCAGTCAAAACAACAAGAACGCTGAGAAGATGATATAGGTCATTAGCATCTGCCATAACGAAGATGAGAATGGCCAAAGCCACTGCACCCACACTAAGCACTAATGGGATGACTTGAAATATCTTCTCCTTCATCTTCTACTTCAATCACTTTAAGTTTAAGACACTCCAAGTCTTGGTTTTATAGGACACCAATTTGACAGTTACCTCAATTAACCGTTGGAGTTCAAATAAATTAACTGTTAGTGTTCAAATGATGTAATCAACGGAGTTTTTTTCTAATGATCATTAGTGTTTAATAAAATGGATATAGATATAATTTAATGAAAGTTTCTTGTCAGTAAGAACAAAAAATTTATATATTGTAATTTAGACGTACAGTTTAAAATAATTATTTCATTTTATCTGAATCATTAATTATAGAATATCTTAATAATAAATATAATAAAATATGAATAAAACTAATTTGTTGATTATTTATTAGATAAGGTATATATTTATAACCATATTAAAATTATATAAAACTAATACTATAATTTTATATATTACATCAAGATTTATTGCGTGGAATTATTTTTAATGCATTTTCATATACGATCTAATATTGAATCTATTATATGAATAATTACGTGAGTTTAATAGAATATAATATGTATGTACTCTAAACGTGCAGACAATTTTTTAATATATATAAGGGATTTGTGTATAATTATTAAATTTTTATTTTTTTATTAAAGTTCCATAACATTATTAATATTTTGATGTTTGTTTAATAAAATTTTGTATCACCATTTTTAATAAAATGAATAAAATTTCACATATATGAGTGATATATTTTAATAATAAAAATTATTCTTCCTTTAAATAATATATGTGTGTGATAAAAACATTTTATAAATATTTTGTAACCAAATAAACCAATTATTTTCAATGTAATACATATTCAATTATTTTAAATTATAACATATATATATATATAACTTGAAATATATATGAGTTTAATAATAATAAAATAAAAATCATTAGCTCTTGAAAAGAGATGATAAATGATTTTAATCGAATATTAGTTTTATAAAACATTTGAATTTGAAAGTTAGTGGTAAAATAATACATGGTATTAAGAATATAAAATTTAATTAAGTAGTAATAATATTATAAATGTAACAATATTATAATAATATAATAGTATGATTGAAGGAAGAAAAAATAAATAGAATCAATGATTGGGGATTAGGGGAAAAAAGACCAAAAATAAAGAAAATTAAACAACAAAAAAGGGATTATCGGACAAAAGAAGAAATCCCGTGATAGGATTTGTGAAATCTGCAAGAACCACCTCGGGAATGGGCGGTGCATCACATGCACTCCAGTATCAGGTCATGGGGTTGTCACGCTAGCCGACGCTGAGGATTCTTCATGTTGTGGTCATGACTACGACTACAGACCATACAGGTTGAGGCGAGCTCGGTGGTGGGTCGAGCGAGTCTATGCGGTCGCGCCAAGGCCGGTGTCGAGCAGGTCTACAAGGTCGCGCCACAGCCGGAGGTGTCGCATAGGTCAATCAAGGCCGAGGGATCCGAGGGGTGCCATCGGATCCATGTCTGCATAGGGTTTTGGGTTTCCAGTCATGGGAAATCTGATTCGAATTCTACTGTTTCGATTCCCAGATCCATTTTGTGGTTGATGTCTTTGTTTTGGGTCTTTTTCCTCTTTCGGCAGTGTGCCATGCACCAGTAGCCTACTCCCCTATGTATCACAATTTTTCTTTAGTCACCGGTCCATCCACTCTCGCATAGTTTCCACAAGGGATCTCTTTCATGGAATTTTTTTAGGCAAGTGGCATCGGTTTTCCTTTCTCATTCATTATAGGTATATTTTATAAAAACCCATCTGAAGCATTCCCAAGAACCACAGCTCCTTGCTCAAAACTTTCTGTGGACCTCTTGTCTTCTTCCTAGTTTTCAAGAAGTCTCTGGAGCTCCACCTCCTCTTCTTTATTTTCCATCATCTCCTCCTCCTCCTCAACCTAATGTAAGAGGATATTATCACTTATTTTATAGTGGAAAACTGATTTTTACAAACACCGTGTATAACAGGTTATACTATATGTTAATATATATATATTTTCAGTACTGGAATCATCCCCGGTACTCTTTTAAAACATTGTGTTTGGATTTGGTGGGGTGTTTTTCTAAATTGTGTAAGAGACTATTCATAAATGTTTTTTTATTCAAAACCTTTGTTATATACATTTCGGTATTTAAAATTATATATATATATATATATATTTCCATTAACAAATATATATTGAAAGGTTATCAAATAATTCGGTATGCTATACAATGATTATATACAAATTAAGGGTGTTTTAAGTTTGTATTAAAGTCTGTCTTCGAGTATATATATGTGCAATTATGTAATTATGTAATTATAAATGTATGTTTTCCAATGCAAACATTTATGATTTTTTAGACTTGAATATCCATCCTTAAATAATATTTTATCTGTGAACTATGTTTTGGGTTAAAAGAAATTATGTCTCTTAAACCAAATTATATTTACATATATATATCTATATCTATATAAATATTTATGTGACACAATCCAAATCTGTTTTATAATTTTATAAAGATTATTTCCATGCCTTAAGAACTTTTTTCGATGTGAAGTGTCATTTGGGTTCAATTGGAATTATATTTAGTGTGCAAAACACGAAATTTCATAGATGTGTTCACTTTCATTCACACATGTTATAAACCTTACATGTTTTGGTCTCCATTAAAGTGGTTTTATTAAGTAAATATTTATCTGCAATATTTATTACATGTAAGATGTTAATAAATATTATTCGTGTATAAAAATACTTAATATGTATATCTTTTATACATATAGTTGTATTAGTATTAGTATTTTTAATTTCCCAAAACCCTATTTCTATATAACGAATACTAGAATTTAATTAATTCCTTTGATACAAACAATGCTTGTAAGACCTTAATGAATGCTAATTTTTGTAGTTAAATCAAAATGTGCTTCTCTCAAACCTGCATTGATTATATTAACTCCATTGTGACTTGAAATTATTTTGTTAAGAATAAAATGATTTAACGAATTATGTGTTTTCTCATTAAATGTTTATTACATAATGAACCCCCTACAGTTATTGTTATTAGTGAATCATGTTGTGATTTGGTCTAATTTCATGCTCACTATAACTTCTATTAGCATGAATTTTATTAAACTTGCATTAAAAAGGACTTAAAAAAAAGAATTTATCATTTCATGCGGCAAACCCCATTCATTCGTCATTTTATCTGACCATGTTAGTACTTCGTTTATGATTGTCATCACAAGTCCCTTTAGCCTAAGTACCAATTCATATCTAAACCACACAATTAATTTTTTGTGCTAGACTCACTACATATGAAGAAAAGTCAATGATTGTAATATTAATCTTATTCTGAGTCTATGAATTTAATTCCTCAAGGTGGAAAGAGACACCCTGAACAAAATGAAAAGTATATTAAGAAACCATGTAATTTGTATGTGATATGTTATTTAAATAAATCAAAGTGGTATGTTCACACTGATTTATAAGGTATGAGGAATGCATTGGACTTATTATGTGATGGTTGGGGCCTGATACAGCCCCTCGATGCATCAGTAGGTCTAATGAGCCAACTAGTAGCATAATTGGTCGTGGCCTTTCCCATTTGTGTGTTATGGATTATGGATGAGGCCTTAATAATTTGGCTTCTTAGACGAGGCCATGACACAGTCCGACATATGCAATTTCCACATTATGACTATGTAATTTAATTAACCATAATGTATTTGACTAGTAGAATATTGGTTAAAAAACATATGGATTATGGCCTATTCCTTAATCAATTGATGTCTTGGCCGAGGCCTCCACAATATTTTTATCGAATATTGGTTAAAGAACTTATGTATTGTGGGTGAGGCCTTAATCAATATATGTCTTGGCCAAGGCCTTGACAATATGTGTATAGAATGTTCTGCATTATAATCCCTCTTCATGTGTAAGATAATTGTGAGACATTAATTAAGATTATCAGAAAATAAAAAATTTATGGCATGAAATATGTCTATCAGTCACTGATTTGAGTATTTGATGTTTGAAAATGAAGTAATTACCTTTATGCGCAACTACGATCATTCATTACTATTATCTACATAATTTATTCTACATATTATCATGTCATTCATGTTTATAATTCCTTTTATTAATCAAGCCTATAAGTTAATTCTGTAGCATTGTAATTCCAACAACATGTTTTGATTTGAGAAATTTGAAGATTTGTACTAGTGTTGCAACTTTTCATTGGACAAAATGTTTTATGCAATTGTAAATAATGTTTTCAATTTTTTTTGGATATAGTATGTTGTTTTTAAAACCCCTTAATGGGAATTCATGTGCCTACCATAAATTTTAAATTACAAATTTTCAGGTTTCAGTAATGTCTTCAAAGAAGTCTTAGAATGCAGTTGGTTTTCCTAGAACCTGAGCCTCCCGATCCTCTATATCATGGTACATGATGTGATATATGGGAATTAATTTTAATATAATGTAATAATTTTCGATACATCATGTCTCGTGGGCACCATCTTTGGGAAATCTGGGGTTGGGTTCTCACAGACTCTCTTTTGGATATACAATTTTCCTCAACAGGTCCACCAAAAAATAATGACATTCCAATAAGAAATGTGATCCCATTTCCAAATGGTCTAAAATCATCCAGATAATCAAATTCTTGAAATTCAGCTTTGGGAGACCCTCCAAAAACTATGAAATATAATTTTCTAACATCCATTTTGTATTTGAAAAAAATGTAGTAAAACAGACGGTCATTGATGCTTGTCCTTCACCCAATGATCGGTGTAGAATCATTTCAGAAGCCCTATTATCTAATTTTTCATTCACTACCACAAAATCAATCATCATAGTTCACTATATATTTTTACCACACATGGATTTATCTCCCTCTTCGAGTCATGTTATTTTAGAATCATCTCCTCCTACATGATCATAGGCATAACATTCTAATCCCTAAAATAGATGGTCCCATCCTCATCTATTCTTCGGATTGATGGTTTCTCCCCACATCCAAGTAAATGAATCAAATAAAAACATTATAGATCTTTATAACCATGTGTGTAGTCCATTTAAGAAGTGTATACTCTATTAAACCGATAGAAAATTCATATGCTCATAAATCTCCAAAATGAAAACATGCATCTCAGCAAGTAATGTAAATATCGTGAACTAATCACTAGACTCCCAACCATACTGGGTATCAAAATTTATGTGCAATGTTTCAGCAGCATTATTTCACATTCTGAGTATAAATTTTGTCTCAAAATAAATTTACTACATATATTGAACCCAACTCTTCTAATCAATATTCAAATCACGTCGTACAATGGTAGACCTGAATACCTTGTGATTAGTATACACAATAAACATTTATACCATCTAATATTATAACCAAAAGGTCAATATAAAATTCAGTAAAGAAAAATTGAGGTCATAAATATTGTAGTTTCATTCCTATGACCTCAATTATTGAGACCCATACACTAAAACATTATATCTATACGTCAGCACACCTCCGAGTCTCATACCAGAAGCATCTCAATACAATATATAATTCTAAACTAACTCCAGAAGTATAAATATCAGTTCTGATGTCAAATAAATCATCTACTAATGGAAGTAATTGCTATCTTCTTTTTACCATTCAGACAGTGCCCCCTTCTTTTTCATTATCAATAGTAGTGCTTCCAAATTGGAAAATTCTTCGATCAACCTCTCATAGTAGCCCTACAACCCCAAAAAACAATGGATATCAAAAATATTCATGTGCTTGTCCCATGTAACAATTACATGAACCATATCCAGATCCACTTACACACCTTCCTCCAAGAAAATGTGACCAATGAAGTGTACCTAATAAATACAAAAATAACATATACAAGGAATGGTGTATAGCTGAGGCCCTCAAAGTGAACTCATGGTGATTTTATGATATTTGGAATGATCTTCCTGAGTCTTGGAGTACTAAATTTAATATATATATATAGTACCTAAAAATGATCCAGGAATTGATGGATGATTCAGAACAAGATGGAAATAAATATTGATGATTCATTTGACATCCCACGGGACATTACAATGACATCATAAAGGTCATACCTCCTTCAAAATGATGTCTTCATTATACTGAAGGTCAAACCCTAAACTGATGTCACCCAGATCTGACATCAATCATTGAGAACACACAAGATCCAATTAACTATTAAAAAATATCAACAATTCATGGAAGAGGATATATATTTTTTACATTCATATGGTTCAACATCTTGTAATTAAAACTCATGCAGAGTCATGTTAGCCTTTTTAAAGAATAAATATGGAGAAAACCCCAACATGCATACTAGGATGGATAAACTCTTTATCCTATAACACTTATAGATAATTCTTGAGCTATTAGTGCTCTATCATTTCCATTATGTATGGTGGAATATAATATGGATCATCCTTTTCCATGATCTCAATTATCCATTCAAAACCTCTCTCAGGTGGTATCCTAGAGGAGTCTTCAGAAAACAAATTCTGAAACCCATCCACCATTGGTGGAAAGACAACCTACATTACAAATCTATCATCCATTATCATTCTAGATACATTGTTTGTGATCTCTCTATGTTTCTGATATATTAACCCTAAATATATCCCGATATACTATACTCTATATATTGTATATAATTGTTACACATGTGAGACATAAAATTCAATCTTTAATGGAAACAATTAATATGGGGTCAATATTCTAATAAAGTGTCCATTCCCAAAATAATGTAGAAGACCAAAATACACAGGATAAGTAGATCCCACTGAAAAATATACTCTCCATCCTCTAGAGAATAACGGTTGAACAAATAGATATATATCAACCACAATCTTAATACTGTATCTATCATCATAACCCTGGTCACAAATTCCACTTATAGGTTAAAACCATTCCCATGTTTCATAGAGATTATATAATTATAGATAGTAGTATCAATGAATGAAATTTATAATTTAGAATGTACATGAATCATAATTATAACTGTTGATGGTCTATACAAGATACCCACTACTGTAGGTTGAATTGCATGTAGGTGTACCGACCCTTTCTATATGAGGCTTTTTGAGAAACCTCTTATATTCAAATATTATGGTATAGGTTCTCTTTACCTATAGCTCCCCATCCACTTCATCTACCATGAGATATAGTAAAACAGTCGGTACCAAACTAATTTAGTTTAGAATGTACCCTTCCTACAACTTGGCCTTGTCTAGAACCACCATCATTGTTTGTCTATTACGGTGTCCTGTAGAACTTCTATAGGTGTCCCATAATTACACATGTTCATCAAAATATTTTTGGTCGAGGTATATATGGAATGAAGTGTCTTTATCTAGGACAATGGTGATATATAATCAATGTAATGTTCTATGTCATTTACCCCTCTACCTAGAGACTACGATTCCCATTCATATGGATAAAATTCTCATAGTGAAACTTCTTGTTCTGTGATGTTGAACCTCTCAGTTGTCTCGTAGACCCCTCATGTCCTTCAATTAAGGCTCCCTTAGGTTCCCCTATGGTATGAGAGCCCGATACACTACCTTATAAAACATTCTTAATCGAAATATTTTCACGTGGGACATAATATCACATATTTGTACTTCTAGAAAATATATTTTCATATATTTTTCATCTCCTTCCAACAATAGAGAAATATGCTAAATTTTTTAATGAATCAAGTTTATTCCAACACTAACAAACTCCATTTATTCAACTACATGAATTTTGTTTCCCTCTCTTACTGCAATGTCAGTAGATTACAGTTATCCCAGAACATATGTAAAAAGTCATTTCATGACATAACAACTCCTTATCTAGCCCGATCCTGATCATTCCACTAGTGTTTCACAAATAAAAATAACATATACTTAGAAAACATGACCTTCATCCCATCAAAATTCTCCAATTGGTCAATTATAGTAAGGGTGGACTCATTCGAGAACACTCCTACCTTTGGTTCACCGTATCTATTGAATTTTGTGGAGTGCTTTATCTTATTATCATAGGTATTTTCTGAAATTATTTTTAAAACAATCCTATTTTATCATTAAAAGAATTTATATAGTGTGAAATATTCATTTAGAACTAGTCACCCACTTCCTCAATTGTCTCTAGTGGTGACTTGGGTTCTATGACCTGTAGAGAATCTCTATCCATATCTACATGTCGTTCTCTAAACTAGCACTGTCTTGGGGCCATATTTCACAATTATAAGAGTAGATAAAAGGGAACATAACACAATATTAACCTAGTTAAACATATGAACTCACATTAATCCTCAACATGTCATTTCTACAAACCCTTCCATGCGATCAAAACTGACGTGCAATCACTACAAAAATCAATCCAGCATATATGCCATAGTTAACAAAGGATAAACCATTATAATATTTAAATATCCACATTATAAATACTTATATTCATAATATACATCATTTTACAATTAAAAATTCATATTAGAATCATTTTTCAGTTCAATTCAACAACATAGACAAAAAGATCACTTTTGACAATTTACCCTGAACCATTTTTCATGCATGCCCAAAATATTGCATGGAACATATTAATCTAATTCCTAGAATGATTCATGAATAATAAACTCTATTTCTATTCAGGGACAAGATTCAGACCTAAATAAATCATATAAATAATTATCATATAACACAATAATTTCCCCACTCTAGGCGAAATAACATCAACTGTAAAATTGCTCATCAACAACAATAATCTGACCCTTTGTACGTTGTTTTTACATTAGTATGTTGCTTTTAAACTCCCATGCATGAGCTCATTACCATAGTCTAACTCATCATATTATATTGTGTTCCATTTTAAAATAGTAAATCAAAATAAAATAAATGAAACCACATTCGATACGACATTATAATATCCCAACATGGTTACCACACACGGGTGCCCCATGTTAGTCAATCACAGGACCTTATGTGTGCCTCCCTTTATTCCATGGGATTCTGACTATCTATAAGGGATAATATTGATCATGATGAGACTACACCCTCTTTAAAAAAGTAGATCAAAAACATAAATATATTAGAAATTTCAAAATTATATAACCATGACAGGATAAATACTAATATATAATGATAACCACAAACTAAAGGAAAAATAATCCATCACTAAACAGTAAATATTCCATGGAAAAATGACATATTCCAATATGAAAAAAAAAACAAATATAAATACTTAGATGACACCCAAGCTTGTGTGGAATCATATATGGTTCCATCATATATCATTCATACCCTATCATCCCTCTAACGCATGGGCTTTTCACTTATCATGTTCGACAACGATGAAATCTATTTAGGTACCAATAATGCTTCCTTAGAAGGGTTTCTGTACAACTCAGTAGGCCACTGCCAATGGTGTTTAAAACAATATCCACTCAAACAGTCTATGTAGATGTATAAAGATTAAACTATTGTAAATAATGTAAATAAATTACATATTTTCAACTAATATTTATATAGCCACATAATACCATATGGATCCCTAGGACACCGAAAAATATCATATATATAAATATCACTATGGCAAATAATATATCATAATACACGATTTACTTGAATTGATAACATTCTTCACTAAATAATATTTATCACTATGTGATTTTGGTGTAGCGGACCCTATCCCACCAATTATTATCACAAATAACACAATATCACATTGGGATTTTGGTGATTCATACCATATCCCACAAATGGCTATTAGATATAACACAATATCACTGTTGTATTTGTGTTCATAAGACCATGTACCGGACATGGTTACCACATATAACTCAATATCACTATCTTCATTTGGTGCAACTGATCCCATCCCACACAGAGTGTTCACATATAACACAATTACACTATGGTATTTTCTTGATGAATACCCTATCCCACACACAATTCTCACATATAACAAAATTTCACAATTTCACATGTAAAACAATATCACCATAATTAATTCACATATTAATTAATCATATCAAAAAATTCAAATATTTGACATTAGACCATTAATTAACTAAAAAATTAATTAAAATCATCTATTTCACTAACTAATTCAACAATTATGTATTCATATATAAACTATAAATTAATCCAACCATCAAATAATATCATATAGTAATCTCAATAATCCATAATTAATTGAACAATTCATTATATAAATTCACTATTCAATATCACAATAATTAACTTAGTAGATAATTTTCCCCAAATCCAACAATTCAAAATTCGAATAATTAATTCCTTATATAATTATCCACCATTTATCAATTCAACAAATTAACATCTAAAACAATTATTTTCTATAGTCAAATCCCAAAATAACATATTTAATTAAATCCCATAATTAATTAGTTAACATTGAAAATTAAATTTCTAAAAAATCCTATAAATTCTAAAATTACATACACATAATTTCAAGTAGGAAAATGTGATTTGAATAATTCATGGAGATTCTAGGCGGCACATACGCATGAACACTATTTTCATTTTCTTATCACATTGAATGAAGTAAATGAAATGTACATATATATATATAATAACATTAATGTAGAATTATTATCTCATGTATATAATATATGTTTTAATAAAACCTTCAAAGATTATATCTGATGTGTGAATGAATAACATCCCTTTGAGGAGGTGATAGTCCACACATCCATAAACGAACTTATCATATAAACACAACATGGAATGAATAAAGAGATGCATAATATTACATTTATAATAAAATAAATATATTAAAACTGTCATATATATATATATAAATTAAAAAATCTGGTCTCTATCATAATTACCACACACGGGAGGTGGCAAAGGAAGAATGAATAACTTTATTTTGTAGGGAAATAATTTACTGTCCATAATAACGATAAGTTCAATACCCATTAGATGGAGGTGCGTGTAAGTGTAGGTTTTACCCTTAATATAACAAAAAAATACTATATATATAATAATAATGTTATTATATAAACATTAAATTAAATAATTTATGGGGATTAATGAACAAATGAAAAAAACACTTTCTTTAATGAATGTTACCTCTACTTTTGTTATCTCGTTTTTATTTGAAGAAAAGGACATTATTTTATTTCTTTATGCACAAATAACTCCATCTTTTATTATAGTAATAAAATTTATAAGGAATTTATGGTTGATTACCGAAAGAAAAAATGTATTTAGTGATGTAAATAGTAGATAAGGGGCGGTTCCCTTTTATTACAAAGGGAAGGGGTACTATTGGATAGTCTTAAAATATTAGTGAATATAACTTTATTTTCAATTTAAAATGATTTCAATGTTATATATTTAGATTAAAATATGTGGTTATTTTTTAATCCTCTCAACCTTAAATTTTTTTTCATTTTCTGTTTTTATTTTAAATATAATCATTTTGATTTGTCCTTAATTAATATATTTTGTTTTTTAAACTGTCGTAAATAAATTTGAAATATTAAGTGGTTATTAATTATTACTTATATACGTTAAATTTTCCATATATGGAAACATTATGAAATTATATTCCTTATAATAGTAACTTTTTTTAAATTAATTTTATAATTTATAAATAATTTAATAAAATATTATTTTTAGAAAATATAAATAGTAAATATTGTTTCACTATTAATCTCATTAACTATCAATAAAATCCAAATAGAACTATATTCAAACCCCTAATAAACTCATAACATTTCATAATATCTTATAAAAATTTGAGGATAACCACAATTAACAAAAATTATATTTCTTTTAATATTTTAAGAGAATTTATTTAATATTTTAGATAAAATAATAATTACTAAATAAATATCGTTTTAGAATTTATGGTAAATATTTCATCCCCAATAATTATAAATAAATTAACATGATATTTTTAGTCATTTTATATTTTAATAGAATATTTATGATCAATATTATCACTTTTTTGTCTATATTAAAATTATAATAATTATAAAAATGAGACTGTGACATTTTATCACATTCTTTGTGTTTATATATATATATATATATATATATATATTTTTCATGGAAATTTTTCCATTAAACGATTCAAATATGATCCTCATGTTTTAATAATTGAAATAATATTTTCCAATAAGGACTTGGAAATTGTTATGGTCATTTTATTCTTTTTATCAGTTTAATTGTTTCATAAATTATGGATTTTTTTATATTGTAATAAAATTTACTAATAGTACTATTCATATTGCCAAAACATTAAATGGTCCTATTGAATAAATTTGGACCTTTTTATTCCAAATATATAATCCATTTTAAAATTTTTAAAACAAATATATTCTACAAATTAATTAAAAATTAGTCTCGTTTACGAAATGTGAAAACATATTTTCAATCTAAAAATTCTCAAAGGAATGATATGTATTTATATAGGGATTCAATGTGGAATTCATTGATATTTACTAAAAATTATTAAAATATGAAATAATTATCTATGTAGACTTTAAAACCATTAAATAATATATTTCATCTAATACAAATAAATTTTATATAAAAATATTTTCAATTAAAACATTGTATTTTTCACAATTCAAATGAAACATATCAGAAAAATACTAAATATTAATCCAATGTGAATTACAATATTATTATTCAGAAGATTAAATTTATATTTTGAAAAAAAAAATTATAAGAATATAAAAACAATATTTAAAATATGTGTTCCCTCAAAAGGAGGAAAAACTTCCTTTTTAGGAAAATACTCCTTCAATCCATAAAATTTAATTTTCTCTTGTATCATGACTCAAAAAAAGGTTAATTTTAATCAATGTATTCAATACATAATAATAATAAATAAAATATTCCATTAGTAATAATATTATTATTATATAAAAAAATTTATTTTCACTTTAATATTGTTTCATAAAACCATTTCATTTATTTTGAAAATACATTTACATCAATTTATAATTAATTTGTCACCCAAAGATTATATATATAGATGAATAAACCATGTTTTCATAATGTAGTTAATAACTTTCATTACCACCATTATAACAGATAGTTTATAATGGTAACATTTAAATAATAATAATAATAATATAATTATTAATATTAATATTAATATTAATGTATTTTTCATAGAAACTAAATTTTTCATCAAAATGAATAATAATTTAGTGTGTCTTAACGAGTTAAATTAAAATGGTGTTTCATATAATGTGATATAAACATAATGATATTATATAAAAAATATACATTTTCAATGTTGTCTTATGTGAATAATACTAAAATGGATTTCATAAATTTGAAAAAAAAAATCATAAAATCAAATGGTGTTATTGGTAGGGAATTTGTATGGCCTCGTAACGTTTCAATTTTTCAAAAATCATTATTGAATGGTGGTAAGTATTATTTTATCATTTCATAATTATAATAGTGTTATTAATAAATTATAATTATTTTAATATAGTAATAAATATATCCCATGTGATGTCGTTATGAAAAATATTTTCCATATCACTTCCTTAAGGTTCTAATCAATACTTTCGTGAACAACATTCATCATTCGTTGAGTTGAAATTTAAGATAGAAATTATATATTAAATTAATAGATTAATAAATATGTCATTAATAACTTAATATTTTAATATAAAATGCAGAGTTTAATTAAATATATCCTAATTATATTTCCTAGTAAGAATTAGTGAAAAACGAATCACAAAACCTTATGAGGTGGTAGACTACAAAACACAATAGGGACATAACTGTATCACCTACGGAGTGGATGAAAAAAATTTATATATGTTAAAATTAATAAAGTGCTATAATAATTTAATATATATAATATATATAATTAATATTAATTATCATACCCAATTGTGAGAAAATTAAATGGAATAACAAAATAAATTAATTCATGAGGTGGTAGTCTACCGTACACATGATTAATGATTTCATAACCCATTTGATGGATTTTGAGATGGTTGAATGTAATTAACCCAGTAAAAAATATAACATTATGGTAGATATTGAGGATAATATATTTTCATGGAAAAATAAGAATTTATGGTGGTGGGGGAAGATATAATATAAAAATACTCACTGATGAATGTCACCTCTTCTTTAGGTGACCTCCATTTGATTGATCCAAAATCCTTCCTCGGTTGGATTTATTCAAACAATAAGGCATCTAGGATGATATGAGGGATATTTATATGTTATTTGGGATGGTCTTGTATGAAAAAAATAGTTTTTATACTTTGAAGAGTAGAGTATAGGGGTTTCCTTTTATAATTTCGATTAGTTCCCACTTGTAAATTTTTTAAAATAAAAAGTTGTGCCCACATTTTCTAATGAAAATTGATAAAAAAAAATATATTTTTAAAGAAATTTATACATTATTGGGACTAAATATAAAAGTAAAATATATTTTAAATAATTTTACGCCTTTTAAAAAGTTATATTTTTAATTGAAGACCCCAGTAAACACAATTTTACCATAATCATGGTAAATAATTTTTATTGTTTTTGCTGTTATTTTTGTAAAAAAATTATATTCCCTAAATTGATAATAAAAATTAAATTTTTTAAAATATGGTATTATTTTTTTGAAATTCCACTCATAGAATTAGAAAATCATAATATAATATTAATCCCATAGATGAAACTTGAAAGTAGGGTTTAATAGAAAATTATTAATATATTTTCAAGCTTCTTATATTAAATAAAAAATAATAATGATCAATGCTGAATGTGGGAATGTTCCAATAAACATTAATGTATAAAAATACATGAAAAAATAATACATCATCAATGTACTCACCAGAAAGAAAAAATTCACTAAAAACCTTCAGGAAGCCATAATACAAAGGATAAAAAACATCTATAACCTTTGTGGATTGACTTCCCATTTCTCATACCTATTATAAAAAAATAAAAAACAACCCAAGGAAATAATAGGGTGTGATATAAAAATCAATTTAGGCTCTCACACCGTGTTCTATAATAGTTTCAATAATAATATACAAAATCATACTCTAAATATAATTAACAGGAAATATTATATCATTATAATATTTATATCAAAACATGATTCTGTTAAAAGGATATAAAGATTTAATCCATGTTTTTTATAGTAATTTTTTATAAATTCATTTATTCAAATTTTGTTTCATGATTATGAAAATTTCACAATAAATATCAGATATAATAAATAAATCACAAGAATAAACAAGTTTGAATGCCCGGTAGTACATTAGTTTTGGGTTATTTGATCCCAAAACTAATTATATCATCGATCAAGGTGAAAAATTTGTTCACACATCCTTTAGGACCAAGAAGAATATGTCTCACCAATATACCATCAGGTAAAATAAATCATAAAAATTATTTTAATTTTGTTTTAATCATCATTACAATGCATTGGGATCATGATCATAGTATTCATGTCCCATATATCGAAATAACTATCGAGGATCATAGGTAGTCAATCAATCAATAAAAAATGATAAAAATAACTCATATCATATACAAATTCAATTAAAATTCAATTACATAATTTTCTGTTTCAATGTGAAAATGAAATTTCAAAATCATATCACAAGGATTTCAACATTTCCGGCCTATTAAATAAAATACCATAATATGTTTTCACAAATTCTATTTATTCCATTTTTTATAAAATAAATTATACATTTATTTCATTAATTCAATCATAATTAAAAAATACACCCCCGATTTTAGTATCATTACATTTAGGGGTATTTCAAAAAATGAGTTCCATTTAAAATTCCATAATCAAATCACATAAAAGTAATGTTTATTAATTTAATTGAAATTGATTTCATACAAGCCATGAAAATTTGGGTCTCTGTTTTATGTAATATCTCAAACTGAATGACCAACTAAAAAATCATGTAATCTAATGGTCAATTCCTATAATAAAAATAAAAAAATTATGGGGTTGGATATCTAAAATTAAAACCGAGAATCATGTTTTTATCAAGAAAATTCTAGATCCATATAACATATGATCCATAAAAATAATATGGGGAAGGAAGTAGATATCATGGGTGATGAACTGAGAGGATATTCACTTACCTGGAAGAGATCGAATAAGATCCTCAATACTCTAATATGACATGAATAAAAATACTTTATACAAAAAGATAATCCCCCTAGCCATTAATAGAATTCATCATGTCTATGAGTTCAATGTCATGGTTTGGATAATTATTCTCTTGGGACCTTATGTGTTGAGAGACATATCCTACCATGTGATCCCCCATCATAAGTAATAATACAATCCCCATCCAAGGAGAGTCAAAAAAGAGCATATATGCATTCTCGACCACTTGGAAAATCAACACCAGTGTTGAAGTCAAATGGGATTTCAGCGCAAAATAATCTGAAAATTTTCATCCCAAATAAAATTAAATCCCTCGAGGAATGAGTGGTCATCAAAGAATCCATAATTGAGAAATCCATTATAAATAGGGTTTAGTATCCTAAAAAATCAATAAATCTCTAATATTTAATAAATATATTGTCTCTTCTCCCATTTAATTACAATTACATCCTTATTAAGACCAAATTTGATACTATGTTCCAAAACCACATGTAAGAAGAAAATAAATACCCAAATACAAAAATTTCAGTTCGATTGCATGGAATATAGTTAGTGATTATCTATAGTTCAAAAAATGATCCCATATGATGCACTTGATCCTCAAAATACAAAGGGAAAACTATGATGTAATCCATAATGACCACCAAAAACATATCAAAATATTCATGGAATATCCTATACATAAATGTCATAAAGAGTATAAGGGAATTGGATTGTATAAATGACATATCCAGATATTAATAATTTCCCCAACTTCTCCAAAAGTATAATTTTTAGAATATTAGTTTCTTTTATTCTCTAATGGGGATTACTGTAATGAGGATCAATATTCCAAACCCATTTCTCCCCTCTTAACAGGTGAAATAGATCATTGATCAATGTAATTAATACATTTTATTCATAGTAACTTGAATGAGTTTTTTTGTAATCAACACATAGGAGATGTGTCCTATTAGCATTCATAGTGAAGGAAAATGGAACCTCCCAAGGTGACACACATTGGCATATAAATCCTTTCCCTATCATATCATCCAACTAAGTCGTCAACTCATTAATTTAATAGGTTTCCATACTATAAAAATTTATAGATAATTGATGTGTTCTAGAAAATAAGTTAATAATATAACATAACACTATTAATAGTGAAAAAATAGTTAAATTTGATGGAAATAAGTTAGGAATCATGAAAAAAACGTCAAGGATGTCATCACTCAAATACAACCACTCTAGACAAAAGGAACAAAATATATTAAATTCCAAATCAAGGGATACAATGGTCCATATCTACTCAAACTTGGGTCCAATTATCATTGAAATACACAACATAACCAATCGAGAATAGTAAATAATACTAATAAAAGATAGAAGTTATTTCCCGCCATATTGGATATATTATAATCCATCCAAAAACGATGGAAAGATTATTCATTTTTAGAACCAAATAATCTAATCTATGATCGATCTATGAAAAATAAAATATACAAGTAGGAAAATGGATACCATATTATGTCATTAATCCATGAGATATTGTTAAATATATCATAAAAGACAAAAAAACCCCTGGGAAATTTTTTTCATAAAAAAAATTTAAAAAATTTTGTGAGATACAGCAGTATAAAAAACATTCAACAAGGTTTATGATAAATTTATGTTTCCTATTTTAGTAATTTAGCATATATAATATTAATATATAGACTCATCTACTGCATGATGATTCTTCATTTTAGATTCATGTGGTCGGAACACATTTTTTCATGAAGAATATAATGGAAACTTATAGATTTTAGGTGAAGATGATCTCATTACACTACAAATAGAAGAAAATTTATAGAAAAACATCTTTATGGTTCATGAGAATCCAAAATGATTACAAATAATTTGTTCTACAGTTAAAAATCATTTCAAATATAAAGGAATTCCTCATTGGATGCATATTAATGGGACTCTTTGAGGCAGTGCCGAGGTATGAAAAATTAAAACTCAAAAGATACTCCATGAGACTCATCATGCACAACCATTTCCTTATTAGAACACACATAACATCCACTAGGATATGAAAATCCCATCAACCCAATATTACAAGCCAGTTCAAGATCAATAATAAAGTCCATATATATCTTGTCATTACATAAATGGAACATCATTATGAAAACACTAGAATAAATATATGGTCAATGTACCAATGTGATCTATCTAGTCTTGATTGTCTCAAAATATATAATCTCATGTCAAAATTTCATAATCATAGAAAAGTGGAATGCATACTACTTCATGGTCCAATCATCCTATTCGACCATGAAAAACACAATACCCTTATCTATCCCCATTGAATCTGGATTTATTTGATAAATGAATGTATAAAAATAATTCTACCAACTCTAGGCTGTCATTATTATTTTACATAACCATTTAATACCATCATCTCCTACTAGGTCCTTCCAACATGAAGGTAGTGGAATTTACTATACTGGAAACATCCATTTTAACGATTTTAGAAAACAAGTTCTATATTTCTCAAATAAAATACATACAAAATTTGGATCACTAGAGCCTCGGAATACTGGTGGCATCCAGAGAAGTAACACGTGACCATGATTCATATATAAATCACTAAGAGGTTCCTGAAATGGATCTTGAACTAAAACATATGTAGGTTCTGTTCCCAGATAATGGAAAACATTATAAATAATCTCAATAATATTTTTCTCCATGATAGTATTTATTTATTTTAGCTCACCAGATTCATCCACTTCGGGATTATTCACATGTATTCTCATAGGAATGATTTTTAAAAACATCATCAAACCAGATTAATGTTATATAAATGTTACTCATATAATCATCTATGATAGGAAGTTTGTGAATAAAAATTATATTAGATAATAATTCCACCTTTATATTTTATACTCTCAAAATTAAAATATAGGAAAACCCTCGAACCATATAAAATATTCATCAGGACACATTTCACAAAACCACTCATTGTCCCAAAATTTATGTCAAGATGAGAACTATATCAGAACTAACTCGTACATAATTACCATGTTTGGAAAAGATATTAAGAATAACACACTAACATCTAGTAATTGTGATTTACATTCATTGATACCAAATTATTATGAACCATTAAATACACCTTGATACCCTAATACATTATCTAACACCAAAACAACCTGAATGGAGTTCCCAACCCCTACATGATGGAGACTATGACATGGAATCATACAAAATCAATATGGAGATAATTTTCCACAACATTGAAGTAGATGAAGATTAAAATTATGAATTCATATTATCCAAAATGGATAATGTAACTGATGCCAAACTATTATAATGAAACAAATATATAGTATGACATCAAGGTACAAAGAAGAATTATAAAAACTAAAATTGAAACAAATACAACCCTCTTACCAATGGACCAGACACATCCACCACCTCCGTGTGGAGTGTTCCCTTTTCATGAACCTAGAAGAATAAAATATACATACTCTAAATGGAAAATTTTGGGTTTAAGAAAAAATATAAAAGAAATATCTCACCATGTATTCCATAATTAATTCCATAATAATTCTACATTTAGAAATCTCAATTAAAATAATATTAGGAAGAGAATAATACAAAATTTGAATATTTAAAACAAAACATGAATATATTCAATGAATGGAAAACATTTCAAATGTGTATTAAATAAACATTTCATAATATTGAATTTATATAAATATTTTGGAAGGGGTGAAAAAATTATATATTTAATGGTATATATAATCAAATAAATCCCAACCAAATCCATGGCCATATACCTTACAATACTTCTATTTCATTATATATGATACTTGTACTACTCATATCAGTGATCAAGACTACACATGTTTGCACACATCCATAAGGATCTGGAATGATAAGGATAATTAATATCCCATAAAGGTAATCATTCGGAACATGGGTTTTTAATTTTTTCACAATCAATAAAATTATAAGGGAAAATGATCCTAAAATTATTGACCAACATTACTCACTAACTATCCAGGATCACATAATCCCAATCATGAAATAAAAAAATCTACTATCATCTATGTTGAAATAAATTGTCAATTACAATTAAATTACACGATTTTTAGTTTCCATAAGTAAAAACTATAACAAATTTAAACATGGGGATTTCAAAATTTCAGTCATTTTAAATAAAAAACAAATCATAATTTTTCATCATTTAAATTTAATTCAATTTTCTAAAATCAATTATCAAATAATTTCATCTATTCAATCATTTTTCCAAAATAAAGCCCAAATTCCAATTTCATTTCGATTGTGAGTTTTTATGAAAATTCATGCCAATTAAAATTACATAATCATATCAATTCAAATAAAGGATTTATAATTCAATTGAAAAATATTTCGATCATGTAATGAATATAATTTTTCAATTTTATGGAAAATATCAAATGAACCCACCTACCATTAAATCAAATTATCCAATTATCAATTCCTCTAATGTGAACATAAATTAAGATATAACCTCCTGATATATTCATACATTATAGGGGAGGGAACATAATTGTTTTGGATGATGATGGTGAACCTAAAAAAATTTATGGGAATTATGGCCTTTTTATAGAGTCTTTTAAGAAATACTGGGTGTGTGATAACATTATGGAACATCCTAATGAATATACTAGATAAAAAATACCTGAGGACTGACCTATAACCAAAATAGAATCTGAATAACTCTATGTAATCCCCCATAACCAATGTCGAATATTATAGCCATGTTTTATGATCCTATTAGATTCTTTAATACTACCAAGGGACATATTCTATAACATTTTTTCTAGTATGTGATTAATTTTTTTATGTTTAATACCATCATTATAGAATATAGATTATGTATTAATGATATGGATCATCATTTGTTTTGAAGAGATATTATTGGAATATTGTGGATAGTTCATGTTTCTATTTTTACATTTAACATGGAATATTTTTATTATAATTCTAATACCTAATATGTAATTCATTTCTGGTTTTTCAAAATAATTTTTTACTCACACCAGGAATGGGAATGTAACAACCCAATGTTTTATGAATTGAATTCTCATTTTATAATTAATTTTATAAAGTATATAAAATTAGATAATAAATGCCACAACATTCTTCATGGAATACTCTGTGACCTTTAAACATAAATTATTCACTTTTGTGTTTTAAATTTAAAAAATATTACATACACAGTTGTGATTAGTAATATTTTTGGAGTTTGATAGGGAAAAATATTTTTTGGTGAATAGTAACCTACCTTATATATAGTAATCTACTTTTATTAATAGTTATATAGACCATACGAATATTAAATCATCCAAATAATTTTAACCATACCCATGAATGATTAAATAAAACATATGCATCTTATAAGTGCCCGTTTGACCTTAATAAAATAATTAGTATTTTGTAGTCATAAATACCTCCATTCACAATATCATTTGATCACATAACTCAAGCTTCAAACCTTGTATAAATCCTTCCCAAACATCATCCCACTCCCCCAAATTCCAAATATTCTTCTCAAGTTATAACACCAAGACTAGTTTCCGTAAGGAGTATCTTAGGTGTAGGATTCAAGAGGTAAATCCTCTCTCTATCTCTTCCTATAATTTCATTTCAATTTCAAGTTCTTTTCACAATATATTCCCACATATCACCATAAAAATGGTATGGTAACTCAAGTGTCATTCCTATAATATAATTTTAATATAATAATGGTCTTATATATCATCCCATCCCCATCATGACTTCATTTTATTTTACAAAATAAAATGATGTTCATGGGGTGTTATTTTATCACCTTCAAGAATGACATGTTCTCTCTACCACCTTAAGATCTTTCCATGAAGAAAATTTTATGGTTGAAAAGATTATATTATAATTATTATATACTATTTAATGTTATGGGTATATCTTATTTACATATTACTAAATGGTTCAACAAAAACATGTTAACTATGGTAAAAAAATGCTTGAATTAACCCAAATGATCATCATTAAATTATTCTCTAATGATTCATTACCAAGGTATTTAAAAAAATAGTTATAAGATAATATCAGGTTATATAACATTATAGAAAACATATAATTACAATTCTGAATGTTTATTCTTGATTTAAATAAACTTCAATTCATGAATACAAGTGAACCGCACCAAATAACTATAAAAAATAACATTCACAAGAAATGAATTTAACCATTATAACTCATCCAAAGGACTATAAAAGAAAATAATTAAACTATAGTAAACCATATTCATTTAAAAACGGATTTTTATATTTTAATCAATAAATATAATGTGGTTATAAAAGACATTGAAGTGAGGAAAGCATTCAGATATAATGTGAGGGGAACTTCTTGAACCCAACTTTCTATCTTCGGATTCTCCCTCTTTAACTGGATTTTTTTATGGTTACACATTTAAAAAAATCTCATCATTTTATATTCAATTCAAGGATATAACTTTTTGACACTTGATTTTATGTCAAAATTTTTTTTTCCAAAAGAACACTATTTTCAAGAATACACGTTTTACTTCTCACTCAGGGTTGATAGTTCTTGTCTCAAGTATGTTATTCCCTATTCCTTTTTGGAACCCAATGTTTATGAATGTTTTCATATGAGTTTAATCCCATTCAATTCCAGTGTTATTTATAGTTATAATTGATATATGATCTATGTGGAATCCATGATAATGAAAATATTATGATGTGATTGGTGCTCTCATAATTATATAGAGCAATATGATTGATTTAATGTGATGGGTGCGCTCGAAATTATCATGTTCTCTAATACATTGGTTAAATGATGAATCTCATGATTAAAATGGAATTTATGTGTGAAAATGATGATATCATTTTTCCCAACTATGTGTGGTAGTTGAACACTAAGACATGATGTTTTATTTTTATACATTTCCACATTTCATGTATCTTATTAATGTTTACTATAATGTTTTTGATGATGATTTTGTGATAATGCTCACCCCATGCTATATTGTTCCTATATATCCTCTTACTGGGATTTTATGTCACTGATTTTGTGATGTATATCCACAAGTGACTACATGTACTAACATGAGGTCATGTGCCAATAAGAAGTTATAGAAGAAGCAATTAAAAAAATGTTTATGGCTGATGTTGTAAATGTTATTTTTTCTTAGTTTTCCAAAGACACTAAACCTATGGATCCTCATGTTATAATACTATTATGTTTTTTTATAATGATGTAATAGTAATTTACAAAATGGAATAGTCCCTATAGTTGTTATCAATGGAAATTTTTAGTTATTACGGGAATTAGGACTATTGAATAAGTTATTCATGAATTTTTTACTTATGTTTTGTTTAAAATTTTTCTATTTTAGAAAATGGTTGGAACCAAGAGATACCAGCCCATCACCCCATACGAGGTCTAATGCTATGATTTCCTGAACAACATCCCTAATGCTTTGGGAGGTGGAGTTCAAAACTTCATGGCTATGATTACCCAACAATATTTGGTTATGAACAATATATAGAATAATGGGGAACATCCTCCTTCACTAAAGAGGGAGAAACAAGCTATCGAGTGTTTTATACAACAATGACCACTGAAATTTAGTGGATCATATGATCCACTAGTTGAGGAATAGCCAGTCAACTCTAGGGAGACAATATTTTATGTTCTTCACTATTCTGAGAGGGAGAATGTGACACTATCTATTTATCAGCTAGATGGGGAGGCTGATAAATGGTGTGAATTGATTAAAAACTCAAATCCATGTGAAGTAATTGATGAGATGGAATGTGAAGAAAATAAGATCATGTCTCGTAACATGTATTTCCAATGATCTCTTCGTATGATGATGTATAGATAAGTCATTAATCTCATGAAAACAAAAGAATATGTGAAAACCTATAAAGTGATTATAACAAGGTTTTCATGGTATACTTCAGGTTTTGTTACCAATAATGGTAACAAAATTTATTGAATCATTAGTGGATTAAAACCAGCCCTAAGAAAGTCTCTTGCAATTAATGACATTGAGGGTTATTATGAGTCATTTCAATGTGATGCCAATGTGGATATGGATTTTGTATAAAGGTCCCATGGTGATATTGATAAGAAATTAAAGACGGAGTTTCAAGATAGCAGATATAACGATAAAGGTGGGAAGAAAAATCAGTGACCAACATGAAAAAATGTGGTATATTTCAACATGGGAAATTCCTCAATAGGATAAGGAAATTCTTCAAGAGTGGATAATAAGGAAACCATGGTCAAGAGTGTAAAATAGACATGAGAGGGTTGGATAATGTGGTGTAGTAAATGAGATAACCACCGATGGTTCAATGTTAAAATTGTAGGGAGTAAGGGTACAAAGAATGATAGTGCACTAAACCACAATTACTCAAGGTTAATCAGCCTCAACATCCACTAAAGACAAAGGAAAAGTAGAAGGCTTATTAAATCACTACTGGGAATGTGGAATAAGATAACGAAGTCATACAAGGTACACTTTTTATTCATTCAATAAAGGAAAAAGTCGTAGTTGATTATGGTTAAATTCATTCCTTTATATCTTACATGTTTTCTATAACAATAGATTCGAAGACCCGAAACCATGAAGTATAGATATCTGTAAACACACCAAGGGGGTGAAATCATTGCATCCCAATTGTCTTAATCGACTCATGTTGGAATATGTGGGAAGATTCTTCCAGCGAATCTGGTAATACGTCCCTCAGTGGAATTAAACACTATAATGGGAATGTATTGGATCTAATTATATGGAGAACATATCAACTATCGAGAAAAGAAAATATCATTTCATATTCCATACAATCCCATGCTCCTCTACAAATTCAAAGAAGATAATGAATATCCATTGATAAATGATTCAATGGTTTGGGTGTTGATTCCCTATAAAGAATCATAATTTTCAAAAAATTTTGAATGAAAGGAAAGTGACAACCTATCAAAAATGACAATTGTGGGGAGATATAGTGACATATTTCATGAAGACTTACTCAGACTTCCCCCAGATTGGGAGTTATAGTTCTCCATGGAATTCATACACGAAGTTACCACTGTCTCAATGTTTCTATATGGGATTTATCCTAGTGAACTATAGGAGTTAATAGGGAATCTACAAGTACATTTGGACATTGGGTTCATACGCCATAGTGAATCACCATGGGGTGAGCCAGTTCTCACATTGTAGAATAAGGATGGAACAATGTAGTTTTTTTATTGATTATCAGGAACTCAACAAGATCACCATAATGAAAATGTCCCATATTCCGAGGATTGAAGAAATTTTTGATCAGTTATGTGCCCCTCAATACTTCTCAAATGTGGATCTCAATTGTGGAAATCATCATCTAAGGGTGAAGAAGGAAGAAATTCGTATGACCGCCTTCCGTACAAGGTATGGGAACTATGAGTTTCCGGTGATTGCTTTCAGAATTACTAATTCCCATGTAATCATCATGTAATTGATGAGTTGAGTCCTAATACATTACCTTGAAAATTGTCTGGTAGTGTTTATCGATGATATTCTCATCAACTCCCATTGAATAGAGGAACGTGATGAAAATATAAGACTTGTTTTGAAAAAATTGAGAAAGGAGAGGTTGTATGCCAAGATCAACAAGTGTGAATTTTGGATTCAGAAATTCATGTATTGGGGCATGTGATCATAGGTGAGGGAATTTTTTTGGATCCTACAAAAACAATGGAGACTGAGGAATGGACTAGGTGCTCTTGTGTAATAGATATCTATAGCATTTATTTATTAAGTGGGTACTAACGAAGTTTTGTACGAAATTTCTCATGATTGACAAGCCTCCTAACTAAGATAACAAGGAAGGGGGTAATGTATATCTGGATGGAATAATGTGAGGAAAGCTTCAGGGAGCTAAAGGGAAGGCTGATCACTGCACATATACTCACACTACCAAAAAGTTCAGAATGTTTTGTGATATATATTGATTCTTCAATTAAAGGATTGGGTTGCGTAGACAAGAAAATTGATAATGTGATATCAGATACCTCATGGAAGTAGACTATCCACGAGCAGAACTACCCTATGCCTAACCTACAGCTGGATTCCATGATTTTTTTAGTAAAAAATCCGGTAACAATGCCTTTATGGTTAGAAGTGTGACATATACACCGACCACAAGATCCTAATTTATATATTCACACAATAGAATCTCAACATGAATCAAAGTGGATGGTTATATCTAATCAAGGACCGTGATTTATCCATTCACTGTCATCATGGAAAGGCGAACAAGATAGTAAATTATCTAAGAAGAAAAAACATGATACTCTATCAATGTTATGGATTGTGGAATAACCTATATTCTTTGATATGCAAAAGATGGATTTGGAAATCATAAGTGAAGGGGATGCATCCTAACATTCCCAAATGATTGTGAAACCATCAATATAGGAGATGATTAAGGAGGCAAAAAGGGATGATCTTAAGTTACAAAAGAGGGTGAATGTAGTAATGGAAGGGAAGATATACGAGTTCCATATCTTTAATGATGGTTTGATTTGGTTTGGAACATAGATTTTTCTACCTTCATCAGCCAAGATAATGAAGGGGATGTTGGATAATGCACATAGATTATCATTCTATATCCATCCTAATAGTACCATGATCTACTATGATATCCGAGAACACTTCTGGTGGTAAATAACGAGGATGGATATTATTGAATGTATATCAATGTGCTTGATATGTTATCAAGTTAAATTAGAGAAACAAAATTACAAAGGGATGATGCAGAAATTGTCTAAACCCATATGGAAATGGGAGAATGTAACTATTGAAATTGTTATGGGTCTCTCGAAGACATCCACGGGAAATAATGAAATTTGGTTTGTGGTTTACTAAGTCACCAATACTTCCCATTTTATCACTATTTTTTATGATATATAACTTGAACCACATGAAAAGTTATATATGAAGGATGTTTTGAGACTTCATGGTGTTCCACTATCGATTGACTCTGATCATGATCCAAGGTTCATATCTAAATTTTGGGTAGCATTCAACATGTTTTCATTGCTGAATTAAATTTTAGCATGTCCTATCACCCCAAAACTGATGGCCAATATGGATGTACTATCAAGACGCATATAGATAATCTAATATCCTAGTATTTAGATTTCAATGGTTGCTGGGATCAAAATCTCCCATTGGATGAGTTCTCATACAATAATAGCTTCAACTCGAGTATTCAGATGGATCAATATGATGCTTTTTATTGAAAGGGATGTAAAACACCAACCCAATGAGATGAAGTAGTCAATAGAAATCTACATGGATTTGATCATTTACAAGAGATGACATACAAGGTTCATGTTATCCATAAACACATCCATCCTTTTTTGGGTTTGAAAAATAGCTATGATGACATCCATTGAAGATAATTGGAGTTTGATGTTGGAGATAAATTCTTCCTTCAAATATCAATATAGAAAAGAGTCATGTGGTTTGGAAAGAAATATAAGCTAAACCCAATATACATTGGCCCCTTTGATATCTTTATCCACATAGGAGTCATGGCCTATTAGTATTCAGTTCCAACAAATATTGATCATGTTCATGATTTGATTCACGTATCACTCATGGGAAAGTATAAACCACATCCCTCACATATACTGAACTCAGAGGTGGTACCACAAGAAGATGATCTCTCAAATGTGGAGTAGCAAGTGAAGATTGTGGACCAGAGTGATAAGGTTCTACACAACAAGACAAACAACTTTTTCAATGTTTTTTTGGAGGAACTATAATTTTGAATAAGAAACATGGGAACTAGGGTAGTTAATTATGAAGAAGTCCCCTCATCAGTTTATGTAAAACGAAATTTCGAGGGTGTAATTTCATAAGGGGGGAAGAATTTGACAACCCAATGTTTTATCAATGGAATTAACTCTATATAATTATAAATTAAGTATAATCATATTAGGAATGAAAATTACACATCATTCTTAAATGAACTACAATGTGACCATTAACCATATATTTTCAACTTCTGTGTTTTTAATATAAAAAATTTGACATACATGGTTGTTATCAGTAAGATGTTTGGAGTCTTATAGGGAAAATATTATTTTTGGTAAATAGTAACCTACCCTTATGAATAGTAACATACCCTTATGAATGGTGATATTGATCTTATGAATATTTAATTGTCAAAATTAATAGTAATCTTACCAATGAATGATTAAATAAAATATAAACATCATATAAGTGACAGTTTGACCATAGTAAAAGAATTGGTGTGTTAGTAAGTCAGAAATAATTAATTATAATTAATAAATTAGAAGATAATGTATTTTCCTAATATTTTTTTTCATAAATTAACAATTATATGTCTTCTAGTTTGAATGTAATTTTATAATACCATATGTAATTTTTTAATGCATCATGAAATCAGTTTGATTTTAAAATATGTAATTTTCATGTAAATTATTATTTTTACTAAAACATAAATTAATCCTATTTATAAACTTATTTTATGAAAAATGGTGTTCGTTATTGTATTATACACGTTTAAAAATTGTTACGTTGATTTTTTTTCTGAAATACATGAATTTTTTACGAACAGTGAAATACAATAATTTAAAAAATAAGTCACATTCATCAATTAAGAAGTCATGGTTGATGTTATGCTGATGTAGAAACATATGATACAGATTAACATGATATAATTACTATATTTAGTAATATTATATTCACCATTCCTTGTCTTGTGGATAAATATTAAATTAATGAATATAATATTGAGAAAACCCCACTCCCCTACACTATAAATATCACCCTTCTAACCCTCATCTCCTCACATCTATCAAGTGTGAAGCCTTGTATAAAATCAGACCAAAAAACATTCATATCCCATCCCAAACGTTCAAGACCTTCTAGTCTCATCAAATTACCAATCCTAGGATCCTCAAGAAGGATCTCAAGATGATGATTCAAGAGGTAATTCCTCTCTCTCTCTCTATCTTCCGAAAATTTAATTTCAATTTCAAGAACATTTATAAATATATACCAACCTATCACCATCCAAATGGTATGATAACTCTATTATAACACATATAAATTAGTTTTATGATACTAATGGGATTATATATCTTCAAATCCCCTTATCCTCTTCTTTTTATTTTAGAAAATAAAACGTTGTTCGTGAGGTGTTAATTTATCACCTTCATGAAAAACATGTTTTCTTTACCCACATCAGATCTTGTAATGAAACAATTTTTATGGTTGAAACAGAATTTATTTAATGTATTATATCCTTTTTAATGCTCTGGATCTAACTTACATACATATTGCTAAATGTTCAAACAAAAACAAGTTCATTGGGGTTGAAAAACTGGTTGAATTAAACCAAATGATCAACATTAAATTATTATCTAATGATTCATCATCATGGTGTGTAAAATAATTATTAACAAGATCCTTTAATGTTTTATAACATCATCAAAAACATTTAATTACAATTATTTAGGTTTATAAATGTTTTATGTGAACATCCATTCATGAATACAAGTGATCTGTTCAAGAAAACTATAAAAATGAACATTCCCAAACAATGTATTTTTTCTTTATAAAACATCCAAAGGCCCATAAAGTATTAATGAAACCATAGTAAACCATGTTAAATTATAAAAGGTTCTCTAATTGTTAAATAATTAATCTAATGTGGTTATAAAGGAATTTGAATTAAAGAAATCATTCATGTAAAAGGTAAGGGAACTTCTCGAACCCAACATTCTTTGTTCAGGTTCTCAAACATTCAATCCATTTATGATATGGTTACTCCTTAAAAATAATTTTCTCATAAGTATATTTCCTTTTCAGGGATATAAATTTTTTACACTAAATTTTATGTTAAAAAATGTTTCCAAAATAACTCTTCTTTCTAGAACACCCCTTTTACTTCACAGTCAAGGTTGATAGTTATTGTATCTTTTATTTTATTTCCTCTTTCTTTTGGGAACCCAATTTTTATGACTGTGTTCTTATGAGTTGAAAACCATTAAATTCCACATTTATTTATGTTCATGATTGATATATGTTCTTTGTGGCATGCATGATAATTAAAATTTTATAACATGACGGGTGCACCAGAAATTATATAGCATAATATGAATGTTTGAATGTGACAGGTGTGCATGGAATTAGACAGTGCTCTAATGCATTGGATAAAAAGATGAATCTCGTGATTAAAATGGATATGACGGATGAACAAGATGCTATAATTTTTAAAAACTATGTGTGTTAGATTACAACTAAGACATGATATTTTGTTTTTATGCAAATCCACATTTCTAGTATTTAATTATTGTTTCCTATCATAATTTGTAGTATGATGTTATGTTTATGCTCAGACCACACAATATTTTTCACATCCATCCTCTTACTAGGATTTTAACCCACCCTATTTTTGATGTATAACCTCAGGTGACTACATGTATAAAAGATATGTCTAGTGCAAATAAGAAGCTATATAATAAGGAATTAAATAAATTTTTATGCTTGATGTTGTAAATGTTATATTTGTTCCTAGTTTTCCAAGTACACTAACCCTCTACATCATAATGGTGTAATAATATTATGTTTTTTATCTTTCAAATGATTTAATAGTGATGCTATAAAATTCAGGGTCTCTATTGGGAATATTGATGTTTATGAAGACTTCATTATTAGGGATCCTTGTAAGGTTTAGGGAAATATGTATGATATATGAGTTTTTTAGGATGGATCTGTTATTGGTACAGTGAGAGACTCCATATAATTCCATTGTGTGTACCTACTTACATATACACTCTATATGTTTTTCAACATTGGGATCCTATTTTATTTAAATGTATGTGAACAATGAAAGTTGAAAATTATTTTTTTATATATTATAGTCATCTTTGATAATATAGGTTGTTTTTACTACATTTAGAGTGTTTATTTATGATTACTATGGGTATAGTCTGACAAAATCACTATTAGACCCTCATTATTATTCATCATCCCCCTGAATATTTGGTGGTGAACATGAGGTCTTGTCTCATCTCTACTTTGGTTCTATTTAAGAAAATATCGTTCTGGTTTCAACATAATAGTGTATGTGTTACATCGTTATCCTTTTTATTAATTTAATGAAAAATGGTTGAAAGGACGTAGGATTTTTAGAATTCAGGTATGGGTGTTTTCTTGTTATTGTTGAGATAATGTGTAATTGAAAATCTATTTTAGAGTGGTGGGAATACTATAATAGTTTCATAGTATTTCGGTGTGTACATTCTTCATTATTAGGCATGAAGGATCCAATTCCATATTTTATATGAATTTACTATTTGTGTAATTAATTGTACTTTTTTAATTATGTGATTTTTTTGAGATATACAAATATTCTTTATTGAGTGATATATCTATGTACACTATATTTATGAAACTTTAGTGCCTAATATAGTCTTTTAAACATGAGAACATTGTCATGATATATATATATATATATGTAAATGAATGTAAAACTGTTATAAACGACTCTACTTCAGACATTGGTAGAACTATGAGGGATAATCATTATGATAGGGTATATCCTATAATATGTTTTATAGAAGAAATAATGTCCCTGATCATTATTATTTCTTATTTTTTTCCCATAGGAAAATTATTTTAAAATATAAAAATATTTATTATGATTGTATGAAATATCCCACCTTATAGATAATGAAATTAATTATATAGGTAGGATTATCTAATTCCCTACCATGATATGTATGATGACACACCACAACACACACCCTCACTAGATCTAGTACACTCAGAATCTATTCCACTCTATAATACCGTCATTTGGATTGTATGATCAAATAGTGGATTAGTAAAAAAGAGTTGGGATGTTTTTTCGGCTGAATTAAATCACTATAATCCATGAGACTTTACGGGTAATATAGGATTACAAGATATCATGAGCATGATATATATCATTAAGGGTATTTTCGACATAGTCTACACACTATAGAATGTACTGGTGAATCCAATGGCGTCAATGCTTTATGGATCTACTAGGATATGGCGGGGGAATGTGAGAAGAAGGGTTTCTATGGTTCATTAATGGGAGTACATTATTATCTATTTTATGAGGCATATCATTCATAACATTACGATGCTATAGAATGTATAATAATTCATTAGGAGTTAGTAAGTAGTCTTGGATGTAACTATGCACCAAATTAATTTTTCAAAACTACTATATTTAACTCCCCTATGTTCTATAAATGAGTCAAAAAATTCAAGTATGATTGAAATATTACATCACCATGATGTATGATTATCGGTTAGGGGTATTAATGTAATAGAATACCTTTAGAATCAGTGTATGATCATGATAATTGATAAGGTGATGAAGGTGGATCATTTTTTGGTCATATTTTATCCATTAGTATATAGGTGGGATTACCATTATCTATAATGGTGTTTGTCACGTCATTTATTAGGAATTAAAATTAATAGAGGAATGTAGAAATGAGGTGATTGAATGTCTGAAATATGTTTGGATTTGATCAGACTTTTCAGGAGGAGTTCCATAGTTCATTAATTGTGGTATTTTTATCCATAATCATTAGAAGTACCCAAAAAATAGTTAAAGTAATAAGAGTTCATCAATATGGGGATTTAATACCTAATATGATCCAATTAATTAATGTTGAGTCTTGATAATGTTACAGGAATAATGTAAATTATTACTTTGTGATCTATTTGTTGACCTTAACAACATGTTCAGACTCATCCGATGACATTTTCATATACAAGTGTTTCAAACAATTGTCTATTCCATGGATTTGAGGTTGGACATGTGAACATGATAGAGAATGTTATGAATGACTATGGAGAGGGACTACTAACCATTTCTATTATATTCGTGATAACATGTTCCCTCTCTACAAATTTACTTATTCTTCACATTCATTTATATCTATCAATTTTTATATTTCACTCGATATATATATAATAAATATTGATATAAGATTCCATCTTCAACACAACCATGAGGATGAAAATTTATTTTCTCCATATTTATTTAGAGTTTACTGTAGTAATTTCTTCCTCCATAAAATTTTTAAATTTCACAAAATTCGAGACATCAAACATTATTCTGATCCTATGAATCAATATTATGAATAACATTCCTAATAATATCGATTGTTTCTAGTGGTATGTATCAGAAGTTTCACATATGGGAGATAAATTATTGATGAAAGGGGATATTTATGTCGAATCAAGTATATAGAGACTATATTTGATATTTATTGGAACCATAAAAACCTATTTTGTGAGATTTATTATCATAGAGGAACTAGATGGTGGGAATTATTTTTCCCTCCTATTACTTATCTCTACTAGAATTTCATTTTATATGACTTCATCTATATTTCCATTGACCATGAATGGGAAATGTACATATAAATTATGATATGAGTGTTTCCAAATTTGATTCGAAATTATCCCTTGTTGTCAATAAGGTTTTTAGAAATGGTAATTTAGTTTAAGCAGTTGCAGTTGAATAGTTTCATCAGACCAAGTCATATCCATTACATGTCCAATAATTTCATTTCGATAATGATTATGGTAGTATAAAACACTATTTTTTCTAGAGGATGCTGAATTTAGTGGTAGTAAGGAACATGGAACCATAAAATAGTATTGATGAAATCACTGATTAGTTATTGGAAACCTAGTGATACAAATATATCATCTTTACTCTGGATACCATCAATTGTAGGTCAAAGAGAATGATATTCCAAAATAATATTATTGTTTAGATATATCATATAAATTTATTAAATTATGAATCTTGGTTTGAATAATTCCCCAAAAGTGTACATGGATCTCAGGATCATGTTCTCTTAAACATCTATTGAACATTCAATCATGTTCATTATTGAATATATCATTATATAATAAAAAATTTAATAATTATATCCCAGACATCAATATAACACTTAGAGTACTGTCCGAGTGCATCACCAAAATATCAATATTTTAATGGGAAAATTCTCAACCCATGAGGTATGAGTCCATTATAATATTCTTTTTAGTCGAGAATTTATTTGTATAAATAGAATGTCGAAGTGATGATGTAATTATGTTTCCACATAATTATTTTGATATTAGGTGTTTATTAGGGATAGTTGGATACTAATAATATTTCATTTAGGATTTCCTGAACATAGAATAATAGAAAAATTGGTATACATAATTGTGTGGGAGATAGATTGAAGAGAATAAACGATAAATGGAAATTTTTCAAGAGTGTATGGAACATTTTTTTTTGAAAACTATAACATGGATTATTATAGCTCCACGTTCATAAAAATAGTGTATAATGATACATGGGGTGGATTTTCTGTTTAAGTGCAGTGATAGAGAAGGATCGTTTTATTCCTTGTGAGTCATGTCATCCCTGACCTCGTAGGTGTAAGATTACGAATATTAATTATATTTTCTATTTCTGGTATAAACGTTATATTATTGTTGATTTTATTCATTTAAGGAGAGGAAAAATGATTGAACAAACCATAAGGTCCTAAAATATATCATCTCATAGCGATATCTAAATTTCGGATATAGTGATTTGGTATAAATTCATTTTATGGACAAATGCTAAATGAAATATGATACATGATAATGTATGAGAACCATAGATGTTATTGAAAGGAAAACATATGAAATTTAAAATCTTCCTTAGATGAAATCTACTGAGGAATTTATCCGTAAGTCTTTAATGGAGGAAACTTTTATGGATGCTTCTAGCAATCGTTCAGGAATAGTATGTACACCATAGTTCATAACATCATCATTAATAGACTAATTTAATACTGTAATATAGTATAATTTTAATATTGTGGGGATGCATTATCAATTGGAATAATGTAAACCAATAAAAGGTTGGTTAATAAATGATGACCACATGATCATCATGCAAGGGTATATTTTTTAATTAACAACCTTGATAAATTATCTGATGAGAGTCTTTAGTCCTTCCAAATGGATATTTAATATAGGGTCAACAAATATTTACCATGAAATTAGATGTTAGTTAAAACGAAATTATTTACAGAGGTTCATCACTAGTTTTTATTCATGTTTCCTTATAAGACAAAGTGTTAATTCTAAACATCAGCTTCATTAAGGTTATGGTCATAAAATTCGGTAACAATGTGTATGTTAGATGATGTGATGATGAAAAACATGATGTGGTTATCCATAATATGATGATTCGTGGTATTGTGTGGGTGATAGTTGATTAGTTTTGGAAGCATGATAATTATTTACTAATTAAAGAGATTAATTACATGGATTAGATTCTAAATATACATGTATAGGATATTGTACACATATGAGAGTTTCCATGATAATTATAATTAATAGATACAAGACTTTCATAATGTTATTTCTTTGAAAATGTAGATGTCTTTGCAAAATATGAAAATTGAGTATTGAGTATCATCCATAGACTCATCATTAGTAAAATTTTAAAATCAACATATTAAATGATATGATGTGAGATTGTATCCTAGATTTCATTTGATCATTATATAATCATCTTTACAAGGAATAATTTACATAAAAATAACATTCATGTTTATATTCAGATTGTACGATTATAGTCAATATATAGACGACCATTTCAATCGTCTTTTTTACGTAGTTCAGTGTAGCTATTATGGTCATGTGTATGGTGGAGGATACATCACTGTGATTTTATCTAATTAAGAATAGGACGAACACCATTTTAATGAGGTAATTTCCATATAACAATTAGAAGATGATACCATTATATTTAATTTTTTTGATACAATATTTTTTTCAATGAATCGTTTTTAGGTGTTCAATGGTTTCTAAAAAACAGTATGATCATGCCATGATTTTTTGGTCATTTAGGGTTTTTTATTTAAAAAAAAATGTTTCATACCTTCTATAGCATCCTCATAGCTAATAAAATATTCAAGATTTGTTTAATTTATCTTGTATCATAATGTATATAAATAATCGTATGAATGTGATTGAAAATGAGGATTTTGATTTGTCTCAAGAGGAATCATATGTGGAAATCATGAAGTTGAATATTGATAATAGTGATAATGTGATTTGGGGGTAATGAGTGAAATTTATCAAGATTCTATAGAGACATAGATGAATAAATGTGGAATTATTATGGTAGGAGTTTGAAATTTAGTTTCAGTGTCCTGAGATTATCAAATGTGATTCCTAAATAATCATCTTGATGATGAGAGTTATTTAATGATTTATATTATATTTGCCACATGACATTTAGGGATATAGTGAGTAAAATTTATCTTTTAATAATTTTATTCTGATATATGAATTTTTTAGGCTGATTTATGTTGGTTAACAGAATGTTTTTTTAGATTTCAATGAATTTTTAAGTGTTCTAGGTTGAGTTTTCCTTTAACCAAATTGTGTTGAATCTTTATGAATCAAGGAAACTAGGTGTAGTGGAATGGCATATCATTACTATGGATAATATAATTTTAAACCAAGTATCCTTACCATATATACCATGAAACATTTTATAGTATTAAAAAAATTTATGTACATTTTTTACCAAATCATTATAAAAAATAATGATAGTACTCATGAATTGTTCAATATCCAAAATATTTTCCACACTGTTGGAAAAAACCACTGACCAAACATTTTTCATGTTCATTAATTAACCTAAAATCCTCTTTAATGTCCATTAGATGAATGTTTTTGGGAATACATCTTCTAAAATGTATCCCGCTCAAATATATACAGTCAATAGGCCTTCATTAGAAACTCCTCCGCTAAAATCTCATATCCAAACTGATCCATGTGGGTTTATGATCTAATGATAACATTTGTGATCAATAAAACCATCATTATTATTTTTTTATATGGATCTACATTTAATCCACTGAAATCAATCGCAGATTATTCATGTATCAGACAGATTTTATAACTCATAATCCATGTACTGTTGAATTCATATAAATGTGGTAGATTAGTGATGGGTCTATTCCATTATCATCCTTCCATTGATCAATTTTGTATCTAGTGATATTGGAGGGTCATGGGAGGTGTTTTTGTTTTTATAGTATCCTTTGGTATAAAAATGATCGAAAATATTATTAAAGAACCAATATGTGATAAGATGTTGATCTTTTATATGATTCATGGTGTTTGGGGTCAAACTAGTAAGAGCTTCTGTGTGACCCATGTATCGCTTCTAAATGGGTTTTATGTTTTTTTCGACATACTATGGGTTTGAAGTTATATTATAAAAGGGCCTTTTTATTCATGATTATTTTAAAGGAAAATATTCAATTGATTAGCTTGTTTTATAATTATTGATATTGATCTAATGAGTGTTTTTGTGTAGCCATTAAGAACCTTGTATGATTTTTATTCCAATATTATATTTATAAATCATTTTGTACTATATATGAAATTGATCTCATGTAATTATATTTTATTACTAAATTATCTTAAAGAAATTTTATGTTATTAAATCATACATTTATCCATTTTGTGTGTATTTACTATTCCATTGGATGAATTTTTTTGAAATCATGGATGTTATACAATCGTTCCAAGGTTATCCATTTTATGGAAGAAACATAACATGAATTGATGATGACAGTAGACCTAAACAATGGGTAGGGGAATGATGGTCATGAGTATATAATCAAGGCCTATAAATCAATGGTTCATCAACATTATGTTCCCACCAGATAAATATGAAAGATATGAAATCATTGAGGCCTGACCTATGACTATGTTGAGGATTGGGGGTCATGAGTCATTGAATATAATGGAGGTGGAATGTATCTATTGGGGAAAAAATTTGTTATGAATATGTATCCCCAAGATGGCCCCATGGACTACCTCGTGAAGCCCCTTGACGGAGTCCCGAGCACCGTGAAGCCAGGAGGAGGACTCCTCCACGAATGCCTTTGATGTTCGCGAGCCGGCCGCGATGCAAGGAGGCAGAATCCTCCACGAACGCATTTTTCACTCGCGAGACCGCCGCGAAGCAAGGAGGCAGACTACTACGTGAACACATTTGACGTTCACGAGCCCGCTGCGATGCTAGGTGGCACACTCCTCCGTGAATTCCTTTGATGTTCTCTAGCCCGTAGTTATGTAAGGAGGCGGACTCCTCTGTGAGCACCTTTGATATTCACGAGCCCCCTGCGAAGCAACCAAGCCACTCTTTACGCCGTGTATGATCTGGTTTGCAGTACCCCTTGCCTATAAATATTGGGCTCCCCCGATCCCAACGGACGGACATTCTGACCTTTCGACTTCCGAGCTCTCGAATCGCGAAGCACCCATTTGCTCTGCGATTCATGAGCTACGCGAGGTACTTCTACTTTGAGAAGTGCCTCCCCCTTGTCTAGTTTTGAACCTCTCTTTAGAGAGGGATGCCTTTCACAAATCCCACAGGCCTTCGTAGAGGAAGGGGATCCCCAAGGGGACCCGGCTCGTCGTGGAGCGTTTATGATTAATGAAACACCCCTCATGTACAAGTGATATGCATGTCAAGGCTAGGTCACTATACATCGCAAAGCACATCACTTCACGACATATTGGTTCGTGAGGCACCTATGCTCCGAGAGGCGGTGCTCCATGAAACCCTTTACACTTCGCAAAGAACCTCCCATTTACACCTCTGCACTATGTTATGGTTCTGGCACCCCAATTCGCGAAGCACACCCCTTTCCAACTAATCTCAGCAATACGAGGTATTGGAGTTTCACAAGGCTCCTGCCTATAATTCCCTCTGCTTTGGAAGTCCTTTTCCCATGCGACCCTACAGGATTTCAGGATGTAATTTCAAGGTCCCCAGGACACCACTTTCCATTGCGTTGCTTCACCTCATGCTCCTTCGCATAGGCATGCTAACAGCTATTCCTTCTTTGCATAGGCACGCTAACATGGACCCCTCAATGGATCGCTCCTAACACCCCCCAAAGAGAGCATTGCCGGTCCCTTCCCTTCACCATTATGTAGCAGGTACCGTTTATATATGTCCTAGGGGTGTGGAGTGAACCCACCTATTTTGAGCTAGAAGATGTTAAAATTCCAAGCACCTTCGTCCTCAACACATGAAATTAAACTGTGACCAGTAGGAGGTAGTACCCTACTTCTCCTATCTTCTTCCCTCCCCAAGGTCTAAGAGGGGAAATGGGCCTAGGGGATTTGTCACCCATTACCTCTCTCGGCAGGATTTGTCGCCACTGGGCCTCCAATTAGAGTAACTCCCATGACAAAGGCCTTTCAAGGGCGTGATAGGGATTGGTAATTCTCCTCTCTCTTCCCATCCAAATCCCCTCTCCCTTTG
The DNA here is from genome assembly GCA_963277665.1 of Viscum album. NCBI lineage: Eukaryota > Viridiplantae > Streptophyta > Magnoliopsida > Santalales > Viscaceae > Viscum > Viscum album. The sequence continues at coordinate 1,002,124,938 of OY728121.1, read as the reverse complement.
GGATTCATCAATCCTCAGTCCTCCATCCTGGAGTGAGACCAAATATTCCTCTCCCTGGGCCACCCCGTGAGTAAGACCCACTTCACTTCCCACAAACTCACCTTTCACGACATGATCGTCAGGTCTTTGGAGCCTCTTGTTTCTCACATCAAGAATGACTCACGTAGACGTAGAGTGAGAATTGATCGTGACACCACACCTCAGGCAGCCTAGATGTGTAAGCCCCACACCCTCCAGAACTAAGAGGTCATTGATCCATGTCAAGGCATGGTATGTATGAATCCTCCCTGAGGTTCAAGCTAATCACCCACCAGAACCCGGTTCCTTCTTCACATCGGTTCACCGACACCTCGGGCAGCCTAGAGTGTAAGCCCCAAACATTTCGGAACTATGAGGACTTTTATCTATGTCAATTCATGGTACATATGAAGCCTTCACGAGGTTCATCCACAACACCAGGTCTCTCCAACCCTCTTCACGCCGGTTCACGACACCCCCACATTCAGCAGTAAGCCGTTGTCACCACCATCAACTGTAAGACGTTGTAACCCCCATCAGCAATAAGTTGTTTCCACCACTATCAATGGTAAGACGTTGACACCACCATCAGTGGTTAGCCATTGCCACCGCCACCAATGGTAAACCATTGTCAGTTCTCATTTGACGGTAATCCATCTTCGGATGAACTACGGGGACATTGATTCCCTGCCACGAGGATACATAGGAGGCCTCTTTGAGGTTCAAGACAATCACCCATGTATCATCCGGATCTCTCCCTTAAGACTATGAGTTTTTAGAATATCATTCCCCAACCTAGAGGTTCTATTTATTCGATATCACATCCATGCATCCATTCTCATGGGTCGCCTCCTCAGGTGTCCCATCCTCGCCGCCGAACTACGCGGATATTTATTCCATGCCACATCGATACATAGGAAGCCTCTTCAATGCTCAAGACCAAAAACACCATCATCCTCACATCTGTTCCTACTCATTTGACATCAACTTCGTTCAACTCTCCACCACCCATCCTGATTCTTACCCGGGACGCCACATCCTGGTAGGAGCATGCCAATCCACCTTCTCACTGCTCCAGGTAGTGTTCGGGAAACGAACCGTTCGCTAGGCCCGACATCGGTGTCCCCTCAAGAGGTTACACCCGTCTGATCCACTTTAGCCAGTGTTCTGATCAGTCTGATTCGACTCCACAGGACGTTAAACTTACGGCATACCCTATGTTAAACGTGGGAAGTTGAGGAAAACCTCAGAAACATGCTTATGGCATATGATTCCCCTCATTCGACGCGGGATACCTCGAGCTTATGCGCCATCAAGAAGCCCTATAATAAGGGGAATAAAATGAGATGCGCCAATATTCCAGTGCCCAGACACGCCAGCGATGCCTCAACATGACTACTCCCCCAACTAAAGGTTGTCGCCCTGACCGGACCCCTTGGAATGTCCTGACAGAAGTAGTGTAATTAATCGGCCACCATGAAAGCAAGGCACTCGGAAGAGTTTCATGAGCAACATCTTAAATCTATAAGGGGGACCCAGACTAGGTGATAAATCTTGAGGTGGAATCCATTGAAGGAAGAACCAACATCCCATTATCCTGTTTCGATAAAGGAGAAAACCTCCCCGAACAGGGAGTGGATGCCACCCGTCTTTGGAAATCAAGAATGTGGGGAAACATCACAACATCGACATCCCCTCGAGCGAGGAGGACGCGCGCATCTCGGCGAATGTGTAAGAAATAGAAATAGAGAACCCAACGTGAATATATTCTCCTCAATGTGGGGATTATTAGGGCTCGAGACATTAGTAGATTGATGTAACACCACAAGATTTCATAGGGTGTTATTTCTTCAAAATAATTCAATAACTTTCACTACACGCATCACCGAGTTCAAGCGCACCATGACATACCAAACAAGCCATTAAAAAGAGGTTATGAATAGTATTAACTAAATTTTAAACTTTATATAATCCTTATAATTTTAGAATCCATATTATGATTTTCTTATACACAATGAAAGAACAAATTCATTTTCAGTATTGCACTTTTACCAACATTTAATAGTGAACCCTTTTTAAATACAATATTTTAAACTTTTTGACTAAATGAGGACATCAAAAATTTAAAATGAAACACCCCAAGCTTCTACGGTATGATTCTCTTTGAATAATGCGATAACATGTGTTGTACACAAAATCGAGTTCTAACGCACCACAGCCAATCAAACTAGCCGTTATGAATATTAATACCTACTTTTTGAAATTATATATATTTTATATTTCAAAATGGACTTTATTTTTGGTTTCGGAATATTGAAATTATCCTAAGATGAATTTTTGGTATTTTTCTGAGAACTTCAAATTTTTATGAATAGTGAAAAATACTTAAAAACAAATTTTTTAATAAAAATAATTTATAGTGATAAATTATATTATTTAGTGGTTTTAAATAATAATTAGAATATATTTTTACCTTTTTATCCAATGGTGTTCATTAGAATCAATTTCACATTAAAATTGGACCTAAATAATTGTCAATCTTTTGGTATATATTGTTTCTTAAAATCACGCTATTTGTTGTGACAGCGGTAATTAATTATAAAATTAATTAATGAAACTTATATGTTTGAAATTTTGTAAAATAGGCATAATTTTTGAATTCTGAATATCAATTATAGCTTAGGGTGAAATTTTGGCATTGTTCTGAAAAACATCAATTTTTGATGAATAGTGAAACTAATAAGTGGTAGTTAAATAAACTGAATTTTTAATAAAACATAATGTTACCGCTTCTGTGAATGGAATTTTGAAAATCCGAGAGACATGGTTAATATCAAGAAGTAAAATTTGGTTCAATGAGATGAAAATAATTTTTGGTGAATAGTAACTTTTTACTTTTATTTACCATAGTTAAAATTAAAAAGGGTAATTAAGGGTAAAAATGATATTAATATTACCCTATCACATGTCATAATTCTATTGGAAATGTGTATCTAGACCAAACACAACCTTAGAAATAAAATATTATCATTTAGGTCCACCTGGATTAGATTAGGACATTTTTATTATTTAATTCAAAGAATAGTTAAAAGAGTTAAAATCAATGTTTATTTAATAAAAAAAATTAATATAGGGTTATACAAAAGATAAATTCTATTATAAATATTAATTATAAATATAAAAAGATTTCCTGCATAATTATATTTTATTTATAATTTTTAGACATTAAATAAGTTAATTTATTTATGACACAATGATGATGCAGTAATTACCATAATAGTGAAAAATTAAAATAATTGATATTATAAATATCCAAATAAATATAATTTGAGACTTTTAACAAATTAAACTAATTTTATAAGATAATATAACATATTAGGATTGATTTAATTGACATTTATTGAAGTAATAATTCTGTTGTAAGTTTCACAAAAATCAACTATTGAATAGTGTCAAAATTGACATAAAAGAGTTTTTAAAACAAATATTATATTACTAATTGATATTAAATTCATAAAAATCTAAGGTTCGTCCAGGAGACTTATATCATTATATGTGTATCATTAATGGACCACTTGGGGGTATCTTGGTTGAATATAGTAAGTTTATTAACTATATAATATAAAAATACATACTGACATGGTAAATGTCAAACTAATTAACTAAGAGTTAAAACTAAAAGATAATGTTAATATAGAAACCCAAACCTATCTAAATTATATTGGTTGAATGTTTTTCGACCTATACCCACGTTACCCTTTTAATAATCAACTTTTGAGCCATTAGAATCCGAATATTAATTTATTATAAATTAATATTTCTAGCTTTTCCAAAGGTGCCCCTCACCCCTCTTATAAAAGGGCACTCACCCTTCTCATTACTTCACACCTTCAAAGCCTTTTGGATCAGCAAAACTCTTCCCAAATACTCTCCAAACTTCCCTAACTACAACCTAGAGGCCTTAGTTTGATCAGAAAGCCAACCTAAGGAGCCCTTTTGATCAAATCAAAAGGAAGAACCCGAAGAAGAGGTAATGTTTTCACCACCCTTTTTCAAATTCATTTCTTCTTCCACATCTTCTTTCATTATTATTACCATTTAAAAATAATAACTACATTATCTTAAATATACTGTGATGTTATTATAAATATGGTACAACCATATTCAGTATTCTATCCAACCTTTGAATAACATGTCACCATACGTTCGTACGTACGGCTTACCGTCTCGACGTCGTGGTGTAATTGTTATTCAATATATTATTATTTGGATGGGTATAATAATGATGTGTAACTCATGTAAATAATAAATATAACATGATAATGATTCTGTATATATGATATAATATCCAATTATATATTATTTTAATATCAAAAGAATGATATTGTCGCTCGTGATTACGTACGGACTACCGTCTCCACGAACGTGATGAGATTCATTCTACATCGTATCCATTCAAGTATAATTATCATTTGATGATTTAAAAATAATTTTTAAGGACTTTATATCATTCTGGATATTAATAAGATACAACCTATCCATTAAAAACATGGCTTACGTAACAAAACATATAAAAGAAAACGAGTAAGTTAACACCTGAAACGACGATAATACTACGATATTATTAACAAAGCAATGTTAAAAGATCATATATGATATCATATTAATATATATGATTCTTTTATAATTTAATAACAATTATTTCACGATTATACAATAGGTTAATCTACCCTCAACCAAGGAAAAGTACAAGGTAAGGGTTATTTCACAATCTCTTCATTATCTGAGGTTGTTTATACGTAATAATCTACTGGGATCTCTTTATCATCCACATCCATGATTCGTAAAAATGTATTTCAAACCATTTTTACTATTTTAAAGAATATGGGTTAAATTCATTTATACCTTTGTTTGACTTTTATAAGATTTTTATAAAGGAATCATTACGTCATTTTCCAAACAAGGTGCTTTTAACCTTTTCGACGGAATTAGGGTAAGAATGTTTTTTTAACTTATAAGGTGGGTGCGGTTATTTTCCGCCATTATAAAATCGTCGAAACTTCCCTTACAAGCTTATAAAAATATTTTCAAATAAAATGTTTTATTTTATAAATATATGACTCTTAAATTATTTCAAAATAGAAAGAGATATTTCTCTAAAAAGAGTTTTGATTTAATCTATGTCAACATCCTTTGATGGATTTTACGCTTATTTGAAGTTGATTTATAATGATACAAAACTTCTATATTGTATTGAAGGTTTTGTGATGTATTTGACTATGGATGTGCTATTTTTATACCATTCATAGTTTATGTTGAAAGTATTGACATTTTGTATGCTTGTTTTAATACGAATCATTATGTTATATTTAAACCTTTTCATATGGGAATGCATTGGACTTAATATGTGACGGGTGGAGCCCGATATAGATCCTAGATGCATCAGTAGGTCTCATGAGAGAAACTTGTGTCTTGGCACAAGGCCTCTGAAAAATATTATTTGTAGTCTTCGCACGAGGCCTTGGCTATGTGGTTATGACAGTCTGGCATTTTGCATTCCATCATTATGAAAGTGGTTATGGATATTGCATGGGATTATTCGATTAGTAGAATATCCATGTGAATGAGTAAATGGCATTATTTCATTTTATCATTGCCATACTATGTTTATGTTCAGGTTTAAAAGGCTTTTGTTTTATGTTATACATTGCCTTAACTGTTTACTCTTATTTGTGAATGTTTCCAATATATTGTTATCCTTTCTGGGCATTTGAGGTCACCCCTTTCAATGATTAATTTTTTTTAGGATGTGAATAAGTAATTTATGAATGAACTACAGGGATAATATGTGGGGATATGAGTGTGGTCTATGATGAAAATATGTTGTTGTAGTATTTTTTCACATTATGATGTAATGTAAAACATTATAAGTATATCTAGTGTTTCCAAGGCTACTAAACCAATCGGTCTTTCGAGATTTGATCTTTCTTTTGATCATGGAAATTTTATGTAAAAATGCACCGACTCTAGGTAACTGGGGTCGGGGCGTTACAATTGGTATTAGAGGATGTTTAGTACAAACCTTGGAAGCAAGATTTAGATAAACTCTAACTAGAGCACATAGATTTAAGATGGAATTTGAGGATTATTATAGAAGAACTTCCTAGAATTTTGGTATTGTAGAGTTTTTGTGAGTTTTCCGAGCAATACATCTCTATCAAGATACGAGCAGGTAGAGGAGGCTCTAGCACAGATGTACCTAGGGGTAAAACCCAAAAACACCTCTTTGAGATAGACTCGAATGGGAACTGGTGCACGACAACGGGCCTTGCTGCACTCTTGGTTACGACACTCCCGAGGGGATATGCATAGGATAACTCTCAAATTCATTACAAATAATTATGAAGGGTTTATGAGTATATACATTCTCAAAGGATAAATTTTTATGATTATGGATTATATCCATAAACTATTTAATTTATGATATGTGTTTTACAAGTTTGGGATTAGGTATTGTTATTCATAAACTAATATAGTGTATGCGATTGTTTAGAAATGGCGCCGAGTAGAAGGAATGAGAACTCCAGCAATGCACATGATCCAAAGAGAACGAAGGATCATATCGTTCATGGTCTTAAGCTAGAATTTATAAGGTAAATAGACTCCCATGTATTATCACTATATGAAGAAATAAGATCATGTGTTGATAAGATTAGTAAATATTTTACTGAGTCACATGGCTTTGAAGGGAAGCAAGATAAGAAAAGGATGCAAGAGAGAAAGATACATAAAGGGAATAGGGAAAAGAAGAATTTTCCCATATGTGATAACTGTGGGAAGAAACACCTTGGAACTTCCTGAAAGGAATTGGAGTTCTTTATAAGTGTGGTGGAAAAGGGCACAAAGTACGTGACTGCAAGTGTAAGAAAATGGTTTCAAATGTACAATCCTTCATTTTGCAAGAGTTTTGACACTACGCTAACCTATGTCCCATTCATCAGACTATGACTCAAATGATGCTATTGGATAACAATCAAGTTATGATACTACCACAGATGAAGAGGAATGATTAGAGTACTTGTTTTGATTATGTCATTTGAGTGTTGTATCAACAATTTACTTGTTATAATAATTATGGAGTATATAAGGATTGTACTACAGTACTATTTCATTAAAGACATGAGATTGTGTGGAACAATGAAAAGTGACTCAATAGTAGGATAAATTTTTGGAAAATATATGGTTGAGAGAATGATAAACCATAATATAGTTCTGATACTGAGGTAGTGATTTTGGAATAATACATAATTGATTTGGATAAATTATATTGGATATTATTGACTACCTTGAAACTGATTAATGATTTCTATATTCCATCATTGTTGGGGTTTAAAACATTTTTGGATTGAAGGAGTATATCTATTATTCTTTAAGGAATAAGGGATCATGAATGTAATCAATAAGGTTTTATGGTAATTCATGATGTTGCAGTGTTTTAAAAGAATAAATGATGAAGATGTTCACATGTTATTACGCGGAAAAAAATAGGATTTTTATTCTGTTTACCTTCCTTATAATTTTTGGACTGAAGTATTTTGGATAGTTCTAGTATGGATTATTTTGGATTTCCATAAAAGGACAACCCAGAGGTCGGGCGGCAACCCGTCACGTCCGGCAACGCCGCAAGACTTGAACCCACAACTGAAGGGCGACAAGGGTGTATCACCTACCACTGACCCACGTGATGTCCGAGATTAAATAATGTAGTTTTTTTTAAAAGATCTGGTAGATGAATTATAAATTCTTTTTTTGGAACCCTATACGAATAAGATAAATAGAATATTTTTTTACATTATATTATCTTTTAGAGTGAAAGATGAGTTTGTGGTAGAAATTAGTTAAAGGATGGAACTCTACTTGTCAAGAATATATTTTTCTTCTTCTCTTATTCTATGAAGAAATTAATTCTTATACTTTATTTAAGGAATCCTAAAACCAAAAACGTGTTATCCTAATACCCTATTTTTTGTTGAACCGATGGTATTTGAAATCATCATAGTTTGATGAATTTAAGGACCTCAATTTTACACTTGTTTGTGATTTATGACCTCAATCACTACCTATCAATATTTACGTTTTTCCTCCAATTATATGTCTCTAATTTCCACCAATGTTCACCTAATCGATATCATAATTTGGTGGTGACCCTTTCATTTCTCTTTTCCTCATATTAAGACTAAATTTTAGTAACCCAATTTCCGATATGGGTTTTCCCACAAAGATATTTTCTATTTTCAACATTTTATATTTGAAGAACAATTTCAAATTGCGAGGACGCAATTTATTGAAGGAGGGGAGAATGTAACACCCCAAGATTTCAAAGGGTGTTATTTCTTCAAAATAATTCAATAACTTGCACTACACGCAACACCAAGTTCAAGCGCACCATGATGTACAAAACAAGCCATTCAAAATAGGTTATTAATAGTATTAACTAAATTTTAAACTTTATATAATCCTTATAATTTTAGAATCCATATTATGAGTTTCTTAGTCATAATGAAAGAACAAATTCATTTTCAGTATTGCACTTTTACCAACTTTTAATAGTGAACCGTTTTTAAATACAATATTTTAAACTTTTTGAGTAAATGGGGACATAAAAAATTTAAAATGAAACACCCCAAGCTTCTATGGTACGCTTCTCTTTGAATAATGCGATAGCATGTGTTGTACGCAACATCGAGTTCTAACACACCACAACCAATCAAACTAGCCGTTATGAATAGTAATACCTACTTTTTGAAATTATATATATTTTATATTTCAAAATGGACTTCATTTTTGGTTTCATAATATTGAAATTATCCTAAGATGAATTTTTGATATTTTTTTGATAACGTCCAATTTTTATGAATAGTGAAAAATACTTAAAAATAACTTTTTTAATTAAAATAATTTATAGTGATAAATTATATTATTGAGTGGTTTTAAAGTATAATTAGAATATATTTTTATCATTTTATCCAATGGTGTTCATTAGAATTAATTTCACTTTGAAATTTGACCTAAACAATTGTCAATCTTTTGGTATATATTGTTTCTTAAAAACACGCTATTTGTTGTGACAGCGGGAGTTAATTATAAAATAAATTAATGAAACATATATGTTTGTAATTTATTAAAATAGACATCATTTTTGAGTTTGGAATATCAATTATAGCTTAGGGTGAAGTTTTGGCATTGTTCTGAAAACATCAATTTTTAATGAATAGTGAAACTACTAAGTGGTAGTTAAAAAAACCAAATTTTTCATAAAACTTAATATTACCGCTTCTGTGAATGGAATTTCGAAAATCTGAGACACACGGTTAATATCATGAAGTAAAATGTGGTTCAATGAGATGAAAATAATTTTTGATGAATAGTAACTTTTTACTTTTATTTACCACGGTTAAAAGTAAATAGGGTAATTAAGGGTAAAAATGATATTAATATTACCCTAACACAAGTCCTAATTCTATTGGACAAATGTATCTCGACCAAACACAACCTTAGGAATAAAATATTATCATTTAGTTCCACTGGGATTAGATTAGGACATTTATTATTATTTAATTCAAAGAAGAGTTAAAAGAGTTAAAATCAAAGTTTACTTACTAAAACATTTTTAATATAGGTTTATACATAAGACAAATTTGATTGTAAGTATTAATTAGAAATATAAATATATTTCCTACATAATGATATTTTATTTATAATTTTTATACATTAAATAAGTTAATTTATTTATGACACAATGATGATGCAATAATTACCATAATAGTGAAAAATTAGAATAATTGATATTATAAATACCCAAATAAATATAATTTGAAACTTTTAATGAATTACACAAATTTTATAGGAAAATATAAAATATTAGGATTTATTTAATTGACTTTGTTCGAAGTAATCATTCTATTATTAGTTTCACAAAAATCAACTATTGAATAGTGTCAAAATTGACATAAAAGCGTTTTTAAAACAAATATATAATTATTAATTGATATTAAATTCCAAAAAAACTTGTGTTCGGCCAAGAGACTTATATCATGATATTTTTATCATTAATGGACCCCTTGGGGGTCGCTTGGATGAATATATTATGTTTATTAACTATATAATATAAAAATACAAAGTGACATGGTAAATGTCAAACGAATTAACTAAGAGTTAAAACTAAAAGATATGGTTAATATAGTAACCCAAACCTGTCTAAATTATATTGGTTGAATCTTTTTCTATATATCCCCACCTTACCCTTTGAATAATAAACTTTGGAGCCATTAGAAGACGAATATGAATTTATTATAAATTAATATTTCTATCTTTTCCAAAGGTGCCCCTCACCCCTATTAAAAAAGGGCACTCCCCCTTCTCATTACTTTACACCTTCAAAGCCTTTTGTTTTGGTCAAAATCTGCCCAAATACTCTCTCAACTTCCATCACTACATCCTAGAGTCCTTAGTTTGATCAGAAAGCCAACCTATGGATCCTTTTTGATCAAATCAAAAGGAAGAACCCAAAGAAGAGGTAATGTTTTCACCACCCTTTTTAAAATTCATTTCTTCTTCCACTTCTTCTCTCTTTGTTATTACCATTCTAAAATAATAACTCCAGTATCTTATAAATATTGTGATGTTATTATAAATATGGTACAACCATATTCAGTATTCTATCCACCCTTTGAATAACATGTCACCGTACGTGCGTACGTACGGGTTACCGTCTCCAAGTCGTGGTGTAATTGATATTCAATATATTATTATTTGGAGGGTTATAATAATGATGTGTAACTCATGTAAATAAAAAATATAGCATGATAATGATTCTGTGTATATGATATACTATCCAATTATATATTATTTTAATATCAAATAATGATATTGTCGCTCATGCGTATGTACGGACTACCGTCACCACGAACACGATGAGATTCATTCTCCATCGTATCCATTCAAGTATAATTATCATTTGATGATTTAAAAATACTGTTTAAGGACTTAATGTAATTCTGGATATGAATAATATACAACCTATCCATGACAAACATGGCTTATGTAACAAAACATATAAAAGAGAACGAGTATGTTAACACCCGAAACGACGATAATACTAAGATATTATTAACAAAGTAATGTTAAAAGATCATATATGATATCATATTAATATATATGATTATTGTATAATTTAATAACAATTATTTCACCATTATACAGGAGGATAACCTACCCTCAACCAAGGAAAATTACAAGGTTAGGGTTATTTCACAATCTCTTCATTATCTGAGGTTGTTTATACGTAATAATCTACTGGGATCTCTTTATCATCCACATACATGTTTCTTAAAAATGTATTTCAATACATTTTTACTATTTAAAAGAATATGGGTTAAATTTATTTATACCCTTTTTTGACTTTTATATGCATTTTATAGAGGAATCGTTCCATCGTTTTCCAAACAAGGTGCTTTTATCCTTTTCGACAGAATTAAGGTAAGAATATTTTTTTAACTTATACGGCGGGTGCGGTTATTTTCCGCCGTTATAAAATCGAAGAAGCTTCCCATACAGGCTTATAAGAATATTTTTAAAGAAAATGTTTTATTTTATAAATATATGACTCTTAAATGATTTCAAAATAGAAAGAGATATTTCTCTAAAAAGAGTTTTGATTTCATCTATTTCAAAATCCTTTGATGGATTTTATGCTTATTTGAAGTTGATTTATTATGATACAAAACTTATATATTGTATTGAAGGTTTTTTGATATATTTGACTGTGGATGTGAAATTTTTATACCATTCATAGTTTATGTTGAATGTATTGACATTTCGTATGCTAGTTTTAATACGAATGTTTATGTTATTTTTAAACCTTTTCATATGGGAATTCATTGGACTTAATATGTGACGGGTGGAGCCCGCTATAACTCCTACATGCATCGGTAGGTCTAATGAGAAAAACTAGTGTCTTGTCACAAGGCCTTGGGAAAATCTTATTTGTAGTCTTGGCACGATGCCTTGGCTATGTGGTTATGATAATATGGAATTATTCATTTCATCATTATGAAATTGGTTATTGATATTTCATGTGATTATTCGATTAGTAGAATATCCATGTGAATGAGTAAATGGCATTATTTAATATTATCATTGCAATACTATGTTAAAGATATTGTTTAAAAGGCTTTTGTTTTAAGTTATACATTGCCTTAAATGTTTTTTCTTATTTATGAAAGTTTCCTCTATATTGTTATCCTTAATGGGCATTTGAGCTCACCCCTTTCAATGTTTTATTTTTACTAGGATGTGAATAAGTAATTTATGAATGACCTGCAGGGATAATATGTGGGGATATGAGTGTGGTCTATGAAGAAAATATGTTGTTGTAGTAGTTTTTCACATTATGATGTAATGTAAAACATTATGAATATATCTAATGATTCCAAGGCTACTAACCCAATTAGTCTTTCGAGAATTGATCTTTCTTGTGATCATGACAATGTTATATAATAATGCACCGACTCTAGGTAACTGGGGTCGGGGCGTTACAGTTGGTATCAGAGGAAGTTTAGTACAAACCATAGAAGCTAGATTTATATAAACTCTAATTAGAGCACATAGATTTAAGATGGAATTTTATGATTAGTATAGAAGAACTTTCTAGAATTTTTTTATTGTAGAGATTTTGTATGTTTTCCGAGAAATACATCCTTGTCTGGATACGAGCTGGTAGAGGTGACTCTGGCACAGTTGTACCTAGGGGTAAAACCTGAAAACACCGCTTTGAGCTAGACTCGAATGGGAACTGGTGCACGACAACGAGCCTTACTGCACTCTTGGTTACGACACTCCCGGGGGATATGCTTAGGATAACTCTCATTTTCATTACAAATCATTATGAAGTGTTTATGAGTATATACATCCTCAAAGTAGAAATTTTTATGATTATGGATTATATCCATAAACAATTTAATTTATGTTATGTGTCTTACAAGTTTGGGATTAGGTACTGTTATTCATAAACTAATCTAGTGTATTCCATTGTTTAGATATGGCACCCAGTAGAAGGAATGAGAACTCCAGCAATGCACATGATCCAAAGTGAAAGAAGGAACGTATCATTCATGGTCTTAAGCTAGAATTTATAAGTTAAATAGTCTCCCATGTATTATCATCATATAATGAAATAAGATCATGTGTTGATAAGATAAGTAAATATTTTACAGAGTCCTATGGCTTTGAAGGGAAGAAAAAGAAGAAAAGGATGGAAGAGAGAAAGATTGATAAAGGGAATAGGGAAAAGAAGAATTTTCCCATATGTGATAATTGTGGGAAGAAACACCCTGGAACATTCCTGAAATGAATGGGAGTTTGTTATAAGTGTGGTGGAAAGGGGAAAAAAGTACATGACTGCAAGGGTAAGAAAATGGTTTCAAATGTACAATGATTCAATTGCAAGAGTTTGGACACTACGATAACCTATGTCCCAGTCATCAGACTATGCCTCAAATGATGCTATTGGATAATAATCAAGTTATGATTCTACCACAGATGAAGAGGAATGATTAGAGTTCTTGTGTTGATTATGTCATTTGAGTGTTGTATCAATAATTTACTTGTTATAACAATTATGGAGTATATAAGGATTGTACTACAATACTATTTCATTAAGGACCTGAGATTCTGTGGAACAACGAAAAGTGACTCAATAGTAGGATAAATTTTTGGAAAATATATGGTTGAGAGAATGATAAACCATAATATAGTTCTGATACTGAGGTAGTGATTTTGGAATAATACATGATTGATTTGGATAAATTATATTGGATATCATTGAATACCTTGAAACTGAATAATGATTTGTATATTCCATCATTGTTGGGGTTTAAAACATTTTTGGATTGAAGGAGTATATCTATTATTATTTAAGGAATAAGGGATCATGAATGTAATCAATAAGGTTTTATAGTAATTCAGGATGTTGCAATGTTTTAAAAGAATACATGATGAAGATGTTCACATGTTATTACGCAGGAAAAAATAGGATTTTTATTGTGTCTACCTTCCTTATAAATTTTGGACTGAAGTATTTTGGATAGTTCTAATTTGGATTATTCTGGATTGCCATAAAAGGACAACCCGGAGGTCGGGCGGCAACCCGTCGCGTCCGACAAAGCCGTGAGACTTGAACCCACAACCGAAGGGCGACAAGGGTGTATCACCTACCACTGACCCGTGTGATGTCCGAGATTAAATAATGTAGTTTTTTTAAAAGATCTGGTAGATGAAATATAAATTATTTTTTTGCAAACCCTATACGAATATGATAAATAGAATATTTTTTTTACTGTATATTATCTTTTAGAGTGAAATACGAGTTTGTGGTAGAAGTTAGTTAAAGGATGGAACTCTACTTGTCAAGAATATATTTTTCTTCTTCTCTTATTCTATGAAGAAATTAATTCTTATAATTTATTTAAGGAATCCTAAAACCAAAAATGTGTTATCCCTAATACCCTATGTTTTGTTGAACCGATGGTATTTCAAATAATCATAGATTGATGATTATAAGGACTTCAATTTTACACATGTTTGTGATTGATGACCTCAATCACTACGTATAAATATTTACATTTTTCCTCCAATTATATGTTTCTAATTTCCACCAATGTTCTTCTAATCGATATCATAATTTGGCGGTGACCGATTCATTTCTCTTTTCCTCATATTAAGACGAAATTTTAGTAACCCAATTTTTGATATGGGTTTTCCCACAAAGATATTTTCTATTTACATCCTTTTATTTTTGAAGAACAATTTCAAATTGCGAGGACGCAATTTATTGAAGGAGGGGAGAATGTAACAACCCAAGATTTCATAGGGTGTTATTTTTTTCAAAATAATTCAATAACTTGCACTACACGCAACACCGAGTTCAAGCGCACCATGACTTACCAAACAATCTGTTCAAAAGAGGTTATGAATAGTATAAACTAAATTTTAAACATTAAATAATCCTTATAATTTTAGAATCCATATTTTGAGTTTCTTTGACATAATGAAGGAACAAATTCATTTTCAGTATTGCACTTTTACCACCTTTTAATAGTGAAACCTTTTTAAATACAATATTTTAAACTTTTTGACTAAATGGGGACATAAAAAATTTAAAATGAAACACCCCAAACTTCTACGGTACGCTTCTCTTTGAATAATGTGATAGCATGTGTTGTACGCAACATCGAGTTCTTACACACCACAACCAATCAAACTAGCCGTTATGAATAGTAATACATTCTTTTTGAAATTATATATATTTTATATTTCAAAATGGACTTCATTTGTGGTTTCGGAATATTGAAATTATCCTAAGATGTATTTTTGGTATTTTTCTGAGAACATCCAATTTTTATGAGTAGTGAATAATACTTAAAACCAACTTTTTTATTTAAAATAATTTATAGTGATAAATTATATTATTGAGTGGTTTTTAAGTATAATTAGAATATATTTTTAACATTTTATCCAATGGTGTTCATTAGAATTTAATTCACTTTGAAATTGGACCTAAACAATTGTCAATCTTTTGGTATATATTGTTTCTTAAAAACACGCTATTTGTTGTGACAACGGGAATTAATTATAAAATTAATCAATGAAACATATATTTTTTTAATTTTTTAAAGTAGTCATCATTTTTGAATTCGGAATATCAATTATAGCTTAGGGTGAAATTTTGGCATTGTTAGGAAAAACTTCAATTTTTGATGAATAGTCAAACTGCTAAGTGGTAGTTAAAAAACCCAATTTTTCATAAAACATAATATTAACCCTTTTGTGAATGGAATTTCAAAAATCCAAGAGACAAGGTTAATATCATGAAGTAAAATTTGGTTCAATGAGAGGAAAATAATTTTTGGTGAATAGTAACGTTTTCCTTTTATTTAGCACGGTTAAAAGTAATTAGGGTTATTAAGGGTAAAAATGATATTAATATTACCCTAACACATGTCCTAATTCTATTGGACAACTGTATCTCGACCAAACACAACCTTATGAATTAAATATTATCATTTAGGTCCACTTGGATTAGATTAGGACATTTATTATTATTTAATTCAATGAAGAGTTAAAAGAGTTAAAATCAAGGTTTATTTACTAAAACATTTTTAATATAAGGTTATACATAAGATAAATTCGATTTTAAATATTCATTAGAAATATAAAAAGATTTACTACATAATGATATTTTATTTATAATTTTTAGACATTAAATAAGTTAATTTATATATGACAAAATGATGATGCAGTAATTACCATAATAGTGAAAAATTAAAATAATTGATATTATAAATACCCAAATAAATATAATTTGAGACTTTTAATGAATTACACTAATTTTATAGGATAATATAACATATTAGTATTGATTTAATTGACTTTTTTCGATGTAATCATTCTATTATAGGTTTCACAAAAATCAACTATTCAATTGTGTCAAAATTGACATATAGAGTTTTTAAAACAAATATTATATTATTAATTGATATTAAATTACTAAAAATCTAAGGTTCGTACAAGAGACTTATATCATGATATTTGTATCATTAATGGACCACTTGGGGGTCGAATGGTTGTATATAATAAGTTTATTAACTATATAATATAAAAATACAAAGTGGCCTGGTAAATGTCAAACTAATTAACTAAGAGTTAAAACTAAAAGATAAGGTTAATATATTAACCCAAACCAATCTAAATTCTATTGGATGAATGGTTTTCGACCTATACCCACCTTAAAATTTCAATAATCTACTTTGGAGCCATTAGAAACCGAATATTAATTTATTATAAATTAATATTTCTAGCTTTTCCAAAGGTGCCCCTCAACCCTCTTATAAAAGGGCACTCCCCCTTCTCATTACTTCACACCTTAAAAGCCTTTTGGTTCGGCCATACTCTGCCCAAATACTCTCTCCACATCCCTCACTACAACATAGAGGCCTTAGTGTTATCATAAATCCAACCTAAGGATCCCTTTAGATCAAATCAAATGGAAGAACCCGGAGAAGAGGTAATGTTTTCACCACCCTTTTTCAAATTCATTTCTTCTTCCACATCTTGTTTCTTTGTTATTAACAATCTAAAATAAGAACTCCAGTATCTTATATATACTGTGATTTTATTTTAAATGGTAAAACCATATTCAGTATTCTATCCACCCTTTGAATAACATGTCACCATACGTGCGTATGTACGACTTACCGTCTCCATGTCGTGGTGTAATTGTTATTCAATATATTATTATTTGGATCGGTATGATAATGATGTGTAACTCATGTAAATAATAAATATAACATGATAATGATTCTTTATATATTATATACTATCCAATTATATATAATTTTAATATCAAAAGAATAATATTGTCGCTCGTGCATATGTACGGACTACCGTCTCCACTAATGCGATGAGATTCATTCTCCATCCTATCCATTCAAGTATAATTATCATTTGATGATTTAAAAATAATGTTTAAGGACTTTATATAATTCTGGATATGAATAATATACAACCTATCCATGAAAAACATGGCTTACATAACAAAACATATAAAAGAAAATGAGTATGTTAACACCTGAAACGACGATAATACTAAGTGATTATTAACAAAGCAATGTTAAAAGATCATATATGATATCATATTAATATATATGATTCTTGTATAATTTAATAAAAATTATTTCATCATTATACAGGAGGTTAACCTACCCTCAACCAAGGAAAAGTACAAGGTAAGGGTTATTTCACAATCTCTTCATTATCCGAGGTTGTTTTGACGTAATAATCTACTGGGATCTCTTTATCATCCACATCCATGTCTCTTAAAATGTATTTCAAAACATTTTTACTATTTAAAATAATATAATTTAATGTCATTTATACCCTTGTTTGACTTTTATAAGAGTTTTATAAAGGAATATTTCCATCGTTTTCCAAACAAGGTGCTTTTATCCTTTTCGATAGAATTAAGGTAAGAATGTTTTTTTAACATATAAGGCGGGTGCGGTTATTTTCTGCTGTTATAAAATCGTCGAAGCTTCCCTTACAAGATAATAAGAATATTTCAAAGAAAATGTTTTATTTTATAAATATATGACTCTTAAATGATTTCAAAATAGAAAGATATATTTCTCAAAAAAGAGTTTTGATTTCATCCATGTCAACGTCCTTTGATGGATTTTACGCTTATTTGAAGTTGATTTATTATGATACAAAACATATATATTGTATTGAAGGTTTTGTGATATATTTGACTGCGGATGTGCTATTTTTATACCATTCATAGTTTATGTTGAAAGTATTGCCTTTTCGTATGCTAGTTTTAATACGAATGTTTATGTTATGTTTAATAATTTTCATATGGGAATGCATTAGACTTAATATGTGACGGTTGGAGCCCTCTATAGCTCCTCGATGCATCGGTATGTCTCATGAGACAAACTAGTGTCTTGGAACATGGCCTTGGAAAAATCTTATTTGTAATCTTCACAAGAGGCCTTGGCTATGTGGTTATGATAGTCTGGCATTATGCATTCCATCATTATGAAAGTGGTTATTGATTTTTCATGTGATTATTCAATTATTAGAATATCCATGTGAATGAGTAAATGGTATTATTTCATTTTATCTTTTCCATAATATGTTGAAGTTCAAGTTTAAAAGGCTTTTGTTATATGTTATACATTTCCTTAAATGTTTATTCTTATTTATGAATGTTTTCACAATATTGTCATCCTTACTGGGCATTTGAGCTCACCCCTTTCAATGTTTTATTATTCCCAAGATGTGAATAAGTAATTTATGAATGACCTGTAGGGATAGTCTGCGGGGATATGAGTGTGGTCTATGAAGAAAATATGTTGTTGGAGTAGTTTTTCAGTTTATGATGTAATGTAAAACATTATGAATATATCTAGTGTTTCCAAGGCTACTAAACCAATCAGTCTATCGAGATTTGATCTTTCTTGTGATCATTCCAATGTTATGTAATAATGCACCGACTCTAGGTAACTAGGTCCAGGGCGTTACAACTGACGTGTCACTAGATCCAGGTATCTATCGCCAGGTTCCGCTAAGCAAATAGTGGGCCTGGCGTGAAACTCACCCGAAGTTGTGGCAGTATAGATATTGGGTATCTCGGTTGGTGATGTAGTCAATGTGGATCCCTCTCACCAGTCATGGAAGATGGAATAATGTTGAGGCACTAGTCGTCGCTTTATTTATCTGTCAGTACTAATGAGTTAATCTCCCTGCATCCCAGGAATCAATTTACAGCTTCCGAAAAGCGATCACCACCTTCCCATCTACACAGTGGTAGGGGCAACACCAGCACAGCCGCTCCACACGGCTTTGCCTCTTCTGCAATGGCTTCTACGCCCATGACCATGGGGCACCAACTCCCCTTATCTCCATCAAATATTATCCAACTAAGGGTAATCAACGACCTCATGTGTCATTACGAGGAGGAGGGAATAATCCCAACCCGAGATATGGCCCACCTAGATTTGCAGGCGTCTGTGCCTTGTCGCCAACACTGCCTCTGTGGGCTGCACAAGGAGCCATTACTCCCCACCCCAACATACAACTGCTTCGGGAGCCTATCCCCGGAGTATGTTGACGACTCCCTACCATACGCTGATGAGATTGGGGATATCCGGCCATGCCTGGTCAAAGTCCCATCTCAAGGGCTCCTAGTGAGGGCCCCCACCCGGCCGAATCATCACCGCCGCCCGATCTTGCTGGATCAGGAGCAAGAAAGCTATGCACTTACCTTGCTATCCCTGATTCATCCTACCTGACGCCAGCATTTGGTGCAATTAGAGGACGTCCTCCAAGGTGTGCCAAGGACGACGACTACGGTGGCCCAAGCCACCATCGACACATATCACCAGGACCCCACGTACACTGAGTAGGGACGCTTATATGCCCAACTGGTATTGAGGCCCCGGCCGCCCCAGGGGTAGGCTGGGTCAACTCTCCTGGCCGGAGGCACATGCATCGGTCACCGTGAACCAACCCACATCGATGCCACCTCGTACGGAGGTCCTCCCTGTATTACTACTGTAGAGAGCGTGGGCCTTCTCCACTCCAAGGTTCGGCATGGAGATCTTCCCCATGCTACCCCAGTCCAGATGAAGGTCTTCCCCGTGGCAATAATGATCAACACAAAGGCCTCTCTAGTGCCCATTACACTGGATACAGAGTCACCAATCATGGACCTAACCTCCAAACGGTCTCTCTCCAGCATAGGGATCCTCTATATGTTCTCTCAGTAGCCGATGAAAGACCTCCTCGCTCCGGAAATCAGAGGTGTAGAGGCCAGCCTCGCTCCACCCGCACCAAGCATGAAGGTCCTCCCCATGCTCTTGCCGGTCCCAGCGTAGGTTTTTCCCATTCTAGTACTATCCATGGAGGTCCTCCCCATGTGTTCTTCAACATTTTTCCTGGTGATCCCCGCACCCCATCCTTCTCGAGTGGACACCCTCTCCGCCCCGACACCAGTGTGGCTAAAGGACCTCTTGAGAGAAATCAGCCCAATCCCAAGGAGCAACCCAGGGGCAGGAAGGCTGGTCATCGCCGCCAAAATAAGAACTCTAGGAAACCCCGAACAGAGATCAAACAGGTCCTCTTCTCAGACTCTGAGGTGGAATATGACTCGGCACAAGAAACCTCCACTCGCTCATCTGAGTCACGCGTTGGGGCACGAACAAGGCACATCTGTCTAGTGCTGCCGGAATGCGAGGTCCACATGATTCTCGTCTCCCTCTACAGGTTTATCCAGGATGATGAAACACCGGCAACCCCGCAGACTATGGTCTTTCTATCCCCTTCACCGTCACTAGGAGTGTTCTCTGCCTCCACAAGAGATCAGGGAGAACTATTCTCGGGTTCGATGACTGATGAGTAGCATCATGACCCATCACCAGTGGACACGGCCCCTAATCTAGGAACGGAAGCCATCATCCCTTCTATCGTGACATAGAAGCCAGGTCATTGCACTCTTCAGAGGACAACCCTAGAATCGGCAGGCAATCTGCCCGCTCGCCATATTCTCTGTTGGCCAACCTAACGTCCTAGCGGTCTATCTCAGTATCATTACTAATCCCTCAGCCACCCCTGATCGACGAGTGGGGAAATGAAGAGCCAGACCCTGAATCTATGCCGAGTAGCTTGTGGGACATCCTTGCCGCAGATCACTTCCCTGAGGAGTTCTGGCCGGTCGCAGATCCGAATGTTTGTGTGCCCGAGTCACTCAACCCAGAATAAATTTTGTCACTCCAGGGAACTCTATGGGCGATGAATTTCCCCTTCGCTACCATCGAGTGACCTATCCAAAGAACCAAATTCAATTTGAGTAAATAAGTGAGTAATGACATCTGATTGACCTGGCCGCACTCCCCTTGGCCCGACGCCCTGAGTCACCAGGTAGCCAGGGACCCTTCAACAAAGATGCATTCAGAGTTTCAAGGTTCTCCCCAAGATTATAAATGAGGCTTCTCCCCATGTGCAGATTCGTGGCTGGGGGAAGTACGATGCCCTTCTCTTCAGATATATTCATCATCAGCCTGATTAACCGAGCGACACAGAGGACATTTCACCGGGAAGGGTCGCAGTTAATATGCCCAACCCATCGGGGAAAAAGGACGACCTAGAGATCCTCAACGATGACCTCCATCCTGAGAGAGTTTAAAACTTCTTTGATCCATTGGCGAGGATCACCCGTCAATAGAGAAATCTGATGGGCCTTCCGGTTCTGACCGAGTCCTTATCCCTCATCCAGAACCCAAACAAAGGCAATGAGCTTTTCGGCGCAATCAAACCATATGACCCATCCAGTTCAGTCCAGAAGGCATAGGATGATCTTGAAAAAGTTTCATTGTGTCAGCATCTTACTGAGCAGAAGAAGATGGTCGATGACCTCATGGATGAACAGGTTGCGGAACGATGACCGAACTATGGTGATCCTACATTAGTACAGCAGGGGCAGGAAAAAACCCCCTTGGTGAGCTACCCCCAGGCGACCCCGATCATCCTGCCCCCACATATAGGGTTGAGGCTGGGACCAATGGCAATAAGGCATGTTATGTCTTCCCAAATCCTCCTCAGCAGTGTGAAACCCCATGGGACCTAGCCCAAGTTCACCCAACTGTCTCGAGGGATGTTCCACTAGTCGCTCCACGAGCCGCTGGGTGTGCTTACAATGTTGAAGAGCCCGAAAAAGAAATGGTGTTCAGGGATCCCCGTCAAGACATGGACCCCCACCTTGATGATACGATAGTGGCACTCATAGACTACATTGAGGCATTGGAAATGTGATAGGTAGCAATCCCACAAGACGGTGAGCCATACCCGGCATGGGTGGATGATATGCCAGCACCTCCGGGTTTCGGGAATCCCACCTTCTCCCAATTCACCGGGACAGGGGACCTACTGCAGCACCTAGCCCACTTCTACTCAAGGTGTGTGCCGATGCAAGGGACTCCAGCATAGTAGGAGGCCACCAAGATCTGGTGTTTCATCCAAATATTGGATGGTCCATCATTCGTCTGGTACATCCAGCTTCCCGTCAGATATGTAACCTATTGGGAGGACCTTCACAGACAATTCATGTACCAGTTCATCTCTACCACCCAGAAAACGAGCATCACAGACCTCTTCAAGTGAAAGAAAAGGTTTGACTAGCGATTCGAAAACTTTATCACCCTGTGGAAAGGGCTCACATACTCCCTGGACATGCCACTGACTCAGGAGAAATTGCTGACAATGTGCGTAGGGAATGTCATGACAGAACTAGTTGCTTCTATGATAACCCAAAACTACCTTGGGGGATTCCGATAATTCTCTGATAAGGCCCAGCGCCTGGAGGAAGCCCTCCAACAAGCCCGACAGGCACACCCATTGCCTCTGGCGATTACCACAAGAAGGGCTGCCAGATCTGAGCCCACCGTAGTGGCCTAGGTAGAGGTTCCTAGGCAGTTGGAGTTATTATCAATGGAGCCGCCTCTGGAACCTCACAGAGGCCCGCCACCGTAGGCACAACCTCTTTCCCAACAGCGACCACCTTAGAATCGACAGGTTCCCCCGTGCAATGCACCGCCACCGCCTAGGCAGAATAATCCGACTCCACCATAGAATCAGCAGGCTCCGCATCAGAATTGGCCGGATCTGCCTCAAAATCAATAGCCTCCCCCAGACAGTCATCCGGACCAAGCTCCTGGTGCCCCCTTTCTTGACAGATGAAACCGGACCTACTTGTTCCACGAGAATCTGGTCCCTGGATATTTCCATAGCACCTTAGAACAAGGGATCATGCATTTGCATGATTGTAGAAGGATGGAAGAGGAAAATCTCATTGATCACCCCAACTATCTCCCCTATCATCGGATTCTGGGGAACACCCTCAAGTAGTGATATGTGTTTAAAGACTGGCTCCAAGACCAAGTAGATAACAACATAGTCTGGCAAGGCCCGGCCCCGGCACAAGTAGCGAGTGTCTTCGTAAGGACAAACAATGTTAGCGATAGCGACGACGAATGGAAGCAGGTTCCCAACTACGGGGCCCAATTGTACGATGACTGGATGGATTTTAAAATGGTTTCTTGAGCCCATGGTATCATTTGGGCATGCCTAAATGTGCCAGAGCTTTCATAGGATGCAACCTCTACTTCTACATCATCGTCTTAGTAGGATACTTCCTAGAAGAGAATTAATCGACGACACAAGAAGAAGCAACGCCCCCCGCCAGTGACATCATCGTCTTGAACTATCAGCGACTTCATGCCCCCTGAGATGGGAATCCCTCCCAAAAATCTACCTAGTGGTGGATGAATCTTCAAGTGACAGTCAGGGGTATGCTTCGGTTAATACCCTGGAGCTGGTAAGTCATTATATGACACCCGACGATGGGGAGCGCTAGGAGACCCTCCCCAACGTCCCCAGCCAACGCCAACATTGGAATAGCTACAGCCATATGGGTTGTCCAGACGCATCATTGGGAACTTTCATCCAGGCTGTGCATGCCATTGAGAACGGACAGTAGGCCCAGCGTAGAGCTCAGCATGCCCAACCATCTCATCTGGTGTCCTCAGATCAACCTCCACCACCATTTGTGCTACTAGACCAGGCAGAGCTACCTCATCCATATTGTAGCCAGTCTCCCCCTAGCTAAAATACAATTTTAGTCATTCGGGTCTCATCCAAAAGCTACTCTTCAGACCTCGACTAGTGAACAATAGGACATACCTAGCACTAGCCAGCCGCCAGTCTCACCGGTAGGGCTTTTCGTGCCTCCGATTGTAGAGCGACCTCCTGTAAGTAGAAGTTCGCACTTGGCACAATAGTACGATTTCCTCAAGCATATCTCTAGCATTCCATTGAGCCTCTCTATCCTTGAGGCTCTTCTCCTGTAGTCAGACATTTTTGAGCCACGTGTCGAGGCTTTAAGAATCCCCCTCTAGTATGAGACAGATGTAGCAGCTGCAGAAGCCTTCTACGCTGAGGCAATTGAGAGCACTGAATGCCATGCAGTTATTTCGTTCTATGGTGAAGATGCATCCCATCCTACATAGGGGTACATTCGTCCATTGTACATCATTGTCCAGTTCAAGGGCGTGGATATACGCCGTTGTCTCGTTGACATGGGCTTTGGGATTAACCTAATCCCAACACAGACACTGCATGAGTTGGGTTTGTTTGAGGACGATTTAACTCCCACCGATTTAAGAATCCAGGGATACGACAGGACAGAGAAGACCCTAGTCAGCAATATCCATATGAAGACCCAGTTCGGTAGCCAAGTCACTGGTACTGAATTCATGGTTATCTCCCAAGACCCCTTGTACATCGTATTATGGGCAGGCCATGGATCCACCGAAATGCAGCGGTCCCTTCATTGTATCACCAATGCCTCAAATACTCCCTTAATGGTCGAGTAGGCATGCTCCAAGGAGATGCGTCTCTTTTTGCATCTTGTGATGCCCAATATCTGGACGCTGACTATTATAAGGGCAAGGATAAGCAGATTCTGGAAAGCGAGATTGAGCCCGCCACGGTCTCAACTGACCCTTGGGTAGGTCTAGAGGATGCCTACGTCTTCCCAATACATCGATTGGAGGCCAAGACCCCCCGAAATGGGGAAATGTTTTTTTTGTTTCTAGTACAAGATGAAATCATGTTCCCATGTCCATGTAACGGCAGAAAATAACCTCATTCTCCTACAGAAACTAGACTCAAGTGATCCCAAAGCCTCCTACCCCCATATTGTATCGGAACGTCTACCTCATGGTAATGGATGAATGTCACACCTGTCTATTTTTCAGGGCTGGAATTAACCGAATCAATCTGACGTGCCACTATTGTTTTGATATCATCAAGCGTGGCCCCTTGGGTTGAAGAACGGATGTGATCAGATCGACTGCCTTCATTTCCATGGTCTCAGAAGCATGTGAATCTCACGATATGCTGTCCACTACTGCCCAGGCTGGCACCAACCTCCAGTCAGAATTTACCAACCCAGGGAGGACTTCCCCTACTGGGGATCCCTCCACAGTTTATGAAGAGGATTTGGAGGATTCTACCCCTGCCTTTGATGAAGGCATCAACGCCACGGTCGACAAGCATGGAACAGGTGAACCTTGTTAGCGAGGCGGACCTAAGGCCCACATTGAACAGTGCCTCCATGCCCCTCGAGGAATAGAAAAATTATGTAGAATTCCTGAAACATCACCGCAACGTGTTTTCCTGGAGATACAACGAAATTCCAAGACTAGATCCTCATGTAGCCATCCACCACCTCTGTCTCCTGGTAAATCATCTTCGGTTCATGAAACCTCCCTGAAAGATGCACCCTTCTCATGGCGCCACAGTTGAGGCTACGGTTGACAATCTCATCAGGGCAAACTTCGTTAAGGATGTTCTGTAACCTAGGTGGCTGGCCAATATTGTGCCAATCAGGAAGAAGAACGTGATGATCAGGGTCTTTATCGGCTTCCGCGATCTCAACCACCACTGCCCAAAGGATGATTTCCCCCTTCCCATGATAGCGTTTTTGATCGATTATACAGCCGGGTTCCAATCCATCTCCTTCATGGATGGTTACTATGGATAAAACCAGATCCAGATGGCCCCTAAAGATGAGGATTCCACCGCTTTTAGGGAACCCCATGGTACTTTCTGTTACCGGGTTATGCCCTTTATCCTGAAGAATGAAGGCGCCACCTATCAGTGGGCCATGCACCAAAAAATCAAGATAATCCTCAAGAACATTGGTAGAATGCTATGTGGATGACCTGGTGGTCAAATATCGCCAGCACCAGGACCAACTCAAGGACATGGAGAAAGTGTTAGGTTTCCTCTGTTCCCACTACCTGAAGATGAACCCGCTTAAATGTGCTTTCAGGGACACCTTCGTCAAGTTTGTCTACTTCGTTGTTAGATATGGGGGCATCAAGATCGACCCAGAAAAGATCAATGTCATTAGACAGATGTCCCCTTGAGCAATATTCAGGAGCATCTAGGATTTTAAGGCCACTTTGCCTACATATGTCGATTCATCACAAACCTGGTGGTCTAGTGTAAGCCATTTTCTCAGCTCATGAAGATGGTAACTACCTATGAATGGAATGGAGAGTGCCAGACCGCGTTTGAGGAAGTTAATCTGTATCTGCTTCAATATCCGGTCTTGATGCCACCTGTTACAGGAAAAAATGCTCGTCCTTTATGTGACCACCCTGGAACTGTCTCTCTGTACCCTGCTCGCCCAGAGAAATAATGAGGGGATGGAGAACAGTCTCTACTACCTCAGCCACATTCTCCTTGATACAAAGACTATATACTCTCCCATCGATAAGAGCATCCTCACCCTGGTATTCGTGGTACAAAAGTTGCGACATTACCTGCAGCACCAAGTGGTACTGCTGGTTTCACGAGTAGATCTACTGAAGATCATCCTGAACCACCCCATGCTGACAGGATGCCTATATATGTGGGCAGTGATTATCCACCATTTCAACATGAGGTTAGTCCCCCATAAGTTCATTAAAGGACATACGTTAGCAGACTTCCTCGCTGCCCGTTTGCCTCCCGCCAACCAGTCCCTAGACCTCAATTTCCCCGATGAGGCAATCCACTCAGTGGATCAAGCCATGCCGTGTTGGAAAATGAACATCTATGCTGCTTCCCGAAGCCCCACCGGCCGAAGGATAAATGATCCTATGATCAATAGGGTAGGCTTGGTTATTGTCTTCATTACCCCGGCTCAGGCTATTCTGCCTTACTAATTCCTGCTCTAGGAAGGCTGCATCCCCAATGAGGCAGAGTATCAGGCCATAATTACTGGCCTCATGCTAGCCCTTGAGATCAACATGCCCCATTTACATGTGAAATGATACTATGAGCTAGTCTTCAAGAAGGTTTACGAAGAATATGTAGTCAGGAAGATAGATATCGCACCATTGTTGGAATGCACTCTCCAGCTAATTGCCCAGTTCCCTTCTTGGCCAGAAGTTGCCCATGTCCCCCGATCTCAGAATGGTCGAGCCGATGCCCTGGCTAGCTTGGATGCATAACTTGTAGAGCTTGAGCAGGATGACCCAATTATCCACATGGCACATCGGAGGGTGGTTTCTCCTCACTTCCTGGATAACAGCAACAGCCCGCAGGTAGGCCACCTTACCGCAGGCGCCTCCACGCCCGGATACTCAGGTCCCCAAGATGCAGTAATTGAAGTGATTCCCAACTGGAGGACCCCCATTGTCTAGTACCTCCAAAATGGTTACCTCCCAGCAAATCGGGTTGAACGCGAGAGAATTCGACGTCGCGAGTTACATTTTACTCTCTAGAACGGCCCTAGTCTTGAGAAGATCCTCTACAAGCGTGGGATCGATGGTGTTCTCCTCTGTTGCCTTCAAGGAGTTGAGATTCCACGGGTTATCCAAGAGGATCATGGTGGTTCTTGTGACACCCACCAACTGTGCTGAAACTGTCTCCCTAGATCTAGAGATTAGGGTACTTTTGGCCCTCAACGATCCAAGACTGCGTCGAGTTCTCCAAGAGGTGTCATGCTTGTTAAGTCCATGCTAACTTTGTACATCGGCCTCCAGAGCCTCTCTACACAACCAATTACTCTTGGCCCTTTGCATTCTAGGGATTAGACGTCATGGGACCATATCCACCGGCGACAGCTCGCCCGTTCCAGTTCATCCTTTCCGCTACTGATTTATTCTCCAATTGGGCAGAGGCAGTTCCACTCAATGATGTCAAGGAATGATCCATTGTCGATTTTTGTAATTTCCAATATTTTCTACCGATTTGGATTCCCTCACGCCGTGCTCACCGACAACGGCACAATATTTCAAGCAGCTGAGCATAAAAATAGTATGCCAAGTACAATATCTGTTCTAACCATACCTCTTGCTATCATTCACAGGAAAATGGACAGATTGAGGAGTTCAAAAAAAACCTCTCTATCATTTTTCAGAAAATGGTTTGTCAGAGCAAGAAGAGTTGTCTGGAAAAGCTCCCCAAAGCCCTCCGGGCTTATCAGACAACGAATCGTAATTCCAACCAGGTTACCCCGTATACTTGGTGTACGGAACTGAGGGCATCCTACCCATCGAGATTCATCTTCCCTCATTGTGCACAATGGTCTATGATCAATAGACGTTAGATAAGGTATCTGAAATCCGTTTGGAAGAGTTGGAATCACTTGACGAGAATAGTTTGTGTGCCCTTCAAAATATTGAGAGGCACCATAACTAGATTGCTAGGGCCTTCAACAAGAAAGTTTGTATCCCCTCCGTTCTATACGGTGACCTCGTATTGGCGCTCGGGATTCCAATTATTCCTAGAGGGAAGCCACCCAAGTTGGATCCCAATTGGGAAGGACGTTACATCATTCATAATGTTTACTCCAATGATATGTAACCCCTGGTTACTATGGATGGTGAGCGTATAACTCTTCCCACCAATTCCATGTTCCTCAAGCAATACTTTGCCTGATACATATAGTCCATCATGACTTTAACGTATATAGTCCAGCAAGACATTAAACTGTGTAGTCCAGGATGACTTTAATCTATATAGTCCAGCATGACATTAAACAGTATAGTCCAGAATGACTTTAAACTGTATGGTCCACCATGACATTAAACTGTATAGTCCTACATGAATTTAAACAGTACAGTCCCACACAACCATAAAATGTTCGGTCCCATACGACATTAACCTGCAAAACGTCCTGCATGATGTTAAACTGTATGTCGTCCTACAAGACGTTAAACTGCGTTCGCAGAACTACGCGTGGCTTGATTCCCATCCTCATGGGATACGTAGGAACACTCAGATGCCTCATCCTGAGTCCACCCCCGCGTTCTTCTCGTTTGGATGCCCCCCGGGGTGCAGTTCTCTTAGAGGATCCCATTTGGGGGAAGCTTTTCTAAACCCCACTGGTGGTATGATCACGATGATCGCACCATGCGCCCGTCCCCGTTCTTCTAATCCTCCCACATCCTCATTACATGACGCTAAACCGCATGGCCTTTCAGAACTATATGTGGCATGATTCCCATCATTATGGGATACATAGGACCACCAAGTCATTTTGTCTCTTGGCCCAGCCCAAACACCGGAGTCTTCCCCCTGGGACAAGAAATGTGGTATGGTATTATTCCCTCATTCACATCGGGTTGCCTTCCGTATCGTATGCATCCACAGATGAGATGCCTTATCCCCCCGTTCATCCTCACTATAAGATGATAAAACACAAACTGGTTGGGCCTTTCTGACCGAGGCATAGCCCCAGGCCCCTTGGCCATTTCGGGCCAATGGCCCAAATTCTTATACAAAGTGTATGGTTTGATATGGGATTATGTCCTCATTCACATCAGGTTGCTCACCACGCTGTACACCTCCATAATTGGGGTATCCTACCCATACCTGCATACCTTCAAGAACTACATATAGCTTGATTCCCATACTTGTGGGATACGTAGGACCACCCAAATGTCTACACTCTGGGTCAAGCCCCATATCTTAGAGATTTCAATATTATCTGGGCCCCTTGGCCAACCCTTTTACAGGGTGGGGGTATGTGGTGTGGTATGTTAATATGACCTCATTTGACCACGCCATTTACCTCCTCCTCCGAAGCCTCTATCCCCTTAATCTACTCATCCCTTCAGGACATTTTCTCTCGAGATGAGCACCTTCGTCGACCTTATTCGGCGATTAATCAATGTGTCTAAGGGTAATTTGGTTTAGTACTCGGAATGTCGGATTCTACTCAGACATGATTTTACCCTTTTCTCAGGATTTGTATTCCCCTTCATTAGGGCTTCCATCACCTTCCACACCTGAAGCGACCGCCACGTGGCATGGATGCTAGGCTTAAGGGCCCTCCTACCATTATGGGCCAACGTCTTCAAGGGTTTTAAAACAAAAAACTCATACAAATCCCATGTTGCGAATATGGTCAGCGGTTGATGCTCATTTTTTGTTCCCATTTCAGGCTAACACGATAGGGATGCTACGTTTCCGCCATGGTCAATAGTTATCCTCAGTCGTCACACCAACCCCATTAAGCCCAAAATGTAAGTTACATGATTCACATCCTTCTCCACCTCATCATTTCCAAGTAAACCTCCAACACTCTTAACAGTAGACCTTAGTGTGCATCTGCATGTTAGGAGAATAAAGTCATGGTAAGGGCGTCATTCAGGGCTCTTCACCGATTTCCCTTTGGCGTGCATTCTAGGTATTGCAGTAAATGTCTTTTCGCCTTGTTTCCCACACCGAGTTTGACTCATGTGGGCTTAGGGATCAGGTTGAGTTATGCGCGTACATGGAAGGTTTTCACCATATGTTCCTAGATCTAAGACCATAATATAAGATCTCTTAAGAACTACATATGGCTTGATTCCCATCCTCATCAGATAAGTAGGACCACCCAAACATCATGTTTTTCGGTTCAGATTAATTAGGAGCTCGCTTCTCTTTCCCCTTATCCTCTAAACTTTTCCGACCCCTTGGCCAGAGCTATCAGTCTCAGAGTTTTTCATGGTGTGGTGTGGGACTAAGTCCTCATTTATGCCGGGTATGATCTATCACGTCGTGTGCACTCCTTCATGTATAAGACATATGAATTTATAATATTCCACCTGGTTCAATCACATGACCCTAAATGGTGATAGTATCGTCCTGGCCACATGATGATAAATGACATTTCATCATGATGTCCTCACTCAAGGGGGAACCATGTTTGGTGTTGGCCACACACCATTCCATTTTTCTATGACTGTTATGGCTTGATTCATGTGGATATGCCGGGACACTCTACCCTAGACATGTCACATCACAAAAAAACATCCACCTTAAAGTACAAAGAATATTTATCAAATACTGCTTTTCTTAGAATGAGGTCAAGACCTGCACGATACTTTTATCACTAGCACTGGTACCTTACCATGACACCCCAAAAAACTACGTGAATCATTCTCCCCATCCTCATGGGGTACGTAGGAACATTCGTTCACCTTACCTCGGGCCCAACTTCACCATCTTTTTCAGTCCCATGACCAAAAACCTCCCCAAGGAACACATGCTGATCGCAATTCATGGTTCCCATTCACGGAAGGTTATGGAATTGCATCACCGTGTGTCTCCCACATTCTCTACCATATGGTTCGACATCTAATACCAAAAACTAATTTCTCTTCTAGAACTATGTATGGCTTGATTACCATCTTTGTGGGATACGTAGGAATGTCCAGACATTCTGTCTCTGGGTCCAACCCCAGGAATCTAATATCATGTCCTCCCTTCCGGTCCCTCGGTCCGATCTCTCCAAGGAGTACATGGTGGTTGGAACCCTTGGTTCCCATTCACGTATGGGTTTATAATTACCCCACCATGTGTCTCCCGTGTTTTCTACCATCATTGGTCCGGATTCTATGACGCTAAACTACGATCTCCCTATGGGAAGGATCTCGACTCCCTCTATCTGATGCGTCTCATTGTTGTACTTAGATGTGTTGTGACGAAGATCCCAATGTGTGGAATTTTCATGGGGAAATTCCCCTCATTCCATGTACAAGTTTTGTGAACCTGTTATTTGGATCCTCATCCTCCTTCTCATCCAAATGGACCCCCTTCACGGCCTGATCTCATGCCGCCTTGTCTTACCTACCATTTTGAGCAAAAGTCTCTAATGATCTCAGATAACATTTGCAGCAGGTCCCTTATTTTGAACATGGTCTGAGGCCGACCCTCATCTGTCTATCCCCATCCCTGAAAAACGGGATATGGGTGATGCATTTCGGCCATGGTCAATAACTACCCTCCATAATCACTAAAATATTGATGTGGTCCAGATATCGAGCGTCATGATTCATACATTTCTAGTTTTCTGTGTTCGAGTGGAATTGCAACATACTCAACATTACTTCTTTGCACATCTAGGTGCATTACAAGAATAGGTCGCCATCATTAGGGTGACATACACTGAGCTTCCCTTCACCCCTAACATGTTCCTTCCTCCATCTGGAAAGTCACACCACTACTTATTTCCCACATCGATCACGACTCACTGGGGCTTTGTAGTTCTGGTAGAATGTGTACCGGCACAACCAGGCCCTTCATTCAACATGACATTAAACAACACTTTTAGAACTACATATGGATTTATTATCATCCTTGTGAGATATGTAGCAATGCTCGTGTGTTCATCATCCGGCCAAGCCCTAGGGTCATTAACCCTTCTGGCCCCTTGGCCCCGGTAATGGTCCAGGCAGTATGAACATTAAACAATGTGAATCATCCCCATCATACGACGTTAAACTACGTGTCTATAATCCTCAACATATGATGTAAAACTACGTGTTATCTAGGGTCCTCACCAGAGATGTCATGTTTGGAAGAAGGTATAATCCCTAATCAGACCAACGCGCCCACCTAATGTGTCTTCGCTATGGGGGCATAATTTCATGAGTGTTTGACTCCATTCGAACAACCCATCACTCCACCCCCATGCTTTGCATGCCCTTCATTCGGAACCTCATCCCTTTTAATGTCTAAAAGAACCCGCTAATAGTATGGATGCTTGGCTTATCGCTCGCATACTGTCTTGGGTCCATGTTCTGTAAGGAGAATGGATGAAATTTCGAGTCAGGCCCCATGATTTGAACGAGGTCAGCGGTCAGCCTTCATGTTTCATCCACATTTCAGGCTAACTCAATATGGATACCAGGTTTCGAATACGGTCAATGGTTTTATGTAATTTTCACGCCATCCCTTTAGTGTTCAGAATTTTTGGAATTGTGAATCACACTTTCCACCCACCCTATGTTTGGACTAATTTCAACGCCCCTGGCATTACCCTGCTCTTGCACTAGAGCACACCGGAAAAACAATTCTTCGATTGTTCTGAGGTCCTAATCCTCCAATCAGTCCTCCCCCATGTCTTTTTAGAGGATCTATATTTGTGACCTAAACCTCGGATGCCTGAAACATAGTAGAAACAATTTGTTCAGATCGCCTAACAAGGTGATCACCCCTTGTTTCTCACATTGGGCTCGACCCGCATGAGCTTAGGGACTGACCACTAAACAATTCACGAATATAATAGACGCGTATAAATCCAAAATCCATTATGAAACTCATGTATTCTATGGCATCCAATAAATCAAAACATGAAAGTACGTTCGATAGTTTGTAATTATTATAGATCTCGGGGGGTCTATCTATCCCATGGACTGGTTGACCCCGTTGAAAGAGAGTTGCAGTTCCACCACCCTCTTACATGTGGCATCCAGGAGTTGTTGTTGCCTACTCAACTCCCTCTCCTCCTCAGTAGTGATGGGGCACAATCCTTCAGCCTCAGTTTGGTCCCACTCAACGTCAGCCTGCATGATGACCATTTCTTCAGACACCTGCCACATATGATCTTATGCCTCTTCCAGTTGGTCCTTAAATCACAAGATCTGATCTGGATGTGCATTGGGAGAGGCTGAGTGCTCATCCTCCAGGATCTGTAGCCATTGGACCTCATTTGCATCCTCCAGGAGGTTCTTGATGTTCATCGCCTTCCTCCGCAGCCAGCCCACACTTAGGCCATGATCATACTCCCAGATCTTTTCTACCCTACGATCTTGGATGAGTAGGTGAGGGATCTTGTCATCCACTCCCCCAACACAATGTTCGCACAGCCGCAAGAGAAGTATGTCCATCTCATCCTGCCATGATTCTTGGGGTGTCTTCTCGATATAGCGCACGATCAATTTCCACGATCAGCGGAAGACTATCTTTCTGTCCTCTTCGTCAGAAGGCGTCTCGTCCTAGTCTACACGGTTGGCAGGCCCATATGCATTATATGACCTCAGAAAATCTTTAGCGGGATCTGCATCTGGCGTTGGATCAGGTATGGCGTCCGGAGTCAGAGAAGGCGTGGAAGGACTTGGGCTTACTGGTCGATCCTCCTCGTCTGAACTCATCTCAATGACCTCAGGCACGCCCTCGTTGGCGGTCCCACCAATCATAGGGAGCATTGCAGCCTGGTTGGGCTGGGCAACATTGTCCACGATTACTGTCATGCCGCAGGGAGCGACACAACCCAAAATCCCAACCAAACTCTCTGTGGCGGCCCATGCCAGTCGAAGAACTGTACGTAATAGGAAATGTTATGGACATTAGTTGGCACAATCAACATGTCGCAATAATGAACCCAATAGAGGGGACTTACAGAGATCGAATTCATGGTCCCTCTCCGGAGTTGATGGTGATGGGACCCTAATGCGTGGCCCTCTTTATATTTTCGGAAGCTCTAGAGATTCTGGAAGAGCCACCTCAGGTGTCCTAGCCTCGCAGACACATAACTGGATGTAGCCACAAGTGTGGGTTCCGAGGGTCATGCATCAGCACCCCTCGAGGGGAGAGAATGGGGTCTATGTACAAGGTCCTCCTGCACAATTCTGATGTTAGTAAGGGGTCCATAATGACCTAAGGGCAGACCCTGAGAAAAGATACTTGGAAAGATACTTCGAGAGTCTCTGCGAAATCGTCGAGACCCGAGTCTTGATCACCGACTTTGCATTCCTCCAACGGGCTCCCTCCATCGCCCTAGTCCCCCAAAGAGGATTTGTCTGATTCTTCCGATAGGGGAAGAACTCTCTCAGCTATGTGGCTGACAGTTGTGGGGGAACCTTCGGATCTAGTAGTACCTTAACCTGGTCTTTAATGGGATGTGGGGTACCTCTGGAATGAACGAAGTCCCCCATTTTAGTCAGATATTGCTCCCCCTCTGTCAAAGATACTGCAAAACCAGCTCGTATAGGGCCTATACCGGGTAAGTCAATCCTGAGATGATTCAGATGTCGCCTCATCCTGGATGGGTCAAGGAACTTCCAGTTGACATCCTAGATGTCCCAGGCCTCTGAGAAAAAAGCGGTCTCTGACATGTCAATAATGTGCAGCCGTTTCCCCAGGGCCTGCCTTGAAATCCTGCAGAATCCCCTCCGTGGCGGCCACTCTGGATGAATCTGTTCTCCTAGAACCACCGGCTCTGCTGCCACTATTGGATCCATACCGCTGCTCCCTCATCGACTGGTGTGGGCACCGCTGCTATAGCAGCACCGCCACTACGGGACGCCCTTGTCGCCTTCCAGCATCATCCCCAGGATTGAAGAAGTTCACTCTCACCAGACAAGTCAGTTGGTTGCTTCATCATTTCACCTGGATAATCTACCTCCGATCTTATGGAAAACTCCTTCACCAATCTGAATGCAGCAGTGGGCGGAGGAAATGCATTCTTCATTTTTCCGTCTTCCTGTGTGAATAGGATCCACAATTGCCTCACTATGCATGGATGCTCCACGTGGCGCACCCCCAAGTAGAGTCACGGAGTCAGCCGCTTCATGTATCTTAGGCGGCCTCTTCCCCTCGCTAACATCTCATAGCATCTTGTACAATTTGGCGAGCATCGGAATCCCCAGGTTGACCTTCCCCCCAGTGGACAACATGGATGCCATGATGTATGAGCTCGGCTGCACCCCCATGTTGGTATACTTCCCTGGTTGAATTCATCCACAGATAAGGGCCACGATGAACGCCTCCAGTCTCACTATCGAATGCTGCTCAGTATTGACACTGAAACCCCAGGTCTTCCACAGGCTGTCCTCCAAAATCCACCAGTACGAATGCTCTTTAATCTGGGCCCCCATTGGCCAAGTGTGAGGACACTCCAGAAACTGTCAATTCCCCGGGAAGTTCAAAATCATTTTGAAACAATACGTGAAGAGGACGTCCCTCACCACCTCCATATCCTTCGCAGGAACAAGATCCATCAATGACATCGCTAGCGGGGAATTTTCTCTGAATCCTCCCACACCCTAATGATGGGGAGGAACTCATCGTACATAGCACCCAATATCGGGACTCCTGAAATATGGTGGACATCCCACAGACTTATGATGTCCTCCCCGTGGTGAAAGTGGAAGGTGTTGGTCCTAGATGACCATCTACTCAGCAGCTCTGGAATCAGTGGTTTTGGTTGATATATGTGGAATTGAGAGGCACAAGCTGCCTCGTACACACCCACTCTTCTCATCTCAACTCCAAACTCTTCACGCGAGCCCCCTACCTAGTAGGCCCATGCCCAATCGTCTGTGAAGTTTCCACTCTGGCGTAGGTCCCACTCCTTGGACCACCCCTTCTTCGAATCCCTCAGAGCGGCCTTCATTATTGTATGGGAAAGAGTGGGAGACGTCTCCAGCTGCACTAATTTCCCATTGATGTTTTTCATGTGGTTGTACAGGTAGTCATCAATGATGGGTGGGAAGTCCTCCTATGCGTGGCCATCGGCTACCCTGAACCATTGGTGCTGGAACGAAGTGATTATAAACCAGAAATCTGATTTTTATCTACTCTCCCTTGGGATGAAGACGTCATCCCTCAGCCCGAATCCATACAAGGGCAGCCTTCTACATGACAGATAGTTCTTTTAGCTCTCTGTTAGTAGCTTCGTTAGTGAACTATAGTCCGAGTGGATGCGAACCACCTCTCCTAGACCAAGACAATTCTCCATCTCATCCCTCCAGGCGGCATCTGCAATCAACCCCTGAACATCTTCATTGTAACACCCCGATCTTCCACAATACGCTTCGTTTTCAATAATGCAATAGCTTGCATAGTATGCAAGTTCGAGATTCTAGCACACCACGACCAATCAAAATAGCCATTATAAATAGTAATAATGACCTTTTCAAATTATATATATTTTATATTTCAAAATTGACTTAATTTTTGGATTCAGAATATCTAAATTAGCCTGTTTTGAATTTTTGGTATTTTTCTGAGGAATTTCATTTTTTTATGAATAGTGAATAATACTTAAAAACAAATTTTTTAATAAAAATATTTTATAGTAATAAATTATACAATTCCAAGGATCTAAAGTGCAATTAGAATATATTTTTACCATTTTATCCAATTTTGGTCATTATAATTAATTTCATTTTGAAATTGGTGATAAATAATTATCAATATTTTGATATATATTGTTTCTTAAAAACACGCTATTTGTTTTAACAACCGGGATTAATTATAAAATTAATTAATGCAACTTATATTTTTTTAATTTTGTAAAATAGACATAATTTTTTAATTCGGAATATCTATTATAGCTTAGGGTGAAATTTTGGCATTGTTCTGAAAAACTTCAATTTTTGATGAATAGTGAAACCACTAAGTGGTAGTTAAAAAACTAATTTTTCATTTAAATGAAACAACACCACATCTGTTATTTTATTTTCAAAATTCTGACATACATAGTTGTCAATAGGATGTAAAATTATATTCAATGGGATTAAAATAATTTTTTGGTGAATAGTAACTTTTATGTTTAATTAATCGCGATTAAAGGTAATTAGTGAAATTTAAGGTAAAAATTATATTATAAAAATAATAAAATACCCTTAAACTTATCATACCCTTATTGTATGAGTCATGGAATACCAATACAATCCATGGGTCAACTTGGGGACCCCATGTAGCCACTTGGGTAAGAAAATGACATTAAAAACTTTTTATTTGACGTTAAAATAAAATTGTCACAAACATGTGTTCTTTTAATAAAACAACTATTAAATGGGGTTATATAAGTTATCATTTCGACTATAAATATTCATTGGAATGATAAAATGATTTCCTACATCATTATATTTCATTTATAATTTTTAGACATTAAATAATATAAAATTTTTATGACATCATGTTGATGCAGCGATTACCTCATTAATTAACAATTTAAATAAAATGAAAAGATAATGTAAAATATAAGACTTACACTTGTGAAAACCCTATTTTATGAGTATATTTAGAACCCTTATCACCTTATCCTTGAAATATATATGTGTGGGACCTTTAAAATATGAAACACATTATATAATAAAATAACATTTAATGACCTTCCAAGAGTGCCCCTCCTCTCCTCTTATAAAAGGACCCCACCACTAACACCTTATTCAAACTATCCAAGTTTTTTGGCTCAGCCATCATCTGCCAAAATACTCTCCCAACTTCCCAATATAACTCCTATAAGCCTCACATTGGGCAGAAGTCTTCCCAAGGAAGCCTTTGTCTCAAATCAAAATAGAGTTACGTGATTTTAAGGTAATGTCTTCTCTTCTGTTATTTTGTATTATTTTTCTTCTCCAACCCCATAAACTATTTTTCTTAATTTTTTTTGTAACGAAAACAGTATCTACAATATAATATGATGCCGTTATGATAATTATTTTATTTACACTTACACACACCTCCGTCTAATGGTTAAAGAACATACTGTTTCTGTGGGTGGTGAAATACTACCTCCCGAAACAATGATTGTTCAATATTATTTTAACACCTCTAATGGTGCCCATTATGATAAAAATATTTATATATATGATATATATTATGTTTAGTTTTTCATTATGCTTCTCTATTTCTCGTTTATGGCATAACTTTATGATTTCCATTATGGATAAATGCGATAATTTCATTTTAGGAAGTGCGGACTACTGCCCCCTCAAAGTGATTTGAATCATTAATGCCATATGTGGTATGTATAAAGGATGGAGTAAATGATATTATACAAGAATTATAATATAACGTTATATAATTATACTTTAATTCAATTAAATAGGAAATAGAAATGAAAGTAGCGTTCATGCGTATGTACGGCTTACCATCTCCATGAACGGTGCATTTCATTTCTTACCTCTAAATGTTACGTAATATTATGAATGAATGTATATAAAAGATATGTATGATATATATGATATCTAAATCATGAATATAATCTGGATATAATGGTTATTTTACCACATGAACAACTTGTAATTATAAGAAGTTTATTTTTGACTCAAGTACCAAAGATAGACAAAACGACCGTTATTAACATAAATAATTACATAATGTTCATAACATGGTAATAAGTGATATAGAAGGAATAATAAACTTTTAAATGGTTCTTATGAAATTATAAATTAACTCTAGTTTTTTATTCATGAGGTTAAGGAACGATCGAGTCAAGTCGGACACAAGGTAAGGGAACTTCTTAACCCAATTTCTGTTCTTTGGGTTAATCTCCTACATTCAAATTATGTCATGATATTATTATGTACTATCTTGTATTTGTACTTTATTTATGTGTACTTATAGTGAATACACATAATAGATCTATTTTATTTTAAAAAAATGATCATGGTAAGGGACTTCATCTCAATCTCCTTTCATTGAGGCATATTTTGTTTTATACACAACTTCCTTTTATATAGTGTATTAATCCCTTTGAATTTTAATTTTATTCAAAATGAATCATTTTTATACGAAGCGTTTTACTAAACGAAAAAAGGGAATGTTTTTTTCATCCTACATATGCGGCAACAATGTATTCTTCACCGCCGTGACCATTATCTGAGTTTCGGCTTCCTCTACAAGCCATAACATTTTTTTAAATGAAAAATAATTACAAAGCATTTATTTTCATTTATATTGATATTGAAAATGGTTTTGAATGTAATTTTTTTATATCAATGTGTTGTATTGATATCTTGTGATTGAAATGTGGAAATGTTATGTTTCCTTTATGCATGTTTTATGAGATATGATTATGTTATGGATTATGATATGTTTAAACCTGTTCATGTGAGAAATGAATTGGACTTAATAAGTGATGGGTGGAGCCCGCTATAGCTCCTCGTTGCATCGGCAGGTCTCATGAGACAAACTAGTGTCTTGGCACGAGGCCTTGACAAAGTCATATTTGTAGTCTTTGCACGAGGCCATGGGTACGTGGTTATGATAGTCTTGCATTATGCATTCCGTCATTATGAAAGTTGTTATTGATATTTCATGTGATTATTCGACTAGTAGAATATCCATGTGAATAAGTAAATGGAATTATTTCATTTTATTTTTTCCATTTTATATTGAAGTTCAAGTTTAAAATGCTTTTTTTTTATTTATACATTGACTTAAATGTTATTGTTTATTTCTGAAAGCTTCTTCAATATTGTTATCCTTACTGAGCATCTGAGCCCACCCCTTTCAATGTTTTAATTTTTCCAGGATGTGAAGAAGTATATTATTAATGACTCGCAAGGATATTATGAGGGGATATGATGACAAGATGTTCTTGTAGTTTTGTTTTACTTTATGATATAATGTAAGACTTATTAATGTAACTAGTGTTTCCAAGGCTACTAAACTAATCAGTCTTTCGAGACATGATCTTTTTTGATCATACCAATATTACGCAATAATGCACCGACTCTGGGTAACTGGGGTCGGGGCATTACAGTTGGTATCAGAGGCAGTTTAGTACTAACCTTGGAAGCTAGATTTAGATAAACTCTGATTAGAGAACATATCCATAAGATATAATTTGAAGATTAGTATAGAAAAACTTCCAAGAATTTTGGTATTATAGAGATTTTGTGAGTTTTCCGAGAAATACATCCCTGTCTAGATACGAGCAGGTAGAGGTGGTTCTAGCACAGATGTATCTAGGGGTAAAACCGAAAAACACC
The DNA here is from genome assembly GCA_963277665.1 of Viscum album. NCBI lineage: Eukaryota > Viridiplantae > Streptophyta > Magnoliopsida > Santalales > Viscaceae > Viscum > Viscum album. The sequence goes on along the minus strand of OY728121.1, from coordinate 1,002,083,749 downwards.
TCTTTGAGCTAGACTCAAATTGGCACTCGTGCACGACAACGGGCCTTGCTGCACTCTTTATTACGACACTCTAATGGGATATGCTTAGGATAATTCTCATTTTTTTTACAAACCACTATATAGTGTTATGAGTAAATACTTCCTCAAAGAAATTTTTTTTGTGATTATGGATTATATCCATAAATAGATAAATTTATTTTATGTTTTTTGCAAGTTTGGAATTATTTATTTTTGATTTATAAACTAAAATAGTTTATGACATTATTTAGAAATGGAGCCTAGTGGGAGGAATGGAAACCATATCAATGCACACACTCCATGTAGGGATTTCTCTCATTCTCAAGATAATTATAGTGGATATGGAGATACAAATGGTGGTGACCAACTTATCACCATACTAGGACAACTCACTTAGGTTATGAATAATAACCTTACTCGTGTGGAGTACCCTGACCTGCAACGTGGAGGATCAATGTTATACCACTTCATGAGGAAAGAACCACCAACATTTATTGGGTGTACAAATCCATTAGTATCTGAGAAATGGATAAAAACCTTAGTGAAAATATTCCACGCCTTGGGGAGTAGCGAAAGGCAGAAGGTTTTCATGGCAGTTTACTGCCTCACTGGAGATGTCGATCAATGGTGGTCGCTGATTCAAAACACAAAGGAAGATGAAGAAGTATCAAGTATGGAATGGAGGTAGTTTAAAGAAATTTTCTTAGAAAAATAATTTCCACATGACCATCGAGCAGATAAGGAAAGGCAATTTTTTAGTCTGAGGCTAAAGGAGGATTAGAATGTCGCAAAGTATGAGGCTAACATTACAAGGTCAGAAAGATATTATGCATATTATATAAGTAAACCAAGAAGTAAGACTTATCGTTTCTTTTATGGGTTAAAACCGTTTCTCCATCGAGCATTATTATCACAATCCTTCTCGTCAATACGAATATATTGTCTCGTGTGCTATCAAGATGAAAAAGGAATTCTCTAAATCTTATGACAATAATGTTAAGCAAGAAAATAAGAGAACGGTGAAACAAGAGATAGATAACGGGAAAAAAGAATGAAGGATCTTCTATTATGTGATAATTGTGGGAAGAATCACCCCGATACTTGCCTAAAAGGAATGGGAGTTTGTTATTCATGTGGGGAAAAAGGTCACCAGTCTTGTGATTGCATAGGAAAGAAAGAGGATATCAATATTGAATGATTCAATTGTAGTGAAATGGGGAATTATGCAAATGAATGTCCTAAGTGTCAGAGAACCATACCTCAGAAAAGGCCAAGGGATAAAGGACAGTCTAATGATGTTACTACTGTTGACGTGAAATAATTAATGTATTGGTGCTTTTGGACTCAAGGATTATATTCTGGTTATAAGAATAATGTGATATATATAAGGATTATATAGATGTACTTGTTGTATTCATTAAGGTTTTAATATGATGAAGGTAATCACATTTTTGTATGTGATAATAAGAGAAACTTTACATTGTTAGAGGAATCTGATGATACGATTGATTTTGGAAATTAGAGACCTTTTAGAGAATGTCTGGACAAAGGTATTTTGGACAACTATAAATGTTGGAATGGATTAAGTTTAACATTGGATAGTATTGTATAAGGTTAAAAAATTTATGAAGATTATTTTTGGAATATTATAATACTATAGTTTTAGGAAAAGGCCATCCCGCAGGTTAGGGGATAACCTCTCACATTGAACAAAACTGCAGGAATCAAACCCACAACCATAGTGTGACGGGCCTTTATTACCTACCACTAGCCTACAGGAAGTTCCTGGTTATTACAAAATAGTTTTCCTAATCTAAATGGTATGTGTTAATATTTGGATCCTTATACAATTATGATAAATAGAATATTTTGAGTTCTATTAACTTTTGGAGTGAATGATGGGTTTGTGTTAAAAATTTATTAAAGAATGAAAGTATACATGACAAGTAAGTATATTTCCTTACATTCTTAGTAAATATCCTAAATAAATTCCTCAACTTTATGAAAGGTAACTTAAAACAAATAAATGTTGTCAGTTAACTTTTCTAATTGGGGAATCAATGACCATTTAACCAATAAAAAGTATGTGATTTTCATATAATTAAATTTCTCCTAATCATGTTTTATACTACTCTCCAGCAGACCTTGATGGATTTTTTTCCTCCAAATTTATATTTTCATAGAATCCTAGTATGGGCTATCTCGGGTGACCTTTGTACATCTCTTTCATTCTTTTAAAGTTATATTTTTATTAACCCTATTTCCGATGGGGGTTTCCTACAAAGGTATTTTCTATTTACAACCTTTTATTTTTAAAGAAAAATTTCAAATTGCGAGTACGCAATTTATTGGAGGGTGGGAGAATGTAACACACCGAGCTTCCACGATACACTTCTCTTTCAATAACGCAACAGCTTTCATTGTACGCAAGTTCGAGATTATAACACACCGCGACCAATAAAAATAGCCATTATGAATATTAATACCCACTTTTTGAAATTATATATATTTTATATTTCAAAATGGACTTAATTTTTGGATTTGGAATATCGAAATTAGCCTATGTTGAATTTTTTGTATTTTTCTGAGAACTTCCAATTTTTTATGAATACTGAAAAATACTTAAAAACAATTTTTTTATTCAAAATAAATTATAGTCATAAATTATACAATTGAGTGGTTCTAAAGTTAAATTAGAATATATTTTTACCATTTTATCCAATGGTGGTCATTAGAATTAATTTCATTTTGAAATTGGATATAAACAATTGCCAATCCTTTGATATATATTGTTTCTTAAAAACACTCTATTTGTTGTGACAACGGGAATTAATTATAAAATTAATTAATGCGACTTATATGTCTAGAATTTTTTAAAATAGTTATCATTTTAAAATATTTATCATTTTTTAAAATAGTTATCATTCTGGAATTCGCTATATTTTGTTTTTTGGCATTGTTCTGAAAAACTTCAATTTTTGATGAATAGTGAAACCACTAAGTGGTAGTTAAAAAACTGATTTTTCAATTAAATGAAACATTACCACTTCAGTGATTTGATTTTCCTAAATCCGACATACATAGTTGTCATTAGTAAGTAAAATGTGGTTCAATTTGATTAAAATAATTTTTTGGTTAATAGTAAATTTAAAGTTTAATTAATCGCGATTAAAGGTAATTAGTGAAAGTTAAGGTAAAAATGATATTATAAAAATATTAAAATACACTTACACGTGTCCTACCCTTAGTGGATGAGTCATGGACGACCAAGACAGTCCATGGGTCAACTTGGGGACCCCATGGATCCAAATGGGTAAGAAAATGACTTTAATAACTTTTTATTTAAAGTAAAAATAAAATTGTCACAAACATGTGTTGTTTTACTAATGCAATTATTACATGAAGATATATAAGCTAAAATTTCGACTATAAATATTAATTGGAAATATAAAAATATTTCCAACATCATGATATTTTTTTTATAATTTTTATACATTATATAAATTAATTTTTTTATGACACCATGATGATGCGACGATTACCTCATTAATTAACAATTTAAATAAAATGAAAAGATAATGTAAAATCAAAGCCTTACACTTGTCCAAAAACTATTTTATGAGTATATTTCGAACCCTTATCACCTTATCCATTAAATATATAAGTGTGGGACCATTAAAATCCGAAAATCCATATATAATAAAGTAACATTTCATGACTTTCCAAGAGTGCCCCTCGTCTCCTCTTATAAAAGGCTCCCACCACTTCCACCTTATTAACACCTTCAAATCCATTTGAAATGGCCAAACTCTGCTCAAATACTCTCAAAACTTCCCTCTGTAACACCTAGAAGCCTCACTTTGGGCATAAGTCTTCCCAAATAATCCTTCGGATCAAATCAAAAAAGAGTTACCTGAGTTTAAGGTAATGTCTTCTCTTATGTTTATTTGATTTATTTTTCTTCTCCAACCCCTGAAACTCATTTTATTAATTTATTTTGTAACAACAACAGTATATAAAATATTATAGGATGTATTTATGATAATTATTTTATTTAAACTTACACACACCTCCGTCTTATGGTTAAAGAACATACTGTTTCTGTGGGTGGCGAAATACTGCCTCACGAAATGATGATTGTTTAATATTCTTTTATAACCTCTAATGGTGGCCATTAGGATGAAAATATTTCTATATATGATATATATTATGTTTATGTTTTCCTTATGCTTCTTTATTTCTCATTTATGGAATACCTTTATGATTTCCATTATGCATAAACGCGATAATTTCATTTTAGGAAGTGCGGAGTACCACCCCCTCAAAGTGATTTGAATCATTAATGCCATATGTGGGATGTATAAAAGATGGAGTAAATGATATTATACATGATATTATACTGTAATTATAGTATAACGTTATATAATTATAATTTGATTCCATTAAATATGAAATAGAAATGAAAATATCATTCATGCGTACTTATGGCTTACCGTCTCCATGAACAGTGCATTTCATTTCATACCTCTAAATGATATGTAATATTATGAATGAATTTATATACTGGATATATATGATATATATGTTATCTACATAATGAATATAATTTTGTATATAATGGATATTTTACAACATGAACAACTTGCAGTTATAAGAAGTTTATTTTTGACTCAAGTACCAAAGATCGACAAAACGACCATTATTAACATAAATAATTACATAATGGCCATAACATTGTAATAAGTGATATAAAAGGAATAATAATATTTAAAAAGTTTCTTAAAAAATTATAAATTAACTCTAGTTTTTTATTTGGGAGGTTAAAGAATGATCGAGTCAAGTCGGACACGATGTAAGGGATCTTCTTAACCAAATTTCCGTTCTTTGGGTTAATCACCTAGTTTAAAATTATGTCATGATATTATTATGTACTATATTGTATTTTTAAATTATTTATGTGTAATTATAGTGAATAAACATAATATAACTACTTTATTTAAAAAAATGATCTTGGTAAGGGACTTCGTCACAATCTTCTTTCATTGAGGCATATTTTGTCTTATACACAACTTCCTTTTATACGGTGTATAAAACCTTTTGACTTTTAATTTTATTAAAAATGAATCTTTTTTATATGAAGCATTTTACTAAATGACAAAAGGGGATGTTTTTTTGTCATACGTATGTGGTGACAATGACTTCTCCGTTGCTGTGACCATTATCTGAGTTTCGGCTTACTCTATAAGCCATAACATTTTTTTAAATGAAAAATATTTACAATGTTTTAATTATCATTTATTTTGGTATTGAAAATGGTTTTCAAAGTGTTTTTTATATAAATGTGTTGTATTGATATCTTGTGATTGAAATTTGGAAAGGTTATGTTTCCTTTATCCATGATTTATAAAATATGATTATGTTATGGATTATGATATGTTTAAACCTGTTCATATGAGGAATGAATTGGACATAACAAGTGACGGGTGGAGCCTACTATAGCTCCTCTATGCATCAGTAGGTCTCAAGAGAAAAACTAGTGTCTTGGCACGAGGCCTTGAAAAAATATTATTTCTAGTCTTGGCATGAGGCCTTGGCTACATGGTTTCGATAGTCTGGCATTATGAATTCCATCATTATGAAAGTGGTTATTGATATTGGAAATGATTAATCAACTAGTAGAATATCTGTGTGAATAAGTAAATGGCATTATTTCATTTTCTTTTTTCCATGTCATGTTGAAGTTAAAGTTTAAATGGATTTTGTTTTAGTTATACATTTCCATAAATGTTAATTTTTATTTATGAAAGCTTCCTCTATATTGTTATCCTTACTGAACATCTATGCTCACCCCTTTCAATGTTTTAATTTTTCCAGGAAGTGATGAAGTATATTATGAATGACACGCGTGAATAGTATGAGGGGATATGAAGACAAGATGTCATTGTATTGGGGTTTTAGTTTATGATGTAATGTAAAAATTATGAATGTATCTATTGTTTCCAAGGCTACTAAACTAATCGGTCTTTTGAGACATGATCTTTCGTGATCATGCCAATGTTACGCAATAGTGCACCGACTCTGGGTAACTGGGTTCGGGGCATTAAATTCATGGAGGACCATTTGGTTTTTAGAATAAAAAAAAAATTAGGTCAAATCATGAAACCTGTTCGCGGAGGTCGTTCGCAAAGACAGATCACGTATCCGGGAATCGTCTTTCAAGCGTAAGGTCGCGTAGTGCCTTCGGAGCTTCGCGACACGTCCGGAATTGCCAAGCTTCATGGCCCGCTCGTCCAACACATCTGTTGTCCACATCGCGAGTGCTCTTCGCGATCTCACTTCAAGATCAATCTCTGCGAAAGGCCGAATATTTTGGTGATTTTCACTAAGACATCAACCCTTGATCCCTTCACAGCTCGAAGTCTGAGGGGGGAATTTGTTGGCGCCAAAATTTGGCATGAAGAAGCAGCCCCAAGACGGCCCCACAGACTTCGTCGTGAATCCCCTTCGCAGAGTCCCCAGCACCACGAAGTAAGGAAGATGACTCCTCCACGAACGACTTTGACGATCGCAAGCTCACTGTGAATCATGGTGGTAGACTCCTCCGCAAACTCAAGTGATGTTTGGATACCACCACAAAGGAAGTAGGCAGACTCCTTCGCGAACGCATTTGACATTCGTGAGCCCTCCATGAAGCAAGGATGTGAACCCCTCCGCAAACGCATTTTACTTTTGTGAGCCCGCCGAAAATCAAGGAGGAAGACTCCTACACAAATGCCTTTGATGTTCATGGGCCCGCCACAATGCAAGGAGGTGGACTCCTCCGCGAGTGGCTTTGACTTTCGCGAGCCCCTTCAAAGAAACCAAACCCCTCTTCTCACCGCGTATGCTCTGTGTCACGGTACCCCATTCCTATAAATACTGGGCTCCCCCCAAGACCAACGGACAGACATTTCGACCATTCAATATACGAGCTCTCGAAGCACGAAGCACCCTTTTTCTCTGTGAATCATGAGCTATGCGAGGTACTTCTTCTTTTCAAAGTGCCTACCCCTTGTCTAGTTTCGATCCCTTATTCCGAGTGGGATGCCTTTCGTGAAGCCCACGAGACTTCGTGGAGGTAGGGGATCCCCATGGGGACATAGGTCGTCACGGAGTGTTTATGCTTCGTGAAACACCACTCATGTACACGTGAATCCGCTTGCCAAGGCAGGGTCACTATACTTCGCGAAGCACATGGATTCACAACATCTTGCTTCGCAAGGCACCTATGCTCTGTGAGGCAGTGCTCCGCGAAACTCTTTCCACTTCGCGAAGAACATCCCATTTGCACAAATGCACTATGCTAAGGCTATGGGACCCCACATCGCGAAGCACACCCCTTCGCATAGGCACGCTAACGCCTATTTCATCTTCATTTAGCCACGCTAACATGGACCCCTTAATAGAACGCTCCATAACACCCCCCAACGACTGCATTGCCGGTCCCTTTTCTTCACCATGGTGTAGCGGGTACCAGTTATATAAATCCTACGGGTTCAGAGTGAACCCACCTCGTCCGAGCTACATGACGTTAAACTGCCAAGCGCCTTCATCCTCAAAACATGATGGTAAAATATGACTAGCATGAGGTAGTACCATAATCCTTCTATCTTCTTCCATCCCCAAGGTCTAATAGGAGAGACGGACCCAATGGATTTGTCACCCTTTCACTCTCCCATCGGGATTTATCGCCACTAGGCATCCCCTTGGAGTAACCCCCATTCCAATGTCCTGTCAAGGGAATGAAGGGGATTGGAAATTCTCTTATTTATTCCCTTACAAATCCCCTCTCCCTTTGGGATTCATAAATCTCGGGCCTCCATCCTAGAGTGAGGCCCAATCTTCCTCTCCCTGGGCCACCCTGTGCATTTTCCCAACTTCATTTCCCACGAACACACCTTTCACAACGTGATCGTCAGGTCTTTACAGACTTTTTTTCTCACACCGAGCATGACTCACGTGGGATTAGAATGAACACTGACTGTGAAACCACACCTCGGTCAGCCTAGAGTGTAAGCCCCACACCCTCTTGAACTACAAGGTCTTTGATCCATGTCAAGGCATGGTACATAGGAATCCTCCCTAAGGTTCGAGCCCACCACCCAGTTGGACCCCTCATCCTTCTTCACAACGGTTCACCGACACATCGAGCACCCTTGTAGAGGCCCAAAGCATGACGTACATAGAGAGTAAATTAATCTTGCAGAATATCTAATACATAACAAAAATAGACACCAAAGGACTGAAACAGTTTAGTGTCTTTGGAAAAAAAGGAATATAAACTTCTAATGATGTTAAATGATCTTCAACATCTCCCATAATGATCTTCCCCTTTTTGTTTCCTTACCTAAAACCTTTATTTTAATCCCGAGGGAAAAGAAAAAATAAAAAGGGTGATCTCAAATTCTCAGTAAGTTTAATCATGGATAAAATAAAACAAACCATATATATTTGATCATTAAAACATGAACATAATGTTGAAACATCAAGATCTTGGGAAATGAAAGAAAACATGGCAGTACGTAAGACATAGATCGTAATGGAAAATTAATCATGATAAAATAGCATTGGAATAAAACTTATAATTGTGGAAAAACATTATGCACAGGATATGATTTCCACAGTATCCAAGGTATTGCTGCCAAGACCATCTTAGTGGACAAAGTCCCTTACTGAACAGGCTTTACATGCCATTCTTGCCTTGTATTACTGAACCAGATTATTTTCCATTTCAGCCATGTCTATCTCATGAGATATAAATCTTTACCCAATGCATTGGAGGGAGATATAGGTCCCACCCATATCATAATTAAATCATTCATACTTGTGCCACAAAATAAACATAAATGATTCATCATAACCCAAAAAAAATTGGGTTTTATAAACATCATCCCATCATCACATAATCTATATAAAACAAATGGATATCATTTCATCATAAGAAAAGTGAAACCATGTAAATCATAGAGACATTATGCTTGAAATATACACATATGAAATAATTTCATCTTAGATGGAAAATGGTTTTGATAAAAAAGTTTAAAAGAATTCTTGAATAAAATATGCTTTCTTCTTCCAAATCATTTTATTTTCACAAAATTACATGAAATTTTGAAAGAAAAGGATTTTGATTAAAATAGTCATGAAATCTTGTAGAGTAATCTTCATGAAAATAAGGCGTTATAAAACCGTAAAAATCCGTTCAAGCTGTATAAGTTAAAAAAAACATTCCTCTCGTACTTTTACCAAAAAAGTCAAAAAGTACCTCGTATGGTAAACAAAAGAAAGATTCCTTATATACCATGTAGTAAAAGTAAAAAATGGGTAAAAAGGACTTTAAACATACATGAAACCATTTTTCTAAAATAGGGACATGTAAGATAAATTTGACCGCAGTAAATACTTACGAATAAACAATCTCAGATAAAAACAAGATTGGAAAAGTTATCCCTTACCTTAGGTCTGATATGCTTCATACGTATCTGAAACTCCTATATAATGATTTAAATAATGTCATTTACTTATTAAAGAATCATATTAATTTTTATGATATCATATATGGTTCACTTATGTCTTTATATTACCTGTTCTTTTGTAAATCCATGTTAAAGCAGCTTTTTTGGTAAAATTGTTTCATTTATCATACGTGTTTCGACTTCTTGTTCTTGATATTATTACTTATATCCAGATTTTTTTAATTTCAGAATGTAAAAATGGATTTATTTATAATAAATACTCAGAATATAAATATATATGATAGATTGATAAATGGAATGAAATACACCATTCATGGAGACAGTAGGTGGTACGTACGCATTAACGCTGTTTTTGTTTTCTTATTGAATTGAATGGAATTAAATAGATGAAATACATATATATATATAAATAAATCAAGTAGAATTAATATGTCATATATTTCATTATTATTCATTATATAGTCTTTTTAATCATTCATGAATGGATAACATGAAGAATGAATCTTATCGCGTTCGGGGAGACGGTAGCCCGTGCGTACACACGAGCGATGATATCATTCCCATGATCATAGAATTGTATTGAAGTGTATGTATACAATTTCATAATCAATATCACATTAAAATAATCATATATAGTTATTATTTACACCATAATACCCATACATGTATGGTGGAGGTGGAAAACAGATTACACTACAGCATGGAGACGATATTCCGTACATACGCACGCGCAGTGATTTCGTTTTCCATAGGATGGATAGAAGGTGGAATAAGGTTGTTTCATATTTATAATAACATATCTGTATATTAGTGATATTTATGTTATTACATCATAATGATCAACTAAATAAGAGGAAGTAGAAGAAGAAATAAATTTGAATGAATCAGTAACAGATATTACCACTTCTTTGACACGCCTCTTTGAAACCTCCACTTAGGGCACTAAAATTGGTCTTTGAAGAAGACCAGGACCTCTAGAATATTTCTAGGGAAGTTGAGAAGGAAAATGGGTAGGCGTTAGCCGATCATGAAGGCTTAATGTTGTGGAAAGAGGAAAGGGAGGAGGTGCCCTTTTATAAGGGAGGAGAGGGGAACCTTTGGAATCCTCAAAAATAATAGTTTAATATAAATTCATATCCCACATAACAACCTCAAAAAATGACTCAATTTGAATATTAGATGATATGGGGTTGTAATATTATCAACCAATAAAATTTATATATGTTTTGAGCTTATTTTAATCTTTTTCAATTTGATTTATCCTTATTTAATCTATTTAATTTTATTTGTGGTAATAAAATAATAAATAATAAATGGTTATAAATAATAGCTTATAGGTTGTTAATTTTCCATAATTGGATACTTTATGACATTTTAGACTATATAAATTTAAATTTATAATTTTTAAATAATTTTTTTAATTTTAAACAATTTAAAAATATGTTATTTTTATAAAATAACAATAGTTTCAATTTTGACAATATTCATTTATTTGAATTTATATAAAATTGAAACAGAGGATATATTGGAACTAAAATATTTAATAGCTTCCTCACATGTCATATTAATCTAGAAAATTTGTGCAGAACATTAAATTGGTAATATAATATTTATTTTACCATTTTGCAAAACCATTTATTTGATACTTCTTTTAATAAAATAATTTCTACAACATTTTTGCATAATTATTAAATATACTTATTTTGTGCATAAAAATCAAAATTAAAATACTAGAATGAAGATAAATATTATAGATTTTATATGAGTAATTGTAGTCGGATTTAGATTCTATAAAACCTAGCTTTTTAAATGGTATATTTATTAAATTATGAAGGTGTCAACTTTGACATCTTTTAAAATAAAATAATATAAGTGGCATAATCACTTCTATAAGACTCCAAACGGTCCTATATTCGGTAATTGGATGCTTATGTTGTATATATACACTACCAATAAGTACTGGTCAGGTTTTTGTGCCTTTTAATGGGTATTAGTATTTCAATAAAAACTATATTACGTATTTTTCCCTAAATAAATAATTTCTGCATCATTAATGTATAAGCTATTAAGGTAATTAAATATCTCATAAAAATTATAAATAAATTACCATGATAAATAAAAAAAAATTATCTTTAATATGAGTATTTATAACCAAATTTATATTTTGTATAAACATATATTAAAAATAAATTAATTTTTAAGGTTGAGGGAGACACATTTCACTTTCCATTAAATAAAATAAACTAAAGGTCTTAATCACCCTCATGTGGGTTCCAATGGATTAATTTTCAACCCAAATATGCCTTAGATAGAGATATAAGCATTTAATTTTATTATGACAAGTGTTATGGTAATTTTATAATATTATATTTACCTTCAATTACCCGATTTACCTTTTACTATGATAAATAAAATTTACCGTAGTTACTATTCATAATGCCCAAAAATAAAATGTATCCTATTAACATAATTTGGATCCACTGATTCCAAATATAAAATCAATTTTTCTAAATTAAATACACAAAAGTTGAAGAAATTAATTTAATATTAATCTCGTTTTTAAGAAAACGAGTTTTCAAAGGTAAAACATTGCAATAGATTGAAACGATTTTACCTATGCATTTTATGTACAATAAATTCTAATGACATACATTATATTAAATGGTAGATATATATTCTATTTATACTTTAAAATCATTAAATATTATAATTTAACTATATAAATTATTACGATGAAAAAAGTTGTTTTTAATTATAATATAGCGTGTTTTTACTATTCATTAAAATATCAATGTTATCAGAAAAATATCAAAACATTATCCAATGTAAATTTTTATATGTTGATTCAAAAGAAGAAGTTTACTTTGAAAAATTTAACTTATAAACTTTTAAAAAATTATATTTAAAATGGGTGCGCCATCAAAAGGTCGAAAAACAACATTTTTTGAAAAATACTTATTTTACCTGAAAAAATTATTTTGTTCTCATAACATGTTCTAGAAAATGTCTAAGATGAATTATAATGTCATAAAATTCAAATTTTATTTACAAATAATCATAATGGCTAGTTTATAATGATATTATAACCATATATCATTGTTAGTGAAACCTGATATTGCGTAAAACACAAGCTATCGAGGAAGGTTGTGATTGCGTGTAATGGAAGCCAACTCCGGGTTGCGTGTAGTGATAGACTCCTTCGTTGTTGTGTATAACAAAATAATACAATATTTAATTTATACATTGAATATATATATATATATATATATACACTCAATGTTGCGTAGAATAATTACTATCAAACAAACATGAAATTGTGTATAGCATTATCCAAATTTAGTGTTGTGTATTCTGCAAGGAAATGCAGTGTAGCGTATAACACCAGATAACCTTGGTGTAGAAAACAACATAAGATATGAAAGAAATTAAAAAGAATATATCTTATAAATTATTGGGATGTTACATTCTTCCCCCCTTAAAATGAATTTCTCCCTCGAAATACGCCAGGGTTATAAATCATTTACTATTCATAGAAACCCACATCGTAAAAAGGAATACTAAAACGTAATTTTAAAAACTAAAGTATGAAATGTTACAATTACCCAAAGTAACTCATCACATGGCTCCCATATAGGAAAAAATAGGTGAAAATATAGATATGGAAGAAAAATTTAACCGTCATGTTCTCATGGATAGTGGTAGAGAACATGGCTAAGAAAAAGCCAATAATCACAAAGCCATAAATTTGTGGTGTTCTAAGGTACCATCTGATTCATCAGATATGAGGGCACTAGGACAACATTTTTGGTTTTCAAGATCATTTCCCTAATGTTGAACAATTTTTTAATAAAAATAAATACTTACTTGGTTTCGGTACAATCTCACCATTTATCATTCCTTGAACAATTTCCACATCATCTCTTAATGAAATGAAGTTGAATTTGCCATTCGTGAAGTGTTATCAGATCATGTGATAGAATGATGAGTCATTCCATCTATTTCAAACAAAATTTTAGAAAAAGTTATCAAATATACATAAGTCTATCTATGGTGTGGTTAAACGTATATGATTCAAAAAATGGAGTTATACTTCATCTATCATACCACTTAATAAAAGAAAACTACTTTCTACTAACAATGGACTTCCTGTAGGCCACTGGTAGGTGATATAGTCCTGTCGTTGTTCGGTTGTGGGTTCTATTCCAGCAACCTTGTCCGACGTGACGGGTTGTCTCACTTCCTGTAGGTTGTCCTTTTTCTAAAACTACATTATTATAATATCCCATCAATAGTATTGAAAACAATTATCTAGCCATATACAATACTAATTTATGTCCCACATAAGCCATTCAAATATTTAGGCTTATCAAAAATACTTATGTCTAAGCTCATAGTATAAAGAAAAAAATTACTAGAAATTTCATCTACCGAGCATGTGAATACCATAATTTATCCCCCATATATCATAATATATATCTTGTTGGTCACATTCCAAACATGTGAATACCTTAATCATGTATTCTATTGATAAATTAACATCCATTAAACCTTTGTGAAAACATGAATGCTGTCAAAAGGTAACTCTTTCCACATACCAAAATTCCAAATTTTCGATATACACAACCCATGATATCACTTTGTCCTTATATCAGTCATGATCTCATGAATACTGTAATACATATAATTTTCCCCTCATCCCTTCATAATGCGTATATCATCTACTTTCCAAAAATATTCGAATATCCTTTCATGGTTACTGGTACCATTCAACATATACTATCAAATACTTAGGAAAACGAATATTGTGACAATCCTTAGATGTGTCTTTATTCAGTAGTACCATTACCTAGACAACATAACTATTGATAAACATAAATCATTCCATTACCTTCTTAAACCATTGACCGGGCTTCATCATTGTATTCCTCAACACTTCTTTCATCTCATATACCATTTTTTGTCTCTTCATAACCATCAACATAAATACTACCCATATGATAGTGCTAGTTCTCTTTATGAAATTCTCCCTTAGGGCATTCGTTTTCATAATTCCCATACATTTTACTTTTAAAACATTAAACCATTGTTGATGTCTTAGATAAACCATTATCCTTGTCCATGGTGTTAACTGATCCTTTTCCTTTGCAATTACTGGCTTTGTGTCCACCTTTTCCACACCCAAAGCATATTCCGGTTCTTTTGAAACATTCCCCTTGATGCCTCTTACCACATTACTTACATGAGGGAAATTGAACTTTCTTTCCTCTATGATGATCATGAAACTCCATATTTTTTTATTAGATGAGTCAGGAATCTTACCAATATTGAGATTATTGATAATATTATGAGATTTATTATTAGACATAAAATGATGATTCACCTTCCAAATTCCATTTCATTTGGTATCTCATGAATAATATCATTCCATTGTCCATCATCTCATCCATTACTATGAATCCTCCTGTTTCCAACCATTTTCTAAAACCCAAAAAGAATAGTGTGAGAGAAAATAATCATGCTAGGAAAACAGCATAATAAAGAGGTAGTACCATAAATATCTAATATATTAGGTTTAATTCTAATATGGTTTCTGTAATTCTAGGACTATAACCTATACTTATACTTAACCTTAGGGGAATCCCTAGACATACCATAGAAATATATCAAGGGATCTCACTAAAGTTTTTGCATCCTAGTTTCCAAAGTGTAACTAAACCTATCCTCTGATACCAATTGTAGAGACCTAAAGCTTGATGTAGATAGACATTACATTACTCTTGTGGAATATCTAATACATAAAAAAAATAGACACCAAAGGACCATAATAGTTTAGTGTCTTTGGAAACATGGAAAATAAACTTCTAATCATGTTGAAAGATCTTCAACATCTCCCATTAAGATCTTCCCATTTTTGTTTCCTCACCTAAATCCTTTATTTTAATACTGGGTGAAATGAAAACAGAAAAAGGGGGAGCTCAAATGCTCAGTAAGGGTAAGAATGGAGAAAATAAAACAAACCATATATATTTGAACTTAAAAACATGAACATAATGTTTAAACATCAAGATCTTGGGAAATGACATAAAACATGGCAGAACGTAAGGCGTAAATCATAAAAGAACATATATCATGATAAAATAGCATGGGAATAAAACTTTTAATTGTGTAAAAACAATAATAACATGATTTGATTTCCATAGTAGCCATGGAATTGCTGCCAAGACCATTATAGTGGACAAAGTCCCTTACTAAACCAGGTTTACATGTCGTTCTAGCCCTTTATTACTGAACCATATTTATATACCATTTCAGCCATGTCTATCTCATGAGATATAAATCTTTAACCAATGCATTGGTGGGAGATATAGTTCCCACCCATCTCATAATGAAATCATTCTTACTTGTTCCACAAAATAAACATAAACCTTTCATCATAACCCAAAGAATAAAATGGGTTTCATAAAAATCATCCCATCATCACATAATCTATATAAAACAAATGGATATAATTTCATCATAAGAAATTTGAAACCATGTAAACCATAGAGACATTATACATGAATCATACAAATATGAAATAATGTTATCTTCGATGGAAAATGGCTTTGATAAAACACATGAAATGAATTCTTGAGGAAAATATCCATTCTTCTTCAAAATCATTTTTTTTTCACAAAATTCCATGGAATTTTAAAAGAAATGGATTTTGTTTAAAATAGTCATGAAATTTTGTAGATTATTCTTCATGAAAATAAGGTGTTATAAAACAGTAAAAATCTATTCATGCCGTATATCATAAAAAACATTATTCTCGAACTTTTACCAAAAAGTAAAAAAGTTCCTTGTATGGTAAACAAAAGAAAGATTCCTTACATACTATGTAGTAAAAGTAAAAAATGGGTAAAAAGGACGTTAAACATACAAGAGACCATTTTTAGAAATCATGGATATGGATTATAAATATAACCCCAGTAAATACTTACGAATAAACAATCTCTGATAAAAACGAGATTGGAAATGTTATCCCTTACCTTAGGTCTGATATGCATCTTACGTATCATAACCTCCTGTATAATGATTTAAACAATTTCATTGACTTATTACAGAATCATATTCATTTTTATGATATCATATATGGTTCACTTATGACTTTATATTACCCGTTCTTTTGTAAATCCATGTTAATGCAGCGTTTTAGGTAAAATCATTTCAATTATCGTACGTGTTTGAACTTGTTCTTCTTGATATTATTACTTATATCCTAATTTAATTAATTTATTAATGTAAAAAAAGATTTATATATAATAAATATTCATCATATACATATATATGATAGATTGATAAATGGAATGAAATACACCGTTCATGGAGACGGTAGGCCGTACGTACGCATGAACGTTGTTTTCATTTCCTTATTGAATTGAATGGAATTAAATATATGACATAAATATATATATACATAATCCTAGTAGAATTATTATGTCATATATTTCATTATTATTTATTATATGTACTTTATAATAATTCATTAAGGTTTAACATGATGAATGAATCGTATCGCGTTCGTGGAGACAGTAGTCTGTACGTACACACGAGTGATGATATCGTTCCCATGATCATGGAATTGTATTGAAGTGTATATATACGATTTAAGAATTAATATCACTTTAAAATAATCACATATATTTATTCTTTACACAATTATATTCATCTAATTAAGGTGGTGGTGGAAAATAGATTACACCACGGCGTGGAGACGGTATTACGTACGTACGCACGCACGGTGATTTCGTTTTCCGTAGGATTGATATAAGGTGGAATAGGGTTCTTCCATATTGATATTAACATATCAGTATATGATTGATACTGATGTTTTTAATTCATAATTAAACAACTAAATAAGAGGATGTAGAGGAAGAAATAAATTTGGAAGAATCGGTAATGGATATTACCTCTTCTTCGACACGCCTCTTTGAAACCTCCTCTTATGGCACTAAAATTGGACAATGGGGAAGACCAGGACCTCTAGAATATTTCTAGGGAAGTTGAGAAGGGATATGGGAAGGTCTTGGCTGGGTTTGAAGGCTCAATTTTTTTAATGATGAGAGGGAGGAGGTTTCCTTTTATAAAGGAGGAGAGGGGCACCTTTGGAATCCTCAAACATATTAGTTTAATATAAATTCAAACCCCACGTAAACCAACCATGAATGACTCACATTGAAGACTATATGAGATAGGGTTGTAATATTTTCAACCAAAAATATTCAGACATGTTTTGAGCTTATTTTAAACATTATCATTTTGATTTATCCTTATTTCATTTATTTCAATTTATTTGTGGAAATAAAATTCAAAATTTTAAATGGTTATAAATAATAACTTATGTGTTGTTAATTTTAAATAATTGTATACTTTATGAAACGTTAGACAATATAAATATAAATTTATAGTTTGTAAATATTTTTGTGATTTTTAATCAATTTAATAATATGTTATTTTTATAAAATAACAATAGTGTCTATTTTGACACTATTCATTTATTTGAATTTATATAAAATCCAAACAGAGGATATATTGGAACTAAAATATTTAATAGGTTCCTAACATGACATATTCATCTAGAAAATTATTTCAGCACATTAAATTGGTAATATAATATTTATTTTACTATTTGTAAAACCATTAATTTGATACTTTTTTTAATTAGATAAATTCTACAGCATTTTTTCATAATTATTAAATATACTTATTTGTTGCATAAAAATTAAAATTAAATTACTAGAATGAAGATAAATATTATAGATTTTATATGAATAATTTTAATCGGATTTAGATTCTATAAAACCCAACTTTTTAAATGTTATATTTATTAAATTATGAAGGTGATAACTTTGAAATCATTTAAAATAAAATAATATAAGGGTCAAAATCACTTTTATAAGACCCCAAACTGTCATATATTCGGTCCTTGGATGCTTATGATGTACATATACACTACCAATAAGTTTTTGTCTGGTTTTTGAGCCTTTTAATGGGTATTAGTATTTCAATAAAAACTATATTACTTATTTTTCAATAAATACATAATTTTCCATCATTAATGTATAAGCTATTAAAGTAATTAAATAAATCTTAAAAATTATAAATCAATTTCCATGATAAGTAAATCATTTTATCATTCTAATGAGTATTTATAAACTTATTTATGTATAGTATAAACTTATATTAAAAATACTTTAATTATTTAAGTTGAGTGAGACATATTTCACTTTCCTTTAAATAAAATAAACTATAGGACTTAATCACCTCCTAGTGGGTTCCAATGGATTTAATTTCGACCCAAATATGCCTTAGGTAGAAATATATTAATCTAATTATATTAAGACAAGTGTTAATGTAATTCTATAATGTTATATTTACCGTTAATTTCCCGATTTACCTTTTACTATGGTAAATAAAATTTACCGTTGTTACTATTTATAATGCCCAAAAATTATAAGTATCCTATTAACATAATTTGGACTCATTGATTCCAAATATGGAATACATTTTTCAAAATTCAATAGACAAAAGATTCAGAAATTAATTTAAAATCAATCTTGTTGTCAAGAAAACAAGTTTTAAAAGTTGAAACATTGCAAAAGATTAAAATGATTTTACCTATGAAATCAATGTAAAATCAATGATAATAACATAAATTATATTAAATGGTAAATATATATTTTATTTATACATTAAAACAATTAAATATTATAATTTAACCATATAAATTATTACGATGAAAAAAGATGTTTTTAATTAAAATATAGCGTGTTTTTACTATTCATTAAAATATGAAAGTAATCAAAAAAATATCAAAACTGTATCCAATGTACAATTTTATATCCTGATTCAAAAGAAGAAGTTTATTTTGTAAAATTTAACTTATAAACTTGTTAGAAATTATATTTAAAATGGGTTTTCATGAAAAGGCGGCAAAACTGCCTTTTTTGAAAAAGACTTATTTTAACCGAAAAATTTATTTTGTTCTCATACCATATTCTATAAAATGTCTAAGATGAATTATAAAGTCTTAAAATTCAAAATGTATTTACTAATATTCATAACGACTATTTTATAATACTATTATAATCATTTATCATTTTTTAGTAAAACCGGGTATTGCGTACAAAACACGCTATCAAGGAAGGTTGTGATTGCGTGTATTTCAAGCCAAGTCAAGGTTGCATGTAGTGCAAGAATCATTCGTTGTTGCGTATAAAAAAATAAAACCATATTTTATTTATACATTGAATATATATATATATATATATACACTCAATGTTGTGTAGAATAACTACTATCAAACAAATGTGAAATTGTGTGTAACACGATCCAAGATTAGTGCTGCGTATACTGCAAGCTAATACAGTGTTTCATATAGTGCAAGATAATCGTGGTGTAGCATACAACAGAAGATATGAATGAATTTAAAAAGAATATATCTTATAAAATCTCGGGTTGTTACAAGCCTAGAGTGTAAGCCCCACACATTTCGGAACTACGGGGACTTTGATCCAGGTCAAGGCATGGTACGTTAGAAGCCTTCACGAGGGTCAGCCCCAACACGCGGTCATTCCGACCCTCTTCACATCGGTTCACCACACCACCCCACTCAGCAGTAATATGTTGTCCCCATCATCTGATGTAAGCTATTGTCACCACCATCAACGATAAGACGTTGGCATCGACATCAACAGTAAGCCATTTCCACCACCATCAGCGGTAAGTCATTGTCAGTTCTCTTTCCACGGTAACCCGTCTTCAGATGAACTATATGAACATTGATTCCCTACCACCGAGATACGTAGAAGGCCTCCCTAAGGTTCAAGACCATCACACATGCCTCATCCTGATCTCCCCCTCGAGCCTATGTGTTTCGGGAAGATCTTGTCGCAACCTAGAGGTTCTATTTCCTCCAGATCACATCCATGAGTCTATTCTCACGAGTCGCCTCCTCGGGTGTCCCGTCATCACCACCGAACAATGTAGTCATAGATTCCATGTAATGGGTATACTTAGGAAGCCTCTTCAAGGCTCAAGAACAACACCACTATCATCCTCACGTCGGTTCCATCTCGTTATCCATCCACTTCAATAAAATCTCCACCACCCTTCCTGATTCTTACCTGGGCCGCAAAATCTCGGTAGGATCGTTCCAATCCACCTCATCACCACTCCAGGAAGTGGTCGGGCAACGAACTTTTCTCTAGGCCCGACATTGGTGTCCCCTCAAGAGGTTACACCCATCTGATCCACTTCACCCAGTTTTCTGATCAGTCTGATCTGTCTCTGTTGGATGTTAAACATGCGGTATACCCTGTGTTAAACATGGGATGCTGAGGAAAACCTCAGAGAAATGACTATGGCATATTATTCCCCACATTCAATGTGGGATCCCTCGGTCTTCCACACCCTTAAGAATCCCTATAATAAGGGGAAGAAAATCTGATGCGCCAATGTTCCAGCGCCCAGACACGCCAGCGATGCCTCAACGTGACTACTCTCCCAGCCGAAGGTTACTGCCTTGGACGGACCCCTTGGACTGTCCTGACAGAAGTAGTCTAATTAACAGGCTCCCATGAAAGTATGGAATTTGGAAGAGTTTCACGAACTACGTCTTAAATCTATAAGGGAGACCCAGACTAGGTGACTAATTTCAAGGAGGAATCCATGGAAGGAATAACTGACCTCCCATAATCCAGTTTCGATCAAGGAGAAAACGTCCCCAAACAGGGAGCAGATGCCGCCCGGCATTGGTAAGCGGGAATTCAGGGCAATAGCACAACGCCGACGTCCCCCCCCCCCTCCCCCTGAGCGAGGCGGACACGCGTTCCATGGAGAAAGCATTGGAAACAGTATCAAAATTATGGTTTGGTCCGACATGATGCATTGAAAATAATGAGAGAAAAGTTCACCATCCATATAGAAAAAACATTATAAATTCAAATATCCTGTATGAATATCCTTATAAATTAGATCCAAAATAAATGTGAAAATCCCCATGATAGATTGAATAGTCAAAATAAGATCATTATATGATTATTAATGAATTAATTCACATCTAAATTTAAAATTTAATAAAAATATTATAATTTTTCACACATGTTTAATATGTATTTTAGGTCTACTACATGGTTTTATTAATCACACCAATCATATGAATCCATATGTGTCAAGATACATTGTTATTTGATATTTCATTATTGGAACGAGGCCCATGGAATACATATATCCTATAGATAATAGAGCTGGAAGTTCTAACAAGATGAAATATGGGAACCCAAGGATAAAGAATATGGGAACCTATGGATTCAAATAAATCCATATACCCAAGGATTCAAATAAATTCATATACCCTCATGTATAATATATAGATTAGATGAGATTAATTTTGGAGAATGAAATTTCTAAAGGGTTTTAGAATGTAATTACTAAGATCTTTACATATGCAATTTTTATTTCACAATATATTTATATTTGTGTGACCACTTTAGGTATGAAATGTAGTAAAATAGACACACCCAATTTAATCAAATCAATAAAATTCATTAATTAAAAAAATTACAAATGGAGAATAAATACATCCAATAAAATTAAAAAAAAATTGGGTAAAAAAAATTTGTTAATTCAAAAATCTATAGGGTACATAGAAATATCATAGCTAAGAATGAAACTATATTGAGAAGAATATGGAAGAAACTGGAATGGATTTTTTATAAATATATTATACACCATTTTGATAAAAATTAATCCTAAAGTGTCAACTAATTGTTATTTATAGGTTTTATAAACCCAACACCTACATTGGAATAGTCATATGTCTATTAAAACCATAAAAGTACATTTAAAATAAAAATATGATCATAGAAATAGTAACTAAACAAATAGTATAGTAAAATGAATTTAAAATTATATGCAGTTTGAATAAAATAATTAAATAAAAATATTATAATTACATAATCTAAATACTTCATTCATAAAAATAAATATTATTTTAAAAATATATTATAAATAATAATTATTTCAATTTATTTTTAAAACCCATATATTTTTATTAATAATATAATTATAAATGTATTTTAATGACATTATTATTCTTAAAAACACTATTATTCATTTAGAACCAATATTATATAACATTAAAAGAATAATTACTTCATAATATTATATTAAAACAATAAATCTCATGTGATCCATAAAAATAAATTTTCCTCCAATATCCATTGTTTTTTAAAATTGTATAAATGTTATAATGAAAAAATAATTAATTGATTAGATGAGCCTTAAATAGATATAAGAAGTAAAATATATCTTTTTAAATCAAGAAACATAGTTTTAAAATCTAAAATTTAATCCTTCTAGGGGAATAATTAACATTTACCTATATCATGTTACCCAATTCATTGGAGTGATATAATAGGATCACCTTCTATAGATTTTTCATAGAAGCAACCATATATGTAAACAATTCCCATGAACCATAGCATAATAATTACACATAAAACAAACATAATGGGAAGATAACATTTCCACATTCCTATCACAATATAAAATTTAAAGATATTGACATAATAAACATCTTAAAAAACCATTTTCTATAACATAATACATTAAAAGTTTATATGTTATTTACCTTCAGTCATTATAAATGATACAACAGGTTTACGAATTCAGATATCAAATAATGCTTGCGGCGGTGGAAAGGTTGTAATGACCATATACATTAAAAAGAAACATTATTTTTTTCATTTAGTAAAATTCATCATAAAAAAATTATATTAAAATTAAATTAAAATTCGAAGGGGATTATAAACCATATAAGATAAATTTGTGTATAAATAAAAATATTATTTAATCATAGTATATTAAGACGAAATCCCTTACCTCATGTACAACTTGTCTTGTTCGTTCTAAATCACCCCGTGTAGTAAACATAAATTAAATATACATGATTCATAAGATTTTTTATGTTTAGTATTACTTTTATATAACATATTACCTTTATATAAAAATCACATAACAATTCATGTTCAAATTTGACTTTTTGCCGTTTTTCGACACTTGAGTCAAAAATGAAATTGTTATAGTTACAAATTGTCCATGTTTTCAAAATACCATTATCTCCAGAATTCTATTAATGATTAAAATATCTTATATATCCCTTATATATGTATTTAGATCCAGTATATATGTAATTAGAATAGTCCATAACATTTGTATACAATAAAATGAAATTAACCTTTCACGGAGACGGTAAGTCGTACGTACGCAAAAATGTTACATTAATTTATTTTTCATTTTTAATTCAAATAAAACTAAATGATACATATGTATATCATAATTCCCGAATAATTTATATGTTATATATGTTATGTAATTACATTAGTTCCATCCTTTATACATTCCATGTATGGAATGAATGAGTCATATCACTTTGAGTGGGCAGTAGTCCACACTTCTTCAAATGAAATTACCATATATAGAGTTATAGAAAGAATAAAGGTATGATGTAAAATAAAAATACACAATAATGGAGAAAATATATATATAATATATATAACATATAAATACAATTCCATCATAATGGACTCCATGATAGGTGGTAGGGGATAATTGAACAATCATTGTTTTGTGAGGTAGCAGTTCGCCATCCAAAAAAACAGTATGTTCTAAATCCATTGGATAGAGGTGTGTGGAAGTGTAGTTAAAATAAATTTCTTAAAAAAATCCTAGTATATTGAGGATAATGTTTTTTTATGTAATCAATGAATAATTATATAATAGGGAGTGGAGAAGATAAATAAAATAAAAAATCTTGAGAGAAGTCGTTTAATCTAAATCGGCTAACTCCAATCGATTTAAGCCAAAAAGGCTTTATTGAATTTCTTTATTCAAATGGTAAGACTTATAAAAGGAATATAAGGATGTTGGGAGATTATTTGGTCAGTTTTTGGATGATCCAATGGGGATTGAGAGGTATTAGTAAGGGTTATAGGCAGTGTCCTTTTATAAGAGGGAGGAGGGACACTTAAGGAATATATTTAATTATTATATTATTATAAATTCTATATTGATTATAAAATAAAACCAAATTCAACTATATAGAAAATGTGATGAATAATATCCTTAATAAAATATTCCCATAAAAAATATATATGTTATGAAATTATTTAATCCATATCATTATTTATTTAACCCTTTTTTACTATTAATATTTTATCAAACATTTAACACTTTGAGAATCAAAATATTTACAAAAACATGAAAAATATCCCACAATGTTTCATTAATATAATATTATATATACGATAACTATTTGGCCATAATATAAGATTTTTTTTGGATTTTTCTAATATTTATTAATATATTTTATATTATAATATATGAATTATGTCAATTTTTAAACTATTCATTTCATGACTTTTTGAAAAATCTATAACAAGTTGATTACATCAAAAAAACATCACAAATACAAAGATAACATGTATATATCATCCATAAAATTCGTGGTTTACATCAAAATAAACAAATTACATTTATTTTATTATTCACAATATCATTTATTTGATTTCTTTATTAATGATTAAAACACTAAATCATCATTGTGTCATAATTAACTTTATTTATATAATGTCTAAAAATTACAAATATAATATCATGATATAGAAAATATTTTTAAATTTCTAATTACTATTTATAGATTAATAGATCAATTATATTACCCCACATAAAAAAATTTTTAGTAGAAGATATAGGTTTATGTAATATTTTCCTTAACATTAAATTAAATGTAATTAAATGTCACATTCACAAACAAGTGGCTCCATGGGGTCCTAAAATAGACCCATGTATTTCCATGTTTCGATATACCTGATACAATAGGGTTATGAAAAGTGTAATTGTAATTTAATATTATTATAATATTAGTTTGTACCCTCATTTTCAATATTTACCCTTTATCCATGTTAAATAAAATATTTACTGAAGTTACAATTCATAATGTATAAAAATAAAAGTTAAATATTTTAAAATTTTGAACCTCATGATTCCAAATATGGAATCCATTTTTCTAAATTAAAAACAAATAATTAGATGAAATTATTATAAAATTAATTCCCATTTTCAAAACCATAAGGCGTGTTTTAATGAAGTAAAAACTATCAAAATATTAACATGTGTTTATATCCAATCTAATGGTGAAATTACTTCCAATGACCAAAATTGGATTAAATGGTAAAAATATAATTCAATACCAATATTAAAAAACTAAAATAAAATTCTTACTATATAAATAAATTAGACGAAAAGTCATTTTTTAATTAAAATGCGGTATTCTACACTAATCATTAAAAAATGAATGTAATAAACAAAATACCAAAATTTCAAAAAAAGTAAATTTTATTGTTCCTATTGTAAATAATAATATTATTTTTTCAAATAGATTAAATAAAATTGACTAAAACTATATTTAAAAATGGTTCTCCGTCAAAAGGGGGTAAAATGACACTTTTAATGAATATTATCATATTTCATGCATAAAATTGTATTCATTCATATTTTAATCCTCTAAAATATATTTGATAAATGTAAATACCTTTAATAAAAATGTATATTCATATTTTTTTTGTTTTTTTCATTCCCACCAATACAACAACTTTGTCTTACCTACCATTTAAAATATTAATATTAATATTTTATTTTTCGGTATAACTCAACACTGTGTGCAACGTATGATTTTGGAGAAATTCGTTGTTTTGTATCGAGTACGATATTTAAAATATCATCCCATTTAATGTAAAATTAATATGTAATTAGTGAATATTAATTAATATGAAAATTTTATATTCTTTATATACTTGGAATGATACATACTTCAACCATTTTAGGAATTCTGTCCCTACAATTCAATTCACTTATCAAATAAATGGGGGTATTTATCCCTCACAACATTTTCAGATTCCCACATTTCCTTTTCATACATATAGTTTTTCCTTAAGCCATTACCTTATTATTTACCTTATTCTACATTATCTTCTCTCTTCGGTCAAGAATTTTTACTGGTTGTTTCGCATATAGAAAATATTGTCTTCCAATTGAACTACCTCTGGACTCCAAACATGAGATGGATCCTGAATATAATTTATCAACATTGAATCATGAAAAACACTGTGTACCTTGGATAAACATGGAGTTAATGCCACCTTGTAGACAAGTAATCCATCCTTATCTAGGATTTCATAGGGTCCAATGAACTTCGAACTCCCCATTCCTTTCTAACCAAAATGAATCGCACTTTTCCATGGAGAAACATTGAGAAAGATAAGATCACCATGCTGAGAAGAAACATCCTTCGTCCTGTTATCTACATAAACTTTTTCATACTCTAAGATGTTCTCATGTTCTTTTAAATCAACTGAACTTTTTCTACCATCTAATCTACTAATTCTTGTACCATAAACTTCCTTTCACCTTCTTCATCCCACAATGCTACAGTTCGACAAATCTTTCCATATAAATCTTCAAATTTATCCATCTGTGTACTATAATAGATAATATTATTATATGAAATCTAAACCATAGAATTATGGTGGTCCCAACATCCCTGGTAATACATTGAACATGCATGTAGCATATCTTCCATGGTCTGAATTGTTCGTTCTGAATGCTCTTCTGACTGCAGATGAAAAGCTGTAAAAAAATTTAATTTAGTACCCAAGTACATATGAAGTCCCTTCCAAAAGATAGATGTGAACATGGGATTATGATAAGATAAAATGGAGAGGGGAACTCTTTTTAACCTGACTATCTCATTAATATACAATGGAGAGAGATTATCTAGATATAAGTTATCTCGAATAGGCAGAAAATGGGATGATTGAATCAATCGATCAAAAATAACCCAGATTGAAATGTTACCTTGAGAAGTATTTAGTAATTTGACTATGAAATCTTGGGACACATGTTCTAATTACCACTTTTGAACTGGAAATGGCAGAATAATCCCTTTTGGTAACTGCCTTTATTTTTTTACCTGTTGAAAACCTAAACACTTCACATTAATTTCAACAATATCTCATTTGATTCCACCCCACTAGTAATACTATTGATGATCTCTAGACATCTTAATACTACCATGATGAAATCAGAACAAGGAACTATGAGCTTTACCTAATAACTCATTCGTCAACTGTGAATCAAAAGGCACAAATAATCTCTTTTAATACCACATAACATAGTTCTAATAAATGTTAAACGCACATAACTTACCCTTTTGAACCAATTCTATATTTTTTTACATCCCACTTTCATCTTTCAACACTTGCTTTATTCTGTCTGCTAGGGAAGTTTATTCTGAAACCTGAAGCAAAACAGAGGAATCTCCTGCACTAACAACTTCTATAGTAAAGTTCATCAAATCATTAATCAAATTATCTTGTTCCAAACGTAACATGGTTAATGTAGAATTATTTTTTTGACTCCAATCGTATGCCACATTATTTTCTTTTATAGGATGGAAATGAATAGTGAAATCATAATCCTTGATTAAATAAATCCACCTCCTTTGTCTTATGTTCAATTATTTCTGAGAGAATATATACAGCAAAATTTTGTTTTTAGTATATATTTCACATTTTACTCCATACATATGATGCCAACAATTTTTAATGAAAAAAATAGTAGATAATTCCAAATCATGTGTAGGTTAATTTCACTCATGATGTTTCAACTGACAAGAAGCATAAAAAATTACATGATCATTCTATATTAGGAAACATCTAAGTCCTTTCAACTATGAATCACTATAGATAACAAATTCACCATTTCTAGAAGGTAGTGAAAAAACTATAGCATTCACAAATCTTAATTTCAATTAATAAAAACAATATTTACATTCATATGTATAGATAAATTTATCACCTTTTCAAGCTAAACTAATCAGTGGGAAAGATAACAGTGAAAATGTTTCAACAAACCTCCAGTAATAACATGCTAGACAATGAAAACTACAAATATCTGTTGAATATTTGGGTCATGTCCATTTATTAACAACTTTTGTTTTAACAGGATCGATAGTTTGGCTATCTTTAGAAACAACATGACCCATGAAAGAATTTTGGTGTAACTAAAACTCACACTTTATAAATTTCCCAAGGTGTTTATTTTCTATTAATGTTTTCAAGAAAACCCTCAAATGACATTCATGCTCCTCCATAACTTTAGAATAAACCAAAATATTACCAATATCACAACCACAAACAAGCCCAAGAACTCAGGGAAATTTCTATTCCATATATCCATGAATATAGCGGGTAAAATTGATAACCCAAAATGCATAAATACAAATTCAAAATGGTCATATATAGGGAAAAACCTAGTCATTTTAATTATTTCTTCCTTTAATTTATACTTATGGTACCCCAACCTCTACTCAATTTTAAAAAATTACTGAGCTCCCTAGAGCTGATAAAAAAATAATTGATATGTGGAAAATGATACTTTTTCATAACATTGATGTTATTAAAGGCTCTATAATCAATGAAAACTATCATTGGACCATATTTAATTTTAACAAAAAAGATAGGATCACCCCATGGTAATGTGCTTGTTCGAATGAAAAATTTACCTAATTACTCCTGAAATTTCTTCTTTCACTCTAAAAGATAAATTTTAGCCATTCCATTCAGTGGATTTGAAGCATTCTTAGCATCATGAACTAAGTGAACTATAAATTCCACTTCTTAATCAGGTGTTATACCTAGAAACTCATCTGGAGAAACATCAATATACTCATATATGACTACCACATCATTAATCTGAACATTTTCATTGTTTTCAATAATATTTGCAACGTAACATTGATTCCCATATTTTAGTAGTTTTGCATCTTCATTATATGTTACGAAAATTAAGGGTTCATTCTTATAGACAAACATACATTATTTCTGAAAATAAACTTGTACATCACTATATTCAGTATTAGTATTTTAATTATAATTCCAATCCTTACCCCAAATAACATCAATCTCTACTTGAGGAATAACAATAAGGTTATTTGGTAGATTCTTCCCATAAGTAAGGACAAGATGAATCTTATAATTTATTTTTTTCTCAACATTTTCTCACGATGTTTTTACCAAATGTTCAGGATTTAAATCATGATATTGGATTCCTAATTTACTAGAAAATTTCTCATAAATAAAATAATGTGTAGACCCTGAATCAAAAAACCCATTTTCATAATTTAAATAAACAAACAGTTCACCTGATATTAAATCATTCGATGGCCCAAAATCTGCTGAAGTAGTTGTAAAGGATTTCAGCACCCCTTTCTTCTTGTAGTCTGAACTATTTCACTACGTTTAGTTCATCATTGGACACTATTTTGAATAATGAAACATTTTATTTCCCTTAAAACATTTGACTGACTATCAATCATATTTTTTCATTCCATTTCCATGATCATTTTCTGTGCAATTACAAGCCTTATGTCTATTTTACCACAACAAAATAACTTACTAGAATTCAAATGGAATTCCCCAGTGTGCTTTTTACCACATTTTTAACAAACAGTAAACTTAATTTTCTTACCTTCAATTTTTTTGAATAGTTATTCCCTTTCATATTCCACCTAGAACTCTTATTCTTGTGTTTTTAAATGACACATTATCATTGGAAACCTCTATTTCCACCTTCTCCTTACACCGAACAAGTTTTTCATAACATTATAACTCATTAGAAGCTAATGCACATCATATATGAAAATTGGATAATACCTTGGAAGTTTAGTGAATTTTTCTTCATAAGCTGCCACTGGGTCATCCTCTTTCCTCAATTCTAGGAATTGATTTTCCTACCTATGTCGAACAGCCAATGGAAAGTATTTCTCAGGAAACATACCTTTGAAATCAAACTAATAAATATAATAAATATTCTCACTATCACTGATATTTTTAACCATAGACCACCACTGATTAGCTTGACCATCAAAATGGTAATCATTAAGACTAACCATTTGATGTTATGAACACCCCATGGCTTCAAAAATACTTTACAGTGCTTTCATCAACCCCTCAGCTAGCATAGGGTCAGATAATCCTATGAATGATGGGAGATGTTACCTCATGAAAGATACACTACCAACATGTTATTTTGTGGTTGAACTGGATAATCTCATTGATAGATACCACAACCATTTATATCCTAGGTCAACATTTCCATCACTACTAAAAACTGTTCAGTTCAAATTATGACCACTTCAGGTTACTGGTTTGGAATGTAGTTTTTTTCATGATGTCATCCCAACATAGCATCCTAATTTCCACTACAAGAAAAACATTCTTAACAAACAAATATCTTAGGTGAAACAACATGGTAATCAGTCAATGAGATATCATTTCAATATTACCATAAATTTATTTAAATACATCAATTTAACAATATCTTAATTTTTAATGTTGTCTAAACTGAAATCTAATAGCAATTATAAGGACCCACCATTAAACATTACATAATCTTGAGATAAGTTAGGAATTCAAATTGAGGATCTATTAAGGGTTATAATTTTATATAAATTGTCCATAAATATTATATTATATCTCAAAAATTACAACGTATTCAATCTAACTCTATCAAAAAAATTTCCCAATAACAAAACATCATAAAAACAACATTTATTTTAATGATATGAATATTTTTGAATACTTATATTATATTAACATTACTTATACCGTATTGAATAATTTTCAAAAAACATGGGATGGGCATTAAAATATCAGTAATGGGTATAAAATAGAGAAAAAAATCTTAGTCCACCAATACATACAAAACATAAGTTCTTTAGCATACCACAGCAAATCATGATATATTTGAATAACACATAGTAATCATAAATCATTAAGGTAATTGGTGGAATCCATTTTGTACATACATTGTAGCATTCACTACTACATAGAGTGCTACATTTGGAATACCCATCACGGTATATTACCGTAATATCTATGGAGAAACATTAATGTTTACTGCTGCCACATTACCCAATGCATTGGAGTGAAATCTCGGGGTCACCCACCCTAGGTTTATCATGAATCTATCCATATATGTATGCTATTCCCATGAACCATAACCTAATAATATCACATAAAAAATCATAATGGAATGATAGAATTTCTACATTCCGACCACAATATAACATTTCAATATACTGACATAATCAATACATTGTCAAAACCATTTTCAATAAAAAATACATAAAAAGGGTATATGGATTTTATTTTATTATTTGTAAATGATATGTGTTGTTATGGAATCCAGATATTAAATAATGCTCGTGGTTGTGGAAAGGTCATTGTCACCACATACATTAAAAAGAAACATTATTTTTGTCTTTTAGTAAACTGATTCAAATAAAAAAGATTCCATTTGAATGAGATTAAAATTAATTGGGTTTTGAAGACTATATAAATGAAATCAGTTTATAAATAAAAATATGCACCAATTAAAGGAGATTGAGATAAGGTCTAATACCTTGTGTCTGACATGTCTTGTTCATTTTTTATCTTCGAGAATAATAAAATTAAGTTAATTAAACATTGAATAAGAACATTTTTCATGTTTATTATTAATTTTATATCACATATTTCCTTACTATAGAAATCATATAATTATTCAAGTTCATATCAATCTTTTTTCGATGTTCTCTACTTGAGCCAAAAATGAACTTGTTATAATTACAAAATGTCCTTGTGGTCAAAAGTCCATTATCACCAGAATTGAATTTATGATTTAAATATCATATATATCTAGTATATATGTATTTAAATCCAATATATATGTATTTATAATTTTACATAGCATTTTTTTATAAGAAAATGAAATTCACCATTCATGTAGATAGTAAGTTGTATGTACACATGAATGCTACTTTAATTTCTTTTTAATTAGAAAATGAATTGAAAATAAAAGAAACATAGGTATATTAAAATTCTAGTTTATTATATATTTTATATATGTAACATATATTCATAAATTATATCCTTTATACTTTCCATGTATAGCATGAATGAGTCATATAACTTTGGGGGCGGTAGAACGCACTTTCTCAAATGAAAATGTCGTATTTATGCATTATGGAAAGCATAAAGGTATGATGTAAAAGAAAAATAAGGAAGACATGAGAAAATATTAATATAAATTATATAAAATTGAAGTATATTTCAATCATAATGGCCACCATGAGATGTGGTAGGGGATAATTGAACAATCATCGTTCCGTGAGGCCGTAGTTCACAGTCCAGATAAACGGTATGTTCTAAATTCATTAGATGGAGGTATGTGGAAGTGTTGTTCGGATACTTCCCATAAGGAAATAAAATAATTTTTATGATACTGCTGTTGTTATGCATTCATTTAATAATAATATAATAGGGATTAGAGAACAAAATAAATGAATAGAACCTGAGAACATACGTTACCTATAAATCGGGTAACTCGCTTTGATTTGAGCCGAAAAGCGGTATTGAATCGTCTTTTCCCATGTTAAGGATTCTAGGAGTAAGAGGGGGATTTTGGGTGATTATTTGGGTAGTGTTTCTACATGACAAGAGGGAATTAGAGGT
The DNA here is from genome assembly GCA_963277665.1 of Viscum album. Classification (NCBI taxonomy): domain Eukaryota; kingdom Viridiplantae; phylum Streptophyta; class Magnoliopsida; order Santalales; family Viscaceae; genus Viscum; species Viscum album. The sequence continues at coordinate 1,002,050,559 of OY728121.1, read as the reverse complement.
GTGATTAAGGGTTAGATGTGGTGTCCTTTTATAAGATAGATGAAAGGCACATAATGAATATCAGGAATTTTTATTTTATGATAAATTATATTTTGATTATAAATGAGTCCAAATTAATTTAATTCAAATATAATATGAATATAAGTAAAAATAAAATAATTCAATAATAATGAGATAGGCTTTTTAATTTTTTAAATCTTTATATTTGTTATTTAACTCTTTTTTACTTTAACCATTTTTTTCAAGCATTCAACACTTTGAGAATCTGACTACTTTCCAAAACATGAAAAATAAACAATTATCTCATGAATAATAAATTTTTGACTTATGATAACTATTTTTCTGAATCATATAATTTTTTATGTTTTATAATAATTAATAAAAAAATTTATATTTTAGAATATGAATTATGTTAATTATGACACTATTCGTATCATGACTTTTAAAAAAATCCATAACAACTTGATTACTTCTAGAAAAATAATTAATAAAAATATATCATGAAAAAATAATCCAAAAAAGCCATGGATGTCATCAATATAACCAAATTACATTATTTTAATTTTTATAATATCAATTATTTGAATCAATTATTAATGATGTAAACACTACAACATCATTATTTCATAATTAAATTTATTTTTCTAATGTATATTAATTCCAAATAAAATATCATAATGTATAAAATCTTTTTATTTATATAATGAAATTTATAGTAGAATATATCTGTTGTATAACCCCATATAAAAATTGTTTTATTAGAAGACATATGTTTTTGTTAATTTTTTTTAACTTTTAATTAAATGTAATTAGTTGTCATTTACACACACAAGTGGCTTCAGGGGGTCCTAAAATCAACCCAATGATTCCCAGTGTCTAAATATCTCATCCAATAGAATTAGAAAATGTTTAAGTTGGATTTATTATTATTAAAATATTATTTTACAATTATTTACCAGATTTTCAATTTAACCATGGTAAATTAAATATTTACTAAAGTTACTATTCAATATGTCTAAAAATAAATGATAACTATTAACATAATTTGGAACTACTGATTAAAATTATGGAATCCATTTTTAAAAATTTAAATCACATTACTAACATAAATTAATTTAAAATTACTTAGAGTTGTCAAAACATAAAAGCGTGTTTTGAAGAAGTAAACAAAAAACAAAAACATTCACATGTTTTTATGTCCAATTTAAGAGTGAAATTACATTGAATGACCAATATTAGATTAAATAGTAATAATATAATCCAATTACACTTAAAAAAATATTAAAATAAATATATAACTATATAAATAAATTAGATAATAAGGAAGTTATAAATTAAAATGTGTTAATTTTCAATAATTCATTAAGAAATGAACATTATCATAAAAATTAAAAAAAATTATTCCATAGTAATTTTTAATGTTCCATTTATAAAGTAGTATTTTATTCTATCAATTAGAACATATAAAAGTGAAAAACTATATTTAATATGGGTTCTCCATCAAAAGCCGAAAAAACTACTCGTTTGAAGAATATTAGAGTATTTCCTGATTAAAGTAGGATTTATTCTTATATTAAGCCGCTAAAATTTATTTTAAAAATGTATTGGAATTTTGAAAACATGTATAATCATATTTCAATTAGTACTATTCATTCGATCCCACACAATAGTTTAGCGTTAACAACCATTTAAAATAATAATAATATTATATTATTTTTTGTTATAACTCAATGTTGTGTGCAACATTAAGTATCAGAGAAATATGTTGTTTTGTGTTGAGTACGCGATTAGAAATATCATCCCCTTTAATGTAAAATTAATATTTAATTCATGAATACTGATAAATAAGAAAATGTCATATTCTTTATTTACCTAAGATGTTATAAGGTTAACCTGAATATATATCCCTCCAATGCTTTGGGTGTTGTTTAATCAATGGATATAATATGAATATTGAATTACTGAAATACAGTGGTTATTTTAGTTAACCATAAAATAAGATCCATTATGTTACCATAAATTTTATTTATAGAATTTTCCTCAAAGTACAATGACTACAAGCTTATGATGATCCAATTAGAATGAATTTATAAGGTATTTTGTTTTACCAATGTATAATTATAATTATCATTTATTAATATTATGTTATGATTTTTTTAAAAACAGTAATTCATCTTTTTAATTTATAACAATTCAATTATGTTCACATATAATAGATCATTTCAGATCATATTTTGTATAGTAATTATTCTTTTTATAAGATCATAGATGTACCCCAATAAACACTATCTCCCCAAATAAATAAATTATTATGGTACATAATATAATGAAACAAATTAAATATATACTAATTAATTTTATATATTCAATTCGTACTATTTTGAATATTCATAACTGAATTTATAATTTTTTTAATTTTCATGAATATGGGAATAAAAAATAAATAATAAATTTGTAAATTTATACATGAGATATAAAGAAAATATTGTAAAATACTAATTTTACTAACATATAACTCAATAAAAAATTATTAACTACCTTAGTATCATAAATAAAAACATTTAATGTTTATATTCAAAATGTGAAAAAAACATATTTCTTTTTTACGTAGTATACAAAAGTACTAATTTATGATAAAATATATGGTATGTTATAATTTGAACTATTAATATTTTTTATTTAATTGAACATTTCTTATAACAATGATTTTTTTTAAAATAATATATTTTATAATTATTTTAATATATATATATTCAACTAAAAAATGTTCTTCTGTGGATCAAATAAATTTACAATTTAATTTATTTTATACTAAGACATTAAAATATAATGTTTTAAAATTTCATAATTTTAATTTGACATTTTATATTTTATTATTTTAATTTTTTTAAAAACATATAACTATATTTACAATTTTAATGATAATCACATATTTAATATACAATTTATAATAATATAGATAATATTAGAAAGATATTAAATTCATAATATATTAATAAAAAATTTATGAATTAAATATATTTTTATTAATTATTTTAATATATTTTAAAAAAAATTAGAAATAAAAATATCAATTAATATATGAAATAATTTAAAAAATCATTATATAAAATATAAAATGATATACACAATTTCACAAGAATTCATGCGTTGTTATTTCTCTAAATAGTTGTGTCACGACCCATCCTTTGGGTCAATTCCGTGACTACCCCAAGACTGCCTTCCATAGACAGGGGCTGGTGACTAGCACCAAAGGCGATTCCCTGCTAAAAAGGGAAGGCATTGCCATTAAACCTGTAAGAAAAACAATATAAACACAAGCAGTAGAGAAAACAAGTACTAAAATTGAAAAGTAAGGTGTAATTAAAGTAAATGGGCTAGTATACAAACCAACTGATCAACAAGTACATGGACAAGTAATAAGGGAAAACCATTCCTGGATCGTCCACCGGGGAATCCTACCTGAAGGGTAGGTATAGAACTCCAACAACTCATCCTTGTAGTATGTCCTATTTAGTCCAGCTCTGAGCAGCCTCCCACCCATCACCCTTAGCCTCGATCACTGCTGTCTATTGTCTCCATAGATCAAAACAAGGTGCAAGCGAAGCCCGTGCAGGGGTGTGTATAACAATACTCAGTTGGGGACCCCGAGACCCCCCGAAGGTCTCCCATAATTCACTATGGATAATCCAAAGAATAAAGATACAATCAAGATGTATCAACAACCATTTTTAGGTATATTCCCATACATATACCTATGTTACAAGTCAGAGCCCGACTCCAACACTCGAGCCCAAGCACAACCCATTCCACAAAAGAAGTAAAGGAAATTATCTCAATGATAATGATTGAAAGTCAAGACTCACCTCACACATGTATACAACTCACGAAGAGGGGTAGAGATGATCAGATATAGTCACTAATTAATCTAAGCTGTCAGATGCACACAGGATAAAGGACCCGCTAAGCTGTCAAACCCACATAGGGTAACTGACCAGCAATTCTATCGGACACACAAAGGATACAGGAACAAAAGTCAGAACATTGGACCCACACAGGATACAGGAATAGTAGTAATCGTTGTAGAACCCACGGAGGATTCCGGTATAGTAGTCTACGGTGTCGAACTCACCTAAGATTATGGTACAGTAGTCTTCACTGTCGAACCCACAAAGGATTCCGATGTAGTAGTGGTCGCATCGAGCTCTAGGGTTCCCGCACACAACACACTTGATTTTGGTATGGTCCGCTCCTTGATCCATGTTTCGATACATCAATTTTCATGAAATATAGAGTTGATGTATCATATAGTTATGTCTAATCAAAAGGAACCGAACGCGACAGACAGTGTGTCAATTGGACGCCTGTTTTGAGAGTTATTGGATTTTCCGTTCCAAGGGCCCGGTTGGATTTACACACGATCCAAACCCATATGTTTTCCAAAGTTTTCCAAAACTCCTTTACAGTATCTCAAATTGACCATATCATCGTGAGGGTCCTAGTTCCGCAAATGATGCATCGATCGGACAAGCAATCTATGAGATATTCGCATTTAAGTGAAGTCGGGCATGACCCGTCAAGCCCAGTGGGCTGGCGGGTCAGCCCGACCCGGGTCGGTGGGTCTGACCTAGCTTGGGGGGCAGCCCGGTCCGGTTTGGAGGGTCCGATCGGGCTGGTGGGTCGGCTCGGCCTGGTGGGGTTCAGGCCACCAGCGGACCGAGCATGTGGAGCGGGACAGACTGGTTCGCACGACGGTGCCGAGCGGTGCCGCCTCTCCCTGCTCGGCCGGCCGTAACAGGCCGATTCTACCCAGCACAGGATGCCCGCACAGTGGGCCGTGGTTTTCTTCTGTGGGGAACCTGTGTGCACTGGGATTTTTTCTGACCAGCCCGCCATAGTCGGCCGGTTCCCCCAGCCAAGTGGCCCGCGGTTGGGGGCCGCGTCTCCTCCGCGCGGCACATGTGGGCGCCATGGTCCTCTTGACCGACCAGCAGGCGGCTGGCCGGTTTTCTCAATCCGAGGGGCCCACACAGCGGGCTGTGTCCTCTTCCACAACGCCGGTACGATGATAGCGGCCTCCTCTGCAGCGGCCCGACCAGGTCAAGGACTTCGGGTCCACTGCGCGGCGCGATAGCGCCGCACCTCGTCTGCCGTGGCTCGGTTTGGATACGGCTCGGTATGGTTGCGGCCCGCGGCTCCTCCACATGGCACGCCGGTGTCACACCTTTTTCTAATGGCCTTGCGCTGCCGCATTTCTCTTGGCCTGCCCATCGCCGACTACCTATTCTCCACCATGCTTCTCTATTCTGGTGGTGTTGTTGCACCACCATCGTCATCAACTAATCAAGAACCAACAGAGGGACGTCGGGCCGTGGTTGTTCTTCATGTGCTCTCCGTGTTAGGTCATAACAATTGGACAACAAAATAGAGGTTGAATGACGAAGAAAAATAAAATAATTCAACTCAACCCCTACCTCGTAATCAGTGATTTCCGAAAGTTGTCAAGTCATGGAATAAGAACGTCGCGGAGAATGGTCATCGTTCCGTCAATGTCGGAGGAGGTAGTGCTCGGTGAAGAAGACTCGAGTTTACACCGTTGGTGTACATTGAAGACGGTGATGCTTCCCTATCTTTCCCCGGTTAAAGAAGGAGGAATATATCTCCGTTGTTTTTTGTTGGAGAGAAAGGGCATTCTTCATGTTATTCACGTTCCTCGTTGGTTGAACACTCTCTTTTTAATTCTCCCATACTCCACCAAGATAATATGTTCCATCCCAATAAAAAAATTAACACCACCTATTAAAAGTATGGATTAATGAATTCAAATAGATTCAAATTCATTAAGTTACATCGATTAATTAAAAAGGTTGGATGGCAAATTAAATGTGAGGGAGGAGATGAAGATGCTCCAAATTAAATAAAGGAAGTTTCATCCTCCTTAATTGGTGGTTCATGGAGTTAAATGGGAGGTGAAGAGATTGAAATCGTGTGGGGCCCACCACATAAAATCCACCCATGGGAGGTTATGTGGGGGTGGGCCCCACCACCATCCTCCCTTTGGAGGTTTTAACTACCATCCAAATAAAATTATATAACACATAATATTATTTAAATTTTACTTAGAAAACAAAAAAATTATCTACCACTGTCGATAAAAAGGAACTATGGTAAAGGTCTCCTTAGGCGAATACTGGTGCTACGAGTTCATCGATGTCCCCAAATTTCAATTCTGAGCACTGGTTCAAAAGATATATAATCATGCACGTACGTTTACTAAACATTCCCAAACAGAACATCAGAAATTGATTACTAGCACACCGGGTCCCGGAATCAGGCGCTGTCAGAAACCATGGACTCGTAAAATTCCCATGTATTTAAGAAAACAAATTCCTCTGAAATTCCGTGTCTTTACAATTTTTAATTTTTAGACAATAATACATCAAAAATAATTTAATGTGAAATAGTGAATGACCATAATCTCATAGAAATTATAAGTTGATTGCTCCTAAAATTTAAAATATTATCTGAAAATATTCTATTTCTAGATTATGTGTTACACTATGAAATAAAATATTGTAGTATTACATAAAATATTATATCACATATTTAAATATAAATAAGATCTTTGGTTATACAAGTTAACATTTCCTTTCATTTTTGAGATATTTCTTTTTAATATATTTTATATCATGATCAATTACTAAAAAATTTATCATGTATATCATTTTTAAATCATGGACAATGATATGAATAAATTATAATCTCAAATATTTATGTGATTCAATATTCGATTAAAAAACTAGTAAAATTAGACTGTATCATGGATAATGAAATTAAGACACAAAATTGATAATTTGATGATATGTTATCTTCCATTATTGAATTAAAAATATAATGAGGAAGAAATTGAATCCATAACATAATTATCATTGTTGGATATCATGGGTGTTTATGATTTCATAAAAGTTGAAGCATGGTTATCTTAAAAAAACAAGGCTTTATCTCTTTTTTCATCTTATTCCTTTTGTATTTGTGTTCAAAAATGTATTTATTATGAAGACATTAATACTCTACATAATAAATACTATTAATCTAGTATGAATGTTAATCTATTTCCATGATGGAAAATAATATTTTTAGTATACCTAATAAACATGTATTCATTTTGACCTATCAATATATATTTTTATCGTCCTACTTGTGTTCCTCAATTTTCTTGTGAAAAATGTCATTGAGGGAATAGAAAGCTATATTTGACTAACCCACATCAAAAGAATCAATAATTCCGAAATAATTCATGATGTTTATGAACCATGGGTTCAATAATAAAATTTATTTAGAATAATTGTTATAATAAAATACATATGCAAAATATTGGACATATATAAATTCATAACCCAAATTCTTCGACTAGATCATTGAAAATAAAATTCATCTATATATACTAAACCATTTATCCAATGGTTTGATATTCATTTTACCAATATTCATCATATTTATTTATTAACCCCACTTTTCTTGGTAGAATGGAATCTACCCTCTTCTGAATTTAATTATATACTTCATGTAATTATATAATCCTCTCTGCAGATTCTCCAGAAATCATGATGTTAGTTTAATATTTTTTAATTTATATAAAATTTATTTATAAATTAAAATATCATCAAATTAAATCTGATGAATCTAAAGGGGTTTAAATTATATCTCAGCATCTATGTGAATTACAGTTAAAAAAAGACAATTATTTCATAATAAATAAACTGTACTTTTTTTATGTATTATTTTTTATATAAATTGAGTTAAAATATTATTTAGTCATTGATTTTAAATATAGATATTTATTTAATGAATCTTTAATGAAACAGGTTTCATGACGCTATAACTATAATGATCCAGTCATCGAATTAAAATTAATGATGATAGTTGATGACCCCATGTACACCCATTAGTAAACCGCATCTTGGTAACTAGTACATAGTGTATTTTTAATCTCACAAACTTAATAAATTTCCATGATTAACTAAGATAATATCCGGAGATAGTGAAACACCACCAAAAAATATATATTAAAAAAATGAAACCAATCCATCCCAAAATACATATACATTGTCAAAAATATAATAAATGATATAGTGCATCTTTGTTAGCATATTACAACCCGATGGATGAATTGTCTTCATTCCCACCTGGAGATCAGTTACATTGTCACACACACCTTCTTCAAAGAATATTGGGTTGTATAATTTCATTCTAATAGGGGAGTTTACCAAGACATATCCTTGCTCGTAGACCTTTCTTATGACCTTCTTCCATTTTATGATAATGAAAAAAAATCTATTATTTAGAATTTTGTATTCCCCATATTTTTAATATAATATTTTGTGTATAGGTCATTTGAACAAGGAATTACCTAATAAAAAAACCGACACCATTCAAAATTCCAAAAAAAATACATATATATATATATAGAGGTATATCCTACAAACAATAAAAAATGATGTGGGTTAAGAGCAGCAGAATACACTATAGTATTTTCCCTGTAAACAGAACAATTTAAGTATAAAAAAACAACTATGAATAAGTATAAATGAAACAAACCAAGATAAAATCTATACATAATAAATATTATGAAATTATAGGGGAATATATATAAATCATGGGAAATATAATAAGTAAGAGAAAAGTGAATACTATAATCCACAACCGCCGATATATTTTTTTCTCCCACACTACATCTGCAGTTGATCCCACCAAGCAAAACCACATCAATTTTTTTTATAATAATCAAAAAAATATTCATCTTGTGGACATAGATTATACACATCTCATGTATGCCATATCACCTAAGGGTTAACCCTATCATACTATTTTAATGGGAATATGATCACCCAATCAATGGAGAAGATATTTTATTTGAATCAATTTCACCAACCATCACAATATACATCAACCACTACCTCAACATGATCCCAAAAAACCACATACAAAACTTTATTATCACTACCACCATTATTCCATCACATTCCAAATAAAATGTTGTTATAGTAACATAAAAAATGGGAAGAATAACCTTGTTGTTTCCACCATTAATGATCATTCACTGCAAACTCCAACCATTTCTTAATTGTTGGGTATCATGAAATTTTATATCATACACAATGTTCCATACCCAAGTCATGTATGAACTCTACTTTGAAATATAACAACCTATTTCCTATATTCCCACTCTCAATCATTTTACTTCTATCAATCATACCCCATGTGAATATAATAACCTCATGACATTAAAACCAATGAAAAATTTAACTTCATATTTTCATATTCTAAAACATTTGTATAATTTTCATACACAACATAATACTCACATATAAGACAAATAAAGTAAAAATAGATACAATATAATAACAAATACTCATAAAATTTGTGTGAAATAATCCATTTTTCTCTAAACCATTTCATTCCATTTTCCCTGTAATTTGTAGTTCTTGAAAATATTAACATGTATCTTATTAATTCATATGTTATCTGCTGTACTCCATTCAAAGTATCATTACTTATTCATTGATTAAAAAATCATCACATTCTACCTATCTATAACAATTCACCAATTTTATAAACCATTCATCTAAAACCCATAAACCTTTTTATATTGTCATCTAAAATTCCCATTATCAATTCAAAAACAAGTTATTTCATTGTTTTTGTAATTCATAATAGACATTAACACAACCAAACCCCTATTTAACATCAATGAAACCTAAAATATTGATAATATAAGACATACATTTTTTGGGAAACACATTTCATTTTTTCTATCATATTTTTTCCCATTATTATTTCCCACTTTATGTTATTATCCATTTTGGTGTTTCAAAGGACCCTTAGAAATAGGCACAAACAAAAAATTTAACAATAATAAATCATCATGAAATTGATCACAACACCAAAATCTACAATTATGGTTCTACATATTGAATTAACATGAAATAAAAGTATTCACACAAAACACACATATTTTAGCCTTCAATATTTATTCATACATGGTTTAGTCGCATATTTATTTTCTTACTCTATAAATTATATACCTTTCCATATTTCCCATTTACAATAATTGAAAACACCCCAAATAGTCCCAAAAACACAGCTAGAAGGAATCAAAAGAAGAATATTAAAGTATATTAATTAATTAATATAAGAGAGAAGGATACATATTTATATATATATATTGAGATCCAGATTCTAGATATGTTGGCCTCATGTGAATTCTACAAAAAAACATGGGATAGGATAATATGATATCATCATGAAAAACTCATGAGTGTCCTGAAATGAAAATGTATAAGGATTGAATATATCTAAATGTTATGATTGGATCACAAAATAATGAGGTGAATGAAAAGATACCCAATTAAATCGATGAACATGATATTTAGAGGATATATATCCCACCTTGGATACATTAGAAACTATTTAAAAAATTTGTTAATTTGTTATCCATTTAATTAAAAAGAAAATCAAATACTCATTTAAATATATGTACTACCTTTGAATATATAAGAAAACAATTTAATTGGGTGAAAAGAAATTAAAACCCATTGTTTTGGATTTAAAATCATTAGAAATGAATTTAATTAGTTAAACAAGATAAAATTTCAAAACAAATTATCTAAAAAACCAATACCCATGTGAAACTCATAAACACTATGAAAGGGTAATCACGTTTTACCATTACAAATCTTGTTATCCTTATTCGAGCTTCAAGATACCCTTATGTGTCTGGGGTAATACCATTATGAATCATTAATAATACTAGTTTTATTCTTATGTATGTAAAATATTACCCTAATGTGATCTTTATAATGGGATATGAACATTTACCCAAGCTCTAACATATATGACATTCATTTATGGATGTTTTATCTTACCCCTACATCGATAATGAAAAAAAAACAATACATATAAAAAATGAATAGAATTAATTTCTAGTGCAAAAAAATATAGTGGAAAATCCACCACACCATTACATATGATGATAGTTACCATTGTTATACATTTGAAAATGTGGAATGAGATTTTTTACATTATTGGAAACCTCCACCTTACCATTAAATAACTGTTATTAACCCATGATACCCATACACAGATACTTAGTGAATTATATTAACATTACCTAAATGTAGAAATATTATGCATTACATTATACATCATGGGGGTGATTGAAATTACCCTTACGTAACATATAGAATAGATAGGCCTCCCATACCCAAAACAATGGTCTTTTTTAATAGTAATAATAACATAAAAAATAATACTTACTTTTACAAAATATTTTAGAAATTTATTCTATGTTCTTATGGTCACCTCAATAATCCAATAATTTTTTTAACACAATTTAATAACAATTAAAAAATTTCTAATTCATTTATAACTTATCTTTGAATACATTTATATTACTCAAATATTTTAAAAAACAATTATGAAAATATTTTATAATTATAATATAATTTTAAAAAACATCAAAAATTTACTTAATTTATCTATAACTGCACGACACGACATAATAGAAAATGAATATTTGAGAATATTTTATTCTATTATATATTATACTTCATTATTAATTATCATCCTCTTAGGTTATAACAGTACTGAAATGGAAATGAATTTAAAAGGTGATAAATGATCCACCCATCTTTCTACCTCTTAGGGATGTAAATATATTAGTAGTAATAAATAAACTATTAAAAAAAATATCATGGGATGTACATATACAAATCGTTGAAGCTATACTAGATATCCATAACAAGACTAGAAAAAAAATGAATAATCACCAAATAACCGTTAGATTAATATAAACCCATTGATTGAAAAATTCTAAAAATAAAAAATTTATATTTTTTAAATAGATATCATATAATATATATTATATGGGGAATGATTACTAATTTTACCACTTCAAAAAATTTACATGGGTACAAGATCAACTATGAAACTTAAAATTATTAATCGTCATTTTTCATTCTAGAAAATAACATTCAGTTTATATAATGAATAATATGTCCTAAAAAAGAAAAATAAAATTCATATATAGTAATTTACTCATATTTTTAGATGATTCATTTTATGACTCGTTATTATGCAATTATTTTTAATAAGAATAAAAAATAGGCACGATTTCTATATTATTATTTACATGTAAGGCTTGAATTATAACAAATCGTATTTTTATATATAATGATCATCATCACCCATAAAAAAGCCAATCAGAAGGTCACATGTATTTATGAAAATATTTTTTGTCATAATACCATTATAAATGATAACCCTTCATTATATTTTCTATTAAAATGTATTTATCTAATATAATCTTTGAGAGAACAGACTCAACATATTTCTAAAAACCTCTTTTTCTATAAATCATACTTTTACTAAATTTATTTTATAAATTATATTAGAAAATTTTCCCTATAAAATAAATTTCTATCTTGTAGATGTCATTATATTTTATTACACATCATGAAGTGAACTTCTAAGGGGGGAATATTCAATGTTAAAATTTTCCCCAAAAAATATAATTCATATTTGAACACCAATACTGACCAAAATATAAACCAACATAATTCATCATACCACATATTATAAAATTTATCCCCCACCATTTTTATTAATAAATCAAACATATTTAAAATTTATTCACAATATTGTTTGTTGGGAAACATTGTACATTACATGAAAAATATCTGACCATTTGATTCATTCTTCCCAATATATATTCATGTCAAATTCATTCTTCAAATACTTTTTATTCAACCAATATATCTCTACTATGTTCCTTACAATGTTAATATTAATAAATATAAAATAAAAATAATTATACATAATTTAGTATATGAAGAGAATAAAATAATAACATGTGGATAGAAAAATCAAACAAATCTAGTTTTTGAGCCTTCTATATTTTATAAGAAAATATTATTTTCCAACATCACACAAATGAAAAAATTACAACGGGTTTATCATTTAAATTTTTATTTTCCATAAGAATATTAAATTACTTCTAGTAGTTTCTCATATCATTTATCCACTAACACAATAAACTATATCAATCATAGATTAAGTTTCTGAATTCAATAAAATAAAAAATAACATATACAACACACATAGATATTTTCTACACTACGTAGTCCTAAATCTCCCCCATAGTTTTATAACATTTAATAATGTGATGTGTAATTATGTGGGGAATTGTTTTCCTCTTTTTAAATTATTAAATACAATACACATTCAACAATAATAAGTTCCAGAAAAAAATAAACCATTCAAATAGTATTATATGACTTTCATGACATCATTTATTATTATTATATAATTGAAGGAATGATTAATATCATCAAATTGATGACATTACCACAACATTTTTGGTAACAAAATTTATGTTATTGATATTACATGTGAGTTGGGTGATTCCATCAATACAACCAGACCACTAAACATAATCATATTTTTGTAGACACATCCTCAATAACCAAAGTCATATTCTTAAAAATAACATTGTTTTCCATGTTATTATAAATAAATAGTCCATGGTTTAGGCTTCATTATATAATAAATTCCTCGTAAAACACAATTTAAAAATGATATTATTTTTTTTTTAAAAATACACAAGACGTGTCCACACAATAATTCATTAATAAAAATCTCAACAACAAAAAATTTTAATATATGTAAATAATTCGCATTAAAAAATCATGACATAAATTTATATATCGATTTAATACATCCATGATAAATATAAAAAATGTAAAATATTTTAACCATAAATCAAGGAATGTAACGTAATATAAAAATTTGAACTCATGGAAATCATTTTCCATCGAAGAAATTAGATCATACATAATTTAATGGATATATTTACCCACAAGAATGTTATCCACTACATATAAAATTTTCCATATGTGCAATATTATTTCATATTTCATTTTCTAAAATGGAACATTCTTTTGGAATACTCAAAATCAAACATTATTTTATTCTCATAGTATTTTAACTACACATGTTTTATAACTATGATTATTTCTTGTTATGGTCACACCAATGAGTATTTAAAAATTTCAACATTAAAAAATCATTTATAAACATTAAAATAATGAAAAAAATAAGAAACTCAATTAAATCATAATTATCCATATGACTATATATTAAACATGAATCAGAAATGAGAATTACATGACAAAAATTTTATAATAATAACCACAATTTTGATGGCCTTTTAGGTATACTTTATATACTAAATTTAATAACATGTTTCCATATCACTAACCATCATTACATTCCTTGGTATTTATGTATTTACATGAGAGGAATAATTATTTAACTATAATAAATTTCATCAATATTGGATGAATAAGATTAATTTGAAAAACATTTTCATGTCACCACATGTTACAATAAAGAATATCTTTAATTTTTATGAATAAAAAAAATAAAAAAATTAACACAGTGCATGACATTGATATTTTTCAATTTAGAAACATAAATAATCTAATCACATAACACTTATAAATATTCTAATAAAAACTAGTCATGTTTATTAATTTTTAAAACATTTAAAATACTATCAGTTATCATTGTGAAATTTTATGAATTTTCTAAATTATGAAATGCATGAAACAAACATTTCAGGCGTTTCTTGAATTTCTACCACAGTCATCTATCTAGAATTTTAAATAGTATTTTAAAACTATATTAATTAAAAATAAAAAAGTATATAATTTATATAATGTTCTCAAATTGAATTTTATTATCAACAAACATGTTATCTATTTCTAGTGTTATAGAATTTAAATTACATAAAACATGATTCATAATTTCCTAAAATTAGATACCCATAATAATTAATGAAATGTAAAACATGTATTATATTTAAAAATGATTTTATTTAATAATACATCAAATTAATGATTCAAAATAACCCATTTTTTTATGAAAGAATGAAATCCACATAGGGTTACATGTATTAGAATGGATCAACAAATTTAGAAAATATGTTTCACTAAATACATTAATAATTTTTGGATAACAACTCAAATAATTATGAAAAACAAAATTACATGTAAGACACATGATAATTTAAAATAATTTCAAGGAAAAAAATCATGTGATAACACATCAAATTTCATTCAAAGTGTTAAATAAAACTACATATTCCAATGATTTATAATTTCAATTTTATCATCTATTTTTGTATTGACATAAATATAGAATAAATATATTGACATCAATAACATAAATATAGATTTAAATTCATATATGAACTTATATGAAACAAATTTCACATCAAATAATGGTCATGTTACATGTACATCACTATAGTTTATACCCTGAAATGGTTTCATTTTCACCTAATACATTTTCTAGGATGTCAACGTCCATCCATTGTATCATAGTATAACTTGGATTATCTGTTTCGTAAGAAGTATTCTTGGACTATATCACATATCATGATTGAATTCCAGGACTTACCTACTAAACTGATGCATCCTTACATGTTTTTAAAACTATACATTGTCACTCAAACAAACCCATTGATAGTACTGCAACATGAACCCCTTATTTAATTGTAGTCCTTTAGGTCCATAAATAAGGAATTGTAAATTATATCCCTTGATTCCCTCCATTAGTAGGCTCCCAAATGGTGACTTTCCCTGAGTGTATATATAGTCTCACACATGGAATTCATTAACCTAAATCAAAAAGATACAATAATTAGACAGAGAATCAACCATAATAAAAAATCCTTATTTAATATAAATAAAATGAATAAAATCTATCATAGAATATATTTAAAATTTCTTCATTAAAATAAAAGAATATATAAACACCAATCAAACTACCAACACCATTAATGCTTCCAAAATATAATTTTACACTCTAGTTATCTAAATAAAAAACACTAAAATATATTATTGGGTTGATCTTCGTGGTTTAATAAGTAGGATCAGCTTTTTGAACAAATAAATATAAATGTAATATAAACATGAATGGAAATGAATAATTAAATGTTACCAAATAAATAGTAAAACCTAAACTTCAATTATAAATAGTAGGATAATAGAGATAAATCTAGTACTGTAAAATCATCAATGGAAAAGGGCATAAAACAACCCATTGAAAACATTATATTTTATTATTCCTCACTAAATAAAAAATATAATACACCATTAATAACCACATTAAACCACCAATAAAAAATAACCACCATTATACAAAATCATATTAGTCGTTATTATACACATTTCAGATCTAACATGTTTTCAAGAGGCTCTCCCACTCAATAATGTCACGACCCGCCTTCACCAAAAGGAGGGAAGGGTCAGCAGATTGCCAGGCCCTTCCTTCTTTATGTTGAAGGAGAGATAATGACCCCCGAAACCCGCCTTCAAAAGGTCCCGGAGTGCGACTAGCACCAAGGGTATAGAAAGTTCTCACAAATGGAAGGGATTACCCTTTTTATTTTATAGGATCGAAAGATAAGGAGAAGAAAACCCAACAACACCAAGGTAGAAAGAAAAGTAAAGCCAAAAGTAAACCATTCCCACATGCATGTTTCAAAAGAGAAAGCCACAAAGTGCAAAAAGGTGACTACAAGGTAAGTACCAAAAAGAAAAAGAAGAACAACTGCAACTGCTCCAAAAGTCTGAGCTAGTAAGGTCCTGCGTGATCCCCGAAGTCCTCCTGGAAACCTGAAAGCAGTTTTATATATGTAGGGTGAGTATACAAGTACACTCAGTATGGAAAACCAATACTCTCGTGCACAAGTGGGGGAACATACTAATGTACCGTGAGAAAAGGAGTAAACCAAACACCTAACAAGGCAAACTATCCATCCCAGGCCTCACCAAGGCTCACTCCCCAAATAACGCAAGTCATGTAATATATATAATAAGAGCACATCGATGTTTGGGTACCCCGCGCCACTTTCCCACTGGTTATTGAGACATCCAACGCATCGGACCAATCCCGCCATTCTTACCGCAGTCCCACTGCCACACCCGCCCGCACACACCTGGGCCACAACCACATGCAGTCCCACTGCCGAAATCCCGCCCGCACACACCTGGGCCACAACCACACGCAGTCCCAGTGCCGAAATCCCGCCCGTACACACCTGGGCATCAACTGTCACATGTAACCATGCATGTAAACACCTAGGCCAGAACAACCACCGCCACACCCGAAGACACCTGGGCCTCATCCCGAAGACACTTGGGAAACCACCTGCCGCACACACCTGGCCATCCACCACAACACCCCGCCCGATGATTCATGGGCTAATAATGGACTTCAGGCCATCACAGCCTGCCCGAAGGTACTTGGGCTTTCCGGGAAAGGGAGCAGAAAAGGAGCTAATAACCAGCCACTAAGGATAGTGTTGGGAAAAACACCCTTCCCCCATAAATGGGGGTGTTCGGCACTGAGTGCTCAACTTGGGTGGGGCGCGAATAAGAAACACAAAGATACAAGTATAGATATAGGTAACAAACACTCACCCAAAGCTTAGGTTTTCCTAGCCAACCTACAGAACACAACACCACTACGTCCGAGTCACAGTTCACGACCCTTGCCCACAAAACCATTTGTCCCATTCTTGTTTCACGTTCAGTCAAATGTTCAATTAATTTTAAGCACTACTGGGCAACTACCATAAGCATAAACAAGGAAAGCGTCAAAAGCAAGGATCAACCAAAACACTCACACCCGGTTCTGTCAACAGAGGATCTCTCCCCAATTTGTGATATCAACAAGTAACCATTCGGATTGAAAACTCACAACCACCGAATCCATACCGATAGGAGATCCCATCTCCCAAATTCACACAACCACCGAGAGTATAAAAGCACAGGGGATCCCATCCCCTCCCACATTTCCAGCAATCGGCCCGAAAGGAAAAAAACCAACTACCACTACCAACACAAGTCTGGGATTTTCAGATTTAAACGACTTAACACACTCCATGATTTCAAATTCCATGTGTTCTAACTGGGAGTTATCACAAAAGGGTTGATCCTGGTGCTTTCAATTATTCAGCCGGATATACGTGATTAACCAATTTCACAGCCGGAGTTCACAATTTCAGCAACCCATTTAAAAAATCACGAGGGGATTCATCAGTGCACATACAACGACCACCAACGGCCTCAATTTTCAGAAAACATAAACCAGCACAACTAAAAAGGATGATCACAAGATAAGGCATAACAACGATCACGACCCCCTTCCCTTTCTTTCTTTAGAACTTCATTTATTATCTTTATTAAGGTTCGGTTCAACCAATTCCATAGGAACAAAAATTACGCCCACCCCGCAAGATACACAAAAGTGAGAGACGAGAGAAATTCCCTACTTGTTGATAGATGATGGATGTTTAGGCCGGAGGCGCGGAAATTTACGGATAACAACGCGGCGGTCCAGATGCACCAGAGGAGACACGATCGAAGAAGGGGGGGGGGGGGGAAACCACGGCCTAACCCTTAATTTATGAGATTCGGGGACGGCTGGGATAAAAACGCCGAACCGCGTAAGACGTGGAAGTCGTGGGTTGACCACGCGGCTTGACTCATCATTAATGTGCTGGGTGGTTTAAACCGAATCATGAATTGATTCAGAATTTAATTAAAGCTTTTGTGCGCGTTTCGGGTCTTTAAGACATTTTCAAATGAGGCAGAATAGGGTTTAAACCCCTATTTGTGGAAAAGAGCGTTACTGGGACAACTTGGCAAGGCCGGGCGACGTCGGTCGGTTCCGCCGATCGGTCGCACCGATCGGTCTCACCGATCGGTCTCACCGATCGGTCTCACCCATCGGTCTCACCGATCCGCACCCCTTAAGGATCCGTATTTTGGAAAAGGAAGGGACTAAGGGGGGGGGGGGTCTGGGTCATCACATCAGATACCTCTTAAACGATTCTCGTCCTCGAGAATCACAACAAACCAGAAGGAAAGGGAGGTTCTGAACAACCATCTTCGAAAGATACCTCTTAGAAGTGAACCTCTGCTAACTAAAAACAATCCCATGTCAAGAACTAAGCAACATACCACGCCAAACCGTCCGATCATGTGGGTTTGGGGAGTTTCCCTCTCCCATGTCAAGATATTATCCGCTTTGGGTGACACTGACTCGCCCGCACGGGTTCAATCGCATCCACCTTAATGCGTCTTGATTAGGGGTCGGGTTCCCTCTTCCCTTTAGCCGGGGATTTTCACACACAATAGAGGAAATAAACCAGTACATTTCATAACCAAAAGTCAAAAGTTCTACCACAACAGGTACAAAGGGAACAAAGCTCAAAACAACTCGGGGTATTGGGCACGCATCTGTGCTTCCCTCTCCCACGTACTCTCCTCGAGCCCGCCTTGTCTCCACAACACACGAACCAAGGGAATAGCTCGCCCACGAAGCTCCTTCTCCTTGCGACCCTCGATCATCACTGGTTTTTCCACAAAGGTTACGTCGTCCTCGATGTCCAGTTTACCCCAATCAAGGACGTGTGAATCATCGTGCTGATAACGACGGAGCTGGGATACAAGAAATACATCATGTATCCTTAGCAGCGGCGGAGGTAACGCTAGCTGATAAGCCACTTCGCCGACCCACCGTAACACTTCGAAGGGTCCGACGAATCTGGGGGAAAGCTTACCCCCCTTGTCGAACCTCTGTTTCCCACTCCGCGGGGAGACCTTCAAGAACACGTGGTCTCCAACCTCGAACTCCAAGGGCCTTCTCCTGGTATCAGCATACGATTTCTGCCGGTCCTGGGCCGCCTTCATCCTTTCCCGTATGAGCTGAATTTTCTCTGTCGTGTTCTGAACTACCTCCGGGCCAAGGATGCCTGCCTCTCCTACTTCGGTCCAACACACAGGTGAACGGCATGGCCTCCCGTACAAATCCTCAAACGGGGCCATACCGATGGTAAAGTGGTATCTATTATTGTAGGAAAACTCTACTAGAGGCAAGTATCGCACCCATGACTCTCCTGAGTCCAGAACACATGCCCGTAGCATATCCTCCAAGGTCTGGATAGTTCGCTCCGTTTGTCCATCTGTCTGGGGATGGAAAGCAGTGCTAAGGCGTAACTGGGTGCCAAACGCATGCTGCAATCCTCTCCAGATTCGCGAGGTAAACCGTGCATCCCTATCCGAGACTATAGACCTCAAAACTCTATGCAACCGCACCACCTCATTCACGTACTTTCGTGCCAAAGCATCCACAGTACTTGACTCCCTGATTGCCAGAAAGTGAGCCGATTTCGTCAACCTATCCACCACCACCCAGATGGCGTCGCACCCTCCTTAGACCTTGGGTAGTCCCGTGACGAAATCCATTGAGATGTCGTCCCACTTCCACTCGGAAACAGCTAAAGGCTGCAGTAGGCCGCCTGGAACCCGGTGTTCAGCCTTCACTTGCTGACATACTAAGAATTTAGCCACAAATTCTGCCACCGCTCGCTTAACTCCGGGCCACCAGAACTGCCTTTTCAGCCCCTGGTACATTTTGGTAACTCCTGGGTGCACCGCTAGGGGTGAGTTGTGGAACTCACTGAGAACCTTGCCACGCATTACTCTTGGAACAAACAACCTTTTCTGGAAATGCATCTGATGCTGACCGTCCTCTGTCCACTCTCTTGGAGCATCGCCCTGGTCAACCCGATCACGCATCACTTTGCACTCGGGGTCTCCCCACTGAGACTCCTCCACTAGTCGAAACAGGGATGACTGCACTATCATCTGATATAGGCAGCCTCTTCCACTATCCATCTTCGCATCCAAGTGTAAGGCAGCCAGCTCGTCCATTGCCTTCCAGGCATTTGCCGACTCTTGGACCGCATCCTTCTGCGTCCTCCTGCTCAAGGCATCGGCCACCACAAACCTATCCAGATACTCCCTAAAGATGGAGTTCATAAGCCCCATGAACACGACCGGGGCGTTCGTAACACCAAAGGGAATGACCACAAACTCGAAGTGCCCATACCTGCACCTGAATGCCGTCTTCGGGACGTCGCTATCCTTTACCCTCAGCTGGTGGTATCCGGACCGCAGGTCGATCTTCGAGAACCATCCTGCCCCTTTCAGCTGGTCAAAAAGAGCATCTATCCTTGGGAGAGGGTAGCGATTCTTGATCGTCGCCTGATTCAACCTCCTGTAGTCGATGCACAACCTGAGGCCACCATCCGCCTTCTTTGCGAACAAGACCGGAGCACCCCACGGTGACGCACTTGGACGGACATAACCCCTCTTCATCAGATCGTCAATCTGTATCCGCAACTCCCGTAGCTCCGAAGGTGCCATCCGGTAAGGAGCCATCGAGATTGGTCGAGAGACGGGCTACAGGTCTATCCCGAACTCGATATCACGTCGAGGGGGTAGAGTCGTCACCTCCTCAGGGAAGACGTCCATAAACTCACGAACGATCTCTGGTACTTCCTCCATTTCCGCATCTACTGATTCTACCGTCAGTTCGGTCAATAAGGAGAGGAGCGGTTCCTCCCTCATATTTCCCTTCGGACAGCTCCGCTCGCCGGTGAAAGTAACACGCTGGCCGTCCAAACCGGAGAACACCACCCTTCATTGGAAACAGTTGATGACGGCGCACACAGAAAATAGCCAGTCGATGCCTAGGATGACATCGTACGGCTGAATCTGCAGCAGAAGGAGATCCCTAACCGACTAATGTGGCCCTAACATCAGTCTACATCCCCGAAAAACGAATAGCAAGTCAGTCTGACCTCCAACTGGTGTGCTCAACACCAGGGGCACTTGAAGTCTCTCGGCATCTAGACCCAAGGCACGGGCTAGACTGGGTGCAACAAAGGAGTGCGAAGCTCCGGTATCGAACAAAGCATAAGCAAGAGTGCTAAACACACTGATCGTACCTCGAACAACCTCTGGCCCTGTTGGAACTATTGCCTCTGCGGCGTGTAGCTGTCCACGCCCAGCTCCCCTGCCCCTCGTCTGTCTGCCACCTCCCCGATCACGCCCTGGTCGAGGTCCCTGGGGAGTGCCCTGAGGTCAGCCTCCTCCTCCTATGTCTGCCTGCGAAGGAGCGGGAGCTCGTTGTCCCTGCTGCTGCTGTCAGAAGGGTCTAGATGGAAACTACTGCTGCGGCGGATGCTGGGGATGACTGCCACTGATGTACTGCACCCGATCGGGGCACTGACTCCAGAGATGTCCAGGGCTCCCGCAGATGAAGCATCGTGGTCCCGAGCCTGAAGGGAAAGAACGTGGGCCAGGGGATCGAAACTGAAACTACTGCGGTCTCCTCCCTGCAGGTCGGAACCTGGAGGGTCCCGATGCTGGAGGCCTGGTGCTGACGGCCTTCCCCTTCGATGGTCCCTGCTGGATCCCTTCTTGTGACACTCTGCCCAGAGCATGCATCATTTCCACCACTTCGGCCATCTTATTAACCTCTAAGTATGTCGAAAGGGTAAAGGGGGTGACAGCATACTGGAGGGAGGGTCAGAGCCACTCCTCCAAACGTCTTGCCCGAGACTCCTCATCAGGAAAGAGGTCCGGAGCGAAACGTAGGAGGTCCTTGAACTTGATTCCAAGTTCCCTCACGGACATGCTCCCCTGCTGAAGGGAGAGTAGCTCCTGCCTCTTCTCCGCCTTCATTGTCGAGGAGAGAAACTCCGCCCGGAACTCCCTCTCGAAATCCGCCCAAGCAACCTCAGACACTTTCCTATTCCCCAGGTGAAGCACCCACCACTGACGTGCCGGTCCTCGCATCTGGATAACAGCCAGAGGAACCCAGTACTCGGTCGGGGCCCGAATCAGGCCGAAGGCTATAACTAGCTCCTCTAGCCAGCCATCCGTCTTCATATCAGAGGTGCTTCCCTCATACTTCTTGAGGGCCTGTCGCTGGAAGGCTCGAAGAGTCTTCTGCCACTAGTCGTCCTCTTCCTCTCGATCAGCTCTCTGCTGATTGGCCAAAGTAGTCTTAGGGGCCTCGATCGCCTGTACCACACGTGGTCACCTCCCAGGAGCCATAGCTGCAAGGTAAACAAGGAATGCCTAAGCCCAAGTAGTGCAGAATATCGTTCTTAAAACTTCTTAAGATTTAATTTATTCTTAATTCCCAAGACATCCCAGAACACAAGAACACAAGTCATTATGATGCATGTACCTTTCCTAGGGTCTCTACCCTGCAATCAGTGTGGCCTCACTTGGTCGTTCGGTAGGTCCAGAGTCCTTGCATCGGATCACGAGGGGCCCTAAAATCCCGTGTCCTAGCCGGTCTTCCCTGGCCTAATTCACGCTCCATGGTCACCCAACACCGTTGCCTTACCATCCCATGCAATCCTTACTGTGCCTAACTCCAGACTCCGTCCTATCTCTCATCCTCCGCCTCTGATACCATTCTTTCACGACCCGCCTTCACCAAAAGGAGGGAAGGGTCAGCAGATTGCCAGTCCCTTCCTTCTTTAAGTTGAAGGAGAGATAATGACCCCCGAAACCCGCCTTCAATAGGTCCCGGAGTGGCGACTAGCACCAAGGGTATAGAAAGTTCTCACAAATGGAAGGCATTACCCTTTTTATTTTATAGGATCGAAAGATAAGGAGAAGAAAACCCAAAAACACCAAGGTAGAAAGAAAAGTAAAGCCAATAGTAAACCATTCCCACATGCATGTTTCAAAAAAGAAAGCCACAAAGTGAAAAAAGGTCACTACAAGGTAAGTACCAAAAAGAAAAAGAAGAACAACTGAAACTGCTCCAAAAGTCCGAGCTAGTAAGGTCCTGCGTGATCCTCGAAGTCCTCCTGGAAACCTGAAAGCAGTTTTATATACGTATGGTGAGTATACAAGTACACTCAGTAGGGAAAACCAAGACTCTCGTGCACAAGTGGGGGAACGTACTAAAGTCCCGTGAGAAAAGGAGTAAACCAAACACATAACAAGGCAAACTATCCATCCCAGGACTCACCAAGGCTCACTCCCCAAATAACGCAAGTCATGTAATATATATAATAAGAGCACATCGATGTTTGGGTACCCCGCGCCACTTTCCCACTGGTTGTTGAGACATCCTACGCATCGGACCAATCCCGCCATTCTTACCGCAGTCCCACTGCCACACCCGCCCGCACAAACCTGGGCCACAACCACACGCAGTCCCACTGCCGAAATCCCGCCCGCACACACCTGGGCCACAACCACACGCAGTCCCACTGCCGAAATCCCGCCCGCACACACCTGGGACACAACCACACGCAGTCCCACTGCCGAAATCCCGCCCGCACACACCTGGGACACAACCACACGCAGTCCCACTGCCGAAATCCCGCCCGCACACACCTGGGCCTCAACTGTCACATGTAACCATGCCTGTAAACACCTAGGCCAGAACAACCACTGCCACGCCCGAAGAAACCCGGGCCTCATCCCAAAGACACTTGGGAAACCACCTGCCGCACACACCTGGCCAACCACCACAACACCCCGCCCGATGATTCTTGGGATAATAATGGACTTCAGGCCATAACAGCCTGCCCGAAGGTACTTGGGCTATCCAGGAAAGGGAGCAGAAAAGGAGCTAATAACCAGCCACTAAGGATAGTGTTGGAAAAAACACCCTTCCCCCATAAATGGGGGTGTTCGGCACTGAGTGCTCAACTTGGGTGGGGCGCGAATAAGAAACACAAATCTACAAGTATAGATATAGGTAACAAACACTCACCCAAAGCTTAGGTTTTCCTAGCCAACCTATAGAACACAACACCATTGCGTCCGAGTCACAGTTCACGACCCTTGCCCACAAAACCATTTGTCCCATTCATGTTTCACGTTCAGTCAAATGTTCAATTAATTTTAAGCACTACTGGGAAACTACCATAAGCATAACCAAGGAAAGCGTCAAAAGCAAGGATCAACCAAAACACTCACACCCAGTTCTATCAACAGAGGATCTCTCCCCAATTTGTGATATCAACAAGTAACAATTCGGATTTAAAACTCACAACCACCGAATCCATACCGACAGGAGATCCCATCTCCCAAATTCACACAACCACCGAGAGTATAAAATAACAGGGGATCCCATCCCCTCCCACATTTCCAGCAATCGGCCCGAAAGGAAAACAACCAACTACCACTACCAACACAAGTCAGGTTTTTTCATATTTAAACGACTTAACACACTCCATGATTTCAAATTCCGTGTGTTCTAACCGGGAGTTATCACAGAAGGGTTGATCCTGGTGCTGTCAATTATTCAGCTGGATATACGTGATTATCCAATTTCACAGCAGGAGTTCACAATTTCAGCAACCCATTTAAAACATCACGAGGGGATTCATCAGTTCACATACAACGACCACCAACGGCCTCAATTTTCAGAAAACATAAACCAGCACAACTAAAAAGGATGATCACAAGATAAGGCATAACAACGATCACGACCCCCTTCCCTTTCTTTCTTTAGAACTTCGTTTATTATCTTTATTAAGGTTCGGTTCAACCAATTCCATAGGAACAAAAATAATGCCCACCCCGCAAGATACACAAAAGTGAGAGTCGAGAGAAATTCCCTACTTGTTGATAGATGATGGATGTTTAGGCCGGAGGCGCGGAACTTTACGGATAACGACGCGGCGGTCCCGATGCACCAGAAGAGCCACGATCGAAGAAGGGGGGGGGGGGGAAACCACGACCTAACCCTTAATTTAAGAGAGCCGGGGATGGTTGAGATAAAAACGCCGAACCGCTTAAGACGTGGAAGTCGTGGGTTGACCATGCGGCTTGACTCATCATTAATGTGCTGGGTGGTTTAAACCGACTCATGAATTGATTCAGTATTTAATTAAAGCTTTTGTGCACGTTTCGGGTCTTTATGACATTTTGAAATGAGGCAGAATAGGGTTTAAAACCCTATTTGTGGAAAAGAATGTTACTGGGACAACTTGGCAAGGCCGGGCGACGTCGGCCGGTTCCGCCGATTGGTCGCACCGATCGGTCTCACCGATCGGTGACACTGATCGGTCTCACCGATCCGCACCCCATAAGGATCCGGATTTTGGCAAAGGAAGGGACCAAGGGGGGGGGGGGTCTGGGTCATCACAATAATGTAGCATGTGGTGATATCAACCTATAGTATATGTTGTGATGTGAATATGAATCAATAGTCGATAAATTTCACAATCCATCATTACATACATCTATAAACACATCGCCATGATCCCACCTACCAACAAACACAAATTCATTACTATTATCACTGTACATACTTATGTTTCTCAATAATTCATTAGTATTGTAATGTTAACATGAACGACATCGACCTTGTTACAACCTGCTTTCATTTAAATTTCCCACAAACTCAATTCCATTATAAAAAGTATGGTATCATGAAATTATAGTTATTCAACATAATTCCCTCCAAATACTAAGAATAACCCCACTATAATCATTCATATCGTATCATAAATACCACCACTCACAGACATCTTTCTATTGTACATCACATCCCATGTTTATATACCAACCTAAATCCATTATAGCCAATGAAAAAAATTCACCGCATCATTCCCTCATCCTAAACATTTTATAACTTCAACACACAACATAATAAACTAACATTAAAAAATATAAGGAATAATAACTATATCATCAAAACCAATAATCATAAGAAATGGGTCAAATTAAACAATTTTCGTTAACAATTTCATTTAATTTTCCTTATCAATCACCAATTCCTAGAAATATTTTAATTTTTTAGTATTCATTTTTTTCATTCCTAACCATTCACTATTCTATTTCCCATTCCCTATTCAACTATTCATCATTAATACAATATATCCATTCAATAATAAATAATTACTTTAATAAAAAAATATTTATAACAGAATTACATTTAAAATTTCATATACACAATTCTTACTATATTTTCATAAAATAGTTTATATAAGTTCCATGGAGTCATGATAAACATAAAAATTACCAATCACATTTTTCACATAGAATAATATGACAAAAATTTTATATTGAACTAATAATTTTGATATTGCAATCCATATATTCAATCCAAGATTTTCTCCATTTTATTTAACTAATTATATTATTATCCATTTCTTGGGTTCCAATTTCCATTAGAAATTGTAGATAAAGAAATATTAAACACCAATTAATCACCATAAAAGAAATCAAAACAATATAATTAAATTCTATGGTCACCCATATTAAAATATAAAACACAACGATCCCACAACAACCATCTGACCAATTAAATTCTTATTCTTACATGGTTTACTGTAATCAATAATTTAATAATTTATATATTGTATTCCCTAAAATACTTACCTTAATCATCATCTAAAATAATCCAATGATTCACTATAGTTTAATCAGTATCAATCCAAAACAAAAATATTCACAAATGTTAATTACAGAAGATATGAGATAAGTCCTAATACCTCCTTCCAATAGAAGAATGATTCACGTCATTACTATACACGAACATGGGACATAAGAATATGATAGTACTGCTAATATTTTTGATAATCCAATGATGAATTTTGAAGGATCAAAGATCATGTAATGTAAGGATTATACCCACAATCATCATATATAAAATAGACACTCGATCAAGGGAATGAAAATGAATTTAATAATTTGCATACACACATCCGCTGATATATCATAAAATCCAACAAAATATTAATATTATTCCCAATTTAAGATTCATATATCTAAAATCATAATTGAAATTCATTTAAAAACATTTAAATTGAATCATATAATTCAAATGATTTAAAATTCATCAAAACAATGTTTCTTGGATTTTCAATGATTTGTAAACATTTTACGACTTACTGAACTATAAAATCAACAAAAAAAATACTAATTCTCCTATAAGATTCTTATACACAATGTATGGTTAATATTATTTTTCCACTATGAAACGTTGTACCCTTTTGAGGGATTTAGATGACCCTTACATGGGAGGGGAATACCCTTATATTTTATTATGAATTTCAATCCTACCCTTACTCAAGTAAAATATTAACCTTATTCGAGCATTATAAATGAAACAAAGCCCTTACCTAAGAAATAGAATTTAGATCATACCTTTTTGAAATTTTTGTGATACCATTGCATCGGTATACAAAAACTAAAATTACATTTATGACGTACATTTAATAAGTGGAATGACCTTATACATCATATTTGAAACCTATATTAATCTTACATAGGAAATATATAACATTTATGTAGATGTTCATAATTAAATCATACATTTGTTAGTGTTTTCAAACCACCAACCCACAATTGTGTATCATGTTGAAGATGAGACTACCATTATGTTACTCATTAAGGATCTATTATACCTTATCACACCTAAGGAAACAACATAGTTTCATTTTTGAAATAACGATTAGAGGGACATAATTCATATGATTCATATAGAAATGAATGGTAACCCATTCTCAAAATAATTAACATTCATAAGGGTTATAAAAAATATAAAAATATAAAATATCCATTTTTACAAACTTGTAAATATTTATTAAATCAATTTTCTATCACTTTTCAAATGAAAAAAAGGTTAATATTATAATCATTTTGAACACATCCCACTTAATTTCAATATAAAATTTTAAAACCTTGAAATCACTCATATATTTTTAAATTAATTTTAATAATATTTTATAAATTTGAAATTTATTTTAAAAAATTATCTCTATCAACCATTCATTTAATAATATAAAATGACAGATCAAGAATATTCAAAACCATTACAAGATGATTATGTTGTTCGAAGTTATTTTAATGTAATATCCTAGTTTGGAATTAGGAACCATTAAAATATGCATATGTTAAAAAAATTAATTAATAGGAATGTTTTCATTATCTTAGTTCAGCATCATTTGCATTTATGATATTGTGTGGGTGATGATTTGATGGAAATTTGATTTATTATAACATAAAGATAAAAATATCAAAAGGAATACTGTGGTAGGTCAATGTCACATAAATTTTATGATTGAATTATTTCTTAATGATGATTTTATATTAATTTTATGATTTTTTGTAATGAATCGCATTTTTTATATTATACTATTGAATATATTAATTAATATTTTCACTAAGTGGTGTGGAGTCATCAAGGAATGATGTGGCTCATGGTTCCTCAATATTGATATATATTAAATAAATAATATAATATCTCAAATGTGGGTAGTTTTTTATAAATAGTGAAATTTTTTAGAATAGAGTTTCATATTTGAAAAAATAGACTAAATGTTATTCGAGAATTTCACATTTACCCTAGGTATGAATCAGTATTTATATGTGGTAGGTATTTTTGTTTAGTGAATTCTAAATACAAACAATTCGAAACTGAAATAATTTAATTTAATATAAAAATTATTTAACTGATATATAATTTTACACTACACAACCTTTATTAAAGTCCTTCTTTATCTCATCA
The DNA here is from genome assembly GCA_963277665.1 of Viscum album. NCBI lineage: Eukaryota > Viridiplantae > Streptophyta > Magnoliopsida > Santalales > Viscaceae > Viscum > Viscum album. The sequence continues at coordinate 1,002,021,084 of OY728121.1, read as the reverse complement.
ACAATTCTATCCGCCTAAGCATAGAGATTATAGATGAGGATGGGGAGGATCATGTTTTTGGGTGAATTTTGAGATAGAGGATCAATAATGAATGAACATATATAATTGTGTAGATGATAAAAAAACCCTAGATTCATCAATGGGTTTACATGCATGAGATTCTTTTCTAATGATTGATTTGAATATATGATAGGAAATTGTTATCATTTTTTTATTCTTATTAAAATCACGAATCAATTAAATTAGAAATTAATTTTATGATCATTCTTGATTTATTTTACGATTTAATATTAATATTTCATAATATTTATATTTTATATTTATTTATGAAAATTTATTTATCCTATAAACTAATTAGAGTACACATAAAGGATCATTGGAAGGACCATACATATAAGGACAAGTGTTGTTTCCATTTTACATACATTTTATTCCTTGTGTTGTTGGTTAGAACCTTAATTATTCTTAGTTTCTCTTATTCTCGTGAATTGGTGTGTTCCCTAAAACAAATCTAGTATAAGAACCTTACCTTGAGAAATATGTATGACGATAAATATTGTATCCCATGCAAGGATAAATATTAGTGATCCCATCTATGGGTTAGTTCAAGATTAATTCAATCATCCTACTAATGGCATACATTGTTATCCAATATCTCATTCCTCCTTAGAATAGATTTGGTATTCTATTTATGAAATAACATATGTGAGATATAATTAATAGTTAGTTATTAATCCTAGGGTTGGGTATCCAAGAATGATTGTGGTGTGATCCCCCACCTATGTATTTACATCTCCTATGATCCAATTTTTGGTTAAACGTTGAAATTATTTAGGAGTGTGAGTTATCTGATGTGTAACAACTATGTTAGTTGGGGCCATGATTAGAGTTCCCTTATTAGAGTGTTACCTTGGTGACTCAAGTGGTATCTCTAGGCTTCCAGTAATATAGTGGACTCACATACAAGAATATCATAATATTGTTTTTTGTTGACATTTATGTAGTTAGTATTCATTTAGAAACTATGAAAATAGTATTTTGTGTCTTGATTTCATCTCTCAATCTGGGGAACATAGCGATAATAAGATGGAAAATGTTTTATTTCAATAGTACCAACATAAAATACCTATTAAATTGGTACATATAGGAATGGGTTTTAGGGAAAACCATTTTACATGAATTATATAATAATATGTTGTTTTTTACATGTTCATATTCTGGAAACTACACAGGTATTATCTATTAGAAACTGGTGTATCCTGAATATTGAAGGATTACTCATTGAATATAGTAAAATATTATTCTACTCTATTATTGTGATGTTGATCCAAATTTTATTGAGGTCTAACTCCTTGTAACTGTGAGTTAGGTGGCTTCACATGATGGATTACCAATTGTAACACCAATCATTTAGCATCTGATTGTTCATAAATTGTTTCTTGTTGATGTGTGTAGTCTCTGTATTAGAACATTGTGGGTAATGGGTATCCATGAGAATTAATATCATTAGTAGGGAGTCATAAACATCAAATAGTAGGCATAATGTTTCACTATACCCTCAAAATATTCCATTGTTTTTGTTTATATCATTTACATTTGATCACATAACTGTGATGGTGGCATTCCCATTGATATATGAGATGTTGTGGTATCTATTTCTATCACATCTTACACAGGGGTTTAAGAGGAATCCTTGGATATTGATTTTGTTATTAAAAATGAATTCATATACTATTTGTTCTATCTATGGACACCCAAGTTATGATAACACAGTATTTTGGATTTGATGTCAAACTCAAAGATCTATGAAAATTACGTTTATTTAGAAAAATTATGGTAGATCATATTTACATTTAATGGTTCTCAGGAAGGATATAGTCATCTAAGAATGAAGGGAGAATTCCCCTATCATATGTGATGACATATCACCTAGGATTTATTAACCAACCAAACAGAAGGTAGTAAGATGGTCTATGGGAAATGAAAGTAGAGTTATTTGTTTGAGAAATGAGTTACACATGGTGGTTGGGATGGTAAATGTACTATGACATCTATGGGATTTAGAGAACATTATTTTCCATTTCAATCAAAACTATTAACATGTTTTCCACACCAGGATTAATGTTCTAGTTCTTTTGGATGTTGATATTTGTAGGTAGTGAATAAAAATTACTCCTATGTTCTAGGAATGATCCAAGGTACATCTATTTCTTATCTACATTAGCTATATTTTTGTAGATACATGGATATGAAACACAATCGTTATGAATCTTTTGATCAGAATCAATATATTTTAGGGATTATTCATCTCATCCATAATTATTAGAGACCCCTACTAGAGACTAATTGGGGATCAAATAATTATAATGAATGTGAAACATCATTATTAGGTTTGATATATTTTTTTACATTTTTGAATTTCTATGGTGATTCCTTATTATTTTAACCTAGTTATGGATTGTCTCACTGGTTTCCATGTGATTATTGATTATTTTAGGTAGAGTCTATTAATTGATCAGTCTAATGGGAACATATTTTCCTTCATTAGGCTAATAAAATCATAGTAAGAGAAGGATGGGCCTCAATTAACTAGGATAATGTATATTTCAAGTAAATTGGCTAATATATAACATGGAGTATTATATTCATGGTAATTTGAGTTCATGGTATCATTTGAGGACTACATGAATGTATTTACAAAGAATGTATTGGGATTAACTACTTAATTATAGATCATATTATGGATAAACCTACATCTGGGGAATAACATCACATTTCCACGGTAGTGATAAATGTTTAGAAGGTATAGTTGGATGGTCACAAGAGGATTGGAATTGTTATACCCATTGTTTTTCTTAAGATTTCCTACTTTTTATCATAGAAAGTAGATTGGGGATGAGTTGTTGTATGGATTATCATCTCATTAACTTGGTAAAATTCAAGAATATGTATCCACTTCTGAGAATCAATGACCTCAATGACTAGATGGAGGGAATTGAGTTTTTCATGATGATTTTTTTCAGGTCCGGTTATCACCAACTCCAAGTATAAGTGGAGGATATTCGGATGATTTATTATTTTTCTCTCTTCATTATGAGTAAATGGTAATCCCCTCTCCAATATGAACAACCAAAAGTGTTCATTGAACTCCTTACCAAAATCATTCCTGATGTTTAGACATTTAATCTTATTATTTATAAATCAAATTCTTATGTAATAAACAAAAAATAATGAGAATGCGAGAGAATTGAAGATGGAATTGGATAACACCAGGGGAACTACATTTATGGTATAATACTGATGCATTATTTTTGGATTCAATATTTCTATATCAGGGGATATTTCTTCTTAGAGGATGGAGAAGCTGTGGGAAAAGTGAAAATCATTGTATTATAAGATTATATTCCTCCCAATAGTCTGGAAGAGGTAAAAAACAATTTTTTATAATATTAGAGATTCTTTTTTATTACTCCATGATCATAGAACATTTCACTACATTAATCCAAAAGGGTCCACCTCCTTTGGAGATGTATAAATATTTTCATGATATTCAAGAGTTGTTGAATAGAATGAAGAGATCCCTCATCTAGAGGCTTTAATGGAATATTTTTATGTGGTGTTATGTGGTCCTCCAATGATGGGTTTAGAATAATTATAATGTGTAGGCATGAATTCATTTCTTATAGGATCCAGCAACTGAGATTCTGTCAGCGTAATTAAATCACCCAAGATTTAGATCCCTATATTTTTTTGTTCAACATAATTTATTAGGAACACTATCTTATGGGAGAGCCATTAATAATATATTTTGACCATATTAGTGTAATGACCCGCAAATTTGTAATGACCTGACTCGGAAGCTAGTAAACCGGTGCTCCGAGCTAGTTCGCCAAAAGGCCTTAAGAGCTCCTCCTCATACGCCCGAGGCTGTCGACTAGCACCGAGGTCCTAGGGTGTGATAGAGGAGAGACTATTACCTCATAAAAGTGTAAAAAAATCATAAATAACTAATAATAATATACGGAGAAAATTAAACAGAGTGTGGAAGCAGTAAACAACTGAAATAGAACAAGTTGTAATAGTAAAATGTTGTAAAATCCCAAAGAGCTATGCAATACAATACAAAACTGGTCACCCACCGGGCCAACCATACAAATAGATGTGCATAAGAAACTAAATGAAAAAGTACAGGGATTTCCTACAAACTCCAATCCCATCCAAGTTCCTGATCTCTAGACACTGTCGAACTGCAGCATCCCGATCTGTGGAACCACTCGAGCAGCTCCGCTCGATCTTGCAACATTGGGACACAACCCAATACACCATGAAACTCATGGTTAACCTGAAAAGTAGAAATAAGGTCTACACAAACACTGAGGTGCACGTGCAGGGGTGAGAATTAACCTCAGCAGGGCACCCCAAAAAGAAACCTATAACTGTGGTACTAAAAGTGTATGTAACAACAATGTGCTCAGTATAGGAGTAACACGACAAAGAAGATGTAAACCCAAACATGGAGCCACAGTCGAACCTAGGGTATGTAATCCCTGTCAACTGGGCATGTTCCACCATGGATGTCCATATCTATATATGTAAACATGACTAGTACAATACCTTTACACACATAAAAAATACGAATATTCATGATTAAGTGACTCAAATAACAAGAACAACATCTGCTGTCGATTTTGGGACCATAATCCCAATCTCCTGGACATCCTATTCATGGTAATTGAGCTAGATGTCGTTCCACTCAAGCAGTGTATCAATAAGTCGATCTATGGGTATGTAATCCCATCGGCATGTACCTTCTTCGGCCAATGCCGGAAATATTCCTATAAACAAACTACAAAAACAAGTTACCCTCTAGTTAAACAAATCAATCACAAGAACGTAGTTTACACAACAGGTGACCCTCTGGGAAGTACTCATAGACATCCCATATAGTCATACCTAACAAGTACAAGAAACCCTCTAGGTAGCTCTCTCATCCTAACCGCTTGGGTTGGGTGATAATAATTAAACAAGACTCTCTGAGGAAGAACTCGCAAACAATTCCACATATACATTAAGGTAGTCAAGGACTCTCTAATGATGCACACAAGGTCAATTCCCCTTATAGACCCAAGGTCAAGGAACTCTCTGAGGAAGCATGCTCATTCAATTCCTCTTATAGCCCAGGTTGTACAAAGACTCTCTGAGGAAGCTCCGTTGGTCAATTACTCTTATAGTCTAGGATGGATTAAGGTAATTAATGTAAAAAAAATATTCTCTGAGAAAAATCTCTCAGTCTATCCCCTCATAGTCTATAATTCTCAAATACTTTATGAGGAAGCTCACTTGGCCTATCCCCGTATTTTTTATAATGTCTAAATACTTTCTGAGGAATCTCACTCGGTCTATCCCCTTATATTCTGTAATGCTCAAAGACTCTATGAGGAATCTCACTCGGTATATCCCCTTATAGTCTACTACACCAGGATCTCATAGCCCCATGTATGTCAATGCATAGTAATGAAATATGGCCAATGTAATCATATAGGGCTACTTGGAAAACCAGTCTACAACATATCACAACACATCAGATAAAACCACTCCATCCTAATAATACAAGGTATGGAATTAAGGGATCCTAATAGAAAAATCTATACCAAATGGTCAAAATCAAGACACATGGGAAAACACATCAACATTAAGGTAAATAATTGCATTTAAAAACAGACCACCTCTACTCAGGCATCCAAGGAATAGTAAGCATCCAATTAAACAAGATTGATTCTTTGCGTCAGGATCTACAACCACCAACCTGGAAGCACCTCTGGTAACCACTACTACATCAACAACCCATGTCAGAGATAAACAAACAAGTATGGGTGGATCAAACTCCAAACCATACAATACATCCAAATCCCAAAGGGATCACCAGTTTGGCATGGGTTCTAGGTGAAACATGATCACCATATCCACCCAAACCCGACATAAAAACTCGGGGTCGATCAAATAATGGTTACCCCCAGGTTCCCTCATGTCAAACACTGAGGAGGCATCATACTCTAGATCCTCCATGTGAACACGAGGGAAGGAATCCTAAACGGGATCCTCAGTGAAGATTAAGGGAGGAATCATACAAAAAATCCTCAAATGGAGGACAACATAGGCATTCCATAACATGGGTCCTAAAAAAGGAATAACCAAAGAGAGATCCTTCGAAGGACTCCCTATGTCAGCACACAAGTAAAGGCATCCAATTGGGGATTCATGGAAGTGCCTGGTCTCACCACCTTACAGGACAGAAGGGAACGTAACATATGGGAAACATCCTATATATAAAGGTTATGGGAGATAGATCACAGCTCATCTCATATAAAATGTCTCAACTAAGTTGGTCCGAACACCAATCCTAACAACCACGCCATGTCTCACCCACATGTGACGAGTGTCCTCAATAAATGAAGGAATAATACCTTCCATTTAGATTAAAACCCCCCAAAACCCCATTTAGATGACCTATAAATATAATTCCATAACCCCAGTTTCCCAGAGTCGATGCATGTTTATGTATCATAGGCATGATCACAAGGGATCAAATCTCAAAATACCGATTATTTTAGTATCCATGGAAACACTAGATACATTAATAAGGTTTACATTACATCATAAAATGGAAAACTACAACATCATTTTTTCCATAGACAACACTGAGATCCCATAGACAATCCCTGCTAGTCAGTCACAAAATACTTTTTCACATCGTGGGAAAAATAAAACATTGAAAGCGGTGAGCTCAGATGCTCAGTAAGGATAACAATATAGCCAAAAAATTAATAAATAAGAATTATCATTTAAGGAAATGTATAACACTAAAACAAAAGCCTTATAAACATAAACTTCATCATAATATGGAAAATATAAATCAAAATAATTCCATTTACTTACTCACATGGATATTCTACTACTCGAATAATGACATGAAATATCATATAGCCATTTTCATAGAGATGGAATGCATAATGATAGACTATCATAACCACATAGTCAAGGCTTTATTTCAAGACTACAATTACAATTTTGTCAAGGCCTTGTCCCAAGACACTAGTTTGTCACATGAGACCTACCGATGCATCGAGGAGCTATAACGGGATCCACCCGTCACATACTAATTCCAATGCATCCCTCAGTCAATCATATCACAATACCTTCAATTCAATATGGAAGACTTGTATCATAATATATAAACTTCAATAAAGTTTAAAATCCCTCAATGGATTGGCATAGACAAAAATAATCAGTAAAATTCTTTGAGAGAAATACCCCTTTTTCATGATATCATTTAAAAGTCTCAAAATTTATAAAGGAATTCATTTATAAGTTATTTTTGAATTAAAGTGTCTTATACCACTTTGAATATTTTTAAAATAATTATCATTTCAAAACATTCATGTCCTTATAAATATATCATTATAATCATTTTGAAAACATGGACATTAATTAAAAGGGTTTAGAAAGATAAATCATTAAAAGATTTAAAATGATGATCTCGCTATATAGACCCTATCATAAAACCATAAAAGATTCATTTTGAAAACATTTTTATGAAGTATGGGTATTGATTATAAGTATGTCCCAGAAAATACTTACACATGGACAATCTCGGATAATAATGAGATTGAAGAAACAACCCTTTCCTTGCACTTTACTTTGGTCAAGGATATGTTAAAACTCATGTATAATGGCCATTGTATGGTATTAAATTTTACCAGAATCAAATTCATATTTATTATATCATTAATGATTCATTTATGTATTTATAATAACTATTTAATAATTATTGTCATGTTAAATTAAGGATTCGGGGTATAATCACTTTCATTGTCGTACGTGTTTTAACTTGTTATTCTTGATTGTATCATTTAGATCATGGTTTAAATACATCAAGAATAAAATCCTTGATTTATATATCATATATATTTAAAATATAAATAAGTATAACAGATAGATATATGAAATGGAAAACACCGTTTATTGTGACGGTAGTCCGTAAGTACGCATAAATGTTGTTTCTGTTTTCATATCGTATTAAATGGAAGTAAGTAAATAAGTTATCTGTAAGTAAATATATATATATATATATTCAGTATAATTATTATGTAATATATCACATACCTATTAATAATATATATTTTTATAATCATCGTTGAATGTTCAACATGGAAATGAATCTCATCGCGTCGTGGAGACGGTGGTCCGTACGTACGCACGGGGGACAATATCATTCTTTTGATATTAAAATCGTATATAATTGGATGGTATATCATATATAAATAATCATTAACATGTTATATATATCATTTACATATGTTATAATCATTATTATACATATCCAAATAATAATATATTGAATAACAGTTACACCGCAACGTGAAGATGGTAAGTCATACGTACACATGTATGGTGACATGTCATTCAAAGGATGGATAGAATACTGAATATGGTTGTTCCATATTTATAATAACATCACAGTATATAGAAGATACTAGAGTTATTATATTATAATGGATAATAAAAGAATTATTAAGTGGAAGAAGAAAGGAACTTGAAAGAGGGTGGTGAAAACAAAACATCTTATTCGAGTTCTTCCTTTGGATTTGATCAGAAGGGATCTTTAGGTTTCCTTTATGATCAAAATAATGCCTCTAAGATAATGGAAAAATAGTTTAGAGAGTAGTTTTGCAGGTTTTGCCTGAGCCAAATGTCTTTGAACGTTTGAAATAGAGAGAAGGGAGAGTACCCTTTTATAAGAGGGATGAGGGACACCTTAGGAAAAGATAGAAATATTATTTTATAATAAATTAATATTTGGTTTCTAATGGCTCCAAAATGATTTAGTTCGAGGATAAGGTGAGTATGGATTTAAATACACTCAACTAATAGGTTTTAGACAGGTTTGGGTCATTATACGAACCTTTTAATTTATATTTAACTCTTAGTTATTTAGTTTGACATTTACTATGTTTTTTTATTTTATAATATGTGTTTAATAAAGATACTATATAATTACAATATAACCCCAAGTGGTTCATTAATGATACAAAAATAATTATATAAGTATTTTGGACGATCCTTAGATTTATAGGAAATGAATACAAATTAATAATATAAACATTGTTTTAAAAACTCTTTATTTGTCAATTTTGACACTATTTGGTATTTGATTTTTTTGAAACTCATAATCGCATGATTACTTAGAAAAAAGTTAATTAAACCACTCCTAACATGTCATATTAAAATATAAAATTAGTGGAATTCATAAAATGTCTAAAATTACATTTATATTGTTATTTATAATATCAATTATATTAATATTTCATTAATAAGGCAATTAATGTATCATCATTGTGTATAAAATAAATTAAATTATTTAACGTCTAAAAATTATAAATAATATATAATTATGTTGAAAATATTTTTATCTTTATAATTAATATTTATAATCGAATTTATCTTCTGTATAACCCTATATTAAGAATGTTTTAGTTATTAAACATGGATTTTAACTCTTTTAACTCTTCATTAAATTAAATAATAATAAAAGTCCTAATCTAATAAAAGTGGACGTAAAGGATCATATTTTTTTCCTAAGGTTTTTTTTAGTCTATATAAATTTATCCAATAGAATTAGGACATGATTTAGGGTAATATTAATATCATTTTAACCCTTAATTACCCTATTAACTTTTAACCATGGTAAATAAAAGTAAAAGTTACTATTCACCAAAAATTATTTTCATCCCATTGAACCACAATTTACTTATATATAGATACTTTGGGTCTCTGATTTTTGAAATTCCATTCACAGAAGCGGTAAAATTATGTTTTATGAAAATTTGCAAAAGCTCTTAGGAGGTGGGAAAAAGACAGTAATAAGTTCAATAAAATTTTATATATATAAAATTAATATAAAATGACTCCAATGGATTAAATTGAACTTATAAAGGTATAATATAACTATTTTGACCAAAAATAAAATAAAATAAAATAAATAATTATTTAAAAAAAAGTCGGTTTTAACCAATAACTCAGGGTATTTCACTATTCATCAACTATTGAATGTTTTCAGAAAAATACCAAAAATTCACCATAAAGTAATTTTGATATTCCGAATCCAAAAATGATATATATTTTACCAGATTCAGAACATAGAAGTTTCATAATTTAATTTAAAATTAATTCTAGTTGTCAAAACCAAAAATCGGTTTTTAAAGAAATAATATATATCGAAAGATTGACACTTGTTTATGTGAAATTTTAAAGTGAAATTACTTCCAATGACCAAAATTAGATTAAATGGTAAAAATATAATCTAATTATACTTCCAACCCATTAAAATTTATAATTGAGCACTATAATTTATTTTGATTAAAAAAAATTCAGTTAAAATATAGTATTTTCACTATTCACCTAAATATGAAAGTTATCAGAAAAACATAAATTTTTTTATTTAAACTAAATTTTAATGTCTAGAAACTAAAAAATAAGTTTATTTTGTCAAATTTAATATTTAAATGTTCTAAATATTGGATTTAAAAAAAACTATCCATTAAAAGGCTGTAAAATTGCATTTTTTGAAAAACATCTTTTATCTGAAAAAAATGAATTTGTTCTAACATTATGTATAAGAATCTAATTATATGGATTTTAAAATTACAAGGATTATATAAATTTCAGTATTCAGTTAATACTATTCATAACCTCTTTTGAACGGTTAGTTTCGTAAGTCGTGGTGCGCTTGAACTCGGTGTTGCATATAGTGCAAGTTATTGAATTACATTGAAGAAATAACGTACTATGAAATATTGGGGTGTTACATTCTCCGCTCTTTAAATAAAATGTTTCCTCACAAATTGAAATTGTTCTACGATAATAAAAGTTTGAAAATAGAAAATACCATTGTGGAAAACCCACCTCGAAAATTAGGTTAATAAAATTCAATCTTAACAAGAGGGAAAGTGAAATGAAAGGGTCACCACCAAATTATGATCTCAATTAGGATAACATTGGTGGAAATTAGAGACACATAATTAGAGGAAATATGTAAATATTTATAGAGAGTTATTGAGGTCATCAATCACAAACAAGTGTAAAATTGAGGGCCTCAAAGCCATAAATCTATGATGATTTAAAATATCATTGGTTAAACATAAGGTATTAGGATAACACATTTTTGGTTTTAGGATTTCTTCCTTATATTTTATGAATATAATATGAATATATATATATATATAATTGTCAAGTATAGTTTCGTCCGTTCACTAATTCCTACCACATGTTCATCTTTCATTCAAAATGATTTCAAAAATATTCTATTTATCATAATCGTACAGGGTTTCAAAAAAATGAATTTATAATTCATCTATCAGACCTTTTAAAAAAACTAAATTATACAATCAAGGAGATTACGTAGGCCAGTGGTAGGTGATGCACCCCTATCACCCATCGTTTGTGGGTTCAAGTCTCGCAGCCTTTCTAGACACGACAGGTTGTCGCCCGACCATTAGGTTGTCCTTCTAATAAAAATCCAAAAATAGTCATAAAAAATGTTTTATCATTAAACAATTGTATCCCATGTCCAAATTAATCCATTCTAACCTTTAGACTTATCCAAAATAATTTTTTTCAAACATACAGTCCGAAATTTATAAGGAAGGTAAACATAATGAAGATCTCTTTTTTCCACATAATAAAATGTGAATACATTCATCGTGTATTCTTTTAAAACATGGTAACACCCTAAATTACCATAAACCTCTATTGATTACATTCATTCTCAATTATTACTTATAGAACACTGGATATACTCATTCTATTAAAAATTTTGTAGACTCCAATAATAGTGGAATATGAAAGGCATTAATCAGTGCCAAGGTAGTCAAGAATATCCAATATAATTTATCCTAATCAACTATCTATTATTCCAAAATTATTACCTCAGAATCAAGACCATATTAAGGATTACCGTTCAATCATCCATGTAAAAAAAATTGACTTTCTGTTGAGTCACTTTTTATAGTACCATACAATCTCAAATCCTCAATGAAATATTGCTGCAGTAAAATCCTTATTTATTTCCATAATTCATATAACTGGTACATCATCGATACAACACTGAAATGAAATAATTCATTAATAACAACATAAGAACAATAATCATTTTTCTTCATCTATGGTAGTATCATAACATGATTTTTATCCAATATCATCATTTGGTGAATACTTTGATGATATGGACATTGCTTTGTGTATTGTCCCAAATCCGTATAGACGAAGCATTTCACATTTGAAACCTTTTTCTTACCCTTGCAGTCACGTACTTGGTGTCCTTTTTCTCTACACATATAAAAAAATCCCATTCCCTTCAGGCATGTTCTATCGTGTTTCTTCCAAGAGTTATCAAATATGGGAAAATTCTTCCTTACCTTCTTCCCTTTATCTATCCTTCTCTCTACCATCCTTTTCATCTCTGGATTCCCTTCAAATCCACAGGTCTCCAATAATTCATTACATATCTTATCAACACATGATACTATTGATTCATATGATGATAATATATGGGAGACTATTTCCCATGTAAATGTTGGCTTAATACCATGAAATATATGATCCTTCTAACTCTCTGGATTATATGTATTGCTGGAGTTATCATTCCTTCTTCTAGGCACCATTTCTAAATAATTCCATACACTAAGTCAGTTTATGAATCACAATTCATAATTCCAAACTTGTAAAATACCAAACATAAATTGAGCAGTTTATGGACATAACCCATAGTCTTAAAAATGATCTCTTTGAGGAATTATTTTCTCCTAAATCATTCATAATATCTTGTAATGAAAATGTGAATTATCCTAAGCACATCCCCCGGGAGTTTCGTAACCAAGAGTGCAGCAAGGCCCGTTGTTGTGCACCTGTTCTCGTTTGATTCTAGCGCAAATCGGTGTTTTCGATTTTTACACCTGGGTATATCTGTGCTAGAGCCTCCTCTACCAGCTCGTATCCAGACAGGGATGTATTGCTCAAAAAACTCACAAAATCATTACATTACCGAAATTTTAGGAAGTTCAACTATACTAATACTCAAAGTTTATCTTAGAGTAATGTTCCCTAATCAGAGTTTATCTAAATATATTTTTGAGGGTCTATTACTAAACTTCCTATGATACCAACTATAATGCCCTGACCCCAGTTACCCAGAGTCGGTGAATTATTACATATCATAGGCATGTTCACAGGGGATCAAATCTCAAAATACCAATTATTTTCGTAGCCTTGGAAACACTAGATAAATTCATAAGGTTTACATTACATCATAAAATTGAAAAATACAACAACATTGTTTCCATAGACATCACTAAGATCCCATAGACTATCCCTGCCGGTCAGTCACAAAATACTTCTTCACATCCTGGGAAAATTAAAACATATAAAGGGGGGATCTCAGATGCTCATTAAGGATAAAAATATAGAAAAAACATTTAAAAATAAGAAAAGGATACATTCTATACCGGGCATCGAGGAGCTATAACAGGCTCCACCCATAACTTACTATGTCTAATTTATTGTGCATAAGAAAAGGATTAAACATAACATAATTATTCGTATTAAAACTAGCATACGAAATGTTAATACCTTATCCATAAACCATGAATGGTATAAAATAACACATCCAAAGTCAAACATATCTCAATACATTCTATACCATATGGAAGAATTTTATCATAATAAATCAACTTAAAACAAGTTTAATATCCATCAAAGGATGTTGAGAAAGATGAAAATGATTAGTAAAATTCTTTGAGAGAAATACACATTTTTCATGAAATCATTTAAAAGTCTCACATTTAATAAATGAAATAATTTAAATGATATATTTGAATAAATGTGTCCCATAACACTTTGAAACGTTTTAAATTAATTATCATTTCAAAACATTCATGTACATATAAATAAATCCTTAAAATAACTTTGAAAACATTGACATTAATTAAAAGGGTTTAGAAAGATAAACCCATAAAAAATTTAAAATGATGATATATCAAAGTAGACCCTCCTATAAAAACATAAAATATTCCTTTTGAAAACATTTTTATGAAATATGGGTATCGATGATAAGTATGTCCCAGAAAATACTTACAGATGGACAATCTCGGATAATAATGAGATTGAGTAAATAAACCTTACCTTGCAATTTCCTTTGGTCGAGGGTATGTTTAACCACCTGTATAATGACCATTGTCTGTTATTAAATTATAACATAATCATTTACATTTTTATTATATCATACATTATTCATTTATGTTTTTATAACACCCATTTAATAATTATTATCATGTTAAATTAACATTTCAGGTAATAATTGCTTTCATTATCGTACGTGTTTGTACTTGTTATTCTTGATCGTATCAGGTAGATCATTAATTAAATACCTCTGGAATATAAGACTTGATTTATATATCATATATATTTAGAATATAAATATGTATAATAGATATATATATGAAATGAAAAACACCGTTTATGGAGACGGTACTCCGTACGTATGCATAAAAACATTTTCTGTTTTTATATCGCATTGAATGGAAGTAATTGAATAAGATATATGTAAGTATATACATACATACATATATCTACAGTATCATTGTTATGTAAAATATCACATACTTATTAATAATATATATTTTTATAATCATCATTGAATGTTGATCGTGGAAATAAATCTCATCGCGTCGTGGAGACGGTAATCCGTACGTACGTACGACCGACAATATCATTCTTTTGATATTAAAATAGTTTATAATTGGATATTATATCGTATATAGATAATCATTATTATGTTATATTTATCATTTTGATATGTTATACTCATTATTATACCCATCCAAATAATAATGTATTGAATAACAATTACACCACAACGTGGAGACGATAAGTCGTACGTACGCACGTATGGTGACATGTCATTCAAAGGATGGATAAAATACTGAAAATGGTAGTACCATATTTATAATAACATCAATGTATATATAGGATACTGGATTTATTATATTAGAATAGAAATTACCAAGAAAGAAGAAGTGGAAGAAGAAAGGAACTTGAAAGAGGGTGGTGAAAACATTATCTCTTATTCGGGTTCTTCCTTTTGATTTGACCATTAGTTCTCCATAGGATTGATTTATGATCAAAATAATCCCTCTAGGTTGAAGTTATGATATTTTAGAGAGTATTTGGGCAGGTTTTGGCCGAGGCAAATAGCTCTGAAGGTGTGAAATTGAGAGAAGAGAGAGTTCCCTTTTATAAGATGGGTGAGGGGCACCTTAGGAGAAGCTAGAAATATTATTTTATAATAAATTCATATTTTTTTTATAATGGATATAAATTGATTTATTTAAAGTATAATGTTATTAAGGGTCTAAATCCACTCATCAAATATGATTTAGACAGGTTTGGGTCATTATATTAACCTTATCTTTTAGATTTAACTCTTAGTTAATTAGTTTGACATTTACCATAACTTTTTGTATTTTATATTATATGGATAATGAACATACTATATACTTACAAGAGAAACTCAAGTGGTTAATTAATGATAAAATTATCATTATATATTTCTCTTGGCCGATGCTTAGATTTTTAGGAATAAAATATCAATTAACAATATAATATTTTTTTTAAAAACTCTTTTATGTCAATTTTGACATTATTTCATATTTTATTTTTTTGAAATTCATTACAACACGATTACTTCGAGAAAAGTTAATTAAATCACACCTAGCATGTCATATTAACCTATAAGATTAGTGGAATTCATAAAAAGCCTAAAATTAAATTTATTTGGGTATTTATAATATCAATTATTTCAATATTTCATTAATAAGGTAATTAATTTTATCATCATTGTGTCAGCAATAAACTATATTATATAATGTATAAAAATTATAAATAAAATACCATTATGTAGTAAATATTTTTATCTTTATAATTAATATTTATACTCGAATTTATATTATGTATAACTCTATATTAAAAATGTAATAGTTATTTAACATTGATTTTAACTCTTTTAACTCTTCATTGAATTAAATAATAATAAATGTCCTAATATAATCTTATTGGACATAAATGATAATATTATATTCCTATGGTTGTTTTTGGTCGAAATAAACTTTTCCAATAGAATTAGGACATGTGTTATGGTAATATTAATATCATTTTTACCCTTAATTACCCTATTTACTTCTAACCGTGGTAAATAAAAATAATAAGTTACTATTCACCAAAAATTATTTTCATCTCATTGAACCACATATTAATTACTGATATCAACCATGTCTCTCGGATTTTTGAAATTCCATTCATAGAAGTGGTAAAATTATGTTTTATGAAAATTTGCAAAAGCTCCTAGGAGGTTGGTAAAAGACAGTAAACAGTTCAATAAAATTTTATATTTCTAAAATTAATATAAAATGACTCAACTGAATTACATTGAACTTATATAGGTATAATTTATCTATTTTTTACTAAAATTAATGTAAATAAAATAAATAATTATTTAAATTAAATGTCGGTTTTAACCAATAACTTTGTGTTTTCCACTATTCGTCAAATATTAAATGTTTTTAGGGAAATAAAAAAATTCACCGTATCCTAATTTTGATATTCCAAATCCAAAAATGATGTCTATTATACCAAATTCAGCAAATAGAAGATTAATTAATTTTTTTAAAATTATTTCCCATTGTTAAAACCAAAAAGTATGTTTTTTTTGAAATAATAACTATCAAAAGATTGACACTTATTTATGTGCAATTTCAATGTGAAATTACTTCCAATGACCAACATTGGGTTAAATGGTAAAAATATAATATAATTATACATCCAAACTGTTAAAATTTATAATTTACCACAATAAATTATTTTGATAAAAATAGTTGTTTTTAGTTAAAATATAGTATTTTTCACTATTCACCAAAATATGAAAGTTATCAGAAAAACATAGAACATTTATTGAAACTAAATTTAAATGTCCCGATTCCAAAGAAGATGTTTATTTTGAAAAATTGAATATATAAATGTTAAAAAAAATGGATTTAAAAAAAAGGGTTCGCTATTAAAAGGCGGTAAAATAGCATTTTTTTAAAACATTAATTATCTGAAAAAATGAATTTGTTCTTACATTACGTATAAGAACACATGGCGTGTACATAGCTAGAGGACATGGCCAGACCCATGTGGTCTTCCTGTGTAATTGTAAAAGGTGTGTACATTATTATACATGTCATGTACTGTTCACAAAAAGATACATAGTGTTCTTTTTCACTAAAATACATGCCCAAGTACCACTACACGGCGTGTACTCAAAGTACACAGTGTGTACTCACCAAAAACCATTATTTCGTGTTTCATCTCACATGACCAGTCACATGGACACACACTACACAACGTGTACTCATGTAAATGGAATGTACTAATGAAAACTACATCTTTCCTGAACGGGAAGAACACACGGTGTGTTCCCATAGAACACATGCCTTGTATACTAGGTTTTCTAATTGGAAATCCCTCAAAACACCCGATTCTCCCGTTTTCGCACCCAAAACAATAGATCGAGCCCCACGGGATTACAATAAAGAAATTTAAGCCATTAACGACTAAAAACCAATTTAATGGTGATCTATGGTGAAAATATAAACGGTCCACCCATTGGGCAGAAACCACCGAAGCATCAGTTGATTTCACGGCTCACGGTTGTCGCACGCCGACTCAGTGCCTCGAGAGCATCGAATTGGTACCCATCATAGCTTCCAACTCTCCCTCTTTCCAAAACTCCAATTTCTCCAATAGGTCACGGCCAAGGAGGAGGTGTAGGAGATGTATGTAAGGAGGAGGAAGAAAGAAGAGTGAGAAATGAAAAAGAAAAGTCGAAAAGAAATTGAAGAAAAAGGGTCTCGGGCCGGCCCTGACAACCAACATGAGTTTATGCCTTCTATTGGCTAAACTCCCCATTCCGGACTCAACGGTGAAGATAGAATCTCAATGTGACGCTCTGTTTAGAATTTATTTTCAAACGAACCTATGTGAATAATTTAATATTTAATTTAACAATATTAAATATTCTGCCAAAATTTGAACAGCTTAGATTTCCTCCAAACTCCATTCCTAGGGTAAACTCTCCATTCCGGGACCAACAGAGCTATCATAATAAATATCCGAGATTAGATGGTAGTGGAAAATGATCATTTTACCCCTCACAATCGTCTAACAGCATAAATTCAAATTTATTCTCAAAAATGTAGTCCGGAATAACACAGGTTTTTACAAACTCCCCACCATAAACCTTCACATCCCCGAGAAGCCCAATGAAGGGACCAACATCCATTCTCCCTACCCGAGAATCTACACAACCAAGCAATCTGGATCATCCAATGACCAGACTTATAGCATCAACAACCACATTCTTCACAAAATACATTCAACTACGACAGGTCTGGTACTCCCCTCCAAAGGAATACCGTTATCGTCATCTTAAAAGCCACTCCGAGCCGAAAAGGCCAATAGAATACAACATCATTTAACCTCAAAAAGGAAAACCACCCTATAAAGGCCAATGGTGCACTCCGCACCACATGGATTTCTATACACCACTCTGAGAGCACAACCAGAGCAGGTTCTATCACCAACATGGATGAACATTAAGAAAGAAAAAGGAGCTCGATATAGGTCAATGCTCTATCAGAAAACTCAAGACGAATCAAGATAGTGTATGATCATATCTAATAAGATTATGTTGAGCTTTCACCAAAAGAGTTTCTAGATCCCACCGAGCCATGCTAACATCTTTTCAAAACCTGACCAGAATTCAAGCATGGGTCAACCATTCTCACACATGTTTCCCTAGAATGGAACAAACAGCGGCCTACAAGGGTTCTAGTCAAAAACAAGGTTCTCTATGTATTCCTCATAGACCTGCAGAAAAATCCACACAAATGGGTCACAAGGTATAATAACCTATCCCAAAATATCCAAAACATCTCAGAAGATGGTAAAGATCACAACGGCCAATGAAAGTCAAAAACGAAACACAACCTACAAGGGCACTGATCCAATCCGAGCATCCTCAAAGGAACTACTCCCTAGAGTTCCCAACCCAAGCCTAGAAGAAACTAAACTGACACTCATCGGCATTCGTATACGGGAATACACCAAGGAGATATTGTTCACAAGAAAAGACATGTTATCTATCGACAGTGTTCTCAACGATACAAATAGATAACCACAGACCTGAGAAACAACACCCAAAAATTGGTTAAACAGAAATTCATCATATGCCACATCTTCTAACTGGGGTCACTACACCACCTGTGCACGATGACTGAGTCATCAGCCTCAACAAAAACACCTCAACGTGGATCCACATAACCTTCCATCAGAGTAAAAATCAAGTGTAAGTATACCCAATGGTCTCAGTCATTAGCAAAAACACACACTAGCAGGCCTACATGGTATGAATCCTACGTGCCTAATATGATGCATGAGACGCCTCTTTCCATTGTCATCCAAGAGTAAAAATACATCCCTAGAATATTAACAATGGCCATGATCCAGAGATCCATAGTAAATCAGAACGTCAAAATATATGTGTGTCACTGAAGGAAAAAATAATATACAATTGTAACATGGAAAAATCAGAACAACAATCTCTAACCCTGGAAACCAGGACTTCATACCAGAACAAGTGTTCTCGACCAACCAGTAACATATCCCTCACAGGTTCCGACACATTCATAATACTCCTGTCTACCATATCCCAAATCTAAAATACCCGGAAATGAATCAGCCGTTGATACCCCATTATAACAACCTGACCCGGAATCCACTAAACCGGTACTCTGAGCCAGTTCGTGACAATGCCTCAAGTGTGCCTCCCGGTATACCAGAGGCTGCCGACTAGTAGCGATGGCCTAGGGTGTGATATTGGGGATACTATGCCCTCATACAAGAGTAAGAAAACAACAGAAATAAATATGTATCATACACAACTGAATGTAATCATAGTGCGGAAGCAGTAAACAATTGAAATAGAATAAGCTGTAATAGTAAAATGATGTAAAAGCCCGAACAGCTATGCAATTCAATACAACACTGGTCACCCATCTGGATGACCATATAGATACCAGTTCAAATGAAACTAAAAGTAAAAGTACAGGTATCTTCTACTAACACTGATCCAATCCACGTACCCGATCTGTAGACATGGTCAAACTGCAGTAACCCGATTAGTGGAACCACTCGAGTAGCTTTGCTTGATCATGCAACACTAGTCCTCATCCCTATCTAAAATGCAACTCTTGCTCTACCTAAAAATTAGACATAAGGTCTATACATACACCGAGGTTCACATGTAGGGGTGAGAAATAATCTCAGTAGGGAACCCCGACCAACAACCTATAACTGTGCTGCTAAAAGTGCATACAACAACCATATGCTCAGCATAGCTAGAACACAACAAATAAAAAGAAAACCCAAATGTACAGCCACAGTCAAACCTAGGTTATGTAATCCCTATCAACTGTGCAAGTGCCACCATGGATGTCCATATCTATATACGAAAATATGTATAGATTCATACCTATATACATATACATAAATATGAATATTCATGATTAAGTGATTCAAATAACAGGAAAAACATCAGCAGTAGATCCTTTGGACCATATGCCCGATCTCAATGACATCTTATTCAAAGACATTGATCTAGACGTCGTGCCACTCATGTTTTGTATCAATAAGTCGTTCTCTGGGTCTGTAATCCCATCAACATGTACCTTCTTTGGCCAACGAAGAAAATATGCCACTAAACAAGATAAAAAAACATGTTACCCTCTAGTTTAACCAATCAATCACAATAAAGTAGATAACACAATAGGAAACCCTCTGGGAAGTACTCATAACCATCCCCTCTGGTCCTACATAACAAGTATAAGCAACCCTCTATGAAGCTCTCTCATCCTATCCCCTTTGGTTGGGTCATAAGAAATAAATAAGTCTCTCTGAAGAAGAACTCACAATCAATTCCCATTATAGTATAAGGTAGTCAAGGACTCTCGGAGGAATCACACAAGTCCAATTACACTTATAGCCCATAGGTCAAGGAACTCCCTAAGGAATCACGCTCAGTCAATTCCTCTTATAGCCCAGGTGGTACAAAGAAGCTATGAGGAAGCTCACTCTATCAATTCCTCCTATAGTATAGGACGGTTTGAGGTAATTTATGTAAAACCAAGACTCTCTGAGGAATCTCGCTCGGTCTATCCCCTCATAGTCTATAATGCCTAAAGACTATCTGAGGAAACTCACTCGATCTATCCCCGTATAGTCTATAATGTCCAAAGACTCTCTGAGGAAGCTAAATCATTCAATCCCTTTATAGTGTATAATTCCCAAATACTCTCTGAAGATGATCACTCGGTCTATCCCCTTATAGTCTACTACACCAGGTTCTCACGACCCCGTGTAATTCAATGCATAGTTATGAAATATGGCCAAAGAAAACCTATAGGGCTACTTGGCTAACCAGTCTAAAACATATCACAACATGTCAGATAAAACCACTACATCCTAACAATAATAAGAATGGAAAAAAGGATTCCTAATAAACAAACCTAGACCAAATGGTCAAAATTAAGCAACATGGGAAAACACATCAACATCAATGTAAATAACCCCATTTACAATAAAAACACCTATACTCAGGAAAACAAGGAAAAGAAGGCATAAAAAAAACAAGAAAGATGCCTCGCGTCCGGATTAGTAGCCACCAACCAGGAAGAACCTCTAGTATCCACTACAACATCAACAACCCAAGTCAAATATAAACAAAAAAGTGCGGGTGGCCCGAACGCCCAACCCATCAATACATCCAAAGCCCAAAGGGATCACTAGTTTGGCATGGGTTCTAGGTGACACCTGATCACCATCTCTACCCAAAACCGACTTAATAATTCAGGGTTAGTATGAAAATGGGTACCCCCTGGGTCCCTTAAGTCAAACACTGAGGATGCATCATACTTGGGATCCTCCAAGTAAACACGAGTGAAGGAATCTGACACGGGAACCATAGTGAATAGTAACGGATGAATCATACACGAAATCCTCAAATGAAGGACAACATTGGAATTTAATAACAAGTGTTCTATCAATGGAAGAACTGGAGAGAGATCCTTCCAGGGACTCCCCAGGTCAGCACACAAGTATATGCATCCCTCCAGGGATCCTTGGAAGTGCCCGGTCTCACAGCCTCACTGACCGGAAGGGAATTCCTCACAAGGGAAACATCCTCTATAGAAAATGTTATCGGAGATAGCTCACAACTCATCTAATATTAAAGGTCTCGACTAAGTTGGTTCGAACACCCAACCTAACAACCACTCCATGTATCACCCTCAGTTGATGATTATTCTCGATAAATGGAGGAAGAATCCCCTCCATTTAGATAAAACCCCCAAAAAACCCATATGACGTCCTTTAAATGTAAACATGATTCCACCATCGCGATCTATGTGGAAAACGATAAAAATCGTCTACTCACATGCCCAATTATGACTTCCAGAGCATATGATATCCCCAAATTACTAAGTGGAAGTAGTATAAGGCCAGAACACATGGCCAGACCCATGGGGTCTACCTGTGTAATAGTACACAGCATGTACCTTACTGTACATGGTGTGTACTATTTAAAAAATGTTACACCATGTGTATTTTCTCTAAAACTCTTACCCAAGTACCACTACACGTCTTGTACTCATCAAATACACTTATTTCGTGTTTCTCCTCACAAGGCAAGTCACACAGCCACACACTACATGGAGTGTACTCAAGTACACAGAGTGTACTTTTGAAAACATCATCTTCCTAGAATGGGAAGAAAACATGGCTTGTTCCCCTAGGACACACACCGTGTATACTAGGTTTTTCGATGGGAAATCCCTCAAAACGCTCGATTCGCCCGTTTTCACCCCCGAAACAACAGATCAAGCCCCACGAGCATACAATCAAAAAATATACGACATTAATGAATTAAAACAACAATTTCAAAGGGTATATATGGTGAAAATGTAAATGGAACTACCTTTGGGAAGAAATCGTCGAAGCTTCAGTTGTTCTCACGGCTAGCTGTTGTTGCACGCCGACTCAGTGCGTCGAGAGCTTCAAATCGAAAACCCTCTTGGCTCACAACTCTCCCTCTTTCCCAAACTCCAATTTCCCCCATAGGTCATGGCCAATTATGAGGAGTATGAGTCATGAAAAAGGAGGAGGAGGAAGGAAGAGAGTGAAACGAAAAGAAAAGATGAAAAGAAAAGGAAGAAAAAGGGGTCAGGGCCGACCTCGGTGCCCGACATGAGTTTATGCCTTCTCTAGGCTAAAATATCCATTTTGGACTCAACGACAAAGAGGGGATCTCAATAAAATTATCTGTTTAGACATTATTTCCAAACGGACCTTTGTGAATAATTTAATATTTAATTTATTAATATTAAATATTAAATATTCCGCCAAAATTCGAACAACTCATATTTGCTTTGAAATCATGTCCTATGGTAAAATCACTTTTCCGGGACCAACAGAGCTATAAGAAAAAATATCTGAGATTAGATGGTAGGGTAAAATGACCATTTTACCCCTCACTAGCATCCAACAGTAAAAATTCAAATTTATACTCAAAACTGCAGTCCAGAATAACATGGGTTCTTACACAATCCTCATTAGCTTTGAGAGTAAAACGAGTCATTTATAGGCCTTAAGAGACATCTACAAGATTCCAAAGGTTGGAAGTAAATGTTGAATGGCATAAAATAAAATTGGGGGATGATTTACCCTTTATGAAATAAATCCATAAACAAACCATTCAATATATGATGCATGAACAAATGAAAGACAATAAAAAACCTTCTTTGTATCAACCGCATAAAAGTACATGATAGCGGAATACTAAACCAAGTAACAAGTGCACAGTAGATTGACAACTCATGACTCTCAAGAGACACCAAGACTCTGTTCTCCACATTATCTGAGATCCAAATCATCTCCCAAGAATCACCACAATCCACTAGAAAAAAGATGCTTTTCCTTTACATGTGTCCTAGAATATGACATCTGGAAAAGCACCAAAGTGACAAAGTAGGGGTGAGTATAAAACAAATTAGGTATTCCCCAATGACTTAACTACACACGACACTAGAAGATAAGAGTTAACATCAGTTATATAAATACATTTTATATAAATTTTTTTCTCAAAAGCAGTTTATAACTAAATATAAACATGTTTCCAGAACCATTCATAACCAAAGGCATTCCAAATGTAATTGAAAGAAATTTTCCAGCAAGTTATTTTTATAGAAAAATAACCTAACATGATTTAGCACCATCTCACAATATCCCTTTTTGGAACACCCAATTCATTCCACAAACCCATGAAATCAACCATGCATTCTACGTTATGAGTGTTCCATACTCATTAGTGGTCTCTCGTCGATAGATCATGTCATCACTAGGTAATTGTTTACCATGTTCCATTACACCTTTGACACCGAGCACATGGTCATATTTCAACCAAGCCTCGTACATAATAGTCACATGTTCCATTAAACATTTGGTACCGATCACATGGTAATATTTCAATAAAGCCTAGTATATGAAACATGAACACAATCAAAACATTCCCAACAATTATGCCAAATCCATCCTTTCAATAAAACACCCATTATTGAAAACCATATCCATCAAAACCAAGCAAGTTTAACTAATTCACCCCATTTCAAAAAAACTCCATTTTTTTAAAACCAAATCCATTGAATTCATTTCAATCTCAAACCATTCAAATAAAACACCCTTTTATTAAAAACCCATTTCACATCAAACCATTTACAATTTAATAAAATCCATAATTTAAAATCTACATTTTAAATTTATGAATCCAAATCACATTGCACAACAAATCACTATGATTTTACAATATCTTCAAAACCATAAATCATCAATAAAGATGATTTATTCCATGATTTTCCCAATAAAATCCATTCAAAAAATATAATTTGAATCTAATCCATAAAATTTTAACAGTAGGAGTCGGGAGTGAAGCATCCTACCTCAATGGTTTTGACGAAAACCACAACAAACAGTGAACACATAAGAAAACCGGGTCGACTATCCAAAAACCCTCCTTAGATCTCTTCTCCTAAAAAAACATGACAAAAATTATCATATTTGGCATCCATACACTTATATCTACGCATAATGGGAGTAGATATAAGAAACAGAGAGAATAGGAGAAGTAGATCTAAGTAGATCAATGAAACCAAACAAGAATGAATAAGAACGATCACATACATCAAGAAAACGACTTCGATTATCCAAAAGAAGCCTTTATATCGCCTCCAGAATGATGGGAGAACCCTCTATGTCCTTAGGTGAATCAAAATCCCGAGTTAGGTATGTATAATAGCTTAAATGGGGAACTTAAAGGCAAAAACGTATGAGATCAACAATTTAAGGATCTCATCTAAGTACACGCATAGTTAGTTCGCCCGGTATGAAAAACCATGCGCTAAATGTTTGTTAGCTACATCCTCGGACACCCATCATTCACAGTTTGGATGCACGGTTAGACAAACCATGCGCCACCCATGCGGAGGCTACTCCGTCCATAACCAGTTACACATGGTTTTTCCGCATGGTTTAGACGAATCATGTGTCGTCCGTGCGACTTCCCCTTTGCCTCAAAATGTCATTCAATGTTCACCCGACTTTACCATATGTCACCCATAACATTAAAACCATGAAAAGCATCAATAAAGGGTCAAATAAAAGAAACTAAGGGTACTACATTCTCCCCACCATTGGTCTTTCCATTCTCGGAAAGTAGAAAAACTTCAGCCAACTGAAAGAGTTATCGCCACTACGCTTTCATTTCATTCTCACGTTTCAATGCCTCTTCCTGAATCTTACCATGCTACCATAAAACACGCACTAGACTAATTATTTTTCAATGCAATACTTTATCTAGAATTTACACAATCCGTACTGGGATATGTATCAACGAAGCATCCAGATCTAGTTCAACGTGATCCAATCTGATCACATGGTCAGGATCAGGCTGATACTCTTTCTACTGAGAAGCATGGAACACATTATGCACCGAACTGAACCATGGTGGTAATGCTAACTGATATTCCAAATCTCTAACCCATTACAATATCTAAAATTGGTCTATATATATCTAGGTGATAACTTTTTCTGCTTCCCAAAATGACGATGTCTAATCCTTGGAGAGATTCTCAAGAAGACATGATCACCCACAATGAACAAAAACGGTCTTCAACGGTTATCTGGATAAGATATCTGATGACTCGGAGCTGTCTCCATCCTCTTTCTAATTAACTAAATCATCTTTGTTGTTTCTTGGACAAGGCTCGGCCAAACTATTTTAGTTTCACCTATTTCCACTCAGCATAGTGAAGAACGACAAGGACGCCCATATAATGCTTCAAAAAGAGAAACGTGTATCGAGGCTTGATATCTTTTGTTGTATGATAACTACACTAACGGTATATTCTCCTCCCATGAGCCACCAAAATCCATTACACAAGCCCACAACATGTCTTCTAACTGAGTCCCAAGGGATTGCTGTAATGATTTCCAAAAACGATATGTGATCCTCAAATTTATATCTATGACTATAGAAACTGGTACACCATTTCCTTTAACAGGTGTGTACATCAAGTCAAAGTCACAAATTTGGAGATATTCCATCCATCTACTTTGAATTAGATTTTAATCTCATTGTGAGAAAATTGTTTCATGCTTTTATGATATGTAAACATAGTAAATTTCTCACTAAATAGACAATGTCTCCATTTTTTAAGAACATGGACAACCGCATCTTACTAAAAATCATGTGTCGGGTAATTTTTCTAATTAACCCTCAACTGCCTTAAACCATAATCAACTACATGGTCTCTTTTCATGAGAACACATCGCAACCCTGATCCTGAAGCATCACAATACAACAAATATCCCAATCCCGATTATGGAAAATTCAAGATAGGTGCTGATGTAAGCTGAACATTGAACTCCTGGGATGACTCCTGACATTCTTCTGTCCCTTGGAAATGATCATTATTCTTTATCAAAGCTGTCATTGGCAATGTTAGTCATGAGAAATCATGCACAAAGTGGTGGTAGTAACCAACGAGACCAAAAAAACATCGTATCTTGAAAACAATCTTCTGTGGTTTCTATGAGATAACAACTTTTATCTTTTCAGGATCTACAGAAATGCATTTATCAGAAATGATATGGACATGGAAACATACTTATTATATCCCAAAATCACAATTTGATAATTTTTCACACAAACGATGATCTCTCAATATTTGTAACACTGTTTCCAAGTGCACCTCATGATCAGTCATTGTCTTTGAATAGACCAAAAATTCGTCCACAAACACCACAACAAAACAATACAGATATTGTTGAAATATCTGATTCATCAATGCCATGAATACCACTGGTTCCTTATCTAGACCCAAAGGCATGAATACATAATCATAGTGGCCATATCAACTTCTGAAATTTGACTTTGGAATATCCTCCTTTCAAACTCGAAATTGGTGATATCTTGATCGCAAGTCATTCTTGGGGAATCAATGAGATCCCCTTAATTGATCTAAATAATCATTAATGCGTGGAAGTGGATATCTGTTCTTTATAGTAACTTTGATATGCTTGAGATAATAAACACACAGTCGAAGAGTTCTATCTTCCTTCTTCATGAACAACACCGGTGCTGCCCATGGAGACGTACTTGTTCGAATGAAAACCTTATTTTCCAACTCCTCTAACTGCACATTCAATTCTCGCAACTCTGTTGGTGCCATCCTATAAGATGGAGGGGAATTATGACTAGTCCCAAAAATAAGATCAATCGTAAAATCCAATTCCCTTATAGGTGGTAACCATAAGTAGTTATTGGGAACGACATCTGGAAATCGATCCACAACAGTTGGAAAACTATTTTCCTTGATCCCCTGCATTGATTTCAAAGTCAACACTACCAATTGGTAAGATGTCATTCCCACCATTGGTGACAACAAACTCTTTGCGCCTTTCTTTACCATCCTCTCTCCTTTGAAGAGATGGTTTATGTCGTCCTTAGTCGTGAATCTAACTGTTCATCTATAACAGTTGATAGGAGCCATAAACATTGTCATCCAATCCATACCCAGGATTAACTCATAGAAATCCATATCCAACATCATGAAGTCCCATTTTAACTCAGATCCATTAACATTTATAGCACATTCTCTACACACAAAGGATCGACATTCTTTTTCAACAAGAGGAGATTGAAGTTTCATAACAGAAGGAAACAATTTCAGTTTTAAACATAGAATGTCAACATCACACGAAGAAATGAAGGAATGTGATGCACCCATATTGGTGAAAATGTTCACAAGGTTATAATTCAAAATAATCATACCTCTCACCATAGATGGTCCAACCTGATCATCGACCATCATCTTCTCGTCTCTATACAATTATTTCATCTCTACACTATTCTCCTTATTTCCTTGATGAGATTTCCCTAGTTGAGGAGTCATGGAATTTTGAGAATCACCATGTATAGATTTGTTTTGCTGATGAGACTGATTCTATTGTCCTCCTCCTGTCAAAGCATACGATGCTTGTGATGCGTAAGAAGTGTTATGAGCACTTGACCTAGGAGCACTGTGATAATTAAACCGAAGATGCCCCAACTTGTTACAATTACGACATGCTCTTGGTTGAGTCGTACACTCTTTATTTATATGGTCAATTGAACCACATTTAAAGAAACATTCTTTGCTCTGGGGTTGTGGAGTAAGGATCCATAATCCAGCAGTCTGGTTTGGATTTCTACTTGCACTGTGTAAATTGGTGTCCCTTTTCCACTTTTTCCCAGTGGTTGAGTTCCCACAATTTCATGTAGGTATCATCATTCCTCCTCCTATCGATCCCAAGATATCACGTTCATCCACAGTCTCTCTGTTTACCATATATTTATAATCCATAATACAGAGCACCGCAATCTTCGATCGACTCTCTTGCCTTAGCCCCGATTTGAATATCTGTGCTTTCAAAGATGCATATTCTGCAGCCTCCGTTGAAAAGAGTAACAAGTTCATGAACATATCTGCATTCTCTATGACAGAGACACTGTCTTGCTTCAGGCTGAATAAGTCCATCAATTTCAAGATCTTCAAAGTTTGAGGATATAATTGTTTGTTGAACAATTCTTAAAAATCCTCACATGTAAGGCCTTCATCCAATTTAGCATGCACCACTAAATCCCACCACTGAAGTGCAAGATCCTCGAGCATATATATCTCCAGTTTGACCTTTAGCCTTAATGGTGTGCCAATTAAATCAAAGATATGATTGATCCTACTCAGCCACACCTCCGCCTTCTCGGGTTCAACATCAAACCAGAAATTAGGTGGATTTTTCATCATGAACGAGATGGTATGATCCCCATTACTAGGTTCATTCCGCTAGTTCCTCATATCCACATCTTGAAAATCATGGACAATACTCTGAACCTAATCTTGGTTCACCTGTGGTTTAGGTGCAACCACATTTTCCACAGCTTTTTCGTGTTGGTTTCTTCGACGCCTACTGGGTTCCATTTTCTAAACCAACAACAAACTCTGTTAATCTCACTCTCTAGCAATTGATGACTTAGCATTTCATATTACATCAAATCAACTGTCACAACATCTTTTTAAAAACACCCTTTTTCCCATATTTAAATATATTTGAAAAAATTCAACATACTTTTTGAAAATAAACCCATTTTCAAAATACACCCAATATCCTGTATTTAAAGTCTTTCACTTGAAAACAATTTCGGCATTTTTTTTCAAAAAGTCTCACAGTGCACAAAATCCAAACTCATTCCTCAAAATGAGATATGAAATCCTAGTGGGAAGTCATTCTTATACAATGCATGTCATGATCCTCTCATTAGCCAAACCCATGATAATGATATTTCCAACATTCTAGAATTGTATCTAAAACACTTATGTAACCAACAACCTGGCAACGTAATTTTCATCACACACGGGTTAGATACATCCTTTTACACTAGAAATTTCAAGTTTCAACAATCCTAATCCTATCTATGCTTTTAACCCATGGAATATACAAGAAGGAATTTCAACTCTATGTCATAATACTGATGACTACTTGTTAGGAAAAGACCGAACAAGCTGATACCATTTGTAATGAATCGCCAATACTCACTGTCTTGAGAGTACAATGAGTCATTACTAGGACTTATAAGACATCCCCAAGATGCCAAAGGCTGGAAATAAATGCCGAAGGGTTTCAAATAAAATTGGGGGATGATGTACCCTTTAAGAAATAAATCTATAAACTAGCCATTCACTATTTGTTGCATGAAGAAAAGGAAGACAATCAACAACTTCCTTTGTATCAACCACAACAAAGTACACGACAACAGAAAACTAAACCAAGTAACAAGTTCACATTAGATATACAACTCAAAAATATCAAGAGACACCAAGACTCCGTGCTCCACAAGCTCCGAGCTCCACAACATCTCCCAAGCATCACCATGATCCACTAAAAATAATATGCTTTACCTTTACCTTTGTCCCGGAATATGACATCTACAAAAGAACCAAAGTTCCTAATCACAGGTGAGTATAAAACTTATTATGTTTTCCCCAATGAATTCCCTACTCAATCCAGTAGGAGACAAGAGTTAACAACAGTTATATAAAAACCGTTTATATAAAAAAATTTCTCAAAAGCTGTTTATAACAAAATATAAAAAACTTTCCAGAACCATTCATAACCAGAGGCAGTCCAAAAGTAATTGAAACCAATTTTCTATATATTTTTTTTCCAAAAAAATAACCAAACAAGATTTAGAACCAATTCACAATATCCCTTTTTGGCACACCCAAACCAGTCCACAATCCCATGCAATCAACCATGCATGCTACGTTATGATACTTCCATACTCATGAGAGGTCTCTCGTTGATCTACCAATTCATCACAAGGTAATTTTTTCACATGTGCCATTACACCTTTGGCAT
Source organism: Viscum album (assembly GCA_963277665.1). Taxonomy (NCBI): domain Eukaryota; kingdom Viridiplantae; phylum Streptophyta; class Magnoliopsida; order Santalales; family Viscaceae; genus Viscum; species Viscum album. The sequence continues at coordinate 1,001,989,872 of OY728121.1, read as the reverse complement.
TGAGCAGAAGCTCATATTTCAAACATTCCTCGTACATAAAAGTTCCATGTGCCATTAAATGTTTGGCACTGAGAACAAGGTAGTATTTCAACCAAGCCTCGTATATTCTACATGAACACACTCCACACATTCACAACAATCATTCCAAAACCATCCTTTCAAAAATCACCCTTTATAGAAAACCATATCAATCAAAACCATGTGTGTTCAACTAATTCAACCCATTTCAATAAATCTCTCTTTTTATTGAAATCAAATACATCAAAGTCATTTCAATGTCAGACCATTCAAATAAAACACATTTTTTTTATTGAAAACCCATTTCTCATAAAAAAATTTACAACTTCAGCAATCCATAATTTAAAATCAACATTTTAAAATCAAGAAGCCAATTCACTTTTCTCTATAATTCACTAAGATTTCAAAATTTCATCAAAAACGTAAATCATCACTAATGAAGAATTATTCCATGCTTTTCACTATTAAATAAATTCAAATAAACCAATTTGAATCTAATCCAATCATTTCAAAAGAGAGGAGTCAAGAGAGAAGCCTCCTACCTCAAAGATTTTGATGAAAACCCCAATAAACGAATAACAGACAAAAATACAAGGTCGATTCTCCAAAAACCCTCCTTAGATCTCTTCTCCTAACAAAACCAAGACCAAAAATTACAATATTTTACATCTACACACATAGATCTACTAATAACAGGAAACGATATAAGAAACTGAGAGAAGGGGAGAAGTAGATCATTGTAGATCTATGAAACTAAACAATAACAAAAAATAACGATCACATATCTCAAGAAACAGGTTTTGAATTTCCAAGAGAAGCCTTTAGATCATCTCCATAATGATGGAAGAACCCTCCTTGACCTTTGGAGAACCAAAATACAAATTTAGGGCCACTTAGTAGCTTAAAAAAGGGAACATAAAGGCAATAACACATGAGATCCACAATTTAAGGATCTCATATAAGTGCCCGCATGGTTAGTTCACACAGTCTGACAAACCATGCGCTAATAATGTGTTAGCTGCTGCCTCACCCACCCTTCTCGCACGGTTTGGCCGCACGGTTAGACAAACCGTGCACTACCCATGCAGAAGGTACTGCCTCGAAGACCAACTACGCATAGTTTTTTCACACAGATTAGACTAACTTCGCTCTGTCCGTTTCACTTCCCCATTGACTAAAAATGTAATTCAAAGTTCTCCTGACTCTCCCATATGTCACCCTTTACTCTAAAACAATGAAATTCTTCAAGAAAGGGTCACATACTAGAAACCGGGGGGTACTATAATTAGTGTGAGGTATATCATCATCCACTAATATCATAACCAAAATATAACACCCCAAGATTCCATGGTACGTTTCCCTGTGAATAATGTAATAGCTTGAATTGTACGCAACTTCGAGATTCTAACAAACTGCGACCAATCAAACTAGTCGTTATGAATAGTAATACCCACTGTTTGAAAATTTATAAATTTTATCTTTCAAAATATTCTTCATTTTTGGATTCAAGATATCTAATTTATCTTAGGGTGAATTTTTGGTATTTTTCTCATAAAGATCATATTTTGATGAGTGGTGAAAAATACGAAATGTTAATTAAAAACATCATTTTTAATAGAAATAAATTATAGTGTTAAATTATAAATTTGAGTGGTTTTAATATTTAATTATATTTTAATTTTATCATTTAATATAATTTAGTTCCATAGATATAATTTCACATTTAAACTGAACCTTAAAAACTGTCAATCTTTTGATAGTTATTATTTCTTTAAAATAGGCTTTTTGTTTTAACAGTGGGATTTATTTTTAAATTAATTTCAGCCACTTATTTGTTTTAAATTAAAAAAATGGATTCCATATTTGGAATCAGGAGGACCATATTGTGTAAATAGGTAACTTTTATTTTTATGCATTTTGAATAATTAAATCAGTAAATATTTTATTTACCATGGTTAAAGGGAAAATCGGGTAAATAAGGGTAAAGAAATAATATTATAATAATACTAAATTACCCTAACACATCTCCTAACCCTTTTGGATGATACATGTCCGACCATTTCCATCCTTTGGTCTATTTTGGGACCCCATGGAGCCACTTTTAAGTGATAATGACAATTTATATTAATTAAGTTAATGTAAATACAAAAATGAAAAAAGCATATATCTTTTAGTAAAAAAACATTACATAGGGTTATATATGTTATCTCTTCGACTATAAATTTTAAATATAAAGATAAATATATTTCCTACATAATGGTATTTTATTTATAACTTTTAGACATTGAATAATTAAATTTATTTATGACACAATGATGATGTAATATTTTCATTATTAATGAAAAATCAAATAAATGGTATTATAAATGTTAAAATTAATATAATTTTAAAGTTTTTATGTCATCGACGAATTTTATATGTTAATATGACATTTTAGGATTGATTAAATGAATTTGGTTCTAATTAATAAATTTTTTAGGACTATAAAAAAATATTATTAAATACTTTCAAAATTGATATAAAAGATATTTTAAAAAATATATTATATTATTAGTTGATCTAATATTCCAAAAAATATAAGGTTTGGAAAAAGGAATTATATAATTATAGTTATATCATTAATGAACCACTTGGGGTTCTATTGGTATTTTATAGTAAGTTTATAACCATATAATATAAAAATACAAAGAGTCATGGTAAATGTCAAACTAATTAACTAAGAGTTAAATATAAAAGATAAGGATAATATAGTGACCCAAACATTTCAAAAATATATTGGCTGAAAGGATTTAGACCCATCCCCACATTATCCTAGAAATATGTTTTATTGGATCCATTATAAACTGAATATGAATTTATTATAAAATAATATTTTTAGTTTTTTCTATGGTGTCCCTCATCCCTCTTATAAAAGGGAACACCTAATTCTCTCTAATTCACACCTTCAAAGCCTTTTGGATCCCCCAAAACCAACCCAAATACCATATAAACTGTCCTCCCATCATCCTTGAGTCCCTCCTTTTGTCATAATTCCTATCAATGGATCCCTTTTTATCAAATCAAAAGGTAAAACCCGAAGAAGAGGTAAATATTTAATCACCACTTTCAAGTTCCTTTCTTCATCCACTTATTCATTCTTTGTTATTTCCATTATAAAATAATAACTCTAATATCTTATATATACTGAGTTGTTATTATAATAATGGTACAACCATATTCAGTATTATATCCATCCTTTGATGACATGTCACCATACGTGTGTACGTACAACTTACCGTCTCCACGTCGTCCTGTAATTGTTATACAATACATTATTATTTTTATGGGTATGATAATGATGTGTAATTGATGTAAATTATAAATATAACATGATAATGTTTATTTATATATGATATTCTATCCAATTATATATTATTTTAATATCAAAATAATGATATTGTTGCTCTTGCGTAACTATAGAATACCGTCTCCACGAACGCGATGAGATTCATTTCCCCATCATAACAATTCAATATTAAATTTAAATTGACATATAAAAATAATTTTTAAGCACTAGATATAATTATGGATATGAATAAGATACATCATATCCATAAAAACACGACTAATGTAAGAAATCATAAAATAGAAAAGGAGTAAGTTTACAACCGAAACGACAATAATGCTATAATATAATTAACAATGAAATATTAGAATATCATATATGATATCATATTAATGTATATGGTTCTTGTATAATTTATTAACAATTATTTCACCATTATACAGGTGGTTAAACTACCCTCGACCATGGAAAAGTACAAGGTAAGGGTTAATTTCAAAATCTCTTTATTATATGAGTTTGTATTTACGTAAGTATCTGTAGGGACCACTTTATCATCCACTTCCATGTTTCTTAAAAATGTATTTCAAACCATTTTTACTATTTACTATACAATAGCTTAATGTCATTTATACCCTTATTTTACCTAATATGTTTTGAATGGAATCTCTCCGTCCTTTTCCAAATAAGGCACTTTATGACCATTTCGATAAAATTTAGGTAAATTTTTTTTAACTTATACAGCATGTGCGGTTATTCTCAACCATTATTAAACATTTTAATAATCCCTTATAGGATTATATGGAAATTTTAAAAATAATGGTTTTCTCTATAATTATGTTACATTTAAATTATTTCATAAAAGAGATATTTTTCTCAAATAGTTTAGATTTCATCTATATCTACATCATTTGATGGACTTTAATTTTATTTGAAGTTGATTTATTATGATACAAAAAATCCATATTTTATTGATGGTTTCGTGATTTGTTTGACTATGGATGTGTTATTTTTATACCATTCATGGTTTATGGATGGTGTATTGATATTTGATATGCTAGATTTAATACGAATGTTTATGTTATGTTTAAGCCTTTTCATATGAGTAATGCATTGCACTTCGTAAGTGATGGGTGGAGCCTGCTATAGCTCCTCGATTCATCAGTAGGTCTCTTGAGACAAACACTGTCTTACCACAAGGCCTTGACAAAATATTAGTTTTAGTCTTGGCATAAGGCCTTGACTATGAGGTTATGATAGTCTGTTATTATGCATTCCATCATTATGAAAGTGGTTATTTTGATGCTGCATGTGATTATTCAACTAGTAGAATATCCATGTGAGTAAGTAAATGGCATTTTTTGATTTTATCATTGCAATGTTACGCTGACGTTCAGGTTTAAAAGTATTTTTTTAGTCTTCTACATTGACTTTAATGTTTACGCTTATTTTTTAAATTTTCCGCTATATTGTTATCCATACTGAGCATCTGAGATCACCCCTTTCTATGTTTTATTTTTTCCAGGATTTTAAAAGCATATTATGATTGACATATAGAGATAGTATATGGGATCTTAGTGTTGTCCGTGGAAAAAATGTTGTTGTAATTTCCATTTCATAATGTAATTTAAAACTTATGAATGTATCTAGTGTTTTCCAAGGCAACTAAATAATCGGTGTTTCAAGACTTGATATTTTGTGATCATTCCAATGTTATGAAATAATGCACCGACGATGGGAAACTAGGGTCAGGGCATTACAGTTGGTATTAGAGGATGTTTAGTACAAAAATTTGAAACTAGATTTATATATACTCTGATTAGAGAACATTACCCTAATATAGACATTGAGGATTAGTATAGAAGAACTTCCTAGAATTTTGGTAATGTAATGATTTTGTGAGTTTTCCGAGAAATACAACCCTGTCTAGATACGATCAAGTAGAGGTAGTTCAGGCTCAGATGTACCTAGGTGTAAAAACCGAAAACACCACATTGAGCTAGACTCGAACGGGAACTGGTGCACGACAACGGGCCTTACTGCACTCTTGGTTACGACACCCTTGTGGGATATGCTTAGGATAATTCTCATTTTCATTACAAACCAATATGATTGGGTTATAAGTATATTATTTCTCAAATAAAACATTTTTATTAATATGTATTATATCCATACAGTATTCAAATTATGTTATTTATTTTACATGTTTGGAATTATGTATTGTGATTGAGAACCTAATTTAATGTATGCCATTGTTTAGAAATGGTGCCTAGTGGAAAGAATGAAAACTGTATCAATGCACGTAATCAATGTAGGGATTTACCTCCTACTAAAGATAATTATAGTGGAGCTGGTGATGCAACTCGTACTGATCATCTCATCACCATACTAGGACAACTCACTCAGGTTATGAATAATAACATTACCCATATGGAGCACCCTGATCCGCAACATAGAGGATCAATGATAGATCTCTTCATGAAGCAACAAACACCAGCATTCAATGGGGGTAAATATCCACTAGTAGTTGAGCAATGGATAAGTTTTTTAGAGAAAATATTTCATGATTTGGGGAGTAGCAACATGGAAAAAGTTGTCATGGAAATTTATCGCCTCACTGGAGATGTTGATCAATGATGGCCGTTGATTCAAAATAGAATGTAAGATGAAGAAGTATCAATTATGTTATAGAGGGAATTTAAATAACTTTTCTTAGAAAAATACATTCCTCGTGATCATCGAGCAGATATGGAAAGGCAATTTCTATGTCTGAGACAAAAGGAGGATGAGAATGTCCCAAAGTATGTGGATAACATTACAATGTTATCAATGCATGCATCAAATTATATAGGTAACCCAAGGAGTAATATTGATCATTTATTTGAAGAGATTAAAAAATTTCTCTGTCGAGATTTAGTTCCAAAATCTTTCACAACGTACAATGATATAGTCTCGTTGCTATCTAGACAGAAAATGAATTCTCTAAACTTTATGACAATAAAGTAACGCAAGAGAAGAGGAGAACGATGGAGAAATAGACAGATAAAGGGAATAGGGAAAGATTTATTTTCCATTATGTGATAATTGTGGGAAGAAATACCCACATACTTGCCTTAAATGAATATGAGTTTGTTACAAATGTGGAGAAAAAGGTCACCATGATCAAGATTGCAAGGGAACGAAAGAGGTCATCAATGTTGAATGTTACAATTGAAGAGAAATCAAGTATTATGAAAATGAATTTCCTAAGCATCAGGTAATATTACCTCAGAAAAGGCCAAGGGATCAAGGCCAAGCTTATGTTGTTACTTTAGTTGAAGTGGAATAATTAATGTATTTGTGTTTTTGGACTCATGGATTATATTCTATTTATGAGAATAATGTTATATATATATGTATTATACTTTAGTACTTTTTGTTTCCATTATGGTTTTAATATGACTAAAGTAATCATATTTTCAGCATGTGACAATAAGATAATCATTACTTTTTTTGTGGAATCTTATGTTGAAATTTATTTTGAATTCAGATTCCTTTCACAGAGTGTCTGGACAAAGGTACATTAGATAACTATAATGTTTTGAATGGATTAAGTTAACCATTGGATATTATTATTTAAGGTTAAAAAAATTATTATGATTATTTTTGGAATATTATGATAATATAGTTTTAGAAAAAGTACAACATGCAGGTCGGGTGATAACCCGTCACGTCGAACAAAGCTGTAGGAATCAAACCCATAACCATAGTGTGACATGCCTTTATTATGTACCAATAGCCTACCGGAAGTTCCCGGTTATTACAAAATATTTTTCTTCATTATAATGTTATATGTTAATGTTTGTCACCTTATACAATTAAGAAAAATATAATATATTTCGAGTTCTATTATCTATTGGAGTGAAAGACGAGTTTGTGGTAGAAATTAGTTGAAGGATGAAACTCTCTTGGTCAAGTATATATATATATATATATATATCTTATTCTATGAAGAAATTATTTCTTATACATTATGGAATGGTTATTAAAACCTAAAATGTGGTATCCTAATACCTTATGATTTCTTTAACTGGTGATATTTTAAATCATCATAGATTGATGGCTTTGAGGCACTCAATTTTACACATGTTGGTGATTGATGACCTCAATCACTCCTTATAAATATTTACGTTTTTACTCTAACTACATGTGTATAATTTCCACCAATTTTCTCTTATTCGAAAACCTAATTTTCTGGTGACATTCTCATTTCCCTTTCCCTCTTAATAAAACTAAATTTTATTAACTCAATTTAAAATATGGGTTTTCCACAAATATATTTTCTATTTTCAACCTTTTATTTTAAAATATCAATTTCAAATTTTCAAGATGAAATTATTTTATGGGGGGATAATGTAACACCCCAAGCATCCATGGTACGTTTCCCTGTAAATAATGAAATATCTTATATTGTACGCAACTTTGAGATTTAACACACCATGACCAATCAAACTAGCCGTTATGAATAGTAATACACACATTTAGAAAATTTATAAATTTTATCATTCAAAATAGACTACATTTTTTGATTCATAATATCTAAATTAACTTAGGTTTAATTTTTGGTATTTCTCTGAAAACATTCATATTTTGTTGAATAGTGAAAAATACGAACTTTTAATTAAAAAGAACTATTGTAATAGAAATAAATTAAAGTGTTAACTTATACATTTGAGTGGTTTTAATATGTCATTGGATTATATTTTTATCATTTAATATAATTTAGGTTATAAGATATAATTCTCCATTCAAATTGGTCATACACATGTGTCAATATTTTGATTATTATTATTTCTAACAAACACGCTTTTTTGTTTTAACAGCGGGAATTAAATTTAAATTAATTTATTCCACTTATGTGTTTTGAATTATTAAAAATGGATTCCATATTTTAAATCATCAGGTCCAAATTCTTTTAATAGGTAACTTATATTTTTAGACATTTTGAATAATTACTTCGTTAATAATTTTATTTACCATGGTTAAAGGGTAAATCCGATACATAAGCATAAAGAAATAATATTATAATATTACTAAAATACCCTAACACGTGTCCTAACCCTATTTTATGAGAAATTTACGACCATGGGTATATTTGGGTCTATTTTGGGACCCCATGGATCCACATGTAAGTGATAATTACACATTATATTAATTAAATAAAAGTAATTAACAAAATTACAAAACCATATATCTTTTAGTAAAACAATTTTTACATATGGTTATATATGTTATCTATTAGACTATAAATGTTTATTAGAAAGATAAAAATATTTCATATATAATTTTAAATTATTTTCAATATTTAGTCATTTAATAATTAAATTTATTTATGACACAATGATGATGTAATATTTTCTTTATTAATTAAAGAATCAATTAAATGGTTTAAAAAATATTAAAATAAATTATATATGAAATTTTCGATGACATAAAAGAATTTTATCGGTTTATATGATATGTTATGATGGATTAAAGGATTATTTTTCGAATTAATAATGTTTTTATGACTTCAAAAAAATCAATTATTAAATAGTGTCGAAATTGACATAGAAGAGTTTTTAAATGAAATATTATATTATTAACTGATATAATATTCCTAAATATCTAAGGTTCAGAAAAATAACTTATATAAGGATATTTATATCATTAATTAACCACTTGGGGTTCTTTAGGGTGTTTATAGTATGCTTATAAACCATATAATATAAAAATACAAAGAGACATGGTAAAAGTCAAACTAATTAACTATGAGTTAAATCCAAATGATAAAGACAATATAGTGACCCAAAACTATATATAATCTATTGGTTGAAAGTATTTCGACCCATCCCCACCTTATCCTAGAAATAAGTCACTTTGGAGCCATTATAAAACTAATATGAAATTATTATAAAATAATATTTTATGTTTTTCCTAAGGTGCCCCTCACCGCTCTTATAAAAGGGCACACCCCCTTCTATCTAATTAACACAATCAAAGCCTTTTGGCTTGGCCAAAATCTTCCTAAATACCCTCTAAACTTTTCTAACTTCATCTTAGAGGAACTCCTTTAGTCATAAATCCATCCTATGGAGCCCTTTTGATCAAATCAAAAGGAAGAACCCGTAGAAGAGGTAAATATTTAATCAACTCTTTCAAGTTCCATTCTTCTTCCACTTATTTTTTCTTTGTTATTTCCATGATAAAATAATAAATCCAATATCTTCTATATACTGTGATGTTATTATAATAATGGTACAACCATATTCAGTATTCTATCCATCCTTTGAATGACATGTCACCATACCTGTGTATGTACGTCTTACCGTCTCCACGTCGTGGTGTGATTGTTATTCATTACATTATTATTTAGATGTGTTTGATAATGATGTGTAATTGATTTAAATAATAAATATAACATGATAATTGTTCTGTATATGTGATATACCATAAAATTATATATTATTTTAACATCAAATGAATGATATTTTCGCTCATGTGAACGTACGGAATACCATCTCCATGAACATGATAAGATTCATTTTCCAATCGTAAACATTCATGAGTAATTTTCATTTAATAATTAAAAATAATGTTTTAGGGACTTGACATCCTTCTGGATATTAATAAGATACATCCTATCCATAACAAATATGGCTTATGTAACAAAGAATATAATAGAAAATGAGTAAGTTAACACCCGAAACAACGATAATACTAAAATATTATTAAAAAAGAAATCTTAGAAGATAATATACGATATCTTAATAATGTATATGGTTCCTATATATTTTATTAAAAATTATTTCACCATTATAAAAGATGTTAAACTACCCTCGACCAAGGAAAAGTACAAGGTAATGGTTAATTTTTACAATCTCTATATTATTCAAGGTTGTTTTTACGTAAGTATCTACTGGGACCACTATATCATCTACATCCACGTTTCTTAAAAATGTATTTGAAAACATTTTTACTATTTACTATACTATGGTTCAATGTTATTTATACCCTTATTTGATCTTATATGTTTCGAAAGGAATCATTTCCTCATCTTCCAAACAATTCACTTTATGACCTTTTCGACCAAATTGAGGTAAGAATGTTTTTCTAACTTATACGGTAGGTGTGGTTATTCTCCGCCTTTATTATACCATTTAAGTTCCCTTAATATCATAAAAGATGATTTTTAAAATAATGGTTTCTCTATAATTATGTGACTTTTAAATGTTTTCAAAAAAGAGATATTTCTCTTAAATAGTTATGATTTCATATATGTCAAAATCCTTTGATGTATTTTAAGCTTACATGAAGTTGATTTATTTTTACAAAAAACATCTATTTTTTATTGAAATATTGGTGATATGTTTGACTTTGGATGTGTTGTTTTTATACCATTAATGGTTTATGGATAAATTATTGAGATTTAGAATTCTATTTTTAATACGAATGTTTATGTTATGTTTAATACTTTTCATATGAGGAATGCATTGGACTTAGTAAGTGATGTGTGGAGCCTGTTATAGCTCCTCGATGCATCAGTAGGTCTCATGAGACAAACTATTTTCTTGGCACACGGCTTTGACAAAATATTATTTGTAGTCATGGAATCATGCCTTGACTATGTGGTTATGATAGTCACACATTATGAATTTCATCATTATGAAAGTGGTTATTTTGATGGTGCATATGATTATTCGACTAGTAGAATATCTATGTGAATAATTAAATATCATTATTTTATTTTATCTTTTCCATTTTATTCGGAAGTTCATGTTTAAGAGCATTTTTTTAGTCTTATACATTTCCTTAAATGTTTATGCTTATTTATGAAAGATTCTGCTATATTGTTATCCTTAACAACCATATGAGCTCACCACTTTCTATGATTTATTTTCCCCAAGATGTGAAGAAGTTTATTATGATTGACCTGCAAGGATAGTATATGGGATCTTTGTGTTTTCCATGGAGACAATGTTGTTTTATTTTCCATTTTATGATATAATCAAAAAATTATGAAATTATCTAGTGTTTCAGAGATACTAAACTAATCGGTCTTTCGAGACATAATCTTTTGTGATCATGCCATTGTTATGAAATAATGCACCGACTCTAGGTAACTGGGTTCAGGGAGTTACACAAAAATCAATGAAATTATCAAATATCCAATAAGACCTAGTTTTATTTAGTTTATACTCACAGTAAAGGGAATATGATGGAATATACTATCATTAAAAAAATCAAATTCATATCACTAAAAAAGGAAAAAGATAATTTTTTTAAATTATAGTTGATACTTGTGGATGTGGGTGGATGAACAAATATATAAAATCTCGATTTTGAAAAAGGAATAATTATGTTTTATTGCATATATGATATGCCATGTTGATCTAAGGATAATATCTAAATTATATTATTTAAAAGTTATCATTAAAACATGGACAGTAGAATGGACGGAATGAAAAATATTAAAAAAATTATGAATATATTTATTTCACATGTTTATATAATTTTTTTGGTTAACAATTATTTATAAATTAATTTATAATCAAATTTTAAATAAAATGAAATATTTTTCAGGAAAACACTATAAATACAAATAATTATATTCATAAAATAATTACACTTGAAGGATTATAATATTGAATTATATATATAATGTATTTAATCTAATTTTTAAAATCTATCTCATATGTTTTCTATAAGTGAAATAAAAACATATTTAATTTTATGGATAAAATGAGTATTTTCTAAATAGCCAATTTTGCCTCTTTTTGATGCCACACCTATTTTAAAGATAGTTTTTGATTGTTTTATAAACTATATTTGATAAAAATAAACTTCTTACTAGAAATAATAATTTCAAAATTTACTATGAATAAATATTTTGTATTTTTGGATGAGATTCATATATGATGATTAGTGGGATAATACCTTATTTTAATTGAATTTTTTTCCTAAAACTTAGTTATTTTTTTAAATTATGTTTTTGAATGGTTTAAAAATATAAATAGATTATTTTTTATCGTTTAACCTAATTATTTTCATTTAAAAAAATTTTATAATAAAATTTGATACAAATAAATTTCAAACTTTTGATTGATTTTACATATGATATACATGTTATCTCCTACCATAAATAAGATTATTTTTCAATTATTTAATGAAAATTATATTTTTTTTAATTAAAATGGATAAACAATTAGGTCCATTTTATAAAAAATAATGTAAATGATTTTTTACTATCTTAATAGTAACATAAGTACTTTTTTTATTAACAGGGTTAAGGGTATATCAGGTAATTTAGGGTAAATATAATATTATAAATATTATGAAATTACCCTAAAACTTCTCCTAATTTTTTGGATGATTAATTTTCATCCCTATAAATTAATTTTTTCTTATTATACAATTTATGGATTTTTGGTGTATAAAATAACCCTTTGAAAAATATTTTAAAAGGGGAGTCAATTTTTTCATACCTTTTTTATTAAAAATATAAATATTTTAAGTGTTTGGTTATTTAAGTGATATGTTCAAATATAAATATTGTTTATAAATCTAAAAATATTACCCATATCATGGTAATTTATTAATAATTTTTTGTTTATATTTAATTAATTTTAATTATGTACCAATGATGATTCAATAACTATTTAATTAATGGATGAATCAAATAAATGAAATTAATAATAAAAAAAAATTAAAATAATAGATGTCACCAATGAATTTTATTTATTTAATATAACATATTATTAATGTTATAATAGTTTTTTAGAATATTTCATATAGTTATGATATTTTTTATATTTTATTAATAAAATAGTGTAAAAATTTACATTAATAATATTTGTAAATAAATAATATTTTATTAAATGACTTAAAATTCTAGAAATTATAAAAATCATCCAAATTATTTGCATAAGTCTAGAAACTTCATAAATTACTCAGTTTGGGCTGTTTGGAATTTTATTTTAATTATATTAATTGTCAATGATTATGTTACATGATATTTCGATATGAAAAATAATGGTTAAAATTGAGAAGGACTACAAATTAATCAAAAATGTAAAATTTTAATTGGATGAATTGATTTATACCCATATTCACCCAAAATTTTAACTAAAAATGTTTGGAGTGATTTGTAATAAAAAATAAAATTATATTAATTAAATAATTTATAGGATTTCAGGTGTTCCCCTACCCTATCCTATAAAATGGAACCTATTATTCTATTTTATTCACTCGAAAATACATATATATATATATAAGTAAATTGAAATGATATTTATAATATTTATGATATTATAATAATTATTTAAGGGTAAAATAATAATTATCTTCTTACATAATGATCATTGAAAAATAGAAATGTTCCACAAGTATATGTACAAGCTACAATCATAATGATTATAACATTGTACATTTTTCATAACTATACATAAATGAATTGAATCAAAATTATAATTGTTGAATAAAATTCATTATTATTTCATGAATACTACTGTGGATATTATTGACTAATGACCACTATGACTATATGCATCATATCAATGTCACTTTGGACTCATGATAATTATATCTACAATGTGTCTGACATTAAATTAAATTATTATGTAATTGTTATAACCTGGTAATACATGATATTAAAGAAATAATAAAATTTTAATGATTTTCAATTTTGTATATATGTAAGAAAAAATTTTTATTCAGCAATATTTTGATTGTATACGATGATTCACACTCAAGGTAAGAGATTTTGTCTCAATACTCCTTCATTGATGTATTTCTTGATGATATGAGACTTTATTATTTTATAAATATTTAAATAGTTACTATGAAATTTAATATCCGTATAATACAAATAAACATGAAATATAACTTTTTAGGAATCAAATTTTTTTTCACAGAGATTATGATTTAAATGATCAATGTTGCATGCGAAATATTGATTGTTTAAATATTTAATTATCAAATCATTTAATTCATGTTATTATTATTATTATTAATTTACATATTTATTTACAAGAATAAAAAGGATTTTAAATAAATTATTATTTATATATTTTACATCATTCAAATGTTTTGAAAAAATGAATATATTTATGTGTCATTTATTGAATGTTGGAAGAAATGAAGGAAGGTATTTTCATATTCTTAATGTACACTTCAACAATGACTAGTTTTATTACCTATATACTATTTAATTTACAAAATTCAATATTATATTACTTGTTTTCCAAAATTAATATACTTTTTTCAATTTTATGGAATTTTTTAATTGATAATAGGGGTTTAAATGAAATTTGTATTTTTATTCGAATGTGTTTTTCATATGATAATAGAACTAGGTTTCAATGTGTATTATGATGAAAAGTGTTTTATTTATTAAATATTTCTTGATAATAACATGAAACAGTTTATCATGATACGACATATAAGAATGTTTTATCCCCATTATAGCTCAAGGGTGATCCATATATAACTCATACTATATGATCTTTCCCATTATAACTCATGGATGAGGACGATATAAATAATATGAAGGCATGAGTCCAATTATATCTCACGGGTGTGTCCAATTTAGCTTATACAAATGGTGATAGCCATTATATATCACCATTAAATTGTGTTATTATAATATTTAATGATTGATATATTATTATTCTAATTGAAATTGGTTTGAAATGGTTATATATATATGACTTATAACATCACATAAATTAATTTTAATTCATAGTTCTAGGTTTAAATGATTTTAAGTGAGAGAATATAGGATTATTTTCCTTTTGAAAATGGTTCATTCATGTTCCCAATGAAAATTAATGATAAAAATTTGAATTATATATGTTTTCATGATTTTACAATACTAATGGTTTTCTTTCTTTTTACACCTGTTTCTGATCTTATCTTATCACTCTATATTATATAATATCATCCACATGATATTTGGGGTAATAGATTCATAGATGAGATCAAGGGGACAAATTTATTTATTTTTAATAACAGGAGATCATGTTTTACATTAATTTTTTTATATTGTGAAAAAATTGATATTTTAGTTATCTTTCAACTTTTAATGTATAATTTTTCTTTGTATGAATTTGGGAAATTATCTAAATGTATAAATTAAAAGGATCCCAAATTTTAATAGAAGAAATTTATCTTTTAAAACTCAAAATTATGTAATGTTTAATTCAATGTCCTTATAGTTGGTATCAATGGATGGTTATGAAAAAATTATAAGGTTTGATAGTATTAAAATAATTTCCTTGTAAAAATTTATATTATGGTTAAATTGAATTGACATTCAATTAGAATCTTATAATGTTTTTTCATCTATGATATGTACAATAAAATGGGGTTCCTCCAAGGAAATAGGGAACCTATGGAGGGAAGGCATCATGTGGAAAAAAATACTTCCAAATCAACCTCCTCATATCATTAGAATTGGAAATGAGTAGTCATTTTCTTTTATAGCTAATTTGAATCCAGCTATAAATTATGCTGGAACCCATGAATGACATCATCTAGATCATCAAAATAAGTATATTTCAATACTTGAACATTTTATGAGGTGAAAACCCCCATAATTTTATGCATCATTTTATATTGTGTTAGTTAAATGATGGATCAATTCAATAGAGAAAATATGTGAAGTCATGGGATGTTGATAATTTCAAAAGATAAATACTTCAATTTATCATTATAAAAGTGATTCTGACCGATGGAAGTATTTCATTAAAAATACTATGAAGAAATAGAATATTGATTCTTTGTAATGGAAAAAATATATCAATATCTTCCATGATAATTGTTTCCCCTATTTTGTTTTACCTAGGATGGAAAATCAAATCATGTAATTAAATATAAATAATTATGATTTAGTGGCTTAAAATGAATCAGGAATTATAACAATGCAAATGTAATTTGAGAATTTTATTCTTCACATTTATAGTAAAATTAATAGATATTACTCTAGACTAAAACAAAGTCCACATAAATATTTGGCCTCATGAGAATTAAAATTTTATGATAAGAAGGTTCTATATGATGATAACTATGAAATGGGGGTTTTAGGAAATTTTATGACACTATATGATATAGGTATGAAATTTTCCATGTTATTGAAAATACAGAATAAAACAACTAATAATTCATTAGGTAAGAATTAAGCATATTCAAAGTACTATAAAATACATTTTGGGTTATTTTTCATGGATCAGGACACTATTACAGATGATCTGTGTTTGATCATAGGGGATGTGACTTCGTGTAAAATACTAAAAAATAATGAATCAATGATAAAACATATACATTGTCAGCACTAATATGCATTATATGTAATTAACTGGGGAATAATATAAATATGTGTTTAATAAATGTTACTTAGGTTGGAAATCGTCATGATAAAATAATGTTGTGGGATGATATTTTTATATTATCGTAGGTTTTGTTGATACATTTGGGGATGTAATGGAAGCTCTCAGAGCCTGGTATTCATCATGATTTATCCATAAGTTCATGGTTTTAGAAAAAATATATATAGTTTTTTGTTATTTGATTATAATTTATTATAGACCTTTTATGGAGCTTTTTAATGTATGTAATTTTTTAATGAGATTTATTCCATTACATATGGACATTAGATTAATGGTGTTAATAAACTATATGGTTCAGGAGATATTTGGTTATTGAAGATGTTTTATGTATCTAGAACATAATAAAAAAATGTTCGGAAAATTAATTTTAGCTTAGAAAATATATATATATCATTTAATTCCATTTCCATATGTGAATTGATAGTAAATTAACTATAAAACGTCATCAAAAGTATTATCAATGAATAATGTTATTTATTTATTTTTCTTTCTGAGAAATATATGACCATTTAACCAATAAAAAATTATTATTTTCCAACTATTAACATTATTATGACAAGGTTCATTATAATTTACATTAGAACACGATTGTTAGTTTTAAATTCCATATACTTGTTTTCTTACATGGAAACCTAGTATGTGTTATTTGAGGTGACCTTTGTACTTCCCTTTAATTCTTTTAAACCAGATGTTTAATTAATATTTTTTTCAAATGTGTGATTTCAGTAAAGTTATTTTGAAATATAAAAAATTAGTTACCACTCTTGAGTACAAATTGATAGAATCATTTTATTTAAGGGTGGTGGGATAATGAAACATCCCTGATTTTTACAAGGATTGTCTACGTTTGATATCGTACATGATACACCACACCGATATGAAGAGAACACAAAAATATTATTATTTAAATGATACTATTAAAACATAGACATTAACATATAGGGTATGAAAAATAATAACAATATTATGAAAAAATAGTTTACAAATGTATATATAATTAATTAATTGATGAAAAATTAATTATCAATGAATCTAAAACGCTTTTTAAAAAATATGATATTTTTTCTTCAGAAAAACGATTTAAATAAAATTAAATGTTTTTAAAAAATACTAACTAATTTTTAAATTTAAATATATATATATACATATATATAGTATTAGATAAAATTTTCAGCATTAAACTAATATGTTTTCAAGGAATGTTAAAAAACAAATTTAATTTTACAGATATAGGGCATGTTTTTCTAAAAAACCATTTTACTACATTTTGATGGATTGCGTATTCAAAATGTTGTTTTTTAAACCATAATATATTCTATTTTAAAATATAAACTTCTAAAATGATATTTGAGTATGAAAATTTACTTTGGATGAATAATTGGTGTTTTTCAGATTAGTTACTTATTTTGAAGAATACTGAAAAATTGATTCATTTTATTATTAACGGATTTTTCATTAAATTAATTTATGATAATAAAATACATTTTTAAGGATTTTAACGTATAACTAGATTATTTAATTATTATATAATCAAATATAGGTCATTTTTTAAAATTTCAAACAGAAATTTGTTATAAAAACATTTCAGTAATTTGATGGATTATTCTTTTCGAAAACATGTTTTCTAATATAGTCAATAAGATTAATTTTAAATTAAATACTATAAATAATGTTTATTAAAAAAAATGTAAAATGGATTACCTATTTTGAATCTGTAGTTTAGACTTATTAAAATAGTTTCATTTTAATTATTTACATTTTGAATACAAGCTTATGTAATTCATTTTATTACCAAGGTTCAGGGTAAATTTGGAAATCACATGTAAAAATAATATTGTATATGTTATCCAATTTCCCTAAATTTTTTATAATTTACATATATAAATATTTATATTTATAGATAACAAACATTTTGGTTATGAGTCCATTAATGTCCATTGGGATGAGAATATAACCTTCATAATATATTATTCAAAGGAATTTCAATTTTTCATAATTTTATTTTTATGAAGAGAAATATGTTTATTGTAGGGTCATATAAGTGGTATGTAGACTATAAGTAATATATTTAAATGTAAAATAATTATAATGATCATGAAAACATTTTTAAATTTTTTTATAAATTAATAATTACAGTAAATTCTGACACAATGATGATTCATTAATTGTTTAATTTCTAGGAGAATAAAATAAATTATATTGATAAATTAATGTAAATACAATTTTACATAATTTATGACATTATATTATATTCTAGAATAAATTGACATATTTTGTATTATTTTTTATATATTATCAATTATATTATGTTTTTATTTTATTTTTTAAGTTTCCAAATAATGAATACAATAATAATTTACGTAAAAATATATAAAAATAAATTCTAATAGAATAAGTGATATAAAATTCATAAAAATAATTAATTCTACAAAAATATTTCGGTATGTCTAAAAATGTTGTCTATGGATGATTTTGGATAGTTTTTATTTTATTGTAACCATATTAAGACACAAAGTATAAATTACATGATATTACAGTAAGAATTAATAAGGGCTAAAAGAATAAAATAAGGATTAAAAAATAAAAAAAACATGTTAAATTTTAATTGGATTAATTGTTTTATACACTTAATAATCCTATATTATATATAAATAAATTTATCTCCATCTTTAATATAAAAATAAATTATATATATTTAATATATTAAAGAATTATATAAGTGCCCCTCCCCTCTCTTATAAAAGGTAACTTGATCATATCTTGTATTCACACCTAAGAATATATATGGATTGGCAATGATCTAACCCATCCTCTTACTATATTCCTACCCCACATTATTGATTTCTTAATTTAGGTATAAGAATCACTATAGTGGTGTTAGGTTTTTATGAAATGGAGATCATCCGGAGAAGAGGTATTTCATTAATTAAGTATTTATATTTTCATTCTTCTTCATATTCTATATAATATTCTTCATCCATGATAAAATAATAAATATTTTATCCAAAATATAAAGAGATTTTATTATGTTAGTGTTGTCATCAAAATCCCTAACCAATTTCATCAAATATGAAATGAATAATTTGTGCCTGTATATGATAGACTACAAGCGCAGGAACCGATACGATTCCTTTTCCATCACCATATCTCAAGATAGGTTAAAATGATATAATTAGTGATGAGATATTATATTAATTACATATGTATAATTATTATTGATTTTTTTCATTTATTGTCTTCCATTTAAATGAACATAAAAATGATAATGTCATTCGTGAATACGTGTGAACTATCACCTCTATGAAGCAATGTAATTCATTTATCATCACCAAATCACATGTATGATACATATAAGTAAAATTAAATTATTAATATGATATTTATGATATTTATGATAATTATATAATGATAAAATAATAATCACCTTCTTTCTTTAATGATCATGATAAAATGTAATGGTTACACATTATCATGTACATCCTACCATCTCCTTGATTATAACGTTGTTCATTTTTCATAATCACAGATAAATGGTTTGATTTAAATGTATAATGGATGCATAAAAGTAATTATTATGTCATTAATATTATTATGGAGATGATTTAATCATGTCTAATTTTACAATATACATCATATCAATATAACTTTGGACTCATGTACTGAATAATTATAGTGTTTCTGACATTAAATAAAATAATTATGTTGTTTATAAAACATGTAATTACGTGATAAAAAAGAATTAAAAAATGATTTATGGATCTAAATCATTTATAAAATTATTATAAATTTCTATTAAAGAATTAAAATATTTTATGTGACGAGTCCAACTCAAGGTAATAGATTTCTTCGTGATATTCTTGTATTTAGTAATTATTGATGAAATTGATATTTATTCTTCTATAATGTGATTATATATCTAAAATTATATTTAATATAAATATTCTACTTATAATCATTCTTTTTTTTAAATTCATTCTAGGAGACTATGATTTAAATGTTCGATGTTGTATGTAGCACATTGAATTTTTATAGATTTAATTATCAAGTCTTTTTCTCAATGTCATTGTTCTTGTTATTATTTTACATATTTATTTATATTTATGAATTAGTATTATGAAGGAACTATTATATCTATATTTAATTTCATTAAAATATTTAAAAAATTAATCTATTAATGTGTTTTATAAGAAATATTTCTATACAATACAAAAGGGATTGAACTATTATTAATGTATGTGGTGAAAGTAAATTTTACAACATAGTTATTATTATTTAATTTATATAATAACTTATAATATTAAATGTTTGCCTAAATTAATATCTTTATTTTCAATTTTAGGATTTTGTTAATTTAATTTTTTTTATGAATATTGAATTTTTATATAAATGTTTTTTTTCATATTTGATTAAATGTGTTTTTAAAAGGGGTTTATAATGTAATGTGCATTATTAATGAATTATTATATGAGAACTATATGAAACAAATTATCCCAATGACACTTAAATGAAGGGTTGGGACCCATTATATCCCACATATTGCCCCAATAGAGCTTATAAGATTGGATGTTCCCCATTACAGATCATAGGTGAGAATGATATAGCTTGTATGAGGGGATGATCCACATTATAGATCATGGTTTATCCAGATGTAGCTTATAAGAAGGGTAATCCTCGTTATATATATCTATTGACTTGGGTACTAATAAAATTTGATGTTAGATGTATGTTATTCAGATTAAATATTTTTTGGAAAGGTTTTATGTATATCATGATCTATGTCACCTGTATGAGTTTTTATTTTTTTAGGTGTTTTAATTTATTTCATGCAGCCATATCTGTGTTTTTATTAAATATGGAAATGATTTTTTGATATTCTCAAATAATATCAGAGAAAAAAGTAATCTTTTTAAGGGTTGTCAATTTTTACTAAACTAATATTATACCTTATTTTTATAGCCCTTACAATGATTTATTTAACACAAAATGTTTGAAAATATCTTTTAAAGGATATAATGGAACACAAGTATACTGATTTGATCAAGGTGACAAATGAGATTATTTTTCATATATATAAATCATGATTTTGTTTATATAGTTCTATTTTTTGTAAAAAAATTCATTATGTTTATAATTTTAAACTTGTAATGTATTGGTTTACATTAAAATAATTTCAACAATTCAATAAAAAAATCTAAAATGAAATGATACTCAATGTGGAATGAATAAATATCTAGACTAAAACTCACTATCAAGTGATGTTTATAGCCGGATCTATATAGTATCTATAGTCGATAGTCGGAACATCACCACTACATTCGAATTTTATGTATTAATGTTTTTGATATTATAATTATGAGTTCATGCTAGACATTATATATGTAGGACATCCTTCTCATAGAATTTATAAATTTGGGGACTATTTCATCATTTTCTGAGGAATGATGTTGGATGAAGTCATTCAGCTAGAGGAGGTGCAGTGGTAGTTTTATGCATAACCCTTAATAGTACATCTTGGATTGAAAATGATATACCAAAACCTATAACCTCTATTTTTGGACCAGGATTCATTATTTAAAAGTTTATTTCCTTTTTTGATGGTACAAATTCAACAAAGTTAAGGTCATCTGCCAGGTTCCATTAGGTATATCCCAAAACATTAAGGATCCAAAGATGATGTGGGATGGTATCTCTAAAAATATTTTAATGTGGCTTCTATGAACAACTAGATATTATGAAATTATATGGGTATATTATTCTAAATAACCATTTTCATCCACATTCAATCCATTCATGAGAGATGTTTAGTGGAGAGATTTGTATTCATGTACATGCATGACATAAAAAATAATTATAGAGATCCCAAATCCATTGTTCCCTACAATTATGATAAATTAAAATCTAAATTTGGGATAAGATAATATGAGGATTGTGGGACTTAGTAATGGGTGAGTGTGGCATTGATCACCTATGAATATTACAAATGAGATACGTGTATTCTTCTTTTGGAGGATATGATGCTAAAATAAATGATTGGGTTTTCATGATGATTTTAGGATCACCAAAACTTGGAGGAATATGAGTAAAAAAATTTCATTAAAATATAGTTAGGGAATCATTCAAGGCCCTATAAGTTGGATAATATAGTTTGTAATTTTTCCAGACTATGATTTGAGGGACATCACTTATGGGAATAATATTGGTTCAAATGAATAAATCCATGGTTCAGATCATCAAAGTGAATAAAATAATATTAAAGAGCTATTAGAAAACTTTTATAGACATATGATTGAATAATATGATGTTCGATGAGGGATTAAATGAATAATTAAATGTTTCACCTCAACTACAACTATACAGTTTTTTCAATGGTGACATGCTATTTTTATGATTAAGTTTCCCTTTCTAGATATACATATGGATGGTCAGGTGGCATAAAACATAGAACTAAAACCAAATTTAGAGTAAGTTCATGAATTTTTCCATGTGTAACATCTGCTAAATAGGTTCATGTTATTCCCCACATTATTAACAAGGGATATCTTGACATTGGTGATGGAGACAACTTTTTGGATTACGTAGTGGCATCTAATATAATCATGAGAAGACTATTTATGGGAATAAAATTCACCTGATGTGTATTTTTGTACAACATGATAATCATTTGGAGAGATTATATGAGTGGTACGTCAAGTTGATAGGTCACTATCCTCTACTATTTTAAAAGGATTTTCATTTTCAAAAAGAAATTCCCTAATGGTGTAGAAAATGTAATGAATCCATATTTATGATTCGATACATTAGAATATTTTAAGTAATATTTTAAAAGTAAGGCATAGAGTTTTTTTGTAAGTTCATGCCACATGGATCCCTAGTATTGATTTATGATCAACAATAAATATAATATATAATTTCAATAATTTATTATATAAACAATAGAATATTCCCAAAATGAAATCCTGTCTATAAAAATAGAGAATGTTATTAATTCTAGAATAATGGATTTACCCTATTCATGAATAAGTCATTATATTCATTGAGTGTTTAATATTAGTGAAATAATCCGTATATATTAAGGTTTTACAAATAAATTAAATAAATTTTAAAATTAATTATATAATATATGATATCAAAATGTGAAACCACATTAAATTCAATGCCATTGCATATTTATAAAGTTAGCTACATAACCCTACAGATTAGAGGTGTGGGATGGGGAGGATAATGTGTGTGGGTGATATTGAGATTGATGATCGATAGATTACAAATATCAACAATTGTAATTATAAAGAATAAATTTACAATTTCCTAAATTTTTTGATATGAGTTAAATTCATCACCAGTGACCAATCTATGTATGAGACTATCCATTATTGTTCGTTTATTTAATGTTAATTATTTTTTAGATGAGAAATGATTAATATAAATGAATATTAATTCAAGCATCATTGTTTGTTATTTAACAATAGAATACACTATTCAACATTAAATAATGATTTGTTTTATATGTTGGATATTTTTATTACAAGAATCATTCTTTATAATCAATTTTTAATTTAAAAAGGAAAATTTACATCATCTGATACTCACATTTTTATTTCATCCTATTCTCCCACCATTCATTGAATGTATATAATCATTATTTTTATTGATAGTTGATTAAAAAATACTCAGAAAATAGTTCATTCTACAATCTCTAATTAGTGTAACAAATCACTGATGTAGGTCCGATATTGGTATTACATAAAATATAAAGGGATGGTGGAGACGATAAAAATATGGAGGTGAATGGGAGATGGTGAATCTGGTATCCAGATTATGTGGGTATTATAGTAGGGGAAAAAGTTAGTGATTTCCAAGAAAATCATTTTTGAATGAGGTATCATGTGATGATAGTGGAATGATAAATGTGTAAATGGGTGGGTTGAGTGAGTTAAATTTCATAAGGTTATGTGATGTCATCATGAATCTGTCCATTTGACAATAAATAAATTTTGTAAAATTATAATTAAAAAATTAAATAGTTTATAAGAACATATGACATTAGTCATCTATATATGGATATCGATAATTGTATGAGAACAATATCACATGGAAGTGAACATGATCTACAAATAAATAGAACCCTAGGATTTATCCTGGTTTATATCAACCAGTGTATATTTGGATGGACAAATGAACTATATATAGACACGAGCAGTATAGATGAACTCGAGAACGGTAGATGGGCAGAGGTATAATAGAAGGACACTAACATGAGTATGACATGATATAGTAGTAATACTTGTTTATCCTTAAAAAACATGTACTCAATAAATGGTATTTTAAGGCCCTTGTTTTCATCATTATAGCTTCAGTTCTATAATTGGTTTGTCCCCTCAAATAGATTCATTACATGTATGTTCCCATAATTGATCCCTAGATGGGTAAAGTTAGGCATCCCTTATTGATAATAGGAAGAGTGATCACCCAAATATGTTAGTTCATAATAATGATATGCATATCTATATGAAACAATGGGTATGATTTCATATCTCATTCCTACATTGGTTGGGTAACGTATTGCATATCTGTTTTCCAAGACGTGTGACCCCCTTCCTAGTGAATTATGATATATTGGTTCAGGTATCCCTAATAGGTTTTTGTTGTGACCCTATCCATATTTATTAAAATCATATATTTTCACTTATGTGATTCAACATGAAAGGTAAATTTTAGTGTGACATATCAAATTAGTTTCACCAATGTTAACTAGACCTATAGATTAAATTTCATTTGTAGAGTATTACCAAGGATCCAAGAGTCGAATCCTCGGGCTTGTCATGAGGAAATTAGTGACCTTGATAAAAGTAGTTTATTTAAACATATATGTGTTGACATATATTGGATACATTCTTAATATATTTAAAATTGCATCCCTCTTCTATGATCTATATTTGTGATATTTGGGTGTCCTACTTGGAATGTTTATACTAACCCCTTTATGGTATCTACCTATATGTGGTGTGTCTTATATAGACAAAATTTTATCTAATGGAGTCCTATTAGAACGATATGAATGTGGGGAATAGATTTCATTGATGTTCCAAGGTTGGATCATGTAGTTTCATCTTAATATCAATATCATTTTTTTAGGTTGATAATTTTTACGATTTTAGTGGGACATTATTTTAGCCCTCTTGTGTTCAAATAATTTTTTCATTCATTGATATGGGATTATGTCTAATGAAATAATTTATTTTAATTTTATTCACCTTATACATTATAGAAAAATATATTTATTTGTTCATGAATATATATACTTTAGGATAAGCCCTTTTATGATTGTTATATACCTACTCAGTGCTATTTGACAACCCGATGCCTATTATTGGAAGGAATATAATGTGTCTATTTACATATTTAAAATATAATGGACACTGTTAGAGTATTTGTGACAGAATGGTATAATATTTGGTGACATTTATAAATAATTTTAAAAATAATTGTAAAGTTAGAATCAAAATCATTTTTAATCTAGTATAAAATAATATTAGATATTGGATCGTTAAATAAAATATTATTTTTAAGTGTTACTTAATTTTTCGGATATTTTTTGGATATACTTTATTAATATTGTTAATTGATATAAAATGTATATTAATAAGTGAATTATTATTTCATTATAGATATATAATTTAGTTTTTTTCAATTATTTATCTGGTAGAAAATCCTTGTCAATGAACATTGATTGTAAATCATTAATTGTAACTATTAATTCCCATCATGTACCCCTAGAATTTATAAAATAATATTCGAAAGGTGATTCAATTTTTCAGTAACCTAATATTTCCAAGATCATTAATATTATCACATTCATTTACCATACATTTCTAAATCCTTATTTATGATCATCATTATGTGATTTCAGTTGTATCATTATATTTAATTTGAATCAATAGTGTAGATTATTTATCATTTAGTACTATTAGATGGTAAATATTATATTAATATCATAGAAAGGATTATACGATTAAATAAATTATATTGGTTAGTTTTCAAAAAAATTATAAATTTCTATATAACTAACAAGTTTTGATCAATTAATGTGTATAATTGACTAGATATAAATAAAAATATTACTATATGTTCACATCATTGGGAGACTGTCAGACCACTATCAAAATGATCAGTAATAAATAATGGTATTAGTATTCTTAATGGGGGAATTATAATTGTATGATTGTATGTATATATTTCATGGGGAGATATGTTTGAGATAAATTTTTTGATATGGTTTATATTGATTAGAATATATTGACTTTTGATAGAGGTTTTGGATATAGATTACTATGGTGGTCATGTGTTTCTATGAGGGATAAATTCATGTGGGTGGAAACACTTATGTTAAGGATAATTTTCCTAGCATGGTATTTTATATTCTTTTGAAATGTTAAATATCATTATAGTGGAATAAAACATAGGGTTTTTAAAATGTTTTTTATTTTACATGTATATTTAATATATAATTATATAAATGATTCATAATAACATGATGTTTTTTTCATTTTTTTATCCTAATATATATTTATCACAAAACTATAATTTTTGTTTTCATATCTATTTTATTATAAAATATTATTTTATATATTTTATATATTATTATAAATTATATTACTATAAACCACTATCATTGAAAAAAACATAATCTTAGTTATTCTACCATTTAATAAATGTCATGTGTATAAAATACAGTAATGTTTATTGAAGTGTAATTTAGATTCCAGTTTGGAAACATCAGAATAAAAATATACGAATAATCAAATAACTCGTATTTTGAAATGAATTCATTATTTTGGGATCCTTATCTATAATTATAATAATTGGAGAGAAAGAAGATATTGATATATGTGTCTTCTACCTATTTTTGGGGAATAATTGGATTAAGAATTTATGAATTCGGAGATAAAGAGTTATTAAAATTAAAATAGAACTAAATTTTTAGCAGTGAAATACTATATTGTTCTTTTCCAAAACCAGAAGATTAAAACATGTTTTTATGTATTAGATACTGGTTTTTGAAAATAAATATTTATTAAATCGTGGTTCATCCAATTTAGTGGTAATTTTATTTTCTTTTATTCATTATAATAATGGAAAAAATATTGAACTTAATTTTCATGTTTATCCAATAATATGGGTTATCATTTAGTTATAAATATTGAAATCATATTTTTGTACTTATCATATATCATTGATTTTAAAACATCATGATATAGTTAATTTATTTAAAAAACTAATAAGGATGATAAATATATCTTATATGAATGTGGTATATGTAAAAAGTATTTATGTGAAAATATAATCCTATGGGAAACTATGAGTTATGATTTTATTTAATTCAAAATAAATATATGTTCATGGTGATTCTTTGGAAAATATTTTTCCCTCTATGTCATGTGGATGATTCTCCCAAATCATTTGAATTAACGAGGGTCCAAAAAAATTATACTGGTATAAAATAAGTCAGATCATGCCTTATGAGGTAGTAGTTTCGTGATTTCTTCTTCAAGAACATGATTAAGAACATTATTTCCGATAAAAGGAAAAATGTGGTGAACACCAAATTATTAATTATTTTTATGTTTTCATCATTCCACATTGAAAAATCCGTGGATATTTGAGTTTTTTCCACTAAATGTTGTGGAATTGTTTTCTTTTAATTCAAATTGTTGTATGAGAGTAATCCCAATTATAAATTTTTATAAAAAAAATTAATTCAATATATAAAAATCATGAACTAAACGGTATAGAAAATGATGTTCCTATTTTATTGTCTTCATTGACTACAATTTTGATGTTTTGATGTGATTTTTATTCCAGAGAAAATAATTGATTTAAAAATCCATTACATATTAAAATAAGTAATAACAAATCTATATATATTGAAAATTATATACAGAAAACATCGAAATTTTGAAACCATTTATAATAAATTATTAAAAAATTAAATCAATTAATATCCACAACACCCTCAGAAATGTGACTTCTATATGCCAATGAATTTTCGAATGTTTTTCTTATCGATAACACATGAGAAATTTCCCTGACATTCCTGATTAAACTTGAATAAGAGAAAATAAGATATGAAATAGTATAGCAAGAAATATAGCTATTATATTGAAACTATATAACTAGAAAAGAATAATTTTTGGTATATTAAACACTATGATATGTTTTTATAAAAATAGAAAGGCCATACGTTAATTACTCTTACTCTATATACAAGTAATAATATATAGAAATTATTTTCTGAATAACAATATATAGTTATCCCTTATAATTATGAATCACTCCTAATTCCTCTATCATTTCTCTCATATGTGATCCAATAAATTTATAATTTAAATTTTTCCAAAGGCTAACAAAGAATCCTAATCTCATTGGTTTGTTGTACAAGCTAAATCAAAAGCTATAGAACAATAATCCAAATCTTTCAATAAATTAATGAGTTATCTATAATTTAATGTTAATAAAAATTTATATAACTATAATAATAACATTAACTTTTATAATATTAATTAAAATGTAACAATACACAAGTTGTTTTAATTACATAATTTCTACATCCCCCAAAATATCACATCTAATAATCTATGTTTACTATTATATAATAAAAGAAAAAAACAATGTAATATAAATTATTTTGAAAAAATTATATAAAATAATTCAAAAAACAATAAAATATCATTTATTTAACATAATAATTCATGAGAAAATATTCCTCGATTATTGGAATAAATATTTGATATAAATATCCCCCCTTTGAAATATAACAAAATTGAAATTTATATTAAAGAGTAACATATATATACATGGTAAAATATTTAAAGGGGATGAAATTACATATTATATGTAATAACTAAATTCAATATTTATTGGGAACCAATTAATTTCTTATAAATAACTCCCACCTCTCCCTAGCAGGATAATACCATTATATATTATGTATAATAAAAATTTAGAATTATACAACCACTACTGTAGTATAACTCACACACCCACATTAGAAAACACAACTATCACATTGAACAATTATAATTGTTGTCGAAAAATAATAATATCAATGAAATTTTAATCCATTCTAGTTTTCATGGACCATGATTTTGGATATGATATTTTCATTATAAATATATTATTGTGTAAAATTTATATATCATTTAAAAAATAAAACACATTCAACACATAGAAAATTAAATTTATTTCATAAATATAATACATTATATATGATTGATAAATAAATTATATTAAATCCTATTCAGTATAATGAGTGTTTAATAATATGAAAATTATAGATATTGAGTTTGAAATTTTTCAACATTCTTATCTATTATAATTATCACCCCTGTGAACAAATTTTATAAACAAAAAAAATCCAGAATTTCATTAGAATTTTTTAGATAGTCTATTGAAAATAATTATACTAAAATAATTGAATTAAAAGTTTAGGATATATGAGGTATTTATGAAAATTATCTATCATGTTACCATTTAAAATAGTAACCGACAATTTAAAATATTAAACTACTTTTTGAAATTATAAGAATCTAGTACGAATTAAAAAATTATATAAAACATTTATCATAAATAAAATAAGATTATATAAAAATAATAATATAATAAAATATTTCTATAATTATGAAACTCTATATATTTATATCTATAAATTTTTATTAAATATGTTTTTATAAATTTTGTAAAAACATTGTTTTTCTTGTTTAAAGGAAAATATTTTTGATACATATCTTTGAGAAAAATTTCAAAACGGGTAAAAAAATTTATTCATCATGTTGATTTCAGTTTATTGTGAATTTATTATATATATATACAATTTATGACATTATAATTAATTAATATGAGTGATTTTTTCTTCTGTTGATTGATTTATGACAGAATAATAATATCAAAATGAATCAATAATTTATAAAAAATTTCATAAATTAAATGGATTCAGGGAGAAAAATATTTATTTCAAAAATAAACAATTTATTTTATAAATATATATTTGAAATTTAAAACCCAAAATTACAATTTACTATAAAAAATAATTAAATTATTAATTACATTAAATAAATTATTACAACGATACAATTTTCTTCCCACTATCTAAATCAAAAATATTCATTTTAGAACAAAACACTAATAATTTTACATAAAATCATTAATATTTATATACTTTCAAAAAAAATTAAAATTGTTAATATTTTATTCGAAAACCACCACATACCAATTTTTTATAAAAACACCACTCATCCAATCATTTATCATCACATCCAAACTCTATCTCATGAATAATATATTCCAAAATACATCCCAAAACCCTCTTCAATGTATTTTACATAGTTTGGTCGAATAATAATAAAAACACTTGATTTTTTTAGAGAAATTTTGTTAATCATCTAAATAAAATATACTATTTTGTTTCACAATTATTCAAATTTTAATTCACATTATATAAATCATATTCAAAATACTCCAAATATTAGAATCATATTGAAATATTATAATTATTATTGAAATAATATATTGATAAATTCCTTTTTATTTTACAATATTCAGTTTCATTACATAAAAACCCACTAATATAATTATAGATTTATAATACTAATGTGATTTATGTTGTATAAATCATTACATTAATCATAAATATTTGGAAAAAATCTAGAGTGATGATAATATTACAAAAAAATAAGTAATTTTGAATATTATGAAATTACAAAAAAAGAATTATAAAACACAATAGTTACATTATCCGGTTAAAAAAATATTAATTAGAAAAATTATATTATTTCTTTAACACCCCAAGCTTCCATGGTACAATCCTTTTTGAATAATAGAGTAGCGTGTGTTGTACACAACCTCGAGTTCTAACATAACACGACCAATAAAAGTAGCAGTCATGAATAGTAATACCAACATTTTGAAATTATATAAATTTTATATTTCAAAATGGACTTCATTTTTGGATTCAGAATATCAAAATTAGCCTATGTTGAATTTTTGGTATTTTTCTGAAAACATCCAATTTATGATAAATAGTGAAAAATACATAAAAACCACTTTTTTAATCAAAATAATTTATATTGATAAATTATACAATATAGTGGTTCTAAAGAGTAATTAGAATAAATTTATACCATTTTATCCAATGGTGGTCATTATAATTAATTTCACTTTGAAATTGGACATAAACAATTTTCAATCATTTTGATTGATATTCTTTCTTAAAAACACGCTATTTGTTGTGACAACGAGATTTAATTATTAAATTAATTAAATCAACTTATATGTTTTGAATTTTTTAATATATACATCATTTTTGAATTTGGAATATCAAATATAGCTTAGGGTTAATTTTTGGTGATGTTCTGAAAAACATCGATTTTTGATGAATACTGAAACCACTAAGTGTTAGTTAAAAAACTGATTTTTCGTTTAAATGAAATTTTACCACCTCTGTGATTTGAATTACCAAAATCCTACATACATAATTATCATTAATAAGTAAAATGTGGTTCAATGGGATTAAAATATTTTTTGGAGAATAGTAACGTTTAAGTTCTATTAATCGCAATTAAAGGTAATTAGTGTAACTTAAGGTAAATATAATGTTATAATAATATGAAATTACCTTTACACTTGTCCTACCCATATTGGGTGAGTCATGTCCGACCAAGAAAATCCCTGGGTCAATATGGGGACCCTATGTAGCCACTTGGGTAAGAAAATGACATTAATAACCTTTTATTTAATGTAAAAATAAAATAGACACAAACATGTGTTGTTTTACTAAAACAATTATTACATGGGGTTATATAAGTTCAAATTTCGACTATAAATATTAATTGGAAAGATAAAAATATTTCCTACATCATGGTAATTTTTTATAATTTTTTGGAATTAAATAAATAAATTTCATTATCACACCATGATGATGCAATAATTACCTCATTTATGAAATTTTTAAATAAAATGAAAAGATAATGTAAAATATAAGACATAAACTTGTCAAAAACCTATTGGATGGGTATATTTAGAACCCTTATCACTTTATCTTCAAAATATATAATTTTGGGACCTTTGAAATCTGAAAAGAACTTCATAATAATGTAACATTTCATTACTTTCCAAGAGTTCTCCTCTTCTCCTCTTATAAAAGTCCCCCAACACTACTACCATATTCACATATTCAAACCATTTGGCTTGGCCAACCTCTGACCAAATACTCTATAATATTCCCTCTCTTACTACAAGAAGCCTATCATCGGACAGAATTCTTCCCAAGGAAGCCTTTTGCTCAAATGAAAAAAGAGTTACCTGATTTTAATGTAATGTCTTATCTTATGTTATTTTGTTTTATTTTGCTTCTCCAACCCCATAAATTCTTTTTATTACTTTATTTTATAAAAAAACCAGTATCTTCAATATACTAGATTTTTTTATGAGAAGGATTTGATTTTCACTAACACACACCTTCATCTAATGGTTAAAGAACATACTATTTCTGTGGTTGGCGAATTTCTGCCTCACGAAATGATGATTGTTCAATATTCTTTTAACACCTCTCATGGTGGCCATTAATATGTCACTATATTTATATATGATATATATTATGTTTATGTTTTCCTTATGCTTCTGCATTTCTCATTTATTTCATACTTTTATGATTTCCATTATGGGTAAACGCGATAATTTCATTTTAGGAAGTGCGGACTACCGCCCCCTCAAAGTGATTTGAATCGTTAATGTCATATGTGGGATGTATAAAGGATGGATTAAATGATATTATATATGATATAATACAAGAATTATAATAGACCTTTATATAATTATGATATCATTCCATTAAATATGAAATAGAAATGAAAGTAGCGTTCATGCGTATGTACGGCTTACCGTCTCCATGAACGGTGAATTTCATTTCTTACCTCTAAATGTTACATAATATTATGAATGAATGTATATACATTATATATATGATATATATGATATCTACATCATTAATATAATTATGGAGATAATGGATATTCTACCACATAAAGAACTTGTAATTATAAGAAGTTTATTTTTGACTCATGTACCAAAGATTGACAAAACGACGGTTATTAACATAAATAATTACATAATGTTCATAACATGGTGATAATTGATATAAAAGAAATAATTAACTTGAAAAAGGTTCTTAATCAATTAGAAATTAACTCTATTTTATTATTCAGGAGGTTAAAGAACGATCGAGTCAATTCAGACATGAGGTAGGGGAACTTCTTAACCCCATTTCTATTCTTTGGGTTAATATCCTACTTTCAAATTATGTCATGATATTATTATGTCCTATCTTCTATTTGTATTATCTTTGTGTGTACTTATTGTGAATACACATAATATATTTATTTTATTTAAAAAAAAGATCTTTGTAAGGGACTTCGTCTCAATCTCCTTTCATTGAGGCATATTTTGTTTTATACACAACTTTTTTTATACGGTGTATAAACACCTTTTACTTTTATGTTTATTAAAGAGGAATATTTTTTATATGAATCATTTTACTAAAAGACAAAAGGGAATGTTTTTTTCATACATATGCGGCGACAACGACTTCTCCACTACCGTGACCATTATTTGAGTTTCAGCTTCCTCTATAAGACATAACTTTTTTTAAATGAAAAAGAATTACAAAGTTTCAATTTTTGTTTATTTTGGATTTGAAAATGGTTTTGAAAGTGTTTTTTAATATCAATGTGTTGTATTGATATCTTGTGATTGAAATGTGGAAATGTTATGCTTCCTTTATGCATGTTTTATGTGATACGATTATGTTATGGATTATGATATATTTAAACCTGTTCATATGAGGAATGCATTAGATTTAATAAGTGATGGGTGGAGCCTGCTATTGCTCATTGATGCATCGGCATGTCTCATGACACAAACAAGTGTCTTGAACAAGGCCTTGAAAAAATCATATTTGTAGTCTTGGCACGAGGCCTTGGCTGCGTCGTTATGATAGTCTGGAATTATGCATTCCATAATTATGAAAGTGGTTATTGATATTGAATGTTATTATTTGACTAGTAGAATAACCATGTGAATAAATAAATTGCATTATTTCATTTTACTTTTTCCATATTACACTGAAGTTCATGTTTACAAGGATTTTGTTTTAGTTATACATTTCCTTAAATGTTTATGTTTATTTATGAAAGATTCTACAATATTGTTATCCTTACTGATCATCTGAGCTAACCCCTTTCGATGTTTTAAAATTTTCAGGATGTGAAGAAGTATTTTTTGAATGACCTGCAGGGATAGTCAGAAAGGGATATGAGTGTGGACTATGGAGACCATGTTATTGTAGTTTTTAACTTTATGATGTAATGTAACTTTTATGAATGTATCTAGAGATTCCAAGGATACTAAACAAATCATTCATTTGAGAATTGATCTTTTGTGATCATGCCAATTCTACATAATAATTCACCGAACCTGGGTAACTGGGGTCGGGGCGTTATAGTTGGTATTATAGGCAGTTTATTACTAACCTTGGTAGGTAGATTTAGATAAACTCTCATTTGAGAAAATAGCCCAAAGATAGACTTTGAGGATTAGTATAGAATAACTTCCTTGAATTTTGGTATTATAGAGATTTTGTGAGTTTTCCGAGCAATACATCCCTTTCTGGATACGAGCAGGTAGAGGTGGCTCTGGCACAGACGTACCTAGGGGTAAAACCCAAAAACACCGCTTTGAGATAGACTCGAACGGGAACTAGTGCATGACAACGGGCCATTCAGCACTCTTAGTTACGACACTCCAGGGGGGTATTCTTATGATAATTACAAACCATTATGAAAGGTTTATGAGTATATACTTCCTCAAAGAAAACTTGTTTATGATAATAGTTCAATTTATGTTAAGTGTTTTCCATGTTTGGAATTATGTATTTTGATTTATAAACTAAACTAGTTTATGGCATTGATTAGAAATGGCGCCTAGTTGGAGGAATGGAAACTGTATCAATGCACACAGTCCACGTAGGGAATTCCCTCCTGATCATGATAATTATAGTGTAGCTAGAGATACAACTGGTGCTGATCAACTTATCAACATACTAGGACAACTCACTCAGGTTATGAATAATAACCTTACTCGTATGGAGCACCCTGATCCGCAACGTTGAGGATCAATGTTAGACTGATTCACGAGGCAACAAACTCCAAAATTTAACGGGGCTACAAATCCATTAGTATCTGTGCAATGTAAAAAACTCCTTTGAGAAAATATTCCATGCCTTGGGGAGTTGCGAAAGGGATAAAGTTGTCATGGCAGTTTACCGCCAGACTGGAGATGCCGATCAATGGTTGTCGCTAATTCAAATCACAAAGGAAGATGAATAAGTAACAAGTATGGAATGGAGGGAGTTTAAAGAAATTTTCAAAGAAATATAATTTCCACATAACCATCGAGCAGATATGGAAAGGAAATTTCTGAGTCTGAGGCAGAAGGACGATGTGAATGTCGCAAAATATGAGGCTAACTTAAAAAGGTTAGGGAGGCATTTTGCAGATTATATATGTAAAACAAGAAGTATGAATGATTGTTTCTTTTATGGGTTAAAACCATTTCTCTTTCGAGCATTAGTATCAAAATCATTCTCAACATACGAAGATATAGTCTCGTGTGCTATCAAGACAGAAAAGGAATTCACTATGTCTTATGACAAAAAAGTAATGCAAGAGACGAAGAGATCGGTGGAACAAGAGACAGATAAAGGGAAAAAGGAAAAGAAGGATTTTCCATTATGCGATAATTTTGGGACGAATCACCCTCGTACTTGCCTAAAAGGAATGAGAGTTTGCAATAAATGTGGAGAAAAAGGTCACCAGGCTCGTGATTGCAAGGTAAAGAAAGAGGCTATCAATGTTGAGTGATACAATTGTAGCGAAATGGGGAATTATGAAAATGAATGTCCTAAGCTTCAGGGAAACTTATCTCAGAAAATGCCAAGGGATTAAGGACAATCTTATGCTGTTACTACAGTTGAAGTGGAATAATTAATGTATTGGTGCTTTTGGAAATAAGGATTATATTCTAGATATAAGAATAATGTGATATATATATGGATTGTAACATAGTACATGTCTGTTTCATTAAGATTTTAATATGATGAAGGTAATAATATTTTTAGTATGTGACAATAAAAGAATCATCACTTTGTTTGGGGAATCTAATGTTACAATTGATTTCGGAATTTAAATACCTTTTAGAGAAAGTCAGGATGGAGGTATTTTGGATAACTATAAATGTTGGAATGGATTATGGTGAACTTTGGATAGTATTTTTTAAGGTTAAAACATTTATGAATATTATTTTTGGAATATTATAATACTATAGTTTTAGGAAATGGACAACCTGCAGGTTGGGGGATCACCCGTCATGTCGGAAAAAGCTGTAGTAATCGAACCCACAACCATAGTGTGACATGCCTTTATTACCTACCAATGGCCTACATGAAGTCCCTGGTTATTACAAAAAAATATTTCCTAATCTAAATTGTATGTGATAATATTTATAACCTTATACAATTATGATAAATAGAATATATTTGAGTTCTATTACCTTTTGGAGTGAATGATGTGTTTGTGGTAAAAATTTATTAAAGAATAAAAGTCTACATGACAAGTAAGTATATTTCATTATGTGCTTAGTAAATCTCCTAAATAAATTCCTCAACTTTATAAAAGGTAACTTAAAACAAAAATGTTGTCGGTTAACTTTTCCAATTCGAGAATCAATGTCCATTTAACAAATCACATGTTTGTAATTTTCTTGTAGTTATCTTTCTCCTAATTATATTTTATACAACACTCCATCAGACCATGATGGTTTTTTTTTCCTCTAGATCCATATTTTCATAGAATCCTAGTATAGGCTATCTTGGGTGTCCTTTTTTACCTCTCTTTCTTTCATTTAAAGTCATATTTTTATTAACCTTATTTCCGATGTGGGTTTTCCGAAATGATAGTTTCTATTTTCAACATTTTATTTTCATAGAGTAATTTTAAATTGTGAGGATGCAATTTATTGATGGAGGATAGAATGTAACACCCCATGCTTCCATGGTACGCTCCTCTTTGAATAATAGAGCATCGTGTGTTGTACGCAACCTCGAGTTCTAACACACCGCGACCAATAAAAGTAACAGTTATGTATAGTAATACCCACTTTTTTGAAATTATATAAATTTTATATTTCAAAATGGACTTCATTTTTGGATTCATAATATCAAAATTTGCCTATGTTGAATTTTTGGTATTTTTCTGAGAACATCCAATTTTTGATAAATAGTGAAAAATCCTTAAAAACATCTTTTTTAATAAAAATAGTGTATAGTGATAAATTATAAATTTGAGTGGTTATAAAGTTTAATTATAATATATTTTTACCATTTATCCAATGGTGGTCATTAGAATTAATTTCACTTTGAAATTGGACATAAACAGTTGTCAATCATTTGATTGATATTTTTTCTTAAAAACACGCTATTTGTTGTGAAAATGGGAATTAATAACTAAATTAAAATTATTCAACTTATATGTTTTTAATATTGTAATATATACATCATTTTTGTATTAGTAATATCAAATATATATTAGGGTTAATATTTGGTGATGTTCTGAAAAACTTCGATTTTTTATGAATAGTGAAACCACTAAGTGGTATTTAAAAAACTGATTTTTCATTTAAATGAAATTTTACCACCTCTATGATTTCAATTTCCAAAATAATACATACATAATTGTCATTAGGAAGTAAAATGTGGTTCAATGGTATTAAAATAATTTTTGGTGAATAGTAACTTTTAAGTTCTATTAATCACAATTAAAGGTAATTAGTGTAACTTAAGGTAAATATAATGTTATAATAATATGATATTACATTTCTACTTGTCCTACCAATATTGGGTGAGTCATGGTCGCCCACGAAAATCCATGGTTCAGCATGGTGACCCCATGGAGCCACTTGGGTAAGAAAATGACATTAATAACTTTTTATTTAAAGTAAAAATAAAAGCGACACAAACATATGTTGTTTTACAAAAACAATTATTACATGGGGTTATATAAGTTAAAATTTAGCCTATAAATATTCATTGAAAATATAAAAATATTTCCTACATCATTTTAATTTTTTTATAATTTTTTTGAATTAAATAAATAAATTTATTTATCACACCATGATGATGCAGCGATTACCTCATTAATGAACTTTTTAAATAAAATGAATAGATAATGTAAAATATAAGACTTACACTTGTAAAAAAACTATTGTATGGGTAGATTGAGAACACTTATCACTTTATCCTTAAAATATATATTTTTGGTACCTTTGAAATCGGAAAAGTACTTCATAATAATGAAACATTTCATTACTTTCCAAGAGTGCCCCTCTTCTCCTCTTCTAAAAGTCCCCCACCACTACCACCTTATTCACACCATCAAGCCATTTTTCTAGGCCACCCTCTCCCCAAATACTCTTTCATATTCCATATCTTACTCCTAGAAGCCTCAATTTGGGCAGAATGCTTCCCAAGGAATCATTTAGATCATTTGAAAAATTATTTACCCGATTTTAAGGTAATGTCCTCTCTTATGTTATTTTGTTTTATTTTGCTTATACAGCCCCTTAAACTATTTTTATTACATTATTTTGTAAAAAAACCAGTATATTAAATATAAGAGGATTTTTATATGAGAATTACTTGATTTAAACTTACACACACCTTCGTCTAATGGTTAATGAACATACTGTTTCTATGGTTGGTGAATTTCTGCGTCACGAAACGATGATTGTTCAATCTTCTTTTAACACCTCCCATGGTGGCCATTAATATTTCACTATATTTATATATGATATATATTATTTTTATGTTTACCTTATGCTTATGTATTTCTAATTTATGGAATACCATAATGATTTCCATTATGGGTAAACACGATAATTTCATTTTAGGAAGTGCGGACTACCACCCCCTCAAAGTGATTTGAATCGTTAATGCCATATGTGGGATGTATAAAGAATGGAGTAAATGATATTATATATTATATTATACTAGAATTATAATATACCTTTATATCATTATTATTTCATTCCATTAAATACGAAATAGAAATGAATGTAGCGTTCATGCGTACATACGGCTTACTGTCTCCATGAACTATGCATTTCATTTCATACCTCTAAATGTTAGGTAATATTATGATTTAATTTATATACTAGATATATATTATTTATATGATATATAAATCATGAATATAATTCTTGTGATAATGGATATTCTACCACATAACCAACTTGTAATTATAAGAAGTTTATTTTTGACTCAAGTACCAAAGATCGACAAAACGACCGTTATTAACTTAAATAATTATATAATGTTCATAACATGGTAATAAGCGATACAAAAGGAATAATGAACTTGAAAAAGGTTATTAATAAATTAGAAATTAACTCTAGTTTATTATTCAGGAGGTTAAAGAACAATCGATTCAATTCAGACATGAGGTAAGGGAACTTCTTAACCCAATTTCTATTCATTGGGTTAATATCCTACTTTCAATTTATGTCATGATATTATTATGTCCTATCTTGTATTTGTACTTTCTTTATGTGTACTTATAGTTAATACACATAATATATTTATTTTATTTAATAAAATGATCTTTTTAAGGGACTTCGTCTCAATCTACTTTCATTGAGGTATATTTTTTTTATACACAGCATTATTTTATATGGTGTATAAACCTCTTTTACTTTTACATTTATTCCATATGAATTTTTTTTATATGAAGCATTTAACTAAATGACAAAAGTTAATGTTTTTTTGTCGTATGTATGCGGCGACAACGACTTCTTCGGCATCATGACTATTATTTGAGTTCCGGCTACCTCTACAATCCACAACATTTTTTAAATGAAAAATAATTACAATGTTTTAATTTTCTTTTATTTTGGTATTGAAAATGGTTTTGAAAGGGTTTTTTATATCAATGTGTTGTATTGATATCTTGTGATTGAAATGTGGAAATGTTATGCTTCCATTATGCATGTTTTATGTGATATGATTATGTTATGGATTATGATATGATTAAAACAGTTCATATGAGGAATTAATTGGACTTAATAAGTGACGGGTGGAGCCCGCTATAGCTTCTCGATGCATCAGAAGGTATCATGAGACAAACATGTGTCTTGGCACAAGGTCTTGACAAAATCTTATTTGTAGTCTTGGCACGAGGCCTTGGCTACGTGGTTATGATTGTCTGGCATTATGTATTCCATCATTATGAATGTGGTTATTGATATTGCATGTGATTATTCTACTAGTAGAATAACCATGTGAATAAGTAAATGGAATTATTTCATTTTACTTTTACCATATTACACTGAAGTTCATGTTTAAAGGCTTTTTTTAGTTATACATTGCCTTAAATGTTTATGATTATTTATGAAAGCTTCTACAATATTGTTATCTTTACCGAGCATCTGATCTCACCCCTTTCAATGTTTTAATATTTTCCAGGATGTGAAGAAGTATTTTAGGAATGACCTGTAGGGATAGTCAGAAGGGGATATGAGTGTAGACTATAGAAACCATGTAAATGTAGTTTTTCACATTATGATGTAATGTAAATTTTATGAATGTATCTAGTGTTTCCAAGGCTAAAAAACTAATTGGTCTTTCGAGACTTGATCATTTTTTATCATGCCAATGCTATGAAATAATGCACCAACTATGGGTAACTGGGGTCGGGGCGTTATAATTTAATTTTTTTTATTATAGATATCAAAATTGAAACGGTTGATTATTTGGATGATTTGTATCATTACCATAGAACTCATTATATCATTATTCTATGGTACATAAACTGATGATCAATATCACCCAATAGAAAAATTGGTCTTGAAAGAAATATCGTGATAATTGAAAAAACAATAATTATAAAAAAATATTCTTTCATAAAAATGGATAAAATTATTT
Organism: Viscum album; assembly: GCA_963277665.1. NCBI lineage: Eukaryota > Viridiplantae > Streptophyta > Magnoliopsida > Santalales > Viscaceae > Viscum > Viscum album. The sequence continues at coordinate 1,001,948,051 of OY728121.1, read as the reverse complement.
AAATAATAATTATATTCAGAATAATGTTAATTAATAAAATATTCTAGAATATTTAAGAGGTTGAATAATTTATTAAAAATATATTTTAGAAAACCAAATTGGTTCTTTATATGTGATTAATAATATTTAATAATTGTCTCCATAATGATATTTGTCTATATTTTGTTATTATATACACTATTTTTATCAATATCCCATTATTTAAACAAATTTATTTATGGGATATTCCATTCATTATAATTCATAACATATCTTTTCATAATTTTATAATCTAATATGTTTTATATGGAAACTTTAATGCTTAATTCTTCAACATCACAACTATTCTGTGATGTTTCCTCTTTATATAACATTTAATTCATGATCTACCACGTTTCCTAACTTTTTTATTCAATATTTTCTCAAATAATAATTAATGATCCCTTTTTATTTCTGGAAACCACATAGTTCAAAATTTCCTTACATTGAACGGTTCCATGATATAACCCAACTATTCGTGATATTAATCATTGTTTACATATTATATATGGTTTCTGTTTTCATGTGGAAAACATTATCAGGATATTTTATTCTTTTAAATATAACCCAATAATTCTTAACCCCTCACCAAATCTATTCATATATAATTACATGTCTTAATATTCCATATATTGTTCATGGGCAGTTAGTGTATAAAATAATGTTATGATGACTGAGTATTGAGTCACATATTATTCTAGTCAAATTTTTTATGTGTGTGCCACATTATCATTATCCCCATTATTACCATTTTGTTATGAAACCATTTGATTTATTCATTTCAATCATTATATATTTTATGATTCATCAATTTTATAATTCCATTATTAATGATACCACACACACATGTTTACTCGGATATCCCCTTAATAGGATTTTATGATTTACCCTTATTTAGCTATTTATCCAATAATTCCAATGTATTTTTATAATCATAATGATATATATGGGTGAAAATGATGGAGGTAATGAAATATTATTCTTTTTTGTATCAAAAACTTCTATATATTTTATAAAAGGAAATATGGCTCTAGATTCATTCTTGTATTTTATTTAATAATTTTATGGTATTGTATAAATCTATTTATATCATATTTATGTCATATAGGTGGTATTAATGTTATTTACAACTATTTTGAATATTTTTTTCATTGAACAAAAAATAAAATACACTATAGGTAACAATAATAGAATCATAGAATGTCATAATCAATGAAATAAAAATTAAATTTTTTTATTATTGTTTTCATTTGAAAACATTTACATCTTTAATATTTTTAAACATATTATTTTTATATATTTTTTTCATTATTTTTTAATCTAGAATGAGATAATAGAATCTATTTAAATAACCTATTTTACAATAAATTTAATGATTTCCTATGTGAGTTGTTTAATAATATGAGATCATGGGTAGAGAAACTCATGGAAGTATGAGTTCACTTATTTTATGTTATTAAAAATTTCATAGTCCACATGAAGTTATTTTATTTTGAAAAGATGAAATATGTTGTCGAAGAGTCATTTTTGTGACAAATAACTCTATAATTTAGTTGAACATTTTATCATGTGTTTATTATGAAATGGATTAGTTCAAATGGAAAAAAAATTTCCAATTAATTATCTGAGTTGTAGAAATTTATATTGGTGGTATAGAGGTTGAATTTCATTAGATGTTGTCATTAATTAAAATCAACAACCCCAATGACATAATCAAATTGAAAAAATAAGAAGAATATAAGATTGTTTTTTTTCATAATAATCAATAATAACATTATATAAAAATAAAAAAGAGTATATTTTGTTAATGAAATGGAGGATAAATAAATTAGTTTTCATATGGATAATTTCCCATGTATTTCATGGTATGCCTTCGAATTTTCCATCAACCATAGAATATGGTTTGATCATTTCATTAGTGTCTAGAAATCATTTCTATGAAATGATTTAGTGTTTCTAATCCTTGTTATGTTGGAGTAAATTGATTAAGGTCACTTAAAATGGATATAGAGATAGGTTTATCAGAGTGGTATTGATGAGATATATATAATAAGAAATAAATCTACCATAAATTTGATGATGTAACTAATCGATGAAATGATTGAATAATGGTTCAACTGATCACATGTCTTCATTATGGGAAGAAGCGACAGATAAATTGACTCAATGGAATGAGAATAATATACTTCTATGGAATGGGTGAGAATCGTGACGGGAGCTAATCCAGAAGATCCTTTACATGAATAATTCATAAGAATGTCCTTCTAAATTCCAATCATTGAAATGTATTCAAATACCCTTGAATTTATATTCACGAACACGTAAGTATACAACCTATATAAATCATGAAATAAACCAGAATGAAATATTTTGGATTGTAATGTGTAATGTGTAAACATGAAAAAGAGTATTGTAGTTACATGGTTGGATATCTATATATATAGTGTAACACAACAATAACTATGTTACATAAACACATTGGATACCACACAACACACTCTCTATAATCCAACTATATTTGACACTTCATATGATGATGTATGGTCACATGTCAGTAATATATATTTGAATCAATGTAGATGTCATATATCTAGTATTAATCACTAATTATACTTGTTCCACTACAACATGAGATATCATATTATTGATATAATTATTTCATGAATAAATTTTTTTTATTTTAAAAAGTATTAATTATTGTATTTAAAAGACTATTCTTGCTGAATGGTAGAATTTTTTTTGTTCTGTTTTTTATTAATATATAAAATGAATCATTGGAAAAGGAGCGAATAGAGACAAATATTAGGGTTAAAAGACATTTCATGCCTCTTGACATTTTATGCAGCATAAAAATTGATTTATGAGGTTGTCGTAGATCTGGAACACTGAACCATTGAATTTAAACATTATGTATTCCATTTACATGATTTTTTCTTTTGTTGATAATTTTATGTTTAATTTGGACTAAAATTTGTGATTCCTTTACCAGAAATTAAAATTTAAATATTTTACATCGTGTAATAACATAATCGACCTATCTACGATCATTTGACATAATTTTCAATCGAATAAAAAATATTGGACCACAAGACCCAAAATAGAGATTTCATAATTCCATTATAATGTAATTTAATTCTATTTGATCCTTAGTTAACTCTGTAAATAAGAAGATATGCTACCAACTGATTATTATTTAGATCCACAGTCACCCGAATCAATAAATGTTGTTATCATGATATGTTAAATAAGATCATTATGTTCCAACCTCCACAGGGATAACATGAGGTGGAAGACCACTTGTTAGGAAATAGTATGAATATTGGATTTATTGTATTAATGGGTTTAATTTTTTAACAGCAATTCATTGGAGTCTCCTATCACAAACATAATTTCTAAAATCCATTTTTTTCAATATCATCTATAACCATTCAATGATTGACATTGGTGTTCCATTTTAAAATGTATTAAATTGATAATGAGTCACACCCTAACCATTGGGTTTATTTTTCATGACCCATCCCCCTAGGCCTATGTCGTAAGTACCGCAATCTCACCTACCATTTATCAGTGGCTGGTGACTAGCACTAAGTAAGAATATCTAAAAAGGTAAGGCATTTGCCATTAATAGTAATCACATGCACAGATATAAAACTACGAAAAGTAACCACAATGTAAACCACAATTGTTAATTAGAAAACTACTGATCATACATTACAAACTGATTGTAAAAAGGTGCCAAAATAATTCCCAAACCCATAAAGGAATGTATAACTGCCACGACTTATCTGCTCGAGACCCCACATGAAAGATAGTTGAAGGGTATATTATTGTACATGTAGGAGTATGCCCCTCTGTCCTATCTCATTGAGCACCACCTGGTCCCAAATCACCAAGGTCTCCATCAAAGAGTCTATCACCTACACGGGGCATGACCCATGAGGGTGAATCCCGTGTAGGGGTGAATAGGAAAATACTCAGTAGGGACCCCAAACCACAAATTAATGATCATAATTATAGAACACACATCAATACAACATTTCAAATACCTCAAAACAAAGACAACTTAGACCATGTATAACTCAAATAATAGGATGTATAATTATCAGTCCAAATTTTTGAGATTCATAACACATGGGATTCATCGTCTAGGACCACTCATCACTAAGTATAGCATTTCACTGAGATCCGTTCGAATCTTGGTCCACCTAGATCACATAGTCCAGATCGTCAATGGGTTAACTAGATCACATAGACCCTCTCGTCTCTATGACAGTTGGATCACTAATACCCACTCATCTCTTGGGATAACTCGATCACATAGATCCGCTCGTCTCTGGGACAGAAGGATCACAATATCATTTCCTAGGCCAACTAGATCACTTAGTCCCACTCGTCTTTGGGCCAGATGGATCACTAAGACCTGCTCATCTATATTTCAACTGGAACACTAAGACATACCCATCTATTGGCTTGTCGGATCACATTGACCCCCTCATCATATCCTTCACTTCGGAGCATGAACAAGGATTCTTGGTCATAGGGAGCTTGATAGTGGGATATTCTACTCCTCAAGAATTTGGTTGCATCTCAACTACCATGAAATATCCCTTGGTGTATGCCCAAAGGACTGCCCCATCTTATGGGTCCCAAAGCCGTAAACGGTACGTCAATCATACCCCTGTTCTAAATGATATTGTTGTTTTAGTAAATAGGAGACTGTTGTGTCTGGACATGGTCTGACCTAGTTGGGCCGACCTGACTAACCTGGCTTGGGGGTCCTATATGACCCAACCTGGTTCGTCTGCCCTGACATAACCCAGTGGGGTCTAGCCCAGCCCGGTCCAGCCCGACAGCTAAACTAGGCCTAATTGGCCTTATAGGACCTGACCTGTTTCAGTTGTTGGTCTAGGCCGCAGGGTCTCCTAGTGACCGAGTTTCATCTCACCTGACACACAACTAGCTGCCCATTTCATTCCAAGCCCAGGCTACCTAGTGGGCTATTTGTCCCATCGGCCCGACCTGTATTATCAGGCCGTCTCATATCCAACTCGGGTTTCCCAATAGCCTGATTCATTCCACCGATCTAGATAGAATGTCATACCTATCCCCCCTTCATAAAAGCCTACCGATTATCATGTTTATGCCACATGTTGTCGAAAGTAGATGGAAACCCCATTTTTCACACGACCTAGCCCACCGACACAAACCAGTCCTTCAACAAGACACCCTAGTAGTGTCGCACACCAGTGTCGGTCTGGTTAGGTGGACCAGTCTTTCTGTGTGACATGCAGATATGTTGTGGGTTTGGCTCGCCACTATGCTTTGCAGACTATGGGCATGCCCCACGTGGAACCTCCGATGCAGCTAGATGGCCACGTCTGCCAACTTCTAGCCGCTGGAATCTTTTCCTATGGCACCTATCACAACTTCGGAGCACTTCCAACATGCCACCTCCCGCCTGCTACCACGACCGGGGTGCTGCAGCCAGGTTCTGCTACCATTGATGGGTGTCATGGCCTCCTAGCGCTGCAGTGGCCTCTCTCTAGTGTCGTGCCCTTCCTGGCTGTGACCCTTCCACCTGACTACTCATTAGCTGATGTGCCACTCACATGGATCCTCGAAAAACATGCAGAATGAATGAAGAGTATAGGGGAAGGAGTTACAGATAGAAACACCCAACGAGTGATGCAGTAATTTTTTTTCCTGTTGAACTGAATGTGTTCTTGTTTTTAGGATTTTGATGAACAATAAATAATGTGGATATATCACTAAGATAAATTTCCCATTTTCCACACATCATTACCAACCAGACAAGAAATTTAGATTCCTGGGTTGATTTATTTGTGAGTCAACCCACATTCATCATTTGATGAATACAATGTGGAAAAAAATAATTCACTTAAAAATAAACCCAATACCTGTAGAATAGGTTTTATCGGTGGAAGGTTTCATCATTGAAGGCGATCCATCCACCAAAGTCCTTGATTTTTCATTGAGGGTGAGATATCTCAAAGTTTTGGTAGAGTTCTCAATGGTGTTAGTGAATGTTGTTCTCAATTCTTCATTTTTCAACGGTGATCCTCTAGATATTCAAAGTGATTTGGAAGACCCCATCTCATTCCCATTAAGTGGTATACCATTAATTAGAGAAAATGTGAAGCAATGTTTTTGTTATGATGGGTTGCCACCATTAATCTATTTATTTTAGTAAAGATTAATTCTATTACTTTTCATTGTTGTATTTTTGTGTGGTTTGTACTATGGAATAATATAATTTGGTCATCTGTGTGTTGCAATGGAATAGTTTCTAATAAAATAAACTTTTAATGTTTAATTTATTTTCCTATAAAACATCTGTAAATTAACTTATTTAAAATGGCCTGCATTGGTTGGGATTTCGCCCTGCTTAAGTTGAACATCACATTACAAAATCATCTGTTTTTTCATTTTACTAATTGGGGTTACCATTTTTGAGTTATGTGGATTTGAATATAAAACAATTTTTATTTAAAATATTTTATTTGTAGTTACATACAAAAATCCCACAGTCATAGCCTTCCCACATCGGCCGATGTTATGTTCCACCTAAGGGATGAACACCCTCACAAACTCAACGGTACTCTCGTATGACCAATCCATGTTCCCATTTAACAGTTATAAGGATTTTAAAATCAAATAATATATATTTAATTATTTTATTTACATTAAAAACTATTATCCACTATGGGCCTGTACCATCCAAAGTTCAGCTCTTCCTAAGGAAATCACATCCTTAGAAGCTCAACGGTGGTCTCATATTTTCAAACCAAGTCACAGTTCATGTGTTATAAGGATATTGAAAATAATATAATATAATTTAATTATTTTATTTACATTTTTCAATTTTCAGGTTTCCTCATCACAGGCCCGCACTGACTAAACATAAGTAACTTCTAAGGTAAAACATACATCTTGAATTCAATGGTTACATTTTATTTCTGATTTGGGAGCCTGTTTATATTTTACTATTGTTTTTTAGGAAAAACACTCATTTTTCTATCTAAAAACTGAAATTTTTTGAAAGATAATTTTGGGCACTTTCGGCCTTGGAATCGCACTCCCTCTCAGTGCTTGGTCTCCAAATAGTACCATATAATTATAAAAAAGTACATGTAATTGTAGGAAATTACATTACCCCCAATATTAGGTTATTATATCCTCATAAGATAACACCAAGGATAATCAATCAAATAGGGGTATTGAGAACATAGTTGAGTCTCCCACCACCACATACCCTCTTACATATTCATGTTCTTCTGAAGATCGCACACTAGGAGAATCAATCACCAATAGAGTGGTATATCTTGTTGATCCTTGTTCTCTACCGGAGACTCTGTAAAAGTGAACCAATCGTCAAATCTCTATCATGTAGAGGAATACCAATCACTCCACAAAACTATGCTCCTAGGTATTTATGATGCTGGTCAACATGGTCAGTCGGTCAATGAATACCTGTATGGCATCTTATTTCACGGATGTATGTGGTAAACTTGTCATTAATTCCATTAATATCCAATCACACTTCCTCTCTAGTACTTCGAGTGGTGGAGTAATATATATTGGAACCTGATTATTATCCTTCACTTGCTGTCACGTGAGGCATCTCCAGACAATCTATGGGACTATTTTCTTCATCCCTACCCACTAGTACTAACATTAGATGTCTTGGTTCATCTTTGGGACACCTTTATGTACCACTAAATAAGATGTATGGAAATCCCACAACACATTACAACACAACACCATACGTACTACAATTCATCCTCTAAAAAGTATGACATGCTTCCCACCTTTTGAATATCCAATAGGGGCATGCCCTGTGGACATTTGGGCATGTATAGTATCACAGATGGAATCTCTGAGTTGCACCTCCATGAATTAATGGATGATTTTAGGGGAATCTACCATCAAATGATGATAGATTTCCTCATCTACATCCACAATGGATATCTGATGCGAGGTCAACTACTCTGAGGCCTCGTTCAGAAGCTATGAACTCGATCTCCCGATAAGATCATCTTCCACCAAGAACCCAATCCCAAGAGCATATAATATCTAAATATAATAGACCTAGTGGAACTCTAGAAAATTTCAATGTCTCAGAATCAGATCCTTCTGAGATAACACCCAATTGAGTCTCTTGTGGTCAGAGTAGATGATGAATCATTCTCCCATATGGTAGTGTTACCACATCTTCAGTGAAAAGACTACCACTACCAACTCATGGCAAAGAGTAAAAGTTCTTATCATGAGGTCTAAATTGTCATGGGGCCTTAATAAATCACTACACGTGCCTACATCAGGACAAAACCATTCCCATTTTTTTGATGCTTCATAGAACACAACATAGTTGTTTCCCTCCTTTAGCAGGCTCATGATAGGATCACTCATCAAGATATTCATCTGATGCTTAAAGCTATGTTGGAATCTTCCTATCCACACAAACATTATTCCTATGTTTTCCAAATATCATCATGGGTGCATAAACTATGGAGATGTTGGGTAAAAACCTATGATAGTACCCAGAAATCCCAAAGAATCTCCTCAACCTAGAAATTCTGTTGGATGGGTCAAAAGAAATCACTACCTAGATCTTCACTAAATCCACCACAACTCTATCCTCTATGATGACATGTACCAGGATGTGGACCATTTTTATCTAGAACTCACACTTCAATAGAATTACATAAACTAGGTTCTCTCATAGTGTGTCCAGAAACATCCTCATACGTATCACATGCTCCTCATAGGATTCTTAATACACTAAGATATCATCATTGAAGACCACTACAAACTGGTTTATGTACGGAAGGAAGATCACATTCATGTGTCCCCTATACATTTATAGGGAATTCATCACACCAAAAGGATTCACTAAGTACTCATAGTTGTTGTAGAAACATTAAAAAATAAATATTCAAGATGTCGTCATCCTGTAATCGAAGCTGGTGATAGCCTTACCTGAGGTCTATCTTAGATAACCATATTGTTTCTCTCAGATGATCTAATTGGTTATCAATACTTAATAGAGGATACATGTTCTTTATGGTATCATGGTTAAGGTGTTGTTCATCCATGCATAACCTCAATCTTCTTTTTTCCACTCTTGTCAAAAAACACTTGTGATTCCCATGGTGAAACAATGGGACTTACGAATCCCTTCCTATGCAAGTCCTCCGACTATACCCACAACATACAGATCCCTACAAGAGCAATCTGATATGCAGAATTAGATATCAGTGCCTTTTAGAGGTATATATCAATGTATAATTCTACCTCTATATGAGAAAGTCGTCTTGTAAAAACCTCTATAAAGACGTCCTCATACTCATCCACAGCTGTAGGGAACTGAAAATTCAAAACATCCTCTACTACACGGGTAAGGATGGATGCATCCAGCTACCCCTTACATTGTCCTCTAGCTCCAATAGACTGGTGCAGACCACATTGGGGTTCTGGTTGAATCATGTTGAAATATATAAGACCTCTTGTTACTCACCTACCTCCTCTGCCACATCTGCTGGCCTACAGACTAATCATTTCCTATCACTACTAAAGCCCCGGTGGCCCATCCAACATTTCACTGTCCGTACAACGAGCTGGAAAATCTCTTACAAGATGTCCCCTACTATATATTAAAAAGAATTACTCTTTCTAGGAATAATGGACTCAAGTTATAATCCTTGATGTATAGATCCCCCTTCTAGGGACCTCTTCTCCGAACGTCTCACATGATATTGTCATTGAGTATAACGTTGGGTTCATGCCTTAGAGGTCTTTTCTCATGCTTACCCACGACTAACATCCACTAGTTGTATCTACTCATCCAAGGGAATTTCATCCAAAATGGTTCTCTCTATCATCAGAGCATAAATATGTGTGTATTGAGTAATATCATTAGAATGTATGTCCTTGATCACACCTCACTCGGAGGTCCAAGCCCAGAGGCACTGGTCAAATATTATTTATCAAGTAGCTATAAAGGTCTGTAAAACTCAATTAATACTCAAATACCGACATGTCACCCTACCTAAGATGTAGAATATCAGGGGAATGCATATCTCATAGCTTTTATGGTGAGTTCCCCCTTCTCTGAGGATGTTTCTCAAGCTCTATCATTTGAAGAGTCAACTCATCGTAAGATTGGGTAATGTAGACCTTTCTATCACCCTGTTGAGCCATGTAGAAGGCTCAGTATGATGACATACATATGATATAACAGTTTCATGACTAGATGGAAAACTCAGTCTCCTCCTCATTCCATCCCTTATCCGCCTATGAATCGTTCTCATAATGAATCATATGGGGTCCCTGTCCCAAAATCTCAAAAATTGAACTCAACGGTTGCATCTCATCTTCTAGTAATACGAGGAACATGTGATACTCCATAGGTGGTAGTATAGCTGGTACACCACCTGTTGTTTTTGTCTCTCATATGAACCCCTTTACCCATCTTTTCTCCCTTGCATATCATCCTCATGATCACATTGTGTAATCTTTGATGGTTGTCTATGTGGAAGCATCTTGAAACAAAATAAGTTGTACCACGATAAATAGAATATACTTGTGAGTTGAATCAAGATGGACATGAAAAACTCAACCCATTTATATATGATGCATGTACAATATTTTTTTTCTTATAACATTTGTTTTAATATACCATGTCGAAATACAGAATTCTTGGTCTTTATGTATGGATATGTCGAAAACTGCACCAACACTAGATTCCCTAGGAAGAATGAAAAACTCAAAAGTCCTAACATTTTTTCACCCAACAAAATCATAGACTTTGGGTTCGTATGGTAGAACTGACCTCCTTTGATACCACTTTTTCATGACCCATCCCCCATGTCATGTACCGTGACATCCACAAACCTTCCTTCAATATGTCATGTGCTGACGACTAACACCAAGTATCCATATCCCCAAAAGGGAAGGGATTTTAATTTAAAACAATGCACATGAACAATGCACAAATTATAGAATATAAACACAAATTAATCAATAACTATCACTGATACAACTAATTATTGTATAAAACAAACTGAAACAAAAAAGGGCCCATAATCGAAGACAAAATCCAAAATTGAAATTAATACTTCCACAGTTCGTCCACTCAGGACCCCACCAGTAGGGTAGGTGAAGGATAGCTGTATGTAGCTGTAAAAGTAATATCTTCCATCCCATCTCACTGAGAACCACATTTTCCCAAACCACCATGTTCTCCATTGAAGAATCAATCACCTCCATGGGATACGAAACGTTCGAGAGAATCTCGTGCATGGGTTAGTGACACAATACACATTAAGGTACCCAAAAAACAAAGGTAATATCACAAAGTAAGTCCACACTGTATGACCATACACCAAATTACACACAACATAGACATGTCACATCAGGTATAACTCCATGTATATGAAGTAGAATTATCAGGTTTAAAAATGAATATTTTTACTATTTAGTGAATCATTATCTAGGACCACTCATCCCATGGGAAAGAGGGATCACAGATACCTTCTCGTCTCTTGGGATAATAGGATCACCTAGAACCAATCCACTTTGGGATAGCCAATTCATGTAGACCTATTCATCTCTAGGCTTGCTAGATCACTAATACCTTCTCATATCATAGGACTATTGGATCACTTATAACCTCCCGTCATTAAGCCATAATGATCAATAAAACCTCCCTATATCTTGGGCCAATTGGATCACTTATACCAGCTTAGATCTATTCCACTTGGATCACTGTGATCTTATTCTCTATAGTCTAGCTGGATCACTAAGACCAGTTCATCTCTTGGTCATCTGCATTACTATGACCTTCTCATCATATCCTCCACGTCACTGCCAGCTGTTGGATTCTTGTATGTAGCGAACATGATTTTTTGAGAATCTACTCTTAAATCCATCCGTATCTTATTAAAATCCGAGAACTCTTGCATATTTTTTCTCAATGGATCGCCTTGTTTAAAGGGACCCCACACCACAAACGACGTCTAAATTGAATGCCCATCCTAAATGATATTAGAATTTTAGTAAACAGGGTTCGGTTGTCCCATTCCAACCTAGTCGGACCGACCTAACCTACCCACCCTGAGGTTCCAATATGACCAGACCCGGTTTGGATGATTTTTTCGCTGGGGTCTGAGCTGGCACAGTCCATCCTGGACATTGGGATAGGCTCATTGGGCCTTGCACGACTGGACATGGTTCAGTCGTGGGTCCATCCCATTGAGTCTCCTAGCAACCCGATTTCATTTTTCCCGACCAGCAAATAGCGGGCTAGTTCATTCCCGACACGGGCTGCCCAGGGGCCAAGTTTGTCATTTTGGTCCATCCCTTATGAGGAGATTGCACTTCTGCAAACTGGGATGCTCAACATCCCAGTTTGTGCCACTACCACGACCCACATGGCAGGCAAGTCCATTACCTACACGAACACCCATTGGGACTCCAGTTCATGATGCACCCCTTTCTACATTTTGTGGCCCGATGATGTGGGATTCTCCTCCAACATGCTGCATGAGCTCTTCCGCCCTCCTGCATGGGTCATCTTACTCGGACCAGTCCTGCTGTATGACTTGTGACACCGCTGCATGTTTTTCCTTCCACCATGTTGTTACATCATGTGATGCCTTTGATGTGGTCAGGTGGCCATTTTTCCCTTCCTCTAGGCACCATAAATTTTCCTAGAAGCCCCTATCAAAGCCACGATGCTCTTCTAGTGAGATGTCTCCTATATGACATTACAGATAAGGTGCAGCATCCTGGTGCTTCCGCCACAACTGGGTATCGTGGCCTGGTTCTACCGCCACGTCTAGGTGTTTTGGCCTCCTGTCGTTGCCAGTGTCGCAGCCTATCAAATGTTTCATATACCTTACTCATGGGGCCTCCATGGTCGATGCACCGCCTTCGTTGCTCCATGAAGAACAAGAACGAAAAAGAAGAGGAGAGGGGAAGGATTCACCCATAGAAACACCCAAAGAATGATCCAGGTCTTTATTCTTGCTGACCTGGATGTGTTCTTGTTATCAGGATCATGAATAACAAAAAATAATGTGGAATGATCACTAAGATAAAAATCCCCCTTTTCCTTGCATTATTAATCACCATACATGAATGATCTATTTGCGAGATAACTTTTCAATGAGTTCACCTACATTCGTCGTTTGAAGAATAGAATAGTGAAAATAAAGAATTTACAAAAAATAAAACCCCCTAGTTGGAGAAAAGGATTGATCAAAGGAAGGCTTCGTCTTAGAAGGTGATCCACTCATGAATGTCCTCAATCATTCATCGAGGGAGAGATCTCACAATGATGAGGGGTAGGGCTCAATGTTTTTGGAAATCATCATTCATCATTCTTCATTAATCAATGGTGACCCTCTTGATATTCATAGAGATTTTCCACTTCCAGATCTTATTTCCTTTCTATATTTTCCCATTAAATGGAGAAAACATGTCACATCATTTCTGTTATGATGGGTCCCGACCATTACACTATTTCATTTAAGAAATAGTGATCCTGTTACATTGTGTTTCAACATCATTGCACTATTATATTTATGGAATGAAACAGTCGGCTCATCATTGTGTTGCAGCATAATAGTTTAATATTAAAGAAAAATTTATGTTAATTTAATTAATCCTATAAAAGTTCGATAATCAATTTTTTACATTGAGCAGCGCCAGTGATGGTTGGGCCTCGATTAAAGAGAATATGTAATTATGAACTCAACTGTGGACTTAGTTTTTTAATATGATTTACCATTTTTTTGTTATGAGGATTTGAATATAAAATATATCTTATTTAATTTATTTTATTTATAGTTACATCCAAAACCCCAACATTCATAGTTGTCTTATGCCTACCGATGTTAGGCTCCACCTAAGGGAAGAACACCATCAGGAACTCAATCGTACTCTCAAATTTCAATTATAGTTACCATTTAGGAGTAATAAGGATTTGAAAAGAATAAAATCATTACTGATGTTTTTTACTTATTTCTAGAAACTAATTTCCACTTTTTTCCTACACAGACCAATGTTAGGATCTACCTATGTAGGGCATGCCTTTATGATCTCAACAGAGGTTTGAGATTTTCAATCCAAGTCATCATCATGAGTTATAAGAATTTTAAAAATATAATAATTATTTTAATTATTTTAGATATTGTTACACTATTTGTGGAATATCTTTCCAGAGGCCCGCGACGACAAATCATAAGTAGCATCTAAGGTAAACGAGCCATCCTAAATGCAACTGTACCCTCATATTTATAATCTAGGACTCGTTTAAGAGTTATTACATATTCTTATGAAATATTCTGACATATACAATCTAAAACAATTTTTTTGATAGATCATTCCAGGATCTCTGGGCCTCAGAATTGCACATCGTCTCAATTCCTAGACTCTAAAGAATCACATATATTTAGAAAAATCCCATGGAATTCTGAGACATTAAAATATTTATTTCTATTTTGAAATATGGTTTCATGGTATGAGGTCATCAAAAACCTAATGTAACATGACCATTATGAAAAGGGAATATCAGTTATTTGTGGGTTTTCTTATATGAACATTTTATTCAACAACATTGGTTTCATAACCTATGATTTAATTCCCATTATGTTATACCATAATCTATCATGAAACAATATTTTCAATTATCAATAATCTTTTTCTATTTTATAAAAATCCAAAAAATTAATCATCTTTTTTCTAATTCAATTACTTCATTCAGGATTCATAAATGTGGTTTGGTTTTTTAATATATAAATAATTTCTCCAACCCATTCTACATGTGTTCATCCTCTTATATGATATTCTTATTTTACCATATTTTTTTAGTGTTTAGCTTTATTAATCTTATAAATCTCAATATTTCTTAAAACCATTGTAAATTAACAATAGTTATTGGTATATCGACTACCCAACCATCAATCAAGGAATCCACACATACAATTGGACAAATTTTTATTTTCCAATAAAAATTCGTGAACATGCATGAAACAAAAGCATCAAAACATTCCTTATGATACCTTTAACATGTAATTTCATCAAAAAGAATATACCAAAATCCATTTATGAATAATTCAATTCCAAAATCCTTTAAAAATATTAAATTCAAAAAATCTATTTGTAGAGAATCTCCGTGGAGAAATCATTTTTTTGGGAAAACATATGACTCTTCCCAATTCACAAAAAAAATACATTGTGTGATGGAATGAGGGATTGGGACCTCATTCACCATTCATTGGAGTTCACATGAATTATTTGAATTCAATATTCTACATATCATTATATTTATGAAACTACAACTTAGGTATTATGAACTTGGATTTTCGGATACTAACACCTTAGTGAACATGTTCGCATGATTCTTCATTCCATCATCGTTATGAATATTTATCACATTTTATCTAAACAATTTCATAGCCAAATGACTGTTTTTGTCAATTTGTTATTTAATTTAATGAAAAATGGGATTCATAGAATTAGGAATGTCTCATTTACTATCAAATATAAAAATTACTCATTAATCTTTATTTCAATTCTCATTATTAAATCCCCAAAAAACAAATTCCTTTCATTCTTTGGTATCTACACCATATTATAAATATGAATGTGGAAGGGTATCCACATGATATAGTCAAGACATTAAACTATCCTTATTCCTTACAAAATTAAACAAAAAATAAATTTTTATCTTATGAGAATCATTCTTCCAATAAAATCTCTCTCCGAAAAACCTTTCAACGTAACATCATCACTAATTTATATTTTTATCTTCAGAATATTTCATATCTCAGGTGATTCATTTTATAGTCTAGCTATTAATTATTCTTGGATTTGAGATGAATATACTCATAAATACCCATTATAAGGAATTATCAACCCTCAAGTATATCAATTCAAATAGAAATATATGAATAGTTAAACAATACTTCACCTTTTCATATTCTGGACATATTTTTCGAATGATGGTGTATTTTCCTTGGAAGGATTGAACTGTCCAATAATTTGATTTGATATAATTTTACATCTTTTCATTTTAAATCATTCAATATAATCCATATATTAATCCTTTTATGATAAAAAACACTTATTGGTTTCTCTATTGATCTCAATTTTCATCACCTTATTTCAGTAGTATGGATAAGAACCTTTGTCCCCAACATTCCCAAAAATAATCAAAATCCTCTTGATAAAATATGTAGATCCCTTAATCCAAAACACTATGAGAATAAATTTTCCTCATATCAATATACTGTATGTAAAAATTAGCCGAAGACATATTTTTTCCCATATGAATACTAATTTCCTTGATGATTGTCAGGAATATCTATTCAAAATATACTCCTTCCATATTGTAATACGTTAACCATCAGTCATTTCTCTCACATATTACATCAATTGGCTTTCTAATTCATAATAAAATCCCATTTTTATATAGTTCATTATATCCTTATAGTAGATTAGCATAACACCACATTTTATTGAGTTTAATGGAATTTATATCCCCAATTAGGGCCAAATCCAAATGAAATGAACCACTATGGGTATTGTCTCCTCATAGGTCATATTCTACACTAGGATCAATTTAAAGTATAATTTTTAAATCATCCCAACTCCTATAAATTGGTTTCATGATTATATCTATTCCATTAAAAGTATTTGGTTTCTCTATAAAACTAATGTATAATATTTCATATGTAACTAATTATTTTAATACATTCTCATGATTTTTTATTATTTTTAAAAAATAATGTTTTTATTTTCATTTATTAGAATGTTAATTCATTTAATTAATATCATTATAGTCTACAATAACATCAATAGTTTTTTTCCACAAATTTTTTCACAACAATGATATCATATTTCAATAGACATTATTGTTAAAGAAAACATCTCCACTGCAAATGAATTTTCTCTAATCATCATCCTAAAATTGATAAAAAATGGTCTCATAACCATATTTATAAGAATAGAAAATTATGTGTTACAATACAAATTATGGTTATCATTGGTGTAATGACGATAAAATTCCACACTTTTGAAAATGATGAAATTTTTATCATTCATATATTTACAAGATCAAATTCTTATAGATGATTTTGTCCCATGTCTAATTCTAGACTGATTCTGGCTATGTATTCCCCCAAAATTTTATCTTCTTAAAAATTAAATATAGCTTTCTAGAATGAATAATCATAATACATGATTTATCTTGAATATAACAAATAATTTTATAAGTGATGAATTATTTTTTTAGATCTCCGAAAACATATCATATCATGCCAAACTCCCTTAAATATTTTATTTGTGTTTGATTTTTTGTTAATTTCTATCCTATTTTATTTATATGTACATACTGTTCTGATCACACTACATTTCAACAATATAATTCCACATAAAAATTCCTAAAACACACCAGGTTAATTATAAATTTTGTAGTCCTTAAACATTCATGTTAAATCGTCAAAAGGTATCTAGTTATAGATATCATCCATTGGAATTAATTGGTTATGGTTCCCAAACATCAAAATGAACTTGTTATATACCTGATTCTTAGAACTCTATCTATCAAAATTGAAGGAATCCACCAACTATTTCCCATGAAAAAACTCACACATCATATGATATTCATGTTCTTGAGTTTATTTATTCTACATTATATTGGAAATATTTTATTATTCCCTTATGTATGTCCATATATGTAGTTATATAAATCTGGATTATTTGATGAAATGATTACAGTCATTAGAAATTCATATTTTTATATATTAAATTATATGTTAATATTTGTTATATTTTGGATAATGTATAGTGATTTATAATATATTTTAATATTCCCATTGGGGGAATTTTTTTGAATCCCACATTATCATAATGTTCCACTGAAATGAGTTCATTTCTAAGATATAGAATGCTTGTAAAATATTCGATCTTCAATAAACCTCTATTCTTTATTTGAATAATGAGATTTACATTACTAACTATGTCCAAGGATTTGTATAATTCCAACTATACACTTCCTAATCATCATAAATCTATGTCTCTCAGCTTCACTCACTATCATGTTGAATGTAAGATTCACCAGAGTCAATAAGACATGATACATTCAGTATATTCAGAGACAAAAAAAATCTACAACCTTTGCGTATGTAAAAAAACATAATATCATATTCATAGTTGGGTATATATAAGTTCAATCAATCATTGATCATAAGTTATAATAATATAATATTAAGATTTTGTAAAAAATAATATAACTTATGAAAGACCTGGTCATTTTTTCAATAATAATTATGTATGAATTATGGGATAAGGATTTTAACTTACAAAATACATAAGTCAAAAGTTTGTGGCATAAAAATTTATCAATTTTCTTCCATTAAAATATATCATAATATCATATAATAAATATTTGGCATATATATAAGTGTATATAAAAATTATTTTTCCCACTCTTGACTTCCATGATAAATATTGTTGATAATGTATCATAATGGGAAGGTTTAACCATATATTACATAATTTACAACATCATGGTTCAATCAAAATAAAATTAGAGTATAAAGATACGCAAATTAAATTATGTTCACACCCAATTCCAATGAATTTTATATCACGATATATTAATCATTACCCAATTCATTATTGGGTATATAATTTCAAGCGCATAGGTCAATTGATGAAAACCGTGCTTCAGTGTGAAATAATATCATAAAATATAAACAATTTATCATTTCAAAACCCATTGAAATGAAATTGATTTAAAAAATATTTCCCCCTCTGATAATCAAACTCCATCTTGAGGAAGGAAGTGGAATGCATCGTAAAAAAAATCAATGTTTCATCTTTTCTTATTTAACTAATAGGAATGTGTAAATACCTAGAATCACTAAAGATAAATCATATACATGTCTTATTCTTATTCATAAAATATATTTTATATTTTTATATTTATTATAAATATATTTCTTAATATTTTGTTATAATTAATACAGTTATATGTTTAAAATAGTTCAGATTTCAAGTATTATAATTAAAAAATCATAATTTCAATATTATATAACATTAATTTGAAAAAAATGATTATCATTTTTTAGAAAATAATATGAAATAGATTTAGGATTACAATATGAAATATTTCCATAAAAATATCTATTGACATGAATAGTAAAAAACAGATTTTTGTTTAAAACATTGTTTTCTTTTAAAATAATTTCATAATAAAATACAATTATGGATTAATTTAAAATGATAAATAGTTATATTTTATTAATAATATTATTATTATGGATATAACAATTATTTTTATACTTTACTTTTTTATAATATATTTTATATCAATAAAAATGATATTTTCATAAATAACATTTTTCATCATGTTTTATTCCTATTTTATTTTAAATGTTAAATTTTAAACTATTAGTTTTGAATCATTTAAAATGGATTCAATATGTGGAATAATGATTTATAAATTTTTTGAAAAAATAATTTTAATAATTATTTTTAAATTGTACACATCATTAAATTTTTATCACATCAAGAATCTTAAGTCAAGTAATTTAGTTTTCAAATAATAGGATAAAGACTAAAAAGGATCTTAAAACTTGTAATAATTTTAGTACATGAGTATAAATCATCAATATCCATATATTCATTGAATATAGGAAATTTTTGCATTTCGAAATTATTTTTACATTTATATTATATAAATAACAAAAAAGTCAAAAATTTAATTATTTTTGTTATATTTATTTTAAATATTTGACATAGGGATAAATCAAGGTTATATAAGATTAAAATTTCTTATTTAAATGTTAAATGATCTATTTTATCCCATAACAATATATTATTTTTTATTGATGATATAATTAAATTAAATTCTAATGCAATGATGATTTTATCTAATTTTAATTTAATGGAATATGAAATAAATTATTTCAAAAAACAATAAATATAATATAATTTTTTGAAATATTTTTCTCGATAAATTTTTTTTAAAAAATATACCATGTTTGGGTTTTCTTAATGAAATATATTTTCATTACTAATCATTTATTATGTTTTCAATGATAAATTTAAAAAATACATCAAAATTTAACATTAATTATATCTTATAATAAGTTATTTATTATTAATTGATCTAAAATTTATTTAATCCTTATAAAAAACAATTTAATGGGATATTTTTTATTATAAATTTTTTTACATTTATGGTATGTTTCTCTTATTTAAATAATAATACATAATATTAATGAGCAGGAAAAACAATTTCATGGTATATTTGAAAAGGGTTAACTGGGGGTTAGATGAAATATTTAAGAGTAAAAACATTTCGTAAAAAATTAAAAATTTTAATTAATTATAGGTTTTGGATCTTTACCCAGACTAGATTATAAATTAAAAATTATTAGTAATTTGATCATGACAAAATTAGATATATTTATTTAAAACATTAATTAATTCCATGTGTAACCATCCCCTAACTTATAAAAGGGATCATTCCATTATCTTTTCTTCCCATATAGAAATTCTTTTGGATTAAATAAGACATAAATAAATCAATTAAATTAATCCTACCCTAAATATTATAATTTATTTATTAATTATATTTCCATTTGATTTCATATTTTTTTGTCAACCATGTGAGGTTTTTAGAATAAGTTTTAATGTCCTTAACCAAGATTATTTGTTTTTGTACAATCATATAAATCTACAAAATATGATTCTAACATGAAAAAATGACAAAAATATCTCTCATTTTCTATGATGATTTTATTTTTTTATAATAACATATATCGATATTATCCTCAATCAAATGGGAAAAATAAATGTTATTTGGCTGTCCGGTAGACAACTACCTAACATACCAATGTCATTAGTTGTCCATAATAGTCCCCCATAGTAGGTTGTAATGATGGATTTAATGTAAATATTACATGTTACTTAAATATTTATTAATATGATAATAAAATATATATTTTACATTCTTATGGTTCAATTCAAAGAATAATTATAATTTTGTCCATGCGTACTAGTGGATGACCACCTCCACGAATCGATGAGATTCAATTTTTGACATCACATTACATTGTTAAATTATAAAATTGTATTTGAATAAAGAATATTATATTAATAATATATTTATGATTCTATAAATATATAAAATTATTTGCTTTCATTCTATATTGGTCAATGTAAAATAGATTTGTTACTCAAGAGTAGTTATGGGATACCATCTATATGATGGTAACATACTTCATTTTCCATATCCATCATTTCTAGTTGGATTAAAAAGTATAATTTATTTGTTTAAATTGGAATTATATCATTATTATTAATTTTTATGTGGTGAAGAAATGACATTTTTGACTATATTCATCCTACCTATTCAATTTGGACATATGATATAAATATCATCAAAACAACCAATGTAAAATTAATTGGATTATTTATTCATTAAAAATTTAACAAAAAATTAAAAATTACAATAATTATTATGAAATTATACCACTATCATTATTTTGTGATTTATAATGAAAAATGGTGTACTTTATTATTTGAACACGTGCTAGGGGACACAATACATAAGAACCCAGTTTTAATTTATTAAATTATTTGATTTGTATATTTTATGCATCCATGTACACATTTATAAAATTATTTTATAGATGTATTTATACAGATATGACTGAATTAGAAAGGAAATTTTATTTATGTTTTATATTAATTAAAATGTTTTTCATCATGAAAAATTTAAAATATTTTTTAAATTTCATAACAAAATATAAAAGTGATGTCATAATTTATGGTATACGATGATAATAAATTATCTAACACCCTTTAGAGTTATTTGATATTTCACATCCTATATAAGTATATATGTTTTCTTCCTTGAAAACCCATCATTCATTGTTTTGGTTCTTTTTAATTCATTAATAAATTGTTTCTAATATGTACATGTTTTCAAATATTTCCATGTGTTTTTTGTTTGGGTTAAAAAGATTTTTTCATGGGTTTCAAAATGAAAATTTTCAATATTATTATGTTTTATTCAATATATATTACTTGAATATTATTTACAATAAAATTTCACCCTGAAATAGCTCATCATAAGGAATGATAATAATATATATTTTATGATGGCTTCACCTAGATAGAGCCCAAATAAATATGGAAATAAAATTAGATATTAATGATTTGGTTACTCCAATTTGTAAGTGTGCTATAAAGGTTTTATAATAGATATATGAAGATAATGTCCATTGGAACCCCCATGACAAATTTTTTACTTATTATTTTTTATGTAATTTGTTAGATATCAATAGATAATAATTGATTAATCCCATTTTGGGTAAAAGATATGTCTCTAAGATAATGTTTTTAATCAATTACCATTTTTCTATGAAAACATAATAATTTGTATTTTATTTATATGTCTTCTTATAATTTATTTATGAATAATTAGCGACATTAAAATATGATATCATATTTATTTTAATTATTATTTGAGAACAATTTTTACTATTATAAATTAACATACTTTTTGGTGATCTACGTTTTTTAAAATGAAAAACTAGTTTATGTATTTTTTTATATGTTCATTGTTAAATTTTTACTACTCATAAAATTATATAAAATTATTATAAATGTTTTAATGGTGGTTAGGAATAAATAAGTAATAATTTTTTAAATTTTTAATGGTTTCTATAAAATGAAATATGTTTATTTTTATATTGTTTTTGGTAAAAATTACTGAATAAAATTTTCCACATTGTATTATATAGTTTTGTTATGTTAGGAATCGAAGGTATCAAAATTAAAAGATAAAATATATATATATTTGGGAATTTAATTATGTGAAATCATGTCTATAGACACATGAATATGTATTTTTGAAAGATATGTAGTTATACATGGTATCATTGAATAGTTTTTTTGTATATTTAGGGTTCTATGTAATGTTTATAGAATAACATTAAAATATTTATAATTATTATTAAAATGATAATAAATAGAATATAAATATTACCATGTTTAATATTCTAAACAATATATATTAGAATTGGTCTTCTTGAGAGGAAACATGGAATAAGATGTAGAAAATTACCCATGGGATGATATTCATCCAAATCAATAACATGGAACTACATGAATTAGATAAAAGTAGTTTTTTATAATAATGGATTCATTGAGGAATGATATAAAATTTGGTGGTATCAATAAATGGAATAATCAAGCTTAATATAGAGGAATATGACTATATTATGGAATTTCAAGAAACGATACCCATTAGTAGATGATGGATCATTAGTTGTAGCGCAATCCAAAGGATAGATAACTTCTATAGAAATTATATTTCATTTCATGGTTTTTTAATAAAATCAAATGGTAACACATTCCATTTATAATTTTGATGTCAATGAATATTTAATGTGATCATTAGTTAAGAATATCTAAAAGATATGAGCATTATTCCATATAGTGGAATGAATTTAATAATATTTTTCTTGGGAAGTATTTTCCTAATGCTATTGGACATTAGATAGAAAATCTATTCCTATAATTGAGACAAAACTATTATGATTTAGTTTCAAAAAATGATGAAATTTGTAAATGGTTTTCCAGTTATGTATATTATTTTATATAGTACATTGGTTTTTAAAAGAAATATTTTTGTGACCACTAACGATAAAAATTCAATGGTCATCAACATCCCATGAAATTTAAATTTATTAGAAATATGATAACTATTTTAAGAAGTTATATATATAATTTACCGATGAATAATATCCCATGAGAGTATGAATAAGAATAAATGGTTTGGTTGTAATGCAATGGAGAATCATCCATCAATGTAAATTATATATATTAATATCATGTTTTCATATTCTCATAAGTTTGTTAAAAATAATCATTAAGAATGTAATAGTGAACTGCCTCTGATGTTGAAATTATGGAAATGTTGCATGTGACTATGTGGAAATGATCTGTGAGATAATTCAATGTCAATGATATGCTGATTTGCATTCAAAGTGTTGCATAATTATCAATACATGTTTGTGAAGTAAAATACTAAGGGTATAAATATTAAATATCTAATTAAAAAAGGTTTTGAGGAATCATTTTAGTCCACTATTGTTTATATTGGGATATTTAATTAAGTAGTAAAATGTATTCTACATGTATATTTTAAATATTGCAATTCCCTATTGGACACTATATTTTCATATTCCTTCATTTATGAGAAACATGACTATAAAATTTGAATACAACCTTATGAAGATAGGGTAGAAATTTTGGTATGGACTCATAAATAAAATATTATAAAAACAAATATTTATTGGAATTATCCAATTTTTAATAGCGGGGTGGACATTCCTATAAATATTACTAAAAACCCAATTATTTTGATGGATGTTAGTTTAGGTATCAATTCACTATTGTATAATCAACATAATAATGATTATATGGTGAGTAATTAATTGTTCTATGATTTAATTCCTTTGATAACCTACAAGGAAATTGGGAAATTAATTACATAATGAGGTGAAGGTAAAGAACAAAATACTTTTTAAAAGCAATTAATTATTCATATTAGTCACATCCAATTTTTAAATGAATATGTGAATGTTTTGATTGATAATTTTCATGGTTTGATTCATTACTGGAATGCTGAATTTAGATATCCACTAGTGTCTGTAGACAATCTTAACTCTACACCCCTTATATAATTTCACATGTAGAATATTTTGAATTGAAAAATAAGTATAAATATTTTTTAGATAATGATTTAATTCATCCCAACAATTCACCATAGGGAAATCTGGATTAAATTTTTTAAATTAGGTATGTTTAAAAGATTCATTTAGTAGATTATAGGGCCCTAAATATTTTCATTGTTAAAAAAATTAACCATTGAATCATATTGATCAAATTTTTATCATCATTATGGTGAATAGTAATTTTTCCAATAGTTAATTTATGTTGAGGTATCATCTGTTGAAGGTCAAGGTTGAGGATTTTATGATGACAACTTTTTTGAATCGAAATGATGATTATGATATTTTAGTCTTTCCATTTGGGTTGTGTAATTCACCATATATATTTATGGATATTTTGAATAATTTTTCTCACAAGTATTTTTAAATTTTTTATGTTTTTTATAAATGATGCCATATTCGTATATTATAAAATCCAGAGGATCAAGGTAGACACATAAGGATTATTTCTAAAACCATTAAATAAATTAATCTATATATAAATTTAGTAAATGTGTTTTTTTAATGGATTTATATCCTTTAAAATATGGATCCAAATGGTGGTCTAACTATTGACCATAAATAACTACTTTTTTATATAATTGATTAAAAAAAATAGAACAAGGATTAATAATTATCATAGATTATTGTGTCACAGTTGTCTGTTTGTAAAAAAACTCTTCATTGTAGAGGATACTGAAAAATATAACTAAAAGAAGAGCATACTTAATCTATAAGAGATAATGTGATGACTGATTCTATGAACTAAAAATATATTTGCGAGACATCATATTTTTCATTTCCATATAGAAATTGTGATTTTTTCATTTATGATATGGCTTCATTTAGAGTAAATGGATATTCTCTAATTCATAATGATTTTTGAATGACATATTCTTTAGGGAAACTATAATCGTAGTAGTTTAATTATCATACACAATATATTGAATTATTATTTTATCCTTTCATAAAAAATTGGAAGTAAAAAATTATAAGTAGTATTGGGGAAAATATAAAATGATGAAAAATTTTATAATATATATTTATTAAAAAAAATTTAAAATGAGATCAATAAGTTGGATATATCAGATTATATATTATGCATTCATGATATATTATCATCCTTGAAGAGTAAACAATGTAGATAGTGATTTCAGTAGGATAAATATTGATTCATTAACCTTGTTTTGTTTTGATCATGAAACATTGGTTAATCATTTCATTAATGTTTCAATGAAAATGTGAGGAATTAAAATATTCTATTTTTCATTTGTTAGTAAAATAATCATTGATAGAAATAATTAAAAGTACAAAAAAAAGTTTTTTATGTTTTAGAGTAAAATTTATAATATATTATGAGGGGTTAGTTTCAAGAGATTTAAGTTGATGAATAAGATTTTATCAGATTTAGAAAAAATATATTTTTTCCACGTGATTCCCATTTAATGTTAGAATTATTTATTGGATCTCAAAGATCCCTATTTTTCATTCACTAGGGAATCACTATGTTGTATAGAGACATTATTTTATATTACTAGATGGATATAATAAATAGATATTGTTACCCATACCATTTTTTACATTTCATCAAGATATAATATAATTAAGATTTCAGAGGTGGATACATTTGTATTCACTAGTTCCTGAGTGGAAATGGAAAAATATATCTATGGAGTTCTGTGTGTTATTTCAAAATAAATCTCATAGAAGAAATGTGATATTATATACAGATGATTAATTATAAAAACCGTTAAATCTCATTGTCTTTGAGATACTTTTCCATTAGATCATCATTATCAATTATACCTCCAGGTGATAAATATGAATCAAGGATTTATAGTCTCCACTATATCTCACCTTTATCCAAATTTACATCAATTTTTTTAATTATATCATATTGATTTGTGTACTAATTAAAATTTCATAACATATTTTCATCCTCGATATGAATAATATTTTAGTAAAATAATTTTGATTGTGTTAGAAATTTTATTTCTTATTCACATAATTACCTGGGACATTGGGAATTTGAATTTTTCATTATTTCATATTTCATAAAATAATTGTTTAAATAAAATATACAAATGGATGATTTTGAAGAATTTAATGGAATGATGTTTTAGAGTCCATATTTTTGGGATGATGTTTGAGAATGGTTTTTTATGTGACTAGTGATGGTCGATGTATTATATGTGATAGTGAATATTATTCAAAAATATATGAGGATGTTATATATAATGGATAAAATATATATACATAACTATAAAATGATCATTCATTTTAAGTAAGTGATCGCGTTTTTATTCAATTATTTCTGCTAAAATGTGTTATCTGTTTTGGTGTGATGGGGAAGCTAAGTCAACAATTCATTATAAAATATGAAATCTTATAATGATGGATTAAATTCTTACTTATTGAATTTTAAATTGTGTTTAATCTTGGTACATAACATATTTCATGTTTTGATGTTTTGTAAATACGTGGTGTATACATATCATGTTTTAAGACCAAATGTTTTGTAGTTAGAAGAAAACCATTTATATTAGTAGCATGTAACGACCCAAAAATTTGTTATTGAAAATCCCTCTTGATATAATTAATTGTCTAAATATGTGAAATGGTTATGAAAAATATAATTTTTTTATGTTTTTGGATACTGTAAAGAATTTTTACCATTACTAATATAGTCGTTAAATAGTTATCACATGATTAGTATAAATATAGGGCTTTATAAAATTCAATTTACTCAGAAAAAGGATGTGATGGCCTCATCTAGCAGACAATCCCCGTATGAATCCCATTTATCAGATCATGGAAATGATTTTGAGTCTTTGGGCTTCACTCTTGACCAAGCCCAAGCCGAGCTTGAATATGTTAGACTTGAGTGTAACTGCCTAAAAGAG
Organism: Viscum album; assembly: GCA_963277665.1. Lineage (NCBI taxonomy): Eukaryota > Viridiplantae > Streptophyta > Magnoliopsida > Santalales > Viscaceae > Viscum > Viscum album. The sequence goes on along the minus strand of OY728121.1, from coordinate 1,001,920,309 downwards.
AAGTGTAAGATGATAGAGATTACCACTCGAGCGATTTTATCCGAGCCACCCCAAGAGTCTATCACCATCATTCATCTTACACTAAGGTCTTATGTGGGTGTTTTAATGGGTTATTAAACAAAACCTTAGTACAATGATTATGTACAATATTTTTATATATAATAATGTATATACTTTAATTTTATTATTGTTACTTCGTAAAGGGTTTGTAAATCACACATAGTATTTTTAGTTAATATTCAACTAAGAAGTCTATTTTGATGAATTAATGGATTTTTTAATTAAATAATATTTTAATAAAATATTATTATTATTATTAAATAATTTTTATTAAATATAAATGATTGTATAATTTTTCGAATGCAATTGTAATTGTTAATAAGGTTTGAAATCCATTTTTGTCAAAACCCATGAATTTTCAATAAATGTCAGTTTTTATTATAAAAGTGAAAATTAACATATTTAAAAAATTATTTATATAAAAGGAATAATATTTCTTGAATCAGGACGTTGATATTATCCAATGGTGAAATTTTCATAATTTTTTGAGATGGTCAAATTTTTGGTTAAAAATTAAATATCATTTAAATATATAATGTGATTTATGTCATCATAATAACCCAATAGTAATGTAATAAAATACTATAAACATTATTTTCGACCAATATATGTTTTAAAAATAAAATAATGTGATTATGGTTTTGATTGATTTATTTTACAAAGCATTAGTGGTCCCTTCAAGACTTATAAAACATTCTCTCCTTTAAAATTGATTTCCTTAAGAGTGTGACTCACCTCCACATATGAAACCCTTTAATTTTTATAAGTTAGACCATTGGACTTATAAAATATTGTTTTCCACTATGATTTGGAAAAAAACTTGGGAAAAAACCTTGGGCTGGTAGGTGGTTTTGATTAGTTTAAAGTGAGATGTCTGAAACCAATATAATAAACAATTACCTCTATTTACCTATATAATCCCACCGATGATCCCACTTCCTCTTCACTCAAAGCATTTGTAGTTTCAACATCGTCTTCCCTCATCCCTCTAGAATCCTACCAAGGCTCCCCAAGCTCCCATGATTCCTCTCTCAAGCTTCTCCCAAGCCTTTGAAATCACACTTCCAAGTAAGGGTTTTCTTCCATTCCCATTTTTGTCCAATATTCTTTAAGTTGTTATTCCCTTTTAATTTCAATTATAAATGTTTGGGTATGGTTTTTAACCTGACCCATACTTCCATATTTATGTTTCAATGTTGGGAGACCCATTACTCTCTCATTAAATTCCTCCCATGTACATCTGTTACTATACAAAATTTTTGAAAGGAATTTCACTCTCCTCATTTAAATTCAACCTATTATTTTGTATCATGAATCTGAATTCTATTACAATTGTTGGAACATGTATCTATATTACCCACTTACTATCCATTTCATGTACATATTATGAGACACACCCTTCTCTATCATATAAATTTTTTATGAATTCTTATGTCACGTCGTTATGCTGCCAAAATTGCACTACGTTTTTCCAAGCCAAAGTCATTGTGTAGTGAATATCATGCCCATTCCTCCATCAATGGTATTCAACATTATGAACATTTACATATTGATTATAGAGTTTCATGTATTAATTCCACATTCTTTTATCATTTAATAAATGATTATGTTTAATGAATCCATGTTTTATGATCCATGTGGAACACTTATGCATGAAATGAAATGTATAAGAAGGGTGCGCCATGATAGCACTCCAATGCATTGGGTAAAAAATAGTATCATGATACGTCATGTGCGATGTGTTTTGACTCATGATAATTGAAGTGAAATGAGTTTTTACTTGTGTTTCATGTGGAATGAGGGTTTACTCATGCTCCATCTGCAATGAGCCTTGGCTCATGCTAATTCTATGTTAAGCGTTGTTTCCACATTTCCATGTTATGATTATCATGCTTTATCATGCCTTTATGTCCATGTTTCTCTTGTGATATATTGATATTCATATTTCCTAACATGTATTTATGTACTCATGTTATTCTATGTTTATTCCCTTTCTGGGATTTATAGCTCATCCTTTTCATATGCATGTCCTCAGGTTATCCTATGCAATGCTAAGTATATGGGAATGTAGTGGTCATGTAAAAGAAATTTTCAACAAATATGATTCATGTTTTATGTTCAATGTAGTTATGTAATGATCTTAAGCCCCAAATACACTATACCTGTTGATATTTTATGTAGTATCAAGTGATGTTTATTCAATAAATCATGTTTTATTATGTAATAAAAAGTTGGGTTGTTTTAGTTTGTATAAAAGGATTGATTTAGTTATTTTTGTGATTAGGATTAGAAAACCCTATTTAATACTTAGAGACAAGAATTAGTATAATAAAAACATCCCTATGTTTTAGTGATTATTAAGTAAGTGGTTTATCAAGAAAAAACATCCCTATATGGATACGAACAGGTATAGGAGGCTCTATCACAGATGTATCCTAGGGGTAAAACCTGAAAACACAGCTTTGAGCTAGTCTCGAATGGGAACTAGTGAACGACAATGGGACTTATTGCACCCTTAGTTATGACAAACCCGGGGTATATTCTTTGTTAAATTCACAATCTATGTGTTAACCATTATTAAGGCATATAAAAAAGCCCCTCTGAATATATTTTAGAAAGTAGATCATGGATAACACACACTAAAGACTATAGATTCATAAGTTAATGAAATAAAAGCTATTTATAAGTTGTCTGTTATTTTCTTTGTTTTAACCTCTATTTGTTAACCCTAACATTCCTTTTATTCCAACCAATGGTCGGTAATAGGATGACACAGACTAACTACCAATGTGAAGACTAATGCGATGATTTTTGTAATGAGATGACCAATCCAATGGGAGCGGGAATCATGAACATTGTCACGATTCTCTCTCAGTTAACTGAACATTTGAATAGAAACATGGGTCAAGAGGAACGTTCAACCCCCCCTAAGAATGAATAAGTCTATCTCGAGAACATCATGAGACAAATGCCTCCAACTTTTATTGGATCATCTTATCCCTCAATCACCAAATAATTGATCAACTCCATTGAAAATATCTTCTCCATCCAGCAATGTTCTGAAAAAGTGAATGTTCGTCTGGATGCTTATCATATGAAGGGTCATGATGATCAATGGTGGACATTCATAAAATATATGAGTCTTGAGGAGGTGATCGAGGCATTGGAATGGAAGGATTCCCAGAAGATGTTTTTTGATAAATATTTTCCGCACACCCTCTAACGTAAGAGGAAAGGGGACTTCCATGACCTCAAGAAAAAAGATGATGAATCCATCGGAGCGTACGAGGAAAACATCACAAGGCCTTAATGATATGCTTCTCGTTTTGTCTTTACCCCTAAATGTAAGTGTTACAGCTTATTGGGTGGGCTGAAACCTAGCATGCGGAAAGCCCTGGCGATCCTTAACTTCGATAGCTATAAGGAAAGTGTCTAATATTCCCTCAAGGTCAAAATAGAGATTAGGGAATATCAAGGGTATCATGGGAAAATTTAGTGTATGGTGGACTTCAATTGTAGCGGTCCAATGGATAAATCCAATGGTTCTAAGAAGATCCATCACCCCACTTTCCATAGGTGAGGAAAGAAGCACCCCCAGAAATTGCATCAAGGTGATGATAAAATGGTTAGGTGTGGAAGAGATAGGAACATAGCTATCAACTATCGACAATAGAAACTCGTGGCTGTGACATGGGAGAGGAAATCTCCGTTCGACTCTCAATGCATTGTTAATTGCTAAAACTGTAATGAACCAGGGCATCTTTTAAATCAGTTCCCTAATGCATGGGTTTTCGGAGGCAACCAACAACCTCCATGGAAGAAAGGGATTTAATTTTCCATAACTAATACTAAAGTGAACCTCAAAAACAAAGTGGTGATACGTACGCTAGTTTTTAATTAAATAATAGAAAATGTACCTTTTGATTTTGGTTCTACGCAATCTTGTATATCCCGAAGGTTTAGTAGAACAATCCCAGCACCACGAAAAATCATGGAAGTAAAGATGTTGGCGAGTTTGACAAAAGGGACAATCATTGTGTCTCATGAATATAAGTCCCCCCTTTCATAATTTGGGGAATTAACTTTTCGGTGAACCACATCATACTCACTATAGTGGAATTTTATGCAATTCATGGCATGGATTGGCTTTCCTTATATATATCCAACATAAATTTATAGGAGAGGTAAATCAATATCCATGTGGAGAATAAACCCTCGATTATGTACAAGTGCATGGAGGAGGATGAATCTTATTTAGGTCTATCATCTCATGTGTGGATATTATTTCTCTATGAGCATGCATATTTGGCATAGATGATTATGTCCAAGGAAATAACCATCCTTGAAAACATGCCTATTATGAGGGAATTCACTGAAGTGTTTCCTGAGGAATTTCATGGTCTTCCTCCTAGAAGAGATGTTGAATTATCAATTGATCTCATACCTGGAGCTTTTCCTATATACAAGACTTGGAATAGAATGGTTATTGTGAAGATTAATGAGTTGAAAGAAAAACTTCTAGACAATATGGATAAAGGTTTTATATGCCCAAGTGCTTAACCATGGGGTGCACCAGCCCTCTTTGTCAAGAAGAAGGATGGGTCAATGCCCCTTTTCATCGATTATCATAAGCTTAACAATATCACTATATAGAAAAAGTATCCTCTTCCATGAATTTATTACTTGTTCGATCATCTATGTGGAGCACAATACTTCTATAAGGTAGATTTGTGGTAGGGATATTATTAAGTAAGGGAGAAAAAAAATCATATACCCAAAACTCATTTTCATACAAAATAAAGACACTATGAATTCATAGTAATGCCTTTAGGACTCACTAAGGCTCCCGAAATCATCATGGACTTCATGAATAGAGTCTATAGATATTTCCTCAACAAATTTGTGGTAGTCTTTATAAATGATAGTCTAATATACTCTAAAACCAAGGAGGATCCTAAGAGGCATCTAAGAACTGTAATAGAGACCTTGTGGAAGGGTAAACTCTATGAAAATTATATCAAATGTGAGTTCTGGTGGAATGAGGTCTTATTCTTGGGCCGTATAATCAAATGTAATGGGATATCTGTTGATCACTCAATGACAGTTGCAATAGAGGGATGACCGAGGCCAACATCTGTAACGTATATCCATACCTTCTTGGGGTTAGCTAGATATTATCGAAGATTTGTGAGAAATGTTTCATGGTTTTCCTACCTTCTTACAATGTTATATCTGAAGGGACTAATGTTTTATTGGAGTTATGAATGCAAATATTGCTTCAAGGAGTTGAAAAAGAAGCTTATCACTGCGCATGTGCTCACTTTACCCACATTTGGAGAACTTTTTGTGCTATTTATTGATGCTTCTAAGAAAGGTCTAGGATGTGTGTTGATGGAAAATTAAAAAATCATTTCCTATGGTTCACGGTAATTAAAATTTCATGAGAAGAATTATCCAACACCTGATCTGGAGTTTGCAGCGGTGATATTCACCTAAAAAATTTGGTTTAATTATCACTTTGGGGAGAAGTGTGAAATATATACAGACCACAAAATCCTCATGTATATATTCACACAGAATGAGTTGAACATGCGCCAACGATGATGACTATAGCTGATCAAAGACTATTACTACTCAATCCATTACCACCATGGGATTTAAAACAAGGTGGTAGATGCTCTATTTAGAAAGGACATAGTGATTCTATCCATGATAAGAATTTAAAATGTTCCAATATTCTTAGATTTAATGAAGGTGGACATGGGAATCATAAAGAAGGGAACATAATCCATTATTTCAGAAATGATTGCTAAACCACCTCTTTTGGAAAGGTTAATGGATTCTCAAAAATATGGTGTGGGAATTCAGAAGAATATGGAAGCCATTAGAAAAGGGAAATCCTAGGAGTTCAATGTTAAGGAAGAAGGAATTTTCAGATTTGGGAAAAGAATATGTCTTCCATCAAGTCTACAGATGAAGAAAAAACTTTTGGATAATGCTCATAGTCCAAATTTTTCTAGTCACCCAGGAAACACAATGATGTGTCAAGATCTTGGAGGTCATTATTGGTGGGATAATATAATGAAGGTGCTCACTGACTGTACATCAATGTTCCTGGTGTGTCAACAAGTTAAGGTGGAGAGGAAGAAGTCTATGAGGATGATGAAACCATTACTCATACCAGTATTAATTTTATAGAACCTCACCACGGACTTTGTCACCAGATATCCAACGACATAAAAAGGAAACAATGCAATCTGGGTTTTTTTGGATCATATTACAATGGATTCACACATCATTGCAATTCAGGAGTATTTCTCATTTGATCAACTGGCACAATTATATATCAGGGAAGTGGTAAGGCTGCATGGAGTACCACAATCTATTATGTCAGATCGATATCCAAGATTCACCTCTATGTTTTGTAACATTCTTCAACATGCTCCAGATATTGATCTGAACATCAGTACATCTTATCATCCTCGAACTGATGTCCAATCAGAGTAGACTATCCAATCACTTCCGGACATGTTAAGAGCATGCTCAATGGACTTTAAAGGATGATGGGATCAACATCATCCTCTGGTTGACTTCTCTTATAACACCAGTTTCTACATTAGCATCCAAATGGAACCATATGGATCCCCATATGAGAAAAGGTGCATAACACTTGCACGTTGGCATGATGTCGGTGATCATAAGCTGATAGGACTAGAAATGGTAAATGAAATGGTGGGTAAGGTGAAAAAAAATCAACAACATATCATGGTCGCCGAGAGTCGACAGAATAGTTATGCAGATAACCGTTGATGACTGCATTAGTTAAATGTCGGAGAGACGGTATTTCTACATATATCACCATGGAAGAAGGTCCTGAGGTTTGGATAGAATGGGTAGTTCATTCCTAGGTATATCATACCATTCTAGATTCTTGATCGTGTCGGGGCTGTGACCTGTCGACGAGCACTTAAATATACCATGGAGAATATACATGATGTCAATCATTTATCCCTCTTAATGAAGTAAATTCTAGGCCCTTCACATATACTCTATTCATATGTGATACAGCTAGAGGATTATATATCTTATGGGGAGAAACCAATGAAGATCATAGATGGTAGAGAAAAAGTTCTACGAAATAAGACAATTCCCTTCCTCAAGGTGTTTTGGTGAAAGCACATGTTTTAAAAAAGTGATGTGGGAATCGTATGAAGTGATGAAGAAGAGTTACCCACATCTTTTTAGTGTGGTAAAATAAGATTTCAAAGGAGAAATTTCCTAAGGGAGGAATATTGTAATGACCCAAACATTTTTAATTAAAACTGCTCTTGATCTAATTAAATGTCCTAATATGTGAAATGGTTATAAAAAATATGAAATAATTTTTTTTATGTTTCTGGATACTATTATGAATTGTGACCCTTGCTAATATAGTCATTAAACAATATCCAATAATTATTATAAATATAGTAATTTATCAAATTCAATTTACTAAGAAAAAGGAAGCAATGGCCTCATCCAGTAGACTTACCCCATATGATGCCCATTTATCAGAGCTCGGAAAGGAGGTTGCCTTTTTAGGATTCTTTCTTGACCAATCCCATGCTGATCTTGAATACATTATGATCGAGTGGAACCACCTTTGAGAGAAGTGGATGTTGATGGTGAATACCATTTGAGTGATGTTATCTGAGCCACCCGATGAGTCGGTCACCATCATAGACCTTACCCTAAGGTCTTATGTGGGTGTTTGAATGGGATATGTAAAAATACCCTAGTAGTATGATTTTGTACATTATTTTCTATAAAATAATGATTATAATTTCATTTTAATATTATTACATTGTAAATGGTTTTTAATGCAGAAATAGAATTTTTAGGTAATATTCAACTATGAAATATATTTTGATGAATCAATGGACTATTGAATTAAATAATATTTTAATAAAATATTATTATTATTAAATTAACTAATATTAAATATATATTATTGTATAACATTATTAATGAAATTTTAATTTTTATTAAGTTTTGAAATCCATTTTTGTCAAAACCCAGGAATTTTCAATATATGTCGGTTTTTTTTGAAAATCGAAAACTAACATATTTAGAAAATTATATACATAAAATGGATATTATTTATATAATCAGGATGTCGATATTATCCAACGGTGAAATTTTCTTAATTTTCTGAGACAATCGAATTTTGGGTAAAAATTAAATGTCGTTTAAATATTTAATGTGCTTCATGACATCATAATGACCAAATAGTGATGTAATAAAACACTATAAACATTATATTCTGCCAATATATGTTTTAACATTAAAATAATTTTATTTTGGGTTTGTTTGAATTATTTTAGAAAGCTTTAGTGGACCCTTCAAGTCTTATCAAAAAAAATTTATTTTAAAATTGTTTTACTTGAGAGTGTGACTCACCTACACTTATGAAATCCTATTATATTAAGAAGTTATTAAATTGGAATTATAAAATATTCATTTCCAACCCACTTTGGAAAAAAGAATCACCCAAAATGATGGTGTGGTTTGTGGTTTTGATTTGTTTTATATGAGGTGTCCCAAACCTAAATAATAAACAATTACCTCTTTATTCCTATATAAACCCACCCATGCTCAATCTTACTCCTCACTAGAAGCATTTATAGATCTTCCAACCTATTCCATAATCTCTCTAGAATCCTCACATGGGTCTCAAATCTCCCAAGAAGCATCTCTCAAGCCTCTCCCAAGACATTGGGATGACACTTCATAGTAAGGGTTTTCTTCCTTTCTCATTTTCGTCCAATATTCAATAAGTTGTTATGCCCTTTTAATTTCAATTATAAATGTAGGGGTATGGTTTTTCACCTCCCTCATACATCCGTATTTATGTTTGAATGATGGGAGACCCATTTCTATCTCATTAAATGCCTCACATGTACACCCGGTTACTATGCCGAAATTTAGAATGTAATTTCCCTCTCCTCATTTACATTAATGCAATTATTTTGTATCATGAATCTAAATTTCATTACAATTGTTGTGACATGTATCTATATTAACCCTTACTGCACTTTTCATGTGAATATGGTTAGACACCCATTTTTATCACATCAACTTCTTTTATGAAATCTTATCCCACGCCGTTATGCTGCCAAAATTGCACTACATTTTTTTCAAGTCAAAGTCATTGTGGAGTGAATTCCACGCCCATTTCCCAATCAAGGGTATTCAACATTATGAAAATTTATTTATTTATTATAACGTTTAATGTATTAATTACACATTCCATTATAATGGAATAAATGATGATTTTTAATGAATCCATGTTTTAGGATCCATGTGGAACACTTATGCATGAAATGAAATGTTTAAGAAGGGTGAACCTTGATAGCACTCCAAGTCATTAGGTAAATTATTGTATAATGATATGTCATGTGCAATGGTTGTTGACTAATTCTAATTCAAGTGCAATGAGGTTTTACTTGTGCATCATGTTAAATTACGGGTTACTCATCCTCTATGTGCAATGAGCCTTGGCTCATGATAATTCTATGTTAAGTGTTATTGCCACATTTCTGTTTTTTCAAATATTCAAATTATTTTTAAAAAATTTGAATTTTTTCATGAAAAATATTCAAAAAATTCGTCTTTACTTATTCATTTCACTTAATAATCATTAATCTATATGATAAAACCTTAATACAAAATATGAGAATAAAATAATCATTACAGGAAATAAAATGGAAATAAACTATTACTATATTGACACATATAAACATATGAAACCATTTTCACAATGACAGACTTCTCATACATCATGTATCTTATGATCACATTGTTAAAACAATAGATTTCCATAAAACATAGAAAACATAAATAAATATATTATCTATCTTGGGTAATTAGTTACTTATCATGGTACCTCACATTAATCCAATATGATTTTTAATCCTCACAAAAATCTTACATTTAACCCTCATAATTACTTTACAATGTTACCCTCATGTCTACCTTGTTGTGTAACCATTATAGTTGAACATTGAGTAACCATTATGCCTGACATCCAACATAAACAACAAAATGCATTGGAAGGAGATATATGTCCACCCCTTCATCATAAAAACATCCCATAAACCATAATTTATTCATAAAACAAGAATACTAGCACTCATTAAAATAACTCCTTCAGAAAAAAACACTTATTAATGGAATATTGGGCACATATAATGGAAAAAAATTTCAATATATACAACCATGCAATATTTAAAATATAAAATAAAAAAATATTCCATCATTAATGGGAGAATTTTTTATCACGTAGTATATGCATAAAAACCTTCCTTTTTATTTTTTAAAAAATATAAATTAACATTTAATTTTAAAAGATAATACCAACCCTCTAGTTATTCTTACTTCAAATGTCATCAATTATCATATATAATGGTTTTAATAGTGTTATTTATATGTTATTAAACTGTATTAATGATTAAAATATCATGCGTTACTATTTTTTAAAATATTTTCATCCCTTTAAAAATAATATTTTGTTATTTTCATGGTTTTGGGTGCCTTCGCCTCATGGTGTCATGGTGGTTTTATTATGTAAATTCTTGTAAAAAATAAAATAATACTCTTGATATGATAATATATATATAAGTTATCTTAAGCAATTATAATTTATTTTTAAATTTTTATGAATGCAGTATTAGTAATGAATAACTCATCATCCACAATGGTGGTGAATTGGGACACCATAGATGAAGCTTTTATCATTATGAATAAATGAAGAATATAAATGGTTATATGATGAATATAAAATTCAACATTAAACAATTTTAGTTAATATATATTTTGGGAGTTATCATAATACTTTTTTGGAGGTTATGATAAAGTATATGTTCGAAATAATTTAATGGAGAGGGAGGTGTAATTTACCTCTTAAATATTTTCTCGTTGAGTACCTCTATAAGGATAATTTAAGTGGTATTTTTGTGAGAAATGTAGGACAATAATTTGTAAAGGGATGACGATGGAGTATTTTGGAAAAAGGATAAATTATCTATAAGGCTCGTGGTGATGAACTTTTATGATGGAATTAGCCACATTTTATAGTTTTGGTGGAGAAAAATTTATAATCATAAAAAATATTAAGATATAATATGTCTAATATAAGGATATAGATATAATAAATGACTAAAAATAACAGTATATCACCTTATAGACCACATATTTTTGTCGTATGACTTTTAAATTTGTTTTCATTTTTAAATAATTAAATAAAATATTTTATTCATGAAGTATAAATTTTGTAAAATGATCCACACATAATAACATTAACATTAACCACATTAAAAAAATTTCAGAATTAGAATATTTTTATTATTAAATATATAGATAATATTAACTTATTGTATTCATTAATTTTATTTAATACATAAATTTATAATTATGTTATTATTTTTAATATCATAAATTTTATCAATTCATTGATTAAAAAATTATTGTATCATCATTATTAAAGACATTATGTTTTTAATTTATTTTCTAAAAAATAAATATAAATATTCATTAAAAACAAAAAATTATTTTCATTAAAATAAATATATACTTTTGAATATATTCTCTAGGAAACCATATATTACAATATTATTCCAGTTAACTACTATAGTGTGAACAACTTGACATCCATTAAAAATAAAATATTATAAGTGCCCTAATGTAATTCATGTGGTTCAAAAATTACTCTAATTCGAATGAAAATTGTATATTTGACGATAGATACACTTCAAAATTAATATAAAGAGATTGTGGGTCAATTTAGAGTTGTTATTATTTTAATCAAAAACATTTTATTTATTTTCTTTCCTGGTTGGACAAGTATTTCATCATAATTTCATAAGAAGTAATATTAATTATCTCATATATAAAAATTAAGAAAAATATATCATAAAAATAATATAATTATACACAATTTAATAGTTTATATACATTACTAAATAATATTTACTCATATCCATGTCAAAATAAATTCTTAAATTAATATGTTTTTCTTTTTATTCATTACACCAACATTGAACATGAATTTGGATAGGTCTCATGTTATATGACTCTAAAATATGAAATTACAACATAATAACATCAATAATACAATATCATTAATAAAAAAATATGAAAATATTTTTATCATACTATTATTGTCTACAAGTTAAGAATTTTTACTTTGTCAATGTTGGGAATTCACTACATCATCACTGATAATGAATTTTGTACTTATGGTGAAACAAATTATAAATTATATTTTTTGATGGATTTTTTTTACAATAAAAATCTTATAATATCATAATTTATCTTTTCCATGAGTTAAGTAAATATTAATATCATAATTATTTCTTGACCATGTCACATAAAAAATATCATAGTTTAAAAAACATTATTATATACTGTTCTACAGAAAAATTATTTTTTAGAAATATTTTCATTTTTTAAAAATAAGGAAACTTTTAAATCATAAATTCTCATATGAAATTAGTTTTTTATAAGAAGAATTATCTGATGTTGATATTATAATCTTAAATAAATAGAAATCAAATGAACTATTTAATTTATGAATTACATTTCATAATGAATATAACTCTTTAATAAATGAATTAAAAAAAATATCAATACCTGGGTTGATACCTAATAATTGAAAATAATGTGATTGTATGTGTATGCGAACGTGGTCATAAATTATTAATTTTATACCAAATTAGTCAAAGACTGTAAATCATATATTTTTACATCCTTCTATAATTTATAAGAGTTTAGAATAACAAATAATCAATCTTGATCCATGCTAATATATTAAATTTAAAAATACATGAATTTTGGTAATACACGTAGTCATTTAAAATCATTTCATTTTTTGAGGGTCACCTCTATGATAATAATTGAGGAAATGTTTCATAATTTTATTGGGTGAACTCCCAATTTTTTCATTTTTGTAGATAATGTTAACTCCTATGAAAATCATAATACATAGAGTCCCAAACTAAAATGATATCACTCACATTTTGAATCAATAATATCTCATGATATATTGAGGTTTACCAACCACATAATAGGACTATATATTTATAACACCACCCATCTCATAATTAAAACAGTAAATAATTAATAACCATTCCATAATAGAATAACCCATAGAAAATGAATGGGTTTCGTTAGAATTTCATTATCTCATTATGAAAATATTTCTAGGCCCAAGAAATAAAATTATCTACCAAGGATTGTGAGAGACTTTTTGATGATCATTCTTGTGGAAACCCTAAGCATCCATTACTTCAATGGCGATTCGAGGATTCTTGATCTCCTTACCTGATTTTATCAATGGATTCATTCAACCCAGAATGGGAAATGGCCTTCAAGGGCTATAATCAAGAATCAAAGGAGATTTTTAAACCTTCGGGTCTCCAAGAATCATCGATTCTTCGATAGATGAATTTATCCTTCATGGAGGTGCTTTCTGGTTCTTCAAATCCTACAAAGGAGGATTCCTATGAATCCGCAAGTATCACCAGGTTAGAGAATGGTGGATTCTCAGTTGTTGCGGATCCAGATGCACTACAGAAGTGGTTGGACCTTTGTAATTTTTCATTACTGGGTCTTGTTATTTTCTCGAACGGTGACCAACCTTGGTCCTTTGCTGATCATAAAAATAAAATATCTCACTACTGGAATTTATGATATTGGAAATTCATTTCAATTGGAAATGGGTATTTTCACATTGTTTTCAACTCCTCTGCTTCCATGAATTCGGTTTGGAACCTAGGAAATCATCAACTCAAGCCTGGTTTACAAAGGTTATCGGATTGGGATGTTAATTTTAACCCTTTCAATTTCAAACAATCTAATGCACAAATTTGTGTAACGTTGCATGGAATAAATTGGGTATATTGGCATCCTAGTATCCTCAATGACATTGCTTCATGTATTGGCACCCCTTTGAGGCTGGATCAACGTACCTTGGATGGTGAAAGTGGTTATTTTGCCAAAATTCTTGTAGACATTTATTTGGAAATAAAAAAGGCTTGCATCTATCATGTTTACTGCTAGTGGTTTTAAATCTGATATTCGATTGGAATATGAGAATGTGCCCTACTTTTGTGATGTCTATATGATTGTGGGGAATAATGTATAAAACTATAGGATGATCCAGAGGAATTACAAGGTTCAACCTAAGGTTTCTGAATTGACTGTTGTTAACAGAAATAAAAAGAGCAAGGCTGTTTTTATTGAGAAAAAGGGAATTCTAAAATCAGTTTCCCCTCCGGTTAAAACTCAAGTTCATTCATCCAGTGCAAATGCTTCTACTTTAGAGAATTTTGGTTCCTCCTCATCACAAAGAGTTTCATGGGCTGATATGGTTGAGGAGGATGAGTAGAATTTACAATCTATTCCTAAGGTGGTTCAACCAGTTATTGAATGGGTTTCATAGGAGGACCTTAATATATTCTCTGAAATTTGAAATTATGTTTGCAACATAGTGAATCATTTATAGACTAAAGAAGCTGAATTCCAGTTTTCTCTGGAATTTAATAATGAAATCCATGTTTTTCTGTTATCTTTACAGGTTGATACTAAAGAGGGAACAAATGATGCAAACCTGGACACATTCCCTTAGGATAAAGCTGGGCAGAATTGTAGTCCTGCTTCAGTTATAGAATTGGACATCATCACTGCTCAGGAGAACCTGCATCTTCTTACACCTATTTCTACTGTTATATCAAATGTTTTCATCGGGAGCAAGTCTACTACTTCTTCTATGACAAATGATTATCATTCGTTTTTTCTTCTTCTACTATTAACAGTACTGTTGACACATTGAATTTATCTACTTCATCTGAAAATAACGCTCAAAATTTTGCTTCTCAAAGTATTTTTGCACACAGTTCTGTTCCATCTGTTTCTTCTGACAATGCATGCAGTATGATGAATCCTCCTAGTAGTCAAATGAACTATAATTCAGCATTTTATGATCTAAATATCTCTACACATGTCCCTTCTTCTTCTTTAATGCATGCAACTCATTCTGGTCCCCACGGATGCTCACGAAGAACTTCAAATGACAGTGGGATACCTGAAGTTGTAAATATTGATGACCTGCTTCAAGGAACCAAAGTTCCTCAAAGCTCGAAAAGGAAAGTAGGGAGACCACCTAATTCTAGAAAAATCATAGATACTTCTTTAAAGGTACAGAGTTTAAAACATATGCCCATAATAACTAAAGCATATCTTGTAGAGAAGGTAGAATCTGGAAAATAAATCACCATGAGATTTCTCATGGCTGGTTCATTCAACTTAATGGCAATGGCTTGGACAACAAAAGATTCAAAGCTACCAAGTTCACATGGAGTTGAACCAGACTGGGAATGTGGTGGACAACATGGTTTTGGGTGATTTACTTTGCTGGATAGATCCATCATAGGTGGTGTTGTTACCCATTTATGAGGTTAGTTGTAAAGAGTCTCTGCACTTGCATATCTTGTAACATTCTTTTTAATGAAATTACCTCATCCGTTTGGCCGAGGGACCTTTCAAAAATAATTATCACAATATTTCTCGAAAAATAATGGTCATAATATCATTCAAACATTCCTTATTTCATTATAGTTTAATTACCAAATGGGAATATAATAGTTTTCATAGAATCATCCCAGAAATATAATAATGATTTATTATCAAATGATACTATGTGAATGGTATCCTAATAAATATAAATAATGAATAAAAAAAATACATAACTGATGTTGATACCAGTGAAAATGCATTTAAACCCAAATTTTAATATTTCACTAAAAATGAGTACATAATAATTTTGTTGAGATTAATTAAAATTGAAAAATTAAATAATATATGAAAAATATATTTTCCATAAAATTACCATTCGAAACATAAAAATTAATAATCAATGAAATTAACGTTTATGATAGTAGAAAAATACATTCATGTCATAAATGTTATATGAAAACATTATTTTTACTATAATAAAATAATTCATCATTGTGTCCCACAAAATATATTTTCAAATATTCCTTATAGAAATTTTAATTAAAATAATATGTAGCAAAAAGTAATTTATTTCTCAAAAATTTCAGAATATTTAAAAACATCTATAATTATTTTTGGAAAAAATGGACAGGGATGAAAAGGTTGATGGACATTAGTGAATATGTAGTCATATTTATAAAAATAAATATCAATCATTTTATATAAAAAATATAGGAAAATTATTCTAATTATAATGAAACTAAATGGGTCAAACGATCATATCCCCCACATTGTCCCACCATGTTGCTTGACATGCATTCCCTATCAGTAGAGGCTAGAAAGCATCACCCAAGTATCATTATAAAATACGGTGGGAATGATTCTCCTGAAGACACAAATAATCATGTCTCATATATAACAACATTTTGATAAATATATATTACAAATAGAATGAAGAAATACACAATAGTGAGGCATATTAATTGAAATCTAATTCAATGAAAACTAACATGTCCATCAATAAAATATTGTCATCATGTGGTCATCCAAAACAACCACACAAAAACATAAATAATAATAATTAACAATGATAATTCAAAAATCAACATTAAACATTTACCTTTACATGTATCATTAAAATCCATGACCTCACACACCAATTTTCCTATGTTGGGCATGAGAAAAATTCCTACTATAATATTACCATTATTATATAAAAGTATTTTCAAAATGAAACTATATTTCCACGATTTAATACTAATAAATTTATATAAAACATTTTCATTTGCAATTATTTTCAATAAAATATTCTTTTCATGCCATTAAAAAATATCATATTAAAACCAATAAGAATATGAAAATAATAAGAAATGATAGTATAGATGGAAGTGGTCAAAAGTATCTATATTATAAAATATCTTGAAATGAGAATCTAAGGTATAAATAAAACCATCAATAAATAAACCACACGAAAAAATGTTATAAAACTTATGTAATAATGTTACAAAATAAATCATGGGCCACTAAGTTTTCATAATGTGAATCTTATGAAACCATGTAATACAATAGAAAATTTTGATAAAAAAACATTCTACTAGTGTTGCTGCACTAACCATGGTTTTCATATTTACATAACCCACATCAAATAGGGATATGAAATTCCTATGTTTTCTCAAAACATTCAAGTAAAACATTCTCAAAATTTAATAAAATAGATCCTTAATAAAATAATTATTTCCTCAAGCATGCCAATACATTTTAGGTAAAAACCCATATTTATGAAATTATATCACTCAAATTAAGTGAATAAAAATATTTATAAAAAAACACCATTAAAATTAATATTCCAAGGAGACAATGATGAATAAAAAACAATAATTATATACATCACACCACTATTTTCATATACAAATCCTACATAATTACATGAACTATGATGAATAGAATCAAAAATATCAATTTTTTTGAGACACATACCTCTCAAAATAATGAAACATGTTTCCTTAAAATATGGTGATTTAAAGTGAAGATTAAAAAATCCCAATGATCCATGATCAATAAAGAAAACACTATGAAGTAAAGAAACACTCATGTATAGCTCTTGTATGAAGTTGGATCCAAGAAAAAATCAGATAATCAACTAAATAAAAACCCTATTATGATGATGAGGATGCATGGTTTAATAAAGAATAAATTGAGTGAAGGATGCACTAAAACACTCATCGTGTTGATCATATGTTTACTCATTAAGAGGTGTAACATTCTAAAGAATATTAGAGGTATAATTGGACATTTAAACTTTTAATACAACTATCACTAAATGATGGTATTTACCAATATAGTTTTGTGGACATGAAAACACCAATAATAGGCTACCCAAACTAGAGAACCAATATGGGATTATTTAAAATCCATTTTATTTTTGAACCACCACTCCCTTCTCCATTGAATGATTATGGCCACTCTATCCATAGTCCACTGGAAGAACCCTAACACCCAAAACATGAGGCCATTCCCACCATCAATTTAATGTTCTTTCCTAATTAAAAAATAATATCCCATCACACAATAAATGTGGTAAAATGGTCTTCTCTAGCCCATGTTTTAGAGATAACTAACAAATAAAATTTTCAATCTATCAATATCCTATAACTAATTATGATCCCAAAATTACCCAAATAATTACTATAAATAAACCATAAATTTTAGCCACATTATGTTAAAATATCCCCAACAATTCCACATTAATCCCCATGAATGTTCCCAAGAATTTGGACTAAAATATATATAATGAAACTAATTAATTATCATCACACCACACAACCCTTTCACATTGCTATTTAATCAACACAACTTAAATATTTTTATTAAGGAAAAAATTTTACCATGAATTTCCTTATTCTTTTGATCTATTATTTTAATGTATTACTAAACCACTGATGTGTCATTATTAAGATCAATATATTCCCATTAAATAGGTGGGAGGGTTCTGATTGATAGCTCCAATTTTTGAAAAAAAATTAAACATCCCATGAATCAACAATAAAATAGATGGTAATCCAATATGGAATTACACCCTTCATAGTTGGTCAACAATCTATAATGGTATGATAAACCTAATATCCATATTATTGTAACTTAAAAAGAGAATGATTTCCTGAATGTCGTGAGACAATGAAAAAAATTGAATAGTAAAAGAAATTCAATTTTTTGATGATGATCCACATAAAATTTACCATGATTTTCAGAAGCCACTAACAATTTTAAAAAACCTATGATTTTTTCATTAACTATTGAACATGAATTTGTTTCAACAATGTCCACTCACTAAGGCCTCTCAACATTAAGGTCATCTGTATTTCTTCTCTTACAAATCACTAATAGGAACAAATTATATAAAATTTCAGTAAAATATTTTATACGAAATCCCATACAATCTAACATTATTTTATAAATAAAGTCAATAATATTGAATACACAACTAGATAACTTCCACACGAATATAATTTTCTTTTTTTCCTTATTATCATTCAGAGGGAAATACGTCATGATTATCTTTGATAATGTAGCCATTATCAATTATAAAACATTCCAATACTAAGATATAATATATATATATATCTTTTAGAAATATATTTAGAATATTATCCATACAACTTCATGTTCTATCAACTATACATATTCTTGATCATTTCCACGATTTTCAACTCCTCAATATGTTTGAAATTAAAAACATTTTTGAGTTGATCCATGATCACCACAAAAAAATTCCTAAAACTATGGTTAATTTTTAAAACAAATTTGAGTCCATAAATAATTCATCCAACTTCTATGAAGGAATAAAAAATTATTCATAATTATTAAGGGTCTCTAGTTCACCATTTTAATCATCTAGTAGTTATGGAATTTTGATATAATGTATTCAATCAACCCCATCATCCCCATACTCTGATACTAACATTTGAAATATTTAGAAAAAATAGTAGTATTTGGTTTTATAGAAAAACTAATAAGATATAAAATATCCCTAAAATAATAAAATAGATTTATTTGATGGATCAATCTATACTATAAGAGTAGGACCACATATAGAGATAAAAACCAGTCACCGATTGTCTCCCCATCATCATGGATTTTACTTAAACAATAAAAACTATTTATGTTTTTTTATATAAATGTAATTTGGTTAGAAAAATTAAAATTTATATTTTATACATGTTAATCAAACATTTCCACAATATTACTTCAAATAAAAAATAATCTATGAAAACATTCTCATCAATGACCACTCATTCACTAGTTCCTTCAAAGATTGTGTCGAAAACATCATGATTATTGTATCTGTGGCCAAATTTCTTTTTCAAGGGTTTAATTTAATATATATACATATATATCCATAATGTATAATATATAGTATCTGTAGATAATGTTTACATCCCTCTATGTAAATAATATACGTTATGATCATATTATCAAAATAAACATCATACCACTCTTTGTAGAGATAGTTACATAATGTATTTAGTCCACTCATCACTGGAACCAAATCCATGTAATGTGTAGGATAATTCTACTCATTCATTAGTAGATATTGAGAGACATAAGTCACCAGTTATTTCCCATACATCATCACACAACCTAACCACGTACCTGAGGCATGTAAGAAAATGTAATAACACAATCCCATTCCTAGAATTATGATAGTAGGTGACAAACACAACATTAAATTCTATTAGTTACCTAGTCATTAACACATAAAGATAAATTCAAACATAACACCATAATGTTTCTAATATTTCATAGGAAATTCATTTTTGGAATGATCTATATGAAAATGAATGTTACAACTAACAAATTCAAATAATTTATGAATCATTAAAATATTTTATAGTTGTTCCCAACAAAATATCACATAAATATATTCATTTTCCACATATATTACCATGTCATAAATAAAATCACCCAAAAGATTCACATTTATATTATAAATTAACTTTTATAAATAATTATACAAATATTTTTTTTCTTTAGTGTTATATTAATGACTTCTAGATGAACCCTTTATTTTTCATTTTTCTGGAAAATAAAAAAATATCATCCAAAAAAGACAAAAATAAAAAATTCAAGGTCCAATTAATTATATGATTCATCAATGAAATAAAAATAGAAATATTATTCGTAAAATCATATGGTAAAATGATGTAATCAAAATTTCCACACCAACTAAATTATTTCCTCATAGAAATATCCTCTACTAGAACACTTAGCTGATGGTGCCCTGATCACTCTCCAATCATATAAAACCCTCAGGGTCCCTTGAGCTAATCCTTTTGTTCATCAATCAATCTCAAAGGATACTTGTTCACAATATTCACATAATTAATATTTCATAATTCTACCCAATATTACATTATTTGTATAATTTTTTTGTAAAAACAAATAATTAAACCCATTGTTACATGATATGATAAAAAAATCATTTA
Source organism: Viscum album (assembly GCA_963277665.1). NCBI lineage: Eukaryota > Viridiplantae > Streptophyta > Magnoliopsida > Santalales > Viscaceae > Viscum > Viscum album. The sequence continues at coordinate 1,001,899,235 of OY728121.1, read as the reverse complement.
TCCTTATTAAACACAAGATAATATTTGTGTTACTTCCTTTTACTGTATTCAAAAAATTAATATGGTTTAAGGATTGGACTCGTCTCCAGAATTATTTCAGTTGAAAAATAGGAAAATCCCATTGGTGGTAACTCAAATAAATCATTTGGAATCCTCTCAATGTACCGATTTAAAAAAAATTAAGTGAACCGCATAAACATTGATCAGTGGTGTTAATATACAGATATCAAAATTAGCATGAGAACATTATAGAATTTCGAAAAAATGGCCCTAGTTTCCCAGATCTAGTATCCTAAACCCCTGAAATAATTAAGTATACATAATAGAATATATAAAATAGTCTTGGTGATGAATAAAAAAATTTGTGAATTATTGGGAACCACCCAATCCATTCCAATAATGATAATGAATATATCATTATCATTGATTAGGAATTAACATAGAAAAACATTTATGGTGATCAAAACATTATAATATGAACTTTTAAAACCCCATTCCTTCCTCTTACATGAGGGAGTGGGATGATCAATCATAAATTATATTAGCTCTAATTTTGAGACAAATAATTTATTGAATAGAGATTATATAAAATAATTATATGAACTAATATCAAAAAATTATATGGAATTATAGTATGAAATAAATAGTGCACCTCATATAGTAGGTTTCCCAACATCAAAATCTATTTATGCATATTACTCATCATATATAAAACTACCATTATCCAATCTATTTGATATTAGATGATTCCTGAGTATCCCCTATTTCATTATAGTGAAATCTAAGTTCTCTTCCTCGCTATAATGATCTTGGTATCCACTATTAATGGTGGATACCTATATTATACCCTTGGATAATATAAGAAATGTTAAAAAGCTTAAAAATATTATATAATGATATAAAATACACGGTGACATTAGATAGAAATCCCAACTATGGAATGGATTCCCCCCAAAAATAAAACCACATGAGGTTGACTTGAAGAATACCATATAACTAATGACATTATGTACTTAGATCCTGTATTTTCCTTCTATTTATAGACACATGATACTATATATCATCCCCTATAGTGCTAAAGAATTCACATTCAGTCATGTATTCTTAATATTGTCTACCTCAGGAATATATTCTCTATCAAAAACATTATTAACATTTACTATACACAAGGGGATGTGAATCAATTGAATCTAATAATTTATACTAATCTCTAATCAGAAATACTAGAGGGAGTCAATTGAGGAAATATTTCATGATATATTTACCTACACATAAAATAGAATAACATAATCCATTACAGAATGGTCTCCAATATTGAAGGATGAAAACACTGATGTCTTTATTATAGACATTGTCTGGGTATATAAATATTGATTGAATTCCTTAATAATGTAGTTCGTGTGAGTTACTCAATGTAATTTATCTTTTATCATACAATAATACCATTTACATTATGTTCCTATAATAATTTAGGTTATAAATACCACTATATATTCTTCTAGTGTATTCAAATGGTTGAACATATTCCCAATTTTCAGAAAACATTTTATATACACATGGGTAACCTTATCAGCAAGTATGATTGGTGGTCATTTTTTGTAAACTCCAAGTCATGATCGACTATCAAATCATGATTTCTATAACCCATTTTAAATATTTATTGAGATATATAGATTATCATATCTACTTTGATTGGGTTAAATGAAGGGTTTTACTGTGGGACATTCACAACAGGTCCTTCCATCAAATTATAATTGATCATTATAGTTTGTATATTCAATTTAATATATAAGAAAACACATGTTTTGAAAGGTTTGATTAGAATATAAACCAATAAGAAGAATAAAACGTTCATCATAGTAATCCCCAAATAAAGAACAAATGATTAATGAGAAAATATCTTCCCACCAATGCTAATGTGAGGTCATAAAAAATTGATCCGTCCATGCACACTTATTCACATATAACTTATCTTCTAATGGTACTAACTCTTTTATAACAAAGACATTCTTAAGAAATCTGGGATTTAATAAAAAATTTCAATAAAAACATTGTTTTACCAAATATATCTCCCAATATGGATTTACAAAAGGCCTGAAGATATTTCATAATGTTCACTGACAGTTTAAAAGATCATAGGTATGAATATAAAATTTTAGGAATTATTTGAATCCGAACACAAAAAATATTTCTCATTGAAAACATGATAACAGATAAAATATATATTAATTAATGCGCAATATTGAAAAAAACCATGTCACAAATCACTAAACATATCATTCTAGACCGGAAAATGTAAAAATTACAAAACCACAATAAAGACTCTGTATGAAATTATTTCACTAACACCACAAACCACTAGGATATGTTAAAATTAAATATAATTCATCACAATATATAACATCCTTTCCTTTTCAAAAATCATTTAAAACCATGATTTCACTCACCCATTAACAAATATAATTTGTGAGTAAAACTTTGTATAGGATTCCACCATTTCTTTTTATACTTTGTATGACCATAAAATGGGTTGTAATAGTATTAAAAAAAATATGAATTCCTAAATCAACATCATTTGAAATTATTTTCCTTAAAACAACATTAGGTTTCATTTAATTAAAATTATATTAAAATTAATATGAATATGATGATAAACATGAATGAAAATTTAGTTGGTTGTTTTTAGAAGTATTATCATCTAAATTGATATACAAATAAATAGTTGTGGCATAAAAATACCATCCAAAATAATAAAAAAATATATAAAATGGAATCGTTTATTTGGGATTATGTAACTAAGACACCTAATAATCATTAATCCATCACAATGTGAATATCTTCATACTGAGTTCCACCATGAACTATGATCATCCCAGTCATAACCCATAGTTGTTCCATTCTCCCTCTTGGTTACTAATATTTATAAACGAACAGAGAAAAGGCAAAAAACATTATATATTTTCTAAAAAAATCATGTAAAACATTATCAGAGTATTATAAAACATTTAAAAAAGAAATAAATTCTCAACCTTTTTTTGGAAATCTATATAAATATCGAAACTAACGATGATTAATTTCATCAAATGGAAATATTGAATAATAATATTTTTAAAGAAACATGAATTAAAACCATTTTCTTCGATTATAATTATATATTTATACAAAAAATCCCCTATATACATCAATTCACCATTTTCATAATCAAAAAAAATGAACATAAAATTATTGTGAAGTGGTCCATGAGAAAGAACCATTTCATAGAGAAACCTACCATGAAAATAGTAGAATCATAGTCTCTATTGAAAATAATGGTTGGAAATGTATTGGTTGAGAACCCCATGATACTAGATTAATAATTAAAATATTGGCACCTCATAAAAAACATGATGTTTCTACTTAATAATGGAAGGATACCTATATTTCTTCTTGTTATAGATTGGATTTTAACCCTTGTGAGAGTATGGTGATGAAAACCTTAATTGAGGGAAAATAACATTTAGTAATCAATAAAAATAACATCTTATTACTCATTGACTTCATTATTAAGATGTATACATTCGAAAATAAGATCAGTGATTAAATATTCTATTTTGAATTCAGAAACAACTATAACCATGGATTGGTATTTCACACCATTTTATTGTATCCATGATCGCACCAAGACTAGGAAACCAAAAACATACAACTTATATAATGTTTTTTAAATTCTATTTTTTCATTTAAAACAATTCACATACACACATCATGGTGGTGGAAAATCTGTTTAGTTCTACCAGATCGATAATCCCCTCACACTAAAAAAATTAGACCACAGTTTGGTATATCTCATGTATCTTAAATAATTGATAATAACCTTTTTACACCACAAATATGTTTTAAAATATCTCAAACCTCAATATATCCAACTAACAATTCAAATTAACAAATACCAACAATTATTAAGGTGTCACATGATTAACTAGAATTCATATGAAAAATAGCATCCGAATAAAATATATGGGTTTTAAAGGATATGGAAAATATATTTCACATAATTTTAAAATTAACTAATGATATTATGAAATTGAACGAGATTTCAACACAACCCCTCACCCCAGGACCTATCATGTATATTACGCATTCAATCCTCCGAAATAAAATTTCAATATTTATTATAAATATAGAACAAAATCATATTATTATAATAGATTATATATAGAATTAAATTAAAATATCTTAATAATATTTAATTATAAAATATTATTATCATAATTATTTAATTGAGAACTATATCATTTTCCCTAAATGTTTTGATTTTACAATTCTATCTTGTACACCTGGTTTATGGTTTCATCTTATACAAAATAATAATCATGTAAAATTTATATTATATTTTCAATATATAAATTATTATAATAATAAATATTGTTTAGTGATGAAAAATGAGTTACATTACTTTGTAATGATTGTAGTCTATAAGTTCACACACATTAATTTTGTGAATATCAATGGATGGAATGAAAAAATGGGACATAATAATTTACCATTACATTTTATTAATTCCACAAGAAAGTTCATATATATTAATTAAATGTATTCCTATTACTATCCATGTAAATATGAAATGATATAATAAATATCATCAATTCCCAATGGTTGTAGTTCAGATGTTCTCACCAGCGATATTACTATTTCAGAACCAAAGGGGATAAGATATAATATAAATATAAAGTTAACATAACAATTTATCATTATTGTAATCATACTAGTTCTATATTTTTAATGTGGATGTAGAAAATTTTGAGGAGATTTAAAAGGAATGAAACATGTAAAATATAACTCTGAACCAAATCCTATTCATCATGCATCCTCCTTTGAAAAAAAACATATCAATTATTGGATAAGTCTTTTAGGGTTAATATAACTTCATGGTCATGGATAAATATTTTGATAATTCACATCATAATATATTGGCTGATAAAAAATGGATCATGTGGTTTGGAAAATATATTAATGGAGGTTCCCTTTTTTAAGTGAGGTGAGTATAATACATGTGATTATTAAAAATATTAATATAAATTAAATACACTCTCTTATTAAAATCAATACAAATTGAATCAAATTTTATTACAGGATGGTATAGGTTTGAAATCCATTTATAAAACAATATTTATAAATTTTTTGATGTATTTTTAATAATTATATAATTTTTAACCCATATTAACCCATTTAAACATTATAGTAGAAATAATTTTTTCTAAAATTTTTATCATTATTTATGACCAAAAAATATTTTAAACATATTATATTGTGATTCCAAATATGGAATATTTTTTAAAGGAATCAATTACATTATGTAGAATAAATAATTCTATTATCACTGAGGAAGATGTGTTAAATCCAATTTTAGAGAAATGTATTATTAAGCATAAAATAGAATTTCACAGAATTCATCTATAATTATAAATAATTAGATGAATGTAAAAATATTTTATGAATATATATTTTAATCATTTCCTTAAAATAATTAAAAAAATGTTATTAATATAATTCAGCAATATGAAAACATATTGTAAACCTTAATATTGATTATTTGAAAAAAAAATCGTATTTAGATTCAAATTATTTTATTTCAATTTATAGTAATGTGATAAAAACTATTGTATTTCCCAAAAATTGTAATAAAAAAATCTTCATATATTTAATAAAATTAATTAATTGGAATTAATACAAATAAAATAAAAACAAAACACATGAATCAAATACTTAAAAATAGTTCATTAGGATCAATTTTACAATATATAAAATTATTTTTCACAATAATATCTTATAAAAATATCATATAATATTATTAATTTAATAATGTACAATATTTTTCCTTCTATTTTCCTAGTTCCATGAATTATATTTTACAAAATAGATTTAATTTATTAATGAAGCTTATATTCTAACAATAAATGGAATACATATTATTTTTACCAATATAAAATAATTATTTAAATGAGATATTGTGTATGGGATTCATCCATAAATAGATTCATCATCATATCATGTCTCTATATAAGTTAGAGAAACACCAAAAATGTAGTCAATATAGATGATCCAAACAATGTAAAATATTAATTTTTTTTATTTTCTGATAAGAATTTTTTGAGATAAATACTTATTGATTTTTATCATTTTATCACCATAAAAATACTTCACCTAATAAATTAAATATATTTCATTCCCTTCATTGTTGATGTCTATAATACGTGCTTTGAAAATCCTTCAAAACAATGTATGATCACAATACTAATAGTGTAGTCAAATTTCATACTCTTTGTCACTATAAATAACTTTTTTTTGGTTAAATTAATTTATCCTCATTATTTGTTCATTATGTGACCAAAATAACAGTTAAAGGCCATGAATATGTTATTAAACAATGAATCATAGTTTAATATGTCATTAATAAGTGTAAAAATGATCCACATGGATGACATGAAAGTATTAAGGGGTGAAAGTTATATTCATAAATAATTTCCTAAATAAATAATTAGGAATGTAATATTAAGGACACATAGAGGATTATAATATACAAAAGGTCAATGAATAGATTATGGGTAATTGTACTGCACAATATTTTTTGAATAGAATGAAATTATGTTTACTATCACATTGCATCGGTAACAGAAAAAACAAAATCCATGATATAAGGGTGTAATGTTAGAGTTGGTGTCCTGAGAACCAACTGTTTGTACTTTGATTACATGAATGTACACTTATTATATATTTTAGATTATTCTACAGGACTATAATATAATAATGTCCTGGAATATTTGTTGCATTAATAAGGTCATGGAAGAACCCTACTATGAGGAGAACCTTCAAAAGCTATTACAATATTTTTAAATAAATTTCTATGTTTGGATGAAATACAATGAAAGGAAAAATAGTATACAGACCGTCATGTGCAAGTACTCGCAAGAAGACGAGACTCTCTGTCATGGAGTTCACACATAGTAATCTCCATGATGGGAGATTATGACAACATACCCGCCATTAGTAATTCGAAATGTCTTAGTGACATCAGATATTTCTACCTGTGATCATGTGTAATGAACCTTAGACTGAAATATTAGCATTTACTCATGTTTGGACTTGCGCACATAGATTTGCTGACGAAAACCAACACGTAGATAGTTGGATGTAAGTAGGCTACGTTGGGGCCATCACGAATGACAAGTTGTCAATGGATATGTCGAAGTATGATTTGTCCCTTCCATATTTATGTATGTAGATATATCTGTACCTTTGATTTAAATAGAACTATCGCCCAAATTCAATGTACATGGTGTACCGACGAGTATATTTCTATAATTCAAAGAATGAAAGACCAAGAATAAAGGTTTATGAAGCATTCATGAAACCTACTTGATGAGATATTGAGACAAAAGGGATTAAATTACACAGTATGCATTCAAATGTGGTGAAACGTCAATGCTCCGTCAACTTCTTTCTCTTGGGTTCCTTGACCCATTGCTAGACAATAATCTTGGACATTAGGAAAACCCTCCAAATTCCATTGAGGAAGAGGCCTAGAGGGTTACACATTATATGCATCCAAGTATCTCAATTTGAATAAAGATTATTCCCATACGTGGATTAATAATTATTCAAGTATGCCTAAATCATTTTAATGATGGAGAATGAATAAAATGAAAACAAGTACATGTCATGTATTAATGATTACACACCATGTTGTTTTTATTTTGAAAAATGGACATGTTGTGTATTAATGATTATACGCCATGTAGTTTTCATTATGGAAAGGAAATGAAAAACAAGTACACGTCTTGTATTAATGATCACACATTATGTAGTTTTATTTTTGGAAAACAAGAACACACCGTGTATTTATTATAACATGCCGTATTGTTTTTCTTGTCGGTATTTTGAGGATATAATATTTCATTATGAAATTATATTTATTATAATCAGTGTGGGCGCATGTCAAGGAATTAAGGATTCTACATGGGGTTTTCAATTTGAGTTAATCAAATAAATAAAATGCGCAACACGTTTATTTATTATCATAACTCTATAACTGTAAACCCGATTATAAATATCCTCACAACCCCAACACTTTTTCTTCATTTTTGTGCACAATAATTCTGGAGAATTCTCTCAAGACCGAGATAACTCCTTCATCAAAGAATTCTCTCAAGACCGAGAGAGATCCTCTTCCATCGGATCAAGATGATCTAAGGAGAAAAATGCAAGAAATGGTTTCTCCATGCTAACACCCATAGAATCTTTTGGCGATGTCTAGAGATACATGGTGAATATGTGGATCACCGCTAGAGGATGTCTACACTTGGCTTCTACGATGCAATGATGAATCACATCGAAATGTGATCAAGAATATCAATGAAGAAAGAACACCCAAATGGTACTTCATGTCAATTAATTAAATTAATTATAAACAAAATGTGACGATCCTACTTTCTGGTTCTAGGAATTTTCTTGTTCTTTGTCTATTTCAGTGATTCGATCCATGGATTCTTGTGTTTATCGTCGTATTGATCCTAGATTGATCATAGATAATGTCAAAAACCATAGTGGGCACATCCACCCATGAGATTACACTACGCCCGAAACCTTCAAATGGTATCAGACGGTGGCTACAACATTGATTATAGTTATTTAATTTTCGTTGATAATTTACGCATTTATATTTGATTCAAATCAAGATAAATCATTTTATAATATGAATAAACGAGATCTATTCTTCCTCCTTCATTTCTCGATTTATATCACAGAAATGACCATTTAATTTAATTTTTTTTAAATAAAAACGAGGAACTCATATGGAGGAGCCGCTCTTGCTAACTGTACAATAGGGGAATACACGACATGTAATGAAAACTACATGACATGTACTTAGGTTCAACGAACCGCTACTAGTCCTCCAAACCACACCGTGTGAATTGAGTATACCTATGTATTTATTACACCATGCTGACCAGAATTTAACGGTGTGTGGAAACCAGAATACACGATGTGTATGTTGAATCGGCACGCCAAGAAGTCCGATCCGGCCTAGGTGAAACCGTGTAAAAGGGGAATCCATGTACCACGTACATGGGGTTTCCATGTCGGTAACCGCGTGACAAGGAAGTACACTCCATTTTAGATTAATATACACATCATGTACTCCAAAATTTCCAATGTACATAAAACACGACAAAGAAAAGTGTGGGTACTGTGGATAAATGGTGAAAAGAAATACAATTCGTGTAAATATAAACTACACTTTGTGTACTATCCATAAGTGGATTTTCACCGAGTTTCCTCCAATGTAAAAAGACTCGTACGTGGAAAATGGATGAGATGAATCTCAAGGACATTAAAAAGGAATTTAAGATAATGAATTGATTAATTATAAGATCATAATTAATTGAATTCAATAGAGACATTAATAAATACAAGAATGATTAATGGAATTTTAATACTAAATTTTTTTAAATGTTGTTTCATGCTATGGATGATCATGAGCTAGACCAAAGACCCTTTGTATTTGTATGGTTTCATTTAATTTTATTTAATTTAAATTTGTTGGCCTGTGAGCCTTCATCCATTAAAATGTAGGGCATGTATGCCCATGGTTTCTTTAATGTACCTCCTATGTAATGGAGGATCACCCAAGCCAGAGGAGACTATTCAAAATCTAAAGCTAAGGTGAATCCAATACGATAAGTAACAAAGGTGGACATGTGGGAGCTACAAAACATGAACCATTATGTTCATGGTGTTTTTCCCATGGTCAGGGTTATCTTATCAAAACCGCAAGATAAGCTAACCAATCGAAGCTCATGATCATGCCATCTTCTTTTATTTTTGTCTGATTTGATGGTTTATTTATTATGTATGTGTTGTCATGATCACATAATTAATGAAATAAACTTGCACGCAAAGATGGAGTAAAATAAAAACCAGACTATGCGTAAACATTATTAGAACATTGTTAATCATTTAAGAAAGAATCACATAATCTTAACAAGATTTTGATAATGTGAAACTATGTATAAAGAATTAAAATCAATCAAATACTATATAAAGGCAGATCATGCCTTTATTTACTTGATTAAGGGAAAGACTAAAAAAATATGTGATTGACCAACCCTTTTTGTGAAACATACTTTTACAAAGTAATCACATATGAAAGGTTTCAGGTTGACTTAACCATATTAAATCAAGAGGAGTATCCATTTCTAGACTAGGTTTAATATTAGAGGAAAGTGTTGAGGATATCAAAGTCAGGATTTCAGGATTGGGGAGTCCACTCAACAGATCAAGGAAATGTAAGCTCACAGTTGGCAAAGAACTGTCTACCTAAATACCATCAAATAGCTTGACCAACCCCTTTTGGGGTTTTGCAAAGGGGAATATGATACTTTCCATAATAATTTTAAAGCACCTTTACTTTTCGAGTTCAATGGTGAGGGCCATTGGGACATGATAATATAGTGGGAGGCTTAATAAAATTTATTATTTCTCATAAAATGTAATCAGGAATGTATTAATAAATCTGCTATTTTAATTTGTAGAATCAATATGAAAAACTCCAAAACCACAATATAATTGTGATCAATTCTGGATAAAGACTATATCCTCACCGACCGTAACATTCTGGAATGGTTTTGGCACCTTGAGGTTATCCTACGCCATGAACGGAAGTCTTACATGCAGGAGTCTGCATTTCCTAATTCTCCTGCCAATGAGGTGAGTGATGATGATTTCCTGGTCTATGAGAAACATATGAACGACGCGGTCTACATTCAATGTTTGATTCTATCATCACTGTATAGTGAGCTCATGAAGTCTCATGAAGACATGGATTCCTATAGCATGTTCGAGCACCTCCTTTGTCTATATCGGGATATAGAAAGAATGCAACGGTTTGAGATCTCCAAAGATCTATTTTAGAGCAAGCTTTCTTAGGGTTCCCCATCTAGTCCTCATGTAGTCAAGCACATTGGATACATTGGGTGTCTGGAGGATCTACGGTTTAAGCTCCCAAAATAACTGGGCAATGATCACATTCTCACATCACTCCCTCAGAGCTTCTCTAAATTTGTTATCAATTTTAATATGAACTACATTGAGAAGTATCTACTATATTTTCATATCCACATTCTCCAAGTGGACAATGACATGAAGTGGGAAAATCTTTCTATCGTTATGGTGAATAAAAAGAACGGGAGGGCGAAGACATTTCAGACCAAAGCTTATTTAAGGCCTACCAAGAAAAGGAATATCAAATTCTAGGCAATAGAACATGCAGTTGTTTGTTTCACATGTGGCAAGAAGGGCCGCTGGATGAAAAACTTCACCCAGCCATGGAAGCAAGGGGAAGCTTCATGTGAGTTTGTTATCGAATGAAATCTATCTATTTCTACCAATTGGGTATTGGATACTACTTGAGGTTCTCACATATGTATCCAAATACAGGAACCTAGTAGATTTATAATGATTGACCGAGGTGAGGTGGATATGCAAATAGCCAATGGAACTAAAATCGTTGTTGTTGCTTTCGTAGACTACCACCTCACATTTCATAATGGGATGGTCTTGTTATTATACGTATGTTATTATGTACCCACTATAACCCAAAAAAAAATTATTTCAGTATCCATATTAGATACTTATGGATTCATCATCATGTTTTGAATTGGATGTTGCTACTTTTAGAAATATTTCATATTTTTGGTAGGGCCGTTATGTGTTAGACTACAGAAAACCATGTAATGGAAATCGATGACAATGTCAATTCACACAACTCATACGACACCCTAATTTTGCATCACCATCTAGGTCATGTCAATGAGAAATGTTTGACTAAATTACATCAAGATGGGTATTTAGATTCTTTCGAACTAGAACCACTTCATGTATTTCATGCGTGACTACAAGGAAAAATGACCAACGCCCCATTTAGTTTGAATGGTGAATGGTCTACAGAGCTTATAGAATTAGTTTACATTGATGAGTGTGGACCATTTCAAATTGAAGCATGGGGTGGGTACTTGAAGTTCATATCTTTTATTGATTATTTTAAAAGATATGGATATATTTACTTAATGAGGTAAAATTTAGATTCTTTTGATCAGTTTGAAGAATACAAAATTGATGTTGAGAACCAGCTTGGCAAGAAGATTAAGAAACTCTGCTCAGACAGAGGAGGAGAATATCATAATAAGGACTTCATTGATTTCTTACAAGAGTTTGGGATTCTATCTCAACTCACTCTTCCTAAAACACCTTAGTGGAATGGTGTAAGTAAAATGAGGAACCACACCCTGTTGGACATGGTGAGATCAATGATGAGTTATGCGAGTCATCCATTATCCTTTTTGGGATATGCATTACAAACACCAGCACAGATACAGAACCAAGTACTAACTAAATAGATAAATGGTATTCCATACAAGTTATGGAGTGGATGCAAATCCATGTTATCAAATATACATGTGTGGGGTAGCAAAGAATTTTTTAAGGCCTCATTAGTTAACAAACATGCACCCCGATGCACAAAGAGTATCTTAATAGGATACCCCAAGGAAACAAGGGGATATTACCTATATAACCCCTCAGGTTAATGGGTTATAGTGGCAAGACACACCATATTCCTTGAGAGGGAGAACATCTCCGAAAGAGATAGTGGGAGAGAGATAGACTTCGATTAAGTTGAGGCTAAAGATACATATGAGTTGGTACAAGAACAAATTCCACAAAGCCCCGTGGAAGAAAAATCTGTTCTAGATACACAAGAACTGCATAGGAGCAAGAGAGAGGTGAGATAACCAGAACGATTTCGTTTTCCTGTCACAGAGGATGGTGACTCATTGTTGGTTGACAATGATGATCCTTTTACCTACAAGGGAGAAGTTCAAGTCACCGAAATTGCAATGTGGCAAGAAGCCATGAATTATGAAATGGATTCCATGTACCAAAACCAAGTCTGGATTTTGGTAGATCCTCTAGTTGATGTAAAGCCTATTGGTAATAAATGGGTATTCAAGATGAAACTGGGCATGGAAGGACAAGTCAGCACCTATAAGGAACGACTGGTTATAAAAGGTTTTAGACAGCATTATTGAATTGACAATGCTGAATCCTTTTCAATGGTTTTAAAAAATGTTGTACCAGTAACGACGATTTCATAATGAATATATATTATAGGAGAGCACATGAAACCATAAGTGGCATATGACGATGTGGGTAATGTGATGTGTGGGTCAAAACAATTGAAAATGAGTGATATGTTCCCTATAGGATGTATTTTCCCCTATGATGATTATTAAGTCATTATTTCAACATCCATGCACATTAAATAGTGGCATATTTATATAAATATTTTTTCGTGTAACAATTTTATAGAGACTACTAAAAACATTTTTTTTTTCAATTATTGATCATGAAATGAAATAAAATCATTTTTAAATGAAATTATATTTTCATATGATTAAATTCTTCATTAAGAACTAAAATTAATGAAAACACATTCAGAACATTTGTTTTTGGTCAATTATATGTTACTCCCCTTCCAATTTAAAATATTTTGAAATTTCATAACCATTTTAATAATGCTGTAATAATATGATTTTATTATTAGTATATATGTATACATATAGTGTTATGAAAAGTATAATTGACAAGGACACATGATGTGATGTCCTAGACTTGTATGTTCTTACCCTATGAGTCCAAATAATCTATGATTTTGAGTGAGATAGAATCACTAGGACATTACCTTGACCCATCCCAATATGAAATTCAACAACTAATTGTTGAAAAAACCAATTATAGGAGATGTTCAATCTCATCATGTTTAGGACCAAAATCGTGTTTATCGAACCACCACACGACAATCTCACCACCACACACATTAGACTTAAGGTGTTAATTGATTTAATAATTGATTTTGTAAAATAACTATAATAATATTATTTAAGATATTTAATAAGAAAATAAGATTTATATACATCTTTCATTACATTATAATTGTTAACTGATAATGATTTATAAAAATAACATTTTTATATAATGAAACACAAATTTAGTTTTTAGGAAACATATATCTTCCATCAAGACACAACTATTGTTCAATTCAATAACTATTTTAAATAGATTATATTCCTATTATATATTATTAATATGTAATATTATTTAAATATCATATATTTTATAATTTTATGAAGTCAACTAAAATTTTTATAATGTAAAAATAATAGTTATTATCCAGAATAGTATTTTATAAGAAATAGTTATTTTTTTATAAATGAGTAAATTTTAATATTGAATGTAATATTTAGACCAGTTAAACAATATTTTTTATATAATAATATTGAAATTATTAAATATTTTATTTTTTATAACTTTCGAAGGTTGTCAATTTTTTTTGCGTAATAATTACATATTGTATAATTATATAGTATGTAACATGAAACCATAAAATACCAAAGAAGATGTAATTAATTTTGTAAAATGTTTCCAAACCCAAAATTTTGTTTTCCCATTAAAAATATTTTTCAATGAAGTTATTTTATTAATTTTATAAACCCATAATGAATCCTCCATAAACTATATTATATTTTCAGGTATAAAAATTTATTCATTATAATCATTACTCACTCCCACATCACCCAATGCATTTTTTTAATGACTTTGGTTTATAATATTATATAATAATGTTAAAATATATTATTTGGAAGAAAAAAATGTGACCCTAATTCATTTTACATGACTATGAAAAAACATTTTAATTATAGACATCATAAAACGGTAATAAAACATGATCTAGAGGATTTGTATCATAGGAAAATTTGGACAATACATCACATATTAAAAATAATATAAAAAATATAATTTAATTCCTTCTTCTATTGATTCTTAATGGACCTAGGATTCTTATTTGTATATGTAATCACCAATGGAAAACATCAAAGAATGGGGTGAGATAAAATCCCAGTAGTAAGATAAATAAGAACATTAATTAATATAATATGATTAATAATAATAATAATCAACATAGCTGAAGAATAGTATCATCACAATAACAATGGTAGAATTAATTTGATAAATCTATCAATTGGGTAAATCTGTAATGATGAAACATCATGTCTTATTAGTCAAATACCTATAATAGTTTTGAAAAATGAAATCATAAAGTTAATACATAAAATATGTGGATTATAATAACATTAAAATTATTAACTAATAAAAAATCTTTTTAACATATATTTCACATTATAACTTGAGATATATCATATTACCAACTGAATTAGAGATTTATATAACGTTGGGCCCATCAATCACATTAAAACACTTACATAATCATGCATTCAACCTAGAAAGAACATCAATCGTGGATATAAAATAGACCATAAAATTGAATGGATATCATTTTGTAAAAAAAAATTCATGAATAATCTTTGTGGTTGCCAAAATAAATATGGGATATCATAAAAATTATAATAATAATCAATATTGAGTGAAGAAAAAACAATCTCCAAATAAATAAAAGTTGAGTTTTTTTAAAAAATAATTCATTAGTAAAATTGTTTTGTTTATCAGATAATCAAATTGAAACCCTATAAATAAACTAAATGAAAATTCAAAAATATTTAGAAGACAATTATGTATCATAAATTGAATATACATACTACAATTGGAATGTAAGTTGTAAAACTAATGGAGTTGGAGTTGGGTTTTGGAAATCCACATAAATTATAAATAAAATCATTATTCATATTAAAATCAGGGATAAAAAAATATATTCATTAATTACAACATATATATCGAATTATAAATTTATATGAATTATTATAATTTTAATGGGACCATTTATGGACTTTTTTATTAGATATAGAGTTAAATTCTATTCTTTGAGATTGCCTGTTATGTTGGTTATCATGACGATTTTACTTGTATATATTTATGGAAGTTGTCATAAAATGAGAATAATCAACCATATTTGAAATTATATATTACTAATGATCATACATATTATTAAATGGTTATATATATCATTTTATTATATTAAATTTCTATAATTCATAAGATGAAATTATAATGATACTCATTTAGATTATATTGGTTATTTTTGAATCATCACAAATTAATTTCAATTAATTGTTTAATATTATGTTTATAGAATAGTTACGGAATATTTAAACGTATTTAGTATAAATTAAAAATATTTTTAAACCATTATAATTGATTTATGTCTTCTATTTATGGTGGTAATGGAGAATGAAATGCATCACCCACGATGGAGGTAAATCAACCCATAACGAAAGATGTTTTAATTGTTTGATTAAAACAAAGAAGAGAAGATGACTAATTACGATCATCCACTAACATAAAAACCTCCGAGTATATATATTATACTATATTTATCATGAATATTTTTTAGGGGATGATACGTGAGGATGATAAATGAACAGAAATTGAAATGAAAATAAAAGAAAATAGAAGAGTATTTTACTAAATGAACTTTATCTCCATGAGATTTTCTATAGGGAAATTTATTTTATGATTATATGAGACCAAAGAATCCTGGAAGGTGGGGGAGGATTTGGAATTGGATTTTTTATACTGTGGACATGATTCGTGTATATAGATGCATGTAGATATAATGCAGTGAAGGATTGTATTTATATGAGTTGAGAGGAATTTTTATTATTAAATTATTTATTTTATTTTTTTCACACTAAAATATCAATGGTGTTGAGATATATCAATAAATATATTAAACATTAATGGGGAGTTTGATATTATGGGCTAACAAAATCCAAACATCTTCCTTCAATTAATAATTATTATTTTCTATAAATTCTGAAATTATCATATTTCTCTATTCATAAAAAATTGACCTATGTTAGAAAAATCCATAAACTTAACAGTAAAAATTTATTATATGATTAATTATAAAATAGAAAAAATTTATAAATTTTTTTTATTGTTATGAAATTTAATTTTTTTAATTAAAACAATAAATTTATTGAAAATTTACTAATTTAATATAACAAAAAAATTACAACACTTTTAAAAATTCATTAAGGACTCATAAAATAATATTATAATCATTAAAAAATACACACATAAATTATAAATATTTTTATTAAAAAGAATTCCTTTCAATCATTATATTATTTAAAAAAGTTATATAAAAATTAATAGGTTTAAAATATAGCACAAAATTAATTTATAAATTTTAAACATTTAATTATTTATTCAATGATATAATTATATCATATAATCATTTATATGATTATGAAAATTAATATACACTATCATAGGTGAGTTTATTATTCTATTGGATTGATTACTATTCCAAATGGTAATTTTATTATTCCTGTGTAAAAGTTATTATTCAATTGGGATAGGTTCTTTAATTTCTGTAAATATACCTTATTTAATTCATAATGAATTGGAATGAGGTTTAAATAGGGATTATTGTGAATTATATGTGTATTATTTCATATGATTTAATTATAATAAGGATCATTACCCTCATAATATTTTGTGGCATTATATTATTCCCCCATTTGAAATTTCTCCATCCAAATATTGATTTAAAAACTAGGTTTAAAACATTTAAGGGTAATTGTCCTTAATTGATTCCTCCATCTACCATATCGCCTCTTCATATATACGATTCCTCTACAATACCAATTCATAGAGTGTTATATTTTTGTGTAGTACATTGTCACTAAAATCCACGATTTTCATTGGCTCCTCTTACTAAGAGAGCTTGTTCTGTAGTTATATAATCTCTAGATTTAGTAAATGTGAGGGGTTTTGTATGTACTTCCACAAGAAATATACATGGAACACATCATTAACTTCAACCATATTTTGTGGAATATCATGCTGATAGTCCACTTCTCATATTTTATCTATAATCTCAAAGGGGCCAATGTACCCTATGGTAAGATTCTATTTCATTATCAAACACATGAATCTCTTCCACGATGATATTCTAAACAAATATCATATCTAACATCAAACTCCAATCCTCGTTGTTTTTTATCATCATATATATTTTTTTGTTATGAGGATTATAGATATTTTGTAGGATGGATTAATCCTTTACTATCATCTCTTACACAATATCAGTAACATGTAGCTTTCATTTGTCAACTTGATCCCAACAAGATGGAGCTATACACTACATTCATATAGAGTATCATATGGGTCCATATGAATGCTCATGTGGGGAAAATTATTGTATGATAACTCAACCAAAGTGATTGTAAGATCTAATAGACCTGCAAATTCCATAGGGTAGGCTCATATAATTTCATCGAGTTTTTGAATAGCCTATTCATATTATCAATCAGTTTTTGGGTGATAGGACACTGTGAAATTCAAATAATTACTCAACTCATTTTTAAGAGTAACACAAATTTAATATTTGAAACTTTGATCTTGATCATATATAATCAAAAGTGGCACCCCATACATCCTCATTATATCCTTTACATATATCTTGGAATGTGGTTCAAGTGATAAATATTCTTGAATTGAGATAATTTTGGATGTCATGGTGAGTCGATCCACTGATACCCATATAGAATTTTTATCATTAGATGTATTTATAATAATAGTGTTGTAGTAAATAGAGACATTATACAATATAATTGTGGGTATAGGAAATGGTAACATAATCCATTTGGACTTTTATCATTCTTCATTACTATTCTGATATATTAAGAACCCTCAAAGATACTCAACAATTATATTAATCTTGATTTCCCTCTATAAGTGTACACAAATATCATAGTACATCATTGTAATTATAGGATGGATAAGTAATGATGATATATGTGCATTATATATGTGCTACTTATTTATCTCAGGTGACGGAAGCATTAAAATTCTTGTTCTAAAATTAATCATAGCACTGCCACCAATGTGGAACTGACACATCATTCATATCTTTATGGTATTCACCATATATTGTAACTCCAGATCATCATTATATGCCCCAATGTTAATTTATTGTATAGATGGTTGGGAAATCATTTGGTATATATAGTATGTATTCTATTTTGTTATGATTTCCAAATATATATGTTGCATATCTACGTAGATGGGTTATTTCCCAATATTAATCATTTATAGAGTAGTGTGTTATTTTCCATTAATATCAATTTTTAAATTACTTTCCTTCCCTTGATGATAGTGAATTTAGAAATCATATTCCACGATAAACTCTAATCATCGCTATTGATGGACTTTGATCTCCTTTTATGATTATATATATAGGGACCATTTGATCAGTATATATGTAACCCTTCTCAAGGGTAGTGGAATCATATTTTCATTGAAAATTAATTTTTGTTGGATCCAAATCATGCACCAGGTAGTTATGTTTATGGATAATCATATTTCTCCAGGAATTGGGTATCTCATTATAATTAATCATGAATGACCATCCCAATTCATTCAATGAAGTATTGCGTAATATCATAAAAAAATTTCCACATTTTTAAATGTTTGAATTTGTGTATTAATCAACCTATTATTTATATCCTTGAATAATTCCACACATTCTTCTATCTATACATAAATTACAAAATTCCTTGTTAACATAGTTTGAATAATAGACTATGATGAGGAAATTTTATCTACAATTTAGTAGTAAAATACTAATCCAATAATAGTGTGGATTTCCATGACACTAGTGGTTCTTCGACATTCAAAAATTGACATTGTTTTTATGGTTCAAATGAAATTCCCTCACATGTGATCATGTTTCAAAATAATTTGACATACTTCAGCCAAAAATAAAACCTACTGAACATGGTATAAAATTTATCCTTCCGTAATTTCATTAACACAGTCCATCTATGTTCATCATGATCTTATATAATATTTTAGTAGATGAGAATACCCAGGATAATATTTACCACAATATTTTGAAGGTAGTGTATAAAGATACTATTCATCAGACATATGAATATGGAAGGGAAATTTAAATGTCCTAAGGGAATCACTAAAAAATCATAGTGCCCATAACCTGTAAAGAAGGAAGTATTCAGAATATAATCCATTATAATATTATGACTGTTATATCAAAAACAATGATAAAACTTTTAAAAGTATTAATCTATTCGTAATGGATCTATGAATTCATCATTCCTTCGAAGAGGATACATGTTCTTTATGGTGATAATATTTAGTTCCCAATAATCAATAGAAATCTGCATTGATCACAAATTATTATTTACCAAGAGTACTAGAGTTCCCATTACCAATTCACTAGGGAAACAGAAACATTTTCCAAATGCTATTGGGCTTATTATTGAAGTACTCAATTTGGATAAAGGCAAATTTATAGAGAAATTATAATATAGGATTATCAATTGTTATGATTTCAATTGAGAAATCTACATCATGGTTTGGGGGATGTTTGGGAAGCTCTTCATGAAATAAATAAACATATTCCCTCATAATTAGAATTTAATCCAAGTTGATACATTACATTGACTAATTCATTTGAGTGAGGTATTATGTTTCATAGGAAATCAATACCAACTCCGTCGATGGATTTTCCAATGGAGTTTCATAATTATCATTTATTTTTTTGAGGATTGTTGGATGGCTTGATGTATGTAATGATATTTCCTATTCCCAAATGTTTATGTGTTATCTATACAATGAGACACAATTCATACTTAGAATAGTAATAAATTCAAATATGGGTTGTATCATGATATTTTCTTAGAGATTCATCCCACATATGCTAATATTAGACAATTCCAATAAATGGGATGAAAAAATAATACCACTAGTTTTTTTACTAATATATCTACATTATGTTATCAGGGATTAGATTCAATAGTACTAGAAAACATTAAAGATATAAATTAATGCATTGAAAATGAAAAAATATGATTTTTATAATAAATATGTGAATAGTAAGTATACCTTGTTTGAATTTTTTTCATTCTCTACATCATTAGTAGTGATGGAATAAGGAATCCATTTCCCCTATGGCTTTGGATGATAATGATTTTGATTACACTCAATGAGTTGAGTTTTAGTGAATTAGCTTTCGTAGTTCCCTTTCCTCCTATAGTATAACCATTTTACCATCAGTGGTTATCTTATATCCTATATTATAATGGAAAACATCATCATGTATTTTTGATATTCATGATATTTATAGACTTCTATAATAGACATATAGAATTTTATCTTCCATTTTAGGTAACTCCCATGATGACCCCTCCCCCATTTTTTATACATGTGTGTTTTATCATTTATTCAACTCTTCTATTTAAATCATCTAGATTTATATTCCATCATTTGATTCTTATCCCTAAAACCATGGGACCATTCTACAAACTCTATATCCACTATGAGAGTTCATCCAAGAAGTTATTCATAATTCAAAAATTATAAAATTGAAGGATCCTTTGGAGGGTGTGGTTTTATAACTGTAAATAATATATACATATTTCTATTATTTTTTATTAAACATAATGAGAAATACATAGAATTCTTTGTGATATTTTATTCCTTTTTCAATACATATATACCTTCATTTTTGAGCTCTCTGAATACTCTCTATATCATTGAATAATGTGTTTGAGGGAAATACTTATAGATAAATATTTTCATAATATATTACCACTCTATCTCTCATAATACATCCATCGACCCAATTCTGTTAATAAATTACAAAACATGATGGGCCTCTCCCTATAAATTTTTAATGACCAATCTCCACTTCACATTCACAAAGTAATGATGAATAGAAAATATCATCTCCATAGAGTAAACCTAATGCTCCATGAATTTTTGTATCATAAAATACACACAATATTAGTGGTCATTATTTCATAAAATAATAGATATCGTGTTTCTTAATCATAGGGTATGTAGTATGATTATCATTTTTAGGTTGTTTTCCATAGCCTGCTATGGATTTGAATTAATGACCATGATATTTTGAACTACACCTCCCATGGAATTGGAGATGTCGTTTGTGAAATCATTTCATTGTCACGTACCTTGGTTTTGTCCTATTTTCCCCTAAACCCCTCTATTTTTAAATATGAAAAATTCTTGAACATAACATATCTACTAAAATAAAAAATTAATGATTTATTATATTGTGAAATAAACTCTAAGGGGATATATTATGGTATCTGTATTTTTAGAAATTATCGAGAAAATAGATTCATGACTTCTAATATATACACGGTCAACTTCTAATGGTTTTACCAAATGTTCTCTTATGAAAACTCAAAATTTAAGAAAACTATGTTTTCATAACATATATAGAGACACAACATTTTCAAACATGAATATTAACTCATTTTAAATGAAATAAAAATAATAGTGTTATGAAACATAGAAAAAATGGTTTTGTATATTGGGATAATTAGGACCATAAGTAAATAATTCAAAATAGAGAATAATCACTAATTTAATTTGTTATTAGATAACACTATAGTGGGTCTCATGTACTTCTTAGAAATAATAATCTTTTTATGATATACATCAAAGAAATATTTGTTCTAAAATCCATGTACGAGGATAAATGAGAAAATGAATTAATATAATATGGTTAGAAATAATATTCATCATCATAACATAATAATTTTATTATAATCATAATAATGGTAGTAAGAGTTTTTTAATTTCCTGTATTTTGGAAATGTATAAAAATAAAACATCATGTCAATGTGGTCGAATAAAACACATTGTTGTGATCAAAGGTAACATCATGATCATATATAAGATATGTCTATAATCATAACATAATCATTATTAAAAAATATAAAATCATGTTCAAACATATTTAACATTATCTCATGAGATATAGTACATAACCAAATGCATTGGAGTGCTATATAATTCTGGGTGCATATATCACATCATAACATTTACATAATCCTTCTTGCAACATAGAATGTCCATAAATCATAAACATAAGGTAACCAATGAAAACAAATAAGGTTCATTTCATAAATTATACAGTTAGGAATAATCATTGGTGATCCCAAAATAAAATGTAAAATTTATACATTGTATATGAATAATCAATCTTTAGAGAAGAATAAACAATCTATGGAGATGTCAAAGAAGGTTTTATATTAAAATGGATAATTATATTGTTAAAAACATTCATAATGTCAAGAAAATGAATTTATTTCCTAAAAAATAAAATAATGAAATAGAATTTATGAAAAATTAAAGGAATTATGATACATAGTTTTGTGTGAAAGAGAGAAAACCCAATGTAGTTGATTTGGGTTTGATAAATCTTATTACATTATGCATCCAAAATTTATTTACATTAATATCCTTTATAATAATATTAGATTCACTAAATACTCAAAAAATTAAAATTTTTATAATAAATTTTTTGAATTTTTTTTATTTTTATTTATTGACTTTTTTATGATATAGTGTTAAATAACATTGTTTGGAACTGTTTTTTTCTTGAATTTATTGATTTTTCATTTGTATATGGATATTGATGTTCATGTAAAATGAGAATAATTAAAAATAATTGAAATTACATGTTATTATTAAACATAAAAAATTATATATATGTGGTATGATTATTATTCCATAGATAAACCATTGGAAATAAGCCTCAGCCTAGTAAATGAGGTCTCTCTACGTTCATTCACGAGTCCCATATTTGAAACCAAGAAGTGGAATAATTATCGTTTAATATTGTAGGTATTGCAGTAGTTCTTTAGAAGGATTGTGCGGGTACTTTAGTAGTTACTGTATCAAGAACTTTTCGGTACTATAGCTGCAGGAACAATTCACCTGGGGCCACTAGTTTGAGATTTTGGTACTTAAGGGCTTCGGGACACCCAGGCCTTCAAGTCATTAAGGCTTTTGGGCCACCATTATGGCCTTCATGAAACCTTATATCCTTCGGGACACCTCAAGGCCATTGGGATACATGATTTGTGCAGTTCCCCAGACATAATCTATAAAAAAAAGACCATCCCCAGATGAGGATTCAGAGCATGTGCACTCAAACGATAAAAAACAATGGAATTTGAATAATGAGAGGGTTTGTATATGCCATCGGGGCCTACCTATAGTTGCACGTGATGGTTATCCAGACATCCATGTAAAGTTGGATATATTTCATCACAATTCATATGCTTGGGATGGAAATTCTTTGTAGTTATAGTCTGGTTGATTTATCTAAGACCTTCGGGTATTATAATATATCTTAAGCCAATGGGCCATGAAATCTCTAAGACTACATGACTTTTAAAGGTTCCCCATCATCCCTTGAATGGGGGGTCATAGAAAATCATTTAAAATGAAGGCCTTCTGTCCATTTGGGTAGATAGAACATTAATGGGAAACACTTAAAATATTTTAGTTTTTTTTGAATCATCACCAATTAGTTTCATTATATTATTTAATATTCTGTTTATATTCTAGTTATAGAACATAAAAATTTTATAAAAAAATAATTTAGAAATAATTATAAAGAATTATAATATATATCTATTCATCCATGAGTTCAGTAATAGAAAATTAAAATGAAACATCCACAACGTTCGTAAATTGAGACATCATGGATGATGTAATCATTTTTAGAATAAAAGGAATTGGAGAAGGGGTTTGATAATGAAAATAAATTAATATATTATAATTATTGTTTATATAAAATACTATAGTTATCATGTGATTTCAGATTATTAGATATGAGTAGAGGATAATAATAGAAAATAAATTGTAGTGGAAAAAAATAAATTAGATGACAATTTAACCTCTTCTATATATTCTCCATGAGATCCACCTAATGGAAAAACGGTTTAGCCATTTTATGAGACCAAAATGATCCTAGATGTATGGAGGGTGGTCATGGGATTTAAATTGGAAAAAATTAAATGATTCAAGGCTATGGGTATGTGAGTTGAAGAAGTTGAGATGGTTGAAATTTATTGTGGTAGAGGGGTGTTTTTTGATTATTATATTCAGTATTTTGTTATATCGACTCCAGACTATCAATATTATTGAAAATTTTAAATAAATATAAAATATAATGAAGCTGAGTTCGATATTGTGGTCATGAATTATACATACATCATCCAGGACTCAATAATTCATGTTTTTGTTAAATAACATAAGATATCATATTTCATTATTTCCCAAAAAGTCTACAATTTTTTTTTAAAATCAACTTATCCATTTTTCGATACATGTAACAAAAATAGTGAACTATGTTTAATGAAAACAATTTTCAATATATATTAAATATAATTTTTAATTATGATAATCTTTTATTAGAAACATAGCGATTCAAAATCAATAATTGATTTAATGACACATTGGAAAATTAATTATTTCCTCATTTTCATAAGAAAACAAAATATTAATTTAGGAATCTAATTTATGAAAATTATTGTTTTTAAATAAATAATATATTTACCAAATTTAAAATTAACATTTTTGTTTTATAAATTTTCGAAAAATTAACTTGATAATCATAAGACGTTTAAAAATATAGAAAATGATATAATTATATCACATTTTCATTTATAAAATTTTTAAATGTTATTTTTACATTCTTATGTGAGGATATTATTCTATTGGGTAGATTACAAAACATACATGTTACTATTACAATGTTGTTGTTATTGTTCCATCAGTATATGTTTTTTAATTACTATAAATATAACTCATTTCATAATTCATTTATGGGAATGATGTTTTTATTTGGAGAGATATTATTTGTATGTGTATTGTGCCATATAACATAATTATATAATGGTAAATTCCACTAATTATTATTGTTTCACTACCGAAACAATAGGAAAACCCCAGGGAATGGATTGTGTATTAGATTAATTTAACATATAGTTTCTAAAATCTAAGATTTCAATATAATAATAAAATATCGACTATTGGGATATATAAACCAACCACCCATTACAATACACATAAAGCCCATTGATATTAAATTTACACAACCCTTACCTCTCTGAGACCCTCTGAATATTCCACTGATCACATAAGATGCCTACAATAAGCTTTTAAAAGAACTATCTCAGGGTATGGGATCCCCTATTTCTACTCATTATTCGAAAACCTTCATTATATTTTTTATTTTTATTTCTCATTTGTTCTTGTTCTGATATTTTATTACACATAAAAATAAATATTTTTAAGATTTCAATGAATTAGGTTTCTTCATAAAATCTATTTAAAAGATTAAATATATACTTATGTACACAGGTTTTGCTAAAAAAAGTATAGTATAATTATTTATTCTAAACAATTGTTTAGTAAATACACATCCCCATTTCCACCCAATGTTATTATCTAGGATGCTAAATGAATTTATTTATTTTTAACATTTAGTTATGTTACGAATAATCTCAAGTCAATGGGATTAAAAGTGGTGAAATAAATTCAAATGGTGTATGATCTATGTGGTACACTTATGAGTGTAGATGAAATGAATGAAATTTTTGGGAACGAATTATATATACCTCAAATGGATTGGGGAATGTTTTTATCTCATGAGATACCTTATATGGTGAATGGTAGGTTATCCTAAGAATAATAATTTATGATTTATTTGTATTTATACCTGAAATATTCCTCTAATGTAATTTTTAAGGTTGTTGAACATTCCCATGTAGCCTCTATGTTATTATCATATATTATTCTTTGATGATAATTATATGATTATCACCAGTCTTATGTTACCATGATGTTCCAATTTACACATATATAATACTGTTATATTTTTTCATTGATTATACCCTTAATAAGATTTATAGATCATCCCTTCCCAATATACATCCATAGTTTCTCTATTGCATATTTATAAGGTCACAAGAATTTTAGGAGTATTATAAAAGTGTTTTTAATAATTTAATTTTATTTCTATAGCAAATTTTTATGATATGTACAGAATTACCTAAATAAAAAATACAATGTAATCATCTATGATTCCATTGCGTGTTTCTTGGATTAATAAACCATCAACTTATGTGTGTTTAATATATGGGTGGTTCTGGCTAGTATGTGAATAATGTCCATTTGTTTTTGGATTTAGGATTAGAAAATATGGGTTAACCAATTAATTATAACACTAAAAATTGAAAAAATCAATTCGTTTTTATGAATAAAAAATTATGTTTTTTCAATGAGAATACAACTTTGACAATATACTATAGCTGGATGTTTCCGTTGAAAAACCATACCTAGTGATAGAACATCCATAAAGGGTGAATTTATATGGAATCATTCATCACCTAATACATGACAAAGAGGAATTTTTAATCTCATGGTTTGAAATTTAGTGAGGTTATGATTTAGTAAACTCTCAAGATCATTATGAACCATTATTAAGTGTAATGACATTTGTAGAAATATTTATTTTTTGAAATATTCATGAACCCCTCCCATTAATGATTCCCCTCCTCGTATAGAAAATGAGAAAGAGATAAAATTAATGTCGAGTCCCTCCTCTATTAGGACCTAGGTTTGTGACCAACATCAATGGTATACAAATATCACACAATGGGAGGAATAATCCTTATTATTAGTACAATGATTAGAAGATAATAGGTATCAACCAAAAAACACAAAGACACGTATATAACGATAAAAAAATTCATCCCACATGCATGTTTTAAAAAAATATAAATGTTACAAAACAAGTTTCCCCAATGAAAATACCGAAAAAACATAGTGGAGAAGCGACAAAATAATCATCCAAAATTTTGATCTAGTAATTACAAACATGGTCCCCATAGTCCTCTTGGTAACCTGAATATATTTTTATATATGTAGTTTGATCATACACGTACAAATTAGTAGGGAAAACCCATGTCTCTCATGCACATGTGGAGAAGATAACTGATTTCCCCATGAGAACATTAGAAACAAAATGAACCTAAAAATGAAAACTAGCACCCCAACCTCACCAAAGGAATTATCACCATATAATGGAAGGCAATTAAAGTAATATAGTGTTGAAATTTATGATAGGGAACCCCACACAACATTCCCAGTAATTAGCTATTCTAACACCCTAAATGTAAATGTCTCGGGGCTCCCACATCTTCCAAAAGAACCATGTCACAATGCACAATCACACACCTAAGAAACATACCACATTACATCCCACCTATGCACACCTCATTCCCACAACAACATCTCATCCTGCCTAAAGACACCTGTTCCCCAAACCACACCACAACCCAATGACACTAGATAACCACAACACATCACATCTGAAAGGCTTAAGGGAAGCACAACTCACTCAGATAATGCTAGTCCTCACAAACCACAACATGCATAATGATTCATGGGATATCACTACTTGGAGGAGGGAGTTGGGAATCGTGGTTGGTAACCCATCCATCCTCAAAAAATGATTTTTTTCGAAAGACACCATGACCGACACCAATATGGGTGTTTGGAACGTAGTGCTCAACAAGGGTGGGGTGTGTATATAATCACAAGAATGTACAATTATATATATAGGTATCAAACACTCATCTCGAACTATGGGTTCTCATGAAAACAACTACACTATAACACTGTAAACTTTTCTTCTTCATTTAAAATAACATATTAGGAAAAACATTAGTCAGCTCAAATTTGATAAAATAAAGCCAATTAACACTCATTAATTTTGACATCACAATTAATTTTCAAATTATTCCATCCCAACATGCTAAAATAACAACCAAAACAAAAAATAGACCTCACAAACAAGAAATATAGAAGAATTAATCTATGATAAAACAACTCACCTAACACTTCCTCCAAACTTATCACCCAATACAACCACATCCATTATCATTAATCAATTTAATCTTACCCAGCCTAATGAAAAAAGCCCAAACTCAAAACACCACCAACCAACTTATTGTGTCATGAGAATATTCGGTACCACCAATTTATATCAACATAATGAAAAACAAAAAGAACCAATTTGAAACCCATTACACAACACCTCTCACCCAGTAAACTAATCATAGTAGTATACAAATCGTCTTCCCCATTGATCAACTAATTCATATCCATTCCACAATCAATCAATCTATCAACCGGAGATTCCATAACACCCTCAAACCATCCTCCCACACCATTATGCTCTAAAAAACAACACCACACAACCCATTAAAATATCAAGATATAGAATATCTACACAACAAAAACCACACAAAATATAGAAAAGTTTATTCAAATTTAACATAATCATTATTTATTTTCGCAATGATAAATCAGGGTTTATTACAAAACATGTATGATCCTACGACATCCATTTATTTAAAATGATTTACATAGTTAATAAATATCACATGTATATGGCCATTTAATAGGATATCAATTAAAATAACCACCAACCGAGACCACCAACAACCAATATTTTCAAAAGTCATATTGCTAATACAATTGAAAACATGTATCAAAGAAAATAGATAAAACAAAACCATCATCATCATATTCACAGACAAAAATTTATATTCATTTTTTATTCTATAATATTTTCATGGAGAAATAATTACACCCACTCCACATGATACACAATAAATGAAAATAAAGGGATCCATACATCTAACAATAGACGATCAAAAACTCTGCCTTGTGAAAAAATATGGGGTGAAGAGCAGTAGGAATGAATGGAAAACTAGATCTGAATGCCACAACACAAAACATGACTCCAAAAGTTATAATGTATCTAAGCATAGAAATAGAAAAAAAATTCAATTAAGAGTGTCTATTATATTTACCAAATTCCAGCTCCTATATCAATGGAATGGAGGAAATTTCAATGTATGTAAAAATTCATGTCCGGGATAAGACCGCATGTCTTGTCCATTTCGAAGACTTGGGGGATTTGCATATTAAATTTATAATTAATATTCAATCAAACTACTTTAGAATACATAATAAATGTTTTGAACTCAATTTACATCAAATAAAATATAAGAGGGGTGAAACTAAAAAAAACTGGGAAAAGTTGGAAATGACTCATCGTTGGGTGTGTCACCGTTGCATGTCAAGAGAGTGACTCACTTAAACAACTCACTAACAACACCTACCAATGCCACTCAGTTACATAGAGACTCCGACATGGCCTACTAAAAGAATTTCACCGACGCATCCTACCAATAGTGAGTCACTGACGTAACCCACTGAATGCGAGTCACCGACGCAACCAACCATATGAGTGTCACCAATGAAACCCACCAACAACGATCCATCGACATTACCTAATTATGTGACCTAACAATAGAGAGTCAATGAAAAATCTCCCCAATATCAAGTCACTGACGTGACCTATCGACACAACCAACCAATTCTACCTACTGTTTAAAAAAATATTTTCATAAATCTATTGAAATGAGTCACCCTGAATCCCCACAACACCTCATAGACTTTATTTTCAAAATAGAATGAACCTAAGGGGTCAATTCCATTACAACAGATACCTATAAAACTATTGTGACACTCAATAATTCAAAACCAACCCCTAGACAAAAGAGTGGTCTGAAAATACACCTTGTGAGATACCTCTCGTGGATCTTGCTACACTTGAAACAGCACTACCATCATCAATGTTCAATGATAAACCACCCTATGTTGTTCGACATTTAGTGTAAAAAATCAACATCCATGGACACCTCCTATGACATATGCTTCCCAAATTGACTAGAAGGCGCATCATACGTGTAGAAAAATGACACGGTCTAGACACATGAATAAGGGAATCACGTCCTCCATGTTGAGATAATATCTGCTATGGGCGATACTGACTATCCCGAATGGGTTTAATCACATCACATTTAATGTGTATTTATTCAGAATCAGGTCCTCCTCTCCTCATGGTTTGGACATTACCACACATCACAGAATAAGGGAAGAACACATTTTATAGAAAACGATGTTCAATAATTACATAAAAAGTACACAAGAAAAAATAAACAACTATGGGTACTGGGAATGCATATACACCTATTTATCCCATGTAAAATAATCCATTCCACTATGCATCCATAAGACACAATCCGAAGGAATGGTCTTTCTATGCAATACCTTCTTCAGATGAGCATGGCTCTCCACTGGCTGCTCTACGAATGTTGTGTCATCCTTGATATCCAACTCTCCCAAATCAATAACATGTGATTCATCGTGAGGATAACTTCAATTCTGGGAGACATGATGGTTTCATGGATCCACTATAACTATGATGTAAATTCTAACTAGAATTCCAAATCTCTAACTTTCCCAAATTCCTCAAAGGGATCTATGAACCTTAGAGAATTATTTCTCACTATAAGAAACATTCACTTCCAAAATCGAGGGGAAACCGTTATGAACACAAGGTCCACATCCTCATACTCCAGCCCCCCCCCCCTCAAATGATAATTATATGATTTTATCTGGTAATGTCCTCCATTTATACACTCTTCTATAATCATCCCATTCTTGGTTATACTATTCACCACGTTTGGAACAAGAATAGATACCTCCCCAACGTCTATCTTGACCAATGGGGAATGACATAGTCTCCCACACAAGGCTTCAAACAGATCCATACAAATGATATTTTGTTATGTATTATAGTATGAAAAATCTACCAAGGGTAGGTGTCATACCCAAGATCCACTAATGTCCAAGATGCATTCCCATAACATTTCCTTCAATGTATTGATTTTTTTATCTGTCTTCTCATCTTTTTGAGGGAGGAATCTAGCGATGAGGGGAAAATGAGTGACAAAATGATGTGGCGATACCCTCCAGAATTGTGAGGAAAAACATGTATCATGATCTAAGACGATGTATCTCATAACTCCATGAAACCACACTACCTCATCTTTGCTCCTCTCTACTAAGGAATCAACCATGGTCAAGTCCTTTTATGCTAATATATGTTCCTATTTCATCAAGAAATAAACCAAAACCCAATGTAGCACAAATTAATCCACGATCCCTAGGTAATCATGTATCTTCATACATTGATAATTCATCCCACTTCCACTTGGGGTAATCTTAGGGATGCAACTAACCACCGGGAACATGGATCACATCCCTGACCTCCTAGCACACTATACACTTCGTCACAAACATTGAAACTGCCCGCTTTATTCTAGGATGCCAATATTAAAACCTCATGCCATAGTAAATCATTGAAACTCCTTGGTACACCGCTAAAGGTGAGATGTAAAAATCATAGATATCCCTCTCAGACATTTCCAGTGGAACAAACACCTCCCCATGAAATAACAGCCGATTCTTAACATCCTATGACCATCCATCCATAGATTCACCAGGGTCAACATGATCTCACAAAACCTCTACCTCCGAGTCTCCCTAATGGACTCCACCACTTCCAATGTCAGAGTAGACTATGTCATCATTTGACACAGAAAACCTCTTCTGCCATCCATTCATTTATCTATGTGTGAGGTGGCCAACTCCTCTATCCACTTCGAAGCATATGAAGATTCTTGAGTAACCTCCTTATATCATTTCCTACTCGAAGAATCCACCCCAAAATACCCCTTCCCAATGGTGTATGAGATCGAGAAACCTTAATCATGAAGAAACTCCATCAACCACCGTTATCGCATGTTCAGATCTCACATGTAAAAGATATACATCATGAACTTGTAATCTATGAAAACCACACAGTTCTTCACAATGAGGCAATGTTACCTCAACTTCAGCGTGAACATTACCTCTACTACCTCCACTACATTGGTGGCATTGTTAAATTTTTGGATGTGTAACTACCTAGACCCATAATAGAGCACTTCATTTTGTTGAATCAACTTGAATCCAAAACTGAAATGGTAAGCATCACAAATACATAAAACATATCCCCTCCTCTGGATACTAGATAACTGGGGAACTAACTAAATTTACCTTTAGGTATTTAAATTCTAGCTGACACTACCCACTCAACACAAAGGCCTAGTCATTTCTAGTTAGAACCATTAGTGGAGTTACAACTCAAGAGAAATGATGCAGAAATTACTGATAATATCCCACAAGACAAAGAAAATATTGAACCTATTCCACATTCATGGGTGATTCACATGAAAAAAGTCCTTCTAACATCAACATTTCCACTAATAAACAATGATGTGACACCACATGTCCACGTAAATGAACCACATGTATCTAGAACATAAACTTTGAAAACCATACTTAGAGGTGGTTGTATCGAAGTAGCTCTAGGGCATTCCTGATATTCTTGGTATGGTCCTCCTCTGAATTAATTTACACTGGATATTATCAATGATTATGTAGATGAACTAGTATATGAACCTAAAAATTACAGAGTTCTTGAACCCCACAAACTCGGCTGGTATGTTTGTAACACCGAATGTCATAACTATGAAATCAATGTTCCCATTCCTAGACCTGAACGTAGTCTTTGGGATGTCACTCTCCTTCACCCCCAACTAGTGATACCCAGACTGCATTTTGATGTTATAAAACCAACTACATGTCCTCAGCTTTTCAAATAGATCATCTATCCTTAAGAGAGGGTAATTTTTCGTGACATTCATCTGATTAATCCTTCATTAGTCTATGCATATCCTTTATCCACCACATGTCTTCTTTGAGAATAATACCAGAGAACCCCATGGAGACACACCAGGATATATAAGGACCTTCTTGATCAGTCATTCAATATAAATCATCGTCTATCACAACACAGAATGTGTCATCCTATAAGGATCCATTGAAATAGTAGAAGCTCCGGGCTGCAAGTCCAAACCTGAACTCAACATCAAGTCAATGGTGTAGAGTCGCCACCTCATCAGGGAAGACATTGAAGAATTACCTAATAGCACAAGGAACCTACTTCATCTCGGAAAACAATAATTCCACTGAAGCCACATTTAACAAGGAAATAAGGGTCCTTATATGGTGACTTCCCAACTGAAAACTCCTCTCACTACTAAACACAACATGATTGCCACCCATGTTTGAAACCATGAATCTCATATTGAATCAATCGATAAACGCATGAATTGAGTAAAAATGGAATATTCCGAGGATGAAATCATACAGTTTCATCTCGAATAAGAAAAAATCTGTGTGGGACTGATGCAACCCCATCAACAACCTACATCCCCCAAAGCCATCAAACAAGATGGTTTGAAATCCAATCAGATTATTAAATAGCATGAATACGGGAATCCTCTACAAATCTAGTCCCATATCATGGTTTTGATTGGATGTATCAATGTATTGTGAACCACATCGATCAAACAATGAAAAATAATGTGAACTAAACAAACAGATCAAACCTTGAATGACCTCTGGAGTTGCAGAAACTCCTACCTCTGTGGCATGAAACTAAATGCAAATAGCTCTAATGTACCTATCATGAATACATCCTCATCATCCATATATAGGGAGAGTTACCAAAGTAATACCCTTAGGTTTGTGTCTACCTACTATGTCTCCCCTCGATGGAGTAGGATACTATTGTCCCTGCTACTGAAACAACCTAGGCGACAACTACTACTGAGGCAGGAGGTAAACCGACATATCTCCACTATACAGAGCTCCAAAGACCATATTTCACTAACTTGGATTGTGAACATGAACTCCAAATACAAAACACATATACCCAATGACTGTAAGATGCACATGTAGACCAGAAGGTTGAAACAAAAACTGGCGTGGTTGACACTCTAATGGACGAACCCTCAAAGGACCTAGTTTCTAAGACCTTGCACTAGTATACATACAATTTCATGAACCCTTATAGATCCCCTATCATGGTAGAGATCCTCAAGAGATCATTCTCTGAACAACCTTGACCTTATTTGGGACCTATAGGTATATTAGCAAGGTGAAGGGAGTAACTTCATACTGGGGAGAAGGACGTAGTGCCTCCTCTAAGGGTCTCACCACAAACTGTTCATATTGAAATAGTTCCGGAGAGATGTAAAATAGAACTGTGATATTGATCCCCTACACATGTTCCAAAATACTCCCCTATTGTAAGGATTGTATCTCCTATTACTTATCATACATTTTGGAAGATGAAGGTAATTCTGCCTAAATCTCCTTCTCCAAATCGACCCACGTAACATAATCCTTCATTCTCCCCCTAAGTACAACCTCCAACACTGACATGAAGCTCCCCCATATCACTATCAACCAATGGAACCGATTACTATATTGGAGCCCATATAAGGCTAATGACAATCTCATGTTCCTCGTAAAAAATATCCCTCTCTTTTTTTTAGTCACTACCTACATACATTCCAAACATATACCAATGGACAGTACATAATATTCTATACCACGGGTTGTCACCCCTCTTTGGATCAACCCTCTGCTGATTAGCTAGATCATCCTATTGAGCCTCCATTGCATGATCCAATGTGGATAAAACTGGGTTCCATAGCTTATAGGTAAACAAGGAACTCCACAGCCCGAGTAGTATGGAATTTTTGTTAAAGATATATTTTAGCCTTTTAATTTATTTAGAATTACTGAAACACCAAATTAAAAAAATATTAGAAACCATAATGATGCATGAAACAATCATAGGGTATCTAACCTATAGATCATTTAGACTCTATTAGACATTAGGTAAGATCCGAATCCATGCATCATACCATGGGTTGTACTAAAAACCTTTTTTTAAGTTGGCCTTCCCTGGATTATGTCATGCACCGAGGTCACCTAACACTATTTCCATACCAAACCATGTAATCCTCACTATAACTAACACTAATCACCTTCCATTATCTCAACCATCAGACCTGATACAATTATTTCATGATACCCTCCCTCCAAAGATGTACCACTTGAGCTGGTAGTGGTTAAAGAGAGACAAGGCCCCCATTGAGTCCCACATCTATTATGCCTTGTGGAGGAATCTGACAGCAAGTGTAAAAAAATATCTCAAAATCATAGGAATTACCCTTTTCATAGTAATTCATATCTACAGATAAGATTTATCAAGATAAAACAAACTCCAATTCATATATTTAAATGATATTCATAATAATCCATCATGAATGATTAAAAAAATATAATTGTTACAAAACAATTGACTATAATGTAAATAAAAAAATATAGGAAAAGTAATGACACAACAACTATCCCAAATTACAATATAGTAATGACTAGAATGGTCACCGTAGTCATCCATGAAATCTGAAAATGGTTTTCTATAAGTAGGGTGAGGATACAAGTACACTAGGTAGGGAAAGCCAGTGTCTCTTGTAAACATGTGCAGAACATACAAATGCCCCCTTTAGAAATCGCTGAAACCAAAATCACCAATAAGGTATACTAGATACCCGAACCTAAAAAAGGAATAATCACCATATGACTCATGTATAGAGATTTAATATAGTAAGCACATAAATTATAGAATACCCCACACCACATTCCCATTTATTATAGGCTCCCACCCCCTCACAGAAAACACCCTACAACTCCCAACTATAATAATATAAAGACATAAAAACCATTATGTACACACATGGACCTCACAACTATATCTCCTCCCACCCTCTGAAACATAGTACACAAAAAAGATCACACCACGAAGACACATGGGAACAACAAAACATGTTATCTCGAAGAAACCACAAAATAAAAACTCACCCACAAACACCTAGGAATCACATACAAGAACCCTACAAAATATTCTCGGTCTATCACCACCTAGAATATGCTTCCGGGAAGAGAGAGTGTCTAGCCATCCATCCTCTCACAAGGATGATTGGTAAATACACCCTCCCTTGTAACAATAGTGGTGTTCCACACATCATTATCTACTAGATTTGGGTGTGTATATGATAATAATATAGTACAAGAATGTATTTAAATATATACCAAACAATTTTCCCATACAATGTTTTCTCAAGAAAAAAACACCCCTTAGCACGACAACCTCTTCTTGTATATCAAAATTAACATATCAGGATAAATGATGATCATTTATGATGTTCATAAAAGAAATGCACAAAACAACCAATCATTTTGAAATCATTACGAATTTACTAGTTATTCCATCCCAAACAATGAAACTAACCTCCACATCACATAACTAGCCTCGAAATAATGGATATAAATGAATAATATGATAATAAAACACCCTGCTTCACAATTACTCTGATCCTAGAACCCGAGAAAACCACTACCATTGTCATTATTCATTTTAATGCCCCCCAATTGAATGAACCCCCCCCCCCCAAATCATAATATAACCCTACAAACTATAATGTAAAATCCATATTTGTTATCCCCACTACAAATCTACATAATTCCTAGCAAAAACAAAAACAAAACAATACCTAGTTGCAATTCCACTGCACAACACCATTCACCAAGTAACATAATCATATCACAACCTTAACTTGTAGACCCATTGCTCAACCACCTCCTATCGATTCCACAATCAATCAACCTATCAACATGATATTCCATTACACCCTCAAAACATCCACACCAAACCCTTTTCTCACAGTAGTAGCACCACACAGCAAGTACAAAACACAAGATAGAAAATATACACACACAACACACATCCACACCAAACATGTAATGGTGTATTCATATTAAATGCACTCATTATTTATATTCACATTGAAATTCCTTGGATTATCATAAAAAATGTTTTTAACATAGGGAATCTATTTATTTTACATGTTTAACATGTATAATAAATTTCACATTACTACAATAATTTAATTAGAGA
The DNA here is from genome assembly GCA_963277665.1 of Viscum album. NCBI lineage: Eukaryota > Viridiplantae > Streptophyta > Magnoliopsida > Santalales > Viscaceae > Viscum > Viscum album. Next base: position 1,001,861,491 of record OY728121.1, on the reverse strand, counting down.
TAGATAATAAGATGTGAAAACAAAGTCCACTAACAACCAATATCTTCATAAGGCATAAAGCCAATAAAATTCGGAACATGGATAAAAAATAATAGATCAAAAAAGTGATCATCATCCTCATGTTCCCCTAAATTTATTTATAATTTTTTTTTATTCTATCATATTCACAATGAGAAATCACTAAACCCACCCCACATGATACAAAATAATATAGAGACAATGGGATCCCTACCTGGAATAATAGACGATCATCAACTCCTCTTTGCTCCAAAAACAGGTGTGCAGAAGCAGTAGTAATAAATTAAAAAATGGATATGAAGGCCACAACACAACACACGATTCCACATGGGAGAATGTCAATGGGCGTACCACGTGAAAATAGAAGGGGTAAAGGAAGATAGGATCTCAACAGTATAAAATTCTAGATCCCATATCAATGGAAGGGAGATGATCTCAACATACATAATAGTTAGGTTATGGCCTAGAATACATTTCATGGGTATTTCAAAGTCTCATGAGAATTATTATAATAAATATTGAATTAATATCCTTTGAAACTACTTTAGAAATTTGGAAACCAGGATTTAAACTCAATTTACATCAAATAAAATGTAAGAGGGGAGAAACTAGAAAAAGTGGGAAAAGAAATATTTGGATAATTTTTGGGTGTGTCACTGATGTGAGTGATCAATATGACTAACCATGGCCACATAACAACACCACTCTCTCACACCACCTACCAACTCCACTAACCAAAACCACCTACCAAATCCACTCACTGATGGCGAACCAACCGTGCAGAATACAAATAGAAAGTTACTGATAACACCCATAGACAGTGACTCACTAACATTACCCAATGAAATCAAGTCAATAATGAGACCAACAAGTAGTGAGGCATTGATGTGAGCCACCAACAATGAGCCACCAGTGCGACCTATCGACGCAACCTTCTACCGCCACCTATCGACAACACCTACCATTAGAAAAAATATATTACTGGATAAATCATTAAATGAGTCACTGTAACTCCCCAGAACACCTCAAACAGAAAATTTTACAATGGAGAGGATGACAGGGGTCCATTACATAAAATAATGAGATCAGCAAAAACATAGATTAAACATTGAAAATCATAAGTTAAGGGATATATATCCTTAATGAGTTATGTCATTAGCTTTCCTAGTATCCTATTAATTTCAATACTAGATATAAAATATTCATCACTAATTTTCTATTTATTAATGTTTTATTATTGATATATAGAAATCTAATTCATAAAATATTTTGATGAAAATGTGTTCAAAACCCAATTATGATTCCCAACTTGATTACTGTAGGATTGAGAAATTTCATGGTTGTAGATTCTAAAGTATCTCAATTTTTATGAGAAACGTGAATGAGGGGGATAACCAACATCCCTTATACAAGATAATGTTGAAATTGTGACCATTATTCACGAAATCCCTAATTTATTTGGGAATATTTTGTTCCAATGAATCATAGAATATTAGATCATATCCATTCAGAAGATATAATTAATTTTTAACTACATTTAGAAATAGTATATCATGATGGTTTTTTATCTTATAGAGGGAGAAGAATGTCAATGGTGGGTTTATATTAAAAATATAATTCCTTTGTAAGGTATCAATGTTATTTAAAAGAATGTGTTTTGGTAAAAAAAATTAGATGAATATTTTCTTAATACTCTCTTACTAGAAATGGAGAGAGATTTTTTCCCAAAAGAAAAAGGATGAGGATTACATTATATTAGTTGAGGAAAAACTAAAACTAAATTTAATATATTCCTTCGGATTTTACAATTATAAATTAATTAATGTTATATACTTATTTTTTGGGATAATTTCTTGTAAAATTAAAATATTTGGTTTTTGGGTATATTGAAATCTTTGAGGAAATTGTCTGATGTGCCCTTAAAGTCAAAATAGTGATCCAAAATTCAAATTTGTATCACATGTTCGGATATAAGAATCATATAATGGAATTTAATTCTAGGAAAATTATATAGTAATCACATAGGGTAATTAAATTCCAATATAAAACTTTTCAAATGCATGGGAATAAGATTTATAGAAATTTCATGAATGGGATAAGAAAATAATTTAACTACCAGAATGTTTGGAACCATGATGAATAGAATTTATGGGTGAAATAAACAAATGTGAAGGAATAAATAATTTATCTTTTCAACCCCAACCTATGATTTAATGTTTCAACAACAATAAATAAGGACACTATGGGAATCAATGCACATGGACAAGGGTTTTTGGATAAAATTGATGGTAGTATCCTCTATGGCCTAGTGATCAATGGAGTTCAAATTACATCACAATTATTTAATCTAGATCCCATTAATAATGTAGTGATGTTAATTATAGTTATACATTAATGGATAGAAAAAATACTACTTGATTCTAGTTCTATACATTCCATTACATCACACATGTTTTGTATAACTAATAAAACTACCCCATAAAATATTGAAGAAGAGTTGTTGTTGAAAATAGAAAATGGGGAAATTATTGCATACCATGTGCATAACTAATACCCTATCAAAATTTTCAATGATAGTTACACATAAACCATCAGATACTACATTATCATAATTTAATGTTATTTTGGGCATGTGTACTACTTTTATTTATAGAATCATCTATAACTGATGAGATATATATATAACAATCTATATCGCAAATCTCCCTATGATTCTATAAAATTATAAGGAGGATAATGTTTCTCCTTTGAAATCATTATTTTATTCCTGGTTTCTATTTACATTGGAAATAGCCTATCTTGGTCAAATGATCAATACTAAAGAATATATAATCCTTTCTATAATGCCTATTTTATGTGAAATCATTGGTGTGTTTTATAATGAATAACCTACTCTTACTCTAACCAAATAAGTTTATTTCATGGAAAAACATATACATGAGTTGTATAAAAGATCTATCTATCAAAATATAATTTTAATTGTTGAACTTGAGCAGCTAAAGAAGAAACTACAAGATAATTGAGATAAATGTGTTTTTTGACAAAGTGATTCACCGTCGTTTGCATCAGTCATTTTCATCAAGTATAATTATTTGTCAATGAAAATATAAATTGAAATTCATGTATAGAATAAATGTCATGACCCATCCTTGGGGTATGTGTCGTGACTACCCCAAGCTCGTCTTCCATAGGCCAGCAGCTGGAGACTAGCTCCAAATACGTAAATCCTAGTAAAAGGGAGGCATTGACTTTATAAAAGAAAACATACACAATAAAGTATGCAAGTGAAGTGGGAACAAAGTTAAATTGAGTACAAAAGTAAGTTCTAGAATGTAAATGGGCCAGTATATAAACCCAATGGAAAGAACAATACAACTAGGAAGAAAGTACAATGACAATAAAGTGAACGACAACCACTGAGTCGTCCTCCGTCCATCTACTCCATGCACGTCCCATCTAGTAGTCCACATCCGGGTACCATCTAGCACCGCAAGCCTCCACCTCGATTAGTGGTGACCATTGTCTACATCCAACACAATGTAGTGCGGGCATAGCCCTTGCAGGGGTGAGTATACGATACTCAGTAGGGACCCGGAGACCCCTAAAGGTCTCCCAGAATATACAAAGGATAAACCAAAAAATAAAGATACAATCACGATGTATCAAAAAAGTCTACATAGGTATATGCCCATACATATACCTATGTTATCAACAATAGTTTGGCTCGAGATTTCAGGCCCAAGTACAACCCAAACCACACAGGAAAGAAATCAATCACATCGATGATAATGATTGAATATCAAGACTCATCTCTCACAGGTATATATATTTCATAGCAGTAGAGATGAATAGATGTAGTCACTGATTCATCTATGCTGTTGGACCCACAATGGATACAAGTCCATCAAAGCTGTTGGACCCACACAGGATACAAGACCAGCTACTCTGCCAGACCCACACATGATAAAAGTAAAGAGGTCAATACTGCCGAACCCACACATGATACAAGAATAGTAGTAATCGCTATTGAACCCATGGATGATTACAGTATGATAGTGGTCACTTTTGAACCCACATAGGATTCTAGTACAGAAGTCGATATAGTCACAGCCAGCTCTAGGGTTTCCGCACACCGCACGCTCGATTCCGGGAGGGTTTCCTTCTGGAGCAAGGGGGTCGATACATCAATTTTCATGAAGTCCAGATTTGATGTATACCAATGTTCAATCTCGTAAAAAGAAAACCAACTCGACAGATGGTGCGTCAATCGGACGTCCGGTCTAAGAGTTATTGACTTTTCAGTTTCATGGGAATGGTTGGTTTTTTAGATAAGACCAACCCAGCGGTACTCCATATGCATCCAAATCTCAAGTGGACTATTCCAAAAGAACCATCCCATCTAAAGTAATTAAACTTGGTTGACGGAATGTCAATCGGATGTCCGGTCCTTATGTTATAAGTGTTTCCGCTCCAAGGGCCTAGTTGGTTTCGAGATCGAACCAACTCGGCCATACCCAACCTTCGCCAAAACCTCGAGTGTAATATACCAAAATGACCATCTCTATCTGAGGATTACTATGCAACTGACGGTGCATTGATCAAATGGTCATAGATCACGTTACAGGTGAATGACTGAAAATGGTCGGAGGTAGGGGGTCTGGGCCCGGTCCGACACAGACCAAGCCACCCTGGGTCGGCCTGAACTGGGACCAGGTCCGGCCCAGTTTAGCGCTGCCCAGCCCGGATGGGGCGGCTCCGTCCGCGTGACACACCCCGGCCCAGCCGGGGGGGGGGGGGGGTGCTTGCTCGCCCAGCTAGCCGAGCGGGGGGAGCAACACCCTGTTCCACGAACGTAGTGCCATGATGGCATCATTGGTCTCCCCAGATCCCGCACAACCACGAGTTCATCTCCTCACCATCACGACCGATGCCATGGAGGGCTTCTACCAGCGGCGTGCTAGGGTGCCACTGCCTCTATGTGGTCGGCCCGCACTGGCCGCCGCGCAGTTAAGCCATGCTGTCGCGGGCTTCCGTGGGCCATTGGATTCATTCTAGTGGTCCATTTTTGCTTCTGTATGCTCCGGTGGTCATCTTGGTATCCGAAATTGACCGTGAAGGCTCCCAATTGCCCTTGTAGTCTTGTTTCATCATCACCAACATCCCATGCATCATGAACAAAATATCAGTCGGTCCGGACTTGTTCGCTATCCCTTACCCACTACGTTAGTGGTTAAAATAATCACCCAAAAATTTAATGACATGTTCGAGAGTATAAACCACATGTATGGAGATTAAAAAATTCCCCTACCACAATGTTGTTGTCGTACATCGTCGATTTGCAGAATACCAGTGTCACGGTAGATGGGCGTCACAAAATAATGGTGTCGTTCCATCAAAGATTGAGGAAGGGTCATTGTCGTAGGCGACGTAGGCTCCTTGACGTCGCGGTGCATCCGAGGAAGATGCGTCGTTGGAAGAGGTTAATCTCATTCTTCACTGGGGGTGTTCTTCGTTGAAGAATGATGTTCTTCATCGATGAAGGATCACCTCTCCTTTAATTCCCCAGAGACTTTTCCCAAAATAAATTTTCCGACAAAAAGAAATAAGAGGCTCTCCAATTAATAGAATTTTCCTGAAATTCATATTAATTCTGAAGCGGTGCTAATTAATTTAATGCTATTGTTAAATTGATAGGTTGGCACATTTAATGGTATGAGGGAGGTAGGAAGGATCCACCATTAATGAGGTGTTTTCAATGGAAACAACATGGAATTTATGGGGAGTTGAAGGTTGGGGATCGAGTGCGCCCCACATCAAAAATATCCAAATTTTGGAGGAAATAACTGAATCACAAAATAAAATACTGTACCACACAATTTTATTTAATCTTATGATTAAACCCCCAAAATTAACTTTCAACCCGCAAAAAAACGCAACTGCGGTTAAGCTCCCCTTAAGAAAACACTAGAACTGTGAGTTCATCGATGCCCTTGGATTTCAATTCTGAGCACTGCTTCAAAAGATATAATAATCCACTCATTTGTTCACTGAACGTACCCGAGCTAAACATCAAAAAAAAAAATTCCAAGCACACAGGGCATCATAATCAGGTGATATCAAAAACTTCTTACTCGTAAAATTCTAAAGAATTTAAAAAAAATTACTTTAAATTTACGGGTCATTACATTACATCCACCTTAGGGATTTACGTCCCCATAAAACTACAACATACACTAGGGAAACAAAAAGTGGTACTGAGCACACATCTGAGCCTCCCACTCTTATGTGCTCTCTTGAAGGTTCCCATGCTTCCAGCAAATGCGCACTAGAGGAATCGACCGTCCATGATGGACCTGCTCCTGTCGATCCTCAATCTCTACCCGAACCTCTGAGAATGTCCCCATGTCATCAATTTCTATCTACATGTGATCGATGGTGTTGGTTAGGTCATGGTCATATCTCCTCAACTGAGATACATGGAAGACGTGATGTACCTGGTTCAACTGTGGTGGAAGGGCCAGGTGGTAAGCCACCTCTCATACTCTGCTGAGGACCTGGAAAGGTCCAATGAATACTGGAGATAACTTGCTTCCCCAGCCAAATCTCTGTAGACCTCGTCATGATGAGACCCATAAGAAAACATTGTTTCCATCCTCAAACTCCAATGGTCTCCATCTCCTATCAGCATTGGACTTTTGTCTGCTTTGTGCAATCTTCATCTACTCCTGGATAATCTACATCTTCTCTGTCGTAGCCTACACCATCTCTAGTCCTACAAGTGTTGACTCCCCCAGGTCAATCCAACATAGAGGTGATCTAAATGGTTGGCCGTACAACACCTCGTACTATGCCATCCCGATGGTGGAGTGGAATCTATTATTGTATGAAAACTCCACCAAGGGTAGGTGATCCTCCTTACAGTGACCATAGTCAAAAACACATGCACGATGCATGTCCTTGAGAGTCTGAATGGTCTTCTCTGTCTGACCGTCCGATTGGGGTTGGAAGGTGGTGTTCAGGCGTAGCAGTGTCCTAAATGCCTCTTGCAACCCCTTCCAAAGTTGAGAAGTAAAGCGTGCATCCCTATAGAAAATATCGTCAATGGAACACCATGATGTTTTACGATCTCCTAGACGTAAATACATCCCAAGATATCTACTGAGCCCTACTCCCTGATCATTAGGAAGTGGTATGACTTGGTGAGTCGGTCGAAAATCACCCAGATAGAGTTGTGACCCAAGGATGTACGTGGAAGCCCCGTCACGAAATCCATGGAGATAACATCCGACTTCAACACTGGGACCTCTAAGGGTTGTACCATGCCTGCTGGTAGCTAGTGCTCCACCTTCACTTGCTGACAAGTGAGGCATCATGAAACGAAATCTGCCACAACCTACTTCATACTCGGCCATCAGTGCTTTTGTATGAGGTCCTGATACATCTTCAGCACTCCTAGATGTACCGCTAGAGGGGAAGTGTGGAACTCCCTCAGCACCTCCTCCTGAAGAGAAACCGGTACCATCGTACGTCCCCTGAAGAGGATGACAAGCTCCCCTCCTTCAAAAAATCCATTGGGTGCCATCCCAGAGGGTATCTAAGCACGTCATGTCTCCCAGTCAGCGTCTCCTCAATGTGCCTCTCTAGCTTACTGAATAAGTAGAGGAATTATTTTGAGAGAATGAAGAAAGGATACTCCATCCCTATCCCCGAAGGATATCTGCAATGCGGCTAGCTACTCTGTTGCCTACCCTATCATTTGTATGCCTGATCTCCTACTGAGATCATCAGCTACCACATTTCCCTTCCCAGGAGTATAGACTATCTCAAAGTCAAAGTCTTGGAGGTACTCGAGCCATCGCCATTGTCTCAGGTTTAATTTCTTCTACAGGAAGACGTACCTAAGACTCTGGTGGTCAGATTAGATGGTAAAGCACTCACCCATTAGATAGTGAATCCACATCTTTAGGGCAAAGACCAGTACTGCTAATTCCAGGTCATGGGTAGTGTAGTTCTTCTCATGATGCCTCAATTTCCCTGATTTGTAAGCGATAACTAATTTCTCCTACATCAGGACACACCCGAGTCTGTTCCCTGATGCAACGTAGTAAACTACGTACCATATGCCCTCCTACGGTAGCCTGAAGATGGGAACACTGGTCAATTTCTGCCTCAGCTCCTGAAAGCTCTGTACACATCTATCTGACCACATGAAGGGTTACCATTCTTTATCATATATGAAAGATGTGCAACAGCTCTAGAGAAGACTATAATAAACCTCCAATAATATCCATTCCGGCCTAGGAAACTTCTCACCTCCGTCAAACTCTTGGGTGGCTCCCAAGAAACCACTGGCTCGATCTTCACTGGATCCACTGCAACTCCCGCCTCCAAGAGGACGTTCCCTAATAAGTGACCCTACCGAATCCATAACTACATTTCAAGAGCATACCATATAGATGGTGCTCTCAGAGTGTATTCAGCAGAACCTACTAGTGGTAGGCGTGCTCCTCCTCAGTGGTCGAGTAAATCAGTATGTCGTCAATGAAGACTACGACAAACGGATCGAGGTAAGGCTAGAAGATCCTGTTCATGAGACCCATAAAAACTACTAGAGGATTTTTTATACTGAAGGTCATAACCAAGAACTCTTAGTGGCCATACCGAAACCTGAAGTCCATCTTCTGCACATCCTCATCTAGATCTTTGAGCTGGTGATTTCCAGACCTGAGGTCTATCATTGAGAACCATCGTGCTCCCATGAGCTGATCAAAGAGGTCGTAAATCCACGGAAGTGGGTAATATTTCCATACGGTCACCTAATTAAGGTGACAGTAGTCGACACATAGTCACAAGCTCCCATCCGCCTTCTTAACATTCAAAATCAGAGAATCCCTGGGTGAAACACTGGGTCGGATGAATCCATTTCACTGCAAGTCCTCTTTCTATACCCACAGTTCATGAAGCTTGGAAGGAGCCATCCGATATGCTAGAGAGGATACGAGTGTTGTCCCAGGGTATAGGTCTATGTAGAAGTATACCTCTCTTTGAGGAGGTAGTCCTATAATGTCGTCAGGAAAAACGTCTGCCTACTGATCCACCACAATAGGAAAACTCATATTCTGCATATCAACCGATCCGAAGATGAGAATATCCAACTGATGTGTGATTGGATTACCTATCCTCTGTGTAAGTCCATCCTGTGATAGAAAGGATCCCTTCTCACCAGTTATGGTGAACTTGGTCCCATCCGTGCGGACACACCTCACTTTGTGCCTAATACAGTCAATCTGAGAATGGACTGCATAACCAGTCCATACCCAAGACGACGTCGTAAGGCCTCGACGCCATTACAAGAAGATCTCTGCGGAAGCTCTCGCCCCCCATAGTACGATCACACTGTCGGATCTAATGCGTAATCTTCGAATCTTCTCCTGTAGGAGTCTTTATCCATAAGGGTCGAGCCAATGGCTCCATCGTAATCTCCCGGCTACGAACAAGGGCATCGACAATAAATGAATGAATCACACATGTGTCTATAAGAACAATATTAAGGGTAGATTAGACATAGATATTACCTCTAATCATCATAGGTGTGTCGTGGTTGTAAGCCTCCACTGCCTGGAGGTGATCCTGCCTTTGCCCGCAAGATCCCTCGGGTTGGGGTGGACCTCCTGGGGGTGGTGGTGGTAAAGCCTCAAAATGTCGTCCACCACCCGCTGCTCAGCCAGCTCCTCTGCCTCGTCCGCATGCTCCCTGTGGACCACCACGGTTGACCTATGCCTATTTCTTTGGGGTCCCTAGACATTCTGCTTCTCATCTACATGGTGGTTCATGTAGTCACGAGCCATGTGGCCCTGCCCACCGCACGCATAGCACTATCTGCTCCTCATATGGATGGATCTTTTCATGTTCCCCGCACAACTGATCATGTATCCTGAGGATGCCAACCTGATGGCTTGGTCTGCTAGGACCCCTGTGACATCTATCTATATCCAGCTGTAGAAGACTCCACACTATGTCTCCCTACGGTGGGTCTCGCTGCAGGTGGTTGCTCAGCGAGAAATCTCTCCACTAGAAGGGCTCGCTCCAGCACCCCTACCTGCATCGGGATGCTGAGGGGAATCGTCTAAGCCCTGATCTCATGCCTCAGGATCTACTTTAAGGTACATTCCTTAAATAACGGGTCCCATACCATATCTGTGGAGTAGAGTGAGAGGTCAGTAAATCTCACTAAGTACTGAGCAACTGTCATACTGCCCTGCCGTAGATGAAGTAACTCCTGGATGTGCACCACACGGAGGGTGGCTGGGGAAAACTCTGGGTGGAAGAGACTCTCTATGTATATCCAGAGTAGATATGCCTCATCGTGTAACTAGATCATCATGCTCCACTATCTACATTCTGTTGCGTGTGGTAGACTCGTAGAATGGATCACTATAACCTCAGCTCGTGTCCTTACCAATATGAAGACTTTGACTATATCCTCTTGCCATTCCTCGGTTGCCTGAGGGTCCTTCTCTTCACATAACCTGGGCGGCCTATGTCGTTGAAACTCGTGCAACGTGCTCAGACGGCGTGCACTATTCGTTGATGGGGCTGGAAGCCTCGGTTGCTCAGCGGATAGTGGTACCGCTGGTGCCTCCACTATAATGGGGCCCTACACCGAGACATCATCGCTCGGTGGGTTTCCATCTCGCACGTAACATGGAACCATGCCTGGATGCCTTCGTGGGGCCATCCTGAAAAGCAATAGGTGACCCACTGTTAAACAGTATTCCTGATGAGCTGACACAAAGTAATCACAAAGAAATATTTTGAAATGAAACAAAAACACAATCAGTGTTTTCATGCAATGATTTCAGAAATAAGAGGTCAGGGTCCTGGTGTATGGATACGTTGGCCACCTCACCAACACTAGACTCCCTGGACTAAAAACCCCAATTAATACTCTTAACACTATTTCTTCACAAAAAGGAAATATCAGAGTCCTGAGTTCTACGGTAGAACAGACTCCTCTGAAACCAATTTGTCATGACCCATCCTTGGGGCCCGTGCCTTGACTACCCCAAGCCCGCATTTCATAGGCCAGGGGCTGGAGACTATCATCAAAGGCATAAATCCCAGTAAGAGGGAAGACATTGCCTTAATAAAAGTAAACATACACAACAGAGTACGCAAGTGAAGTGAGAACTACATAATACTGATTACATAAGTAAGTGCTGGAAAGTAAATGGGATAGTATAAAAACCCAACTAAAAGAACAGTACAACTTAGAAGAAAGTAAAACGATAGTAAACTGAACAGAAACCACTGAGTCATCCTCTAGAAATCCCACCTGAAGGGTGGGTAAAAATGGTCTCCTCAGCTCCTCGAGTTCGACTGTCCTCTCTGTGTACATCCCATCTAGTGGTCCACCTCCGAGTACCGTCCAGCTCCACAAGCCTCCACCTCGATCAGTGCTGACTGTCATCTGCATCCAACACAACGTAGTGCGAGCATAGCTCGTGCATGGGGGAGTATACGATACTTAGTAGGGACCCTGAGACCCCTGAAGGACTCCCATAATCCACAAAGGAAAGATACAATAACGAAGTATCAACGAACACTACATAGGTATAATCCCATACATATACCTAAGTTATCAACAATCGTTCGGCTCCAACTCTCGAGCCCATGTACAACCTAGTCCACACATGAAATAAGTCAATCACATCGATGATAATAATTGAAATTCAAGACTTAGCTCACAAAGGTATACATATTTCGTAGTGGTATATATGATCAGATGTAGTCACTGATTTATCTAAGCTATTGGACCCACACAAGATACAAGTCCAGCTATGTTGTCAGACCCACACAGGATACAAGACCAGCTACTCTGCCAGACCAACATAGCATACCAGTACAGATGTCAATACTGAAGGATCCACATAGGATATATGAACAGTATTCATCGCCATCGAACCCATGGAGGATTATAGTACGGTTGTCGTCACTGTCGAACCCACGGAGGATTTTAGTATAGTAGTTGAAGTAGTCGCAGTCAGCTCTAGGGTTCTCGCACACAACATGCTCGATTTCGGGAGGGTCCGCTCCTCAAGAAAGGGGTTCAATACATAAATTGTCCTGAAGTCTTCAGTTGATGTATCCCAATGTTCTGTCTCATCATGTGAAACCCAACGCGATAGACGATGCGTCAATCGGACGCCCGGTCTGAGAGTTATTGGCTTTTCTGTTATAGGGGTCCAGTTTGTTTTTAAGCTAAAACCAACCTGACCATACTCCAGCTGCATCCAAAACTCATGTGTATTTTTACAAAAGAACCGTTCCATCAATAGTAATTCAACGTAGTTCACGGCACATAAATCGGACGTCTGGTCCATATGTTAAAAGTGATTCCGCTCCATGGTCCTGGTTGGTTTCAGGTTTGAACCAACTCGGTCTTACACAAACATCATCGAAACCACATGTGTAATATACCAAAATGACCATCTTGATCCAAGGATTACTACACAACTTATTGTGCGTCGATCGAAGGTCTTTATCTCATGTTATGAGCGAATGACTGAAAATGGTTCGATGTGGGGGGTATGGGCCCTATCTGACGGGGTGCAACCCACCCTGGGTCGACCTGACCTAGGTCCAGGTTCGGCCCGGCCAGGTACGGACCAGTCTGCGTGACCCGCCCCAGCCCAGCCAGGGGGGGTTGGGTGGGGTGTGCCGGCCCGACTAGCTGGTCGACCGAGGGGGGGGGGGGGGGGGGGGTGGTCTGCTAACACGGCGCCCGGATGGCGCCGATGGTCTCCCTGGAAGCCGTGCGGCCCCAGGATCCTCTCTTCACCACCATGGCCATGTCTCGGAGGGCTTCTTCCGGCAGAGCGCTGGATGGCCGCCGCCTCCATGTGGCCGGCCGATGTCAATCGGTGCCTCCGGTCGCGTGCGGCGCCACGCCGGTGACCCGCGCCACCACGGTCTTCCGCGGGCCACAAGATTAATTCTGGCGGTCCGTTGGTTCCATCTGTCAGCGCCGACATTCATCTTGGGATCCAAACATCACCGCGAAGGCTCCCAATCGTCGTTGCGGTCCGGTTTCATCGTCACCAATATCCCGCGCATCAAGAACAAAATATTGGTGGGTACAAACGTGTTCGTTAGTCCGTACCCACCGCGTTATTGTTCAAATCATCACCCAACAATTAAATTCCTTGTTAGGGAGTATAAAACACATATATGGAGATTAAAAAATTCCCCCTACCTTGATTTTGTTGTCGTACGTCATCTATTTGTGGAAGAAGTCGGTCATGGTAGATGGGTGTCCCGGATGAACGGTGTCATTCCATCAACGATGGAGGAGGGGTCATTGTCATAGGCGACATAGGCTCTTTGACATCGAGGTGCATCTGAGGAAGATGCGTCGTTGGAAGAATTTATTCGCATTCTTCGCTGAGGGTGTTCATCGTCGATGAAGGATCACCTCTCCTTTAATTCCCCAGAGTCTTTTCCCAAAAGTTATTTTCCAACAAAAATAAATACGTGTCTCTTCAATTAATAGAATTGTCAAGAAATTCATATTACTTCTGAAGCGGTGCCAATTAATTTGACATTGATGTTAAATTTATAGGTTGGCACATTTTATGGGATGAGGGAGGTAGGAAGGCTCCCCCATTAATGAGGAGTTATCATAGGAAACAATAGGGAATTTATGGGGAGTTGAAAGTTGGGGCTCATGAGGGCCCCAACTCCAAAATATCTACACATGGGAGGAAATAACCAACTCACAAATTAAAATTGTGTATCACAAAATTTTATTTAATTATAAGAATAAACCCCGAAAATTAACTTTTGACCTACATTAAATGCAACTGCGGTGAAGGTACCCTTAAGAAAATATCGATGTTGCAAGTTCGTCGGTGCCCTTATAATTCAATTCCGAGCCCCACTTCAAAAGATAGAAAAACCCACTCGTTCGTTCACGGAACATACCCGAGCTAAATTTCATAAAATTATTCTTGGCACACCGGGCCTCAGAATCAGGTGCCGTCAGAAACTGCGTACTCATAAAATTTCAATGAATTTAAGAAAAAAAAATCTTGAAATTTATGGGTCTTTACAATAATCCTAATATACAATATATGTAATATTCCACTGATTGATGAATTTTTTGATAATCTATGTGGATCCAAACATTTATTTAATGTGGATTATCATTCAAGATATGATCATTTAAATGTGACAAAGTAGAATATTAATAAAAATTAATTTCTTATAAGCTATAGGAAATACTAGTTCATAGTGATTCCATTTAGAATCATTAATTATAAAAAATATTCATGGAATTAATAATAAAATCTTTTTGTGTAGTACCTTGAAAATATTGATCTCGAATTTCCAAATTATATTATAATATACTACAAATGTAATGATGGTCATGGCTAGAATTTTGAAATTTTACAAATGACCTAGAGAAAAGAATGTATATATGAAAATTACATAATCGAGAGTATTTGATAGATACTGAAACATTCCTATATATTTTTATTAGTTGTAAATTGATATCTACAGATCCATTAAAAATATAGGAAACTGTTGGATGGCCCCAAAAATCCTATATTTCAAAAATTAGTATTTTCATTTTATTAGCTGGGTTCTATTATTGATTTATGATAATCTTATATATATTTTCAATACCAGTAAAAAATATATCATGTAAATAGATATGTTTTTATATAATTATTACTGAGTATAGATAATTATTATGATGAAGAAAAGGTTTATTTATTCACGTCTTCTTGAATTACCAACCAGTGTGGAAGGATATTTTATCTACTATGATTCATCTAAAAATTATTCAGTTCGGTACTCATTAATCATGATAAAGTGATACATTATTCAACCTAGAAATTAATGATGAATGACCAGAGCAACTGAACCATGTTATACAATTGGTTAAATTATTCTTCATACTGGGGATTTTCCAAAAGTATCTCATCAAGGAGAAATATGAAAAATATACCTCTTAGAAATCCATCATTTATCTATTCACAAAAATTGATATTATTATGCCAAAATGATGGTGGTCAAATATGATCATATATTTGATATTTCAATTTTTTACCATCCATTGATGGTTAACAAAGTGGTAGATTTTATGAGTATAATATATTTTTCAACCCCATCCACAATAATTATTCAATTTGATCTAATCGTCTAGGTCATACATAAGATATACATGGGAATAATAATAAGATCCACATCTCCCCTTCTTAAAATATCATATTGATCATAATACAAAGAATAATCTAGATATATAAAATGATCAAAGAGAACCATAATAATACGGATGTACTACAGAAAAATGTTTCCAATATTCCAAATTTCTACAATAATAATGATGGATTTATAATATTTGGAACCAAAATATATGTCACATAAATACCATAACCAAAAATGAAACATATAGATGATGAACACAAATCTTCCTTCACTATACATCTAGGATAAACTATATTATATAAATAAATGGTGAAAAACATCTAGGGAGATATAATGAAGAGGCATGTTACATAAATTATAAAACAATGAATGAAATTCCAACAAGAAACTTTTATTGAAAAAAGATATAACGTAAGATGATTAAATTTCCCATACAAGTTATTGAAATTATATAATGTAAATGTAGTTTTTATTGGACACCATAGTATCCCTAAAGGATATAATACTATTATAGTGGAAGACGATCTCCTTATATAGTTATCACATTTCATTATTATCAATGATTATTTATATCTTGACCAAATCCCTTGATATATTAAATATATATGGAAGGTTTTAAAACTGTATGGTGTTCCAGTCACTATTGTATCTTATCGAGATTTGAGTTTTACCTAGAGGATTTATAGAAAACATAAACAATAGATTAAAATATAATGGAGATTAAAAAATTCTTATCACCCATATATGGATAGTGAGTCTTATAGAAACATTAAAAAATTAATAGATACTCGAATAACATGTTTATTAAATTTAGAAGTGTATTGGTATCAACACCATCCCCTTACGGAGTTCACATATCATAACAATTTCTATTCATTAATTCAAATGGACCCATATTTGGATATATAAGGGAATATGTTTTTGACATAATCATAAGGGTGGATGTTTATAATCGATAGGTGGTGTGACATGATCACATATAAGTGTTGAAATAGATGGTTTAAATCATTCAAATTCCTATGATATCATCACAATGTGGGTCTAAAATATATGTTGAATGTCAATAATGAGGTCATGAATTTGAGGTTGGAGATAATGTTCTGATTAATATATTATAATGGAATAATATCATGAGGTTTTAGAAGAATGGAATACATAGTCATTGATACAATAGAACCTTTGAGGTGCTTCATCACATCAGGGTGATAACCAATCAACAAGAACAACCAACTATCCAATCTCAATTAAATTATGTGTTCCATTTTTTTCCAATGAATAAGAAAAAACATACACATCACATATAATAAATCTTGAGTTTAGACCATTGGAGAATTTCATTTTATACAATGAGTACCCTATGAGGGCAGTATATCATAATGAAAAGGTTATACAATGTATTATAACTCACCTTGAGAATGTATTAAGGGAGAAAAAAAGAATGAAGATGAATAATGGGAACCATATGAGTTTATGAATTAGAAGTATCCTATTAAATATTAGGGTATGAAGGAAATTTCAATGGTGAAATTCCTAAAGGTTGAATAATGTAATGTTGTGAATGTTTGTAAGTTAAATTGTATTTGTAATTGAGTAAAATCCTTTTCATGAATTAAAATAAAATAAAATACATGAACTAATTTGGGTTATGGGCCATAATAAGTTATATATGATTGGATTGAAAATATGGTTATTAATCATAAATATTAAAAAAAATACATTTATATGGTGATCTTATGAATAGAATATATATAAGAATATGATAAATTCAATTAAATTAGGAAATATAAGGGAAGGACATGACTAGTAGTATTGTACCCTATGAATCCAACTTATCAGAGCTTTCGAGGGTGATTTCATCATTAGAATTTTTTTATTCACCATTCCATTGATAAGATTAAAAAACTAATGAATGATTTAAACTGTTTATGTGAGAAGTCTAAGATAATTCTAATCTATACTCAAACCATGTTCTCTAACCAACCCATGATAATTTTACCATCACACCCCTTACCCTTAGGGAATTCGGTGGAATAATAATTCTATATGTATATAGACCAAAATAGTGTCAATTTCTATACTATTATTTTTATAAACATTGTATATATATATATATTTTTATTTTATAATTTTTAAATTATAATGTTTGATTAAAATAACTCATTTATATTGATAAATAGAATTGTATTTTGGGAAATAATATACCTCAATTTAGTACACATTTTTTATGAATTTAATAATTTTTTGTAATGGATGATATTTTAAAATGATATAAAAATTAAATTATTTAACCTAAATAAAAATTATAATATATTTTTTTGATGTCAAATGTAATTTTTAAAGGGATCAAAAACAAGTTATTTTAATAGAATCCATTTTTATTTTTATAAATATGGGTTTGTTATTTAAGTGTAAATTATAATATTTGGATATTATTTTCAAAAAATAAATAGTTTTCTAAATTTACTACATCAATATTTTCAAATTGTGTGTTTTTCATAATTTAATAATACAACCAAATTTTTGGGAAAAAGTTAATAAATGGTATAAAAATATTGTATGTATTATGAAATAATAAAATCCCAAAATCAATTTAAAAAATAATGTATATTGTTTAAAAAAAATTATCTCCCCCTTTGTAATAATAATATTTTTATTTTATTTTTATCATATTATAAATCATCAATTAATCCTCTAATACAAATATTATATTATTTTGTTTTAAAATAAATTTTTTTATAAACATCAGTCACTTACACGTCACCTAGGGTATTATATTATGGATAACAGCTATTATAATTAAAAAAATATTTAAAAACATGCTTATTTGATATAAAACAAGAGAAAATATCATTGGATGGTATTTGTTTTTGATTAATTTATTATATATTGTCCAAAACCTATATTTATAAATTAATAAATAATTCCCCAAAATTTTCAATAAAAACCCACTCAACCTCTAATGCATGTCCACTAAAAACCCATATTTTATGAATTCACTATACCTTTCATATTTTATATACATCCCATGGGTCCTATTTGTTCTTATCAATACCTCCCCAATCCTTTACATGCACCCTCTCATATTTAGTGATATGGTTTATCGCATCAAAATTCAATAACCATAATTATATTTTTCATTTTTATTTTTAGTTTCTTTGGATAACATATATTCGTACACAAAATTTATAAATTCCTCATGATTTCCCAGATAGGATATTACCATTTTTCTATGATTAATACGTTCCATGGATCTCAATGTAACCATATTATTCTAATGAAATTATTATTCAATTTTTCATTCCAATGAATTTTTTAGTGAATAACCATCACCATATCGAATCAAGGGTATCCTCTGAAAAGTACTCATACTTCATTGATTTGACGAATCAATTTTTTCATCCCACAAAACATTCTAATTTGATTATAAATGATTAAATAAATCATTATTATTTACTATATATGTTTCACACATATAATAATACATGATATTAATGTGACTCTTTAGATAATAATTAAATAGGATTCATATAGATTGTGTATTGTTTTATCTCATGTGATATCTTGAATGGTATTCAAGTGTATAGCCTAATACCATTATCTAATGATTAATTAGAGTTTATATTTGACTTAAATTAATAATGTCATGTTCATTTTTAATTTCGTAACTGCATTTTATTATTTTTTGTACCATGTTATCAAATTATAATATGATACATTTTTTTAATACTTTTAGGTATATATTTTAATTATAAAAAATGATTTATTTATTATTAATTATATAGGATTTCATAGAGAAGATGAACCCCATGAAAATAACTAGTTCCACTCACACCTCTCTTATATCAATCCACATAGAATTTTCCCACCATAAATACACTATGAATACCTCCTGATATAATATTCTAAAGCTACATAGACAATATTAAATTCATAATAACCATGGGTTCACAACTAAATATTTGTCCACCCACTGAGATGTAAGTGGTGATGGTGATGAAGATTATTGATGAAAATAAATTATAAGACATGATATCTCTTTGAGAATATGCAAAGAATGGTAATAGTTACTAAAATATTGATTGAAATATAGATCAATTCTATATGATGATGGTAATTATTCAAACCTATAACTTGTCTAATATTATGAAATGGAATATCCTACCCCTACAATGAAGTCGGAATCATTTGGTCAAAAGGAAGAAGTTCATGTGAAAAATACTCACATAACACTGATGAGAATAGTGTTTCATTATAGTTGAGTTGTGTGAGTTGATATTGATGAGCTATTTTAGGGTCCTGGGTAAGGTATATAAAATTAATTTCTATCCTTTTAAGGGAAATGAAGAACCAATGTTAGTGTATGGATGTAAGAGAACTGGTAATGGATCTCTATGTAATGTTCTTTTATAGACTATATATGGGTATGAGGATGTGTAAAAGTAATAAAAGTCTATATAATGGTGTTTTATGATATTAATAAAGGTTATGTGAGACCATGGGATGGAACTAAAGGATGAATGCCTTGATATATTCTTAGGGGGAATGATTCCATGTTATATATGAATAATATATTTTCAAAATGGTGATTAATTTGATGTGGTCATCATCATATATGATGAATTTGATATATTGAGATAAATATAATAATAAAAGAATAAATTACATGGGTTTACACCATAGTACATGTAAAATTTCACACATTATGATGGGTAAAATAATTGATTCTATACTATATAAAGGATTTACATGGATTTTGTGATGAATTTTATTGTAAAATGTGGAATCATTCAATATATCCCTTAGCATGGTTACTACATATAGAATAAAGTGGAATGCGTATATGAAAATATGATGTTACATGCTCGTAGTTACATTTACAAGTTGTTATGGGTAGGTTAGTGACATGGTTCCACATTGGAATAGAATAATTTTTAATTGTGTGTTAAATTGAATAGATGAATACAATGAAAATAGAAAAGACAAGTGAAATGGAAATGGAAAATTCTAAATTTCATTTTGAAGGATGAAATATATGTGGTTTTACCCAAAAAGATGTATTCATGAGATAAAAATTATATAAATCAGAGGTTAATGAGATAACCTTGAAATAAAATTAGGCATACATTGAATAATATGTTAAATTATATTGAATTTTTATTTCAATGATATCTATATGGAGGATGAGATGAGTTCGAATTTCTATACATAAGGAATGACAATTTAAGATAAATTAGTGATATGTGAGTTATAGAGATAAATATGATGTATATATGCTATCTGATAGTTGTGAATAAAAATTGGTTTTCATAATCATGTTCTAGTTTTTGTCCACTATGGAGCCCAACAGGGTTTCGACTCAAGGGAATGATCCAATAGAGGGTTTATCTTCATATTTAATTTTTTTAGTTTCGATTTTATATTTTAATGTTTGATTAGTTTTAGAATATTAAATTCAATTATCTATATCACAATTTAATTATAAATTTAATAGTTCTTGGTATATTCATTATAGATTAACACATGATAATGATTGAAAAACCCGATAAGAGAGTATGGATTTACTGGAGATGGGTTTATATGAACACATGTTAAATATTTTCCATTCATAAAATATTTATTCTTACTAGTATTGTGATATGTTTCACTTCATCAATTTATTTTTCACACAATCATTTAACCAATGTGTATAACAAATACTGAAACCAAATTTAATTGATTTGTTTAATTTATAAATGGTTGATTATAATAGTCTGCATCGTTTATTATCAACATAATTATCTCTAGTCATTCCATAATTTTCATATAATGAATTCTATGATCGTAGTTTATTTTTGAAATGTTAATGGTGATACTATTACTAAATACAGCTAATTATCATCAAATGATTGAGATTGATAATTTAACATGTAATTATGTGAAATATTATTCTATAAAAACACCATGGGAATTGCTTTATTGCTATTATTAATCATTTATAAATATTTTTTTCTTCCATATGTAATTTAGTATAATATAATAATTTATATGAATTTTAGGTCATGGTCTAAAAAATATCATGATGATATAACATTTTTTTTATATTTTCACTTCGAATCCTTATTCCACGTGGGATGGACCTCTGTACTCATCATCCTATATATATTAATAGTAGATTGAATAAATTTTTATTCAAAGATTTAAAAACATTAAAATTAACATTAACATATATAAGTTACATTTCTTCTCCCATATTTGAACTTTTTTATACAGATCGCTAAGGATTTAGTGTTTGTCGAAGGTGTAAACAACTATTATGTAATGCAAAAATGTCATCCAAAAAACATTTAATACAAGTTATTACCTTACTCAAATTTTATATATCCAATAACCACTATATGTGGGATAGTTTATAGGACACTCAGTAATAAATAATAACTATCCATTGTTGAAAAAAGTGTTATACCAACCCCATGTTGGAATATGGAGGACCCATTTCAAAAGAATGTAGGGGACTATCCACATCCATGAAGAATGCGTGGGACCCAATAACTATCATTCCCATGTCACTATGCGAGTACCCAAACCCATGTCTACTCTGGTCATCATATGTAATCCCATTCATCGACTTTATAGTGATTAAATTAATTAAATATCCATAGAGACTCATAAATTGTCATCTTTTTTAATGGTAAACTATCATCATTCTCTACATGTAAAATTTCTCAGAATGACTACTAAAATTCACAAAAATAACAGTAATGTGAGAATATGTTTAAAATTATAATTAAATTAATGTACATTCATTGTTCCTATCTTATACAACATGTGTATGCCCTAGATAAAATATTGAGATCTATAGACATATTTTACTCATGTGTATTCAAACAACATGATGTCATATTTAATGGCAAAAAGAATTTGTGGATAGTTAAGGAAGATAACATAATATATTTGAATATATATTTTATTGAGTCCATGGATTTATGGAATACCTATATAGAATAATGGTGTGTAGTCCATAGTGGACAAATTATTCATGTATTAAATCCATCTGTATGTTGTCTACCATGTAATTTACATGTAATCAAACTAAATTCCATGCATATGAAATGGATTAGGTATGAATATACTTGGGCTCACTGTTAGTGATACATTTCTTTACCAAGATTACATGTCATTGAATACACATGGCATGTATGGATAAATTGGGTGGTCATGTCATGTACTCATGTACATGATCATCCACCTGACAGATACCTATATGTATTATATATCAATTTCATATTTCATGATTTTTTTTGAACAATCAAAAACCTAGTTCCATATCCAATACCCTATATGACATGTGCTTTCTATACTACAATCTATGTTGTCCTGTACATCATCTAGATTAAATATTTCTTCTAATTGTCACACAAAAACCACTAAATTAACCAAAAATATTTCTCGTCGTACAAGGTACCACCATCCATGTCCATTTTAGTTCATTAAAAAGTTTCCTCCAATATCTAACACAACCTCATAATTCCTTCCAATAAAAAATCTCTACATAAAAGACATTTAAACATCCACACAACAATCAACCAACCACAATTTTACATCATTCATTGTTTATCATAGTCCGTATACACTATTTGTATCATTAGAGATCACGTGATACTAAAATTCTACCATATATTATGATGTGGAACCATTCACTAATTAAAAGGATAATGAACTAATATTTTATAAAAATGAGAAATGGGTGAAAATGGGAGAAGGAAAAAATAATAAATTAATTGGTTTTTCAAATGGGGTAAAAATATAAAATAAAACTATATCGTGGAAGTTTATACACAATAAACAAGGCACGGATAGTTAAATAATATCTTAATCATCATGAATATATAATATGATTAATATATATCAATATTTATTTTAAATAAATACTATTTTAGTAAAATTTATTTTTATAGAATTGTTAAATAGAAATATTTCAATCAAAACTCTTGTAGTACAATCTAATCAAATTAATAAAGTCAAAAATTCGATGAGATCACGTCATTACAATCATTGTGAATCATGATTCCATCTTCATATAATAATATGTTTTCAGCTCACTCTAATAAAAATTCAATATTTCAGCCTGAATTGTTATTCGGAATTTTCATTGTACGATATGTATAATCCTATATGAAAAAACAAAATATGGATATTATAATCCATAATTATTTTTACCATTGTTTTTAATTAATAGCCTAAATTATCCCGGTATAGAACCTGAATGCTAGGAATAAATCAAATACCTCTCATATAAAAACCCCACATTCTTAAAAGAAATTCAAGTTTTATATTATTTCATAAGATTGTTTTATGATAAATCACCATAAAAAATCATTTAAAAATTAATCATTTTTTAAATAAATATTAAAAACGATTTCAAATAATTTTTATTGAAATTTCAACTGATATCATCAAATTAGTAACCAATTCACCTCATTGTCAATGGAACTCTTATAATACATTTTTTAGCACAACTACAAGGTTAAATTTAGAATTTTACACCATTTTAAAGGCCAAGGATATTAAATCTCACAAATAGGTTATGTCATAGTTGGGATTATTTTTTGCCAATAAATCTATCCAAACTATAATATTAAATCATTATTAGTAAAAATTTGAATGTGAATTTTATATTACATCAATATATACATGGGGAAATAGAACAGTACATTGGATCATTTGATCACGTTTTTTCAAGAGGAACTCATAATCCAATGAATATGTTATCATAATAAGGAGTAGTGGACCATTAACATGTGACCATTAGTATATATAAAACCAAATTCTCCTTTAATTAATAGTTGAATTTAAAATAAGTAAATACTCAGGGTAATGTTATATTTTCATGAATATAATTTCTAGAATACTTTTGATAATTAATTTTTATCTTTTAATTATAGATTTTAATAGTTATACATTATTTTGGTTCATTTATCAAATAAACCCCATCTATTTCTGAGTCCCCTCTTGTCATATTTATATGAAATTAGAATAATGGAATGAAAATAGGTAGAGATGTGACCCATTACTAAAGAGGAATTTTACTACATATAGAAGGAGTTTAATTTTTACATACTTCATTGAATCATTCATATTCTTATACTTGAAATATATATATTATTTTTGTGAATCTCACTCAAATGTTTTTTACATATGTGTCTTAACATAATTGTTTGGAGAATTTGATTATTGGGTACAAAATTAAACATAGATGCATTTTATATAGTATGAGGCTTTTCATAAAATCATAGATTTAATGAATCATTTTGAGACCATATTTTTTTGGAATCATTAAATGAAATGGTCATATAAAAACTAATTTTAGAGAATTACAAAAGACATTATTAAATCAAAATTTTAGTGACATCATTTGTTTTTATATTGATGTAATTTTAAATTTTTTGTTTCATTTTTTAATAAGTATTTTAATTTCACAATGTAATACATAGAATGTAAAATAATGGGTTTGATGAATTGAAATATTATTTATGAATGTATTTTAATGAAATGTTAATAATTAAAATTTATAAGAAATAGTATATGAACAATTGTTAAAAGATAATTGATATTTTATTTTACATATTTGATAAATTATTTAACTATAAAAAAATGCATGGAGTGGTTAATATTATTAGAATATCCGCATTATATAGTATCTTAACACATTATTGAATAAAAATATGTTTTAGATTATATATTCTTTCTCTTTTGTTCCCTATTTTCTAATTTTATGTCTCTCATGACATTAAAACATTACAAAGGAAATGATTTTAGTGACCCAAGATTTTCATAGATAAATTTTAAATAAAAATATATGAATATTTAATAAATAAAAAATTGATCTATAATAGAAAAATATTGTTCTTGTTCATTGAAAAAATGGAATAATAGAAACATATAATTATATGACATACATAATATCTTGGTAATTTCCCTATAACTAGAACCATTTTTAGACATATCATACATAATATCATTCATCAAATCCTGTGGAATTGAAACATAATAATGGTTGGTCCTATATGATATTTATTATTAAAAATGAAGATATCAATTAAAACCTAGGAAAAGCATGAGGAAAAATGCAGAAGAATATTATCAAAAAAATTGAAAAACCTACCCTACATTTTATTAATCCCAAACATAAGTCATAGCATAAATCATCATAGTTTATAAGACACTAATCATAATGTAATCAAGGATCCTGATTAATGAGATCATAAATTATGAATAAAAAGTATACTATATTCGTGAAATTATTTAAATAAATTAATTTTCTTTTGTAGTCATGGATCATTTAAAAAACAATCAGAGTTGATGTATTCACTCTCAAAACAATCATAGTATTCATGATTCACTCCCATGATAATTGAAGTGGAAATTTTCTCGTAATTAACTATATTCACTCCCCATTTATATACAGGAATTTGATTAACACACATATTTATTACATCATTTTTATGAATATTTAGTATTTAACAAATTTTCCATCCCAAGTACAAGAATAATTTTGTGAAATTGGAAACATGGAAACAAACACAATGGTAAATAAGTGAGCTAAATTACCTCCCACATTGTTCTCCATGAAAAAAAAATTCATATATAAATCATATATAATAAATTTCATCATAACCAAGAGATGTGTAGCATAAGAAATGGTGAGCTCAGATGTACACTAAGGGAAAGGAGTGAAGAGATATAAGAATAATCATGAAGATAATTCTATGGGACCCTGAGAATAACATTATAATATCCTACCATGAATGTAAAATTCATATTTATTTTCCCTGGAATAAGTATTGGAATTACATAATTCATGAATCATAACAGAATCAAGAAAATAATCCATGAATGAATAATATATGAATCAGACAAAAAATTTCTAGAAGACACATTACCATATAAAATTATATCCGTAGTAGTAAAGGAATAATATCCATGGCTATAAAAATAGTTTGGTTTGACTCCCCAGACCATCTTTTTAGTCCAGGTACACATCCCTGAACATCTTAATATTCAAGGACCACATTGAACACCATCTTAGCGAATGATTTTCATCAGTTAAATGAGTAAACTCCATGTCCACACCATGTATATCTCTTGAGATATAAATACTTTACATGTGAATTGGATGGATATGTAGGTCCACATCATTTGAAAATAAAATCATGCATACATGTTCCACCACATCATAAATAATAAAAACATAACCAATGATATTAAATAGGTATGATAAACATGTCATCATGTCATAACCCATGGAAATGATATATGTTTCATATCATTTCATCAATGAATTTTTTTTGAAATTATAAGGGTTTTATAAGAAAATAAGAAAAAAACATGAAATGTGTTTCCTAAACATATAATGTGAATGGACAATCATGATTCATAAAAATATAACACATGAAAGTGAAATGGAATTTTTAAAAATCATTCAATCAAAACATAAACCAATTAGGAAAAAACATTAATGGAACTCTTGAATTATATCACAAAAATGCCTAAACTATAAAAATGACTAAAATATTATAGGGAGATGGATTTTAAAAGACCACTTGGAGTATTTATTTAGAAAAATATACTTTAATTATAATTATTTTTAGTAAAACCAATTTAAGAAGTACTTTTATTATATTTAAATTGTTAAAATTTAAATAACACATTTTTTGAGGAAAATATTATTTCTACATTAAAAAACACTTTATGAAACATAGTGAATTTTGATAAACATTTTTATTTAAAATATATTTTAAAACATATAATTTTTACTCGATTGTATTTTTAAATCCATTTTCATTGAGAAAATATGAAGAAATAAAAAAAATTATTAACAAATTTATAAACCCTTTTCTCGGAAAACAATTTAAAAAATTATAATAAATTCATGACATAAGTTTGGAAACCCATTTCTAGAAAATGTAAATTAAAAAATTTAACTAAATCATCGTATAAATTAAATTCTATTGGATAATAATAAATTTTTTAAAACATATAATATAGTATTTGAAAATAATTTCAAACATTTTTAAAGGTCAATCATTTTCAAAAATAATTTTCATTGAAAATATATTTAATGTCCAAAAAATATCATTATATTTGGAAAAAAATCATTAAAAATAAACATGTAATTGAATAAATAAATCATTTTGGAATCTACCATCATGATAATGTGTATCCCTGTATATGGAGAACATTCCTTATGCTCCATAAAATGCTTATGAATGTGCCTTGATTAGTAAATGAAAGTATGATTAATTTGAAAAACAATTTCTAAAAAGGAAATTCTTGGTTAAAAATGTTCATAAAACATAATTGGACAATATCAAAAAAAATATAATGCATTTCCGTAAATCATTGTTTTGAAATAACACATATTTCTATCCCAAGGGAAATTTAAAGTTGTATTGAAAAATCTATATATATTTTATCACAAGAAAAAATGGTTGAAAATTTAGTAAAATTAAATGGATATAATTTTATTAACAATATGGTTTTATAATTCATGAGATTTTATGAAATATATACCATAAGGATTCATTTACGTGAGTATAATCATAAACAATGTCGATAAATGATGAGATTGTAGAAATAAATTTTTATCTCATAGGTGTCATTGAACCATAAAACCATGAAAATAATAACATTCGATGATTCATAAATTATAATGATAATAATTATAATCCATATATAAAATTTTAGAGTAATTATATACTACTATTATAAAAATATATGGTCATCACAAGGAATTTTTCTCATTGAATGTAAATTGGGGTGAAATTACAATAACGATTATCTAACATTTTAACCATTAACAACATGAATGAATGATCTTAGAATGGATATATACAAACTAATATATCTTATAATAAAGTAAAATGAATACATTTATGCCCATTATGAAAACAATGTATAAGAAATACTATTTGAACATGGACTATCTATCGTGGAAAAATAAAAGTCATATGATAATACATTCACCATGAGTCCAACATGTCACGTGTGTCTTCATATTAATGAATAATAAACATACGTTAATTATTTAATTTATTAAAATCCATTTTAGTTTTTATTTTTACTTAATATTCGGTTATCACAATATTTTATTCATATACTTATAAATTAATGTTTACATCAGTAATTTTGAAAATAATTTATTCTAGTTTTAAAAATTAATTTTATATGTTGAATATGGTCAATTAGTTCATTTTATGAATATAAAAAAAATAAAAAAAAATTAATTAATTTATTTATATATAATTTATTATTTTAATTAAAATGATCAAATAGTTTTATGATAAATGAACCAATGTTACAATCATTGAGATGACATGTAGTACGTACGCATGAGTAACATTCCCATTTTACAATGATTATTGTGGATAAAAGGTACGTAATATTTTTCTTTCATGAATAATAATTATAATATATATATATCTTCTAATTTAATCATACATATTTATATATTTAATTCCAATTATTCAAAAAGGAATCATACTAAATCGGGGAGGTGACAGTCTGCATGTTCACGGATGACATTATCACATGTTAATATGTGAAATGGGAATAAGAAAAATCATATTCTATATTTCCATAAAAGAAATAATTTCATGAATATAATATATTCTTATAATATGTAACATTTTTTCAATTTAACCCATCCTTAATACATTAAATTTAATGTGTCGATGTATTATATTGATTTGAGGAGATGGTAGTATAAACATCCTCAAACAACGTTATCATATCCCATCAATATAGAAGACATGAAGGTATGTTTTATATAAAAATTTAATAAGAATAATGGTATAATAAATTTCATATATATCATATATAAATTGTGTGTACATCATATTTCACTCTCATGATAGGTGGTGAAGGAAGAACAATATTTTTTTTGCAAGGAGGTAGTCCACCATACACACAAATGGTATGTTCGTTGACCATTACAAGTAATTGTGTATATGTGAATCTAAAAAACATAGAATAAGGTCATAAAAATATATTTATAATATTGTGGTTATTGAATATTTGTCTAATGAATTAGTTAGGTGGTGTATATGGAAAATAAAATAAAGGGGTTCGAGGAATGATGTTACCTCTTCATTGGGTATCTCTATTGAGTTCTTACCAATGGGCTTCCTCGGAGGGATTTCATGCAAAATGGATTCTTCAAGGATTAACGTAGGGAATTTTGGATATTAGTTTTGATTGTTTTTAGAGATCCATTGGGATTTTATAGGTGTGAAGAGTGGTGGAGGAGATGAGGCATTTTATAAGTGGGTAAAATGACACAGTATATATTATTGAAAATATTGCAATTCTCCCCATGATTTATGTACCCCCAATGGTAAGAAATGGAATATTATGGATAACAAAAAAATTAATGGACTATATATGTCATTGAATAAAATTTACAGATGTGAAGGGTAATTTTTACACCGTATTTTCTTAGTTTAGTCATTCATAATGATCATTTTCTATAGTGACTATAATTCATTTTAATTTCCTTCTAGAATTTCCTTCTTAAAAAACCATGATGATTTTATTATATGTTAAATATATTTTATAATAAATATATGTAATCAAATTTAAAATATTCCTATCCAGGATGTGGTAGAAACTAATTTAAAATTAATCAAGTAAACGGGGTGACAATGTATATTTTTAATGTATAAATTTTCAAATGTTTTATAGGATTTGATATACATGTTAAATGTGAAATTTATATTGATGAAAAAAATGGGTTAATTAATATATAATTTATATAATGATACTTTAAAATAAATTTACAATAAAATATAATTAAATAAATAAATAATATATAATAGAAATTTAGAATAAAAATTCAGTATTTTTTTCACTATATATAAAAAATGAATGTTCTCAATAATATGCCAAAAAGATTCAAAAAGAAATTTTTTATTAATCATTTTCCAAAATGAATTAATTTTTTAAATAAAAATAATAAAATGTATGGTACAAAGATTTTAATCGGGCTCAACAATAAGAAAATACAAAATTTCGTTTTTGAAAAATATACATATTATTTGAAAATTTCATTTATTCTTATCATATTGCTATAAAATATATTTGATCAATATTAGGTATATTTATTTACTTTAAAATGTATAAATTTTATTGAAATAAAATTAATCAAATGTTTATTAATTTTGCGATATAAATAAGTGTCTGTACATAGAAAAATAATTTTCATATATAATTAATTTTGATTATTTTAATATAGTCCATTTATTTACATCTACTAGTTAATAACAAATGTATTGATATTATATATACTAGTGTAATATATATTTTTAAAATTTATTTATTATCATTTTAACCTTGCATTCAAACTACTATATGGTATATATAAGTGTATTTTAATAATAATTTTATATGTTGAATATGGTCAATTAGTTCATTTTATGAATATAAAAAAAATAAAAAAAAATTAATTAATTTATTTATATATAATTTATTATTTTAATTAAAATGATCAAATAGTTTTATGATAAATGAACCAATGTTACAATCATTGAGATGACATGTAGTACGTACGCATGAGTAACATTCCCATTTTACAATGATTATTGTGGATAAAAGGTACGTAATATTTTTCTTTCATGAATAATAATTATAATATATATATATCTTCTAATTTAATCATACATATTTATATATTTAATTCCAATTATTCAAAAAGGAATCATACTAAATCGGGGAGGTGACAGTCTGCATGTTCACGGATGACATTATCACATGTTAATATGTGAAATGGGAATAAGAAAAATCATATTCTATATTTCCATAAAAGAAATAATTTCATGAATATAATATATTCTTATAATATGTAACATTTTTTCAATTTAACCCATCCTTAATACATTAAATTTAATGTGTCGATGTATTATATTGATTTGAGGAGATGGTAGTATAAACATCCTCAAACAACGTTATCATATCCCATCAATATAGAAGACATGAAGGTATGTTTTATATAAAAATTTAATAAGAATAATGGTATAATAAATTTCATATATATCATATATAAATTGTGTGTACATCATATTTCACTCTCATGATAGGTGGTGAAGGAAGAACAATATTTTTTTTGCAAGGAGGTAGTCCACCATACACACAAATGGTATGTTCGTTGACCATTACAAGTAATTGTGTATATGTGAATCTAAAAAACATAGAATAAGGTCATAAAAATATATTTATAATATTGTGGTTATTGAATATTTGTCTAATGAATTAGTTAGGTGGTGTATATGGAAAATAAAATAAAGGGGTTCGAGGAATGATGTTACCTCTTCATTGGGTATCTCTATTGAGTTCTTACCAATGGGCTTCCTCGGAGGGATTTCATGCAAAATGGATTCTTCAAGGATTAACGTAGGGAATTTTGGATATTAGTTTTGATTGTTTTTAGAGATCCATTGGGATTTTATAGGTGTGAAGAGTGGTGGAGGAGATGAGGCATTTTATAAGTGGGTAAAATGACACAGTATATATTATTGAAAATATTGCAATTCTCCCCATGATTTATGTACCCCCAATGGTAAGAAATGGAATATTATGGATAACAAAAAAATTAATGGACTATATATGTCATTGAATAAAATTTACAGATGTGAAGGGTAATTTTTACACCGTATTTTCTTAGTTTAGTCATTCATAATGATCATTTTCTATAGTGACTATAATTCATTTTAATTTCCTTCTAGAATTTCCTTCTTAAAAAACCATGATGATTTTATTATATGTTAAATATATTTTATAATAAATATATGTAATCAAATTTAAAATATTCCTATCCAGGATGTGGTAGAAACTAATTTAAAATTAATCAAGTAAACGGGGTGACAATGTATATTTTTAATGTATAAATTTTCAAATGTTTTATAGGATTTGATATACATGTTAAATGTGAAATTTATATTGATGAAAAAAATGGGTTAATTAATATATAATTTATATAATGATACTTTAAAATAAATTTACAATAAAATATAATTAAATAAATAAATAATATATAATAGAAATTTAGAATAAAAATTCAGTATTTTTTTCACTATATATAAAAAATGAATGTTCTCAATAATATGCCAAAAAGATTCAAAAAGAAATTTTTTATTAATCATTTTCCAAAATGAATTAATTTTTTAAATAAAAATAATAAAATGTATGGTACAAAGATTTTAATCGGGCTCAACAATAAGAAAATACAAAATTTCGTTTTTGAAAAATATACATATTATTTGAAAATTTCATTTATTCTTATCATATTGCTATAAAATATATTTGATCAATATTAGGTATATTTATTTACTTTAAAATGTATAAATTTTATTGAAATAAAATTAATCAAATGTTTATTAATTTTGCGATATAAATAAGTGTCTGTACATAGAAAAATAATTTTCATATATAATTAATTTTGATTATTTTAATATAGTCCATTTATTTACATCTACTAGTTAATAACAAATGTATTGATATTATATATACTAGTGTAATATATATTTTTAAAATTTATTTATTATCATTTTAACCTTGCATTCAAACTACTATATGGTATATATAAGTGTATTTTAATAATAATTTTAGTTGTACATTGTAGTTTTGTAATACAATGCCTTGTGTATAATTAAATCTATCAAAGGGACTCAATATTATTTATAATAAATGAAAAAAATAGTTTTAAATCTACCAAAATATAATAAATGTGTTGCATGTTTTTCTTCATTAGCTTGTTGTTTCATATAACATATGGAAAACATTGTGATTTTATGTTGAAATACTAACATCAATGTTTTTATAAACAAAAAATTTCAAAACAATTAATTAGTAAAAAATAAGTCATAAAATCATGTGGTGTTACATTATAAAACCCAAAAAATTAATTTTTCCCACAAAAATAATCTTGTTTATCACTACTCTAATACATTAGTTTTCGATTAATTGAAAGTAACATCTTATAAATGAAGACTAAAACATACTTTTAAAAATAAAATTTAGAAACATAACTTCTACCATAAGTAAAACATATATAGGATTCCAAGTACGATACCATAATTTGAAATATAAAACAAGAACATTGATGAAAATATTAAACTATCATAGGTTTTGATAACGATTATTTATCACCAGAATGTGCACGGTGCAGAGAAGTTTGACAGTCACAAAGGCATAAAATCATGAATTTATAAAATGGTAATTGATATCCTAAAACAATAAGATTATTTAACAAAAATTTATTTCCAAACCCTTAACCATTTTTTTAATATTTGTCATGAGCATATATTCTTACGTTATTTTAGAACAATATCTCCCAATTTTTTACATTTTAACATTTCCACTCCTCTTATTCCAGGAAAATGATTTGAATTTTTCATTCTATTAATATATCTATATAATGAATAAAAAAAATTTATCTCATGTTATCCAATATCATATAGCCTCAAATGTTGCGATAAAACTTTAATCTCTGAAACATCATCCAAAGAATAAATTTAATCATTCAAATATAGGTTAACCCCAAAAAATTACAAAAGATGAATGTCAATGTATATATAAATATGGTCAAAAAATTCTCAAAAAATAGCATTTATCCCTTACTTATCACATAGTATCTCTTATTTTCCATATACCAAACATATGAATTCCATCATCAGGTATTCTGTTGAAACGTGGTAAAATCCTAAATTACAAAAAATCCTTATTAATAACATTAATGGTTCCTTATTCCAATGCATAGTGGATATATTAATTATGTACAATGGTTGTTAACATAATCCATGATAACAGAAATCTCTTTTCATAAAATCCATATTTAGTTCCAATGTAATCTGTATCATTATATTTACTTATTCATATTCATGAAATAATTAACCATACATCATTATCTTATCATAACGAACATATTGAGATAAATTTAAACCATAATCATGTGTCTTATATGAACATAATATTTTCTTAAATAAATTATATATTCTATCAATATCATTCAACATATTATTTAATATCATTATATAAAAACATAAACTGATCAAACCATATATATTTCAGAATTCATTATTCATAAATCAATATTAAAAAACACATCAATTACTTTATATCATTATAAATACATTATCAATGATACAACATCCCATTACATTATACATATCTCCATTAACATTTCACCTATAGTCTCACTATCATAAAAAATAAGACCATTAATCATACCACCATGTTTAATATCTCTTCATGAGCATTCCACATAGGACTGTGATTTGTAAAATGACCATTTAATACCGAAGTAAATTTTTTATCCATAAATTATTTAATAGAGGGGAAAATATTCCAATATATTGAATTAACTGAGTGCTTCATTTTTATTAAAAAATTACATGCGTTGTGTACTTATTTTCCACTATCAAAACATATTCATCTCTCTTTAGGACAATCAAGTGGGTGATTCTATCCACATTATTGATAGAATGGTAACTTAATATTATTTCATTCATGGTCTCCATATTCCTAGATATCATAGAACTCCTTATTTAATTTATTTTGTGAGTATGATATTTTGTTAAGGAACATGATAATAATAATTTTCTTTTACAACATATTAGGTATCATGAAAATATCCTTAAATCTTAATGGAATCCCATTTTACACCTCATTTAATCTTTGTATATC
The DNA here is from genome assembly GCA_963277665.1 of Viscum album. Classification (NCBI taxonomy): domain Eukaryota; kingdom Viridiplantae; phylum Streptophyta; class Magnoliopsida; order Santalales; family Viscaceae; genus Viscum; species Viscum album. The sequence continues at coordinate 1,001,826,547 of OY728121.1, read as the reverse complement.
AAAATAAATGTTTTCAATGTCCATTATGTTTCGTTATTTTAAGAAAAACTATAAATCAAATTTTGATATTCACTTATCATAGTGTATAACAACTTAATCATGACAAATAACATATAGTCTATCTAAATTAGGACATTATCCAATGGTACTAGAGGATTATCCTTAGATACACCACTATACACATCCTTAAAAATATCCTTAGGGATATCACTATGGTTTTCTCTATCTACATTAAATAGGATGACTAAACCATTCTTCTGATACCAAATATATATACCTGGATTAACATACATGGATATTACATTAGTTTCGATTAACATCCTTTAAATTGAAAAAGATCATTTCATTGGCCCGAATAGTATCGTGACTTTAGAAACATAAAAACCTAAAAATTGGTGCATATGTGAGCTACATTATCTCCAAATAGGTTATTAATTACTATAACACGTATTATAGACATCATAAATAATACATATCTTCATAACCTAGAGGATGGAAACATAAGAAATGTTGATTTAAGATGCTCAGTTTCAAAAAACATCGGAGATATATAAGAAAAATAATTAACATAAGGGTATGAGAACATGAGCATAACATTAGAAGACCATTCCTTGTATATTGGAGATATAATACATGATACATTTCATAAATATTCTAAATTCATAACATATGATTCATAAAGAAATTAATGGAACAATATATGAAAGAATAACATAAGAATAATTCATAGATTTAGTTGTAAGGACATAATCATATAAAATGATTTTCATAGTCTTCAAGAAATATATTCAAAGTACATTTTAGTATTCTAGTTTCACTACCAATATATAAATTGTATTCATGGTTCACTCGCATTAAAATTATAGTAGTCTGGGTTATCCCGCCATATCAAACATAGTGAACAAAGTATTATAATGGAATTATTTGACACTGATATCCAGGGTTGTATACTTCATGAGATCAAAATACATACACAATTAATCGAATGGAGAAATATTTCCCACAAATCTCATAATGGAAACCAACATATGTGTTCCAAAATATCATAAATAAACATATCATAACCCATGAAATGAAATGGGTATAATAAATATGTCATCATAACATAACTTGGAAAAAATAGACATATTTCATAATAATTTTGATGAATTATAACCCATGAAAGGAATCATGTTTTACAATAATATAACACATGAAATAAAAATTGGTTACATAAAAATATGACCCACGAAAGAGAAGTAGGTATCATATACATATAACTCCTTAAATAGAAAAAATATTCATAAAATCATGAAATCAAAACATAAACCATTTTGGAATTATTAAAAATGGTATTGTGGGATTATATACCCACTAATGAATAAAATATAACAATGTGTATCGTTATATATGGATATTTATTTTTAATGATCACGTGGAACATTTTATAATTAAAATTATCTATTACTTTATATTATTTTCATGAAACAATTTAAAAAATAAATTTATTATTAAGATATAATTAGAATTTTATTTAAAACATTTCCCGAGGAATGTATCATTTCAAAATTAGAAAATGATTCTTCAAAAATATTTCAATTTATAAACAAATTTATTAAAAATAGGCTTATAAACCTAAAACGGTTGACTGAAAATTTTTTTAAAACATTTTTCAGTGAAAACACTATGAAAACTCATAATTAATCCACGAAAACATTTTGAAAATATTTTTCATTGATGATAAATTAAAACATAAAATGATGGCTTCAAATCATTTTAAAAATACATTTCTTGTAATTTTTTTTGAAAAATTATAAATAATTATTTATTTCATTCAAATAAATTTCTTTTAATATATCCCTTCGAAAGTATAAAATATTTTATTTAGAAATAATTTAATACAAATTTTAAAAACATAATGTTTTCATTTAAAATTTTCTCTAAAAAACATTTTAAAATAAATGAATTTGATGAATATTAGAAAAACATTACATTAAAAATAACTCTGTAAACATATAGGGGATCATTAAATGAAATAATAGTAACGATGATGAGTATTTATGTACATTCCTACTATTCCATTTACAATGTAAAAAGATTACAAATGTTCTTTGATCAAAAAAATAATATTACATCTAATTTTTTTTATAAAAATATAAAACTTGTCTATGTATATTTAAAATTTGAATCATATGATAATATTATAACACATTTAATAAATTTATTTCAAGAAATTTTTTTGAATGAACAATGATTTCTGATCGAAATTGGGAAATGAATATTGATTTTCACAAAAAGGATTTATTAATTATCATATGTAACAACGAATGGAAAATAGTACCGTTGTAATGATAAAATGTGAATAACCCGATTGTAAAATTACATATAAGAGTTATTGAGATATGATCCATAATACATCATCAATTGGAGCATAATCATAGACAATCTTGATAAACAGTTACATTGTAGTAATAAAATGTTACCATTTTGATACATTGAATCATAACACAATGGAATGAATAACCTTAAATGACGCTTAAAATTTATTTCATGTAGTTAGATTCGTGATATATTATTTAAAAGGTATTAAATAAATATTTTTTAAGTTTATACATTCATATGACGGTATTTACCTCAATAAAAGAAAATTTAGATAATATTAAATTACCATTTAGGAAACATTTGAACCATAAACCCCATAAAATAACATCAAAAAATTTATATGTAAACAACCCTAAATTTTAGAAATAACATAAAAAACATGCATGGGAAGTATACATTCTAAATTTTAAAAATAATAGGTGATCATGGAATCAATCTCATGGAAAATAAATGTTTTTGTTTAAATATATTGTTCTATTTAGATTTTAATTAAGGCTAAAGCAATTAGTAGTGTCAAAAATGAAATTTTTATATTATAAAAAATGTTATTGTACTTTATTATTTAATAATAATAATTAATGATTGAAAGTAAAAATTAATTATCATATAGTAAATATGATAATAAAGTGTGTATTTATGGATTATTAACATCATACAAGTAAATAGTTATAAAATTTTAATATTTAAATTTTTATTACTGTAATTAAAATTAAATAGAATAATTAAGGGTAAATCAAGATGATATGTTTTAAAATAAAATCAAAACATGAAAATAATTTGTTTTTAAATATGATTAAAAATATATCTTATATTATCATTAAATCCATGTCCATTTTTTGAAATCTAGATTGAACAATAATTTATTATAATTTATTTTTTTGATGAAATTTCTTAAAACACCTCTGTCATCCCTTATAAATATTACCACATAAAACCCCTTATCCACACACATTAATTCCCTGATGATCCCAAAAATATATTAAAAAAACTAACATCCTTACTCTCCCCATATACATGTTCTCTTGGTCTCACAAAAAAACAAATTCCAAACGTCTCAAGTAATCATTCAATGAGGTGAAATTCAACAGGTTCCTTTTTGAGGGAATATCTTATAATTCTATTTATTCATCTACATTATATTCAACACATTATAAATAAGTTAATAATGAATACACTAAAATTTATATATTATAAATTTATATTTTTAATGTAATATATTTTGTCCACATCATTACCCTCTCCTTATATTCAATGAAACAAAACTGGTGTAAAAAATATGGCGGCTTACCTTCTCCATGGATAATGAGATCTTTTAACATTACCTCATTAATGGATAGTTATAAAATTATAATTTCCGATATATATGGTTTTAATATTTATATTATAAAAAAATTTGTTGTGGAAGAAATATATATACATAATATTACATTATAAAACAAATCTATTTTTGTTATGGTTGAAAACCCACCAAAATAAAATAAACATTTATCATTAGGGTTTTTTCTAATGAATCATACTCATGTATGAATAAAAAAACATATAAGGATCCATAAAGACATATTTAATTCCATTAGTACCCATTCCATCCAATTATGGATTTTTATTTCAATTTTACAAGAATATCCATTGCTTTACACAAATGAGCATCTTCCAAATCCCAGAAACAAATACACCTGAATCCATGAAAATAGGGAAATAACAATATAAAATGGGTCATAAAATGTATCAAAATTATTAAATTACTTATTATATATATTAAAATAGTGCATTAATCGGTAAATAAATTTCTTTCATCAATTTTATAGGAGGTTAAAAAACATTACACAAAAAGCAATTGTGCGGTAAGAGATTCTCATATAAATTTTACTTCTATGGGATTTATGCCATTTTCACAAATTATTTATTTTTTTTGGTGTATATAATTCTATTTTTTATATATAGTAATTATTTTAAATGTTATTATATATTTCATTTGATATTTTTAACTTGTATAGGGAAAATGAACCGATATATTACTATGTAGTAAGGCTCTCTAATATCAATTTTTTTATTCTGTGAGATATATGAATCATTCACCATATATTTATTTTATATGGTGTATATAATAAAAATTAATTAAATATATGATACTTATCATTATATTGATGTATATTTATATATCCATTTTATAATCCCCATTTAAGTTTATTTACCATTCAAAATATACCAAATCGGTAAAGGAATGTTTTCTCAATTTTCAATTTCTAAAACACATATTATGGTACACACATATATTTATTTACATGGTGTATATACTACCCTATTTTATATTTTATCATGAATATACTTTTATTAATAATGTTTTATTTTTCATGTAATTTTATTCTCACATTGGTTGGAAATCAATGTTTCTTTATAGAAGTGTTTTGCAAAATTATTCGATAAAAATTTTAATGTCTTAGGCATTTTCAAGGAAATTAAAATAAATGATGATATATTTTTTTGTTATGATTCTATTATATGATATTTATGGTTATTTCAAAGAAAACTTATCTCTAAATTTATTATTTTTAAAAATGAATTATCAAAGAATAAAGTATATTTTCCTCACATTTTTTTAAAATATAATTTAAATTTATTTGCCATCAACGATTACTTCCATTGAGGTTTATCATGAATTACCAAGGATATGATCCATGTATACCTTTATTACTCGTTTTCTCAATGGTTTAATTTTTTTGATATGAATATCTTTGTGAATTTAATATATTTCCTTGAGTAACATCTATGTTTATACCTTATATAGGATTCATTATATGGAAAACAAATACATGGACTTGTTGTGTTAGGTAAACACAAACGACACTCTAATTTATTTGGTAATGTTTAGTCTCATGAAACATCACATTGAGGATAGAAGTTTACATTATTACTTTATCAGAAATTTCCACAATGTGATATATTATTTTCTGTTATCATTGACGATTTTATATTTCATGATATATGTTTCTCTAACTTTATTATGATGATAAAATTATAAGAAATCATGTTCTATATGTCATTCATTGTTATTTTTAATTATGAACCGTGAAATTAGTAACTATAATGTCATGTGTTCTAACAAATTTTAGTTGTTTTATTTATCCCATGTTTATTCCCTTATTGGGATTTTCATCTCATTCCCTTTCTATATTTATTCCCCAGGTTAACCTATGCCGATGTATGAGATCAAAGGAGTTTAGGATATTAAATTGGATGTTTAATAATGAGGAGTTTTATACTATTTTCATGTTTTTTATTTACCTATTCTATTAAAAATACTATAATTTAATGTCCTTCGTTTCTTATTTATGTATAATTATTATTCAAATCATGTATTTCTATGTGTAAAAATTATAGGACGCTAGAGTTAGTATTTGGTATGGTTTATAAAAATTAAGGTATTATGATTTTTTTTCATTTATAGTATTCTTATATTCATTATCATTATATAATTATCAGGATGGTAATATGTTGATTCCTTTATAAACCCATTTTTGACGATTTATATTAATAAATTTTATGGTTACTAAAGGTATTTTTAGAGTCAATCAATTTTGAGGTAATTATAGATTATTATATTTTAGTATTCAAAATAAAAGGTATTAAAAAACCTTTTAGGTTAAAAAATATTATTTTTAATATTATTTTTTTAATTTTTTTTTTGTAATTTTATAATCATTATAATAATATATTATTATAATAAGGAAAACCATAATTCTGGGTGAAAACTAGTTTTGTATAGAAAGGCCATGGGAATCAACCCCACAACCAAAGGGAGACCACACTGCATTACATAACATTTTCCTACATGATGTTGCTGTTAGTATGAATATTTATTTTTAGTTTAATTATTTTATGGATTAACAAGTAGTTGATTTTGAGAACATATAATTTATTAGATTAATAACATTGTGATTGTAAAATGATTTTTTAATTGAGTTATTAATGTTATTTAAGATCTAGTTCACTATTTTGGGAACATTATATGATTAATGTTAATAAACCACAATGGGATTTTAGTATATGAGTAACGGGTGAACTATTTAATGGAATAATCAGTAATTTTATTTTGTACATACGCTGATTCAGATTATTTATGGAAATAATTATCATATCTTGTTTTTTATGTGATTACATTTGTGCTACTAGACTTTACGAGTCACTGATATTATTTTCTGATAAATGTTATTACTATCTTAGAATTCTCTAAGATCAAAAAACTTTTGGGTTTCAATCATAGTCTAGAAAATTTTGGAAAATTTTAGTAATGGAATAACTTTAACATTGACGTTTGTTGTAGAATTCTGGAGTTTTAAATAGTATTCCATAAAATTATGATTAATATTTTTAGAGATTTTTTATTGTATCATAACAATTTTTTTATGTGAATGTTTCAATAATGTATAAATATATAAATAATTTTTTTTGAATATTGTATTCTTTATAAGTTGATTCTAGTGATTCTTGTGTGAAATATTCATCTTGAATACTAAATATTTGGGGAAAACGATAAGTTTTTAGTGAAATTTTTTTAAAGGATGAAAATATACTTGAAAATTAAGTATATATGGTTATGTTATTAGTCCATGTATTTATATAATTATATATATATAGTAATTGTATTTTAAAAAATGTTATTCTTTTACTTTTATTACAATGAAATCAATGACCTTTTAACCAACCATAGATTTATGATTGTATGATTGTTAACATTCCACTTAACATGTTCTCTATCACTATCCATCATAACTTGATGGTTATATTTCACTTCCATGTAAATGTTTTACTATGTGGAACCCTTTCATGAGTTATATCAGTTCACCATCATATTTCAACCTAGCTTTTATTATGGAAGATTTGAAAATCCTTATTTTAAACTAAGATTTCACAAATTGTATTTTTAAAATTTAATCCAACAATTTTTTATCATGAATAAAAATTTTATGGATTTAATGTATTAAAGTGTTTTATATTGTAACATAATTATTTTTAAAATTAAACAATATATTTGATAGTTAAAATGACATGACACATCACTCTTAATAGAAAACATAAAGTTTTATATTTAAATGATACCATTATAACCTAGAGGTCAAAATACAGCGTAATAAAAAAACTAACCAGATTATATAATTATGATATACATATTTATATATAATATATTATTTGGTGACTAATTATTTATAAATGAATATGAATTTTTATTAAATAATGTGATATATTTTTCTGAAATACAATTCAAATAAAAATAGGTGGGTTTGTAAAATAGTAAAATTAATGTTTTTAGAATATATTAATGATATATATAAATATATATTAATAAAACTAGTGTTTAAATTTTTTTTATGTTTCTTATAAACATTATATTTGAACAAATTAAATTTTAATGATAAAGAAAGTATTTTTCTAAGAAGGCAGTTTTTCCTCCTACGGAAGGTGCACCTATTTTAATCTATTTTTTGTACACATTTATTAATTAAATTTATGAATATATACATAATTTATAAGGATTATGATAAAAATTTAATTTGGCTGAGTTTTTTATATTTTCCATATAAGAAAAAAATTATGATGAATAATAAAAATACATAATTTTAGATAAAAATAACATTTTTCATCAAACAAATATTGTTAATTTATTTTTTTAATTGGATTTAAATTATATTTAGATCATGTTTTTCAAATTAATCATAATTAGTTTCATTGTAATCAATTTTAAATTGAATTTAGATATAAAATTTATTCAATCATTTTTAGGTTTTATCCTCAATAACTTGTTTTGTAATCCCGTTAATGGGATTATTTTTAAATAATTTGCTGAAAATTCAATATTTTGAATTTTAAAAAATTTACTCCACATTTTTAATCTTTAGGTCCATATTATTTAAAATTCTTATCATCTTTTTACCTTATTATTAGTGACATTAGTAGTTATTATAATCACTATTAATAGTAAATCCGGTAATTTATTGCAAACTATTATATGATTAGGGAAGTAACATTACCCTATAAACATCAAAGATCTTATTGGAATAATATAATTATATAATTATAAGAAATAGTTTGAAATTTAATCATTTAATGCATACTTTGTTTAAAAAAATAACATAAATTATTTAAATCAAATAATGATTCAAAATGTCACACTCTTCATTATTATAATTATAGTAATTTTAATATCACTATAATAGGTATATAAAAGAGATAATAAATATTATTTGGAAATATAATGGAATTATCATCATCATTTTAATTTAATTATTATTTTTTTGTATTATGAAATTACCATAAATAGTGACTCGATAGTGTTAAATTATTATTTCGTTAAAAAAATAAACAAAAAATGATAAATAGTATTTTAATAAATATTATTTGAGTTCATTAATGCTCTCCTCTATATTTATATGTGACTATGAAATTTTAGGAAAATATTAAATGGTTTTATTTAGTGATATAATTTTTTTTTTATTTTATTTTTTGTTATTATAATGATTAATATCAAAATTTACAATATTTTTATTTTATAAAAATAACAATTTATTTAATTATATAAGAATCATAAAAATCATATAAAAATATAATGTGATTATTATAATGTCTAAAATTTAATAAAGTTTCTATTTAGATAAAATTTACACCATATAAAGTAAAAAATTATAAAATTATAAAATATAATATGTTATTACAAAAATTAATATCATATAAATTAATTAATGTGAAATAGAAATGATACAATTTAAAAATAAATCAAAACACATCTAAATGTAATAATATTATAATTTTACAACCCTATAATACCATATATTAGTGACCATATTTATATTGATTCATTTATATAGAAAATATATTTTTTATGATTTATTCTTTTAAAAAAATTCCTAAAACACACCTCTCCTCCATTTTAAATAGTACCAATTACATCCACTAATCCACACACATTAATGCCTTAATGATCTACGAAATAATAGAAAAATAATCTCATCATATCTCTACCCATATAGAAGTTATCATGGTCTTAATAAAATTATATACCCATGTGTCTCATGTAATGAATCAATGATGTGATATTCAAGAGGTACATTTCCCAAATCATCTCTTGTATTTTCATTTCTTATTCATAATTATCCTCATCTATTTTATCAGTAAGATCGTTACGACTCCAGTATCATGTATATACCAAAATCATAAATTTATAAGGGAATATCTTATGTCCACATCCTTTAATATCTCTTTATCTTCAATGAATGGAAAATGTTCTCTTAAATTTGGTGGTTTATCTTTTCTATGGGTAATGAGTTTTTTCCATTACAGGATGCATAGATGGTCATACAATTATAATTATGATTATATTATAATTTAAAATTTATAATATAACATTATTTAATACTCTATATATACTATAAAGATATAATATCAAATGATACAAAAATCTAGTACATGATGATAAAAAAACCGAAATAAACTATATAGTTTTCAATAAGGATTTATCGAATGATTCTTACTCGTGTAAATATAATTAAAAATATAAAATGAACCATTTAAATATATATATATATGCCCATGAATACCATTCCATTAAACATCTATATTTTTCATCCCTTTTTACATGAATATCCGAAATTTTACCCAAATGAACTGATCAGTAAACCATTAATAAAATGAAACTAATACCGTAAAATTATGAAATTTCATTGATAATTTGTTTATAAGATGTTAAAGAATAATAACATAATGTACTATAAATAAAAATATTTTTCTCTAATGATTTAATTACATTATTTAATCCATTATTGAAAATGTTAATAACACTATACTAGAATGATGTAAAAGGTAAATGATTCTCATCCCACTCTATCGTCAATAGGTTTTATTCATTTTCCACCAATTATTTATTTTTTTAGTTTATATAATTCCCTTTGATATATTATTACAATAATATCAATTTAATTAAATATTTTATTTTATTGTTATTACTTCTATAGGAAATAAGATATTACTAATTACAATGTAGTAAGGGTTTCCCTTATGACTTTTGTATTCTATAAGATATAGGAATTCATCACAACATGTTAATTCTGTTTGGAGTATATAATTAAAATTAATTAAATCAATTAATTTACTATTTATATTCATGGATATATATATATATATACATTTTATGATCTCTCATTAACTGGGTTACAATTCAAAAGATACCAAATATCTAAAGGAATATTGTCTTAATTTTCCATCTTAGAGACACATAATATGTCACACATGAATATTTTTTAGGAGGATTATATAGTTCTATTTGACATATAATATCAGGAATATGCTTCATTTCACGATATTTTATGCTTTATAAAATTTTATTCTCTCTTCGGTCTGAAATTTATTTTTAATCAAAATATTGTTTTAAAAAATCATTTAAATATGTTTTAATAATATTTTATGAATTTACATGAAAAATGATCTAAATAGTGTTTAAATTCTTTTAAATACATATGTTATAATTTATTATAGGTTATTTTTAATGAAAATGGATATTATAATTTATTATGATAAAAATAATCTATAGTGGAATTGATATTTTCCTCAAGAGATTTTTCAAAAATATATTCCAATATTATCTATCATTGATGACTTCTATTGGTTATTCACATACCATAAAATGGATATTTTCATGGGATTCCAATATAAATCGTTCTTTTAATGGTTTATTATTATGAAAAAATGATGTTTATGAATTTTATATCTTTCAATGTTTACCCATTTTGTTTTTATCATATGTTTGATTATTTATGTGGAAAAAATATGAATGAAATTTCTATGTTAGGTGAACCCAAATAGATCTAAAATTAAATGCATAATTTTTATTCTCATGAGGCATCATTTTGGTGTAGGGTGTAATCTGAATTAATTTTATAAACATATTCAACCTAATGATATTTGGCTGGCAGTTATCATTTACTCATTTTTATATCATGATATATGATTCATTCACTTTATTACATTTCCATTATCATAATATAAAATGATCTTTATTTTTTTATTCCATATGTTAATCATGAACTGTTACTTTAAATATTATCATGTAATGCATTCTAACTCTTGTGATATATTTCATTTTTCTCATATTAATTCCCTTACTATAATTTTTAGCTCATCCCTTTTCCCTATGAATTCCCAAAGTTATCCTCTAATAATTTAAGAGATCAATGGTATTTAAATTATAGTTATAAATATTTAGTAAATATATTTTTTAGTCTACTTTCATGTTATAACTTTTATATACCTAATCTTCCAATGACATAAAACATTATGATCCTTGGTTGGTACATTAAACATAATTCTAATTAAAATCCTATTACTTAATGTCAAAGGGAATAGTTCATTATAATGTCACATATATATATAAATATATATCATCTATAGGAATTTGTTTTATCCTCATTAAATTCCATGTAATGTGTACGAGATAGTTGAATCACATCATTTCGCAAAGTGGTAGTCAGTCATACAAATGGTCAACATTTATTGTTTCTCCCATGGAATTAAAAGTATGGAGGTATATTTGATATCCTAATTAAATAGGTATAATTATGTTAAAAATATAATAAATATTCCATTAACATATCCTTATAATCATCCATGTAAAATTTGAATGGGATAAAATATCACATCTGTTTTCATGGTGGTTGTCTTTCGTACACTCGAAAAACTTTATTTTTTCCCAACATGTAGGATGATGTGAATGAAGACGTAATATTATAACTTCTGACTTATAATGATATAATTAATATCATATAATTAAATTTAGTATGAAATTATATCAATATGTTAGTTTTTGTGATGAATACAGACTACATCGATTCATGTGGCGGTAGTACATCATACAAATGATTGATGATTTGCTTACCATTTGTGAATCATTACATAGATATAGGAAATAATATTAACATGATAAAATATATGTATATATTAGCTAATATTTTCATTATATTTTTATATTTGAATATTACATTAGTGAATTTAAATTAGAGATAAAAAAAAAATTATGTTTAATAAATTTACATATTTATTAGAGAAACTTATTATGATTACTCATAATGACTTCATTCAAGTGTTTAATTATACATATAAGGAATATAGGTTGTGGGGGATTTATTAAGAAGTGTATTTTGTCTGTTATTATATAAATTATTTTATTTTAAAGCATTTATAGGATTGGGGAAGGCCATTAATAAATGGAGGAGTGGAAAACATGGCTGTTTTGAATAGAATAATGTGTACCCACATTATTCACATGAAAAAATGATCCAAAATGAAAAAAAATTATAATACTAGTAGTGAAAAATATAAAAAAATTAAATGGGTATTGGAAAATTTTATAGGTGATTTTAATCTTTATATACTTTTAAATCCCCTGGTAATCCTTTTTAAATGTTAACCGTAGTAATTAATTTTTTCTATTTTTATAAATCATTTTGAAAAAAAAAATTGTAGAAAATACTATATATTATTAATTATCCAGACTAATAAATATAATACAGTATTATACATTCCATTCAATGAATTGAAAAATTTTAAATTCAAATTAAAATTAAAGATGCATTTGAAAATCAGTATTCAAAAGGGAAACATTTAAAAATTATTCAGTGTTTTTATATAATGATTCCATATAAATTATTTTTCAATTATCAATATATGATAAATAAATACATAATTTATCTAATTTATCATTTCAAACCACATTATAATAATATATTTAATATTAATTATTAATATTATAGGGCCATTTCTAATTAAAAAGTGTATTTTTTCAATTCATTAAAAAGAAAATCATTTTAGAATATTCTAAAACTATCACTCAAAGAAAATTTTTATGTGTGTAATTATATATTTTATTTTATTTTTCCAAATAAAATTTCTAAAAATTTAAAATAAGGGTTTTTATTATATTATCATGAAAATCATTTTTTTCAAATAATATAAATACAGTACTAAAAATTATGTACTTTTTTGGAAAAAAATTTTATTATATAAAAAATTTATAATTAATATTTTAAAAGATGTTATTACAATTAAAATATCCATTTTAACTGCAAGTATATAAATTTATTTATTAAATAAAAATATTTTTAATATAACATTTTAAAACATGATGTTTCTTGTAATGAAACCTATCGATAAAAATAATCTTTTTCAATTTTTTTATGAAATCAAATGTAATTTAATTACAATTCCATTATGTTCAGTCTACAATGTAAAATTATTTAATTTATTATAGAATCTATATTTTCTTATCCATCATTATCTCTCCATTTTTTACATTATCTTCCTTAAACAAGTGGTTTCACAAAAATCATTGACTAGGTGAAGAGCCTTGTTTTTTAGAACACTCACTATATGATAATGAATATAAATTGGATGTTCAAAATTTGAATGATCATGATCCATTAATTTGGCCTTTGAGTTAATTAACTATGAAGGATAATGTATGTACATTCTCAGGATAGATACATGGGACACTTCATGGACTTGATTGAGGTTTAGTGGTATTATAGGAAAAATGTTATGGTCCCAATATGATCATGAATTGTAATGTGACCCATATTCCTAAATATTATTTTGTATTTCATCGTTAATATCATAAACATATATTTGGTATTATTTCATAGAGTAAAATTTTCACTAACATAGTATTCTAGATTACACTAATGATTATGAGTATTTCTTTTTTGTGACATTGTGTTTCACTTATCTACTTATAAATTGAATCTTCCTTCCCTACAATTTACTCATCTATCGTAGATCCTAATGGATTCACATTCCCTTGTTCATCCCATTACATTATGTTTCCAAACATATTTCATATAATGATGCATAAGGACCTATATCAATTCTTAAGTGACTGGTATTGTTGTATAAAAACACGATAAGAAGAAGGTGTCGATACCTAACACCATTTAAATAAACACAAACAACATCATAAAATAAAAAATTGGATTTTAATTTTTCTCTCAAATTCTCCATATTTCTATGGATGATAATGAATGTGGAAAATCAATGTTGTATCAAGAACATACATTTTAATTCTATAGAACATTCAGGTAAACCTCATATCATGATTTTAGAGAAACTAAATTGGTACTCCATGAAACCTTACCATTTATATAATTTATTTTCATGAAACCTTTTCTAGAGATAAATCGCATAATATAGAGATTAATTATATTTAAATTGTAATGTTGTCGACTATAACCCTTATAGAATTGTTCCAATAAATTTTTTTGGTGATTCTGATGACAAAATACATTGTGATGATTTTCCATTTCCATTATTTTATTTATAATAGTTGTAAAATATATCTTGAATTTAGTATCTCACATATAACTTACTAACATACAAATAAATGAAATAATATTATTCTACATATCACTTCATTAAATCCCACAAAAAATAAATTTTCAAAAATATATACACAATTAATATTTTAGGATGAATTGATAATGAATTAGTATGAGCCCATTCTAACAGAACCTTCGTGATATATGCATTGGATGGAACACATAAATTACTCATGGTTGTTATCATTCATTCATAATCATATTTAATCTCAGAAAAATATCTTATCTTCCTATGTATATCTAAATCTTTTTTATGACCCTCTTTAAAAATAATTTGGTATGATGGATGGAAACTTATTCTATAATGGCAATATATCTACCCATCCCTCAAAATATCAACATACATGACATTCATAAATAAACAAGTATTGGATATTTTTTATCCTCAAAATGTATAATCTAACACATTCCTTTAATCCCAATGCATCATCACCAATGTTCAAATTCCCTAGGTGGTAATGTATTGTGAAGTGATAATTATTAATAAACAATAACAACCTTCTCTCAATCATTTTTAACACATTCTGTATGAATATATATTTTAAACCATTTTTATTATTATGTATATCATACTTCTCCCCCTAATGATAATTCCTCTATATCATAAATTCAAAAGATACTGAAACTAACATCAAATCTTGTGTTGGGTAATTTTTCCCATGAACCATCTCTTTTCTTGAGGCGTATGCTATAACCACATATTTGTTCAGGATAAGACATCCCAATACCTTCATGTAATTATAATTATTATAATCATATATATATTTTAGGAAAATGTAATTAAACATTCAGTGATTACTAATTTGTTTAGTTCTTTGAAATATCCCTCAAATTAATTTATCCGGGGTCTCCTAGCTCTCATCAAATATAAAAAGATATTTTTTTATATTTTCATTTCAAATAGTAAAAAAATCTTCAATAATTTACACGTCACATAAATATTTTTTTTGTATTTTTATTAAAAAAAAGGTAGGGAAACAAAAAAAGTACAATGAAGGAGAATCCATGAGGAGATCTCCCCTGGAATGGAGTCTACGGGGGTCTGATTTAGTGTAATCTAAGGGAATCCCCATTAAAAAAAATCAATCCCCTTGGGTTTAATGCTGCCAACCGTGTGTAGAAACACATACCCCATGTCAAGGTACCCCACCGAGGCTAGGTAGTCCGCCACCATGTTGCACTCCCTCCAGGTATGTCATATACTAATGTTGCTATTAGTGAAGCTTTTGCATTTCCAGATATAACAGCATATAGAGCAAGGTGAGACACCACACCCTTTAAATTAATAATGGACAACCAAGGAGTCTATTTCAACATCTAAAATGTCCGGCCCCTACTGCCTACACAATGTAAGCCCGATGAACATAGCCATATCCTCCACTTGGAGAGAGGATCCATGACCTAGTTCGGACGAGAAAGCTAATTAAACAGAACCAAAACCATCCCGCAACACCCCTCCCATGATCATATACCCATGTATACATGAGCCATTCATATTGAGTTTAAAACCACCCAAATGGGAACACCATCTAACCGAGTTTCATGAACTACTACTGGAAGACAAATTCAGCTCGAGGTATGATTGAAATCGTTGAAGAGAGGGAGAGACATTCAATAATTTACTGATAAACCAATTAAGGTACATATATTAGTCACTATGGATTGTCTATACCAATTCACAATAGCCTCCATCTCTGATGGATCTAATTATATTCAAATTATTGGGGTTATATGACCCAAAAAATCATTTTCTA
The DNA here is from genome assembly GCA_963277665.1 of Viscum album. NCBI lineage: Eukaryota > Viridiplantae > Streptophyta > Magnoliopsida > Santalales > Viscaceae > Viscum > Viscum album. The sequence goes on along the minus strand of OY728121.1, from coordinate 1,001,810,022 downwards.
ATGATATATTTAAACCATATAAACTCTCTATACATTTTCTCCTTACATAGTGTCTTTATTAGAATTATCATTTTATCTTAATGAAAATATATTCATTTAGAAATGAAAATAATTTAACCTATAAATGATATTAAAATTAAACCAAGGAGATATCATTAGACAATATTTATTAAATCATAGATGGTATAGGAGGAATTAGTACAACTGAATGGAATCACTATATAAAAATAGTGTCCATGACTCCCAAATAATGTTTTCTTTGGTATTTACATATTCAGGACCACACTATTGTTGTCATCCAAAATAAATATCAATATTAGAAATTTATTTTCCTTCAAATTATTGATAAAAAAGTCATCAATATATGGTTTAAGATAACAGTTCATAATTTTGGTCTTTTTTAGCTCGTGATAATCAATAATGAGTGGCATCAATAATTATTTATTCCTAAAAAAGAACTTGTGTAACCAATGGTGAGAAACATGGTAGAATGAATCCCATGTAATGGTTCCCTTTGGGTTTCCTCTTTAATTCATATAACTCAATTAGGTTCATACAATATTGATTCAGGGAAATTGTTTTGGAACTATATATGAGGTATTTTGAAAAATAAACCTCAATATTTAGTAGAATATTATGAAACTTTACTAGAAATACATAAACAAACCCCTCAACAATCGCCATACAATTGATGTAAATTTTATAACAAACCATCAAAAAATAACCCATTCGAATGGGAATGATGTCATATATAATGGATGTGATGAAAATTTAATGTTCATACATCTAGTAAAACTGATGGATGGTCATATGATTGATTTGAATATCAATAATGACTTCCATTTAAACAAAATTGATCTGATGTTTAGATAGTGATATCAAAAACATTCATAGGAGAAAATAGAATTCATGAAAAGGTACAATAACAAGAATTCTGTAATGCATTTTCCCAGAAATAGTGAGTAAATAAGAATTATAAACATGATATGCAATCAATAATCCATTAAGGTTTTTTCACAAATAATTCAACTTGAAAAAAATGATCTAGAACATTAATACTCATAGAAAATCATTCAGATATTAATTTTTTGGTCGATCTAGAGTCCAATAATAAATTTTTCGTTCATGAGTCGATAATAATTATACCTCAAATCAAGTATTTATCACAAACCTGATTTAAAATATTAATCAGATGAAATTTCCAATTATATCTTATATTAAGATGATTTGGGAAAAGATAATAATTTTTAATCATCATGGTGGGGAGAGTTTGTACATAATTACCATACTCTCTTAGTTTGAAACACTAGATTGTGGGTGTTTTATTAGGTTGTTCTTTCCCTATATATTCATCATTAGAAAATGAAATCCCAATAATTAGAAAAAAAATTTATAGAAGGCATTGCTTACAGCATTTATAAAATTCATGTTTCCCCTTATTAAATTTGCATCCATGTTTCCATCCAAAATCGATCATGAAGGGAATATGATCCACCTGTCCCAATGATTTATGAAGTTTCATTTGAATTATATAATCAATTTCTTATCACGCGTGTGATATTGATGGGTAAATCCAATATTTATTTCAAAATTAATAGAAAATATAATAATTTCTTCATATATAATAATGTCTCTCATTTATAACACCATTAAGGGACTTGGTTTAAAGTCACTAAATAATTGATTAGACTTACATTAATATTGGATTATAATACAAGAATCATACTTCATATTCATTGTAAAATGTACCTCACAGTATCAAACATATTCATCATTCATCTATTTTTTATCAATGAATTCCATATAATTTCCCTATGAAGTGTACATGAAGAGTATATAGGAGAAAATAATCCCTTCAACTAAACTCACTCTATGGAGTAAATTTCTCCATGTAGGCTCATTTTTAAGATAAGAGTCTTCCATTGGTCCTATTATTCTTCTATATGATATATAGGTCAAATGATATTTTTATTTTGAAATCATATGTGAATATAGAATATAATTTCAGTGTTACTAATCCATTCCTTGGATAATTGTGGAATAGATGAAACACTAAATAAAGTTAGCATCGCCTCAAGATGGTTTCAATAGAAAATCATTTTCTATGTTAAACGTGTGTATGTTCAGAATGATTCATATAATGGGATATTTAGATGAAGATAGAAATAATGTTTTTAAATAAATATCCCACAATATAGGTTTCATCAATGAGGAAATAATTTCATTATCCAATTATTCTTCATTGACACAATTGATTTCTGTTTTAACCATTTATTAAAACAAAAAATAACAGTGTGGGAAACTATAATCATAATGAGAATACCAATACTCATGAAAAAAATTATCATAATTTTTTTTAAAAATACATTATTTATAATCTAAAAAACATTTGGATTATCATAGGTCATTCATCATAATTATTTAAATCATTCATGATGGTTCAGAATAATATTGATAATTTCCAATGAATATCCCCTATGAGTGTCATACTAGGTATGTTGGTAGGCCCATTCTCATGAACCGTGTTACAAATGTGTCTATCTCAATGCACCCTTTTCAGATTTATTATCCCTAGGAACATTTATTATATATCCACAACCACTTGTAGTGTGAATATATAGATATAATTATTTGGGATCCACTCACTCTATAAATTAACTATATTCTTGGATACATCCATATACATTATCTCATCCTTATAATTTTCCAATGAAATATACCTCTATATATGCTTAGATATATTCTGATGGATAAAAATAAGGTTTTATAAAAATAATTTCTAATGTATAATTTATAATTTTCACTAATATATTAATTAGAAAACCAAAAAACCATAAAAAATCATTAAACCTTAAGGATGAATATTATAAACATTACATAATGATCCATGGATGAATCAATTAATTATAGTGCCTCTAAAAACATTGAAAGTCAAATAACTGGTTCCTAACAATGTAACATCATATCCCACTATGATATCCATAGGTAGAACCATTCTTATTCATATCATAAATAAAAATATTTACTATATTTTGAGGAAATGAATGATACTAATGGTTGATATTATATGATCGATATGGTTAAGAAAAGTAGATATCAACAATCATGTGAGAATAAAATGAGCATATTTGTATGAGAATATGAGTTTAACATTTTAAACCATTATATACAGATAAAAGGTCATAAAAAGTATTAATGGAATAAATATTTAATGACAATAAATCGTGAGTCATATTAGAATCAAGCACATTATTCGTGAGATCATAACATTAACATAATTTTTAGATCATTGGAATACACATAATAATGTAATGTGATTTCGGTAGTAGTAATGGGACATTTCCAAAACTATCATAGTGGAATTTATTCCCTCCCCAAATGATCATAAAAAAGGGTTTAAACAAAATATAATCATTAATGAAAATGAACAGTATAGAACTATGATCACTCCCCAATGCAGCCCTAGTTATCTCATGATATATAAATAATTTCTCTATGCATTGGAGGGAGATATTGGCCCAACCCATCACATAAATTAATTCATACATATGTGCTCCTGAATATCATAAAATATTTATCATATTAGTTCCAATTAAATTATGTTTTTTTTAAAATATCATCTTAATAGTTCTTATTAAAATGAAATAGGTTTTATAATCATTTCATCATCACATAAATGTATAACACATGGAATGTGAAGCATGATTCATGTGGATTTTATTATTGTAATATCAATTGAATTCAAATGGATTTCATTAGAATAATATCATTATAAACATAAACTATCTAGAGAATGACTAAAAATTTTATACTTATATCATATCCAATGTAATGAATAAGAAACAACAAAAAGTGTTAAAATATATTGTAACTGATATTGAATAATAACTTGGATCATTTATTGAGGAAAATAAACATTCATTTAAAATAATTTATTTCAAATTAAATTAATTTTAAAAATTTAATATTTTTAATTGAATTACTATACATTGTGTGGTCCTGACTATGAGAAATTTCATTCATTCCATTAATGTTAATACAAATATTTCTACAACATTTTCGGTAAATGTAAAAGGGGAATTTTTTGGAAATGATATAAATATTCAATTTAAATTAAATTTTAAAGTTATATAATGGTATAAATTAATTTTAAAAAATATTTGTAAATTATTAAATACATTAATTAAAATATTATTTTCAAAATCTGTATATATATATTAAAGGGTAATTGAATTAATATAGAAATAAATATTATTTTTTATTAAAAATGTTTTCAAATATATAGTATATAAAGGGAGTTAAATTATTTAAAAAAATTATTCTCATAAAATAAAAATATAAAAATTAATATTATTAAATTTTTATGATATATATCATATGATAACATCCACAGAATCACAAACATAGTCAATCCTGATAAACGATGTGATTTTTTTTAAAAACCTTACCACATTGGAAACATTAAGACATAATACCCATGAACTAATCATATTAAATGAAACAAATAATTTAATATGTTTAAATAATTCATTATATTACCTACTAATCGGGTTATATATAACCCCCATGAATGAAAATTGATGAATAACATAATGTATGTCCCAAAGAAGAAAAATTTACATAATAACCCCTTACCACATTTTTATTATTTTTATTCATAAGTCCAAATAAAAAAAATGAAATGGATTGTTTAATATAATTAAGATATTATTATTACTGATATAATTATTTTAATTTTTAGAAGATAAACAAAAAAATAAATGGTGTATGTGGAATATGTCTCACATAAATAGAAGATACATTAGAAAACCTTTTCTATAAGTCATGAAATTCATTATAAAAAATTGAACCAACTAATTAATTAATATAACATTAATATAAATCTCATAAATATTATCAATTATTTATATCATACCATATATGACAGACTTATGATATTTCATTTTCCATTTATTAACAAATCCTTCTTAAAATCGTGTTTCGTGTAATAACTTCTTTTTTGTCATGTATGTTTTGATTTTTTATTTTCAGTCCTTTATTTTCTACTCATGTTCCATCATTTATATAATTTTAATCATTGTATATATATCAACTATTCTTATTATATAAACATTATGTGTAATCCATTTTATTTTTTGAATGAAATTTAATTACACCGTTCATTGAGATGGTAGGTCGTACATAATAAATATTGTTGTTCCCATTTAAATAAATTTATATAAATGATGAAAAATAATAAATCCACATTTTTTGTTAATTATTATTTAATATATATATATAATTGAATCATTAAATTTCCCCTCAGTAAGTTCCATGTATATTTCAGGTGAAAAATGAATCACAATGCTTCGTGAGGCTCTAGTCTTCTGTACACATGAGATCCACTTTTCTATACCCCAAGGTGTGGAATGTAAGAATTCATATGAAATATAATAAATTAAAATGAATTAATAGGATATAAATTTCATATATATTCATTTAATCAATACATATTAGAATCCATGTAAACTTTTTATATAAAAAAGATATCACATCGCTTCATGAGTTGGTTGTCCTGCATAGGCACATGCAACATTATTTTCATTGAATGTCTTTGATGGTAAGGAGTTATAAGTAATATTATAACTAAACATGTATAATTAAATATTAAATATCATATTTATTCATATAATTCATCAATTTATCTTATTATTGGAGATGGATATTCACAAAAACTACATCTGTTCATTATAAAGTAGTATGTTTTACAAACAATCGATGGTTTCATTTCTTATTTGTTGTATTAGAAGATTGATATTAGACATTATGTTTAAATAATAAAATCTTAGTAAATGATACATATGTTTGTTATAATATTGGACTGTGTTAATATTATTATAAGGGGGAGTAATAATAAATTAATGAAGAAACATAAGTTTAATAATTTTACCACCTCTCCAAAGAACCACATTTTTTAATATATAATGGAATCATCTGAGGTTTTACAAATAAAAATAATTACTCTTGGATGTGATGGCAGAATTGAGAATGTAATTTTCAAAAATTTTGTCAGATCAAAAGTTTTTTGGATGTTTGATGTAGAGAAGATAAGGGTGTTCGATTATTATTGGGGGAGAGGACATATTAATAGTGTATGAAAATAATAATGAGTAACCGCCTTTTCCACATAGAAAAATTCCTAAACAATTTGTTAATATAAAACCTTAGAGGTTAAAATTTTTATATATGAAGAAATTGTGGGGTTTTTTCTTGTTTCTAGGTGATTTTACACTGTATCATTTTAGTTTAACCCCTAATAAACATGTTTTAACTTGAAAACAAAAAATTATGTTTAGGTTATTTTTTTATTAAATTTGAAAAAATTAATTTAATATTTTCATATAATATATAATTTTATAATAAGAATATTTTATTTATTTTTGAAAAATAATTTCATAAATAAGGAGAATTAAAATTTGAAGTAATCATACATATGTCATTAAAAAGTGGGTTTTCCATGAGAAGATTTTCAGAAGTATAGTTACTTTTGAAACCAGAATTCAACATGACATTGATTCATTGCATATAAATTTTACAAATAAATTTATTATCTAATTTTTTTAAAATAAAATTAGAATAATATTTTACTGGTAAATGAATTAAAAATAAATTTTTTAAATAACAAACAATATTTTTTAAATATTAATCAAAAAATAATTTTTTTTAATATATTAGAAATAATTTAATAATTTAATATTTTGAAATATAGATTTCAAAAAAGATTTTTCCCTATCAAATATGCTTTCTAAAAATTTATTAAATGGATTCTATTAATTTTTTAAAAAGTCAACAAATTTTTTTTTCAAATAATATTATAATTATTAAATGTTAATGACTCATTTATCAATTATTTTTATTTCTGTAAAATGATGATAAGTAATATATAAAATGTTTTTATTTCAATTAAAAACACAAAGCTAAAAATCTAGTTTATTTTGGTAATGATTAAATAATATTATTAAAAATATATAGTAATTTGTTAAAGAACAATTTCTTTCTAGCGTAAGATATTAAATAAATTGAACTAATTAAAAAATTTTAATTATATATATGGTTGTTACAAGAATAATAATGTGAATTTAATTTCCATTTTTTAATTTCAAGGAGATGGGAGGTTAATTCATCTCACATTTTCTCATTTTGTAAATTCTAGGACACTCCAATCGATAATTGAAGTCTCTTGTAAATCATTCCAAATGAATGTTTTTACTCTATGAAGAAATAGGTTGACCAAAAAAATTCCTCTATGAGGAAACTAAAAATGGGGATTAAAAAATAACTCCTTTAATAAATATTTTTAGATAATAAATAGTTTATTTTGATATATAATGTCACTTTGGATTTAATACCATCAAAAAAGGATTTGAAATCCATTAAAATGAGGTGGGATTGATTACAATGGGCTGATTGGGGTAATTAATGGGGAATACTAATCAAACTAGGGAAATTTTGGGAATCCATGCGAAGAATCATGACATAATGAATTTTGAGAAACAAATAGTAGAATTTCATCAAACAGATTTTTTTTAAAATTATAAGGTTATTTTATATATCTTAACGTGATTAAAATTTTCATATACAATTAAATTTTCACAATGGGAGTCATGAATTTTAAGGGTAGGTAACGATAGAGTTTGACTGGTCAGATACAATGCATATAAACAACCCATGTAATATATTTCATATTCAGTTGTGTGGGAGGATCCCCTTTGGTTTGGACCAGTTGGTTCGGCTACATGAGAATACATATGTTATGAGGTAGTGTACTAAGATGAATTATTAAAGGATCATCTTAAAATAGGACTATGAAAATATTCACCTAACATAGAGAACATGGATAATGTGAATAAATGATGGGATTCAAAGGATTCAAATGGATTTAATATATCATAACCTGGGAATAACATAAAATTAAATTAATTCCATATTAGGTTATCTAATTGGATTACATGGTCATGTATAAACATATGTATTTATTGGTATGTATGGGTAATAACCCCGGGCATGTCTATAATTTATATTTTATGGGAATGGTTCTAAATCGGCTAGATTAGACAATGTGTGATATATTTATCCTCTGAGGGAAGGCACAAATCCGCATAGGGAAGACAATAGATTGCCAAAAACCAAGTATACAATAAATTAGAAATGGATCTAATATCTATAAAATAGATTTGGTTAAAATTGGGATTACAAAGAAATGGTGAAACACAGATAACTCTAGTGCAACTCCACTCTTTTTTTATTGATTCATGCATTCACATTGAAAAGATGTATGCATCACCCCATTTTGGGACAAATTTTTTATACCATTAAATTTGATAACATAGAACTGATTTGTTCCACCATTGTCTCCAATCCATATAGAATGGATTTTAATTCATCAATCTCCTGTTAGAGACCATGGAGTGTTAGGTTGATCATTCTAGGGATCCATACACTCTGGTTGGGCGACCTTTATGAGAATTCAGAATTTTTTTAAATTATTATAGAAAAATGGGAGGATGGAGTCCATTTATAGGAAATGGAGGAATTTGTGGGTTGTTAAACATCAAATACAATTGGGAAACTTGTTAATATTTAGGATCATTCACAAATCATCATTTGGAACAAACATTAATTTATTATATGAATACAATAGTAACACAATGGAAAAATGTGACATAGTAGAAAGGAATGTGGTATGGTTTTATATTTGGGAATTTTGTTGTTTTTTGTATATTGTAATGAAAATATTTTATTATAATGGTATCCAAATTTGAGAAAATCTGTATTGATCTATGAAAATGGGTTTTATATAAGGCTTTATAGAATGACAAATAGAATAATGTGGCATAAGATCTATATGTATGGCTTGGAATTTTTATTGATGAATTTGTATACATTGGAAATAATATCTATCAAATTTTAGAATCAAAAGAAATTAGTAATTTTTTCACATTGATATATAATATTATAACATTTGATCTAAAATAAACCCATATTAATAAGTTTAACATGTATCATAGTTTTTATATTTTCAAATTAGGGTCATAGTGAATCTAAATATCGATCAAAATTCCTAATAAATATTTTTCACCTATAATTGCTGAAATACATAGTCTACAAATATTGAGATTTTTTAATAACCACATCACCATAATGGTTAAGAAAATTATTAGATATCTACCACTCAGTGATAATGAAATGATTTGGAACATGAAGATCCAATTTCATCTTATTCAGCAAGAGTGATAAAACTTTATATTCATATAAATTATATTCATTTAACTGATGATCATATCCTAGGCATCATGGAAATTTTTGTTCATTAAAATTTTTCTCCAAAACAATCCCCTTTTCATAATTTTATTTTATTGATATTAAAAAATCTAATTTTCAATAATTTTTTAAAAACGTATCGCATTCCTTGAGTACTTTGAAAGTTAATTGTTTTTTATCTTAATGTGTATTTTTATAATAGGAGTTAATCTACCCCAGGTTTTTTAGAACCATAAAAATAAGATATCTATTGGCATATGGGTTATAATGAAAATTATATTAGATGATGAATTTTGGTTTACAAAGAGGATAATCATAACACAAGGTTTTTTGGATTCAATGAGGTGAATCATGATCCTATGATTTTATGGATGGCCAAATAGGGATTTTGTACACAATTAATTTTTAACCTTTAATATAATGAATCTAATTTAGGTATAATTTCGTTTTTTATTAATGGTTGGTGAAAAATAAATAAAAATTTTACTAATGAAATTGGAACCATACAATATAATAATCTTAATTAAATTTCTCTACATTAATCTAGTTTAGGTGGAGTGGAAATGGATATGGATATAGGTTATATGATGATGATAATACAAGAGGCTCCAAACATGACATGAATGAGGATTCCTAACTATATTATTTGTTGAAAATAATTAATAATCCATAAGGTATATATTTATATATTTTAGTTGAAACTTCATAATCGACTCCCAGTGTGGTCAAATCATGTTGCATAAATCAAAATGGTGAGGACATTGAATCTGATACCTAAAATTAATTTTATCTTTAAAAATAAAATTTTTGTAAAGACCCGTAAAATTCAAGGGAAATTTTTTCTTAATTTTCTTTTTATTTTTATAAGAACGTAGTTTCTGACAGCGCCTGATTCCGAGGCCCGGTGTGCCCGGAATTAATTTTCGAAGTTTAACTCGGGTATGTACTGTGAACGAATGAGCGGGTTTTACTAACATTTGATCCGGCGTTCAGAATCGACTTTTGAGGGCACCAATGGATTCGCAACGCTGGTAATTTCTTACGATGATCTTTTTCGGAGTTGCGTTTTCACGGGAGGAGTTGTTAAAAATTTGTGGAAGATAAAATAAAAATTGAGTTACAATTTTTATTTCTTTTAAGAGGTTTATCCATTGAGTTTAAATTGGGGTAACCACCCAACTTCCCATGTGAGGATTAAGGGTGACGTGGGTCCCACATGAACCCCATCCCTTTCACCTTCCCTAAACTCCCTTAAACCTCTCCTGCCATTAATTGGTAACTCTTCATAACATGTTTAACCCCCCTTTAATGTGAGACCACTCACCTCCCCCCTCTCTTCTTAAATTCATGACACCTAAACATTAATTAATTTGACAACTCAAGATCAATTAATTATGTTTTTTGGTTTTGAATTTTTTAATTTTGAATGCATGGCATGGGTAAATAAAATAAGGGGTAGCCTTATTATATTTTGGTTAGAATTGTTGTGTTAAGGGGAAGGAAAGAAAGCATTTGAGTTTTGAAAAACTTTCACCTCCGACGAAGAACGCTTCATCTCTTTTGTTGAAGAACGTGAAGAAAACCAAAGTTTCGACGAAGAACATCGTCTCATCTTGCACCTTCTCACCACGTCGAAGGAAGAGAGACGCCGCCTTCTTCATCAGGAGATCACCGACGATGTTCCTTCTCCTCTTCTTCCTCTGCGTCATGGGAGGAGAAACCACCGCAGGGAACGTCAACATTGACGATGACTCACCCTCCGACATAAACGAAATCAACACCGATCTTCCGTGACGTCTGATCATCGCGACGCTTGCCTCCTCAATGGCTCGATGACGTGTAACATATTTTCAAGGTAGTGGTTTGGTTTTTTTGTCGTGAATAATTTTTGACGTTCTTCGATATTAACGGCCAACTATTATCAAAATAACGGAGGATGTCTGACCACAGAAACACATCCGAACCTCCTCAACTTTTTATTTTTAGGGTTATCTACGTGTCTTGAAATTGAAGCGACGCAGTGCCGTCACTATGTGTGGGAATTTAGAGAATCACGACGACGAAGTGAGGTTTCGTCGCACCGCGCCTTGAGGCAGAACAAATCCGCAGTCGGAGTCGGGCCGCGATGAAAGGGCCGCGGCGCCGTTGCGTCGTGCCAGAAAACCACGAAGACCGCGTGATTTGTTATTTGACGTGTGGATCGTCGGGCGACGACGGAATGGGCCCCAGAGGCAATTTGATTTATTCGCAGTGAAGAACGGGACCCGAGATGAGCATCTGTATAGACAGAATTGAAAACGGACCACCAGAGCAACTCCGGTGGCCCGTAGACACCACCAGCGGCATGGGTTGTCGGCACGGCGGTGCCCCGGTGTGCTGCCTGGAGAAACCGCTGCGGCGAGCTGGTGGATCCCGCGGCCGCGCGGTATCCATGGGGGACGCGGCGTGCGCCGCGTCCGCGGAGCACCGGCTCGCCGACCGAGCCGGTGAACCAGTCGGGCGAGGCTGGCCGGCATGGGCGGACCGGGCCGGGCCGCACCCCACCGGTCCGGGCCACGCCCCGTCAGGCCGGGCCGTGCCCCGCCAGGCCTGGCCATGCCCTACCGGGTCGACCCTGTTCGGTCCGACCTGGGGGTGTTGGGTCGGGTCGGTCCGGGCCCAGACCCCCCGTTTTCGGATCACTTTCTGTCTTTTGCCCATATCTTGGTATAAAGATCTCTGATCGACGCACTGTTAGTTGCGTAGCATTCCTTGGATCGAGAGGATCGTTTTGGTATATTACACTCAAGGTATTGGAGGACTTTGGTTTTGGCCGGGATGGTTCGGATACGAAACCAACCGGGCCTTCGGAGCAGAAACGCCTATATCTTGAGCTCTGGATGTCCGATTGACGTTCCGTCGACTTTGTTTAATTCCTCTTGAGGAGAAGGAACTTTTTTCCTACTCCGACCGTGGTTTGGATGCTGTTGGAGTATGGCCGAGTTGGATTTCAGGCCCCTGGAATGGAAAAGATGATATCATTCAGACCGGACGTCCTTTTGACTAACCGTCAGCGGCGTTGGTGATCACGTTGAGAAACGGTCCCTATGAGAATACCCTTCTAGAGTTAGGGGTACAGTTGAGATATGGTCGGCTTGGTTCTCACGCGAAACCAACCCGGCCCCTGGGACGAAAAGACTAATAACTCACAGACCGGGGGTCCGATTGACGCGCTGTCTGTTGCTTTGAGTCCCCTATGACGAGGCGGTCCTTTGAGATTCTTCTTCGTGGGACTTTGAGATACTTGGAGTATCTACTAGTAGCTCATGGAGCAGACCCTCCCGGAGATGAGCGTACGGAGTACGGAGACCGTGAAGCTGTATGTGACCTGATGACAGCTTGTCCGATTTGATTTGGAGTGACTAGCATAGCCCAGTGGGGAGAACTGCTTTGGGAGGTGGCAGACCCATGGAGGAGGAGCACTACTGTGTGAGGTGGCAGACCCATGGTACTCGACAGGAGGAGTACCTCTATAGGTTATGAGGGGGAGCACTACTGTGTGAGGTGGCAGACCCATGGCGGAGGAGCAGTACTGTGTGAGGTGGCAAACCCGCGGTACTCGACAGGAGGAGTACCTCAGTAGTCATAGGTTGGTGAGCAGTACCTGGGAGATGTGATAGGATCACAGAACTCATAGAGATGGAGCTCTTCAGCAGTTACAGTTTCGTTAATGAAAATCCTGTTTTGAGCTGAATCTTTGACTTTTGTGTTTACCTCTTGATTGAGATGGGTCACTTGATAACATAGGTATATGTATGGGCATATACCTGGTTAGTGGTTATACGTTGATTTCATAATCTTGTGTTTCCTCATGATTGAGATGGGTTACTTGATAACTTAGGTATATGTATGGGCATATACTTAAGTAGAGGTTATCTGTTGAGATCTTATTTGTGGTTATCCTTGTTGGTTTTAGGGTGACCTTGAGGGTATCAGAGTCCCTACTAAGTATCGTTGTACTCACCCCTGCACGGGCTATTCCCGCACCTCGTTTTGTTGGTTGCAGACGTCGGGCAGTGCTGACAGAGGCCGAGTGTTCGAGGACTGGACTGTACCGGAGGTGGACCACCCAACGAGTCAGTATCCGGAGGGGGACTTCACGGCTAGAAGACACTAGGAGGAGTTTGACGAGCGATAGAATTGTGGAGGCTATCTATACCTACCCTTCAGGTAGGATCCGTGGTGGACGATCCATGAGCTGCACTATCTGTACCTACCCTTCTGGTAGGATCCGAGGAGGACGACCCATGAGCTGCTTCCTTTCTTCCAGTTGATTGTCTTTTCCGTTGTACTTCCTTTCAATTGTTGTTGTACTTTCATTTGGGTTTGTATTCTGGCCCATTTACCTTTCATCACTTCTCATTATACTTAGTGTTTTACTTCCACATGTACTTTGTAGTGTTTAGTTTACTTTTATAAAGGCAATTCCTTCCCAGTTATATGGATTTACGCCTTTGGTGCAAGTCACCAGCCCCTGGCCTTTGGAAGGCGGGCTTGGGTTAGTTGGGACACGGGCCCCAAGGACGGGTCGTGACAAATTGGTATCAAAGGAGCCAGTTCTACCGCAGAACATATAACTCTGATATTTTCTTTCTGTGAAGTGATAGTGTTAACAGTACCGAGTGTGATTTTCAGTTCAGGGAGTCCAGTGTTTGTGCGGGTGGCCGACGTATCCATACACCAGGACCCTGACAACTAATTTCCGACTTTGTGCACGAAAACATAGATTCTGTCTGTGTTTCCGGAAGTTTTATTTAAATATCATCTCAAACGAGGTCAGCTCACTAGGTATTAATCGTTTGACCGTGTCACGTTGTATCTTTTAGGATGCCTCCCCGCGGATGACCAGCTAGAGCCCCAAGAGTTGTACATACTGACAGCCTGCCGAGCAACATGGCCTCAGTACAGTGCTCTATTCCAGTTGAGGCACCAGCGGAGGAACCAGTGGTACTACTACCTGTTGGTCCACCGATGCCACCAGCCCCAGCAACAGAGGGTCCACATCGCTTGAGCACACTGCACGAGTTCCAGTGCCAGAGGTCACCCAGGTTCAGGGGAGAGGCGGACCCGCAGGCGGCAGAGGATTGGATGGAGGCTGTGGTGAGAGTCTTCAAGATAGTGGGGATGCCGGCCGATTTCATGGTGATCCTTGTTGCCAGCCTTCTTCAGGCAGCAGCAGGCAGATGGTGGAGCCTGATGCTCCAGATGCATGACGAGGCAACACTGCTATGGGAAGACTTCAAGAGCCTGTTCCGGGCAGAGTTTGTACTAGCCACCCTTCGAGCGTTGTGTATACAGGAGCTACTTCAGCTGCGGCAGGGCAACTTGATAGTGCCACATTATTCAGGGAGGTTCAAAGACCTCTCGCGCTACTCCACAGATATGGTACGAGACCCGTTATTCAGGGACCGAACATTCGTGCAGGGGCTCAGGCGAGATATTAGATCTTATGTTGTTTCTCACAGCATCCCGACGCTGACATGGGTGTTGGAGGGAGCCCTATTAGTGGGGAGTTTCCTTGTTGACCAGTCTCCAACAGCATGACCCACCAGTAGCCAACCTGCAGCAGTGTCTTCTATAGCAGGCAGTAGCCAGATGACGCAGAGGTCCAAGAGGACCAGACCTATAGGTGGTCAACCGCATGACTCAGGGTCGTTAGGGAAAGGCACCAAGGGAAATGACAGAGCCATACCTGCCATGCAGTGTTACTCCTGCTGCGGGATTGGTCACATGGCACGTGACTGTCCGACCTGCCATGCAGATGACCATTAGTTAAATGAAGAACCTCCCAGGTAGAGGAAAAGGTTCGATCGAGGCGGACCGCTAGGAGCTGTCCGTGCAGCTGGAGGTGGACGACGCTTCGAGGTGTTTCCACCACCACCACCAAGAGATCCACCACGACTGCAGGGAACTGGTGGACATGGGAGAGCTCAGCTTCAAGCAGCAGAAGCATACGACTACGGAGCTCTGGAAGCAATTCTATAGGAGCAGAACTAGTTGTTTCCTTTCTGTTCTTCGTACTTCTAGTTCCATGTTGTTGTTACATTTGTGTCTTTGTACTATGAGCTGAAATAATATATAGAAACTTACATTTGTGACATTTGATTCCTTCCTTTTTGTGTACTAAGAGGTTCAGGTTTAAACTGTTGACTTGACCCTCACTTTCGAGATTCCTACTAGAGGAGACCTAGTTACCTCACACAAATACCGACAGTGTGACTCGACCCTTAGAGGTAAGAGTGACAGTTGGATATCTTGGTAGTAACTATGAGGCCTTACAACATCTTCCATGGCATGAATACATCATTCATCTCCGGATTGACTGTATTAGGCAATGAATGTGGTTCATCCAGGGGATGATACCAGATTTCTCTTATCGGCAATGAAGAAATCAGAGCAGCTCTTGTGGGACCAGAGATGGTCCAGGACATGACAGAGTAGGTCCAGGTCATCCAAAATGGATGAGGACAGCTCAGAGCCGACAAAAGCCTTATGCTGACAAGAGGAAGAGACCACTAGAGTTCGAGGATGGAGACCATGTTTTCTTACGGGTCTCACCTCGACGTGGAATTACGAAGACGTGGCCAAGGAAACAAGTTGTCTACAAAGTTCAACGGACCTTTCTAGGTCCTCAGCAAGGCAGGAGAGGTGGTTTACCGCTTTACCCATCCACCTTAGTTGCACCAGGTGCATGAAATCATCCACATACCTCGGCTGAGAAGATACTTGCATGATCGTTCTGAAATCATCGACCTCAGGGAGTTGGATGTCGATGACAGGGTGACTTGCGCGAATATTCAAGTGGAAATTGAGAATCGATAGGAGCGGGTCACATGTGAATGATCAATTCCTCAGGTGCGTTTTCACTGGCATCACAGGAACCTCTAGGGGAGCACCTGGGAGCGGAAGGCTCAGATGCGTGCTCAGTACCACTTTTTGTATCCCTAGTTTGTGTTAAAGCTTTACGGGGACATATATACCTGAGGTTGAAGTACTGTAAAGACCCGTAAAATTAAAGGGAAATTTTTTCTTAATTTTCATTGTAATTTTACAAGAACACAGTTTCTGACGGTGCCTGATTCCGAGGCCCGGTGTGCCTGGAATTAATTTTCGATGTTTAGCTCAGGTACATTCAGTGAAAAAATGAGCGGGTTTTTCTAACATTTGAACCCGTGCTCAGAATCGACTTCTGAGGGCACCAATGGATTCGCAGCGCTGGTAATTTCTTAAGAAGATCTTTTTCGGAGTTTCGTTTTCGTGGGAGGAGTTATTAAAAATTTATGGAAGATAAAATAAAAATTGAGTTACAATTTTTATTTCTTTTTAGTGGTTTATCCATTGAGTGGAAGTTGGGGTAACCACCAAACATCCCATGATAGGATTAAAGGTGAGGTGGGGCCCACACGAACCCCACCCCTTTCACCTTCCCTAAACTCCCTTAAACCTCTCCTCTCATTAATTGGTAACTCTTGTTAACATGTTTAACCCCCCTTTAATGTGAGACTACTCACCTCCCCCTCTCTCCTCTTAAATTCATGCCACCTAAACATTAATTAATCTGAAAACTCAAGATCAATTAATTTTGTTTGTTGGTTTTGAATTTTGTAATTTTGAATGCATGGCATGGGTAAATAAAATAAAGTGGAGCCTTATTTTATTTTGGTTATAATTGCTATGTTAAGGGGAAGGAAAGAGAGAATTTGAGTTTTGAATAACTTCCTCATTCGAAGAAGAACGCTTCATCTCCTTTGTTTAAGAATGTGAAGAACATCGAAGTTTCGACGAAGAACGCCGTCTCATCATGCACCTTCTCTCCATGTAGAAGGAAGCGAGACGCCGCATTCTTCATCGGGCGATCACTGATGAGGTGCCTTCTCCTCTTCTTCCTCCGCGTCAAGGGAGGAGACACCACCATGGGGAACGTCACCTTTGACGACGACTCACCCTCCAACGTCAACGGAATCGGCACTGATCTTCTGCGACGTCCGATCATTGCGACGCTTTCCTCTTCCGTGGATCGACGATGTGTAACGTCTTTGCATGGTAGGGGTTTGGTTTTTATGTCGTGAAAAATTTTTGACGTTCTTCGATATTAACAGCCAACTGTTATCAAAATAACGGAGGATGTTGGACCGCACAGACACGGTCGAACCTCCTCCCCTTTTTATTTTGAGGGTTATCTACGTGGCTTGAAATGGAAGCGACGCAGTTCCATCACTCTGTGCGGGAATTTAGAGAATCAAGACGAAGAAGCGCGACGCCGTCGCACCGCGCCTTGAGGCAGAATGAATCTGAAGTCGGAGTCGGGCCGCGACGAAAGGGGTGTTGCGCCGTCGCGCTGCGCCGAAAAACCACAAAGATTGTGTGATTTTTTATTTGACGTGCGGATCGACAGGCGATGACGGAACGGGCCACAGAGGAAATTTGATGTTTCTGCAGTGATGAACGGGACCCGAGATGAGCATCGGCGCAGACAGAATTGAAAACGGACCACCGGAGCAACTCTGGTGGCTCGTGGACACCACCGGCGGTGTGGGTCACCGGCACAGTGGCACTAGCCGGCCACCAGGAGGCGGCAGTGCCCCATCGCGCTACCTGGAGTAACCGCTGTGGCTTCAGCCGCGACGGCGAGCTGGTGGATGCCGCGGCCGCGCGAGATCCAGGGGGGACGTGGCGCGCGCCGCGTCTACGGAGCACAAGCTCCCTCGCCTGGACAGCGAGCCCCCTGGCCAAGTAGGGATGGCTTGGGCGGACCAGGCCTGGTCGGGCTACGCCTTGGCGGGCCAGACCCGGACCCCGGTCGGGTCGACCCGGTTCGGGCCGTCACAGGGGGGTGTTTGGCTGGGTCAATCCGGGCCCAGACCCCCCGTTTTCGGATAACTTTTGGTATTTTGCCCATATCATGGGATACAGATCTTCGATCGATGCACTGTCAGTTGCGTAGCGTTCTTTGGATCAAGACGGTCATTTTGGTATATGACACTCAAGGTTTTGAAGAACATTGGGTTCAGCCGGGTTGGTTTGGATATGAAACCAACCAGGCTCTCAGAGCAGAAACACCTATATCTTGAGCTCCAGATGACCGATTGGTGTGCCGTCGAGATTGTTGAATTCCTCTTGAGGAGACGGAAATTTTGGCATACTACGCCCGAGGATCGGATGCAGTTGGAGTATGTCCAAGTTGGATTGTACCTGAAATCCGACTGGGTCCCTCTAACGGAAAAGCTGACATCTTTCAGACCAGACGTCTGTCTGAAGAACTATCAGCGGGGTTGGTGATCACCTTAAGAAGAGGTACCTATGAGTATACCCTTCGATATTTCGGGGTACATTTGAGATACGGCCAGGTTGTTTCGCACGTGAAACCAATCAGGCCCCTGGGACGAAAAGGCTAATAACTCAAAGATCGGACATCTGATTGACGCACCGTCTGTTACGTTGAGTCCCCTATGATGAGGAAGTCCTTTGAGATACTTATTTGTGGGAATTTGAGATACATGGATTACTTAATAGTATCTCGTGGAGCGGACCCTCTCGGAGATGAGCGTACGAAGTACGGAGATCGTGTAGCTGGCTGTGACCTGATGACTGCTTGTCCGATTTGATTCAGAGTGACTAGCATCGCCCAGTGGGTAACAATACTTTGTGAGGTGGAAGACCCACGGTAGAGGAGCACTACTGTGTGAGGTGGCAGACACGTAGTACTCGAAATGAGGAGTACCTCCGTAGGCTATGAGGGGGAGCACTACTGTGTGAGGTGGTAGACCCATGGCGGAGGAGCACTACTGTGTGAAGTGGCAGACCTGCGGTACTCGACAGGTGGAGTACCTCAGCAGTCATAGGTTGGTGAGAGGTACCACGGAGACATGACTGGATCACTGTACTCCCAGAGATGGATCTCTTCAGCAGTTACGGTTTCGATAATGAAAATCCTGGTATGAGATGAATCTTTGACTTTTGTGTTTACCTCTTGATTGATATGGGTCACATGATAACTTAGGTATATGTATGGGAATATACCTGGGTATTGGTTATCCATTGATTTCATAATCTTCTGTTTCCTCATGATTGAGATGGGTTACTTGATAACACATGTATATGTATGGGCATATACCTAAATAGAGGTTATCTGTTGAGACCTTCTTTGTGGTTATCCTTGTTGGTTTAAGTGAGACCTTGAGGGTCTCGGGGTACCTACTGAGTATCGTTATACTCACCTTTGAATGGCCTATTCCCGCACCTCGTTGTGTTGGTTTCAGACATCGAGCAGTGATGACAGAGGCTGAGTGTTCGAGGACCGGATGGTACCGGAGATGGACCACCCGACAAGTCAGTATCTGGAGGTGGACTTCATGGAAAGACGACACTCAGAGGAGGTTAACGGGCGAGAGAGTTGTGGAGGATATATGTACCTACCCTTCAGGTATGATCCGTGGTGGATGATCCAAGAGCTGCGCTATCTGTACCTACCCTTCAGGTAGGATCCGAGGAGGACGACACATGAGCTGCTTCTTTTCTTCCAGCTGTTTGACTTTTCTGTTGTACTTCCTTTCAGTTGTTGTTGTACATTCAGATGGGTTTGTATTCTGGCCCATTTACCTTTCAACACTTCTCTTTGTACTTAGTGTTTTAGTTCCTCTTGTACTATGTGGTGTTTAGGTAACTTTTATAAATGCAATGCCTTCCCAATTATCAGGATTTACGCCTTCGGTGCTAGTCACCAGCCCCTGGCCTATGGAAGGTGGGCTTGGGGTAGTCACGACATGGGCCCCGAGGACGGGTCGTGACATTTTTACTTTTTTATGACATCATATTAGTTATTTTAGAGATACATCCACGTTGCATATCAGTTTAGATAGTTTAATCATTAAATTATTACCTTGGTTTTTTATATTTTGAACCAAATTCCAAAAAAATTTGGGATTTAATTTATGGTTGTAAATTTTATAGTTTTAATGGTGTTTCAATATATTTTAAAATTTTCAATGACTTCTAATCTTGTTTATAGAATGTGGATCCATTATATGGAAGGTTTTTATAAAAATACATTTCATTTTTTCCACCTCTTCTATTACGCAAAAACTTCCAAATCCTAGTAAATGAAAGATCATGTATGTGTTAATTGACGAGATTATATGATATGTAGGAAGGATAAATGAAATAAGGATAATGATATAAAATTTTAAATATTATGAATTTTTTATATATTATTTAGTCAACCATTATATATATTAGTGGTTATTTAATGAATTGGGAACATTAGAGGATAGTTCCCCAATGTCAATGATCATATATTCTGTGAGAAAATAGTTTCCCCCACCCACATCTATTTAGAGGTTGATCATTACCTACCCCACCATAGGTGATCTCCGATTATTAGGTATGCTTAAGGACTAATTTTTATATGCATAATATTTTATTGGAAATTTGGTTTCAAATAATTTGAAAATTTCATTTCTCCACTCTCTCTTGTTTATAAAAGGGATCCACCTATCATCTATACCCCAATCACCATGATTCTCTTAGAAAATAACATAAAATAACTAGTCTCCTCCAAATATCCTTACCAATGATATGTTGGCACATATTTTTTCCATAATACCAAACATAGATGGCTATATTTATAATCCACATGATGTTTTCCAAAGAATAATTATATCTCCAAAAAAATTGTTTTAATCTTTTTTATTCTATATACCTCCTTAAAATAATTGATAGTCATTATTATATAATAAAATAATTTCTAGGGTATTCTAATATGAATTTATCACAAATTTAGAACCTAGTTTAATCACATTCTCTATCAAATGGGTTCTGGATTTGTCATCAGTTTGTAAGTGAGGAAAATCACCACATGATGCAATGTATGTAATTTTTCATCACCACCATTCATATTTTTTTATGGAACTAGATTTAGTGTTTCTATATTTTATTTTGGATATTAATGTTCTGTTCTGATTATAATTTATTTTGAAACATTATAAAATCCCTTCAGTTGTAAATTGATAACGTCACACATTCATACATGTTGATTACCACTTCCACAGAATATTGTGATTCATTTTTTATCCTAATATAGATGGATGTTAAAAAATAAAATATTTATTAAATATAATTAATATTGATGAAATAATTATGATATTAAAAGGTGAATTATTATTTATATTTTTCCATATCCATCCATAGAAATGTGATAAAATTATTCGTTTATACGTATAGACTATCATCTGGAAGAATTGATGCAATTCATTTTTCCAAATATCATTATATGGATAATTATACATTATGATTTGACTAATAAATAATATTATTTTGTAATTATCAATATTCTTGAGGTAATGAAACCTCAGTTTATGTATAGGTATTGGATCAGTCAAAAAAATTATTGGATAGTATATCAGTATTTAGTGGTGTGTCCTTTTTATTAACTAAATTGATAATAAAATGATATTTAGAAATATTAATGAATTGATAAAAATAATGTTATTGATGAATATATATCTAAAATATATTTAAAATTATTATATATATATATATATCTCTTATAAGATATTTGAATGTTTGTGAAGCAAGATTGAACTTGGAGGTAAGGGATTCCCATCTAACTTGTGTTTCTGTGAGATTTATGGAATATTAAAAACATTTTTCATGATTGTGGTTTATAAACATAAATTTTATATGTTATATGATTAATATATTTACACTCATTATAATTAATTTTTTTTCTTTATTTTATTGGAGTTATAATACAATAATTACCTAGGGAATAACAAATTACATTACAATATCACTACTTTTCAGGATTTAATATCAAATATAAGATGCAGGAAATTATATGGATATTATACTATAAAATAAATACATTAAATTATCCAATATTCACTCTGGTATTTTTAATATAATACAAAAAAATTTCTTTTTTAATAATAATTATCGAGAAAATGTTTCGTATGTAAAAAATAATATTATTATATTTTCTGGAAGAAAATTTTTCTTCCATGTATTTGCTAATAAAAATTTTTAATATATTTTTTTACCTACAATTATATGTTTCAAAAAGGATATTTCAATGAAATTTAATTTATTTAATAATTTATAAACAAAATTTCTTTAGTTATATTTTTATTATTTTTTACTATTTTATATGAGTGGGGAAATAATATTATAATTTTTTGTATAAAGTATGAGAAGATTTAACCAACATCATTGTGATGTCCCGGTCCCAGATTCCACAAAATAGGTGCATAGAGCCATGTGTTCCACATGGCCTCAAACATATCTCTTTGAACAGTATAGAATTCCAACAACAACGCGGGACTATAGTATGATTATGGGGAGACTATGCACTAATTATCTGAGTGTAGCTCAGAGGATAGATACGAAATAGGTAAATAAATAGTGTAAGTGATATAAGTAAGGAATATATGTAGATGAATGAATAGATGGAATATCATTCAAGTACTCACGATGATATATCATTTCACTAGAAATATTGAAAACATTGTGACAATACAACTGATTAAACATGTTACACATACCGCCAAAGAAAACAAAAGAGAAACCCAAGCATCCTTAGATCCAAATTGATCCTCTACTATCACGGTCCAACCTATACAACATGCATTCAAGTCTTCAAAGTCATGTGCTTCCCTTTATCAACAATTGGAGTCATGTATTATACTCTGAGTAGTAAAATATGAGCGGAGAGGGTGTGACATTAATCTGATGGGCCACCAACAATGGCGTCTGTATCATTTGGTCAATGTAATGAAATATATTATTATTTAGGCATGTATATATAAAGTAGTTTACTAAAATGTATCTAAATACCCAAGTACGTGCTTCATCCATTAACTTGTGTTTGAACATGTAAGCAATTTATTACATTTGTATCAATAATTAATAAAAAATTCACATTCTAATAATAGTATGGGTTCTAAGATGTAACAAGGAAACCTGTGAGTATATTTATTATTGATGTTCAAGGTAATAAAAAAGGAATCATAAGACTCAAGGGATTATAACTCAATAGAATATGAGTCTTGTTAAGGGGTAAGAGAGTAATACATGGACCATAATCCATGGGACTCCACAATGATATTCCTACTAAGTATAAGGAGTATATCAATTATAAAATGAAGATATGAGATGACTGGGCCCGATGGTCTTTCACCATGGAACCTACTTGTAAATGCTAGAACCAGGGAGTGTCTCCAAGGCATAATGTGACCCATGGAATGTATCCAATGAATCGTGTAGTTCTACATGAGTGGTGAACATATTGCTATCATACCAGGCATCCATGTGACACAAGAATTGGGTTAGAGGTGGTTCTCATACAGAGACACTCATCCTTTCATTCGTAATGGGTCGTTGAGTTCTCAAGGGATTACCTCAGGAATCCATGGTGAGTATGAGTTGTAAATTATTATTTTGATACATGTTTTATATAATATTTCATATGTATCAAGACTTTCTACTCTATAGTGAGGCACAAAAAAGTAGCATGCAATAATTTAATCAATTCATAATTAATCATTACGTTCATTTGGTTCAAATCATTCCATTCAACAGTATGACAAGGCAATGTAACTTTCAACCCTTAGTTAAATATATTTAATGCATATTCATTTATTAAGGTTCACCTTGATACCATCCATCAACATGTAAAGGGGTTCTACAGACAAGAAACCACTTCCCATTTACATTTAAGGCCAAGGCATATACCTAGTATACATTCCATTCCACGTATTAGATTTAATTTCAAAATTCAAAAACATATCATAGGATGGTCAAGTGGTGACCAGACATGGTAGAATCCATTTCGTGATTCAATTTATAAACAATCCATTTAATATATGAAATATTAGCATTACAGTGTTCATGGAAAGGGACACTTGAACGATGGCAAAAATATGTCAAAACACAGAAAACCCAAATATCACATAACCGTGGAAATATATGTAAAGGAATTGTTGGTGTAACGACAAAAAATTAATAATAAATTTGTAATGATCATTACCATACCATTCTAAAGAGTATAAACATGGCGTATAAATTTAAAAAACAACACCCAATAATACCAGCGACCCCACACGAATAATCCAAAACCAGCAAACATTTTGGATGAGTTTTCGACCACCCCAATTTTGATTGTAATAATCTCCTCCTCATGTATTTTTATTTTATTTTAGTTGGAATGTATTATATATAAGAAAAAGTGAAGGAAACTACTACATGAATTACTCAATCGAGATCTAGAGAGGTTGAGAACATCGTCATAAGACTCGAGTACTTATCATTACATATCCAACATGACGAACATAAGCTCAATTAGATCACGGATGATGGATATTTCACGATCCCCTGTTTAGATCATCAAAAAACCAAAAATTTAGAGAAAAAAGGTTAATGTTTCTCGTTTATGGATTATGGAGGAATAAGGAGGTTAATTAGATCATTAAGGGAAATTTGGGAATTTTACCTTGAGAAATGGAAAGTGCACAGTTTTCTGACGTGGTTTGAAAAACTGTGTTCAAACCATGAATGGTATCAATGAGAAAGTTGAATTTTAAACAATTATACAGCACGACCATGAACAAACTGTGTGGGTGGCTCTGTCTGGAATAACACAATCTTCACAGTTAGAAAAATAACATGATAACTATGCTAAAACCGTGCGAATTGTCATGTTTAACCAAAAGAGTTGTTCCTAGATAAAAAATTCCCCAAACAACATTAGAACCATCTTTATCTCATTAGGAATCTATAATTGGTCCAAAGAAAATATTTAGACTGAAATTTAAAGGATCCATACAGGAGTGATAAAATAAGTTCTTACAATCTCCCCCCTTCAAAGAACGAGTCATCTAGTTCACATTCCAAGGGCGTAAAAGAACTGTCTAACAACAACCATGGCTATATGGGAATTTATGTCATCCTCCCTCTCCCAAGTATCATACAACATTCAACGGTGCTGCCTACTCACCCATACCAGAGGGACATACTAGCCTCACAAAGCCTTTGTGCTATGTTCATTGATGCGTATGGTATATTACTGAAAGGTAGAATCAACATATAATTGAACATATTTTGTATCTATGTTATGGTATAGATCGTCTTGTTGTTAGTGATGAATTAAAACATGAATGATGTCATATTTGGAATGATACCTCTGAGGTTGTAGAAATCGATAGGCTAGTGGTTCGACTCTCTCTAGATTTTAAAATGGACCTACATAATGAGGACAATTCTCTCCCTACATATATATCTATATATTCCCAATCCTAGGTGAATCCCAAAGGAAAACATAATCCTTGACCTAAAACACTTGAGGTTATCAATGATGATGGGAATAATATTTCTATATAGACACAGCTGTATTCATACGCATTCTGATTCGGTAAACCTGCTCTGAATTATGTTTAATGAGATGAGGACCTAGTAGGGTTGTGTCCAATTCCTCTAGCAAGTACATAGGTGAATTACATTGCATACCATATATTTAAAAAATGTATCCATATGAATTGTCTCCCTAAAGCAATTATTTATGTAAAACTCAGCGAGAGGGATACGATTCCTGAATGAACCGCCAAAATCATGGCCACATTCTTGAACCATTTCCTCTATAACATATATTTTCTTATATTATTTCCATTAGTCTAAGGGTGAATTTTTTTTCGTAGAATAAAATGTGTTCCTATCACCTTTTCCAATTCATATCAGAAATGTTATGTGAAAAAAGCATCCATTTTTGAAAAGATAATACGTGGAACCCCATGTAGTTTTATGATCTCATAGACATATAGTCTTCCAATTTCTTTGACATAGAAAGTTTCAATAATAGGTATGAAGTGGGATGATTTTGTTATTCTATCAATGAATACCCATATATAATCACTAAAACATGACTATCTTAGTAAGATGACTGAAATCCATATCAACATAATCCAATTTCCCTTCCAGGACTGTAAGTAGTTATAACAATACAGAAGGTCTATGGTGCTCTTCCTTCACCTACATAAAGGTGGGACACCTAGTGATAAATCCTGCAATATGACGTGTCATTCCAGGCCACCAATATTGGTGTCTCCTATCTCAATACATGTTTGATATGAATGGAAGAACTTCCCAATATTAATCATGAGACTCTTTCATCAACTACTATCGCATGTATGTATGAACCGAGATATATCTTCATAGATGTAGGATGTTATCTCTATCCACAATCCAATATGGAGGTGTGTAATATCCTGATATACTCTCATGGAGTACCAAGCCTTCAAAAAATGAAAATTTTCTACACATCACCTTCTCAATGTGGGTATAGGTAAATATCAAGGATGAGAGGTAAGACTGCTTGTGACTATAATGAAACACCAGATGATGCACAAAAAATTAGGCCATAAATTTCCATTCATCAATGGCTTCATGTATGGATTGTGCGTGAGTTTTCTAACTCAATGCATCTGCAACCACATTTCAAATTCTATTCATATATCCAGTCTCAAAATCAAATGATTATAGATTCAAACAATATCTTATGTATGAGGTTCAAGTCACACTGTGAAAATATATACATGAGGCTCTTATGGTTTTTCTGCGCCACAAATCACCCTCCCATCAAATAGTGTATCCCTCAATATAAGGCATAGATAATTGGTGCTAGATCAATTTTTACAATCAGGTAGTTTCTCTCATGAGGCCTTAACCACCGAGATGTATACACAACAACTTTGTACTCCTACATTATCAGTGATCCTAGTAAGATTCATGATGCATCATAGTATATGGCATATCATTTCTAGGATCTATTAGAGTCAACATCAGTGCAATGATAAGCCTCACGTTAATCTCCTAAAGGGATTTCTAGAATGCTTATCACAACACTACCGTGAAGCCATTATATGTAAGACCATTAAGTGTTGTATAAGTAAGTTAAATGTCCAATATGAAACACCTTTAATATCCTTTAAAACCCCAAGAAACTCATGTTATCAAATATATTATTGCGATGCTCCCATGAAAATATAGAAATAACCTTTTTGTGTCAATAGAGACTCCTGATTATGAGATAATATGACCCATGAAGTGAATTTTGATAATCAGGAGTGGAAATTCTCAATCATGACACAAAGATGATACTCTCTTAGTTTAATAATAATGATATCAAGATGATTGGAATTGTAGCTATGTCTATTAGAATAAACCAAGTTGTCTTCCATAAAGGACCTTAATAAAGAATCCAAATAGGGGTGGAAACCCCTATTAATAAGAGAAATGATGATAATTGGTGCGTTCATAAGACTGAACAACATAACATGGTTCTCATATAGACTATACTTGCTAAAAAATTGGCATAGGTGTGTTTTATTGTCTAACTCAAACCTGATGATAAACCGACATCAGGTTGATCTTAGAGAGGACATTTTCTCCTCTGATATGGTCAAAGATATTAATGATTCAAGGTAGTGTATATATATTCTTTACCATATACTGGTTCGAAATTCAATAATTCACACATAGAAGTAAGGTTACATCCACCTTATTTAAAAAAATATTGGTCAAACCCCTAGAGGATATACTGGGTCATATAAAATCATTGGTCTCTAAATACTCTAACTGCCTCAAGAGCTCTTGTGGCGCAATAGGTTCCATTTTATATGTTGGAATGGACTCATGAGAATATCCCATAAAAATATTAAGAAAAGGATTACATCACTTGAATAATTTTAACGTATGAAATCTCACTACCCAAGCAATACAACCTCATTTACCCACTTAAATGGCCATGTATTGGTTTGTCCTCAATTATATGTTTCATTTCATTTTACATTTAACTACAAGGTTCACTGCTTTACCATTCATAATATGAAAAATGTCGATAATTATTTGATACCATTTCATATTATATTTCATAATTCACTTTATAATAGATATCCATTTCTAATGAATCTATCCCAAAAAAACCTATGACTACAAACAACACCCATTTTTATATTATATAATGGATTGACTCGGTAAATTACTCATCCAATCCCATGAGATCCCATATACCTATGAATTGAGATAGGTAATCACTGAATCGAAACCCAATGGAATACATCTACAAGGTATCTATTACATCATCCCTCACTAATCACTAGAAAATAATGTAATTAAATGCAGTGATATGAAACTAAAATGCATGGAAATATTCATGACAGGTGAAATATATGTGCATAATTTGTTGTATGTAATAATAATATGTTCCCTCATATCATTAGGATAAGGATGAAGGAAGACCCTCAAAATAGTAATAATTAACAACTCCACAAATCATGTGCATCACCCAATTGTGAAATAATACCAACGGTAATAAGAGAAAAGAACAACAACTATTATAATTTAGGCAACGTGGTTTTTACCTTGAACATGGCTTTGCGACACCGAAGAAAATATTATGACCATGTCCCAAGAGTTACTAATATCAATTCTATTGTTTTGAAATAGTAATGATATAATGGAAACAACCTCTGATAAATCTTTTTGGAATCTCAAACCTGAATTCCACTTCATAGTTTCCCTAAGCTTTGTGGGAAACATGGCCTCAAGCCCATCTGTAACGTCCCCAACCTAGAATCCCCTAATCTAGTGCACTGTTTCGGGTCGGAACAAGATCTCAAGCACGCCTCCCCATATACCAAAGGTTGATGACTAGAAAACAAGGGGTTTTTGGTTATGTGGGGAGGCTATACCCTCAATAATAGAGTAAGACACACCAGATAATGATTGAAATAGAAGAAACAATATAGAAAAATCCATAACATGCATAAATAACCAAACCCCAAGAATGGGAACAACCATATACAATAGTAAATATTTCATGTCATGCTATAATTTCATGTGAACAAAAAAACAAAAGATAGAAGATAGTAGAATCTCCAAAATGGTCCATAATCCATGTTTGAAACCTCACAAAAAACATGTTCCATGTAAAAATCACTACCTATAAAAAAGCCCTTTCCATTTTCTTGACCTGTAATAATGAAATCTGCTCAGGCACCCAATGGGGACCTGAGAATGTTGTTAGTAAAACTCAGTAGTCCACCACCAATGGTTTCTACATATTTTCCAGCAATGTAGATAGTGCATGCGAGTGATAAATAATGGCAAGTAAAGTTATATAGTTCAAATTCCAACATTAATTACATTCCCTTATGTTAAAAACGCCAAATACACCAATTTTTATTTCATTAATCATTTCAACCCTTATTATGTGTTCATTGGATTTTGAATAATCATCTTTCTCAATATGTGGGAATTTAACATGTCCACTCTTTCTAGGAACCACATCACATTTTTCTAAAAATCCCCCCACTGGAATCCCCAATCATGGTGGAATGCAACCATTAGGGTAATAGAACTCTATCCCCTTCCTTAACGTGTGAATTTAAGGGAGGATCTAGAACCTTAGTCTATCTCAACACATGGAAAAATAACCTCTTGTAAATAACCTACACAACTAAGCTATGCACACATTCTTATTTATAATTCCCCTCATTTAACCATGTCACAACCATGTAACAATATTATGATAATATAAAAATTGATAAATAAACTCTATGCCCCAATCCATTAAAAAATTCAATATTTATATTACACAAACTTTTTTTCTTCATTTCAATTTTCCATGCCAACCTCAGTAATCATATTAACGTAATAAGCTAGTCCCAAGTATTTTACCATTAATACATTTAACCATTTTTCCATGATAACCAATCCACCTTAGGCCATTAACCATGATAAGTGTATTACTAAACACCAATTGCACATTTATCAATAATATTGACGTATTCATCAAAGACACTATGTTCTAACACAACGACCATACACTTACATAGTTAAACTTTAGTCTATGGAATATTGGCACACCCCATGGGTGTCCCTAATTTGGTCGATTCATCATCCTTTCATCCCATTTGGAACAAGATGGGTTCAATTATACATTTATATTCCCACTACATCACATCATTTAAATTTATCCATGAACTAATTAAAATAGATTATGATTAAAAATAACACCACATGCACAAATCTACACAAAACCAATGGATATAACATATAGGACAACTACATAGAATCAGTTGGAGAACACACCCTCAATAGAATCCTTAAATACCAATTCAACCAACCCATAACGATTCAATGAGAACATTACTAAAATAGATCGATTTGAGAGATTTAGAAGAAGAAAAGAGGGAGATACTAACCCAAATAAAGAAAAATATTCATGGAGGGTTCTAGAATTACACAGATCATTAATCCACTGACAACGACACTTCAAATAGAACTATGATGATGGATATTGATCCTTGGAAGCTCTTAGTGTCTTTGGTTCTTTCCTAGGGTCCATAGGTGGAACAAAAGTGGAAATCATGAGTTGGGTATAAAAATCTCGTAGTGGGATTTTTTAAATTTTTAAATATTTTTGGACCGCACGGTTTTCCAAACTGTGTGAAAACCGTTGGGATGTTTCTATCCCAAAATAGCTCCCTCACATGGATTAACCACTCTGTTTTCCAAATGGTTCAAAAATTGTGCAGAGGCTGCTGTCTGAAAATCCCCATTTTTCATGGTTTCAGGGGAATTACCTATGGCTTTCACAAACCATGTGCCAACAATACATCATGCCAAGAACCCCCGTGTCTTCATCTTTTGAGTCCTGAACCAAGATTACACCCCCGATCCTTCTTAAGGACATGTAAAATCACTTAATTGACCAATATTAAAGGAATATAATGAAATGTATGTAAAACCTGCCTTATTGGGAAATCCTAGATCTTACACCATCTCCCAAAATGCCAGTGGTTTCCTACTAGTATCTAGGGCCTAGAGTATGTCCCTAGGGAGATTATTCCTTTATTAACAGAGTATAAAAATTCTGATGGATAAGAAATTGGTAAATAAAAATTTTAAGTGATATATGTAAACAAGAACGGTACATAAGAGTAATAGATAACATGGATAATAATTGTGGAATATCGGTATTATTATTCAAGTACACATTATGATTTTTCAAGCCAATTGGAAACAGATAAAATGGATACAATATAGTAGAGATAACATGTTCAACATTTCACTAATGAGTAAAGAAGTCTATCCCATGAATCTTGAGATCTAACTAAATCTTTTACTATCATGCTCCAACCAAAACAATAAAAAATCTTGGACTCATAGCAGTATTCTTCCATTTATCAACACTTGTATGCATTAAATATACTCTAGGTAGCAAACAGAACCTGAAGAGGGTGTGTAAAAATTCGTAGTGGGATAATAACAATAGTTACTATGACATCTAGACAGTGTAAAAGAATATAATAGAGTGAATTCATTTCTATATAATGTAAATCAATAAAATAAATAAATACACAATTACCTGCATCATCCCACATCTCTTTTCTGGACATGAAAACATTTCATTACTTAATTGTCACAAAATTATCAATAATTCATTTGTTAATAATTATAATGATTACAAGATGTATCATATCAACCTGTGAATATATTTAATAATTAAATTCCAATGTAATAACTGTGGAAACATAAGACTCGTGGGATTATACCTCATTATAATATAAGTCAAGATAAGGTTACTTGTGTAATACAAGTATCATAGTCCACGTAATTCCAAAATTATAGACCAAAAACGACCAATGAGTGAATCCAAGGTAAAACGGGGAAAAAAGACTGGGTCAGATGTTCATTAACATTAGCACAAACTTATCAATGGTGGATCCATGGTGTGTATCCATGGAATCTTGGAAACCATGGACTATATCTATAGAATCATGTAGTACTACATGAGTAGGACCTAATGGTATCATACTGGGAAGCCATGCTAGACAAGGATTGGGTACTAGGTGGGTTTCAACCTAACAAAAGTGTCCTTGAATTGGGAATGTGTCCTCGAGTGTTCAAGAAATTCCCTTAGGAATCCACGTCATGATCAAGTCATCCATTCTTATTTTTATAATGTTGTCAAATAATATTTCATAATGTTCAAGACTTTTATTTCATTAGTGTGACATGGTAATGTAGCATGAAACCATTTAATAAATTCTTAATTAATCATTATATTAATTTTTTCCTAGCCATTCCTTTCCTTAGCATGTCATAGACAAGTTTCATGTATCCAATTTTAAAATAAATTTTAGGAATAGTCAATAATTAAGGTTCACTCCAATAAATTCCATCAACATGGAATTGGTTTCTACAGAAATTAAACCACTTCTCATTTATATTTAAGGGGAATTATTATACATAGTATACCATCCAATCCACATATCACATTTTTTATCAAATTGAAGCACATACCATATGTGGTTTATGTAGTGAAAATACGTTGTATTTTTCTTTATAAAATTCACATTATAAAAAATAATCTTAATATAATAAATCATACCATTATAATGGTCATGGAAAGGCACATGAAAATGATATCTTAAATAGGTAGAAATCCATAAAACTAAAATATAGAATAATATTAAACATGTAAGGAATGAATATGTGGGTTTAACCAATAAAAAATATCATATATTTGTAATTATTATAATCATATAGTACCAAAGAGTATAAACATGTCATATAAATTTATCAAACAACACCCAATGAAATCGGTGGGTGCCATGCAGATATTTCAAAATCAACAATCATTAGGGATGAGTTATAGGCCACCCACATTAGGCTTGTATGAAACTCATCCTCCGGTATTGACCAATGATTTTACTCATATCGGATTATAACTATGAATAAATGTAAAATTCTCATACCCTGATGACTCGTTCGATATCAATAAAGAAGTATAACAGCTCAAGAGGACTCCAGGACATACCATTGCACATCCAACGTGAAATTAGAAGGTAGATTAGAACCCATATGAAGGATATATGTTGATCCCTAGTTTAGATCATAAAAAATTTTCAAATTAAGAGAAAAATGATATATCCACTAGTTAATAAATTATGTATGACATGGGAGGTTAATTAGATCATAAAGAGAAATTTTTGAATTTTACCCAGAAAAATTTCATGTGCATGGGTTGTCCTTATTATTTGACAAATGGTTTGAAAAACATGCATTGTTTCTTCTAGAAATGGACCTTTTTCACTATTAGGCTGCATATCTATGGAAAACCATGCAAGTTGCTCTGTCCAGAAAAACACAATTTGTATAGTTAGGAAGACCGTGTGCAAAATGTACAACTTGGCATGTTTTCCCAAAAAGAGATATTTTGTGATCCAAAAAATCCCTAGACACCCTCAGAACCATTGTAAGCTCAATACTCATACATTATAGATCAAAATTAATGATTTAGACAAAAAATTAAAGGATCCATATTTGACTAAAAAACTAGGTTCTTACAATCATAACTATTCATTTAATTGAAAATCCAATAACAATATTCAATATTTTTTTAATGGAAAAAATACAAATATTCATGGAACATATAGTTATAATTTTATCAAAAGAAAAGTAAATTTTACTCATGTTTACAAAGAAACATTCAAATTGTCTATTAATTATATTTTTCATATATATTATCATCCTTAAAGGATTGTTTTGAAGCACTAGGGATAAGAACATATGATATTTGAAGAATTATTTATTTCCATAAAATATTATGATGACTGTTCAATGATGATTATATGAATCATTTTTATGTTGTATATCTTATTTATTTTATGAAGAAATATTTATTATATTTATATTCGTTAAATTCATTATGATGTGATAAATTGATGGTTGTTTATATGATCACATAGAACATTATTGGTTTATGGTTATCTGAAGTGTGGGTTAACTATATCCCACCATTTCATTTTTTAAATATTGATTACTCATTGGATATATAGGTTATACATAGAAATAATTACCTATTTATAATGATATTTTTAAAAAATTATTCATGTTCACAATTATATACAAGGACCAGGTTTCATGACTATAAATATATAGGAGGACCCAATTTTATGTCCCAAATTTGAAAATTAAACCAATTATTATTTTTACATTTTCATATTGTAATTAAATTTTTATTTTTATCATAAAAATGTTTATGATAAAATATAATTTATCATGATTGATAATTTTTTATTACACATTCATTTGAATAATTAATTTGTATTAACAAATAAATATTACATTCATGATGATTAATGTTATTTAATTGATTATTTTTGAAATTATTAAATTATTATTATGTTTTCATACCCTTATTTTAATTAATGTTCATTGATTGATAATGACTATAATTAACCTTAATGGTAATCTATGATCATCATGTTATTTATTTATTAACCTTGGATTGGTGGAAGTTTCTATATATGATGTTAATAGTAGGGTAATAATTTGAAAACAAATTGTGAAAAAATGATGAGAAACTTTTACGTAATATTTTTAATGTATTTAGAATCTATATTAACTAAAAAATTATAGTTTGCAAGTATTATTATTGTTTAGATATTTTGATTGTTAATAGAGAAGGTGTAATATATATACATATTATTCTAAGGTCACCTCAGTTGGAATTAGAGAGATATTTTTTGGAATTCTGGGTATAGAACATTTGTGAAACCCTTAGAGATATGTATAAAATGATATAAAATATATAGACCATGATAAAATAGTTATTGTGATATTTTCCTAGAAAACACATTCCTTTTTAGAAACTGGTGAGTGGAGAATGTTATCGAATATATTAACCTATGTGTAACAACTCTGAAATTGGTGGATTATGTATTATATCTGTCATCACTAGTTCATTAAGACTGATCTGAATACCTCCCAACATTCATGACACACCATCAATTTAACTTGGGACAACTGACATCCACATTATAATCCACTATGATGAATGACATGATAAAACCAATGAAAATAATTGGTAACCATAACATCATGTGATGGAGTTTATGTGTCATTGGATGATAGAATGATTCCTAATACAGGGAATCATAGGATCGAGTTTATGAATATACCATTGATCACACATATTAAAAATTAATAATGTTTGAGATAAAAACAATTATTTAGGGATTGAATATATAGTGGTGAAGATATGATGGTGATAGGGATGATAAAATATTGAAGTATTTTATTTTATTTTAGTTATATTAATAACATTATATCCTCAAAATTTTCTTGGGATGTTTATTAATAAAATCATTAATGAGACGTAGATTTAGAAGTAAAAACACATAATGGTTTTATGATCACTTTTCAAAATGATCCTCTTTGATAGATGTGTTTGTGGATTGTCTTCCATAAAATCATATGCTTCTCTTTATAGATGAAAATGATGTTATTATGGGAAGGGGTTGGATTAATTTATATAAATACCATTTTGATTTCTAATGAAGGGATTCCAGATTTGATTATCCACATAAACATTGATTGTCAATTTTTCTGAGGTTTAATATTAACAACAAAATTAAATTACATCTGTTGTATGAGTTTTCATACTGATTAATGATGGATAATTATCTAAAATTGTGGGGGATAAACACTATAAGAATAATATTACTATTTTTCCAGAATATGTTGAAATATTTAAAAAAGACAGTTCTAGTGTTTCATCAATTCATTAGAATTAATTTTTTAATACAAATAATAACTAGTGGTACACGTATTTCAATGTCCAAATATATAATTTCCACAATTGAGTTTTTTGAATTGAGAATCAAAATATTGGGTAATCATGATAAGGTATGAATATTACATATTTCCGTACCATGGGGTGCATAAGTTATTATTTCTAAATAAAAAGGGCCAATGTTTATATTCATTTATTAAGGAGTACATTAGAAGATTACTATCAGGATTAACAATATTATACCCAATAATGACGACTTATTTAATAAAATATGAAGAGATCAATAATTTTAACTAATTTTCCATCCTTTAGATTTAAAAAATTAATAATAAAAATTGTGTATATTACAAAAAAATCCATCCATATATTGTATAATAATTAAGAATTTATACTGATGTGACATTGATTTACCGATTCCCAAATTACATTCATTGATTTACTGAGTAGATTATATGATGTTTTCATCAATTAGTTTTTTATAGTAATTATAAATGACATTATAATATATTCAAGGAGGAAGAAGAGCATGAGATTTATTTAATTATGATGTTTAGTACCCATAAAAAAGAAAATCTAAATTAAAAATTTATAATGTATTAATTTATTTAAAAAAATTCATTCATGTTTTATATAAACTCAATAAAGGGTGTATTAGTTGTTTTTTCAACAATGGATGTTGATGAGAAGATTACCTTACCAACCATTGTAACCTATATATATATATTTCCTGGGTTTATGGGTACAATCATAACATTTTTGGGTATTTACAAGAGATACGTAATCTAATATCCATGTTTACATAATGTGGAGCCTTGTTCCATTAATCTGAATAAAAATTTAATGGGTTAAAATAATGGTTGGTTCCTACACCTATACGAGTACTACCCTGTAGTGGAGAAGTGGTTTTGTTCTATTATTATTATTTTGAGAATATAATGGGATTCATAATCAGTTTTTATAGAATGGTGATAGATTATACTCTATTCAAATTAAAAAATCAGGAGGAAAATTATATTAATATTGATTTGGAGTTGGATGTTTGAATTTTTTCATTGAAAAAATTGATGAATTATCCCTACTGCAAAATAATTGATTTATATTCAAATAATTAAATAATGATGTATATATTAACATAAAAATATATAATTGTTAACCAAATGAGATGGTTCAAACTGATTAATGATTAGGATACCTCAATAAACTACAACCCTAGGAAGGTGAACAATGAGGCTAATACATGGATATAGAATGAACATGCTAGTAGTTTAATGATGTAGAACATGAGAGATAAATTATATAAGGTTTTATAGAATATAGATCATCATAATCTGAGAAATTTTATATATCTTATATTTTTTAGATGATTGTTGAACCATCTATCGATTAGGGATTAAATAGCATCAGAATGAGATGTGTTACTGCATAATAATATGAGAAATATTCCTGGGATAAACCACTATTTTTATGGAATTATATTTTCTAATAGTCATGAATGTTTAGTTCCAATTATTGTAAAAGAGAAGGAGATGTTGGATGATGAACATAGTTCCACCTTATTTATTCATCACAGAATTATGAATATGTATGGATATCCAAAAGAGTACATCATGTGGGATAACATGAAAATTGATAATACATAGTCTTTATCTCAATTTATTTTATTTTATGATATTATTTATGATTGGAATAAATATATGGGTATTTTATAACCCTTACAAATATTATAATGGAAGTGGGGTATCATTTCCTTGAATTACATCACCAGACACATCAAATCATCTAAAGGGAATAATGTTATTTTTTGATGAATTTGATAACCATATAAATTTATACAACTTTATTGACATCAAAAAAGTCTTATCTATTGGTAAATATGATATGATATACATTCAGGATGATTTATGGTTTATGGGAGTATGTCATTATATTTTATCTATTCTTGATCCACATTTTACGTCGATGTTTGGGTGAATTATCCATGGACATTTTCATAATTATAGAATTATAGAACACAGTATCCTCCTAAATTAAATTTTCAGTATAATAGTACCATTAAACCCTTCAAGACCAATTTATATAATTCTATTTAAATTTTAATGGTTACAGGGATTATGAAAATTATCTGGTTTATTTTTCATAAAATAGTAATTTTCACTCAATAATATTGATAGCTCATTATGATGCCCTATTTAGAAGAAAGTACATAAATCCATTATGACATGACTAATATTTGGAAGAAATATATATTGTTCTCTATTAACTATGAAAATGGTATAATATTAACAATAATTCAACATATCATCATGAAATCTCAAATTTAATTGATATTTTATTTTAAAAATCATCAACGATATCTACAATATAATTTTATTGAAAAGGTTTTCGTATGAAAACCCACATTTGTGAAGGTTTTGGTATTTATAATTAATGAAATTATTTTCCCAAGGTATATCATCTTAATTGTAATTTTGTTTCAAAGGGATTTGATTTCTAATCTCTTGGTGATTTCAAGTAATCTTTCATTTTTTTTATTTTTTTCATATACATATCATGAGGAAGTAAATATCTTATTTCACACATTAATAACCTCAATGGTCATACAAATAGAGATTTAAATTTCATATTAGGAAAAAACTATAGAATATATATTGAAGAAAAATATTCATTTTAATCAATACCACTAACCTGTTGACTGTTTTGTAGTATACCCAAATATTTGAGGAAGCTATGTGGAAACTCGAGGATGTGATGAGGAAAAAGTATCCTCGGTTGACTATTTCAATGTTATTGAGTTTTTTAGATCAAATTTCATACAATTGGTATCATATAACACTACATGATTCTATTTTCTAGCTATATTTAAATAAATATGATTTTTTTATATCTTTTATTACACACAACATTGATTATAAACGAAATGTTTTATACTATCTAATAGTTATTAATTAATATAACAGATGTACCCTTACTATTAGATTAGATATTATGAATATGATATACTAAAAAATGAAAAATTATTATGCACACATGTAGGATATGTATTAATTTTTTATCAATTGGTTAAAAGAATATAAATGCATTTGATTATAATAAGAGATATTCTTTTAAAAAAAATTATATTCCTAATGTGTTTCTATTAAAAAAATTCTCAATTAAGTACCATTTATGAATGATATTAATAAATATAAATATTATAGGCACAATAAATTCTATTATTACGAATTTTTTAGTTATAATAATGCATGTAATAGAAGGAAATAATGATTTATGTATAAAAAATGTTTTGATAAAAAACGTTGTTGCAATTATCACAATAATTTTAAAAACAATTTCTTTTAATTATATAAATTAAATATAATCCTATAAAAATAATTTTCTTTTTATTTTTATCTTCGTACTATTTTAATGATATATTACATCTTTCATCTTTTGTCAATTAAAAGTATAAATATGTTTTCTGTATAAATAGTTTTCCTCATTTTTATTTTGGTTGATGAACATTTTTTACCATATCCATGCTCTTAAAGATTATTTTATGTATTTTTTACATATATATTAAATTTTTTAGAAATTTATTTTCAATTATTTTCATTTTAAAAATAGTTGTTTAATTGAATGTTTTTATTTATTTATTTTGAATAATTCATTTTTAACTGTTTAAAAATGTGTGAAAAGAATTATCTCTTTTAGAATATATGGTATGAACTAATTTTCCCATCATTATTATCATTGTTTTCAATGAAGGAACCTTTATAACAATCAAATATTATTTTCAATGATGTTTTCTTTCAATGTTATATGAGAATGTTTAGTTAAAATGTTATCAATAGAAATGAAATTTTTTCATATGATTTCATTTAATTGTTATGTTTATAATTTAATGTTATTTTTCAACTATGTCATCATCTATTAAGGATTTATATTCTCTAATATGTTTATTATCTCTTGATATCATCCAAATT
The DNA here is from genome assembly GCA_963277665.1 of Viscum album. NCBI lineage: Eukaryota > Viridiplantae > Streptophyta > Magnoliopsida > Santalales > Viscaceae > Viscum > Viscum album. The sequence goes on along the minus strand of OY728121.1, from coordinate 1,001,770,089 downwards.
TATTATCTAGGTAGATTATAACGATGATGATTTAAGGATTATTCCTTGAAATAGATTTCTATTTACCTATTTAATTTATTAATAATTATATTTTTTAAAATAAATTTTATTTAAATAAATGTTATAATATAATGAATTTATTGATGTTATTATGATCATGTTTAAAATTCATATTTTTTGTTTTGTGTTGTTAATATTTTATATATCCTTTATATACATTGGGAAATTATAGATTACTAATAAGAACACTATGTTATGTGTCATCATGATTTTAGTTAAAAACATTTAAATGTGGAACATGTTTGAAATCAACAATTTTATGTATGTTCCATGTTACATTTCTATAAGGATTTTTTAAGGAATTAATTTCATTTCCTATAATTATCATGTTACTATTTATAAGTTATCCATATGATATAATATTGTGTTTTTTCACATTTCTATGTTTGTGAAATACTCCCATCAGTAATGATATATTATTGATGATTACACACTCTAATTAGTCATGTATTATATTAAAAAACCAAATTATATGTTTCATGATTCAATATATCGATTTATTTTTGAATTATAATATTATTTTAGGTTTATGTTCTCATTCCATTATTCTCATTTGTGATAATTTACTAATATCTCCTTTATTTACCCTTAGTGAGTAACATATATTACTATTCATTATGTCTTCCATCCCTAGGATTTGATGTATGGTTTTATGTATTATATTTTTAGTTTGGTTCTAATATCAATAATGTTATGTTAGATTCCTAATTTTTTTTGTCATATATGTTATATATATATGTAGAAGTTAAATATAATAAACCTATATGGTACTCATGAAATTATATTTGGGATATGTAATGAGAATTGATCAATAATTTGTACCATATTGATATGATAACCTTGGTCCACCATATAATTTGTGTATACTATGAAAAAATTAATCAATACAAATGAATTTATTTAAATAAGTCATCATTTATAGGTTACGAAAACATTTTATGTTATGTGAAATAAATGTTGTGATATAATTATAATCCCCTTTGAAAGAGAACCCATAAATTGATACAGATCATACACTAGGAGGATCACATAAATTAACGAATATTGTGATGTTTTAATCCTTGTAGTTTATGATTTGACAAGACGTACATTGATTCTTTTACTTTAAGGTCATAGATCCATTACCCAAGTAAATCACACATTGCAATAAAGTTACACAGATCCTTATCAATATTGTATCTAATTCCTAAGGATATGTTTTTATACCCAGTATAGATATATTTTGAAATATAGAATTATAAAATAATAAATCATGTCAAAAAATAATTGAATTATAAGTGATTGAAATTTTAATGGTGTGAAGTGGTTAACAATTATTAATAGAGAAATGAAAAAAATACCATCAATAAATAGTTTTTTATTGACTATATTGGATGTATATAATTATAATGATAATTCTCTTGATGCAAATTTTTCTATCAATGTAAATCACATTATTCATAAAAAATGTTAGAACAAATTATATCTATCAATAAATATGTCACTAATTTCTATGAATGAGGGTTCATGATGAGAATATCAACTTAGGTATTTAGATTATTATTAATAAGATACATAAGATTTAACATTGTTTGGGAGGAACCAGATATTTCTAAATTTGTTTGGAATACAAAATAGTCTTAATATTATGTTTTGGGATGAATATTCTTAAAAAATATCAAAAATCATGTTGAAAGACCAAGTGGAAAATGAACCAATTATAGGGAAGGTTAAATTAAACATCATAAGAAATAGTGTTACGAATCATGATATTATGGGGAATAAATGCCATTGGTTATATTAAAACTATCATTCACAGATATAAAGTAGATTTAAATATGTATTTATCTCCCACAAATAAAACATGTGGATCCTCTGAAGATTTTTACCTTTCACCATGTGATATTCTAAATTTCAATATCATATGTGATTTAGCACTCTATATAGTTTAACATTAAAATGAATTTCAAATGAACTATATAACTTGTTGAATATTGTAATTGAACTTGTTCCCATTAGTTTAGGATTTTTTAAAAATAATATATTTTGAAATTTTATTTCTATTGAATGATTCTAACTTAAAGGGTTGAGGTAAACTTGTATGCAGGATTCATGTTCATCTTCACAGGTCTGATGATAATTTTTATATCAACCATGTTGTTCAATAATGAATATTTAATGAACTAGAAAACATTCTCAACATAAGGAGAATATAAAATTTTTCACTATTATGCTTTTAATTAATACTTTGTTTCACACTATATTCATTTACACATTGGAATATGTGATCTTGTGAAAAAATGTGAGATCTAGGAAGGAGATCTTTAACTATGTTCACCTTGAGGTTAAATGATGAATCTATTTATGTATATGAAAAATATGGTCTATCTCTAAAATAATATGTGATTGAAATATATTAGTAATTCATTGAAATACATGATGGTTATCAGGGTTTAGAATCACCTTCGTAGAGATAAAATAATATGAAAACTGTAACAGTTTTTTTGTTCATATTTCATCCTTTCAAAGAAGAGTACTATTATAGGATGGTGGCATGTCCCCATTGAGAAATTATTTATGAATTATTAAACAGGTGGTGTTCATTTTGATGGGATGATATATCTACTGTGTATCTAGTGAATGTGGGAAATTATCCCAAAAATTATCATAAATGAAATTTATTTTGAAAAACTAGAATATAATTTCCTTCCATGTTATTTATTCTTTCAAAATAGCTCAGAAATATATTCATCAATAGAGATGTACCTAATAGTTTCAATTCACTGATAGGATTATGTCTAATATACTACATTTAAATTCCCTAATTCATGATGGTTTATTAACAATAGATGTGTATATTGTGATCAAAGTGATTGAATCATTTTTTTTACAACTGTCAAAAAATCCTTCATAATAGGCAATTGGCACATTCTCAACATTTGATTCTTTTGCATTGATAGTGAAAATAATATATTAACCAGAGGTATGAGGTTAATATCTTCTATCATCATTGGTTGGAACCATATAAATGGAAATCAAGTTCAAAATTTAATAAAAATCCTCTTATTCAATCTAGATCCATTATTTTGAAAACATTCATGATTGTGAACTTGAGATCCACTTCAGCAGATGATCTTATTTTGATTGACGGTTCTGTAGATAGATAATATTTTCCATATATTATAATTATATTCTAATTAATTAATCCAAACTATTTTTAAATTTTTAATTCTTAGGGATATTTTTAAATTTATTATGAAATTATCTAAATTCTTGATGTTTAAATATATATATTCACATTTCGAATTAATAAAATTTATATTTCAATCATACATTTTTTAAAAATTTGGTTAAATTTTTGTGTAATATCAATTTTTTTGTTGTGAAGAAATTATTTTTTTACGGAATACTTGTGTTCATTATTGATATCATATCTTTTAACCATGATTAATTTTGATAAGGTATTTTTATAGTGTAATGATTTATTATTTTTTAATCGAAGTCCGGAATTTTTGGTAAATTCATTAACATTCATGATAAATTGTAATTCTTCATAAAATAATAATTTTATATGTCATTATTTCATATAGAATATAAAATTTATTTATTTTTATGAATTTAATTCCATGTGTTTTGATAAGTCATGTTCTATTAATTCAAAATACATATCAAATGACTAATAAAATAAAGAAATATATTATAATAGTCTAATATGATATTAATATATTTTTTCATCTTGTAAAATATTATGATTTAGGGTAGAATAATATTATCACAATAATATTACCAAATTTTAAATTATTGAAATATTGATTTTTTTAAGCCTATACAATTTTTAGAAATCCATGTGTTGTAGTTATTTTCTTAACACTATAGCTAATGAAGAAGAGGGATCCCATTATATAATGAACTATTATACGATTACAATTTCCCCCAAAGCACATCATAACTATAAGATTCCATATTGAAAAGGGATAAAGAGTAAAATATTGTTTTATAATTTAACGATAAATTAAAATATTTCACCAAATAGAATAGTAATTTTAACTTGATCAGGATCACAATATTCTTTTTTTCTCCCACTTATAGGATCACTATGATGGTTCTTCTATAAACATGATTTTTCCACATATATTATTTCAATAAATCAACATTTTATATAATTTTACCACCATTTAATGATTGATATAGGAGACCCAATCTAAATTGTAAGAGGGGATCCATGAACAAATGGTCAACTAGAGAATCAGTTGAATAGTTTTTCCCTCAACTCATCAACAATATGGGAACTCAAGAGAGATATATATATGAAGGTATAAATCAGACCTAATATATCCTTGTATGGATAAATGGTTATCATATTTTGTAAAGTTGAGACATAAATACTATTCCATTACTAGTTCTTGTGTTTTATTTTATCTATTTTAATTTTTATGGAATATGTTTTCATGAATAAAAATGATTTTTAATATTCTTGAATAAATATTTTTTTAATGTGTACTGAATGGTTTCTATGTCCATAATGATATATAATTTATATCATTATTTTTATTTTTTAGTGATGTCATTCCTTTATGAATAGTGTTTTCATTTATGGTTTTTATTTTGGAGTTCATCAATTTGTTAAAAAACTTATTTTGAGGAAAAATACAAAAAAATGTACATTTATGATATTAATGAGGAATTAGTTGTTCACTCAATTGTCTCTAGGTGCTAATTGATTAATTCAAAAAGATATTTTTTTAAATACAATAAGTTCAATCTAAAACTCTTATGATTCTCAACGACAACAAAATTTGAATTGATTTTAAAAAATCATTGAAATTTTATTTTTTCATTAAAAATAATGTCATTAATTAATATTGAAAATATTTTTTTATTATAAATTATTTTATTCTTCAAAAATTATTAAAATAATATTATTTTATTTTGTGATATAAAAAATAGGATTATGTTATAAAATTTGAAAATTAATAATAATAATACATGATAGGGAACTATGTGAAAAATATATTTCATTAATTAGGGGATAAAAATAATTATTGGGATTTCTTCTAAAAAATATCAACATTAAACTGACAGTATAATTAATTTAGTGGTGTATGTCTTTTGTGCGTTTTGGAGGTTTTAAGATCTTGGATGGAAAGAATGTACATAATGGAAAATTTATATTGAATGTTATTATTTTTGAATGATTATTTATGGTTCCCTGGTTTCTTATTTTTATTAGTTTCTTTTTTTTTGTTCTCGGTTTACAATGATATATATTTTTAAGATTCCTTAACTGGGATTTGATGTCTTGTGTTTGAGATAATTTATAGAGCTTCATTATCATCACATTAAAATTTAATTAAAATTTATTAATCCCAAATATGTTTTATTTTTAATTTATTTTATTCTATATTACATCACTGGGATTTTTTAATTAATTATTAAAATGTATAAATTCATGATACATTGATGTATATATTCACGATTAAAATTAAATTACCAGGACATGCTGTTGGAATTTAATTTAAAAAATTTATTTAAAATTTCTATTTTCTCGGAATTTTATATGTGGTGATGTCATATAGTTTTTTATTCATACGATGTAGAATAATGTTATAACATACTATTATATTTATCTTTACATATAATTTTCACAAAATAATGAAGTCTTTTGTTATGAAAAAATTTAGGGACTTCTGAAAAATTCATTCATTTTTACGATGAAGTATTATGATATCATGAAATTAATATATTTTTATTTCTAAAGTCAAACATTGTCTATATTGTCTTAATTTTTTAATTTATATACTTCTATTTTTAGAATATATAAATTGATATACCTAATGTCATTCAATACTTATATATTTTTTTGCAATGAAATTCATGTTGTCCAAATGAAGATTCATGTACAAAATTACACATTATTAAACTTAATTAAATATGATTGAATATATTTGGGACAATATATGACATGTAATGTCCATAATGAAACATTGAAAAACATTAACAAGCAGTCATTTCTGACATCCTTGTGTCAGGAATATTTTTTTAATATAACATTGATGAAGAAAAAGAAGATGACATAATGAAATACAACTTGTTGTGTCATATCAATTTCAACCAACCAATATATCATCCATATGATTCTATCTTGAGATGAATATTTAGATTCAAACATAGTTAAGTTATTTATAGTGAAATAAAAAATTATTTCCCACATGAATAATTTAGGAAATCATTCATTGGATCCAAATTTCATTGTTTTTTCCACATAGATGATAACATTTAATGTTGTTTAAAAAATATATTGGTCTTACATGTGAAATTTTTATGATTTCATCATATTAAATAATTTACTGAAATTTAGATAATGATATAGTATCCCTGAAGAAAACATGAATAAGGGATCTATTAGAGAACTTTTACAAAGGATAGATGGAATATGGTGTTTTAAACATATCACTACTACAAATAAGGAAGATAAGAGGAAGTAGAGGAATCCAGAGACGATATTTGATTTATCCATAACTAGATAAAATTATATGTATTTTTAGACAATGGATACACAATGAAAAATCTCATATGGTAATTTTAGTTGCATTATTTATTTTGATTAAAATTTTTGAATGATATTTTCATGAAAGAAGAGGGTGTATTTACTCCCTAAAAATATTTTCTTTTAATCTAGTTTGAATTTTTTCCAATATATTAAATAAACTAATTTTTCACTTATATGTTGTTTATAGGTTATTTTTTATTTTATTATATTCAAGTTATGATTGTTTAACAATTTAGAGTTCTTCACCAAATTAAATTTCTCGGTTATGATGAAGAATAATTATATTATGATTTCAGTATGAAATTTTTGGATGATTTTTTTATTCCGTTGTATTTTGATGAATTTGGAGTAATTAAATTAGATATAATTTTTAGACAAGGAATAATATAGTCAACCTAGGGTCGAAACTTGTTCATTGTTGCTAATTTAAATTTGTTTTCACCCCTCTTTACATTCAATTTCCAACTACTATAGAAAATTATTTCATTAATTTATAATTGAATTATTTCTATTTCCTTTACAACAGATATAATATTTATTAAAAAAACATTCAATATGTCTTTAAATTATATAAATTAATATTTTTATACACATATGTAAACTTCTTCAGGAGTCAAATCTCATACAATAACTTTTTATTAATTTAGGGATATAAATTTAGACTAGTGTTTCATGATAAAAATTACCACATAAACTAGAATATATTTTGTTTTAAATTTCTATATTTTTGAATATTTTTTATATTAAGGCTATAAATATTTATTTTGTGCCTTTAGATCCTTTTATTGATACGTCTTTTCACTCTATAAGTAGATATACTAGAATTTCCTCCACATATAGTTGGGAATATAACAAAACATTGAGAAGATGAAATTTTATAAATAATTCTCAATATATGATAGTGTGATACAAAATTAATTAGATTCAACAAATGAAGATGATTTATAAAATCATATACTATTCTCTAATGCATCTAATGTTTTTTAGATTAAATCTAGATTCATTATTCAAATTAAAAAATTAAATGGATTTCTAATCGGAATCCATGCAAGAACATTCAAGAGTTTTGGAATCAATTCATTAAAATGAACCCATCAGTAGTCAATGGAATTGAAATAAAATGGAGTGAATTTGTATTTTATTTTTGAATATATTCAAAAGAATGTGATTTCTTATCAAATTCATAGGTGATTAGATATAGTAATTAATTGAATATGATTTTTATTGAAATTGTTTTCCCTAATTGATCTATATCTATAATTAATAATAAAATTTTTCAGATTTGGAGAAACCATTTAGAGTCTTTATAAAAATACAAAATATTCTTTGAATTCTTATGTTTTATTTTCCCCCTCAATACCATTAGTGATAACATTTGATTAAATAAAATTATGATGGACTTTGTCTTACAAATAAGAGTATAACTGATTATATTGGATTCAAAGATTTAGTTGAAATATCATTAGATGGATTGTGGACATTATTTTCTAACATGGACCAAAATGATGATCAATTTAAAATATGGGGTCTTTTACAAGTCAAATTTTCTCATTTAGCTATCAATTCAATTTTTTAAAATATAATTTTTTTATTCAACATTGTGATATTCCTAATATGGTTAGATCAATGATTTTATCCTGCACTTCAACAACCCAACCCAAACCATAATCCTTTTGTCAAATACATATATATCCAAGATTCATTTTTTCTAATGAAAATTTTAGTGATAAATTAATATAAATTAAATAATCTTAATAAAAATTCCAATTAATTATTTCTATGAATTCCTTTTATATATTACCAAAAATGATCATTTCATTTGCTCAAAAATTTTTGACATGGAATAAATAATTAAATCGATAATAGTATTTGAATTTTTAATAACCTTAAATTTTTTTAAAGGTTATTGATTTAGTTTTAAATATTTGTAGTTAAATTAGCGAAAAATTATTAATTAAAAAATAATTATTCATGAATCAAAAATTATTCTATTTTTAAAAAAATTCCTTGAGGAAATTGTGAGAGGATAAATATTTATAATGAAAACATTGATGACCCAAATGGTAAAAATATAAATAATTGTAGGTAGAAAAAGAAATTATTTTTTATTTCTATTAAATTCAAATAAAAAAATTAATCAAATGGAATATGGATTTTGATATTTGAATTCAATAAAACCTAAGAGTGGTGACAATTTAAATAAAAAATTTCTTGAATTCGAAATCATTTTTTCAACCTCAACGTGGAAATGACACATCCAAATCACATTTAGGAGTCCACTAAAAAAATTAAAAGCATTTATATTGAAGTATGAAGACATTATTTGACCTATTCCATAGGATTTATTTCATTTTATTACAATGGAGTAAAATTTCTATCATGTTAGACAATTTTAGTGTAATTTGAACACAAACACCATAATATAATGTTAATATGTAAATCACTACATTCTTGACTAATAGTACAAATATATCACATTTATGACATCCAATGGATGAGTGTTATATAATATTTTCCAAAAAATTTGTTTTTTACCATCACATAATGAGTTTGGTGAGAATTACCCTATTAGTATTCCAAACAAAATGAGGATGCACATTGATTATATAAAAATAATCTCTATGATTGTGAAAACACATTATATTTTTGCACTTGATGACGTAAAGCACAAAATGATGGTTAGATAACCAAAAAATAATTTATTCATGGAATTTGATACATTAAAATTAACATTTAAACTAATGATCATCATAAAATCACATACACATTCCCATTTTCATTATTTTTTCTTATGAAGTGGTCTTTTAGGTTTAAGTAATTCCTTATGATTCATTAACATACAAATGAAGCCGAAATATAAAAAATTTATTGAAATTTTTGGATTTTTTCATTGACACCTATATATTATATGAATATTATTTTTAATGTATTTTAATAATTATTTATTTTTTTCCTTAATCATGTATTTATAAAAACCTAGTTCTAAATTATTAGAAATTATATTTTATATTATATAAAATAATTTTTCAGGGAAATATAGTATCCAGTAATATATTTTATTTGGATATATATAATAATGATGAAATTTCCACACATACATACCCAATAAAATGGAATCAACATCCATTGAATAAAAAATAGAATTTTACATTTCAATTGTAGTAATAACATATGCATCAAATTTTTTACATTCATCAATTTGAGATAAAATATTTATATTTTTCTCATGTTGTAAATTATACATATAGTACATTAACTAAAGGAAAATAAAAATACACCATTATAGGCAATTATAAATGGGAAATTTTTTCCCTTACATATTTATAAATTGTATTTGTTAGGCTCAAAATTATTTCATTCACTATTAATTCTATAATCAGATTTTTGATGATGAAATAATAGGTATAACAATATTTGTTGAGATTATTAATAATATTATAATAGTTTTGAGTCATTATAAATGATATGTTTGTAACTATATCACTGTTATAAGACAATTTTAATAGATTACATACTTTTTTTATAAAAACCTTGAGATATATCGACCCATTAAAGAGTAAATTATAGATGTAGAAATGTAGGTGGTAAATAGTGAGAGGAGATGGATTTATAATATTGTGCACAATTGAACAACAAGTGATGTTCTGAAATTTTTTATAAGAAAAAACATTAAATTATACTATATTAATTAAGGAAATATTTTTTTAGTTTTCATTACTTATATAATTCTACTGGAATTTTTTTTTCATATATTATATCCGAGATTTGAAACATTAATCAGTGAAAAATATGTACAACTAATTGTGTTTTGGTGGTCACATTGGGCCTAAAATAACATGTATGATTGTTTTTAATTCCGGATTTTCTCTACCCACCATTTTTAGGATTTTTTTTATTCTATAAAACATACAGATATTGTTATTTAAATTTTATATTTATAGAAAATATGAAAATCCATAAAAAATAGTTGTTTATGTTATTTATGTTTTTTGGTATGGATTTCCACAGAACATCTGATATTCTATTTAATACCTTGAATATATTTTATCGGTGATTATTCATCTTCAAAGGTAATGGTTTTTACAACTATATTTGATGTTGAAAATGTCGGTTTTAAAATTTATAGTGGAAATCCATTTTTCATAATTTGATTACAAATGCTTATTATAAATAATCAAGGGACATATTTCTATAATGACCCATAATAATAAATTTCAATGATGTGTGGAATTTTTCATTAGATCTATACATCATACATCAGAAAAATGTAACTCATTTGTTTTTAAAAATAGATATCAAATATAATTTTAGAGAAGACATTAAACGAAATTATAAATGATCATTATTTAAATATAGAGGATGTTATATGATTCTATAGGACTAAAATAAAAACCTCAATTGGATTTTCAAAATTTATACCTATTTATGTAAAATCTTGTTACATTCCAATATGGTTATAATATCAATCTTCTTGGGATATTCAATCCAATAAATTGAATAAACATTCTACCATGATTTTAAGAAAAATATTCTTATATTAATTAGAGTCTAAAAGATAAAATTAATATGAAATATATTTCATATAAAAGTATAAAACCTATTTATTTCCTAATGAAATAATATCTAATAAATATTTTTAATGTGAGAAACAATATTTTTATTTGAATCAATATTAACATTATTTCATGTTAAAATTTCTTCCAAATGATATGGACCTTTAATTTCTGAATGTTTTTTTCTTTGGTACAATTGAGATTAATTATCCAAGAAAGGAAAAACCACTCATAGTCAATAATAATACACTATTGAAAATTATTGAGAGATTTTATGATCTTATATGATAGGATATTCTCCTTCAAGATATTATGTGTAAGTAACATTCATGTTAAGAAATTATTTTCATCTTATTTTTAGGTCAATATTTTTTGAATTTGTCTATTTTATAAATTATTATAAAATAATTATATGTAAAGAATGAATGGATGGAGGAAAATCCTTTCTTAGATAATTTTTTTTATTTCAAAAATTTTTATTTATTAAAATATTTCTATTTTTTTGAATTCTTTTTATTGAATTTATATATTTAATTTTTTTGAATCTATTAAAATAATAATTAATAAAGTTAAATTTTTATTACCCATGTACATAAGATATCACATTTATAATATGAAATTTCAGTTCAATGATTATGGAAATAAACCATGTTCTAGATAATATATTTTGGGAATTTATGAATGAAACATTTATATTTTTATTCTTATTTCAGAAATCACTATCCAAATATTGAAATCACCTACATGAGATGACTCTGACCATTTATGAAATCATATTCACAGTAACCTAACCTCTTGAGATAACCCGAAAATGCATGTTTTAAATATAATTTAATTTGTTTATATAAAACAGAGAGACTCTATGTAATTTTTTGACAATGTATATTGAAAATATTTTATTTTAAACACAACCCCCATTTTATAAATTTCCTCTTATAGAAGAATAATTTTATTTTTTACACTTTAGATCCATTAATATCGATTAACAAACAATTAAGCATCCATATTTTATTATTGAAACCTCAATTCCGTTTACTAAAGAAGAAAAATATCATGATCTTGTAGAATATATATATATGGGATATTGGATTTTGGTGTTATACGTAAATTTCGGAAATATTTATTTAAAAATAATAGGTTAAATTTTATTCTAATGTTCATGGTTCTGAATATATTTTCAATATGAATTCTACAAACCAAAATATTAAAAATTCGATAATGTTAACTGATTATGTTTAAAAAATCAAAAAAATATAAAAATATAAAAAGTATAAAAAACATATAATAAATAATCTAGAAATAACACCACTTTATTTAAAACTCATTGAAACCACTATACCTTTAGAAAATGAAATTATGGACTGATTTTGATTATAAATTTTTCTAAATTGAATTAAATTGATGGAAATTGTTTAGTTTAATTTTTTATTATAATATGAAATCAATGAATTATTATTTTTGATTGTAATTATCTTAAAAACTTATTCATCACTTATTAGAGATAGAATAAGAACATTATTTCATCTAAAATAAACTCAGAATGTTTTTCTTAAAAAATATCAAACTCATGTATTATTATTAATTTTTTTCTCATCTAAAACCAATTAATAATTTTTCATTAAATAATATGAAAATAACACATTATAATAAAAAAATATTTACCACATTTTGGATGATATTGATGATCCAATAAATCCTCTACAGACTCTTTCAATTATTTTGATTCAGTAATACTTACAATAAAATGGTAATTTTTACAATGAGGTAAAACGATACTTGAGGAATATGATTTATGTAAATGGGATGAAAAATTAATTTTTAATATTTTCATTTATCATAATATATAATTTATAAGGAATTTTATGAAGGAAGAACTAAATTTTTTGATTCTTTATTGTTTCAATTTTTATAATTTCATTTTTTGTGTTTTTTGATAAATTTAATATATTTTTGAAATAATAAAATTCTTTTCGTTTAGGTTTTATAAGAGGTAAAATTAATATAAAGTATATTTTAGTCAATTTTTATTTAATTTCAATCCTTTTATTATCATAATGTATTCAATTCTAATAAAATTTCATTATTTTGTGATTTTATGGATTATTTTAATTTGACATGAAAATGAATCAATTAGTAGTTTGTATATATCATTATTCAATTTTAAGAATAATTTATCAATCCATTTCATTGGATTTTATATTTCTAAATTTAGCTAAATGATTTATCTTCTTGTAATTTAAATATAGTTGAAGTCATATATTTTCTTGAAGAAATATATATATTTTTAGAAAATCAATGAAATAGAATTTTTATAGAGGAATAATGAACTAATTTTTGATGAAATTCATGGACATTTTTAAATATAATATATTTTTAGTTTTATTCCAAACCATTCAATAAAGTAATTATATTTATTGGATTAAATTCATATGGAGTCAATAACAATATATATCCAAAATTTAATGTTTATTTATATGTCATAAATTTTTATCCATAGATTGAAAAAATATTAATGCCTTATTGATGGAATTTATTATTGTTGAAATGTTGACCAACATATTAATTTAAACATTGTTAAATTACATTATTCGGGGAAGATTGTCCTTCACCACGAAAATTTATTATTTCATCTTGAATTTTTATCTAAATAAAATTTAGTATGTTATAAATTTAGATGGAATTTTATCAGTAATATTTTTTATATCACTATGAAGGAATAAAAATAATATATCACACTTTTAGATAACATTTTTCAAGAAGTATTTGGTTTATAATAAATATTTTATTCTAAATTAAAATTTGATCACTGTGGGTGATGTGTTTGAAAGTGGTTGGATGATTAAAATAAAAATAATAGATTTTATATCATTTTAATACCTCAAAAAACAGATGTTATAACCTTCTAATAATATTTCTAGCACCCATGGGTAAATGTTGAAGGTTGTTTCTTGTGGAATATGGTTCTCCATTTGTTATATTGATGTTGTAATAACATAAAATATTATTCCTTCAATTTAATTAATCATATTATTGACATTATCCAAACTGGAAGAGATAATTAATGAGGTAAATTTCAAAAAATAGATATTGACTAGAGATTATTATGGAAATTATACAACAAATGTGGAAGTAGATTGAGAAATATTGGAACTAATATATGTGAGCTTATGTAGGCATAGTTTGATAAATTTGAAATCATTCATTGATATTCTAGATCTATGGACAATTAACATCTAATCCATTGAGTTTAATTTTTTAAATTTTTTTAGGGAAATATTTTTCATGATTATAGTTGTTCCTCATCATTCATGAATTGACATTATTCTAATCCTGTTCAAATTGGTATTCAATTTGTGGATAAAATTAACTAATTTCATTACGTAATTATATATTTTATGTCTTTAATTTGATTATATTTATTTTATCTAGGCTTAGTTACTGATACATATTTCAAAAAGCCAATCACTTCTTAAGGAGGAACAATTTTTACACTATTTTATTTTTCTGATATTTAACTATATTTATGTATTCACATGGATGAATTTTTAGTACTCCTTATATATAAATTTTAATTTATTTATATAAAATATATATGGTATTATAATAATGGTTAAATCATGTTAAATGATGTTTATTTAAATTCTATTTCTCAATTTTCCACTATTTCAAAAATGAATCTTTTTAATTAAATTTTTATACTTTTTCTAAATTTATTTTATTTTATTTTTTTACAAACATTAACAAAATCACTAAAATTCCATCCATCCATTAAATTTTGGAAAAAAGTATATATTTTTTAATATTTTAATAATCCTCCTCAATAGATGTCCTAGATATTAATATATTTCATTATTTAGTGGATAATATTATTGATATGGATTTTGATAAAAAATTATCACCCACACTGTATGTTGCAGACCAACCTAAGAAGAAGAACTCTTATATTATTATGAGCCCTAAGGGGAATCATCCTATAAATTTTATCACATTTATTATATCTGTGTAAATTAATTCGCTTTCAATGAATATAATCTCATATGGTTAGATCCAACACATTTGTTATCCGCTTCAAAAGAAAATCTCATTTTTTAGGATAGTTTCATTTGTGAACGACATTATAATAAGATAAATTTTACTAATTGATTTCCCAATGTTATTATTCTTGGGAAGAGGATTAAATTTTTTGGAAGGTTTCCAATCCTCTTAAAATGGATGGTATATATTCTATGACATTTTGGATAGGTTTTAGAATCCTTATAGACTCCTATTTATCAATTTTTAACTACTAGAAGTACCATCATTTATCAAGCTTCTGGTAAGATAATTTGTCTATAATTAATTATATTTATTGGATTATGTTCATGACTAATTCTTATTATCACTCAAAGTTAATACCCAGTTTTTGATTGATAATATATTTAGAAAATAGTCATAACAATTTAGAAAATATATTTTTGAGGATAATGTAATTATAGGTCCTACCATTCATATTATATTTATAAACGGTTCAAATTCTCCACATTATGTGGAACACTTTTTTAAATATGATGAAAATATCATATTATTTGTGATACATAAGAAATGAAATAATTTTTTTGCAGAGGAGAACCATTACATGGTAGTTTTTTGTGATGGAATTAAAACCAATTACATCACTCGAACAACCCAAATTTTTTATTAAATGGACCTCTTGTGAATAGTAATTCTATAGTACCTCAGATGTTACAATACTAACAATGTTAGTGTCATCTATAATTTCCATTACCACTATAGTTTAGTAAGTGCTACAGTTCACTATTCCTATAATCTAATATACTACTTCTATGGTAATGCTATAGTACTAGAAAGAAAAGGATTCTCAAATCCACGATTTAGTATGATGGGGTTATTACCACCATTAAAAACCACATATACATTTTTTTTCATTTTTATATAGATAATTATAACCTTTTTTCATTTTTTTAATATATAGACGATTAAAGGACCATACTAAGGATGAGACACACCAATTCAAACCCTCAATGTAATAAATAATTTTCATCATATTTTTAATTAGAGGATGAATCCATGTCATGAAGAAAATATATATATATAATCTCAATAAGATAAATCTAATGATTAGATTGAGGGGTTTAGGTAATTGTTGTCATTTAAATATTAAACCGCTATCATTAAAGATATTAATTAGGGCGATGTGTTATATTTATAACTTGTTATCAGTGAATCAAATAATGGGGATGTTTTAGAACCTAAAATATTATATTCCTTATAGGATGCATTCAAAAAAAATACCATAATGTTCTATTTTTACAATTTCCAATGATCAAAATAATTTATTGACTGTGAACATAAAAAATTAAAAAGTAATCTTATATAAAAAGTAAAAAAATAGACACACTCAAAAAAAAAATATTCTAATTAATTCCAAATAGTAATTTTCATATTGGAGTCCTAGACACTCAAAATTGAATAATTAATTCATAAATGTCCCCCTTCGATCTCTTCATGGTATATTTATTCATATAGTGAAGCGAATTTCTCCAAAACCTGAAAACACTGATCCAAATTTTTTACCGTCCGACATGAAAAATCCTTGGTATATTTTTCAGTTTTTTATTATACTCATACTTAATTTGAGGATTACATTCCCCCAGACCTATGAGTTGGTGAAGTCCCTAAGATTTCACAACAAAAGTATTGTCTCTTCTAACCTCTAATTCATGTAATATGATGATTTACATGTTGTATTATTCATTTTTTATTTTCAAATTAGAGATATATTTCATAGATAATTATTCAAATTTTAGTGGAATTGAATACCATTGGACTATTTCATTACTGCCATCAATGTTGAGTCTATTAATTTTATATAAAGGACCTCTATTACAAGTACATCTGAAAGAATTATATTTTGTTAGCGCTATATTGATAACCATAACTACAAATTATATGGTTTTTTAATAATCAAAAGAACTATTATTTTAGTAATTTCTATTATATTGATCACCATATGTATAAATAATGTTATTATGGGTTGAATGGTCATCATATGAATGAATTATAGAACTATTTTTAGCGTGATATCCTTGTGTATGACTTCTATAGTTTTCCATAGTTTGATAAATATTGGGATGAATTGTATGGTCTCTTTAAGGTTAATTTACTTGGAGATGTCCTCAATTGTTTTTGGTAGAAAAATACACATGTGAATGACTATTCTAGTTAATAGTAGTAGGATTACCATAAGTATTATGTTTTTGGTTTATAGTGGCATGATCACAACATTGAAGGATTTTATGGTTATTGTAGAATGATCGACATTGGGATGAAATCCATGGATATTACTAACATGATCACTATTGGGATGGAATATAATGTATATTTTATCATGATCACCATGTGGGTAAATTATGAGGGTACTAATATAATGATAACCACAAAAATTAAATAAATCGATACATGTAGCTTGTTACTATGGTTATGACATCCATTGTTAATATTATCATGATCCCCATAATGATGAATTTAATTTTTTTGGTTATCTTAATCATCATATGGAATGATATATGGTTCATAGAATCTTCATCA
The DNA here is from genome assembly GCA_963277665.1 of Viscum album. Lineage (NCBI taxonomy): Eukaryota > Viridiplantae > Streptophyta > Magnoliopsida > Santalales > Viscaceae > Viscum > Viscum album. The sequence goes on along the minus strand of OY728121.1, from coordinate 1,001,752,359 downwards.
ACATAACATTGACTTCAATTATTGATGTTACTATGACAAAAATAGTGATGATGTCTATTATAGTTATTTACCACTAACACATTGGACGATTTGGTCAATATAGTCCCCAATATTTACCACAAATTAGATTTATTCTTCCTATTGATGATGACCATGAACTTCACTTATTTCATAACATGGATCCATATGTGACTCTAAATAGAGTAAAATTGGAATGTATATGAGCATGTACCTTGATTTAGTTATTATTTACCATAGGTAAGGTTTTTTTCATAGTCCCTAGTCATGATGACCAAGGCTAAAACATCATCCACTATAGTTTCCAATGTAATTATGGACATGTTTTGGTAGTGTAGACATCCCTAGATGGTTTAATTCCACATAGTTATATCCTTTATTATTATATAGAAGTATGAAGTTTCTACATCAATATAAAACAATTTAGTTAATATAATAACTTTCTCACTGATGGGAGAGACTCTTATAGTATTTTATTATTGAGATTGAAACGTATTTCCCCATGATGATTTTTTAATTTTGATCCAACCATTGTGGACTAAACCCCTTAAAATATTCATGATTTTATTTCCTGGATCCAATAACCACTACATGTTGGTACTATAATACTACTTCATTCACTATCTATAATTGTAAATGTTTTGTTTCTAACAGTGTACATTCATTCCACATATCTACAATAGTAATATAAATGATAGAAGAATAAGACCAGGGTTTCATCGACTAGTGGTTCATCCCAAACCACATCTTTTTGTGACATCACTCCTTATGAATCGTTAGTGTAATCTGACATGGAATATTCAATATTATTTTCATTAAGAATATGTGGAAAGTATAGAATAAACAATCACTGAAATTTCAAAAGTATAAAATTTATTTTTAAATAAATATATTTTAAGAATAAATGTTTTCTATTGTTGTTTGAAATAATTATTTCTACCATTTTTATTTTTTAAAAATCATTTTAGTTGTTTTATACCTTATGTACCATTACTGATGTAAAAATTTGGTTCTTATCATGTTTCCAAACAACCCTTCTATTGAAAGATAATATTAGGTGGTTTACTAATTTAATTACAGATCTTTTTTCTATGTTTTTAACTAAAATATATATTTAATGTGTTTCTGTATAATTATTCCCAATAGAAATAATTGTTTAAATTTGAAAAACATTTATTATTTAAAATAATTATCTAATAGGAAATTTCACTTGTTATATATATATTTTTTATCGTTTGATCTAACTATATTATCAATATCATGTTTAAATCCATTTAAAAATTATGGTTATAATCATTAAAAAAATTGAGAGGTTTGTGGGTCATATGAAAAGGTGTGTGAGGTGTTATGATATGGGGATTTGGAAAAAAATGGCATTCAAATTTATACATATAATGGTAAAAAATTAAAAAAATCAACACAAATAATAAGGATCATTATTCATTTTATAGTCATGTGATAATATCCCTAGTTATTCCATTTAATATTGTATATCCTTATTTTCATAAAAAATGTTTAACATTAAATGGAATATAATTTTTGGTGATTATTACATAAAAATATTTTTCTACGGGAGACACACATGTGAAACCATTTCTAGATAAACAAGACTTGTGACTCAAATGAATGTATTTTATCGAACCAATAAGAGATTATATAAAAAAATTGATTAAACTCGGAATATAATATCAACACAGGGATCTTTATGAAAGAAATGTATATTCTAGTGTAATGCAATACTAGAAAAATAGAAAATAAAATCATGTAGTTTTTGAAAACTAGTAGAGAATATAAAAATAGGAAATTTTTTGAATTTATAATAGGAATACAATTTATTACAAATAAGTGAAATATTTGAGGAAAATAATAGGTCATTTAATTTTTTTTATAATATGATTAATTTAACATAATGAATCTAGGAAACCATGTATGATATTCTATGATCATGGCATTTGGGGAAACATAAGGATGTTTTTTATATTGTTTCACAAATACATTGATGCCTATATGTGAAATTAAAAATTAATATCATGAGTTTTAATTTAAATTTTTTAATCAAGTGAATGGATAAATTAAATATCTCAATACCATATCCCATCTAAGATCTTGACTATGGTTTTTGGTGGAACCCTTAATTTAGAAACCAACATGGTTGAGATGGGTTTTGAATTTAATAGAATGAGGTTGGGGACTGTGGTTGATAATTATAGGTGTGGATTCAAATTAGATTTCAATGCGAATGGGTATCCTGATAACTATCATAGGAGAATGGATTCCTCCAGGATGGTGAATATTCACATTGGGATACATTTTGTATATAGTCTAACCGAATACCTATGTGACCGGTTACCCTAGTGGGATATCCAATGAACAAATTGACATTGTTAAAACATAATATCCCTGTATGATACCCATATGTCTGTTTATATATATTAGTTTTGAATAAAAACTACTATTAAAATTCTCTATGCACATAAGCAAACAATGGGGTTGGGTATTTTTTTTCTTAGTGAGCCCAAGAGTTCTGGATGTGGTTACACTAATAGAATAACATTATTAGTTGTGACATCACTTTGAAACAACATAGGGATGACTATACATTGGATAAAAAATTCATCATTCCACTTGAGAGAACCAAGGAGTTGTTCCACCTAGAATAACTTGGTCCAAAAATTCTCTTGGAACACTAGGGTATTGATCAACTTTGTAGAGACCTAGGAATGAAACCAAGTAATGATAAACTGTGAGTAGTATAAATTATGTATCTCTTGTCATCAATGTATTTTTAACTTTTATTTCATTATTTTTATATAATTTTAAATTCAAGAAACACCAGTTGGTGTCCATGGAGTGTTGTAATACTCATAATAGTGTTTATTCACTCTAGTGGTGCAACCTCTATCGAATGTAAGACATTGTTTCACTGGGTACATAAAAAATTTAATGATAGGGGTAATAATATTGGAATAGGTGGCCTAGGCTCTCGAGAATACATTTTAATAAAAATGGAATCACATGTGTGTGTATGGTCATGAATGTTGAGTTATTTGGGACAATTTATAGACTTTTTCATGGAATACACAAGAAGTTTCAATGGGGTACATGATAATAGGGAACAAAATTTAATGAATGGTACTCTATTTCATGCAGTAGCGCACCATATAAAGTCACATTTGTTTATGATTTCATTATGGGGTAGCATTATATGTATTAGGCCACTATAGATGGTTGTGACTATAAGGTTCCTGGAATAATGGAATGTAGCAAGGCGTAATGGGGTACTTATTATTGTATGAAAGGGGGACACTAGGTAGGTTAAAATATTCTTCCAGGTATGTGATTGGACATTGTAAAAAATCAAATTCAACTATCAAAATTAAAATATTAATAACATATCATCTCTATATTTTATATATATGCAAAATATATCTAATATAATCCTTGAAATTGTAACAAATCTATGAAATAATGATTAATCAGAGTAATGGATTTAAATAGAAAAAATTGGTGTGAAATTTCTCCATTGGAATATATTGGTATTAGAGTATCATTTTATCTAATAATGGATTAAATGCATTGAGTATTCCAATTAAGATTTTCTCATGACAACATCAGGATATTAATATTTGTTTTAAAAGATATATAACATTTTATATATGAAAATTCATGTGATATATGATAATCATGTGGGAATGTTCTTTATGGATTGTGATATTCCATTATTTCAAATCAAATGAATCCATTCTTGTGAGCAGTTATCATTTCAGTTATATAAAATTGTGTTCTTTGGTTTTAGTAACCAAAATATGCATTTACTAAACATTTCGTCTATTCCATAGGAATTACACATAACCTTGTGGACATCCCCGTACAATAATTAATCATTCAATGGGATAAAATAATTTTTTATAATGTTACTAATGACTATTTTGGACAATTATAGTTTATTTGTCAGTGTGTGTTATTATTGAAAAATATAACTTATTTTTTCCATCAATTTTATGTTTTTTTTCTATGATTTTCAATAGTATTTACCCATTTATACCATATAGTTCAATCATATAAAATAATTTTAAAATAATTTTTAAAAAACTTCACATTAATATATAAATCAGGTAATATTTTGATATAATTGATCTATTATTCTTCAAAATCAATTTTTATACTAGAATACAAACTCCCATTCAATTCAAGAATTAAACAGAGTGATTCTTTCAACAATTATATCAGGTGTTAAAACCCATCTTCCAATTCATATCATTATCAAGGATTTTGACTTCTATCATTTTCGTCTATTGTTCCCTTAAAATCAATAGGATTCATAGAATTATTTACATATCTTGTTAACAAATGATATTATTTCCTTATATGATGATAGTAGTTGGGAGACAATATCCCTTCCAAATGACTGAATAAGACCATGAAAGATATGGTCCTTCATACTCTTTGAACAATCTTCCTTGGTGGTGTTCTATTTCCATTTACTAAGCTCCATTTCTAAAACATTTCATATACTTATTCGCTTATTAAAATATCAACATTATATAATTTTAAACATTGTATAGAACAAAACATAAATTTATGAATCATAAATCCTACATCATTAAACATTGGTTAATTTGGGGGCATAAATAATGTCATAAAGGTGGGTAAAAAATGATCGATTATTGGAACACCCCCTTGGAGTGTCGAACAATGAGTGAAATATTGCCCGTTTGAAAGTACAAAGTTTCCCTGAGTTAGGCTTCAAACACCGAGTTAGAGTTATTAATCAAACACATATATGTGCAGAACCACCCCATCTTGTAGTATCCAGACATTAATTTATTACTATGAATACCCACAATATCTCTAACTTACAAAAATTAATGGATTTTCATTTAAACATATCATCAATGTTAATCTTAGGGTTGTGATCCCTTGTAACAGTTTTCATAATCTACATTCCATGGATACTACTAAACCTACCATTAATTACAACTATAATACATTGACACCAAATTCCCAGAGTCGATGCATTATTACATTAGAGTTTTATTATGAAAAAAAATCATGATACGCTATTCAGTTTTTTAGTCTTAAAAAGCTAGATTACATACATGATCCACAAAATACATTAGGATGACAAAAGAAAACAAGAAAAAATTAAACTGAACAAACTGAATCCTTATAATCTCATTTAAACTTCATTTCATTATATCTTGGAAAATGAAACATAATAATGGTGAGAAAAAAAGATTAATTACTATAAAAAAAGGATGAAATAATGAAATAATATATATAGAATCTAAATAACAAAACATGATTTCAATTTAAACAATTAAATGAGGCATAAATTACATGGAAATTATGAAACTAAAAGACATGATACACATTAATATAATTATATTCAACTACATGCATAGATATGTCAATGAAAATTATCATGGATAAATAATAACTTATTGTAAATGAGATATATGTTTTCTTAATGTATTTCTTATATCAAACATAGAAAAAAATATTATCATAAATCCCTTTCAGAAGATAGATAAGACATAGGATAGAAACCCATTTGTATAATTATTCTTCTCCTGAGTACCTGTCGATTCATCAAGGAGCAATATAATGTATGGCCATCGCCCGTCATTTCTTGTACAAATCAATACTCATATTGAATATCCAAAATAACTCGTAATCCATATCAAATATTGGTATTGAATTAGAAATACATATTCATCAATAATTCAACATTTAATCAAATAACCTTAATAGTAAATACAAATGACAAATTGAATATGGTTTAGGAAAAAATAATATCCATTATAAATGATATGGTTAAATAGGATAAATTCAATTCATATTTTTTAACCATCTAGAGGATTAATATAAATTATATAAGCACAAAATATATCACCTAGAGAATAAATAAGGGGTTTTTTTTATATAACATGACAAATTTTAAAAATATTCCTGAATAAAATATCATTTAAATTTGACAACCTTTTGAAAAAAATCACATATAATCGATTTTTTTTTAAAAAAATCATTTAAAAAAATGCATTTAAAATTGAAAATAAGACTTACAAAATTATGGTCTATATATTCATACATTTCTTTTGATGTAGAAAGAATATAACTTTTGTATGGTAAAAAGTTTAATATATTCCTTGTTGGGATGGAAGTAAGAATATTCCATTGAAAACATGGGTAAAAGAAAAAAAGGGTAAAAATGAATTTTATAAATCATTTTCAAAAGGATAAAACATTTTATAAATCATTTCATTCAAACATGATATTTAGAAGAATATAGGTTCTCAAACTAAAGAGATAAATGATTTCAGGACATCATAAAAAACGTTTTATAAAAAAATTAGAACCAAAGAAAGAAAAATGGCTACTAATATATTAAAATGGTCATGGCTAACAAGAGTATAATAAAAAATATATTTAACAATGTTGATATAAATTTTTCAAAATGAAATATCATTGAAATATAATTTTCATTAATATGTATATGAAAATCCATTAAGCATTCAATAATTTACCATAATACTTGGAATCATCAATGTGATGTGGTCTTTATCTCCCTATATAGTGGTTAAACTGATTTTTGGGGTGTGGTCTTTATCTACAAATATAGTGTTTTAAAATGATTTTATAACTTATAAAATATTTATTATAACTTTTATAATAATATATATTAACTTTTTATGATGTCTTAGTAACCCTTTTTTAACAATTATTTATTAATTCAACTATATCTTGTGTCAATTTCCTATTTTGTCACATTTATTTTAACTTATTTCATGTTGTTATTATTAAATATAGCATGGATTCATAACCTATAGTATTTAATCCATTTTGATTATATCATATATATCAAATATATATATCTATAATAATACATAATTTTTGGGGATATTAAATAGACTATATTGTTCATGGAGATGGTAGTCTGTACGTATGCATAATCATTATTTCATTTCATTGTTGTATTAATAGGATAAAGAGTAAAAGATAATTATTTTTAATATAATAGAATAATAATATTTTTTCACATATATATTAAATATTTTTATTAAAATTATCATAAATATGTTCCATGTAGAGCATGAATGAATCACATCACTTTGAGGGGCCAGTAGTCCGCACATCCACAAAAAATGCTATCATTTTTATGAAAAGTGGAATTTATAGAGTTTTGTGATATCGAGGAATTTAATAATCCTAAATATATTATAAATATAAAATATGTCATATATAAAAATATTTTCCATCAAAAATTAGACCATGAGAGGCAGTAATGGAAAATCGAAAAATCATCATTTAGTGAGGTAGTATACTAACTACAAGTAATCATTTTGTTCCTTAATCATTAGGTGGAGTTGTGTGAATGTTTCAGTCGGACTCATAACATCACAAAGTCATTGTATATTTATTATACTATAGTATTTGTATATATAAGGAATATGAATATTTTAGGGATTGGATAATGAAAAAGAAGGAGGTGTTTGAGGGAGGGTGTTACCTCTTAATCGGTTAATATATTGTGGTTTTAACCAAAATAACATCCTTGGTGGTATATATTGTCTATTGTGGATTAAATTATGAATGAGGTATGTTGAGTAACCAATTTTGAATAGATTTTTAGAGACAAAGTGGATTTAGTGGTGTGGGGAAGTGGATGTGATGGAGACATTTTATAATGGAGGAGGGGTGGAATCTCAGGTAATATTTTTAAAGGAAAGTTCCCAGCAATGAATTTTGTTGTGAATGTGGATCAATAATGTTATAAGTACAATTATATAGACTATAGGGTCTCTATATGTTCATGAAATTGTCATTGGATAAGTTTTTAGGTCAATTTAGGCCTTAAGGTTTTGTTTAGTCTCTTAATAAGCTTAATTTACCATAATCCTTGTAATACATTTTCATTAGATTCACTAAAATTTTTTTCAAAAAAATAACATTATCTTATTAGAAACTATAAATTAAACTTATTCAAAATAAGATACATATTTTTCTAAACTGTAATTGATGAATTTTCAGAAATTATATTAAATTTCACACCTGTAAGCGGGACGATAATGCTGGTTTTTAGAGTAACACATTCCTAAAGTTTGATATGGTTTTGTAGTCAAAATCCATGTGATGTTGATTCCAAGGTTCTAAATTGGATTATATTATAAAAATATTACATAAATAAACTTTAAAATCAATATAAAAGATAATTTATCCTTATCATGATATTATATGAAAAAGTAGTTTTCATCTAAAATTCAGTATTTTTCATTATTCAATAGCAAATTAAACATCAAAGAAAAAAACCAAAAAATTCCCCATAAAATTTTTTTTTCTTATGATTTAAAAAATTAAGTTTATATTGACCAATAAGACATATAAATTGGAGAAAAAAATTGTTTTAAAATTGGTTCTGAATTAAATAGTTGTAGAAGTACCTAAATAAATATTTCTATTTTGATATGTAATATTATGTTAACTCTTATCTTATTAATATTGATGATATTGGAAACATAAAAAATTTTATTGAATATATAAAATATATATTTCATTAATACCATTTATTAAATTTAATTAATTTAATTTATTAGGACAAAATAGCTTGTGGTCTAAAAAATAATAGTATTTTATTTATATTTATAGATTAATATTTTAATTTAAATTTAATTAATAACCTACTAATTAATTTCATATTTGGTTAAATAATATACTTTCATATTTTGGTTAATACAATTCGTTACAACTAATTTAACAACAAGGTTATATATTATTATATTAGATAATCATATTATAATAATTTATTATAGTTCGGTTAAAACATAGTCTTGTGTATAACAGAAGCTATTGAAGAATGTCAATGTTGCATATGGCACATGATAAATCAGTATCCTTTGTATTGAAAGATAAAAATTATGTTAAATTTATTTAAAATATTAAATATATTATTAATACTCATGTCTTTATATTCCCTTAAACGGTTGGTGCTTTGTGTTATACACGCTATTGAATATGAATTTGTGAATTAGAATTTCGAGGTGTTACATTTTGTACAACTATGAAACCCATAAACTTATTGATATCAATTTTTCAGATTCTAATATCTTATTAATCTTGTATATATTAAAAAAATTCTCTATGTAAATATCATCCAATCATAAATAATGTAATTAATCTGATACTAAAGGATAACCCAATGAGGGATAATAACAAATGTATCATCGAATTATTCCCATATCAATGTGGATTAATAGAGAAGATCATATAATTCCTCTGTTGGTGTTATACTTATGGATAATTAAAATTTATTTCTAGAAGAATATTCTAAAAAATTTATCTTTATTCCTAATGAAGAAAATAACTAATATAAATTTTCATGGAATATTTTCAATGGTATAATTTTTCTTTTGAAAATAATCATTATTATATTTATGATATTTAACTCATTGAAAAAATTATATTTCAAAAAACTCCTTTTTAAATGCATGACATATACCACGAATCATGATCCTACATAATTTAATATGTAAATCCATGAAATATCCCCACATTTAACATATACCACAATATAATGGTTTGTATTGAATAATTCTGTATAATGGTATAAAATTTCATATACTTCATCAACTAATAATATAATACCCATATAGAATTTTCGAAATATAGGTGAATAAGGTATTCTAATAGTGATAAAAATACATATATAATCCCATATTCACAATGAGTTTTATAAATTCTATAATGTAATGTCCTCGACCTCTCTAGTGAATTAATTTGTCAAAATACAATAATTCAAGTGTTCAAAGAAGTCATTGTGACTCATTTCATGATTTTTCCATAAACAAAGTTTTTTTGTGGTATCTCGTCTAACGGTGCATCACCAAAGGTAGGTAGAGATGGTAGGTCGCAATGGTGTGTCTGGACCAGTGGTTTAGGATCAGTGTGTCAGGATCAGGTATCAGAATGGTGACTCACAGTAGTGACCCACAATAGTGAGTCACAATGGTAGGTTGCATGTGGTGATTCATCCTATGGTGGCGCGTCCAACATTGAGTCACCCAAGGATGACTCATCCCCCAACATATCATCAAAAAATGAGTTACCTCATGGTGACTCATCCACAAGAAGCTCATTTAATAGTGATTCACCCAAAGGTGACTCATCAACGGAAGACTAATTTCCAAATGTTTTCCAATATTCTATAATTCACTAGTTTTCCGATTTTACCCCATTAACATTACCCATGTAGTAAAATGAGTTAAACCATATTTAATGGTCTATAGGTCCATTTCAAACAATATCTATCATCTAAAAATTTGATGCTTCCATTAACTCCTAATCCATGTGGTATTGTTCATGATCTAGCTTTAATGGCCTTTAAAACCCATTTCTCATATCGATATAGGATCTGGCCTACTATGATTATTCCATCCTTGCACACATTCATTTTCATATCAGATTTCGCAAGAACCTGTCTTCCATGAATAATTGTGTGTTGATCATTAAATGTTGGATCCTTTTTTCCTGGAGGTTATTCCAAATAACTGGTCACCCACTATTTTGGAGCAACAAGGATGTGTTGATTGTCCATTCTTCATGGTAGATATTCCTTCATATCAATTCCATTTTTCTATCAAGAGGGGTTAGTGAATGAATGACTTATTATGAATATAGCAGAATTCCAAATAAATAATGATAGTTGAATCTGTATAGGAATATCATGAAGGGTTATGAAACTTGACTTATATTCTAATTTTTTATCTATTGATGTTGTGAATTTATATGGGGTATATGCCAATTAAAAATAAATGAATTTGGTTTTATTTTATTGGTCACCTAGGATGGCTTTTGAATTCATGTTGTTAGTCTACTATTTAATGAATGTATATATATGAAATAGTTTAACCATGTACTCTCGGCTAATAAGTAAATGAACTAGGATAAAACTACTTCTATGATAAATCATAGATAAGAAAGAGGGAATTAAATCATTAATTCATAGTTAAATATTATGATTATATAAAATGGCATTTTGGTGGTGTAATGGGTGTGGTTTTATTATGAAAATTGATGTACAAGGGTTGTTGGTTTGACTTGCTGGTGTGTGGTGGTACAGGCGGTGTAATAGAATCTTAGGTTGAGATATTGACTGATTGTGGAGTTGATGGGAAATATTGTGTATAGAGGTTTCTATTGGGTTGTGTTATGTTTATGTTGCTTGATGTGATGGGTGTGTTGTGGTTATGTAGCAAGGCTGTGAAGTATGGTTATGGTGATACCTTTAGATAGGTGTGGATGTGATTTGGGGAAATTTATGGATACAATAATGGATTGGGAAGAATGAATTTGAAGAATGATGATGGCAGTGGTTGTTATGGGTAATTCTACTTGAGTTTCTCCCTGTATATCATGAAAAATGTCACACCCAATGTATCATGATCGATGTATGTTATATTATGAATGGGTGTTAAATTAAGAACAATGTAATGTTACAATAGATTATATGGTTCTTCCCCTTCAGAGATTAATATAGTTGTGTTTCATTTTGAGGAAAATGTTTAGAGTATTCTTTTGTAATGAGGGAAATAATAAATGATTTTTAATAAACAAAAAGAAATGGATTAATCAATTGGATGACTGTATGATTTGAATTTGTGGTTAATTATTTTATTGTTCATTTAGTGGTAGCAGAAAGGGCGGTTCTAATGAGTTATTCTGTTGTTTGAGAGCCCATAGAAATGGAATGAGTGTTTGTAATTATATCTATATACTTGTATTTTCCTTTTTTAATTTTAATATGATCCCATCCCTAATTGATAACTATGTGATTAACACCCCCATATTAATGGGGGTGGTGACTTTCCCAAACAACCGAGTAATATGATGGATAGCATGCCACTTTCTATTCCCTAACCCCTCTTCAAAGTGGAGATATCCAATGATTCATTGGGCATGTGGTAGTTTGTGAGTCCTAGTGTGTGTGTGTGTGTGAGTATTCATTCCCTAGTGTCTTCAAGATCAGATCTGTTCTACATCCCATGTGTCTTCAGGATATGGTTTTTTAGTTTCCAAGGTTTTTGTAGGTGGGGTGTGTTGTGGTAGTATCCTAGGTGTCTACTGGTGGAGTGTGATGCGGTAGGTGGCCCATGTATGTGTGGGAGTGATGCTGTTGTGAGGCCCTCATTTGTGTAGAAGGGTTGTGAAGTGGTTCTTTCTGGAGAGGAGGGAGATCTTGTATTTTTTTCATTATGGCGTTAGAGAGGATAATCAGTGAGAATGTGGTGCGAGGTACCCCGTCATCTATTTCATTAATATATTCCATTACATGACTTTCTTAATAAGGATAGGATTACTTGGTGCAGTTGGGATGACTATATAACCTTGTTAGGTGTTGTTGGTTCCTCTATTTTCTCAAAGTAGAATTAGTATTCTTCTTCCACTTGTGAACAAGAGAACTTGGTTTTCCTTATTATTATATGTTTATTATCACTATATTATATAAAACTTCTTTTAGGTTTCCAAGGTGTCTATGAATACTGTGTTGGTTTTCATTAGCTCCTACAATTGGGATAGTTTTTATGTAACTTCATACCGTTACTTTTGATTTTACAGATGAGTTTTTTTCTATTTCTACCAGTATTGTTGTAAACATGCATGTGGGATGGATTTTCGAATATATATATATATATATATTTGTATGGGTATTTTTTGGGGGTTGATACATATTATATTTTTATCATGGTTACAATAAAATGGTAATGAATTCAATTTTTTTGATATTTTTAGACCATTGGTGTCATTTAGAACCTATGGACCTAATAGAGGTGGGACTCATATGTAATTATCTCTCGTTCAGCATTGCTAAATCAGGATGAGCATCTTTGGAATTGGGGTTCATGACATAATGGTATTAAAGGAGATGGTTGCGAGATGGGATATAGTTTGGAATTTAGAACAACAATGATTAGATGGGTTGGAATGGACACATTGTTTGGTGATCTATGTGTGTGACATATGCTAAGGAAGAATTTCGATGGAAGTAGATTTTTGGTCCCCCATGAACCAATATAAGGAATTTTATTCTACCTAATGACCAAGTGCGGCTACACTTTTTTCATGGTAGAGAACCCAGGAAAGATACATGTATCATAATGAATTTGGTTCTTATCTGAATAGGGTGTTTTTGGAAATTTAAAATGTATTGATAAAATGGCTAAATGAATTGAAATAAACCTTTAGTAAAAGTTGATACTGATCAGGCTTAGTAATTCTTTCATTACCATTTTATCTATGCAACCTGATCATTTTACGTATGTGGATTTTTTTAGTTGATGATCACCAGTATGATCTATTTTAATGGTGGATGGTTGATCTAGTGGAGGATAATTACTAGTGGAATTGAACGATATGCGATTTTTAGCAATTGAGTTTCGTATAGTACATCGATAGTGTTTAATATTATGCAACATAGAGTTGTCTTGTAGAGGTTCAAGTCATCATCAGTTTGTTCTGGCCTCCAATCAAGCACTGGGTTCCATTGGTGGTGAGTCAGATGTTGTGTACATTACGTCAATGGTGGATGATGTACTTGGGATAGAGGAAGGAGGTGATATTTCTATTGGTCGATTTCGAGAAGAAGTTCTGAGAAGAATTCCATTTATCAACCATGATGGATGAGAAGATGTAGGAGTTACTCTCCATTAAGTAGGGGATTATGTCAGTATGTGTTGTTGAGATAATGTTCAGGGATATTATTAACTTTTCAATTTATCTCTTTCCAAATGACGATTCCTTAGTGTATTCCTAGAGGATGAAATTTTTCCTCTGATCGACCATACAGTTACCCAATTATGTTGCCAACATAGTTGGAGGACCAGAAGAAAGTGGTTTTGATTGAGATGATAAAATTTTGACAAGATCTACTACAATTTTTTGATCCAACATGGTTCTTGTAGAGGTAGGGTTACAGGTACTAGGCCTCTGGTGCTAGGGCCTTGACGGCTTCGGCTGGTGGGGTGTCGAACTCAGTAGTTTCTATTTCGACCATTTGGTCACCATGAATTTCCCTTGGGCTTGGGCTTATGTGTTTCATTAGTGGAGTCTGTGGGATTCTATAGAATTAGAGTCTATCACCCATTCAATCTTATTATAGCAGTGGTGTATAGGCTTCATGCTATCCTTACGAACAATTTCTGGCTTGTCTGTTTCAACAGTATGGAAAACATGCTCATGCACCACTGAGGGGATATAGAGTAGGTAGAGGCCTACCTCACGTTGTTCCTGAGGGTCCTTAACTCAGTAGAGTCCATGGATGTAGTTATCAAAAGTGGGGAAGAGGAGGTGGACATGGTCTATAACATGTAGCAGAGGAAATAGTTCTAATTGGGCTAGAGAATGTCATTGGTATATTTAGCTTGTTGAGTACTCTTTCTCATTCCTTGTTTTATTCAGAATAATTACACACCTTTGTTACACCCAGGATATCCCATGCTTTGGGAAAAGATTTAGTGAGGCATCACATGCCCCCGATGATGAGTACTCTAGTCAGATGCCATAACAGATTTTTTGATGTATGTAGGGGATGTAGAGTGACGATGGTACCACATCAGTCCCATGTGGATCTTTTCATCCTACATATGCATCGATATGATGCCATTATCGGCATTTAATAGTTGTATTATATGCATTTCGTTATCAACTACTTCTGGGGATGAGTCATGTTTTCAAACATGGTTGTTTAGTGTGTGTCATTCATCTGTGATTAGGGACGTTATGTGGATAGTTAGCATGTGGAGCCTCTTCATTATTTTTTAGTAGAGTGTTAGTGAATGTAGTGGACACTGATGTCCCCAGGGTTTTTGGAAGATCTTGGATTTTCTCTTATGTTGGTTTTAACTCTACCCCCTTTAAAATTTCAATATTTCAGGATAGACTTTAATTATGATGAATCTCTGATTTCGATGGAAAATTATTATAAGAATACTCTTATGCTATGGGTGTTGATGATTCAGATATATGACTTGAGGTAGAAGGGTTTTATCTATCAAATTGTGTCATATTTGGGTGCTCCATTATTTTTTAAGAAAAAGGAGGATGTTGGTTTGAGGATGTGTATAGACTACCATAGCTGAATTAGGTGATTTTCAGAACCATTACCCACTCCAGATGTTAAATGATATTTTTGAGGAGCAAATAGGATCATTTTCGGATTTTATGATCAATTTATTGTTTGGATATAACTATTTGAGGATGATGGGAGAAAATATCTTGACGGCTACTTTCATATGTTGGTATGGGAAAATCGATTTGGTTATTATTCCATTCGGTGTTACAAACATACCAACTATGTTAATGGGTATTATGAAATCTATCTTTCATGAGTTTGTTGACTGGATTTTCATCTTATTTATCAGTAACATATCTATCTAATAAATGGTATTGGATTATTATATTGAGCATCTATGGAGTATATTTCATATCCTTTGATTCCATCAGCACTTTAGCAATGTTTCTAAATGTATGTTCTGGAAGGGAGATGTTAATTTCCATTGAAATGTGGCATCACATTAGGGTGTAAATTGTCACTTATCAAAGGTTGGGTATGTTTTTACTTGGGACACACCCATGAATGGTGGAGATGTTTTCTATTTCCTCAGCCTATAGCTCACTTACTAGAGATTTGTACATCATTTCTCTTGATTTGCTGCTTTATTGATAGCTTTTACTAGAAAGAACATGTTAGGGAGAGTGAGAAAATCTATGTAATGTTTGACTATCTGAATAGGATGTTGTTTAGTTCTTTATTTATATGGTTTCTAAAGGAAGAGATGATGTTTTAGGAGATTTGTGTGTCTTCCCTAATAGTCTTGGGATGCATACTGATTGAATAGTGGGGCGTGATATCTTATGGGTCAAAGTAATTATATACCCATGAATTTATCTATGCCACCCATTATCTATATCTAGTAAGCGTCAGTTTTGATATGATTTTGTGGTGACATTACCTCATAGGGAAGAGCTTTTTGGTCTTCATAGACCACAAGAGTTTGATATATATCAATTCCCAATGAGATGTGAACGTGAAACAGTAGAGGTAGATGGAGTATCATTAGGTCTATGATTTTCAGATATACTACACCTGAAGAAAGGTATAATACATGGACGATTCTTTGAGCACAATGTCACAGATTGTGGTAGTTGCACAATCTATGTTTGCTTGGAATGTAATGGGTGAGTTGGTAGCCTTTCACTTAGATTTAGAATTTTTTGTTGGAAAAGGATATTTTTTCAGATGATGGCAAATTCTTCTCCAACTAAATATGTGGTGGAGTCTTGGTGGGGAGCCTCAAAGGTGTAGCTGATGCTTGATCACAATGGCCATGGTTACACTCTAGAGTAATGGTCGGAGTATAGTCATAATCATAATGTGTTTTATGGAATTGTTTTTAGTATATGTGTATTTAGGAGTCATCTACAAGGTTCATATATCACATTTAGTGGTGCAATTAGGACTTCCCATGATGTATCATGTCTTAAGGATACATTTTATATAGTCTGGGATGAAATTGGATGTGGTAATGTTTGTGGAGATGTTCTTAGCGTTCCAGTTGGTAAAGGATAAGAACAATGTTCCTGGTGGTTTTTTTCAACACATAAATTTCCCCAAGTGTAAGTGGGATAAAAACACAATGGACTTAGTAATATGTTTACCAAGGGATCATGAATGATACAATTATTTCTAGGTATTAGTGGATCAATTGACGAAATCAGATCACTTATTAGTTATTAAGCATTCGAGCATAGTGCAAGCCTTAGCAAAGAGGTATGTGGATGAGGTGGTTCGTTTTCACGGAGTATTGACAACCATTATCTCGGAATGGGATACATGATTCACCTCAATGGTCTGGATTGGATTATGCCTAGCTTTCGGAACAAATTAATTCTTTAGAAAAACATTCAACCGTCAGACAGATGGAGAGACAGAACAGACTATCCAAACACTAGAATATTTTTTGTTAGCATGTGTCTTGAAATTTGGAGGATCTTGGGTGGGAAAACTATCCTTGATTGAGTTTTATAATTATAACATCTATCATTATTCCTTTGAAATGGATCTTTTTTAATCCTAGGATGGAATATTGGTTCGTTCACCATTGTTTTGGACTGAGAATGGGGAGTGAACTATTCTTGGCCCCGAGGTTGTGAAAATCATGACATATATGGTTCATCAGTTTCGTGAGAAGATGAAATCCATGAAGGAATAGAATAAGTCGTATGCTTATTATAGGAAGAATCCCCTGGATTTTGAGGTTGGGGACAACACATTGATTAATTATTTCCCACTACATGGATAGTAGCGGATCAGTAGAGGGAGTGAGATTTCTCCAAGGTGTTTAGAACCCTTTGAGTTTTTGGGTAGATTTGGTGAGGCTATACACTAGTTATCACTACAATCATTGTTGGAGAGTATCCATTACGACAACCACATCTCTCAAATCCACTGGTATCTTCATAATGACTCTCATTTCATTGATTAGGGGAGATTGATAACAAAGATGATGCGACGTTTCCAGAGTAGCTAATAGTGATCGTGGATTGTCGAGAGAAGTTTATATGTAGGTAAAACATTCCTTTGGGTAAGGTGTTTTGGAGGCATGGATTTCTAGATGAGTGTACATGGGATCAATAAGCACAGAAGCTATCCCAGTACCCAGATATTCTTTGAGTTTATCTATATTTTAGTTTTCATTGTAATCCGATGTTTGAAACTTGTATGTTATGAGATGAGTTGTTTCCTTGTAATATTATGTGTGATAAATTCTTAAAATTTTAAAAGGAGAAGACCATATTAATAATATAGACGTATTAATTGTGATGTAATTAATCCTATGTGGGTGAGTCTGTGCTTCCTAGAGTGGATAGACTCATAACATGTCAGATGAGATTCTCTGATTTAAATGATCAAATGGTGTGGTTGTTTTTCTTTTTTGTTGTGTCTTCTGATATGTTGGGTCAACAACTATCAGAAAAAGAGTACATGTATGTATATATTTCAAACCATCATTCTAGAAACATTGGGTGTTTTATCATTAAACATTGATGTGTTATGTCTGAAGTGGTGTTTCAAGGGTATTATAATCCTTGAGAGGTATCTCATGGGGTGTTGTTTTGAGCCACACTTTTCTATATGGTTTTGGTTTTGAATTCTAAAGGGAGATAATAGTTGGAGATTTATATTATGTATTTTTCAAGTAATATTATGTCCATTACATTTTTTAAATCTAGTGTTTGATGTTTTCGGGGAGGTCATAATCACTTATTTCATGTGTATTACAAAAATATGGTTTTCCAACAGTATCTCAACTGATGGTGATTCATACACTGGATTGTGGAAAAGGTAGGTCCCAATAGTGTGTATGGACTACTAGGTTAGGATTAGTGAGTTAGGACCTGTGTTTCAGAATGATGGCTCACACCAGTATGTCGCAATGGTGACTCACTGATGGTAGCTTGTAACAGTAGGACACGATTGGTGGTCTTCATTGGCGAGTCTTTCAATATTGACAAGTACAATGGTGAGTCACCCAACGATGAATCATCCACTAATAGCTTTTCTAACTGTGATTTAGACATCAAGGACTCATCCAATGGTATATTTTACAATGGTGAGTTACCCAGTGGTGACTCATCCATCTGTTTCTCATCCAATGGTGAGTCACCCAATGGTGTCTCATCCACCATTACCTCATCCACGGGTGGCCCATACACTTGTGACTCATTTCCTATAGTTTTTCAAAATGCATGAAATCTATAGTCTTTCTAGTTTCTCCCATTTTAACTTTACCTTCAATGTAAGTTGATTTTCAAACCATATTTAACAGTTTTTTGATCTTTTTCAAAGTGTATCAATTTTCTAAAAATCAAACACTTCCTTTGACTCCCAAAACACATAGTCTTTGTCGTGGTCTACCTTTAATATAGTTTAAATACTATTTCTCATTTTGATATAGGGTTTTCCAAGATGATAAAATTTCTTCCTTATATTCATACCTTTTGATACAAGATTCCCCAAGAACCCTTCTTTCCTTAGGCGCCACGTGTTCTGATTTAGAGGTAGGAGATCATTTTCCAGGAGGTTATTCCTAAAAACTTTACACCCCCTTTTTTGGAATAAGAAGGAAGTGTTGATCGACTTTTATTTGAGGTAGGGATTCCTTGACCCTTATTTGAATTGTATATCATGTCGGGTGGGTGTATGAATCTATCATTGTGAATATGGTATAATTATAAATAAATAAATATAATTGAATCAGATTAAGAATATCATGTGGGGTCACGAAAAGGTACTTCTATTTATATTGTTATATATTTTTTCTTTTTAATTTATATAGCCTATATGCCTAGTTAAAATCATGGTCATTGGTGGTATTTTTTATTTCACCTAAAATGGATTATGAACACTGGTTTTTGGCGTCTGTTGAATGAATGTATATATTTGAAATTGATTAACCACATAAAATCATCCAGTAAGCGGATCACCCTGGATCAAACTATTTCTGTGGTAATCCATGGATTGACAAGGGAAATTGAATGTGAAATTCTATATTAAATTTGAATATAATATTCCTTGATCTAAGTAACAGCATCCTAGTATGCAATTTTTCATTCTTGTTATATTGTAGATATCTGTGTTTGGAATTGTGATAGGGGTGGTATGAGTGGTGTAATGGAATCGTAGGTTTAGTTATTGATTGATTGTGGAATTAATGGGTGGTTTTTTTCCAGTGGGTTTTCCATCATGTTTTTCTATTTTAATGATAGTGAATGTGATGGGTGTGGTGTTTTTATGCAGTAGGGTTGTCGAGTATGGTTATGGTGACACTTGTTACTCGGTGTGGCTGTGAGTTGGGGATTTTGTGGACCTTAGGGAGGCTTCCTACGTAGCATATCTAGGAGACAAGGATTGACCCTACGTAGTTCATTTGATGAGGGTTTACCGTCGTGTAGGATTCAACCACTTACCATCAAATAGAGGCATGAAAGGCTTACCATAGAATGAAGTGGTATCAACATCTTACCACTGGATGGGGTCATAGAGGATGACCGATGGATGGGGTCACAATGAATTATCGTTGGAAGGGGTTGATCCTCAGGGAGGCTCCCTACATTCCCTTTCTAGGATACTGGGATCAAAACTACATAGTTTGAGGGATTATAGTTTAACTTCATGCATGATAAAAAGTAGTCTTGGTACACCAACGTGAAGGGGGGCGAAACCAATGGTTGTTGTGCTTGAACCTTGAGAAGGATTCCTACCTACCTTACCTCAGAAAGGATCAATGTCCACATAGTTCAAGATAGGGTGGGCGAACCATTGTGAAGGCAGTCGGAAAGATAGGGTCTTGAGCTTGAACCTTGGGGAGGCTTCTGAGGTACCTTACCTTGGTAATGATCAGAGTCCATGTAGTTCAAGAAGGTGTGGGTGAACCGATGTGAAGGTGGTCGGAATGCTCGGGTGTTGGGCTTGAACCATAGGGAGGATTTCTACGTACCTTACATTAGTATGTATCAATGTCCACATAGTTATGAATGGGTGCAGGGCTTACACTCTAGGTTGTGCAAGGTTGGTTTCATGGTCGACGCTTACTCTAAGCCCATGTGAGTCAAGCTCAGTGTGAGAAAAAAGAGGCAGCAATGACCTGACGATCACATCAAGAAAGGTGTGTCTAGGGAAATTGGAATGGGGATTACATGTGATTAGCAGCCCAGGGAGAGAAAGATTGAGAATTACTCTAGTATTGAGGCATAGGGAGATGGAGACTGAGTCTTACGCTAGTGTGGAGGCCCAAGTGGCGACAAAGCCTAGGGAAAGAGGGATTCAGAACTGAAGAGAGGAGTATCATTGTTCCACATCAATCCCTTTATTTACTTTGGGCGCCAGAAATGAAAATAGGAGAAGTGGTGCTACCTCCTGCAAGAAAAGATATGGGCCTATGCTGAGATGTCTTCCCTTTCCCCACGGATAAACTCCACTTCAATAAGGAGGATGCCATCCCCTATGAGGGATGATCTTATTCCCATGGATACCAGTAGGCGTGGAGAATGTCCAAGACGGGGCACCCTGCATAGGATGCATTGGGGAAATTTCTAATTTAACATCATGTGTTGAGGATGAAGGCACTTGGCAGTTTAACATCCTGCAGCTCGGACGAGGCAAGTTCACTCTACACCCCCTCGGACGTACATAACAGGTACCTGCTACACCTGGGTGAGGGTAAGGGTCTGACAATGCCATGGTCGAGGGGAGTTATGGAGAAATATATTTATGGGTCCACATTAGCGTGGTTATGTGAAGAATCAATATACATTAGCATGCCTATGTGAAGAAACATGAGGCAAAGAAACTCAATGGGACATAATGTTCAAGGGTCCTTGAATTCACATTGTGAAAACGAGGAGGGTCCCATGGGAAAATAAATTGCAATGCAGATGGATTCATAGGCAAGGGCCTCATGTTGCTCTGGAGTCCATGTAGTGGAGGATACTTTTGAATGGGTGTGCTTGGGAAAGAGTAGTTTCCCAGCCTGATAATAAGGAATATGTGAATAAAAGAGGTTCTTTTCAAATTGGAAAGGCATTCGTGGAGAACTGCCTCACGATGTAAAGGTGCCTCGTGAAGTGAGGTGTTGTGAAGAAATGTGCTTCGTGTAGTAAAGTTACCCTTCCTTAGCATGTTGATCATGTGTAAATGAGGGGTGTTTCCCAAAGCATAAATGCTCCGCGACGACTCGAGTCCCCTGGGGGATCCACTTCCTTCACTAAGGCATCTGGGATTCAAGAAAGTAATCCCTCCTGAAATAGAGTGTTAACACATAGCAAATGGGAGGCACTTCGTAGAGTAAAAGTACCTCACGTAGCTCATGGTTCACAGAGCAGAGGGTGCTTCATGATTTGGGAGCTAGGAAGTTGAAAGGTAAGATTTTCCATCTTTTGGTCATAGGGGGAGCATGATATTTATTGCCAAGAGGCTCCATGATGCAGGGCTCATTCAGCACGAAGCTTGCTCTGCAGTGGGCTCGCAAATGTTAAAGGAGCTTGAGGAGCGGCCTACCTCGTTACTCAGCGATAGGCTCACAAATGTAAAATGCATTCGCGGAGCATCCAGCCTCTTTGCTCCGCGGAAGATTGACGAACGTAAAATGTGTTCAAGGAGCATCTCGCCTCCTTGATCCGCAGTGGG
Organism: Viscum album; assembly: GCA_963277665.1. NCBI lineage: Eukaryota > Viridiplantae > Streptophyta > Magnoliopsida > Santalales > Viscaceae > Viscum > Viscum album. The sequence continues at coordinate 1,001,730,101 of OY728121.1, read as the reverse complement.
CTCGAGGCTACTAGGGATTCATGAATGTTCTTCGTGAGGCAGACATTGGAGTCTTTCCATTTCTTCTTCTTCGTCCAACATTTTGGTGCCACAAATCACCCCCCCCCCCCACACACACACACAAACATGGAGCCGCGGAGAAATCAATGGTCGATGTTTGAGGGTCAATTGGAAAAATCTTTAGTCATTTGTGAACCTGTATTGAAAAGTGTGTTTATTAGGCGGACAGGTGACATGAAAGACAAGAGCACCGCGAAGCTTGGCGCAATATGGATGTGCCGCGAAGCTCTAATGGTCGTCGCCTATAAATAAGGGAGATGAACTCTCTTTTTTCCTTTCCCTTATCTTCCATTTTTTATTTTTACACTCTCAATTTGCGATGATCTGTGTACTCCATCATTTCTCTCCACGAATTGGGTCATTGCTTCGCAACGCACAGTGATTCTTTGACTACGCGATAGCACTTTGTCATCAAATCATTAAAACTGAATGTCTTATCAAGAAGCTAACTAGGGGGTTCTTGCGAACGCTTCCCAGAGGGATGAGATAGCGAATAGTCTAGTTCTAGGGGAGTAAATTGGGAGACACTATGACCATGGTTCCTTAGTGGCGTTGCAGTCAGAGAGCCAGAAGAACAACCCGCTATGTAAGAGGTTGAATTTTTATGGATTCAAAATTAGGGATGATGTCTTAATCCCTATAGAATATAGGGATGATACAACTTACTAGTTTAGGAGTATGTCGTGCCAGCGCCAGTGGATCAGGGCAGCTGACGGTCATGCCCGAGAAGACTTCACAATCATCGTTGCTTACTACTTATACACCCACCTAAATAATGAAGACGAGGAGGTATTCCATCCATAGATGTCACCTCCTCTTAACCATACAATACTGAAGGAAAAATTGAGGAACTCAGGGAAGGGGTCGTCTGATAAGTGGTACTTGCACCAGGGAGACCACTTTACAGACGATTGGGCATGGGCCTACTAGGTAGGCACCTCGTGTGAGGAGTTTGGTGCTGAGATGAGGATAGTGGGTTTGTATGAGGTGGATTGGGCCTCCCAATTCCACATATATCAACCGAAATAGATGATACCATAACAGTTGAGAAGATGGTCATCGAGTACCAATACCTTCCACTTACACCACATGGAGGTCAGTATCTGCTTGAGGGATGTCCACCAGATTTCAGGGGTCCCGATACTGGGGGTGATGTACAATGAATTCTTCCCCATAATGAGTGTCTGGGGGGATATAGTGAATATTTTTCCACTATCGATGGAGTTTATGAGGCTGGTGCCTGGGGAGGACAATGAAGAAGTTAGAATGTCCACTTCTGGCGATGGTTCAAGCAATTTCTGATTTTTCCAGAAGAGAGGTTGTTTCTGGTGAGGCCTCAAACATTCCCGAAGGGGGATCAATGGGGAAAGTATCACACATAATGGAGTCTCATGGAGGATATCCAGTGGAATTCCTAGGGGTTTAGTGTCAGCACTGAGTAGCAGTCGATAGTTAGGCTGCCAGCATTCATCACGACACTTGTCTATGGTATGATCCTAACAGTGAGGGATACCATCATGGGAGTACGACCGGGCACATTTATTATGGTGTCAATTTTGGATATAGGAGGTAATATGAATCTAGGGATCCCGATGCTTAACAAATTTTATAAGATGATGTGGAATAATAGCGAGTGGAAAAGGCCACAGAGGATATATGGACTATTCCACCTTCTGTATGGGTGGATAGCGGCACACATCAGGGGGGTTTATGATTACACGAACCCCATCTCACCTGTAGGATCTATATTCCTCCAATATATCTTGAACGTTACCGAGATATTTCTTGCCAAATTGACCACAATGTTGGTACTAAACCGGGAGTGGAAGGTGGAAGAGTTTTATTTCAACCTATTTCTGTTGCAGTCGTGGACATTCAACGATGATGGTCGGGGGACGGAAGAGCACAAGGCATATCTATTAGAATTTTGAGGTGGAGTCTTGGTGTCTATTGTAGACTGCGTGCCTCTTTAAGATCCGTACACCTCACACCAGTTTGCAAGGCAATTCCTATTCATGCAGCGACTGACCTCGCGGGTCTACATGGAGGTACTCCACAAGGAACACCCGTGTGTGATGAGGAAGATGTGGCTCATGTACACATGGGAATATAGAAATATGTGAAACGAACTACCTACACCTACCGCTATCTTTGGGCTGGTGAAGGAGTATGACATATGTAGGGAGGAGGCTTATCCGGGGTAGAAGAAGAAGCATCCAACCATTTGGGTTTGTGAAGGTGAGCCTTCCCCATCTCATGGTCGGGGCCGGAAGGCGGCAAGGGCATCTCACGGTGGTGGGATCTCCATAGCGGTGAGACCTACAACGGTATAGGGTGAGGCAAAGGGGTCAGACCCAACAGTGGCAGCGGATGTAGTGGTCCTAGGGTCATTCGGAGGGGCGACCACCAAGAGGCTTCCACATGATATCAACTCTGGCCCCGACAAAAGGGTTGTGCCACATTGGCATGCTAGATATTGTTGTCTTCTCAAAGGCCTGGGACATCTGGGAGGTCAATAGGCAATTCCTTGGTCGGTATGAGATGTGGAAACACCTGAATTGCCTTGGTATGGATTTTCCAATAATTGGCCCTATCAGATCTAGCTCTGTTGTATCCCAGGCGAAGGCGGAGCAATACCTGGCCGAACTGGAGGACTTTATTCACTCCCGGGGTGCCCCGCATCAGATGACAGACTGGGTGAGGGTACTTCTAGATCGAACGGCCCCTCCATAATTGTCATCCGCATAGTAGAGAGATATCTTCCCTCGGTTGGAATAATCAGATTAATCCCATTGGGGGGAGGATGCTGGTGGATGGAGCCCGTTGGAGGAGGGCGTAGTCCGTGATCAAGACTCGGATCTCAAAAATATCATATAGGCCCTCGACATAAAATTCCAAGATCCTTCCCCAGTGTATGCTCTTTGGTCATTCTGGACTACTTATCATCATCTGAACTATGCAGGAGGACATTGTACATAGACCTCATCCTAGTCCCTCAACAAGTGTCAATGCGGGTCCTTCGGGATCCACAACTTTGGCTGCATCATCCTCTATGTCTGGTGAGGCTAGGACACCTGAGGTGGATCCTCCGGAGTCTCCAAACCTTCAGATAATATACATAGGGCCACGCCTCGAGGTCCCGACAACATCTACCCCAGAACAGGACTATGAATTCATTCTCTGTAAGTCCAATCTACCATGTTCATGATTACCACCCATTGATCATGCCAACTGACCTCCATGCCCTTTTCTGAAACGTACAGTTCTTCAAATGGAATGAGCTGTTGTGGCGACGTTTATTGGGATTTCTGGCGGCACCCTTCCCCAAGGTATGCTCATGATCGTGGAGGTGGATATCTAGCCTGATAGAACTGAAGTGCTCCTGATCACTTGTGGGAACATCAGCGGTGTCATTCCATAGGTTATTGAGGTGGGATTTGACCATGAGGATCGACTGAACATCCCATGCCCTCCCACTCCTAATCAAATGCTAGATGTGGACCCTGTTGATGAGTTCTTGAGGGAGTGCCCAGCATACGAGCCTACCAACTGTACAGACTGGGAATAGACAGCCTATGATGATGAGGATATCATAATATTCTTTCTCCAATCATGGAAGCTGATCACATGCTTCATCAATAAAACCCCCAAGAATTATGGCTGGATGGGATGGGAAGACTTCTCTTGCTGCTGCATTAACTATGTGTTGGGGGAGTGGACTCCCAACGCCCTCACATTCTCATCCAAGAACTTATGGCAGAAAATATTCTATAGTGTGATTGTGGCCATAGTGTGTACTTGAAGTGAAGGAATACAGTGAACATCAAGAGGCTCTGGGAAGCCAAAAATGAGTTTGAACAGCTTCAAGCCCGAGTGGCAGAGCATTAGTCTTCCCTTGACACGCAATTAGAGCTCGTATCGCGGATGAAGGCCCAGCTGGCAGAGGCCGATGATCACATTAGGAAAGCATCCAAAAAACCGGCATACATCCATGATGACATAGAGTGGGCCCAGGTTGCGGCTGATGAGCTGTGCCCCATCGCTGCTGAGGAAGAGAAGGAGTTAATCAGGCAGCAGAAATGATTGGATGCCGCCAGCCAGTGGGTGGTAGTACTAAAGCTTTCTTATGATGGTGTTAACCCATCCATGGGAGAGATAAACCCTTATGTGCTTTAATGAATGAGGATTTTGATCATACATTCATGATTTGAGTATTTATGCCAAATGCATGCATGATTTCCATTATTTGTGTTGGTTTATTGCATCCATGTGACATTCATGGGGTGTCCAACGATCATTCCCTACGCTTACATGGTTCGGGACCAGTGTGAGAAACAAGGGGTGACTACCATATTACTATATTAAAATGTAGGAGTGCAAACCAGGCTTTCAGCATATGAGGCTTGGAAAGCTAATCCGGATTCCATGAAAGAAAGGGGAAAAGGCCTAGCTAGATGGGGGAGACCTCGAAACCACCAAATTTCCATTTTCATGATGTGATCTTGTGCACGAACGAGGTGACGCCAGGAGAGTTGGAATTAATCCGAACATAGGGGAGTGGGAAGTGTGAATTTCGATACCCTAGAAGCGGTACACTGTTGGGGTGGCATGAAAATGAAGAAAAACTATTTACCCCGTATGAAACACATCATCCTAATTGTGTTATCATGAAATGGTGATAACAAATGAGGGCCGACAACTGACCTTGTTCGAAACATGGTGCATAACTCAAAATTTTATTCATTTGTCTTCCAGAACATCGGTCTAGGATAGCAGCTGAGCCATAGGCCATGCATCTATACTGTTAGGGGGTTATTTGGACATGAAAGAGGAAGATGGATTGAATGAAGGGCACAAAAAGCATGGAGGGTTGAGTGATGGGTTTTTCATATAAAGTCCAATACTCTTGAAATTACGCCACCATGGTAGAAACTCATTAGGTTGGCGCATCGGTCTGATAAGGGTTCAAAATCAAATTCAAACATGACCTTTATGATAAGGACCTATAATGATTAGTAGTTTAATTCCACACTAATAATGATAGGGAGTGAAAGGGGAAATCCTAGGAAGGGAGAACTTTTTTTGTTAGCTACAAACCCATTGTGAATAAGGACAAGGTCCACATCACACCACGTATCCCAAAAGGAGTTTCTTTTAGGTCAAGGGACCTAAAGTGGAGATTGGGTTGGGCCTTAAGTAAGGTGCTCGAGTGGTCCTATGTATCCCATAAGTATGGGAATCAAGACACCCATAGTTCTGTGAGCTATATTTAACATCATGTGGGATGAAGGGCATGGCTGCGCCGGTACGCATCCTACCAAAACTATTAAGCTCACGTGAGTCATGATTGATGTGGGAAACATGATGTAGTGGTGAGTCATTCCCAAACCATAAAGAAATGCATTAGGGGAGAGGGGATTCTTGGTGAATGTCATCCCAATGATGCTAAATCATCTATACAATGCACCTAGATGAACAATGAGGTAATGCCGAGTTTATCAGAATTCCACTTGAACACAGGGAGATGGAAATATGTGAATCATGAAGCATGAGATCTGGACAACAATTATGGTGGCTTTACTGTAGGGAATAGTTGTTGACCATGTTCGAAACACAACATCTATATCGCGTTAGCCTGGTATAGGGAAAGACATATGAGGGTCGACTGCTGACCCTGTTCGAAACATGGGACCTGTCAAAAATGTTGTCTGAGGTCCATTAGGATGCTGTCCCGAGATGGTAGGTGAGCCGAAGAGAAATGAGACTAGACTATAATGGGGGTCCCTTCGTATGCAGGGGAGGATGAGGATCCAAATAACGAGCTCACGAAGCTTTGTCATGGAACGAGGGGAATATCCCTGTGAAAATTCCACACTTTCGGCTCTATGAAAATGCATTTGAGTACAATAATGATACATATCAGATAGAGGAAGTCGAGTCCCTTCCCATGGAAAACGGTCTTGGGATTGCATGCGTTCAACCTAAGGATCTAGGGTGGACCATTAAATAAGTCCTAATTTAGTGGATTGGGAACATGGTGGAGTAATAACCAATCATAACATGCAATTCCTATATGTAGATCTTAGTTTTGTTTCATATAACTCGAACTATGATTGTAAAATTTATGGGAAGAACATGGGGGTCTATTGAGAAGCCTGGCGTGAATGAGATCCCATGAGGAATTCTCCACACCATATGTTCCCGTATAAGGGTTATGGATGAGGGGCCAAAATGAAGGGACATGATTGAAGATTCCTACAGGTGGACCCGATGAAAAGATTCATGGGAGTTCCTACGTATCCTATGAAGATGGGAATCAAGCCATATGTAGTTCTAGAGGTGTCCTGTAGTTTAAGGTCTTGCAGTGAATATGTATGGTGATCATAGTTTATAGTCACAGAGCATGGACCTCGAATGGAAGGAAATGCGGGGGACACACAATGATGTAATTGCATAACCCAATGTGAATGATGATTTGGAGTCAAGATCCCCATGGGTTCCTTGGGGAGGTTTTACATTGAGTGACTAGAAATGAGGGCTAGGATGGGCCCAGGACAAGGTGCATGGACGTTCATATGTATCCCATGAAGATGGGAATAATGAAATACATTGTTCTATGAGATTTCACTACAGGATTCCAGTGCCAGGGTTAATATGGTTGTGCGGGTCTAGCCCTCACTCCCAAAGAAGAAGCATTTGATCGATCTTGTTTTTCCTTTAGGGTAGAAGTGTTTTTTAAGCGATTAAAACCTTGGACCTAAGGATCCCAGTGCCGCCTAAGGAATCAAGCCAAATACTGGCATTGAAAAATGGTATGGCGGACAAAAAATACCCATCATGATGTCTCCTGTGGTGAGGTCATCACAATGCGGTGTCATATTTTCGTCATGCAACCAGGATGATAGTATCATAGGTTATAGTCAGGTGATGTGATAAGTCATGTTTTTTAAAGACGTATGATAATGACACAATAGTTTAAAGTCATGTGGGACTAGGAATCACATTTTAATGTCGTATGGCATGGAAATGAAGGAATTCTCATGATGTGATAAAACATACATGACGTGAATGGGGGAAAAGGACAACATCACACCACGTGCAATTCCAGGGAAGGAGCCTCGAGCCAAGGGTCCAGTAAATGTTATATAATAGGAGAGGCTATCCCTCAATTAATCGATGCCCACTGAAAAGATTTCTGGGCATTCCTATGTATCCCATGAGGATGGGAATCAAGCATTACGTAGTTCTGAAAGGGTTGTCGTGCAGATTAATTCCTTGTGGCGGGGATGTAAGGTGATCTTAGTTTATAGTAATAGATCTTGGAAATTGAATAAGATAACTTCTCCCAAGTAGGCACAGACCCTGATCGGGTTCATATGCACACGTGAGTCAGGCTCGGTGTGGGAAACAAGGGTGTAAGAGGTCATTGAGGCACATAGAAGATACGCCACTGGGAAATCGGTGCGGAGCCTTGAATGATGACTCACCTTGGCTCTTCCTCCTAACATGCGAATTTGAAATGAGGGAAATTACAAAGAGAGTCCTAATTTCACCTACAAATTATTGGGTGGAAACGATTTGAATCAATCACCCAACATTTAAAGCTTGATGGTGTTGGTTTGACGATGGAGGATAACTATTGACCGTGTTCAAAACACACCATCCTTATCGTGTTACCTGAAATGGGATCAACAAATGAGCATCAACCGCTGACCATATTCGCAACGCAGGACTTGAATCGATTTTTTGTTCAAAACCATTGAGGGAATTGCCCCGTAATGGTATGAGGGCCCTTGGGCCGAGCATCCATGCCATTTTGGGGGTCCCTTTAGGTGTGAAAGTTGATTGAATCCCTATTAAAGGGGAGCACGAAGCCTGGAAGGTGAGTAGAAGAATGTTCGGGTAATGATTGACATTCTAGGTGTGGATCCCGTGAACTCTTGGGTAAATTGGTGAATCATCATAGAAGGTTGAGGGGATCAACATGAGAGCAGCCAATTTGGAAAGAGGAGTATAGAATAAATAGATGGAGGACACTAAGAAGAAAAAGGTACATGGAGTGGTTGTTACAAACCTACCATGAGTGGGGAAATAAGACCATGCCACACCTTATATCCCTTTCGTAGAATAATGTAGGCCACAGGGCCTAGATAACCAGGAGATTCTTGTGAGATGGGGCTGGGCCAACAGACGAAGTGTCTGGGCGGTCCAACATATCCCATGAGGATGGGAATCAAGCCACACGTAGTTCTAAAGGGGACATGCATTTGGACATCGTGTGGTGAGGATGTGGTTGGATTTATAAGAACGAGGAGGGGCACATGGTATGACCTTTGCAACCTTACAACCAATGGGGTTGAAAAGACATAGGATTCTTTGAATGGGATCCTCTGAGGGAACAACACCCAGGAGGGGTAGCCAAGCAAGAAGAGAGTGGGGCTGGACTCAAGACAATGTTTTTGGGTGTTCCTACGTATCCCACATACGTAGTTCATAAAATGAAGTTTAACATCTTGAAAGATAACATACAGTTTAATGTCATGCGGGACATTTCACAGTTTATGTTCATGTATGACAGGACATTTTAGGGTCATACAGGACCATAATGAAGTTTTGGGTCATGTGGGACCATAATGTAGTTTAGGGTAATGCGGGACCATACAGTTTAAATTCATGTTGGACTATATATTTTAGATGAATTTTTGGAATCTATGAATCAGGAAAAGTATTTCTTGAGGAACATGGTATTATTTGGAGGAGGATTTCGCTCACCATCCATGGAAACCAGGGATTATGCTCCATTAGAGTAAACCTTGTGAACAATGTAAATCCATTCCCACTTGGGTTTCAACATGGGTGGTTTACTGCTGGGTATCATTGATAGCCTAAGGGATAAAACCAAGTCACCGTGCAAGAAGGAATAGAGGAGAACTTTCATGTTGAAAGCTCTAGTTATCTTGTTCTGATGCCTTTCCATATTGTGTAGGGCACGAAGCCTATTCTTTTCAAATGATTCTAATTCAGCCAGACAGATTTCAGAAACCTTATTTGGCACCGGGTGGTCATAGACCACAGTACTTAATGAAGGCAACTGAATCTCGATGGGCAGGACAACCTGAGTTCCGTACCCCAGGGAATACGGGGTCACCTGGGTGGAATTACGAGTCGTCGTCCGATAAGACTAGAGGGCATTGAGGAGATTTTCCAGCCAAATCTTCTTGTTTTGGCCAACAATTTTATGAAAAGTGGTAGAGGGGGTTTTTTGAATGCCTATATCTATCCATTTTCTTGCACGTGATAGTGGGAGGTATGGTTAGTACAAATATTGTACTTGGTATAAAATTTTTCAGCTCAACAACCCAGAATTTCAATCCATTATCGGTGAGGATGGTGTGAGGGACTCCAAACCGATAGATGATATTGGAGCTCATGAATTCAATGATTGAATGGTTATTGACCTCCTTGAGAGGAACTTCCACTGTCCACTTGGAAAAGAAACCCGTAGCGGTCAGGATGAACCAACATTAGCGAGTCGCCACCGACAGATATGGTCCTACGACATCTAATCCCCAGACTGCAAATGGCCAAGAGTAATTGGTAGTGTGTAGAGGCTACGGTGGCAAAATCATGAAGATAGCATGAACTTGGCATGCATTTCACCTTTTTACAACTCGATGAAGTCGTGGATCATGGAGGAAAAAAAATACCCTAGTGTTTGAATCTTGTGTGATAGCTTCAACCCTATCTAATGAGGTCTGTAGGAGACGGCACGAACATATTTCATGACTTGAAAAATATCAAATCCTTGAATGCAATAGAGGATAATCCCATAAAACCTATGATTTTAGAGATAACTGTTTTGTAGATACTATAATGCATGATGTCAGATTCACTCAAGCTCGGTGCGATCTGTTGGGAGATATCTGTTTTGTAGATACTCGACTAAGGAGGTTCTCCAATCATGGGTCATTGCAATAACTGCATCTTGGGGACCTGGGGGTCCTGACATGCAGGCGTCAGCGGTAAGGTGGCTTACCTACGGGATATCATCATCATCCAGGGTGACAGGATGAATGACTCTCTGTTGTGCCACATGGATAATCAGGTCATCCTGCACTAGCTTTGCAAGTGACGGTGCTAGGAACACCAAGGAGTCAGCCCGACCGTTCTGAGATCGGGGAACATGGGTAACCTCTGGCCGAGACGGGAACTGAGCCATTAGCTAGAGAGTGCACTCCAAAAATCGTACGAGCTCTGGATTTCTGACGACATAATCACCATATGTTTTCTTGTTGACTAGAGAGGAATCCCCTTTCACATGAAAGTTGTAAACATCAATCTCTAGGTCCATCTTGAGGACAGTGATGAGAGCCTGATACTCTGCCTCATTGTTAGTGCATCCTTTTGACAGCAGGAATGAGTATGGCAGAATGGATTGCGATGGGGTTATAATGATGATACCCATGCCTACTCTGTTGAGTATAGGATCATTGGTCCTTCTGCCGGTGGGGCTCTGGGAGGCACCATATAAGTGCATTTTCCAACCCATGATGGCATGATCTACAGAGAGGATTGCCTCGTCAGGAAAATCTAGGTCCAGAGACTGGTCAACAGGGGTTGGATGGGAAGCAAGGAAGTATTCCAACGCTTCTCCCTATATGGAATTATGAGGCACAAACCTTATGTCAAACTACTAGAGGATTACCTCCCAACTCAATAGTCGGCCCGTCAACAATGGATTGCTTAGGATAGACTTCAGCAGGTATACATGGGAGACCAGCTGTACCTCATGGTGCTACAGGTAATGTTGCAAAATATTCATGGAAAATATGAGCACATGGAAGCTCTTCTCAATGGGGGAGTATCTGGTCTCTATATCGAGGATCATGCGGCTGAGGTAGTAAAGGATATTCTCTGTCCTCTCATTGTTCTATTGAGCGATAAGGGCATCGAGGGATCGTTCCAGGGAGGTCACATAATGGACCAGTATTTTTTCTGGAAAAAGGTAGAATCATGAATGGGGGCTGGAGCAGATACTGCATGATTTCCTCGAATGTGGTCTATCAGTCTTCGTCCAATTCATAGGCGTCACCCTTCTTCATGAGCCGAGAAAAGGTCTTAGACTTGCCAGAAAAATTTTCAATGAATCAGAGCATGTAGGCTATGTGGTCTTAGAAGCCCTGATGTTCCCGAATGTTTCTTGGGGGAGTCATATGGATGCTAGACTTCATCTTCTCCGAGTCGATCTCGATTACCCTTTATCTGACAACAAAGGTGAGAATATTTCCAGATGTTACTCTGAATGCACATTTCAACAGGTTCATCTTCAGGTGGTGGGAAAGGAGGAATCCTAACACTTTATCAATATCCTTGAGATGGTATGGATGTTGGAAGGATTTTACCACCAGATCGTCTACATAAAATTCCACCAATGTCTGGTGGTTTGGATTAAATATGTGTTGCATGGACTGCTGAAAGGTGGAACCTGGATTATTTAAGCCGAATGACATGACTTGGTAACAAATTGTACTTTTGGTTCCCAGACGACTGTATATTCTTCATCCTAAGTGTCCATGAAGATCTAGTTGTACCCGGATTACCCATCCATGAAGGAGAGGGCTGGAACCCTGTTGTACCATCGATCAAGTTCTATGACCTAGGATAGAGAAAATCATCCTTCAAACAGTGACAGTTGAGATCCTGAAAGAGGATGTAGACTCTAATTTGTCCTTTCTTCTACCTGACTGTCCCAATATTGGCTAGCGATTTTGGGTACTGGACCTCCATAAAAAAATTGGCCCGAATGAGCTTATCAACTATGGCCTCGACAATGTCATTGTGAGAAGGGTGCATCTTTGGGGAGGATACTTGAACCCGCGATGATTTTTTGGAATACATAGGCGGTGGATAGCTACCAGAGTATCTAGTCCTAGAATCTCGTCGTAAATCCTAGAAAAAAAATCACGGTGCTCATTAAGGATGTATATGTACAACTTTTGTTCCTCGGGGGGCATGGCGACACTCATCAGTGTCGGTTTCAGGTCTGCTTCCCTACCCAGGTTCAACTGTACCAACTCACTGACTATGGCAGAGACTCCCTCTTCAATGGAAGGGGTGAATCATTTATATAATATTTTCCACTTATGGAGGAGGGATCTTACATGGGGGTAGTTTCTTTTGAGTCGGAGGATCCCGATGGGAGTATGGCACCAGCCTGAGCAGTAGTGGTTATTGCATCGGGAGATTCTGGCACTGCTGAAAGCCTAACAATGAAGTCTGTCGACCCGATCCCATCTGGTCTTCATCCCAACGGTCCATGCTTGATGATATCAAAGCAGTAATGGATCATTTGCATGATCCGGTTTATGAAAACCCATCGGAACAAGCTAGTATGACGTATTTTCGCTGCTATGGGGCGGACATCCCGATACCTTATGGGTGTAAGAGGTTCCGTTATGACCTAATCTTGATCCTTATAAGAGTACGAGTTAATATTACAGTGTCTCCTAGACTTGGAAATGCGCTCCCCCTCATTTCAGAAACAAGGAATAATTTCCCAATGTATGGGGATGTAGTCGCCAATCGGTGGAACAAAAATATGTAACTATCATCCAGATACATCCATGGGTTGGTCATTGCTATAACATGCTCAAGTTCATTGGCCCGAATCTGCTTGTCCTTTCTCTTCTTGTAGTCAGAATCCAGACAATGGTCTTCACACGAGGCTAGGGGAGATGCGTCACCATGGAGCACACCCACTGGACCATTAATGGAGTACTTGAGGCACTAGTGGTATGATGAGGGAACTATTTCATACAGGTGGAGCCACGTCCTTCCCATAAATGCATTGTATGCGGTGTCCTAATAGACAAAAATAATATCAGTGTTAGAGACTAGGCCACCGAACTGGGTCTTTATGCAGACTTTTCCAACTGGTGTTTCTTCTGTCATCTCATAACCATGAATTCTTAGGTCAGAGGGAGTTAAATCATCCTCAGACAACCCTGGTTTTCGCAGTGTCCAAGTCAGGATTATGTTAATCCTAGAGACCATGTCAACAAGACAACATCGGACCTCCACGCCATTGAACTGGTTGGTAATCAATAGTGGGTGAATGAACCCCTATATGAGAGAGACTTTATCTTCTCTAGATAACATGATAATTTCCTGACATTCAGTGTTCTCGACTGCCTAATCCTGGGAATCCTCTACTGCTGCCACTTCTATCCCAAATTGTAGGGGGATTATTAAAGCCTTAGTGAGGGACTAATACAAGTATGATGACAAGAGAAGATCCTCAAGGATAAAGCGACTTTCTAGAATGATGGAATGGTGTTTGAGAACATTATACTTATAGTTACCTGTGTTAACTTCTTCTTATAGGTTGTCACTCTATGACAAGAGAAATGGTGGTTCCTGCAGGCTGGATCAGCGGCTGACTGGTGCTTGGAGTATCATGCTGCCCGCTCATGGAAACCCTTGGGGAAACCACTTGAGGGAAGTCAGAGGACCGAGACCCGTCAGTTGCAGGGCGTAGCTAGTCATGGGGCGGTAGAGGTTACTCTTCCTGATCAATCAGCACAAATGACGGTGGAGGTAAATTTGAGGACACCAGATGAAGATTTTGTGCATGCTGAGCTCTCTGAAGGGCCTGCTGTCTGGCCATGGTAGCATGCATGTCTTGGATAGAAGTACTGGCCGAGGCACTCCGATGACCTTGGTATCCATGGCTCTAATGACGATGGCGGCGACATGGGATGTTGGAAAGATTCGCCTGCAATTCCTCATTGTTGGGATTCATATAGTGATTTACCTTCTCTACGATAATAATTGACACGTACCAATGACTATCACTCGAAGATTCATTCACTACAAGACAAATCATAGGAGGAATTTCCATTTCTGAGGGCATGATGTCACTAAGTGTATGAGATGATGACTGCATAGGTGAGGGACTTTGTCTTCCCTTACACCGCCGACGCTTACTCTTTTGGGAGGCGGGCGGCTGAGAAGACGACACATAAGAGCTTTCTACAGCTTCTGAAGGTGCTGACCGATTCAGGAGTTCACTAATAACACAATGTGTCCCCGACCCTATTTACCCAGAGTCAATGCATTATTAAAAAAGATGGCATGATCACAATAGTTCAAGTCTCGAAAGACGAATTAGTTTAGTAGCTCTGGAAATACTAGATACATTCAGTAGTTTTACATTACATTTTAAAATTATAAACTAAAACAACATTTTCAATGGACCACAATCATATCCCCACAATCTATCCATATAGGTCAATCATAAAATACTTCTTCTCAACCTAGGAAAAATAAAACATAGAAAGGGGTGAGCTCAGATGGTCAGGAAGGATAACAATATAGCAGAAACATTCGTAAAAAATATACACATTTAAGGAAATGTATAAGACTAAAACAAAAGTATTTCAAACATGAACATCAAAATTATATTGAAAAGATGAACTCAAATAATTCCATTTACTTTTTCACATAGATATTTTACTATTAGAATAATCACATGCAATATCAATATCTACTTTCAAAATGATGGAATGCATAATGTTAGACTTTCATAACCACATAGTCGAGGCCTTGTGCCAAGACTACAAATATGATTTTCTCAAACCCTTGTCCCAAGACCCTAGTTTGTCTCATGATACCAACCGATGCATCTAGGACCTATAGCGGGCTCCACCATCACTTACTAAGTCCAGTTCATTCCTCATATGAAAAGTTTTAAACATAACATAAATATTCGTATTATAACTTCCACAGAAATTGTCAATACTTGGTCATGAATCCATGAATGGTATAAAGATAACACATCCATAGTCAAAAATATCACAAAACCTTCAATACAATATGGAAGTTTCGTATCATAATAAAACAACTTTAAATATGCTTAAAATACATCAAATGATGTTGACATAGATGAAATCAAAAATATTTGAGAGAAATATATCTTCTTTGAAATGATTTAAAAGTCACATAATTATGAAGAAACACTTTATTTTGAAAATATTCATATATTCTTGTAAGGGAAGATTTAAAGGTGTAATAACAGTGGAGAATAACCGCACCCGCCGTATATGTTAAAAAAACATTCTTACCTTAATTTTTTCGAAAAGGTCATAAACTACCTTGTTTGGAAAACAACAGAAAGATTACATTCAAAACATATAAAGTAAAATAAGGTTATATATGACTTTAACACATTGTTTAGTTATTAGTAAAAATGTTTTCAAATATGTTTTTAAGAAACAGGGATGTGGATGATAAAGTGGTCCCACTAGATAATTATGTATAAAAAACCTCAGATAATGATGAGATTTTAGAATAAACCCTTCCTTTGTATGTTTCCTTTGTCGAGGGTAGGTTAACCTCCTGTATAATGGTGAAATAATAATTATTAAATTATACAAGAATAATATACATTAATATGATATCATATAAGATCTTGTAACATTTATTTATTAATAATATCTTACTATTATCGTCATTTCAGGTGTTAACTGATTCGTTTTCTTTTATATGATTTGTTACGTAAGTAATGTTTGTTATGGATATGATGTATATTATTTATATCTAGAATGATATCAAGTACTTAAAAATTATTTTTAATCATCTAATGAAAATTATTCTTTAACGGCTACGATGGGGAAATGAATCTTATCGCGTTCGTGGAGACGGTATTCTGTACGTACGCACGAGCGACAATATCATTATTTTGATATTAAAATTGTATATAATTGAATGGTATATCATATATACAGAATCATTATAATATTATGTTTACTATTTAAATCATTTAAACTCATTACTATACCAATCCAAATGATTAAATGTTTGAATAACAAACTACACCACGACGTGGAGATAGTAAGCCGTACGTACACACGTGTGGTGACTTTTTCATTCATAGGAGGGATAAAATAATGAAAATGGTTGTACCATTTTTAAAATAACATCACATTATATAGAAGATACTGGAGTTATTATTTTATAATGGAATCAAAAAATAATGAGGAAGTGGAAGAAGAGAATAACTTGATAGAGGTGATGAAATATTTACCTCTTCTTCGGGTTCTTTCTTTTGATATGATCCATAAGGATACTTAAGATGGATTTCATGACTAAATAAAGGCCTCTATGATTAAGGGAGGACATTTGAGAGGATATTTAGGCAGGTTTTAGCCGATCCAAAAAGAATTTAAGGTGTGATTTTGAGAGAAGGGGAAGTTCCCTTTTAGAAGAGGGTTGAGGGGAACCATAGGAAAAACATAAAATATTATATTATCATGAATTCATATTCAGTTTATAATGACTTAAAAGTGACTTATTTCAAGGAAAGGGAGGGGATGGGTCGAAATCCATTTTACCAATATATTTTATATAGGTTTAGGTCACTATATTAGCCTTATCATTTATATTTATCTCATAGTTAAATAGTTTTACATTTTCCATTTGTCTTTGTATTTTTATATTGTATGGTTAGTAAACATACTATTACCGGAAAAACGAACGCCAAGTGTTTCATTATTAATATATATAACCCTATATAAGTCATTTGGCCGATCCTTATATTTTTAGGAATATAATATCAATTAATAATATCATATTTGTTTTAAAAACACTTTTATGTCAATTTTGACCCAATTTGGTACATGATTTTTTGTGAAATTCATAAAAGCTTGATTACTTCGAAAAAGGATAATTAAATCAATACTTACATGACATATTAACCTATAATTTTTTTTGAATTCATCATAAGTATTAATTTACATTTATTTGGGTATTTATAATATCTATTATTTGAATATTTTATTAATAAAGAAAATACCTCATCATCATTGTGTCATAAATAAATTAAATTATTTAATGTATTAAAATTATAAATAAAATAACATTATGTGGGAAATATTTTTATTTCTCTAATAAGTATTTATAGTCGAATTTATCTTATTTATAACCCTAAAATAAAAATGTTTTAATTTTTAAACATTGATTTTATCTCTTTTAACTCTTCTTTAAATAAAATAATAATAAATGTCTTATAATAATCTAAGTGGACATAAATGATAATATTGTATTCCTAAGGTTGTTTTTTGTCAATATACACTTATCCAATAGAATTAGGACATGTGTTAGCATAAAAATAATATCATTTTTTACCTTTAATTACCCTATGTACATTTAATTGTGGTAAATAAAAGTAAAAAAGTATCATTAACCAAAAATTATTTTCAACTCATTGAACAAAATTTTATATATTGATATCAACCATGTCTCTTAGATTTTGGAAATTCAACTCAAAAAAGTGGTAAAATTATTTTTTTTGCAAATTTGTAAAAGCTCCTAGGAGGTGGGTAAAAGATGATAAAAAGATAAATAAAATTTTTATATATTAATATAAATATAAAATGAATCCAATAAGTTAAATTGAAATCATATAGGTATTATGTATCTATTTTGACATAAAATAATTTTAAATAAAATAAATAATTATTTAAATAAATTTTCGGTTTTAACCAATAACTCAGTGTTTTTCACTATTAATCAAAAATTGAAAGTTTTCAGAAAAATAACAAAATTTCACCCAAATCTAATTTAGATATGCCGAATTCAAAAATGAAGTCCATTTTGAAAGATAAAATTCATTACTTTCCCAAAAGTGTGTTTTAATATTCATAGTGGATAGTTTGATTGGTCGAGGTGTGTTAGAGTCTTGAAGTTGCGTAAAATGAAATCTATTTCATTACTCTAAGGGAAACGTATCGTGGAAGTTTGAGATGTAACATTCTCCCCTCCTTCAAATAATTTCAATCTCATAATTTCTAGAATATTATTACATAAATTTTTTTGGGTGTTTCTTCATCATAAATTATTCAGGTTCCCATGTTGTATTTTCCATTTTATGGTTACTACATAGAACTTTTTCCAGATGAGTCGTTTGGTATCTCATCACTTGATCTCTATATAAATAATTTTGAGATTCTCTTCACAATAAGATAGATCAGGTTCCAGTTCTAATTCTTCATAGGTGAGTAAATGCTTTGGATCAAGAATTTGTTTTATCAACAGTGATATGTGGAACATATAATGAACTCTGGAGAGACTTGGCGGCATTTCCAAACGGTAAGCTACATCCCAAATTTGTTCTAGAATTTGGAATGGTCCAATATACCAGGGGCTCAATTTACCTTTCTAACCGAAACGTATAATTACCTTCCATGGAGATACCATCATGAAAAAATGATATCCTACTAGAAATTCCAAATATTCCTTCGGTTATTAGCATAGATCTTCTGCCTACTTTGTGATGATTCAATGTGGGATTGGATAACCTTTACAATTTCCATCGCTTCCTCATAATGTTCTGGGCCAATGATTTTTCTTTCACCAACATCATCCCAATATGTTTGTGTGTGACATCTATTTTCATATAACTCTTCATATGGTGCCATTTGAATACTTGAATGGAAGCTATTGTTATATGAAAATTCTATAAAAGGTAAATATTGAGCCCACATACATTGAATGTCAACTGATCAGGATCTCAACATGTCTTCTAAGGTTTGTATAGTTTGTTCTGATTGTCCATCTGTTTCAGGGTGGTAGGAAGTACTCTAAAAAAGTTCAGTATCCATGGCATTTTTTCTACATTTCTAGAATCATTATATAAAACATGGATAATGATATGAAACAATCAATAGGGTTACACCATGAAGTCTTACAACTTCATTAATTTATAGTCTTGCTAATGGTTCAAGTGGAAAATCTTCTCTTATAGAAAGAAAATGTGTTGACTTGGTAAGACGATAGACAATGATCCATATTGCGTCGTCACTTCTAGGAGTCTTGGGTAGCCCGATCACAAAGTCCTTTGTAATATTATCACATTTCCACTCAGGTATGGGAATAGGTTGCATGACTCCTCCCGACTGTTGCCTTCCAACATTCACATGTTTACAAACCATACATCTGGACACATAATCAGCAATCTCCCTCTTCATGTTGTCCCACCAAAAATGTTTCTTCAAATATCTATATGTCTTGGTGCTCCCAGAGTGTATAGGGAAATTAGAGCTATGAGCATCATCCAACAATTCTATTTTTTGATCATGTATGCTAGGAACCCAATGTCTCTTCCCAAATTTCAAAATTCCATCCTCATATACGAAGTCAATCAATCGTCCATCATTCACAACTTTAATCTTCTTTTGAAATTACTCTCCATCTCTCTGAGAACAATTTATCATTTTCTAGTAAGGATGGATTAGAAACTATTTGAAAATGTATCTATGTTTCACCTTCTGTGGTAATTACCATATCTATCTTCACTAGATCCATGAAAAAAGGATCCCTTTAAACTCTCATCTAGTTCAAAACTCCATGATATTTTCTCCATAAATCATCTTCCACATTATTTTTCTTCCCTGGGAGGTAGTGTATCGTGCACTCATAATTTTTCATTAGTTCAACACATCTTCTTTGCCTTATGTTGAGCACTTTCTGTGAGAAAATATACTTAAAACTCTTCTGATCAGTATATATCTCACATTTTTCACCATAGATATAGTCTATCCAAATCATCAAAGAAATAATTATAGCTGCTAACTCAAGATCATGAGTAGGATAGATTTTCACATTAATTTTTAACTGTTGCGACACATAGGAAATAACCCTATCATTCTGAATAAGGACACAACCATGTCCTTTCTATGAAGCGTGGCTATAAATAACAAACCCATCATTCCCTGATGGTAATGTCAATATAAGAGCATTGACTAATCTTATCTTCAATTATTAAATACATTCTTCATAGTCTTTTTTGTCCAAACAAATTTATCCCCTTTAAGTGTGAGATTAGTTAATGAGTTAGCTAACCAGGAAATATTCTAGATGAAATGTTGATAATAACCTACTAAACCAATAAAACTGCTTACCTAGGTTATACTCGTCAGTGCTGGCCATTATTGGATTGCTCTTGTCTTAAAAGGATCGACAGAGATTCCATCCTTATAAACAATATGTCCAAGAAAAGAAAGCTCTTGAAGACATAATTCACACTTAATAAACATCCCATATAATTCATGTATTCTTAGAGTCTTTAAAATAATGCACAAGTGATTTTCATGATTTTCATTGATTTTAGAGTATACCAAGATATCATTAATAAATACCACTACAAATTCATCAATTTTTTCTTTGGAAACTCTATTCATTAGATCTATGAAAACAGAGGGAGCATTAGTCTGCCCAAAACGCATTACAATAAACTCGTAATTCATGTACGTGGTTCGAAATGATGTTTTCATAATGTATTCCTTCTTCACACCCAACTGATGATATCTAGATCGAAGGTCAATCTTTGAAAAAATATTGAGCTCCCTGAAGTTGGTCGAATAAATCATCAATGCGAGGTACGAGATACTTTTTCTTTATTATTATAGAATTGATCTCCCTATAGTAAATGCAAAATCTCATAGATCCATCATTCTACTTAACAAAAAGAATAGGAGCTCCCCATGGAGAAACACTAAGGAAAATAAATCATATTTACTCAAATACTCTTGTTTATTCTATAGTTCCACTAATTCCACAGTGGCCATTCTATAAGGGGTCATCGATATGGGCCTTGAGCCCGGAAATAAATCAATGGAAAACTCAATTTCTCGTTCTAGAGGATCTCTAGGTAAATCCTCTAGTAACAAATCAGCATATTCATGAAAATAGGCACATCCTATCTTTTAAAATTCGTTTCCACCACAATAATTTAATTTAGTTGGGATACTAGGGGTGGATCTAGATAATAATCAGGTGGTTATGTTTCTGATCTAATGATAAGGTACTCCTTATCATCATCGAAAATCATAACCTCCTTATTCTTAGAATAAATTCTCGCATCATGGTCTAGAAGCCAATCCATACCGAGGATTATATCAAATTAAATCATTGGTATTACGATGGGATCAACCAATAAAGAACATTTATATTCTCTAATGGGAACTGATTCACAAAACATTTTCGCAATGATACTTCCCTTGGAAGTTATTACTGACAACTCCCTTGTTAAATAAAATTGGAAATATATAATTTTCTTACCAAATTGGGAATATATGAAATAATACGATGATAATGAATCAAATAATGCATTGGCTAGACATGAGGTAACCATTATATTAACTTCCACCACATCTTTAGGAGAATCAACCTCTGAAATTGTGATAGCATAAACATGGCCTTGGTCCCTTGGCCTTTTCTGAGTTTAGTTTCCCTTATTCTTAGGAAATTTATTTTCATAATGTCTCATCTCCCTACAATTGTAGCATTGAACATTGGTAGCTTCTTTCTTCCCCTTGCAATCACGATCTTGGTGGCCTTTTTCACCACACTTATAATAGACTCCCATTCCCTTCAATAATGTATCAGGGTGTTTCTTCCCACATTTACTAAAGTTGGATATTCAACTTTTCACTTTTTCCCCTTATTTCCATTTTCAGAGTGATCGGTAGATCTCTTATTCTCCTACATTTCATTAATGTCGTAAGACATAGAGAATTCATTTTTTTCCTTAGTAGCACATGATACAATGTCTTCGTATGATGAAAAGGATTGTGAGACTAATGCTCGACATGAAATTTTATAACCCATGAATGAAATGATCAATATTAATACTTGGGTTATGTATATAATTTGATGCATACATTTCTAACCATGAAATATTAGCCTCATACTTTGTTCCATTGTCATCCTCCCTTTTCCTCAGACTCAGAAATTTCCTTTCTATATCATTTCGATGGTCATAAGGAAAGTATTTTTCTATGAAATTCTCTTTAAACTCCCTATATTACATATTTGATACTTCTTCATCTTCCTTTGTGTTTTGGATTAATGTCCAATATTGATCAGCATCCCCCATGAGGTGATAAACTTCCATAACAACTTTTTCTATTTCTCTACTCCCTAAAGCCTTAAATATTTTCTCTAAGGAACTTATCCACTGCTTAGATACTCTTGGATTTGTACTCCCATTTAATGTTGGTGGTTTGTTCCTCATGAAGAGGTCTAACATTTATCCTCTGCGTTGTGGATTTGGGTGATCCATATGGGTATGGTTATTATTCATAGCCTGAGTGAGTTGTCCTAGTATGGTGATAAGCAGATTAACACCAGTTTCATCACCAGCTCCACTATAATTATCTTCAGTAGGAGGGAAATCCCTACATGGATTATATGCGTTGATGCGTTTTTTCATTTCTTCCACTAGGCGCCATTTCTAAACAATGACATACACCATATTAGTTAATCAATCGCAAAACATAATTCCAAACTTTTAAAACACTCAACATAAATTGAACAGTTTATGGATATAATCCATAATCATAAAAAAAATTCTTTGAAAAGTAAATACTCAAAATCCCTTAATAATGGTTTGTAATGAATATGAGAATTATCATATGCACATCCCCTGGGAGTGTTTTAACCATGTGTGTAGCAAGGCTCATTGTCGTGCATCAGTTCCCATTCAAGTCCAGATTAAAGTGGTGTTTTGGGTTTTACCCCAAGGTACATCTGTGTCAGAGCTACCAATACCTTCTCGTATCTATACATGGATTTATTTCTTGAAAAACTCACAAAATCTCTACATTAACAAAATTCTAGGATGATCATATATACTAATTATCAAATTCTATCTTAGGGTAATGTGCTCTAATTAGTGTTTATCTAAATCTAGTTTCCAAGGATTTTAGTAAACTTCCTCTGATACCAATTGTAACGCCCCGACCCTAGTTACCCAGAGTTGGTGCATTATTACATAACAATGGCATGATCAAAAAACATCAATTCTCCAAAGACTGATTAGTTTAGTAGAATTGGAAACATTAGATACATTCATAAGTTTCACATTACAATATAAAATGAAAAACTACAACAACATTGTCCATAGACCACACACATATCCGCATAGAATATCCCTATAGGTCAATCATAAAATATTTCTTCGCATGCTGGGAAAATTAAAACATTGAAATGGGTGTGCTCAGAAGCTCAGTAAGGATAACAATATAGCAGAAAATTTCGTAACTAAACATAAACATTTATGAAAATGTATAAGATTAAAACAAAATCCTTTCAATCATGAATTTCAGCATAATATGGAAAAGATAAAAAAATAATTACATTTACTTATTCACATGAGTATTCTACTAGTCAAATAATCACATGCAATTTCAGTAGCCACTTTCATAAAGATGGAATGTATAATGCCAAACATTCATAACCACATAGTCAAGGACTTGTTCCAAGAATAAAAATAAGATTTTGTCAAGGACTTATTCCAAGACACTAGTTTGTCTCATGAGACCCACCGATGCATTTAGGAGCTATATCGGGCTCCACCCATCACTTACTAAGTCCAATGCATTCCCCATATGAAAAGGTTTAAACACAACATAAACATTCAGATATAAACATGCATATGAAATGTCAATACTTTATTCATAAACCATGAACGGTATAAAGATAACACATCCATATTCAAACATATCACAAAACATTTAATACAATAGGTATGTTTTGTATCGTAATAAATCAACGTTCGATCAGCTTAAAATCCATCAAAGGATGTTGACATAGATGAAATTATTTTTTTTAAGAGAAATATCAATTTTTTGAAATAATTTAAAACTCAGATAATTACAAAGAAAACCTTTATTTTGAAAATATTCTTATAATATTTTAAGGGGAGATTCAAAGGTGTAATTATGTGGGAGAATAACTGCACCTGCCGTATAAGTTAAAAAATACATTCTTACCTTAATTTTTCTGAAAAGGACATAAAGTACATTGTTTGGAAAACGACGAAAACATTCCTTTCATAACATATAAGGCCATATAAGGGTATAAATGACTATAACCCATTTTATAGTAAATAGTAAAATTGTTTTGAAATGCATTTTTATGATTCATTGATTTGGATGATAAAGAGGTCCCAGTAGATAATTACATATAAACAACCTCATATAATAAAGAGATTATAGAATTATCCTTTACATTGTACTTTTCCTCGGTCGGGGGTAGGTTAAACTCATGTATAATGGTGAAATAATTTTTATTGAATTTTAAAATAATCATATACATTAATATGATATCATATATGATCATTTAAAATTGATTTATTAATAAAATATTAGCATTATCGTTGTTTAGGGTGTTAACTGATTCGTTTTCCAATATATGATTCTTTATGTATGTAATGTTTTTTATTGATAGACTGTATCTTATTCACATCCAGAATGATATCAATTCCATTAACATTATTTTTAATCATCAACTGAAAATTATTCTTGAATGGTTACGATGGGGAAATGAATCTTATCATGTTTGTGGGGACGGTATTCCGTACGTATGCACGAGCAACAATATCATTTTTTGATATTAAAATCGTATATAATTGAATGTTATATAATATATACATAATAATATTAAAGATATATTTATTATTTACATCATGTATAATCATTATTATACCCATCCAAATGATGAAATGTTTGAATAACAAACTACACCATGACGTGGAGATGGTAAGTCGTACGTACACACGTGTGGTGACTTTTTCATTCATAGGAGGAATAAAATAATGATTATGGTTGTACCATTTTTATAATAACATCAAAATATATATAATATAATATAGTTAATATTTTATAATGGGAACAACAAAGAAAGAGGAAGTGGAATAAGAAAATAACTTGAAAGAGGTGATGAAATATTTACTTCTTCTTCAGGTTCTTCCTTTTGATTTGATCAAAATCACTTCTTAGGATGGCTTTCTGACTAAAGGAAGCCCTCTAAGATGAAGGTAGGACAGTTGAGAGGATATTTGGGAAGGGTTTGGCTGAGAAAAAAAGGCTTTTAAGGTTTGAATTTCAGAGAAGGGGATGAGCCCTTTTATAATAGGTGTGAGGGGCACCTTTGGAAAAACATAAAATATTATTTTTTTAATAAATTAATATTCGGGTTATAATGGCTCAAAAGTGACTTATTTCAATTCTATGTTGGAGATTAGTCAAAATACTTTTAACCAATAGATTGTATATAGGTTTATGTCACCATATTAACCATATCATTTATATTTATCTCTTAGTTAAATAGTTTGTCATTTACCATGTCTCTGTGTATTTTTATATTATATGGTTAATAAACATACTATAATAGGCCAATCCAAGGGGTTAATTATTAAAATATATAACCCTATCTATGTCATTTGGCCGAACTTTATATTTTTATGAATATAACATCAAGTAATAATATAATATTTGTTTTAAAAACACTTTTATGTCAATTTTGACACTATTTGGTAATTGATTTTTGTGAATATCATAACAGCATGATTACATAAAAAAAGTTAATTAGTTGAATCATTACATGTCATATTATCCATTAAAATTTGGTGAATTCATTACAAGTATAAATTTACATTTATATGGGTACTTATAATATTAATTATTTGAATATTTCCTTAATAAGTCAATTACTGCATCATCATTGTGTCATAAATAAATTAAATTATTTAATGTATAAAAATAATAAATAAAATACCGTTATGTAGGAAATATTGTTTTATTTCTAATGAATATTTATATTCTAATTTATCTTATTTATAACCCTATAATGAAAATGGTTTATTTTGTAAACATTGATTTTAACTCTATTAACTCTTCTTTAAATAAAATAATAACAAATGTCCTTTTCTAATCTAATTGTACCTAAATGATAATATTGTATTCCTAAGTTTGGTTATGGTGGAGATACACATATCTAATAGAATTATGACATGTGTTAGAGTAAAAATAATATCATTTTTACCTTTAATTACCCTATTTACATTTAACCGTGGTAAATTAAAGTAAAAACTTACTATTCACAAAAAAATTATATTCATCTCATTGAACCAAATTTTACTTATTGATATAAATCGTTTCTATTAGATTTTCAAAATTCAACTCACAGAAGCGGTAAAATTATGTTTTAAGCAAAATTGTAAAACCTCATAGGAGATGGGTTAAAGACGGTAAAAAGTTCAATAAAATTTTTATATATTTAAATTAATATAAAATGACTTATATGAATTACATTGAAATTATATAGGTATTATGTATCTATTTTTAACCTAAAAAAAATTTAAATAAAATTGATAAATATTTAAATAAAATGTCGATTTTAACCAATAACTTAGTGTTTTTCACTATTAAAAAAATTTGAATGTTTTCAGAAAAATACCAAAATTTCACCCTAAAATAATTTAGATATTCCGAATTCAAAAATGAAGTCCACTTTGAATGATAAAATTTATAAATTTCCAAATAGTGGGTATTACTATTCATAACAGCTAGTTTGATTGGTCGCGATGTGTTAGAATCTTGATTTTTCATACAATGCAAGATATTTCATTACTCAAAGGGAAACGTAACGTGGAAGCTTGGGGTGTTTCGTCAAGGGCACGAGCAACCATCTTTCGAAACATCCAATCGTTGTATTTTTGCGACCCGCGTCTAGAAACCCACTACCACTCGCCCTTACTGTCACTGTTGTTGTCTGGCCTTACAATAACACAAGCCACCTATGCCAGGGTTGGATCCAACCTGACTAGGATGTTTTCGACCTGGTCCAGGAGTCATTATTTGAACACATCATACTATTTGAGGGTCTTCCCAAGGATTCGATAAAAAGGGAAGTATTTAGGGTGGTAAGTGAGGTTCACCTCTTCTGGCTTCCTATATTCAGGCAGCCGTACAATCCCCTTCTCCAAGGCACTGTGGAAGTTACCGGGGACCTGAGCCTCATTGAATGAGTACGTCTGGTTTCTTCTGTCCGGAAAAGGGGCTCTAGGAGACTGGACCTAACAAGGGGTTGGAGGATCCTGATGAGGAGGTGGGACCAGATTATCTCACCAAGGTGGTGGCAGTGCTTTGCGCAGTGGAACCTGTCGATTCTGTGGCGGACACTGCTAGGCTAGAGGTAGGTCCTGAGGTGGAGGGCCTCTATGAGGCTGTGGATCAGGCTCCACTGGTAGAAATTATAGTATCCTGGGGGCCTCTATCAAAGCCACTACGGTGGGATCAGCTCTGACAGCCCTTCTCGCAAAAATTGTAGGAGGCAATGGGCTTGGATGACTGGCCTATTTTAGATTTTCCTCTAGGTGTTGGGCCTTATCAGAGATGTCTTCGAAGCCCATGGGGTAGTGTTTGGTGATCAAAGAGGGGACCAGTTCCATCTTTACATTTCCCACACACATCATCAATAATTTCTCTTGAGTTAGTGGCATGTGAAAGGGAATATGTGATCCCATTCAATAGGGTGATAAATTCTGTGACGCATTCATCAGGCCACTGTTTGAACTTGAAGTGGTCCTCAATACTCGTCTTCTAAGAGGTATAACTGAACTGGAAGAGAAATTGTCTACAAAGATCCTCCCAGCCAGCCACTGAACTGTTGGGTAACTAGATGTACCAAACGAGCACATTCCCTTCCAATGTCTGCATGAAACATCAGAGTATGGTAGCTTCCTACTATGTTGGGGTGCCCAAATTGGTCCCACACATGAGATGAAGTGTTCCATGTGATTTGGAGGGTCCCATGTGCCATTAAAGGGGGAAATAGTGGGATTCAGGAAACCCGAGGGTGTTGTAATATCATACACCCATGCCGTATATGGCTTTCCATCAGGCGGGATGGCCACCTTTTGAGTCTCCAATGCTTCGAAGCGGGAAATTATAACCTCCATTGGATCATCTAGGTTGGGTCCTTATATTGACGTGGGTATCTGACCACCAGTGTGTTGCCAGGTTCATTAACACGGTAAGTTGGCCCAGCGGCTCATGAAGCAGCTGGCGGAACGACCATCTAGGCAGCAGGGGGAACCTGAGTTGGGCCCTGAGGATTGTTGCATCCCTCAGAGGGATTTGGAGAGACATATCGAGCCCTATTTCTTTGAGCTATGTCCTCAACCCTGTCTACGTGGTCATGATGATCAAGATTTCCTGGGAGTAGTTCACCAAGAAGAAGTTGCCCATGCCCCTATTTTCCTAGATGAGGATCATCGTAGTCTGGTCGTTGCACTGCATAACGTTTAGAAAAGGAGGTTATCGACCTTCTTTTTCTATTTGGAGAGTTTCTGACGTAACTCGGATTTTTCGGGATCTTCCTCTCCCTTCCGGAATGAGCCAGACTGGTTATAGGGTTCGACAGCTCCGATGAGCTCCTTTCCTTTATTTAGATTTTGACTGAGAGTTATAGATTCAGTAGGTACAAGAAGGCCCATAAATTTTTTTTTTGTTGATGAGTAATCCTTCCCAATATATCCAATAAATGTTATACTCCCTCGGGAGGGAGGTCATCTCCAAGAAGCTCCAGGTCGTCCACCTTTCCTGATGTGTCATCCATGTTTACCACGACCCTTCCCATAGGAATATCCTCTATGACGTCTGGGAAATCAGGTTGACGCTGGATAGAGTTGAACAAGAGAGAATCATACTGCCCCCAACCATAGATCTACACTTTGGGGGGAGCATCCTTGATAATCACACGGAGTACCATGAAACTCTAGAGGCATCTTTGCTGGAGGGTCCTTTGGTGGCCTAGTGAATCAGAACGTTGGGTCACAGGGAGTGCGTCCAAATCGACCAAACAGAATTCTTCACCGATATCCACGAAATGTTCTTGTCTCATTGGATAATACACTCACTGGTGACAGAGTCATAAGTGCATCGCCTAGAGGGTTTGACAGAAAAATCGACCTCCTTCGTGGTAAGGGCTTTCAGCGCCTTAAAATTTGGTGTCGCAACAGGCCAGAAAATTTCTGGCAAGTGGTCCACCACTAAGATATACCATAAGCTCCTTGGCACATATTTCAGGTCTGGGCCTTCGTTTCCCCACTCATCGACCAAAGGTGGATGAGGAACCAGTATCGGTACAAAGGCATACCACTGGACTGATAGGCTGGCCGGTGGAGAATACGACGAGCGAGCTGGAAAACCGCCGCACCTCGGGCTATCTTCCAAAGAGTGTACCGACAAAGACACCACATCATGGTAGGATGGACCAATGTCCGTCGTTACTCATGCCAGGAAGAAGGCTACTATTGAGGAACCACATTGCTGATCGTCCACCGTTGGTCCCCATAAAATCTCTCTGTGATCTCTAGTCGAGGTAGAGAGTGCTTCTGGCGATGATGGTGGTGATTGCTCGACAAAGAGGACCGAGGGGAGGGTTCTGTCGATGAGTCGTACTCTGCATTGAAATCTGAGAAGTGGAATGTTTTGATTTCTGTCCGGCCATTCCTTGAATTATTCTTATGGAGGTGACAACCCTTCTTCCACCCCATATATGGTTCTTAGTAATAGGGTAATGTTCTGGAACGAGGAGGACTTTCAGTGGTACAAGTGCTGAGGCGGAGAGGATTTCCACCTGAGTAAGCTGGGGTGCGAGGAGAACCATGGAAGATGTAATAGGATACACAAAGTGGGCCTCTGTGGGATGTGATGGAGTAGGTAGGACCTTCACTGTGGATAGAAATAGCATGGTTAAGACCACCATTCTTAGTTTCCTTGGTGACATTCACTCGAGGATGGTCCTTGTACTGGTTGGACCAAACCTGGGTAGGACCTTAGTGATGGGTGCTGGAGAACTAAAGTTCGCCTCCACCCCTCATGTCTCTAGATAGTGGAGGACTGTTTACAACTTTTATGAGAACATGAGAAGGGCCCACTCACCGTAGAGTGATCGGATGTGAAACATGTCTATCCCGACAGTTTGTGGTAGGATGAATGACTCCATACCCTATGTACTGAGCACGAGAGAGGATCCCGTATAGGGTGTCACTACCATGGGGAGGACCCTCGTTCGGGTTAAAGGTATAATGATACATTCCTCCATGTCAATACTAGAAGCAGGGAGTATTCACAATCTCCATGGTGATGGTACGGGGAGGACCTCCGTACAAGGTGTTGCTGCCGCTGGTTGGTCCATTGCAGGTGCTCTCTGCTCCGGCGGCCGGGAGAGTTGACCCAGCCAACCCATGGGGTAGTTGGGGCCTCAATCCAGGATGAGAATATGAGTTCACCTACTCAGTGTATGCAGGGGGCTAGTGAGATGCATCAGTGGTGGCTCGGGCCACAGTAGTTGCAGATGTCGACGCCCCTGTGCGGGCGTCCTCTTTGGCATGTGCCTGGCGCAGGCGTCGGGTCAGCCAGACCGATGCAGGTGGTGCATGTATGTGTCTTAATTTCTCTTCATCTCAGGGAACTGGGTGGCAGTGCTGGTGGGGCCTGGTGGGGTCCCTCTATGGGGGCCCCGGAAATGGGATACAATTTGGGCTGACCCGGACATCCCCTACCTTGTCGGTGTAGGGGAGAGAGTTACCGAGGAATTCTAGGTAGAGGCTCCCGAAATGGTTGTATGTTGGGGTGGGGAGCAGTGGATCCCTTCACAGCCCTTGGGGGCGGTAGTGGTGACAAGGCATAAACACCTCTAGATCCTAGGAATCCATATTTTGAGTTGGGTTGATTCCTGCCACCTCCTACCAGTGTACGGGGTCGTTGATCACCCTCCACTAGATGGATTCAGAGGTGGAGAGGGTTCATGGGATCCCATCATCTATGGTGTCAGATGATGTCATATAAATGGTGGGGCGACATGGGGTTACCGCATTGGGGTTTCCCCTGCCCCTGCATCGGTGGGTGGGTGGTGATCGAGTCCCTGGTGCAGCAGCTTTGTTCCTGAAAGCAGGAAGATTAAGCCGTTAATGCTTGAAACAAGGAGGTCGATGCCCAATGCCCCAGTTCTACTCCTTCTTCCATGGATTATAAGATGGATTCATGCTAATAATGTCATATACCGGGATGCCCAACATCCTGACTACCCCAACTTTGGGTGAGTTCCACACCAGGCCCACAATTTTCTTGGTGGGACCTGACACTCGATAACTAGATCCAGTGACACGTCAGTCTACTGATGTATCGAATGCTATTATTCAACATATTGAGGAGAGGATCATTATGTTCTGTTCACAATTTTTGTTTTTGATGCTTCATCAGGGCCGTGCACGTCCATATGAGTCGAGGACGGAGATATTGTTGGTTTCCCCGCATTCCCGCTTTCCAAAGGATGGCGGCATCCGTTGCTTGTTCAGGGACTTTTTGTCCTTGATCGAAACGGGATGATGATATGTTGGTAACTCCTTTAATGGATTCATCCTTGGATATTTTCACCTAGTCCCTGTCTTCCGTATAGACTCAATATGTTGTTCGTGAAACACTACCTCGTGCCATGCTTCGATGGACGTTGGTTAATTACACAGATTCTGTCGGGACATTCCAAAGGGTACAGTCCGGTCTGCAACCTTCGGTTCGGGGAGTAGTCATGTTGAGACATCACTGGAATGTCTGGATGCTGGAACACTGGCATATTTGGGTTTCATCCCCTTATGATAGGGCTTCTCGAGGGAGAGGATGTCGGTGTCATCCAACGTCCAATGTGGGGAATTATATTCCAAAGGAATGTCTCTGAGATTTTCATCATATTCCCATGTGTAACACGGGGTATGCAGCAATTTTATCATCTAGTGGAGACAGATCAGACCGATTGGATGACTGGCTAGATTGGATTATATAGGTGTATCCCCTTGAGGGAACACTAATGATGGGACTAACGCTTGGTTAGCTACCTGGTTACTACCAGGAGCAGCATGAAAATGGGGTGGCATGATTCTATCGAGATGTGGCGGCCCAGGTAACAATCATGATGTGGATGGATTATATTGGGAATGAGTATCAAAGAGACTTCCTATGTATCCCTATGGAAGGGAATCAAAATCCGCGTAGTTCAGAGGGATATGGGACACCTAGGGTGGCGACCCGTACGGATGGGAACCGGTGAAATTGAAATCTATAAGGTGGGGAATGAGATCAGGGAGTGCATGCAGTGGGTGTGTATGCAGAGGAAAATGATCCAATGCTATGCCAGGGCTTATGCATGGTTAGCATCCCGTAATGTTCTGGTGCTCAAGGGGTGGACCAAATATGTGGGTCCCAAAGGGGCGACACCAATGCTTAAAATTGTTTGGGGGTGGACCTCAGAGAGGCTTCCTACGTAACCTGACTAGGAGAAACGATCGAGCCTACGTAGTTCATATGAAGACACATTACAGTTGAATAGGCTTCAACGGCTTACCGTCACATAGGGTCATGAAGGCTTACCGTCGAATGAAGGGGTCACAACGGATTACCGTTGGATGGGGTCACTAAGGCTTACTGCTGGATGGGGTACAACGGCTTACCGTTGGATGGGGTTGAACCTCAGGGAGGATTCCAACGTACCCTGTCTAGGAGACATGGATCAAACCAATATAGTTATAGTGAGTACAGTTTAACATTATGAAGTACAAAAAGGGGGCTTGGTACACCGAAGTGAAGGGGGTTGGAACCAATGGATTTTGGGCTTGAACCTTGGGGAGGCTTCCTACGTACCTTACCTATAAAAGGATCAATGTCCACATAGTTTGGGATGGTGTGGTAGAACCGACATGAAGGTGGTCGGAACGACTGGGTGTTGGGATTGAACCTCATTGAGGCTTCCTACATACCTTACCATGGTATGGATCAAAGTCCACGTAGTTCCGAAAGGTGTGGGTGAACCGACGTGAACATGGTCGGAATGACTGGCTGTTGGGATTGAACCTCGGGTAGGATTCCTACATACCTTACATTGGTAAGGATCAATGTCCACGTAGTTTAGAATGTGTGTGGGGCTTACAGTCTAGGATTCCAAGGGTTGGTGTCATGGTAGACAATTACTCTAATCCCATGTGAGTCATGATCAGTGTGAGAAACAAGAGGCAGCAAATACCTGACGATCACATCCCGAATGGTCCATCCATTGAAAGTGGGAAGGGGCTTACATGTTGTTATCAGCCCTGGGAGAGGATGATTTGGTGTCATCCATGATTGAGTCCCAAGGAGATGGAGACTAGGGCTTAGAACAATGTGGAGGACCAGGTGGCAAAAATTCCCAGTGGGAGTGGGATTCAGCACTGAAGAGAGGAGGAACACTGTTCCCCATCACGACATTTGTGACTTTGGGTGTTTGTAAAGAAAGGGGGAGAAATAGTGCTACCTCCTACAAGAAAGGCTAGGGGATTATGCCAAGACGGCTTCCCTTTTACCGTGGAAAAATTCCACTGTGATAAAGAGGATGTCATCCCCTATGAGGGATGATCCCACTCCCATGGAGACCAGTGGTCGTAAAGAATGTCCATGATGGGGGACCCCACATAAGACTCTTGTGGGAAAGTCATAGTTTAACGAAATTTTTTGAGGACGAAGGATCTTGGAAGTTTAACGTCTTAAAGCTCGAACGAGGTGAGTTCACTCTACACCCCCTAGAACATAGATAACTAGTACCTACTGCACCTTGGTGAAGGGAAGGGACTGAAAATTCCCTGGTTGAGGGGTGTTATAGAGAGATCCATTGAGGGTTCCTCATTAGTGTGGCTATGCAAAGAATCAATTGCCATTACAGTGCCTATGCATAGAAGCATGAGGCGAAGAAACACAACAGGAAGGAATGTCAAAGGGACCTTTAAATCACTTTGGGGAAAACTAGAGGGTCGAATGGGTAAAGAAATAGAAAAGCATAGGGATTTATAGGCATGGGCCTCATGAAGCTCTGGTGCTCCATGTAGTGGAGGGTACTTGCGAAGGGTTATACTTCACGATGTGTTGTGTCCCAGCCTGAGCATAGGGCATTTGTGAAAAAAGGATGTGATTCACAAAGTGGAAAGGCATTAGCAGAGCACTTCTTCATGAAGAAAAGGTGCCTCGCAAAGAAAGGTGTTGTGAAGCAATGTGATTCGCAAAGTACAGTGACCCTACCTTATCTTGTGGATCACGTGTACATGAGGGGTCTTACGCGAATCATAAACGCTCCACGACGACCCGGTTCACCTTGGAGATCCCCTTCCTTCACGAAGGCCCATGGGATTCATGAAAGGAATCCCTCCCAAAATAAGGGTATAAAACAAGGAAATGGGGAGCCACTTTACAGAGTAAAATTACATAGGGTAGCTCATGGTTCGCAAATCAGAGGGTGCGTCACGATTTAGGAGCTAGAAATTTTAATTGTCGGATTTTCCATCCTTTGGGATCAGTGGGAGACTGATATTTATAGGAATGAGGAGCCATGTTGCAGAGCTTTTTCAGCACGAAACATGCTCCATGGTGGGCTAACGAACGTCGAAGGAGATTGCCGAGTGGCCCTCCTACTTGCTCCGCTGCAGGCTTGTGAACGTCAAATGCGTTCATGGATCGTCCAACCTCCTTGCTCCGCAGCGGGCCCACGAACATCAAATGTGTTCACATAGCATCCCACATCCTTGCTATGCGGCAGGCACATGGCTACTGGGGCTCTACGAATGGTCTTCACGAGGAATACTTTAGAGGCTTTCCAATTCTTCTTCTTCTTCCCACATTGTGGCCCCATAATTCCCAAAATAAAATTTATCCATATTTTATACTTCAAAATTAATTTCCATATATACTGTGATATATAATAAGCTATTATAATTCATAAAAATTGTACAACTATATACCCAAAATTATAAAATAATAACATTGTATATTAAAATATTTGTGACATGAAATATCGATCATAAACAACCCACTAGGAATATTTCCAAAACTTTTAATCACTTCAATATATTGTGGATCACACATCCTCGAGTCTAATTGATCCCCAATATTGAATTCTGTTATTAAATTGCCAAAAATTTTAATATATGAATAGTACTAACTAAATTATGAATTTAAATTTTATATTATAATTATAAATAATATAATAATCAATTATAAAAATAAATGTTTTCTAAAAAGAATTAATTTTTTAAAAAATAATGTTTAGTTGATATTTCTAAAAATAATTTAAAATTAATTCTCAGCACTACTATTATACTTACTTTAAAATACAAAATTAATTTATTAAATCATAATATATATAATATTAAATGATTCATTTTTTAATTTTTTTGAAATGTTTAATTTTATGATGGCTAGTGAATATAATGATTCTTAAGAGAAAGATCACTTTTATTTTAGGTTATTTATAAAAAATAATTATATATCATATTGGATTTAAAGTAATATTATGTAAATTATATATCAATATTTATAATATATTTTATTGTAAAAATTTGAGTTTCTATTTTTTAAAAAAATATACAATTTTGATCATTTTATTTTAGAAAAATGCAATCTCATATCATATATAAGTTTTATTTTAAATTAAATTTTTTCACGTATATTAATTTAAATTGAAAAATGGATTATTTATTTTAAATAAGAATAATTTATATTATATAATTTTGTCAACATAATTTTTACCCAAAATTAATAGAAAAAAACATAACAATTACGTATCGTAGTTAATGTAAAAATTTGTTTTCTAAGGGTTAAAATAATATGATTAGTGTTTAAAAGTCACAAAAAAGCCTAAAATATATTTTATATAAATAAATTCACCATATAGTTTATAAGTCATAAAAATTAAACATATTGGAACTTTTTTTCATATTAAATACATTGATACATTTTTTCCATTAAAAAATTTAAACTATCTCTATCACCAAACATATAAATGGCCACCTGTCGCCTCTATTAATCAGAGACCGAAAACCCATTTTATAGGCCATTAAATGAAATATTATTCTCCCAAAATCCACACCATAAAAATAGATGACTTATTTTTCTACAGAATTACATCATAGTAAGGAATTCTGGTCAAACAAAATGAGGTTACCTAATGAAGAGGTAACGTTCTCTAACGAGCATTTTATTTCTTTCATCATCCTCCACAGACATAATTAAATTTAAACATATATTTTATTATAACATAAATAATTTAAATATATTAATATGTTATTATTTTAATGTCATGATCTAAAAACATCTACATTTCAATGAAAGTGCTTACAAAATCGACATTCACTTGTACAACCGACTACCATCTAGCGAATTGATGTCATTCATTTTTTTGCTACCCCTCTCAATTTTGGGAACGATAATGGATATTTTAACAACCCAAGTATTTAAATATTTTTTAACCCATTTAATTTCATTTATGTATTGTGGTATATGCAATACCAGGTTATTCTTGCACTACATGCAACACCAGTTTAGCTTCTATTACAGGAAACACTAATTTTCATTGAAAAAAAGATTTAATATTATAATTATTTAAACAACACAATTATATCTTATATATTAAAAATGAAGGTTTACAGAGTATTAGAAAATTTAAGAAAATATTTTTCACACATGTTCATTTATAATTAATATTTCTTGACCAATTAGTTACAAATGATAATAAACCCCAATAGAATATAAAATTAATATTTTCTTGAAAAAAAACTACTTATGTGAAATTTAACACATAAAAGAAGGATGTAGAGGAAGGAAAAATTGTTCAACTCATTATTTTAAATATTCAATATTATTTTTATCATTTATCTATTTTTATTTCTTGATTTGAAATAATAATATATCCAATTCAATAAATAAAATTAGTATTTCTCTAAAGAGGAATTTTTTCACCTTTTGATGTCGTACATTTTTTAAATATAGTCTATCCATCATTGATGAATTTTGTTTGAAAAAATATACTTATTCATCAAAATATGATTATAAAATTTTACATTTTATTATTTTTTGATAATTTTTTAAAATGATTCTTGTTTTGAGGAATAACAAGAACAATGATTTTTATTTAAAAATATTTTCTTAAAAAAAAATCAATGAATAAATATTTTATGTATTACATTTAAATTTTAATTAGATCATTTTAACTATATAAAATTAAAATATGTTTTCTGAAAGATATTTTATTATTGATTTTTTTGTAAAAACATTATATTTTTTAGAAGGGCATTTTTTGGAAAACTATTTTCCATTGAATTTTGTTGGATTTATATTAAATTTAATTATCCACCTTTTATGTAATGGATTTTTAAAAATTGATTACAAAATTTGATTCATAATGTCCAAATTAATAAATAGTAAACTTTTATTTTTTTCCCAATATGAATCGATACCAAGGTAAATATCATTAAATTGATAAAGGGTAATTTCTGAAATTTGGGTTAAAATTAAAATTATATAGTATATAAAATAACTATAAATAACAAATAAATATTATTGGATGATGAACCTAATAAAATTAAATTGTATGGATCCATAATATGTTGTTTAGTGGACACTTTTTCCTAAAAATGACCTATAAAATATTAAAATATATAACGTCCCTACCCAGATTACAATTGAACCAGTAGCTGAACGGGCTGCCACAGGGCCTCAATCACATATCCCCACATTAAAAAGGTTGTCAACTAATAGAGTGGGTCTCATGGGATTATAAAGGTGATATTATACCCTCATATTAGATTTTTCACTACAATATAATAGTATATAAATAAATCTAAACATTGGATGTATTAGACATTTAATAGAGTAGTGCAAGAAAATTAAGTTCAATTTAATAAAAATGGCCAACACCAGTTTATATAATAGATAAATTCATAACACGGTGATGATACATAATTGAATGTAGTAAACAATTCAACATGATTCATAATACAGTACAAAAATTAGAAAAGTATAGTAATGCCCCATGAGAGATCTCCTTAAGCATCCTAAGGTCAAATTCGGTCCTTTGTTCCAAACTCAAGGTACAAGAATGACAACTATCGACCATAGTTATGAAAATACAAGAATAATTGGGAAGCAAGGGTACCAGAGCATGTTGTGATATAAAATCTCAGTAGGGCTGCACCCACATCTACCTAGCTCAATCTAAGCCATGAATAATAATAAAACAGGGTGCTTGTATAGATAATTAATAACAAAATTGAATAAATAAGCAATAATACATCCAGGTTCTTAGGTGACACTTGATGATGATACTAGCATCATATCATTTCTAGAATAAGATTCATATTATTTCAATTATTTTTATATATATAGTAAAAGTTTATTCAATTTTATAATGAATAAAACACATTTAATATTGTAAATTATTTTACATCTATTGAATTATCATTTTATTAACCGTATATACCCTTGGGTTCCCATGGACACCCATATCTCAATACCTACCACAGTTCGTGTCTGATTCATATCTATTTCACATATTCAATTCATAATCAGATGATCACATTGACATTAATTATCATTTTAATTCAAATCATATATGACCAATTGGACCAACAGTTCAATGTACATTAATGGGAATAAAACTCCATATCTAGAACCCAATGAGTATTCGAAGCATCTATATTTGTCTCAGAATCTATTTATCAATCATATATATATATATATAATGGGTATAGAATGTCATGTATATAACCTCATGAGTATTTTAAGCATCACTCCATGCATCCCAACTTGTTTATGAATCGTACAAACATAGATATATATATATATATATATCATGGTCATAGAACCTCATGAAAAGAATCTCGTGAGTATGTAGAGCGTAAAACCCTATATCACAACAAATTTATCAATAACATATATATATATATATATATATAT
This sequence comes from Viscum album, assembly GCA_963277665.1. Taxonomy (NCBI): domain Eukaryota; kingdom Viridiplantae; phylum Streptophyta; class Magnoliopsida; order Santalales; family Viscaceae; genus Viscum; species Viscum album. The sequence goes on along the minus strand of OY728121.1, from coordinate 1,001,691,387 downwards.
ATATATCAGTGGTGAAAAAATTTCATTTCTAGAACCCCGTTAGTGTTTAGATCATCGATCCCTATATGAAAACCCGCTTATGAATCATAGATAGATATATATATCATAGGTGTAGAACATCATGTGTGGAACCCCATGAATATTTGGAGGATCATTCCCTCTCATAGTGTCCCTTTATAAATCACACACACAATCATATATATATATATATATATATTTCAAAAATATTACCATTTAAACATAATAAAATATTTTATGGATTTCCAATTCAAATTACATCGACAGGGTCACATATTCGATTCAATGAATGAGGAAAGTCCTCTAATGAATATAACATGCCATTTTCAATTTCCTTTAGACATTACAAATAACATAAGTTGATATATGATAAAAACGAATGGATATAGACTAAACCATCCAAGATGTGTCAAGTTCACTAAATTCATATCAACTTTTAGAAGTTATTCATACAACATAAACCCAATGTATAATTATACCGTCCAAATACATTCCCATTCATGTTTACCCATTTAATCATTACCATTTAACAAACAAAAAATGTGAATACACCCTATCATATATATAATTCATTTCAAAATGATTATACCCTATCATGTTATCATTTAATATACAAATACGTCCCCTCGTTTTTCCACAAATCTTATTAATTTTAAATCAAGGAATATAATCTGTATTCCCACTCATTACCCATCACATGAATCAAAATGCAATCAACTATTGTAATGAAATTACCAATTCATTATTCCCCATTTTAAAAATGTGCTACCGAATACTATACCCACTCGATGTTAGAGTTCGTATTCATTCTATCACATGGGCATACCTGACAATTTGTGTCCACTCACTCTTATAAATTTCACTTCATTTTACCCACCCATTAATCCAATTATCGTTCATTATAACCACTTAATTCAATTGAATCAACATGCATCATAGGTGGTACATCTCCAAGGTAATCAAACAATATTTCTATAATTAATCAATCTTCCACAGGCTACGCAGGCATTGGAAAAGCAATCATCATCAATAAAATAAATCAAAAAACAGTCTTCTCAATATGTTTTTTGATTGAAGTTAGTACACCTCTGATGGAGGGGTTTTATTAAAAAAAATTATGTCCATTCTATCAAATCATTTAGCACAAATAGGTATTTTATTCAAGAGTTTCAATCCAATTTATATAAGGATTTAAATAAAAACATATTATATATTAACATTAAAAGATATGTTGAGGAAAATATCTAAATGAATGTCCATGCCACAGCTTTCTATCTCAAATATCCACCTTCTGGAATGAACACACTTACACACACAAACACAAACTGATATATATATATATCCTCGAACTAATACTTGTGTTCCCCACACCCTGAGGGAACACACACATGGATGATATATATATATTTATATTCATGCCTAGTAATATGCATGTGCACATTCAAAACTGATCATAACTCCCTGCAACAATTCCATCATGTCTCATAAGCACCACCAAACCCTAAATAGTGGAAGAAAAGAAAAAATAACGTAAAAATCATTACCTCAAATCTTCATCAACAACCCTAATTGACCTGAACCACCATTCCTTCGGTGGAGGTTTCTAGAACAATGTACAACGGGTCCCGAGACACCGTCCTCACATCAATAAATTCAATTCATACTAGAAAAAGTATTCTCCCTAACACTATGGATTTTTTCCAAGCACCATCGACTGACGAATGACCCAAAAATCTGCTAGAAATATTGAATTGATGGGACTGGGACCATACCTTGATGCTATGAAGAGAAATCTCCAAAAAATAATGCTAGAATCGAGATAGAAAAAGGGATCCATGGAAATGGGGTCACACCCTATATTGTTTTGGTTAGGGGGTGTGTTGTACCTCCTGAATATCACAACCAAGAGGGCCACACGTCCATTGACAGGGTGATTGGTTGTGCTCGATGATGACTATAGGGAGGAGGGCCGCACAACATTAGAACGATGGGGGGATTCCATTCAAATGACATAGGTAAGGGGGATGATAAGGCCTCTGTTTAGATTTTCTAAAAAACCAAACTAAATAATAATAATAATAATACTTATGAAAATATTAATAATAACAATTATTATTATTATAATTATGAAATACATTTATTTCAACTGTAATTTAATTAAATTTTATTTCATAAATAGAAACACATAACGTTGGGTCAACTCTAAAGAAATTATGTTCTGATGCTCAATTTAAATTTAGTCCCATCCAGAAAATTCCAAAAATTCGGAATCTCTTGGAATAACCACCTGGTCCAAAGAATGTGATTCTACAATCATCCCACCTTAAAACATATCATCTCCAATAACACTTTATAAACTATGAAAACATCAACCAATATCCAAATTTCATGATGTTTTATTTGAATGATTGAATTCCCTTTCCAAATTCCTAACTCACCCTTAACCATTTCAAAATCACCAGGCACTAAAGCCTTCAAAACACTAGAAAAATAAATATTTTCAACCCAAAACATCTTTTAAACATTTTACTGAGCCCACACAAATATAAACAGAATCCTTTCATAATTTATTTAACCATATGCATATGGGTTTATTTCCCCCAAGGGTATAAGATTTTAATGGAAAAATCCTACCATGGTTCATCCATGGTTGGAATTTCAAAATAGAGAATGTTATAAGCATCTAAGTGACACATATCACCTTACTTCTATAACTGGAAAACCTGATTACATCTGAGGCCATAACATGGGCCTCATCTAATGAAGGGTTAAATTTCATTCTATCAACAATATCTGGGGACATCTTCTTTCCTTAAAAGAAATTTTCATCCTAAAAAAACAAAACTCTCCTAGAAACTAGAAACATCCTCTTAATAAAATTACACCACTAGTTGTACACAACATTGAAAGAGGTAAATAAGTGAAACCACGTTAGGAGAACTATTCTTGGTGATTGCTGGATAAAATTGGTAATGCATCCCAAATAGTACTACAATGCCTTCCTCCCTAAGGATTTCATCACGTATCAAATTATTGTACGCCGATGTCCTTAACTGAAATATGGTGTAATTCCAAGAAAAATATACCAGAAATCCATTTTAAAAGTATCATGTACCAGTAAAAATAATGACATAAGACAAAGAACCAATAATCAAATGTACATCCCAAATAACAAATATGTATCCAACCAAATGACATTATAAACATTAGCACTGCGTAGGAACAACACTATTTTAGTGCCACTTTTATGAGATCATGATATGGTACATGATCATGTAATTCATAAGAGAACATTAAGAGTAAATATTGGACACTAAGAATCTTTTTCAATCCAATAATCTTTGACTCTGTATAGAAGTCGAGGTTCACCTTCTAGCACAACATAAACAAAAACATGATGCCTATACCACCAATGGAATCTTTTTTATTTCAATTCATAGTAATGGATCTCACAGAACACTAATGGGGTTTCATTAGGGTTGATCATATATCCAACCTCATCGAAGATATTCTTCCATGTAAGCACTAAAACATACACTAGAACCAATGCCATGTTACCCACCTTAAGAGATCCCATGTCTTCAAAAGAAAATAACAGTCGCTCAAAATAGTTATAGATGTGAAAAAAATTTAACAAACATGTGATATTTCATAAACAATAATAACCACAACAACAAATAAAACTGCATGTTCACTAAGTCCAAGGATACATCATCTCATCCTACCATATCTCAGATGATGAGGTACCGAGTCATCCATCATAAATGAAATGACAGGTTCACATGACCTCTTAAATTGATGACCATGACAATGGAATGCCTAATTTTCTGAACTAATCATTCCTCAGTGATCTTTCACATCAAAATAGGCAAAGTAAAACAGCCACCCCTCTGAAATAGGATGTCTTTTTTAAACAAGTATTGATAGTAGGGAGAACAACACCAAAATGGAGACAACATCAAAATATCACAAAGGAAGCTTGTTGTATTAGGATATAAATGTGATAACTACCTTGGGCTGTACACTTATGAATCATACATGTCAACCTTCTTACTAGGCAATGCAATACAAATTCACTAGGATAAAGAGACACCGTTTTCATTTAATCCATTTCTAAATTAAACAACCTATAGATAAATGATCACATCTCTATTCCAAAGTACACTACATGAATCATTTAAAAATGCACTTCTATGAGGGTTTAATCAAAGGAAAAATTCAAATCCCAATTATAACCCCTTTACATTTAAAAAAATTCTACAATAAATATTTCACATGTTCTATAGTACCATTATATGGGAAGATATCTTCTAATCCATAATGCACCCATACACATTGCAGGTGGAATTTGGATCACAATTAATAAAAACCATAAAGAATTCTAGTAGAAGAATCCAATTACATATCAAAAATGAATGCTTGAAACTACATGTTTCTAAGTGAGAGAAACAATTTTGAATCATATAATCATGAAATTTTAATCACATGTACATGTTACTAAGCATAGATACACGATTCAAAGAAATAATGATGGTAAAAAAATCATCATAGAAATTGGATAGAATTCTAAAATATCACAGAAATGTGGTATCTAAACAATAATTCTCATAAACAGAAAAACATGGAATATCATTCTTGGAACATGATCAAATCAGTAGGGAACCTGTAAATGCAGCTACCTTGAATGGAATATGCATGACATTTGAATACCTATGTTCTGATTATGATGATTTCTATGTTTCATCCTTGTATTCACATGGAAATCGTAAAATATCATAAACACCCAAAATCCATAAATATCAGAAAATAAACCAATCACTTGAGGAGAAATAATATCAATTGTAATATCAAAAAGCATGACATCCATTCCCAGCACTGGACACTTAGAAATTTACAGTATGTTTGGTGATTGGTCCCAATAAAGAAAATTAGCCAAGAACCAAAACATTCCTTGTCTCCTTCCAACCAACCCCAAATGTTTTTAAAAAGGATACATTTTCCTCTCATACCACTTTTTAACATCACGAACAAGATTACCATCAAACTAGTAGTCGGACCGGTCACTGCATGGCTTCAAAAGCATATCCCCATACACATGAGGATACCATATAGTAGAGGGGGTATCATGAGGTGATAGTGGGGTGATTATAACCTCATATAACATTTTTCATATTAGTATAATAGTATATAAATAGTTTCCCATTGTATAAGAAATAAGAAGATAATAGAAAAATTCAAGAATAATATATTCAATTTAATAAAAATGGATAACCCTAGTTTATTAAAAAGATGAATACATTACATGGTGATGACACGTAATTTAATTTAGTAAACAATTCAACATGGATCACAATACAATACAAAAATAGGAAATGGATAACAATGCCTCATGAGAGATCACCTCAAGCATCGTGAGCTCTAGCTTGATCCTTTCCTCCTAACTCCATCTACAAGAAACACATCAATCAACCATGGTCTAACCAATATATGTTCTACTTTGGTACCAAGGCTACCCAAAAACATTGTGAGTGAAAATCTATGTAGTGCAACACTCATTGGTGTTTATCCTAAACATAGTAGTAAATAATGATTAAGGAATGTGTAGGTATATAGTTGTAATAATGGAATGGAATAAATAAACAACAACCTATCCATGTTCCTAAAGGAAACCTGATGGGGATAATAACATCATCTCATTTATAGTGTAAGATTATGATTATGTCAATCATATCTATAAATAGTAAAAGTGTATGAAGATATATAATGATTAAAACAGAGGTAATAAATTAAATTGTTTTACATTTATCAAATTATCATTCATTTAACTATATATACCCCTGGAACCCAGTGACACATGTATCACAGTGCATTCCATAGCTCATGATGGAGTATGAACTATTTTTTATATTCAATTCACAATCATAATATCACATCATATTTCATTATCCTTTTAATTAAATTCATATCTGACAAACTGTACACATATTCCATTGTCAATTAATGGGCGTGGAACATCACGTCTAGCACCCCATGAGTATTTGGAGAATAATTTGTTGTCTCACAGCACTTTTATCAATCATATGTATATATATACATATCTTTAGTGTAGAATGTCTTGTCTAGAATCATGTGAATAGTTAGAGTATCAGTCGATGTCTCACAACCCATTTATAAATCATACATATATATGTATATATATATATATATATCATGGGTGAAGAATATGATGTCTGGCACCCTGTGAGAATTTAGAGATTTAGTCCCAGTCTCACAACCCCTTTATCAATCATACATATCTATATATGTATATATATCATCGGTGTAGAATGTAATATCTATCACACCATGAGTGTTTGGAGCATTAGTCAATTTCTCACAACCAATTTATAATTCATATACATATATATATATATATATATCATGGGTGTATAACGTCATGTCTAGCGCCCTATGAGTATTTCGAACATAATTCCATGTCTCACAATTTGTTCATCAATAATATATATATATATATATATATATATATAATGTCACAATTTTAACATAAAAAATATATTATGGATTCCCAATAAACATTACATCATCATGGTCACATATTCGGTTTAGAGCCTGCGAAAAGGCCTCTCAAGCATATCACATTCCATTTACAATATCAATTAAACAATTAATTTTACATAAGTTGATTTATGATAATAAATCAGTTGTATGGACTATACTATCCTAGATGTGTCATTTTCATTTAATTCATTTCAACTCTCACAAGTCGTTCTTATTAAATTAACCCATCGAATAGTTATACAGTCCTAATATGTTCCCTTTCTTGTTTACCAATTTCTTCTAAATAATTCATAAAAACTATCCTTTTGAATATACCCACTCATATAAACAAGTCCATTCCATATGAGTATACCCACTATTGATGAAATTTTAAATTTAAAAACATCCCCCAGGCTTACCCACTAGTTTTCCAATATTTCAATCAAGGCATATAATTTGTATACCTACTCATTACCCATCTCTTGCATCAAAATGCAATAAAATCATTTAATGAATTAACCCATTTGTTAATCCTTATTCACAACCCATTCTAACAAAGAGTTACTAACAGATTTGTATGGTTCACATTAATTCATATCACATGAATATACTATCCCATTTATCGGAACTCACTATATTTCATTTCACATGGGGTTACCCACCCATGAATTCAATTATAGTTCATTAGAACCATTTCATTCAAGTCCTTCAAAATGAAAATAAGGTGGTAAATATCCTTGATATTAAAACCAACATCCATTAATTAATCAGGAATCCTCTAACATGGAATGCATAGGAAAACACACATATCCAAGAAAAGAAATCGTAGACAGTCTACTCACTATATTTTATGATTGAAGGAAGTGCAACTCCAATGGATGGTTCTTATTACAAAAACATGATTTTGTTCCCTAATAATGGATTTATCAAAAATAGGCAGTTCATTCCTAAATTACAATCCAATTTATAAATTAATGAAAATATGAAGCTGCTGTATTTTTTAATTAATTTAATTATTGAGGACCCTAGCACAATGAAATGTTAATCAAATTTTTTGTAACTCAAAAAACGGAACACTCTCACACATTAAATTCCATATATATATATGTATATACTAATTCATGTCTTCAATCCACCATGATAGAACATGAACAAAGAATATATATATATATATATATATCCATACTTGGGAATATTCATGTTCACCTTCACAACTGATCAAAAATTTCTCTATTAATTCAATCGGGACTCAAAAACACCACAAAACCCAAAATTTGGGTGGAAAAAATGCATGTAAAAATCCTTTCCTAAATTCAGCGATGGTTGACTGAATTGACCTGAACCACATCTTCTTTGGTGGAAGATACTAGTACACTGAACATTGGGTTGCAAAAACCCTAAAAATAACCCTAATTTAAAAGAAAACTAGAAATAGGATTATCCCCAACCCTAGGGAATCCTACCAAACTCTATCAGATGATTAATAACAGAAAAATATTCTAGAAATAGGGAGGATAAATGACTAGAGACCTTACCTCAACACTCTATAGGGATATAAATATGAAATTTGTTTGTAATTAGCAACAAAAAAGTGAGCTGTAGAAATTCGTTCAAGCATTGTAGCATTTTATCCTGTGGGTGCATCCCACCTGTAGTGGATTGCAACTATGAGTGGTGCACTACCATGTATAGGGAGAGGATGTTGGTTCCTTCTCACCTTAGCTTTCAGGGATGTGGACAGTTGACATTGGTAGGAGGGGGGGGGCACTATCCTTCATATGATGAAGGTAAGGTGGAGGAGAATGCATACCTTATATTTTTTTAAGAACCTAAACTAAACAAGAAATTATTAATAATAATAAAATTAATAAATACAATAAAAATATAAATAGTAACCATAATAATAATAATTATAATATTATTATTGTTTATACATTTCATTTCATCATTAATTTAATTAATTTTAATTTCTTAAACATAAACACACATCGTAGAGACAACACTCTGAAAATTATTGTAAGGACCCAACCTCAGTTTCCCAGAGCCAGTGAATTTTTAATTATATTGGAATAAAATAAAGAATTTTCATCCCAAAGGACCGAGTAGTGTAGTTTTATAAGAAATAGGATATATATACATGTTCAACGTTACAACTTGAAATGAAAACAACATACAAACTCCATAGACTTCCATAACACCTAGGTTATTTCAGCATGTCAATCTTAATAAAATTATTAATGTCCTAATAAATTAAAACATAAGAAAGGTGTGATATAAACCACTCATTTAGGGTAAGAAAAATAACAAAAGATAATATAACCCTTAGACATGGTGAATTATTGAAAAAATTGCCTTTAAAAATAATCTTGAACCTAATATGGCAGAAATATGACCTGAGTAAATATTTCAAGAACATAAAATAACCATAGGTATTATACTAGTCGAGTAACCACACGTAACATCAATATTGTTTCCATAATGAGGGAATGAATTATGCGGGACAACATAACCATAATGTCAAGTCCTTTTTCAAAGACAATAAATAATCATTTTGTCAAGGCCATGTGTCAAGACCCTAGTTTGTCTCATGAGACCTAATAATGCACCAAGTGGCTATAGCGGGCCCCAAATGAAAATTTCAATGTCCATTGCATTCTTTATATGAATGAGGATAAATATAATCAACATATACATTATTATTAAAACTAATATATGAAATGAAAATAACATTCCCCAAACATTAATCATAAACAATAACCATTCATGGTAAATTGGTTGATGGTTTTTAGATAGTAAATATACTGTCAAAATAATATTAAACCATATAATTAAATATCATATATCATACCATGAAATATTAATCCCAATAATACGTAAATATCAACAAGATTGTTAAAATAGACGAAGATGCTCTTATAAAATCTTCAGGTAATCTTTGAGATAAAAACCCTTTTAATTTGAAAAGAAGAGTTATATTGAAACTAATATTTTTAGAAAACCATAAGTTAAGTAATGTATAGTTTTCATAATAAATTGATTTATTTAATAATGATAATTATTTCCTAAAATATATTATAGGGTGACCTTGAAAATAAGTTTGAATTTAAGAAATTCCCTTGAATCGGGATTGTCTTTCAGAAAACAATTTTAATGTTCCTTTTACAATGCGTATCAATCCATAAAAGAAAGATGGATTATGGTTGGTGTACATATATAGAATAATCACACAAAAATAATAATGAGTATATAAAAATCATATGAATTTAATCGAGGAAAATAGAGAATCAATGTAACCGGATTAAAAAGGGGAGTTCGTTTGGAAAACCCATACATTAAATTTGAACGTGTTGTGTTCTTGAACATATGCTCCTGGAATATGAAATAATACATGTTAATAAATTAGTTGAGGTACTATTATATATTTTTTTACTTTATCATAATTATTTTTCATTTATTTATTCCCATATTGATAAGTTATTATACTGATTTCTGTCCTTCCAGAGTGTTTGATTTCATTATTTTCACAATCGGTTCATTTGTTTTTACGTATTGGAGTTTATATAGAAGTGTTGAAAATCTACATAATTAAAATTAAATATTATTTATGAACATACGTAATTGTTAATTCTCAATTTTTTTTTCATTTGGTTACATGGAAATAGGATGAATCATTAGATGAATTATTAATGACATTCACATAGATTATTTAGCGGTATATTGATTTATTAGGAAATAGTTTGGTCATATGATTTAATAATATGTATGTATACTTGTTAATGTATATTAATTAGGTTATTATTCATATATTATAGTCTGCTTAAACCATTAAAATGGTTTCATGACCAGTAATGAAAGTGAATTTGAAGAACGAAACTTCGACATCGACGAAGGTTATAAATTGGAACCTCATGGACGTTGATTTCGTTTGAAAAAATAAAATGGATGGCATAAGAATATTGATGATGGTTTATCCATTAAAATTATATAATTCCAATATATAGATGATAATAGAGTTATAATGATCATTTTGAAAGAGTATTTGAGGAGAGGATAACGAACGAAGATAAATTAAATTCAAACTTTATGAAAAAGAAAGTTATTTACCACTTGTAATAACCTCCTTGAGGACCTCCTTATGGGTAGGGGGTTTGGTCTTTTGGAAAGACCATGTGATTTTTGTATGTGGGTATTTACTATGTAAGGGTAATTGGTAATAAAATTGAATATATTCAAGTCTTATTGGGGTGAAGAGAAGAGGGAGTGGTGGGGGTTTTATAGTGGAGGAGAGGAGTGAATTTTGAATATTTAATTCATTGTATTATTTTTTCTCTCAAGACATCCAATAGTGTTGTTACATGTTACCCCACATAGTAATAATTTCATGTGAGTTCAAACCAACTATCCTTATGTCACTTATGATGTCATAATTAGTGTATTTAACTGATAATTTCTATATACGATATTTTACCATATTTAACTATTCATCCAAAATTCAAGAATTTTAGAAAAATCCAAAAAATTCTCCCATACCATTTTTTGATGTGTAGAATTCAAAATTAAACCCCATTTTTAGAAAATAATTTTATAATTATTATTAAATTATTTTTTAAATAAAATAAAAGTTAATTCGATAAATAACAATCTTAAGGGTTTAATTTGTTTTATATCACATTGAAAAATTAATTAAGGTCTCATTATCTAATTACCATAAGAAAATAAATTATTATCATTATTTACTATTCATAAGGGTCATATTACTAATCATATTACTATTCATAATGGTATGTTACTATTCATCAAAATTCATGTTTTTTCTATGAGACGCCAAATGACTTACTCATCACTACTCTAGATCGCAATTTTTCAAAATTCATTAAATTGAAAAGGTAAAGTTGTGCTTAATGTATACGTTATAAAATGAATTTATTTTAAAATAATTGGGTTGTTACATTCTCCCCTCCTAAAAAAATATCATCCTAAATATTCACAAAATGTTACCTAAAAATATTTCGGTATGTCTTCAACATAAGCTCATCAGGCTCCCATGTTTCATAATCAATATTATGGTATATCCATATATACTTTACAAGATGGGATGACTGATTTATCAGTAATTGTTCATTGGTATTATAAATCCTGATAGGATCTCCAAAATATGAGAGATCAGGCCCAAGTTCTACTATTGAATAGTTGACTACATGTGTTGGGTCTGGCTTTTATTTTCATAACACTGACATGTGGAACAAATTTTGAACATTGGAGAGACATGGATGAATTATTAAACAGTAAGCTACAGGTCCAATTCATCCCATAATTTCAAAAGTTCCGATGTACCTGGGACTTAATTTTAACTTTTTACCGAATCGTATAATACCCTTACATGGAGATAACTTTAAGAAAACATTATCTACTTCATGAAATTCCAAATCCTTCTTTCAGTTATAAGTATATATCTTAATACTAATTCGACCTATTTTGATATGGGGTTGGATAATATTCACCTTTTCTATTGTTTTCTCAACATGTTTTGGGCTTATGAACATTATTTCACCAACAACATCCTTGAATGTTGGTGTATGACATCGCTTTCCTTATAATGCACTATATGGTTCAATATAAATACATGAATGAAAGATATTGTTATAGTCAAATTATATGAGAGGTATATACTGATCCCACATGACTTGAATGTCAATTGATAAATACCTCAACATGTCTTCCAAAAATTGAATAGTCTGTTCTGATTATCCATCAATTTGTGCATGGTAGGCAATGCTGAAATGAAGAGAAGTATCTTGGGCCTTCTAAATACATTTCCAGAATTGTGATGTAAAATCGGGATCACTATTAGAAACAATTGATAAGGTTACACCTTGAAGTCTTAAAACATCATTAATATATAGTATTTCTAATCGTTCAAGTGGTAAAACATCTCATATAATAATTAAATGTGCTGATTTTGTAAGATGGCCAACAATGACCCATATCACATCAATCAGTCTTGGGGTGTTTGATATCCCCATAATAGATTACATCATAATATCTTCAAATTTCCACATAAGAGTAGGAAGGGCTTGCATGCCTCATCCTAGATGTTGTTATCCATCCTTCAACTATTGACAAACCAAACATCATATCATCTAATAAGAAATATCCCTCTTAATGTTTTCCTACTAAAAATGTTCATTCAGAACACTATACATATTTCTTCCACCAAGGTTTATAGAGAAATTAGATCTATGATCATTATTCAATAGTTCCCTCATTAGCATAGGAATAGTGGGAACACCAAGAATCTTTCTGAATGGAAAATTCCAATTTCATATATGAAGTCAATCAATCTAAGATCATTCACATCAATAATTTTCTTTTTAAACACCTCATCCTCAATATCATACCATTGTATCCTTTCTAGTAAATATTGTTTGTAAACCATTTGAAAAGTAATGATGTCTCACCTTCTATTATTATTCCGATATCCATCTCTACTAGATCTATGAACATTGGACCCTAATCAACTATAATCTTGTTCAGAACTCGATGATCCTTTATACTGATATAATATTCCACCATATTTTACCGACCTCAAGTGATAGTGTATAGTGAAATCAAAATCCTTTAGTATTTCAAGCCATCGTCTTTGCATCTTGTTGAATTCTTTCTATGGGAAAATATACTTGAATCTCTTTTTATTAGTATATGTCACACATTTTTCACCATAGAGATAGTGTATCCATATCTTTAAAGAAACAATTACACATACCAACTCAAGATCATGAGTTGGATAGTTTTGTTCATTAATTTTTATCTTCCTATATGCATAAGAAATCACTCGATCATTAGGCATAAGGACACAAACATGTCGTTTATTTGATGAATCACTATAGATAACAAACCCTTCATTTCCCGATGGTTGGGTTAGGATCTGAGCATTCACTAAAATCGTCTTTAATTCTTCAAAACAGCCTTCACAATACCCTTTCCATATGAACGTAACCCATTTTCGTGTATTCTTGGTCATTGGGTTGTTAAAAAGGGAATTGTTCTGAAAGAAACACTGATAATAACCTGCTAAACCAATGGAACATCATACATTAGTTATGTTCATTGGATTAGGAAATTTTTTCATAGCCTTTGTCATACCAGGATCTACAGATATTACATCCTTAGAGACAATGTGGCGTAGAAAAAAATTGATTGTAACCAAAAATCACATTTTTTAAATGTCCCATATAATTCATTTCATCGACGAGTCTTCATAATAGTGAGGAAGTTATTTTCATGATATTAATAGCTTTGATAGTATAATACGATATAAAAAATAAACACAACCAAAAATTCATCAAGATATTCCGTGAAAACTCTATTCATTATATCAATGAAAACTGATGGTTCATTAGTCATTCCAAAAGGCATTATTGTAAACTCGTAATTCCCATAACTGGTTTGAAATGATTTTTTTGGAATGTCTTCCTTCCTCACAAGAAACTGGTGATATCCAGATAAAAGACAAATCTTTGAAAAATATTGTGCTCCATGAAGTTGATCAAATAAATAATAAATTCATGGTAGAGGGTACTTATTATTTACTGTAATAGAATTTATTTCCCTGTAATCAATTCACAACCTCAAAGACCCATCAATATTTATAATGAATATAATAGGGGATCCCCATGGCGAATCAGTGGGGAAAATAAATCCTTTATCACTCAATTCCTCTAGTTTTTTCTTTAGATCCACTAACTTTAAAATGTCAATTTTATATGCGGTGGTTGATATGGGCCTTGAACCAGGAATAAATTCAACGGAAAACTTAATTTCTCTCTCCAGAGGATGTATAGGTAAATCCTCTAGAAATACATCAACATATTGTTGCACTACTTTCATATATTCAATTTGAATATTTCTCTCCTCTCCCATAAATATTGGGATCTCTTCCTCCCCAATAATTGAAATTTTTAGATCTACTGTGGGTAGTTATGGATGAGAATCAGATGGTGATGTTTATGTCATAAAGATAAGGAATTACACACCATTATCAACATGTGTAAATTCCATTTTCTTACAATAGATCTTCACATCATAATTTGACAGAAAATTCTTACTGTGAATTATATAAAATTCAGTAATTGGTATGATGATATGGTGGGAAACTAAATAAAATTTTTGTGTCATGATGGGGACTAATTGACACGCCTTAGTTGCAATGATATATCCACTTGGGATTTTTTCTGATAAAACCTTAATTAAATCAAATTGGACATATCTAATTTTCTAGGAAAACATGGAATATATTAATTAATGCGACGATCTAGAATAAAATAAAGCCTTGGCTTTGTTTGGTGAAATGATAAATGTAGATGCGATGACTTCATTAGGAACTCCAACATCCATAGTTTTGACCCTATCAACATGTCCTTGCTTCAATGTACTTCTTCGGGGAACATTTCCCTGACGCATAAGAAATTCAAGTGCATAATTTCCCTTATACCTATAATTGTATCATTGGACATTGGTAGATTCTTTATTTCCCATACAATACCGAGATAAGTGGCCTTTTTCTCATCACTTGTAACAAACTCCCATTCCCTTCAGGAAAGTGCCAGGGTGTTTCTTCCCATAATTACTGTATGATGTAAATTCAACTCTTCCCTTCTTCCATATATTCATATTTCCATTCCCAATGTTTTCAGAAACCCTCTTCTTCGATTACATTCCACTAAAGTGACATGACTTATAGAATTCCTTTTCTGTCTTGATATCACAAGAAACAATATCTTCATATGATGAGAAATTATGGGACACTAAATTCATTTAGAGTAATGGTTTCAAATAATCAAATAATTAATTAATATTTCTCCTTGAATTTCGTATGTATTCTACAACATTCCCTGGTAACCTTGTAAAGATAGCTTCATACTTTTGAACATTATCATCTTCCATTTTCTTCAAATTCATAAACTATGTTTCCATATCTACTCGTTGTTCCCAAGGAAAATATTTCTCTAGGAAGTATTTCTTAAAGTCCCTCAACTGAATCTACTTTATCTATTCCTCCTCCTATTTGTTTTGTATTAATGACCACCACTATTACACATATCTCGATAGATGATAAACTGTCATGATGACCGTATCTCTTTCATTACATTCCAAAGAAAGAAATATATTCTCTAAAAAACTTATACACTTCTCTGCTACAAAAAGGGTATGTAGTCCTATTGAATGATGGAAGTTTTTGTCCCATAAAGGTATATAACATAGCTCCTCCATGTGGTGTATCTAGATTCTCCATATGGGTAAGCGTATTATTTATTACCTGAGTATGATGTACCTATATAGTTAAATTTTTCTCCACACCAATCACAACACTAGATCCAACATCATTATATTCCATTGGTGGGAAATCCCTAAATGGGACACATGTGTTTGTGCAATTTCCATTCATTCCACTAGGTGCCATTTCTATATAATGGGATACACTAGATTATGGTATGAATCCTAATTAATATCTCAATGTAGAAAATACATAGGATAAATTTAATTTCTACGTATAGTTAATTTCTTAATTATAAATATGGTATTTTTGACGAAAAATTAACATTTAAATCATTCATAATGGATTGTAAATAAAATGTGAATTATCATAAGAATACCCCTCGAGAGTGTTGTAATCAAAAGTACAACAAGGCTCATTGTCATGTACCAAGATTCCCTAGGTGAATCCTGAAACTCCTTGTCAGAGCATTCACTCATTGGTACATCTGTTCCAGAGCCGCCTCTACCCACTCATATCCAGATAGGGATGTATTGTTTGAAAGATCCACATAATCTATTCATTTCCAAATACCTGGACGTTCTTTTATGTTTATCTTCAAAGAGTATCTTAGGGAATCTACCCTAATCTACGTTTTCAAAATCAAGTTTCCATGTTTTCTACTAAACATCCTTTGATATTAACTATAAGGACCGGAACCCAGTTTCCTAGAGCTGGTGCCTTACATCATTATATTGTCATTCTACAATGAATAATAATTTTTATGTACCAAGTAGTGTAGGGTTATTGGAAACAAGATACATACATATGTTCAATGTTACAACTTGACATGAAAACAACATAGAAATTTTTTGGCGCTTCTGTAACTCCTATATTATTTCATCATGTGAATCATAATAAAATTTTTCATGTCCTAAGAAATTGATACATATTAAAGGGGTGAGGTAAAACTCTGTAAAATAAATGAGTTGAGTAAATATTTCAATAACATAACATAATCCTGGGTGTTATACTAGTCAAATAACCACATAAACCATAAAAACTATTTCCATAATGAGGGAATGAAGAATGTTGGAAAACATAACCATACATTAAAGTCCATGTAACAAAACCATAAATAATCATTTTGTCAAGGTGTTGTTCCATGACCATAGTTGTCTCTGGAGACCTACCGATTCACCGAGGGGATATAGTAGACCACACCCAACAATTTCTATGTCCAATTCATTCCTCATATGAATAGGGATAAATATAAAAAATATATACATTCATATTTAACCTATTATATGAAATGTAAATAACATTCCTCAAACATTAAGCATAAACACAAACCATTCAATGTATATTGGTGAATAGATTTAAGATAGTAATTACATAGGAAAAATAATAATAAACCATTATATTAAATATTGTAGATGATACCATGAAATATTAATCCTAATAATATATAATAATCAACAATAGTGTTGAAATAGATGAAGAAACTCTTATAAAGTCATCAACTAATCATTGAGATAAAAACCCTCTTAATTTGAAAAGAAGGGTTCTTTTGAAAAAATATTTGTATACAACCAAAAGGGAAGTAAGGTGGTATTTTCATAATAAAATTAATTATTTTTTAAAGATAATTATTCCCAAAAAATTTATAAGTTTCCCTTATAAATAGGTAGAAATTTGAGAAATTCCCTTGAATCGGGCTTTTCTTTTAGAAACACTTTTGAATGTTCCTTTTAAATTGTGTAACTATCCATAAAATAAGGATGTATTATGGATGGTGTACATATATAGAATAATCACACATAATTTATTTAGACTATATAATAATTTATATGAATTTTATAGAGGTAATTATGCAATCAAAGTAACCAGAATCAAAATGGTAGTTCAGGTGGAAAACCCTTACCTTAAATCCAAACGTGTTCCACTCTTGAAATTAATCTCCATGAATATGATATTATTGATACTAATAAATAATTTTAGAATATATTAGACAAGGATTTTTTATCATAATTCTATTTATTTCATTTATGCCTTTATTTATATGTTATTATATTGATTTCCGTCAATCTTGTGTGTTTGTTTTCATTATTTTCACAATTGGTTAACTTATTTTTAAGTAATGGAGTTCATATGGGATGGTTGAAAATATATATTATTGAAAATACATATTATTTGTTAAATAAATAATTTTTAGTAGTCTTTTTTATCATTTGGTTACATTGAATGAGGATAAATAATTAGATGAAATATTAATGAAATTCAATTAGATTATTTAGCAGTATTTTGATTTATTAGGATGTAGTTTGGGCATAAAATCTAATAATATGTATATTTACATGTTATTTTAAATTATTTATGTTATTATACATATATTATAGTGTATATTATCCATAAAATGGTTTAATGACCAATAATGAAAGAGAATTTGAAGAACAAAACTTTGTCGTCCATGAAGGTTATAAAATGGAACCTCATGGACGTTGATTTCATTTATAAAAATATATGTGAGGGAGTAAGTATAACGACCCATAATTTACATACATTGTTAATACTTCAAAATTGAAGCACACTTATTACAACATATGACAAAACCACAAAGGACCGTATAGGTATAGTGTCTTTAGAAACTGGGAAACATAAAAAACTGGTTCATAAATCTTCTACAGTGTCTCTCATTTATTTCATCATATATAGGGTCCCTTTTAGCATATTCTACTTAATATCCATCTTCCTGACCTGGGGAAAAGAAAACATAAAAGGGTGAGCTCAAATGCTCAGCAAGGGAAAATAAAGGAAATAAAAATCATATCATATCTTTTTGAAAATCATAACCTGCAAAAGAGATCATAAAATATTAACATGGAATAAATCATAGAAGTGAAAATGAGATCCCCATAATCAGAACATGAAACTTGAAACTTTGTGGCATGCACACATAATCATGGAAAACCATTTCTTGTTAGTCACGACTCATTGCCAAGACTATCTTAGTGGAAAAAGTCCCTTTCTGAACCGAGTCACCCTCGTTCCAGTCCTGTTTCACTGAACCGGTATAACCTACCGTTCCAGCCATGTCTATCTCATGAGATATAAAACCTTTTCCCAATGCATTGGAGGGAGATATAGGTCCCACCCATCTTATAATGAATCCTTTCTTATGTGTGACACATAATCATAAACCATACATCATAGCGTAACCCATGTAATAAAAATGGGATTCTTAAACAACATGACATCATAAAACAATTCATATAAGATAAAGGAATTCATAAAAATATTTCCTTCACAACATAATTAAATACATGTAATAATAGGGATAAAAACAGAACCCTTTTATTATCTTAGATGGAAAATAATTTTGATAAAATACTTGAACTCCATTCTTGAGGAAAATATCCTTTCTACTTCAAAAACACTTTTCCTTTCTTAACATGTCATACAATTTTAAACTAAAAGAAGTTGATTAAAAATAAACTTGAATACTTGTAAAGGAAGATTCTTGGAAATAATGTTTTAAGAATCCATTCATGCCGTATAACTTAAAAAAAACATTCTTCGTACTTTTGTCGGAAAAGTCAAAAAGTACCTCGTACGAAAAAACGACAAAAGATTCCTTTCATATTCTTTACTAAAAATTCACTGAAGGGTAAAATTGGATTTAAACTATTTTAAGTGGATGGAAACAATATTACATATTTATGGAACATGGATGTGGATGATAAAATACACCCCAGTAAATGCCAAAGTAAAAACAATCTCGGATAAAAATGAGATTGTGATATTTTCCCATACCCTAGGTCCGATTTGCTTTGTACGTGTCCGAAGATTATGTATAATGGTATAAATAATGTTATTGACTTATTCCAGAATCATACATATTGATATGATATCATATATGGTCATATTCTTAGCTTATTGTTAGTAATATTTCATTGTTACTTGTTACTCGAGTCTTTATTGCCTTTTGTTCTTATGCGTGTTTTGCCAAATAAATTCTTATTATTATTTTAAGGTTATAGATACCTTATATCCATAATGGTATTAGTCTAACATATATCTTATTTATTCATTCAATTCATTTATATAATTATTATGTAATGATGATCATGTAGAACAAGTCGCTTCACATCGTGGAGACGGTATTCCGTACGTACGCACGAGTGATGATATCGTTCCTATGATCGTGGAATTGTATTGTAGTATATATATATATTATTTCAGTATCAATATTACTTTATAATAATCATAAATAGTTACTCATTACACCATTATACCCATCCTTGTAAAGTGATGGTGGAAAATAGATTACACCACGGCGTGGAGACGGTATTCCGTACGTACACACGCGCGGTGATTTCATTTTTCCGTAGGATGGATAGAAGGTGAATTAGGGTTGTTTCATATTTATAATAACATATCAGTATGTAAGTAATACTGATGTTATTACTTTATCATTAAACAACTAAAGAAGAATAAGTTGAAGAAGAATGAAATTGAAAAGATCGGTAATGGATATTACCTCTTCTTTGGAACGCTTCTTTGAATCCTCCACTTAGGGAACTATGATTGGTCTTTGAAGAAGACCAGGACCTCTAGGATTATTCTAGGGAAGTGGAGAGGAGAAAATTTCAGGGGATGGCCGAGCTTGAGTGCTCAATTTGGTGTGAGGAGGAGGGGGGGAGGTGCCCTTTTATAAGGGAGGAGAGGGGCACCTTAGGAATATCTCAAAATATTATTTTATACTAAAGTCAAAATCGGTTTATAATGCTTCCAAAGGGTCTTATTTTGAAGCTAAAGTGGGGATGGGTCAAAATCCTATCAACCAATAGGATTTAGACATGTTTAGGGTATTATTTTATCCTTATCAATTAGATTTAACTCTAAGTTAAATAATTTATCTTTTACCGTGTCTTTTTTTTTCTTTCACTATATGGTTAATACACTTACTATAACATGCCAAACGAACCCCAAATTGTTTATTATTAATATATATATCATTATATAAGTCATTTGGCCGATCCATAGATTTTTAGGAATAAAATAACAATTAATAATATAATATTTGATTTAAAAACTATTTTGTGTCAATTTTGACACTATTTGATATATGATTTTTGTGAAAGTCATAACAGAATTATATGTTCGAACCAAGTTGATTACATCAACATTAATATATCATACTAACCTAGAAAATTAGTGTAATTCATAAAAAGTCTCAAATTACATTTATTTTGGTGTTTATAACATCAATTATGTCAATATTTCATTAATAAGATAATTACTGCATCATCACTGTGTCATAAATAAATTAAATTATTTAATGTCTAAAAATTAAAAATGAAATACCATTATGTAGGAAATCCTTTTATATTTCTAATGAATATTTATAGTCGAATTTATCTTATGTATAACCCCATATTAAAAATGATTTACTTATTAAACATTGATTTTAACTATTTTAACCCTTCTTTAAATAAATTAATAATAAATGTCCTAATCTAATTCAAGTGGGCCTAAATGGTCATATTTTTATTCATAAGGTTGTTTTTGGTCGAATTAAACTTATCCAATAGAATTAGGACATGTGTTAGGGTAATAGTGATATCATATTTACCCTTAGTTACCCTATTTACTATTAACCGCGGTAAAAAAAGTAAAAAGTTACTATTCACCAAAAAATTATTTTTATCTCATTGAACCACATTTTACTTACTGATATCAACCGTGCCTGTCAGATTTTTGAAATTCCATTTACAGAAGCGGTAAAATTAAGTTTTATGCAAAATTCAGTTTTTAACCTACCACTTAGTGGTTTCACTATTCATCAAAAATTGAAAGTTTTCAGAAAAATACCAAAATTTCCCCCATAGGCTATTTTCGATATTCTGAGTCCAAAAATGAAGTCCATTTTGAAAAATAAAATTTATAAAATTTCAAAAAGTGGTTATTACTATTCATAACGGCTAGTTTTAATAGCATATTGTTGTTTAGTGAAACTCGGTATTGCGTACGACGCAAGCTTTCGAGGAAGGTCGCGATTGCGTGTAAAGCAAGCCAAGAAAGTGTTGTGTAGAAAAAGATTCCATTGATGATTCATATAACATAAAAGTCTCGGGTGTTACATTCTACCCCCCTTAAAAAGTATTTCGCCCTAGAAATTCGTCACTTTGTAACAAATAGATGAGGATACTTCTCCCTCATCATATCCTCAAGCTCCCATGTAGCTTCTTCATGTTGGTGGTTCCTCCATAAAACCTTCACCAATCGAGTGGTCTTGTTTCGTAGGACTTTTTCACTACGATCCAGAATCTCTATCGGTTGTTCTTCATAAGAAAGATCTTGCTCTAGCGGTACAACTTCTGAGCTGAGTACATGTGAAGGATCTGGTATGTACTTTCTCTGGAGAGATACATGGAACACATCGTGAACTTGAGAGAGTTTCGGTGGAAGTGCCAATCGGTAAGCTAGCTTCCCAACACAATCCAGTATTTCGAAAGGACCGATATATCTAGGGCTCAACTTCCCCTTCTTTCCAAATCTCATAACCCTCTTCCAGGGAGATATTCGTAAGAACACTTTATCACCCACTTCAATCTCTAGGTCTTTTCTTCGGTTGTCGGCATAACTTTTCTGTCGACTCTGAGCTGCTCTTATGTGTTGTTGAATAGATCTGACCTTTTCTGCCATTTCATTAACGAGATCAGGTCCTAATAGCTTTCATTCCCCAACTTCATCCCAGCAAGTTGGAGTCCTGCATTTCTTTCCATAGAGAGCTTCATAAGGAGCCATCTGAATACTGAAGTGAAAGATAATATTATAAGAAAATTCCACCAAAGGTAGGTGTTGATCCCAACCTCCTTTGAAATCCATAGAGCAATCTCTCAACATATCTTCTAGGGTTTGAATTGTTCTCTCAGACTGACCGTCTGTCTGAGGATGATAAGAAGTGCTGAAACTCAACTCTGTATCCAAAGTATGCTAAAGACTTCGCCAGAACTTCAAGGTAAATCTCGGATCCCGATCAGATATAATAGAAAGTGGTACTCCATGCAATCTTACCACTTCCTTTACATATATCCTGGCAAGCTGATCTATAGAGAAATCCTCTCTAATAGCAATGAAGTGTGCAGACTTTGTAAGACGATCAACCATGACCCAAATAGCATTATTGCATTTGGATGTTTTAGGAAGTCCTGTGACAAAGTCCATAGTGATGTTTTCCCATTTCCATTCGGGTATGGGTAATGGTTGTAACATCCCCTTAGAATTTTGTCTCTCAGCTTTAACTTGTTGACAAAACAAGCATCGAGAGACATATTCAGCAACATCTCTTTTCATGCCATCCCACCAGAAGTACTCTTTCAGGTCTCTATACATCTTCATGCTTCCAGGATGAATAGAGAATGATGAACTATGAACCTCATCCAACAGCTCCTTCTTTAATTCGGGGATGGGAGGAACACAAACCCGATTCCTGAACTTTATTATCCCATCACAATCAAGGTTGAATTCAGGAACATTTCTCACCTTCTTTTGTAACTCGACATCTTCTTTCTGTGCCTCTTTAATCGTCACATGTATAGATGGTTGAACATTCATTTGAGAAAGATAAGATTTTTCCCCTTCCATTATAATTCCAAGATCCATCCTTTGTAGATCCATAAATATTGGATCTTTTTTGATCCTCATCATGGATAAACTAGCATGGTCTTGTCGACTTAATGCATCTTCCACCTTGTTTTCTTTCCCAGGGTGGGAATGGATTGAGCAGTCATAATCCTTAATCAGCTCCAACCATCTTCTTTGACGCATATTCAACTCCTTTTGTGTGAAAATATACTTTAAACATTTATGATTAGTATAAATATCACACCTTTCACCATAAAGGTAATGCCTCCAAATCATTAATTCAAAGATTACCGCAGCAAACTCCAAATCATGTGTTGGGTAATTTTGCTCATGGATTTTCAACTTTCATGAGTCATAAGCTATCACCATATAATTTTGCATAAGAACACACCCCAATCCCTTCCTGGATGCATCACTGTAGATCACAAACCTTTCTCCACTACAAGGCAGTGTGAGCACAGGTGCACTGGATAACCTTCTTTTCAACTCCTTGAAATTCTCTTCACATTCCTCTGTCCAGACAAACTTAACTCCTTTCCGAGTCAACTTGGTGAGTGGATTAGATAATCGTGAAAAATATTTTACAAAACGTCGATAATATCCAGCCAAACCAAGAAAACTTCGAATCTCAGTTACTGTTGTTGGTCTCGACCATCTTTCGATAACCTCTGTTTTTTCTGGATCCACATATATCCCCTCTTTTGAGATTATGTGACCCAAAAATGAAACTTTTTGAAGCCAAAATTCACACTTGGTAAATTTGGCATAAAGCTTCTCCTTTCTCAGGGTCTTCAATATAATTCTCAAGTTATCTTCATGCTCTTCCTTGCTCATTGAATAGATAAGAATATCATCTATAAAGAATACCACAAATTGATCAAGATAGTATCTAAAGACTCTATTCATTAGATCCATGAAGATAGCAGGGGCATTAGTAAGACCAAATGGCATCACTATAAATTCATAGTGTCCATACCTTGTACGGAAAGCCTTATTTGGTATATCCTCCCTTTTGATCCTTAATTGATGATACACTGAATGAAGATCAATCTTGGAAAACTATTGAGCTCCGCGTAGTTGGTCAAATAAGTCATCAATGTGTGGGAGAGGATATTTGTTCTTGATAGTGATCTTGTTAAGTTCTCGATAATTAATGCAGAGTCTCATTGATCCATCTTTATTCTTAACAAATATAATAGGTGCTCCCCAAGGGGACGCACTAGGACATATGAATCCCTTATCAAGATTCTATTGGAGTTGCTTCTTCAATTCCTGCAACTCAATTGGGGCCATTTTATAAGGTGTCTTTGAAATAGGCAAAGCACCTGGTATGAGTTATATTGAAAACTCAACTTCATGATTTGGTGGAATACCCGGTAATTCCTCCAGAAAGACATCATCAAACTCCCGTACAATGGGAATATTCTTAATCGTGTGTTTCTCACCAACCATTTGAGATAAATAACCTTCATTTAGTGGAATCAAGACCCATAAGACGGAAGGAATTTCCATTGGAAGGTTATGTTCATCATTTCATTGATAGACGATCGTAGAATGATCTGGAATATGAAATGTGACTTCCCTTCTTTGGAAATTGATATGAGCTCCATGGAGAGAAAGCCAATACATGCCAAGAATCACATCAAATTCCACTAAAGGATCACAAGATTTGCAGGAAGCACTATCCCACAAACTTCGATCGGAGAAGAATTATAAACTTTTGATGCGATTGTTGTGCCATTAGGTGTTGTCACAACTAACTCAACATCTAATTGTTGAGGTAATACGGTGATACCCTTAGAAAATTCTTTAGAAATAAAAGAGTGGGTGGATCCAGAATCAAATAAAACATTTTCTACTTTAGAGTGGATGGTAAGTGTACCTTTCACCACTTCGTTATCGTACTCCACATCGCTGATAGAAATTTCATGTGACTTTCCTTTGTCTTTAGCCTTAAGATTTTTTTGACGTCGACCATCATCATCAACCATTGGATTTGGGCATTGATTGGAATAATGCCCCATCTCCTTGCACTTGAAACATTGAAGTGTAGTAGGTTCATTTTGTGTATCCCTTCCTTTGTTTGCGTCATTAGACATCTTCTTCCCATTATCACGACATTCAAATGCCCGATGACCTTCCTTTCCACATTTAAAACATTTACATGTCCCTTTAATACAACTCCCTCCATGTTTCCTTCCACACTTTGAGCATAAGGGAAATCTCATCTTCTTTTTAGTGTGCTCTTTAGATTTTTCTTTGAATTCCATCTTCCTCTTCTTATCAAACCCATGTGACTGATGGGTTACTCCAATCTCCATATCGACTTTGAGAGAACATCGAACGATTTCCTCGTAGCTATTGAAGTCCCTTATGGCTAACGCCCTTCGAAGACTTGGTTTTAAGCCACTAAAAAATCGATCGATCTTACTCTCAGGTTGGATAATAATACTAGAAGCGTACCTTGCAAGTCTTGTAAAATTTGCTTCATAGGTACCAACAGATTCATCATCCCTTTGCTTCAGTTCAAGGAACTCTTTCTCCATCTTTGTTCGGAGAATACGAGGGAAGTACTTATTGAAAAATAAGTTCTTGAACTCGTCCCATTCTATAGACTCAATTTCATCCCTTTCCCTCGTATTCTTAATAAGATTCCACCATTGATCAGCATCTCCTTCCAAACGATACACTTCGAGGATGACTTTATCATGCTCAGAACATTGAACAACTGAAAATATCTTTTCAGTAGTACTAGTCCATTTTTCAGCAACTAATGGATCAGTAGACCCGCTGAAAGAAGGTGGACGCTGCCTCATGAAGGATTCAACAGAATGTTGCTCCTTCCTTTGCTCGTTTGGAAGTCCTGCATGATTCATAGCTTGAGAAAGTTGTGTGAGTATGGCTACAAGATTTTGCATTCCAGCTCCCATATCGTTTGGTTGCTCAGGGGGACAATCATTGCATTTCCCATTGCATTCCTCATTAACACGGTTCTTTCGGGTTCCAGCCATTGACTAAAACCAAGAAGAATAGTGTGAGAAAAACTAATTATAATAGGAAAACCACATAATTCAAGAATAAAATTTTCATGCTTATGGTCTTATCCTAGGTTATTCAAGTCCATTTCTAAAACACTAATATTGTGTTCTATGCTTAGGCTTATCCTTAGGGTTCTTACTAAGGCTTTCACATCCTAGTTTCCAAAGGTTGACTATACCTTTCCTCTGATACCAACTATAACGGTCTGGAATTACTTCCAGTGGACTATAATTGATACCTATCAGGGCACTCCATCGGAAGCTACACCCCCTGGGCGGGACACACCACCATCCCCAGTGGCAGCCATTTACTCATGAAGCCCTTGGGCGGAGAGCCATGCTTCGTCCAACGCTCACATGTGAGAGTTCCCAAGGATCTGATACATTCCTACCTCCTTTGCCTCTGATACCAACTATAACGACCCATACATTACATACATTGTCAATACTTCAAAATTGAAGCACACTTATTACAACATATGAAAAAACCACAAAGGACCATATAGGTATAGTGTCTTTAGAAACTGGGAAACATAAACAACTGGTTCATAAATCTTCTATAGTGTCTCCCATTTATTTCATCATATCTAGGGTACCTTTTAGAATATTATACTTAATACACATCTTCCTGACCTGGGGAAAAGAAAACATAAAAGGGTGAGCTCAAATTCTCAGCAAGGGCAAATAAAGGAAATAAAAATCATATCATATCTTTTTGAAAATCATAACCTGCAAAAGAGATCATAAAATATTAACATGGAATAAATCATAGAAGTGAAAATGAGATCCCCATAATCATAACATGAAACTTGAAACTTTGTGTCATGCACACATAATCATGGAAAATCATTTCTTTTTAGTCATGACTCATTTCCTAGACTATCTTAGTGGACAAAGTCCCTTTCTGAACCGAGTCACCCTCGTTCCAGTCCTATTTCACTGAACCGGTATAACCTACAGTTCCAGCCATGTCTATCTCATGAGATATAAAACCTTTACCTAATGCATTGGAGGGAGATATAGGTCCCACCCATCTTATAATGAATCCTTTCTTATGTGTGCCACATAATCATAAACCATACATCATAGCGTAACCCATGAAATAAAAATGGGATTCTTAAACAACATGACATCATAAAACAATTCATATAAGATAAAGGAATTCATAAAAATATTTCCATCACAACATAATCAAATCCATGTAATAATAGGGATAAAAATAGAACCCTTTTATTATCTTAGATGGAATTTTTTTTTGATAAAATACTTGAACTCCATTCTTGAGGAAAATATCCTTTCTACTTCAAAAACACTTTTCCTTTCTTAACATGTCATACAATTTTAAACTAAAAGAAGTTGATTAAAAATAAACTTGAATACTTGTAATGGAAGCTTCTTGGAAGTAATGTATTATGAATCCATTCATGTCGTATAAGTTAAAAAAACATTCTTCTTACTTTTGTCGGAAAAGTCAAAAAGTACCTCGTACGAAAAAACGACAAAAGATTCCTTTCATATTTTTTTCTAAAAATTCACCGAATGGTAAAATTGGATTTTAACTATTGTAAGTGGATGGAAAGAATATTACATATTTATGGAACATGGATGTGGATGATAAAATACACCCCAATAAATGCCAATGTAAAAACAATCTCGGATAAAAATGAGATTGTGATATTTTCCCTTACCTTAGGTCCGATTTTCTTTGTACGTGTCCGAAGCTCCTGTATAATGGTTTAAATAATGTTATTGACTTATTCCAGAATCATACATATTTATATGATATCATATATGGTCATATTCTTAGCTTCTTGTTAGTAATATTTCATTGTTACTTGTTACTCGGGTCTTTATTGCCTTTTGTTCTTATGCGTGTTTTGCCGAATAAATTCTTATTCTTCTATTAAGGTTATAGATTCCTTATATCCAGAATGGTATTAGTGTAAAATATATCATATTTATTCATTCAATTCATTTTATAATTATTATGTAATGATGATCATGTAGAACGAGTCGCTTCACATCGTGGAGACGGTATTCCGTACGTACGCATGAGTGATGATATCGTTCCTATGATCATGGAATTGTATTGGAGTATATATATATATACTATTTCAGTATCAATATTAATTTATAATAATCATAAATAGTTACTCATTACACCATTATACCCATCCTTGTAAAGTGATGGTGGAAAATAGATTACACCACGGCGTCGAGACGGTATTCCGTACGTACGCACGCGCGGTGATATCATTTTTCCGTAGGATGGATAGAAGGTGAATTAGGGTTGTTTCATATTTATAATAAAATATCAGTATGTAAGTAATACTGATGTTATTACTTTATCATGAAACAACTAAAGAAGAAGAAGTTGAAGAAGAAATAAATTGAAAAGATCGGTAATGGATATTACCTCTTCTTTGGAACGCTTCTTTGAATCCTCCACTTAGGGAACTAAGATTGGTCTTTGAATAAGAACAAGACCTCTAGGATTATTCTAGGGATGTGTAGAGGAGAAAATGGCAGGGGTTGGCTGAGCTTGAGTGCTCAATTTGGTGTGAGGAGGAGGGGGAGGAGGTCCCCTTTTATAAGGGAGGAGAGGGGCACCTTAGGAATATCTCAAAATATTATTTTATATTAAAGTCAAAATCGGTTTATAATGGTTTAAAAGGGTATTATTTCGAAGCTAAAGTGGGTATGGGTCGAAATCCTATCAACCAATAGGATTTAGACAAGTTTAGGGTATTATTTTAACCTTGTCAATTAGATTTAACTCTAAGTTAAATAATTTAACTTTTACCGTGTCTTTTTGATTTCTTTCACTATATGGTTAATACACTTACAATAACATGCCAAAAGAACCCCAAATTGTTTATTATTAATATATATATTCTTATCTAAGTCATTTGGCTGAACCTTAGATTTTTAGGAATAAAATAACAATTAATAATATAATATTTGATTTAAAAACTATTTTGTGTCAATTTTGACACTATTTGATATATGATTTTTTTGAAAGTCATAACAGAATTATATGTTCGAACCAAGTTGATTAAATCAACATTAATATATCATAGTAACCTAGAAAATTAGTGTAATTCATAAAAAGTCTAAAATTACATTTATTTTGGTGTTTATAACATCATTTATGTCAATATTTCATTAATAAGATAATTACTGCATCATCATTGTGTCATAAATAAATTAAATTATATAATGTCTAAAAATTACAAATAAAATACCATTATGTAGGAAATCTTTTTAGCTTTCTAATGAAAATTTATAGTCGAATTTATCGTATGTATAACCCCATATTAAAAATAATTACTTATTAAACTTTGATTTTAACTATTTTAACCCTTCTTTAAATAAATTAATAATAAATGTCCTAATCTAATCCAAGTGGGCCTGAATGGTCATATTATTATTCATAAGGTTGTTTTTGGTCGAATTACACTTATCCAATAGAAATAGGACATGTGTTAGGGTAATAGTAATATCATATTTACCCTTAGTTACCCTATTTACTATTAACCGCGATAAAAAAAGTAAAAAGTACTATTCACCAAAAAATTATTTTTATCTCATTGAACCACATTTTACTTACTGATATCAACCGTGTCTGTCGGATTTTTAAAATTCCATTTAAAGAAGTGGTAAAATTAAGTTTTATGCAAAATTCAGTTTTTAACCTACCACTTAGTGGTTTCACTATTCATCAAAAATTGAAAGTTTTCAGAAAAATACCAAAATTTCACCCTAGGCTAATTTCGATATTCTGAGTCCAAAAATGAAGTCCATTTTGAAAAATAAAATTTATAAAATTTCAAAAAGTGGTTATTACTATTCATAACGGCTAGTTTTAATAGCATATTATTGTTTAGTGAAACTCGGTATTGCGTACGACGCAAGCTATCGAGGAAGGTCGCGATTGCGTGTAAAGCAAGCCAAACAAGTGTTGCGTAGAAAAAGATTCCATTGATGATTCATATAACATAAAAGTCTCGGGTGTTACAGTAAGTATATTGATTATGGTTCATCCATAATCATCATATAAATCTAGTATATATAAGTTAATGGAGTCATCATGATTATTTTGATAGTGGAGGTGAGGTGAGGATAATAAAAGAAGATAAATTGAAATGAAACGAAATAAAATTGAAGGGTGCTTTACCTATTTAAATAACCTCCTTGAGGACCTCCTTATGTGAGTAGTTTTTGTTATTTTGGAAGGGCCAAGATCTTCTTGGATGTGGGTAGTGTGTAGGGAAGGTTAATTGGGACGAATATTGTGGATATTCCAGGCGTATATTCGTTATGTGAAGAGGGAGTGGTGGTGGGGGGTGTAGTGGAGGAGAGGATTGAATTTTGAATATTTAATTCATTATTTTCTTATTTCCTCCAAGACAACCTATAGTGTTGTTTCATGTGACCCATAATAGTAATAAGTTCATGTGAGTTCGAGAAAAGTGGCCGTAAATTACTTATTTTTTCATAAATAGTGTATTTAACTTGTAATTTTTATATACAGTTTTTTAACGTATTTCACTATTCATAAAAAACTAAAAAATTTCCAAAAAAGCCAAAATATTCACCCCTACCATTTTTCTATGTGCAGAATTCAAAAATGCACTCCATTTTTCGAAAAATAATTTTCAAACTATTTTATTTATTAAAGTAATCATATTTATTTCAAAAAATAATATTTTTAAAGGTATAATTAGTATTATATCACAATGAAAACTTAATTCAGATATAATTATCTTATTACTATAAGAAAGTAAATTTTTATCATTATTTACCATTCATAATGGTCATATTACTATTAATATTACTATTCATAAGGGTATGTTAATATTTATTAGAAGTCATATTTTTTCTATTAGACTTCAGATCACTTATTGATCAAAACACTAGATGACCATTTTTGGAAATTCAAAACATATATGAGGAAAAGTTGTGTTTAATGCCAAGATTATAAAATGAATTTATTTTCACATCCTTGTGGTGTTACAATTCTATTCTAATACTTATATATTTTTTTCATTTAGTAATTTATAAAAAGAATTGAAAACCCTAGAATGAACCACCAAGTAAAAAACATGGAATTATGAAAAATCATTTTGAGTAAAAAAATGTGACATTATTTTCCTCTAATACTACAAATGTTTCAACATGGGGAAAAATATATTATATGAACAGATATAAATGAATAATTTTAAAATAATAAATATTTTATTTTAAGATTTAAATTTATTTTTTACTTTTTGGGTCATATAAATTAAATCATTTTATTTATAATATTTTATTCAAAAAAAATTTATAGATTTCATAATCAGGATTTAATATGTTATAATTTTTATATTGGGTAAAAAAATATATATTTGACTATAAATATTTCTCTGAAGTCTATAAGATTTATTTTCCTATTTGAATTATATTTTTTATTTTTACTGTGAATATTTTTTTGTTAAATAATAAAACAATACTGATGTAGGAATTATTTTATTATGTGAAATATAAAAAAAATGTTACAAAAAATATTCACATAAATATAATTTATTATAATAAATGTGACCAGTAATATTATAGATTCTCTTGAACTCATAAGGATATCACACAAAATTTGATCAAATTTAACTTTTTATCATGATATAATTAAAATTCCATGAAATGTGTAGTGTCAAAATTAACTATAATGATATTTTATAAAAATATTATGTCTTAAATTATATAGAAATCATAATCCAAAATAAAACTATAGTATAGATGATATAATTTTCCAATTTAATGTTTTATTGTAATAATACATTTAATATTTACATCCATTTAATTTTTAAAATGATGTTACCTTTGTTTGAATAAAAATAGGTTAAAAAGGGTTAATCCAAATGATAGGGTCTAAACTATTACCAACACATGTCTACAATGTATCAGATTATGAGACTACAATATTATCTCATAATATATTCTAATACATGGTTATTTCATTAGTATTTTTATTGAGATATAATTTTATATGAAATAATATTCATTAAAATTCCAAAAGTTCCCCCAACATAAAATATAAAATGGAACCTCATCCCTCAATTCTACACATCATATTGAACCATTTAGATTAACCAAAATCCTCCAAGTTCTATTCCAAAATTCCTTATCCTTATTATAGATTTATATCCATTCCAAATGACGAAATCTAGAGTAATTTAGAAGATATCTAACAAGTAGTGGAACTCAATCTAACTAATCACTATATTTTTATACAATTCTATAACTCCTATAAATATCTGTTATGTATATAATAAAATAATAAATGAAGAATAATTGTTTATTCTGAAATTATATTATGATTATGAACACCCCACTATGCTTCCCCTTTAATAATGAAAAATAATTGAATGTATCACTCATGCATATGTATGAATTACCATCTCCACAAAGTGATACAATTAATCTCCCAAAACTATCATTTATGTGAATGAGTTGTGATAAGGTTATTATTTATGTATGATATTTACAAAATTATTATATTTTATTAATATTAATATTATATCTACTTTTTTAAACCTAATATTATTGGAAATGATAATATCTCTCATGCGTATGTACGGCTTACCATACCCACGATGTTATGTGATTCATTATTCGTATATTTTTTACATATAAGGTAATAATGATAAATTTTATGAGTACATAACATTATATATATAATATATATGTCATTATAATGAATATGGAATAAAAATTATCATATAATTTTAATTTTTTTTAATATTATAATGAATATTAAAATATCATTCATTCGTACATAAAAGCTATCCTCTCCTTAAATGGGGTATTATATTTTATACCACTAATTTTTTTAATCACCATGAATAGATATATATGATATATATATATATATGATATTTATAGCTTTTCAATCATTCATTAATTGATGAAATTAAGATCTATTTAAGAGTACCACTGATAAAAAGTCAATATATATATGAAGAACATACATGATATTACAAGATACATAATATTAACATGGAATTGTTAATAACTGGGTAATATAATTTAATAATAAAATTATATTTTTTAAAATATATGAATATGTATCATTGTTATATGTGTAATAAATATATATTTAGTATATAGGTGGTTTCAATGAGTTTGAACAGATTGAATACAAAATGTAGGGAAATTTATCTATCTTTTTATTTACATGAGATACCTATTAGATTCACCACACTGTTACAATGATGGGGGTATATACATATATATGAAATTTTATATCCTTAATTTCCATTATTCAATTATATTAAATGTTTAAATTTATTTCATTTATTTATGGGGATTATGGTTCAAAGGATACTCACGTAGTAAGGTGATTTCTAGTCTCACACATATTTTTTTGAGACTTATGTCATATTCACAACTGATTTATTTTTTCTAGTCAATATACTAAACATGAATGTTTCATGTGATCCATTCCTAAATTTTATTGGAATTTCTATATCCATTTGATGTTCTCCCTCCCTTATGGGGTATAATGTTCAAATTTTAACACATCAGAAAATGAATTTTGAATCAATGTTCCATCTTCGAGACACATGTTATGTTATGAAACTAATCTCATTTAATAGATGCATATATTTATATTTTAGATCTGGTATCCTGAAATTAATTCTTTTTATGAAATTATAATTTTCATTTCATTTAATTTCTCTTTAGTTGAAAATCTATGTCACTTCAATATTTTTTCCCTAATAATGCTTATGAGTGTTTTTAAATGATCACTTATGAATTTCATTTGATAACGATTAAAATAGTTTTTAAAGATTCATTATTGATTTAATTTTTATTTTAAATGAAATAGGTTTGAAATAGTTTTTATAATTTAATATCAATTGTTTATATAGAATGGATATTTTCAAGAATAATTATTTCTAGTGATCTTTCATCATGATTTCCACCTATGTTGTCATTATTTGATATAACATTACTTTCACCAGGGGTATTATTTACAGATTCCATTATTATTCTTACTCTGAATGGTTTATGATTATGAGGGATATATATGTGAATTTTATTTCATTTAATGTGTTTTTAATGAAATTATTTTGTAATCCATTTCTTTTATTGTGTTCTGGTTTTATTTATGTTCTATGGAACAAATTTGTATAATTATCATTATGTGTATGATGGGACCTATTTCGCCATCCAATTATATGGGTAAATATTTATATCTCTGAAAACATATAAGGATGGAACATGGAGTAAACTCGGTTCATTAAATGTCATTTTCTGTATTGATATTTTTGGGAGTAAACAATGACTACTAACGTGGTCCTATGAGTTATCCATGACTTCGATGATGGTATGGGGAGAAAACTCATTCAAATAAGATGGTCATGGTAGTCATTCCCTAAATTCTATAGAAATCATTTTCTATGATAATGTTTCTTCCAAAATTTCATGACTTATTTCTATATTATGTAGTTATTTAAAATTATTTTTCTCTCCATATGATTAACATTTTTTGAACATCCTATATTTATTAATTGTTATATGTTTACATTCTATGATATTTATTATATGGTCTTATACTCTTTTGATCATTATCTCATACCCCTATTCTTGTGTTATGCTTATATTTATACCTTTTATTACACTAAATGGGATTTGAGATGAAAAATTATTATCTTTCCTTCCCCCATGTAAAGAATAAATGTTTTATTAAGGATATAACAATGAAGTGTGCAATATTTGAAAATAATTTGGGAGATGATATTGATTTTTTATGGGTTACTTGTTAATTTTTCTATGATAGGTATATGTTTTTTTAATCTCCTGAGCTAGTAATCATATATGGCCAAAGGGTATGTATTTGATACATTATTTCATCATAGTGTTTAAATTTATGATGAAAAAAAGTCTGTCACATTTTTATGGATTATGCATTTACCATAGGATCTAGAGCTATTGAATTTGGGCTACTATATTTGGTATCAGAGGAGGGTTTAGTTAACTCTATAGATCGGTATAATTTCATGGGAAGATATTTTATTAATTATAGATACCATCACGGCTATATAAGACCATATATTTTTAATCTCATAAAATAATTTTTATTTTTTATGTAATTATATTTTAATGCAACTATTGTTATTTTTGAGACATGTTTTCTTCACGTAATTATGTGTTGTTTCGTTATGGAATGAAAAATGAAAGGTACTATTTAATTATTGAGGATAAAATATTTCGTTAATTATGAATATTTTATGATTATTTTAAGGATTTTTATCACATTACTATATTTTATATGGATTATATTGAAATTTTATTAGAAAAAGGAAAACCCACCAGAAGGTCGACAACCTGTCACGCTAAGAAAGGTTGCAGGAATTGAACTAACAACTGAAGGATGACAAGGGTTCATCACCAACTAATTCACTACATATAGAATCGATTAGTATGAAACTATATTTTTTTATTGAAACACATTAATGAAATATGTATAAGTAGAATTTTGGGAACATATTTTTTAACATATAGATATTTATGTTTTTGGATACTGATTTATTGTATGATTAATGTTATTTTTTAAGAAATTATCTTTTTAAAAAAACTTGTTATTATATTAATGGATATTATTTTGAAATAAAGGATTAAATTTCATTTTCGGTTAATATATATTAATATTATTTATTTATGGTAATTCTAGTTATTTATGGAAATGTTTTGAATATCATGATGATCATTAGGGAAAATAATTTTTTGTGTGATACATTACGAGTGATAAATGTTATATTGATATAAATGTAAACAAATATCATGGAAAATGGTTGGAGAAAATACTTATGAATTATTGGGATTCAATTTTTATTACTGACAATTTTTCTGATTTTTTGGGTAAATATTTATTGAATGACCAGTGACGAACACTGAGTATTACTGATATAATTAATTATTAATTTAAAAGAATTATATTATTGTATACTAACTATTTTGTTATAGGTATATTCCTAAAGATGATCAAATAGATATTCATAATCATCTGTATGTTTTTTGATCTGAATAATGTTGATTTTGATTCATTTTCTATGAAACATTCATCTTGAATAATCGTCATTGGAAAAAAAATATGAATTTTTGGTTCATAGTTATTAAAGGATAAAACAAAACTTTTTTAGTAATTGTATTACCTTATCTTCACAATATATTAATTAACACATTTTCCCAACTATATGAAATAGATATTGGAACAAAATAAAATTTGTATACTTTTCATTATTTGAAATTTAAGGACTTTTAACTGATCTGAAATTTACAATTTTTATGGTTAACATTATAATTAACATGTTTTCGATCACTCTCCCTAAGATGTTGATAGTAACATTTCTCTACAATCTATATTTTTTCACCCACACCATATGTTCACTGATGTGTAAAAAAAGTAATGAGTAGCTTTTGGTAACCTTTAATTTTCAAACATTCCCTTATGAATTAAATGTTTTAGAATAAATTTTCACAATGTGGGTTTCTATGAAAGAATGTTTCATGTATCAAACCATTGTTAAGAAAGATGATTATTTAGGGATAAACTCTTTTTGTTGGGTGTAGAATGTAACACCCTTAGTGTCTATATTTTTTTCATTTAGATAATTTTTTATTTATACAGAAGACCATTTTAATAATTGTATACATAAAAACCTAACATAGCATTCATTACACACAATATTGAGTTTTTACAAAACAAATTTTATTATTGTAATAATCTAAGAAGGACAAATGTTACCTAGTAGTAAATATAATAGGATTATGAATAGTAACATAATTAATAAATATGTTCTACAAATTTATATATATAAATAATTCATCAGTGAGGAATGATTTATAAATAAGAAAAATAATACGGAATATGAAATGATATTTTTTGTGGGAAAAAATTGATTTTGCGACACATTTTTTTATCAAAATAAATATGAAAATAACCATAATTATATAAATTTATTCCTAATTATATTTTTTAATATATATCATATGATATATATATATATGACATAAAAATAAATTAAAATTAACCCATAAAATAATAACTTTTCTAAAAAGGTATTTTTCTGCCTTTTGATGGTAAAAATCCGTTAAATATTGATTTTAATGTCTTATAAATTATATTTTCCAAAATTAAAAAATTATTTTAAATTTCAATATCCAAAAATATTCTGATTTAATAATTTATATTTTCTACTTAGTCACATGTTTTGATGAATAATGATAATATTGAATATTATTTAAAACTGAAATGTCTTTTAAAGTAATTAAAATGTAAATTTATTTTTTCGATTAGTATTAAATATAAATTATTTTATTTATTAAAAATAAATTTTGTTTTTGATATCGATTATTTACATGATTTTTTTAAAAACATTTTATGTTTTATTAGTGCATTTTTTGGGAATATGTTTTCATGGTATTTTTCTAACATTATATTGAATT
This sequence comes from Viscum album, assembly GCA_963277665.1. Classification (NCBI taxonomy): domain Eukaryota; kingdom Viridiplantae; phylum Streptophyta; class Magnoliopsida; order Santalales; family Viscaceae; genus Viscum; species Viscum album. The sequence continues at coordinate 1,001,653,404 of OY728121.1, read as the reverse complement.
AAATTCTAAAATTTTAGAGTATTTAATTTTTAAAAATTTATTAAATATTTTCATTTTAAGGACTAAATATAGTAACAAGGCCCCATTTATTTTTGGTCAATATGAATAGTAACTATGAGAAATTTTATTACCCTAATAAGTGTAGATTGAGTATTTTAAATTAAAAATAAAATGATGAAGATTATAAATTAATCTGACATAGGTAATTAAGAAACTTAGTCTGTTATCTCATTTGGATCTAAATTTAGTTTTTAATGGAATATTTTCAATTAAAATGAATTATATAATATTTATATCAAAAAAAGTCGAAAAATGCCCATTCTTTTCCATTAATATCCCTTATGTGTCAACATTGAAAAAATGTTATGTTATAAAAGAATGTAAGTATAAATTTTAAAATAAAATTAATTATCCAGATATAAATTCATTTTTGACTTTTTGGCTAACATAGATGAAATTATTGTATTAATAATATTTTATTCAAAAAAAATTAATATGTGAAATTCCTGTTTTAAATACTATAAATTTATATATAGGTTTACACAAATGATATATTAGAATATAAATATTACTCTTAAATCTATAATACCTATCTTCATCTTTGAATTTATTTTTAATTTTAAGAAAGAATTACCAATATGATAAAATTACACAACACTGATGTTGTTATTATTTTATTAAAGGAAATATCAACTAAATGTTACTAAAAATATTAAAAAATATATTTTTTGGGATGATAAATTTTATCAATGAATTCTAAAAAATAACATCTCTTATTAAGTATATAATTAAATATTTGGATCATTTTCATTTTTATCAATATATTTTTTAGTGTCCCTGTATGGAAGACTGTAACAATTGACACAAATTATATTTTATCAAAATAAAAAGTTATAAAATTCTATAGAAATAATATAACATATTAAAAAAAACAATTATTATAATTTCTGAAATGATATAATTTTTTCAATTATTATATAATTGAATTCACATAGGTATATTTCATATTCTTTAAATATAAAAAAATTTATAATAATAGTCAAAATTAAATTATGTTAACAAAATGATTATCAAGATTATAATGTATAAAATAAAAAAAAATTATAAAATATATTCTTTGATTACATTGAAAACATATCTCATCACATCATTTAATAAATGACTTTTTCAGATATTTTTATTAGTACTAAATCTGATATAAGTCATAATTTTTTAGAAAATTCAAAAAATTTCCATCACCTTTTACCACATATTAAACTTCCTACCGCAATTATACTATTAAATATTTCCTTTAATATGACCAGAACAATTCCAAAATCACTTAAATACATCCATATATACATTATATAGTTACTGATCTTCCAAAATGTCCAACTCAATAGTTCCTTAGGGGAGACCTAATGGAGCATTACGAAGAAGAGGTAATCTCTCTAACTTATAACGATTTTTATACTAATATATGAAAATTGAAAATATATGAAATAAATATGATAAATTAATAAATTCAGATTCCTTAATATCCTGAAATTTCATTATGATTATGAAATTAAAACTATATATCCCCATTCCCATTGAACAAGAAATGATTGTATCGCTCGTGCATATGTGCGACTTACTGTTTCCGCGTAGTGACACAATTAATCTTCCATCTCTAAATTTTACTAGTGGAAATTATTATTGTTTTAATATTTATATATTTTAATTATTAAATAATTGTAATTTTATTGTGATATTATCATAACTACTTTTTTACAGCCTAAAATTTTAGTAAATTACAATTGCACAATTGTTTACACATAACTCACCATCTCCACTATGTGATGTTATCCGTTTTTCATCTATATTTTACATAGATGGTAATAAGGATGAGTTTTATGAGTATATATTATATATATACAGAAAATTTATTCTGTGTCAATTAATATGATATAATTTTTTTCTTTTAATATGAAATGAAAATGAAAACATCATTCTTGTGTACGTACTTTCTATTGTCTCTATAAACATTTTATTTTAATATAAACCTATAAAAATTATGAATAAATGAGTAATAAATATATAATAAATATATATATGATAAATATATTAATTTTAAAATTAAGGATATGAGAAATCCGGATTAATATAGGAGGACCATGGATAACAAGACAAAACAAATATTGAAAACAAAACAGATATTACCCAAAAACATAACATTGATGTGTAATTTTAAATAAATTTTTAATATAAAGTCATAAAAATATTAAATATGTGTTAGATATGTTAATATGGTTCTTTTTTATGTTTATAATAGACATATATTTATTATACATTAGGATGTAAATAGTTTTTTGATAGTCAATCAATATGGTGGGGGAATTTCTTCGCGTTTTTTATTTACATGAGATACTTACCATATTCAGATCTATCTTCTTTTGTTTGGTGTATATAATAATATATTAATTTTTTAATCATTAATTTCCTTTATTTAATGACATTTAAAATTTTTATTGTTGTTATTATTTCAAAGGGTTCATTATTGAATAATTATTAATGCACTAATGGTGTTTCCTGTATTCGACATATTAAATCAAGAAAAATATCGTATTCACCAATAAAATACATTATGTGGTCAATATAATAATCATGTATGTATTATATTATCCATATCATTAAATATATTGAAATTAAAATATCCAATTGATGATCTCTCCCTCCTTGGGTTTACAGTTCACAAGTTACCAAATGGATAATGTATTTTTTTCTCAAATTTCAAAATTTGAGATACATGTTATTTTATGCACATAAATTCATTTACAGGGACATTATTATACCATTTAACATGTGGTCTCATTAATGTCCTTAATTTATTCATATAATAACTTTGATGTAGTTTTTTTCAATTCAGTTAGAAATATTTATCCCATCAAATCATTGTTTTCTTAAAAAGATTTATATGTGGTTTTAAATTAATTTTTTTGGAATATTCAATGAATTTTATTTCATAAATGTTTAAAAAAAATTTAAAAAAATTATTTAATGTTATATATTTAATTTTCAGTTAAAATTATATGAAATTTTTCTATTAATAAAAAACAAATTTCTAAAAGGAAATGATATTTTCTTCAAGAATAATTTGAACTCATATTTCAATAACAATTTCGATAATAGAAAATATTATTTGATGTCACTTATGATTCACTAGGGATATGATCCGATGATTCCATTCTTATCATTCATTGAATGGTTTTTGTTTAATATATATTTATACTTTTGAATTTCGTTTCCATTCATTGAGTTATGTTATGATGAAATGATTATGATACCCATTGCATTTTATGGATTTTATATGATCTATATTATTCTGGTACACATATTTATGTATTTAAATAAGTGAAATGTTGGAATTATATCTCCAAACAATTAATTGGGTTATTATTTATATCTCATGAGATAGAGATGGCTAGAATGGGGAATCAACTCAGTTTGGTAAAGGACATTGTCTGATAAGATGGCTTTCCAAGTAAACCATGTTTACTAATATGGTCATGGGAGTTAAAAATGAATAAAAAATTTTTATTTGGAGTGAACCAATACTACTATTATGTAATTAAATTATATTCCTCTAATACTTTGAAAATCATTTTATATAATTTTTTGTTTTCAACAATTAAAATTCTTTTTCATATATTATGCATTCATCGATTTTGATCCATGTTTTCTTATTATTACGATATTATGGACTTCCAATATTTTAGAAATTATTTATGATTATGAAATTTGATATGAAAGGAATGGTATAATAATTTATTGATCACATTCTCACACCCTTCTCCACATGTAATGCTAACATATATACCTTGTTTTACCTATACGAAGAATATGAGATCACCATTTTTTATATTTCCATTCCCATGTTTTTAATAGTACTTTTATGTGTGAGATATCTATGATTAGTTCTAAAATGAACATTTTTAGAGAATATATATTTTTTTGGGAAAGTTGTTTATTATTCAAAGATATGTATATGTTTTTCCTAATCCCATAAAAATCTAATAATAATAGGATATGTGGTATGTTATTAATCGATTAGTAAATTTTGATGTCTTTAAATTATTTTAAATAATTTGGTTTACATTTTTAAACATTATGTCAATAGAACTAGATCCAGAAATGTTGATTCTGGGAAATTAAATTTGGCATCGGAGGAGAGTTAAAATAACTTTTGATATTATGATTTTTTCATGATATGTTATCTTAATATATAATGATACCATCATTGGTATATAATATCATATGATCATATTTTTAGAAATTCATTTTTATCTATTATGTAATTATAATATAAGACGAGTAATGAAAATTTTGGATACATTTATTCTTTATCTAATAATGCATTCTTTAATTTTGAAATGAAAGAAGAAAAGATGAGGGAACTATTATGGTTAAAAATAATTCAAAGAATTTATATGATATTGTTACATTTTAGAATATTTATAATTTTAGAGAAATTTTATAAGTATTATATTAAAATAGTTTTAGAAAAAGGGAAACCAATAGGATGGGTGAAAACTAATAACGTCTGACAAGGCCATGAGGATTGATCTTAAAATAGAAGGATTAATTGGGTTTATTTTCTACCACATTCCTATATGAATTCGTAGTTTGTACTAAATTTTCATTTTAATTATAAATTTTTATGGATGAAAAATATGATCAATATGATGAACATGTGTTTTATCATATATATTACCATATGAATTGATATTGATTTATTGGTTGATTAATTTTATACTGGAAGAATATTATTATTTTATATAACAGTTTATGATATTAATAGACATTTTTCGGAAAAAAATGTTGAATTATTATTTTATAGTCATAAATATTTATATTTTGGAATTATAGTGATTTTTTTATTTATGGAAATGGATACTTTATCATAGATATTAATATTGAAATTACTCATTGGTATGGTATATTATGAGTAATTAATGTTATTTGGAGTTAGATTATAAAATATTGCGGGGAAGTTGATGGGAACAAATACATATGATTTTTGGGTTTTATTCTTAGTATTGTCTAATAATGATGAAAATTGAAGCTGAATAATTATTTAATGGTCAAAGATGATATATCAGTGTTAATAAAATAAATGATTATTAATTATTGAGTATTATATTGACATGTACGATGTATTTTGTCTTTTATAAATTACAAAATAAATATATAATATATTTTAATATCCTTTTAATGATTTTTTGATCTATATAAGTGGATTTTGTTGCATCTGGAATTTGAAATTCATCATGAATACTAATAATTAGAAACGATTCATTTTTGATTGATATTTATTTAAGTATTAATATCAAAATTTCATGTTTTTTCATTCGATATGATATCAATATAATAGTAAAATATTAACTAAAAACTAGGAAATGGATACCGAAAAAATGGTATCCATTATTTTTTCATTCTGAAAAATTATAAATTTTTTTTTAAAAAACATTAAAGGTTTTTTGAATGTTAAATTAAAAATGATAGTTTGTTATACCAATATCCATGAGAAAATTATAGTTTTTGTTTTCTTCAATGTATATTTTTTATTTTTCTAATTATATAATAATATGTGAAATCCTCATTTGTGTATCTTGTTTTTAAATGTATGGTTTTGTACAATTCTTTTTCAAATGGATGTCTTAGTATTCATTTTTATGATGTGGTTTTATATAATGGAAACATTCAATTATTAATACTTTGATAACCCAGATGAATTTTGAGTGTCAAGTTCATTTTAAGGGGGGGTGAAAGTAACTCCTCACGTTTTTATGTTATTTTATAAAATAAAATAAATTATTAAGTTTTCTAATTTTATATGCTACACCATGTTATTCTTGTGCTACACAAAACACATAATTTTCTTCTATTACATTAAACACATTGTTTCTATAAAAAATAATTAATTGTTATAATTATAAACAATGAAATTATAAACATGATGCTAAAATTGAAGGATTAAATAGGAATAACATAATTATGAAAATATGGTTTATAAATGTATATATATAAATAATTTTTTGTGAAAAATTAATTATAACTGAAATTAAAAACTTTTGAATATAAATGGAAATATTTTCGGAATAACTATTTAATTTTAAAGAATATTTTTTTATAAAAATAAATATGAAAACACTATCATGATATATATATATATATAATAATCAATATATTTTTTAGCATTTTTCATATTTTTTAAAAATTATTACATAAAAATGATTAAAATTAAATGAATAAAATAATTACTTTATAAAAATGTAGTTATCTATCTTTCTGATGACGCAAATTTTTTAAAAATAGTTTTAAAAATTTTATAATTTTGATTTTAAAAAATGATGTTCTTAATTGAATATGAATATCATGAATTACTTTGGTTGAATGTATTTTATTTCTCAGATAAGTATTAGGTGTTAATGAAGAGTGAAAATACTGATGTTGATTTTTAATTATATTATATTTTAAAGTATTCTCAATGTAATAATTTGTTTTCAATATATTTTAAATTTAATTATTTTATTTTAATTTGAAATAATCAATTTATTGGTTTCGAAGAGGATTTTTTTAAAGAATTTATTGTAATTTTTTTTCAAGAAATCATTCAGAAAAATCAATATATAATGGAATATTGAGAACATTATATTAAATTAAATTCTATGAATTCTCTATTTTCATTATTAGAAAATTGATTTAAAACATGGGTTCATAAGATTAAAATTTATTTATTAGGTCAATTTTTATTTTTAGAAAATATGAATAGTAAACATGGTTAATTTTATTACCTTGATATTGGTTAAATATGGTAATTTAGGTTACAAATAATATAATAATGATTATAAAAACTATATAAAGTAGGTAAAAAATTTGGGATGTAGAAAAATAGACCTATAACAAATAAGGATTAAAATTATGTTTTTTAATCAACACATGTCAATGAAAATGACTTATAAAATATTTAAACTAGTGAAAGTCATAGAATTCTACATTATTTGTCTTTAATATCCCTTCTGTGTGCACATGATTAAAATTTAATGTTAAGAATAAATATAAGTATAAATGTTTAAATTGATATACATATTTTCAAGATATAAATTTATTTTTGACTTTTTATTTCACTTATAAAAAAATATGGTATTTACAATATATTATCCAATATAAATTAATGATGTCACATTCATGTTTTGAATAATCTATAATTTTTATACAGGGGTACCGAACAGATATATTCAACTATAATTAATCTTCTAAAATCTAGTAGATTTATCTTCCTCGTTAATATTTATTTAATTTTTTTTGATCATATATGTATATTGAATTATTACAGAACAGTGATGTAGTAATTATTTTATTAATAAAAATATTTAATAAATGTTAATAAAAATAATGAAATAAATATAAATTGAGATATTTAATGTTATACATGAATTTTATAGATGTAACTGAACTCACAATGTTATAATAAAATATTCTGATAGATGATGAATAGTTATATTTTTATATTAAAAAGCCCATCTAATGAAAACCAGGAAAATTAACATAAATAATATTTTATACAAATAATATATTCAATTTTTTAAAAAAATTTAAAAAATAGTAAAAATAATAATATACATATATAATGTTCCAAATTGATATCAATTACCATTTTTGATTTAATGTACATCTCATAAGTAAAATTTATATCTTTTTATTATGGATGAATGTTTTAACTTAGTGAAAATTAAAATATGTTAACAAAGGATTAATCAAAATGATATCGCTAAAAATAATACAAAAATATGTATAAAATATGAAGGATGATCCTAATACAACCATATATAATCATATATTCAAATATATGGCATTATAGATATATTTTTATTGATATTGAATTTTTTTATAAATTAATAAATTAAGAAAGTCCCAAAAGCGGCCCAAACATCAATTATAAGAGGGAATATCCTCCCTCAATACTAAAGTTAATTGTGAGTAGTCTAGCTCAACAAAAATTAGAAAGAATATGCTTCTACACATCCCTATCAACATTATATTGTTTTTGGTATTCCCAAAAGACCGGCTCTATATTCCATTAAAGGATATCTATAGGAGCTGTTTGGATGAAGATATAATGATTGTAATTGATCACTCCCATATTATATTCCTCTATAAATCCACTAATTCTATCATATTAATATCATAAAATGATAACAGAATAATAATAAATATTTTAAAATTTTAATATGACTATAAAAAAAACTATTAAACACATTTCCCAGTGATCGGTGAATTGAAGTATCGCTTGTGCGTACGTATATCTTACCATCTCCACGTAGCGATACAATTCATTTTCCTTCACTATATTTTATGAGTGGGAATTATGATGAGATTAATGTTTATATATGATATTTATTACATAATTATACCAATATAATTATAATATCAATTTATCCTTTTTACCACGTATTCTTTTTGGAAATTATAATGACACTCATGTGTACGTATGGTTTACCATGTCCAGGATTCCATGTGATTCGTTTATAATATATATTTTACATGGATTGTAATGATGATTATTTCTATTAATTTATATGATATTTATAACATAAATATTTTTCTATAATCATAAATATCATATAATGTTTCATTCATTTAAAATTACATGATATTTAATGCGACGTTTATACACACATACGACCTATCATCTCCATGATCAATGTATTTTAGTTTCTACGAATAACATTTATGAATAAACATGAATACATATATAATGACTATTAATATTATATTAATATAATTTTTACCATTATGTATATTATCAATTCGTGACCTATGTAAAAGGACCATGGACAATAATACATAACGTAAATTGAAAAACAACTCGTATATTACCCGAAACATAACATGAAAATGGATTTTTAATAAAATGGTAATATAATATCCTATTAAAATCATGTATATTTCTTGTTTTTTTAATATTTTTTTCTGATATATTTATAATAAAAATATATTTACTATATAGGATGTTCAATGTGTACAAATAGTGTGAAGAAAAAGATAAGGATATTCCATCTCACTTTTTATTTTGGTGACATACATTCCATATCTAGAATATTCTTATTTTTTATGTTGTATATACTTATATGATATTTTTTATGTCATGAATTTATATTATTTAATAATATTAATTTTTTTTCATTTAAGTTATTATTTCATGGGGATCATGATTCAAAATTTACTCTTATGGTAATAGAGTTTCTAGTCTCGCACATATTTCTATGATACTTGTAATGTATTCACAAGTTGGGTATATTTTTTAGTCAATATTATACCCATTAATGTATCATATTACCATTATCTGAAAACTTATTTGAATTTAAAATTCCATTTCATTATTTTTCTCATTGGGTTTATATATCAAAATATACTGAATTAGTAAGGGAAGTTTGTCTAAATTTTACCTCTATCATTCACTTGTAATGTTATGAACCTGCATTCTTTTATGATATTTTTATAATTCTATTTTACATGTGGTATCATGAATGTACTTATTTTTATTAATTTATAAGCCTCGTTTAATTTTATTCTCCCTTCATTGATTAATCTTTATTCGTTCAATCCAATGTTGTTTAAAAATTTTGTAAATGTGTTCTGAAATGAACTTATGACAATATTCACGAAAAATGACATAATTTTTTTAAATAGTTTTAAAATACTCATTTATATTTTTTCCGGATTATATTAATTGAAAATGTGTTTCAAATATATTTATCTTTTAAAAAAAATTAATGAGAATGATTTGTTCTTTAAGAATTTTATCGTGTGATTTTAAAATATCATTTTACATATAAGTAAATATTATCTAATGTTTTTATTCATTATTAGGGGTATGCCCCAATTTTTCAATTATTATTCATTATATATATGTCTTATGGTTATTTAGGATTTTTACATCGGATTTTTTTTCTTTTCGATGAGTTCTGTTATGATTAAAAGTTGATAAACCCATTTAGTTTTATAGGTTTTGATTAGAATTATGTTCATGATGAACAATTTTGTGTGATTTTCATGATGTGATTGGAGAGACCTATTTATCCCACCTATTAATTGGGTAATGATTTATATATCATTATATATAAATTGATGAAATATGGAGATAACTTTTTTTGATATAAAACATTTTATACTATGATGTTCGTGGTATTGAACCATGACTTCAATGGTTGTCATGGGAGTGAACCATTACTACCATGATTGGGTGGTGAGTGAACCAGTACTACTAATATTAACTTGGAACTGATTCCTCGACTATAATGATAAAAAATTTATATGATTATGTGTATTCCACAATTTGATGTATTATTACTATGTTAATTTTTATGGATTTTTCTCTTGATTTCATTGTGATTAATGTATTAATTAGTATCAATATTTACTCATTGATTATTTTTTATGATATTTCATATACATGGTATGATTTATAATTTTTTTATCCCAATATCATCACCTTATGCTCATGTTATTATATTAGATATTCTTTTTTATAACCATATTTTGAACCTGAGCTAACCCATTATTATGTTTTCTTTATACATGTTGGGTAAAATAATTTATAATATTATATATTTAAGGCGGATGCAAGGCATGAGGAAATTTTGGTGGAAAATACAGATTTGTAGATGAATGTTGTTTATTTAATAAATATATGTATGATTTTTTAATAATCCACTAACACTCCAAATGTAATGTTTCATTGGGTATGTATGTGATCCATTATATATATTTTATAGTAATATCCTTAATGAAAAAATTGGGTCGCATTTGTAACGTTTTTATCATCATCATTAGATTCAGATGTGTACATTCTAGGATATTATAGAAATGATGAATATATATAATAGTTATAAAATTATTACACCTTTTATGTCCTTATATCATAAATAACTATTTAAATTCTATTATATAGGTGATAATATATTAGCACATTTGTGTATGGAATAATACCACCTCACGATGCAATGTAATTTGTCGTTCATTAACACTTTACATAGAAGGTGATAATGATAATGTTAATGAATACATCATATATATTGATATTATAGTGTAATTAATGGAATATTTATAATTATTAAAATTTATTAAATTGTATAATTTCATACCTATTTACTCACTTTTTGAAGGCAATATCATTCATGTACCATTGGAAAACCACTATCATGTGGTAATGACACTCTCTATTCACAGCCATGCCACATAAATTATATATGTTTATATATTTAAATAAATAATAAATTATTCATATTATTATTATCATTAAATAGATAAAAATTACTATTTATATCCATTCATTACTCTTACTTGAAAAATTAAAATGGTACACATGATTATGTACATTATACCTTATATATGATCATAACATACTTCATTTCCAAAAAATAGCATTCCTCATTGTATTAAAAGTATAATTTATTGAAAAATATGATAAATATGTAATAATATTTTTTTGGATATTATTTTTATATTTATTATATTTCTGAGAAATAAAATTTATGATAAAGAACAAATGGGAAAACATGGTAAATAACAACCAAAATAATGAAAATAATAATAATTTATTTATCGGATAAGGTATAAGAATTTATTAAGGATAATAACTTATATTATAAATAATAAACTATTTTTTTTTCAGAAAATTAATAATTTATTAAAACCACTATATATGAGATTAAATAATGTTCAACCAAAAGGACGTGTAATGTAAGTGACTTTGTATCAATTCCCCATCATCGAGGCATATTGTAATTTTAGGCACCAAATATAATTTTCTTGGTGTATGTAATTCCCCATTAAGATGTAAAATAAATATTAATCAATAATTAATGTTATTATGAGTTCATATTTTAATTATTTCATTAAATAATATTTTACGTTAACTATAAATTGTGGAAAATAATTTCATTTCACAATCTATTTTTATTTGTTTATATTATTTAATAATAGTATTTCATATTATTGCTTATAAGTGTAATTATTTTTTATTATATAATATTTTATATCAACGTTTTTATTTCGATTTAAATTTTAAATACATAACCAAATCACTGGTTAATTCTCAATTCATCATGATGATATTTTTAAGGACGTATTTCACAATCTCATTATAATTGGAATTTTTAATTCTTGATTTTCCAATGAATGGAATTACTTAATCAATGGGTATTAAAAGACTATAGTTTTCCCCTATTAATATTCATGTTATATTAAAATAATATTATCTGTATTTATAATCATGTTGAATTATTTAAAAGGAAAATTATGTTATATTAAATGTTTATATACATATAATTTAGTGAATAAAATTGTGTTCAATATCCAGGGATCATATAGATAGAACTAATCCTCCTTGAGGAAAACCCTTTTATGAGTGTTATCAATGTGGTGGGGGTTGACACATTCAATCAGACTGGCACTATATACCTAGAGACCATATTTTATAGGGATGTATTAGACATTTTATATATTACAATCAAAGGTAGATTCCTAAAATCGGTGTGTGCGGCTTAGTATAGACACAAGATTATAATGCATGTCTAGTTTTTTCCTTAAGGTGTGTTCTAATAGTATCATCTATTAGATAGAGACACATCGACATAAAATATTATCTTCTAAAAAAATTGTTGTGGATGATACATTTAGGTGTTCATACATCCACATGAATGATCAAAAATATTTCTTTTTGGTTTCATAATCAAAATGGTGTAATACCTAAGTAATTAAGGTGAGAAATCATCCATAATATTAATAAATATATTAGTGATGTATAGTTTGGTATGAATCTATTTTATAAATAGTTCAACTCAAATTATATATGGGTGTCCATTATGGTAGACATATGTATCATATGTGTTCTTAGTTTGATAACAAAATGGTGAAATCATGGTATCATCTCATCAATTATAATGACGTGGAGAGTGATCATCAAACAGAGTGTTATAGTATCATGTAATTAATTCATTGGGATATGAATATCAAATTTGAATGACCATGATACATGACTGTTCTAAATATTTAATTTAATAAATTATTCATCAAATTTTTATAAGGGACCATCCAATGTATGACGTATAATAATGCTTATTTCTACTTTCTGAGGAATTTTATTTGGCATATATAAGACATGATCATTCTATGGTAGGGAATCATCTGGGGTAAATGTCTCAATAAAATTTATTTATCATTTTCTTCATCAGAAGCATCATCTATTGTGGGTCAAAAAATAGTTTTTGAAAACACATCTGAGGATGTATGTTGGGGGGGTTTAAAAACAAATGGATCAGCATCGTCAAATTTGACATGCACTGTTTCTTCGACAGTACAAGTGTTTCTGTTGAAAACTCTATATGCCTTAGATGTTGTGGAGTAGCCAAAGAAAATTCCTTTATAAGATTTGGGTGCGAATTTATGTAAATTATCTTTAGTATTCAAAATGAATAATTTTCATCCAAAAAATTTTAAGCAGGAAAGTCTAGGTTTTCTACCATTCGATAACTCATAAAGAGTTTTATTAAGAAAAGGTCTAATTAAATCTCCATTTATAGTATAACAAGAAGTGCTTACAACTTCAGCCCAAAAATGCTTTGCTATAGAATATTCACTCAACAAGGTTGTAGTTATCTCTTCAAGAATACTATATCATCATTCAACAACACCATTCTGTTGATAAGTTCTTGGTGCTGAGAAGTAATGAGTAATTCCTTTTCTAATAAAAAAATTTCTAAATAAGAATTTTAAAATTACCCACCATGATCCCTAGGAATAGTTATCAGTGGAAGGTTTTTCTCTTTTCAAACTTGGGCTCTTAAACTTTTGAAATATGAAAAAGATTCATAATATTTTGCTAGAAAATAGACCCACATAAATCTAATGTTATCATAAAATAAGAAAAATACATAATATTTTCCACCAATACTTCTAGTTTGTGTTGAACAAAAAAGATCCATATGCACCATCTGTAATGAATCATATGTTGAGACTTCACTGATTGATTTAAAACATTATTTATGTTTCTTTCCATATTGTCAAGGATCACAGACTTTTGAAGAATCAAGTCTAACCTCTGGTAGATCCTCAACAAGACATTTCTTAAGGACTTTACATATGTTTCTAAGGTTACAGTGGCCTAAACTCTTATTCGATAACCAAGAGTGATCTTTCATTACACTAAGGAAAGGAATATCTTGACTCCTAAGGTCATCTATGCTTACTGTCTATATATTACCTTGCCTATGGGACAGAATATAAAAATCTTATTTTGAATTGTGTACTAGAAACTTATCATTCCTGAAATTCACATGGAAATATTCATCACATAATCGGCTTAGGCTAATGAGGTTGTTCTTAAGACCCTTAACAAATAGAAAATTTGAAATCAGTGTATTTCCAATAAGAACAATGTTACCTCGTCCAATTATTTCTCCCTGAGCATTATCTCTGAAAGTTACTATTATTTATTTCATCTTGGTAATCATTTGAAAGATGTTTTTATAACGATTCATATGCCAGGAACATCTACTATCAACGTACCATGTATTTTTGTCGGTACATTCTCTATTTTCATGAAAATATGATTGTTAGATTTTCGGAACCCAAAAATTGTTGGATCCTGAAATTTCAGAAAGGAAATTCATAGGTATCCATATTTTCATAGAAAAATAAGATTTATAAAAACCTAAATTCTGAGTTTTATTTAAAGAACAACTTTTTTCCAAATGTCCACCACACTGACATTTAGGGCAGAATGGAGTACTTTGATGAAAAAAATAGTTATTACTAATAATAGTTTTTGAACTGGTATAACCAAAACTAGAACTATTCCTTAGAGGTCATACTTGGGAATACATCTTATAAAAAATTTCCTTACCTAATGTAATGTTTGACAAACACTTCCTTAAGAAAAGAATTTTGGATTTTAGTTTAATAAACATGTTTTTATCTTAAAAATCATTTTTTTTGGAACTAGATCTAGTCACTAAAATATTTTTCATAGAAATTAATTTTTCTAGATTGTTAGAAAATATAACCTTCTCTGAATTAAATTCCTCAATATTTTTTGAAATACATTCGAAATCATAAATTTTCATATCAATATCATTAGAAAGATATGATTTATTCATGGTATGAATATTATTTCTAGGATTCTACTTATCATGATTTTTCTTGAGTTTTGAAATTTCATTCTCATGGAGTTTAGAAAATATAGAAACATATCAATTAGTATGAAAATTATTATCCTCATCAGAAGAAGATTACTTATCAGATGATTCATAATATTTGTTGTCACTATAATCAGAATTCGATGATACATTGGTCATGGATTCATCATTGTGTACCTTAGCCATTAGATAATGATTTTCATTTGATTCTGTGGATAGTATTCCAAGATAATTCTATCCAGATGATTCTCACTAAGAGGATTCATCCGAATAGTTTCCACCCCTGGAACTCCAGGTGTCATTAGCTTTCAAAACATTATTAGCTTTATACTTGTAGTTCTTCTGTATATTCCTCTTAGAATGATTTTCCTTTATATCATTTTTTAAAATCATATAACAATATGGCCATATATGCCCCGATATTTTTCATTCGTAATAAGTGACTTCTGATTCATTCTTATCATTCCTCGCTTTCTTCTTGTATCTTGACTGAATGTTCTACTGTCCATCAATCTTGTTCATCCTTCAAGAAAAGTTGGATAACTCGTTTTCTATAGATTCACTTCTAATAGGTTCCTATTGAATAACAACCTTCATAGATTTGGATCTTTTAACTCTCTCAGGAGTCCTGGGTTTCCTATGATTTGAAGTTGTTGTAAAAGAAACACTGTCTTTCTAATATTATTAGTTTCTCTATTCATTTTAGTTTCATGTTGAAGAAGAGTTCCAAAAAATTCGTCAATATAAATCTGTTTAACTTTTATATTATCTTATAAAGCTTCCATATTAGATTCACACTTAGTGGGCATGATATCTATGATTTGTTTCCACAAAAGCTTCATCGTTTAATCCTTTCTCACCCATAGATTCTAGACTGTTAATAGTAGTATGGAATCTTGGTTGTCCCTTACATATGTTTTCTCTATAAAGAAAGAAAAAAACCATGATATTAATCTCTAATCATGGCTATTCTAGTTTCTATAACATTTGATGTACGAAAATGAGTTACTTCAAGCTTTTTTCAAATAAAATTTTCTGCTTCACAATATGAAATCTGGCTATATATATTCCTGGTCATAGAACAATAAAATGTATTTCGTAACATATAATTCATTTGATACTCATGTTATTCTTTATAGGTGACAGTACTAACTTCCTTGTCATTGATTTTATATCCTCTAGTAAGCATGAAAAAATTATATACTCCATTGTTGATAACAAAAGTCTTCATAGGATCTCTCCAATATTCGTAATCATTCCCATCAAAAAATAGGTGGTCTAGTAGGATTTTGGTTTTCAATAGAACCAACATTCATTACTATCATCTTAAGAGAAAATAACATTCCACACAAACTTTGTTAATAGAAAATGTTCTTAATCAATGAAAATATTCCTAAGCAAGTATAACAGAACAATGAAAACATGAGCACGAAAACATAAATGTGAATATAATAATTTCAGAGACCTCCTATGATAGAAATTTTAGGATTGAAATATGATGTAGTTGCTCAAAATACAATAGGGGGTTAATTGTATACTTTAAAAATTCATTTTTAACCCTTAATTTTGGTATAAAAACATTTTTTTATCCTAAAGAAAAATTGTGTTTAACAAAGTTAATCAAGGTAAATTCAAAAGACCACTTAGTTCTACAAAAATGCTTGGTTATAAAAATAGGATTCCAGAATTGAAACTTAAGAAATGTTCACAGTGAAAATATTCTACATTAAAGCATATAGAATCTCACTAATAAGAGTATAAAAAAGGAATTATAAGATAGTTATACTTTCTTTATAAAACTAAATTAAAGAGGAAAATAAAATAGAAATAATAAAAGTAACATGTATAGAATATTTTAAATCAAAGAGAAGGGTATCCAAAAACCTTGGATAATGGTCCCTTGAATTATACTTTCATGAAATTATGTCTTACCCACATCAGGGTAAGCAGTCGATAGGAATATCATAATATGTCTTGCTATCACCGAAAGCCCTCAAACTTCAATGTAGTCGGCACCTATGTCTTCCTCACCAAGAAAGTCAACGAACATTTAGGTACTCGACGCCTCTGTCTTCTTATCCCCATAATCCCTCGAATGTACTCAACAACATTCAGAGTCACACGATGAAATATGAACAATATGTTTAGTATGCACAAAGCATGAGAGTCACTCTCTCACTCTCTAGAAATCACTACAACAACATGTGGTCTCTAGAGTGATCAGTCAGTAGTTGTGTGTTGAGCTCATTCAAATGAGCTCTTATTTATAGGAACTCCTCCAACGGTCGGATCCATCCTCCAACGATCACATTTTTCCTTCAATCTTAGAGGGACCTATACACATGTCACTTGAACAATGGTTTGTAAGAAATATAATGTATGAAATCATTTCAAAACAATAATAGCGGAAAGAAAAATTTGTTTTCTTCACAAAATCCAATTTTTCGGAGTCTATGGAAATAAAAGTTAATAGTATAAGAAAATTAACATTTGGAGTCTATATCATATGGATATTTGGATTTAGTTTATCAGGGAATTTGAAGACTGAATTATATATACATCAGAGTCTGAATTCCAATGAATTCGGAGTCTAAAATATAATGAATTTGTAGTCTGAATTATGAGGAATTCAGAGTCTATATTCTGATGAAATTGGAGTGTGAATTCAAGAGAATTTTGAGTCTGAATTCAAGGAATTTGGAGAATGAATTTAGATAATTATGAGTCTGGATTCAGAGAATTCGGAATCTGAACTCTTAATAGTTTGGAGTCTGATTTCAAAATAATTTGGAGTCTAAAGTCAAAGAAGTCCGAGTCTGAACTCATAAGAGTTCAGAGTCTGAATTCATAAGATTTCAGAGTCTGAATTCAGAGATCTCAGAGTCTGAACTCATAAGATTTCGGAGTCCGAATTTATAAGAATTCATAGTCTTAATTTAGAGAACTCGGAGTCTGAAATCATAAGAGTTCAGTGTCTGAATTAATAACAATTAGGTTTCTAAATTCGTAGAACTCGAAGTCTAAATTCAGAGAACTCGGAGTCTAAACTCATAAGAGTTTAGAGTCTGAATTCATAATAATTGGGAGTCTGAACTCATAAGATTTTTCAGTCATTATTCATAAGAATTCAGCGTCTGAACTCAAAAGAGTTCAGAATATTAACTCATAAGAAATCATAGTCAGAACTCATAATAATTTGGAGTCTGAATTCATAAGAATTCAGATTCTAAATTCAGAGAACTCAGAACCTGATTTTAGATAACTGGTATCCTGAACTCGGATCCTAAAACAGAATGCTAGATATCCAAGTATTTATAGGATTCCGAGCTATTTCAATATGAAACTGATTTTTACACATATAAATAAAATGAGTTAGATTTATAATAACTAAAATAAGAACAATGAAAACAATTAAGGATTTATTTTCCATGGGAATGGAAATTTTTTAATATTATGTTAAAACATAGGGAAAAGGAAATTGTCCTTTTGATAGAGTGTTTTTGATTTAAAAAACATGAAGGAATGGAAAATTCATAAGGAAACCTTATTGACTCCATAGATAAGATGAGGTTCCATCATTGTTATATCTCCTTCTCCTAGCCAACATTTGGGTGATCGGCATGCCATACCATAAAATTCCTCATATTTTGTCATCTTAATCATTGGATGAAAACCATTATTTTAGGAAAACATTACTAAGGGTATCTGTCTCTCTAAAGAGCCACTGAAATCCTGGATTCATGTTACAAACATGTCCTCAAAAAAATTGAATTGTGAGCTCAGACTGCCCGTATGTCAGTGGATGGTAAGTTGTACATAGAGTTACATGTGTCCTCGATTCCCTCTAGAGTACCTACCAAAAACGATAAGTAAAACAGGTGTCCCTATTTGAAATGATAGAGTGTGGAACCCAATGTAAACATACAACATCTCGGTTAAACAACATTTTAAGCTCATCAACACTGAAGTTTTCCTTAATCAGAACGAATTGTGCGACCATCATGATCATATCAATAAAAACCTAAAATTCCTCATTACATGAAGGTGATCATGGCAATGCTTTCACAAAATCCATCGTGAAGTCATTCCACTTCCACATAGGAATGAGTATTTAATACAAAAGTTCTGTTGGTCGTTGATTCTCCACCTTCACCTACTTACAATTGGAACATCTAATATCAAAACCGGTTATATCACTTTTCTTATGTAACCACCAATATAATAAGTGTAGATCTTGGTACATCTTGGGGACACCATGAATAATTTCCCATACCGAGGAATGAAAATATCACAACATCTCCTCACATATTTCTGCTGATACCCATACATGTCCATGAAAATGCATGAAATTATCATTGTCTATGGTCCACCTAGGAGTATGGTCCTCTCCTGAAAAACTCTCCCATGGGACTAGGGATTCATAATATAAAAGTTTCCACATTTACACCGAAACCAGTAGTGTCGAGGAAATTGCTATAGAAGAATGAAATTTCTTCCCATGTCTTCTATAGACCTCCAAATGCATCTTAGAGAACAAAACAATAAGATTCCCCTCATTGATGACCTCCAGAACAGTTACGATCTGAGTCCACCTACTCAACACAACATCCACTGCATTTCCTTTCCCATGTGTGTAGGAATGTTCATAGTCAGAAGAATGAAGCTACTCAGCCGACCATCGCTATCTCAAATTTAGATCATGCTGACTAAATATATACTTGTGGATTTTTTGGTAAGTGTATACCACAAATTTCACAGCCAAAAGAAAATGTCTAAAACAGTATAAATCTTTCACAACTGTAGCTAACTCGACAGTGGGTGTCAGGTAATTCCTCTCATGTGTCCTCAATTGCCGAAACTTGTATGGAATAGCTCCTTCCCCCTACATAAGCACTTCTCCAAGACCAATACCCAACACATCGTAGTAAATAGTATAACTCTTGTTCGGTTCTAGAAAAATAAGTATCATTGCTGAAATCAACCTCTCATTCAGCTCCATAAAGGCTGACTCAGAGGAATATGTCCACAAGTACATCATACCATTCTTAGTCAGACTCATATTTGGATCCCCTAAGCATGATAAATCCTATATAAAATGTCGGTAGTAACTATTCATCCCGAAAAAACTCCATTCCTGAAATATATTCTTAGTCCTATCTCAGTAAACTAGTGATATCACATTCTCTAGGTCAACTTATATTCCTATCAATGTGATGAAAATACCCAAGAAGTTAATCTGTTACATCCAAAAGTGAAATATTGAGATCTTAGAATATAATTGATTCTCTCTTAGTGTGCTGAGTATGATATCATTATGGGTGGCCTGGTCATGTTGAGTGTGATAGTACTCCAAGATATGGTCCATAATGACTACCACCATAGAATCCATGTAAGGATGGAATAATCAATTAATCAGTGACATGAAAACATACATCTAATTTGGGAGACCAAATGGTATAACAAAATACTCATGTAGACCATACCTTCTTCGAAAGTCTATAATAGGTATATCTGATGGTCTAATGAAAATGTAATGATAACTATATCTCAATTCAATCATTCAGAACACTCAGGATCCTCAAGGATGATAAAAGAGATCATCAATCCTTGTAAAGTGATATCAGTTCTTGACAGTCATATAGTTCATGTTTTGAAAATACTCACAATGTATGTGGGTACAATCTATATTTATCGCAAAATGGAAAGGAAAATCCCTAGAAGAAGTACATGTTCATATTCAACCATTTTATTGCAACTGCTCCATCTATTTTTAAGCTCCCTTAACTATAGTGTATCCATCATATAAAGAGGAATATACAACTATGACACTCTTGGAATAATCTCAACAGATAAATATACCTATAAATCTAATGGTAAACCTGAAAATTATTCTAGAAAGAGATTTATTAAATGTCACACCACCAAAGGAAATATCTGTTATAAAGTCCCCTTTTCATCCTGATATAGTCTAGAAATTTGGGCTATAATTCCACCCAACCCATGATGCTCAGGTGCATCTCAGCTCACCTAGAGATCCCATTCTCCCTTGTATAGAAAATATCCTCCCTCTGGTGATGTAAAACTCACCCTACAACAATATAAGTCAATAAAGTCCTAGAAAGATACAAACCATTCCATTTCGAGAATGACATCAAATCTTGTCATCTGTAATACATAGAGGTCCCATAAGAAGAGACACCCACCCACATCGAGAGGTCACTCGTTACACTATCAAGAACATTTCATCCTAATTACCAATAGAGTTTCTTGCATCATTACATAATCATATGTAATTACACTATGCCCAAGGATCTCCACAACAACAATAGATATAAAACAATGGGATTCCCTATTATAAAAACAGCATAAGTTAAAATTGAGTTAACTAGAGTCGTATCTATAACCGTAGAGGATCTAGGATCATGCCCTATTTGGTTCCACTCCACTTAAAATGTATGACTAGTACTATGGACCTACCACCCAACCTGACAACCCTTAGCTGATCCAACCATGTTGTTGCTAAAATCCTGTCATTTGGATAACATGGCAACGACCACCCCCTCAGCCTGAATGGCCTGACGAACTCCAATTCCTTGACTGAAGGGAAATTGGTGGTCCTTCTCCTCAATGTGGAGTCATAACAGATCCCCTATCACTCGTTGATGGTGAGAACATCCAGAAAAATGCCAAACATGGCCCATATTGTCATACGATCAGCTCTCGACTGGGTCCCTTGGGAAATGTGGTGATGTATGCCCACTCTTCCGGAACTATTATCATACCAACAATGTAATTTATGGAAAATCATGAGTAAGATCTCTAAGATTCACTCTATATTCTCTCAATGTAGTACCATACCTAGATGATGAACTGAACTGGAACAGAACTCCCAACTCCCTCCTATTTCACTCTGTAAACAACACCATGTTTAATATAGTAGCCAGCAAAGCTAGCCTGAAAACATTTTTCAATGATCACATGTCATACCTGACACCATCCTAATACCACCTAGCCAAATATAACCCATCACATCCCAAGACATGTTTGATGCACTGAATCTCTATAAAACAAGATGAACAATCCATCACTGAATGAGTTTCCGACTCCAAATGTATGAATTATCACACTCGATCGGTCATCAATGTCTCACGGTAGAAGTAATCATAGATAGTCCACAAATTGTCTTCCAATTTCATATCTCTATAACATCATTCCTATGACATAACATCCAACCATATCTTGTAGGAATCATGTATCTTGTATGCTTCGAGCATCTCCCTCCTCTAAAAAGGAATCTCCAGATGCTCGAATATAGAAATCAGGGCATCCAACCCTGACTCTCCAGCCTTGGTCCACCATCCCCTAAAAAAGTGGGAGGACGTTACTGCTCGAACAACTTTTTCAACTCTTCCATATTCGGGACATGATGTGACACTCCCTAGAAACTCTACATCATCCCCAGAAAGTCTTCACAAAAATATACATCAGCACCTACATCTGGTATTACAGATTGTCCCATGACGAGCATTATAGGAGGATCTAATGGTAGTCCTTAATCTACCCTTTTTGGTGTCTGATCATTGCCATGTACTTGGTTTACAGCTGGGGGATTTCTTTCTAGAATGGATCCGCAACATCAAATGCACACCTCGGTACAAGATTATCATGGACATCAACATAGAAGTTCATGAATAGTACAAGAGAATGAACGAATTCATGTTTTACAAGACATGGGTTACACTGCGTGTAGAATAATTAGAATCCATATTCCATTAACCATTAACATGGGTGTGTACTTCTGACAACCAGGTCCGGTAACTCCCCTAACACATTTTGTGATCATAATGAGATATGGTGTGTACATGAATTCTCTCTCTTGCCCAGGTTCTTCTACATGGCTTGAACTACCCAAATCAATCATGGTGTAACACAACATGGTGTGTTCTCCCTAGACAAGTTTGTGAAATTCTTATGTTCAATCCACACAGGTTGTTAGTCACACAGATGAGTACAAAATCAATTGACACATGATGTAGATAAGCTAGACACGACATGTACCACCTGAATTTCATCCACCAGTGTAGTTAGTCACACGGCGGGATACATGGTCTCTTACAGAATGCTACGTACACCCAGTACATGGCATGTTCTACCAATATTTTATTTGTTTCTATACTCACACATTTAGTCACATAGTCAAACACATTATGGTGGGTACAAACCGTACATGTTTTAGAAGAAAGAATGATTATTTCTTCCAGAACAAAAAAACACATGGCGTGTGTTTATAACAACACACACAGGATTGTCTGGGTTTCAGGATAGTAGGCCACTGAAACATCTCCACAACCCTTCAAAGATAATAATTTTCCATGGAATGCCATGTTTCGATCTATGATAGCCCATTATCTCTACGAATCAATTATTGGAATCCTTATTTTTGTCATATCTTAATAGAATTCAATTAAAGATAAAAAATGATCAACAAAATTCTGATCCAAGTGGGTCTATAAAACCATAGGGGACAAGGATCAGTGTCCATTCAAGTGAAAATTTACATTCCAATACCCTATCAATATTGGAGGTATTTCTATCATATCATCAATAACATTAAAATGAATATCTAACTACACATTTATCTCAAAAACAAGTAGTCATTGATGTACCATGAAAGGTAAGAAAATAATTAAGGACATGCGATCTCTAGCAAGTACCTATACGATTCATGGGATGGAATACCCTTATCTAATTTGTTTGAAATAGAAATAAATCCACAATTAATTAAATCATAATATCACAAAACAGGTGAATCACTAAATGATGAAATAAAATCAACTGTACAAATTGAAAAACTATAAAAATTAAAATATTTGAGGTAACATGGATTTTCCTTATACAAACGTTAGCTATTACCATGAACAACTTATTACCAACTACTTATTACTTCCTTTACCAATCTATTGGATCTAAATAGTAATTCAAAGAAGAAAAGAAAACCTCCATTGATACCACTTTGTAACATCCCATTTCTAAGTGCCTCCAAAAGGTTCGTTGAACCCTATTGGTCACATAACTTGAAGTGAATTTCCACAAATACCAGAGGATGCTGACTATAAGAAAGGGTCACAATGTGATAATGGACAATCTATTCCATTTTTTCATAGTATACATATTAGAAAGAAAATAGTAAATATTAGTAGAAGAATTAATACCATACAATAAAAGAAAATAATGGAATACAAAGAATAATATAATAACTGGAGGATATAAAAATGATGTGTGTCACAAGATTCTTGGAAAGCAGCCAAAGAAGTAAAAATGCAGGAAATACAACACTAAAACCAATGTATAGAAAAAAAGTAAACTCCAATAGCATCGCAAGCCTTATCATTGTCTCAAGCTCTCCATTCCCAATAGCAATGAATTACCTAATGAAGAAGGGTGCATGTCCTTATCTATACCTGTAGCCATATATTCTTCTAGGGTTCAAAAACATGACCCAAATATGGGGTGAGGCAAATAAAAATAGGACACCATCAAAAGATATATTCCTAACCATTAGTGAATATATATAGTTATTAATTTACAATAATGATGAAATAAACTAGGAATTAGTCAAAAGAAAATAGTCCTACATTTTTCAATTATATTGAATTTAGTTTATAAATTATCAAATATATTAACTCATGTAACCTTGGGATATAGCTTAAACTCTATATCCCATGTGTAATATTAACAACAGATGTCTTAGAAGACTTTATAAAAAACTAATCAAGACATATTCCAATCTAGTACTTTGGCCTGGAATACTCATCACAATCATTTAATCATTCATATAAAGACCCATTTGGGGCTGATAACACAGTATGATCCCACTGGTTTAACATAACATCAATTCATTTAATAATAATCCATTGGGTTTCTCTCACGGTCTTACCCTTGTGGTCTAATATTGTACTAACCATTTACAAAAACCCACCTAGGTTGGCTCCCATGGTTGAAACCCCTTTGTCTAATATACTATCAATCAATTATAAACAACCACCTAGGTAATCTCTCACTATCTAAACCCCTGGGTCGACGACCACCTAGCAGCTCTCAGAGTCCATACCCCTGGGTAAATTTAACCACAATTCATTTATAAATTACCCTACCTGGGGAAGCTCTCAGAATCAAATAATCTTTGGTCACACTTCCAAAATGCATATCATATTCATTTCATATAATCATGAACACCAGCCATACAAAAAATCGAATGTAAACAGGGATATCCTACAGGAATCCTTGACCAAACAACAATGAATAATTAAAAAAGGGAATGAACCCATGGTGTGTCACCTAAAAAGGTATGGAAACTTCTACATAATCAACTTCCCTATATCAAACAGTCATACAACAACAGGTGATAGACATGGTTAAATTACAAAGACTCCGTAGCCCATTTTGGTACAAGGTTCTTATAGAATATTTAATCCATGGAAAATCATTGAATGGCACAAAAAACCTACCTTTATTTCATACGATCAATAGTCTTGAACGTCGGCCCTTGAATCGGCCTAGAATGGAATAGATAAAAAAGGTGGAAATATTAAAAACATGAATAACTGGTGAGTTAGAAAGAATCAGGAAGATAGGCTCTAGGATAATTGATAACTCGCCGTTGGGATCCCAACTCACCTGACGGTGTCTCAATCTAATGTATGGAGGATAATCACGAGGGATTAGATTCCGTCAGCCCTTCTATTGCGCTCCTAAAACCCCAAGGTAAGATGATGACGTTTATGAGATTGAGACCAGATCCCACTCTAATTAATCAAATAAAATAAAAAATACATAACATGTTTATTAAATATACATGCTTTAAAGTAGTCTTAATCCTCCGTACCTTAAGTGGTCTTCCAAGTCACCTACAAGGCCATGTACTCACCTGTTACATGACAAGTACACTGTTGTACAAGGTACCCGGGTACAAAACTTATACAAAAAAGTACATGGTGTGTACATAGAAAATTTCCATTTCTTCATGTTTCTAAAAAAACAACCCTAAATAAATTTCCTTACCTAAAATGATGATCTGGGTTCATACATCTGGGATGTGTGATGTACTTTTCAATATGTTATTTTTTTACATAAATGATTTTATGGATAAATATTAGTTAAATATTGGTAATATTTTTTTAGGATAAAATATATTTGAATTATTTTATGATATTTAGTTGATTAATGGTATATTCGGAATTTTTTATTATGGGGAGGTATATATAACACTTATGAATATCATGTGATTTAAAATTAATGATGATTTGGGACAAAAATAAATAATCACATAAATATTGAGGTAATTTTGTATGTAGGGTTATTTTGATATTGAATGATATGTGTTGAACATTAAATTTTGTGATTTATATGAATTTTTATTAGTTTTGGAATTTATATTACCTTATTATAATAATTTTTTAATAAAATATAAATAAAAATATGTTATATCATTTTAATGAATCATGTGGTCTATTAGATGTTTTTTTAGTGCATCAAAAAATGAATTCACCCTGGGTAATCACCATTTGGAGAAAAATATTCTATAATGATGAAAATATATTAATGAATTACATTATAATGATCATGTTACTTTATTTCATTATTTTTATAAATATACATGGTCAAATAATTATTAATGATTAGGAAATGGTTCTTGGAATATATTTTTTTAATTTTCGATAAATAAATTGCCTCTTATCTATAAAAAATTTTATTTAATCATCTCATACGTGGATCATATTTTTAAATCATTATTTTCACTTCAAATAATTATTTTCCTTAAGTGGAAACATAATTTTTATTTATTCCATAAGACTATTATAGTTCATTTTCAGTATTTTAATATGTGGTTTTATAAACCCTTTTTTACACCGTTGGACAATGACAAAGAAAATTTAAAATATCATACCACTGATTAAAAATCACAAGTTCATGCTATGAATAAATAATTTATTGAAGAGGACAAAATTTAACACCCTATGATATAACAAAACACCATATTGAATAGGGTACACAACATGCTACACTAACTATAATGGAACCATGATGTATATTTAAAATATTAATATTAAAACATTAATATTATAATAAACACTATTTTTAATGGTATAAAAGTATTAAATACATTTTGAAAAATGTGAATGAATTATAATGATAATATATTGACAAATAAGCAACTAATAATTGTTTAAGGACATCGAAATTACATTTTTATCGAAATTTTAAATTTTATTTCTTATGTTCAACATAAAATAAAATTAAAAATTTCAATTACTAGAAAATTTATTTAGAAAATAGAATATTTTTTACATTATAGGCCTCAAAATTATCTTATGATAACGTTTTGATATTTTTAAAACAATTAAATTATCATTGAATGGTGAAATGATTTCAGTTTTATTGAAAAAATATGTTTATGTTAAATCATTTAAAATGTTATATAATATTTAAAAATGGATTAAAATTATCAATAGATATATTATGTTATTATTAATCTATATATTTTCATTAAAATATACTTCATGTGTAATATTCTTATAAAAATATTTTATAGTTATAAAAACGTTATCTTTAGAAACCAACTTTTCAACACGTATTCGAGTTATATTTTAATTTTAAATTATGTATATCAGTGAATTTTATTTTGAAAAAAAATATTACATATTAGGAATAAATATTATCAATATTATATAATAATGTAAAACTAATTTTTTTCACAATGAAAATTGTAATAATTAATTACATCTATTATGATTAAAATAATTTTACTTGAGGTAAAAATAGACAAGGGATAAAATGACCAATAAAAAGTTCCAAATAAAATTGAATTGAAATATAAATAATTTATATCATATGAATTTCATCAATTATAAATTTCTAATAATTTATAAATTTTTAAAAGTTTGGTATAACTTTTTATTTTCAAAATTTCCTTCTGTGTCCACTCCCTCAATTTTAAAAGAGTACCCCTTTTGTATCATATTATGAATTATAAATACATCTGGATCATCCCATTAATACCCAAATAATGTCTTTAAATCCATTCCCTCATACAAGATTATTTATATTATGATAAAGTCAATAAAGTAAGGCTATAGAGGTAATCCTTTTAATATTGTCAACGAATTAATATTGTTCCTGAGGGAGGATAATTGTTCTATTTTTTAATCCACATCCATAAAATATATCTAAATAATGATGATATAATTAAAAGATTATCTATAATATAATCAGATTTTCACAACCCATCCCCCAGGGCCTGTGTAGTGACAACCCAAAGCCTGTCTTCCATATGCCAGGGACTGACAACTAGTGCTGGAAATGTGTATCCCTAAAATGGGAAGGCATCGACATTAAACATTTACAAACACATAGAGTATAATGCAACAAGAATAAATCACTATTTAAACTGATGTAGTAAAAAGAGTGCTGAATGTAAAGGGGCTAAAATACAAACCCAACTGTAAAAGTAAAAGTAAAATTGAAATGTATGATACAACTGAAAAAGGGAAAACATGTCCTAGGTTTTCCTCCAAGGATCCTATATGAAGGGCTGGAATAGATCGCCTCCTCAGTACTCTACGTCTGCCCGTCTCCTCCACTTACTTCCTTGTCATGACTCCCTCAAATCATAGCCCAGCTTCTTGTTGTCTACACAAGACACAACAAGGTGTGGGAAAAGCCCATGATTGGATGAGTATAATAATACCCAGTAGGGACACCAGGACCCCTGAATGTTGATATTAATTCCACAAAGGAAAACCACAAAGCATGATCTCAATCATGAAGATAAAAAGCAATATACACAGCTAAAAAAGTGTCTCAACTCAAATCAGGTTTTTAGTGAAATTTAGAAGTAAAAATGATTAGTTGCGAAACAAGATCATCTTATTCTGTTAAGAGGAACATATGCTGACCATACAGAGTCTGACCTACACAGGATCGATATATATTAATCCCAAAAATGACAAACACAGGATCTTATCTACCCATGATCGATAAGTAACTAAACCTCACAATGATCCACATAGGATCCGAACCATAGATAATTGATAGGTAACTAACCCCCGCAATGACCCTCACAAGACCTGACCCACACAGTATCGGTATGCACTGAACCACACAGGATCGTTAATCATTTACCCCCACAAAATCTGACAGACATGACCGGTATTCTCTGATCCACACAGGATCACTGAGGGCTGACCCGCATAGGATATAACTCACACAGGATCGGTGCTGAGACACATTGTATTTCTAGGCACTAACCTCTGTATGATTTGTCTCCAACTTCCTCCTTACATATATCCACTGAGTTCCTCAAACTCAGTGGTCTATGCCACGGTGGCCTTGGCCCGCCGTGCCGCGGTCCACCCCAGCTCGCAAGGGCATCTCGGAAAAGGCACTTATTTAGGACGGCTCAGCTAGTATAATGTGTGGAAAATGAAGGGGAAGCCCCGGTAGGGCGACGTCTCGATAGGTTGGCAGAGCATGACCTTCTGTGGGGTTTGCCCTTGCCGATGCGGGGGGTGTGACCCCCCGACCTCCTGATCTACCGACATGCGTAGAGGACATTCTGTATAAAAAAAGGCAGTGTCATGTGGCCACTTCTTGGTCGCACCAGAAACAACCGGAGGCACGGGTTCTGCCACCACTGCAGCTTCGATTTCTCTTTCTTGTCCCTCGGTGGAATGCTTCTTGCACCATTTCCCCATCACTAACAGCACATTTTTTATGGTGCCTCTCCTTCTGCAGTCGGCTGAAGTTCCAACCACCTGCTCTGTCCACCGCTCCTGATGAGACACGACCCTCTTCTCACCAGCGGCACACGACGGCGTGCCTCATGTTTTTTGGGTCCAGCTGTTTCTATGTCTGCCGCAGCTGTGTGTCACGGCCTCCCCATTCGGCGTGCGTTAGTGCACGCCTTCCTCATAGCCAGTCAGTGTCGATGCGCCGACAGTCTTCTATAGAGGCACATGGATAGAAAGACAACAGAGGGCCAGGCCGTGTTTGTTAGGCACACGCCGTCCACATTAGATTTTAAACAAAAGGGAGTATAAAGGGGTTCGTGGAAATTCAACTAAAATGAACTCTATTAAAACCCATACCTCGAAAACCTGTTGGAGAACATCTACACTTGAATGTGGATTGGTGATCTTCGTTTCTGGCATAGGCACCCGACGATTCCATTTTCACCTCATCCTTCAGTTTGGGATTGGTGTCGCTCATCGCTACTCACTGGAACCAGCTTCTTCCCCAAAGGGTTTGGTGTCTCAGACTCCTTCAACACTTAAATTCTTGGTGAAGCTGTGTTGATACCCCTCCCAAAGCTCCGTATAAATAGGATATGTGGGGGGTAAGAAATGATGTGGGGATTTAATGGATTCCCATTAATTAGGATTCTACCTAATTCCTCAACAACGTCGTTACTTATGATTGAACGGTAAAGCCATTTATTGTCTTGACAAACCACTGGTCCCACTCGCTACTTTTCTGTTTGTGGAGATGAAAGAAAATAATAATAATAAAATTAATTTATATATTTTTTTTAAGAAGTCAAAAAACATAACTCTTTTTATAGACCTACCGTATTCAATGTTATGTCTCCCTTAAACGAATCCAGGTGTTAAGATTCAACCATGCTCTTGGATTTTTAGTCTAAGCACCGGTTGAAAAGTTAGAAAACGCACCCCGAGCGATTACTGAATGCACCATAAAAAAGTTTGATAAATTAATAACATTCACCCTCGACCCATATTGGTTAGGGTTAGTCTCTTCTTAAGGAGAACATGTGCCCAACGAACTCACTGGTACTCCCATATATTCAATCCATGTTACGGGTTAGATGTTATGGATTTTATAATAAAATAATTGTCACTGAATTATTTTATTTACGTCCAAAATATTACATTCAACGGGGGCATGCAATGGCCAATGTTAGAATTTGTGTATAGAAAGAAAACCATCATGAGTTCATCGGTGGTCTCATATTTTTAATACGAGTTATCGTTCGTGAGATATAAACATTTGAAAAATAAAATAACTTTATTAAATTATAGTATTTATGTTTTTTCCATTTTTTGGTTTTCTCACAGGAGGATTGTGCTGACTAAACTTATATTGTGTCTATGATAAACCATCCATTCTCAATGCATTGTTGTCCTCATATTTCTGATCTAGGAAATCATTTAGGAGTTATTCCACTTTTTTAGGAAAACAGCTTACGCGCGATAATTAAAGATTAACAAAACATTGGCGGATTATTATGGGCACTCCGGGCCTCAGAATCGTGTGTTGTCAGATGTTGCGGTCTCAAAATAATTCCATATTAATAAATAAAAATAAAATAAATTGAAAATACTGGTCATTACATTCTCCCCACCTTATGGATTTTCACCCTCGAAATCTACAACATAGATTAAGAAAATAAATGGGGGGTACTGAGCATGAACTTGAGTGTACTGGATCCTCTGTAAACATTGTCCCATCATCAATGACTAGCTTGTCATGGCCTATGACGTGTGATGGATCTTTCATGCCTATCCTCAGCTATGAAAAATGGAAAAAATTATTCACACTGTGCATCTCTGTGGGGGGGGAGATAGATGGTATTCCACCTTGTCCACTCTAAAAAGAATATAGAATGGTTCAATGAACTTCGTAGATAAATTTCGGCCCCGACCAATCCTCTGCAATCCTCATCGGGGTGACACCTGTAAAATGAAATGTTCACCCTCCTCAGTCCCAAATGTCTCTGTCCCCTTTCGGCATAAGACGTATGTCAGCTCTGTGACGACTACATTTACTGACAAGTGAGGCATCATGATTCAAACTCTGTCACTACATTCTTCATCCTTGGCCACCAGTACTGACATCGGAGGTCCTAGTACATATTCTCCACTCCAGGAAGTACAGATAAAGGGATTCTATGGATCTCCCTCATCACCTCATCTAAAAGCATCACTGGCACCATGGTGCATCCTTTGAAGAGGACGACGTACTCCCCACCTTCAGAAAAATCCTTCAGGAAACTGTCCAGAGGATATCTAAGCATGTCAGGTGTTGCAGTCAATGTCCCACATTGTGCCTCCCAAATTCGCTAATGAATTGGGGGAGTGAAAATCATAGATAGGTGGTAAGTTACTCCATATTTATCCATGATGGATATCCACAATACAACTATCTTCTCTGATTCCTCACTCAACATCTGTAGACCAGACCTCCTACTGAGTGTGTCTGCTACCACATTCCCCTTACAAGGTGTGACAAATATCTCAGTGTCATAGTCTTGGATGAACTCTAGTAATTATCTCTATCTCATGTTCAGGTCCTTCTGTGAGAATATATACATGATAATCTTGTGATTAGATTAAATAGTAAACCAGTCACCCATCATGTAGTGCCACACATCTTCAGTGCAAAGATCACTTATGTTAACTCCAGTTCCTGGGTAGCATATTTCTGCTCGTCTCTCTCCATCTCATGTAATGACCAAAAGTTTCATTAATGGAAATCCCTCTTGATCTAATTAAACATCTATTTATGATTATATAAAATGTCAACTTCATTGGTTTTATGTTATGAATTTTGAACCGTTCTAATATAGTCGTTGAACAGTGATCACATGATTAGTATAAATATAGGGCTTTAAAAAATCAAAATTTCCCAAGAAAAAAGAATTTATGGCCTCATCCAGTAGTATTTATCCATACGAAGCCCATTTTTCGGAGCTTGAAAAAAGGTGGCATCCTTGGTATTCGCTCTTAACCAAGCCCAAGCTGAGCTTCATCATATCTAGCTCGAACGGGACCCTCTATGGGAAAAGTGGAAGTTGATAGAAATTACCTCTCGAGTGATGTTATCTGAGCCACCCTAAGAGTCTGTCACCATTGCACACCTTTCTCTTAGGTCTTTTGCGGTTGTTTTATGGGGTTATGTAACTAGTAAATAGTACTATGTTCATGTACATTATTTTTTTTATATAATAATGAATGTACTTTCTTGCCATTATTGATACATTGTAAATAGTTTTTGAAGTACAAATAATGTTTTGAGTTATAATTTAATTAATAATTATAATTTATTAAATTAAGGTATTTTTGAAATAAATAATATTTTAATAAAATATTATAATTATTATTAAACACATTTTTATTAAATATAAATTTTCTTATAATTTTATGAATGCAATTGTAATTTTTATTATGGTTTGAAATCCATTTCGGTAAAAACCCATGAATTTTCTATAAATGTCTTTTATTATTTTCAAAGTGAAAATTAATATATTTATAAAATTATTTATATAAAATAATTGTTATTTCTGGAATCATAACTTCGAAATTATCCAACGGTGAATTTCTCATGATTTTATGAGACAATCAAATTTTTGGGTAAAAATTAAATACCGTTTAAATATATAATGTGTTTTATGACATAATAATGACCCAATAGTGATGTAATAAAATACTATAATCTTTATGATCGGTCAATATATGTTTTACAAAAAAAATAATGAGATTTTTGGTAAGTTTGACTTACTTTCCAAAGCATTAATGGACCCCTCAATACTTGTTGAACACCTTGCCTCTTTAAAATAATTTCCATGGGAGTATGACTCACCTCCACATAATCAACCATATTATTATAATAAGTTAGTACTTTGGCCTTATAAAATATTTTTATCCTCTTTCCTATTCAAAAAATAATTGGAAAAAACCATGGGATGGTTTGTGGTTTGGATTAATTTAATGTAAGGGGACCCAAACCTAAATAATAATGAATTCCCTCACCTTTCCTATATAAACCCACCCAAGCTACCACTTACCCTTCACTCCAAGCCTTTGGAATTCGTCCAACCTCTGACCTAATCTCTCTATAATCCTCCCAAGGTTCCCCAAGCTCCAAATAAGCCTCTCACAGTCCTCTCTCTAGCCTTTGGAAGCACACATCCAAGTAAGGGTTTTTCTTCATTTCTCATTTTTGTCCAATTTTTCTTCATATTGTTATGCCCTTTTAATTTCAATTATAAATTCCAGGGTATGGTTTCTCACCTACCCCATTCTGACTCTTATTGTTTTAATTATTGGATACCCCTTTCTCTGTCATTAAATTCCTCCCATGTACACCCGTTACTATGCCGAAATTCTGAATGGAACTTCTCTCTCCACTTTTACATTCAAGCAATAATTTTGTATCATGAATATAAATTCCATTAAAATTGATTGTACATGTATATATATAACCTAATTACTGTCCATTTCATGTAAATATGATGAGGAACCCCTTTCTCTCTCCTCAACCTTTTTTATCAATTCTTATGTCACGCTGTTCCGCTGCCGAAATCGCACCGACATTATAAGCCAATGCCATTGTGTAGTGAATTCCATGCCGATTTCTCCATCAAGGGTATTCACCTTTATGCACATTCACTTATTGATTAAAATGTTTCGTGTACGAATTAGACATTCATTTATCGTGGAATAAATGAGTATGATTAATGAATACACGTGTTATGATCCATGTGGCACACTTATGCATGAAATGAAATGTTTAAGAAGTGTGCACCCTTATAGAGCTCCAATGCATTGGGTAAAGTATAGTATCATGATACATCATGTGCAATGAGTGTTGACTCATGCTAAATCAACTGAAACGGGGGTTTAATCGTGCTTCATGTGTAATGAGGGTTTACTCATGCTCCCTGTGAATGAGCCTTGGCTCAAGCTAATTCCATGTTAAGTGTGGTTGCCACATTTCCATGTTATGATTATCATGATTTATCATTCCTTTATGTTCATGTTTCTCTTGTGCTCTATTGATATTCCTAATTTCTAACATCTATTGTAATCCTCATGTTATTCTATGGGTATTCCCTTACTGGGATTTATAGCTCACCCATTACATATGCATGTCCTCACGTTATCCCATGCAATGCTAAGTACGAGGGAATGTAGTGGTCATGTAAAGGATGTTTTCAATAAAGATGTTGTATTTCATGTTTCACGTTTTTATGTAGTGATCCTAATCCATAAAGACATTAAACCTCTCGATCTTCTTTGTTGTATCATGTCATGTATTATGTAATAAATCATGTTTATGTTGTAATGAAAAGAAGGTTTCTCATAGTTGGTATCAAAGGGAGGTTTAGTTATTTTTGGGATTATGATTAGAAAACCCTAGTAAATCATTGGAGACAAGACTAAGTATAATAAAAACATCCCTATGTTTTTCTATGTTCTGAGTAAGTGGTTTATCAAGAAAATACATCCCCGTCTAGATAAGAGAAGGTAGAGGCGGCTCTGGAACAGATGTATCCTAGGGGTAAAACCCGAAAACAATGCTTTGAGCTAGACTCGAATGGGAACTGATGCACGAAAATGGGCCTTGCTGCACTATTGGTTACGACACTCCCAGGGGATATGTTTTGATAAATTCACAAGCTTAGTACGAACACTTATTAAGGGAAAAAAATTCCCCTATGAATGTATGATAGAAATTAGATCATGAAAATCCTAGATTGAAGCCTATAGACTCATGAGTTACGGAAATAAAATATTATTTATAAGTCATCAACTTTGGTCTTTGGATTACCCTTTATGTGTTACCCCTAACTTTCCTTTTATTCCAGCCAATGGTCAGCAATAGGAGGACTCGTGCTAACAACCGATGTGAAGATCAGTGTGATGAATTTACTAATGAGATGCCCAATACAATGGGAGTGGGAATCGCGAACATTGTCATGCTTCTATCTTAGATAACTCATGTTTTGAATAGAAACACTGGTCAAGAGGAACGTTTAACCCCCATATGAAAGAACAAGTTGCTATCGAGAGCTTCTTGAGACAAAGGCCTCCTACATTTAGTGGATCATCTGATCCCATGATCGCTGAACAATACATCAACACCATTGAAATGATTGTCTCAATCCTTCAATGTTCTGAACAAGAGATGGTTCACTTGGAGGCTTATCGTATGGAGGGTGAAGCTGATCATTGGTGGATGTTGATCAAAAATAGGAAGCCTAAGGGGGATATTGAGGCATTGGAATGGAAGGATTTCCAGAAGATGTTTTTCGATAAATATTTTCCGTGCACCCTCCAGCTTAATATTGAAAGGGACATTCTTTCCCTCAAGAAAAAAATACAAAAAATCTATCGGAGGGTACGAGGGAAACATCACAAGGCATTCTCGATATGCTTCCGGCTTTTTTGTTACCCCCCGAATGCAAGGTTGACCTCTTATTTGGTGGGTTTAATCCTAGTCTACCGAAATCATTAGCAATCCGTGACTTCGAAAGCTATGAGGAAATTGTTCGATGTGCCCTAAAGGTTGAAATGGAGATCAGAGAATCACATGGGTATCATGGGGATATGAAGCGTAAGGTGGACTTCAATGCTGGTGGTCCGATGGATAAATCCATTTTTTCTAAGAAGATCCACCACCCCACTATTCAAAAGTGTGGAAAGAAGCACCCTGGAAATTGCCTTAAGGGGATGTGGAAATGCTTCAAGTGTGGAAGAGAAGGGCACTGATCTGTTACCTGTCAGCAAGAAAGACCCGCAGTTGTGACATAGGAGAGGAATTCTCTATTCAAAACTCAACGCGTTGTTCAATGCTACAAATTCAAAGAATCGAGGCATTTTGCAAATCAGTTCCTTAATCCATGGGTTTTCATAGGCATCCAACAACCTCCAAGGAAGCAAGGAAGAGCATTTTCCATCACTTCTGCCAAAGTGAACCCTGACAATGAAGTGGTGATAGGTACGCTAGTTCTTCATTCAAGAATAGGTTATTTTCTTTTTGATTAAGGTTCTATGAATTCTTTTATATCTCAAAAGTTTATTAGAACAATTCCAACACAACAAAAAATCATGGAAGTGAAGATGTCGGTGAGTACGGAAAATGGGGCAATCATTGCCTCCCATGAATATAAGTCCTCCCCAGTTATAATCTATTGATAGAATTTCCTGGTGAACCTTTTCATACTCCCTCTGGTTTAATTTGATTCAATTTTTGTCATGTATTGGATTTACTTATATAGAGAAAACATAAATTTTCAGGGGAGGTAAATCACACCCCATATGGGGAATCGACCCCCGATTCTTTACAATTATAAGGAGGAAGATAAATCTCCATTAGCTATATCATCTCAAGCATGGATATTATTGCTCTATGAGCACGTGTGTCTAGCTCAGATGATTGAGTCCATGGATGAAACCATCCTTGAAGAAATGCCTATTGTCAGGAATTCGCTGAAGTGTTTCCCAAGGAACTGGCCGGTCTTCCTCCTAGAAGTGATGTGGAATTCTCAATTGAACATTTACCCGGGGGATTACCAATATCCAAGACTCCATATAGAATGGCTGTTGTAGATCATGATGAGCTGAAGAAACAACTACTAGAGAATCTGGATAAAGGATTTATACGCCCATGTGCTTCACCATGGGGTGCACCAGTCCTCTTCATCAAGAAGAAGGATGGTTCAATCCGGATTTGCATCGATTATTGTGAACTTAACAAAATCACGATAAAGAACAAGTATCATCTCCCAAGAATTGAGGACTTGTTCGATCAGCTGTATGGAGCACAATACTTCTCTAAGGTGGACATTCGGTCAGGATATTATCATGTAAGGGTGAAGAAGGAAGATATCCCCATGACTACTTTTCGCACAAGATACAGGCACTATGAATTCATAGTAATGCCTTTCGGACTCACAATTTCTCCAGTAATATTCATGGACTTAATGAATAGAGTCATTAGAGATTACCTATACATATTTGTGGTAGTATTTATAGATGATATTCTAATATACTCCAAAAACAAGGAGGATCATGAGGAGCATTTAATAAAGGTACTGGAGACATTGTTCAAGGAGAAGATCATTGAAAAGTATAGAAAATGTGAGTTCTGGTTGAAGGAAGTCTCATTCTTGGGCCATATCATCACAAGAAATGGGATATCTGGGGATCCCTCTAAAATAGATGCAATTGATGGATGGCCAAGGCCAACATCCGTAACAGATATTCGTAGCATCTAGGGGTTAGATGGATATTATCGACGATTTGTGAGAAATTTCTCACGATTGACCAACCCTCTTACCAAACTAACTCGAAAGGGAGTAATGCTTTCTTCGAGTGATGAATGCGAAGAATGTTTCAAGGAGTTGAAAAGGAGGATTATCACTATGCTCGTTCTCACTTTACCCACAAGTGGGGAACTTTTTGTTGTTTTCAATGATGCTTCAATGAAGGGCTTAGGCTGTGTGATGATGCAGAATGAAAAATTTATATCATATGCCTCAAGGCAGTTGATAATCCATGACGGAAACTATCCAATGCATGATCGGGAGTTGGCGGCTGTGATCTTTGCCTTGAAAATCTGGCGGCATTATCTCTATTGAGAGAAATGGGAGATATATACTGACCACAAGAGTCTTAAATATATATTCACACAGAAAGAGATTAATATGTGCTAGAGAAGATGGATAGAGATCATCAAGGATTATGACTATTCAATCCATTACCACCCTGGGAAAGGGAACACGGTGGAAGATGCCCTATGTAGAAAGGATCCATCGATTCTTTCAATGATTAGAATTGAGAAGGATCCAATATTCTTAGAATTGGTGAAGATGGACATGGGAATCATAGAGAAGGCAACATCATCAATCCTTTAACAAATGATTTCTCAACTTTCTCTTTTGGAATGGTTAAAGGATACTCAAAAGGATGATGTGGGAATTCATGAAGAAGGAGAAGCTATCGAAAAATCGAAATCCTCAGAGTTTAATGTTAATGAAAAAGTAAATGTGTGGTTTGGGAAAAGACTATATGTCCCATCATGTGTGGAGATGAAGAAGGAACTTTTTGATGATTTACATAGTTCAAGTTTCTCTATTAAACCAGGGAGCACAAAGATGTACCGAGATCTCTGAGAAATCTTTTGGTGGGATAATATGAAGAAGGAGATCGCTGAATATACATCAACGTGCCTGGTGTTCCAGCAAGTGATGGAAGAGTGGCAGATGTTTATGGGGATGATGTAACCATTTCCCATACCAGAATGGAAATGGTAGAACATCACCATGGACTTTGTCACCGGAATTCCGAGGACATACAAAGGAAACAATGCGATCTGGGTTGTTGTGAATCGTCTTATAACGAATTCACATTTCATTGCTATTCATGATGATTTAGAATTGGATCAACTAGCACGAATATATATCAGGTAAGTGGTAAGGTCACATGGAGTACCACTATTTATTGTGTCTGACCGAGATCCAAGATTCACCTCTACATTTTCGAAGAGTCTTCAACATGCTCCGAATACTAAGCTCAACTTCAGTACACCCTATCATCCTCAAACTGATGGCCAATCTAAGCGGACTATCAACACACTTGAGGATATGTTGAGAGAATTCTCAATGGACTTTAAAGGATGATGGAATCAACATCTTCCTCTGGTTAATTTCTCTTATAATAATAGTTTCCACTCGAGCATCCAAATGGAACCATATGAATCACTATATGGGAAAATGTGCATAACAACGGCATGTTGGGATGAGGTCGGTGAACATAAGCTGCTTGGATCAGAAATGGTCGAGGAAATGGTGGAGAAGGTGAAAACCATTCAGCAGCATATCAAGGAAACTCATAGTCAACATAAGAGTTATGCATATAATTATTGAGTACACCTTGAGTTTAAAGTTGGAGACATGGATTTTCTACGCATATCTCCATGGATGAAGGTCATGAGGTTTAGAATGAAAGGGAAGTTAAGTCCATGTTACATCGTCCCCTTCGATATTCTTGATCATGTCGGGGTTGTGGCCTATCGACTAGAACTTCCACCTACTATGGCCAAAGTACATGATGTCTTTCATGTCTCCCTCTTAAGGCTGCACATACCGAACCCTTCACATGCACTCTCTTATGAAGTGGTACAATTGGAAGATGATAATTCTTATGAGGAGGAAACCGTGAAGATCATAGATCATAGAGAAAAATTTCTACAAAATAAGACAATGCCCCTAGTCAAGGTGTTGTGGAGAAACCAAAAGTGTGAAGAAGAAACTTGAGAATCGGAGGAAATAATGAAGCTGAGTTACCCACATCTGTTTTAGTGTGGGAAAAGGAAAATTTTGAGTGAAAAATTTCTTAAGTGGGGAATATTGTAACGACCCAAAGTTTCATTAATGAAAATCGCTATTGATCTAATTATACATCTCTATATGTTTATATAAAATGTCAAACTCATTGATTTTATGTTATGAGTTTTGACCGTTTCTAATATAGACATGGAACAGTGATCACATGGTTAGTATAAATATAGGGCTTTAACAAATCCAAATTTACTCATAGAAAAGAAGCGATGACCTCATCCAGTAGAATTGCTCCACACGAAGCCCATTTTTCGGAACTTGGAAAAGAGGCAGAATCCTTGGGTTCACTCTTGACCAAGCCCATACTGAGCTTCATCATGTCAAGCTTGAACGGGACCGTCTATGGGAAAAGAGGAAGTTGATAAAAATTACCACTCGAGCGATGTTATCCGAGCCACCCCATGAGTCTGTCACCATCGGACACCTTACGCTTAGGTCTTATGCGGCTTTTTAAGGGTTTAGGTAACAAATAAATAGTACTATGTTCATGTACAATATTTTTTGAATATAATAATGAACATACATTCTTGTCAATATTGATACATTGTAAATAGTTTTTAAAGTAAAAATAATGTTTTTAGTTGATACTTAATTAAGAATTATATTTTATTAAATTAAGGGATTTTTTAATGATAAAATATTTTAATAAAATATTATTATTATTATTATTAAATTATGTTTTATTAATTATATATGATCTTATAATTTTATGAATGCAAATGTAATTTTTATTAAGGTTTGAAATCAATTTCCGTCAAAACCTGTGAATTTTCGATAAATGTCAGTTTTTATTTTAAAAGAGAAAATTAATATATTTAGAAAATTATTTAGATAAAATAAATGTTATTTCTGGAATCAAGACATCGAAATTATCCAACAGTGAATTTTTCATAATTTCTGAGATAGTCAATTTTTTAGGTAACAATTAAATACCGTTTAAATATATAATATGTTTTATGACAACATAATGACCCAATAGTGATTTAATAAAATACTATAATCTTTAAGTTGGACAATATATTTTTTATCATTAAAATAATGTGATTTTGGGTTTTTTTGACTTACTTTTAAAAGCATTAATAGACCCCTCAAAACTTATTAAACACCTTGTATTTTTAAAATAATTTCCATGGAAGTATGACTCACCTCCACATAAGAAACCCAATTATTTTAAGAAGTTCGGACTTCGGCCTTATTAAATATTTTTTTCCTCTTACCTTTTGAAAAACCCATAGGCAAAAACCATGGTATGGTTTGTCATTTGGATTAATTTAATGTAAAGGGACCCTAACCTAAATAATAAATAATTCCCTCACCTTTCCTATATAAACCCCCCCATGCTCCCACATCCTCCACACTCAAAGCCTTTGGAGTTCGTCCAACCTCTGCCCAACTTTTTCTAAAATCCTCCCATGGTGCCCCAATCTCCCATGAAGCCTCTCACAAGCCTATCTCTAGCCTTTGGAAGCACACTTATAAGTAAGGTTTTTTCATCCTTTCTCATTTTTGTCCAATTTTCATCATATTGTTTTGCACATATAATTTCAATTATAAATGCTGGGGTATGGTTTTGAGCCTCTCCCCTACTGATAGAGTACAGTAAGGTGGTGGTGGCCAGGTCCCGCACCCACCTCAGCAGCAGCAATTCCCGGCTAGGCCTTTTCAATAGCCACAGTAGGGGTAGCGGGCTCCCGCTCCGCCGAAGTCCGACATTGAAGGAGGAGGTCAACCTCAGGGCTCTCCTCAGGGAACTCGACCCGGTTTTGGTTGGGGAGGTGGCTGACAACCGAGAGGCAGAGGAGATGGGTGTGTGCTGTTACACACCGTAGAGGCAGATGTTCCAGCAGGGCTAGAGGTCGTTCGAAGAACGATCAGCTTTTTTAGTACCCTTGTGTTTTCTTTGTTCAATACATGAGCTTCACACTCCTT
This sequence comes from Viscum album, assembly GCA_963277665.1. Taxonomy (NCBI): domain Eukaryota; kingdom Viridiplantae; phylum Streptophyta; class Magnoliopsida; order Santalales; family Viscaceae; genus Viscum; species Viscum album. The sequence goes on along the minus strand of OY728121.1, from coordinate 1,001,611,053 downwards.
TATTACACCCAATCTGGCCCATGCTATGGCTTTAGACACTGAGAGACTTCCAGTTCCCCTGGTACTGAGCACACCACTCGGAGGCTAGACCGAATTGTCGTATGTTTGTCGAGGATGCAGACTGAGGATAGGGCCACATCAGTCAGTCAGGGATCTCCTACTGTTGTAGATATAGCAATACGTTGTCATCCTAGGAATTGACTGTCTGTTCTATGTATGTGCCATCATTGATTTCTTCCGAGGAAGGGTTGGGTTTTAATACATGGGCAGTCGACAGGTGACTTTCTTCGGCGATCACAGTTTCTAGGGAATAGGCAAGAGAGGGGATCCCCTCCTCTCCTTACTGGATGATCTATCAATGCAGTCGGTGGATGTAGAAATGGTGGAATTCCCAGGAATCGTCAGTGAGTTTATGGACGTCTTCCCCAAAGAGGTGGCAACTATTCCCCCTCGACGTGATGTTTAGTTCAGGATATACTTGCAACCTGTTTCCCGTCTGATTTTGATGGATCCCTATCAGATGTCACCTTCGATGTTGTAATAGTTATGGATTAAAATTGATGATCTGATGAAGAAGGGTTTTGTTCGGCCAAGTGAGTCACCATGGGGTGCTCCTGTATTGTTTGAGAATAAAGTGGATGGTGGTCTAAGGCTATGCATAGACTACAGGAGGATGAATCAGGTGACGGTCAAGAATCACTACCCTCTCCTGTGGATAGACGATCTCTTTGACTAGCTGAGGGGAGGAGGTTGGTTCTCGAAGATTGATATGCGGTCGGGATATCACCAAGTGAGGGTGAAGGATGGAGACATATCAAATACTGCCTTCAGGTGCAGATATGGGCACTTTTAGTTTGTAGTCATGTCGTTTGACATTATGAACGCACCAGCTGTGTTCGTGGGGCTCATGAACTCCTTCGTTAGAGAGTACGTTGATCGGTTCATAGTCATGTTTATTGACAACATCTTGATCTACTCATGATCATAAGGGGATCACCCTGAGCATAGGAGAACAGTTTTAGAGGTCCTCTGATAGCACCAACCTTATGGGATGTTGTCTATGTGCAAGTTTAGTATGCGAGAAGTGAACTTCCTTGGGAATGTGGCGTCTGAGCAGGGGAGAGCAGTGGAACTATCTATGGCCGAGGGGGTTGTTTCTTGGGAAGCACACAAGAACGTGGACGAAGTCCATAGTTCCAAGGTCTGTCAGGTTACTACCAGAGATTCGTGCCCAACATCTCCCGAGTTTCAGAACCATTGAAATCATTGATGAAGAAGGATCGAGCTTTCGTGTGGTATGAGAAGTGTGAGGCAACCTTCAGCTATCTGATGGAGAAGTTTGTTAGTTCCCAGTGTTAAGATTTTCGGAAGAAGGGGAAACATATGAGGTGTTCTGTGATACTTTTGGTCAAGGCCTCAGATGTGTGTTGATGCAGCGGTAAGGGTAGATATCCTATGGGCCTAGGTAGTTATGCCACCATGAGCGTAACTATGCCATCCATGATCTGGAGCTTGCAGCAGCCGTGTTCGTACTAATGTTGTGGAGAAACTACCTCGTCAGGGAGTGCTTCGTGGTCTTCACGGATCAAAAGTGATTGAAGTATGTCTTCTCCCAGCGGGACCTGAATATACGGAAGCGAAGGTGGATGGAGTTTATTCAAGACTATGACATTGAGATTTACTACACCTCAGGATAAGAGAATTTGGTGGTGGATTCCTTGAGCAGGAAGTCACAAAAGGATGCGGTTTGAGAGTCAGCAGATGCTTGGAAGGCGATGGAGGAGTTGATTGCCCTGCACCTGGATGCTAGGATGGAAGGTGGTAGAGGTTTCCTGTATCAGATAGTAGTGCAATATTCTTTGATGTGGCAGGTTGAGGATTCCAAATGGGGAGACATATAAATCAATGTGATGCGTGACTGAGTTGACCAAATAAATGATCTGTAAGGGTGGACGAATGATGGTTAGAACCAGATGATATTTCCTGGAAGGCTGGTTGTTCTAGAGGGGATGTGCGGCGATGTTCTTTGTGAGTTCCACATATCACCCCTAGCGTTGCACCGATCAGTTTCCAAGATATACCAGGGCCTGAGGAGACATTTTTGGTGGCTCGGGATGAAACGGTAAATAACAGAGTTCATTGCAAAGTGCCTCGTGTGTCAGCAGGTGAATGCCAAAAATCATGTTCCATGCGGTTTGCTGCAGTCTCTAGATGTCCTCGAGTGGAAGTGGGAGGACATGTCAATGAATTTCGTCACTGGACTACCCAAGGTTCAAGGAGGCTGTGACACTATATGGGTAGTGGTGGACAGGTTGAAGAAATCATCTCACTTTCTGGTGATCAAGGTGTCGGGTGCATTGGATGATTTAGCACGAAGGTATGTGGATGAGGTGGTGTTGTTTCATGGAGTTCTAAGATCCATAGTCTTGGAGATGGATGCAAGGTTTATCTCACGAATATGGAGTGGATAGAAGCATGATTTTGGAACCCAACAATGTCTTAGAACTGCTTTCCATCCCCAGACAGATGGGCAGACAGAGTGCAGCATCAAGACGTTGGAGGACATGCTACAGGCATGTATTCTAGATTTTGGGGGATTGTGGGTGCAACAAATGCCTCTGGTAGTGTTCGCCTACAATAACAGCTACCACTCCACCATTGGAATGGATCCATTCAATGAATTTAATGGGAGGCCATGTCGCTCACCCGTGTGCTGGACTGAGGTTGGGGAAGCGAGTGTTCTTGGCCCAGAAGAATTGCAGAGAATGACAGAGATGGTTCAGTTTATACAAGAAAGGATGGAGGCGGCACAGGACCCATAGAATTCATATGTCGATAATTGTAGGATACCCTTGGATATCGGGGATAGGGACTACCTTTTCTTGAAGGTCTCCCCTCGGCGTGAACAATGGATGTTCGGTGGGGGGAGAAAGATGTCTCCCATATTCATTTGTCACTTCGTAGTGTTGTGGCGGGTCGAAGAAGTGGATTATCAGCTCGCGTTACCACCACCGTTACTGAGGATACATGACATCTTCCTTGTGTCCCAGCTCTGTCGGTATCTGCATGATGTTTCCCACATCCTCGACTAGGGCGATCTTGATATCGAGGATGATGCGACCTTTTAAAAATACCAATGAGGGTCGAGGATTTTGAAGAAAATGTTATTCGTGGAGGAACCATTCATTTGGTTCATGTGTCATAGAGGCATGGTGGGATTGAGGAGAGTACCAGGGAACAGGAAGCACATATGCATGACCAATACCCAGAGTTCTTTTGAGTTTTGTACTATTCTATTTAAACTTGATTGTGATGGAACGCTTTACCTTGTTGGCTGTGAAATGTGTGGTTTTTTATTATTCTCTAAATGCATTTGAAATGTCCTGGCTATGGGGAGCGGATGACCCGATCCCTAATCAAGGTGCATTAAGGTGGATGTGGTTAAACCCATGCGGGTGAGTCAGTGCCTCCAAAAGCGGTTAGTATCTTGACATGGAGGAAGATTCTCCCCAACATATATGACTGGGCATTGTGACCCTTGTATGCCGACTCAGTTCTTGAGCTAGAGGTGTTTCTAGATGATGATGAGTTTCACTCCTGACAGGTATATTTCGAGGTGATTGTTCAGACCCTCTATTGTTTTTCTGGTTTGTTTTTGATTCTCTAGAGAAATAGTAGTTTGAGAGGTATCTAATGTAATGGAACAGACCCTCCTGGCCCATTACATTTCCAAAATAAGGCTCCACCAAAACAGCGACACCGTGACTGTGGCACCGGTCGCAGTGGCACCAGTCACGGTGGCACTGGTCACTGTGGAACCGTGAAAGTAGTACCAATCACGGTGGGACCGTGAGGGTGACACCATGGCGGTGGAACCGTCAGGGTGACACCGTGACGGTGGCTCCATGTCCTCTCTCAATCTGTTTCCTTTTCCAGTCCCACTCCTGCAACGTCTTTTTTTATGTAAATTAATTCTTATACCATTCAAGGGAATATAAAGCCCATAAATAATTCCTAAAAATCCCATGAAACATCCCCGATTGGGGATATTAAATAACAACTTAATACCATAGTGCGTAACTACCGAACCGCGTAGGAAACCACTATTCGACCTTCCAGGCGTTCAAAATTACCATATCTCGTAACAACACGTACGTATCTATATATCACATTGGAAGTTCCTTTTTCCCTCTTCTTCACTTGGCCAACTTTGATCTTCTCCATAGTGCTCCTAGAGTCCCTTATTCCCATGGCTTGTGGTGTGCATCTGTTGGAGCTTTTTTCACCCCTTTGAGTCCACCGAATTTCACCCCTAGAAGCCACGAATTCCATGTCCTTGGCACATGAAAACAAAACGTCAATCCTTGATAAATCAAGTAGGGATTTTTCCTTTGCCTCTCCTTTATGTGTATTATGAGGGGTGGGTACGCTTTTTTCTCTGTGGGAATTGGTGAATCCAATATTAATGAAAATAATGAATGGACCTTTAAAGAATGACTGGGGGTGTGATCGATGTTCTTCAGTACTATTTTATGTTGACATGTGTTGTGATTTTTGTGGGCCTATGCTCACTAAAAATCATGGTTTTTGGTGCTCTTTCCTTCTGCACTAATGAACCATGTCTTCTGTGATGAATAAATTACTTAACAAAAAAGTTGTTTAATCACGTAATCTCGGATGGTTAAATAGAAGTTCAGTAAAACAAGAATCCCTTTGTGATCACCCAAGATAATAAAAAGAGAAAAGAACATAATGAATTATGTGTTGTACCTAGATGTCTCCCTACTCTGTTTTGGTAGTAGGCATGTTGTTCTGTTTGTTTTCTTATTTGGTGATGTGGGTGAGGATGGGATCCTCCATTTTGGTACGGATGTTGGTTGAGAATCTTGAGCTGTGTGGTTTGTCTACAGTGACACGAACTCGGGTGGGATCCTCAATTGTTGATAAACCGTTTCTTCCTATTTTTGGGGACAAGGGGATGGGTATTGGGGTTTTCATTTTTTCTAGTACATCATGGGATCACACTTATCACTTTTTGTGAGGTTTTATTTGGTTCCAGTACATTGAGGGATCACACTTATCCCTTTGTTGTTGTCATTTTACAAGAGAACCCGGTGTGAATGCATAAATTGATGTTTGGATGTTTCTCTTTTCCTGTCTTGTGTTTATTCATGTAAGTTGCCCAGTAGTTTATTTTTCATCCAAATGGGATCACTTTAACATGAAAACAAGAATGCTTTAAATGGGGAATTGGTTTTGGGGACAGATTGTGACTTGGACACGTGTGTTGTGCATTACATTATGAATGAATATTAATGAGGGGGTTTGTACATAGATTTTGGAGCCCCAAGGTTGGGATGAGTGCCTGATACCTATACATATACTTTATTTCTTATGTTTCTTATTCTCACCCAACCCATGTTGAGCACATTGTGTCAAACACCCCATTTCATGGGGAGGGTGTTTTTTCCCACACTCCTAAGAGTGGCTGGTTATTAGCTCGGTTTCTGCTCACTTTCCCAAATAGACCAAGAATCTTCGGGCAATCTGTGATGGCCTGATGTCCATTATTAGCCAAATAATCTTCGGGCGGGGTAGTTTTGGTGGATGGCCTTGGTGTTTGCGGGATGGTTGATTCCCAAGTGTCTTCAAGATGAGGCCCAAGTGTCTTCAGGCGTGGTATTAGTTGTTCTGACCCAGGTGTTTGTTGGTGTGGTTATGCATGGTGGTTGTGGACCATGTGCCTGTGGTCGAGATTATGGTTATGGCCTAGGTGTCTATGGGCGGGGTTTGGTAGTGGGACTGCGGTGATGTTATGGCCCAGGTGTGTGCAGGCGGGGTTTGGCAGTGGGACTGCAATTAGAATGGAGGGATGGGTTCGATGCCTCGGATGTATTCAATAACAAGTAGGAAAGTGGCACGAGGTACAAAAATATTGATGTTCTATTACCATACTTTACATTCATTGCGTTATTTGGAGAGTGTGCCTTGTTGAGACTTGGGTGGATAGTTCTTCCTTACTAGGTGCTTTGGTTTTTCTTTTCTCATAGGGAATTAGAATTCCCCTCCACTTGTGCATGAGGGTCTTTGGTTTTCCCTACTCAGTGTACTTTTATGCTCACACTACATATATAAAACATTTTTCAGGTTTCAGGAGGACTTCAGGGATCACGCTGGACCGTAATAGCTCAGACCTTGGGGCAGTTGCTGTTGTCGTTTTTCTTTTTCTTGGTACATTACCTTTGGAGTTTTTGTGGATTGTATCTTTTACTTTTGAACATGCATATGGGAATGGTTTACTTTTGGATTTACCTTTACTTTCAACTTTGGCATTGATGGGGTTGTTATCTTATGTATCGATCCAATAAAAATAGAAATGTTAATGCCTTCCATTTTGTTTGAGATTATATACCCTTGGTGCTGGTCGCCACTATTGGACCTATTGAAGGCATGTTTCGGGGGTCATTATCTCTTCTTAAACATAAATCAGGAGGGCCTAGAAACTTGTTGACCCTTCCGTCCTTTTGGTGAAGGTAGGTCATGACATCACACCTTCGTCATAGCCAGTCGGTGTCGCCGCACTGACAGTCTTCCACAGAGGCACAATGATAGAAAGGGTGTGGAGGGTATGGGCCATGTTCATTAGGCCCTCTCCCTCCGCGTTAGATCGTAAAAAAAGGGTGGATAATTGCGTTCAAGGAAAATCAATTAATATAAAAAATAATGAAACCCATACCTTATAAACCTGTTTGAGAATATCTACACATAAAGGTTGATTGGTGATCTTCGTTTCCATCACATGCATCCAACAATATCATTTGTACATTGTACTTCGGTTTAGGATTTGGTCTCGCTCGTCACCGCTCATCAGAACTAGCTTCTTCCTCCAAGGGTTTGGCATCTCGGTACTCCTTCAGCTCTTCGTTTCTTGGTAAAACAGTGTCGATACCCCTCCCCAAACTCCATATAAATAAAATAGGGGGAGGTCAATTAATGAATTTGGGAATTAATATAGGCCCATTAATTAGGAACCTTAAAAATTCCTCAACGACGTCCTTACATAGGATCGAAGGTTCAAACCATTTATTTTCATGGCACACCACTGGTCCCACACTCTTATTTTCCTTTGATGGAGAAAAAAGAAAAAGAAAATAATAAAATTATTTCATTTTATTTCTATTAAGAAGTAAAAGAAATAACATTCTCTACAGAACTACCGCGGTCAAAGAAAAGTCTCCCTTAAGTGAATCCCAGTGCTATGGATTCAACAGTGCCTTCGTATTTTTAATCCGAGCACCGGTTCAAACGATAGAAATCACCACACATGCGTTTACTGAATTTACCATAAAATGTTTATTAAATTAATAATGATAATCCTCAACTATAATCGGTCGGGGTTATGCTCTGCCTCTATAGATAATTCCCCTATTAACTCAACAGTAATCTCAGATTTTCTATCTGAGTTACAGTTTAGAAGTTATGGATTTTATAATAAAATAATTTCCAATTAATTGTCTTATTTTTTGCAAAAAACTAACTTTCACTGGTTTCCCACACCAGCCAATGTTTGTATCTTCATAAAGAGAAAATACCCTCATGAGTAAAGGGGTGGTATCATAAATATAATCTGATTCACCATTGGTGAGTTATAATCATTTGAAAAATAAAATAAATAAATTTAATTATTTTATTTACAGTTATTCCATTTTCTAGTTTTCTCACTTGAGGAATGCACCGACTAAACATAAGATGCACCTAGGGTAAACCCTCCATCCTGAATGAACGGTGTTTTAAAATTTTTGATATGGGAATCTTTTGAAGTGTTATTCCACTATTCAGGAAAAATACTTTTATGCTAATTAATGATTTACAAAACATCGATAGATCATTCCGAGAACTCCAAGCCTCAAAATCACATCCCATTAGATGGAGTAAAATTGACCCTTATCTTTTTATATTGAAAATGTTTTTATAATGATATAAAATCATTTCTTACATCTGTAAAAAAACCCATTTTTCCTCCATATCCATTATTTATAAATAAATCATGTTTGTTTTTTAACATTCTCCCAATTATTTATAAATGAAAATTTAACTCTTGTTTTAATTTTTATAAAAAATCATTGAATGGAACGTTGCTGTCAATTTCGGAATGATTCACTTTTTATATTATCTATACAGTGTAGAAAATGTAAAATTTGACATATTTATGACTTTATAGAATTAACATCCACTATGAAAAATAAATTATCTGAATTATCCATTTTATCCATTTTATTTTTTTTAATATAATTTTTCTCTTTATATTTTTGGAAACTAAATTTAATAGAATTTTTATTGTAATATATTTAAATATTATTCAAAAAAATATAGGAATTTAATATTATTAAATGGATAAAAATTTTTAAATCATATTAATTAATATGATCAGACCATTTAAAAAATAATTTTTTTTCACAATTTATTGTAAAATAATAATAATTTGTCACCATAGTTATGGGAAAATTAAGTTTGTCATGGGTTTTTCTAAAAAGATAAAGGTCAATTTTACTTCATCTGTTGATGAAATCATTTTAATTTTTTAAATTTAAACGTTATTTTTTTATTTATTGAATATAATACTTTTTTGGGTTATAATAAAATAAATGTGACTTGACATTATTGAAAAAAATCAGAAAATTATATGTGTGAAACTCACCACAATTATAAAAGGGAACCATCTCCCCTAACTTCTCCTCACCTATCATGAAATCTATTTTTACAGAAAATAACATTAAAATGCTTATACACATTCTAGATGTGTTGTTATTCCCAATAGATAATCAATTTCTTCCGTTATAAAAAATCAATATTAGGTTTCTTTAACAAAAGTTAAACACCTTTTCCAAGATCACTCCTTTTACATCAAATTTTATCACATTTAATTTTTTCCTAAAATGTCCTACATATTTAAAAAATATCACCCACATACTGAAAATTTATTATTTTCATGTAATGATATTTCATTATATCCTTCACAATCAATAGGCAATCAAAACCATCTCTCACATTTACAACAGACTATCACATTCGAAATGATGAAATTGGTTTTTCATCAACGACTTAACTGGTACGTATAATGATATAAATTATTCTAATGTGTGACCATTATGAAATTATATTAATTAATTAAATTATTATATCATCCACATCCTTATCCTTCCACACATTAAGTAAATGATAAGTTCTCTTGTTCTTACATATGAACTACCATCTCCTCAAATAGATGTCATTCATTCTCTATGTAAAAATATAATTAATGACTAAAAAAATTTAGATAATGAATGAATATGTTATTTATAACATTATTATAATTATGGTTATGATTAAAATATACACCATTCAAAAAAATGGTTCTTTGATAATGAATAATGCATGATAAAGTGATGAAGTTGACCCCCAAAAAAATTTAATGTGGGATATATACATCCAAATTGATGTATAGAACATTAATAAATTTTTTTTCATTGTTACCAATGTTTCAATTATTTTATATTATTTCAAGCGGTTGTAGTTTTAATGTTACCAAGTATATATGTAATTTTTTAATCTAAATATTTGGGATTTCCTAAATTTAATATAATGGAATCCAATAAAATATAACTCATATCTTTAAAATATTATCTTGTCCTCTGGATATTTATGTAGTTAACATATTTTCTACCAAATATTCCTATATTTTATAGATGAATCATATAATTCATGACTTTATGTAGTAAAAAAATTATTTCTTTTTAAATTTGATATATATTTCATCCATGTAAATATTCATCAAAATTGTTGTTTAAAATATCTTCTATTTAGTTAATGTTTTTATTAATAATAATTATCTTATCATTGGGTTTATTATGAATATATAAACTAAATAATTCTAATTTTATCTAAAATTCATGTGTTTTTATTTTTTTATAAAAAAATAATAATATAATGTTTTTTAACGTATTTTTTGTTAAAAGAATACACCATCTTTGTATTTGTTTAATGATATTTGCATTCATCTAATGGTTTCTGATGGTTTTGAAATGACAATTTTTTAGGAAATCATATTAAATATTTAACAAACATTTGGTTTATTATTTTAAAAACATGAATTTATTAAAATCCTATATTACCCATGAGATGATGATTAGCTGTTATCTCATATTAATTTTGTGGTAATACAATATTACTTGAAACATTCAATTTTGTTTGATCAATGTACATTTAATTTCTCATAAATATCAATATTAATTTAATAAGGGATATGGATATGTCCTAAATTTTATACCATTTTTATATATGGTGTTTTATTAGGAATGATATTTGATTGAATGGTGGAAATCATCCTAAACCTTGATTTTATAGACAATATAGATATTTATTGATAAAATATATTGGATATGAATATTATTTATCATTCAATATATAAAGAATGTATTGGACTCACAGTAATGGATGGGGCCTATTTATAAATTACCCCTCAATGAATCGACAATCCTGAGGGATAGAATTAGTTTTCCCAATTAAATGTCGATTGGTGTATACCTCCACATAGATTAAAATTTTGTTTTCACATGTTCTATATGGAATATATAGAATTATGTCAACAAAAATGACGTTAAATATTATATATTTCCATTACTAATAATTTATTTATTATTATCAAAGAAATTATTTAATTTATATTTTTCATAGATTCATTTCATAATCATGTTATTGATTAATTAAATCGTATTTTAATTTAGTAACATTTTCATTTTGACTATTACTTATGTATTGATTATATCTTATATGCAATGTAACTATATTATGAATTTAAACTCGGCAATATTTTTTCCCTTTACTCATGTTCTGATGTCAAATACATTGGCCGAGTTTAGGGATGTTTAATGTTTTAAATTATAATAATCTATAGTTTATTAAAAATTTAAAATGGGTATAATTTATATACCTAAATCTCAAATTCCAATAAACTGATCAGTCATTGGGTATTAGACCCCTTGTATTTATACCACTATAATAGAGTAACCACGTACTCTAGCTAACAACAGTCATAGTTATTACACCTATGGATGTGGGATACATGTTTTGGATTCTTTTTAGATCTTCATTAAACCAATATGATGAAGATAGAAATGTTTTAGTGGATCATAGGTGTATGGAACACATATTTACGACATGTCATCATTTTTATCATGTTTTTCCATATTATCTTTTACAGACAATATTTGATATGGGTTTAAATTTATTTCACTTGATATGATAAATGCTATTATACATCATAAAAATAATTTAGTGGTATTAGAGGATCCATGCGTATGTTTTATGAAAAATACATTTAAATAAAATTTATTATTGGAAGACATAGAAGTTCCTTGTTTCTAAAAATTTATTTTTTTATCCTTACATAGTTAGGTCATGTAAAAATAACCATATAATTACCCTTATGTACATTTTTTAATGTAATGGTCGTCAAAATTATCAATTATGTGAAATTAAGGTTTTTTAAATGTAGTTGTGTTTTTTGAAAGTGTAATGTTAGTGATGAAACGGAATTATCACTTCACAAATGGGTTGTGAGTAGGTATGAAATAAATTTCCTAAATGTTGATATTACAAAATTTATAATTGTCTACCTCTATTAACTATATGCATAAATGTAATCCCATGTAAATGCATTACATTAAGGTTTCACAAAAAGGTAGTCTATATAGTAAACCTTAAACAAATTGTTTTTAAATTGTTATTACATAAGGGTTTGTGGAATATTAACCTTTCACATAAAGGTATTATAGGATTTTATGTGATCACATAACTATATTGGGCCTCCATGCCTCAAATAAATTTTAATGTAACTATCCAATTACACTTTTGTAAAACATGGATATATAAATTTTTCCATTAAGTTAACTTTACATAAGGGCTCCAAAACCCATTTAACCTTATTTGGAGTTCTTCATAATAGTAGTGATTGATTACCATTAAATGTTAATGGGTTTATATATAATGGTAAAAATAAATCATACTAATTGTTTTTACATTTAAATATTTTTAATGGTTTATAAAATATTTATAATGAATTAAAAATAATTTTTAGGAATATTTAATTAATAAAATATTTATGTATACAATTATTTATTAGAAATGGTTTATAATAAATTAAAAATATAATTATGAATCATTTATATTAGGAAATATTGAATGATTGTTTTTGAAATATCTTTTTAATAAATTATATAGAATAACTTATGATCTATAAATTAAAGAGTTTATATAGAATTTATATGTAGTAATTTATGAAGGCATATATACTATAAAATAAAAAATAGAAAAAAATATATTTAAAATTTTAATTTGATATAAATAATTTTAATGATAAGTTAAAAATAAAATGCAACCTTATTTGGATATTATTTAAAACTCGTAATTTTTTCCTAATGATTATGATCAATTTTTAAATAAATATTTATTATGTGATATTAAATTATGTAAAATGATTACATAATATAATTTTAATTATTAATTATATATAAAACATATAAAAAATATATTAAAAATGAAAATTAATAGTACTAAAAAATTTTAAAGTGTTCGTATTTAAATCAATATAAAATATTTATATTCTATATTGTAGAATGGCTATTAAATGACGTGTAATATTATAAAAGGGTTTTTAATTAGTTTTAGAAAGTGAGATTCATTTATAAATTGATATCATGTATAAATATATGTTTTTCTAATTTATTTAAATATTTATTACCAGGTATAATATTATTTAGTAAACTATTTTCTGAATTGTGAATATTGTGTCTAAATTGGATTGTTTTTTAAACTTATTATAGAATAGATACATAAATTTCATTATAGTGTTGAATCTATGATGAATTTTTTATATCATATACTTGTCCAATTATAGTAATTTATGTTAAAAACATGAATATAGTCGATGATTCTTTTTTCATATTTTTTTACTGTCACGAATATTTTAACTTTGTCTATAGTAATGTGTCCATATGAATATGGAAAAATGGATGGACTACCTACCAACATGTTGGATTGTTACCTACATATATTGGTGAATGGGGTCGTTTGTATTTCTGTCGGGGAAAAAGCTTGTTGATATTATAATTCTAAAATAAAAACAATCATTTATATGATATGTTCATTTACATTATCATATGATGAATTCAGATACATATGATTATAATCGACTCCAAGTTGTGGTTGAGTAACACATACAAGTTGATTATGTAACGGGATATACATATATATGGCTTGAACATATTACTTTATTGGAGCGAATAAAATTGAAAAAAAAAATTACAGGGACTATACATACATAAAAAGATTAACATGAGATAAAATGGTGTGATTAAAATCACCATTTATTATTTAGATAGAGATTCCGTTCGGAATGGTGCGTATCAAGACCTAGATCATCCACCGGGGTAGGCCATTCCATGCTTAAATTCCACTTGAATATTTTTTTTCTATGGAAATACTGTATGGGTGACATAAAATAATCCTTAGGTTAAAAATTCAATAGCTAAGTTCCCTTTCATTGGTTTTTATTATACATTTCTTGGAACATTATTTCTATTAAACTAGTATAGTGACCCAAAATAATATTTGGTTATCAAAGGAAAAGTGTTGACTTAATAGATATGATGGATTGTTGTCAGGGATGTACAATTAAATAACCAATATTAATATATGATATGATTTGGATGATTATTATCCTATGTAACGATGTGGGTAGATAAATACCATAGAGGACTTATTTCATGGTGTAATATAGATATTTGATCACTAATAGGTATGTTGAGATTTAAATGGGGTAATCATAATTTGGGGATCTAATTTAATAATATTCATTATAAAATATATAATTATACATGTTACTCATGATATAAAATATACGATTTAAGAAAAATATCGTCATCATCATTTTGGTATACATTGTGACCATTCCTTGACTAAGATAAATATTGAGTAAAATAATCATAACACTGGTAACTCCTAAATTTTTTTTATATATGTTATTTTATTTATTAATATTATATCAAAAAGGTGGATTTTTTATTATATTTCCATCCCCACAAAAAAAGTGTTGAAGACATTGAAAATGGGAATATACATACTTATAGAAGAATAGAATGGTAGATTTAATTATTTAATGTTATTTTAGTCATAATAACCACTTTAGCCAATATATCTACTTATCTAAAAGATATGATTTTATAAATAAATGATTTTATCTCATTTATCTATTAAGAGGAATCGAAAAACAAATGTTTTTAAAAAAATAGAAATTTTTCTCGAAGTAAATTGATAAGATTGATTTTATTTTATAAGAATATTTAAGGGGATTTTAGAATAGATATTTATAGATAATTAATTTTTTATATTATCATTTATGGAAACTCTCCATCAATATTATTTAATTATTTAAAATATTACATGATATACTCATTGTGTTCCGAATGGCTGAAAAATATATATGATTTATGGATTGTTGTACTATATGGATTGAAATACAAGGTAAAAATGAAAAAGGAAAAAAAATTGGTTTAAAAGCATGACCATGTGTCTCAATTATTCCAATCCAGGTTAGTTAAAACATAGGAATGCCAAAAAGGAAGGGTATTAATTCAGTATGATTGTATTATCCTATATATAACTGAATAATTTTTTGAAACTCTAAGAAATGATATTATTTTGTATTAATTATGTAGAAATTAATTTTTAATGGTATGTGATGCTAAATTCATTTATAACTAATATTATTTTGAAACAATGATGCTCCAAGAACCTATAATACCATATATAATTTAGTTTATTTTTTTAATATTCCAACAAAATGGAAATAAATAATATTTATTAACAAAAAAGGGTTTTTATCATAGTATGATGGTCTAGAGAAAATATAATTTCTAGGTGGATAGTGGGATTATGTTTTGACATAATGAATTTCAATGGTAATAAATCAATAATTTCACGAAACTGTGTCTAAAAGTTAATTTTACACAATATACAAAGATAGTTATGATTTGTTATTAAATAATAATATATTTAATTATATTATTTCATTGAAAAATATTGATTCGATTGAGTTCCATGGATGATGATGAAGAATAACTTAATGAAAGCTAAAAGTAGACATCATTAGTTGACATCCTAGAATTTGATGTTCTGATGATAAATTTTTTTGAATATTGTTATGAAGATGAATGGTTATGAATATGATTCCAAAGTCTCACTATTTTTCAATCTATTTTAATTCATAGATGGTTCCCAAAAAATAAATATGTGGGTGGGATTTAACATATTTTCTTAAAAAGATGTGATGTGGATTACATATGTTTTAATGTGTCAAAAACATAGTCACTACAAAAGATAATGATTAAATAATACTTTATCATATAAGATATGATAAAACATTTACCATATTGGTTTTAATAAATATTATTAAATAGTTTAGGAATATTATCATTCATAATATTTAATGAAACATCCATTCTATAATTCATTCCCATTATAAATAAAATAAAGTATTAATAGATATAAATATCATGATGTGTAATTATAATTGACATATAAATTTATTACATTGATATTTTTACTAACCAATTTAATTCATGGATTAATCGATATTATGGTAAAATGTTAAGGCTATATTATGTTTTTTTATAGAGAGACTTACTATTATCATGAGGTACAAGATAAATAATATGATTATTTTTTCATATTGGATGACCTACTAATTATACCACAATGAGTTAAAAAATATTGTATTTTTTATTCAAGGAGTTCATGGATCATATTATAGTCCACAATAAAATAGGTTTGGGAGATATCTTGTTTGAGAAACATTATAATTTTAGAGCTTACACATTCCAATATACATATTAACAAAATTAATATATGGTTTCATTGGAATGTTTCTAGTCATATCGACGATTTGATCTTAACAATGATGGGTTTTTTATATAATATGATGAGTATCAAATAGCGGCACTCATTTGAGATAGACTATGGGTATATGTGCTCCCACCTATATATTATATATCTTTTTTGATATTAGACATGTAATGTGGTCATTTTGAATGATTAATGACCTGGGATGTATTCAATTATCAATTTTTTTGTACCATGAGAATCTATAATATATGATATAGATATATGGTATTAATATCCTCTTAGTCCCATGACCACTTAATTGATTTTATACATGTAAAAATTAGAATTTAAATTGTCTGAAGATCCATAATGGTGGACACATGAATAGATACACATGTGACTGATGGAGATCATGACTGATCCCTTTATAGCAAGAGTGGAACTTATTATTTTTTATAAATATTATATTTTTTCTCATATATTAATCTAGGTACATTTATTTTTATTTTATTTTATAATGGAATTTATGTTACCATGTTTTGGAAAACTGAATTGTGATTGCGTTTTAGATACTGATGAACTATATAACTATTTTTTTGGTAATGAAAATGTATTTTAGATTTGTACTAACAAGTTATTTCTTATGATGTGATAAAAGTGGAAGTAAATGACATATAATAAAATTATGATATACAAAATGAATTTTGAATATGGTTTAAGAAGTTATTTTATATTAAACTACATAAGGTGAAATAGAACAAACTATTCTAGTTTATGATTCATGTATGAGATTGAAATAAATAATAACTATATTAAATTATAATTATAATATATATATATATATATTTAATTATAAAAATTATTATTTTCATGCGTGGAATATCATTCTAGGGATAAAAATGAATAATTGTTATCATTTGTTATTATAACATATTAATTATCATTTAAAATGTTTTTATATGAAACATTTACAAGGACTCTAATTCATGTATATGAAGAATGAATCCAATTTTTTTTATTCATTCATTTTGATGCATAAATAAATCATACGGACCAAGTAGAATCCTTATATATTATAAATTATATTTCCACACAATGGATATGTGAGGGAGTGTATTGTGATCCCCATACATGGAGAAAACATGCTAATACCTGTATAAAGCTTCATCTTCCATCATTATTCTATAATAGTCAACATCATAAGGTATAATGGAATATCATGATCAAATGTCAAGCCATTTTTTTGGTCCATGGATACTTAAAGTGGTTGGATTCTTATATTATCTACATTTATGATATTTTTGAAACTCATTATATGAATATAAAAGGAATGAAATGGATCCTCAGTATTAGGATCAGATATATAGAGTAGATAATTATTTTTTTATCTTATTTCATAATATTTTCATTAATTGATATCCTCAAAAATGGTTTTAATTCAATTCAGATTGATCAGATCAAACTGTTTATGATAATAAAACCCATATATCGATTTTGAAAACTAGTAAAAATTGAACCATGATTTCGATGGTTAATTCCAAAAAAATATCATGTTTTTATAATACATTTTATGAGTTTACATCATATTCTAAATCTAGTATGTACATCCTGAAAAATAAATACATTGAGCACATAATTCACTAAAGATATTTTTGGTGGGATATTTTTGGAAAAATCATATGACCTAAAACTGATCGAGGGTCTTGAGGGGACCAATTTGTCTAGAAAAAAATTCTCATTATTCACAAAACCTATAACCCTCATCCACAAATATATTCCATGGATGACCATGTCAAAAACAAAAGACACTAAATACAATTAATTATTATCAAAATAACACTTCAATCATCATTTTTCCACATTACTATATTACTAATTGGTTTATAAATTCTCTATCTTATCTTGGAATTTTTCATGACGTAATAGCTTCCACTCTCAAACATAGTCCCATCAAATTGGAGTCACGTGTCTCTTCTAATAATGTTCCACATATGGAGAAATAAAAATTCAAAAATGGAGAATAGTATTATATGATAACTATAATAGGTGATGATTTTATACTAATTTAATTTAAATTAAATTTAATTGGTTCTTTTAATTTAATAAACAATTTGGATAGTGATTTTAGGATGACCAACTATTTTATGATGATATATAGTGCCCAAACATATCCTGGTCTCTTTTTCCAACTATAGGATTATCCTTAATATCAGGTTTAATCATGGATCGTCATAACATTAGATGGATAATTTTGCTCCATGAAACCTCACCACACCAATTACATTCTTCATAGTTCATTGGACAAGTGGGGTGACTTCTTTTATGTAATCAAAATGACCTGACATCACAAAGAGGTCAACTATGACCCAAATTTCATTATACCCATTAGACATATTTGAGAGTCCAATGAAAAAATAGGGTGGTGTTTTATCATTTAAATACTATTATGTGTAATAGAATCATCATACCATTATCCTTTTTTCACTCATCCTTAAAATGTTGGCCTTCGATGATTTGAGATACATATTCTGCAATTTCTCTCATATTTTTCAGACTAGATGTTTTTTATGACCTGGAACATCATCAAACATCCAATATTTATAAATAATGATGAGTTATTTGTATAATAAAAAATTTACTTCATTAATTTGATCAATGGTTGAAAAATTATATGGTCTCCAAAACATACAAATGTAAATTTATAAATGTGAATTTTATCAATATTCAAAACACTATTTTAGCTCTCGATCATATTTTTTTGGGTTTATTTTCTTGTTATTTGATGGGATGGTAGAGTATTTAAATAGGAATTATAGTATTTATCACATTACCTGATTTATTACATACTCATCATCAGATAAATGATATGAACAATGAAATTTTAAATCCTCTTTATGGATAGGGTATCTTGTTGATTACTACTCATAAACATAGTCTCCTTATTTTTCTTCTTGTAGTGGTAAAAAAAATATTAGACATCATATTTTATAAATTCAATCAAATTTTTTTACAAAAATTTTAATTTCCATGTTTTTGAAAATATATTTTAAGATTAAAAAATCAGTATATATAGATCACACTATTCTCTAAAGAGATAATGATGCCAACACTATAATTCAAGGATCACTAATAGCATCTCAAAATCTCTTTCTGGTTAATTTTGTCTTCATTCATTAATTTTGATGGGGTAAAATCAATTACCATATAAATATAATCATGCAAACCCCAAATGAATTTTTATGAAGAATCACTATATTTTATAAACAATTTTGAAACACAAGATTCATAATTTTAAATCAATGATAATTAGGGAATTTCCAATCCTCTATATGGATAGGGTAGAAAGGTATTTTATGCTCATAAAAATAATCTCATTATTTTCATTCCCAAAGTTTTTCAATTATTTATAAGACATCATATTTTATCAATTCCATCCACATTATTTTAAAAATATTCATTTCAATCTATGTGAATATATATTTTTTTGATCTTGAAATCAGTATATATATAACACTATTCTATATTGAGAAAATGTTGCAAACTATATAATGAAAGGATAACCAATTGCATATAAAAATCATTTTATAGTCATATTTTTTTTGTTTCATTAATTTTAATGGGGACAAATACATTACCTTATAATTATAAATAGGAAAAATGAAATTAATTTTTAAAAATAATAACTATATTTTACAATCCCTTAACCTTTTAAGTTAATATAAATATTAGAGTATTTGCAAACACACATTTTAGTACATATATTGTAACTTAATATTCATCTATTTAAATAAATGTTAATCCCTTCCATATTAACTAGGTCAGTGGATTTTATATCAATGATACATTTCTCAAAATATTTTGATAATACACAATTATAACATGAAAAATATTTATCATGATTATGGGTGATGTTCTAATCCATTTCTCTATACCTTCAATATTTGATTGATAAAATAATATTCCCTTACATAACATTAAATTTCTCACAAATGACACATTCAACAACCAAAGATAACATTTTCTAAATTTTCAATTCATATAGTCCTTTATCAAGGTCTTAAAAATTATTTATAAATTACACATATTCACTTATTTTTTCTTTTAGTATATGATAACTCCATTTATAAATAGAATATATAATTCATAAAAGTACTCTATAAAGACTATTAACTATATCCATCAATATGGAAGGTGAATTAGTTTTCCTGAATAAAATCATTAAATATTCTTGGTGCCAATATTACTTTCATAATGTTATTTTGGAAATAAAGACCCTTTTAACACTTAAATGAAGCTATATATATCAAAGGTAAAACATAAAAGAAAATATGCTCCATTTAGTTGATCAAAAAAGTAGTTGATTTCTGGTTACTGATAATTATTCATAATATTGATATTTTTAATCTCAATATATTTATTGAAAACTTTATTTGATCAATAATTATTTGTAAGAAATAGGTCATGTTGTTCCCGTGCTGAAGTACAATTGTAGATCACACTTTATCACAATTATATGATGGATTCTTATTTAATTTATTAAATTCAATAGAGTCCATCATATATTGAATATTTTTTATATTCATAAATCCTAGTGTAATTTCAACTATGAACATAAACTCATTCTTTCTGGAATTATATGGTAGTTTATATTTGAAGAATTATATTATTCCAATAAAATTGGAATGTCATCAATGATAACATCATCTAGGATCATTTTATCTATAAATCCCTTAAATTAACTATGATATAAATCCATCAATGTAATTCTGATAGATCATATGATCAAAAAAATCATATCCCCTGAGGTAGTATATAATGTTATTTAATCCTATGGAAAATCATCATTCCATAGTGTGATTATCTTGAGAATGATCAACCAACTATTTTTTTTAATTACACCTAGGTGAATTTTTATCCACCGACATCCAATTTCAAGTATTAAATACTAGTTATATTGAAAAATAATTACAAATGACGTTACAAAAATTTCATGATATCATCCAATACAAGGATTCATATATTGGGTTTCCAAAAATGTGATATAAGATCTCACCATTCAGTAAACCCTATATAAAGACCCGACCATAAACATTACATAATCTTGAATTAGGTCAATAATTCACATTTAGGATCTTTTCAGGTTTCGAGTTCTATATGATGAGGCCATATATATTACATTACATTTCAAAAATTACAACGTAGAAACTTCTACTCAGTATCCATTTATTTCGAAAAATAAAAACTCTTAAAAAATGTAACATGTCTAGCTCCATGTTTTAGATAGCATGACTTTTCCATGATCCAATCCTTGACTATATTCATCTTCAAATCCAGTGAAAAAAATTTCAAAACACGGGATGAGAATAAATTTCTTATTAAGGGTTATAAAATAAGGAAAAGAAACATTAACCCATTAATAAATATAAATCAACGAAACCATACTTTTCAATCATAATAATCCTCATGAAATCATATGAATTATGAATAACACATAGAAAACATAAATCATAAATGTAACTTGTAGCATCCATATCAAAATTACATTATAGCTATCACAGCTACATAGGGAGTAAATTTGGAATACGCATCATAGTATATTGCCTAAATCTATTTGGAGAAATATTAACATTTACCTGTGCCATGTTACCCAATTCATGGGAGAGCTATCTAGGGATCACCCACAATAGGTTTATCACGGAATCACCCGTATATGTAAACTATGCCCAAGAACCATAACATAGTAATAACACATAACTCAAACATAAATAAAATATAACATTTCCACATTACGTTCACAATATATCATTTCAATATATAGACATAATCAATGATTTATAAAACCATTTTCAAATACTAATTAATATAGATATTTATGAATCAATTTTTCACATACCACATTGAATCATTTGAATTAATTTAAATTTTAAAACATTAATTTACATATAAATAAATCCTTAATATCATTTTAAAAACATATAAATTAAGGAGGAATATTTATAAGAATAAGTCTTTAAATCATGTAAAACGATGTTTTAGTTAAAGAGTCTCATAACAAATGAGAAACACTTTACTAAAAATAATTCAAGAATAAAATAAAGCAAAAATTATAATATAATTAGAATAAGTATATTAATGGATTAATATTTCAAAGTGATGTATATACATCATATAACAGTGAAGTGGTGTATAATAACAAATAAGTCTCAATGGAATGTAAATTGAGACAAAGTCGATTATAACCATAGATTAAGGATAAATCAGTAACATAATTATGTGAGAAAAATAAGAATACACCCATTATAAGTGTATATTATGTCTAAAAAAATCTTATTTAATTCACACATATTCATAGCATGACATAATCAATAAGTAGAATTTTAACATAAAGAATAGAAATTGGGTTTAGAAGTTCCCTTACAAAAATATGACCGCCTAACAGTGTCACATTAAAATTCAAAAACTGAGTTAAAGAGAGAGAAAATGGGTATCTCATCACTTGGACATATAATTTACAATATTAAGGATATATATTAATATTTACCAATATAAGAACATGTAAATCAAAAGATATAACAAAAACAAGTCTTTTAAAAAGTGGAAGTTGAAAGGTTCCCTTACTGATTTGGTTACTTAAAACATATACATGACATGAAAGAAGGATCATAAAATGAAGATTTAAATACCCATAAATTAAATTATTTAAACATTTAATACAATCATGATCAGTACATACACCACACAAAAGGATATAGTGGAAAATATAGCATGAATCCATGGGAATAAAAAGTGAGATGAAAACCCCTTACCACAATGTAATCAGTTGATTCGTATGACCAAAAGATAACAACCATAAAATTAATCACATAATACCATGAATATAAATAGAATTATGAAAATATATATCAAATTGAAGTTCAAAATACACCACATGCAATAAATAATTGGAAAACAATGGAAATATCACAGAAGTAATAGTGAGATTAGAAATCCCTTGCCTCATGTCCAACAAGACTAATTTGTTTTTTGTTATTCTTGAATAATAATCATAAGTTAATTTATACTTGATTAAGAACATTTTTAGAGTATATTATTACTTTTATATCACTTATTTCCATGTTATAAACATTAGGTAATCATTTAATTTAATAATGGTCGTTTTATCGATATTTGGTACTTGAGTAAAAAACGAACACATTCTAATTACAATTTTCCCATGTGGTCAAGAGTAAATTATATCCAGAATTCTCTTCATGATTTAGATATCATATGTATTATTTATATTCAGTATATATTTGTATTTATAATATTACATAACATTTAGATGTAAGCAATGAAATGCACTGTTCTTGGAGATGCAATGTCGTACGTACGCATGAACGCTACTTTCATTTCTACATTGTATTTAATGGAATGAAAACATAATGATACATAGTTATATAATAATTAAATTATAATATAATATATAATTTCATTAATTTAATGTTTTTTACCTTGAATTACACAATTTACATTTAACTGTGGTAATTAAAAGTCAAAAGTTACTATTCAACAAAAATTACTTTTATCTTATTGAAAAACATTTTACATAATAATAAAAACCATGTATGTGATATTTTATATATTCAATTCACAAAAGCAGTAAATTACATTTAAATGAAAGAGTCATATTTTTAACTACTACTTAGTGGTTTAACTTTTAATCAAAAATATATGTCTTGTAGAAAAATACCAAAAATTTAGCCCAAGCTATATTTGATATCAAAAATTCAAAAATTATGTTTATTTTACCAAATGGAATACATATAATTTGGATTAATTTATTTAAAATTAATTCCAATTGTCAAAACAAAAAATGTGTTTTTGTGAAATAATAACTATCAAAAGATTAACACATGTGTATGCCCAATTACAAAGTGAAATTTATTTCAATGACCAAAAATGGATTAAATGGTATATATATAATCTAATTATACTTTTAAACCATTTATGAAGTTAATATAACCATATAAATAAGTTAGATTATAAGGCATTTTTGAGTTAAAATACTGTATTTTTCACTATTCATTAAAAAAATGAATTTTATCAGAAAAATACCAAAATATTACCCAAAGTAAATTTTGATATCCCTAATCTAAATATGAATTTTATTTTGTGAAATAGAACATATAAAAGTAAAAAAACAATATTAAAAAATGTATCACAATCAAAAGTCGGTAATATAGCCTTTTAAAGAATATTAAAGTGTTTCATGCTTAATATTGAATTTGATTCACATTTTAAGCCTCTAAAATTTATTTGGTAAATGCAAAAACATTTAAGAAACATATTTAATCATAATATGGTTAGTTTTTTTCATTTACGCAAATACAACAACTATGCGTTAACTATCATTTAAAATAATAATATTATATTAATATTTTTTAGTATAACTGATTGTTCTGTGAAACGTATGTTTTCCATGAAAAATATTTGTTCATATCAGGTATACCATCGAACGTAGAATCCCATTAAAAATAAAATTAATATTTAATTCAAAAATATTAATAATTTTTAAAATGTTATATTGTTAATTTACCTGGGATGTTACATCCTTCCCCCGTTTTGTGAATTGCGTCCTCACAATTTTAAAATTGGGATTAGAAACCTCATTGAAAGTCCCACATCAGAAAAAGAATCAATAAACATATCCCATTAAAATAAAGGAAGAGAATTACAATGGTCACCCGAGACAATAGATACTATGATTTCATGAAAACATAGATACAGAGGAGAAACAAACTCTCATAGATTAATAGAGAGTGATAGTGAATGTGATCACAGAATTTTAACAACCACAATACAATAAATTTTTGGTTGGGTAAAATTATGATGACAAAATAGATATTATGACATTATAGATTCAAGGTTTTTTCATAGAGTTAAATAATTTTATTAATAACTAGACTAAGATCTTAAGGAAATATACATACTTGTCATGTAGAGTGACATCCTTAAATAAAATTCATCGACAAACCCATCTTTTCTCTAAACAGTACGTATTCAAGATGACAAGGTCACACCTGAAGTGACAGAATAAAATTTTAGAGTATCACATATCTAAACAGATGAACTATGTATTTCCCTTATCTTTATACATCAACCAAAACCATAATTGGTTATTTCATGATCAGATAATCCAAAAAGGATAATCATTTATTAAAAGAAATGCTACTCTTAATCTCCAAAATTTATCAAAAAGAAATAAATTTTCAAGAATAATATTCAACATTTAATTTTTGATAAAACCATTCAAAATAATCCAAACTAATATTTAAACCCAAAACTCAAAAGGATTTATTCACATAGTCTTCCAAGGTAAATATTAACATTTTTCTCAAAAAAACATTGACTACTCTTAAAGACTCATACTAAAGTGTAATTAGCCTGAAAACATATTCTCTATGATATGTTAATCATTTCCATAAATAACCCAAATCACCTTATGTCCCTAATGAAAACATATATTCTTAAAAAATAATATTTCAACCATTAATCCACAATTTAAATCCCATAATATTATATTTTACATAAACATATAGTGTTCCCAAAAGAGATAATGTCTTCCAAAATAAACTTTATCACTTAATTAACAATTCATTTTCCTATAATAAGGACGTCCATTTGATAAAACATAATATCCGTAATCAACTTATTCTAGGTACATAAAATCATATAACTAAAAATAATTAGTTATACTAACCAGGGAAATCACGTAGTCTAGTGGTAGGTGATAAATCCCAATAACACTTTAGTTGTGGGATCGATTCTTGTAGCATTGTCCGACGCGATGGGTAGTCACCCGGTCTGCATTTTGTCCTTTTAAAAAAATATAATTTCATAACATTCCAAAAAAAGTGGAAAATTCCTCAAAAATAACCATAACTTATTTTATCCTCAAAGGTTATCTAATAACATTCATTTTTCACCCCAATATGTAATAACCATTTATCACCTCTAAAGTAATTATCCCTGTTTTTGATATGCTAACCATTATGGTAATGTCACTTATGCTAAAATAACACCCTAACCTCTAAGGATATATAAACTGACCTCTAATACAATCTATAAGGACCCAACCTTAAAACATTATATAATCATGAGTTATGTAAAGAATTCACATTGATGATCATTTCAGGTTTATATTTTCAAAGAATTTGGCCATAACAATTACATTACATTTCAAAAATTACAATGTAGACACTACTTCTCAGTATCAATTTTTTCAAAAAATATAATCTCTTAAAAGAATTAACATATTTAGTTCCATGATTATGATTGAATGATTTTTCCTTGACCCCATCCTTGACCCTTTTCATCTTTATGTACTATGAAAAATATTTCAAAACATGGAATGAGAATAAAAATCTCAATAAGGATTAAAAAATTAGGAATGGAAACATTAACCCATTAATAAATATAAATCAATGAAACCAAACTTTTCAACCATAATATACCTCATAAAATCAAAAGATTTATGACTGACACATAGAAATAAAAAATCATAAATGTAAGTTGTGGCATCCGTATCGTATTTAAATTGTTGCTATCACAACTACATATGTAACGCCCCAACCCCAGTTACCTATAGTCGGTGCATTATTGCATCACATTGGCATGATCACAAAGATCAAGTCTCGAAAGACCGATTAGTTTAGTAGCCTTGAAACACTAGATAATTTCATAAGTTTTACATTACATTATAAAGTAAACCAAAACTACAACAACATCTTGTCTTCATATCCCCTCATAATATCCCTTCAGGTCATTCATAAAATACTTCTTCACATCCTGGATATATTAAAACATTGAAAGCAGTGAGCTTAGATGCTCAGTAAGGATAATAATATAGCGGAAGCTTTCATAAATAAACATAAACATTTAAGGAAATGTATAACTAAAACAAAAGTATTTTAAAAATTAACTTCATAGTAATATTGAAAAATTAAAATGAAATAATTCCATTTACTTATTCACATGGTTATTCAACTAGTCGAATAATCACATGAAATATCAATAACCACTTTAATATGACGGAAAATCCATAATGCCATATTATCACAACCACATAGCCAATGCCTCATGCCAAGACTACAAATAAGATTTTGTCAAGGCCTCATGCCAAGACACTAGTTTGTATCATGAGACATGCCGATGCCTCGAGGAGCTATAGAGGGATCCACCTGTCACTTATTATTTCCAATGCATTCCTCATATGAACAGGTTTAAACATATCATAAACCATATCATAATCGTATCACATAAAACATCCATAAAGGAAACATAACATTTCAACATTTCAATCACCAGATATAAATATAACACATTGATATAAAAAACTTTCAAAACCATTTTAAATACCAAAATACTATATAATTAAAACATTGTAAGTATTTTTCATTTAAAAAAGTTATTACTTGTAGAGGGAGCCGAAACTCAAATAATGGTCACAACGGCGGAGAAGTCATTGTCGCCGCATACGTACGACAAAAAATAGAACCTTTTTTCATTTAGTAAAATGATTCATATAAAAAATATTCCTCTTGAATAAACGTAAGTATTAATGTTGATTATACACCGTATAAAAGAAAGTTGTGCATAAAACAAAATATGCATCAATGAAAGGTGATTCAGATGATGTCCCTTACAAAGATCAGTTTTTTAAAATAAAATAAATCTATTATTTTTATTCACTATAAGTACATATAATGAAATTACAAATACAAGATAGGACATAATAATATAATGACATAATTTGAAAGTAGGAGATTAACCCATAGAATAGAAATTGGGTTAAGAAGATCCCTTATCTCGTGCCCAACTTGACTCGATCATCATTTAACCACCTGAATAAATAACTAGAGTTATTTTCTAATTGATTAATAACATTTTTCAAGTACATTATTCCTTTTATATCACTTATTACCATGTTATGAACACTATGTAATTATTTAAGTTAATAACGGTCGTTTTGTCGATCTTTGGTACTTGAGTCAAAAATAAACTTCTTATAATTACAAGTTGTTTATTCCATAGAATATCCATTACGTCTAGAATTATATTCATGATTTAGATATCATATATATCATATATATCCAGTATATACATTCAATCATAATATTACGTAACATTTAGAGATAAGAAATGAAATGCACCGTTCATGGAGATGGTAAGCCATATGTATGCATGAACGCTACTTTCATTTCTATTTCATGTTTAATGGAATGAAATAATAATTATATAAAGGTATATTATAATTCTAGTATAAAATCATATATAATATCATTTACTCCAATCTTTTATACATCCCACATATGGCATTAACGATTCAAATCACTTTGAAGGGGCGGTAGTCCGCACTTCCAAAAATTAAATTATCGCGTTTACCCTTAATGGAAATCATAAAGGTATGACATAAATGATAAATATAGAAGAATAAGGAAAACATAAAAATAATATATATCATATATAAATATAGTTACATTTTAATGGCCACCATGAGAGGTGTTAAATGAATATTGAACAATCATCATTTCGTGAGGTAGAAATTCGCTAACCACAGAAACTGTATGTTCGTTCACCATTAGACGATGGTGTGTGTAAGTGTAAACCAAATAAATCTCATAACACAATCCTCGTATATTTAAGATACTGGTGTTTTTACTAAATAATGTAATAAAAAGTGTTTAAGGGGCTGGAGAAGCAAAATAAAACAAAATAAAATAAGAGAATACATTACCTTAAAATCAGGTAACTATTTTTTCATTTGAGCCAAAAGGCTTACATGGGAAGAAATTTTCCCAATGTGAGGCTTCTAGGAGTAATAGAGGGAAGATTATAGAGTGTTTGGGAAGATTTTGTCTGAGCCAAATGGCTAGATGGGGTGAATATGGTGGTATTGGTGGGGGACTTTTACAAGAGGAGAAGAGGGGAACTCTTGGAAAGTAATGAAATGTTACATTATTATGAAGTACTTTTGGATTTAAAAGGTCCCACAACTATATATTTTGAGGATAAAGTGATAAGGGTTCTAAATCTACCCATACAATATGTTTTTTACAAGTTTATGTCTTATATTTTACATTATATTTTCATTTTATTTAAAAAGATCATTAATGAGGTAATCGTTGCATCATCATGGTGTGATAAATAAATTTATTTATTTAATTCAAAAAAATTATTAAAAAATTACCATGATTTATGAATTATTTTTATCTTTACAATGGATATTTATATTCGAAATTTGAACTTATATAACCCCATGTAATAATTGTATTAGTAAAACAACACATGTTTGTGACAATTTTATTTTTACTTTAAATAAAAAGTTATTAATATCATTTTCTTACCCATGTGGCTCCATGGGGTGCCCAAGTTGACCCATGGATAGTCTTGTTCGGCCATGACTCATAAAATAAGGTTAGG
This sequence comes from Viscum album, assembly GCA_963277665.1. Lineage (NCBI taxonomy): Eukaryota > Viridiplantae > Streptophyta > Magnoliopsida > Santalales > Viscaceae > Viscum > Viscum album. The sequence goes on along the minus strand of OY728121.1, from coordinate 1,001,581,674 downwards.
TCAAGTGTCAACATATTTTCATATTTTTATAATATCATTTTTACCTTAAATTTCACTAATTACCATTAATCGCGATTAACAAAACTTAAAAGTTACTATTCACCAAAAAATTATTTTAATCCCATTGAACCACATTATGCATCATAATGACAACCATGTGTGTCGGATTTTTGAAATTATATTCATTGAAGCGGAAAATATTCATTTAAATGAAAAATCATATTTTTAACTACCACTTAGTGGTTTCCTTATTCATCAATAATTGTTGTTTTTCAAAACAATTCCAAAATTTCACCCTAAGCTATAATTGATATTCTGAATTCAAAAATGATGTCTATTTTACAAAATTCCAAACATATAAGATAGATTAATTAATTTTATAATTATTTCTCGATGTCACAACAAATAACGTGTTTTTAAGAAACAATATATATCAAAAGATTGACAATTGTTTATGTCAAATTTCAAAGTGAAATTAATTCTAATGACCACTATTGGATAAAATGGTAAAAATATATTCTAATTATACTTTAAAACCATTAAATAGTATAATTTATCACTATATTTTAATTTGATTAAAAAAGTTGTTTATAATTATTTTCACTATTCATAAAAAATTTGAAGTTCTCAGAAAATTACAAAAAATTCAACATAGGATAATTTCTTTATTACGAATACAAAAATGAAGTCCATTTTGAAATATAAAATTTCTATAATTTTTAAAAGTGGGTATTACTATTTATAACTGCTACTTTGATAAGTCGCACTGTGTTATAACTAGAAGTTGCGTACAATGCAAGCTATTGTATTATTGAAGGAGAAGCGTACCGTGGAATCATGGGGTGTTACATTCTCCCATATTTCAAATAATTTATTCCTCTAAATATGAAATTGTTATTCCAAAATAAAAGGTTGGGAATAGAAAATACTTTTGGGGAAAACCCACATCAGAAATAAGGTTAATAAAATTTTTCCATAATAAGAGGTAAATGGAAATGAAAAAGTCACCACCAAATTATGATCTCGAATAGGAGAACATTGGTGGAAATTAGAGACATACAATTGGAGGGAAAACTTAAATATTTGTATGAAGTGATTGAGGTCATCAATCACAAACAAGTGTAAAATTGAGCGCCTCAAAGCCTTCAGTCTATGGTGATTTAAAATATCATTATTTCAACAAAACATAAGGTATTAGGATAACTCATTTTTTGTTTTAATATCCCTTTCAAAAAGTTTAATAATTAATTTATTCATAGAATAAGAGGTAGGTATATATATATATGCTTGACAAGTAGAGTTTCATCCTTCAACTAATTTATACCACAAACTCATCATTCACTCAAAAAGAAAATATAACTCAAAAATATTATATTTACCCTAATCTTATAATGTTCCAAATATTAACACATACTATTTAGATTAGGAAAACATTTTTTTAATAACCAGGGACTTCATGTAGGCTAGTGGTAGGTTATAAAGTCATGTTGCACTGTGGTTGCGGGTTCGATTCATGCAGCTTTGTCTGACATGACGGGTAATCCCCCGACCTGCGGGTTGTCCTTTTCCTAAAAATATAGTATTATAATATTACAAAAGTAATATTCAGAAATGTTTTAACCATAAACAATACTATCCAAAGTTCAACATAATCCATTCCAACAATTATAGTTATGCAAAATACCTATGCCCAAACATTCTCTAAAAGGTCTCTATATTCCAAAATCAATTGTAAAATCCGATTCCCCAAACAATGTAATGTTTCTCTTATTGTCATATAATAAAAATATGATTACCGTAATCATATTAAAACCTTAATGAAATAAAAAATTACTGCAGTACAATCCTTATATATATCACATTATTCCTGTAACCAAAATATAATCCTTGAGTCCAAAAGCACTGATACATTAATTATTCCACTTCAACTGTAGTAACAACATAAGATTATCCTTGATCCCCTGGCCTTTTCTGAGGTAAGTTTCCCTGACGATTAGGACATTCATTTGCATAATTACCCATTTCCATACAATTGTAGCATTCAACATTGATAGCCTCTTTCTTTCCCTTGTAATCACAAGTCTGGTGACCTTTTTCTCCACATTTATAACAAACTCCCATTTCATTTAGGCAAGTACCGGGATGATTCTTCCCATAATTATCTCATAATGGAAAATCATTCATTTCATTTTTCCCTTTATCGGTCTATTGTCACACCATTCTCTTCTTCTCTTGATTTACTTTATTGTCATAAGATTTAGAGAATTCCTTTTCTGTCTTGATAGCAAACGAGACTATATCTTCGTACGATGAGAAAGATTGTTAGAATAAGGCTCGACGAAGAAATGGTTTTTACCCATCAAAGAAACGATTAATATTACTTCTTGGGTTACGTATATAATCTACTGCATACCTTGATAAACTTGTAAAGTTAGCCTCATACATTGCGACATTCTCATCCTCCTTTTGTCTAATACTCAGAAATTGCCTTTCCATATCTGCTCGATGGTCACGAGGGAAGTATTTTTCTAAGAAAATCTCATTGAACTCCATCCATTCCATATTTGATAATGCAACATCTTCCTTTGTCTTTTGAATAAACGACCACCATTGATCAGAATCTCCAGTGAGGCGGTAAGCTACCATGAAAAATTTCTCCCTTTATATACTCCCTAAGGCGTGGAATATTTTCTCTAAGGAGTTTATCCATTGCTCATCTACTAATGGATTTGTACCCCCATTAAATATTGGCAGTTGTTGCCTCATGAGGCGGTCTAACATTGATCCTCCACGTTGCGGATCAAGCTGCTCCATACGAGAGGGTTATTATTCATAACCTGAGTGAGTTTTCCCAGTATGGTGATAAGTTGATCATCACCATTTGTATCACCAGCTCCATTATAATTATCTTGAGCAGGAGGGAAATCCCTACAAGGAGTGTGTTCATTGATAGAGTTTCCATTCCTTACACTAGGCGCCATTTCTAAACAATGGCATAAACTAGATTAGTTTATGAATCAAAATACATAATTCCATTCTTGTAAAACTCTTAACATATGTTGGACTATTTATGGATATAATACATATTCATAAAAATGTTTTCTTTGATGGAGTATATACTCATAACCCTTCATAGTGGTTTGTATAGAAAATGAGAATTATCATAAGCATATCCCCTGAGAGTGTTGTAACCAATAGTGCAGCAAGGCCTATTATAGTGCACGAGTTCCCGTTCGAGTCTAGCTCAAAGAAGTGTTTTCAGGTTTTACCCCTAGGTACATTTGTGCCAGAGCTGCATCTACCTCCTCGTATCCAGATAGGGATGTATTTCTCAGAAAACTCACAAAATATCTATAATACCAAAACTCTAGGAAGTTCTTCTATTCTAAACCTCAAATTTTACCTTTGATCTATGTTCTATAATCAGAGTTTATCTAAATATAGCTTCCAAGGTTAGTACTAAACTGCATCTGATACCAACTGTAATTCGCCGACCCCAGTTACCCAGAGTCGGTGCATTAATGCATAACATTGGCATGATCACAAAGATCAAGTCTCAAATGACCGATTAGTTTAGTAGCTTTGAATCACTAGATACATTCTTAAGATTTACATTACATAATAATGTAATCTAAAACTACAACAACATATTGTATTCATATCCACTAATATTATCCCTTAATGTCATTCATAAAATACTCCTTCACATTCTGGAAAAATTAAAACATTGAATGGTGTGAGCTCAGATTCTAAGTAAGGATAACAATATAGCGGAAGCATTCATAAATAAACATAAACATTTAAGGTAATGTATAACTAAAAAAAATCCTTTTAAACTTGAACTTCAGAATAATATGGAAAAAGTAAAATGAAATAATTCCATTTACTTATTCAAACAGTTATTCAACTAGATGAATAATCATATGCAATATCAATAACCACTTCCATAAGGATGGAATGCATAATTCCAGACTATCATAACCACGTAGCCAAGGCCTCGTGCCAAGACTACAAATAAGATTTTGTGAAGTCCTCATGCCAAGACACTAGTTTGTCTCATGAGGCCGGCTGATACATCGAGGAGCTATAGCGGGCTCCACCCATCACTTATTAAGTCCAATGCATTCCTCATATGAACAGGATTAAACATATCATAAACCATAACATAATTGTATCACATAAAACATGCATAAAGGAAACATAAATTTTCCACATTTCAATCACATGATATCAATACAACACATTTATATAAAAAAACATTCAAAACCATTTACAATACAAAAAAAAAGAAAATTAAAACTTTGTAAGTATTTTTCATTTAAAAAAGTTGTGTCTTGTAGAGGAAGCCGAAACTCAAATAATGGTCACAATGGTGGAGAAGTCGTTGTCTCTACATAAGTACGAAAAAAGTCCCTTTTGAAATTTAGTAAAATGCTTTGTATAAATAATTTTTTTCTTGAATAAACGTAAAATTCAAAGGGGTTTATACATCGTATAAAAGAAAGTAGTATATAAAACAAAATATACCTCAATGAAAGGAGATTGAGATGAAGTCCCTTACAAAGATCATTTTTTTAAATAAAATAAATCTATTATGTCTATTCACTATAAGTACACAAAAAGAAAGTACAAATACAAGATTAACATAATAATATCATGACATAATTTGAATGTATGAGATTAACCCAAAGAATATAAATTGGGTTAAGAAGTTCCCTTACCTCGTGTCCGACATGACTAGATCATTCTTTAACCTCCTGAATAATTAACTAGAGTTAATTTATAATTGATTAAGAACATTTTTCATGTTCATTATTCCTTTTATATCACTTATTACCATGTTATTAACATTATGTAATTATTTAAGTTAATAATGGTCGTTTTGTCGATCTTTGGTACTTGAGTCAAAAATAAACTTCATATAATTAGAAGTTGTTTATGTGGTAGAATATCCATTATCTATAGAATTATATTCATTATGTTGATATCATATATATCATATATATCCAGTATATACATTAATTCATAATATTACGTAACATTTAGAGGTAAGAAATGAAATGCACCGTTTATGGAGACGGTATGTCGTACGTAGCATGAACGCTACTTTCATTTTTATTCCGTATTTAATGGAATGAAATCATAATTATATAAAGGAATATTATAATTACAGTATAATATCATATATATCATCATTTACTCAATCCTTTATACATCCCACACATGGCATTAACGATTTAAATCACTTTGAGGGGGCGGTAGTTCGCACTTCCTAAAATGAAATTATCGCGTTTACCCATAATTGAAATCATAAAGGTATGCCATAAATGAGAAATAAATAAGAATAATGAAAACATAAAAATAATATATATCGTATATAAATATAGTGACATCTTAATGGCTACCATGAGAGGTGTTAAAATAAGATTGAACAATCATCATTTCGTGAGGCCGAAATTCGCCAACCACAGAAATAGTATGTTCATTAACCATTAGACGAAGGTGTGTGTAATTGTAAATCAAATAAATCTCACAAAACAATCCTAGTATATTTAAGATACTGGTGTTTTTAAAAAAAATAAAGTAATAAAAAGAGTTTAAGGGGTTGGAGAAGAAAAATTAAACAAAATAACATAAGAGAAGACATTACCTTAAAATCAGGTAACTCTTTTTTCATTTGAGCCAAAGGCTTCCTTGGGAAAATTCGTCCCAAAGTGAGGCTTCTAGGAGAAAGAGAGGGAAGTTGATAGAGTACTATGGCAGATTTTGGAGAAGCCAAATTCCATGAAGGAGTGAATAAGGTGGTAGTGGTGGGGGAATTTTATAAGGGAAGAAGAGGGGCACTCTAGGAAAGTAATGAAATGTTACATTATTATGAAGTAATTTTAGGATTTCAAAGGTCCCACAATTATATATTTTGAGGATAAGATGATAAGGGTTATAAATCTACCCATCCAATAGGTTTTGACAAGTTTAAGTCTTATATTTTACATTATTTTTTCATTTTACATAAAAGGTTCATTAATGAGGTAATCACTGCATCATCATGGTGCGATAAATAAAATTATTTATTTATTTCAAAAAATTTATAAAAAAATTACCATGATGTAGGAAATAGTATTATCATTCCAATGAGTATTTATAGTCGAAATTGGAACTTATATAACCCCATATACTAATTGTTTTAGTAAAAAAACACATGTTAGTGATAATTTTATTTTAACTTTAAATAAAAAGTTATTAATTTCATTTTTTACACAAGTGGCTCCATGGGGTCCCAAATTTGACCCATGGATTTTCTTGGTCGTCCATGACTCATAAAATAAGGGATGGACAAGTGTCAAAATATTTTCAAATTTTTATAATATCATTTTACCTTAAATTTCACTAATTACCTTTAATCACGATTAATAAAACATAAAAGATACTATTCACCAAAATAATATTTTAATCCCATTGAACCACATTTTAAATCATAATGAAAACCATGTATATATGATTTTTTAAATTATATTCATAGAAGCTGTAATGTTTCATTTAAACGAAAAATCAGTTTTTTAACTACCACTTAGTGGTTTCCCTATTCATCAAAAATTGATGTTTTTCAAATCAAGGCCAAAATTTCACCATAATCTATAATTGATATTCCAAAATCAAAAATTATGTCTATTTTACAAAATTTTAAACATATAAGTTGCATTAATTAATTTTATAATTAATTTTCACTGTCACAACAAATAGCGTGTTTTTAAGAAACAATATATATCGAATGATTGACAATTGTTTATGTCCAATTTCAAAGTGAAATTAATTATAATGACCACCATTAGAGAAAATGGTAAAAAATATTTTCTAATTATACTTTAAAACCATTAAATAGTATAATTTATCACTATAATTTATTTTGATGAAAAAAGTTGGTTTTAAGTATTTTTCACTATTCCTAAAAAATTGGATGTTCTCAGAAAATTACAAAAAATTCAACTTAGGATAATTTCGATATTCCAATTACAAAATGAAGTCTATTTTGAAATATAAAATTTCTATAATTTCAAAAAGTGGGTATTACTATTCATAATTGCTACTTTGATTAGTCGCGGTTTGTTAGAACTCGATGTTGCGTACAATGAAAGCTATTGTATTATTGATGGAGAAGCATACTGTGGAAGCATGGGGTGTTAAAAATAGGTAGTTACATTGGAATACTGATCACATTATATTACCTAAATCTCGTAGTAGAAACATTATCGTTTACCTATGTCATGTTACCCAATGCATTGGAAAGCTATTTTGGTCTCACCCACCCTAGGTTTATCACGGAAACACCTGTATATGTAGACAATGACCAAGAAACATAATACATTCATATCACATAACACAAATATAGAGGAAAGATAACATTTCCACATTGAATTCACAATATATCTTTTCAAGATATATACATAATCAATGCTTTATCAAACCAATTTAAAAATCCATTTCAGAACTAGATATTTTAATCAATGATTCCCATACAACATTGCTGATTTTAAAGTAATTAACATTTTAAAACAATAGTGTCCATATAAATAAATCATTGAATCCATTTTTAAAACATTGATATTAATGAGAAATATTTATAAGAATACATCTTTAATGCATTTAAAACGATGATTTAGTTATAGAGTCTAGTAAAAATTGAGAAACACTTGACTAAACATAATTAAAGAATAAAAATAGAAGAACGTATAATATCTGGATAATAAGGATATTCATGATATAATATTTCAATGGGAAGTATATAAAACATATAAAAGTGAATTGTTGTATAACAACAAATTTGTCTGAATGGAATGTAAATTGAGACTAAGTCCCTTATGGTGATTGTATCCTTAGATTAAGGATAAATCAATCACATAATTATGTGTGAAAAATAATAATACACCCAATATAAGTGGATATTATGTGTAAAACAATCATATTTCATTCAAACATATTCATAGAAAGACATACTATATAATTAGAGGTTTAACCCAATTAAAGGAAATTGGGTTAAAAAGTTCCCTTACAAAAATTCGACAGCCTAACAGCGTCACTTTAAAATTTATATAATGAGATGTTTGGAGAGAAAAGGGTAAATCATCACTTGGACATAAAATTTAAATCAATAAGGATATAGAAGAACATATCCCTACATAATCGACTCGTCTGAACAAAAGTTAATAAACACCAAATTAATCACGTAATTTCAAGAATATAAATAGAATATTGATAATATATATCAACTGGTAGTGAACAATACACCACATGAAATAAATAAGTGGTGAAGAATTGAAATCTCATGGAATGACAAATGAGATAAGAAATCCCTTACCTTGTGCCTGACATGACTTATTTGTTACTTTTTCTTCCTATATAATTATCTTAAGTTAATTTATATTTGATTAAGAACCTTTCCAACATTTATTATTTATTTTATATCACTTATTTCTATGTTATAAACATAATGTATTCATTTAAGTTAATAATGGTTGTTTTATCGATATTTGGTACTTGAGTCAAAAATGAACACCTTATAATTACAAGTTGTCCATGTGGTCAAGATTCCATTATCTACAGAATGATATTGATAATTAAGATATCAAATATATCTTATATATCTAGAATATATATGTATTTAAAATATTACATTACATTTAGAGGTAAGAAATGAAATGCGTCGTTCATGGAGACGGGAAGCGTTATGTACGCATGAACGCTACTTTCATTTCTATTTCATATTTAATGGAATTTATACATAATGATACATAGAAATATAATAATTCCAGTATAATATAATATATAATTTCATTAACTCCATTCTTTATACGCCTGACATATGGCATTAACGAGTCATATCACTTTGAGGGGGAGATAATCCGAACTTATTCAAATGAATTTATCACATTTAAAAACTATGGAAACAATAAAGGTATGCTATAAAAAAATAAAAAATAAACGATACAATATAAATATAATTTATATCACATATAAATAAATTTCCATCTTAATTTCCACGAAAAGAGGTGGTAGGAGAAGATTGAACAATCATCGTTTCTCGAGGTGTTAGTTTGTCCTCAATAGAAACATTATTTTCTTCATCCATTAGATGGAGGTGTGTGTATGTGTAGTTCAAATCCTTATCAAAGAAAAACATAGAATATTCAAGATTCTATTATTTTTATAAATTAATGGAATAAAAATATTTTATGGGGTTGGAGATGTAAAATAAAACAGTATAACATAAGAGAGGGCATTACCTTTAAATCGGGTAACTCCATTGGATTGAACCAAAAGGGTTTCCTGAAGTGACTTTTTCTAATGTTATGTATTCAAGGATAATGATAGGGAAATTGAAATATTATTTTGGCAGCGTTTGGATGACCCATGGGTAATGAGAGGTGTGAGTAGTGGGATAGAGGTGAGAGCTTTTTATAAGGGGGAGGATGGGCTCTTTGGAAATGTGTGAAAATGTTATTTTTATATATAATGATTTTTAGTAGAAAAATGACCATGATTTATTATAGTCAAATATAATATGACTCATGGTAAAAATAAAATCATCTAGTATTATTTGTACATGTTATAGATATTATTATAATCATTATAATCATATTTATTTAAATCATTTATTAATGAGGCAAACACTGTATAATTATTATTTCATAAATAATTTAATTTATTTGATGTCTAAAAATTAATAAAAAAACAATAATTTATGAAATAATTTTAGCTTTCTAATGAATATTTATAGTAAAATATATCAATTATTTAACCCTATATTAAAATTGTTTTAGGAAAACAATACATGTTTATGATATTTTTATTTTTACTTTAAATAAAAATTATTAATATCATTATCTTACCCAAGTGGATTTAATAGGACAAAAGTCTAACACAAGTATTTTATTGGATTTACATTACTCAAACAATAAGGTTAGGACAACTGTAAAGGTAATTTTATCTAAATTTAATAATTTTTTAACCTTGAATTACATTATTTACCTTTAACCCCTGTAAATAAAAGGAAAATTTTAATATTCAGAAAAAATTATTTTCCTCTTATTGAACAAAACATTACTTACTAATAACAACCATATATGTCAGATTTTCGAAATTCACTTCATAGAGGAGAATAAATTTTTATTTAAATGAAAATTTCAGATTTTAAACAACTACTCAGTGGATTCAATATTCATAAAAAATTGATGTTTTCAGAAAAATACCAAAAATTTAGCCCATCCTATATTTTATATTCTGAATTAAAAAATTATTTATATTTTATCAAATTCAAAACATATAAGTTGGATTAATTAATTTAAAATTAATTCACGGTGATAAAAACACATTTTTTAAGAAATAATAACAATCAAAAGATTGACATGCATTTGGGCACAATTTTAATGTAAAATTTCTTCCAATGATATACATTTGATTAAATGGTAAAAATATATTCTAATTACACTATAAAAATAATTATGAAGATAATATAAACATATAAATATGTTATAGTAAAAGGAATATTTGAAATAAAATACATTTTTTCACTATACAATAAAAAATGAATTTTATCATAAAAATTCCAAATTATTACACAAAGTAAATTTTGATTTCCTAATTATAAATAAGAATTTAATATTATCAAATATGACATATAAAAGTGACAAAAATTATATTTAAAAAGGGTTCACCATAAAAAGGTGACAAAACACCCTTTTAACGAATATTATAGTGTTTCATGCCTAATATTGGATCCATTCTCATTTTATGCCTCTAAAATTTATTAGATAAATGTAAAAACATTTAGGAAACATATTTAATCATAAAATGGTTAGATTTGTTCATTTACACCAATAAAATGGTTATGAATTAACTACCTTTTAAAATAATAATGTTATATAAATATTTTTTAGTATATCTCATCGTTGTGTGCGACATAAGTTTTTAATGAAACCTGTTGTTGCGTATCAGGTATAACAAATAACATAGCATCACCTTTAGAGTAAAATTAATATTTAATTCAAAATTATTAATAAATATGAAAATTTTATATTCTTTATTTACCTAGGATGTTACACCCTACATTGATGTGATATATAAAATAAATCACTTTTCATATTATAAAGAACATTTTTTATTTTTTTCATATAACATTCAAATAAAATAAAATAATATCTTGAATTAAATATTTGGATACCAAAATAATAAAAAATTCCCCTAATATAAAAATATAGGTTTATAATAATTAATGTGAACATCGGAGGACGATCGAATTCAATATAAAAAGTACAATGAAAACTAATTCAAGAAATGATATTTATTAGAAGTAAAAAAATTTCACCAATTAAAAATTCATATTTATGAGCCTATATAGAAAAATATCCCATATTATTAGAAATATTATAATGAAAAAAATTTATTATTGGAAGTATTATTGTTTTAAAAAATATTTTCCCAAAAAATAACAATACATCATAATTTAAAAGTTAATTTACTTAAAACATTAATCTTATAAAATATGTTTTTTTATAAGAAAGTTTATAACTCTAATAAAGAAGATTGAGTTACCAAGCCCTTTCCATTACCCTTGATTTAATTTTATTTTTAATAAAGTACAAGATAATAAATATAATGATATTAAATATCTATTTCATAACCATATTTATATAAAATTAAATTTTTAATCTTCATCATTAAAAATTAGTTTCATGTATCAGATATTTATAACATTTCATCAACATCAACAGTTAATAATATTAACAGTTTTGAACAAGGATTATAAAAAAACCATTGATATTAATTTTACTTCAAATGTTCATCATTTAAACAACATTATATCTACTAGAACTTATTTAATTATTAAATAAATTAAATTTTTATTTCAATAACATTTTATCTTTAGCATCATTTTGTGTTGAAATATATAGATGTTCAACTAGAATCATGTTATTTACCGATATCACTGGATTAACATAAAATTAACATTAATTTTGGTGTTATATATAAAAAACCATATTAATTGTATACAATACATAAATATATTATTTATACTAATAAACTATAAACTAAAACCGTCGATGAATGGGTTTTTTAAAATAGAAAGCATCATTTAATGGAGGTGGTAGTCTGTAAATATGCTTGGAGGATGATTACATTTTTTGAAGGGATGGAGAAATAAGGGGGATGATTAATCATTTTATGATTATTAATATGACATTTAATAATATATATCTTTAATGTTTAGTTAATATCTATTTTTTCCATCTTGGTTTTGTGGATAATGATAAGAAAACATGTTTCTTCATATATGGAATAGTACGCATGTATACAAGATACACATTTTTTCCTAGTATAAATTATAAATATTGTTAATTCTTGTACCATAATCTTGGTAATAATTTATAATAAAAATGAAAATGATGTTTTCCTATTATTATAATTTAATTTATTTTTTAGAAAAATTAGTGAAAATATCAAAATTTGAAATTTTAATTGATCAGTAATATATTGTTTCTTCATGTTATGGATTACCTATTATGAAAAGGTGGTAAATTCATGGAAGTCCTTTTATTTAAATACCAATAAATAATTAATGTTTTATACAATATTAATGAGATTTTTATGTATATTTGTGCCATAATAAGTTTTTTTTGGTTTGAGGGGGAGTGGTGAGAGGTGTGCCCCTTCTAAAAGTGAAAAGCTATGAATGTTTTGTAAATACCAAAAAATTATATAATAATGGGACATAGATCTCATGGTAATTATATCAATAATTGAAAAATAATGGAATGGAGAAGTTTTAATGTTGAGTATGTCCTCAAATAAACATTTTTTTCCTATTTTAAACAATACAAAGGGCATTGATCATTGTTTATTACCCTGTTTTCATTTACAAAAATAACTAGTTTCTACCGTATTAAAATATACATTATTAGATATAAATATAATATTATTTTTTTATATTATAAAACAAATTATATCATATTTTAATTCCATTTAAATTTATTAAATTTTGAAAGTAGTTATGAATTAATTATAAAAATATAATTATATAATATATTTAAAATTATTTCACGAGAAAAATATTAATTTACTTCTAAACCATTAAATATAAATTTATAAAATTGAATAAATATTTTTTTAATCTATAAAAAAATTCATACAATTAATTTTTTTTTTAGAAAATGCTTTCATAAATTTCAAATTATTTTTTACAAAATAAAAATTCAATAAAATTCTTGTACTTTTTAAAATAATTATGTTGTACTATTGAGCTAAAAATAATATATTATTGAAAAACATCAAAAACTCGTTTAGAAAATATTTCCATTATAAATAATAATGTATTTTTTTTGTAAAATTAACATTCTAAAATTAATATTGTATTCATTAAATGAATGAAATATAGGGAAATGTTTTTATTTGGAAATGAATTGTGTTCTGTTATATATTTTTCATCTCTATTCCTATAGTTAATAACAATTATATTTCTAATCCTTAATTAATACAAAAATATGTCATACATACAAAATTTAAATATTATAATGAATGATTTTATTAGATTACTAGATACAATTGTTCAGTTTATATTTAAAGTGGCCAATTTTTTTGTTCTATATAATTATATAAATTTCATAATTCTATTAAAAATGTTTATACTTTCCAACTATGTGGATTCAATAAAATAGTCTAAATTTTTTGGTTTTAGTGAAGCATGTAGAGAATGATATCAAACATAGTATTTATTTAAGGACACCTATTTTACTAAACCTCATCTCATTAAAAATTTTCAATGTTGATCGACAGTCATAGTCGAGAATAGAGATAGGGACCCATACATAGATTCTATGGGATGAATGAATGTGAAAAGACATAGTGTGTCCTTGTGATACTATTAGAGATGGAATTCCAAATTCATAGTATTTAATAAATTATGTTTTGAATTATTTCCCCTAGAACTTGGGGTATATCAATGGGTAGTTGGGACCTAGGGGAAATGTGATGATCTATGATAAAATAAATTGACATGATGAATTTATTTATGATTTAAAAGATAATAAATGGTTTGTTACTAAATGTACGCAATGAAATGAAATTTAATAAATCAAGGAGGTATGGTTTTTTAATTACATATAGATATTAATAGTTTTCAGAACATGTGATATATTTTGGTGTAGATTGTTAAAGGTTGCGGGGTTATCCCATATATCAAATCACCCTATGGGGTTTAATATTAAATGGATAGAGTTAGAAATTTATATAATGTAACCCAATAACATATTTCTTTATATAGACAAGGATTATACTTTCATATCTAGAAAATATGATAGTATGGTAATTTCAATGGTTATGGGGTCCGTATGAGATATTATAGTACCATGTGATTTTGATTATTCTTGAGCTAGGGCTTATCATGCGATCTCATTGAACAACATAGTTTACATTATTATGTATCTTGGACGACTAGATGTGATTTTCTTGAATTCCATATTGAGCATTATTATTGGTATAGTGGTTTAATCCTAAAACATCATGTTACCTTAAATAATGAAAATATTTACCACATTTATCAAACATTTAACAAGCAATGTATAATTTTGATTAAGGTGAAATTTTGATATTTTTTTAACTTTTTAGATAATTACATGGTCATTACATTTTTTGGATTTCCCATATTGTTTGCCCTAGATAAATTGGTGCCAAAGTATATCCATTAGAATGGGATCATGGTTTCTCCTAATCATTATGTCAACCCAAATAATTTAACCCTATGGATATGAGTTATTTAGGGTTGGTTTATAACTAGTTTTATCCGGGGTAAAAATTTGTCACACCCTCTAGTAGTCAAGATGATGTTCTTAGTTAGGATGTATAATTACTATTACCTCTATTGCTCTACCCATAAATCCATCCATGTGAAATTTTAACTTAATAAAATAATTAATTAAAAATCATGTGACCCCCTTGTATGATACCTAATAATCCACATTCAACTCTATTTGGATTAATTCACTGTTGTAGAATCTCTCTAGGTTTCATATCACTCCAAACCATTTCTCATAATAAATAATATTCTACAGGAATATCAAATCACTGTCCTCTATGTAAATATCCTCACGTGAGGTTTCTCGATATCTCATATTCACTATTTTATACAGAGTTATATATTATAATTTTATTTATTGGTCTAAAATAAGTTTTTTATTGTATTACTTATTTCATGTCCTCAATTTCCTCAGTTCTCATTGGTTGTCCCATTTTAGGTGACATTTTCTTGATTTATTAGAAATTATTGCATAATTTGTCTATAGAATAATATTATGGATGTTTTTATGTATTATTTAAAATGTCATGGAATAGTAACCCCCCAATGTAATTCAAATTTCAATTTTTTGTGGTATTTGTGATATATGATGGCTTAAATTGAATGGGGTTCTGTGGAAATGATTAGATATTGATTCTTGAGAAAATATGATAAAAATTAACTATGTTTTGGAAATGCATGAATTTGATGGAAACCATTGATTTAGTTTGGAATTGAAAAATAAATATTGAAAAAATAATATGAATAATTAAATATTGAATGATGAATGGATTTGAAATAAATTAATTTTTCACAATTCAATGAATGGCTGATTTACATCACATTTGACCTTATGTATTAATGAGTGATTTTGAAAATATTTCTTTTAATTCAAATCCATTATAATGGATTGTAAATGAAAAAAATAACATAACCATACATAGAATTATTTCATTTCATGTTATCCCTAACAAGGATCAGATTGAATTTTAGAAATGGGTACACCATTAGGGATTTCATTAGAATTTGCAAAGATAACATGAGCATTGTTTATTAATGAGATGTTTGGGGATACTATATAATGTATCTGACATAATATATAGACTACTATCATGGTAATTTGTTGTTATTGATTAGATTATGCTTTTTATTTTTTCTAAAACTTCTTTATTTATTAAAAATAATTCATAAGTGTGTTTTATATAGATTATTCATTTATTCCAATTAGGATATATTTTTTATTTTTATTTTTTTAAAATATTATCTTTTGTAAATAAATATATTTTATCAACTTTCCTTTTTTATATAAATTTAATGATTAATTAGATTATACATCATGTTATTAAATATAGAACAATTTTTGAGTCTCTAAATGGATTCTTATCCCTCACCCTACCATTAACTATGATAAAGTATATATTATCTTATGTAAAATACATGAAATGGTAAAAAAGAAACATTGGGGTGGTGGTGAGTTACTTCATTCGTTGGACCTAGAGTTATGAAGGATACTAGTGGAGGGTGACAACATTTTACATGGGTTTTCCTAGAAATCAACATGATTGATTTCATGTTGTCTCAATTGATGATGTAATTTGGGTTGTTTTTACATGTTCATTAATGGTATGTTCTACTTGAAGAGTGTTAAATAAACAAATTTTAATATTATTCTTCTATGTTTTATGTAAAAAAAAATTCTAGGTGGTTCCCATATGATTCTATGTAGTATGAGGTAACCTATGGGTTTCAAAAAAAATGGGTATATCATATATTGAATAGGTGTGATTGTACCATGGAACCTATGTTGGATCATGAAAATGTGGTTTCAGAGTAAGGCTTTTCACATTTCCATGGATTTTATATATTTTTTGTTTTCCTTGTTGATACGATTTATGATTTTTAGGAATTAAGAAGTAATTATGAGTGAGTTACTAGATATAACCCAACATAATGATCCAAAAGTCACTATTGGTGTTTGGGAAAACTATCATTGAGGAATAATTTTATTTCATTATAGATCTTTAACAGTACAGTTTAGTGTTATTTTTGAAATCCAAAAAATGAATTATTTTTATGTAATTTAATTTTATGTATCACTTGTTTGATTAATTTATCATTGTATCATTCCTGAAGTTTTAATGTTTTATATTGATTTTGCATACCATGATTCCATATCGAAGACATCTGAATAGGCCATGGGAGGATTCTAGTGGTCAAAACAAAAAAATTGAATCCCCTTGTGAACATGAATCTCATTGAAATAATGGGTTTTTTTCATGATGTGCGAAAAGTAACTTCACCCATTCTTATTTAGGTTTCGATACTGAAACCTTGAGGGGAATAATAAAGATATCATTCATTAGATTTGGTCAGAACAATCCTCTTGAAATATTGTTCAGGAATGATCCAAATGAGGAAGAGGATTTTTTGTAAACGATAATTTTTTTTAGTTTTAATAAACATCAATTGATATAAATCTAGGATGTTCTACCTATATGATGTTTTGGACTAGTATAAGATGGTATGATTCAATGGTGATAATAAATAAACAATTTGGATTCGAGTGGAATGAAACAAGAATTCATTTCATAGATTAGTTGTATTCAAAATCAATGGTCAGGGAGAATTAAATTGAGTTTCTCATCACCCAATGCGGTGAAATGATTCTAAAAATATATCAGAAAAATTATACATATATTAATTAGTTCTCACAGGATGTGGTGAAAATGTTTAACTAAGAGCTATATTATTTTAAATGGGTCTTTGATCTGATATTTTATCTCAATTCATTTTTCAGAATAGCACATATTATTATAACCATTTTTTAGAGAGTTTATGGATTATCATGACCTTGTTGGTTTTTTAGGGTTGAATGGATTTCATTTTTCTCATTGTAACAATTTTTTGGGATTGATTATTGGAAGTAGTAAGTGTGATGACTCTCATGATTTTTCCAGAACGAATGCATTATCCAGTCATCTATATGTTACTATCATTGTCCCTATAACTTTATTTTTTCGTGGTCAGGCTTATCTTTATAAATCATTATTCACTATTGTTCATAATATATATAGTTCATACATACAACCATTTTACCTACAAAAAAATTTCATGTATTTTTTTTCCTAAAATTATCTCGGGCTCATCAGAACATAGAAGTATTGATGTTCAATTAGATACTTTTATAACTAATGGTTTCATTCTATTTGAGTCTGGAATCATTCTTTGTCCCATAGTGGATGTGTCCCTAGAATAATTTTATGTTATTCCAGAGACTATGATAGGTTCCATCACATTATCATAATATATGGTGACATCTTTTTTGATACTAGTGCATCTCACTCATTTATAGCAACTCATATTTTGAACATGCTAAATCATCATATATATTTTTTTTTCTAATGTGATGTATATTATTATTCCATTTAGAATTAATTGAAAATAGGGCCTCAAATACACACCATGAATTTTCAATCTATCATTCTATTATCTCTCCTTGATACCTCACAATGTCATTTTCATAATGGATTGGATGATTTTCGTTGTGGCCTTGATTTTCGGTTAACTTCATAGCATCTTCAATACAATTCATGATAGGGTGGGCTATATGTATCAGGGATAATTGGACCCATAGTTGAGTAGAGTCAAATATCCTCTTCTAGAGCATGTTAGAGTTATGTTAGTGTTTCCTTTTGAACTTGATTCAGAATCATTTAGTTATTATATCCCTCTTATTATCAACATATTTTTTGATGTTATACACTCTTATTTATCTAGTATATAACATGTAATATTTGGTGGGATTCATGGTATATTTATCACCTAGTACATATCCCATATTGATTCCCTCTTACCATATGGCACCAACTAAAATGAATGTATGGAAAACATAGGTAGATAGTCTATTGGATATTGGATTTATACTCCTAAATTTGTTTCCTTGAGTGGTTCTTATTCATTATTAAATGAAACTGGATGGAACACTTCACCTATGTTTTGATAACAAGAAAATAAATATATTTTTGATAATGAAAAATAAATTCTAGTGATTGATGATTGATTTTTAATTATCCATGGGAATAATATTTTCATGATACTTATCATTATTCCAGTGATGCTCAGTTGAGAAATTATAATTACAAAATTCTAAAAACATCATTCAAGAGTATTTATGGACAATTTGAAAACAAATTAATTATTATTTGACAATATAATTCTTATATAGTGTTTATGAACAAATTTTTTGAGCATATTATGATAAAAACATGATACTCAGGTGTCAGTTTTTTAGATTACATATTGGTTTACACAAAAACCATTGAAAACCATTTACATAATCTGAGGATAGTTTGAAAAATCCTGATAGATTATCTCATATAAATGATGGATTTGAAATATAATTTTTGGATCCAATATGTGATGTTCATGGGACACAATATTTCCGAACATGTAAATTTAGTTTTTCTTAAGAATGTTAATACTACTATGTCATGGGTGAGACCACATAATGTTTTAATGATTCCAGTATTATGGAACATTACAATGTGTTACTACATATTTATTATTGATTACCCAAAATATGATTCTCTTTTTACTCCTCTCACAATGAAGGGAGTTATTTTCTTGTAGTATTTTAAATTTCATATTTATTTTTATATTTGAAATGTATGTTGAATTTTTTGAAGGTGATGAGGTTTACTGTGGAAACTAAGTAAAATATGGTATTTATTTAAACTGTAGGTTTGAGGTTCTTCTACATGTTTATGTTTGGTGATCATATTCTACCCTATGCTTCCATGTTTCTTGGGACACCTGAGAATATTTATCAAACCATGACCATGAACTCATAGTTTTCCTGAATGATCATATGAGTGGGGGACAACAATCGTTCGATAAAGATGTACAATCAATTACTACAAAAAATATTTAGTAAAATATTTTTGAAAACATATGATCTTAATCAATGACAAATTCATTATTGGAGTACCTTATATATTTTTATTTCTACGCTTCACACACCCATGATGAGGGTAATTTCATAATTGATTAATTAATTAAGAAACTAATTGCCTGAGCAATGATAAATCATCAAATGTATAAAATCTTCTAGATCATTTTTCATAGTAACATTTTTGAGTGTGATAGGATGTGACTGATATCTTTATTACTAGCATTTATGTAGAATTTTGTATCAAATATAATGAAT
This sequence comes from Viscum album, assembly GCA_963277665.1. Lineage (NCBI taxonomy): Eukaryota > Viridiplantae > Streptophyta > Magnoliopsida > Santalales > Viscaceae > Viscum > Viscum album. The sequence goes on along the minus strand of OY728121.1, from coordinate 1,001,561,647 downwards.
AAAAATAATGTTTCCTCCTAACAAGTATTCATAAAAATATATTTTGAATTAATCTTGTAATATTATAAAATAATGAAACCATAATTAATTTTACAATGGAATTACAATGAGTTATAATTTTAAAATATGTAATTTTTCTGAATAATAGATGATTTTATTTAAAAGTTAATTACCTCATATTTAGAAATTTAGTATCAATAAATGGAGTTAATATTTTAATTCAAAAGATATAAAAAATTTCAGGTGATTTTTATTATGATTATTCAAAAATAGTTATATTTATTATGATTAGTTGCATATAGTAATTTATGGTATTTCGAATTATAATATATTAAATGAAATCTCAAGTCTTGGTTGATTCATGGATGATGCAAGTGGACACTATATCAAACTCATGTGATTTATATTTTAGAAATAATCAAATTCATCAACATTATTTCTTATCTTGAGCCAAAAAAATTAGCAATTAAGTAAAATATTTAGAAAACACCCCTCTCATACACAATAAATATTTCCCTCACCACCTATTATCTTCACTCACAACAAATCATGATTATAATAAAATTTATTTCCAATACTCTTTCAAAGACAATTATCCATGTCTAGGATGTTATGGTCTCAAAAAAACCAAAACCAATTTCCCATGAAGAGTTTCTTAAGGTGTGGAATTCGATAGTTCAAATACCTTATATTTTTCATTTAAATAGTTTCTATTTTTGTTATTTATTATATTTTCATCGCCTCCCCTTTTTCAAGTCACATGATAAATATAGTATATTTTATATACAGTAATTCTATCATGTTATTCAAATATCAATAATGAAAATCATTACTATCTAAATATTTTATACTATGAAAACATATCCCATGATGTGTTTATTTACTAACATCGTGGAAGATGCATCTTAAAATTCATTTAATGCCTTAAAGGATAGAAATAATTCTAATATAATTTTTGATGAATATTTTAATGTATATGTTATAACCTTTTTATGTTCTGAAGGTAACATATTCAGAAAATAAAAAATTATTAATCAAAGCTAGAATGTGATGATCGTAACAACAAAAAAATAATCTAAATGATTATCACTAAAGTTATATGTAATGATTAATGTTCATAACATATAAACAAGAGTCACATGTAAACATTTAATCATATAAATTATCATTTATAACATATTATTTCAATTCAAGATAGTTATACATATTTTATATGATGCTCTATACTCAAATAAAAATAAAAAAATAATGAAAATAATTCTACTGAAAACGCCCAAAATTCAAAACTACAACCCAAGTATTAAGACAAGAATGAACATAACAAAATAATAATAAATAATAATAATATAAAAATGGTTCTTAATTAATTAAATAGTTTATATAATTTAATTATACATGAAATTAATTTCTTGTCCGAAAAACATTCATACACAAGGTACATACTTCTCTATGAACCCCAATTTTCTCCTTCGAGTTATGGTTTCACTCTATTTACCCTAATTTAATTATTCATTAAAATAATATAATTCCTATATTTTCTACTTATATTTTTCAGAGTCATGTATGTAGATAAATCATTCCATCATTTATGGGGAGATACATGTTTTAAAATAGTCCCCTTCTCAACATATCCTGATAAGAATACCCAAATAAAGGGAACATCTCGATTTATTACCCATTTTAAAGTCCAATCTATAATATATTTATAATATATAATAAAATATAAAAATAAAAACTTCTTTATTAAAATATATAATGGTTAATTTCATTTTTATACTAAAAATTATCTCTTTCTAGATTAATGATTCATTAAAATTTTCCTTTAATCCACACAAAATTTGATCATTAATATTGATTCTAAATTTTATTTCTTGTTTTCAAATATTTTTGTAAGTAATTATAATATTACATATCATTTATGACTTAAGAATATACATTTATGTTTTAAATCTATTCATTAATGAACAATAGTATCATAAAACCAATTTTATGCTTCATGAAATGATTATAAAACTCATTTATTTCCATGGGTGACCCTAATTTTTATTACTTCTATATGATACTTATTTTGGAACAAATATTCCTAAATATGAAATGATATATCTGAAATGATATCACTTTAATTAATTGGGTAATGTTTAGTCTCATTTTATTTCATTATGGAATATTGAGTGATCCTAAATACATTATAGTTCTTTTTCTTCTATTTGCAATGGTCTTGACAGTTTTCCATGACTCATGATCCTCCATGTGAAATGATCTTTGAATAATGATTATTTCATGTTGTATGATGGTTCCACATTCAAAACATTGAAATATTATATGATCCCATACTTTACATGTTATTCTTCCATATATTTATTTATACTCTATTCCTTCTAATGTCACAATTTTCTATGGTTCATTCTTATGATTATTCCCTTATTGAGATTTTTCTCCTCCCTTTTTTCTTGTATTCCATAAGACATCCTATGAAATTTTTTGTGCTCAAATTTTGTTAAGAGAACATTATAATGATTAAATAAAATATTATCTTACTCCCATAATTTCATTTTTATATACCTAGTATTCCAAAATCAATAAAAATGATGATCCTCGGCTTGTAATTTTATTATTAATTATTTATAAAATAATGTTACAATATGTGTGATGGGTTATGGTCCCAATAATTATTATTATTATTAGAGGATGGTGTATATATGGTTGGTCATTAATAGTATAGAATACTATTGAAAACCCTATCGATAATTCTACCACCATGGAAAACATAGACGGAACCTAGGGAATCATAATATAGGATATAGTTTTCATTTACATTTTAGTCCTTCTATGTTTAATGATTCTTTTTTATATACATATTTTCTAATTATTCAGCCCATATAATTATACTTTTATTTTTTATGATAATTTTTTGAAATATGGGAACACATTCCCACAATCAATGTGATAGGAATTGCATGGATTTACCTAATGAAATTAAAAATATGATGGAAATAGGATCTCAAATCCTCATGATAGTACATGATAAACCAGATCTAATTATGAATAATAACATGAATCCTGTCTAATTCCTATATTATCCTATGAAATTTGAATTTTATATCAAATCCATTTTTAAAAAAATCACCACCAATGTTTATTGGATCATATCATTCCCTACATACTGATGAATGAACTAACTCAATTAAATGTATATTCTCAATCATAAAGTTCATAGATGTTGATGTAGTTTTTTTGGTGGATTATAAATTTGACAGGGTTGAAAAATAATGGTGGAAACTAACCAATAACATCAAATACATGGATGAATTTCATTCCATTGAATTATAATATTTCGCGAAATTATTATTTTTTAAAATAGTTTTCCCCAAATCATGTTCATATGATATAAAGGGTCTTCCTAGTACTAAGGGAAAATTATGTTGATTATATCGGGGCGTATGAAAAAAATCACAAGGATTGAATGATTTGTATCTACCATTATCAATAAGAGTGATTGTAATGTGAATATATTTACAATTATACTAATGTTGAGTCTGTGATACATGTTGGTGATTTCGGACAGTTATAGTTATGAGGAGTTTTAATGTTGTTTCCTTAATGATAAAATGGAGATCAGAGACTCTCAATGGTCTCATGGTCCAAAAGAGAAATGGAAGAAATGGAGTTTAATATGGAAGGATCAACAGATCAATCCAATGATGAAATGAAAATAAAAAACCCCACATGTCAAAATTGTGAGAAGAAGCATCATGGGAACTCTCTAAAAAAATATAATATTTTTCACATGTTGAAGAATTTGGAATGTAGAATATAATTTCCAAAGAGAGATTAATATCCCAAATAATATGGATGAATATGGGAGGTTTCATATTAACACTAAACTAAATGATAATTGTTTCATCTAGAATGATCACGGGAATTATATGATCGAATTTGAAAAGCTGATGGTTGTGAGAGTTAACAAACAACAACCACTACTATGGGAACAAGGAAGGGAATATGATATCACTACTATTGAGGTGGAACATTAAAATTTTCTGGTGAAATATACGCTTGTTATTCATTTCATAATAGTGAACGGACAATTTGATTCCAGTTCAACATGTTATTTTATATATATAATGTATATTACAACTATTTATATCCTGCACAAAATAGAGATTTTTAATTATCTATGTAATCAAAAATAGATGCAATTATTTCATCCAAACTATGAAACACATATATTGCTAATGTCTGTGGACTAAGCCTATAATAAAATATTGTCTAAAATTCATTCATGGAATAAGATTATAAAATGGGCATGGATTGGAAATAATTATAAACACCAAATATCAACTATCGAGAAATGGAAATCAATATTCATATCTTGAGTCATCCTACAATTATGTACTTTTGTATGGAGGATGGTTAATATATTATATAATCATCAGATGAAATGTTCTTATTATTGCCTTATAAGAAAGTGTATCATTAGAAAATGAATGATACAATTGAAAGATTCATATTTGAATACATGCCTATTGAGATGGACTACACTGATGGGTTCCCCAATGAAATTTCTGGACGCCATCCATACTGGGAGGCTGAGTTCCTAGTTGAACTAATACATGGAAGTATTCTTATATCATGTAAACATTATAGAATATACAAAATTGAGATGGAGGAACTAAATAAGAAGTTAATGGATAATCTGGAAAATGGTTTCATATTCCCGAGTGATTCACATTGGAGTGAATCCATTATCTTCATTAGGAAGAAGGAAGGATCGATGATCGTCTTCATTAATTCTCATGATATCAAAAAAATCATGATAAAAAACAAGTATCCCCTTCATCAGATAGATGACTTGGTCGATCAACAACATGAGGCCAAATACTTCTATATAGTGGAACTTCAGTTAGCATATCACAAATTAATGGTGAAGAAGGAAGATATTCCCAAGACATCTGTTCATAAATGGTAAAGAAAAATTAAGGTAGTTGTAATTTAATCTAATGTCAATAATGATCTGGGAATTTTCATAGACGTAATGATTAATGTCATTAATGATTACCTATAATAATTTGTGTTATTATTGATTGATGATTTTATATTATACTCCAAAAGTAACATGGATCATTAGGACCGTATTAATACTCTTTTATAGACATTGAGAATGGGAAAAAATATTAAATCAATAATAAATTGTAATTTTAGATGGAGGATATATAATTCTTTGTGAAAATAATCACCAAGAAAGTAATATATATATAAGCTTCTAAGGAAATGGTAATTGAGGATTTTCCTTGGAAAATATATGTAATAGAGATTCATAGTTTCCATGGAATATATGGGTATTATAGAAGATTTGTGAATAACTTATGAAAGTTTTCAAACCCACTGACCCTGATGACATGAAAAATTTTAATGTTTTTTTGGAGCTATAAATGTGAAGACTATATCAATAAGAATAAATAGTGGCCTATCTCTTCAACTTTACTCACACTTATGGAACGTGGGGTACTCATTATTGAATATAATGATGATTCAATGAAGTATGTAAGATTTATATGGATTAAAAATTAAAAATTGATATCATACTCCTCAAGGAAGTTGAAAATTCATGTGCAAAACTATCCCAACATGATATAGTGTTTGTAGATATATTCTTTTTGTTGAAAATCTAGTTTAATTATCTCCATATAGTGAATTTTGAGTTAAACAACGATCATAATATCGTCAAATATAGATTCTCATAGAATGAGCTCAATATGCACTAGTGATAATGGTTGAATCTCAATATAGATTATTATTTCTCAATCCACTACCATTCTGTTATTGAATATAATGTGGTATATGCTCTATGTATAATAGATCTGAAAACATTATCAATTATGAGTATTGAGAATGATCCAATACATTTAGACATTCAAAGGATGTAAATTATAATCACTAAGAGTGTAACATCATCAATCATTTATCAAATTATTTCTCAACCACCCCTAATGGGAAAAATAAAGGAAACTAAAATAAATGATGTTAAAATTAAGTAAACGGGGGAATATATGTAAAATGGGAAATCCACATAATTTTATATTGATGAGGAAAGAGTCATAATATTTGTTACATGATTATGTGTACTATCTAATCTAGATATATTGAATGTTCTTATGAATGAAACATATAGCTCAACATTCTCTATTCACATAGAAATTAAAATGAATTCATTATATCTCTGATAGCACTATTGGTGGGAAAATATGTAGAATGAGATCATTGAATATACATCAATGTGTTTGGTATGTCAGATAGTGATGACATAATGGAAAGATTCTAAAGTGATGATGAATCAATTACACATACCAAATGGAATTGGGAAAAAACCAATATGGTATTTTTCATAGGACATCCAATGACATCTATAGGAAGTAATGATATATGATTCATTGTGGATTTAATTATAGAGAAATATCACTTTATCACAATATTATGGGAATTATCACTTGATCAACATTCACGGACATATATCAATAAAGTGATGAGACTACAAAGAGTACCACTATCGATTTTATTTGATCGTGATATTAGATATACCTCCATCTTCTGTACAATTCTCTAACATGATATAACCACTGTGTTGAACATTAGTATTTTTTATCATCCTCAATATGATGTCCAGATTGAGACGACTATTCAGACACTGGAAGACATGTTTTGAACATGGTTAACAAACATTAAGGTATTATGAGACCAACATCTACCTCTTGTCATGTTCTACAACAACCTTGGTTTCCAATCGAGCATCCAAAGAGCCCCATATAAAGTCATTTATGGGAAAAAAGAACAATAATAGATTTATAGTATGACGTTGGTGACTGTAAATGATAGGACCTAAAATGCTCAATGAAATGTTGGAATATATGAAAACCACTAATTATCAAATCAATAATGACCAATGTATATAGAAGAGGTATGTATAAAATCATAGATGGGACCTATAGCTTAAGGAAGGAGACCATGTATTAATCTGTATATCCCTATTAAAGAGGACAATGCATTTTTGGAAGAAGGGAGTGTTATGTATCTAGTTTATATGTCCCTTTGAGAGTCATGCTAGTGTCTGAGCTATAGCCTATTGACTAAAACTTCCACCAACCATGTTTCAAGTACATGATGTATTCCACATATTGATTTTTAGTATGTACATATTGGGTCCTTCACAGGTACTTAATTCAGAGGTGGTACAGTAGGAAAATGATCTTTTGTATGAGGACCATCCGTTTATGATAGTGGACCATATAGATAATTTTATATGGAATAAGACTACCCACCTGATCAATGTACCATGAGTGAACCATATGTATGAAGGGGATACATGGGAACCTTATGATGCCATAAAGGAGAATTTCTCTATTCTATATTCCTGTAAGAATTTTAATTGAAATGTTGAGGGTGAAATTTATTAAAGGGGATGATTGCAACAACCCATAATTATAAATGAAAATTCACTTCATACACTTCTATTATACATATCTTAAACATCACATAGAGAACACTACACATACAATATAAATATATAATGAATAAAATAAAAGTTATTTCATGAAATTATGGATCCTATATGCATGGAATATTAACATTGCATTTGGGGTTGCAATATGACCCTTATGGACAGTAATTCAACCAATATAATAGTAACCTCATCCAATAAATTAGAAACAATTTTTTGGCATCTTATAAATACAAATATGATACAATTATATCATGGTATATTTATTTAATTTTTAAAAATTATAAATTATGTTTTAGTATTTTTGTAAAAAAGATTTTTTCCAATTTTATAATTAATATAATGAATTAAAGTAATTTTTTTCAAAATATATAATCATAAATAAATATTACTTTTTTTCGATAGTTATAATATTAATTTTTGATACCTAATTTATTTTTTCAACGTGTTATAAAATTTGTTATAATTATAAAATTGGTATTTTATGAATAAAAGATGAATTAATTATAATATTAAATTGTGCTTATATATAAAATTAATTTCAAAAAATTGATTTCACTTTTGAATTAATCATGTTTTTAATAGTTGGGGTTAATTTTTCAGATTTTTGATCAATATTTGATTTATTGGGAATAGTGAAAGGTAAAAAATTAATGGTATTTAGCATTAGATGTAAATAATTTATTTTTTATTCATTCATGAATAATGGAATATTTTCATTTCATTTATATCTAAATCACATTCTCTATATACTATAAATAGTAATATAAATCAACACTATTGCATGTCCTGAAGGAAAATAATATTCAAATTAAAAAATTCAAATCACACCCCTCTCCTCAACAATAAATGCCACCCCTCACTACTTATTATCATAAATCCTCTTAATAAATCATTATTGACCAATTATTGCTCAATAATATTCCAATTCCACTTAACCACAATTAGGTGGATTTTTTAAATAAAATACCAAAAACCTATTTTCCCTCATTATGATTTCAAGGACTTCAATTAAATAGGTAAATTCCCAATTTTATTATTTTAATATCATTATAATTTCTATTCTTTAATTTTATTCACTACACATCAAATTAACAATGTGGTATGATAACTAGACTAGATTTAATAATCTATAATGATATCATATTAATTGAATATATATTATCACACTACTTCATATCTCTCTCTCTCTTATTCTAAAAATTAATATGTTGTCCATGATGTGTCGATTTACCAACATAATCGATGATAGATCTTCTTTTTTCTTGAACTCCATAGTGGATGGACATAAAACCATTATAATTGATTAAGAATATTTTAAAATATATTTTATAACATTTTTTTACTATAACACACATATATACACAATAATAAATAATGAAACAATTCTAGTTGGGGATGATCAAAACAACTTACAAAAATTTATAAATGATTACCATTGACTTTTTGTCTACTGGTTGATATTCAAAGAATTTTACACTTCTGGAATATCATTAATAACATTTAATTTATATTCTATATATTATAAATATTTCATATGAACCTCCACACTCTGATACAGGTGAACCAATCATGAACACCATGAAAATGAACACTCGTGAAATTGAACTCTAAAACTTATCTTAAAATATATAATTGAACATAATTAAATTTTATGAAAAAAATTCATGAAAAAATGAATCTGAATTATTTTATTAATTTATCTATATTTTTATATATTAAAATAAGTTCATGTGGATAAAACATTATGATATTATGTATGTGATTTTATCTGAACCACCATTTTTCCTTTAATTTATTCTTTCTCTCTCATTACCCCAATATCATTCTACTTTCCGTTTATGTACATATAAAAACTTATGTGTGTATGTTCCAAACTTATGTATTAAATTTAGTTCATCATTATTTTATGGGTAATACATGATTTAAAAATGTTCCCTTCTAAATTTTTCCATATTACCAATCTCAATTAAAGGGAGCCTCCATATTTCATACAAGTTTTCAACTGAACACCATAATCTATTTTCAATAAATAATTATTTTTCTAAAATCACTAATTTTTTCATGCAAAAATAACTTAGATCAATTATTGTTTTATTCAAAAAACTATCCATTTTATCTATTAAGTAATAATTGAAATTTTACATTAAAATTCACTAAATGTTCTCATATATAATGTTTCTTAAACAAAATTTTAATTTTCATTAATAATAATAAAATATATTGTCCTTATTTATGTCTATTATTGATTTTGAATTTCCATTTTTGATTGAAACCCATTTTTTCATGGAAACCATTTTGATACACCCATCTTTTATCCTTAATTACATTATTATGATACTAATCTCATTCTATGGGTAACACTTATGATTATTCCTGATGCATGATTATTTTTTTGTGGAACACATACTCATGAACATCTTAATATTTATATTCCTAGATAGTTCTCTGATTCATTGGGTTATTTTTTTCCTCAGGATTCATCATGTTGGAATAGGCTGTGGACATGATTACTTTATGGGACAATGTCTACCATGTGCAATGGTTTTGGAAATTTTCCATGACTCATTCTCCTCCATCTGAAATTACCTATTACTCATTCTTTTTTAGTGTTTTATATTATTTCTACATTTCTATAATTCAATTGGTATATGATCACATGTAAAATATGTTATGATTACTTATGTTTATTCATCCTACATTCCTTTTTATTTAATCATTCCCTATGCTTCATTCTTATGTTTCTTCCCATACTCTGATTTTTAACTAATACATTTGTTCATGTATCCCCCAGGTAATCCTATGAAACTATTATAGACTAATTCATGTTAATAGATCATTATGAAGGTTAAACAAAATATTTTCCATTACCAAATATTCAATTTAATTAACCTAATATTACAAAGAGAGTAGACTTCACAATACATGGACTGTTATTGATACATATTTTGCATAAAATAAAATGATAATATTTTTAATGGTTTTTCTTCACTATAAATATAAAATTATGGTGGTCTGGTATGATATAGGACAACGATAACATTGTATTATTTAACATTCCAACAAATCAGTGTCGATCACCTTACTCCTTTGAGTTTACTTCAGTGGAATCCATTTCATATAAAGAAGTGGGACAAAATTTCCTGATTTTTAATTGTCTTTTAGTCATATACCCATCAAGGGAAGAATGTGGTATGGGTTATTGTTGATTGGCTAACCCAATAGAATCACATTATACCACATCTAGATAAAATAAATTTTAATATTATTGAATTATATTTTTGAATGATTATTATGATTTTTTATTGATTTATATATGAAATAGTTATTGATAGGGATCCCCATTTTACATATCATTATTGGATTGGACTCTAGAATATAATTTTATCCTCAGTCTGTCTGATCATGGAATATAACTTACAGATTGATGGATAGAAATAAATTATCTGCACTGATTTTTTTAGTCATGCTACCTACTTTGTTTATTGTAATTGGTTGAGAATAAGATGTCTATTTGGGACTCATTGAGTTTTAATAGTACAATAATAACAATTTTTATATTTCATTGGATATTTTGATTACTTTTTTGATTTTACATGTTGATATATTTTATATCAATCAAGGAATATTGATCCACCTTGGTAGGAAAAAAGACTTTTCCCAAAGTTGAAACATGAGATTCAATTGATTAATTAGTGATTGTTTATGAGAAATAGAAGGTATATGTCCCATGTTGATATTAATAGTTGTCCATTGACGTTTTTATTGGAGGAATGGTGTTAATGAGTGTTCTATCTCAGTTGTGTCAACAACCTCTTGGTAAATTATGAACGATTATGCTATGTTATCTGGGGCCTTTAGGGATTGTTACGTGATTTGGGAAAGTGGATTACTATTTGGATATTCCACTATAGTCCATGTCATTCACCAATTTGTTTCATATATCCTACCTCAAAAGGTATCATTTTGACTCTTCTCATGTAATAATCAAGGATTACATGAATGTTGAACCTAATTTATCAATGTCTGAGAATATAATGAGAAATATAGATATTATAAAAAAAATTCATTTAATAATGATACCTTTTTTCCATGTCCTATAGAATAATGATTCAGTTTATCATGAGGAATTTGAGTCTGATTTAGTGACTAGAGAGAGGTGGTCTCATCACATTGATAAGAAATATTCAATGAAGGAATGATGTGGATAGTATTTGTTGATGGTTTGGAGGTTGTAACATAATTTTACATTTATTTTAGTACTTATTTACCATTTACATGGTCATATATTATATGTGACTTCACTCAAGTAATTTCAAGTGAAATTTAAAAATCATGGAATCCATTTTGTAATTTTCCCTCATATCTCATTGTTGGGGAGAATCATGCATTTTGGACAAGAAAACCATGTGTCCAATGATAAGTTAGTGGAATTGGTACATGATATGTCTAAACTATTTGAGCACCCCACAATGCAATCCACCATCTAGAATATGCGTTTTTTCGGATAAGATTGTACATGATTAAGATGCATGGTTAATAAAAACCTGTGGCCCAACCTTGAAAATAGTGAATATGGGTTTTCCATTATTTTAAAATTGTAATGAAAATACTAGGACACCATTTTATATACCTAACACCCAAACCATTTTTAGTTACCTTCAACATTTCAGTCTCTCTTTTGAATTCAATGGATCTTCTATCACATTATATTGTGAATTAATGTCTCGATGGAATATCAGATCCCTCTCTGATATGTAAAGGTTGTCTTGGGTGGTTTCTCGTGATCACATCTTATATACTCTTCTGTGGATCATTGATCATCATGTTTTTAGTGGATCTAATATATATTTCTACTGGATATTGATTATAGGTTTTATTTATATGTATATGTCTCCCCCATTCATATTATCATAACCATGGCCTGGGTTCTTTAGAAACTATGATTAATGGTACGATATTCCATAATTAATTACCATATAATTGAATCCATAATTTTCAAATTGATGTACAATGAGATTTTAATTGATTTGAAAACCCAATTTTGTGATAATATGATTTTTTTCATAAAAGTGATTGTAATTGTGAAAAATCCATAATTTTAATGGTATGAAAAATAGTTTGTAAATTTTTATAGAAAATATTTTCTGAATTGAATGTTAATTTTTACTAAATTTTTTTATGTTGAATCCATAAAATATTAAAATAAAAAAATGACAAAGCTTTCTAATGGAAAGAAGTGATATAAAATTTAATTTTCTACTTATATGACAAGGCATGTTGACAAATGAATTGGGGAATTTGAAAAGTTAATGATGAAATTATATGGAATGAAATGATTGTACCAATATGGAATGAATGATTCATTGAATGAACATGTCATCCTTCGATTTCATTGGATGATGAATGCAATAACATTAGGAAACTGAATTCCTATAAATTTATTAATGAAATAAACACTAACTAACAGATGTTCGACATAATTTCCCAATATGAATTCCCAAGATGGGTGTAGATTTATTTATTATAAAGAGTCCACTATTGGAATGTTTATATGAATATTCACACATATATTAAACATTATTGATAATTTAGTGGTCTGAGGATACTATATCTACAAACAGACAAACCACATGTCTAACAAGCATGGTTCTATATTGTGATTTATTTGATTATGAATTCCATTAATTTTATAATAGTTCAATTAATGGAAAATACTTTATAAATATGTTTCATATAAAATTTTAATTTATGAATTTGCGATATATTTTCAATATTTTTTATTTTAATGAATGATTTTATTAGAATATTATAACTCCATTCCATTCATATATATACATAAATTTAAAGAGAAATTGGATTAATTATTATAAAATTGACTATGGAACAATTTCTGAGTCCCTACTGGGATGTTTATCTAACTACCTTCCATTTCCAGTAGGATTTTTTATATTATCTTATAAAAATTCCAATAAAAGGGAATGTGCCATAATAAATTTGTGAGTGTATATTATACATAGGAACTAAAGTGATGTAGGTATCTGGTGGAGTTGTGGTCCACAATAAATCTATGCTTTCTGATATACATCTTGGAAGATGTGATGTTTTTTATTTTTATGATGTTTTTTCTATTGTTTAAACATCACAGATTCTGGTATATTCTCTCCTATGAGTGATGGTATTCTAAATTGTATTTTTTTATCCTCTACTAATTTATAGTAAAATAATTCCATTTTCATTCATATATGATTTTTGTTTATAGTTTCCAAATCATGAGGATTGGGATATCCCTTTAGAATATTTCAAGACAATATTGGGTATTAGTGTATTGGGGTATCCAATATAGTTCACCTAAAATCATATATCATGTTACCTTAAGGAATGAATTATCATTGATGGTCAAACATAAGTGATCTCAACTAGAAATAGGCAAAAAAGATTGTTAGGATATTTACCAATATAAATATATATATTGATAGATAAAACATTTTATATAGTATTTTTCATAAATAGATATATATATATATTAAATGGTAATTATTATTGACATACTATGATTCATAGTCACACTACGTAGTCACTCCCTAATGCATGTGGGACAATATTGGAAAAAATGTTAAAATGTCCAAGGATATTTTGAAAGGGTTTTGAGCCAATGTAGCTTGTTATAATGGTATATATGGTACCAATTTGAGGCTCAGGAAACTTTTTAGGATTTATTTTTTATATTTACATCTATTTGTGTTTGAATACTACAATTTATATAAAATCAATAGTGGAAAATGGACTTTGATAATGGTTTTATGTTTTTTCTATGATCTATAAAATGTAGATGTTATTGTAATCAACATTGAATATGGGTTTATCAGACATGTTAATTTTAACCAATGTTGAAAATTTATTTTTAATCATTTACCACATAAACCATTAATAAAAAGTATAGAATAGGTTTTATATTTCACATCATGTATACAATAACAGATGTGAGAAACTATAATTCACCTAATTTATTTTATAATATAATTATAAGAAATTGACTTCAATTTCACACCATATTTACAACATAATTAGAAATTTTTTATGATTTATATTTTCTAATTAATTACAGAAGAAACACTATAGTAATCGTATAAACACCACAAGGAAAACATTATAATAATTATATTTTCATAAATAAAATTTAAATTTGATTATTATTATAAAAATTTCTACTCTAAAATTTGAAATTTAAGATTCAAATATAACCAAAACAATTCACCAGGGAAATATCTATGGTTGAAAATTTTAAAAAATTCATTGGATATAGATTTTCAAATATCAAGTAAAAAATGTTCGGTAATCTTATTTTGAATATTTGAATACAATATAAAATCCACTAACCAAAAACTCTTAATTGGACAATATATCTGTAAGGATATTTACCTCCCTATAAATGTTGGAAACCAAAAAATTATTTTCATCCAATAATACTAATAATCCCACAATGTTGGTGTAATAAATCAAGAACGTGGGTAGAAGATAATAAGTATGTCCTAAAAAATAAAAATAGAATCCTCCACCAACCATATATTTCAAAAAAAATTAATGAACAATTTAAATTAACAATATCACACCAACCATATCCTATTGATAATAATGTGGAACCCCAAATAACATGGAGAATAATGAAATTTCACCACCATAGGATCCTTTAATATTCCAACACATATTTAAGGATCCATATATCCATTAGTAGAACTATCCATATTTATATCAATCAAATATATAATAAGAGTCATCTAAACCATAGGAAAATATATATATATGTGATATTTATTTCAATTAAATCTTATTCAAAACCTATCAAAAATAGAATACTAAATGATTAGGTTCCCCTCTACAACAAATTTTAATGGATTTCTCTAACGATATAGAAGCATTTATTATCCACATAGATGTACATATACAAATTTTATGATAATCATTACTCATGAAATTCTTATTCATTCAATTCGTGTTTAATTCCATAGTAATAGAAACTCACTAAGGCCTCTTGGTCATTTAAATTCATCAGTTGAGTTCAGAAAATGTTAGATCTGTAGAAATATTTATGAAATTTATAATAATCCATCATAAATATTCATGATATATTTTTCCATAATACATTAGAATGGTAGAAATAGAAAACAAACTCATGCAAGTCATCCCTAGTTATATAGACACAACACTTGGGTCAATGATTTTGAACTAAATTCGTGAGATGATTTTCTGTAATAGGATTATTGTAAGTGGATTTCCATTTGAGAGTAAAATAAGTATGGGAAATATAAGCCATTTTGATGAGATTGTGATTGTTTTTCGTTTCTGGTGGTCTACCCATGAAAAATATATAATAGGTATTGCATGATATATAACTATAATTCAACAGTAACTTCAATGAGAAAAACATATTGGGAACAAAACAATTTTGTTAAAACACCAAGTTTTTATATGAGGAAATTGCTTCAATTAATGACAAATATATTTCATGATAAGGACATGTTGGTCCAAAATCATCCATTAAGAATAATTAGTAACAAAAAAATATTTCCAGTCATTATTGAAGATACTTATTATTGACTAAATTCATTACGAAAATATTATTTTTTTCATAACATCCTAATTATTCAAATTAAAATAGAATATGATAGAATAAAATAGGGAGTGAATCCTTCAAGATTCATGAAAACCTAAAAAATGATCCTCAAGAATGAAATATTACATGAAAAATATTACCACATTCTCTATATGAGAGGACCATAAATGGATTAATTGATGAATGAACTATTGCTGATTCTCAAGCTCCCGTTTTGTAAGGTTTACAACATGTATTATATTTAATAATTATTTTATTCCACTATAAAATTAACCGCCTCAAAATAAATATATGAAGGGAACTATTCATATAAATATCTCTCATAATGGAGATATTCATAGATCATAAATAAGAACACCAACATAAAAATATAAAAAACATTAACAATATGTATTCATGCAAAAAAAATGTTATTTACAATTCCAAAATTAATTTTATTCCCTATAAAATTAAAAAATATCCATGATATTAGTATTTTTAGGTTTATACAGAATGAGTGACATCCCAATATAGGAAAAATGGATTATTACTCAAAATTAAGTTATCACCTCTTAATGAAAAATATCAAATAAGTGATGAAACTATTACTTCCTATTTCTTGTGGTATTTTTTTTAAAAAAATAAATCATTTATAAATAGAAATAAATTGTTTAAGAACCCCCTTGGTTGAGTTTTGTCACGACCTGTCCCCCAAGGCCCTTATCGTGACTACCCCAATCCTGCCTTCCATACGCCAGGGGATAGCAACTAGAACCAAAGGCGTAAATCCCAAAAACTGGGAGGGAATTACCTATATAAACTGTAAACATACAAAGTCAGAGTACAAGCGGATGCAAACACAATGTAAAAACTGTTTAAAAATGTACTGAAAGTATGGGGTCCGGAATACAAGACCAATAGTAAAGTACAAGTAAAATAGAAAGCAAGTACAACTGAAAGAATGTAAAGCAGCTATTGTGTTGTCCTATGGGGTTTCAACATGATGTGTAGGTACATATGGCCTCCACAACACTCTACGTCCATTCGTCAGCTCTGTGTACCATCACGTCGAGTGGTCCACCTTCGGGTACCGTCCAGTCCTACTAATCTATGCCTTAGTCATCGTTGTCTGTCGTCTGCATCCAACACAATGAGGTGCGGGCATGTCACGTGCAAGGGTGAGTATAATGATACTCAATAACATCTACGAGACATTCAAGGTCTGAATAAATCCAACAAGGATAACCCACAAGTATGAAATCAGCGGTTAACCATTAATTAAGTATATTCCCATACATATACCTATGGTAGCCTGTAACACATATCAATCATGTGTAAATAAAAAAAGTTACTGACTCAGCTTAATCCATGATTTTTATTATCAAAACCATGGCTGGTGGTATGCTCCTCATCTACCAAGTACAGTGGGATTGCCGTGTCACGCAGAGGCTCTTCCCACTATCCTCATACCGCTGAGGCACTCCTCCAGTCGAGTACTATGGGTCAGCTGCATCACACAGAGGCGTTGCCCACGTAGGGTGTTCGGCGTCACATAGAGGCGCTCTCCCTAATAGCCTACATAGGTACTCCTCCTATCGAGTACCGCGGGTATGTCATGTCACAAAGAGGCACTCCTCCGCCATGGGTCTGCCGTGTCTCACAGAGGCACTCCACACTGGGTTAGTCGAGTCACTCCGAATCGAATCGATCAAGCAGTCATCTGGTCTCAGCCAGCTACTAGGTCTACGTACACTGCACTCTCATCTCCAAGGGGATCCACTCCATGAGCTACTGTTTGATACTCCAAGTGTTATGAATTCACACGTAGAAGTATTTCAATGTACCGCCTCATCATAGGGTTCTCAACGTAACAGACGGGACGTCAATTAGAACACCTGGTCTATGAGTTGTTGGCATTTTCAGTCCAGGGGCCCGGTTGTATTCTAGGTTCAAACCAACCCGACCATACCCCAAATGTGTCCAACCCTAATATGGGGTGTGCCAAAGGAATCGTCTTAGTCTAAGAATTCGGTTGTCATAGACGGTTCGTCGAGAGGACACTCGTAGCCCGAGTTATTGGAAATTAGGTGTAATCGGGTCTGACGGGTTTAGGTCTGGGCTGGCCCAGTTGGGAACACCCTACCCAAATGGACCCGACCCGACCTGCCCTGAGGCCAGACTGTGGTATGACCCGGTCCGTGGGGATTACCTGGCATGAAGGGGAGGCCTGACCTGAAGGTGTGGCCCGGCGCGAAGGCGCATCCCGCGGGGGCGGCTCAGCAGAAGGAGGCCCTACAGGCTGTCCGTGGGCCAGGCCAGTTGGCCGGGTGGCCCTGCTAGATTGTCATGGGGCCCGGCTGGCAGGCCAGATGGCCCAGCTAGATGGCCGTGTGGCCCAGCTGGCCATGTGTGGGATGGGGGTGTCGCACCTCCCTGTTGTCTGAAACGGACGGCGTATGACGTCGGCCAGATAACCGAGGGACCCCTCATGTCCTGCCTTTAGTGCACAAAGGTGGCCATCTAAGCACGCCGCCATCCTCTCTCCACTGTGGCCCACCCTGGCTGTGGTCCTGCTCCACTGGAAAAACTTGATGGCACTGCACCCCTCCACCGAGGCCCACCACAACGGCGGTTCTGCTCCACCGGTGCGGCCCGGTGGCGTCGCGCCCCTCGGCACTGGCCCGCCCTGGCTGCAGCCCTCTACTTTACTCCATGAGGCGTGTTGGCAACGGGTGCCTCCTCCGCAGCCCATCAAGGTTGCAACACTCTTTCCGCACGGTGATGTGGTGTTGTGCCCTCTTGGCGACCCGGTGGCCTTACGCCGCCTATTCCTACATGGTCGGCCCATCCCCGGTCGTCGTTGCTTCATCGCGGTATATTCCTCTGGTGGCACCGTTGCGCCGCCACCGTCTTCAACAAACAACAACGACAAATCGGGAGGGTCGGGTCGTGTTCATGCAGTCCGATCCCACCTCATTACGGTGATATAAATCAACGATTCACATTCCATAATTTGAATAAAGAAAAATGGGTAAAAAAACAATTAAAAGCCCCTACCTCTCTTGATGGAGATCGTTGAGGTAGTCATGGGAAGGTGGCATCATTTCATCAATGTCAGAAGAGTAAGAGTTCAGAGAAGGCAAGTCAAAGATGATGTCGTCGGCATTCATCGTGGGAGGCGATGCTTCCACTTCTTGCCCCAGTTGAATAGGGAGAGTTGATCGTCGTTCATCGCTCGGAGAATTTGTTCCTCCAATTTCTTCCTCCTCTCCCAAAGGTTCCACCAAAGAATGGTACGGAAAAAAATAGAGGATGTTCTCTATTATTTTTATGGAATAAAAAAACAAATACTTATGTTTTATTAAATGATACAACTCATTTAATTAATGGAATTGAATGGTTCAAATTCAAAATTTGTGGATGGGAGGAGTTCCAAATAAATGAAGAGGGGTGACCAATTAATTAATGGGGAGTTAAAAAGGGTTTAAGAAGCTCAGGTGGGCCCCGCAAAAGAAAATCCTCCCAAGGGATTTAATGTGCGGGTGGGACTTACCAACATAACCTCTCATGGGATTTTATGGTGTGGTTGCCCCCACCACTAACCTCCTCATGGATTTTTTAACCACCATAAAATAAAAATAAAGTTAACACATTATTTTTATTCAATTTAATTAAAAAACCCAAAAATTAACACCCATTCCTGATAAAACGCAACTGCGGTTAAGGTCATACTAAGAAATCACTGGCGCTGCGAGTTCAACGGTGCCCTCACAATTCGATTCTGAGCACCGGTTCTAAATATATAAATTCCTGCTCATATGTTTACTGAACGTACCTGAACAGAACATAAAACATTGATTCCGGGCACTCTGGGCCTCGGAATCATGCTCCGTCAATTTTCGCGGGCTCGTAAAATTTCCATGTATTTATGAAAAAAAATTCCAAAGAACTTCTTGGACTTTAAATTCTCCCCTTCTCAGGGATTTACGTCCCCATAAGCTAGAACTCAAACTAAGGGAACAAATGGGGGTACTGAGCACACATTTGAGCCTCCCGATCCCTTGTGCTCTCCTGGAGGTTTCCGTGCCACCAGCGTATACGCACTAGAGGTATCGACCATCCACGTTGGACCTGCTCCTATAGATCATCAATCTTTACTATAACCTCTGTGAAAGTTGCCACGTTATCAATTTCCAGCTACCCATGGTTGATGATGTGTGATGGGTTGTGCACCAATCTTCTTAGCTGAGATACATGGAAGACGTCTTGAACCCAGTGCAACTGAGGTGAAAGAGTTAAGCAGTAAGGCACCTCACCTACTCTACTGAGGACCTGGAATGTTCTGATGAATCCTGAAGATAAATTTCCGCCCCATCCATATCTCCGCAAACCTCGTCGAGGTGAGACCTGTAGGAATAAGTGGTCGCTATCATCGAACTCTAGAGGTCTCTGCCTCCTGTCAGCATACGACTTCTGCCTACTATGTGCAGTCTTCATCTGCTCCTGGATGATATGTACCTTCTCCGTTTTAGCCCATACCATCTTTGGCCCCACTAGTGCTGACTCCCCTGGGTCTGTCCAGCATAGTGGCGATCTGGTAGTTTGACCACACAAGGCCTCAAAAGGTGTCATACCTTAGGTGGAGTGATAACTTTTGTTGTAGGAAAACTCTACCAAAGGAAAGTGATCCTCCATGTTGTGACTGAAGTCAAGGACACGTGCATGTAGCATGTCCTCGAGGGTCTGGATTGTACGCTTGGTCTAACCATGTGTCCGGGGATGGAAGGCGGTGCTCAACCAAAGTTGTGTCCCGAAAGCCTCCTACAACCCCTTCCATAGCCGGTAAGTGAATTGTGTGTCATGGCCAGAGACAATAGAAGTAGGTAATCCATGAAAACAATCATTCTCCTACATGTAGAGGCGTCCCAAGATCTCTACTAAGCCCTGCTCTCTAATCGGTACGAAGTGGGCCGACTTGGTGATTCGGTCGACAATCACCCAAATAGGGTCGTGACCCCTAGATGTACATGGACAACCCATCACGAAATACATGGATATCCCATCCCACATCCACTCTAGGACCTCTAATGGCTGAACCAAGCCTGCTCGTACCAGGTGTTATGCCTTCACATGATGACAAGTGAGTTACCGTGAGACAAACTCCCCTACATCATTCTTCATACCTG
The DNA here is from genome assembly GCA_963277665.1 of Viscum album. Taxonomy (NCBI): domain Eukaryota; kingdom Viridiplantae; phylum Streptophyta; class Magnoliopsida; order Santalales; family Viscaceae; genus Viscum; species Viscum album. The sequence continues at coordinate 1,001,540,373 of OY728121.1, read as the reverse complement.
GCCACCAGTGATGTCGTCGAAGGTCCTGGAACATATTTACCACTACTAGATGTACTTCTAGATTGGAAGTGTGGAACTCCCTCAACACATCCTCCTGATGTGAAACTGGTACCATATTATGTCCTCTGAAGAGGATGACGTGCTACCCACCTTTAGAAAATCCATCAGGTTCATGCCCTGTGGATATCTGAGCACGTCATGTCTCGCAGACAGTGTCCCCATGTTGAACCTCCATGACTCGCTGACGAAGTGGGGTAGTGACTGTAAGAGACTGTAGATAGGCTTCTCCATCCCTATCAGAAAAGGGTATCTGTAAGCAAGCTAGCTGCTTTGTCGCCTCTCCTAGTACCTGTATACCAGTCCTCCTACTGAGCGAATCTACAACAACATTCCCCTTCCCAAAAGTATAGACTATCTCAATGTCATATTCCTGGAGGAACCCAATCCATTGCGGATGTCTCATGTTCAGGTCCTTCTGAGAGAAGATATACTTGATACTCTTGTGATCAGAGTACACAGTAAAACATTCTCCCCTCAGATAGTGCTGCCACATCTTTAAGGAGAAGACCACTGCTGATAACTCCTGGTCATGGTTAGTGTAGTTCTGCTCATGTTGTCTCAGCTGCCATGAACCATACACGATCACAAGTCACTCCTATATCAAGATACACCCATTTCCAGTTCCTGATGCGTCATAGTAGACTACATACCCTACACCCTCCTCTGAATGTCTCAAGATAGGGGCACTATTCTGCCTCTTCCTCAGCTCTGCAAAGCTCTGTTGGCATCTCTCTGACCATATGAAGGGTTGAACCTTCTTTTTCAAGGCTGATAGTGGCACTGAAACTCTGGAGATGTTTGAAACGAACCTTCGATAGTGCCCATCCAAACCCAGAAAACTATGTACCTATGTCACACTCCTATGTGGATCCAAAGCATGTAACACCTCAATTATCACTGGATCTACTGTAACTCCAGCCTCTGAGATGATGTGTCCCAAGAAGTGAACCTATCGAATCCAAACCTAGCACTTCGAGTTCTTACCATAATGTCGATGCACTCGGAATGTGTCCAGTACTACCTACAAATGGTAGGCATGCTCCTCCTCAGTGATCGAGTAGATCAGTATGTAATCGATGAAGACCATGAAAAATCGTTCGAGGTAAGGTTGGAAGATCATGTTCATGGGATACATGAACACTGCTAGAGCATTGGTTATGCCGAAGGGCATAACCAAGTACTTTTTGTGGCCATACCGACACCTGAAGGTCGTCTTCTGCACATCCTCGTTTCGAAGTATGAGATGGTGATAACCTGATCTGAGAACTATCTTCAAGAACCATCGTTCCCCCAAGAGTTGATCAAGGAATTCTTCAATCCTCTGGAGTGGGTACATGTTCTTCACGATCACTAGGTTCAGTTGATGGTAGTCGACACAAAGCCTTAATCTCCCATCCTCCTTCTTTGGGAACATAATCGGGGATGCCTAGGGAGAAATACTAGGTCGGATGAGCTGCTTCCACTGCAGGTCTTCGAGCTGTACCTGCAGCTCACGAAGCTCTACAGGAGCCATCTGATTTTCTGGGGTAGATATCGGTGCTATTTCGGGGTGCAACTAAATGTAGAAGTCCACTTATCTACGAGGATGTAGACCTAGGATGTCTTCTGGGTAATCATCTGCTTACTGGTCCACCACTATATGATAAGTCAGACTCTCCACATCATCAACATCGAGGGTAAGGCAAGCCAACTGGTGAATGATCAGATACACCCTCCTCTAAGTAAGTCTATGTTGTGCAGCAAAGGTTCCCTCCTCACCGGTGAAGGTGAACTTGGACCCATCTGCCAGACACACTTCACTTTGCACCAAATACAGTCAATATGAGCTTGGACTATAGATAGAAAATCTATAACCAAGATGATGTCTTAAGGCCTCGACGCTGCTACAAGGAGATTCCAACTGAAGCTCTCACCTCATAGAGTAAGCTCAAACTTATGAAACTAGTGTGTAATCGTCGAGAAATCTCTTGTAGGAGTCTCTAGACATAAGGATTGAGCCAACGGCTCCGTCGGAATCTTCGAGCTCCGAATGAGGGTAGTGGCTATGAAAGAGTGACAAGAAGCTGTGTCTATAAGAACTACAGCTAAGGTGGAGTAGACACAGATCGTACCTCGAATCTTCTCTGGAGTGTCGTGGTCGTATGCTTCAGTTTCCTGAAGTTGTACTCTCCAATGTCCACCCGCTCCCTACGGTCGGGGTAGACCTCCTGGTGGTGGTGGTGGAAACTCCTTGAAGCGTCATCCACCACCAGCTACATGTCCAGCTCCGCTACCATGTCCACCTCCTCATTATGTACTGCCTCGATCGAACCTTTACCTCTACCTGGGAGGTCCCTCAACTGTCTGCTGATCATCCGTGTGGCCGGTCGGACAATCATGAGCAATGTGACCCTGTCTACCGCATGAGTAACACTGCCTACAACCAACATGTGTGTATCTGCTATGTGTACCCCAAAAAACTGATCCAAAGTAATGCGGTCAACCACCTATAGGTCTTGTCCTCTTGGGCCTCTCTATCATCTGTCTACTGCCGGCTGCAGAAGACTCTGGTGCCTGTCGACTAGTGGTTGTTCTCGCTGCTGGAGACTGCTCAACAAGGAAACTCTCCACTAGGAAGGCTCTCTCCAACACCAATGTCTTTGTTGGTATGCTGTGAGTGATTATTGATGCTTTGATCTCTCACCTGATTCCCTACTCTAAGGTCCAGTCCCTGAAGAACAGGTCCCATAACATATTAGTGGAGTAGCGTGAGAGGTCGGTGAACTACACCAAGTACTACGCCACCGTCATGCTACAATGTTGTAGATGCAGTAGGTCCTGTATCTACACCGCTCTAAGGGTGGTTGGGAAAAACTCTGCCCGGAAGAGGATCTAGAAGTTTGTCTATAGAAGTGTCTCCTCATCAAGCATCTAGAGCATCAGGGTACACCATCTTCCAGCTGCTGCTTGAAGGAAACTGGAAGCAAGGATCACCATCATGTCGGATGGTGTCCCTACCAGTCGGAAGACTCACAACACAGCCTCCAGCCAATCCTCAATTGCCTACGGGTTCGTCTCTCACATGAACCTGGGTGGCCTCTTGTGTTGGGACTCGAGAAGTACACCCATGCGGCGTGCACTCTCTACTATTGGGGCTGGTGGCATCGGTGGCCCAATGGGGAGTAGTACCGCTGGTGCCTCCACTTGTGCCTCAACTGGAAGAGGGCCCAGTGCTAAGGCCTCCTGGCTCGGCAGGCTGTCAGAAAGTATAACTCTCGGGGCTCTAGCTGGTCGTCCACGGGGAGGCATCCTAAAAGAAACATATGTGACATGGTCAAAGACTATACCTGGTGAGCTGACATGGTTGATATGACTTAAAGAACACTTTTGAAAACACACACGCAATATTTTTATTTGTCCAATGATTTGAAAATCAGTAGTCAGGGTCCTGATGTATGGATACGTCGGCCGCCGCACCAACACTGGACTCCCTGAACTAAAAACCACACTCAGTACCTTTTAACACTATTACTTCACAGAAAACAATATCTGATTTCTATGTTCAGCAGATGAACTGACTCCTTTGACAACAATTTGTCACGACCAATCCCCTAGGGCCCGTATCATGACTACCCCATTCCCATTTTCCATAAACCAGGGGCTGGAAACTAGCACCAAAGGCGTAAATCCCTAAAATTGTGAAGGCATTGCCTTTATAAATTAAAAACACACAAATTCCGAGTACAGGCGAAAGAAAACACTAAGGAAAAACTGTATAAAAAGTGTACTGAAAGTAAGGGGGCTGGAATACAAGCCCAACAATAAAGTACAAGAACAAATGAATGAAAGTACACTGAAATCAAGTACAAGTGAAGAAAAGTAATGCAACTACCGGGTCGTCCTCCGGGGTTCCTACATGAAGGGTAGGTACAGATTGCCTCCACATCACTCCACATCCGTCTGTCCGCTCCGTGTGCCATCACGCCATGTGTTCCACCTCCGGGTACCATCCAGTCCTGCTACTCTCTGCCTTAGTCAGTGTTGCTCGTTCTCTGCATCTAACACTACGAGGTGCGGGCATAGCCAGTGCAGGGGTGAGTATAATGATACTAAGTAGGGACCTCGAGGCCCTCAAGGTCTCACTAAGTCCAAAAAGGATAAAACAATAGTATGAAATCCATGGATAACCATTACTTAGGTATATTCCCATACATATACATATTTTATCATGTAACTCATCTCAATCATGAGGAAAAAACAAATGTTTCGGAATCAGCTCAAAATAGGATTTTTATTATCGAAACCAAGGATGGTGGCGTACTCCACCATTATCGAGTACAGTGGGCCTCATGCGTCACACAGAGGAACATCCCACTATCCTTATACTGCTGAGGCACTCATCTTGTCAATTACTGTGGGTTAGCTGCATCACACAGAGGCGCTTCCTACCTAGGGCCTTCCGCGTCACACCAAGGCACTCTCCCTAATATCCTACCAAGGTACTCCTCTTGTCGAGTACTGCGGGTCTTTCGTGTCACGCAGAGGTGCTCCTCCTCCATGGGTCTACCACGTCACATTGAGGTGCTCCCCACTGGGCTAGTCGAGTCACTCCATATCAAATCCGTTAAGCAGTTGTCAGGTCTCAGCCAGCTACTAGGTCATCGTACACTACACGCTCGTCTCCAGGAGGATCTTCTCCACGATCTACTTGTCGATAGTCCATGTGTCACAAAGTCGCACGTATAAGTATCTTAAATTACCTCCCCATAATAGGGGTCTAAACGCAAATGACGGCGCGTTAATTAGACGCTCGGTCTGTGAGTTATTGACATTTCTATTTCTGGGGCCCGGTTGGATTCTAGATTCAAACCAACCTGACCGTATGCCAAATGTGTTCAAAATTCAAGTGGGGTATTCCAATGGAATCGTCTCGCTCTAATAATTAAATTGTCATAGACTGTTCTTCGATAGGTCACACGTAGCCGATGTTATGGGCAATTTGGTGTAATCGGGTCTGACGGGTTCGGGTCCGGTCTGACCCAGCTGGACCGAGCCGACCTGACCCGACCCGGGTCCTGACTGGGGTCCGACCCAGTCCGTGGGTCTAACCAGGCCTAAAGGGGCAGCCCAACCTGAAGGGGCGGCCCGACCTGAAAGTACGGTGTGGCCTAAAGTCACGACCCGTGGGGCGGCTTGACCAAAGGCGGTCCTGGCGATTCGTGGGAGGGGGGTGCCGCACCCCTGTTGTCTGAAATGGAATATGCATGGCCTCGGCCAGATAACCGCGGGACCCCTCAGTTCCCACATGTATCGAGCACCGGCGGCTGACTTAGCCAACTGGTGGGGGCGGCCCAACCGTAGGCGGCCTGGCAGGCTGGCCGTGTGGCCCAGCTAACGATCCGTGTGGCTCGGCTGGCCTGACGGGCTGGCCGCGTGGCCCGGCTAGCTGGCCGCAACTGGATGGCCACGTGGCATGGCTGGCCATGCATGGGAGTGGGGTATCGCACCCCCGATTGTTTGAAACGGCGGGCGCATTATGCTAAACATCTAACCGCGAGACCCCTCGGGTCAAGCCTGTAGCGTGCAATGGCAGCAGGCTCAGCTGGCCGTCCTCCTCGGTCCGCTGCGGCCTACCCTGGTCGCGGTGCTGCTCCACTGGCATGGTGTGTCGGTGCCGCACCCCTCTACCGCGGCCCGCCCTTTCCACGGCCCTCTGCTGGCCTCCGCATAGTGTGACGAATTCGTGCGCCTCGGCCCTTTCCCATCATGATTGTGTCTTTCGTTCTGCGTGGTGAGGCGGTGCCACCCTCACTTGGCGATCCAGCAGCCTTGAACTACTGGTTCCTTCACAGCCGACCTGTCGCCAACCACCATTGCTTCTCCATGGTTCGTTCCATCGATGGCTCCCTTACGTCGCCACCATCGTCAACATACAAGAACAACAAAGAGGGAGGGTTGGTCCATTTTCGTGCAGTCCGAGCCCACCTCGTTATTTCATCAATTTCGGAAGAGGAAGAGTTCGGATTAGAAGAGTCAAAATTTTCGTCGTTGGCATTCTTCATGGGCAGCGGTGCTTCCACTTCTTGCCCCGGTTGAAGAGGGAGAGATGTCTGTCGTTCATCACTAGGAGAATTTATTCCTCCATGTTCTTCCTCATCTCCCAATGGTTCCACTAAAAGTATACTAAGCTCAAATAATAGAGGAACTTGTCTTTTATTTTTATGGCACAACAAAAGAAGTACTTGTGTTTAATTAAATGAGACAACTCATTTAATTATTGGAAATCAATGGTTCAAATTCAATATTAGGGGATGTGAGGAGTTCCAAATAAATGAAGAAGGGTGTCCAATTAATTAATGGGGAGTTAAAAAGGTTTTAAGAAGCTCAGGTGGGCCCCACAAAATAAATTCTTCCCAAGTGAAGTTATGTGCGGGTGGGACCACCACTATAACCTCTCATGGGAGGGTATAGTGTGGTGGCCCCCACCACTAACCTCATTTTGGAGGTTTTATCCTCCATAAGATAAAAATTACGTTAACACTTTATTTTTATTCAATTTAATTAAAAACTCCAAAAAATAACTCCCATTCTTGATAAAATGCAGTTGCGGTGAAGGACTCCCTAAGAAATCACTAGTGCTACGAGTTCAACGGTTCCCTCAGAATTCGATTCCGAGCACCAGTTCAAATGTTATAAAGCCCTCTCGTACCATTACAAAACATACCTGAAAAAAACATCAGAAATTGATTCTTGGTACTCCGGGCCTCGGAATCACGCACTATCAATTTTCGCGGACTCGTAAAATTACAATGTATTTAAGAAATAATTTTACATAGAAATTACGGATCTTTACAAGTTTATACACTAAATTCATCATAGGTGAAAGGTAAGTGTATCATCATATTAAAAAATTGAATATGTGATTTTAAAACTATCCCTATAAGAATATTTTTGAGACTACCATGTATATCGATGTAACAAAGGAATATTCTATGACGGAACTCAACAATTGTAAAATGTATTCTATAAATCGGGTCACCTTGTTGATTTCCAAATGATTAATGAAATATCCTTTTCTTCAGCAATAAATTGAGGAGGAATTTTTTACAGATTTAACAACAATAAGGATTATATCATTGAAATGGATACTAAATACCATCCCATCTAGTATCAATTTCATAAAATCAAAATTAAATGTATAAAATTCTTTATGGAAATATAGTTTAAGAGATACAATCCATTCCATTATAGGTTTCCTCATTAAATAAATCAATTAAATGTAATGAAATGAAAATAATAAATTTTGCAACCTTTATAAATGAAATATTGATTGATAGAATCATCATTATTAGTGATAGAAGAGTGTCTATTGTAATGAATCTATCCATGAATTTTATTGATAGATTTATTTAATGTATCATTGAAAAGTTCATTGACATTATCTAAAGATACATTTTCTGAAAGGGAAAATGGATTTGAGAATTCAAACATTTTGGAATAATCCCATTACTATAGATGATGAGAATCATTTTCATGTGTTCCCTATGAACGACTTTCCAAAATTACAAAATGAATAGATTTACGAAAACATGTGTACTAAGAGAACAATCTGGGTTGAGATAAAATATTGACAAACTCACCTCATGGAAATTTAGAAACCCTATAACTGTAAATCAATTAGGATGATGAAAATCCTAAAGGATGACATTACAAATGTCTTCAAGAATAATAGTGGATCGATTGTTATATTTTTCCTAGTAATAAATCAACAGATACAATATATTTTCATTTACCTCAGTTATAATAGTATTCCAATTTCTTAGTTATTTGATTGGATTTGATACCTTCCTATTTTCTGAAATTGTTAGAGAATGTATTATTTTGGTAACCCTAGTTAAAATATTTTCCCAAATTTCTATCTTTTATCCAAAAATCATTAAATAATATTTTATCATAGGAATGGTTGAATGTCTCCCTCTTTAGGGAATTATTCTATGTAAAAACACATAGAAGTAATTTTTTTAATTTACTCCAACTATATTTACATGCTAAAAATATCCACATAATTTCTATAATAGAGTTATTTTCTCATTGATAAATGATTTTATTTAATATAATTATGAATAATAATGAATTTATATTGATTATCAATGCCTTAGGTAAAGACCCACATGTCCTGAAATATTTTACTACAGTATGGGTTCATGATCCATGAATTATTATATCTAACTGGTACTATCCTATATTAAATTTATGAAATAATAGTAGTTATGCTATGATGATAGCCATAGTTAGTTTCATGAGAGTCCATGTTCTGATCTCATCGTGTTGTCTAAAAGAACTAATACATCCAAATATATTACAAATATTGTGTGAGAAATACTATTTAAATATATTCAATACCATGTGAATCTATCCCTATAAAAATAAACCATTATTGATATATTATTTTACAATAATTTAATTATTTATAAACTATTAATTAAAAAAGGATGAAAATTATTTTATATTAGTATCCATGAAAACATTAATGTCCTCGTTAAGAATACTTGGATTATGAATGTATTACTCGATATTCCCAATAAGTTATCAAATGGAACTGTTTCCATGATAGTTGTTGATATTTAATATGATGGAGTAGAGAAAATTACAATAATCATTTCTATCAATGGTTGTAAGAATCTGTTCAAAAATATTAACAATAGAATAGTTATTGAAATGACTAGATATTAATACTGAATGGGTTTCCATTATTTTATTATGATGATTTATACCAATTATATAAAATCCCATTGGATCGAAATTAAGGCCATCGAAAATATGTAAATGAGCCATGATATTTGAAAATACCAACAAAAATGGATGAAGAGTGATTTACAAATAATGAAGAGTTCTTATTACAGTCTGATTAGATAATCCTAGACTTTTTGAAATGAACAATTTTTTTATAAAACCCTGGTTTTTCATCACATACACTAATTAGTTTTTTATTACTATCAGTTGAATCCTTTCTCATACCGTAAATATGTAAAACCTTTATTTGAATTTCCATTTCATTGATGGATATTTCATTCGAAATTTTATCCTTCAAAAAATATTACTTCCACATCTAGAATATGTATATATTAATTAAAGCATCCTTGGTCCCTTCAAATCAATTTTCATTTGAATATAAATCTTATAATCCATCATATTTAAAGGAATATCACCCCATATGATCTTATTACATATTGAATGAAGATTTTGATTTAATCCCTTTATAACTAACAATCTAACAATTAGAGTTATTATCCCTATATTAATATTATAATTGACCAACATTCGCAAGTTCATCATAAAAATTTCTATTGTTCCATTCAATTTATTCTCATTGAAATCATTCAATTAAAAATATTGATTCAATCCTTTATATGATAATAATATTATGGATTCATTGTGATTCGTGATGACCAGTTGCTTTCATTATGTAAATGATATTATAAAATCATTATTTTTGTGTGATACACCAATCCACATCGTTATAGTTCCTTATTGAAGAGTTTCCATAATAACAACCACCATCCACTGCATGATACTTCAATGGATCTTAAACCTAGTCCCATTATCCTAATTTGTTCCTTGTCACATTATCTTTCGGTTAATGTTGAATAAGTAGTTTCAAGTGGAAATGTTGATCCTTTCCACATCATGAAACTCCATCACCAACAATTCTGTAAAAATAAATAATCAGAAGAATATATTGACGCTCAAATTTTCTTCAATGTTATTTCCATAGACCAAGGGAGGATTGTTGTTCAGTCTCATTTTAATAAGATCAACATAAATGGGAAACCATTAACAATATCCATGTTTTACTTCTATGGTGTTTGTATTGAATATCATGGGATCCCCTATACAAGAAGAAATTTAATTCCAAATAGGTGGATAATAGAATATCCAACCAAGTCCATGGGTCCTAATTTAGATTGTGGAGATGGTGTGATATTGATTAGGAGGATTGGAATCAACATTGTATTTTTAGATCATGAAGAAACAAGGAATAATATAATAGAATCTAAATTCAAATTTATTTGATTTTTAAAATATAGATGCTAAAATTAGACAAAAGTTTATATTTACAATCGAAATGATAATCAAATTAGAAGATCCCAGTATCATTATGAGGTTCCACTCATGAACATCCAAAATTAGTGGATTTTCCAACATTTACAAGATGATTTGAAAAAATTAGAGAGAACATGATGAAATAAAACCAATAATTTAATGCTTCCTAGTTGAATAATGTAAATATTTACCACCCTCAATCCAAGATACTAAGGATAAATTAGGGAAAAGATAATATAATACTTCATGATTTTTAGACACATTACTTCGAACCTCAGAAAATGGTACTCCTTTTGACGGTGATGTTTTACCTTCCCATTTTTCTCATGGGCTGATTCTGAACAGTTGGTCACTATATCGGACTCCATTATTATATATAAAATTGAAATGTGATAATGATAAGTAAAATATTGATGATACCAAATATCCATTCAAATTCATGTCATAGAAAACCATCACCCTTCCAAAACAATATCAAGTAACATGTTATTACTAAGAGACAGACCACACCTATCATGGGCCCAAAATAAGAACCAGAACACCATACAAAACTAGATAAATTTGAATGTGGATAGGGTCAAACATAATCTTCATCAATTACCATGGAGTCAAAATATATATTATATAAAAAATAAAACCCATTCAACCATTTGAAATAATCTTCCCATACTCATTGTAAGTGATTTATCTCATTTTTCAAATAATGGTTCAGGTAATAAGAAATGTATAAATTAAAAGTATATTAACTCACATGTATTGAAACTCCCCATGATTTTATGGTATGTACCTTTTCAAATTTAATCTCATATATAGATTATGTTGTGAGAAACATCCAGCTCAATAGGGCAATGTAATATAACAATATATTTTCCATTAAACAGGGGGAATTGAATAGTGTTAACGAAACTATGAAATTTTTACAATATATATTCGATAATTTCTTAAATTCATACATTAATATCAATAGGAATAATATATGAACAATTCCATATTTAACAATAAGGTGTCTTATTTTTCTAAATGGAATCTTTTCTACATTCTAATAGAATACTTATTTTAATACTAATTATTAATTATTTTATAAAATTTATTTTAAAAAATTATTTTATTATACAAAATAAGAAAATTTAAATTAACATTCGATCAATACTCTGATTTTTTCTAATAGGATATAATTTTTGATGAATAGTGAAAATCAGTACTTGTTATTTGAAATCTAACTTATCATATAAATAATATATAGTATTATATTATATTTTTAATAAACTTTAAGGAAATATTAGATTAACAAAACATATATTAATCCAATTTATTTCATTATAATTATTTTGTAATTAAATTTTATATAAATAGATTTTATGCTTTTGAGAAATTTCACATTAAAAACAAATTGTTTCACTCAGTCTATAGAATTAACCATTTATAAATTATAGCCACGTCCATATATTTTATTTTAAAAAATGGTTTCCATATTTTTAATCAAAATGAAAAAATTTATTAAATAGGTTGATCTTAGTTATGGAAAATATGAATAGTAAATTTTTTCATTTTCATTACCACGATAATTTTTAAATCGTTTAATTAAGGGTAAAACAATATTATAAATTAACATAAATAGTCGTCTCACTTACCAATGTTCAATTTGATGAGTATTTTTAAATCATGGGAATTAAGTTATCAGTTTTTGACCATATATGGTTTTTTTATGAGATGAAATTTATTATATTTTATTTAATTAAAATTCAAACTAGTAGTACATTTATTTTTAACATGTTAAATATTTTTCATATGGGGTTGATTATGGGATACAATTGGTCTATAAATAGTATGGGTAAGTTGAAATATTTATCTGCATGAATATAATTTTTTTAAATTTTAGGTAATAAATAATTAACTTAAATGCTTTCACAATGATGATTCAATAATTGTTAAATTAATGGAAATATAAAATTAATAATGTTAAAAATACTATAATAAAATAATATGATGTAATTTTTTCTTAAAATAAATTTTTGGATGAAAATGATGTATTAATTATTTATTAAAATTGTATGATAAAACATTTCTACTTAATTTTATTTATTGAAATTCAACTGTAATTAATAGTGTCAAAATAATCATTATAGATATATTAACAAAAATAATATATTATTGAATGATATGAAATATTTTAAAATTTTAAATCCCTCAAATTGATTATTATAATTTAAAAACATCATAAATGATCCATTAATTTTTTTTTCAAATTATAGTTCCAATATTAACACTCAATGAGTAAAAAATCTTATTGTTATAGTAATTGTTTGATGGGGTTTATAAGGGATAAAACCAAATAATAAGGGTATAACAATAGAAAAATATTGTCCAGAAAATATTGTATTAATAGGATTCGACAATTAAAATCGTTTGATATAATTTAAGTTGTTTAATAGAAAATTTTATCTTAATTTATGTTATATATTATTTAAGAAATTATACTAAAAAAATGTCACAGTCATTATATTTAATAACATTTATGTGTCTAAATTGAGATAATTTTAAGATATGAATGAAACTAAATGTCTATATTGATATTAATGAACTGTATATATTAATAAAAAAGTAAATTAATTTTTATAAATTATATAACTTATTTAAATACTTATGAAATGGTAATACATTATTTATTTAATTAAAAGACCAAAAATAATTTATTTTAAATGTATTAATATTAATATATTTGGTACTATTTTATTGGTAGAAATAATTTCATTGATCAATAAGATATATAATTAATTTATGAATTCATTATGATCTAATTAAAACATATTCTTGATTTATTTGATTTACGAAAAATTAAATCATCTCAAATTTTATAGTAATGTTATTTTTATGGAATATATAGTTTATTAAATTATTTAAAAATCAAAAAAATTATAAATATTTAGAAATGGGATAAGAAATGGTATAATATTTATTAAAATATAAATTTATAGTACATATGGGACACATTGTATCTATAATATCCTGATTATATTTTAATATTTTTGGGATTTCTAAAAGTGTCCCTCACCTGAATTATAAAATAGAACCTCATACATCACTTATATAAAAAAATGTATAACATATAACATGAAAAACAAATTCCATTTTTTCTTATAAATATCCATTGAAAAATTATAGATGTTCTGGTACATCAAAATGATAAAACATGTTTCCCTTAATACGCGACTAATGAATATCTTTTGGTGAATAGGTAAACGTCTTAATCGACACTGTCAACTTTTTTTATTCATCTAATTAACTGTCATGTGTTGTTTATATTATAATTTAATAAAAATTATGTAAAATATATTCTATGATATTAATATGATTATTGGAAAAACATATTCCACCTTTAACCTGTCTAATTAAAAATGAAATAACCATGCACTCGTACATACATCTTATTATCCCTAGTTAGTGTTGTAATCTATTTATCATCACCACATTACATTGATTGTTATAATGATAGAAATAATGGATATATATAATATATATGATATAATATTTATTTTTTATTTTTTTATAAAATAAACTTCCATTCCCATTCAACATTAATGGAATTCTATCGTTGATGTGCATACATACAACATAATGTCTACAAGATGTGATACAACTAATTTTCCATTCTCCCCACTCATAAATAATTATAAAAATTTATATAAAGAATTAATATTATATATATTAACAAAATACCATTATATTAAGGACATAACTATATCAAATGTACATGATCCAAGACTTGCATTACCTAAATTCATAGGAAATTTTACTACTTACAACTCGAAATATGGGTTAAAAGGAAATATTTTTAACAAAATGGTTATTAAATGATATAAGAGGATTAAAAACGATATAATAAACATGCAGATGGTTATTGTTTTAATTAATAATGTTTTTAAAGAATTATATTAGATTTTGTATCTAGTTAAACTAATGGATTGTTCTTGTTAGGGTTTTATTTTGAAATCTGATCCTTATATGATATTGTGTCGGTTTAAGTCTCTATTGGGGAATATTTATATTCAATGTACATGTTTTCTAAAAATGATTTAAAATTTTATTTTCCTAATATCCAATTCATTATTAATGTATTATTTTTAACCATTATATAATTTTTCTTAGACGGTTAAAATGTAATCTTTTTGGTGATTTCTATGCGAGCTACTTTAGGATTATTTCGATAAAAATACAGATCTATCTTCATCTAATAACATGAAAATATTTCCCAACTATCACGATTACTTAATGTTTTTAACCTAAATTTACATGTTTCAAATTTTATTTTGAAATTGAATTTTTTTCATTTATTATAGTGTTTTCTTTACAATTAAATGATTTAGAAAATATATCTCCTAAACAATATTTAATTATATTATGTTCATCTATATTAATGCCCATTGTTGAAAATTATACCTATTTATGGTTGATGTCTTATGATATCATATAACATATTTTATATAATGGTTTATGATATGTTTTACTATTGAATTACTATTTTTATAGTATTATTGGTTCATGGTTAAACTATTCACAGTTTGTATTATAGTTTATAATACAAATGGTAATATGATTATGATTCACCGATTAATACAAAAATGAATTTGGAATAGTAAGTGAAATGTTTGTCGATCTATATGTACTAGATTAATTCAATGGATTCACGACAAAAACTAGAATAGGTTTTGAAAGAGGCCATACCATTTATGTAGACATATTTTTTGAGACCTTGACAGTATTTTTTAGATAATCAAAATTATGCATTCCATAATTATGATTTTAGTTATTTATATTCCATTTGAATAATTTAGAATTATAATATCCATGGATATATTTCATCCTAATGTGATTATTTTGATTTTAATAATTGATATTATTTTATTCCTTCCATATTATGATGATATGTTTGACTAAATCGAATGTGTTTCAATTTATTACCTTATCATAATATTTTATGATTAATTATTTTATCATCCACAATATGTATATGCTTAATGAGAATCTTTTCTACCCCCATTCATTTGATTCACATTTCCACAGGATACTAGGAGGAGTTTTGGGATTTGATATATAGTGTTACAGAAAGGGGAAATAGTGTAATTCTCAAAGAAATTCATTGTTAATTTATTTATATGAAATAATATATTCAAATATGTATCTAGTTTACCCATACTAAAAAATTACTTGGTCCTTTAGAATTCTACTTATAATATCATCGGGAAATATTATAAGCAAAGAAACATTCTCATTTCTATTAGGGACTGGATACTTCTAGTTTTTATTAGACTGAGTTAAGTGGAAATCATGGAAAATAGTTTTATAATAGCATATATTAGAGAACAAAACTTAATGATTGAATTTATAAATATTCCAAATGAAACAAATATTGTGATTTAGAAATTATATATAACAAAATATTCAATTTTTGTTTTGTGGTTAACTAGTTACGAGAGTATATATTATTTTTCATTATGTTATAATTTGTTATAGTGTATCCCTTTACTATAAATGGAACCCTGTACAAGTATTGGGATACCCATGAATGCACAAAATTCAAAGAGTAATATTGATCATTTTTTAAATGGGTTTACACCGATAATTCGATGGGAAAAAGTCTCCATATAATTATCATCATATGAGGACATAGTATCATCTTCTAATGAAAATTAAATAATTATCACATCATTATGGGTATAAGGGGAATCTTGATAATAAGAGTATAACTAATAAAATGTTTTATAAAAATATTATAATGAATTTATTTTCCCTTTCTGATAATTATTGAATGAAATAGCATGGTAGATGCCTAAAAGTGATGGAAGTGTTCTATAATTTAATGGAGAAAGGACAAAATTCTATTTAAAAAAGGGTAATGAAAATGGTTTTCATTTTACAATGATTCATAGGCCAGAATATTTTCCACTATACAAATCAATTTCATAAGAGTTAAAGTAATATACCCCTAAATATTATAATTTATAATAGTAAAAAATATGAAAGTTACAAATAAGATGAATAATTAGTAATATGCAAGTTTTTGAAATGAATTATTATTCATCTTGTTTATTTTATCATTAATTAATTGTTTATAAGAATCATTTTATATTTATGGATTGTGCTACAAAAATTATTCTTTAAGGATTTGGAAGATTATGTTGATTAGTATCAGTAACAAAGATAGTTGATTCTATAAAAGGTTACACTTTTAAAAAAATTATATAAGGGATGATAAAACTCAAAAAATGAATGATGTTGAGATAATAATTGGAAATAGTTTTTTATGGGATATTATTGGTGACGATGAATATGGTTAGTGATTTTGTGGTTTCCTATATATTTATAGGATTTATTACATGTTTTTATTTGAGAAATATATTCAACAACCTGATAATTTATTTTTGGAAGAATGCATTATTTCATTATGGATTTTATGTGACGATGGTAGTTATAAAATTTGAATTTGACATTAAGTGCCACATTATTTTGGGAATCTAAATATAATTTATTTTTTAAATATAGTGGAATTCATTATAATTGATTGTAAATATTAAAATGGACATATAAATTTCATAGGATTCCTAAGGAAGGATTGGATTATGTTTAACCTTAGATATTATTTTTTATTATAAAATATATGATTTATTTTATACAATTTGTAACCTTTTTGTTTTTAGAAATAACTATGTATAAGAAAAAATATAATGACAAGATTATGGTTCATTAATGTTATTTAGAGATGGTAAATTCATCCTATGGTTCCATTTCATAAAAAATGATCAAATACGAAAAAAGGATGAGATTAGGATTATGATAAAGAATGATATCGAATTACTTTATTTTAATATGTGATTAGTAAATATTAAATTAATTCCACTACCCAAAAAATAAGGATTTTGAAACCTAAACCTTATATGTTTACTCTTGTTTCTGTGAAATAAATCAACTTTTAAGGAATCACATATTTATTATTATGTGAAATCTATTATTATAATGACCATGTTCTCTATCACTCTCTATTAGAACATGATAGTCAGATATCTCTTCTATGACCATTTTTTCTCCTATTATTAATGTTCTCCTTTTCAGAAGCCTAATTTAATGGTAACTATTGCATTTACCTTCCATATTATTAGGATGATAATTTATGAACCATTTTTAAGATGGGAGTTCTCCTCAATGGAATTATCAAATATTGGCCCATTAGATGAAATATTCAATATCATCTTCTGAGGAAGAATTTTATTAATTAATGGGAGAATGTGACACCCCGTGTTTTTATGTTATTTCCTTTTTAAATTTAATTTATTTGAGATCATACTTTTCACACAAAACAAGCTCAAAGGAATAATAAAATATTATTATTTCCTAGCATTAATTATGTGGGGAATTAATAGTATTAAGAGCATTATGAAATCTCTCTATTATATATATTCATACATTTTTTTAAAATTCCTAAAATAATCACTATCTTTTTAAAATAAAGACCATTCATATTTTGATCCTAAAAATCATTATTTTTGTAATAAGATGTTTTGTGGTGTCATAACCCACCTTTTTCAAGATGAGGGAGGGTGGATCCATGGGCCACACCCATAATTCTTCAAGATGAAGGAGAGATAATGAACCCCTGAATCCTTCCTTCTATAGGCCCTAGAGTGGAAACTAGAACAAATGGTATATAATATCACACAAAATGGATGGTGTTACCCTTTTCATGGAACACGAGTGATGTATATGATAGTCGATTCCCTAATACTCCAAATGCTAAAATTAATAGTAAATCCAACATACGTTCCAAAATGTATTTTCAAAAGTGAATCATATACAATGTAAAAAAAATTCAATGTAAAGTAAAACATGAATAGAAAGTTACGAGAAACAACAACTATCCCGCTGCATGAGCTAGAAAAGTCCATCCTGTTCCATAATATCCAACTGAAAATGTAAAAAATATTTATATACATTGGGTTAGTATAAATGTACACACATAGGGAAACCCAAATCACTCGTGCACAAGTTGGGGAACAAAAAAATGTTACTTTGAAGATATAAGAAACCAAAAATAAAACTATCCAAGAAATATATCCACCCCATATCACCGTGGAACACTCATTGAATAACACATGTTATGTAAATTAATTTTATAAAACCATCAACATTTTGGTACCACAAACCACATTGACACTAGTTAACTGCTCATTCCTAAAGGCAAACATCATGATGATAAAACACTTCCCATATACATTCCCACTTCCACAACCAACCTGTAGACACATGGAACCTCAAACCACATATGAATCCCTACCCACAGAGAGCTTGGTCGCAATAACAACACCCCAACCCAATGACTCCTTGGTCTCATTCCGAAATAACCTAGGATATAAACCTGTCCTGAAAACACCTGAGCCCCTCGTCCACAAAAAACCTCTCTAAAGGATCTGGGACTATGGTAAGCCTCAAGCCATTACATCCTTCCAGGATATTCTCAATTGGTATGTACCAAGAAGAAATGTGAGGAAAAATGTTAGTAACTAGCCATCCGTCCTATTATATGGAGGTGGGGAAAGACACCCACCCCCATGAAATGGGGATGTTTACCATATTATTCCCAATAATGGTGGGTTGTGAATAAAAATCACAATTAACTATAATTTATACATATAGTTAATCAAACACTCATCCCAACCTATGAGTTTCAAAAAAAAAAACAAGGCCACCAATACAACTTTTGCTGCTACCCTATATGCAAAACCACAAAAAAAGAAACTACCAAATCATAAAACATACAACTTCATCATTTAAACACTTTATACTTAATAATTACGGGGGATAACTTTAAATGGTTCTAATAATATTGGGAAACTACCATGCACAGACATATCAAAAACAATCATATCAGAAAGTGAAGTATACCCATTTTATCTCCCATTCATAAAAACAACAGAGAATAACCAACCTGAAGTCCCACTGCACACCCCCATCCTTCCTATACACATGTTAAACCATTTAAATATATTATTCCTCAATGTTTTACCACACAATCCTTCTCTAACATCCCAATCATGAATCCATGCATCCCAATGATTTCCCAGATGCAGTCCCACTGCATAAAATATTCATAACCAAATCACAGTCCCACTTCCCCAATATTTCCAAGATGTATACCCACTAAATAACATGTTCATGACCACATCACAGTCCTGATACCCAACGTCACATCACATCCACCACACAAGAATAAGATTATCATGACCTACTTGTCCATCCACTTAATAATCAATAAATCTCCCAAATACGGATACTAGCACAACCCTTGTACCAACACACACACTACTCCCACAATTACTACCATTAAGCCATAACCTTGAATAACACGCATACCACACCCTTCTCATGCAACCAACAAAACACAACACACATTCACACAATAAATCCATGAATATTTATGATTATCATGAGGGTTTATTTTATTCCCCTTTTAAATAACTAGAGTGATAACATAACAAGATTGATCCTAGGGTATTCTTTTCAAAAACCCAAGTATACTTGCTTAAGTATTTTTCGTGTTATATACATTTATCATAAATTATGAATAGGACATGACATCACCAGTGAGCAAGAAATGACCATAAATGACTATGATTTTCTGATGTCATACAACAAAAAACAACATAAATGAATCATCTATAACAAATAAAATAAGAGATCGACATCAACCACTCCAAACCCATTATCATATTGATCCATGGTATCATTTGATCATATTACCTTCTTATTTATTTAACAGTTTATGAAAATTATTCATCCATTCTTCACATGGAATCCTTTGTACTCCCAGCACACATGATACCAAAATAAAGAGAGGCAGAAAAATATCTATCAGATGATCAAAGTATTGAAGTTTCACCATGCACCAAGAACATGAAGTTGCCTGAGAAGAAGGAAACACCATGAAAAAAAATATGTATAGGGATATAGAAAAGGAATATGACTCATATATAGTGGACCTCTTTACGCGAACCAAGAGGGAACAAAAAACACACTCGAATTGAATATCATGGCTTTGAGGAGCCATATCCTATATTTTAGGAAGAACAGTTTCAAAATCCATTAATGTGGGATTGTGGTAAATATTCCATGGTTTTCTTGTCTAAAATACCATGGAATTATAGCATATTAATGATATACTGAATATCCTTTAAAAACCACTTAAAATTCCAAAATGTGGATTTAAACACGGTTTAAATAATATAAAATATATATGGGGATAATTTGGAAAACATATAGAACACTGAAAAAACTGGAAATGAGTCACCAAAGGGTGAGTAACCAATTGTGAGTCACTGATGGGTTAGCTACCAATTTGGATTACTAATTCTAATCCACCAATGGGTGAGGAAACTACTCGGCCTACTTTTGGTAAGCCACTGACATTGATCCATAGAAGCTGAGCTATAAAAACAATGACTCATCGATTCCATGAATCACCAACACCCAAACTCGCAATTCCAAACCAATGACGCCCCATACTACAATGCCACCCTACCGATGCATGTATACTCATCACCGACACCCTCGAATCTCTGATGTTGACACCCAAAACTCACTAACATCGACCTACTGACACACCATTCTAATAATACCGACCTACATACACCCTCAGATATCAATGCCTCTCTCACAAACTCTGATTCCATAGACTCAATGATACAGACACCCCTGACTCACTGATGAACTGGAATGCTGATACACTGACATGTTGATGCACAAACAGGGCAACGTCAATGGTTCAAACTGTATTTTTGGAAGACTATTATAATGAGTAACTAAAATACCCCAAAAGACCCCAAACACTAAATTTTCATAAGGGGAAGGATCGAGGAAATCTAGGTTATTACATATGATACCTATCAAGATATTCTCATCCCTGAGAATTTAAAAATCAACCATATGGAAGATGGGTATGAAAATCCATTCTGTAAGATACCTCAAAAGGATAAAATCCCTTGTGTTATTTGAATACTAGAGTGGAAACCCTAAAATCCAAGAACACGTCTTTGATATCTATCACTTGATAAACTATACAATAATTATGGCCCCCATACCCGAAAACACTATAAAAACATCAAAGGACACACTTTCTAAACCCATGTATTAGGGAGATCCTTCCTCCATTTCAATATATTATCTGCTTTGGGTGGCACAAACTCTCCTACATGCGTTTAATAACATATTCATTAGTGAATATTGAATAGGGATCAGGTCCTCCCCACCCCCAAATCATGACATTACACTCACATTCACATAACAAGGAAACAAATCATCTGATTGAAAAAATGGTCATTAATATATAATAATAACATCCAAATGAAAAAAACCCAATAGAAAAAAAAAAGAAAAACTCATGGTACTTCGCACACATTTGTGCCTCCTTCTCCCATGTACTCTCCTCGAGGCAAAAATTCCTTAATAACACATGAACAAGTGTAATGGTTCGACCTCACATCACCGTCTCTTGATGGTCCTGGATCACTAATCGACATTCCAAGAACATCGTGTCATCCTCGATATTCAATTATCAAAAGTACATGACATGGGAGTAATAATGTAGACAATGATGATGTTGTGAGACATGGATGATGTTGGGACCCTCTCTAATAGGGTGGAAATGCCACCTGATATGCCACCTCACCATAATGTCCCAACACCTCAAAAGGGTAGATGATGATAGGTGATAGTTTTATTCCCACCCCAAAACTATACAATCCATGTCAATGGGAATGCTTCAAGAAAACATGATCCCCAAACTAAAAATCCAAATGCATACTCATATTATATGAATAAGAATTATGTCAATTATGTGTTTCCTTCATCCTCACATTCCCAATGTAAAACATCTCATTCATGCTCTGCACTACCCTTGATCTAGTAACAGTTGTCTCCACGACCTCTGTCTAGCATATGGGTTAATGACACTATGTTCTGTATAATGCTTCTAACATATCCATTAAAATAGAAGAGTTATATATATGATTGTAGGGAAACTATACCATGGAAAATATTTATAATAACAACCAATAATGTCCAAAAATCATGCTCATATTATATCCTTCAATGTCTAGATGGTCCTATCACTCTCTACCCATCTCTCTGAGGGTGGAAAGTAGTGCTCATGTGTAACGGTGTGACAAAGGCATGATTCAATCCCTTCAAAACTTGTGTGGTAAAGTGTGTGTATCGATATGATATGATGGAACTTGGATCTCCATGAAACCTCACCAACTCTTCGACATACCTCCTTTCCATGTCATCCATTGCACACGACTCCTTGATTTCAAGGAAGTGAGCATATTTCGTCACCAGATCCACCACTACCTAGATATTTTCACAGCCTCACAAAGCCATGGGTAGTCCTATGATGAAATCCAATGAGATTTTATCCCACATTACTTGGGTAAATCTCATGGGAAAAACAAAATATCGAGAACATGTTGCACATCCTTCACATGTTGTCACACTAGGCAACCTGCAACATACCCCACCACTGCCCGCTTCACCCTGGGCCACCAATAATGATCATTCAAGCCTTGGTACTTTATGGATAATTATAGATGTACTTCTTGGGGTGGTCAATTAAACTCACAGATAACTACCTCATTCAATTCCAATGGATTAAATAATCAAACAGATGATAATTCCATTCTAAATATAAACCAATAATCTTTGTAGAGCATTTACCAAGAAACGCGATAACACATCACCTCAGTCTGTGAGTCTCCCCACTGACAATCCTCTATATGTCGCACCTAGGAAAACTACACTCCCATCAGAAATATATAGCTTCATCCACTATCCTCCCCAGCATCCATGAGAAAATCGGGTAACACTACATTGCCTTCCAAGCATCCACAAAATCTCGAATAACCTCCTTCTACAGCTTCTTGATCAATGAATCAGAAACAACATTAACATTACCTATGGTGTAAGAGATATCAAAGTTTTATTCTAGGATAAACCCCATCCACCTTTTATTTCTCAAGTCCATGCCTCAATGGGAGAAGATATACCTCAAACTCATGGGATATGTGTAGACCACAAAGAGATCCCTAAGGAGGTAATGCCACCACAACTCTAGCATTGATATGACCACAGAATGATCCATTTAATGGGTCGTATAATAACATTTGTAAGGAAATAACTGGATAGAACCATACGAGATTAATTTTTACTAATGCATCATCCAAAATCCCACACCTAGTCTTAAGGCATCAAAAAATTACTCGAACATTTTCCCTTCATTTGGAAACCTGAGCACTGGATCACTGACCAACTTCTCCTTTAAGTTTCCATTTCTCACACCACACAAAGGCTTGGAACATTCTGGTCAGTGATTTCAATGGATATGTACCTCGTGAGAAATCAGGTATGAACCTCCAAAAATATCCTTCTAGTCCTAGGAATCTACGAACCTCGACCCTGTTCATGGGTGATTCCTAAGAAAAAAACATAATCCATTGACGGGTTCACTAGTCTCACTTTATCAGACATCACTTGTCTGATGAAGTGCACCTCTAGAATCCATAACAGGCACATGGACTACATCTTGTGGATCTGGTGGTGTTGGAGGATGTCCAATACTATCGTAAATTGCTCAGTGTGCAACTATTATGATATTAATTAAATCAAAATGTCATTGATAAATATGATGATGTACCATTATATGAAAATGTGGAGGAAAGAGTTCATGGGACATATGAACATGGCTGGTGCATTTGGAAAACCGAAGGGTAAGACCAAAAAATTTATGAGCCCATACATGTACCTAAAATAAGAATTCAAAAATATTGTCGATCCTTGAGAGGGCGTAACTGTTCTTATCAAATAATTGATTCAATATCCAATAGTTTTTAAAATACCTTTTCCTACTGTTTTCATACTTCACAAACAATACTAGAGCACCCCATGGTCACACACTTGTCCAGATAATAGATTTTTCATTTGGACATCAATATGAATCTGCAACACCCTCAACTCATAAGGCACCATCTGATATGGAGAAATCGAAATCAGATAGGAACCATTTTGCACATCTATTATGAACTCAACATCACGTCGAGGAGGTAAATTCAAAAACAATCATTGGGATTTCATCCAGGAACACTATGAAAACCATTGGGACCTCCAACATGTCTATGTCTATATATTCCACTGATAGCTCGACCAACAAGGAGAAAAGAGACTCCATACACTAACATCCCACAAAAATCTATTCTCTAAAATGAATTCTACACGATGGCCATCCATATCCAAAAAAAAGCTCTTCGCTAGAAGTAATCAATAACGACTTGTACAGAAAATAATATTAGATTCCTAGGATGACATCGTATGAATTTATCAGTTGAAAAATACGATTCCCACTCTACTGATATGGCCCCAACCTCAGTCTATATACCCGGTAAACATGAAAAAAACATGTCTGACATCCAACTAGAATACCTAAAATCAAGGGAATTTGATGTATGTATAAATCTAGTCCCATGGAATGGGATAGAATGTGTAATAAAATGGAGTGTGAATCTTTTTAATCAAAAAAAAAAGAAAACAAAAGGGTACTGAACATAATGATCGTACCTCGAACAAACTCTTCCCATGGTGGAAGTACTGCCTCTTTATTGTGAAACTGCCCTTTCCTAGCTCCCCTACCCCCTATTGTTGACCACCTCCCCAACAAGTCCCTAGTCACATTCCTTTAAGATCACCATAAGGTCGACCTACTACAACACCATCTACCTTCAGTGGATCGGGAGCTAACTGCTGATTCTATTGGAATGTTCTAACTAGCAACTGATGTTGATGATGTGGGCACTAAACATGCCCACCCCCACTGTACTTTGCTTTTACTACACACTATTTCTGATATGTACAAGTCCACTACAGATAAAATTTCTCATTCATGATAATATTGGGAATGTGCGGGGACCATGAGATCATAAGTAGAAATTCTATGGCCTACATATGATTAGTTAAAACCTGGAAGGCCTTGACCCCATAAACCTACTACTGACTGCATTCCCCTTCAAAGAACTCATATGGTTCCCCTCTCTTTGTAAACCTTCCTCTGAGTGAATCCTTTACACTACATTTTCATTCATATGAACTTCTATGTATGTCTGTAGGGTAATGCGTTTGAAATCATACTGAAGCATGGTCAGAGTGCCTCTTATAAGCATATAATCGTTGACTGCTCATCTAGAAATAGATATGGATCAATGGATAGATGATCCATGAACATGATACCTAGTTCTATCACCTACATTCAACCTTTATAGAGGGATAGAATATCCATGCACTTCAAGGCCTTCAACATTGAGGAAAGAATATATTTATGGAACACCTTATCAAATTCAACCATGAGACATCATTCTCCATCATATCCCTAAGGTAAATCAACCACCACTAACGTGCTACTCCTCTAATATAGATCAATGTTAGAGGAACCCAGTACTCCCTTGGAGAACAGATCAAGGAAAATGTGATTGTTATCTCCTCATGTCAGACTTCCATATCTATGTCTAAAACACTACATTTGTACATTCCCAGGGCTATCCGGCGGAAGGCACACATGATCATATTCCCCAAGAAATCCTCCTCCTCTCGATTTACCCTCTATTGATCAACTGGGTTATCCTACTCGGCCTCAACTAATCATACCACACATTGATGACATCCAAGTTCCATAGATAAAAAGGAAACAATGAATTAATATGAGTGGCTATTATGGAATTTTTATTAAACTCATTTTAACACATTATTTAATTATTTTATGAAAATTACCAACTCAAAAAAGAACAAAAGTCATTATGTTGAATGTACCATTCCAATGGTCTCTACCATGAAATTTGTGTAGCCTCACTTGGACATTCAGTAGCACTAGAGTTTGTTCATCAGATCATAGGGGCCCTAAAATACCATGTCCTTTCCAGTCATACCTAGCCTATTTCATGAATTATGGTCGCCTAACACTATTTCCCTACTGTCCCATGTGATCCACACTATTCCTTAATTCGAACTTCATCTTATTCTTCATCTTATTCCTTTGATTCCATTCTATCAGGACCCACCTTTATGAAGACATTGGAGGGGATAGAAAAGTGCCACACCTTTCCATCATCATGATAAAGTAGAGATAATGACGCTCGATACCCACCCTTAATAGTCACCATAGTGGAAACTAGAAAAAAAGGTTTAAAATCTCATAAAAAATGGAAGGCATTACCCTTTTAACGAATCAATAATTGTTGATAAGATGGTAATTCCGATGAAAATCTAGATGCTAAAAGATAGAATAAATACAAAATCCATTCCCACATTCATGTTAAAAACTAATGCTGATACAAAGTAAAAAAAACTCCAATTTAGAGCAGGAAAAAAATATTAACTAAGTATAAATATAAACTATCCCGACTCCCGAGCTAGTAAAGCCCAGAATCGTTCTCAAAGACCTGAAAACAATTTAATATACGTTGGGAAATCATAAAAATATACTCAGTTTGGATACCAATGTAATTCATTCACAAGTGGGGACCATAATAATGGCCCTGTGAAGATAGTAGAAAACGAAAAACATCTATCCAGGAAACCTAGCGACCCATCCTCACCATGGATACTCCCTAGATAACATAAGTTAAGTAAAAAAATAGTATAAGTACATCAACATTTTGGTACCCCACAACACATTCCCACTGGTTAACTGATTATTCTTAATGGATACCATCTCGATGCATCCACTCTACCAATACACAATCCCACTGCCACAACATTCCCACACACATTTGAGCCCTCAAACCACAAAAGAAACCATGCCTGTAGACACTTGGGCCACAAAAACCACAACCCATGCTCGAAGACACCTAGGACTCATCCCAAAGACACATGGGAACCAAAATAGGCCTTTAAAAACGTGTTCCATTTGTCCATGACAAACCTTCCAAAATGATATGTGACTATAGAAAGTCCCAAACAATTATAGCCTACACAGATGCACTCGTGCAGTAAGAACATGGAAGATGGTGTGAGGATGCAATTCAATAAAAATCCATTTTTCCTCCCACAAAGATGTTGTGAAAGACAACCTCCTCCATGAAATGGGTGTGTTTGGTACATGGTTTTGAACAAAGGTTGGTTCCGCATAAGAATCCCAAGGAACTAATATTTATAAATATATTTAATAAAACACTCAACCCAACCTACAAGATTCAAACAAACAAACAAACAAGTCCACTAGAACCACTATTCCTTCTTCCCCTATATGCATAACCACAAAAACATCCATTTAAAAAGAATAAACAAGACCCTATTTTGAATTAACCACTTTCCATTAATTAAAATCATGGTTCAAATAAATTTATTCTACCACAACTAGTAAACAACCAACCAAACCCATATCACAAAAAATCATCTTAGATTGTGAAGAATTTTTATTCTGACACACATTCATAAAAACAACAGAGAACAACCAACCTGCAGTGCCACTATAAACCCTTCTTCTACCTAGATTTTTGTTAAAAAAATTTGATCTATCATTATTCAATATTATATAGCTCAATCCTACTATCACAACTCGGTCATGCAACCCCGCTGCCCAACCATTTTCCAGATGCAGTCTCACTGCATAAAATGTTCATAACCACACCACAATCCCAGTACCAAAACATATCCATGATGCAATCCCACAGCATAAAAAGTTCATTACCACACTGTAGTCCTTCTTCCCAATGTCTCTCTATGACCACCACATAAGAAAAGGTATTCCCACTTCCTAAAAGTCCATCCAGTCCACAATAAATTAGTACCGTAAACAAGGATACCATCACAAACAATGTACCTCCCCATACACAAGGCCTACAACAACTACCATTAATCCATAACGACGTAGTACACACATACCATACCATTCTCACGAAACCATTGAAACACAACATGTAGCCACACCATTAATCCTTGAATATTAACGTGTAGCAAGAGGTGTTCTTTAATTCTATTTTAAAATAACTTGGGTGATCAGACAACAGGTTTGATCCTAGGGTATCAATTTAAATTATCCATATATATGTGATTTAGAATATATCATGTTACAGAAATTTATCAATCATCACATCCATAACAGGAAATAACCAATGTTCAAGAAAAGGCCACTTATGAAAATGATTTTCAGATGGAATACAGCCACAACAACCATACAACAATCAATGATAACAAATAAAAAAGGCGATCAATATCAACCACTACCGGCTTGTTATCTTATTTATCCATGCTTCTTTTGATCATGTTCCCTAATTATTTATGTCTTGTTTTATCCAAAGTTACTCATCCATTCTTCATAAGTAATCATTAGTACACCCACCCAGCATGATAATAATATAAAGAGAGGCAAAATAAATCCCTAGAAGATGATAAAAGGGTTAATGTTCCTCCTTGAGACAAGAATTAGGGCCCATGTGAGAAGTGTGAAACTCAATGAAAACTGAGTAAGAGGGGCCTCTAGCGTAGGAACACAACTCGTATAGAGAGAAAAATTTTTGCCGTACCAAGAGGGAATGTAAAACACACTAGGAAGGGACGGTCCTGGATTTTAAGAGGAGAATAATATATTAAAGGAATAATGGTTTCAACGGCCATTAAAGTGGGTTTGAGGTCATTTCCACGCATATGGAGTATCTAAAATCCCTCAAAATCTTATGATTTTAATGATATACTTAATAACCTTTGAAGACCCCATAAAAAATCCCAAACAAGGATTAAATCATGATTTACGTCAACTAAAATGTAAAATGGGAGAAACTAGAAAACTGGGATAAAATTGGAAAAACTAAAAATGAGCCACATATACTGATCCACCAATGGGTAAGCTACCGATACGACCTACTGACACTAATCCACCGATGGGTGAGCTACTCATGCAACCTACCATCACTGAGACACTAAAATTGACCTACTAAACCACTGAAACCTCGATGCCATGAATCACTGATGCCCTGATTCATCGATGTAGACCTACCGACGCCCTATCCTACCAACACTGACCTACCGACGCCTTGACCTATAGATTCTTGTCTTGTCGAGACCGAAACCCTTGGCTCACCGATGCCAATTTCCCTGATTCATCGAGACCAACATACCAAAAACCAATCCTACCGATGCTGACCTATCGAGGCCCTAACCTACTTACACCTATCTATCTGACATTTATTCCCTCGGATCACCGATCAGGCCACCTCTAACTCCATGATGCACTAACATGCTTATTCACTAACATGCTAATGCACTAACATGTCCATTCTGACATTTCAAATAGGATTTTTGGCTAACTCGAAGAATGAGTCCCCTATAGCCCTCATAACACCCCAAACAATGAATTTACACAAGGGAATGGCATGGGATAATATGAGATATTATATGCAGCCATTTAATGGAAGCCATGTTTTAAGAAAAAAAAATTAAACATTTAAAAAACTAATTTTAGAAACTAATTTTTTTATATGAAACCTGAATATGAAATTTTAAATTAGTTTAATATTTGGAAATTTTTTATAAGTTTCATTTTTTAGGAATAGTGAACAAAATATATTTTAATTGAAGAAATACATTTCATCTAAATAATTTCTAATGATAAATTATATTTTATATTGGTTAAAATTAAAATTTGATAAATAATATATCAATTAATACAATTTATGTCTTTGTAATATTTTTCATATTAATTTGGATAATATTAACATTTCAAACATTTCAAACATTTAAAAATTTTCACATTTAATGACCATTTACCCATCATTGAGAATAATATTAATTAATTTTAGGAGATGTTGAATTTTTAAATTTAAAAAATTTATTACATATTTTAAAATATAAATTCCAAATTTATTAACTACATTAATTACATTTTTTCACAGTAAAATTTTTTACATTAATAATTTTTATTACCATGGTTAATGGTAAATAGGTATGTAAGAGTAATAACAATATTATAAATATTATAAAATTACCCTATAAAAAAATATTCTATTATTTTATTATTCAATTAGTATTATAGGATTTTTTATTTGACAATTTATTGCATTTTATGATAATATAATATTTAAAATATTTTACTAAAGAAAATTGAAACTCATAATACTTCTGTTTTTAACAAGGGAAATATTTTTAATATAGTTTTACATAGGGTCTATGTTCTATTTATTAATATTATTCATAAAGAAATTTTACTTATATTCATCATGGAAATTTATTTATAATGTTTAGTTAATAAGATATTACTATAATGGCTTTCATAATGATGATGCAATAATTTTATAATTAATTAAAACATCAAATAAATGATTTTAAAACTATTAAAATAAATATTAAATGATGTAAATAATTTAAACTATATATTTCTAGGTTATGTTGATATATTAGTGACGTATTAAACAAGTTTTATAAAAGATGTATTCGTTTATTTTTTTTAAATGTCAATGTACTAAATTATCTCAAAATAGACATTAAGGATATTTTAAAATAAATAACAATTTATTAAATGTTTTAAAATTTGAAGAGATATTTTTTACAACCAAATGAGTTTTCAGAATGAGTAAAATTTCATAAAATATCCAATTATTCATTGTTATTAATTTTACAATAACTATATTAACCCTCAAATAGTAAAAATTTATTTTTTCAGGGTAAGAGTGAAATGTATTAACTAAGAGTTAAATCAATAAGATAATGTTATAAAAATAACCTAAAAAGAATAAAAATTATTGGATGAATATTTTTATACTGTTATATCCTTATAATTTTTTTTATTGATACATTTCCAATAAAATATGTCATACACAATTTAAATCAATGACATTTAAAAATTTCCGCTCTCAATGTTTTTAATATTTTTCTATTTCCACATAAGGAAAATATCAAGATACGATGGAAACATAATATATCTTTTAATATTATTTATGATAGTTTAAATAAATAAATTTATATATAATATTTTGAATTTATATTTTTACTTTAAATTCAAAGGAAAATTAATACAATACTTATTTATTTAACATAAACAAAAAATAATTAAATTTAAAAGAATTAATTTTGAATCATTTTGGGATAAATTAATGTGTATAAGATTTTTTATAGATACATAGGATGTATTATAAATTTTTACCAAATTATAATTGAATTCCTACGTTTTCACTATTTATTTGATGTAAAATTAACTGAATAGTATCAATTTTTTCAATATTAATATTTTATTTCATTAATATTTTATTTAATTATTTATAATAACAGAAATGATAAATAATCATCAAGGGTATAATTTAAGATTTAATGTGACTACCCTTATTAATTTATCAAAAATTTGGTGGAATGTTTATTTATTATATCATTATTATATTTTTTTTCTATTTTGATGTTTTCTGAAAGTTCCCCTCCCCTCTTTAATAAAAGGGAACCAACTACCTCTTTTATTTGAACAACATTGATAAATATAACTCAACTGAAATCTTCCCATTTATCTTCTAAAGTTCATATATAATATATATACGTTCTCATCCTTCTGGAAAATCAAACATATATCCCTTAAGTAGAGAGTAATGGAGATCCTCATGAGTAGTGGTTTTTGTATTTATTGACTCCTTCTTGTTTATTTTATCTTCTAAATCCATTTCATGTGTTGTTTACATTATAATATACTTTAACCAGTTTTATATAATATATGTTATGATATTATTATTATAGTAAACCCATATTCCACCTTTTACCCATACTATGAAAAACGAGAATAGTGCATGTTCGTACATAAGACATACCCTCTCTACGATGTGGTGTAATATATTTTTCATCAACACATTACATGGAATGGTATAATGAATGAAATAAATATTATATATAATTAATGATACATGATATTGATTATTCAAAAATAAATATACATAAAATTTACTTATCCTATGACCATTAAGGGGATGATAATGTCAATCCTACATATGTACTAGATGTTGTCTCTATGATGCAATACAAATAAATTTCCATGTTCACCATTCAAAAATGATTATAATATTTTTTATTATTAAAATGTACTACATATATGAAATTAATATAATTATTTATATTTTAAAAATTATATTACATTCATAAGGACCATGACCTAAACAACGAATCTTTCTTATGAAAATGAAGTAGTTAAATCCTAAAGCACGGGTAATAAGAAAATATCTTTAACAAACATATGACAATATCATATAAGAGCTTTATATATTATATAATTAATATGTATATAGTTCTAATATAATTTTATAAAATATTATAAACCATTATACAAAATGATAAATCTTGTTCAACTAAATGAAATTGAAAGGTAATGGTTTATTTCAAGATTTCATCATTATTTGAGATTGTTTTGGGTTAAGCCTCCATTTGTGAATATTTACCTTCATTTTCCATGTATTGTCAAAAAATAAAAAATATTTTTACTATTCATCAATGAATATTAGATGTAATATTTTACCAATTATTTGCTAGAGGTTTTCTTTAAGGAATCTTTATTACATTTTCCTTTCAATGTTCTTTATAACTTTTCAGTCAAAATTACGGAAGGAAGGAATTTTTTATTTTTTTGGAATGAGTGGATTTTCCAACCTTCATAAAGACTTAATTTTTTGATAAATACATTAAAATTTTTCTAGGTTCATTTAAAATGTATTGTTTTAGTTAATAATAGCCCAACATTTTTAAGTAAATTATTTCAATGTAAAAATTGGATTTCTCAAAAAAATTAGATGATTTCTATATTGTTTTTTAAATTATTTCAACAGACATTGTTAAATATTATGATTAATTATGGCTGATTAGTTATGATTTATTCTACAATATTCACATCATAAAATCAAAAGATTATATAGGGTTATTTTGAGGGGGTTATTCACTACCCCCTCTAAATCCATTTTGCATATAATTAGATTGGATTATTCACAACTCTATCTAATCATAAAATTTAGAGTGGGGTAATGAAACCCCTCTAAATTGATGTTCAATATATTTTAGAGGGTGGCCATTAAAAACAATTTGACTCAACATATTTAAAGAGGCTTATGGACCTCCTCCCATTTCATAAATTATAGGTGGTTTTGAAAACGCTCTATATTTAGTAATATAAAATTTTTTTTAAATGGGGTTCAAAATAAACTGTATGTTCTAAAATTATTTGGGGCTGAATACACTATATAATATGATGAATTATAGGGGGATTAATACCCCCTATAATGCCTTTAATATATAGGGGATACAAATTCACCTCTAATATATGAGATTATAAGGGGTCATGAACCCCGACACATTAAAAAAAATACAATATATATATATATTAAATTAAAACGAAATCTTTTAATGTATTTAAATTCATTGTATTATAATATTATATAAAATTTTTATATGATTATATTTAATTGTATTTATATGTATATAAAAATTTAATTGTATATTATTATGTACATTAATATATATATATATATATATATTTAGAAATTGTATTTAGTATAAGATTAGTTATATATAATATAAAATCATAATAATATTATATAAATAAATAAATAATATTTTTTATTTAAAAAATATATTATATAAAAACATAATATTATAGTTCCTAGTTTTATAAAATAATAATAATAAATATATTTTTAAATAATAATAATATTATTTTTTTAAATATAATTAACATTATATAAAATAAATATTATACAAATAAATTTATATTAATGTAAAAAAATTTATAAAATCATATTTATTGAAATAAATATATATTAATATATATTATAATAAATATATATGTATTAAAATAGATTATATAAATATTAGTATAAATTGCATTTCATATAATTATAATTATTTATTATGTTACAAAAATTATACAATTAAATATATATTTATTTACAGAATAAGAAAAATATGTATCGAACTACAATATATAAATATATGTATTGAAATAAATTATAAAAATATATTTTTAATTACAGAATATAAATGTATTACTTCAATACATATATATATATATTATATAAATAATCATGTATATAATATATTAATATATACATAACTGTACAAATAATATATAATAATATATTTTTAAATGTATACTCATTTCTATATATATAAAACATAAATAAAATTATAAATATATGTAAATTTATACTTACTCAAGTGTATATAAATTTAAATTTAAATATATTGTTATTTTAAATTAAAATTTTTATATAATTTAGTGTGATTTAATATATTTTGTGAATAATATTTATATAAAAATGAATGAAATGTATATAAACAGAACAATGTTTTATCTATTTACTATGTGTTAAAATTGAATAGTAGAATTAATTAGATTTTCATTATGCCTCATGTCTAAGATATCGATGTTCGAATCTCACTTATAATATTATTTACATGGATGGGGTAGGCCCTGCATAATTTTCACACACACGTGGTGGGCCAATGTAAAGGAACATTAGGAGAATGCATGGCCATTAAACAACCTGGGGAATATATAGTGACCCGACCTTTTCATACACTACTATTACATCATTTCAATGATATACAACATAATAGTATTACACAAATATGATACAAAAGATTAGTGTATTGGGAAAACTAGGACCACACATAACAAATACAACATATGGCATAAACATTTATTTAATATCTTCTTCTCTAGATTCTTATTAGCACTTTTCCTCTCCTTAGTACACATAGCCACATGAGGATATACATCAACAGTGGTGAGAAAGAAGCCCATTAAGAGTATAGATAAGAACAATATATCACGGGGTGAGAATAATCATAACATAGGCAAAAGATCATAAACATGAGAGGAGCATAAATAAAAGACTTGAAATGGAGCATGGAATAAATATTAAACCTAATGTCATAGTGGTAAACGACCACACATAATTGTGAACCAAGATAACATCTTGTTTACACATCATTTCACATTTACTCATGAGATTAATCACTTTACCCAAC
Source organism: Viscum album (assembly GCA_963277665.1). Classification (NCBI taxonomy): domain Eukaryota; kingdom Viridiplantae; phylum Streptophyta; class Magnoliopsida; order Santalales; family Viscaceae; genus Viscum; species Viscum album. The sequence continues at coordinate 1,001,505,162 of OY728121.1, read as the reverse complement.
ACATTGGAGAGCTATATAATTTCAAGAGCACCTGTCACATTTATACATTCATATTGTGCTATATAATTCCAGGTGCACCCGTCACATCATAACATTATCTTTGATCATGCATGAAAAAATTAACATAGAAAATAAATGAACATAACTAACCCATGAAAAGGAATGGGTTTAATCTCTTTAGAACACATTCATAATCTTTTGGTTCCCAAAATAATTTGGGAACAACATACTCGATACAAGAACCATCAACCTTGAATGAGAGGTAAATGTTACGTTCTGAAGAGAAGAGTTGTTTTGGAAAAAAATTATATACCAGAAAAGGAAAGACAATGATGAACAAATGATCTTTAAGGAGTGACCGTATCAAAAATGTAGTGACATAGGTAGAACCCGAATGATGAAAGTTGGGTTCAAGAATTTCCCCTTACCATGTACGTGAATTCTTCCTTCTATTTAATGTCCTATTTAATCAGATTATATTCATTAATTATAAATCCAAAACCATGTGTACATTAATATTGTTTATTCTGGTTTCATTATGTAATTTTATGATCCTTTGTATTACTTATAGAGTTTATAAAACATTGTTCGAGGATGTTCATTTTTATGGTTTTTCTTGTGTTGTTCACTTGTATTCATAAATTGATGTTCGGGTAGAACATGGGTAAACATACAGAAATGATATTACACGTCATTAATTATATTAAATGATTTTTAATGATTTTATAATGATTTATATTAGTTCAATGTGGATTAATCATTAGATAAGAATTAAATGATGGTTATTTGGGTAAATTTGGGTGGTTTTTGGATCACAACGAACATGTTTTAACTTATCACTTAGTAATATGGCCATAGGTTATTTCCAGATCTTGAAATAGGAAATAAAAAATATAACATATTCTAGTTCAACCATAAGAATGGTTTCATGATCAGATCTGAAGGTATAAATGGAAGAAGAAAGCATGTCGTTCTTGAAGTTGATAAATTAAAACCTGACGAACAACGTTCACATTAATAAAATAAAAGGAAGAGGGAAAGGGGGTTTGATGATATAATATCACATTTGAATGATAAAATTACATTATATGTATAATACTGGAGTTAAAATAAAATTTGGAAGAATATAGGTGGGGAGAGATCCAGAAACAAAAATGAACGTGAACGGAATTTAATGGAGAAGAGGGAGGGAAATTACCTCTTGAATCCTTCTCTTGAGAACCTCCTAAAGGGCCTAAGCTTCGAAATTTAGATGAGAATAGAAGCTCTTGGAAGTGGGGGAGGTATAGGGAAGTTGTTTGGGTAGAGTGTAGAGAAGGCTTGGAGCTTGAGAGGTGTCAGGAAATGAGGGTGTGAACAGTGGCTTTTATAGTGGAGGGGATTGGGGTTTCCTTAATATAAAATTCATTAATTTATTTTTTCCCCACAAGACAAGAAATAGTGAGTCTTGAATGACCAATAATTGTAATTTTATAATTTAATATTGAACCATGTGGGATTACATCATCAGAACATCACACATGACCCTATAATTAGCTTATTTAGCTAATTTTGTAAATTAAGGTATTTCACTATTCATCAAAAATTCATGTATATCAGAAAAATACCAAAAATTTACCCCAACCATTTTTCTATGTGTATAATCCAAAAATAATGTCCATTTTTCAAAAAGTTATTTTCTAAATATTAATAATTTAATATTTAATGAAAATAATAATTTACATAAAAATAGTTTTTAAGATTGAAACTGATTTTATAGTGCATTCAAAAATTACGTAGGGTATTATAAATTTATCTAAAAACTATAAGACATTGATTGAATAATTTATCAATACATTTTAGGGATATAAATATTATTTTAAATTAATTAATTAATTAAAATTAATTATTTATGATTTACAAAATACAAAAACGTTTACTAAGGTCGAATTGTCACTTTCTAAGGTGTCTAAATTTGATTTTATTATTCATATGTAATTTTACTCATATGATGGATGATTTATTTTTCATAAGGTTTATATTACTATTGATAATGGTATGTTACTATTTCTAAGGGTACGTTACTATTCACCAAAAATAATTTTTGTTTCATTACACTCCAAAAAACATCTTGAACACAACCGTGTATGTCATATTTTCAAAATTCCAAACATTGGGGGTGAAAAACTTATGTTTAAAGATCACTTATCACTTAGTAGTTCCTTATTTTGTGTTTTTATGACATAAATATATGAAGGGAATTTTCCATTGAAAAAAATTTGGTCGATAGATTCTTCCCCCCTTATAGAATTTCACCCCCAAATTTCACTTTACACAAACAGGTGAGGGTACTTCTCCTTCGATGCCTCTTCTGGTTCCAAAGTTGTTTCCTCAAACTTATGGTTCCTCCACAACACTTTGACAATATTGGTTGTCTTATTGAGTAGAACCTTATCTCTCCCATCCAGAATTTGTTCTGGCTGCTCCTCATAGGACAGATCATCTTCCAGCTACACCACCTCTGAGTTTAGTTCATGTGAGGGGTCTGGTATGTACTTCATCAGTGGTGATACATGAAACACACCACGAAATTGATCCATATTCAGTGGAAGTTCATGACGATAGTCCATGACTCCTATGCGGTCATGGATCTCAAAATGGCCAATATACCTTGGGCTTAGCTTCCCTTTCTTCTCCAATCGCATGCCTCTCTTCCATGGAGATATTTGAAGGAAGAATATATCTCCAACGTATTACTCCAAGTCCCTTCGATGGTTTTCATCATAGCTCATTTACCGTCTTTGAGCAGACTGATGTGTTTTTGGATGACTTGAACCTTCTCTATCATCTCTTGAACAATATCGGGTCCAAGTAGCTTTCTTTCTCCAACTTCATCCCAATAGGTTGGAGTTATACATCGCTTCCCATTCAGAGAATCATATGGAGCCATCTGAATACTTTAGTGGAAGCTATTGTTGTATGAGAACACAACCAATGGGATATAATGATCCCAACCACCTTTGAAATCAAGAGAGCAGGCTCTTAGCATATCTTCAAGAATCTGAATAGTCCTTTCAGAATGGCCATCAGTTTGGGGGTGATAGGATGTGATGAAATTTACATCAGTACCCAAAGCATGTTGAAGGCTCCTCCATAATTAAGATGAGATCCTTGGATCACAGTCAGAGACAATTGAGAGTGGAACACAGTGTAGTCTCACCACTTCCTTTACATATATCTTTGCAAGTTGTTCATGCGATAGATCATCCCAAATAGTGATAAAATGGGCAATCATGATAAGTCGGTCAACCACAACCCATATCTCATTATTTCTCATTGAGGTCTTTAGGAGACCTGTGAAAAAGTCCATAGTAACACCTTCCCAATTCCACATGGGTATAAGCAATGGATACATCATACTTTGGGGCTTTTGTCACTCAGTATTAACTTACTGAAATACTAAGAACCTTGATATATATTTCACAATCTCCTTCTTCATGTTATCCAACCAGAAGTGTTCTCAGAGATCACGATACATCTTGGTACTCCCATGATGGAAATATAATTTTGAGCTATGAGAATTATCCAATAGCTCCTTCTATATCCTAGGCGATGAAGGCACAAAAATCCGCATTCCAAACCAAATCACACCATCATCGTCGATATGGAACTCATAAAGCTTCCCTTCATTTACTGCATTCACCCTCTTTGTATCTCCACATCATCCCTTTGTGATTCATTAATCGTCTCCTGGATGGATGGTTGACAGTAATTTGGGAAAGGTAGGATATATCCCTCGATATTATGATTTCCAAATCCATTCATTTCATATCTAGGAAGATATGATTTTCTCAATCCACAACATGGATAGTTTATTAGGTTCTTTTCTGCTTAGAGCATCGGCTACCTTGTCCGCCTTTCCAGGATGATAGTGAATAGAGAAATAGTAATCCTTGATTATTTCTAACCATATCCTTTGACACATGTTGAGATCATTTTATTTGAATATATACTTTAGCCTCTTGTGGTCAGTGTATATGTCACAATTCTCACCATAAAGGTCGTGTCGCCAGATTTTCATGGAAAAAATCTCGGCTGCTAGCTCTAGATCATGTGTCGGGGAGTTTTTCTCATGGATCTTCAACTATCATGAGGCGTAGGCTATCACATTATCATTTTGTATGAGTACACAACCCAATAATTTCTTTGAAGCATCACTGTATATCACAAAACATTCTCCACTTTTCGGTTGTGTGATTACAGGTGCGGTGATCAGCCTTCTCTTTAGCTCCTTGAAGCTTCCCTCACATTCTTCCGTCCAGACATACTTTACTCATTTCATTGTTAACTTAGATAGTGGGCATGACAATCGTGAAATGTTTCTCCCAAATCATTGGTAGTACCCAGCTAATACTAGAAAACTATGGATTTCTGTCCCACTAGAGGGAATGTGCCATTCCTCAATAGCCTTTGTCGTGGAGGGATCCACATAAATTTCATCACTTGTGATCATATGTACCAAGAACGTGACTTCATTCATCCAAAATTGACACTTTATAAACTTTTCATAAATGTTCTCCTTTCTCAATGTCACCAACCCAAGTCTTAGATGTTCTTTTTGTTCTTCCTTTATCTTGGAGTAGATGAGAATATCATCGATAAACACAACCACAAATTTGTCGAGGTAATGTCTAAAGACTCTATTCATCAAATTCATGAAGGTTGTAGGGTAATTATTAATTCCAATGGGCATCACCAAAAACTAATAGTGATCATACCTTTTACGGAAGGCAGTCTTCTGAATATCTTCCTTCTTCACCTTTACCTGATGATATCAAGAACGAAGATCCACCTTTGAGAAGTATTGAGCTCATCTTAACTGGTCGAACAAGTCATCAATCCTTGGGAGAGGATACTAGTTCTTTATGGTGATCTTGTTGAGTTCCTGATAATCAATACACAGCCACTTGGTTCCATCCTTCTTCATCACAAAGAGCACTGGTGCACCCCAAGGTGATTCACTAGGGCGTATGAACCCTTTGTCTAGATGCTCTTGCAGCTGCTTCATTAACTCCTCCAATTAGATAGGAGCCATCCTATAGGGGAACTTTGAGATAGGAGTAGCTTCGTGTATGAGTTCAATTGAAAACTCTACCTCATGATCCGGGGGATTTCTGGGTAACTCTTCGGGAAATACATCGACGTATTCCATCACGATGGTAATTTCCTCATGGTTGGAACTTTCCTTCGACTCATCCATTTGGGTGAGGTATACTTCTTCATTGGGAATAAACACCCACACCATTGAAGGATTTTTCAATGGAGATTCATGATCTTCCTTGAATTTGTAATGAGTCATTGGATTGTTCAAAATATGAAAAGATATTTCCTTTTCCCAACAGTTGATATGTGCATTATATAACGAGAGCCAATCCATTCCCATTATAGCATCAAATTCCACTAAGGTAAGTATTACGAGATTTGCTGGAAAATCTACCCACATAAGCCAATATGAGAAGAGTCAAACACTTGGGTTGCAATGATTGCACCACATGGTGTTTTTACATATATATCTACTTCAAGGTTTCAGGGCTGCTATTCTATAGTTCTAACAAACTTTCAAGATACAAAGGAATGCATAGAACCAGAATCAAATAATAATTCTTCCATTCTTGAGTGAATATGAACTGTACCTTGTAAGACTTCATTATCATGATCCACCTCCACAGTAGTGATGGAATAAGGCTTACATTGTTCCTTTGGCTTTGGTGGCTGCTGACGCGGATTAACCTCGAGAACTCTAGGTTTAGTGCACTAGTTTTCATAGTGCCATAGCTCTTTATAGTTGTGGCATTGAACCATGAGTGGTTCTATCCTATCATTGGCTACACTATCCTTCATTTTTGTGTCTTTTAGACAGTCTTGATCATGGTTTCCTTCTTTCCCACACTTGAAGCATTTCCCCGTCCCTTTGATGCACTTCCCATATTTTTGGCATGTGATTCATTGATTTTTCTTCCAACCTTTGTCACTAGATCCACCGGCTTGAAACTCCATCATTCATTTCGTATCCCCATATCCATGGGACCATTTTCCAAACTCCATATCAACATTGAGAGAACACCGAAAAACTTCTTCATAACACCAAAAGTCTCAAATTTCAAGAGCCTTTCGAAGCTGTGGTTTTAATCCACTAAAGAATCTATCAATTTTTCTATCATTGTTGATAACAAAACTAGATACATACCTTGCGATCCTTATGAAATTCGCTTCATAGGTTGTGACAGATTCTCCATCTTTTTTCATGACCTCTATGAATTCTATCTCCATCTTCGTGCGAAGAGTTCATGGTAAATACTTATTAAGAAACAGTATCTTAAAGTCTTCCCATTCAATCTCTTCAATTTCCTCCCTTGGATTTGTGTTCTAAATCAACGCCCACTATTGATCAGATTCTCCATCAAGATGATAAATGGATAGAGTAACCTTATCCATCTTAGAACTGGGAAGCACAAAAAAGTTCTTCTCCATATAGTTGACCCACTGTTCCGGAACTAGTGGATCAGATGATCTGAACAACATCGGTTGTTGTTGCCGCATAAAACATTAAATAGCCTCCTGCTCCCCCATTGGGGAAGGAGGACATTCCCCATTATTATGGTTATTATTCAAAACCTGAGATAATTGGGTAAGAATCTCCATGATGTTTTGAACTCCACCTCCAAATCATTAGGTATGTCGTTCGGTCAATCATTGCATTGACCCTCGAATGAGTTTTTTGCTTGAATTCTCCTGGTTCCCACCATTTTCTAACATATAAAAGGATAGAAGAAAACATAACTAAACAAGTCATGAATAACTTTTTCATTTATTCAATTATACCAATAACATAACATATTGGACCCCTAGGTAAATATTCTTGTGTTCATATTTTTACTTAGTCTCATACTAGAAGTTTTCTCTAGGGTTCACTAATGCTAATTCCAAAATTAAATAAACATTGCCTATGATACCAACTACAGTGACCTGGGATTTTCATTAATTACAATTAAATCATTTAAAAGATAAAAAACATAATAGTATCACACAAAGAGGATACAAAGTCTTAGTGTCTTGGGAAAACTAGGACCACACATAACAAATACAACATTTGGCATAGACATTTATTTAATTTCTTCTTCTCTAGATTCTTATTGGCACTTTTACTCTCCGTAGAACATGTATCCACCCTAGTATATACGGAAAAAGGGGTGACCTAGAAGCCTAGTAAGAGTATAGATAAGAAAAATATATCATGGGGTGATCATAATGATAACATAGGCAAAAGATCAATAATAGGAGAGGTGCATAAATTAAAAACATGAAATGTGGAAAAGCATAAAAATGAAACATCATGTCTTAGTGGTTAAATACCACACATAATTGTGAACAAAGATAGAATCTTGTTCACACGTCATTTCATATATAATCATGAGATTCATCACTTTACCCAATGAATTGGAGCACTATATAATTCAGAGCACACCCGTCTCATTTAAACATTCATATTGCGCTATATAATTTCGGGTGCACCCTTCATATCATAACATAATCATTTATCATGCATGAATTAATTAACATATAACATAAATGAAAATAACTAACCCATGAAAAAGAATTGTTTTAATATCATAATAGAACATTCATAAACATTGGGTTCCCAAATTAAATATGGATCAACAATCTTGATACAAGAACCATTAACCTTGAATGAGAGGTGAATGTTGAGTTCTTAAGAGAAGAGTTATTTCGGAAAAAATTTGGGTGGACATAAACTTCATTAGAAAACATGTATAACCTAGAAAGGGAATGAAAATGATGAAAAAATGATCTTTATGGAGTGACCATATCAAAAATGGAGTGACAGTGGTAGAACCCGAAGGATGAAAGTTGGGTTCGAGAATTTCCCCTTACCTTGTACCCGAATGCTTCCTTGCCTTTAATGTCCTGTATACTGAAATTATATTCATTAATTAGAAATAAAAAACCATTTGTACATTAATATGGTTCATTATGGTTTCATTATGACATTTTCTGTTCCTTTGGATGAATTATAGAGTTTAAATAACATTTTTCAGGGATGTTCATTTTTATGGTTTTTTTGGGTTGTTCACTTGAATTCATAAATTGAAGTTCGGGTAGAACATGGATAAACATACAAGAATGTTATTACATTTAATTAATGATATTAAAAAAGTTTTAATGATCTTATAACTAATTTTATTAGATAAATGTAGATGAATCATTAGATAATAATTAAATGATTGTTATTTGGGTAAATTTGGGCGGTTTTTGGACCACAATGAACTTGTTTTAACTTATCACATAGTAATATGGACATATGTTATTTCCAGAACATTAAATAGGAAATAAAACATATAAAATATTATTTTTCAACCATAAAAATGGTTTCATGACCAGATATGAATGTAGAAATGAAAGCAGAAAGCATGTCGTTCTAGAAGGTGATAAATTAACAGCTCACGAACAACGTTGTCTTTAATAAAATAAAAGGAAGAGGGAAAGGGGTTGGATAATATAATATCACATTAGAATCATAAAATTACAGAATATGTATAATACAGGAGTTACAATACAATTTGGATGAAGATAGGCGGGAAGAGATCAAGAAATGAACTTGAACTTGCAAGGAAATTAAAGGAGAAGATGGAGGGAAATTACCTCTTCAATCCTTCTCTTCAGAACCTCCTTAAGGGCCTAATCATGGTATTTTGATGAGATCAGAAGCTCTTGGATGTGGGATAGGGGATAGGGATGGTGTTTGGGCAGAGTTTAGGGATGTCTTGGATCTTGAGAGGTGTGAGGAAATGAGGGTGTGAAGGGTGGCTTTTATAGTGGAGGGGAGAGGGGTTTCCTTAATATATAATTCATTAGTTTATTATTTCCCCACAAGACAAATAATAGTGAGTCTTGAACAACCAAGAATAGTAATGTTATAATTTAATCCCGAACCAAGTGGGCTTACATCAGCATAACATCACACATGACCCTATAATTAGCTTATTTAGCTTATTTTGTAAATTACGATATTTCACTATTCATCAAAAATTGATGTTTCTCAAAAAAATCCAAAAAATTCACCCCAAATTTTGTTCGATGTGTAGATTCCAAAAATGAAGTCCGTTTTTAAAAAAAATAATTTTCTAACTATTATTTATTTAATATTTAATTAAAATAATAATTTACTTAAAAGAACTGTTTTTAAGATTAAAACTTATTTTATAGTGCTTTCTAAAATTACATAGGGTCTTATAAAATTATATAAAAACTATAAGACATTGATTCAATAATTTATGAATACATTTTTGGAAAATAAATATTGTTTTAAATTAATTAATTAATTATAATTAATTATTTATGACTTAAAAAATACCCAAACGTTTAGTAAGGTCAAATTGTCACTTTTTAAGGTGTCTAAATTTTATTTTATTATTCATCGGTAATTTTACGCTTATGTTGGATGATTTACTATTCATAAGGGTCATATTACTATTCATAAGAATATGTTACTATTCCTAAGGGTACGTTAATATTCACCAAAAATTATTTTTGTTTCATTAGACTCCAAAAATCATCTTGAACACAACTGTGGATGTCGGATTTTCAAAATTTCAAACATAGGGGTGACAAACAAATGTTTAAAGGTCACTTATTACTTATTAGTTCATTATTTTTTGTTTTTATGACGTAATTATAAGAATGGAATTTTCCATTGAAAAACATTGGGTCGTTAGAGAATAAGAACTAGAGGATATGTATTAGATGTGGCTTGTGGCGGGATAGATGTTTGGAGAAATGTATCTATTCCATAGAAGCTGAGGTTTGAGGTTTATATTTATAAAAATTAGAGTATAGTTTTTGGATGTCAAACCTCCCATAATACATGGTGAAAATAGCGGCAGTAGAAAAAGAAACCCAAATTAACTGTTGGAAATTGAAATTAGAGGCAGTTTCAGTCACCTATGATAAATAAATCAATTTTATGTGGTTAAATCTGCTTCTAAAGTAAATGTTTCAGGGGAATTTTGAGAAACTTTATAGGGGATTTAAACCATTTAAAATATATCCGCTACTAATTCACATCCACATTTAACTGTGGTTCATGAAAACTGCTTCTAATAACATTAGGTTATCACATTTGCTGCAAATCAAAAAAACTACAACTAAATAATTTATAAGGGGTTATAACCCCTTCTAAACACAATGAAACCGAATTTAATAAATTCATTTTTATATAGAGACATTATTATCAGTTTTTTGATATGATTAACTATAGATGTGCTATTTTTATACTATTCGTGGTTTATGGTATGTGTATTCACAGTTTGTAATATAGTTTTTTATTATAATGTTATTTTTTTTATAAGTCACCTCATTTATATGAAGAATCCATTGGAAACAGTATGTGATTGTTGGGGCCCCGTATAGCCCCATGATTAATCGATAAGTCTCGTGATACATAATAGTTCGTGATTTGGCTAATGCCTTGCCCGTTTTTGTAGACATCATTGATGATCCATTGACAATATTTTTTTTGTTGTTAAACATTATGTGTTCAATCATTAAGTGATTAGTTATTGATATTCCAAGTGATTATTAAACAAGTAGAATATCCATGGTTCTGTTTTATTTTAATGTGATTACATTGAAGGATTTATTTGATCATTTTCATTCATTCCATATTATAATAAACATATTGATTAAATGGCGTGTGGTTCAATTAATTACCATGAAATAATAATTTTTGGTTATTAATGATATCTTACCCTTAATTTATACCCTTACATAGAATCTAATCTCACCAAAGTATTATTTTCCACTCTTCCCCCAGGATAAGTGGAATGGTTTTCTGATTGATATGAAATGATAATAAATTGGGGAATAATGGAATTATCAATGATATTATTTGTTAACATTATTGTTAAAATGAAATTTATTTTATAAATATGTTTCTATTTTACCAATAATATTAAACTATTTGGCCCATTTGTATATTATTTCTTATATCTTATAAAAATATAATAAATTAAGGTAATGACTATATTGAACAATGGTTAAGGTATATACATGAATTCTCAATATAATTATAAGTTAAATTAGTGAGGATGTTCTAGTAAAATCTAACCCTATGGAATCTTTAAATGGATATATACAATTATAACAATAATAAATCATATATGATAAAATCCACATTCAATTACTTCTTATTTATAATGGAATTTGAGTTTAAAAGTTAAGCATTTAAATTCAAAATATAGCATCCAGTACAAGTATCCAAAATTATGAAATTTTAATTGATAGTTCACCTTTTTGAAGTAATGTTTTATATTTTCAATTTCATTCAATTATTAAATAAAAATAAATATCAATACATGTTTTATAATGTTATGAATGGAATATAATGAAAAATTACTCAAATATATATATATGTTTCGAAATAACAAAACTTATGTATAAATTTTACCAATAATATATTCCCACATATCACCATGGATAGAGAAAAATAAATATGTTTCCTTCTATATTGAAAAAACACACAAAATTCAAGGGACACTAATATATGAAAATTATAATTATAATGGTTATTTAGATAAGATAGAAACACTTTATTAAATATATCTTTCACACACACTTTGTAAAATCCCAGACAATGATAAAACATTATTATTCATATTTCATAAAATTTATGATGTAAATATTGATTATAATTTAATTGTTATTCTATATCAAATATTATAAATGTCATAGAATAATGAGTTTCCATGAAATACTTTGTTTCACGGATGACTGGTTTATAAAAAATAATAATATTAAATTTATATTATTTTTAAATACAAAAAATATCACCGATATATTTTTTCTGATCGAATTAATATGACAAACTATATTAATTTTAGACATTATTATAAATATTTTTTAAAATTCACCTAGCTTATTTTATAGGCATTAGATAAGAAAAAATCAGGTTTTATGCATAAAACCTCACTTTTTTAAAAAATAAATATTATCATATTTTAATGGTACAACTTTTTTAAATATAAATTTTGAAACATATATAAATTTTATATTAATAAATAATAATAAATTCTTAAATATAAATAACACAATTTACTTTTGGGGAATTTTTTTATTTTTCTGAGAGGTTTTATATTTTGATGAATTGTAAATAATACATTATATGAATTGAAAATAGATTATTTTTCTTATTTCCTATTATAGTAAAATTATATTTAAATTTTTTTGAAATGTATAATTGGATCAATTTTATAATATTTAATTAATTTTTTTTATATTTATAAATTTTATTTTGTACATTGATATATAATTTTACAATACGTTTGAACATTTTCACTTTTAAAAGCCGTTTTTTCATCCTCTTTATGGGATTAATATTAAATTTATATCTTACAATTATGATGTAGTAATATGGGAAAATAGATTCAATATTTAGGATCATAGTAATTAATAATTTCAAACAAATCCAAATTTCTTTTGACAAAATATTTATAAATCAAATTTAAATTAATTAGAGAGATTAAGGTAAAAATGTGTTTACATAGTAGATAATCTTTAATCATAAGAGTTGAAATGGCCTCAAAACATTTCCAAAATCCATTGGATTGTAATTCAATGACCATGTACCATATTTTATAGAAGTGGGATCATTATTTGAGTAACATTATTGTATTTACTCCTTCAAATATATTTTTACTTTTTATATTTAAAAAATTTCACTCCACATCTATAATAAAATGGTACACACACTACCCCATTTAGTCACAAATGTTTAGTAAATTGGGATACCAATAATATGTTACAATATTCTCCAAAAATTCCCCTCCTAACCCAATATTCCTATGTTTTGGAAGATTTCCAAACAAAGAATCCCTTTGGTGCAAACCAATATGAGATACACCAAAAAGAGGTTACACCCATCAATATGAATTTATTTATTATTTTGTTCTCAATGAATTAATTTATTCTTATTAAATGATATTATAATAACCATATTATCATAAATATACAGAAAAATATATTTAATGGCTTTGACCAACACCTATAAACAATTCCATCAAATGTGTAACAGAAGTTTCTGTCTTGTTTGTGACCGACTACAACCTTATAAAATGATCTCCTTTGTTATTTAATTACCACATCTCATTGTTGTGAATTATAATATTTTTTAATATGATCTATATATATTATATATTGACACACCTTCATTCCTTCAATTTTTTGGCAGTATGATATCAATATTTTTGGACGTGTGGACTGCAACCTCCTCAAAGATATGTGATATGTTTACATTACATGGAATGTATTAACGATTATTTTAATAAAAATATTTTACAAAATTAAAATATATATTATATTTGATACTTAATAAATATTATATTCATATAATATAAAATTTTATATTATACACTTTTAATACATTAAATAATATATAATGACGTTAGTCGAAAACTGAACTAATACGTCCCTGATGTTATGGCATTCCATTAACATCATAATAGTTATATATACTAATATATATGATTAAATAAAATGGTATTTATGATACTATGATAATTATTTAATGATAAACTATTCTTTCCTTTTTTTCTATTATGATAATTAAATAAGAAGAACATTAATCCTGTGAATGTTCTACCTACCACCTCCGTGATTGTAATGTTGGTTAATTTTTCAAAACAATAATTAACAATTTTTTGATATTATAATAGATTTATAAATATTATAATTATATAATGATTAATATCTTTGTCATTTTTTAAATAATAATACATTTGAAATTTGATTTCCAAACAATTGTTTTTCGATACATAAATAGAATATGGTCAAAAAACTTAACAAAAACATAATTTATTATTTAGTTGTATAAAAAATTGTAATAACTGAAAATAATGTGAAGATGAACATGAAAAATATACAATATAAATCAAATAATTTTAAATAGTTTTCTTATTATGATAATGACACACAATACAAGTTGGAATCATGTTATGATATTTCATCTCAAACTCTTTCATTGATCCATATATTAAGGTTAGACAACCAAATTATATTATGAGGTGTATATAGAGTCCCATTGTATTAACATTTCTGAATTTATTTAATCTCATTTTATTTAATGTTTTATTAAAGCTCATTCCTTCATAGGAATTGCGATTCAATTTATTTCAAATTTTTAAGGGATGTTATCACTTAAAAATATCTTTTTTTCAGGTAAATATTTCTAATATTATTTATCATATTTATTTATATGCATATGAAATAATTTTGAATAATATTTTATTGATTTTTAATATATTTATTCCTCTATGAGCCTCCATGATTTTAAAGGAGAAATAAACAATCTTTTTTCTTTTGATTATTTTCTTATTGAAAATTTGTTCTGAATATGGATTGATTATTTCAATTGCATGAAGTGCTTTCATATGACTTATAATGAAATATAATGTTACATGTGAATAATTGAATTATTTTATGTGTCATGATTATATAATGTTAATTGGACACTTGATGGGTGGTTTCGTGATAACCCAATGATATGTGGGATTGTGATAGCCCTTCAAGCCATTAGGTATGGATTTTGGGCATTGGGATAATCCTTTTAGAAGAGTGACATGAATAGAAGTCAACAGCATATTTATTCTATTTATAAGAGTGATAATTATTATGATGTCTCTATATAACGATATTCTTTATCTATGATTTCTAGGGGGTTTATGGTAATCTTGTTATTAAAAAACGGAAAATATTGAGCTTATTTTCAATGGAATGTTTTTAATACATCATATTGGTGAAAATTATTTCATTATGAGAATGTTTTAAATGGACTTAATGTTTTTCAATTGACTAGGGGATTATTTCATTTTATATCCCATTCTATGATGTTATGTTAATCTCACATTTTTATGTCTCTAACATGACATATGGTTGAGTAAGATATTTGAGAAAGTCATAATTAATGTCAGGAGGAATTTTCATAAAATATATCATGCCATATTTTGGCTATTATAGATAATTGAGAAGATGTATATTATTTAGACGTTTCCACATTAAATATATTTTGGTTTTTTTGTATTATTTATGGCTTATTTCTCTAATACTATAAACAGGAAATTATCCTCAATGTTATAGAAATAATAATTATTGGATAAATCTCAAGATGATGTAATTTTTAAGGTAGATGATATATAGTTGGTATGAATGAAAATGTTTAGATAACATTAGAGTCTTGGAAACTTTTAATATCATAGAAATAGAAAATTTTAGATTATCATTATGTTATGATGTTATAGAATTTAAATATTATTATTCTGGTTTAGTAAATGAACATTTTTTAGAATGATTTTCCCTAGAGGAATATTTGAAGATATAGTGGTAAGGACCCAAGAGGAAAATATCATTCCACATCAACATCTTGAGGTGGTCGGGATTTTAAATTATCAGTTTGTGCTAGTGATGGCTCAATTTACACATACTCTAAATTGTCATGGTGTCCATGCAAGAGAGGAAATATATATACCACATAAGGATATGAATATAGTGGATCATTTAATGATATATCATCCCCCATCATTTTGATGATCATATAACCAAATTCTAGATTATGGATGGATTAAATCCCTATAAAATATATCATATTTCATGTATTTTTTAGATAATAGATTGGTTAATCTTTTAATTTATCATTTTGAATTTGAATCCAAGAATTCTTCGTCATGGGTGATGAATATATCAGAAATTGAAGCGATTATTTTAATGGAATTGGATGAATTTATGAATATTTTACATTATAAATAATTTTATAAGTCTCTTAAACAAATGATTTATTAAAAGTCATGAAATTTAACTGAAATAATGATTATTTTATGGCTTCATATGAATAAAATATAAATCGATTGGAAATGAACACATAAAATTTTATCATTGATGTTATTAATAATATAATTTTTTTCAAATGAGTTCAAGGGATATGAGACACATTTTTTATGTGATGATAAGGAAGAAAAATGTGTTTTAGGAGGATTATATCTCTCATGAAAATAAAATAAATAAGTTGTCCAGTAGTAAGGAATTGAGATTGAAATCATCAAGGAGTTTATTGGTAAGAGTAAAAAATCAGAAACTTGTGAGAAGTGTGGTAAAAATAATCGATGATAATTTCATTAAATGTATGGTAAGTGGTTAAATTTGGTAATTTTTTCATATGTAATTTGAATAAAATAAATATGATCACGTATGATATAAAATTATACTTGTTTAATGTTTTATTTTCAATGAGTTATAACATTATTCCAATGTGTATCATGAATTGATTACTAATTAAGGAAACCCACATCAACTAATGAAAAAGGGTGTTTCAAAAAAATCTACTAATTTGGATAATGATGGGTCATAAAATTAATTGTTAATAGTTATGTCCTTGGTCTATTCAGAGAACAAAAATAAACATTTTAACTACGTATCATCGTATTCATTCATTTCTGATAAATTTTATAGATAACTGTGAATATCAACTAATGAAAGTATGATACCACATTTAGTAAATAATTTTTGCAGAAATACTACAGATAATATTATTTACAGTAATATTCATATTCTCATTAGTGGGATAGTGTTTCTATAATATAATTTTGAACTAACCATAGGGGTATTTGATATAATTTTGGCTATGGATTTTTATTTTTTGTATCAAGATAAATTAGATTAAAATGAGAAGAAATAATTAGTAAATTATTTCATACCATTGATAGAATACGAAGAGGAATATAAAATGATTAAAAATGGTAATGAATATTATCTCGATCCTATTTTTTGATATTAATTAAACAGATCGATTAGTTCCAAACCAGTATTAAATGAATTTCTATATGTTTTTCTTAAGGATTTTCTTAGTGTTCATCCTGATCAGTATTATGAATTTATTGATTATTTAGTACATGATGTTAAGAATATTTTAAACTCCTTATCAAATTGATAAAGAATAAATTATGGAATTGAAAAAAATGTTGTAAATATTTTGTTATAAAGTTTACATTATACCTATCTATTCACCATGGGATGATTATGGTTTATTTTTTAAAAATAACAATTCTTCCATGAGAAATTTAATTGATCCCAGAACCTTGAATAACCTCACTCTTACAAATACGTATCATTTTCTTCTATTGATAATTTTTTTGATTAGTAGGAGGGATCTCAAGGTTTTCAAATATTGATATGGGGTCCGAGTACCATCATCTGAAGGTGAAAGAGTGTGAAATTATGAAGGCAGCATTTCATAAAAGATATAGACATAATGAGTTTGTAGTTGTTCCAATTGGGTTATCTAATGCACCTCTTGCATTTATGAATTTCATTGATAGATTCATCCATATGTTCTTAGACCATATTGTGGTGGTATTTATGGATGGAACATTGGTATATTCTAAAATCCATAAGGATCATGAAAGAAACAAAATGATTTTTTTTTTGAAAAATATAAATTAAATGAAAATATATGGAATTTTTAGTTTGTGTGAGTTTTTTGCATTAAATTTCATTAATTGGATATATTATATATATACATGAAATAAATATTTACTATGATAATGATATATTGATGGATAAGTGGCCATGACCTCCTAATATAATAGATAATATTAGTATAATTAGATTATAAGGTCATTAAGTATAGATTATAGAAAAAATTATGTGGCCATCTTACCCAATATCTATGTTAAGATGAAATGGTGTTTTGTTTATCTGTGTAAGAGAATTTGAAATTGTTCCGGATATAAAAAGAAGATTGATCAATGATCTAATTTTGAGAAATAAATCCACAAATTGTTGATTTTTCATCTATAGTGATTGTTAATTTAGAGGACTATGTTGTGTCCTAATCCATACAAAATTATTAGTTTCTTATGATTCACATCATTTGAATACTCTTTGAGTTAAATTTACCTACACATGATTATGATTTAAATACTATTTTTTAAAAAAAATAATAATTTTTTTTATTTAGTGAATTGTGAAATATATATTGATATCAAATTTTTATATTTTATATTCAGTCAAAAAGTGATGAACCTAAGACAATGAAGCCAGATGCAACAAATAAGGTATTGTGATTACATGTTTCGGTTTCATTATAGAAAATAAAAAATTATTTTAGATGGTTTTAGTTGAAAGGTTAATTGTACATTGACCTTGTCACTTTCATAATGTGACCCTTTTCTAAATGATATGATTAATGTTTTTCCTATAATTTGTGGGACGTCAACTATTTTTTTATATTTTAGTACAGTAATCTTAGTGATAACGAATTAAATATGATTTGAATGTGGATAATTATATTATTGAAATTCTAGAATATGATAGGAAGGGAAGAGTTTCATATTTTAATATTGATGAAGATGGTGTTTTATGATTTGAATAAATATTATTTGTTCCTCATTATGAAAATTGGTTGAAATCATTGTGGACATAATCTCATGGTTCCTAATTTTTCATTCATCGTTGAAACACTGGTATTAACATATCCCTTTGAATGTATTTATGGTGGTCTCGAATGAAAATTTATATTTTAGACTATATTAGGTATTGAAAGGATTATTTTTTGGTCACTAATGAATGAAAATTGCAAAAGTGGTTGTGTAAATCATTTCCAATGATAGAGTGGTAATAAGGGAACAAGTAAATGGATTTCATGTTAGTCCTTCCAAATACATCACAAGGTTACAATATGATTTGTGTTATTGTTGATAGATTTACTAAATCTTCACATTTCCATTCCATTTTAGATACAATATATTCAAATAAACATTATCAAATGTATCTATATGAAATTGGCATGTTTCATTGAGTGACTATCTCTAGTATCATGCAGTAATCCCAAGTTCAACATTAATTTCTTCAACGGTCTTTATATGTATTCGAAAATTGAATTAAATTTCAATACATCATATCAACCTAATAATATTGACAATAATTGTAAAAAATTTAATCCATTGGAGATAAGAATTGGCCTTGCTCAATTGATTACCATGGATGTTGGAATAAAATTATATTTTTTGTTGAGTAATTTTATAATATTATTTTTCATTCTAATTTTTAAATTTAACCTTTCAATGGAATATATAAAAATTATTTTTGAAAATCTTGGTTTTGAGAATATTTAGGGGAACAAACATTTATTGTTCTATTATTGGTAGATAAAATGGTATATAATGATCAGTTTCTTCCCCAACACATTAGGGACGATCAAATAATCATGAAATGGCATGTTGATAATTGGACGAATGATCATTAATTTGATGAAGGTGATGATGACATCCTAATGTTTCCCCATGGATAAGTGTGATTTTTTTTATTATGAAGGGGTAGCTGTATAGTGACCCTCACTTTTCATACATTATCATTATATAAAATTTTTAGACTATTTAAAAAAATACACAGATAGACACATAAAGATCGTACTAGTTTAATTCCTTTAGAAACATGGAAACAAGAACACTAGTATATAAATGAGCTACATAATCTCTCACTATGTTTTCCATGAATAGAAAAATTATTGGAAAAACAATCATAATACATTTCATCATAACCTGGGAAAGGAAACAAGAAATAAGTTATCTTAAATTCTCAGTACAGAAAAAATTGGATATATTTAAGTATAATCATGGGAATAAGGATATGAGAACATTATCCTGAAAATTTAAGAACATAACCTACATAAAAATAATCATATACATGAATCATGACATAAATCCTAGTAGATCATAATAAATGAATCATAATGAAATAAAGAACATAATGAATGAATGAATAACATATGAATAAGACATATAAATGGGGTAGAAACCTAAATATATAATATTATTTCTATAGTATTATAGGCATTACTGTTGACAACATCTTAGTAGACAAATTACTTTACTGATTTTGGTTCACACCCAACTCTATCCTTTTATAATTTCACTGAGTTCACTCCACCTTTTAAACATGTAATTCTAAAATTTTTTTATTTCTTATTCCCTCCCTATAATACTGAACCGAGTTCGTTTCTCATCCTATTCATGTCCATCTCATGGGATATAAATCCTTACCCAATGCACTGTAGGTAGATATATATCCCACAAATCTCATAGTAAAATCATACATTCATATTCCCCATGATCATAATGACCATATCATAACCTATGAAATGAAATGGGTATTATAAACATGTAATCCTCTCTTAACATAAGGAAAGTTATTGGTTTCATAATCATTTCATCATAAATATTAGTAGTGAAATTTTTCATGTTTCAAAAGTATATAACTCATGAAAGTGAAGTAGGATTCATAAACCTAATGATATCAAAAAATATACCAATTTGAGAAATAATGTGAATTTAATCAATGAATAATTTTCCATGTAAGGGATTAGTAACACCAATGGATGTTATCCTCAATGGGATATAATTGTGAATGATCTATTAAAAATTATTTCCTGAGGAAAAAATCCTTTATGCATTTAAAACACTTGATAAAACATAATTTTTTTGAATGTATTAACCAATGAATATTGATTTAAAAAAATGATATAATCTCTGAAAATCATAAAACATTTTTAAAATTACTTATACATGAAAAATGTTACACCCCAATATTTCATAGTGTGTTATTTCTTCAAAATAATTCAATAACTTGCAATACACGTAACACCGAGTTCAAGCGCACCATGAATTACCAAATAGGACGTTCAAAAGAGGTTATGAATAGTATTAACCAAATTTTAAACTTTATATAATACTAATAATTTTAGAACCCATATTATTAGTTTCCTAGACATAATTTAAGAACAAAATCATTTTCAGTATTACACTTTTACAAACTTTTAATAGTGAACCCTTTTTAAATTCAATATTTTAAACTTTAATATATTAAATTTGACTAAATAAATATACTTTTTAGAATGGGGACATCAAAAAATTTATAATGAAACATACCAAGCTTCCAGGGTACGCTCCTCATTGAATAATGCAATAGTGTGTGTTGTATGCAATATCGAGTTCTAACACACACCACAACCGATCAAACTAGCTGTTTTGAATAGTAATACCTAATTTATAGAATTTTAGAGATTTTAACTCTCAAGATGGAAATCATTTTTGGATTTGGAGTATCGAATTTAGTCAGAGGTGAAATATTGGTACTTTTCAGATAACTTTAATATTTTGACGAATTGTTAAAATTACTAAATTTTAATTAAAAACAACTTTTTTAATCAAAATAATTAATAGTGATAAATTATGAATTTTAGTTGTTTAAAAGTATATTTAGAATATATTTTTAACATTAAATACAATTTTGGTCATCAGACATAATATCACAATTAAACCGAACATAAACAAGTATTAATCTTTTGATAGTTATTATATCTTAAAAACACTTTTTTTGTTTTGACAGCGGGAATTAATTTTAAATTAATTTCTGCCACTTATTTGTTTGTATTTTGGAAGAATGGATTTGATATTTGGAATCATGATGTTGTAATTTTTTAAATAGGTTACATTTATTTTTAGACATTTTGAATAATTACTTCAGTAAATATTTTATTTACCATGGTTAAAGGATAAATCTTGTAAATAAGGGTTCAAACATAATATGATAATAATAAAAAATTACCCTAAAACGTGTAATAACATTATTGGTTGATACATTTCTTACCATGGGAATCTTTGGGTATATTTTGGGACCCCATGGTGCCACTTGTAAGTGATAGGGACACTTTATTTTAATTAAGTTAAAATGAATACAAAAATGACACAGGCATATACTGTTTAGGAAAACTATTTTTACATAAGGTTATATATGTTGGATTTTCGACTAAAAATATTAATTAGAAAGATAAAAAGATTTCCTAAATAATGGTATTTTATTTATAAATTTTATACATTAAATAATTTAATTTATTTATGACACAATGGTAATACAGTAATTACCGTAATAGTGAAAAATCAAAATGACTGATATTGTAGATACCGAAATAAATATAAATTGAAACTTTATATGAATTAAACTAATTTTCATGGTTAATATTACATGTTAAAAATTATTTAATTACCTTTCATTGAAATAATAATTCTGTTATGAGTTTTACAAAAATCAATTATTGAATAGTGTCAAAATTGACATAAAATATTTTTTTAAAGAAATATTATATTATTAATTGATATTAAATTCTTAAAAATCTAAGGTTCTGCCAAGATACTTATATCATGATATTATTATCATTAATGGACCACTTGAGGGTATCTAGGATGTATATAGTATTATTATTAACCATATAATATAAAAATACAAAGAGACATTGTAAAAGTGAAACTAATTAACTAAGAGTTAATACATAATGATAAGGTTATTATAGTAAACCAAAACTGTATAAATTATATTGGTTGAGTGTTTTTTGACCCATAACCACCTTAACCTCTAAATAATCCACTTTATAGCCATTATAAACCGAATATGAATTTATTATAAAATAATATTTCTTGCTTTTCCAAAGGTGCCCCTCAACCCTCTTATAAAAGGGCACTCGCCCTTCTCATTAATTCACACCTTCAAAGCCTTTTGTCTAGGACAAACTCTGCCCAAATACTCTTTCAACTTTCCTAAACTCTTTTTATTGGCCTTACTTTAGTCAGAAAGCCATCCTAAAAGCCCTTTTGATCAAATCAAAAGGAAGAACCCGAAGAAGAGGTAATGATTTCACCACCCTTTTCCAAGTTCATTTCTTCTTCCACTTCTTCGTTCATTGTTATTACCATTAAAAAATAATAATTCCAGTATATTATATATATGGTGATGTTATTATAAATATGTTACAACCATATTCAGTATTCTATCCATCCGTTTAATAACATGTCACCATACGTGCGTACGTACGGCTTACCGTCTCCACGTCGTGGTGTAATTGACATTCAATAAATTATTATTTGGATGGGTATAATAATGATTTGTAATTCATGTAAATAATAAATATAAAATGATAATTATTTTTTCTATGTGGTATACCATACAATTATATATTATTTTAACATCAAAAGAATGATATTGTCGCTCGTGCGTACGTACGGACTACCATATCCACGAATGCGATGAGATTCTTTCTCCATCGTATCCATTCAAGAATAATTATTATTTTATTATTTAAAAATAATTTTTATGGACTTGATATCACTATAGATATGAATATGATACAACCTATCCATGAAAAACATGGCTTGCGAAACAATACATATAAAAGAAAACAAGTAATTTAACACCCAAAACAACTATAATACTAAGATATTATTAACAAATAAATGTTAAAAGATCATATAATATATCATATTAATGTAAATGATTCTTGTAAAATTAAATAACAATTATTTCACCATTATACAGGAGGTTAACCTACCGTCTACCAAGGAAAAAGTACAAAGTAAGGGGTTCATTATCCCACTTTTAATTCCGTGAGATTTCCATTGTTCACCACTAATTTATTTCATGTGGTGTGTGCACTGCCCATGATTGTATTCATTGTGTAATATACTTTAATTTATGGATATTTACATCATCATTGTATTATCCTACATTCATGGGTGTATGTTTCATAAGTTACCAAATCAATAAGTGAATTGGAAATTTCAATTTCCATTTATTCGGCTTTAAGCAAAATTCATTGATTATTTTACTCCGAGGTTATGGGTGGAATCACTATTCATTTGCTTATGTCATAATTTCCACTCCCATTTTCTATGGATATAATTTTGATACACATAATCAGTCCATTGATAATTTCTCATGTCATCGATATGAATTTGATAAGATTAATTTTAACTGATTCTCCATTTGTGGAGTTAAACATCCAATTCATTGGGGTTGTATTTACAAGATTATGTGTGAATGTCCTTTAATTGTTTTACTCTGAATATCCAATCATATTTAGTGTATTTATATTTTTCACACATAACTATTTCTTTGATTTATCCTTAACCTAAGGATATGTCTATTATGAGAGATTTCATCTCAATTTACATTCAATTGATAATTATTAATTGTTATACACCAAAACACTTTTATGTGGTGTATATAATGTACTTTGACATAGTATATCATGAGTCCCTTTATTCTCATGATATTACAATGTTTTGATTACCTCAATTATTTGTATTCATGTGTCCATATTTTGGTTAGAAACTCTAACTAAAATACAATTTTTAAATGTTATAAAGACTTATTCTTCTAAATCTTGCTCATTAATGTACATGTTTTAAAAAATGGTTTTAATAATTTATTTATATAGACATTAATGTTTTAAAATTAAAACTCCTTTTAAAAGTTTCGAATGGTTTGGGATACTTTGATTCAAAAAACTATTTTTAAACGGCTTCTTGACAAATAATGTGACTATTAAATGTTTTCAAGAAAAGGGGGATATTTCTCTCAAATAGTTTTGATGGTTATTTTCATCTATGGCAATATCATTCATTATTATCGATTGCGGTTAATATGATACAATAAAATCTTCTCTATTGTATCGAATGAGTTATGTTGGACTGTGGATGTTCTATTTTTATACTATTCATGGTTTGTGGTTAAAGTATTGACATTTCATATACTAGTTTTAATAAGAATGTTTATGTTATGTTTAATCATGTTCATATGAGGAATGCATTGGACTTAGTAAGTGATGGGTGGATCCCGCTATAGCACCTCGATGCATCAGTAGGTCTCATGAGACAAACTAGTGTCTTGGCACAAGGCCTTGGAAAAATCTTATTTGTAGTCTTGGCACGAGGCCTTGGCTATGTGGTTATGATAGTCTGGAATTATGGATTCCATCATTATGAAAGTGGTTATTTATATTTCATGTGATTATTAGATTAGTAGAATATACATGTGAATAAGTAACTGGCATTATTTCATTTTAATTTTTCCATACTATGTTGAAGTTCATGTTTAAAAGGTCTTTGATTTAGTTATACATTGCATTGAATGTTTATTCATATTTATGAAAGTTTCTTCTATATTGTTATCCTTACAGGGAATTTGAGCTCACACATTTTCTATATTTTATATTTCCCAGGATATGAAGAAGTAATTTATAAATGACTTGCAGGGATAATATGAGGGGATAAGAGTGTGGACTATGGAGACTATATTGTTGTAGTTTTCATTTTATGATGTAATGTAAATATTTATTAATATATATACTGTTTCCAAAGATACTAAACTAACTGGTCTCTCGAGAATTGATCTTTTTTGTGATCATGCCAATGTTATGTAATAATGCACCGACTCTGGGTAACTGGGGTCGGGGCGTTACAGTTTGTATCAGAGGAAGTTTAATACAAACCTTGGAAGCTATATTTAGATAAAATATAATTAGCGAACATAGAACAAAGAAGAACATTGAGGAATATTGTATAAGAACTTCCTAGAATTTAGGTATTGTAGAGATTTTTTGAGTTTTCTGAGAAATACACCGATGTATGGATATGAGCAGGTAGAGGCGGATCTGGCTCAGATGTACCTAGGGGTAAAACCCAAAAACACCGCTTTGAGGTAGACTCGAACGAGAACTGGTGCACGACAATGGGCCTTACTACACTCTTGGTTATGACACTCCCGGTGGATATGATAAGGATAATTCTAAATTTCTTTACAAACCATTATGAAGGGTTTATGAGTATATACTTCCTCAAAGGAGACATTTTTATGATTATGGATTATATCCATAAACTATTTAATTTAGGTTATGTGTTTTACAAGTTTGGGAATAGTTATTGTTATTCATAAACTAATATTGTGTATGCCATTGTTTAGAAATGGTTCCCAGTAGAAGGAATGAGAACTCCAGCAATGCACATGATTCAGAGAGAAAGAAGGATCATATCTTTCATGGTCTTAATGCAGAATTTATAAGAGAAAGAGTCTCCCATGTATTATCATGATATGAAAAAATAATATCATGTGTTAATAAGATAAGTAAAGAGTTTACTGAGTCCTATGGCTTTGAATGGAAGCAAGAGAAGAAAAGGATAGAAAAGGGAAATATGGATAAAGGGAAGGGGGAAAAGAATAATTTTACCATATGTGATAACTGTGGGAAGAAACACCCTGGATCTTTCCTGAAAGCAATGGGAGTTTCTTATATGTGTGGAGGAAAAGTGCACAAAGTACATGACTGAAAGGGTAAGAAAATGGATTCAAATGTACAATTCTTCATTTGCAAGGATTTTGGATGCTACGCAAACATATGTCCCAGTCATCAGACTATGACGCAAATGATTCTATTAGATAATAATCTTGTTATGATACTAGCACAGATGAAGAGTAATGATTAGAGTTCTTATGATGATTATGTCATTTGAGTGTTGTATCAACAATGTAATTGTTATAATAATTTTGGAGTATATAAGGATTGTACTGAAGTAATATTTCATTATGGACTTGAGATTATGTGGAACACTGAAAAGTGACTCAATAGCAGGTTAAATTTTTGGAAAATATATGGTTGAGAGAAAGATAAACCATAACATGGTTCTGATACCGAGGTAGTGATTTTAGAATAATACATGATTGATTTGGATAAATTATATTGGATATTCTTGACTACCTTGAAACTGATTAATGATTTTTATATTCTATCATTGTTTGGGTTTTCAAAATTTTCGGATTGAAAAAGTATATCTATTATTCTTTAAGGAATAAGTGATCATTAATGTAATAAATAAGGTTTTATGGTAATTCAGGATGTTGTAGTGTTTTAAAATAATACATGATGAAGGTTCTCACATGTTATTACACAGAAAAATGGATCTTCATTGTGTTTACCTTCCTTATAAATTTTGGACTGATATATTTTGGATAGTTTTAGTTTGGATTATTTTGGATAGTTCAAATTTGTATTATTTTGGATTTCCATAAAAGGACAACCCGGAGGTCGGGTGTCAACCCATCGCGTCCGGCAAGGCCGTGAGACTTGAACACACAACTGAATGGTGACAAGGGTGTATCACCTACCACTGACCCACGTGATGTTCTGGATTGAATAATGTCTTTTTTTAGTGGTCC
Organism: Viscum album; assembly: GCA_963277665.1. NCBI lineage: Eukaryota > Viridiplantae > Streptophyta > Magnoliopsida > Santalales > Viscaceae > Viscum > Viscum album. The sequence continues at coordinate 1,001,478,021 of OY728121.1, read as the reverse complement.
TACTAGATGAATTATAAATTCATTTTTTAACCCTATACGAATAGGATAAATCGAATATTATTTTTAAGTTCTATTATCTTTTATAGTGAAAGAGGAGATTGTGGTAGAACATAGTTAATGGATGAGACTCTACTTGTCAAGTATATAATTTTCTTCTTCTCTTATTCAATGAAGGAATTAATTCTTATACTGTATTGAAGGGATCTTAAAACAGAAATTTTTTTATCCTAATACCATATGTTTTGGTGAACCGATGGTATTTTAAATCATCATGGATTGATCAATTTAAGGCCCTCAATTTTACACTTGTTTGTGATTGATGACCTCAATCACTAACTATGAATATTTATGTTTTTTCTCCAATTATATTTCTCTAATTTCCATCAATGTTCTGTAAATAGAGATCATAATTTGGTGGCGACACTTTCATTTCTCTTTTACTCTTATTAAGACTAAATTTTATTAACCTAATTTCCGATGTGGGTTTTCCCACAAAGATATTTTCTATATTCAAACATTTATTTTTGATGAAAAATTTCTAATTGCGAGGATGCAATTTATTGAAGTGGGGGAGAATGTAACACCCCAAGATTTCATAATGTGTTATTTCTTCAAAATAATTCAATAACTTGCACTACACGCAACACCGAGTTCAAGCGCACCATGACATACCAAACAAGACATTCAAAAGAGGTTATGAATAGTGTTAACTAAATTTCAAACTTTATATAATACTTATTATTTTAGAATCCATATTATGAGTTTCTTATACATAATGTAAGAAAAAATTCATTTTCAGTATTGCACTTTTACAAACTTTTAATAGCGAACCCTTTTTAAATCCAATATTTTAAACTTTTATATATTCAATTTGAATAAATAAATTTAATTTTTAGAAATGGGGCATCAAAAAATTTAAAATGAAACATCATATTCTTCCATGGTACGCTTCTCTTTGAATAATGCAATAGCGTGTGTTGTACACAACATCGAGTTCTAACACACACCACAACCGATCAAACTAGCCGTTATGAATAGTAATACTGACTTTTTAAAATTTTAGAGATTTTATCTCTCAGTATGGACTTAATTTTTGGATTGGGAGTATCGAATTTAGCCTAAGGTGAAATTTTGGTAATTTTTGGATAACATTAGTATTTTGATGATTATTGAAAATTACTAAATTTTAATTAAAATAAACTTTTTTAATCATAATAATTAATAGTGATATATTATGAATTTGGGTGATATTAAAGTATATTTAGAATATATTTTTACCATTTAAAACAATGTTGGTCATTGGACATAATTTCACAATTAAACAGAACATAAACAAGTATCAATCTTTTGATAGTTATTATATCTTAAAAACACACTTTTTGTTTTGACAGCGGGAATTAATTTTAAATTAATTTATGCCACTTCTGTGTATGGAATTTGGAAAAATGGATTCCATATTTGTAATCTTGAAGTTCAAATTGTGTATATAGGTAACTTTTATTTTTAGAAATTTTTAATAATTATTTCGGTAAATATTTTATTTACCATGGTTAAAGGGTAAATCCAACAAATAACGGTTAACAAATAATATACTAAAAATACAAAATTATCCTAAAAAGTGTCCTAACCTTATTTTGTGATACATTTCTGACCATGTGCATCTTTGGGTCGATTTTGGGACCCCATGGTGCCACTTGTAAGTGATAGAGACACTTTATTTTAATTAAGTTAAAATGAATTCAAAAATGAAACAAGCATATATCTTTTAGAAAAACAATTTTTACATAGGGTTATATATGTTAGATATTAGACTATAAATATTCATCATAAATATAAAAAGATTTTATACATAATGTTATTTTATTTGTAATTTTTGAACATTAAATAATTTAATTTATTTATGACACAATGATGATGCAGTAATTACCATGATAGTGAAAAATTAAAATGATTGACATTTTAGATACCCAAATAAATATAATTTGAGACTTTTTATGAATTAAACACTTTTTCTAGGATAATATAACATTTTAGGAATGATTTAATTATCTTTTCTTGATGTAATCATTCTGTTATGAGTTTTAAAAAAAATCAATTATTGAATAGTGTCAAAATTGACATAACAGAGTTTTGAAAATAAATATTATATTATTAATGGATATTAAATTCTTAAAAATCTATGGTTTGGCCAAGAGACTTATATCATGATAGGTGTATCATTACCGGACCACTTGGGGGTCTCTTGTATGTATATAGTACGTTTATTAACCATATAATATAAAAATACAAAGAGTCGTTTTAAAAGTGAAACTAATTAACTAAGAGTTAATACTTAATGATAAGGTCAATATAGAAACCCAAACCTATCTAAATTCTATTGGTTGAGTGGATTTATACCAATACCCACTTTAACCTTTAAATAATCCACTTTGGTGGCATTAGAAACCGAACATTAATTTATTATAAAATAATATTTCTAGCTTTTCCAAAGGGGCCCCTCACCCCTCTTATAAAAGGGCACTTCCCCTTCTCATTAATTAACACCTTAAAATACTTTTGGCTCGGCCAAACTCTGCCAAAATACTCTCTCAACTTCCATAACTTCATCCTAGAGGCCTTCATTTAGTCATAATGGCAACCAAAGATCCTTTTTGATCAAATAAAAAGGAACAAACCGAAGAAGATGTAATGATTTCACCACCCTTTTCCAAGTTTCATTCTTCTTCCACTTCTTCCTTATTTATTATTAACATTTAAAAATAATAATTCCATTACCTTATATATACTATGATGTTATTATAAATAAGGTACAAACATATTCAGTATTCTATCCATCCTTTGAATAACAGGTCACCATACGTGCATACATACGGCTTACCGTCTCCAGGTCATGGTGTAATTGACATTCAATAAATTATTATTTAGATGGGTATAACAATGATGTGTAATTCAAGTAAATAATAAATATAAGATTATAATTATTCTGTATATATGGTATAAAATCCAATTATATATTATTTTAACATCAAAAGAATGATATTGTCGCTCGTGCGTACGTACGGACTACCGTCTCCACGAACGCGATGAGATTCATTCTACATCGTATCCATTCAAGTATAATTGTCATTTGATTATTTAAAAATAATGTTTAAGGACTTGATATAATTTTGGATATGAATAAGATAAAACCTATCCATGAAAAAAATGGATTGCGTAACAAAACATATAAAAGAAAACGATTAAGTTAACACCCAATTCAACGATAATGCTAAGATATTATAAACAAATAAATGTTAAAAGATCATATATTATATCATATTAATGTAAATGATTATTGTATAATTCAATAACAATTATTTCACCATTATACAGGAGGTTAACCTACCTTCAACCAAAGAAAAAGTACAAAGTAAGGGGTTTCTTATCTAACTTTTAATTCCGTGAGATTTCCATTGTTCACCACTTATTTATTGCAGGTGGTGTGTGTACTGCCCATGATTGTATTAATTGTGTAATATACATTAATTTATGGATATTTAAATCATAATTGTATTATCCTTCTTCATGGGTGTATGTTTCATAAGTTACCAAATCAATAAGGGAATTCGAAATTTCAATTTCTATTTATTCAGCTTTACGCAAACTTCATTGATTATTTTACTCCGAGATTATGTGTGGAATGACTATTAATTTTCTTATGTCATAATTTCCACTCCCCTTTTCTATGGATACTTTTTATACACATAATAAGTCCATTGATAATTTCTAATTTCCTCGATACGAATTTGATAAGAGTAATTTTAACTCATTCTCCATTTGTTGTGTTAAACATCCAATTCAATGGTGTGTCATTAAAAGATTATGTATGAAGGTCCTTTAATTGTTTTACACTGAATATCCAATCATATTTAATGTATTTATATTTTTCACACTTAACAATGTCTTTGAATTATCTATAACCTAAGGATATGACCTTTATGAGAGATTTCATCTCAATTTATATTCAATTGAGACTTCTTTAATGTTATACACCAAATCACTTTTATGTGGTGTATATAATTTACTTTGACATATTATATCATGAATCCATTTATTCTCATGATATTTCAAAGTTTTTATTACCTCAATTATTTCTATTCAATTTTCTCTATTTCGGTTAGAAACTCTAACTAAAATACCATTCATAAATGTTATAAAGAATTATTCTTCTAAATCTTGCTCTTTAATATCCATGTTTTAAAAAATGGTATTAAGAATCTATTTATATGGACAATAATGTTTTAAAATTAAAACTCCTTTTAAAAGTTTCTAAGTGGTATGGGACACTTTGACTCAAAAATATATTTTTAACGGCTTCTTGACAAATAGTGTGACTTTTAATTGTTTTCAGGAAAAGGGGGATGTTTCTCTCAAATGGTTTTGATGGTTATTTTCATCTATGTCAATATACTTCATTATTATCTATTGAGGTTAATATGATACAATAAAATCTTCTATATTGTATCAAATGAGTTATTTTTGACTTTGGATGTTCTATTTTTATACCATTCATGGTTTGTGGTTAATGTATTGACATTTCGTATGCTGGTTTTAATACGAAAATTTTTGTTATGTTTAAACATGTTCATATGAGGAATGAATTGGACTTAGTAAGTTACTGGTGGATCCCACTATAGCTCTTCTATGCATCAGTAGGTCTCATGAGACAAACTAGTGTCTTGGCACAAGGCCTTGGTAGAATCTTATTTGTAATCTTGGCACGAGTCCTTGGATATGTGGTTATGATAGTCTAACATTATGTATTACATCGTTATGATAGTGGTTATTGATATTTCATGTGATTATTTGATTAGTAGAATATCCATGTGAATATGTAAATGGAATTATTTCATTTTATTTTTTCTATACTATGTTGAAGTTCAAGTTTAAAAGGCTTTTGTTTTAGTTATTCATTGCCTTGAATTATTATTCTTATTTATAAAGGTTTCTGCTATATTGTTATCCTTAGTGGGCATTTGAGCTCACCCCTTTTCTATGTTTTATTTTTCCTAGGATGTGAAGATGTAATTGATGAATGACCTGCAGGTATAGTATGAGGGGATAAGTGTTTGGACTATGGAGACTATATTGTTGTAGTTTTCATTTTATGATGCAATGTAAAACATTATGAATATATCGAGTGCTTTCAAGGATACTAAACTAATCGGTCTTTCGAGATTTGATCTTTAATGTGATCATGCCAATGTTATGTAATAATGCACCGACTCAGGGTAACTGGGGTCAGGGCGTTACAAAAAAGGGCTTCAATGATCATTTGAAGACATTTTTCAAAATATTTATGAAAACAAGGTTTTTCATGTAATAGTTTTCCGATCGAAGAGTGTGATTGGGAATTTGTACTTAAAAACAAAAACTATATTACCAATGAGTGAATAAATTGTACTAATAGATGAATATATATTTAATAAACCATGCAGTGGAAAATTCATGATTTTTCTTGGGATATGGATCATAATATTTCATCAAATAAGCATAATCATTAAGAATTTATAATTGAAATAATATTGTTTCAAAAAAGTATTACCACTTGGTTACATGGGATCATAATCATCATGTAAGAAAACCAAATTAAAGAATCTCAATCCAAATTGAAAATAATGAAACTCATTGTATAATATGTAAAAATTTACTATATACCCCTTGAAAATAATTTTGTTTTATAACAAAACATTAGTCTCAATGAAAGAAAATTGTGACAAAACTATTTTACGGATTTCGTATCTTTTGGAACATAAACACCATAAATTTTTTAAATATAATGGACATGTAATTACCCATAAATTTTAATATAATAATCAATTATAAAATTCATGGGATAAATAAACACTACACCAATAGAATGGGTGAGGAATAAAGCATGTATTTCAATGAAATAAAAAGTGAGATGAAATCCATTTTCATTAAATCTTCACTCTCATTATACTCATTAATAACACATGTATAATAAATATAAAATTATTATAACTATATTATAGAAAAGTATATCTATATATAATAACTTATATGGTTGTATTAGAACCTCATATTATACTCTTGTTAACATTACTATGCTAATGTTTCACTTCGGGTAAAATCGGCATTGTTTATCACATGTATCCAAATTTGTCATATAATTGGTCCTTATAATTATATAATGATTTATATAATGTAAAAAATGATTTAAATATAATATATATTCATTATATTTTTATTATAATAATCCCTAAACTATTGAAGTATGAAACAGAATACATCATTCAGGGAGACGGTATGTCAAACATCTGCATGAAGGCAATATACATTTAACTGTCGTGTTGAAAGAAAGTAAAATATATATATGTATATATATGTGTATATATATAAGTCTTAAACTAGATTTATAATACCATTTATATCATATATATTCACCAATACCAACCTTAATACATTCTATATAATGTATTAATGAATCACAACACTTTGAGGCCAGGTAGTCCCCACTTCCTCAATCCAAATTATCAAATTAAAAAAATGGACATTAAAAAGATATATGATATAAAATAACTAAATAATATTAAATATATAATAAATATAATATATTTCATATATAAATAGCTTTTCTATCATAATTTACACCATAAGTGGTGGTAATGGATAAATGAACAATCATCGTTTAGTGTGGAGGTAGTTCGTTGTACACAAAAATAGTATGTTCATTACCTATTAAATGGATGTGTGTATATGTGTTGGTAGAACCATAAGAGAAAAAAATTATAGTATAATTAGATTAATGGTTTTGTTATAAAATCATGGAATGATAATATTTTAGGTAGTGGATTGAGAAAATAAAACATTGGAGCTGGAGAGAAGACATTGCCTCTTTATTGGTTGACTACTTTTGGTATATGAAAAAAGGCTTCCATGGTAATATTTAATATAATGGGTATGAATATTGTTATAATTAAGGGATATTTGGATTTTTATTGGGGGGATAATTTCATAACTTTTGTGGTTTTCAATGTGTGTCTAGTAGGGTGAGTTGGTGTCCTTCTATAGGGATAGTGTAGTATACACTAGGTATTTAGGAAAATAAGTATGTTGTAACCACGATTTTTCCTAACAAAATAAATACAAAAAAAACCAAAAAAAATATAACGTAACGTTAATGAATGAATAATATCCATACAACTGGAGTTAGATAATATTCTATGAGGTTTTTGGAAATAAATTTACGGTTTAGTCTTTAGTTATTCTTAATTTTACCTTAATCAATGTAATTAATTTTAATTGTTTTCAAAAATCAGTTTTCTCAGGAAAATAATTTGAACTTACTAGAAATTGTATATTATGATATTTCCAAATATGGATCCCATTTAAAAAAACCTAATAAAATATGTGGAATAAATTCATATAAAATTAATCTCACAAGGGGTTGATAATGAGGGGGTTTAAAGTAAAAACATTCAAAAGTGTGCTAACTTTATATATAAAATTTTAACGTTAAATTGATCTCCATTACCTAAATTTTATAAATTGATAAAAAAATTATATTATTATTCATTTAAAACTATTTAAAATATAATTTAACCTTATAAAAAATTATATTAAAAATAATTATTGAATTATAATCTCTTAATTACGACAATTCATCCAAAATTGAACATTCTCAGAATATTACAAAAAAATCACCCAAAGATAATTTAGAGATTATAAATTCTAAAATGAATTTTATTTTCTCAATATAAATTTCTAATTTTTTCTGAAATTAAATTTATGTTTTTTCATCGAAGGGAATGAAACATTGTTTTCTTTAGAAAGAAAATATTTTTAATCTTTCAATGATGTTACAAAAAGTAGTATCATTTCTTATCAATATGACATATTTATATAAGAACACGATAAAAACTAATTTAAATTTTATTATTATTTTTAATATTAATAAGTTTAATTGAAATTTTATAGTTATCTAATTTAATAAAATATATCAATAAAATGTAGTTTTGTTGAAACATAGGTGTTGCATGTAACATACACCAAGATAATGTTCCATGTTAAATATTCCATTTTTTCCTTTTTATGGGAATTTGTTTCAATGTTCACTTCAATAGATAAATTAAAACTTAATTTATTTGAAACAAAGGCCCATAAAAACTCATGGTGTTACATTATAACCCTCTTAAAATGATTTTTTCCTCGAATTGTTTCACATAGGTTGAAGAAAGTAAGGATAATTATACTTCATCATATCCTCATGTTCCCACATAACTTCCTCTAACTGGTGATTTCTCCACAAAAATTTTACCTAGTCAGCGGTATTATTTTTTATAACTTCCATTGATTATTCTATAATTTAAAATGATTGTTCATCATAAAATATATCCTACTCTAGTGGTACGAGCACTCATATAAGTAAATTTGAAGGGTCATGTGTGTGATTACTCAAGAGAAATACGTGGGAATAGTCATGCACTTGAGAAATAACTAGAGGAAGTTCCAAGAGATATGCTACCATCCTGATAATATCAATAGATTAAAAGGGACTGATATTCCTATGTTTTATTTTCCTTTTTTCTCGAATTTCATAACATTATTCACGGGAGAGATTCAATGAAACACCTTTTTACCAATAAAAAATTTAATATCCCACTAACAGTTTTCAAAATATATTTTTAACAAATATTTATCTTCCATGATATGATGTTGAATGTTCCTAAACTTCTCATCCAATTCTTTATTGATCACATGTCCCCATAGAATACATTTTACAACCCCATCCCATCATGTTGGATCTCTACAGTTCATCCCATAAATGACTTCATAAGGTGCCATCTGAATTTTTGAGTGAAAGCTATCATTGTAAGAAAACTCAAATAGAGGATGGTATTGCTTCCAAACACCATTGAAATATAGAGAACAAGATCTCATCATATCATATAGGATTTGAATTGTTCAATTAGGAATGATCTATTTTCTGAGGATGATATGTTGTGACGAAACTAAATTTTATGTCTAATTCTTATTGAAGACCTCACTAGAATGATTAGATGAATGTTGGATCCCAAAATAATTTAATGGAATGTGGTACACCATTAAACCATACCACTTAAATATTGTATATCCTAAAAATATATTCTAGATACAATAATTCTCTAATAGTGATGAACATAATAAAAAGATAGACTACCACCCATATAGCATTAAACTTATTTAATGTTTTGTGTAGTCCAATGAAAAAAATATATATTGATGTTCTCCTATTTTAATTATGGTATGATTAATGAATGTAATATCAACATTTAATTTCTTCTTCTATCCATATTTTGTTGCTATACCATGCACTGACATACATTTTCTGACATATCTCTTTATTTCATCCCACAAGATGTATTATTTAAATTCCGTATACTTCATAATTTTTCCAAGATGTATAGATAATGACGTAATATGATATTTGTATAATAAAACCTTCTCCATGTATAGTATGTAAGTAACACATACACAATTTTGGAACCTCATCATTCCAGCCTTATCATATTTAAACTCAAGAACATTTCTATCAATTGTTTCATCTCTATATCTTCCTTCTGCACCACCTTAATCATCAAATTTATATAGGGTTGATCATTCATTTTAGAATGATAATATTTTCCCATTACTTATTATTTTATAGATCCATCTTTATCAAATCCAAAAATATTGGATCTTTTTTTCAACATCATAGATAATCTAAGACGATCCTTTCAACTTAAATCACCGTCCACCTTGGACTACTTCATAGGGTTGTAATGTATGAGATGTCATAATACATTATGAACTGTAACCATATTTTATATGACATGTTAAACTCCTTGTATGTGAATAAAAATTTTATACATTTATTGTAGGTATATATATCATAATTTGTTTTCAAAAAATATAATTTGTCAACTTATTTAATGAAGGAAATTCTTCTGCTAAATCAAAATCATGAGATGGTTAATTTTTATAATGAATATAAAACAGCTTTGATTCATTGTAAATATACATTTAATTCTATATAAGAAAAAATCCCAATACATTCTTTGATACATCAGTATAGATTAAAAACCATTATCCACTATAGGATAAAGTAAGCACATGTTCAATAAATAATCTTCTCTCCAATTCCATGAAATTTTCGTCACATAAATATGTCAAAGAACATGACTTCATTAAAATTTAACAAGGATATAGTATTTGTGATTGGTGATAAATTCACCACAAAAGTTCATAAAATCATTATAGACCACGAATGATATATCTATCATTTTCAGTGGTTGGTATGTGTTGGCATTCAATACCCTATATCATTGATGGATATACAGATATACCATCTATTGAGAATATGTACACAAAAAATGGAATATTTTTTATCCAATATTCACTTGTTATAAATTTTTAATATTTCTTCTCCTTCATTATGGTATTTAGTACAATTCAAAAGTGATATTTGTGCTTCTATTTTATCCTGGAATGGATAAGAATATCATCTATAAAGACTACCTCAAATCGTTAGAGGTAATCTCTATTGACTCTATTCATTAAATCCATTGAGATAGAAGGGGAATTATGATGACCAAATGGAATCACTATATATTCATTTTGTCCATAATATTTAAGGATTGTTGTGTTGGGTATATAAATTTTCTTCAACATAAATTTATTATATTAATAATGGAGGACAATATTGGAAATGTATTGAGCTCCATTTTTTGATCAAACCAGTCATTAACAATAGGAAGATAATAAATGTTCTTCATTGTGATATTTTTCAACCACTATGGACAATAGAGAGTCTCAGTGATCCATATTTCCTTTTAGAAAAAATAATTAGTTTTCCCTAAGTTGATGAACTTAGACTAATTAATCCCTAATCAAGATTTTCTTATAGTTTCTTCTTCAATTAATAAAACTCAATCAGATCCATTCAATAAATATTCATTAAAATTTATGTGGAATGAGGTATGAGAACTATTTAAAACTAAACATATAGTTTCGTTGTAATTCTAGGAAACTATTCCAGTATTAAATCCTCAAAATCTAGAACAATAGTAATATCATCTATACCAATTTTATCCCTAACCATTTTCAATAAAACCCCTTCTTAATTTGAATTGATACTGATACACTAGGTGTAATCTACAGAGGAAGTTCATATGTATCATCCCATTGATGGATTATAATATGATTGTTTGAAAGATAAAAAATAAATTCCCTCTAATGATAATTGATTTTGGATTTATGAAGAGATAGAAAATACATGCATAAGATGACATCAAATTCAACCAAAGAACGAATGACATGATTTGTGGGATCCACATTACATAAACATTCAACCAGAGTGGAATCATATACTGGAGATGATATCATCGTACAATTTGGGGGTTTCAATTCTAATTAAAATCCTAATTATTTTGGTCAAATATTAAAACTCTTTGTTAATTCATTAGATTTGAAATGATGGGTTGATACAGAATCAAATATCAAATTAGTAGTTCAAGAGTGTTTGGTAAGTGTACCTTTCATCACATTGTTATCTGAACCATCAAAATAAATAGATATTTCATTAGATTCCAACTAATCACTCAAATTAAGAGGTTGTTGGTGTTGATAATCATCACAAGACCATAGGTTTCCGTAGTGTATGGAATAATTTCCTTTCTCTTTTCATTTATAGAACAGAATCATGGGAGGTGTATTCTATGTAGCATTCTATACCGAATTTTTTTTACTATCTTTATTTAATTTTTCTAAAAATCAATATCATAGTGAACTTTTTTTCCACAATTAAAAACATTTTTAGAAACATTAATACAAATTACTCTATTATTATTCCCACATAAACACCATAATGGAAAATTCATATACTTCTCTCCCTTTTTTAGTGTTTTATTTTGAACTCCATATTCCTTTTCTATTCAAAACAATGATGTTCATATGTGTCTCCAACCACCATTTCAACCATGATTTCATGACACACAATGTCTTCATTGTGACAAAAGTTTCTTGTGGAAATCATCTTTCTAATACATATATTTATGTCACTATTGAACCTATTGACATTAATTTTGGGAATGATAATAATTCCTGAAGCGTACCTCAGAAAATATCATGAAATTAGTCTCTTAGGTACCAATAAATTTATAAGCCTTTTTATTCAATCTTTATATTTTTTTTATCTATCATGTTATAAAGAATACAAGGAATGTAATTGTTGAAAATATTTCTTAAACTCATCAAAATCCATGGATTCAATATAATTTTCCTACCTCTTATAATTTTCCATAGTCGACTACTGATCAACTTCATTTCTAACCAATAAAAAACAACAATGACATTCTCATGCTATAAAAACCGAATAATAGAGAATATATTTTCAATAATAATGATTTATTTTTCATGAACAAATGTATCACAAGGCCCTCAAAATTACGGTGGATATTGCGTTATGAATGGCACAATAGTACTTTGTTATATCCTCTTCCAAAATTTTTAACCACTTGGATTTTTTTCTTGAGATAATTTATTGAGCATAGTAATAAGGGTTTTCATTCAATCACTCATTGTATTTTGTTTCTCCAGAGGACAATCGTTCATTATCCATCACAATATCAATTAAAACAACTCCTTTTCATTACATTCATTGACTAAAAGTGAAATCATATTGTAAGAAATAATTATCATATTATGAAACCGAATAATAATGAAATGTCACTTACCTGATGTTGAAATTATGGCAACTTCTTTAATTTATGAAAAATATGGGTTATACTAGGTTATATTTTTGAAAATTCTATTTTAATCTTTTATGATGGACATTGAAATGTTTTTGAATTCCCAAAAAATATCTGTCGGGAGTGTCAATCCTGTAGTGTATGAGGGCTCATTATTATGTAACAAATTACCCCGATTCAGGATAAAAACATCTTTTCATAGTTATTAGCACTTGGTATGTCTATGACATATCCACATCCAAATTTTTTATCTAGAAATGGTTTTATTTATATGAAACCACTCATTATATAATTTAAAAAAATTGTATTTAATTTTTCTATATTATCCTTATCATTAGACTTATCCATATACATGTACTTTGGGTTCTCACTATGTTTTTCTCATCCCACCGTCCAACGGTTTACTAAAAATTTTCACTAATATAAAATATTGCAACCATTTCATTTCATACATTAATAGTACATAAAATTTTCAAAATATATAAAACAATATACAAATAGATGCCTAAATATCTAATTTTATAGTTTCTTTTGAATCAGTGAATCATAAACATTGTTAAATAAATTATCTACATCATCTCCCACTAGGTCATTTTTCACTCTAATTCTTCACAGGTACATCTAACATAATACATATCATTATAATATTGGGAAGAAGCATAAAAAGAGGTGAGATAAACTTCCCACTGTGGTTAAACATCTGATATATGTAAGCATAATCTTGAGCATAATGTTATGAGATTAGGATCAGGAAAAATGGATATCATACTCAATATATCAATGATAATATAATGAAATTATAGAAAAAAATATTTATAGGTCATGTGAAATGAATCATTAAAAAAATAAATATCAAACATGAAAGAATAACCTTAAAATAAATCATGGAATTATAGAATACACATAAAACTTATAATATGATTTATGAAGTATCCAACACATTTCTGTCAAGACCATCTTAATTGACAAGGTGTATTAATGATTTTGTTTCACAAACCCTTCCAACCCACTATTACCTAAATGAGTTTGATCCCTGTTCTAGACATGTAATGATGAATTGATTTCATTTATCATTCTAGAGTTGTGATATTGAACCATTTTTATCAATCTTTCCACAATTTTGTATATCAGGAGATATAAGTCATTACCCAATGAAATGGATAGAGATATAGGTCCCAACCAAATCATAGTAAAATCATACATGCATATTTCACAGGATCATAAAAAACAATATCATAACCCATGAAATGAAATTGATAGTATAAACATGTATTAATATAAAAACATGTGTAAGGATATAGGTTTCAAAATCATTTCAAAATAAATTTTTTGTAAAAAGAAGTGAGTTTCAAAAGTATATAACTCATGAAAAAGAAAAATATTAATAAAAATCATAAATTCAAATCATAATCCATTAAAAGAATTATTTTGAATAGAAACATGGGAAATTTTCTTAATAAATGCATGAGTAACACAAATGGATGGTATCTAATAATGTAATTATTTTTAAATATCTTTTTAAAAAATATTTATTGAAGAAAAAATCATTTTTACATTTAATATTGTTTTAAAAAAATAAAATATATTCTTTATCATTTAATGTAGATTTGAAAACATATTAAAGAAGAATTGAAATGAATAAAATGTTTTTAAAATACATTTTACCAGGAAAATGGGCTTCAAATTTCATTTGTAATTATTTGTCAACACATTTTGAAAACATGTTTTTTTAGTTGAATAGATTTTTGACAGAATAAATATACATACTATTATTTCATAAAAACAACATCCTATGTACCAATGAATTAAAAATTGTTACTAATAAAAGGGTATATATTGAATAAAAAGGTAAGGATACAATTAATGACTTATATTTAGATATTTAATAAATTGAAATTACATGAATCTTAAAATGTAATGAGTAGAATGGGATTCACGATAAAACATGTAAAATTTATGTATATAAACCTAAAAAATGCATTTAGGTGCATAACAAAACATTAGTCTCAAGGAAGGAAACTTTAGAAAAAAACTATATTACTGATTTGGTAGATTTTGAAATATTAAGCCCACGAATTAAAGGCTCTAAATTTTAAATTTAAATACTGATAAATTTTATAATATTATTATTTTACTAAATCTATTTTATGTATATAGACTACATAAATGTAATGGGTGTTAAATAAAGAATGTAGCTCTCAGAAATAGAAGGTGAGATGAAAATCAATTACAATTTATCATGACTCTAATCACACTCCTTAAAAAAATAGTATAATAAATAAAAATTTATTATAAATCTTTTATAGAAACATATTATTATATATAACATCATATATGATTTTATTATCACCTTATATTACACTCTATTTAACAATATTATGTTATGGTTTCATTTGTTGTATCATTCTCTTTTTATTTTTCATTTGACTTAATTTCTTATATCTTTAATACAAATAATTATATAATGGTAAATATAATGTAAACCATGATTTAAATCTAATTTCTTTTCATAAATATTTTACTATAATAATACATAGAGTATTGAATTATGAAATGGAATACATTATTCATGGAGACGAAATGTCTTACATACGCATGAACACTATTTCCATTTAATTCTCCTGTGGGAAGAAAGAATATAAAATTAATATATGTATATATATATATTATGTAATTATTATAATATATTTATTATATAAAATATATCATGTATATTAACTATACCCATCCTAAATACAATCATTTTAGTGTGTAAATGAATGACATCAATTTGAGGGGGTGGTAGTCCACATTTCCTCAAATGAAATTATCGTATTCAAAAAAATGAATTTAAAAAAATATATTATGTAATATAATAATGAAATAATAAATAAATAGTATTAATAATATATAACATATTTAAATTTAGTTTCTATCATAAGGCCCACCAAGAGATGCTGTGAGGGAAAAATGAACAATAATATTTTATAGAGGCATTTGTTTGACATGCATGAAAATAGTATGTTCGTTACCCATTAGAGAGAGGTGCCTAAAAATATAGATCAATAAAATATTTTTAAAATATTCTAGTATATTTAGGATTATATTATTTTTATAAAATGCTAAAGAAGAATATTTTAGGAAAAAAATAACAGAAATAATAGAAAGAAACATGAGAGTAGATGTTATCTCTTAATAAGGGACCTATTTTTGGTTTGTGCCAAAACAATTCCATTAATAACATTTATAATAGTTGGAGGCTTATAAGATGAAGGAGTTATGTTGGGATGTTTATTGAGGAAAACATGAATGAACCTATGTCATTTTAGTGTGGTGTTGATGAGGGAGTGTTTGTGTCCTTTTATAACGAAAGGAAAAGACACAGTAGGCATTTTTTTCAACTAGTTTGATGTACACACATTGTGAACAAAAAAGTCATAAAACCTAAAAAACTAAATAATGTAAAATTTATGGAATAATTATTCATTTTAAATGGTTTTTTGACATGTTTATATGTATTTTTGTGTCTAAAATTTATGGATTAGTCCTTAGTTAAGCTTACTTTTTACTTAATAAATGTAATACATTTTAATTACATTTACATATATTTATTGTAACAAACTATGATTATCATAGAAGAAATTATAAAGTATTATGATTACAAATATTTAATCAATTTTTTCAAATTATAATCCCATAAGGATAATAAATTAATTTATTATTAATCCAATTGTTTGGTCAATAATGTTGGTATTTAATGTAAAAAATTTCAATAGTATGATAAGTTTTTATATTCAATTTCAATGTTATATTGATATAAATTTCCTAAATTATGTTAAATTAATAAATTTTTTTGTATTTAAACATTGAAACAAATTTAATATATGATTTATGTGTATAATATTTATTGATGGAAAAGTTGTTTTGAATTAATATTCAGTATGTATCACTATTTATAAAAAATTGATGTTTCACTCAAAAATATAAAAATTTAACCAAATTATAATTTAATCATTGTAAATTATGAAATGATCATTATTTTTTAAAATTAAATTTTGGATTTTGTGTAAAATAAATTTTATTCTTTTTCAAAAAATGAAATGAAATTATTTTATTTGAGAAAATTGTATTTTCAAATATATCAGGATTTCCCCAAAAATTATATCATTCATTTTTAAGATAATACCATTATAAAATTTACTGAAAAGTATTCAATGATGTACATATTACAATTTTTAATGGCTATGTTATGGTTATCTAATTTATAAAATTACAATAATAAAATGAGGGTTTGTTGAATCATTCGTGTTGCATGTAATGTAAAAAAATTCAATGTTATCTGTAACGTAGTCATATATCATTCCATGTTAAAGGAATTTTTTAATTAGTTCATTGAAACACATTAATTTAATTTTAATTTACATGAAAAAAGACTAGAAAAACATGGGGTTTTACATGAAAACTCAATAGTTCATTTGGACTATATGAAATCCAAGGTATATTTTTTATTGGTTGACTAATTATTGGATTTTTCTATGAATTTATCTTATCTAAAAAACATATTTCATGTTTCCATGCTATGAATGTATGTACTTAATTAATACAATGGTTATATCCCAAAAATAGTTTTGTTAGATGAGAATATTTCTCATGACCACCACCAGTATAGGAAATGGACTAGAGGGGGAAATGGTTGTGGAATAAGTTAATTTAATAGGTTATGGTTTTATTGAAAAAAAACATGGTTAAATAGGAAACATGGTAATGAATAAATGATATTTAGAATTAATATCACATCCTATTTTATATGTGATAAAATATGACGACATAACCTCTGAAAGGAGGGAAGGTTATAAAAGGACAGTTAGTGAAAAATTATGTATATTCATAATTTTATTAATAAATATTAATAATATTAAATCACAAAAAATTGATTCTTTTTTATATTATGTACACGACATACAACCATGTGTTTCATCACAATCATGTTTTGAAGACATGTCTGAGTAATAACAATATGTGTATATATATAAATCATATAAATTTATTATATAGCAGTTATTTACAAGATATTGTATCAATATGAATGAATAGGAGTAACTATATTATGTATTAAAATTTTAATAAATATTTAAAAATTTTAATAAGTTTATTTAGAGCCATTTGAGAAAATAAATCTGGTTTTATTCTTAAATTCTAATTATTTTAAAATACAATTTTATTTCCTTTCAAGGGAGCACTTATTTTAAAACATGCTTTAATACATTTATAATTTTCATATTATAAAATAAACATTTTCTGAAATAATAATATAAAAATAAATTTGGGTGAGCTATTTTCATTTTATTTGTGATGTTTTATATTTTAATGAATAATAAATAATACTAAATATAAATTCAAAAATTATTTATATTATAAATTATTTTTTTATTTAAATTAACTATGAAATTATTTTTAGATTATTAATATACAAAATTTTATTTAAATAATTCCAAAATATCTCTTTCAAATCGGTTTTATTATATTATTTGATGTTAAAACATATCAAACATTTGAATGCATTCACATTGAAAACATATCTTCTCATCCTGTACGTGTGATTAATTTCTATTTTTTTAACAATTAATTGTTATTAATTTGGAAATATGGATAAAATATTTTGATCCATCATAATTTATATTTCATAATAAGTTCATCATTGACTTTTACCAAAAATATTTGTGATGGAAATTATACGTAATTGCAATGATTAAAATAAAAAATTATTTACTTGATGTTTACACATTAATATTAATAATTCAAATATAAATTAATCATTACTGATTTTCTTTTGATATTGTTATATTTTATCACATAATTTGTCAAATTGGGATCATTATTGGAGTTATGTAATATTTGGTCGACCTCACAATAGTTTTTATCATTTTTAATGTATAATATTGACACTCATCCCCGTATGAAAAGTCAATCTTCCGTCCCCATTTAATCAAAACAATCAAAACAAATTTCTCATTAAAACTATTCCAAAACAATCTACCAATTTCACTCCCCTCACAGTAGAGTAATCACATTAGTCATAATCCAATTAGGGAATCCCTTTAGTTCAATTGAAATGGATTTCCCATAAAAGTGTTTACATTCTCCAATGTCCATTTATGTTTTATTTCATTCTCCCTATCACGACCTGTCCTTGGGGACCATGTCGTGACTACCCAATGCCCGCCTTCCATAGTCCAGGGGCTGGCGACTAGCACCAAGGCGTAATTCCCAATATAAAAGGGAAGGCATTGCCTTTATAAAGTAAACAAACACATAGAGTAAGCAAGCAGAAGTAAACATTAAGTAAAACTGGGTACAACAGTAAGTGAGGAAAAGTATGTGGGCCAGAATAAAAACCCAAAATGAAAGTAAAGTACCATTGGAAAAGAAGTAAAACAACTAAAAAGTAAAGCCGCAACGTCGAGTCGTCCACTGAAAGTCCCACCTGATGGGTGCGTACAGATAGTCTCCACAGCTCCACGGGTCCAGCGGTCCGCTCCATGTACGTCCCGCCCTGTGGTCCAACTCCAGGTACCGTCTCGCTCCATGAGCCTCAACCACTATTAGCGATGTCCATCTTCTGCATCCAACACAATGTAGTGTGGGCATTTCCTATGAAGGGGTGGGTATACTATACTCAGTAGGGACCCCGAGACCCCCGAAGGTCTCCCAAAATCCACAAATGATAATCCACAAAATAATAATACAATCATGAAGTAACATCCAACACTACTTAGGTAAATTCCCATATATATAACTAAGTCATCAATTCCTGTTTGGCTCCAGCATCCATGCCATGTTCGATCATGTCCACATAAGATTACAACCCAATCCACACAGGATAACACAACTCAATCCACATAGGAATGCAAGTCAATCATATCAAAGATATTGAATGAAGTCAAGACTCAGCTCACACAGGTATACGTCTTCGTAAGACGATGAAGATAATAAGATGTAGCCACTGATTAATCTAAGCCATCGGAACCACACATGATCGATAGGTACTAACACCCGCAATGACCCACACACGATGGATAGGTACTAACCCCCGCAATGACCCACAAATAATCGATAGGTACTAACCCCCGCAATGACCCACACAGGATCTGACCCACACAGGATCGGTATGCGCTGGCCCACACAGGACCGCTGAGCACTGACCCACAATGGATCTGATCCACACAGGATCGGTAGGCACTAATCCACAAAGGATCTACGAGTGTTTTAGTCGTCGCTGTCGATCCCACGGAGGATTCCCAGGTAGTCTTCATCATCGTTGCAGTCGCAGCCAGCAATAGGGCTCCCGCACACAGCGAGTTAGTTCAGGTAGGGTCCGCTCCACCAGCCAAGGGTCTGATACATCAACTGACAAGAAGACCAGAGTTGATGTATCCAAATGTTCTGCATCGTCAAAAGGAACTCAACGTGACAGACGGCGCGTCAATCGGACGCTCGGTCTGACAGTTATTGGTTTTATCGTCCCAGGCACCCAGTTGGTTTTTAAGTCTAAACCAAACCGACCTCAATCCATCTGCGTCCAAACCTCGAGTGGATTAAGACAGAATGTCCGTCTCACTATGTGGAATCCAACAAAGTCGACAGCACGTCAATCGGACGTCCAGAGCACCAGTTATAAGTGTTTCCACTCCGAGGGCCCGGTTGGATTCCTGTTCGAACCGACCATGTCGAACCGAAAGTTCTTCGAAACTTTGAGGGTAATATACCAGAACTACCATATCGATCCATGGATCGCATCGCAACTGATGGTGCGTCAATCAAAGGTCTGTAGCCCATGTTATGGGCATTTGAACGGTTCTGTCCGGAAATAGGGGTTCGGTCCCGGTCCGACCCAGCCCGATACCCCCCCCCCCCCCTCGGGTCCGGGTCTGGCCCATTAGGGCATAGCCCGGCCCGGCCCGGCATGGGCGGCCCGGTGGCCAGAAAATCTCGGGCGGCCTGAGTGGCCAGCTCGGCTGGCCGAGCTTAGCGGAATAGGGGGAGTGCACTACCCCCTGATTGATGAGTAACGGCCCCTAGGTGGGGGCTGCTCTTTATTCCCACCAGGGGTTACGAACCCCCGATCTCCCATTGAAACAGCTGGATCGGTCCGCCGGCCAGTTGTTGCCGTCGCGGAACCGTTGTGGTCCCACCCCCTGCTCCAGTGGTAGGCGGTTCTGGCCGTCGCTCCCCGCACTACCGTGGCCATAGGCCGCATCTTTGTCCGACCGGCGTGGCGCGATGGCATCGTGCCCCTCTGCCGTGGCCCCACTCTGTCCACTTCCTATTCGAGGTTCTCTGGCACGGCTCGACGGCGCCGCGCTTCTTCACCCATTCTTCATTGTTTCCGCGCGGTGCAACGACACCGCGCTGCCTTTGATCATGCCGCAACATGTTCAAACATCAAGGGAGGAGGAGAGTCATCCATGTTCATGTGGTCCAACCTCCTCCCATTATTATGATAACAGGCTTCCCAATTTAGAAGATTATGAAGGGTGACATAAGTATTAATGAACAAAAACAATTAATCCTCTACCCCCAGGTACCATTGAATGAAGGTTTGTCGCGAAAAAGAACGTCGCGGAAGAAGACACCGTAAGCATCGATGACGTCCCGAAGAAGAGAATCATCGACATCGCGGTAAACGGTGTCATGTTGTCGATCTCTGAGGATGGCCTCTCTCATCGGTTGCAGAGAGGGAAGAAGACGGTACGAAGAACTCCCCCTTTCGGTGATGGAGTTCTTCGTCGATGGCTCGGCGTTCTTCGTGTTCTTCGATGAGGAAGAAGAACTTCAAGACAT
The DNA here is from genome assembly GCA_963277665.1 of Viscum album. Lineage (NCBI taxonomy): Eukaryota > Viridiplantae > Streptophyta > Magnoliopsida > Santalales > Viscaceae > Viscum > Viscum album. The sequence continues at coordinate 1,001,456,431 of OY728121.1, read as the reverse complement.
AGATCTTTCTTCCCCCTATCCTCTCCCAACAATATAACCAAATTAAAATTAGGTCACCCCTTATTTTAATTGTTTAATCCATGCTTTTCAAAAATTCAAATTTCAAAAACAAAACCACTTAATTAATTAATCTTATGTAAAAAAATTAAATTGATTGTTAAGGGAGTTAGGAAATATGAAGGGGTGGGGTTCGTGTGGGCCCACCTCATTAATATCCTACATAGAAGATAGTTTATAAGTGGGTCCCACTCCAACTCCCATTCATAGGATATAACCACTTAGTAAAAAGAAATAAAATTGTAGCTCAATTTTATTTTACTTTTCATCTAACCCAAAATTTTTTACAACTTCTCCCGAGCAAACGCAACCCCAGTAAAGGTCTTCTTATGCAATTACCAGCACTGTGGTTTCATCGGTGCCCTCAGATGTTGATTCCATGCACCAGTTCAAATGTTAGGAAACCCCGCTCGTTCGTTCACTTTATGTACCCGAGCAAAGCTTCGTAAAATTATTCCGGGAGCACTGGGCCTAGGAATCAGGTTCTGTTAGAAAGTGTGTTCTTGTAAAATACCAATGAAATATAAGAAAAAATTTCCCTTGATTTTTACGGGTTTTTACATTACTATGACCTCAGGGATTTACGTCCCCATAAAGATACATCAAAAACTAGGGAAACAAATGTGGGTACTGGGCACGCATATGAATCTCCCACTTCCATGTGCTCTCTTGGAGGTTCATGTGCTTCCATCTAATGCGTACTAGAGTAAGCGACCATCCATGTTGGACCCGCACCTGTTGATCCTTGATCTCCACTGGGACCTCCGCAAAAGTCGTGACATCATCAATGTCCATCTCCCCATGGTCGATGATATGCGTCGGGTCGTGCATGTGTCTCCTCAGATGAGATACATGAAAGACGTCGTGCACCCGGTGCATCTGAGGTCGTAGATCCTGGCGATAAGCCACCTCGCCAATCCTACTGAGGACCTGGAATGGTTCGATGAAGAGCAGAGACAACATGCCGCCATGGCCAAATCTCCGTAATCCACATATAGGTGAGACCCGTAAGAAGTCGTGGTCGCTATCCTCGAACTCTAGTGGTCTCCGCGTCCGGTCATCATAAGGCTTATGCCATCTCGGAGTTGTCCTCATCCGCTCTTGGATGACCTAGACATTCTCCATCATGGCCTAGACCATCTCCGAACCCACAATTGCTGACTCCCCAGGGTCATTCCAGCACAACGGTGATCTGCAAGGTCAGTCGTACAATGCCTCGTATGGTGCCATCCCGATAGTGGATTGGTAGATGTTGTTGTACGCGAACTCCACTAAGGATAGGTGATCCTCCCAGCTGCGACCAAAGTCGAGGACACATGCAAGGAGCATGTACTCGAGGGTCTGAATGGTCCTCTCCGTCAGACCATCCATCTAAGGGTGAAAGGCGGTGCTCAGACGTAGCTACGTCCCGAATGCCTCCTACAACCCCTTCCAAAGATGGGAAGTAAAGAGAGAATCTCGATCGGAGATGATAGATGATGGAACACTATGAATCGTTACAATCTCCTGAACGTAAAGACATCCCAAGCTCTCAACTGAGCCCTGCTCTCTGATGGGTAAGAATTGAGTCGGTTGAAAATCACCCAAATATAGTCATTACCTCTGGAAGTACGTTGAATTCTAGTCACGAAATCTAATGATATCTCGTCCCACTTCCACTCTGGGACCTCCAAAGGTTGTACCAAGCCTGCTGGTACCTGGTGCTCTGCCTTCACCTGCTGGCAGTTGAGACATCGATAAAAGAACTCTGCTACAACCTTATTCATACCCAGCAACCAGTGCTATCGTCTGAAGTCATGGTACATCATCGCCACTCCTAGATGTACCACTAATGGGGAAGTGCGAAACTCCCTCATAACCTCCTCCTGTAAAGAAACCGGTACCATGTTACTTCCTCTGAAAAGGATGTTGTGCTCTCCTTACACATAGAATCCATCAGGTGCATGTCCTTAGGATATCTATGCACGCCACATCTCACAGTCAACATCCCCACGTTTTGCCTCTCTGACCCGCTGAAGAAGTGGAGGAGTGATTGTGAGTGACTGAAGAAAGACTGCTCCATCACTATCCACGAAGGATATCTGCAAAGCAGCTAGCTGCTCTGTCACCTCCCCAATTAGCTGAATGCACATCCTCCTACTAAGAGCATCAGCTACTACGTTACCCTTTCTTGAAGTATAGAATATCTCAATTTCATAGTCGTATAGTAACTCATGCCATCGCCGCTGTCTTAGGTTCATGTCCTTCTGCGAGAAGATGTACCTGAGACTCTGGTAGTTAGGGTAGACCGTAAAGCGCTCACCCAACAGGTAGTGTCGCCATATATTCAGTGCGAAGACCACTGATGCTAACTCCAGATCATGGGTAGCATAGTTCTATTCATGTTGAATCAACTGACGTGATCCACAGGCAATCACTGCCCGCTCCTGCATCAGGGCACATCCAAGTCTGGTCCCTAATGCATCGCAGCAAACTATGTACCCTATTTCCTCCTTCGGTAGCCTCAAGATAGGTGCGCTGGTCAATCTATGTCTTAGATCCTAGAAGCTCTACTGACATCTGTCTGACCACACGATGGGTTTCCCCCTATTCCTTAACGTACTGCAAAGCTGTGTAGATTTCTCATTTTCCAAAATGAAAAATTCAGTCACATCCCCTTGTTGAACCACGTTCCTTGCCTAATACATTCAATCATGTCATGATCAGTTAATTCATACCATGGATGATGTCATAAGGCCTCGACTATACTACCAAGAGATACAACTGTTAGAATTGCCTCCAAGGGTTCAGTCACATTGTCGGTATCAGTGTGTGGTCACTGGGTCTCCTCTAGTAGAAATCTCGTATGTGAGGGTCAAGTCAACTGTTTTTTAACCAGAACCTCTTAGTATTAAAATACAAAATAAAAGAAAGAAAACATCCCTGTTGTAAGTCTTTTATTTCTGAAACTCAAAAAAAATTATAAAGAAACACAATCTTCGAAGCTCGAGGAATTATGGGCAAAGGCTTACATTCCCGGAGCTAGTCCCGCAAATGTCCACCGGCTTCCGGAGCTCCATGATCGTAAGCTTCAACTGGCTGAAGTTCTACTCTCCCATGTGGTCATGGTGGACCTCCTGGTGGTGGTGGTGGTGTTAGAGCCTCAAAACGTCGTCCACCACCTGCCGCTCAACCAGCTCCTCGGCCTCGTCCACCTACTCCCTGAAGACCGCCACAGTCAAACCTCTACCTTTGCCTGGGTGGTTCATCAACCGTCTGCTGCCCCTCTGCATGGCGTGTTGGGTCGTCACGAGCCAAGTGGCCCTACCCACTGCATGCATAGCAATGTCTTCCACTTGTAAGATTGGTTCTGCTGTGTGATCCCCGCACCTCTGATCCAGTATCCTATGGTCGTCCGCCTGATGGCCTGGTCCTCTTGGACCTCTGCGACATCTGTCTACTGCCGGCTAAATAAGACTTCGCTACGCGTCGCCCTGATGTAGGTCTCTCTGCTGATGTAGGCTCAGATAGAAAGCTCTCAATGATAAGGGATCGCTCCAGTACCCCTGCCTGTGTCAGAATGATGAGGGAGATCAGCGATTCCATGGTATCATGCCTCAATACCTGCTCGAAGGTCCAGGCCCGGATGAATGGGTCTCGAACCATGTCCGTCGAATAGTGCAAGAGGTCTGTAAATCTTGCCGAGTACTGGGTGACCGTCATTCTGCCCTGCCACAGCTGTAGACGCTCTTGGATGTGCACCCATGGAGGGTGGCTGGGACGAAATCCGAGCGAAAGTGGCTCTCAATGTCCATCCAGAGGAGTGATGCATCATCATGCACCTAAAGCATCATGCTCCACTATCTGCCTGTTGTCGCGTGTAGGAGGCTCGCTGCGAGGATCACCATGAGGTCAGTTGGTGTCCCCACTAACCTGAAAACTCGCACAACTGCCTCCTACCAATCCACAGATGAATGAGGGTCTGTCTCCCTACGAAACCTGGGCGGTCTCTGACGCTGAAACTCGTGCAGTGAACTAAGGCGACGTGCACTCTCAACGGCTGGGGCTGGTAGAATCGGTGGCTCGATGGGTAGTGGTAACGCTGGTGCCTCCACAATAATAGGGCCCTACACCGAGGCCTCATCGCTCGGTGGGCTGTCGTGACGTACAAAAACTCAGAAAACCTAGCTGGCTACAGTTGTGGGGCCATCCGGAAAAGAGACAGGTGTGACATGGTCAATATAGTATACCTGGTGAGATGACACAAAGTAATCACAAAGAAAACATGAAACACTTATGCAATCAGTGTCTTCGTGCACTAAGTCGAAAATCATAAGTCAAGGTCCTGGTGTACGGATACGTCGGCCACCGCACCAACAATGGACTCCCTGGACTGATAACTACACTCAATACTCTTAACACTATTGCTTCACATAGAAAATGATCAGAGTCCTGTGTTCTGCGGTAGAACCGAACTCCTCTGATACAAATTTGTCAGGACCCGTCTTCGGGGCCCATTCCGTGACTACCCCTAGCCTGCCTTCCATATGCCAGGGGCTAGAGACTAGGATCAAGACGTAATTCCTGATAAAAAGTGAAGGCATTGCCTTTATAATGTAAACAAACACACAGAGTAAGAAAGCAGAAGTAAACACTATGTATAACTGGGTACAATAGTATGTGCAGAAAATTATGTGGGCCAGAATACAAAGCCAAACTGAATGTAATGTACATCTGGAAAAGAAGTACAACAACTAAAAAGTAAATCTGCAACGTCGATCCATCCACTGGAAGTCCCACCTGATGGGTGGGTACAGATAGTCTCCACAGCTCCCCAGGTCCAGCCGTCTGCTCTGTGTATGTCCAGCCCTCTCGTCCACCTCCAGGTAATGTGTAACTCCACGAGCCTCAACCGCGATCAGCGCTGTAGGTCATCTGAATCCAACACAATGTAGTGCCGGCATTTCCCGTGCAGGGGTGAGTATACGCTACTCAGTAGGGACCCCGAGACCCCCGAAGGTCTCCCAAAATCCACAAAGGATAATCCTCTAAGGAAAGATACAATCATGAAGTAACATCCAAAACTACTTAGGTATATTCCCATACATATACCTAATTCATCAATTCTCATTTGCCTCTAGCATCCATGCCAAGTTCGATCACGTCCACATAGGAGTACAACCAAATCCACAAAGGATAACAAAACTCAATCCACATAGGAATGCAAGTCAATCATATCGAAGATATTGATTGAATTCAAGACTCTGCTCACACAGGTATACATCTTCGTAAGACGATAGAGATGATCAGATATAGCCACTAATTCATCTAAGCCGTTGGCCCCATGCAGGATCGATAGATACTAACCCCTGAAATGACCCACACCGGATCGATAGGTACTAACCCTCGCAATGACCCACACAAGATCGATAGGTACTAACCCCCACAATGAAACAGAGAGACTCTAACCCACACATGATCAGTATGCACTGGCCCACACAAGACCACTGAGCGCTGACCCACACAGGATCTGATCCACACAGGATTGGTAGGCACTGATCCACATAGGATCCCTGAGTACTGTAGTCGTCGATGTCAAACCCACGGATGATTCCCATGCAGTCTTCATCATCGTCGCAGTCACAGCCAACTCTAGGGTTCCCGCACACCACAAGTTTGTTCGGGGAGGGTCTGCTTCACAAGACAAGGGGCTGATACTTCAACTGACACGAAGTCCGGAGTTGATATATCCAAAAGTTCTGTATCGTCAAAAGGAACTCAACGTGATAGATGATGTGTCAATCAGACGCCCAGTCTGAGAGTTATTGGCTTTTTTGTCCCAGGGGCCCGATTGGTTTTTTAGTCTAAACCAACACAACCTCACTCTATCTGTGTCCAAACATCGAGCGGAGTAAGCCAAAAGTTCCGTCTCACTAAGAGGAATCCAAAAAAGTCGACGACACGTCAATCGGACATCCGACACTCAAGTGATAAGCGTTTCCACTTCTAGGGCCCTGTTTGTTTCGTGATCAAACCAACCCGGCCAAACCCAAAGATCTATGAAACCTTGAGTGTAATATACCTAAAATACCATCTTGTTCCAAGGATCGCATCGCAATTGATGGTGCGTCAATCGGAGGTATGTAGCCCATGTTATGGGTGTTTGAATGGTTCTGTCCGGAAAGAGGGGGTAGGGCCAGGTCCGACCCGGCCCGATACCCCCCCCAGTCGACCAGAAACGGGTTCGGGTCCAGCTCAGTAGGGTACGGCTCAGCCCGGTGGGCGCGTCCTGGCCTAGCCAACGCGGCTCGGCAAGGGCGGCCCGGAAACCTGGCGCCCTCGGGCGGCCCCCGTGTGGCCAGCTCAGTCGGCCGAGCTGAGTGGAACAGGGGGGCGTGATGCCCCACTGATTGAAGAGCCGCGTCCGCCACGTGGGGGCCACTCTTTGTTTCAGCCGAGGGTTATGAACCCCCGGTCTCCCCCTAAAACAGCTGGCCCGGTCCGGCCGGCCGGTTGCTGCCGCCGCGGGACCGCCGCAATCCCTCCCTCCTGCTCCGACAACCGCTCCCCGCAATACCGAGGCCATAGGCCGGGGCTTTTTCCGACCAGCGCAACGCGATGGTGCCGCCCCCCTCCTCCGCGGCCCCACTCCGGCTGCGGACTCTTTGAAGTTCTCCGGCACGGCGCAATATCGCCACACTTCTTTCCCCAATCTTCATTGTTTCCACATGGTGCAACGGCACCGCGCTGCCTTTTCTCGTGCCGTAACAAGTTCAAACATCAAGGGGAGAGGAGATTCGGCCGTGTTCGTGTGGTCCGACCTCCTCCCATTATTGCGATAACTGGAAGACCAATTTAGAAAACGATGAACGGCGATGGAAGTATTCACGAACAAAAACAATTAATTCCCTACCTCAAGGTGTCATTGAACGATGGTTCTTTGAGGAAAAGAATGTCACAGAATAAGAATTCGTAAGCGTCGATGGTGTCCAGGAGAAGAGAATCGCAGGCGTCGCGGTACACGGCGTCGCGTCGTCAATCTCTGAGGATGGTGTCTCTCACCAGCTGCGGAGAGGGAAGAAGACAGTACGACAAACTCCCCTTTGCGGTGGCAGAGTTCTTCGTCGAAGGCTCAACATTCATCACATTATTCGACGAGGAAGAAGAACTTCAAGACTTAGAGATTTCTTCCCCCAATCCTCTCACAACATTCTCACCATATTAAAATAAGGTCACCCCTTATTTTAATTGTTTATGCCATTCTTTTCAAAAACACAAAATTCAATAACAAAACTACTTAATTAAATAAACTTATGATAACAAATTAAATGGAGAGTTAAGGGAGTCAGGGAATTTGAAGGGGTGTGGTTCGTGTGGTCCCCACCTCACTAATATCATACTTATGAGTTAGGTTATTAGTTGGTCCCACTAAAACTCCCTTCCATAGGATATAACCACTTAGTAAAAAGAAATAAAATTGTAGCTCAACTTTATTTTACTTTTCATCTAATCCACAATTTTTAACAACTCCTCCCGAGCCAGCGCAACCCTAGTAAAGGTCTTCCTAAGAAATTAATGGCTCTAAGGTTTCATCGGTGCCCTCAGATTTCAATTTCGAGCACCGGTTCAAAATTTAGGGAATCCCGCTCATTCGTTCAGTGAATGTACCCGAGCAATACTTCAAAAAAAATATTCTAGGCGTAGCGGGCCTCAGAGTCATGTTCCATCAGAAACTGCATTCATGTAAAATCCCAAAGAAATTGATGAAAAAATTTCCCTTTAATTTTGCAAGTTTTTACACTCCCCCCATTAAATTAATCTTATATAATGTTTAAATATTATTGTGAGAATCCTATATATTCAATTTTATTTTTAGGTTAAATGTTCTATAATTTCTTATCAGTACTTCAATAAAATGTTTATTGAAATTATCACTCATATGTTCGGTGGACTACCGCCTCCTGAAACGACCCAGTTTGTTTCCACGTTACCACTAATAACGGATGAAAACCATGATGTATTTTTTTCATATGATATGTATATATATATATGATACTTATGATTTCCTGATAAATATATTATTTTTACATACATATAAATTCATGCATTCTATTTTTTAGGGTATGATAACATCTTACGTGGATGTGTGGACTACCGCATATGAACAGTGATATCATATTTTCACACATTACATGGTAAATATTATGGATGGGTTTAACAATCATTTTTGACATACATAAAACATATGGTATATTAATGACCTTATTTTCATTATATAAATATAACATTTCCTTTTCATTTATTCTTCATTCACACTCATAAAATAGATATAATTTCTTTTTGAATGTGGGTACAACTACCTCTTGTACATAATGTGATTCATTTAAAATCACCATAATTCTATATAAAAGTACATATTATTAAATAACATGTTATTTAAAATATAACCATCATTTTTAATGTTAATTTATACTCAACTAATTTCAATATTGATCATTGAAAACTGAGTACATTACTCATGGGTTGGTATGGCCTTCTCTCTCCATGATTTTAATAACGGTTGATTTTTAATAACCATATTTTATGATTGGATATAAAAGTAAAATTGATTTATAAATTTGACGATTATCTCATGATAAATATTCATTATATGGTGTAATATTAACCAATTTACAATAGCTAAGCTCAAAAGATGTTTTTGGCACATAAACAGAATATGTTGAAAACCCTATACATAAAAATCGTCATTTAATTACTTTTATAAATATAGTATCAAATGAAATAAAATTAATAATAAACATTAAAAATTTTCCGAATCATGAAAATATTTAACATATGATCATTATCTATGATAATGAACACACACATGACATGTTGGACTCATGGTAATGGATTTCATTTCATTCTCATTTCATTAAGGCATATTTGGATGTTATATACCCACATTTATTTTATAGGTGTTTATATAGTCGATCTAAAATATAATATAATGACTCTATTTATTTTCATGTTAATTTATTTATTTATATATTGTATTCCTTTACAGGGATTATTATTCTATTTATTTCATTGTTGTATGGGATGCTTTGATATTAATATCAATTTATTTTCCTCAATGACATTATTAATGATATTATTTTTAATATTTAAATATATTGATATAATATTATTATAGAGAAAATTTTTTTGTCGAATTTTTATTCCTCTACTAGCCTTAATGATAATAAAATAAACCCCTCTTTTACCTTTTTAGTAATTTGATTTTGAAAATAGGTTTTTAAGTTAATTTTATTATTTCAATAAAATAATATGGTATCTTAGAGTGAAAATGAAATATTATGAGTGAAATGTTGAAAATTTAATTCTATTATGTAATGTGATTATATAATGGTACATAGAAATTTTATTGCAGGTTCCCTGATAACTAAATTATGGGTGGTTCTATGATAAACCAACGATGTGTGGGACCGTGATATACCTATAATTTATTGGGTATGAATGTCTTATGTATGGATATTCAATTTATAATATTGAATTGTACGGAAGTGAATTCCATTATTATTAAATTTATAATTGAAATAATTGTAATGATTTCCCAAGACACCAATATGTTTTATCTCTTATTGGTATAGTTTTTTTGTAATTCATGTGTTTACAAAAAGGGTATGAAATGAAATTATTTTGAAAATAACGTTTTTAAAACATCATAAGGGTTAATAACATTACATTATGATAAATTTTAAATGGATTTTAATATTAATAAAAGGTCTAATAGTTTGATTCATTTTACATCCCATATAAAAAAAATTATTATCTCCCCATATTATTAATATTTTTCATAAGAGCTAACACTTATTAAGGGATTAAAATAAGCCAAGGAATTTTTCATAAATATTTATAATTATAATTTTTCAGTGTTTCAGATAATAGGAAAATTGATAGAATTAGGAAGAGGCAACATTGTGTTTTTTTTGTTATATATGAGTTAATGCCAAATTATCAAAAAATCTATACCTGAGATGATCCTCAATGTTTAAAAATTAATACACTTGAATAAAACTCACGATTATGTAATTTTATAAGTATCTTTCTTATATAACAGGAAAATCAATCATCCAAAAATTAATTGTAGTACTTTTCAGTATATAAGAGATAAAAAATTTCTTAGGAATCTCTCATTGTTTTTAATATTATCATAATAAATTTTGGGTCCAAAATATATATAGTTATGTCATTTCAAACACAATAAAATATTTATAAATTAATAACATAAAAAAATATGTTTCAATAACTAAAAAATGTTGAAATAAATAAGATAATCGAGTTTTATGGAATATACAAACATCATGGTGATAAACTATAGTTTCAAGCTCCATGATATTTCACCGTAAACTCATCAAATTCTTATCATGCTAACACATTTTTTAAGAAATTATATTCTCGTGAAATTATAACTATAGAGATGAATATTGTGGGATATGGTGGAGATCTCAGGAGAAGGGTGAAATTTCCAATTATAAAATTTTATATTAAATATATCGTTTAATAAATATCCACAATTTGATAAATACCCATGTTAAAAATATATATATTATATATAAAATTTTATTTTATTATACAGATTCTCATGGAAAACTCCGAGATATTAAAAATGAACTTACTCTAAATATTGAAATAATATTACTTTCATAAATACTATAATATATTTCAACAATAATGTTTTAGTGTAAAATTAGTATTTTCAAAAATGATATATTTAATACATGATAATATATATATTTTCAAAATATAGGATTCATTGTCAAAACAACTTTGTGAATGAAAATTTAAAATAACACATTTTATATTTTCAAATAAAAGGTTATGATCTATGTTGGTACCAAATTCTCCCAACATGATAGTCACCCCTAGTAGTAAAAGTTTTTAAATCAAATAAATTAATGAACAACATAGACTACGTTGTGCATAAAGTATCTACCTACAAGGTAATTCATTTTCTAGACAACATCTATCATAGTTATTTTTGGAAGAATAGATATAAAATTAATAATATGTGTATCAATTTACTCCTATTTAAAATATAGGAGTAGTTATAACAGAACCATTAATCAAAATAAAAGTATAAAATTTAGAGTTTAAATGTTTAATATAGAGTTTTTTATGCTATAAAACCTATGATAAACTTTGATTGATTAATTTTATTTTTTCCATCCATGAATATTGATGAAATTATTATCCAATTATTCTAATTAATTGTTGTATTAACGTGTTGGAAGGGTACTATATTGAGAAATATGTCGAAAATAATTATTTTTATGTAGTCAAATCATATATTAATCTTTATATGCTTTTCCACTTGACGCTTCTATGAATATAAACAAACCTTCTCTCGAGATATATATTAAAAAATAATCATAATAAATTCCCAAAATTGATAATAATTTATAAAAGAAATTAATTTTATTAATTTCATTTAATCATTAGACACTAGATATCAAAATAATTAATATATTACTATTGTATAGGTATGGAAGGTTAAGGTCAAAAATTAGTAATAATTTCAATTATCTCAAAGATGAACCAAAGAGTGATCTCATTGAGGTGTGAAAGGAGTGGAATTGATTATCAATTAGGAAGCCGAAAAGAAAATGTGAATTCAACTGATTCATCTACACTTCTCATGGAATATATAATTACTTCTAATCAAATATCTAATATCTTCTCAATGATGATATTTTACAAAAACAAACACATAGTACATATCTATATTTGTGTCTTTTCAAAAATGAATGGGAACTAAAAACTAATAAAAGATCTTTTGGTAAATAAAATATTTCTCTAGAAAAAATATTAAAATTCATATCCCCCTAATTTAAAATATAAATAGTTTCTGATATTGTAAGAATTTAAGTTATCCTACGTATTAAATTGTGCGTTCTTTTAGTATGTTAGAATAAATTATATACCAATAATTAATTTTTAATGGACTTCCATATCACAAAATATCCAACACTCAGATAAATTATATATTTTATTTGTGGAATATGGTCTCTATATACATTCGTTATCATAGAAGATCCATACAATGAATATTTTCAAAACATAAAAAAATATTATACTCTACCAAATATCATAGAATTTTTTAGTAATTAAATAATCATTATTCTTGTCCATTAAATCATATAATTGTTAGACTACTCCTGCAATATTCATTTTTTTATGATAAAAATCATTACATGAAAATGACTATAATGTAGTTGGATATTTTCAATATATTGTAACTTTCTTATAATTTATTAGAATAAATTTGTTATAAAAATAATAGATAATTTTTTTATCCACTATTTTTAACATTTAAATGAGTTGAAGAAACATTAAAATGGAATAGAAAATAACAATGATATGAATAGAAAGAATTCATTTTAAATATGATTATATATTTTAATAAAAATATCAGAAATTACTCTATTACGTATCCTAACATGAATCTAAAAAAATTATCTTCATAATTGTTTCATAGATCAAGGTTTTTAATTACCTTAATGGTGTTAGTTGAATATGAGAAAAATTTTATTCGAAAAAGGGGATGAGGAAATAATACAAGCTGTAATGGGTCAATGATTCTCGCATATTTATAAATAAAAAAGAACATGTTGGTGTATGTTTGGAAGAGGTATGTATATAGGTCCTATGTACAGAGATAGAGGCCAGTAAAATAAGATTTTTAGTGTAATTATATGACTCAATAATAAAATTTAAACCACAAACTGGTCTCGAGTCAAACCTCATAATCTGTAAGAATTCATCTTTACCATTAAAATATTGATCATGAGGGGTGATAACACATTAAACATCTTGACTGATTACTCGAAATACCTTGTGAGGGATTTATTTTGAATCTCACAATAGTTATATCATAAAATACAGTTCATATATTAATTTTATAAAATTAAACTCAAATAATAAGTAATATCCCAATTGATAACTTCACTTTCCTATAATGATTCTTGACAAAACTAATTAATAGATAATATGTTATATGCATTTTATTTTTAAAAACTTGTAAAATCATTAATAATATTTTAGAACTTTAATTAAAAAAATTATATGAATCCTCTAAAATATCACCATAAATCATCATTAAACATTTCAGAGAAAACATGATCTCTATGGACATCAGTCAGAATATCTCTATATGAAATTTAAGTGGATGAAAGTGATGATAGTTGGGAAAATATTTACTAATACCTTTGAACAATGTGAAATGTCATTCCTTCTATATCCATACGAATACCTCATTATTTTCTCTTAAACAATCAATTTTCTTATTCATATGATAAAATTTTAAAATAATATGTCTTAAAGATGAGAAATAATATGAACTATAGTAAGATCTATTTATTCATCTCGTGAATGCTCCCCACAAGATTCTAAAATGAATAAAAATTCCCTGATAATATATAACACATAAATCATTAAAATAAAAACGAATTATTCCCTTGTATATAAATAGGAATAAGGACAAAGTTATTTTATAGATGGTCTAGGAAAAGATTGTATACTTATAAATTAATATATATAAATAAGAATGGTTCTATTTTAAAAATATTCCTTAGATAAAATAAATACTTTTAAATCAATATATTTAAAAAAATGTTGATAAGTGATCCAATAAGTAATTATTCATCATGATTAAGATAATAATATCAAACTATAATTTTTTTAAATGGATTGACCTAAATTCATTTTCAATATTAATTCTCCCATAGAATGATAATTTAGGATATCAATTCTCCCATTAGAACTATAATTTTAAATTAATAATAATTTAAATCGATGAGACTACTCACAATAATATGATTATTTTTTCTCTTTATACTCATTATCAACATTATTATTGTATTATTCAACATTTAAATTTGTAACAGAGTGTTTAGTATCGAAAAAACTATTTCAACATAGATTGAAATCATAATATTGATTTGATTTAGGAGTGTCCTGATCTCTAAAGGAAGCATTCCAACATTAGTTTCTTCACGTAGAAAATAGAGAATAAGTTATTCATTAATCTCAAATTTTGAAATCAATTTATTAATATGGCCCAGATTTTTCACATTCATAGGATCAATAGGTATCTTAATCTAAAAAATACAATCTTCATTTCCATAAATATTTTCATCCTTTGACAATTATTCAGAAACATTTATTGTGTTTGTTCCAAGGCTAATCATATTATATTTTCATAATGGATTCTTAATAGGAAGTATTTTTTCATAAATCATCTAATTTTCTACAACCCAAACATTATTCATGGGTTTCCAATTTAAAACCACTCTTATAAATGTTGAATTCCATAAACAAACACCTTCATATGTGATAAATAATTTCTCCCCATTTTTTTACTACATTGAATTCTATAAAGACAAATATGAGATTTGAATAATAAATATTTGAAGTATTCTTAATAATTCCTCCATGTTATTATTGATCAATCTAAATAGGATATCATTTACTCCATTTTTTATAAGATGCAAGAAAATATAAATATTGATGCCATATTATTCCCAAATATCAATTATTAGTATATATTAGTTCATGTATTAGATTATGAACAAACCCACATGTACCATAGAACTCCTTAGTAATAGGCCTCCTTGGGTTATCAATTCATGTAATCTCCAATTTTTTTTATATCTGAAATATAAAATGTTTGAATTGATTATATCTTTTGTAATCAACAAATTATCCTTCTGGAAAAATATGTTAACATTTTATAAATAATTAAAAAAAACAAATCATCTCTATTTGAAAACATTCACATAAATCCATTATTCTCATCCATTTCGAACATAACACAGACATAAAATTCCATAATTAAAATTGGATGGATTTGTTGATCTTTTAAGGTAGACCACTCATTCTAAACTTGATCATTGATATCATTTATCTCGATAGACCAAATCATCAATAAAAATTCAACATTTATTTCCTTCTTAGAAACAAATTTTCATCTCACAAACAATCTACAGTTTTCCATCCATCAGATGCCCAATCTAGGCCCACAAAATTCATGAGTGGTCTCCCTAATATCCTTAAGGTGGTGATATTTTTCATTGTCATTATATTTAACTGAATGGAATAATTTTCCCAAATAAAATAGTTTACTAAAACAATAGCAAAATATGAATGACACTTCATTATTTTGGATGTCCATTCCTGAATCAAATAATAATTTTAGAAGAAAAATTTATAAGAAAAAAATATCTATAAAAATTGAATATACTTTTTAATCACTACACCACCTCATACAAAATACCATTCATTTAAAACCATTTCCAAAACTATTTACCTTCTATAATCCCATAGAATATATCTTCCTTCAATAAATCTAATGTGATAAATATTCCTATTTAGGGGATTAGGTAAATGAAACCTAGACAATATAAGAATGGAATCCCTATACATGTCTATACATGTCACCATCCAAAATCTAGCTTAAGACCCCATAGTAAAAAATATATAAAATTGGTCTTGAAACTAAAAATGTTGATAGGAATGTATAGTAATCTCAGTAGACAAGCAAGGTAACCACACACCTTGTAAATGATACAAATATTGGATATATATTAATCTAGTTCGAAATACATGAGAAAAAATGATTATATATTGTATTTTTAGTAAAACCAAATATGATCTGTATTGACACTTTTTTTAAAAATTAATTTTTATTTATTTAAAAAGAATATAATATCCAGAAAACATTTTTTAGCAGAAAGCCCCATTTTATAAAAAATATATTAATGAAACTACTGAGGTAATATTTTTAATTCACTCAATAATAACATGTTGAAGATAATTGAATGAGGGTCATGAAAATGAATAGAATAAATAACTCATGGATATAAAGGAATAAAAAATGAAAATGAATAAATCAAATAAGAATAAACTTCAAATGAATTCACATGGAAATATCGCCTTAAGGATCACTATAGCTTAGGAGAACCTATAACTGACATCACTAATTTGGGAAACCATCAATTGGTGAAAATAATACTACATCAATGGACATTAGAATGAAAATAATACCTACCTCCCTAGTAATGACTATTATATAGTAACCAACATAAAAAATATGATCTCCAACCAAAGAAAATGGTTTCTTAATGAGTTTTTTTACCATAATCCTTATTAAATGACATTAATCCAATACAACAATAGGAAATCCAAAAAAATTACCATAATCACAGCAGACCAATTACAACTATGCTAAAATATAAGATAAAATATCAATCCCCATTATGAAAGTGACTACAAAATTCAATCAAGGATCTCAATAAAATACAAAAGGGATTTAATAATTTAAATAAAGGATCGAACTGAGAAAATAATATTTTTTTAGGGATTGTGGAAACATATATAATTCAAAAATTGTATATTCAATAGGATGAATAATGTTACCCATAATTATTTTACTCACATACATTCACTCATATAGAGAGAGAGAAAAATATGAATATATATATATATATTTTTGTATAAATTCACTCACTCTCATGAGAATTGGTAAAAAATTCTATATATATGTATAAAAATATTTATATGAATACAATCAATGAAGAAATAAAGTAAATTTCAACTATCTCCATATATAATAAATATATATTTTATAATTAAAAATTTATAAATCATATTTTAATTAATAATAAAATATTATTCAAAAAATCAATTAAAAATTTTTCATAAAAAATAAACTTTTTATAACCATTATATTCATTTAAAAATTAAATCTCAGATTTCATCCAAAAAAATAATGACAATTGTTTTAAATTCATATTACTAACATTGATTACAATGTGGTAAAACCATTATACTATAATGAAAATAATGTGATTCAATATTGCCCAGTCAAATACGTCTTGATTTTATAAATGAAATGAATATATTAAATAATAAGAGGATAAAATTGTTAATAAATCGAAAATCTAAATACATAAAATAATCGTAATTCTTCCATCAATAGAGTATAAATTATCACATATGATGATAATTACAAAAACCACTCTAATTTCCAGTTTCATAAGCCCTATGAAAAATTATGAATGAAATCATAATAAAAACTCTAATACAGTTCATCATAGGGATGGAATCATTAATATGGTAAGAAACCAAAAACAATACAGAAAGATGTTGAGGGGGAACAATGCATAAACATAAATTATCTGACAAGTACAGAAAAAAATAAATAGTATATATGAGGGACATAGAGGAGGAATTCCACACTTGATGGAGGTCCTCCACTTTATGTGTCAGACGAGAATCTGGGTGTGTGAGGGAAGGGTATAGTTTATTAATAATATGAGATTGGTAATTTGGAAATAATTTTTTTATGTGGTCTAGAAGTGTTTATGGTTTGGATATTTTATTGGCCAAACCATGCATAAATTGAACCCCCACACTCGAATTCGGGGATCACACCACATGATTGGGGTGGTAAGTTTAGGAAACCATGGGCTCGATATGTGACAAATATTTATACACTCGAAGAATTTGAGCATGTTTTCTAAAAAAACATGAAAAATCAATGGGCCTATGCTGATAATCCAAACTATTAATATTTTTATTCGAATTTATCATGTAATTGATGACTGAAAATACATATAGTTAAAATTATAAAATAATTAATAACTTTTTTTTGGTGTGACATATTGAGTTAATATAATCTTTTTTTATTCTAGAATTTATCAATTTGATTAAATCAAGATTTCATTTCATGTTGTTTTGTTTATAGAGTAGAAGAATATACATGGTGCTTTAGTATAACAATTATAAAAAGAATATATCATTCTATATATAATTATTTGTTCGAAAGAGAGATTAGTGTGTGTTTTTTAGTAATTAGGGAATTTACATTTTTAATAATCCTAATTAAAATTTCATCTCAATATATATTAAATTCATTGTTGGTGAATAGAGAAATAAATATATAATAATAATTTTAAATTATAAAATTATAAAAATATACATAGAAAAATTGAGATCATGTAATATTTTATGTTCAATAAATAATATAGTCATATAATTAATTCCACACAAGGATGTTCGATGGATAAATGTTCCACAAAATATTTTTCCATAAAAGATAGTTCCATTACATAAACACTTTCCAAAATAAATATAAGGATCCATAGAGAATTAATACTCAATATTTAGTATAAATGATCTTATTATTAATCCACGTCAATAATAAATATTTAATAATATAATTATAGAATAAATGAAAATTTCATTTGTAATAATTAAATAATATATACATTGTTTAAATATCAAAAATAATGGGGATTAAGGTTATATATTTATTCTAAATTATGGTTTGATATAATTTAATCTAACAACAAAAAAAATATTTGTAAAAATGTCAAAACAATTATGTTTTGTGGCTATTAATTTAAGAGTTATATCAAATTTTATTAATTTATCCATAAAAATGTGATTTAGTATATCAATATGATTTTTTATATAATGATATTATATATTTTTTGTGATATTAATAGAAAATGTATGGTTACATTTTTATATTAACATGAATCAATGATGTCTATAATCTAGTAGAGTGAGTTTCATCCAGAGATTAAATGGTGAAAAACATCATTCAATAATGTATTATGATTTAGTAGTGGATATAAAAATTGAATTATTCAATGTATAAATACATGATACTAATTAATTACATAAATGATTATAAATACCATAGGATCATTTTTATGTAACTTATATACATTAATACTGACTTCTAGATTGAATAATAACTAAATATAATTTCCACTTGAGTAAAAAAATCCAAATATGATTATAACATTAAGGTATTCAAAAATTAAATTAACAAAATTATGATGTGATTTATATTATTTTCAGGACAATATACACACATACATACACTGAAAAATATGTATATCAGTGATAAATTTGATAAAACAAACTTCAAATCACACCTATGAAGCTTATTGGACATACAGTTTCTTATATTTATCCAAATATAGTTTATAGGTGGTACTCATTGAAGTATAATATTTTTCCTATTATTCAATAAAGAAGATATAACTTATATTTTGAATAGATATATTGTTTTAAAAGTTTTCCATTATCATTTTATAAAACTTGAAAAATCATTGGTGAAATATAATTATCCCACAAAATTCATTTCAGAGTCATTTTTCATATGTTTTATAAATTATATAAATAATTAATGTTTTGATAAACCAAAAATTATTTCATGAACATATAATTGAGAAACGATGACATCATTTCTGGTTATTTTTATAATTATGTGTGATTATATATTCCTTTAGAAATTTTTTTTAATTAAAATGAGTTAATCCTATCTACCAAACTCATGGAGATTTTGTTAAATTGTAGTGTGATTTTATAAATTCTAAAACACTATTTGGAAAATATACGATTGAAAATCAATTAGGTTTATTCCACTAAAACATCCTTTGTAATACAAAAATATAATACAGAACTCATGAAATCCATTTAATAAATTATAAAATTTAATTGAGTTTTTTAAGAAAGAACCATTTTGATGGATTCAAATATGGACAATAGTGAAATTTTATCTTAATAATAAATAACTTTTTTTTGAATATATATTTTCTAAAAAGTCTATAATTATTTATTACTACTATTTTAGATTAATCACATTTTTTCTATTCACACAATTAGTTACAATGGTCAAAAAGTCATTGGGTTTACAACTAGTTATCAAAATTTATTTATTTTAATCAAATTTATTTCCTCATACATAACTATTATCTAATGTTAATCAATTATTACTCTATAGATATTCGTAGATTTTTAGTGAGGTCAAAAAGCATGATGTTCATCCACATTTCACATTACTTATTGGGTACTAGTTTCTTTTTCAATATCACCTACTACGTCATCTATAGGGTGATAATTGTTTGTTCAAATGGTTTTGGGAATTTAATTACATGATTTTTATAATATTTGTTTACATTTAGTTTATTTATTTTTTTCTACACCTGATTATTTGTGTGAAGACATAAACTATTATAAATGAAAACAACCCTATGATTTAATTAATTTTCTTCTTATGCAATATGCTTATTAAAAACACATTCAATTATTTGGTTTTATTATATCATATTGTATTTACAAGACTATTATGTATCATTACCATTAATAATTTACAATTTTAACAATTATAAAATTATTACTATAAATATATATATTTAACATATCCAATTGACACAAATAAAGTAATTGATGACGTCAAACTGTTGGATCATATCCTATAAATCCCATTTATTAGAGCATTTGAGGGAGATAGAATCAAAGTCAGTTTCCCTTTACAATTCCCATTCAAAAATCCAATAAAATATTCAAGATTGACTATGTTAACAAGATAATTTCAAGCACATTGAGATCATGACAAGAACCTTGTAGGTATAACAACCGCATGAATGTCTCAATATCACACTCCTTATACATTGGTAGATTTTTGTTTTATTAAAGATATTTTTTTAATAATATAATAATATTAATAATTATATTCTACTTTCAATAGAATAATTTTTATATTTACTTTTATTTTCATTTTTCTATGGATATTATTTTCAAAAAGGAAACATTATTTTTTGGTTTTATTTTAATTTAATTAGGGAATATAATTTAGTAATTTTTATAATTTTTGAAATAATTAATATTTTATTATAATACTATTATTAATTAATGTTTGTTATATATAAATTATCATATAATATTTATGATGTCAATGTTAATTATGATAACTGTTCAAAAATTGTTATTGTCAAAGAAACGCAACATTTCTCAACAAATGTCGATTTATATTTTAAAAGTATAATTAATAATTTATATAAAATAATTTTGATAAAATGAATATTGTTTTTTGAATCGTAATTTAGAAATAATCAAATAGTGAAATTTTCAAGGTTTTTTTAGTCATTGGAATGTTTATGTAAGAAAATATGTATTTTAAAAATATACAATTCATATAATAACATCATAATTACCCAAAAATAATGCAATAAATATGATAAAGGGTATGCACCAAAAATATTTTTTAAAAATTTAATATAATGATATTTTATGTTCAATTAAAAATATTAATAATCCTTTATGAAACCTCCAAAACAACTAATATATTTTATGATTTTAAAAACATTTCCATAACGTTGTACTTACATCTACATCAGATAGGGTATTATTTTATTATTTTTGGAAAATGATCTTATAAATTATTGAATTCTAGTCCCATTTCTCAAAAACCATGGTTAAAAACCGTGATATGTCTTATGAATTTTCATATTTTTTAATGTATTTTCCAAAAACACATTTTGGGAAATAGAAATGAAATCCTAGCTCATTTATTATAAAATCCCACACTATATCCCATTTCACATCACTCCAAATAAATCGATCACAAACTCCTTCTGACCTTCCCTTTCTAACATTATACCAAGGTTCCCCCATGAATTCATGATTCTACTCCCATGAATTTTGAGTCAAACATTCAAGTACAGGATCTTCCACTATTCTATTTTTAATCAAGAACCACTTTTATGTTAGGCATTGAAAATTAAATTAGTTAATTATGGGATACGTTCTTCCACTTCCCCTTACTATACATTTTATGTATAAAAAAAGAGAGGACACCCTCACTATTTCTATTCCATCTCATAAACCCTTATGTAGACATGTTACCATGTCATAACTCAGATTAGGTTCATTTTATTCTCCTCCTTATTAATGTTTATTTATCATGTTTTTTTCTTTTATAACCAATTTCTAATTTCATGATATGAACTCACATATCCCAATTACATTCCATTTTGATTCAATGTTATGATAGTATAATTCCTTTCTTATATTTACATTTTTTGAATTTTCATGTGATGCCATTAGGATGTCAAAATTTAACTACAATTTTCCATGCCAAAGTAATTGTGTATTGAATTACAAACCCACTATCTATCAATAGAGTTCACCTTTATAAACTTATAAATCCATAACATGATAATTAATTTTATACAATACTCTTTAATAAATGAATAAAATATGATAATTTATGAATCCATTTTATATGATCTACCTATAATATATACGCATGATAATCAAATGAATGTGATTGGTTGGTCCAAATTTATATAATTCTCTAATGAATTTGATTATGTATAGGCTCATGAGATGTCATGTTGGGATAAATAGTGATCCGGATTCCATTAGAGTAATTTTTTATCACCATTTCTTGACATTTAGCATTGACCTATGTTCATGATGCATTATTTTATGTTGTTTTCAATAATTCCAATTTTCCTATTACGTTATCACATTATATCATGCCTCATAGTTTATTATCATGATTCATTCGAATTTTATTTCCCATTTATATGGATATTATATATATTATATTACTTTCATTATGATCTACCATTTTCTTCATCTATTGTACTTTATAGGTTACCCCTAGTATATGTATGTCCATAGGTTATCCCAAGTAGTTGTTTATATGAACATTTAAAGGATGTTTTCAAAAAAGATAATCTATTTATTATTTTTAAATTTTCTTTAATGGACAAAATTAAAATATATTCTATACTTATTGATATTACTTTTATTATAATATGTAATTTTTTTGTAATAAATCATATATTAATGTGTAATAACAAGAACGGTTTTAATTATTGGTATCAGAGTAAATGATTAGTAATTTATGAGATTTGGAAAAGAAAGCTCAATAAATAAAATTAAGGATAAAAATACGTTTAAGAAAACATCCCAAAATTTTAGAAAGAATAGATTTAGTGTTTTACCAATCAAATGAGTCCTTATATTGATATTATATGTTGATATGTCTCCTAAAAACAAGTACATTGTGTTATTACCTGAAAACCCAATGTTCTACTAGACTCGACCGAGAAATGATGCATGAAAATAGGCATTTCTACAGTCTATGATTGATACACCTAAGTGAAATGATTTGGTAAATTCATATTATCATTATACAATATTATTAATGGAAGAAAAAAATCCCTATACTAATATATGTTATGCAATATATCATGGATAAAATTATGGAATCCTTTAAATTTATTGGTTAAGGAAATATAATTTAACTATAAGTTATACCATTAATTTCATTTCATTGCCTTCTTTATATAATAGATTAAAAATAATAATCCTTAATTTTTCATTTATTCTATCCAATGGATGGAAATAGGCAGAATCGGGTAAACGACCATTGTGATGGGAAATCTGATGACGTCCCCAAGGAGATACCCAACCCAATAGGATAAGGAATCAATAAAATTATATGATTCCCTCACAAATAACATAGGATATGAAGAGAAAAATGATCATGTGTAGATCCAAGATCCCTCTAATATAAAAAATGTTGTAATTGAGAGCATTATACATCACATGCCTCCTAAATTCAGTGGATCAACACTTTTGAGATGATCTTTTCCATCACACAATTTTCTGAGTGAGATAAGGTTCTATTGGTTGTTTTTTGAATCAATGGAGAATATAATTAGGTATGGTCATTGATTAACAGTACAAATTATAATGGATTGACCGATGTGATGTTGTGGATGAAATTCCATAATTTTTTATAAATATTTTCCTTTGAAACAGTAAAATAAAATATAATGGACTATTTTGTATCATTACCATTAATGATTTACACTTTTAACAATTATCAAATGATTACTATAAATATAGAATTTTAACATATCTAATTGAAACAAATAAAGTATGTAATGATGTCAAATAGTTGGATCATACCCTATAAATTACATTTTTAGATCATCTATGTAAGATAGAATCAATGGTTGTTTCCCATGACCATTCCCATTCGAAAATATTATAAAATATTCAATATTGACTCTGTTAACAGGATAATTTCAAGCACATTCATATCATGTCCTAAACCTTGTAGGCCTATCCACCGCATTACAGTCTCAATATCACACTCCTTACACATTGATAGATTTTTGGTTTATTAAAGATGTATTTCTTAATAAGATAATAATATTAATAATTATATTCTACTTTAAATAGAATAATTTTTATATTTTATTTTATTTTCAATTTTCTATGGATATTGAATTTGTAATATAGAAATGCTATTTTTATATATAATTCAAATTCAATTAAGGAATATAATTTAGTAAATTTATTAATTTTTTATATAATTATTATTTTATTAAAATACTAATATTAATTAAATTTTATTCTATGTAAATTATCATATAATATTTATGATTTCAAAGTTAATTATGATAAGGGCTCGGAAATAGTTATTGTCAAAAAAAACACAACATTTCTCAAAAAATGAGGATTTATATTTTAAAAGTAAAATTAAAAATTTATATAAAAAGAATATAATTTTATGAATCATAGTGCTGAAATAATATAATAGTGAATTTCTCAAGGTTTTTTTAGTAATTCAAATGTTCAGGTAAGAAAATAATTTTTTTATAATATATAATGAAT
The DNA here is from genome assembly GCA_963277665.1 of Viscum album. NCBI lineage: Eukaryota > Viridiplantae > Streptophyta > Magnoliopsida > Santalales > Viscaceae > Viscum > Viscum album. The sequence goes on along the minus strand of OY728121.1, from coordinate 1,001,431,858 downwards.
ATTATAACATCATAATTACCCAAAAATGGTGTAATAAATACTATAAAGGGTATGCAGTAAAAATATTTTTAATGTGATTTTATGTTCAATTGAATAATTTTAAAAATCCTTTATGAATCCTCCAAAACAAAAAATATATTTAATGATTTTAAAATCATTTCCTTAACATTGTACATACTTCAACATCAGATTGGGTATTATTTTCTTATTTTTGGCTAATAAACATATAAATTATTTAATTCTAGTCCCATTTCTCAAAAAAAAAGGTTAAAAACCGTGATGTGTCTTATGAATTTTCATATTTTGTTATTTATTTTCCAAAACCACATTTTTGGAAATAATAATGAAATCCATGCTCATTTATTATACAATCCCACACTATATCCCATTTCACATCACTCTAAATAAATCGATCACTAACATAATTTTACCTGACATTTCTAACATTATCCCTAGGTTCCCCCATGAATTAATGATGCTACTCCCAATAATTTGGAGTCAAACATTCAAGTAAGGGATCTTCCACTATTCTATTTATAATCAAGATCAACTTTTATGTTATTCATTCACAATTCAATTAGTTAATTATGAGATATGTTCTTCCATTTCACCTTACTATACATTTTAGGTATTAAAAAGAGAAGACACCCTCACTATTTCTATTCCAACCCATAAATCATTATATAGACATGTTACCTTGTCGTAACACAGTTTATGTTCTTTTTATTCTCCTCTTTATTAATGTTTATTTATCAATTTATTTCTTTTATATCCAATTTCTAATTTCAGGATATGAACTCCCATATCCCAATTACAAGACATTTTGATTCTGTGTTAGGATATTATAATTCCTCTCCTATATTTACATTTTTTGAATTTTCATCTGATGCCATTAGGATGGAAAAATTTAACTACAATTTTTCAGGCCAATGTAATTTTTTATTGAATTACAAACCCAAATTCTATCAAATAAGGTCACCATTATACACTTATACCTCCTTAACATGATAATTAATTTTATTCAATACTACTTAATCATATAATTCTATATGATAATTTATGAATCTATTTTATATGATCTATGTGGGACACATAATTACGAGAATGAAATGAATGTGACTGGTGGGTCCAAAATTATATAACGCTCTAATGAATTGGAATATGTTTAACCTCATGAGATGTCATATTGGGACAGAGAGTGATACTGATTACATTAGAGTAGTATTTTATCACCACTTCTTGACATTTAGCATTGACCTATGTTCATGATGCATTATTTTATGTTGCTTTCTATAATTCTAATGTTTTCATTATATTATCAAATTATATCATACCTCTTAGTTTATTATCACGATTTATACGAATTTTATTACCCATTTATATGGATATTACCTATATTGTATTAATTCCATCATGATATACCATTTTCTATATCTATTGGCATTTATAGGCCCCCCATTCTATATGTATGTCCCCAGGTTATCCCATATAGTTATGTGTATGAACATTTTAAGGATGTTTTCAAAAAATATAATCTATTTATTATATTAAATTTTTATTTAATGAACCAAATTAAAATACATGCTATACTTATTGATATTCATTTTATTATAATATGTACGTTTTTGTAATAAATCATATATTTATGTGTAATAACAAGAAGGGTTGTAATTATTGGTATCAAAGTAAATGATTAGTTATTTTTGAGAGTAGGATAAGAAAGCACAATAGATAAAATTAATGATAAAAATACGTTTATAAAAGCATCCTAAAATTTTATTAAGTATAGAGTTACTGTTTTATAAATCTAATACATCCTTATATTGATACTATATATTGATATGTCTCCTAAACACAAGTTCAATGTCTTATAACCTAAAAATACGATGGTCTACTAGAATTGAATAGGAAATGATGCATGACAATAGGCATTTCTACACACTATGTTTGAAACACCTAAGGGATGTGATTTGGTAAATTCATAATATCATTACATACTATTATTAATGGAACAAAAAAATCCTCCTAATAATATAAGTTATATGATATATCATGGATAAAATTATGGAATCCTTGAAATTTATAAGTTAAGGAAATATAATTTAATTATAATTTATACAATTAATTTCATTTAATTCCCTTTTTTATTTAATAGTTTAAAAATAATAATCCCTAATTTTTCATTTATTCTATCCAATGGATGGAAATACGCGGAATCAGGTAAATAACCATTCTGATGAGAAATCTGATGACATACTTAAGGAGATTCCCAACCCGATAGGATAAGCAATCAGGAAAATTATGATGATACCCTCAAAAATAACATAGGATATTAATAGAATAAATGATCCTGAGTATATCCAAGATCCCTATAATAAAGAAAAAGCATGAATTGAGTGCATTATATGTCACATTCCTCTTACATTCAATGGATCAATTCTATTGAGACGATCTTCTCCATCAAACAATTTTCTGAGTGAGAGATGGTTCTATTGGTTTTTTTTGTATCAAAGGAGAATATAATTAGGTAATGGAATTGATCTAGAATAAAAATTACAATGAATTGACCGATGTGATGTTGTGGATGGAATTCCCTATTTTTTTAGAAATATTTTCCTTGCACTCTCTAAAATAAAATATTAAGAATTTTCATGTCCTCATGAAAACATATAGTGAATATATACATATGTATATAGAAATATTCATAATGAATTCATGATACACCTTCAGGTTTTTTGTTACACATGAATTCATGGTTGATCAGTTATTTTTTTGGATAAAAACATGTCTATGAGAAGCCCTATGAATCGATAACATTGATACACATGAGAATATTTTATGTTATTCCCTCAATGTCAAAATAGAGTTTGGAAAATTACAATGCTATCACGAGTATGTGAATCATGTTGTGGTGTTTAAATATAGTGGTTCTATGGAAACATATAATGGTGTTAAGATATTTCAATAATCCACATTCTAATGTTGTGGAATAAAGTACCACAGATACTGAATATGGTAGATGAAGATAAGATTTAGGTGTGGTTAGAATGGACAACAAGCTAGTTATTTTGGATGAGAGAACCCCACTGGTGCATTGTAATAAATGATTGTTGTTATTAAAAATTAGTATGTTATTTGTGGCTATAACTACATTGACCTAGTAATCTTTTAAAACCTTTTCCCTAAAACAATTATATTTTGGACAACCGAAAACCCCAAGGAAACATGGTTGTCCTTTTCCATAAACAATAAATGAGGTGGATCATGACTGTGAAGTGAAGACATGTATGATAGTTATTAATTCAAGAATATAGGATGGATTTTTTTTGTTCTACATATTCTTTCAAATCAGGATTTTTTTGTATAAATATCTAGTCACCACCATAAATAAATGAAGTTAATATTTTAGTGAAAATGGAAAATGGGGAAATTATTGCATTCTTGTATTTAAATCCTAATATGTAAAAACTTGTGGGATAAACATCCAAAAAATACTTTTTATACACCATTTTCTAGAAATTGATTTAATTTTTTGCATGTTCTGCCTTTCACTATGTGGATCCAACATTCATGAAAGATAACACTGATTTTATTATGAATCAGCCCCTGATTATATACAATATTATGAAGGATGATGAACCCCCTTTCTCAATAACATCTCAAGAATAGATTTAATTAACCTGTGAAGAGGAATATATATTTTAAATGAAATAGTATATAGAAAGGATCATCCTTGAATTCATACCCATTATAGGGATAATTGTTATTTGGTTCCTGAAGAATTGTTTGGCCTTCTTCCAAGAATAGAGGATGACTTTGAAATATATCTTATACAACAGAAATTTCCATTATCTAGGACATTGTATATTAGGGCGTCTGTGGAACATGATGAGCTGAAGAAACCGTTAATTGAGAATCTAGATAAAGGTTTCATATACCCACATGCTTATCCAAGGGGTGAACCATTCATCTTTATCAAAAGTAATGATTGGTCAACACACGTTTTCATTGATTGTTTTGAGCTAAACCAGATCATGATAAATAACATGTGTCATATACCATAGATTTATGACTCAATCAATAATATACCAAGATCACAATATTTCTACAAGGTCGATCTTTGACTAGGGTGTTACCATGTTATGGTAAAAAATGAAGATATCACGACCAATCTGTTTCAAATAGGGTACGAGCACTATCTATTCAAATTAATTACTTTTGGGCTCACTAATTCTCTACTAAATAATCATTTAAAGGGTGAATTTATTATTTATATGGTATCTCATAAACAATTTCTCATTAAATATGATATTCTCATATACTCCAAACCCGATGATGATCATGAGAAGAAACTGATCACTATCTCAAAGAGATTTTTAATATACAATAATTTCAATAAATACAAAAGTGGTGAGTTTTGGTTTATGGTTGTCTTGTATTTGGTGAATATTATCATAATAAATGAGATTTATATGGATCCTTAAAAACACATGTAATTAAATGATGTTTGAGGAGAAGATATGTGATATATATATATATATTCCATGGATTAGATGGTTATTGAAATCGATTTATGAGAAATATATAGGGATTTTAAAAACCTCAAATAAAGATTACATTGTAGGGTATATTTTTTTTAAATAATGAATATAATTATAGTATGAAGGAGTTAATGCATAGTATTATCATCCAACCCTTACCCTCACTACCCGAATGTGGAGGACATTTCATTGTATTTAGAGATTACTTGATGAATTGATTGGTTTGTGTGTTAATGAAGAATGAAAATAGTATAGATTATACTTCAAAGAAGTTGAAATTTCTTGAATAGAATTACCCGGTTCATGATCTGGAGTTAGATAGTGTGATATTTGTGTTTAATATTTGGTGGAATTATCACATTTGGGGGAATACTAAATTATATACGGATATCAAAATCCTCAAGTATATATTCTCACAGAATGATATTAATAAGATCCAATGAAGATGGTTAAAGAAGATCAAAGACTATGGAGGGTCATTTTACAACCATGTGGATAATGCGAATAATGTGTAAGATTCATTATGTAGAACAGTTCGGACAATTTTATTATTGATTAGAATTTATAATGATTTGGTCCTATTTGACATAATGAGGATGTACATGGTATTCATGAAGGTAGGAATATCATTAATACTTTCACATTTGATTACACATATATCACTAATGGATTAGATAATGGACTCTATAAGAAATAATTGATCAATTTAAAATAAAGTGACAACCATAGGACAAAGTAAATCCTCATAGATCATTGTTAATTAACATAAAGATGTATGATTTGGGCTACAACTATTTGTACTATACTATCCTAAGGTAAAGAATGTTTTTTTGGACCATCTGCATAGTTCAACCTTCCAAATCCATTCTAGAAAGATGATGATGTATCAATATCCTCATGGGAACTATCGGTGGTACAATATAGAGAAGGATACATTGGAAATTAAATAAATATTTCATATATAATATTAAGATAATGTAGAAAGGAAAAACATCAATGGGTAGATGCATCCATTATCCATACCCACATTCAAATGGGAAACCGTCACAATATACATTGTCACTGTATATACGAATACATCCAGTGAAATTAATTCTATATATGTTGTGGTGGATCTACTTAAACAAATTAACATTTCTATGTGACTTGAGACTAAATGTCACTTGATCAACATGTAAGGATATAAATTAGTGAAGTGGTTAGGCTGCATGGAACACCACTAAAAATTATATTGTATCGATACCAATGATTTACCTACAATTTCTGCAATAGACTTCAAGACACTAAATATCTGAGTTTCACTTTATCATGACCTAACACCCACCAAATGGAATCCCATTTAGGTGTACTTTCCATAAAATCTATCACATGTTGAGAAAATGATTGATTGATTACAAAAAAGATAGAACAAAAATCATTATTTGGTTGTTTTCTCATTCAATTATTAATTTCAATCATGAATACAATTGAATCTATATGAATCTGTTTATGGGAAGTTGTTCAATGTTTATGCCTGATGGGATGAAATAATCATGTAAAAATTATCTGTCCCAAATGTACTCAGTAATGCATTGTCTTTTTCTTATTGTCACACAGTTGGTTAAAAACTGTATGACCAAGTCATTTATTCCCATTTTGGGGCTCTATGATCCACATTATTAGCCAATTAATGTGGCTAATATTCATTGTTAATATATATAGTTTTCACATGACTTGATATTCATAAATACCATTTTAGTGCATTTTACACATTGAACATCAATTCACATCATGATTGCAATTCTTTCTTAAAATGAACTATTACATAGTACATTTGTGGGAAAATTTTACAATAGAAAATTTTATTGATTATAATTTCATATATAATTTTCTTGTTTTTAATTCAATTAGGGACAATTCAAACTTTTGGTGCACTTGAATATTCAAATGGGAAGACCACCAAAGTGGGCATTGAACCAACAACATTCTGGGCAAAGTAAGATAGAAAACAACCCAATAAAAGTACTGTAGCGGCCAAGAGTCAAGCCCAAGGAGACTAAAAATATAAATGGAGTCATAAGACACCATAGGGAACATTTAATTCATAAATAACCCAAGATAATTCAAACTTTTTAATGGTGTTCTAGGCGGCCCAAGATGAAGATGCAATTCTGGGCCAGGTTCTGCGTCCCAGAACAACATCCCACCATATAAATAATATCTCGCAAAAAAAGTATTTTGGGATGAAATTTTATAGAATATTAGGGGAAATACGGGGCATCATTTAATTATTCTATATCCCACTCCAATTTTTCCTTCTAGAATGTTAATTCAGCGCTTCTTTTCGGTGGATGAAAGATGGCTCCCACTTCGAGGCACGAGTTAAAGGGTCTCCTCTACATTAAATGTCCACCCACCTAGGTCCACCAAAATTAATTATAGAGAGTGGGATTGATTGTGGATCAACCCAAGGCCTCCTAAATGGCTATTTAAGTCTGTAGAAATGGTGGATATAGGGATCTTGGAGCTTTTTTTCTTTGTAATGTTTTTATGCTAATTTGTCTTGGAAACGTTTGTCATTCACATGTAAGTTGTTTGAATCACGTTAGTTTTTAATAACTATTCTTCTTATTCTTTTTTTATGTTCTACATCATTTCACATTGATACCGTTTCTTAATGATTTGAATTTATTCATACCAAATCTTGTGAAATTTATCAGACAACGGTGGAGTTATCTTTTCATTCAATGTTTCTCTTATTCAATCCCACTTCTTAAGTCGTCTTCCCTCTTCCATTTTTCTAATATCATAAATGGAGGGATAACCCATTATGGGTTGATCCTAGGGAGTTTCATGGGGTGGATTGGATGTAATTTTATGTTCTTAAATTCTTAAACTTATCATTATTTTATGATTTCTATTTGACGATTTATTTTCTTCTTCATCTTTTCCAACTTTATAAATGACAAATTTCAAGTGCTAGTATGATCCAATTCCATATATTGATCAATAAATTGATCCTATAAGTGTATTGGTGATTAGCCATTGAATTTTGTGGGGATTAAATTGGTGAATGATGTTGAGAAATTATATCATTTTGTGGATGCATCTTGAATTAGTGAAATGAAATGTTACAAGAAAATAAATACATCCAATCTAACCCTAGTAACAACTTATGATCAAATAATATCAATTAATTGTTCTAGACTAAGTAATTGTATATTTTTATTTTTTCGTTAAGTTAAATTACTATTTATTCAAATTATATAATTCCAAATAGTTGGCCACTTCCAAGAGAAATCCGTCCCAAATCAGAGTGTATCTAGGTTTCTTCTTTGGTCCTTATGAAATAAACCCCTACCTATACTACAACGATCACATACATGTTGGGTAAATTTGGGGGCAACCAAATATTTGCATTGTTTCCGGGGACCCATGTATGTCACCATAGATACTCAGTTTCTATTCTCACCCCAAATTCACTTTTTTCACCTGCATTTCTCTTCTCACTACCCCGTTCAGTTTTTATGTGCCCTAAAAATCTAAAATACACATATCTCTCTAATCCAATGGATTGTCTTCAGTAATACCCCAAAATAGAACCAATATGGAATCAAATTGAAAATCAATATTCGGAATCAAGAAACATAGGGAATTACTTTGATCAACCCTTGAATGATTACCCCACACCCGATGATACATACAATAAATGAGATAATGAATGTTTAAATGATCAATTTCTTAACATCTCAATGTTGATTGATGAGTCCAATCTTAGCGAAGTCCATAATGATCAACCTCCCTTCAAATCTGTTCCTAAATAATTTCTTCAACAATTGTGTAATCAAATGGATATAACGAATTATGAGGTTTCATTTTTTAGGGTTGAACTACATAACTTTAAAACATGTGGAGAACCCACATAAGAATCTAGGAATTATTGTTAGATAATCATGTGAATTGGTCCAGAAATGTTGAAATTCAGGTTGAAGAGTGTTTAAATCAGGAGGAAATAGAATTTTTTTAATTCAAAAGATAATAACATGGCATCATGGCTTGAGTTTCCTGAACATAGCTACATTAGTGATTTTCTAGGACCATTGATCACCGAACCATTTGAAGAAATCTCAAACAATGAGCATATACCCACTCCTAGAATTTAAATGGACACTTTTGGGGATGAATCTTATTTTTATAATGAACCAATTCATTTAAAAAAATTGTAGAATAAACTGATTTTGATTTAAATTTCCCATCTTCATTAAGAAAATTCAATCATCCAAAACTCAAAATCATTGTCCATCATTCCCCACTCGAGTATCCCATCATTTTTTATAAGAAAGCGCTTTGGGTTTTCATTCATTAATCACATGAAACCCACAAAGGGGGTCGATCATTGATTTATTAGGATAGACTAATGATTAAAAATTTCATCCATTATTTATACTCATTATATTTCCCCATTCATTTTGGAAAATAGGATTGTTCATGAATAAAATTAAAAACATTCTTACCAACCAAAAGGGTGACTCATTCTCAATCAAGTTGAAGTTGAGAAATATAAGGTAAATAAAATTTTGAATGTTCGAATTGGATATGTTGGAGGGTTCAAGTCGAGATAAAGTCTTTAAATTAAGCACTGCACGGGAGGGAATTCGTGGTTTTCATGTTTCTAATCATTGTGAATCAATTTTTTTTCATTTTGATATTTAAAAAAATAGAATGTTGAACTGTGGTTGTTTTAATGAATAAGGATGTGTATGAAAGGGGAGTGACATATTCACCCGTGTCATGTGATGTAATCCCGGAGTAATTCCTTACCCATAAATTTAAAATAAGACAATGTATCATCAGTTTATTTTATTTTATTTTATGTTTTTACAGGTATTTAAAAAAAACTATTGACCTATTCTTTTTTATGGTGATGCATTGGTATGAAATGCGAGCACTGTATTCATCCACATCACACGGTGTGATCCTTGAATAATACCTTTCCCAGAAATATAAAAGAAGACAATTTTTATTCAATTGGATATAAAAAAAGGGAAATCATAAAAATGATGATACTTGGTATTACATAAATTGTTGTGTTGCCTGTTTTTTCTATTTTTCTCTTATTTTTAAGGTCAGTGAACTATTTTTTGTGATACATATTCGATCAAGGATGTGCCTACATCTTCAATGAGAACAAAGGAGTAATCTGAAGCATCATGAACTTCTATATAAAAAAACAGGGTGAATTATTTCTATTTTTATTATTTAATTTTTTTTAGAACTCCTCTCATCTACCTATACCCCTTATAATTTTTCCTTTCGTTAAAAACTGGTGAAAATGTTATTTTAGGTTGGGGGAGAAGATAAAAAAAATTGATCTTATGTGCATAAAAAAATGTGTGGAAGGAAATATTTCTTTAACATTGAACATGATAACAGAAATTGAAAATTCTGAAATTTGATATCAAATAATTTTTCATGCCTTGATTCAGATTTTAATTCATGTTTTGGTTCATGTGCATCTATTTTGGAATGTGCGGTTGTCCGATGTGATTTATCACCGTTTATATTTTCATTTATTTAATAAAAAACACAATGCATGTGCTCTAGATTTTGGTGTATCGGTTTTTGTTTTTGGGGTCCCATAATAAATGGCATTGGTTTGGTGATCATTATAATTTTAACATGAGTATTAAAAAAAATCAATTTGCATGTAGAGCAATGGATTGACCTAATGTGTGGCTTTTGGCACTTGGGTATCGCGACTCCATAGTTATGTAGCCCAGAGTTGGGAATTTTATCTCTATTTGTGGTAATTTGAATTTTTTTATTGGGTTAACTCGAGCTGATGCTTGATTATGTGAGCTTCACATGGTTCCCAATGGTCTTTGAGTCTGGGAGTCATTGGAAATGTCTTTCTACAAGTGTTGACTCGAATGAGTTCAATTTCAATTACCATGGAAAAATTGCAAAAAAGAAAAAAAAATGAAAAAATTGAATACTCATATTAATATTAAATTCTCATTCCTCCTGGCACTACCATCATATCTCCCTTTTAATGAAAATGACCCCCATGTCTATTGTGATGCACAACACTTCTTCCTGATTAATTAAAATTGTTTGAAATATGGTGATGAATGTGAACAAAAGAGTGGGCTGGGGCTTGGGTTATGCCTCTGGACTTATATTCTTTTAAATTATTTTGATGGATTTCAAAAAACAATATGTATGAGGTCTTTGGGTGAGCAATGCGTATTAATATGTTTTTGGAAAATGTCATTCAAATTTCATTTTTGTGAGATATATTTTGCTCGGGACTAGAAAAACTCCGGAAGGGGGCTGTGATTAGCCATTGAAAGAGTCTAGTATTCATTTTAAAAATATATAGTTTTCATGTGCCTTGTTATTCATAAATACCATTTTAGTGCATTTTACACTTTGAACATCATTTCACATCATGATTGCAATTCTTTCTTAAAATTCCCTATTACATGGTACATTTTGAGCACAATTTACAATAGAAAATTGTATTGATTTTAATTTAATATTTAATTTTATGGTTTCTAATTCTATTGGGAAAAATTCATACTTTTGGTGCACTTGATGATTCAAATTGGAAGACCACCGATGTGGGCATTGAACCAACAACATTCTGTGCGAAGTGAGGTGGACAACAGGCCAATAAAAGTACTTTTGCGGCAAGGATTCAAGCCCAAAGAGTCCCAACATTTAACTGGAGACACAAGAAATCATGGGGAACATTTAATTAAACAGTGGAACCAGCTAATTCAAACGTTTTAATAGAGTTTCAGGTGGTCCAATTTGAAGATGAAATTCTAGGCCAGATTCTGCGGCCCAGAAAAACAGTCCTCCGTGTAAATCATATCTCGCAAACCAAAAAGTTTTTTAGGCTGAAATGTTACAGGATATTAGGGTACATTTGTGGCTTCATTTAAGTATTATATGTACAACTACAATTAGTCCTTCTATAATCTGATTTCGGCACATTTGTTTGGTAGATGAAAGTTGGCTCCCACTTCGAGGCATGAGATGAAAGGTGACCCCTACATTAAATGTCCTCCCACCTAGTATGACAACCCTACTTTTATTAAAAACTTAAACATGATTTATTACATAAAACATCCCTTGATACAATAAAGAATATCGATAGGTTTAGTGTCTTTGGGGATTAGGCTCATTACATAAAAACATAAAACATGAAATATAACATCTTTATTGAAAACATCCTTTTAATGACCACTACATTCCTTCGTACGTAGCATTGAATGGGATAACCTGAGGACATGCATAAGAAAAGGGTGAGCTATAAGTCCCAGTAAGGGTATACACATGGAATAACATGATGAGTACAATACATGTTAAACATTAGGCGTACCAATAGAGAACAAGATAAACATGAACATAAAGGCATGATAAAGCTTGATAATCATAACATGTAAATGTGGAAACAACACTTAAAATGGAATTAGCATGAGCCAAGTCCCATTGCACATGGAGCATGAGTAAATCCTCATTTTACATGAAGCACAAGTAAACTCTCATTTCACTTGAATTAGCATGATTCAACACTAATTGCACATGATGTATCATGGTACTATACTTTACCCACTGCATTGGAGTTCTATAAGGGCGCACCCTTGAAGGTGATGCTCATGGAGGATGTCGAGCAATCGGTTGGAGCGTGTGACGCAGAATGAAGACTAGGGTTTCCTTGCCCGCTGAATCAACTGAATATGGAAGATCTCCTCTTAAATCCAGATAGATTCAACTCTCACAAGAACGCTCTTAGCGCTTCGGATGGTGTAGATGCAAAGAAAGTCGATATCCCCAGTGAGGGGCCGCACGGGGTTAGTGATAACAACTTTTCCTTTTCCCATTTTAAGGGTTCGTTTGCAGGAATCAGAAAGAAGGGTTTAGTGGCCCATTGCAAGGCGGATTCGGATGCGGTTGCTGAGAGATTAGAGTTGGGGGCTCACTCAATAATTTCCAGGCTGATTCTTCCGAAGCGTTCAAAACTTTGGAAGATGGTTTACCTCGAACAGTGGCTTTCAGAGATTTGGGGTTTCCGCTCCTGGCAATGTGTATCCCTTGGGAAGAGATTCTACCACTTGCTCTTCCCCTCGAAGGATCTCAAGCTATGAGCATGGGGCTTCAGCTCACTTTCATTCAAGCCCGGTGCTCTGCACATTAGAGAATGGGATAGAACTTTCAACCCAATTGAAATTTGTAACACTGAAACACAAGTTTGGTTTAAAATATTTGGCCTAAATTGGATATTGTGGCATCATAGGATTCTCTACGATATATCCTTAGCTATTGGTGTTCCAATCAGGATGGATAGAGAGACTGAAGTAGCCAGGTACGGTCACTTTACTAGATTCCTTGTAGAAGATGATCATTGTTCCACATTGATTGATAGAGTTTGCTTATCCACTGATGATGAGGAATTAGTGCTGAAAATTGATTATGAAAGCTTACCTAAATTCTGTTTGGATTGCAAGGTTATAGGACATGATGAAACTAATTGCAGGAGGCATATTACTTGCAAGAATTTCTCACTTCGGGGGAATGATTCTAAATCAAGCCCCAAACTTCAAATGGAAAACCAGGCTTTATGCAGGTTCAAACTAAGATGCATTTATCTGAGAATAAGCCTATAGTGAATGGCCAATCTACTAACACATTTCCAGCGGATGCCAGTGGAAATTTGACCCCTGGGAAAATTAAAAGATCATGGGCAGATGTTGTGGAAGAGGGACACATGGAGACCCCTACCATGTCTATTTCTAATCCTGTTAATGCTGAAACAGGTCCTATTTTTGATGTTGCTATAGCTCAAGATGTTGAGTCTAACACTGTGTATGCTGCAAAGATTATCACTGATGTACATCATGAAGATCAAGCTGCATTTCATGCTAGTTTTGGTAACAAGGATGTAGCCCAAGTCCCTCATGGTGTTGATTTGGTATCTATTCAAGCTGAGACTCAAAATGAGGCAGGAATTGTTATACAGTAGGTCACTGCCTCGGTCACTCCCTCAAAGCTGACCACCCAGGCTAATACACCTGGTTCTTCTAGAAAAACTGAGCTGACTTCAATAATTTCAGAACCACTAATAGTGGATGGAAATGCAGGAAAGGTTTCTCACACACATTCTGATTTACCAGAAGTGGAGGCTGACCAAACAAAAATTCAGGAGCTGGACTCTCAGACCACTCCTTCATCTGACAAGAAGGTGAGTACATCCTTGGAAGTTCCATATGATCAACATGTTGTGGTTAGTGTGCAGGGACTGAGAACTCCATCTACGCATGTGAGGTGGTCAAAGCATGGAAAAGATGTCAATGAAGAGGTACAAGAGGATGCATGGTAGAAGGTTAGAATAAGAAGCCAAAAAATAATGATAAAAGAATTGATGAAATGAAAAGAAGAGAGATGTCTCAAGAGGATAGCTCTGATGAGGACCTAGAAACCTTGTTACAACAAGATGAGGAAATAGAAGCCAAATACAATGGAGGGCGATGGAGAGGGCGTGGGTGTGGGCTCGCCAATATAGATCTCTGGCATGAGATGCGGAGCAAGGAGAAGATCATCACGGAGAAAATCAAAAAGAAGATTGGTCCCCAAAAAAGGGGTTCTTGGAAACATCATTCTGTTTTGTTTGCTTTTGAGTTTGGCTTGCTTGATGTCTCTCTGAACTTTTTCTTTTAATAATATTATTTGGGCCCTTCCCCCACCTTAAAAAAATAAGGGCACACCCTTCATAATCATTTCATTTCATGCATAAGTGTGCACATGGATCATAAAACATGGAATCATTAAACATAATAATTTATTCCATGATTAAGGAATGTGGAATTCATACATTTAACATTTTAATCAATATGTAAATGTTCATAATTGTGAATACCCTTGATGTAGAAATGGGCATGGTATTCACTACACAATGAAATTGGCTTTGAAAATAGGTGAAATTTCGGCAGCGTAACGGCGTGACATAAGAATTCAAAAAAATGGTTGTTGAGAGAGAAAGGGGTGTATCATTATATTTACATGAAAAGTATTATAAGGGGGTAATATAGATACATGTCGAAACAATTGTAATGGAATTTATATTTATGATATAAAAGTATTTCATGAATGTAAATGAGGAGAGAAAAGTTCCTTTCGGAATTTCCGCATAGTAATGGGTGTACATAGGAGGATTTTAATGAGAGTGAAATGGGTCTCGCATAATTAAAACAATAAGAGGGTAGTATGTGGGAGGTTCAAAACCATACCCCAACTTTCATAATTGAAATTGAAAGGAAAAAACAACTTATAGAAAATTGGAAAAAATGAGAAAGGAAGAAAAACACTTACATGGAAGTGTGATTCCAATGTCTAGAGAGAGGCTTGTGATAGGCTTCTTGGGAGCTTGGGGTGCCATGGGATGATTATAGAGAGATTAGGGCAGAGGATGGACGAACTCCAAAGGCATTGAGCGATGATGAAGTTGGATCTTGGGTTGGTTTATATAGGAAAGGTGAGATAATTCTTTATTATTTAGGTTAGGATCCCCTTACATTAAATTAATCAAAACCACAAACCATCCAATGGTTTTTTCTGATGGTTTTTTGACAAAGGAAAAGGAAAATAATATTTTATAAGGCCAAATTCCGACCTTCTTAAAATAATATGGTTGCTTATGTGGAGGTGAGTCACACTCCCATGGAAATTAATTTAAAAAGACATGTTGTTTAATAAGTCTTGACGGGTCCATTAATGCTTTGAAATGTAATTCAAAAAAACCCAAAATCACATTATTTTAATGGTAAAACATATATTGGCCGAACATAAAGATTATAGTATTTTATTACATCACAATTGGGTCATTATGATGTCATAATACACATTATATATTTAAATGGTATTTAATTTTTTCCCAAAATTTTGACTATCTTAGAAAATTATGAAACATTCATCGTTGGATAATTTCGACGTCCTAATTCGAGAAATAACATTTATTTTATCTATATAATTTTATAAATATGTTAATTTTCAATTTTAAAATAAAAACCGACATTTATCGAAAATTCATGGGATTTGACCGAAATGGCTTTCAAACCATAATAAAAATTATAATTATATTCATAAAATTATAAGAACATTTATATTTAATAAAAATTAATTTATTAATAAAAAAATACTTTATTAAAATAATATTTCATTCAAAAATCCTTTAATTTAATAAAATTTAATTCTTAATTCAATAATTACTAAAAACGTTATATTTACTTTAAAAACTATTTAAAATGTATCAATATTGACGAGAAATTATATTCATTATTATATGAAAAAATTAATTTACATGTACATAGTACTATTTATTTGATACATAACCCCTTAAAACAGCTCCATAAGACATAAGGGTATGGTGTGCGATGGTGACAGACTATTTTTGTGGCTTGGATAACATCGCTCGAGTGGTAATCTCTATCAACTTCCACATTTCCCATAGACGGTACCGTTAGAGATTGACATGATGAAGCTCAGCTTGGGCTTTGTCAAGAGTGAAGCCCAAGGATGTCACCTCTTTCCTGAGCTCTAAAAAATGGGCTTTTATGGGGAAACTCTACTGGATGAGGCAATCACTTCCTTTGTCTGAGTAAATTTGGATTTTTTAAAGCCCTATATTTATACTAATCATGTGATCACTGTTCAACGACTATATTAGCAAATAGTCAAAATTCTTAACATAAAACCAATGAAGTTGACATTTTAAATAAACCTAAGGAGACATTTAATTAGAATAAGAGTGATTTCCATTAATGAAACATTGGGTCATTAATACTATGTCCACCACAATAAATTCGACTGGGATTGATGGTGGCTCGACCCAAAGCCTCA
The DNA here is from genome assembly GCA_963277665.1 of Viscum album. NCBI lineage: Eukaryota > Viridiplantae > Streptophyta > Magnoliopsida > Santalales > Viscaceae > Viscum > Viscum album. The sequence continues at coordinate 1,001,415,434 of OY728121.1, read as the reverse complement.
TAAATGTCTATTTGAGGTAGTAGCAATGGGGGATTTAGAGATCATTGAGCTTTGTTTTAATTGTAATGTTTTTATGCCAATTTTTCTTTGTAGCATTCTTCTTTGGAAAGTAAGTTGTCTAAGTCACCTTAGTTTTCAATAAAACTTCTCCTTATTCTCTTTTTTATGTTCTCCTTCTTTTCACATTAATATCGTTTCTTAATGGTGTGAATTTATTCATACCAAATCTTGTGAAATTTATCACACAATGGTGGAGTGATCTTTTCTTTCAATGTTTCCCTTCTCAAATCTAGCTTCTTTAAGTTGACTTCACACTTCCATTTATTGAATAGAATAAATGGATGACTAACTCATTATGGGATGATCCTAGGGAGTTTCATGGGGTAGATTGGATGTTATTTTATGTTCTTTAATTCTTAATCATTTCATTATTTTAATATTTCTATTTGATGATTTATTTTCTTCTTCATCTTTTCATACATTAACAATGACACATTTCGAGTGCTAGTATGATCCAATTCCATGGAGTGATCATTAAATTGATCCTCTATGTGTGTTGGTGATTAGCATTTGAATTTCAGGGGGATTAAATTGGTGAATGATGTTGAGAAATTATATGATTTTTTTATGCATCTTGAATTATTGAAAGAAAATGTTATAAGAAAATAAATACATCCAATCTATCCCTAGTAACAACATACGATCAACTCACCTCCACTAATTGTTTTATACTGAGAATTAAATATTTTTTCTTATTTTTTCATTAAATTAAACCACAAGTTATTCAAATCAAATCCATAAAAATATTTTTCCACTACATAGCCAAATCCCTTAGAATTTAGAGTGTCTCTAGGATTCTTCTTTGGTCACTGTGGATTCGACCCCAACCTATACAACAATAACCACATACCAGTAGGATAAATTTGGTCGCAACCACCCCACAATCCCCAAAAAAATTGAGACATTCATGAATTGAGTAGGAATAAATATTAGGACAATTTCATCGAATAAAATTGAAAATGAAATGATTCGTACCATAATGAAATGTATTTTAATTACAACCACCCATCCATAAAGAAACGCATCCCTAAATTAGATGTATGAGGGTAAATATGTATCCTTAGTATTATGTTATCTCCATTTATCTCACATACCATTTTCATATTGATTTTTTTGATCATGTAAATGGCTATGCTTTTTATCAACCATAACAATTAAAATGTCCTATCTTGGAGATTCATAACATTCTGATCAGCAGTATTCCCTAGATACTCCATAAAGGATACATCAATATCCAGTTCATTATTCTTTGTCAAAGAAACATTTGATGGGCTAGAATAGTATTACTAAAGCTGTGATATATTAAATTCATCATTTAGATACCGTTATTTGTGATGATGTGCTATATAGTAATTCATGGTTATGATCCTCATCATGGCGAAAACATTTTAAATAACCTTAGTGAGGGATTACCATGACATTTAATATATCAATGTACCTAGCTGGGAGAGACTCATAAGAAAAATGGAACACTAACCTCTATCTCAAGAGGTTATTGGTGTCTATTGGTATATGAATTCAGTCTGGACTCTATCATCATGTGCATTCTGAGCATCTGAACCGACTTTGTTTTCTCCTACATGATACACGATATAAGTATAGATACCTCCCCTACCTCAAGCTAGATATGAGATTAATAGAAAGGAATACCATATAAGGATTCAAATAGAGTGATATCGATGATATCGTAAAATATTATTTTATAAGAGAACACAATGGGTGGAATTTGTCTCTCATAGGATCCTCCATATTTATGGAAAGATACACAGATCAAGATTTCTAGAACCTAAATCATATGATTTTTATATACCTCAGTCTGATGGTGATAGGTTGTGATCATTCGATCCAATATACCCATGTACTTCTACCAAAACTAATAGAACCATGATGTAAAATGGTTATATATATTAAATGAAATAGAACAAGGATAACAATGAAGAACTATAACATCCCGAGAATACAACATCCCTAACTTTTCTACCTAGATGGTCACTCTATTAGGTAAAAATTGTGGTACCATCATCAAATGGTCAACAAAAAGGCACATTGTGTAATTTCCATGAGGTGATCTATGAAGACTAGTAACAAAATCCATCTAAAAGGCCCATTTTCACTATGTAATATATAATGGCTATAAAATATATGTCAGATGAAGATGTTACAAATTCATCTTTTGATAGTTGTTACACAATATTATGAAGTCATAAATAATATGTTTTATAATAATCCACAAATTCTGGTGATGTAGATTCAGTTACATCATTGAGACACCAGAATGAACTACCCATGATGAGGTATGAAATTCCCACATCAAATCCTCTCTAATGTTAGGTGGGACTCATACACACACATGTAATAGTAGAGTGTCGCCCCCATTAATGGTACAACATGATGATTTATAATCATGGGAGTCACTTTACCATATGAAAGGGACTTCAATATTCAATTATTTCCCCATTCATACCTATTATTGTATAGTAGAGGTAAATCATAAGGATGATAGGATAGTATGACCATGGTCCTCATGAATTTCATTTTTAATCAATATTAATAATTCCATCGAATACCATTCACCACTAGATTACTTATCCAACTATTTTTCAGTCTTTTATCTTTGAGAATCATCTATTGTATTAACTTTACTAGGTGTAAACCCAAACTCCAAATCAAATGGTTGTTGGCTCTCAACCAACATAACCTATGTAGTATTTTGATCACACTGTGTAAAATGTACATGATAATTTTTTTATCATTGAATAAATAAATATTACATACATGTAGATATTATCTTGAATAATTTATTGCATGAACTACATAATCTCTTTTAAGGTCATGCATCGGGTAATTCCCCTCATGAGGGATCAAATAATGAGTCACCTATGCAACAACTAGCTCATTCAGTAACATGATAGCTCCAATATCGATACTGGGTGAATCAAATTTGAGTGTATTGTTCCTTCCCAGTTCATGAATAATTAATAACATTGCTAATGAAGAATGGCTCTTCAAATCCTAAAATGATAATTCCCATGATTCTAACCATGTGAAATTCACAACCTTCATTTTCATAAACGTTTCTTGCAATGAATGTCGTGATATATATTGGATGAATAATCTGTTATATCTTGTAGGTCCTAATAAACATTATATTTCATAGTTGTTATTTGATGGTTATTGTAAAAAACATCTCTCATCTCCTACAGGTACTCATTAAAATCCGACTCTAACAGAATGTGACCAATGAATATTTCTTTCTCAATCCAAATGTTTCATTTTATGAGTATATATTATAGGTGTTTCTCACTATATGTATTCAAAATGATCTCATGGTGGTCTGTATGGTTGTTCCAAGAGATTCAATACAATATTATTTCATAAAAAAACTACCCAAATTTAATCCAGATATGGGTGGAAAAACAATACATATTTTCCATGAAAACTGTAGTAGCATTCGTGAGATTGAGAAACATGAACAGGTTCATGAATAAACTATACCTTCAACAGAATGTTGTGTGACGTATGTATGAAGTCCTAAAATTAACCTAGAGATATCCTGGACACAAATATATCTTAGAAAACATACTATACCCTTTGAGATAATAAAATTGGGCGTTTATTCATTGTAGTGGATACTAATTCTTTATCATGAAATAGTTCAATCAACAATTATCCACAAAAAGCTTAAGGATATCATCCACATTATTTGAAAAAATGAATGGTGATCGCCAAGAAGATGTGATGGTGCATATAACACCTTTATCCTTAAGATCCTCCAACTTCTTCATGATCACTAAATGTTTCTATGATGTAATAAAATAAGGAGGAATGGTATATTGTGATTCTATTTGTAGAAGATCTATGGTAAATTATACCTCTCACAAAGGATCTGGACGAAAGAATTATTCCTTTATGACATCCCATAATCACTCTATTACAGTAGGGAAAATAGCTTATCGTAACTCACAATCATCAAGGAATATAGTGGAGATTTAATTTGTAAAACATTTAAAACACTACATTTATGGTCCTAACCATTTATCAAAAACATTCCATTCTCCCTAATTGACATTCCAACCACCCTCTAGTGATTTCAATGTCAACCTCAGATAATAGCTGTCAATATGGTCCCTATAGGGAACCAACTAGTCTATTTCAATGAATACATAAAAGACCATGATATCATTGATGAAAATATTCCATATGAAATGACACCCATCTATCTCAATGGGAAAGTCTATATAACATTGAACACCCTCTGATCAGATACCTCATGTGGGGCAATGTGTCATAAAACCATAGTCAAGATTGATCACGAGGAGCATACTACTTGTGACATCCTTATCTATAAATGAGTTAGATACGTATATTTCAAATAATGTTTAAAATAATGATGGGGATACTTGAATAGTACCACATAGATTAGATGGTAGGACACTATTCTCCTCTGAAATTCGCTGGAATGCATATAATTGTCCTGTATCATGGCCCTCAGTCACTTCTTGACACTGCTGACCAATCCCACATTTCTTTCACTAGGAAAAATGAGTACGATAGAATTTTCATATACCACCATATCAACACGTGTGGTTGGTTATATAAACGCTCTATGTTTGGCATGATATTATATGTCCTCCTCCTGAATGAGGCATATGAGTAGATCTAGGATCACTAGTCACCGAAAGAAATGTTTTGTGGAAATGAGGATTATGGCCCATCCTATTGTAGTTTCTACATTCCACCGGAATTGATTAACAACCCAGGTAGTTATAAAAGAATTTCGTTTCCTTGAATAATTAAATAATCATATTCATTATGAATGTATAATAATATATGTGGTATTTATTGAAATTACAGAATTCATTCTGATGGAATAGTCACAATACATTATGAATAGTAACATAAACATTAGAAATACTAATATTTACAAGAGAATTGTAACCCATCTTATGACTTTATAAATAAAATTTATGTATCTTAGAAGAGTAATCATGTTATATTTATATATTGAAATAGGTAAATAATTTTTTCAATAACTGTAAATTATGTGTTGGTAAATTTAAATGTCATTAATATTTAATTATAAATGTATAATTAATAAAATGATTTAAAAGAAAATATATATTCAAAACATAGATTAAAATTTTTTAATTTTTTTTCATATGATTATAATATAATCTCAAGAGATCTTATTTATTTTTATTAAAGTGTTATAAAATCTTTATTATTATTATTACTTGTTTTTTTTCATGTAAATTATGATATTAATTAAAAATAATATTTCTCATATTTAGAAAATTATTTTAAAAAGGACAGGGTTCATTTTTTTGTACACATCCAAAAATTGGTTCACTTCAAAACATAGGTAGGGTTATTTTGTGGTATTTTTCTGAAATACGTGAATTTTTTGTGAATAGTGATGTACATTATTTTACGTTATTAGCTAAATACATGATTTATTGAATCATATATGAAACAAGGAAGCTGTAAGCCCAAAATCTTGACCAATCCTTATTTTTTTAGTATATTTTATGATAATTCTCATATTGTTCCTATTATTGATCCAAATTTATAATATAATGAACATAATAATGAGAAAACGCCCTTCTCCTTCACCAAAAATACCCCTCATCACCATCACTTCCCTTCACACCTCAAATCCTTTTATCATTCTTTATTTATACCCAAATCCCTTCCCAAGACTGTTCAACACATCCCGGACCTACTGGTCTCAGAAAATAAAAAAAGGAACGTCATTACGGAGGTTCTCAAGGAAGATAATTCAAGATGTAAAATTCCTCTTCCATTTGCATTTCAATTATTTTTTTTCCTTATATTCTCTTCACCTCCCATTATCCAAATATAAAAAAAATACCATTACAATATATATACATTAATTTTTAATTTTTTATGTAAAAAATCATCATCATAAATATTCTACCATCCCTTTTATTCCAATAATAAAAAATATCGTCTCTAATGTGTTGATTTACCATCATCGTAGACGATGTGCTTTCATTTTATATTAACACCATCAAAGAAGTCCAAAAAACATTGTTTTGGTTAAATCATATTTTATAATACTTATTATATGTTATATTATATTTTGTAACTAGTATCTATTGAAAATATAATTTAATATAACAAAAGTGGTTCGTAATGATCAACATTCACATGAAAACTAACATTCATCACTAATAATTTACCTAATGATTCATCGTCATAAATCATAAAAATGATATATAAGACCATTTAATAATATGTATTTTCTTTAATAAATTTTAATATCAAATATTTTGTTTTTATTCAATCTGAAAAAAAATCCATAATAATCCAACCATTGAAAGCATGAAATAAATTCAACTGAAACAATGAAATTAATAAAATATTTTTAATACATGGGTAGAAAGATGTTACGATAATATCTTATATGTAATTATAAATTTGAATATTGTTATTTAATCTATTAATAATACTATTTATCCTATTATATATTAGTTTTGAATAAGTTTTATATTAGATGAACCCAAGGTAAGGGAATTCGTAACCTAATTTTCATTCATTGGGTTAACCTTATACTTCATAAATTATGGTGTACTAAGATTATTTGTAATTTTTTAGATGATTTATTATGTGATTCTAGAGTTTAAACACATATTCCATTAATATTATCAAATCTCTCATCAAATATATGATATTTATTGTTAATTTCATTTATAATCCACTTTAAATATCATTTTTTAATGAATGAACTTTATGATGTATGTATGATTGTATTATGAATATGTTCAGGTTCTTGGTAAAATTTTATGATGAAATTTGGGACGCATATCTCCCTCAAATGAATTTGTTATGTTTATGTTAGAGATCATCTATTTGGTAGCTCCTTGTGTATCTGTTATTGTTACATTATAAGGTATTAATGATTGTCAAATTTTAAGGTAGCATTGAGGGTGAAGGGTCCTGAAAAATCCGCAAATGAGATTCTACCAAAATACTCCTAAATAAATGGGGAAAATAATGGAGAAAATTCAAAGAAAGGAATCAAGCAGGACCGGTCCACGGACAGGTCCCATGAAAACGCGACATGGCAAGGCCCTGCGAAGCACCCCCTCCATGAACCATCGTCGTTCAAGAAATGGAGGCAGAGATCCTCTATGGTCGCGAGGCATGATGGGTGCCAATCCGGTTCACCGTCATGAACTGCCCCAATAGCAGACCACATCAACCGGTTCAAGCCGTATCCGCTATCTTTCGCGAAATGGTGGCGGAACACTCCATGTCCGTGAAGCACTCCCTGAGTTCAGTTCGCAGGGGGGGAGAAGTGTTCAATACCCACCGCAAATTACGGATTGACCAAGTCATCTGTAAACCGGGTATTCGGTCATGGGCCTCCGCAAAAGGTGTCGCATGACCGCAGATACATCTCATTCCCCACATTATAAAAGGAGACCAAGGTGGAAAGGAGAGGGGATTCATATTTAGACCATTCGAAGGCGGAATAAGAGAGGAGCGATCAGACTCAGGTGGAAGAATTTCGAAGGAAGGCTTTGGATTTCGCAAACAACGAAGTTTTAGTTCACGAAACCAGAGCAGGTATAAACCTGGGAACGAACTAATAAGGAACCGAAAATGAATAATAATTTGGTGAACTGCGAACATAAAATAACATAAAAAAGAGAAGACCATGAACCATAGACCCTCCGCGGATGCAATCCCCACGGACCAGGGTGTTTTTGGGTCTTTTCTGATCTGCCGCACCACATAGCACCCTCTTACACGGGCGAAGCCTCGACCGACAAACCCTCAAAAGGTGCATCCATTGGCCGCTGCTCCTCGCGTGGAACCCTCCGCGTACCCCCTAGTATGCGGGCGGAAACCGCGAACCACCCTGGTTCAAAGGATGCTCGCTTGATCTTGTACCACCCAGGTTCGCAGGATGCCCCTCAGTCCGCAGACCACCCTGGTGCACGGGATGCCCCTCAGTCCGCGAACCACCTTGATTTGAAGAAGAATTCTCCAACCACGTAGTCCCTTCCTATGTGAAGGGAACCACCACTCCCTCATACATGTGGCCCATCAGAACCTTCTGAGTTCCCATTCCCCGAGCCAGAAAAAATATTTCCAATCTGGTCTAATCCTCCACAACCACCTCATTGGACTACTCATCGGCCTCGAGCCGAGGCCTCCACTAGAGCCACTAGATCTGTGTGTTGTAACACTCCGGCACATCAGCATGCCGTTTTGAGATCACATACCAACAGTAAATAGAGGCGAAGGGGTTTCCCCGACCCTTGAGTAGATTCCCGAAGCATTCATGGGATCACATTCCCTTGTTAATGTGGTGTATGAGCTAGGGAATCCCCTTTCTACCTCTCCAAATGTTAAGGGATTCCCGGGGATAGTAAAATATCCATCAGAAGGAAGCCCTCATGCACTGCAAGAGAGGAGATGGTAAAAATAGCACCCTCTTTCCCATTACCACTGTGCTTTATCGCCCTAGTCCTCCTCAGAGTGTAAGCTCCAATCCCTCACCATGGGCCTCCTCAGAGTGTATGCCCCAATCCATCACCATGGGCCTCCACCTAGGAGTAAGACCCTACCTTTTGGGATGCCCTCATGCGTAATCCCCACTCCACTTCTCACGAATGCAGCTCTCAGGACGTGATCCTCTGGTTACTACTGCCTCTTGTTTCTCACACCGAGCTTGATTAACATGGTCTTAGAGTAAGAATAGACCATGACATTTTCTTATGGGACTCTTCAGAGTGTAAGACCCAATCCATTACCAATGGCCTCCTCAGAGTGTAAGCCCCAATCCATCACCCTGGGCCTCCTCAGAGTGTAATCCCCAAGCCTATGGTAACTACATGGACATTTCTCCCTGCCTCCTTGGTAGGGTACAGGAAGCCTCCATGAGGCTCAAGCCCAAAAACCGGTCGATCTGACTATCTCCACATTGGTTCACCACACCACTCCTAGTGCCGCCTCAATGAGTTCCGACTCCACAGGGTCATTAATACAACGAGGGATGATAATCCTCAGGCCTAAATGATTCTGAACCCCCTACATCCAATTGACCATTTCCCACTAGGGTTAAATCCGTTGATACAATGTTTGGGTATAAACCGAAGATTTTTGAACATATGAATAAGTCTTTAATCTATAAGAGGTTCCCGGGACATGCAATAATTCCCCCCAAAAAGGTTGAGATGAGCCCGACATCCCATCCTATCGACCAATGTGAGTTCTTAAGTGTTGTTGGTCAGACCATGAGGCGAACACCTGCCTTTGGAATCAGGTCCATGCGTCATAAGATACGGAACCATTGGGCGTTTCGAGACCAAAAACACGAAACAAAAATGGTGAACCCGACGTGAATCTTTCACCAAGAATGACAGATTTTACTTAATCCAACATTGTGTCCCCTTTTACTCCCATCGAGGTCCAAGAAAGGTCATTAATTATGCATGGGATCATGATATACTGCTTTGACGAGTTTGTTTCTTTTATTTTCTAAAAAAAATTCATGTACTACCTTCAGAACTCTCTTTGATCAAATAGAATCACAAAGGAACTCACATGTGCGTGCTTCCAACAACACATGGACCGAACACTGTCACCTACATGGGACCCCTTCACCCACCCAGCGTCTTCAATGCTCGGTCTTGGACATGCTGATCCGAGAGTACCATGTGAACTGTACTCTCCCAATGGTGGAGGCGGCCATGCACGCCCTCCAATCCTCCAGAACTCTCAGGTCGCCTGCCCAGCAGTGGCCGCAAAGGAAGATCCAGACAGCCCATATTGATGTCTCTAACTATTTCAGGAGTCTATCCCTATAACGGTACAATGTGTACCTCCCATATATTAGGGAGGCAGATGATGTCGATGTTGATGACTTCATCATCACCGAACGGGGGTTCCTCTTCAATGCCCACACCATAAGGCATCATCACGGTCACAACACGATATGACATCCTCGCCCCAAGGAGGATGTCACCCCGAGGATTCCAGCCCACTCTCCTAGAGCTGTGGCCCCTCGAACCGCCTGATGAGGGTAGCATACGTACAATTTGGGACCGATCATCCCCCTGGTCCCTGAGGAGGAGCTCTGTTGCCCAGCCACGGAGACGTACCACGAACAGGAACCTACACTTGTTCGCTCCTCCCGAGCCCTACATCCAGACATGGTGGCATCGTACGAGCTGGCACGCACCCCCGCCGACCTCTATCAAGGTCGTCGCTCATGTAGGACGGAACATACTCTGCATGCACCTCTCCCTGCCTAGGGTCATGAAGCCCACCAACATGACGTGGTGGCGACCCGACAACTACAAGACCAGCTCTTAGATGTTTCTTCTGATGCCCGACATCCTGATATGGTAGCGATCAACAAAGACCGCCACCCAGATGTGGCAGAAACTCATAGGCGGGCACGTCTCCCCACCAAAAAGGCCACCAACTCAATATGGTGGGGAACCTATATATTCCGGGCCAGCTCCCTGCGGATGCATGTAAAGTCCACCACCCCGATGTGATGGCGAACGAAGAGATAAACTGGCATATCCCATTACAGGGGCAGATTCGTTCACCTGCCCCGACACAAGAGAATTGTCTGTACCCCCTGACCACTGGAGGACCAGAGCAGGATATTCTTACTCTGATACTATAATGGGCCTTTATACCCATTCCAGCCAAAGATGTCTCTCTAAATATCCTAGAAATGGTGGAGGAACAGGTATCAATCCCATATCATTTCTTGCAGACTTTCCAGAATGTAATTGCATTAGCGGCAATAGCATGGACTCAGGCCTATGAGCCCGTCTCCCCAATTGAGGTGACTCATCCAAGAGATGATATTGTCGCCTCAGTGTAGATCTGCATCCCTGCTTCTGCCCAAGAGGGACTCTGGCCATATTCCATGACGCAAGGGTATCAAGATCGAGCAGCTTCACTCATTCCCACTAGGGGACACCCATACATCATGTTGAATGCTCCAGAATAGGCATATATCCCTGATAAAATTAAATATGTTCTTCGGCGTATCCCAACAACATCACGGGACCCAATTAGAAAAGGAACCAAAGGTGAAGGCCATTATCAACAATAGACGGTCCCAACTACCCACAAGAAAGTGCCCCGAACGCACCGAAGTCAGTCAGAAAAAGGGGGCATTCATGACTACGCTCTGCTGAAAACTAGGGTTCTAGACACCTCTAAGCATACATCAAAGGCTCATAACCCTACCCCTCCATTACCATATTATGAGAGTGGTAGTAGAATTTGTGAAAGTCCTCCCTGCAATGTCGCTACCATCATCTCTAAAGGTCCTCCCCAGAGCACCTGAGGGGGCCTCCCTCGCGGGCATATAAGTATTGATCATGAGACCTCCTCTTTTGATCCGAGTCACGGATACCCTCCACGTGACCAGATGATCGAGAAACATGAATGTCCTCCACTTGATGCAGTCCACCCTGAAGGTCCTCCCCAGGTTATACACTGTAATCACTCTCCATGCAGTGGGACAACAGATTATGAAGGTAATCCCTAGTATCATAGTCACAACTGTAGAGGCCCTCCCTGTAGTGATGTCTCATCACGACAAGAAGTCATTCCCCTTGTCGTATCATTCCCTGAAGGTCCTCCCCATGGGTTACGCTGCAACAGAAATCCACGTAGCTAGGCATCAGATCATGGTGGTAGTGCTCTCCACCCTGATAACGGAGGTCCTCCCCGTAGATATGTCAAGTAATGAGAATTCCCTCCCCTCATTGCGATACATTCTAGAGGCCCTCCCTAGGATGTATCCCACAGATATTTTCCCTGTGGTAGTAGTAATGGTAGTCATCTCCATTTCCACAGCTGTGATGGCAGCCCTCTCCACCATGGCCACCATTGCGAAGGTCCTCCCTGCATTCGCCGCAAGCAACAAGAATGTCCTCCCCTTGTCGTGGTGTGTCCTGAAGGTCCTCCCCAGGATACACGTCGAACGTCAAGCAATGATGGTCATCCTCACCATGATGGCATTCGTTGCGAAGGTCCTCCTTGTAACAACGCTGGGAAGCCAGAATGTCCTCCCCTTGCTGCGACACACCTTTAGGTCCTCCCCAGGGTGTGCACTACAGAAGTCCTCTATGTAGTGAAGCATCAAGCAGTAATGTTAGTCATCACCATTACCGCCGCCATTGTGGAGGTCCTCCCCCTGCAAAATCAAGCACAAAAAATCCCTCGTATGTCTAGGCACTCAGAAGGACGAGATCAAGCATGTCAGATTCCTTGTTAGTCACTAACGACATCCTTCTGCAATCAGGAGACGGTCTATGGATGCGTCCATCCTCTTAACCAGCTCCTAATTTCCCACATAATGACTCAGCACCTACCGGTTCCACTTCCTCCAACCACATTGGCAGCGAGAGTCTCAGTTGGGCCGACCAGGTAGAGGAATCACTAGTGGAGAAGTATGCCGATATGTTGCACCTAAAGAAACGTCTATCTAGGGATGATATAACCAATTATGTTTTGTCCTACGACCACCTATTAGTTCGACATACCAGGAGAGTTGTCGGAAGAATTTGTGCACGACATCCACCAAAATATATGGACGACCCTCTACCGGATGAAATCAAGATTCCTGCTCTATGAAGGGTATGTAGACCATGTAAAGACAACAGGGGACCTCTTGCGTCACATCGACCTGGATGCTCTTCCTTCAGCATGGAAATAGCGACTCGAGAGGCGTAAAGGAATCATGGAGAGAGCCTGCCTCTGTGCACTGCCCCAGCTGCACCGCCTCATCAGTGATGCTCCAATGAGATTCCATATCAAGGGATGGGGAGAACATGGAGCTCTGCATTTTTCTCTGCTCCCCACCCAGAAGAACCCATTTGGTATGGTGTCTTTCAACGTCGTCACGTCAAGACGTCAATCGGGTGGTCTCCCTGATCAGGAAAGGAAACACTCCCAGCTGAGCCATGCCTTGAGTTAGTCCCAGATGCATGAGGCCCGACAGGAAATAGACATTCATGAACTCCTAAATCATGCCACCAAGAGCATATAACCTGCCTCTCTCCTAAGAGAGGCCAATCAGCAATCATTTCCTATATCTCTAGAGGGGATTGATTCAAAGGTGAATTCGGCACAAAATCTTGTCCACCCCCGAATGGGGGCACACAAGATTAGGAAGGTATTGATAGCTGTATCCACTGCCGCAATCCAAGATCAACCCCAGCCTACAGGGCTGTGGGAATTTTAACCAAAAATTCCCCAATAAGACCAATAAAACTGCGAAGATACTCGATGTCTAAAGAACGTAGCCAACCCCATCCCCCCAGGGTTGGGGGCATTATTACACCCTCAACAACAACCTCCCCAACAAGAATTAGTGTTCTCTCATCTTGGGAGGACAGCCATAAGAGGAGGTTCACATCCTACACATTCATTTGAATCATCATCCCCTCTTAGAGGAAGGTGCACCGTAAGGTCACATCAAAGAACTCTCCGCATCACCCTTCACCAAGATGTCGGATGGCAATCCCAGGACACAAAAGGGATGGCCAGTAGAAGATACAGGAGATCCTCTCCCTCTTTGGAAGTTGACATCTTCTCCACCCTGTGATATGCATCAATAAATGTCATAGAGGTTAACCCCTCGGGTGACACCAGAGATACTGCAAATCAGGATGGATCAGAAGATGATAGTCTTGGTCAGGCTGTGACTCACAACTAACCACCGGGTGTGCACACCCGGAACCAGGGGGCCGCCGTTAATAGGGTTGTCCTTCCAGCCAACCCTCCTCCACCTACCCAGTGATCTTCCAACTGGGATAAGAATAAAGGAATGGTTACCCTTAACCCGCCTCCTTATCTCGACAAAAATGAGCCACTCACACTCGAAGAGAGATTCTCTCTACAGGAAGAGGAGATGAAATAATTGTGGCGGATTAATGTTGAGCTACTCCAGAGGAACCTCATTATTTAATGTTAAGCCTAGGAGGAGCCACATCATGCAATCCCATTAAGTACACATCAAAGACTAGGGCTTGCCCCGGCAAACGAAACATGGTCAGTGCTCCTGTCCAACGAGGAGCCCGGCCCATCCAACTACCTAAACGTAGATTCAGATGAATACCAAAACACCCCTCCACTGATGAAGCAACAAGAACGAGTACACCTGAACCCTCTGAAGGGGCCAAAAATGGCACGGACACCCTTGGTGCCGGCCAATCCGGATCCTCAGGCAGTGCCTCGGGCTACGCCTACCCAGGACCGAGCCCAACAGGATGTAAACCAAGGTCTCACCAACACCATCAAGGCACTAATATCATGATTGGAAGTGATAGAAGGATGACATGCTTCGATACAGCCAGAGAAAAAACCCTACCCAGATTTGGTGACCTACACACCACCTCCACCCAATTTTGGGAGCCCTGTATTTCCTATATTCAATGGGTCAGGTGATCTGGAACGACATTTAATGCACTACGGATCCTATTGCGACCCTATGATGGGAACTCGGGAACAATAAGAAGCAGTGCAACTCAGATGCTTCGTACGAACCATGCAAGGATCCTCCATTGTTTGGTATACGAGTCTGTCAGCCCAGTCAATAAAGAGCTGGGAATACATTCGGTAGCAGTTCATGTTCCACTTCAGCTCAATGTTGCCTAAAACAATGCTTAGAGATCTCATGATCTACAAGCAGGGGGAGAATGAGAGGGTCTCTGATTTCATCGCCAGATGGAATGGTCTGACATATTCTCTGAACATGTCAATGTCTCAGGATGAGATACTAGTCATATAAATCGATAAACTTCGAGATGAGTTCTGAACACCTCTCATACCAGAAGAGTGCACCACTTTCTTCCACAATCTCTCATCCATTGCCTAAAGAATTGTGGACTCCCTACAGCAGACTAATTCTAAGTGCCTAATAGCCTCACAGGCTACTACGAAAAGAGACCCTAGAGCTAAAGTGTCTGTTGTCACACTCAAGGCGGCACCTATGCCTGCTCCACCAATATGGCCTCCACCAAATCATCAAGGTCCCCCTGCATATCAGTGGCCACCTCCACCTAAATGGGTCGACCATCGAGGAATGAATCATAACTAGATTGAGGAATGAAGACTAAAAGTATACTTTTTTCGAGGCGATCATGTATGCACCTACTTCATTGCCGCCATGAACTGCAACTTGATCCGCCTTACTAAGTCGAGGAAACAAGAAGACGTCGGCCGCAATGACATGCCAGATTACTGAACCTACCATCAGATGTTGGGACATAGTATCCGAGAGTGCTTCGTCTTCAAGGACCTCATGCAGAGGATGGTAGACTCAGGGCAGGTCGAGTTGGGACCACCCCCAACACATGTGGAGTATTTCTCTACCACCGGCTCCGACAAAGAGGAGGGGTGGTAGAAAGTCATCAGCAAGCAGGGGCATTAATTCGATGAATGGATGAATCATAAGACTATCAACTGAGCCTGGGGAATACTCCAAGATCAGCTACGATATCAAGTGTTGCCACCGACAGCCCCTGACACCGCACAACCGTCAAAATTGGCTTCAAAATCCTCCATGAGCCGGTTATCCGGGCGGAGTAGAATAAAGAAAGAATCAGGAGAGGATCAGTCTGCAATAGGGCCAACGTTAGTCTTGACCTTGGAAAATTATATGCCCTTGAATTTAGTGCCATGGGAACTGACCCACCAAACAAAACCATCAGGGACAACCGACAAGGTTGACCTATCAGAGGATGAAGAACCAATAATTGGTTCTATTAATGTCATCCATCATATGGAATCATTCCCTGACAAAGGGTATGGTTAAGAACCCGAGTTCCCTACCAGAGGAACTCGGAGGAGGAACCGTTGAGGTATGGGTACCAGGGGAGGCGCAGCCACGGCTAAAGCCAACCCTATGGTTGGACCCCATCCCAAACCGTTAATATTGCAGAAACCTATGGGAGAGCCCTTTAACGCACTCAGCAGGAGAAGGAATGCCCCTCCTCCTCCAAAAGTAGCCACTCTGGCGCTGTTCTTCAGCAATACCCACCCGTGGAGGAGCAGGTGTCTGGCCGCCTAGTGCGCACAAACAGACCGGCCAGGACAAGTCCTCAAAACATTGGACCTCTATTGGTATCTGACCCTACACCCAGTCCCTCCTCCTCAAATGATCCATCCCCTAAATCAACCGCTATGACTCTCCCTCCAATGGAGAAGCATCGGTCGCTGGAGTAGAAATATGATTTCCTTAAGCAACTGGAATCGGTACCATCCATGCTATCATTCCTTGATGCCCTAAGTCTGTCAGCAGACTTCAAAGAAGAGCTTATAGAAGCTTTGATCATCCCCCAGGAGTTTCAAGTCGAGGTTGCCACTGCCAAAATTTACCAGACTGAGACTGACCCGACTGAATGCAATGCGGTGATTTTCTTTACCGATCAAGATGAAGATGTCATCATGTCAGGAAACATCAGGCCACTATATGTGTCCAACACACTAAATGGTATTGAGATCTGGTAATTCTTTATATAAATTTGCTCTGGAGTTAACCTCCTTCCCTTACAGACACTTCATATGTTGAGTTACAATGAGGACGACCTGATTCCCTCGGCCACAACTCTGTTGGGTTACGACAAGCGTGATCAGAAACCAACGGGTAAAATCAAGCTAAATTCCCATTTTAGTGACCTGGTAGCCTATACAGAATTCCTGGTGGTCCGGCAGAGCACAACATTCAATGCCCTGCTGGGAAGGTCATGGCTCAATAAGCACATGGTCATTCTTTCATCTTATCACCAGTGTATCAAGTACTGCATTAATGGACAAAGTGGAACATTGCACATCGACAAGGCCCCTTTCAATCTCTCTGAGTCACATTATAGTGACATCGGGTTCTATGAGAAAACTAAAAATAAGCCTTTAGTCGAAGGGTCTACTGGATCCCCGCTCCAAACGGCATGGAGATGGTTCCGGATGACCCCCTCAGGAAGATTGGTGGAGATTATGTCCCGCCCATAAACCACGTTAAGAGTAAGAGTTCATGTTCGGGCATGCACTCAGATGTCTTCATGACTTCAACCATAATGGCTGAGTGTGACAATGTGGGAACATCCACGAACCCTTGATCTGGGGATGAATAATCGAGTAAGGATTCCCACAACACCTCACCTCCGGACTCCCAAGAGCCCGTGTTAGGAGCTCTATCCTCTTCGGATCAAGAAGATAAGGACTTGGGAGAGGAAGAGGGGGAATATATCAGGGACGCACCACCGTCATTTGAGGAAGGTATCTCTACCACTGTGGATTAACTAAGAGAAATAAACTTGGGTACCGAGGAAGATCTAAGGCATACTCTCATTAGTGTAGCCATCTCCCAAGGGGAGCACGAGGTATATACCTCTTTCATGAGGAAACATTGGGATTTTTTCACTTTGAATTACATGAAAATACCAGGAATCGATCATGAGGTGGTGAAAAAACACCTAGTTGTTCCAGTAGACCACCGGGGCTATAAACAGGCCACCATAAGGACGCATCCCTCACATGCCGCCAAAATAGAGGCTGAAGTGGATAAGCTCATTAAAACAGGCTTCATTCGAGAGTTACAGTTCCCAATTCGTTGGGAAACATCATCCCTGTCAAGAAAAAGAACGTAAAAAACTATGTCGGCATCGATTTCAGAGATCTCAATAGGCATTTCCCAAATGAGGACTTCCCAGTTCCAATCACCTAGTTGTTAATCGATGCAATGACCGAGTATGAGGCTCTATCCTCCATGGACGGCTATTCCGGCTATAACCAAATCATGAAGGCCTGAGAAGACAAAGAATCCACTACCTTCAAGGCCCCTCCAGGGGTATTTTGTTACAAGGTCATTCCTTTTGGTCTCAAGAATGTTGGCGCCACATATCTGCATGCCATGCATTAGATCATTAAACCGTTCCAGGGGAAATTCTTTGAATGTTATGTGGATGACCTAGTGGTCAAGTCCCGACAACGATCAGATCACCTTTTGGACCTTGATACCATCTTCAAAAAGCTCCGACAGCATAGATTGTAGATAAAACCATTGCAATACTCCTTCGGGGATACCTCAGGGAAATTCCTTGGCTTCGTCGTATGAAATCGTGGCATCAAATTCGACCCTGAGAAGGCAAAGGCTATCCTTGGCTTGCCACCTCCCCAAAACCTCATTGAGTTGACGGGATTCTAAGGACTCCTAGCCTATATTATGTGGTTCATAGCCAACTTGATAGGAAAATGTTTGACCTTCTCTAGGTTAATGACGATGGGGATCATGTACCAATGGACGAATGACTTCCAAGAGGCGTTCGACAACTTGAAGAAGTACCTCTTAAGTCAACTAGTGATCATTCCATCGGTTGAAGGAAGACCTCTCATATTGTACATGACAACCTTAGAGTGATCACTGGGAGCCTTCATTAGCCAAAAGAATGACATGGGCAGTGAAAACAGTCTCTATTACCTCAGCCGGACAATGATTGATGCTGAGACTCGATACTCAAATATCGAGTAGAATTATTTGGCCTTGGTTTTCAAAGTTCAAAAGTTATGACATTATCTACAGCATCATGAAGTCCATTTGATCATGCAGAGTAACCCTCTCAAGTACATACTCAGCCGCCCGATGCTAACCGGACGCCTATCCCGATGGGCGTTCATCCTGAAACAGTTTGACATCCGGTTTGTGCCTCAGAAATCTATAATGGGTCAGGAATTAGCAGGCTTTCTGGCAGAAAAAACTTTGACATGGACCACTGCACCGGACGCCGAGCTACCTGATGAAGACATTTTCTCGGTTCGAGAGGATTTCCCAGCATGGGTAATGTACATCGATGACGCTTCCCGAAGCCCAACTGGGAGAAGGATGGAGGATCCCAGATTCAACAATTTTTTTTGGGGATAATACTCGTGTCCCCAGAAAGGGAGGTCTTTCTATATTCTTTCCTCCTGTCAGTGGGATGCATGAACAATGAAGTGGAATATGAATCACTCATTGCAGGCCTGGGACTCACACTCCAGGAACAAGTACAACACCTTAAGGTAAAAGGAGACTCAGAACACGTCATCAAGCAAGTCAATGGTGACTATGATATTAAAAAGGAGGAGTTTATTCCCTTTATTGACCATGTCCAAGGGTTAATGGAAAAATTCTCCACAGAACCAACATTGACCTATTTTCCCCAGTCTCAGAATGCTTCTGTTGATGCATTAGCCAACGCAGACATAGCCCTAGCTGACCGAGACCGGGATGAAACAGTCATCAGTATTGCTCACCATCGAATCGTATTGTCGTTTGTCCAATATATGATGGATTAAATCAATGAGTTTTATCTTGTCCCCAAGCCATATGCACCTTCCACAGGAAGGATGACCCCCATTGCAAACTACCTTCAACGTGGAGAACTTCCATCAGACATGGATGAACGATAGAAAATAAAGAGGAGGGCAATCAACTATGTCCTATATGGAGGAGTGGTTCAGCAAGAGGTCCTCTAAAAACGAGGCCTCGATGGAGTGCTCCTCAGATGCATTGATGGAGAAGAAATCGCCACCAGAAAGATTGAAGTACATGCAGGAGCATGTGGAGCACAACAACCTGGGACCAAGCTTTCCCATGAGGTTCGAAGGTATGGGTAATACTGGCCTATAGTGGGATGAGACTGTGAGCGTTTTACCACAAAATTCCAGTCATGCCTAATTCATGCCAACTTCATACACCAACCCCCGAGTTACTTCATCAATCCATGTACTCCTAGCCGTTTTCTGTCGGGAGATGGACGTCGTGGGACCATATCCTCCCGCCACGGCCAAACAGTTGAAGTATATCCTCACAGCAACCGACTTCATTTCCAAATGGGCAGAAGCCATACCCCTCAGGGAAGTTGGGGCGAGAAATATTTACAGCTTTGTAAAGATAAACATCATCACCAGATTTGGTGTCCCTCATATCATACTAACGGATAACGGCACCAACTTCTGCTCTGCCGAAGTGGATAAACTATACCGAAAATATGGTATCAAGGCTAACCACTCATCCCGCTACCATACAGCAGCCAACAGATAGATAGAGGATTTCAATAATACCTTGTCTGATATTCTCCAGAAAATGTTAGACAAAGACAATAAGGTGTGGCCGGATAAACTTCTTCATGCATTGTGGGCTTATCGAACCACAATCTCCAACGCTACTTGGGCTACCCCGTACTCATTGGTGTACGACACTGAGGCAGTCCTACCAATTGAACTCCAACTTACCTCACTCCATGTTTCCATCTGTGATCAATTATCCAATGATGAGCAGTCAGAATAGCTGCTAGGTGAATTGGAACAGCTAGATGAGAAGCGGTTGCAAACCTTGCACTATTTGGAAGTATACCAGAACCAGATCGCGCGAGCCTTCAACAAAATCGTTCTTCTTCAGTATTTCTTGGAAGGAGAGTTATTGTTGGCCTCTAGACCCCAATGATACCTGGCAAGAATCCTCCAAAGATGGAACCCAAGTGGGAGGGACCATATGTTGTACACATGGTCTACTCTAACGAAGCATATACCCTGATCTCCATAGACGGGAAATTCACCACGGCTTTTATAAATGTGAGATTCCTGAAGAGGTATTTGGAATTGTGAATAAATGTGTATCAATCATCTGAGCATCATGACATTAAACTTCCAAGCACCGAATGACCCAAACTCTATGACCTTAAACTAGGAGTATCACGTCCTCACCACATGACGTTAAACTACATGTAGTACATCCTCACCGAATGATTCTAAACTGCATGGAATTTAATAATACCCCTCTTCCTAACCAAATGACGTTAAACTGTATGGACCTCATCTTCACCACATGGCGTTAGACTGCACAGATTTCAGATAACTATGTACGGCTTGATTCCTGCCCTCGCAGGATATGTTGCGATGCCGGGATCCCCTTTCCTGGCCCAACCCCCTGAATAAAAGTAAAAAATTCCTTCTTCCCTCCGTTTATGGACAATACCTGCACTGGGTGTATCATTCGTCCTCCCCGCATGACGTTAAACTGCATGGAAGACAAGTTTTAACAATGTCCACTTTCCCCATGAATGGACCAGACCTGCACGGGGTGTACTCCATTCAGATTACTATGTGCAGCTTGATTCCTACCCTAGCTGGATACGTAGTGACGCCAGGATCACCCATCTAGGCCCAGCCACTCCCGAATGAAAATAATGTTAAAAATGCCCTTTCCCCCATGTACGGACCAGACCTGCATGGGGTGTACCATAGTTCAGAGAATTACGTGAGGCTTCATTCCTGCCCTCATAGGATACGTAGTGACTCCAGAATTCCACACCCTGCTGCAGCCACCTCGAAAAAAATGCCCCCTTCCCCCGTGTACTGACCAGAACTTCACAGGGCGTATAATTCATCCTTACCGCATGACGTAAAACTGCACGGACATTGTCCTCACCGCATGACGTTATGTTTCACAGACTTTTTCCCCCCCACTTGAAGTTAAAATACACGGATGTTTTCCTCACCGAATGTTGTTAAACAGCACGGAATTTGTCCTCACGGCATGACGTTAAACTGCACGGACTTCAACGCAACCCACCCAAAATGCATGGCGAAACGAGATGGAGATACTACTTTCACATTTGGATGCATCCTCTCTATACATCAGACTCCACGACCCGGATAATTATGTATCATCATAAACACTCATTGCTATCGGAAGTGGAAATTCATCGACCCATGGACACCATTGCATGACTATACATACCATGCCCTCAGTGGGTCTACATATTGATAGCCCCTGGCCCGTCTACCAAAAGAAGATATCCTCGAGCGACACTCTTCCTGGCTCCGTATTCCTATAGGCCTCAAAGCCCTCGTATCACATCCCCCGATCCAAAAATGTATTGAGTAGTGGTTGACATGTTCATTCCCCTTTTCACATCCCACTGTTGCCAGGGTATCCCTATCTGGCTAGCCTATTTGTCCGACGGTGGTTCACATAGCGACCTGCATCGGCGAACATCAAGCCAGGACTAGACTACTTTGACTCAACAGAAAATTGCAGTGAAGATGTTTCTTGTATACCTAGACACTATTATCCCCACGTGCCGAACTCTTCACTTTGAGTAATCGTGGATTATCATAATCATTCATGGACATCGGAAGTGGAAAGTTATCGACCCGGGGACACCATTGTATGACTATGCATACCATGCCCTCAGCAGCTCTGCATAATGATAGCCCTTGGCTTGTCCATAAAAGGCATGATTTCCTCAGGTGGTACTCTTCCTAGATCCGTACGCTTAACGCTTCAGAGACCCCACACCACACCTCCTTATCCGGGAAAACCCAAAGTTGCAGTTTACAACCATCATCCCCCACCCTGTTCCAAGTATATCAGAACATGTTGACCAAATTATCCTTCGAGTGACTATAGTAATAGTCTCTCAATGGACCGATCTCTATGATCGCTAAACTAGGAGTATCTCATCTTTACCGCACGATGTTAAATTGCATGAAGTAATGGTACACCCCCGTAAACAAAATAAATCAGAAGAGGGATCTCTCTAAGAATTAACGAAAACCATGTCCGTGTAGGTCCAACATGTTCAGATATTTCCTTCCACGATTACAGACATCGTGGCTAGATAATTATGGATCTTCGTAACCATTCATGTCCATCTGAATTGGAAATGCATTGACCTTGAGGACACCTTTGTACGATTATGCATACCATGACCTCAACAACTTTTCATAATGATATCCCCTGGATCATCCACCAAAGGCAAGATTTCCTCGGGTGACACTCTTCCTTGCTTCGTACGCATACTGACCTCAGAGCCCCATATCATCTCTCTTGATCCAAGAAGCCCCAGAACCATGATTTTCACTATAAAACCCCCTCCACGCCTTGGACATGACAATATACTCTAGCCCAGTTACATCCTAATCATGAGCGGAATTTTTAACTACTTCTTTACCACATGACGTTAAACTACACGATAAATCTTCATTGCTGCACGACATTAAAATACACAGCATTGGAAAAGAAAAGAAAAATTCCCCTTATCATCACTGAATGAAGTTAAACTACACAACATCATTTAATAATGCCCTTCATCCTTACCGAATGATGCTAAACTGCATGGTCAAACCTGCCACGGGTTCAGTAAGGAATGAAGGCTTTTCTCTACCCTTTAGTGCACGGGTCATACCAACATAAGTCACCATCTCACACCCGTGTGAGAAGAGATTACTTCACCCATTATTGGGAAGTTTATTCTAGATGTTTCCCCCTTATTTAGGCACCCTCTCATCATAAACCATACTATGCACTCAGAAAAATCCGAACTCTCATAAGACACCCCTGGTGGTCCAAACTCTCAACTTCCCTGATGTTTCTTGGCTATCGGGCGAATACAATCATTGACCTAAGGACACCTTTTCATGACAATGCATATCAATCCCTCATCCGCTCTACAAATGGATTGCCCATGTCCCATCTACGAAAGGCATGATTTCTTTAGGCAATGCTTCTCTTCGTATCCCTCTTGGCCCCTGAGCCCCCATGTTTATCCCGGTATTCAGAAACCCTCTGACCTACAGTTTACCAACCACATTCACAACCATTCTTGAATATGGTGGAAAATCTTCGAAAATATTACTGAGAACAAAGAGAAGTCCTTCCATTTTAAATGATGACCCAGATGCATGACTTTAAACTGCGACAAGCCTCAACCATCCCTTTCACTAACAAAAGGTGTTGGTAAGTGGTCTCCTTGCCATGCTCCTATTTAGTACTGATGTTCCCAAAACCCTTTCAGATGTCACACTCCCCTTCTGAGCCACCCTTGGTGGTTTTCATAATTTTTCAAGCCACCCATCGTGGTTTCCATGAGCCGGACTTCCATGAAGCCCCCTGGACATCAGAAATGGATAGTCATTGACTTAAGGACACCTTTGCACGACTATGGATACCATGCCCTTAGTGGCTTGGCATATTGATCGACCCTGGCCCATCTCTCAAAGGAATGTTTTCCTTAGGAAATGATCTTCCTACCTTAGTAGGCCGACGCGGCTCCCATGCCTTGAGGCACTCCCTGCATGTCGTTAAAATTTAAACATGTTCCCCCCTAGTGCATCTGAAGAGTATTGAGACATATTTTAATCAGTTGAACCCCATTGGGGACCATTCCCCCACAATGTTTTGTCAATGTTGTTTGACCTAAATCATAAGTAATGATAGTCATGTCGGCAGGACATTAAACCGCTCAAAAAAAAGGCACAAAGCCTATTAGGCCGAAAACCCGAAAAGGGTGACCTAAGGAAAAGTCAGTCCATACCCGCTGGGCTCACACTAAAAGAGCACAGAAAAAGTCAGGGTATTAAAAGAAGATTCAACACGTTTATAGGGATTTTCTAAAAACCCCTAGAAATAGTCAAACTATGCTCGCTGGACCCCATGGTCTAGGAAAAGTTACAGTTTTTTTTCCTGAGTTATGATTAATTCTAATTCACTGAATTGTTATTTACACAATAATTTTTCTATGTAACAATCAAACTTCATAGCACAAGTGATTGACATATACTATGTTTCATTCAAAAAAAGGGAGGACGTCCACAAGCTGAGGTCTCTCCCTCACAAAAAGGGGAGATGGGTAAGTAAAACAGAGGGTACAAGAGTGTCATTGATATTCATAAAGGATCCTGACTCGCACTCTCCACCAGATCAGTAACCGTGCAGTGGAAGTCATTCCAAGACCGTTCCAACACGGCCTTCTCCCTGGCTTCATCCTCAGCCACTGGACAAGTATGCTCCACTATTTTTTGGAGATCGTTGATCCCTTTTGTAGTGGATTCGATACGACCATTCACAGCTGACAAGAGATTCCTCTGCATCGCTTCACATTCTTCACATTCATGCAACTCGGAGGATAAGATGACCGCCTGACCTCGAGAGGTTTCCTCATGTGTCATCAGCTGATGGAGATGTATCGTGGCTTCCTCCAGGGATCGGGTCCCTCAATGAGCAGTAGTGAAGTGAGCAATTTTGCGTTCACTAGTGGCAGCATCCTCACGAGAAATGTCAACATGGAATCAAGAGAATAGAACAACCGGTAGTTAAAGCCGCCCAACCCCAAACCCAGGAAGAGATGTCGATGAGTTTTGGTCTTAGTTACCATCTCAGCTAGATTTTTTTGCAACAATCTCAAAAATTCAAGGCCAAGCCCACCTGTGCACTGCCTGGTGGTCCTCCATGGAATGAGGATCTTTGGTGTCCTCGTCGGATATTACGGGAACAAAATCTGGCATTGGAACCAGTGCATCCATGTTCTCACAAGAAGTTGGTTCCGAAACTGGAATGTCTGGAGCCTCTAACCCCAGTTCAGGATTGGGGATCAAGTTGCTAAGCTCGGTGTCTAGTGGAAAATCTTTTGGGATTGTCTCATTGGGACTCGGAACCACAAGGTCGTCCTCTTCCATGTCCAAGAAGGATGAACCAGCATGAACATCGTCCACAGCAGGACAGGGAGTGGAAAATCCCCTGATCCACTTTGAGTGACGAGCCATCAGTCGATCCCCCATTAGAGGTGATGGGGAAGGTGCAGAAGACGTGATAGCTGCAGTACCTCCTGATTTTGGAAAATGTAGAATGGCCTTCCCTAGGATCCCATCGGGATAGTATTTTTCCAACGCCTTTGCATACTCCATGGAAAGGTCGGCGACCGCCCCCACGACAGGCATGGGAATGCTAGCGTCAGATCCCTCCCACATTAGCATCAGCCACCATTGACGAAGTGTGGTTGGGTGCTGTACTTGAGCCCGAGGAGGGGTAATGGGAACGTGTACTTGCATGAACCCAAACTATCGAGAAAAACGATACGAGACATACATATCACACAGAGAAACCTCATCGATCCATGTGGACAGAAATCTGTCCTGTAGAGAGATCATGTAAGAGTCCTCCTCCGGGCACCCCTGATGGTTGTCATCTAAGATGCCAAAATGGGAGGGGCAAGGATTGAATGACAACTGGGAAATGTTTCTCAGAAGCTCGAGAACATCACCAGGGTTGAGGGATTTCAGGCGAACTCCAGCTATATCAAGTAGGGTAGGCTAAAAAGTAGGAAGAAGGATGACCGAGTTGGGACAATACTCATAGCAGCAACAATGATCCACTACCCAGCCATACAAATGTTGAAATGGCCCACTCATATGGAAGGGTGAACCGCCCTTCATCATTTGACCCAGCAGTTCATAAATGCGAGCCAATGTGGGCACAACCAAATTCACCAGGTGGCCCTCTGCCAGCTCAACTGCCATCATAAGGGTGCATGGCCTAATGCAAGGATTATTATCCTGAGAAGTTAATAGCCACTCGCTCCGGAACAAAGAAAACAAACATGCCAGCTGGAGCATAGGCATAACACCGGGGCGTGCCTCATAACCCCACGAAAAATAGTTTCTCACCTCCAAAACCGCCTAGTAGGTACCTAGGGAGGTTCTTGACTGTTGAGAAGGATGAGTCTTGGGGAACTTGATCTTCGGAACAGGACCAGTGGTGTTCAGAAATAACCCTATCTAAGTACTATAGGGAATAAGAGAGCGGGACCACAATGCCTAACCCAGTGACTGCTCCAACATAACCAATAGATCCCTCTCCAATAAAGGCACTTGTTCGACGTTGTCCCATGTGTATGGAGCCGACAGAAATATGACATACATTTCACCCATAATCGGGAGTCCCCACAATTCATGGATATCCCACATACTAATACAAACTTCACCATGGGCAAAGTAGAATATATTTGTGCTTGAACACCAGCAATTGAGTAGGTCTGGCAGGACCAAGGATGGTGGGTAAATCGAAAATTTGGAGGACCACACTATGAAGTTTAAATTGACTGCTTCCAGTGATTGAGAAAAATTCTGGTAGTGATGATGGACCCAGAAATCCCAGGCCCCGTCATTTGCGAAGAGCCCACCAGATCAAAGATCCCACCTAGGAATCCACCCTGCATGGGGATCTACTAGAGAATGGTTGGTAATAGAAGGGTAACTCTTGAAGACAGCTTCCAGAGAAAATTTGCAGGCATTCTGATCACTTTGAGTCCAAATAGAGCCCCTCAAAATGAAGGCGTATTTTTGATTAGATTTAGAAACCATCTCCCCCGATTTGGTAAGGTTCGCCTCAATACACTTGGAAGAACCTTTCAAGAAAGGAGACAGAAGACCTTAGAAAGTGGGGGGAATAGTGACATCATCCTGAAGACCGAATCCATGAAGTGGAAGTTGATTTGATAGTGGATAATCTAGGAGCTCTGGAGGGAACAAGTCTTTCAAGGAACCATTGTCCGAAATAATGGACCGACTAGGGTCCTCTTGGATGTTCTCCACTTTGAGAATCATAGCTATTTGTATCCCTAAAGGAATTGGGAGCGGCTCTACCGTAGGACTCTGTGCAGAATGAGGGTGAACCATATCTTCTCCCTGCGCGATGAGAGCCAACAATCGGTTAGTCCAGAATAAAAATATGGAAAAAATACCAGATATATTTCTGAGTATCAGTTGAGAAGCCTTCATAAGAAAATTCCTCTAGGAGGCCTTTAAGGATGGTTCATGATGACAACATCCCGCGAACTGGCCCTTTGAGAAAGTAGTCGGCGAAGCCCTATCCCGCGGAGCGTTGGCCAGGAAACTGCGAACCAAGTTTCTCCACAAAATTTCAATCCCGAATTTAAGTGATTACGTTTGGAAGACATAGAAACTTTGAATGTTCAAGAGATTTTAGTCCATGGATCATCGAAACTGCGAAGCATCAAAACCGAGGAGCATCAAAACCGCGGATTACCAAAACTGCGAAGCAAGTTCCTCCGTAGCCTATCATGAATTTCTGTTTAATTAATTAAGAGTAATGGTTCGCGGTTGGGGAATTGGTTCATGGGTGAAGGTGACCATGAAGGTGGAATGGTTTGAGGATGTAGCAGCCGGTTCACGGACAAAGCACTTCACGAAGGAATGAGCGCGTGGAGGAGAGAGAGTTCTGGTTTCACGAAGAATTCGGTAAAGGACAAATTAAGCCCCCAGGTATTTATAGGTGTAGTCCCCTACAGGGTCTACAACCCTACCACAAACCATCTGAGTTTCAGAATCACTTTGCCTCAGAATGGACTCCACTTCCTTCCAATCAGACCCCATTCTGGTGGGGGCATTTGTAGGGTCCTGAAAAATCCGCAAAGGAGATTATACCCAAATACACCAAAATAATGGGGGAAAATAATGGAGAAAATTCAAAGAAGGGAAACAAGAAGGACCGGTCCGTGGACCGGTCCCATGGAAATGCGACATGGCTAGGCCCTGTGAAGCACCCCCTCCGTGAAACATCGTCGTTCGCAAAATGGAGGCGGAGATCCTCCGCGGTCACGATGCAGGATGGGCGCTAATCTGGTTCGCTGTCATGAACCACCCCAACCGCGGACTGCAATGAAGGGTTCAAGCCTCATTAGCTGTCATTCGCGAAATTGAGGAGGAACCCTCCGTGGTCGCGAAGCACCCCATGAATTCGGTTCACTAGGGGGGGAGAGAAATGCTCAATACCCACTATGAATTACAAATTGACCAAGTTAGCTGTAAACTGGGTATTCGGTCATGGGCCTCTAAAAAAGGTGTTGTGTGACCGCAGATACATCACTTTCCCCACTATATAAAAGGAGACCAAGGGGGAAAGGAGAGTGGATTCAGATTCGAATGTTTCGAAGGCGGAAGATGAGAAGAGCGATCAGACTCGGGTGGAAGGATGTCGAAGGAAGGATTAGGATTTCACAAACAATGAAGTACCAATTTGCAAACTAGTGCATGTATAAAACTGGGAATGAACTAATAAGGAATCGAAAACGCATAATAATTTGGTGAACCGAAACCATAAAATATCATAAAAAACAGAATTCCACGAACCATAGCCCCTCCGTGGATTCACTCCCCGCGGACTAGGGGTTAATTCATTTTTTCTGATCTGTCGCACCGCGTAGCACCCTCCTACACGGGTGAAGCCTCGATGGACAAACCCCCAATCGATGCCACCATTGGCCACCACTGATCACGTGGACCCCTCCGCGTACCCCCCTAATATGTGGGCTGAACCCGAGGCTGCGAACCACCCTAGTTCATGGGATACTCGCCAGACCGAGAAACACCCTTGTTCGCGGGATGCCCCTGAGTCTGTGGACCACCCTGGTTCGTGGATGGATTCTCCAACCACGTAGCACCTTCCTATGTGAAGGGCACCACCTATCCTTCATACGTGTGGCCCATCAGAACCATCAGAAATCCCATTCCTTGAGCCAAATAATATCTTTCCAATCCAGTCTGATCCTCCACAACCCTCGTGATTATCCTACTCATCGGACCCGAACCGAGGCCTCCATAGTTCCACCATATCTATGTGGTGTAACCTTCGGGCGCATCAGCGCGTCGTTTTGAGTACACATACCCAGGGTAAATAGAGGCGAAGTGGTTTCCCTGACCCTTGAGTAGATTTCTGAAGCATTCCTGGGTTCACATTCCCACGGTAATGTGGAGTCTACGCTCGGGAATCCCCTTTATGCCTCTCCACTGGCTAATGGCTTCCCAGGGATAGTAAAATACCCATCAGAAGGAATCCCTCGTGCACTGAAAGAGAGGAGGTGGTCACAGGAGCACCCCCTATCCCTCTCCCACTTCACTTTATCGCCCTGGGACTCTTCAGAGATTATGCCCCAATCCATCACCATGGGCCTCCTCAGAGTGTAAGCCACAATCCATCACCATGGTCCTCCTCATAGTGTAATCACAAATCCATCTCCATGGGACTCCTTAGATTGTAAGCCCCAGTCCATCACCATGGGCCCCTTAGAGTGTAAGCCCCAATCCATCACCCTGGCCATCCACCTAGGAGTAAGCCCCGACCATATCGGAAACCCTCATATGTAATCCCCACTCCACTTCTCAAGGACACACCTATCGCGACGTGATCCTCTAATCCCTACTGCCACTTGTTTCTCACAACGTGAATGACTCACGTGGGATTAGAGTATGTATCGACCATGAAATCCTCTTATTGTCCTCCTCAGAGTGTATGCCCCAATATATTACCGTGGGCTCCTAATAGTGTAATCCTTAATCCATTTATCTGGGCCTCCTCAGAGTCTAATCCCCAATCCTATTTGAACTACGTGGACTTTCCTCCCTGCCTCCTAAGCAGGGTATGTAGGAAGCCACCATGAGGTTCAAGCCCAACAACCGGTATATCTGACTATCTTCACATTGGTTCACCATTCCACTGTTAGTGTGGCCTCAATGAGTTCTGACTCCATGGGGTCATTAATCCAACTAGGGATGGTAAACCTCAGGCATAAATGATTCCGAACCCCCTGTGTCCAATTTACCATTTCCTGCCACAGTTATATCTGTGGATACTTTGTTTGGGTATAAACCAATGATTCACGAACATACAAATATGTATTAAATCTATAAGAGAGTCCCAGAACATGAAATAATCCCCCCTAAAAATGTTGCGATGAGCCCGACTTCCATCCTCTCGACCAATGTGAGTTCTTAGGTGTCACTGGTCAGACCATCCGGCAAACGCCTGCCTTTGGAAAGAATGTCCACGCGTCATCGGATACTGAACTGTAGGGTGTTTTGAGACTGAAAACATGAAATAGAGGGATAAAATTATAAGGAATTCATGAGGGTTACAATTTTAATTATGTAATGAACAAAGTTACGTATATGGTTTATTTTATTTTATGGAATTCTAATGTCTTTCAAAAAGTAACTATATGATATTTTTTCGGTGATAAATATATCTTTGGAAAAATAATTTTATGTGCTAATAGGTATTCATGTACTGATGGTTTATCTCCTTATTTGAATATCATTTACTATGCTTTTTTTTCACATCCCACATTTTAATACGTTTACAAATATTTTTACTATTGGTGTGATAAAAATATATGAAAATATAAATTTTATGAAATAAATCATATTTTATTAAAAAAAATTAATATGACAGAAGTGGATACTATATTATCAGTACCCACTTTTAATTATTGTGGGTTGTTATTTTGGAATTATGCCCTAACATTTTAAAAAACAATCAAAAAATATCTTTCTCAATGCAATATGTTTATTATGTAATATATGTGGTTGGATCCTTATAGATGGTATCAGATCATGATTTTGATTACATTAGAGGGTTATGATCCTGTTAATAGAATACCATGATTTGTTTTACCTTTTATTTATTTTGAAATGATAAATGAATTTAATATTTCCATGTTTATTTATCTATGATATTTCTTTTCATAATGGTTTTCCACTGATGAATGATGAGAGATGAATATTGAAGCCACCGAGAGGATCATATCTTATCAAATCTACAACTTGGAATTGTTGGAATTGGAACCGAATAGTTTCTGATTATATTGTCTTAGTTGATAAAGACTATAAATGTGGGTGGAATCCATTTATGGAAATAAATAGAGTATCCACAATGGAACACGATGATTGTAGGGAATTTTATGAGGCAACACCCTCCAACATTCGGTGGATCTGCTAATTAGTGGTAGGTGAATGATGGATTAATGACCATTAAATAATATTCATACCAATTATCATTTTGATATTTAAGCTGACCAATAGTGGTAAATGGTCTAGAATAATGGGGGTAGAGAAGGGATTGATGAATCGTAATGGGATTAATTTATGGACATGTTTCTTGAAAAATATTTTCCAAAGGTGGTTAAAATTAGGTTGAAAATTCATTTCATTGAATTCAAATAAAAAGAGGAGGAATCAATGGACATGTATGAATAGAACGTCACCTGATTGGGGATGTATGCTACAAATATTACATGGGATATTGTTAGATAAATTATTCAATTTTACTCTGGATTCAGGATAGGATATCAGAGGATATTGGACTCCCTTCAATTCAAATGTTATGAAAAACTGGTTTGATAAATTGATAGGGTAGAAATGGAGTTTATTGAGTAATAAATTTACTCTGATAACAATTATAAGAAGAAGAACATACGAAAATTAAAAGGTATGAATCAATAAAATATATCTCAAGGTATGAATTTCTTGTTTCAATTTTTTGAAAGGTGTTGTAAATAGAACACCTAGGAATGTCATACCAAAATTAGGAAGTGTTTTCAATGTGGTATTATTTTACATATGACCCATGATTTTAATGAAAATGAGAATTACATTAATTAACATAATAAAACTATAAAGTCTTTTTAGAATGGTGATATGGTACATTATGGAAATTCCTACCCAAGGAATGATCCTAATTATATAAAAATGATTGATTATAACAAATAAGGGTAAATGATATTTTTTCGACTATTTCAATAGGTGTAAGTCAATCCAATGAAGTGGTATCATGTACATTTGGTTCTATGATTTTTTCTAATTTCTTTCCAATACGAGGTCTAAAATTTCATTTATTTCATGGATATTTGTAGATTAATTGGAAATTTCACCTCAAGAAATGAGACAATAATTAACGATTAATACATTAGGGGGAAATATTAAAATTGAAGGAATTATAATAATCTTCTTATTTTTTCTGTGGATATACGTTACATGAAAATCATATTGTTTTATCCTTAGTAGGGTTTGAAGTTATTTTGTGAATGGATTGACATTGTATTTATCATTATATAAATTATTGTAGAAATAAATATGTTTGTTCATAATTATTTTCAATTCTTATAGATGAATTAAAAATTCAATTTTATAACATATCATGAATCAGGGAAACTGTTAAAAATGGAAATAAATTTTATCATTATCATATTTGTGAAAACAAAGGAATTGTTTAAGATAATGATTTTCCAATGGAAAATTAATACCTTGATGTTTTTCTTGGTTAGTTTTCCAGAGTTATACCTAATTAGGATATTGAATTTACCATTTACAAGGTTCCTGATATAATATAATATGAAAACCCCCTTATTGAATGTTGATAGTGGAACACATTAATTGAAAAATTATTTTGATGTTTTCCTTGATAAAGTCTTAATTCATCATATACCATTACCGTAGGGTGATATTAATTTTTTTATTACATTGTATAATGGATCCATGAGACTTTTAATATATTATAGTGATTCAAATATCATTATTTATAAGAATAAATCATTATTACCTCATATCGATTACTTTTTTTTATGATCTCTAAGGAGATTTGTATTTTTTAGAAGATTGAATTGAGATATGGGTGATATTATCTAATGGTGATAGAGGATGAAATCTGAAAAATTTATTTTCAAACTAGATATGGTCATCATCATTATTTTTTTATAAACATTGGATTGAAAAATTCCCTTATTGTATTCATGGACCTTATTAATAGTATTTTCCCTAAATATATAGATATCTTTTCTACTGTTTTTATTTATTATATTTTTTCCATTCATAATGATATGTTGTTCATGAAAATTAACTAGGATTTGATTTCAAAAAATCAATGAAAATAAGTTATACTAAATTTTTTTAAAAGTTAATTATGGTTGTAATAGATTTCTTTTCATGAAAACATTTTAAATAAGGATGGCATTAATTTTGATCCCACCAAAACAAAAGTGTTTGATGAATTAAAAAACATAAATATGTATCATATATTCATTGTTTTCATGAATTAGTATGAAATTACCAATTTTTTGTTAAATATATTGCACAGTTATCTATCCCACTAAATAACATCACTAGAAAATTGTTTGAATTTATTTTGACAGAAGAATGGGATGTTTGTTTTCTAGAACTCAAGATGATATTGTTGAATTCTCCATATTTGGAGAATTCTTCTGTAAATGTTCTATTTTCCATATACAATGACGCTTCATTGATGGGACATGGTTTTGTTCTGATGGGGAATGATGAGGTAACATAATATTCATCAAGAAAATATAAACGTCACGAATTAAATTATAACACACATGATTCAGAATTAACATATATGGTTTTCACATTTAAAATATGATGGATTCATTTTTACTTAACATAATGTGAAATATATACTAACCATAAATAGTGGATGTATATATTCCATTGGATGTAATTAAACATGACGAATAAATACTGATTAAATTGATAATTTATTATGATTTCACATTAAATTACAATGCTAGAAAAGAATAACATGTTGTGGATTCCCTGAGTCGAGAATATGAAATCATTAATTAATGGGTTATATATAATAACATTACCCAGTAATTATTAAGTTGATGAATTTTTGTTTAGATTTTGTTTTTGTAGGAAGTTCCTGTAACACCCTATTATTTTGAAAATAAATATTTAATGCATTAAACATTGAGTCCCTACAAAAGTTCACATTTTATAATCTAATAGTTAAACACAAATTTTCTAATTTTATGTTTTGAATTTCTAAAAATAGTCATCTAGTGTTGTGATCAGTAAGTCATTTGAAGTCTGATTGAACCAACTTGATTTTTGGGGAATAGTAACACACCATTATGAATAGTGATATGAACAAAAATATAACCCTTCAGAGTAGTAAATTATTTTGTTATTTTAATTTTCAAGGTAATAAGATAATGAGATCATAATTAATTTTTCAAGGTGATATAAAACTAATTATACCTTTAAAATTGTTAATTTTGGAAGTAACTATAATTTTATTTAAAAATAAAACATATTAATTTTAAAAAATTATTTTTTAAAAATGGACATCATTTTTTAATTCTAAACATCCAAATATGGTCAAGGTGTTTTTTTATTTTTATTTAAATCATTAGATTTTTATTATTAATGAAATACGGTAAAATACAATATATACAAATTATCAGTTAAATAAACTATTTATGACATCATGATTGATGTAGGTACACATTGTTAGAACCCACATGACTTATTACTATTAGGGGTCAAATGAAACAACACTATTGGTTGTCTTGTGGGAAATAATAAAATTATGAAAAAAAATATTCAAAATTCACTCATATCCTCCACTATAATAACCCCCCATCAATCCCTCATCTCCACACTCACCTATTCCCTTAAGATGCTAAATTTTAATTGAAAATATCCTTCCCTAGTCACTGCCCACGTCTATGAAGCTCATTGTAATTCCAAATGAGCAAATCCCCTTCCCTTAAAGAGATGCTCAAGGAGATGGATTCAAGAGGTAAATTAACATTTTTTTTCATTTTCATTTCTTATTCCATTCTATTGTTATCCAATCATCGCCTCCTCTATCCAAATGACCATTATAACTACATTATAAAATATATACTTGAATTATATTATGTTTATGTAATAACCATCAACAGTATTCTCATAGTACCCTTTTTATTTTATAATCAAAATCATCGTCTTTGAGGTTCAAATTTACAACCTTCATGGACGATGACGTTTCATTCTTCAAATTATCCTTCATTATTGGTCATGAAACAATTTTTATGGTTTTTCCAGACTATAATATATGTAATATAAATTATATATTATTCTGGAACCAGTATATGTACAAAATATTCAACCATATGACCAAACTTGTTCCTAATAGTCAATTTCACCTAAAATAATCTATGTGATTATCACTAATATTTCATCTAATGAATCATCATAATTACATGTAAACAACAGATATAAGTTACCATTATAAATTATGTACATTCATAATTATTATTTAAATTCAATTCTGGTGATTTACATCAATTACACATGAACTCCATTACATAAAAAACAAGTGAACCGATTATGAAAATCAATAAAACGAACACTCTGGAACGACAAAATTAAATCTTATAATTAATCAATATGGACATATTGTACTTAATAAAATCATTATAAACTAAATAAATTTCTAATATGTTCTAAATGAAGTTATTAATAATTATAATTTTATATTCTAGGACCTTAATTTCAATAACGGAACAGATTCATACATAATGTAAGGGTTATTCAGGTGAACCTCCATTTTCATTCAGGTTACTATTATTGTTTACATACATCAATGAAGATATAATTTATTATTTTTTATCCATCATAAATTATTTTTTAGTGTTCTATATTTTTTACCAACCATTATCCTTCCCTATTTATGGAGGGATACACATTATAAATGGAACATTCAAAATTTTTCTCAAATACTAGGATGATTCAAGGGAATTTTTCAAATTCTTACATATTTTAAAGGGATATATATACTATGTTTCTAGGAACCATGGCCTTTCTAAACCCACTTATTTTATTATTAAAATATTACCTTACTTGAGTTATGGTTTTATAAAAATAATTTTCCAAAAGAACACTTCTATTCAATATAAAAGTGAATTTATCTCAACAATTACTCATTGATTTTATAAGACTATTTTAATCTGTTTCAACACAATTGTTCATTCATAAGTATTTTTGAGACTATTATTTTATGATCACATCTACCATATTTAATTGGATGTTTTATGACTAGTCTTATTGTGGATGTTTTATCCTAAAACCAATCACCAATTTACTCTCAATGGTTAGTATTTAAGCTTAAGGATCAGCAAAAGTAATTTACATTTGATATGTTAGTTTCAATATGATTCTATATTTTAATTATTTTCCCCCTATCATATGAATAATTACCTGGATTTATTATTTTATGGGTGGGGCCTATAGTATCCCCTTGATGCGTTGGTAGGTCTCATGAGACAAATAGACGTGGACTTGGTCGAGGCCTTAATAATATTAAATATTTTGGATAATGCCTTGATGATATATTTTAGAAAGTTTGGTATAAGAAAATCCATCATTATGAATCTTTTAAATTAATGTTCATATGGTTATTCAAAATTTTTATTAACCTTGATTATTTTTATTTTGTAATTATTAACTAATATCATATTCATTCCATAATGTGTTCAGGATTATTATCTTTAAAGGTATTTGTTTTTAGTTTTTCAAGATGACTAATTATTATGATATATTCCACTATATTTCCTACCCAGACTGAGTATTGGAACTCACCCCTTTCTTCAGATTCATTTTCCCATGATATGAAGAAATAATTTATACGCATAATCTAGGAGGGATGGATGTTTTAATGGAATATATTAGTGTTGTTATCCCTTTAATGATTTAATATTGATCATTTAAATATTTATTTTTTCCAATACTACAAAACTACTCAGACTTTCAGGATGACTATTCCTTGTTTATATCCCAAGGTAATTAATTAAAGCACTGGTTTCATGAAACTAGTGTGGGGTCCTTATAGTTTGTGTCAGAAGATGTTTAGAAGAAAAAATGGAAATAATATTTCAAAAACATAGATTAGGGAGAATATCCATATAATAGTATTTAAAGATAATCATACAAGAAAATCATGTTATTTTGGTATAGAATATATTATGTGGATCTTTCTAACAAATACATCATTGTTTAGATAATACAAGTGGATGTGGTTCTCGCATAGATTTACCAAGAAGTGAAAACTCCGACAATGAGTTTCGGGCTAGACCCAGGGTATCCTAGTACATGACACTGGGCCTTACTGCACACCTGGATTGATACTCCAAGGGGATATTCTTAAGATAACTCCCATTTTATTTACAATCCATTATGAATGATTTAAATGTATATTTTTTCTAAAAGAAACCATTTTTTTATTATAGGGTTAGCCATGTGTATGATTTCAATTAATGATAAGTATTTTTTATTTTAAGATTATACATTTTGATTCATACCCAATTCTATTCTATTCCATTATCTAGAAATGGAACCTAGTGGAATATATCGAAACCGCATGAACACACATATCCCATGTTTGGATTTCCCTTCGATGAAAGATAATGATGTTGGCTCTAAAGCTGTAATTGGTGTAGGGAAACTTATAAATATACTGGGAATGATAGTACTATTATGAATAACAACCTTACCTATGTGGAGCATCCATATCCACCACATGGAGAAGATTTGATATATCTCTTTATGGAACAACAACCTCCCTCATTCAATGGGAATACAAACACATTTGTAGGTGAGAAGTGGATAAGTTTCATAGAGAACATATTTCTCTCTTTGGGATTTAACGGAATAGGGAAGGTCATCATGGCAGGTAATCATCTATCGGGAGTTGTGGAACATTGGTGGTTGTTAATACAAAACACAAAGGAGGAGGAAGAAATAGAACAATAGGAATTTATGTAATTTGTTTAATTCTTCCTAGAGAAATACATTCCTCATGAGTTGTGAGAGAATATGGAAAGGTAGTTTCTGAATTTGAGAAAAATGGAAGATGAGAAAGTTTGAAAGAATGAATCTAACATCACTAGGGTAGAAATACATATTTTGGACTATATGAAAAATCCAAAGAGAGAAATTGATCGTTTTTTTGATGAATTAAATCCATTCCCCTAGAGGGCATTGGTTACCCAATATTTTTCATAATATTATGTTATATTTTCATGTTCAATCAAGACAGAAAGGGAATTATCTATGTCTAATGTCATAAGGGAATGAAATATAAGAAGACAAATTCGGAAAAATATCAAAAAATATATATTTAAATAGGGAAGAAGGAAAGAGTTGAATTTCCACCTTTTCAAAATTGTGGAAGGAAACATCATGGTCCACGCATAAAGGGAAAAAGGACTATACAAAAAATATGGATAGAAAATACATCTTGTGGTTGATTTAAGGGGATGAAAGAATATATTAATATTCGACTCTATAGTTGTAGGGATATGGGACACTTTTCTAATGATTGTCCAAAGCGTCATGAAACATGCCACCGAAAATGAAAAGGGAGTAGGGACAAACTTATGCAATCATAACAGTTGATAATGATGTTCCAAATGATGTGGTGGCATGTACTTTAATCATTTCCTCAAACATAGAAAATTATTTATTTTATTTTTGATCACCTCATTTTATCATATCATCCATGTTTTCCATGAAAATTAGATATTTCTAATTTGATTTAATAAAAGGGTTTTAAGTCAAAACTCCTAAGGAAAGTATTATTGCAACAATGTTGTGTCAATTCGTCCCCATTATGGTGTATAAACATTTTGTAACTTCTGATTTTACTTTCATACCCTTTATTTTTTTTATATAATCCTTGGTATGGATTTCTTTTCAAACCATGATTAGACATTTTTTACAAGAATAAAAAGATTAAAATTTTTGAGGATGATGTGGAATCCCATATCATTAGGGAAGAAACATCACCATCTGAGTCTATTATTTATACACTACTAATAGCTCTACTGAATTAAATTATTAGGGAGGAAGGGAATGAAATAACTCTGTGTGAGGAGAAGAATGTTAATATATAGGATGTACCAATTGTACAAGAATATATTGATGTGTTTCCATAGGATATACATCAACATCCTATTGATAAGGAAATTGAGTTTTCCATTGTCTTTGTCCATGGTTCAAGTCCCATATCAAAGACCGCTTATAGAATGACCACTTTGGAATTACTGTATCATAGGAATCAACTAGAGTATTTGAGTGATAAAATATTTCTTCAGCAATGTGATTATCCATGGGGTTCCCCTGTTATTTTGGTTAAGAAGAAAGATGGATCCATGAAGTTGAACATTTTCTATATAGATATCAATTCTATGACAATAAATAATAAGAATCCAAAACATGGCATTGATGATCTATTTGATAAAAATCTGGGAGCCCATTATTTTTCAAAGATTGATCTTCGATCTCAATATCATCATTTTCTTGTTAGAAAGGAAGTCATTCCAAAAATACATTTTGAACCAGGTGTAGGCCTTACGATTTTACAGTGATGCCTTTTGGACTTACTATGGAACCCTCTATTTTCATGGATCTAATGAATAGATTATTCATGGATTATAATGATGAATTTGTGGTGTTATTTTTTGATGATATCATGTTATACTCTAAAATCAATGTAAATCATGAAAATAACATACACACTATTATAAAGACTCTAAGAAGATATAAATTATATTGGATGTTCAGCAAGTGTGAATTTTGGATTCAATCAGTTTCATTTCCTGGCCACATATTATTTAATTATGGAATATATGTTGATACAACAAAGGCATAGGCTATTCAAGAATTTCCTACTCCAACGAACATAATAGAGGAATGTATTTCTATTGGTTTAGCGGGTTATTATCAATATTTCGTTCAGAACATTTCCCATTTATCCAACCCAAGGACCAAGGTTAAACTTATTGGGGTTATGTTCATCTGGAACAATGAATTTGATGGCTACATTGAAAAATTTGTAGAGGATATTAGTGAATTCTCCAATCCTAACCCTGCCATAGAGAAATGATGGGTTTGTGATCTATAGTGATGCATCAAAAAAAGGACATTGTTATATCCTTATACAGAATGATATAGTTATTTCCTATGAATCATGGATGTTAAAAATTCATGAAAAAACAATCCCACTCATGATCCTTAGTTAGAATTGGTAATAATTACTTTGAAGATATGGATTCATTATCTCTATAGAGAAAAATGTGAGATATATATACAGAACATAAGTGTTTGATGTATATTTTTTCTCATAGAATGAACTCAACATGAAAAAATGGAGGTGGCTCAAACTACCCATGACATTTTATTGTAGCATACAATACCACATAAGAATGAGAATCAATGTAGTTGATGCATTTAGTAGGATGGATCATGGAGTTCTTAGCAGAATTAGATTTGACTGGGATACTTTTGTACACAGATCTAATATGGATGGACATAGGAAGTATCATGTATGGTGAAAATCATTACTTTTTTAAATTGTTTCCTAACGATATATATTATAATAAACTATATATTATCAAACTAATGATGTGAACCTCTAATATAAAAATAATGATGTGAATGATGGGATGATGGCTGACATTGCATTTGAAGATGGTGTTCTAAAATTGTAGAGGAGGTTTTGTGTTCCTTTTATTCCTAATCTAAAAAAGGAGTTATTAGATGATCCCCATAGTTATAATTTTCCTATACATACTAGAATCACTAATATTTATTGATATTTGAGGGAACGTTTTTGATTGACAACATGAGTAGGGAAATTGTGGATTAGGTATCAAGATGTTTAGTCTCTCAACATGAGAAGGCTGATAGGAAAAAACAAAAAGGATCCATGAAACATATACCTATTCTTAAGTGGAAATGGGATGACATCATCAATTATTTTTTCACTGGATTACCCAGAACTACATGGATGATTGATTCGATGTGGGTAATTTTGGATTAACTTAATAAATATGCAAATTTCTTCACTATAAGTGAGGATTTTCAACTTGAGAGCCTAGAAAGACCCTATATCAATGAATGTTGGAGGCTTCATGGATAAATTCTCTAAATTGTTCCTAATCATGACCATCTATTTACATCGGATTTCTGGAAAAGTCTTCAAAATGAATTGGATACAGATCATCAATTGAGTACAGCTTACCACAACAAAATGATGGGAAATTGGAGAGGATGATCAAAACCTTGTAGGAAATTTTGAGATCATGTTCAAGTGACTTACAAGGTATGTGGGATCAATAAATACCTTCAATGGAGTTTCCAAACCATAAATGTTTCCATTCATGTATTCAAATGGAGCAATATGAATAATTTTCCAGAAAGAGATGCCTTACACCATCATGTTGGGATGAAGATTGAGAAAAAAGGCTTGTGGGTCCAGATCTTATGGAGGAATCAATAGCGAAGGTAAATACTATTCAAGATCATATCAAAACCGCATAAACAAGAAAAAAGGGATGTGTTGATAATCAATTGAATGATCTAGAATTTCAGGTTGGTGATCACATTTTCTTGAAAGTATCATCCTGAAACTATGTTATATGATTTGAAAGAAAGGGAAACAAATCCCTAGGTACATTGGGAAATTTCAAATTCTGGAGAGAATTAAAGTTCTTTCATATTGTTTGGCTATGCCGACTTGTGTGTCCAAAGTACACAATGTGTTCAATGACTCATTTCTAAGAAAGTACATTCCAGACACAACACATGTCCTCACTATTAATGGTATAGAATTGGAACCTGATCTATCTTAGTGTCAAAAGCCTATATGGATTATGGATAGTAAATAACAACTGTTGAGTAATTGTATGACTCGCATGGTAATGATACATAGGAGAAATTAGAAAATTGAGAAGGCAACATGGGATCCATAGGTGATTATATGGATGACCTACCCAAATATTTTTGTGGGGTAACATTCGGTGAATTTTGTGGACTAAATTTTAGTATAGAGGGGAGAATGTAAAAAAAACAGTTTTGAAAAAAAAATTCAATGAATGAAACAATGAGTCCCTATAAAACAAATCATTTTATAATCTAGCTATTAAACACATATTTCCCTCTTCTATTTTTTTTAATTTTAAAAAACAACCATCTAGAGTTGTGATTAGTGTGTCATTTCGAGCATAACAGAACCGAAATGAATTTTTTTGAATAGTAATAGACCCATATAAATATTAATATGAATAGTAATATTACTATTATGAATATTAAATAATGATATTGAATTATTTTCTTCTAGTAATAATATAATGAGATCTTAATTCATTTACTTATGTGGTGTAAAACTAATTATAACTTTAAGATTGTTATTTTTTAAATAAACTATGATTTTATAAAATATTTAATTAATATAATTTAGATTTTTTAAATTGGAGTACATTTTCGAATTCTAAACTTCGAAAATAGTTTAGGCTGAATTTTTAGGATTTTTCTAAAATTAATGTATTTTTATTAAATAGTAAAATATGGTAAAATCCCATATATACAAATTATCAAGTAAATACACTATTTATGACATCATGATTGATGTATGACCACATGGAATGAACAAAAACTCATTTATTATTTTTAGGGGTCACATGAAAAAACTATTGGGTTTCTTGAGGGAAATAATAAAATGATGAATAAAATATTCAAAATTCACTCTTCTCCTCAATTATAACCCCCCCTCTCTCTTATCTATACTTCTATAAGCCTTGATGATCCTAAATGTTCTTCACAAATACCCTTCCCTATTCAATAACCATTATCAATAATCACTGGGTCATCCAAAATACAAAAACCCCTTCCATTAAATAGATTCTCAAAGAGGAGGATTCATGAGGTAAATTAACATTTTATTTTTTTCATTTTCGTTTCATGTTCTATTCTATTGTTATCATATACATAGCTCTTTTTTCCAGATTAAAATGATAACTACATTATAATCTATATACTATAACTATATCATGTGAATGGAAAAAGCATCATCAATATTCTTACTCACTCCCATTTATTTTATAAACGAAATCATCATCACAGAGGTTCCAATTTACAACCTTCGTGGATGATGAAGTTTCATTATACAATTTATCATTATTTACTAGTTATGAATCCATTTTTATGATTGTACCAAACTAT
The DNA here is from genome assembly GCA_963277665.1 of Viscum album. Lineage (NCBI taxonomy): Eukaryota > Viridiplantae > Streptophyta > Magnoliopsida > Santalales > Viscaceae > Viscum > Viscum album. The sequence continues at coordinate 1,001,371,913 of OY728121.1, read as the reverse complement.
AATATATGTATAATTACCTATTTAATATTCATTAACCAGTATATGTACCTAATATTAAATCATATGACCGAACTAGTTCCTAATAATCGAATATCAATAAAATAATCTATGTGATTATTATTAATATTTCATCCTATCATTCATACACATTCCATGTAATCCAATGATATAAATAACAATTAAAAATTATTGAAGTCCATAAATATTATCTAAATTCAATTCTGGAGATTTACATCCATTTCACATGAACTCCATTACATAAAAACAAGTGAACCGATTTTGAAAATCAAGACAACTGACACTCTCAAATGACATAATTCAATCTTATAAATAATAAAAAAGTACACAATTGACTAAATAAAATAATAATAAAATAAAAATTGTCTAATTGGTTTTTAATTATGTTATTAATAACTCTAGATTCATATTCCATGACATTAAGTTCAAGATAAGAACACATTCACACTTAAGGTAAGGCTTTTTCACCCAAACCTCCATTTCATTTGGTTAATGTTTATTGTTTATATACTCAATGAAGTTATTATTTATTATTTTTTATCCCCATAAATTTTTTCTGAGTGTTTATATATTTTTACAAACTGTAATACGTCATTATTTTATATAGGGTCACATGTTTTAAATGGAACTTTCAAAATTATTTCCCAAATACAAGCCCGATTCAAGGGAAATATTCAAATTCTTACATATTTTAATGGTAATTCGGAACTAATTTATTAGAAACTATTACTTTTCTAAAATAAATCATTTTATTATGAAAATAATATCTTACTTCAATTCTGGTTTTATAAAATTACATTTCTTAAATTACAATTCTTTTAAATACGAAAGAGAATTTATCTCAACGATTACTCAATGATTTTATAAGAGTACATTTTTCTGTTTTGACACAATTTTTGATTATTATGTATTTTTAGAATTATTATTTTATGATATAATCAACCATATTTAATTGGATGGTTTATGACTAGTTTTATTGTAGATTTTATATCCTAAAATATGTGACCAATTTACTCTGAATTGTTAGTGTTTATCAATAATCTTCGGGAAAAGTTATTTACATTTTGTCTGATAGTTTAAATATGAATGTATTGGTTATTTATGTTTATATCCAATAATTTTAAAATTTATTTCACTTATTATTTTATATGTGGGGACCTCTATAGACCCTCTATGCATCGTTAGGTATCATGAGACAAATAGATGTGGACTTGACCGAGGCCTTTCCCATTTTGAGTTATGGTTTTGGTCGATGACTTATTCATTTTAAACATCTTGGTCTAGGCCTTGATGGAATATTTCATAATGTTTGGAATATGCACATACCTAATTATAAATCTATTAAATGAATGATAATTTTGTTATATAACTATTATAACTCCCATGATTATGTTTTATTATGGTATTATTTACACATCTCATATTCCTTCCATGATGTGTTCAAGTTTATTAATTTTAAATGAATTTGTTTTCAATTTTTCACCATGTATTTTGTTTATGTAATCTACCACTTTATTTCTGATTCTTACTTAGTGTTTGATCTCACCCCATTCATATGTTTCATTTTAATATGGTATGAATAAGTAATTTATGAATGAATTATAGGCAAAATATAGTAGGTATAGATGTTTCTAATGGAATAAATTAGTGTTTTTTTCATTCAAGATGTAATATTAAGATTTTAAATACATATTCTTACCAATATTACTAAACTAATCAATCATTCATGATGCATATTACTTGTTTATATGCCAATGTAATTAAATAAGGCACTATCCCTGGGGAACTAGGGTCAGATCCTTACAGATCTACTATTTTGTTTCAAGTTTCAGTGTAGTCATCTCTATCATAAGGAAATACGGAAATATATAAGGTTGATCATGAGTAATATAGAAACATAGAGTTTGTCAAATAGGTTAAGTTTTCAAAATGTAACATTGATGAAGATTGTGATTCATGATTTAGAAAGAGATTGTGTGTGTCTTTTGATTCCCAACTGAAAAAATATTTGTTGTGTGAAGCACATAGTTCCCCATTTTCCGTTCATCCTAATAGTAATAAGATGTATAGAGTACTTCAAGATTATTTTCCGGTGGGATGGAATGAAAATATATCTTTTATATTTTACCATAAAATTTTTGACATGTCAACAAGTTAGAGAATATAGATAATGACCAAAGGTGATGCTTTAATATTTTCCAGTTCTATAGTGGAAATGGGAAAATATGCCTATGGAAATCATGGTGGTACTACCAAATAATTATTGTGGTAACAATGATAATTGTGTTATTGATGATTCGATTACTATATATACACATTTCCTTCATATTTAAGATATTTTTTCTTCGGATAATATTACAAAATTGTACCTCAAAGAGGTTGCCAAGTTATATAGATTACCTCTATCCATTGTATCTAAACTAAATCCTAGGACCACTGATAACTTTTGGAATGGACATTATAAGTCATTGGGTACTGAATTAAATTTTAGCACTTCTTATCATCCTCAATATAATGGATAGACTAAGAAAACGATTTAAAAATTGGGGGACATTATTCTAGATTATTTAATGGATTACCAAGGAATTTGGTATCTATATATTTATTTAAATTAGTTTTATTATAATGGTTGTTTTAATTATAGTAGAAATATGAAACCTATTGAGTAATTATAGGGAATGTGGTGTCAAACTATAGGTTAATGGGATGATGATCAGGAAAGGAATTCAATGGGAGCCAAATTAGTAGAGGAAGATGACGATAGAGTGAAGATTAGCCAGAAACACGTGAGGAAACCTCAAAGAAAGAAGAAGAGTTATACTAATAATAGGAGGAAGGACTTGTCTTATTTATATATGTGATCATATTTTTCATTGAATAACCCAATGTAAAATTATTATATTTTTATGGTAAAAAATTAATAGTAGTTCCAAAAAACATTGGACCTTAAGAAATCATGTCTAATGTTAGACCAAAGGTCAACATATTATCTTTTTCTCCTAGTTCACTTCAGGTACACAATTTTTTTTCATGTTTTGATGTTGACAAATTATGTGTCAAATTCATCTCATATTTTCAACCCAAAAGTTGATTACCTAGAAGGAAACCATTATTATGAAAACAATTATTTTCATATTCATGATCTTAGAGATAATTTATTGTTGAATAAGGTAATTGAAAACATTATTCTTTAATGGAGAACCCACATCGTTGGAGAAAAAACATGGGAAATAAAAATTTTCTGTGGGAAAGGTACCCTCAATTATTTAGTATGTAAATATGATTTTTTAGGATGTAATTTCAAATTGGTGGGGAGAATAAAAAAATATAGGTACTTAGAAAATATTTTATATTCATTATGCAATTAAATATTCAAATTCCTTATAAATGTATAATTAATTAACTATTATTTATTGAAATGGAAGAATTTATACTGCTTGAATTGTAACACGAAATTGTGAATAAAAAAAATTGGAATAGTAATCTAAAAAATTGAATAGTAACCTCACATATGAATGTATAAATAATATTTAGGTAACATATATTTGTAATCATGATATTTTTATATTATGGAAGAAGTAATTAAATGATTTAGAAATGATTAATTAAGTGTTAGTATTTTTGTATGTTTGAAATATTTAATTATAAATTTATAACTAATATAAATATTTAAAAGAAAATATGTATTAATGAAATATATTCAGAAATTATAATTTTATATTTTATGATTATATGATATTTTAATAGACATTATTTAATTTTTTCAAGTGTAATAAAAACTGTTAAAATTTTAAAATTGGGTTTTTCAAATAAATTATTATTTAAATAACAAATAAATTTATATTTTATAGATTATTATTTTAAGAAAATTTAATTGATTTTTTAATTATACACACTGAAAAATTATAATGTTTAATTTTCGTGATTTTTCTAAAATACTGGAATATTTGGGAATAGTGATGAACTATAATTTAAGATATAATCTCAATATAACGTTTATTAATTCAAAGATGATTTAAGGAATGAATATTTACAAAATCAAGAACTATCCATCACTATATTAATATAATTTATGATAATTACTGAACTATTATTATTTTTGAGCCAAATTAATAAACTAATGAATAAAATAATGAGAAAAATCCCCTCTCCTCCACTATAAATACCTTCACTCACCACCTCTTCCCCTCACTTCTCATATTCTTTTTATTGTATAAATTTATATAGAAATACATTTCCCAAGACTCTTCCAAATGTATAAAACCTACTTGACTAACCCAAATTCAAATACCAAGTCCCTTATTGAGGTTCTCAATTTATAGATATTAAGAGGTAAAAATCATCTTTCATTTTATTTTATTTTATTGATTTTTTTTTTATTTTCATACACTCTTAAACTCCCATTATCCAAGAGGCATGGAAACATAAGTATCTTATATATAATATAATTCTATTATCATTTTGAAAAAATTCCTCATCATAATTCTTCTCCTCTCCCTTTTATTCTGAAATAAAGTCATCGTCAGTGATGTGTCCAATTACCGACATCGAAGTCAATGTTTTTTCATTTTACATAACATTATTAAATGGTGGACATAAATCCATTATTATGGTTATATCAGATTTATTTTACATATTATATGTTACATTATGTCTTGGAACCTGTTTTTATACATAATATTAATTAGTAAAACAAAAGTTCTTTGTAATGATCAAATTTCCCCAAAATAAACTAACATTCAACACTAATGATTTATCTAAGGAGTCATCCTCAGAACATATAACGAAAATGATTTGTAACACCATTTTATAATTTTTATTTTCATTAATAATATGTAACTTCAATTATATGTTTTTCTACCTTATGATAAGATAATATTTAATATACCAACCGTGGAAACCCTAAAAGAAATTCCCCCAAAACAATGAAAATAAAAAATTATTATTAAAAAATGGGAGGGAATATTTCATGAGAATTTCATATAAAAATTATAAATAATAATAATTTAATTTAATTTATTAAAATACACTTTAATAAATTATACCAGAGGTTTGAGCACATTTGAAGTAATATGAGCTTGAGTTTAGGGAATTCATAACCCAATTTCTATTTCATGGGTTAACCCTGAACTTCATAAATTATATGGTAGTAATATTATTTTTGAAATTAATTTTTATGTCTTATTATTTGTATTTATATTTTATAAAAATATTCCATTCATTTTAGAAATTCTCACTTCACATATATGATATTTTTAATGGAATTTTCTTTCAAAATTCATTTTTAATGTCTTTCTTTTTTAAAGATAAATGATTTATGTTATCCTAGTATTACCATTATAGGATTATGTTCTAGAAATCCATTATTTTTTATGATTACAAGTGGATGATAGATCTCCCACCAATTCATTTGGTATTTTAACATTTTAGGAAGGTCGTATGGTCACTCCAAGTGTAACTCTGATAGTTACACTATAAGGTACCTGTGCACGAAACATTTTAATGTATCCATGAGGGTAAGGAATCATATGTTAAAAACAAGGGTTATAATATTATGAAAATAAATCACCATTTTATCTATATGTTTTATTTTTTGATTCTATGTTTTATGGAAATCTCATGTGTTTCACAAATTAACTAAACGATACTTATCAGGTGAGATTTATGTCTTTTTGAAAATTACATCATATGTTAAAACGTAATCTTGTACTATTGGTTTCTCTCCTTATTTTTATATCCCTTTGTATGATTTCTGTTCTCATATAATGTTTTAATTTTTGTCCAATAGTATTATGAATTTGTATGAGAAAATAAGAAGCCAAAATTAATATATCTGATGTATTTATGTTTTATTAATTAATCTTTTATTATGAATGAAATGGATAATGTTTTTGTAGTATCCACGTTTTATGCATTATGGTTGATATGTTGGATATATGTAATATCATTATATAACTATAATATCGAATGATATTGGGTTATTTATAAAGTGTGTTATGTAATGTTTTGGATCATGTAATTATAATGTCATAGGCACTAAGGATTCATGTATCTAGGATTGACGAGCACTGGAAAAATAATTGAGATATTATCATGGGGATACTGATTACTACTACCTAAATGAGTAGCCTTAAAATGTATATTTATCTATCAAGAATTAGAAATGATATTTTTGGTGACTAATATATATATAATTGAACCATCAACATCCCTCAAAGTATTCATTGTGATAAGTTTATCGATGACGAGTTATGGAACTGTGCTCAAGTAGAATACATTGACCCGTGAATGGATGGTGAATATCATATGAAACTCAGATCACCTAGAAATGAAAATATCATCACTAGATATATAAAGGGATAACCTCTGAAGAATTATTAAAAAATTAGAGTCTTCATTAATAGACATTCATCCACACATAATATAAAATAATTCACTAGTTTTGTCATCCCTCTGTGTTTTTTGAATGAAATAATCATAAAAAATTGTCTTGAATTTATCCTAGATCATATATCTATTAAAATATTCCTAGGAGATAACATCCCAAAAATGGATGGATGAATCTAATAACGTAAACACATCATTTTATAACATCATCTCTAAAGGTTTCTCAAGATGATTGATAATAGTATGAAAATATTCTATCCAGTAATCAAAATAATTTGGTCTGACATCCCCTAAAAATGTGGAATGATGATACTTCTAGAATACCCAAGTCATGTCTTCCATACTCAAGTAAGGTCAAATGAAATCATGGATACATTTAATCATACATAGAATGGATTCTCTATACTGGGTTCTAGTTCCCGTATTATGTATAAAAAGAAGATCCCCCATTAAAACTGTATAAGGAATCATTAGAATCTCTGTGTCCCCTGCATCAGGTGCATGACATTCACATAATTTATGGTACATAATAGGAGTATTTCTTCACATCATGAAAGTAAAATTCGCAACCCACACCTCATAAGAAATTTAATAACATAATCAAGTTCTAAGAGACAACTAGAATATGTATAATTACTTCCTATATACACAATCATGCCTCTCTTATAGCATCAATATCCAAGACCTCTTTTTAGAAGAGACAGTATCATCCCGTTATAATTAAAGGGATACCCCACTACCAACTCACGTGGTTTCGATTATGTAATATACTACATTTTACATTTATATGGTAGGAAATAAATTTCCAAAAGATATATTGATTTGATTTTTTTATAATATTAAATTTTAATTCACATTAAATATTTGAATTGGATGAGAAAATGTTATCAATCAATAATGTAACATTCCTTTTATGAACCAAAATATGGAATCCATAAAACTCACACCATAACATGTTTGAGCCCATGAAACTGATGGTCCATGGTTCAACATTCCATAATTAATTCCCTAAGGTGTCTTATTTAACCTATAATGGGAAAAAATACTCAGTTATTGAAAAGAAAATTATGTGTTAATTAGTATTTAAATCCCTTAAAACTCAATCAGAACATTTCAATACCAAATCAAGGTACAAACATTAAGAAATAAGAAAATTCACATTGAAAAAAAGTGAAATTAAAAAATTCATGGAATTTTAGTCATATCGTTCAAAATATGATGAATGAACTAATAAAATTCCTTCATTTCATCATGTCTAGTTAAGATAAATTATAATTTCAACATTAAAAATATCAATAACCTCATGTTTCATGTGTCTCACCCAACTATTATGTCAATATCAGTATAATTTCAAAAATAATAATAAAAACAACATCACATCCTTTTTTATTTGGGTTTCCCTTATACATGTGTTAACTAAATAATGAAACATTGTCATTTTTAAAAATCCCATTAACTCATAGTATAATATCTAATACCAAAAAATTAAGACAATGAAAAATGATGCTCTGATACAACATTGTAACATCCCAGCACGTGGTCCACATAATATGTTCCCTAATTCGATCAGAAACATGGCCTCAAGAATACCTCACCATGCTCTAGAGGAAACTGGCTTGAAGAATGTCGATAAAGGTTGTTTGGTGGGGGAGAATATAAACTCATGTCATAGTGGTGTATAATATACAATAATAAAAAAAATATTAATCAATCCTATAAAAGAAGAAAAAATGATAATTTATCATAAGAATAAATATTTAATAACTGAATAATATTCAAAATCCACTTGTTAGTTGTGCATACACAGACGTATGTCATGATGATATACAAAATGAGAACTAAGGACATGAGAATATGAAATATAAAAAAATTAATACAACATCTCTACTAGAATCATCATAAAATGTTCAATGCATTACCCCTATGATCCCTCTATGTAATTCATATAAAAAAATGACATGGACCCTTCCCATATATATAACTACAGTTTCAAAATAATCTTATGTACTAATGGTAGTTTTAGTATGTATTGAGATAAAAATATTATGTAATCAATGTATTTCACAAAATTAAATAGTGTTCTTGTATAAATTAAGTAATAGACAACGTGGAATGAAAAATGACCACGACACTATAATTCTCAATGATTTATGGGTCACTCAAAAAGAATCTTTTATTAGCTAGAATGTATTTTTGATTAGGAAATATATATATATATAGATATATATAATGTTGATTTATAAATTTCATCCACCAATATTATACACAAACGTATGGATATATGTGACCAAATATATGGAATACTAGTTGCATGATGAACCAAGGTATAACTCATACATACATATATAGTCTGCTGAGAAAATAAAATCATGAAATATGGATGATATTCCAAATATCATGATGAGTGGTACAATTCATTATCATCACTATATATGTTGAGTTTCCCATAATGTCAACACTCAAATAGGGAGCATAGCGGATCAAGACTATTATCCATCTTATTTCAGTGGTGTAAGACGTTATACTCATCACCCAATGTAATGGAACATGAAAACCTCATGATAAATACGATCCTTACCAGAAACCCATTTCCCATATCAAGGAATAATCACATTTATTAGATAAGGGGTGAGGAATTACCACAAATGTGTCATGATAATGTAGCCCATACATGTAAATAAGGAATAAAAATGTAATTTTTAATTTCATAAGGAATGTAGGCATAGGTGTGGATTTAACACCATTTATAATTAATTCCATTTAATTATTTTTTTAAGGAAAGGAAAACCATCAAGTATAATCCATTCCATTTTCAAATTCCACTAAATTTACAAAGGATGGGAATTCAAGTTATAATATTCAAATTCATTTTATAAATGGCATGCTTAATATGGAAAATACCCAATTGGGATTTTAAAACTATAATTTGGTCCATTCATAGAAGTGGTTCCATGGGTTCAATTATCATTTCATATAATAAGGTAAAACCAATATTAAACCTTGGATGAAATCATAGAAGGAATTTATTGATGTTATGAAATTTACCATGACCGGAATTTCAAAATGGAAAACCCATGGGTGTATATAAATGGGGAAAACATCTTAAAAAATACTATACAAGGTTCAATGGGTGTGTAACATGATTCATTGGTCAAATTGATATAATGAAATAAATAAAACGGGGATCATTAAAAAAATATGGCATGCTTCACAACAACAATTCTATGAGAATTCGAAACTCATAAAGAATTTGATGAGACCAACTACCAAAATTCTGTAGATGAATCCTCAATCAACTATAGCATCAGATTTGGTTTAGGATGGTTGAATTCATAGAAGAGGCCCAATAAACTAAAAATAGTGAAAATGAGATTATCCCAAAATAGTGTGATGGATTTATAGATATACATGGACAGAAATGGTGAGGATTTGAAATCTAAACTAATGGAAATGAAAACCTTTGTTAGATATTAATTTAGACACAAGGTTTAGAAGATATAACAATGCATATGATTTGAGATATTTGATCTTAATGGGAGATGAAACCAATGTCTTATGCTAGATAAATGTTTTAGGAAGGATAAATAGGGATAATGGATTCTATATGGTTTTTTTAGAAATTTCACGCCAAAAAACATGGACACATGATATTGATTGATAGTTTAAAAACATGTTATCCAATTGTGATCCATTCACTAAATCAAAGGGGAACATCACATGTTAAGGAAAAATCTTCATGTAACTGTTCACATACTATGAAAACCATCATTGTACCAAATTTCTATAGCTCGGCATGGTCATGGGCCTGTGATCACATAGTTGCAGAAAAACCATTTGGCCCCCAAGTCTCCACGATATCCAACATCACCGTTTTGTTAAAATGTGCATGTTAGGTTTCACACTTTATTGTAATAACGAATCACAATCATTCATTACAATTTTGGGCTATGGTATTCAAATGATTCCAAAACGGACCCGAGACCCCATTGATTTGATTATGGATCCTTATTAAGAGCATTTAATGTAATATTATTTGAAAAAAATATATACATTTCCAAAAATATGGGTCATTAAATTATTATATCCTATTCAATTTAAAATAATATAACGTAGTCTTATCGTTTCAAATATATCCATTGAATAGTGAACATGTGATTCTGTTAAAAATTGGGTTTCATAAATCTAATTGACATTGAAAAAGTTGTTATGGTCGAAGATAGTAGTATCATAGACTATGTATCCCATTAATCAACACTATAATTTAATAATGATGAATCCAAATATGAGATCAAACAACTTACACGTGAGATAGATGATTTATGGAAAACAAATTTACATATCAATGATCATATATTTTTTATAATGTGAAATTTAATTTTTGTAAGGGTACAAAAACTGATTTTCTTATAAATCCAATAATTTCATTAGAAATGTCCACTATTTTTTCGAAGTGATTATAAAAATATTTATTAAACAATTTTTGATGAATTTTATTTTATTTTTGGAATCAATACATTGAAATTACCCAATGGTTAATTTTACATAATTTTCTATGACATTCAATTATCGCGTAAAAATTTAAATATTGTATATATTTAATTTGTGTACTATGACATAGTAATGACACAAAAGTAATGTTATAGATACTATATACTCTATACACACCTATATATATTTATTAACTTCAAAATAATGAGGTTTTATATTATTTTTATTTGTTTTATGAATCCTTTCTTAATCCTCCAAAACAATTAATATATTATAAGACTATAAAAATGTTTTCTAAAGAGTTTGACTCACTACCACCTCAAAAAGTTTATGATTTTATTATGTTCAGACGAAGGATGTATAAAATAACATAAATAAATCTTATTTGGAGGAGGCCATGGTTAAAACCCATGTTATGGATTGCGTTTTGGGTAATTTTATTATCTAGTCTCCATAAGCAATGTTAGAGATATAATTAATAACTACCCACTAATATACATTAAAACCCACTGAAGATCCCATTTACATTCACAAAAAATTCATGGACCATGTCCTTACTCTGTTATTCCTTCCCTAGATTTCTCTCAAGGTACCCCAATGATCCATATAATCTACTACCATTCATTTTGAGTCACACACTTATGTTGGGGATCTTCCATTCTCATCATTATTATCAAATACCTCTTTTATGTTATTTATTTTAAAAAAAATTGTTCATATTTGGATATGTTCTTCTATATCCCCCATTCTGTCAATTTTATGTCTAAATTATGAGTTAACCATTTCACTATCTTTTTTCCCACCCATTAACCGCTACTTACACCAGTTACCATGCAAAAAGTTATTGTGGGTTTTTATAATTCATCTCATTATTAGTATTTCATTAATATATTATGCCATCAATATCAAATTCATAATTTCCTGATATTAATTTCCATGTAACTATTACTTCCCATTTTTTTCAAAAATATAGCACTTTTTTCCCTCTCATCGCACTTTTTTCCACATGATGTCGTTATGGAGTTGAAATTTCACCGAGAAGTTTCATGCCAAAAAATTTTGTTGATCTACTATACCAATTTCCATTCAAAGCTGTTAACCATTATAAAAATGTAATTCTTCAATATGGGACATAAATATATTTATAAAAACTTTAATTGTAATGTAATATAATATTATGATGATTTGATCAATTTTATGATCTAAATGTGAAACACAAGCATGATAATGAAATGAATATGATGGGTGATCCCGCAATTATATAGGGATCCAATGACTTTTATAATGTTTAGTCACTTGAGATGTAATTAAGGGACATTTACAGAACATTATTCCATTAATGGTCTTTTTCTATCAAGATTTAATTGAATTTATCCTTCACTTATTTATATTTTCGAAATTTTTATGTTATTTCTGGATTGTTTCTAAATCATTTTTGTTATCTGTCTATATCATGCATCCATGTTCATATTTAGGGATCTCACCACTTTTATGTATAATTAAAATTATTATTTGACAAAATGTTTTAATATCTCCATGTTATTCCACCATTATTACCATATTGGGATTTATATCTCACTTATTTCATATGTATGTCTCATGGTTATCCCATTCCGATTTACGTAAAACCATGTGAAGGATGATTTTTATAAAGATGTTTTTTTAATTTTTTAAAAATAGTTATGTAATTTACCTTATTCCAAAATAAATTATACACTAAATCATAAATTATGAATCTTGTGTACTCTTTTGTAATAAATATAGAATAAATGTGTAATAAAGAAAATGATTTCTATAATTATTTAGCTAAATCAATGGTAATGTCTATATATTGGGATGTATTATGGACATTAAAATTAAACAAGTCGTCCTCCAAAAATTCAATGTAATCTCTAGGTTCATGTCAATTTGATTCACCAAAAATAAGATGAATGAATTTTTCCAAATCATTAGATCTTTTATTGTACTATAGATATACATTATGGTTTGTAGAATTAAAATAGAAAATTATTTCCTCACTCATGGGTGAGATTTTTTGGATTATCACTAGTGTTAAGAATAAAGACGTTATAACCAAAATTTGTGTCATAATTCACCTTAAAGATTAATCTATCATATAACTCATACTGATTTTTCATTAATAGTGGATTTTTTAAGACTCTAATAGTCACATATAAATCATTAATTATATATTTCTCCAAAAATTATATAGGAAGGTCATATTTATTATGAATTTTTTAATATACCACATAAAGTTTCATTTTCCTTATTTTAAGCACTCAATTGTTTAGGGGTTATAATAGTAGATATTTTGTTATTATTTTTTATTTTTTATTATATGAATTCAATATAATTATTCTTATTATATATTTTATGATAACATCTCAATGAATTTTTGGAAATTAGACTATATTTATCAATAGATATTTCTTATTAGGAATATCATATACATGATCTAATTTTATGAGCTCAAAAAATTTACCCATGTGAGTCATGAATAATCATAAAAAATATCATCATACTATGGCCATAATACATATCTATAACCTTTATATCAAAAAAATAAATACATATAAAAATCATGGGGTTTATAGTATTATACTTATTTCATTGGATTCAAGGATTTTTTTTGTTTAAACACCTTTTTATAATGATGGAATCATGTATCTATTGGGTATTCTATCTTCCTTAAATAACTAACTGTATCCCTATAGGTTATTTTACTAATAGAATAAAAATAATTTCATATTATTATCATATGATATAACCCTGATTCATTATGATTTTATTTTAAACAGGAAAAACATAATGAAAAAATATATTATAAATAATGTTCATAACTATTATAGTCTCATAAAAACAAAAATATAAGGTATGAAAATATTAATAATATATATACAATTAATTTTCAAAAAATTCATGAATTACATAATAAAATTATCATACGATATTTTGATTAATATATTATAATTATTTAATAATTAAATCATCAAATATAAAATTAAATTCTATGTCACTTATTTGTCAAAGGGTGGTTTTTATAACGTTTACATTGCCACCCAAGGTTACATTACCACAATGTAATCTGGATATGTTCAAGAATCATGAGATTTATCCAATAATGTATATAGAAAATTAACAATCTATATACCATAGTCCATTACTATGTCTCATAAATCATGAAACCATAGTTTCTTTAAACAAGAAAACGTATTGGTACCCAGTTATTATTTAGTACAAAGAAGTTAGTAAACAAACAATTTTTGAATACAAAATTGTTTTAATATCCATTTGGAAAATTTATAAATAGATTTAAAATAATTATATCTATATATGTATATATATATATATATTGGGTCTATGATTATATTTCCAATAACCAAATATTTTATTGGGATTCTGACCTCCAGTGAAAAAATGTTTCTGTAAAACATTTGTTTTTGAATCAATTGATATATTAAACATGTTTAGTATTTAGTATTCCTATGATCTAAATGAATTTTATTTATATTTTATGTACTATTAGTTATATTTTTCATATAATTAATATATTTTTCATAAAATAATTTCAAAACATTAATTTTTTTTTTAATTTCACAATTTTATTTATTTTCAAAAAATATATTAAATATCAATTCTATAGGAATATTATTATAATTATTTGTATTATTTTATTTATAATTATTCTCATTAAATGTTCTTTCAAAAATTTAGGGTTATTTAAATATTTCAATATTGTACATATTAGAATCAATGTGAAATTCAGTATTATAGAACATAGAATTATAAGGATATACCTAAAATGAAGAAACCCTAAAACAAATTTTTTTTCCCAAGAATCATTCCTGATTCATTTCAAGTCACTGAAGTAGTCTTCATATTAAGCTTAAGTATCCTTTATTACCATTTAAAATTTCATTTCATAATCAATGTATTAATATTATATATCATATTTAGGAAGACATCTATAATGTATCATTACCTTTTCCACTCATAACATGTAACCTCACTAAATAAATCATCCTTCCCCCATATCCACTTACTATTATACATTCACTTATAATATTATTTCCTAGTTAAAATTGTAATAATGAATATTTTAAGAATCTTTCAATACATTCGTGAAATCTCTAATCAATTTTTATGTCAGTTTCACATTCAATGATCACTTAAGATTATATCTTATTTTTATTTTGACTACTACGATATAATGGAAAGAGAAATTTTTGATTCAATATTATAATCATTATTAAAATTAAATTATACCTCATGAATCATAAATTTTATAATTATTCCTATCATCAGTAACATTATACCCACACCTAGAATTCTAAAAAACAGTAGTGTCCCTGCGTCATTGAATTAAATGACTTGTGATCATCAATAATTGTATTTAATCATATATAGTATTTCCAAGTCCCTGAAAATTAAGGAATTTTTTTTAAATGATATAATTAGTTCAAAAATTGATTTAATAATATTCATCCTTATTGTATCATATTTTATAGTATAATAATTTATGTGAATTTTTTAACAACGAATGTTCCATTAAGATACATATTAAGAATATCTCTAATATAATACATTTCTCCACAATTATAAATTCGTCTAAATCCATCTTATCCTATATTTTTTAACCAAAAATTCATTTATTTACAGTTAAATTCATATGTATACATAAAACAGAAACGCCATTAATTTCTTAGAGATTTTAGTTTTTAATTTTTACCAATTATTTTATTTGAAATCCCAAAATTCATTATCCCATAAGATATTTTTTTCCCTTGATCATAGTTCTATCAAGTAAATAATTGTTCGTTATTAGTTTTGGTTCTTTATATTGTATAATTATCCATAAAAATCGATTTTAAACTCAAAATAAACTAATATCTCATTTTGATAACATGACCGATGACATAAAAATAATAGAGGGTATGTAAGAGAAAAAATAATATACTCAAAATATATAAAAATTGATTTCACACCAAATTTTGGATATAGTGGCGGGATAAATAAAGGGTAAAACTCATCATCCAAAATAAATTTATATTGAAAATAAAATTAAAAAAAATAACCTAATTAAAAAACATCAATGTTAAATAATACAGTTTCTTTTCAAATTTTGTATTTTATAATTTTTTTGGCGATGGATCAAAACCTAGTTCAGTCAATTTGAAATTACTCGAAATTTTTTAAATAATTTCACTCAAACTAAATACATTGTATATATCACTAATAAAGGCTTATAATGCAATTTATTGATTTTAAAACACAATTTTTTCTTATTAGAAAGAAATTTTATCGCGTAAAATATGTTAGAAAATGAAGACAAATTTAAAATAGTGTATGATAAATTAAAATAACATACAGTTGATATAAAAAATATATAAAATTTTTCTCAAAATTGAGCAATAGATTTCTAAATTATATATACACATATACAATGTCTTTTACTAAGTCAATTAATGGGATCCACATTATATATCATGTTTCACCTATAGAAACTGCACAAAAGGTTTTCAGGGATAAAATCAGTATCTAACATAGTTATATATGGGACAAAAGATATAAATATATTAATAAAGAGTACAAAATTACTCATATTTATAATAAAATAATAGTTTTCAGTATGTATACATGAAAAAAAATCACAATATGAATATAAAGAATCATAGTAGAAGTTGAAAAATGGAATGGAGAGTTTTTTATATAGCTTTTCCATTGATCAACTTCAGTTGATTAATTTTATTCTAATATATACTTTATATCAGGTTAAATTATCCATTAAATATTGTAAATTGAAATGAATTTATAATACTAGATATTACATTATCCCTGGTATAATTTTGGATAATATCCATGTATATTTTAACAGATTATATCTTTATTTAGGAATTTTATACATAATTATTCCAAAAATTAAAAAAAACTACTCTATAATTATCTAATGAGGTTTAGTCATCCTTAATTACTCGTAAAATTATTACATTCTCATATTTTTAATTTCATTGAATTGAATTTAATTGTTATAAAATAGGTGTCATAATAAATAATAAATCATTCTTGTATTGACATTTTAGGAGCATGTCCATACATTGGAATTTCATTAATAATCCAATGGACACATATAATCATGATCACTTGGTGGGAAAAACTAATTTCATAGAAGATAAATATAAAAACTCACATATGATGATAATTCACATAGAAGAGTCCCTAATTATTTATGGAGATCTATTTCCTTTTTATAGATGATCATAATCATTTTAATGGATTGAGTTTCATTCACACTATTAGATAGTATATAGTGAAATTTATATGGTGAAAAATGTTTATATGAAATTAATATAGAGACCTTATCATATGGTATATGAAATAACTCTCAACAAATAGTCATCAGAATTCATTTACAACTGATAATGCATTTTTCGATTCATTCATTGTGATAATATGAGTCTGGAAAGAGTGTTGGTTCGATAATTCATGAGATCTGTTAGCATGAATGTATGGTCA
Source organism: Viscum album (assembly GCA_963277665.1). Taxonomy (NCBI): domain Eukaryota; kingdom Viridiplantae; phylum Streptophyta; class Magnoliopsida; order Santalales; family Viscaceae; genus Viscum; species Viscum album. Next base: position 1,001,354,507 of record OY728121.1, on the reverse strand, counting down.
ATAATTCATAGTCAATATAAATCATATATATAGTAGATCAATCACAAAGTAATTTTTTTTATAAATTATAATAGACTCTAGAGACCTCATTCATTATATCCTAGAGATGATGTCTGATTTATTTTATTAGAATTAGATATAGTGAATAACATCCCGATATATTGAATAGTTTAGTATAATTGGTGAACTTATAATATACATTCATCCCAATTTAAAATTTAATGAACAAAATATAACATTATTTTTAGGGATAACATTATTCTGTCCATTATATCCTTCCAGATAAATCATAGTAAAATTTAACAAATCATAAGGAATGAAAATAATACAAAGGTGACATAAAATTACCAGTATTGGTAACATATAGTTGAAGATATCATGATTAAAAAATGAATAAATCATATGAAAGTGAACATAACTAAACATTCATTCAATTTAACAAATAAAATGTATATAATAATTAGTTAGAGAATAATAAAAATATTAGGTTAAAAAGGAAAAACACATGAAATTTAATAAATAAACTGATAATTAAATTCATATTTGGATATATCATTGAAGAAGTATTATTTTTATTATGACATGTATTACACTATATGGAAATACACACTACTAAAAAGGTATATCATTTAGTCAACAAACTGAGGGTGAAATTCATCATGTGATAATATAATTGAGAAAATATCATGTAAAATAAAATCAGAATTACTAATGAATAAAATTATTAATTTTTGGAATCTTTCATCTTAGGAATTATGATTTCTCTAAAATCAAAACCATTCAGATGATGATTCAAAATTACTAGTAGAAATCAATTTAATGATAGTTTACTCATTACGACCATGATACTTTTGATGAATCCAAGGGTTATATAATTTCTGGTCATACCCATCAATGTAGGTTCAAATTATTCCTCATATATTGAATAACTATATTAATTTAAGAAAATGGAAATTTTCATATAATATCATTATTGATTAATGAAAAAGGATTTATTTATATTTCCACGATAAAAGGATAACATATTATATAGAAAAATAAATTTAGAAATGATATATTGTCTAATAAATAATCATATAAATGATAAATAATATGGGTATTTATAGAAATAAAATGTCTATATAGTGGGAAATAAATCAAGGAAACGTTAATGAATACAAAAATTAAATTATGGATCTAAATGTAATTAATTTCCTTAGTAAAAATTATCATAAGAAAATTCATATAATTAATAATGATCTTATCAATAAAACTTATCCATAGTTGGGTAACAATAAATTATTTTTTCATGGATAATTAGAAATTAAATATTCTGATCTAGAGAAACATTGTTATGTAAAATATCCATATCCCTTTGAAAATAACATTTTAAAAATAAATGATCAATAAAATTAAAATGAATTTCATTGAAATGGATTTTAAAAAATATAAATTATGTTTTAAAATATGGCATGGTCATTACGGATATAAATTTGGTTCTTGTTGATTACTTTAAAATAAAATTCCTTTCACATTTCTGGTATGACACTAACAAGCCTTTTTATGAAAATTACTGAAGATTACAATTTAATAATTTTATAAAAAAAATTTAAAAAAGTAATTATATCTTTATTGAATAAATTTTATTTTTTTAAGAACATTTTAAAAATTGTTTTTGAATACATTTTATTGGAAGAAAATTATTTTTGACTATAATGTGAAATGAAATAATATTTGATTAAAAAATATTCACAATAATTTTACGAACCAAATAGTGAAAAGTGGTACTATTAAATAAAAAATGTCATGAATAATGATAGGAAAATAAAATTGATTTTTTCCTAAAAAATTATCATATAGAATTATTAAATGGAAATTTATGTATAAAAAATCTTGATAAAAATCAGATTATGAAATAAATCCTCCAAATAACCATAACATAGATTTCATAATTAATTTATTAATCAATTATGTGTGTCAAATGTAATTACACATCAATTTGGTAGATATATATCATAACTTAATAAATATTTAACATACACATAATCATAGAATATCAAAAACCCCAAAGATGTAATGCCCCAAATTAATGAAATCGGGTTATGAAATTCATTATTACATGTAACATATCAATTCAAATCCTTATAGATAAAATATTTTATATTTAAACACAAAAAATCTTGAAAAATTAATTATTAATGATATAAAGTGTTACTGTGGTAATATATAGAATAATATTCATGTATTAAATATTATACGTATAATTCAATTATTATTTGATGAACAATAAATAAATATATTTTGGGAAAATGATGTAAATTATGATAATGGAAAGGCCATGCCATACATATGGATGGATAATGTTCCAATTCTTCAATGTCCATTATATAAATGATATATGTACTATTATCTGACTACATAATAAAAAAAATCATAAATAACATATTATTTCATTATATATAATTATATATATATCAACCATAAAATTTTGTGATGAAAATATTGTTACAATGATTTGTGATGTTCGTAGTACACTCGTACATGACTGATTTTATCTTCATTAAATTAGTCAAAAGGTACGAAATAAAATGATATTATATATTTTAATAAAGATAAGTATATAATAAATATGATAATTACTTCATTTATATCACATATATTTGTTTCCATTATTCTTATTACATTTTATGTAATGTGTCAGTGAAAAATGAATCACATCGCTTTGCAAGGAGGTGGTTCAATGTACACATGTGAAATGTTATGACATCACCTATAGAGTGACAGGTAAAAATGATATATATGATACAATGAGTATAGATTTATAATTATTTTATGAACATCATATATACCCCTATATCCATTATCATACTAAATCATGAGAGGTGCTAATGAAAATGATAATGAAATTGGTTCACAAGGTGGTTTTCCAACAAAAGAGTGAATGTTGACTTTCTAACCGATTTTATTGAAGTAATGATAGATTAAGGTAACTAAATTTAAGTAAAAATATAATTATATTTATGATAACTATTTTATTATGTCAAAGTGTATTAATTGTAATTTAATTAGTTGGTCAAATAAATAAAATATAAATACCCATTGATGTAGGCCACCTATTATTTGGGTAACCACTTAAGGATTTCAGAAAAAACCTTCCTAGGATTAATTTATTCCCATCATAAGGATTATCGTATTATGTTTTGTAATTTGGAATATAATTTTTATAGGTATAGTCCAAAAATGGTTTTTATTTTAGATTATGAGTGGAGAGGGTGTCTCCTTTCAAAGGTGAGGTGGCTTCCACAACTGTAATTTTTTAATATAAAAATATTCACCAATTTTATTAACATTAAATACAGTGATTAATGATGTTTTATAGAGAATTTTAAATTATATAGTCTAAATATGTCCATATAAAATATTTTGTACTAGTATTTTTTTGTAATTTTAACCCTTATATTCATAGTTTATTCCATCTTAAATACATTTTTATCAAAATTTTGGTATATAAGTGGATAATTTTTCACAATAAATTTCAAATAATATGATGACATTATTTGGTTAAATAAATAATTATGATTAAAAATATTTAATCAATTTTTCAAATTCTATTCACATTGTTATAATATTTTAATTTATAGTCAATCCAACAAAAGTGACGAGATGATAGGTTTTCAATGAGGAGATATTCAAAATATTAATTTTTTTTTAAAGGAATGATCAATAAGTTAATTTTTAAATTTAAATAAATTAAATTTAAGGAATAATAATTTTTGTAATATTAAATAACTAAATAGTTAATATATAAATTACCTTTATAAATAATTTAACTGAAAAATCAATTTCGGTAGAAATTTCATTATTTTTTTCTTTTCATCATTAAATGTATCATTTTTGGGTAATATAAAATATTAATCATAAAATAGTCATTATATATATATTTATAAAGTTAAATTAAAATGATCAATTTTTTTTTTCAAAAATTGTTAAAACTAAAATTTAATTTACGTGTGCATAGTGAAACTATAAGGACCCATCCTTAAAACATTATGTAATATTGAATTAAATGAATATTTCACTTTAAAGATCATTTCAGGTTTAGATTCTTAGAGTATTAGTCCATTAATATTACATTACATATCAATAATTACAAAGTAGTCCCTTCTACCCTGTTTCTTTTTTTTCGTAAAATAGAAACTCTTGAAAAAATGATTCATGATTACTTCCACGTATTAGACAGTATGAATTTTCCATGATTCAATCCTTGAACCTATCCATCTTTATGTCATGTGAAAATAATTTCAAAAACGTTGATGAGCATAAAAAAATCAGTAAGAGTTATAAAACATGGAAAAAAACATTAGTCCTTCAATACATACAAATCAATGAAATCATACTTTTCAATTATTAACATACCACAAAAAATCATAAGATTTATTAATAAAAAATGGAAATCATAAAACATAAAGGTAAATTTTCACATCCATAACATACATACATTGTTCCTTTCATAGCTACATAGGAAGTGACATTTGGAATACCCATCACAGTATATTCCCAAAATATCTTAGGAGAATCATTAACATTTACCTCTCTCACGATACCCAATGCATTGGAGAGTTATATCATGATCACCTTCCCTAGTTTTATCATAGAACATCCCATATATGTAAACAATGCCCTTGAACCATAACATATTCACAACACATAAAACTAACATAAAGTAATGATGACATTCTCACATTGCAATCACAATATACCATTTCAAGATATTGAAAACATAAATCCATCTCCAAATCATTTTAAATACAAAAAAAATCATAAAAAAAGTATACGGTATTTATTTTTTGTTCAAAAACATTATGTCTGGTTAAGGAATTCAAATATAAATTAATGATCGCGGTGGCAGAAAGGTAATTGATACAACGTACGTTAAAAACAAACATTCATTTTGATATTTAGTAAAATTATTTGTGGATAAAATATTTCAATTGAATGAAATTTTAAGTTATATCGTTTTATACATCGAATAAAATAATGTCATCTATAAATCAAAGGATGCCTCAATGAATAGAGATTGAGAAGAAGTCCCTTACCTCATGTCTGACATGAATCGTTTGTTCTTTAATATCCTTAATAATAAAATAAACATAATTTATACATTCATAAGAACCTTTTTCTGGTTTAATATTCCTTTTATATCACATATTACCACATTACAAACAATATATAATCATTTATGTTAATTACGGTAGTTTTGTTGATACTTTGTATTTGAGTCAAAAATGAACATAGTATAATTACAAGATGTCCATGTGGTCAAAATTCCATTAACTACAAAATGATATTCATGATTTAGATATCATATATATCATATATATCCAATATATATATGTACTTTTAATATTATATAACATTTTCATATAAGAAATGAAATGCACCGTTTATGGAGACGGTAAGACTTATGTACGTTTTAATAATACTTTTTTTCTCTTTAATAGTTAATGGATTGAAAACATAATTATACATAGATATATTATAATATTAGTATAATATCATATATATTTTCAGTACCTCCATCGATTATATGTTCCACGTATGGCTTGAACGAGTAATATCACCTTGAGGGGGCGGTAGTCCGCACTTCCTCAAATGAACATATTGTAATTACCCATTATGGAAACCATAATGTTATGATATAAATTAAAAATGAAGAAATAGAGAGACAATATAAATATAATATATATCACATGTAAATACAGTTCCATCTTAATGGCCACCATGAGAGGCGGGGGAGGATAATTGAACAAGTATCATTTTTTGAGGCGGTAGTTCACCGTCAAAAAAACAAGGACACATGATTTTGATTGATAGTTGGAAAAAATGTTCTCCAATTGTGCTCCATTCTCTACATCAAAGGGGAACATCACATGGTAGGTAAAACTATTCATCTAAATGTTCACATACCATGAAAATCGGTATTGTCCCAAATTTCTATAGCTCGGCATGGTCATGGTCATGGGATTCCATAGTTACAGAAAAAACATGTGGCCCCCAAGTGTCCACGATATCTAACTTCACCGTTTTGTTAAAATGTGCGGGAAAGGTTGCACTACTTATTGAAACAATGAATCTCAATGATTCATTACCATTTTGGGCTCTGGAATTCATATGATCCCCAAACGGACCCTAGACCCCATTGATATGATTAGGGATCATTATTAGGACCATTTAAAGTAGTATTATTACAAAAAATATATACATTTCCAAAAATATGGGTCATTATATTATTATATCCTATTACATTTAAAAGAATATTTTGTATCCTTATCGTTGAAAATATATCCATTAAATATTGAACATGTGATTTTTTTAAAAATGGGTTTTAATAAATCTAATTGACATTGAAAAAGGTTGTTATGGTCTAAGACAGTAGTATCGTAGCCTATGTAGCCCATTAATCAACACTCACATTTAATAATGATGAATCCCACGATGAGATCCAACAACTTAATCATGAGTGAGATGATTTATGAATAAAAATATTTACATCTCAATGACCATCTATTTCTTATAATGTAAAATTTAATTTTTGTAAGGGTACAAAAACTGTTTTTGTTATAAATCCTATAACTTCATTATAAATGTCCATAATTAATTTATTTCTAGTCTGAATATGACATATGATATTATTTATAAATGATAAAACTATATTATTTTCATAATTTTTATATTAATATTCATAATCACCATTTTAATAACTTGGTTATAATGGATTACTATTTGGGATTCCATTAAACATAGAATTGTGTGTTACGTGAGATATGAAAGAGATAAAATTTAATGAATAATATTTTAAAGGTTTTTTAAGAATAGTGTCAAATGTTTCATAACATATCAAATAACTTTTTTTTGTTTTATAATTTTGGGGTTTTAAATTCTTCCCACCTTAAATTAATTACATCCTTTCATTTTTAACTTCATATCCTCCAACCTTGGATTACTATTTTTAAAAAAAACATCATCATTAAAAAATGATAACAAAATATACTATTAATAAGATTTAAAGGGGTGGAATATATCATTTGGAATAACATATCAATAGGATTCCATGTTTGAAGAAATTGGGGTAATGTGAATATATGGAAATGGAATAAAAATCGTAAAGAAAAATAAACAATGATAGAGGTCACTGATGACATGAAATTGAATTATAAATGTAAATTTTTTGACCAAAAAACAAAAAAACTATATGGATTTTAAAATAACACATCATTCATCATATATTAATGTAATAGGATAAATGTTTTTGTTCAAAATCCATTTTCTAATGTTTAATAATTCAATTACTATCTATGAATATAATGTATTATACATACTAGATCGTCTTTATTTCATAATAATAATTTCATAAATAATATATATTCATTTATTTATTCAAAATTCATCGCTTAGTCCATGAAATAAATATCCACATTTGAATTTTTTATTCTTCAAATACTATAATGATCTATTAATATATCGTAAAATCCTTTGGATTGTGAGAAGTCTTTCCATATGTATTTACCTATTATCCAAAAAATATGGATAAAATAATTTATATAATTTATTAAAGTAATGTATAAAACATATCACCAAAACCGTTGGTTTCTCATTAATATTTATTTTTGATATTGATTTACTATTTAAATATTAACAACGATATCACATAGTCTAATGGTTGGTTTCATAACCATATCATTTTATGGTTTTTGAATAAACCCCTATGGACTTTATACACAAGAAATGTTTTCACCCATTATGTAGTATGACATTTATCTTAAAATATATTAAAATAAAACATATCACTTACCCAAAAGAAATTTTTGGTACGTCCTTGTAATAAAATTAATCAGTAAATTTCCTTTTTTACCTTTTTTTCATTATTTTTTTATTTATATATTAAAAATTATATTAATATAATATAACTATTATTACAATGTCAGTAATGATCATATTAACCCTGAAATAATGTAACACCATTAATCATTTGACTATAAAATTTAAATTCATTATTCATCGAATAACTCGTCAACTGAAAAATATAGTTTTCATAAATTTTGTCCAAAAAATCTACAGTCTTTGTAGACTAATATATTGTATAACATATATAAGGTTCTTTAAAACATAGAATTTATCATCAGTATAATACTCATAATCCCAATATGGTATCCATATGTATAGATTAAATAGATATATATATAAATATATTTTTATCAACATATTTAAATCCATGATTTAGGGGTTGACCATTGGAATAATGAACTAACTCAGATAATTCAATGTTACCCCCATTTAAGGCAGCTATCTATAATGTTACCACTAATATGAGATTTATTTTATTCGATATTACTATTGATATTCCCTCAGCAACTCATTTCATTAATGCCTTCTTTTTCACACAAAAAACATTTTCACGTTCTATAGAGACACATTCCTTCAGTTTTCATTCCAAATTTCTAACATAGAAAATTCAATCATTCATTCAACATGAGTCTCTATCACATGAACTCATTGAAAAATATAACTTCCACTTCAATTTTTTGTCTTATAGTTTATCAATGTATATGTTGTTAATATTATATTAGGAATACTCATTATTCATAATGATAATATCCTTTACTCCAATCATTATCTGATTTTTTTTCATCGACACCAATTTGTCCTTCATGTTCAATTTTAAAATGATTAATTAGGATTTTATACAATGAAACAACTTGAATAATATTTATTGAGATAAAAAATTTTTAGTGGAAACCATATAATCAATTACATTTTGTCTAAATCATTACACATTATCAACAATATAATACAACTAAGGTATAACCCAGGACATTGATTTTCATCATATATTCGAATCCATCATAATTTTATGATAATTTAATTTTAAAATTAAAAATATATTCCCCATGTGTTTCAATCTATTTATGCACTAATTCCTGATGTATTGAAATAATTTATGATTGGTTCAAGACTAATGTATCCTTTTAAATGTTATTACACAATGTTATATCTATTCCATAATAACATCAATATGAATTTTCTATAGAAGGATGTATATTTATTAAAATCCATATATTTTATTCCCTAACAGAAAAATATGATTTTATACTATACTTATAATGATAGTATATCATAGGGTTGTATTCCTAAATTTATTATTTCCTTAATCTAGTTCACATGGTTTCTTTTCGAAATTATCATATTCCAACTATAAAACACTAACCCTAGTTTCCCAGATTTGGTGTGTTATTTATTACATGAGAATAATATAAAAGTAATCACATCATTATGGACCAAATTGTTTAGTATTCCGGGTAATCTATATAAAAACTTACGAACCATATTACAATTAAAAAAAATTAAAACATAGTTTTTTATAATAATATTAATCCATAATCAATATCTATTCACATATATCATATAACAACTTCTCAAACCCATGGAAAAGGAAACATTATGATAGTGTTCCACAATTCTTATTAAGGTTTATGTATACTATAATACATAAAAAACATTAAATAATATTCACTATTGAAATTTTTATAAAATAAAAAAAATTCAATTTAATCAATAACATTGCAATCATAATTATATTATCCCTAATAAATATGGAATGGTTGATAATTAGAAACAATTTAACTTTAATTGAAAAAATGATAATGATATTCATTTATAGATAATATCCATACAAAAATCACATGGATAATAATATAAAGAATATCAATTATTCCAGGTAAATCACTAAAAAACATTTCATATAATCAATAAAGTAACAATGAAATTCATCATGATATAGTATCATTGTGAAAATATTATTGATAATATAAATGAAATTATTAATTAATGATAGTATCAACTATTGTATATCATGTTCTAAGATAGAATGATATTTCTACAATATACACCATTACAAATAATTGTAGAAATGATAGGAAATTCCCCATTTAATGATAGATTGTTTATTTTACTCATGATAATCTTGTGCAATCAGGGGTCAATATAATTTTGTCACCCCCCATCACTAAAATTTTTATGTATTCATGATATATCTAATATTATATTTCATTCATGAAAAAATATATTCAATTTAATAATTAAAGAATAATAATTTATCAGTATTTCAAAAAGATACAGAAATTAAAATATATTAAAAAAACTATATAATGAAACGATATAAGATATAAAATATTAACATATCAGTGATAAATAATATGATTATTTAGTGTAAATTTAATTCCTATAGTAATGTTAATAACTCATGTTAATATCAATAACAACAAAAATGAATACGAGTTAATTACAATATTTTCCTTGTATATAATGATCATATTCCATCCATTGAATTAATTACTATTGTATCAACTATACATATTAATATTGAAATATTAATAATGTTTTATTCTAATTGATTAATATAAATACCCTAAAAATATCAATATTAATATTATTGAGGAAAATATACTTTTCATTTTTCATATAATTTTTTAAACCTAAATTTTATAAAATAAATTAATTTTGTATACATTTATTTGAAAATTATAATTGAATATTGTGAATAATTTTTTAAATCATTGAGTGGTATGACATCCAAAAATTTAGTACATGTCAAGTAAATTAAAATTATTATTAAATTCATTTTTCTATGAATATAAAAATGGTACATAATTTGAAAAACACATGAAAAATAATTCAAAAAATATTAATAAAATAAAACATTGGTCAAAAATTATAGTAATAAATCATTAATAAATATTTTAAATGGATTTTTGTAATCAATTTTCAAATATTTAGTTTTGGGTGAAGAAGTATTTATGATAGAAGATAAAAAGGATACATTATTTTATTAAAAAAACTAAAACATAATAAGTAAAAATGATTAGAAAAATATTACCATAACATGAGAAGGATTATCAATAATCATAGAATAATATAATTATATGGGTTATTAATAAATTATCGTACAATATCTTATAATTTAAATTCATGTATCAAAAATCTTAATTAAAATTATTTTCTATAATACATCCCAGAAATGAGTATAATGCTGACGTGATAATTACCAAAAGATTATATAATGTGTATAAAATTTCAATACACAAAAAATAATTGGATATAAAATCTAATATAGTCAATATAAAATACAATCAAAATTATAGAATGTGAAAGACAATAAAGAAGGAATATAACCAAAGAATGAAATTAAGGTATGAAATTCCCCACAAAATTACATTTTTCAATTCAAAACCCCTTTCTAGAAGTAATTATAAGATAAACATAAAATTAAATTCAAAATTCAAAATTCAAAATATTAAATTTTATTTGGGAAGTATACACAACATTTAATAGAAATTTGGTTCATAAAATTTTAATATTCCCCAAATAATGGAAATTGAGGCAATGTATTTTACCAAAAGATTCATTTTGGTTAATTATTTTATATCCAAATATATATTTGTATTTAATATGTAATTAACTTATAATATAATAAAATTAATATTTATAATATAATATATGATCTTTTTATAAAATACCATCCCTCGTTCCAAAAAAATCATTCAATATTTTCATTCCTTGTGGGGTTAATTGCATTATTTTCTCATTCACTCTTTTTCATGAAAGGTCTATTATGGTTCATCTTATATAGTTTCATAATATCCATAATAATAATGATAAATAAATAATTATAATATTTTTAAATTAATTATTCTTTATTTACCAATTTTGATTTATTGTTTTGAAAAAAGATTTACTTCAGGATCTTGGCGACGATAGGACGTACGTACGCATGTGTAACATTTCTATTTTCCAACGATAATTAAGAAAATTATGTATGTAAAATTAAATATGTGTATAATTACCAAAATATCATTAATGAAATATTATTTCTTTAAATGTAATTATATATCATCCATGTGATGTGGTGATAATATGATGGCCATGTCTCTTTCTGAAAGAGGTAGTCGACATGTGCATGCAGAATGTTATCATCACCAAATGAGTGAATAAGTAGGATATAAAATGATATGTTATATTTTAAAATTGTGAAATATTTTATTAATATTACAATTATTCCATTTACATCTCATATATTCATTATCAAAATACACATTACCTTCCAAGAGAATCGTTAGAGAAAAATGAATTACATCACATCATAAGGTGATAGTTTACGGTATATAGATGCGATGATATTGCATCCCTAATAGAATGTATTTTAAAAAGTAATATATGATATAATGAACTTATATGTATAATTATTTTATAAATACCTTATAAATTATTTATATACACCATCATTTCAAATAATCCATGTGATAATGAAATTTCATTTGACATCAGTTCATGAGGTGGTAGTCTGTTGTATGCACGATTGATGATTGTGTAACAAATTTGATGAAGGTAGTAATAGAATAGGGTAAATAAAATTACATATAAAAATCACATAATATATAATGAAATTATTTTTTCTATATGACCATTGTTTATTATGAATTTAAGGAGGGGTAGGATGAAATAAAATCAAACATTTCCATTGAATTATTTTATATCTTCTATAGGAATCCACTTTAAGTATTTACAAAAATCAATCCTCGGATGGATTCATGAAAAAATAATGATTCTAGGATTATTAAATGGCCATTTGTATGTGATCTAGATTGGAATTTTCTGATCTAAATGTTTTTGAATGTGTGAATAACATAGGAGCGGGGGTGGCCTTATATTTGTATGGTGAGTTGCAAACTAATAATGTATAAAGAAAAAATAGTGTAACTAGATGTTTTAGACAACAAAAGGTAAAAAATATTCCTGAAAAATTTAAATTTTAAGGTTTAAATATTTCATTAATGTAAATTTTAGTCATGTTATATGGTGATTTTAACACATATTTTCTTAGTATAACCCCTGATAATCCAATTTTTACTTTAACCACAATAAATAAGTTTTAATATTTTCATAAAACATTTCGGTGAATTTTTTTGTTGGCCTTATTAAATGAAATGAATTTTTATTTTTTCCAAATATTGAATCAGTTTTATGAAATTTAATTCATATTAGTATATCGTATAATAGAAATCTAATCATAAGGAGACTATGAGAATCTTTGTTTTTAATGTGAGAATGTCCACAACATTAAAATGATTTTATTTCATAATTGATAAAAATTGATTCCTATGATATAATTTTGAACATTGATTATATAATTGAACTAATTTTAATTTTAAAAATATTTAATAGTAAAATTAAAATGGATAATTAATTAAAATTAAGTCACATATTTGATTCAAAATTTTTTATTTTCAATATTCATTTAAGAAATTAAACATTTTATAAAAATACAAAAAATACAATCTATGTATTTTTGACATTAGAATTTAATAAAATTAAATTAAATTATCAAATAAATTTTCAATGGGTGATCAAATTTAATTTATAAGTATGTGTACAAAGAGAGACTAAACTATCTTTTAGAAAATGTACACTTCCTATGGATTTTTTTAATTTAATTGATTTATATTTTATTTTTAATCAATATATTACCAATCAATTATTTTTACATCTGAAAACAACATAATTTTCTTAATTTAGTTATAATTTTTTATACCCATAAATTTAATGGATATTTTATTAGGTTATAATATATTATGGTTAATTTATAGTCCTGATTTTGTGTTCCTTAAGCTATAAAAAGAATAAATTTAATGTTAATTATTATATGGAATTATTATTCATGGTGTTCTATATTCCATAAATTATCGAATAAAATGTTATGATTTTACAGTATGAGCTTGTAACAATGATATTCATTATAGAAAATTAATTTCATGTATGATTGCTTAGTCAAATGGGTTATCCATAAAGGGTGATAAATACTCTTGGAAACATTGATGTTTTCTTTTCTAAAGAGTAATTTCTCATGTTGATGAACCATTAGTATATTATAATATAAAGAAATATCATATTTTTTTTAATTTATATATATATATTGTACTATCAAATAACATATAACAAATTAGTACTAAAATAAAGTTACTTTGGTATAAATAAAATATGTATATGATCGACCATTCCAATAAATATGGTGATTAATCATAAAGTCCAGATGAGTTATTATATAAAATTAGAGAGACTTGTACATGTGGATATCTATAATTTATACATTTACCATTAATGAATTATGGTAACAAAATTAATATAATTATATATATATATATTAATTTTATTTTAAAAAAATTACACCAATATGAAATAAATGATAATGTCTATACATATAACAGTGTTAATTTATAGAAAAAAATGTATGGAATTTTTTTTGTTTCATCCAACTTAGTGACCTTATCTATAGGATATCATATTCCATGCGGTCTATCTATAATATCATATATCATTAAAATATTCTACTACATCAATATATTCAGAGAAAGTTTATTATACCCAATATAATTTATAATCTCCTATAGAAAATCTATGATACTATGGATCCAAAAAATATAAATCATAGTAGATGGAATGTTTGAGAGGATAAGGATTAAATATTGGGCATTCATGTAATGTTATAGGAGTGGGATAATTAGACGAATATGGAGGAGTGGGATATCAATACAAAAATTTTAGTAATTTGCAATGGGGAATTATGGATGGAAAAATTACATATCTAAAATACTCATTGGGTGGGAATTATTTTTTAAGGATATTGTATTCTATAAAAAATAGTAAAAAATTTCAATGTAATATTATATTTATCACAAATAGTTCGGAAGAGAATTCCCACTTCCCAACCAGAAATATAATTGTGATAAGAATTCTCGAAGGACATCTAGGTCCACTGAAATTAGATACTAACTCAGGCTTATTTATTATTGTCATCAATTTTCATCGAAAATAATTTTTATGGAAATACTTTTTGTGATGAAATAAATTCTATAAAAAATCGTCCATCACAAATACACCAGCAATTTAACCACTTGTGTAAAATCCCAGGTTAATAAAGAATACGATATTTTCATATTTATTAATATTTTTGGAATTAAATATTAATTTTAATTTAATGGCGATTTTATGTTCCACGGAATACACAACACGAAACAGTGGGTTTCTTTAAAATATGTTGTTGCACACAAGGATACATCACACTGAAAAATAATAATGTAATATTACTATTCTTAATAGTACATAATGCTTAGCCATTATATTGGAGTTAATGAGTAGAACTAACCATATTAGGATTAAACATGTTTTTTAAATGTTTTTACGTTTATCCAATAAAATTTACAGGCTTAAAATGATAATGAATCCAATTTTAAGAACAAATACATTAATATAACTAAAAAGTAATTTTACTACCTTTTGATGGTGAACCCCTTTCATATCTATTTTTTTAATTTTATATGTTCCAATTTGAAAAATAATCTACTTATTTAGAAGCGTGAAATCATAATTTTCAATGGGTAAATATTTGAATTTTTCTAATAATTTTTCTTTTTACTGAATCATGAAAAATACAGTATTTTAAGTCAAAATGTATTTTAATATAATTTATTTTTATAGATATATTATATGTCATGAACCCCTTCAAACAATGTGTACACCTCCTGGGTTGGCAATGTGAGAAGATAGATAATGACCATCGAATCCCGCCTCTTGTAGTCCATTGGTTGGCGACTAGCACCGAGGGTATAGTAAACACACAAATGGAAGAAGTTGCCCTCTAAGAGATCACATGAGAAAGAGAGAGAGAAGATTGAATCCAACCAAATAAATCTCATACAACAATATAAATAAAATCCCAAGTACACATATGAAATTTCATGGAAGACTACATCAACTGAAAGGGGAAAACAACAAGTACCCAAAAGAAAGTAAAAACTGCATCAACCACATGCACGAATAGCTCCTGCAACACCAAGAGAGTAGAGACCAGATTGATCTCCAACCTACTCCAAGTGACCTAAAAACAATTTATATAGAAATAGGGTGAGTATAAAAGTATACTCAGTTGGATCCTCCCCCGAGGCCTCTTGTGCAAAAGTAATGAAAACATGCTAAAGCACAGTGAACAACAAGTGAAACTGATTCGTCACCTAAACAACTATTCTCTGTTCCCAGCCTCACCATGGATACTCTCACCAAGTAAAGAATAAAAGTGTATAAATATAATAATGAATATCATGGGTACCCCAATACTGCTTCCCCACTTGTTTTCTGATTTTCCCCAATGTCGCATGTCCTAAGCATCTCTTTCCAAAAAGGCTTGCCCGTAGACACCTAGGAGAATCACCACAATATGAACCTTGTGCAACAAAACCTCCATATCCACACTCGAATGTAACCAGGTAGTTTTTGGGAGCCACCACAGCTTGCATAACATGTATCATACATTAGGCATTATACCTCAAACCATTAAAACCCATACATTGAGTAAGGATCCTCAAGCTATCACAGCCTATAAACCTTACACCCATAGTATTCCATATGATACTATATCTAGAATATATGTGTGTGAATAACCACAAGCCATTACAACCCTATACACACATATATGGGGAAAAATTACCAATATTCCTACCAGTACATGTAACTACCATGAGAATAGTGCGGGGAAAAAACGGGGAAGTATGCCATCCATCCTCCGACCAGAATGTTGGGGAAAACACCCCTCATGGCTCAGAATCCCTGGGGTGTCAGTTTCCCTTACTAACATGGAGGAGTAGAGTATAAATCACAAAAATTCTAGAATATATATTATAGCTCACAACCTCACTATGGGAATATCCTAGTATAAGACTCAACTGCAGCTAACGTCTCTTGGACTCCCAACTACAACTTCTAAGACTAGGTATCCTATATGCACAGACACAATTAAAAAGAATTATTTCCTTAATTCATTCCCTTTTTATCAGTTTCACTTTACGTTAATTAAATATTAAACATTAATTTACCATTTACAACACCACATTAAATTTCAATATCATCACACCTAAAGTCCACTATCCCTATTAAAATTACATCCTCATCATTATGTTCCAGAAACTCCAACACCATGGGTTAACATTATTTATTAAATTATTCATTACAGGATTAATTTTTCATATACACAAGAATTCTAGGAAAACATTCTATGCTACAAAACACAAGGGGGCTCACCAAAGAGTGTATATGTTCTACCCGTTGAGTCTTTTCCACCTATAGCAAGAGAGTAGACCCATACTCCCTTGAGAAGATAAACACAGAACGCACGTGGCATCCCCCACATGTCCTCGCCTCTTATAGAAGAAGGGTAAGCAAGACCAGCAACCTTGAGAAGTGGGGAATAGTAAATAACATACTCAACCAAAGAAACAAAAATCATTCCACTATCACATCAATCACATTCCATCATCCTCGATGTCCTCCACGACACCAACATGCATAAACGAATGCATTTCCCCACTCTAGGAATCAAATGATACCACAACCAATAGGCCTACAGTAATCAACTTATCACCACATCCATTCAGGCTCACCTCACCACAGAAGTAGCAGTTAAAAAAATCTTAATAATTGGGCTCTTGTACCTTTAACAAACAAGAGGGTAACTCATAATACTACAAGAAAATATCTATTATAAAACCAACAATTCTTTAATCCATCTGGGATTAACATATTTATTAATCTTAGGTCGAAAACTTGGGAAACCTAATAAGTAAGCTATCACAAATAATTAAACATGATTACTAAACCAATTTGATTATCATCAAATTGCAACAAGAATAACTAGATTCATTTACATTCCACTTTATCATTAGACAAATAGTTATTAATTAATTCCGAAAATACATCATTACCAATTTTAATCAAGAACAAGCATATATATCACACTATCTAGAAAAAAGTGGCAATAACATATGATCATATCTATTTATTTATCCGGATAAAATATTTTGTTATCAAGTCCATTTTTATGTAGTTGGATTTAACATGCTAATGATACAATTTTACTTAATAGAAGATATAGAAACTAATCCCCTACCCCAAATGGTTCATGGCATTCATTATATGAGAATAGTCCACAAAACAAATCATGATCACCTCCTCTCGTGAAAACTTATTTTGATGAAGGATCTACCCTTGCCGCTTACACCAAATACAGGGGTGCACATGTTTCAGGATGAACGTGAATTAAACCAATCCACATTGAAATGTTTGATCTCATGATTCCTATAAGAAGGATGGAAATGTTTGAGCATCTCGTACGAGAGAACAAGGAGGAATAACAAGGGTGGAAGATATCTTGTACCTTTTGATGATTTAATAGAGCGATGGTTTAAGATACGGTAGATTTCCAATTAAAAGAGGATCGCATTAAACAACACGGTTTGACCGGGTAAAAACATCCCAAGCCTTAGGAAAATTAATATAGTAATTTTGGACTTTGAATCGACCTTAGAGTCCATAAAACAAGGCTTTACATACATTTTATGTCAAAGGAATCGTTAATGGGGAGAAAAAAATAGGAAGATAGTAATGTTGTTCCTGAACACAAAATTTGGAAAATGAAATAGAGGTTGCAATTGGAACCTCACCATTCTAGAAACATTGTACATAAACCTCACCATTCTGGAAACACTATACATAAACCTCACTGTTTAGGAAATACTTTTTATAAACCTCACCATTCTGGAAACACTGTTCATAAACCTTACCATTCTGTAAACACTATTCATAATACTCACCATTCATGAAACACTTTACCTTAACCTCATCGTTCTGGAAACACTATACATAAACCTCGCCATTTTGGAAACACTATACATAAACCTCAACCTCAGCATTCTGGAAACATTATTCACAACCTCACAATTATGGAATCTTTGTACATAAACCTCACCCTTCTTGAAACGTTGTTCAAAGAACAAAAAATTTGGCAAAGGAATGAAATGGTCACTGTAGGAAGGTCACCATTAGAACCTCACCTTTGTATTTCGTACATTAGGATACCAATGAAAATTTTTATATAAGGTTATCATAATGTTGTTCAGAGAAGGTCCATGATGACATTGTTCATATAAGGTCACTGATGATACTATTCACAGAAGGGGAAGGATGTCATGATTCACGTAAGGTCACCATTGCACTGTTCACATCGGTCTACCATTAGAACTGTTCACCTAAGGTCACCGATGCACTATTCACAATGGTCTACCATTGGAAATATTCACCTATGGTTACTGATGCACTGTTCACAACATTCTACCATTGGAACTGTTCACTTAAAGATATAGATGCACTATTCACAACTGTATAACACTGGAATTCTTCACCATAGGTCATCAATTCACTATTCACAACAGTCTTCCATTGGAACTATTCACCTAAGGATACTGATGCACTGTTCACAACGATCTACCACTGAAACTGTACACCTAAGATCACTGATGACACTATTCACCTAAGGTTACTATTTCACTGTTCAAAATGGTCTAACATTGGAACACTATTCACCAAAATGGAAATTTGGTAATGTATTGAGGATAGGTCTCCTTGACCTCCCGAAACACCTCAAACACCATATTTTCACAAGGGAGTAGACCAGGGTGGTTCAGGACATTAGATTATACATTAAATTTGTTTTAAATTGTAATTGGATTATATTTTTACCTTTTAATCTAATTTTTTTCATTGGATGTAATTTCACTTTGAAATAATACATAAACACATGTCAATCTATTGGTAGTTTTTACTTCCTAAAAACACACTTTATGGTTTTGATGATGGAAATTAATTTTAAATTATTTTATGTAACTTTTTTCTTTTGAAGATGGAAAAATGGATTCAATACTACAAGTTAGTATGTCAATATATTGTAAATAGTTTAATTTTATTTTTAGAAATTATTATTAAAATATTTACTAAATACATTATTTACCATGGTTTATGAGTAATTCTGGTAAATATCTGTAAATAATAAAATTAAAATAATATTATATTACCCTAACATGTGTTCTAACTTAATTGGATGATACATGTCTTACCACTGGAATCCTTGGGGTCCAATTTTGGGACCCCATGAGTCCAGTTGTATGTAAAAATGTTATTTTATATAAAATAATTTAATGATAAGGAAAATGTATCATAAACATATATCTTTTAGTAAAAAATTATTATATCAGGATATATAAATGATAATTTTTTCTATAAATATTTAATAGAAATATAATAATATTTCATACATCATGGTATTATTTACAATTTTTAGACATCAAATAAATAAATTTATTTATGACACAATGGTTATGTAGTGATTACCTTTTGAATTAATGATTTAAACAAATGAGATTATAAATATAAAAATAAAATTATTTTTAATAATTTAATGCCATGCATGAATTTTATGGATGCGTTTATCTTTTTATATTTGAATAAATAAATTATTTTTCGAAATAATACTCTTTTTGTGGAATTTTAAAAAGTCATGATATGAATAGTATATAAATTGACATAAAAGTGTTTTTAAAACAAATAATTTTTAATTAAATTCTATAATAGTCCTACAAATCTAATATTCAGATAAATGACATATATAAGGTTTAAAAGGTCATTAAAGGACCAATTGAGGTCCTATTGGCATTTTATTGTAAAAGTATTATCCATATAGTATTAATATACACGAAGACAAAGTAATAGTTAAATAAGTTAACTTTGGGTTAAAGCTAAATGATTGGGTTACATTTGAGACCAAAACATGCCTAAAACCCATTGGTTGAAATTATTTATAATAGATATCACCTTATATTATAATTAAATAGTTTTGGGACAGTTTTAAAATATAAATTAAATTTTATAATAAAATAATATTTTAAGAAATTTCTAAAGTGCCCCTCCTCCGTCTTATAAATGCCACCACCTATAACCCATTACTAAAACCTCTCAAACCCCCTAGCTCATCCAAAATTTGATAAAATAATCTTCAAAAATCACTCTCCTCCTCATAGAATCATTCCTCTAGGAATAAACAAATTTAATAAATCCTTTTGACTCAAATCAAAGGAAGTTACCCGATTTAAGGTAACATCTTGTCTCAAGTTCTTTTCATTTATTATCTTTATCCAACCCCCCTAAACACTAATTATTCCATTATTTTATAAAATCAACAGAACCTTAAATATATTAGGATATATTTAAGAGAAGGATTCGATCTATACTCTCACACACCTCCATCTAATGGATTTAGAATATATTGTTTATCTGGACGGCGAACTAAGGCCTCACGAAATGATGATTATTCAATTTTATCCTACTGCATCTCATAGTGGAAATTATGATGGAAATATAATAATATATTATATATATATATGATATTAATTTACTCTCTATGATTCTTTATTTCTCATTTAAAACAATCTTTTATTCTTTTCATGTTGTATAAATACAATAATTTCATTTGAGAAAATGCAGACTGCTGCCCCTCAATGTAATATGACTCGTTCATTACATACATGAAACATATATAGGATGGAATTAATTTAGATATGTAACATATATAAAATATGTTATGATACTTTAATTAGAATATACCTATGTATCATTATGGTTTCATTCCAGTTAACGAGAAATAGAAATGAAAGCAGTGTTCCTGCATGCGTACGATTTACAGTCTCCATGAACTGTTCATTTTATTTCGTATCTCCAAATGTTATGTAATATTATAAATACATATATACTAGATAAATATGATATATATATGAATAATTTTATAGATATAATGTACTTTTTACCACATGAGAAAATTTTAGTTATAACCAGATCATTCTCAACTCAAGTACCCAATATCGACAAAAAGACCGTAATAATCTTAAATAATTATGTAATTTTTATAACATGTTAAAACATGATATAAAAGGAATAATAATATTAAAAAAGTTTCTAGAGAAATTTTAAATTAACTAAGTTTATTATTTACTAAATTAGTGAATGAAGGATTCATATCAGACACAAGGTAAGGGATCTTCTTTACCCAATTCCATTCATTGGGTTACACATATACATTTTATGTTTTTCATTATAGGATAATGTGAGATATATATTATGATATCCTATAATTTTTTATAATTTCATTATGTGGAATAATAGTAAATACACATAATTGATGTATATTATTTAAAATATTATCTTTGTATGGGACTTTGTCTCGCTCTCCTTTCAAAAGGGGCATATTTAGATAATATAGACCTCATTATTTTATAAGGTGTATAATATAACTCATTGACTATTAATTTCATTAAAAGTATATATTTTTTCTATGAAGGATATTACTAAATTAAAAAAAGAATGTGTTTAACTTATGTGGTGATAATGACCTCTCTGCTTACATAATAGTTATTTGGATTCCTCTATAATGGTCTGGACCCCCCCGGTCCATTCCTTTATTGAAATCGATGTGGTCAACATGACACACATTAAAATGATAATTTTTAATACTAATGAAAAGGTAAAAAAATGGAAAATAATAATTATGATCACATAAATTGTGTGATTAATTAAACTAAAAAGAGAATAATCATGATAAAATGATTTAATGGGTATTATTATTATTAATGATGTGAAGTGGGAAAGTGTGTGACCCATTAGATGTTGATAAATGAAACATTCAGTTAATTATTAATTTTGTTATTGTTGAAATTAAATTTGAATAATAATAATAATGGTTGTTGTGTCATTAATATTATTAATAATATTAATAATAATAAAAAATTAATGAAATTATTCATAGTATTTATTGCAAAAAAATAAATGAAGATGCACAGTGGAAGCATGGTGGTACGTTAATAAAATTAAATGTGAGTTAGTTATTATTATTATGTTAAATAATAATAATAATGGAGGCGTAAAAATATGTTGGTTTTATTAAATTTAGTTGTTTTAATTTAATAAAAGTGGATTCAATTTAAACAGTGTGAAATAAAAATAAATAAAATTCAAAAATTAAATTGACCGATGTTATGTGATATTGACGTGGCATGGTCAAATTCAGATATCCAACGGGGTGGTTTAACATGGTCAATGCGATGATTGTAAATATTATCATTATTAAAATAATAATAATTGGTGATGAGTTAAGAAATTATAATTGGGGATTTGTTATTATTATTATACTAAATAATTATAATTATAATGTTGGCTTAAATTTTGAAAGATCCGTTAATAAATATTTAATGAGATTTAAATTTTGAATTCAATGCAATGAGATTTGATATCTGAGGATATATGAGAGATGTTATTGTTTATGATAATTGTGTTAAAAAAAATAATGATAAAGGTTTAAAATAGAGGTTGGGGTGTGATGGGTATGGAATAAAAGGGGAGGAACCAATTTGGTTGGGGCATGATAAAAATTGTGGAAGAAAGGAAGAAGATTGGAGGGAGAAACATGTTAAAAGGAAATAAAATTTATTGAAAAATGAATGTAAGATTTAGGCATCATGTGTAACCCACCTAAACAAATGGGATGCCTTTTTTGTGAATCTAAAAGGATATTGGAGAGAGAATGTGAGATTTTATAGATTTAAAATAATTAAATAATATAATAATGTAATTATTAATTTTGTTGGGAAAACCATGTTTAGTCCATAACTTCTTCGTTCGACATCGGTTTTATGAACCGTCAGCGGAAATGCAAACCTAACTTCGAGACGGATATTTTGAGTCCAATATTGGAAGCATTTTTTTAGGTTTTTAAATCGGGTACCTAAAACGCTCGTGAATAAATATATTTAATATTATTATTAAATTTTCAACCCGTCATAACTCCCACATGAAACATCTCATTGACTTCTCGTCCTTGGTGATGTGATAATATCGTTAATACGATCGATTCAAGTCTAAAGATGGATATTAAATTATTGTTCGTGGCTCGGGTCCATGAAACACCCAATAATAATAATATTGTTAGTATTACAGGATATTTTATCCAACATATCTTCTTCATATGGTGCAGGAAGGATGAATCGTCTGTGATACTATGACCCTGAAATTAAGACAGTCTATTTAAGACCAATTATTAATATCTTTTTATGAATTTTTCCTGAGGTAAAAGAAACACCTAATATTAATTTATTATTATCATTATTATTAAAACGTGTGGAAATCGCGTGAATTGTTGTGTGTTGACCAGTCATGTAGCATAACTATTGTACTGTTATGGCGTGTATTCATTAATTCACGATGAATATTGTTTTCTTTTCCTTTTTCTGTGTATGAGGGTGTAAAATATTATTCGCGGACCGTTCTTCTCCACAGGACGACTCTCATGGACGACTGAGAAGTCATCCACCTATCTTCTTCATCCGGACTCCGATCGTCGATCCGTTAGTGACTGTGGGATCGTGTCAGTGAGGAGAACATCATACACCATGTTTAGTTCCCACTTCTTCGACTTCCCTTCAAAAGTATCCAACCGGGGAGACTATTGATAATTGTCAGGAATGACGGTCTTTGATGAACGACTCAACAAAATGTATGTCAAACCTCAGTTCTAGTATTCTCTTTCTGATCCTAGGTGTCCTGTTTTCGTTCCATGCTATGGAATGTGATCTTCGTATTGAGGGAGTTTCTTGTGTTGTTGATTTGGTGGTGCTGCCTCGTCCTTGGTGGGTCCAGTCGTTCTGGGAGAAGCATTGTGATCATGGTGGTCATGTTCATAGAAGGACATCGGAACCTGTTGAGGTAGGAATCCTACCATCATCTCTCTAAATTTGTGCATCATGTGGGGTGGGTGTCCTCTTGTTTACGTGAAATACATTTGAAATAGTTTAATAAATATAATAACTTTCTTATGTAATGGATATGGGAAGTTTGTGAATGCAGTTACATTATTTATATCCTATGATATTATGTTGTGAATTGAATGAGATTATGCCTACTGAGAATCATGGTCGTTGGGGGCATTTCCTTACGAAATTAAATTATTCCCTATCCTTCACGATTTTCTTATGGATGGATATTTTATTGAATGTGGAAATTGGTTAATCACGTAAAGTTGGCTAATTAAATAGCTGGAACCCTTGTGTGATAACCCCGATTGAAGAAACTGAAATAATAAACATGTGGGTGCTGGTTAGGGTTTATTTATGTGAAGGGGGTGTTTTGGGGGTTGTTGTGGATTGAGTGAGAAGAGGGGTTTCGGTTTTCCTGGTTGTGGGGTGGTGTGAATGCTATGTTGGTGATGGGAAGCAGGGTTGCGATTAATGGTATAAAATGGATAATTATGTACAGGTTTCGGTGTGATTGAAGTTATAGTGGTTGGCAGCGGGGCTGCCGGGATGGGTTTGAATGTGAACGAACTATGGGTTGTGAATAATAAATAAATGTATAAGAGTTAATGAATGGTGGGTCATGGTAATGGAACGGGAATAATAATCAATGGGGTTGGTTGGTTAATAATAAGGGACTTGTTTGTGTTGCTTGTATTTTCCTGACTTGATTTGTGGATCTAAGGGATATTTTTTATGAATGCTTGATCCAGTTTGGTTGTTCATAGTTTCCCATTAGTTAAGAAAATGATAACTAAAGCTGTTGAAACATGAAAACATTAAATGGGGTTTTGGGATTGATTGTTGTGTGCATACTCTCGAAGTAGAAGTGCCAAGTCATGTAGTCATATCTCTGTGTATAAGACTTAGGATGGGATGAGTGGTTGTTATACTTATATAAATCTGTAAATTTTATGTTTATTTATGCACCCCACCAATGTAGAGCACTACATGCCGAACACCTATGGGACGAGGGGTGAGATTCTCAAACATCCAAAGGATGGATGGATACTATTCTTCCCTGTACTCCCTCTTCCAGGTTCTATAGCCCATGTTCCGTCGGTCAGGTTACGACAAATGATTCCCAAGAATCATTAGAATTATGTGGGATATGTACCTAGGTGTCTTTGAGATGGGATATGGTTATGTATATGGATTGTGTGCAGGAAGGTTACTATGAGCTTTGTAAGGCCATGTTGCGGCACTAGCTCAAGCTTCGTATGGCCATGTTGTGGAACTAGCTTAGGAAGTGTGGGAAGCATCAGAGCATTAGGCGCGAGGGCATGAGAAGTATTCAGTGGGAAGGTGGTGTGGGGTACCCATACATTGATAACATTACTACTATACTCTATTGATTTTAGTTAAATGGTGAGTGTGACTGGTGATGCTGGGTGGATAGATTTCTTGCTAGGTATTGGTTCTTCTGTTTTCTCACGGGGCATTAGGATGTCTCCCCACATGTGCATGAGAGCATTATGTTTACCTACTGAGTATACTTGTATGCTCACCCTACGTTTGCTTTCAGGATTTTAGGAGGACTACATGGACTGTGTGGGACCTTACTAGTCAGAAATGGGGAGTTGCTGATGTTTTCTGTTGTTGTTTTCATTTACATTTTGGTATAGTACATGGATATTTTTTGTACCTATACTTTTGTTTAACTATTGTATAAAGCATTCATATGGGATTGGTTTTGTGCTATTTATATACTTGTTTATTTTCTTCATCTTGGTTTTTGACTCATCCTATTTCCCGATCTTAAATTAATAAAAGGGTAATGCCTCCAATATTTGTGAAAAACTCAAACCATTGGTGCTAGTCGCCATTCCGGGGCCTACTGGAGGCGGGACTCAGGGGTCATTATCTCCATTCCACTGTTTCCATCTTAAGAGGGGAATCATTGGTGGGAGGGGGTCATGACAGAATGGTATCAGAGGCATATGGTTGAGAGATAGGATGAAGTATATAGTTATGAACAATCAGGATTGCATGGGATGGTAGGGAAACCGTGTTAGCTGATCTTGGTGAGTGACATAGGCCAGGGATGACCGGCTAGGACATGTGATTTTATGGCCCCCCATGATCTGATGCAAGGACTCTGAGCTTACCAAACGACCAAGTAAGACTACATTGATTGTAGTGTAGAGACCCTAGGAAATGTACATTCATCATGATGATTTTTTTACTTGATTTTTGTGTTCTGGGAATGAAATTGAAATAAAATGATAAAATGAATCCTTGAGAAAATTTCCTTGCTACTTGGGCTTAAGCATTCCTTGTTTACCGAACATCTATGGCACCTGGATGTCAACAGAAAGGCAGAGGAGTGGGATGCGGACAGTTACACACAATGGAAGGAAAAACCATAGCAAGGCTTGATATCGAGAGATATTTTTATCAGTTTTACTTAAATGATATCGTTTATGTTTTGATTTGATTCATGAGCATCACACTCCATTGTTAAATCTCATTATCTCCCATTCTTTGGGCATGAACAATGTTTTTCATGAGTATATAATGCTAAGTTGTTTCCCTCTTTCATTTAAACGTGTGTGAATAGTCCTAACATGTGGGTAGAGGAGGACATGATCCCTAATCGAGACGCATTAATGTGGATTCAATTAAACCCATGTAGGCGAGTCAGTGCTGCCTAAAGAAGAAAATATCTCGACATGGGAAAAGAAATTCCTTGAGCCATGTGTTTGGGATATTTATTGTTGTTTTGTATAGTGTTGGGGGTAGTGTAATTTGAAAAATCCAAATATATGGATGTTTGAAGACCTAATTCCTAATCGAGACGCATTAACGTGGATGCGATTAAACCCGCGCATGCGAGTTAGTGCCGCCTAATGTAGATAATATCTCTGTATGGGAGAAGGAATTCCTGACACATATAATTAGGGTTGTCCGTTGATTCCTATTATGATGAGAGCCCTGAGAGGTATCTTGCGGGGTGGATGTTCAGATCTATTCATTATTTTGGTTTGATTTTTAATTCTCGAGGAAAGAATTTTTTGAGTGGTGTCTGGTCTAATGGCCCAGACCACTCCGTTACATTCATATGTTGAAATCGATGTGGTCAACATGACGCACATTATAATGATAATTTTTAATACCGATGATAACGTAAAAATATGTTAAATAATAATTATGATGAAATGAATTGTGTGATTAATTAAACTAAAAAGAGAATAATCATGATAAAATGATTTAATGGGTGTTATTATTATTAATTAAGTGAAGTGGGAAGGTGTGTAACCCATTAGACGTTGATAAATGAAACATGAGGTTTATTATTAATTGAGTAATTGTTGAAATTAAATTTGAATAATAATAATGGGGGTTTTGTTATTAATATTATTCATAATATTAATAATAACGAGAAATTAATGAAATGAGTCAGGGTATTTATCTCAAACAAATAAATGAAGATGCACAGTGGAAGCATGGTGGTGCTTTAATAAAATTAAAGGTGAGTTCGTTATTATTATTCTGTTAAATAATAATAATAAATGCGGCGTAAAAATATTTTGGGTTTATTAAATTGAATGGATGTAATTTAATAAAAGTGGTTTCAATATAATCAGTGTGAAGTGAAAATAAATAGAATTAATTAATTAAATTGACGGATGTTATGCGACATTGACGTGGCATGGTCAGATTCAGATATCCAAAGGGGTAGTTTAACTTGGTCAATGAGATGAGCGTATATTATCATTATTAAAAAAAATTAATTAGTGATGAGTTAAGGAATTTTTAATTGGGGATTTATTATTATTATTATAATAAATAACTATAATAAAAATGTTGGCATAAATTTTGAAAGATTCATTAATAAATATTTAATGAGATTTAAATTTTGAATTTAATGCAATGAGATTTGAGATTTGAGGATAGATGAGAGATGTAATTATTTATGATAATTGGGTTAAAAAAATAATGATAAAGGTTTAAAATGATGGTTTGGGCGTGATGGGTATGGAATAATAGGGGAGGCGCCACTTTGGTTGGGGCGTGATAAAAATTTTGGATGAAAGGAAGAATATTGGAAAGTGAAACATGTTAACAGAAAATAAAATTTAAATAAAAATGAATATAAGAGAGAGGCATTATGTGTAACCCACCTAAACAAATGGGATGCCTTTTTGCATTAATCTTGAAGGAGATTGGAGAGAGAATGTGAGAATTTATGGAAATAAATTAATTATTTAATATAATAATGTAATTATTAATTTTGTTGGGAAAACCATGTTTAGTCCATAACTTCTTCGTTCAACATCGGTTTTACGAACCGTTTCAGAAATGAAACCCTGACTTCGAGACGAAAATTATGAGTCCAATATTGGAAGCCTTTTTGGGTTTTCAGATCGAGTACCTGAAACGCTCGTGATGTAATATATTTAATATTATTATTAAATTTTCGACCTGTCATAACTCTCGCGTGCGACATCCGATTGACATCTCATCCTTGGCGATGTGATCCTGACATTAATACGATCGATTCAAGTCTACGGTTGGATATTAAATTATGGTTCGTGGCTCAGGTCCACGAAACCCTCAATAATACTAATATTGTTATTATTACAGGATCTTGTATCCAACGAATATTCTTCACACGTTGTCGGAATGACGAACCGTCTGCGATACTGTGACCCTGAAATTAAGAATGTCTTTTTAAGACCAATGATGAATATATTTTTATGAATTTTTCCTTAGGACAAATAAATGCCTAATATTAATTTATTATTATCATTATAAAATCGTGTGGAAATCGTGTGAAGTGTCATGTGATGACTAGTCAAGTAGCGTAACTATTGAATTGTTACGGCATGTATTCATTAATTCACATTGAATAAGGTTTTATTTTCCTTTTCATACGTAATAGATGGTTACATATTATTTGCGGACCCTTCTTCTCCAGATGATGACATTCTTGGACGACTGAGAAGTCATCCTCCTAACTTCTTCATCCGGACTCTGATCGTCGTTCCGTCAGTGACTGCAGGATCGTGTCAGCGAGGGGAACATCGTACAGCCTATTCAATTCACTCTTCTTTGACTTCCCCTCCACAGTTTCCAACTTAGTAGACTGCTGATAATTGACAGGAATGATGATCTTTGATGAACGACTCAAAAAATTGTATGTTAAACCTTTGTTCTTGTATTCTATTTTTGATCCTACTTCTCCCGTTTTAATTTCATACTACGGAATGTGATCTCAGTGTTGATGGAGTTTCTTTTATTGCTGATTCAGTGGTTTCGCGACGTCCTTGTTGGGTGCAGTCATTATCGAAGAAGCCCTGTGATCATGGTGGTCGTGTTCGTAGAAGGACATCAGAACCTGTTGAGGTAGGGATCTTACCTTCGTCTCTCGGAATTTTTGCATCATGTGGAGTAGTTTTTTTACATTTTTTCAAAAAAATATTTTGTAAAATACCACCAGGGTAAAAAAATTATTTTTTTACCTCCCAAAGGCAACACCTAGTGTGCCGCCATTGCGGGTGTTTCCGCCCAGGGCAAGGCGGAACATGGTGTGCCACCTTTGCCCAAAAAATAACCACAAAGGCGGCACACCAGGTGCCACCTTCACATAAATATATTTTTTTAAATCTTTTGTTTTTATTTTGATTTTTTTTGTTCTGTTATATATATATATATAACAAAACTTTTCAGAAGAATTTTTCTGCTTTTTAATATCCAGCGGTTCAGCCATTACAACAGTCTGGATTCTGACTGATACCCTCACCCAGTACTCCATTTTATAAGGGGGTTTGACCGGAAAACCATACTGCATTCCGATTTGGGATTCTGGTTCACTTTTTCCAGCGCAGTACATTCTGCGTTTTTGATGTGTGATTATGTTTCAATTACGTGACTTTGAAAGACTATAAAACATAAACTATAAGACCAATATAAATGAAACGTTAGACACTGATTAAACATATAATAAATAGTTGAAAAAAAAATAATTACCTAAAAAATGTTGATACAAATTAATTTATAAGATTTCAAATCCACCTACTTGAAACGTAAACTTATTTCAAGTATATGACTTTGAATTCCTATAAAATATAAACAATAAGACCAATATAAATGAATCATTAAAAACTGATTAAAAATATATGAAATAGTTAAAAAAATTTAATTTCAGAAAAAATGTTGATAAAAAATAATTTAAAAGCTTTAAAAACCACCTACATGAAACATAAACATATTTCACGTATGTGACTTTGAAAGCCAATAAAATATAGACTATAATAACAATATAAATGAAAAATTAATTTTTTTTTAAAATATATAAGAAATAGTTGAAAACAACAAAAAATTTGACAAAAATATTCATGAAAAATAATTTATAAGCTTTCAAAACCTCCTACTTGAAACTGAAAAATGTTTCAAATACATGCCTTTGAAAAAATATAAAATATAAATTATAAGACCAATATAAATGAAACGTTAAACAATGATTAAAGATATAAGAAATAGTTGAAAATAAAAATAACTTCCTAAAAATTGTCGATGAAAAATAATTTATAAGCTTTCAGAACCATTTACATGAATCTTAAACTGTTTTAAGTACGCAAATTCGAAATAATATAAAACATAAAATATATGAGTAATATAATTGAAACCTTAAACATTGATTAAACATATAATAAATAGTTAATAATTATTTAGTTAATTAGTAATATAATTATTATAAAATATTTTTCATCAACAATTTTTAAGAAATTCATTTATTTAATTATTTCTTATATGTTTAGTCAATGTTTAATGTTTCATTTATTTTGGTGTTATATTTTATATTTTATAGTCTTTCGAATTCATGTACTTGAAACAGAATCCCACATCGGAATTGAAGAATGTACTGCGTATGAAAGGGAGAACCTGAATCCCACATCGGAAATGCAGAATGATTTCTAGGGCAAGCTATCTTAATTAGTAATATAATTATTAATTATATAATAGTTAATTAATTCATTAGTAATATAATTATTAATTATAAATATTCATTATAATTAATAATTAGTAAATATTAATAATTAATTATATAAAAATTAGTTAGTTAATTTTTAATATTATTATTAATTATATAATAATAAATTACTAAAATAGTAATATAATTTTTAATTACATTTATTCATTATAATTAGTAATGATTAATTAGTTAATTAGTAATATAAATATAATTTATAATTATTCATTATAATTATTAATTAGTAATTATTAATAAATAAATATATAATAGTTAGTTAGTTCATTAGTTATATAATCATTAATTATATGACAATTAATTAGTAAATTAGTAATATAATTTTTATTTACATATATTTATTATATTTATTAATTATTAATTATTAATTATTAATTAGTAAATTATTAATATAAATATTAATTATAAATATTAATTATTACTTATTAGTTATTAATATTTACTTATTAATTATTACTTATACAATAATTATTTACTTAATTATTAATATAACTATTAATTGTATTATAATTAATTAGTTAATAAGTAATATAATTATTAATTATATAATAGTTTATTAATTAATAAGTAATATAATAATTAAATATAATTATTACTAATTAAAAATGTCATAATTAATTAGTTAATTAGTAATATTATTATTAATTATATAATAATAAATTAGTTATATAATTCTTACATATATAATAATTATTTAGTCAATTAGTAATATAATTAATAATTATAAGTAATTAATTAGTAATTAGTAATTAGTAATTAGTAATTATTTAATTAATAATATAAATATTCGTTATAAATATTCATTATAATAATTAATTATTAATTAATAATTATTAATAAGTAATTATTAATTTTAAATTAGTTAATTAGTAATATAAATATTAATTATAATTATTTATTAAATTATTAATTATTAATTGTTAATTATTAATTATTACTGAATAATTAATACTTATATAATAATTATTTAGTTAATTTATAATATAAATATTAATTATATAACAATTAATTAGTTAATTAATAATATAATTATAGTCTTTCAATGTCACGCACTGGAAACATTTTTAAGTTTCAAGTAGACGTTTTTGAAAGCTAATAAATTATTTTTGATCAAAATTTTTTATGAAATTCATTTTGATTTAAAATATCTATTATTGGTTCAACTAATGTTTAATGTTTCAATTATAATAGTTTTATAGTTTATATTTTATAGTCTTTCAAATTCACAGACTTGAAACTTTTTTAAGTATCAAGCTGGTGCTTTTGAAAGCATATAAATTATTTATAATCAACAAATTTGATGAATTAATTTTTATTTTCAACTATTTCTTATATGTTTAATCAATTTTTAATGTTTCATTTATATTGGTCTTATAATTTATGTTTTATAGTATTTCAAAGTCGTATACTTGAATCATTTTTATGTTTCAAGTAGGTTGTTTTGAATGTTTATAGATTAATTTTCATTAATATTTTTTAGGAAATTCTTTTGGTTTTCAACTATTCCTTATGTGTTTAATCAATGTTTAATGTTTCATTTATTTTGGTCTTATATTTTATTTTTTATAGTCTTTCAAATTCGTGTACTTGAAACATTTTTATGTTTCAAGTAGACGGTTTTGAACAATTATAAATTAATTTTTATGCACATTTTTTAGGAAGTTTTTTATTCTCAACTATTTATTATCTGTTTAATCAATGTTTAAAGTTTCATTTTTATTGGTATTGTTGATTATGTTTTATAGTCTTTTAAATTTGGGAACTTGAAACATTTTTAAGTTTCAAGTTGATGGTTTTGAAAGTTATAAATTAATTTTGGCCAACATTTTTTATGAATAATTTTTGTTCTCAAATATTTCTTTTATGTTTAATCAATGTTTAATGTTTCATTTATATTGGTCTTATAGTTTATCTTTTATAAGCTTTCAGAGTCTCGTACTTGAAATATGTTTAAGTTTCAAGTAGGTGGTTTTGAATGCTTATAAATTAATTTGTGTTAACATTTATTATGATATTATTTTTGTTTTCAACTATTCCTTATATGCTTAATCATTGTTTAATGTTTCATTTATTTTGGTCTTATATTTTATGTTTTATAGTCTTTCAAATTCGTGTACTTGAAACAGAATCCCACATCAGAATCAAAGAATATACTGCACAGAAAAAAAGAACCAGAATCCCACATCAGAAATGCAGTATGATTTCCAGGGCAAGCCCCCTTATAAAAGGGAGGCCAGGGTAAGGGTTTATCTCAGAATCCATACTACTGTAATGGCAGTGCTGCTGGATATTAAATAGAAGAAAAATTCTGCTGAAAAGTTTATATATATATATATAACAAAACAAAACAAAAAATTAAAAATTAAATTTTTTTAAAATAATATTTATGTAATGGCGGCCCATGGTGTGCCACCATTGCAGTTTTTTTTTGGGCAAAGGCAGCACACCGTGTGCCGCCTTGCCCTGGGGGAAAAACCCCCCAATGGTGGCACACTAGGTGCCACCTTTGACGGATAAAAAAATAATTTTTTTCACCTAGATGTATTTTCAATTTTTTTTGATAAAATGTAAAAAAAACTCGCATCATATGGGGTGGGTGTCCTCTTGTTTACGTGAAACACATTTGAACTGGTTTAATAAAGATAAAAAATGGCCTATATAATGGGGATGTGATGTTTGTGAATGCAATTACATTATTTATATCCAGTGATATTATGTTGTGAATTGAATTAGGTTTTGCCTACTAAAAATCATGGTCATTGGCGGCCTTTGCTTATGAAATTAAATGATGCCCTCTACTTCTGGATTTTCTTATGGATAGAAATTTTATTGAATGTGGAAATTGGTTAATCATGTAAAGTTGGCTTAATAAATACCCGGATCCCATGTGTGATCAACCCAATTGAGAAAACTGAAATAATAAACAAGTGGGTGATGGTGCATGTTTATTTATGTGAAGGGTGTGTTTTGTGGGTTGTTGTGGATCAGGTGAGCAGCGAGGCTACGGTAGGCTTGGTTGTGGATTGGTGTGAATGCTATGTTGGTGATGGGCAGTGGGGCTGTGATAAATGGTATCAAATGGATGATGATGCACTTGTTTCGATGTGATTGTGGTTATGGTGGTTGGCAGCGGGGCTGTAGGGATGGATTTGAATGTGAACTAACTATGGGTTGTGAATAATAAATAAAAGTAAAAGAGTTAAGGAATGGTGGGGCATGGGAATGGAACTTGAATTATAATCAATAGGGTTTGTTGGTTAATAATAAGGGACTTGTTTGTGTTACTTTTGTTTTCCTAACTTGATTTGTGGATGGAAGGGATATGTTTTATGAATTCTTATCTAGTTTGGTTGTTGATAGTTTCCCGGTAATTAAGAAACTGATAAATTAAGCTGTTGAAACATGAAAACATTAAATGGGGTTTTGGGATTGATTGTTGTGTGCATACTCTCAAAGTATTAGTGCCACAACACGTGCTTAGATCTTTATGTAGAAGCCTTAGGATGGGATGAGTGGTTATTATACTTATATAAATCAGTACGTTTTATGTTTCTTTATGCACCCCACCCATGTCGAGCACTACGTACCGAACACCCGTGGGACCTGGGGGTGAGATTATCAAACATCCAAATGATGGCTGGTTACTGTTCTTCCCTGTGCTCCCTATTCTGGGTTCTATAGCCCAAGTTCCTTCGGCCAGGTTACGACAGATGTTTCCCAAGAATCGTACAAATGAGGTGTGATATGTTCCCAGGTTTCTTCGGGAATATATGTTGTTATGGCCAAGGATTGTGTGCCGACAGGTTACTATGAGCTTCTTATGGCCGTGTTTAGACACTATCTTGATCTTCGTATGCCCAATTTGCGACACTAGCTCCGGAAGAGGGGGAAGCATCAGAGTGTTATACATGAGGGCTTGAGCAGACTTTAGTGGGAAGGTGGTGCGGGGTACCCATACATTGATAACATTACTACTATACTCTATTGACATGTGTTACTTGGTGAGTGTGACAGCTGAGGTTAGGTATATAGATTCCTTTATAGGTTTTGGTTCATCTATTTTTCTCACGGGGCATTAGGATGTCTCACCACTTGTGCACGAGAGCTTTAGGTTTCCCTACAGAGTATACTTGTATGCTCACCCTATGTTTGCTTTCAGGTTTTCAGGAGCACTACAGGGACTGTGTGGGACCTTACTAGTCAGGCATGGGGAGTTTTTGATATTTTTAGTTGTTTTTTTCCTCAACTTTTTGGTATAATACATGAAGCATTTCTATACTTTTACTTTTGTTTCACTATTGTATAAATCATGCATATGGGATTGGTTTTTGGCAATTTCTATACTTTTTCCTTTTATTCTTCTTGGTGTTTGACTTATCCTATTTCCCAATATTAAATTAATGAAAATGGTAATTCCTTCCATATTTAGGAAAAACTCATACCCTTGGTGCTAGTCGCCACTCCGGGGCCTACTAGAGGCAGGACTCAGGGGTCATTATCTCCCTACCACCATTTCCAGCTCAGTAGGGGAATCTTTGGGTGGAGGGGGTCGTTACATACTCTATAAGTCCTAATGTTTATTAAAGGAATATAAAGCCCTTATTTTCTATTTGGGTGTTTTGGTATTGAAAATGGGTTTTGAAATTGATTGATTTTTTCAATATCATGTAATGATTTCTTGTGATTGAAAATGAAATTTTATGATTGAAATGCTGACATTTTTAATCGTTTATGTGTGATTATTATATAATGGTACTTAACCATTTTATGGGTGGTTGAGTTATAAAAAAATGGATGGGTGGTTCCGTTATAAACCAAGGGTGGGTGAATACGTTAGAACCACCAATGAATTGGATATGGAATTCAGCCTTATGGATATTACAGTTAGTGTTATTTAATGATGTTGACCATATTGTTATTCCTTTTAAATATGATTATGTCCCAATATACATTTATAATATATATGTTTCATTCTATGGGTTTTTTGGTAATCTATTGGTTACAAAATAAGGGTATGCAATGATCTTATATTTAGTGAATTTTTTCAACATATTTAATGTCAAATGTTTTACTTTATTATATTGTATTCATGGTTTACATGTTTTTTTTAAATAGAAATTTTCCTTCTCTATGTATCATGTACAAAGATTTTTATGCGCATTCCATGTTTTTGAAATGTTGTTCATAGAACTAAAAGTGGTATATTGTCAAGGATTGGATTAATGAAAGTTCTTGATGTTATAATCATAAAACTAACCATATTTCATTTTCAATTGTTTTTATTTTATGAAAAAATTGATACTCAGTAAAAGTGTCTATAGGTAACATCCATTTTCTTATGTATATGTGATGACCTAATACTCTAAATATCTAAACATGAAAATTTCCTCAATGTGAATAATTAATTTAATTCAAGATTATGTAATGTTTAAGATCGATTCATTATAGGTGGTACCAGAGGTCAGTTTGGATAACTATATGCGTTAGGTTTTTGTTCATAGAATATAACATAACTATTTATACATTATGGTCAAACTGAAATGATATAGAATTTTTGGATTACCATGTTTCTACATCTATGATATATTTGTTCTGAATGGTTTTCCACATAGGAAATAGGGAAACAATGTTGGGTAGGAAAATATAGAGGAGGATTAATTTCCAAATCAGCATCTCAAGATTGATGGAATCAGAACTGAAGAATTTGTTATAGTGATGGAGTAGTTTAATCAGTCTAAAAATGGTGGTGGAATACATGAACAAGATCAACCAGATCAATCCCATAGTAACTTGTCTATAATGGAACAGTTCATGAGGCACCATCCCCCATTATTCAGAGGATCGTCTGACTCCGTTCAAGATCATGTGTGGATCAAAGCATTGGAAATGATTATTGATGTCATGGGTTGTACAGAAAATCAAATTGTTAGTCTTACTATTTATTATTTTGAAGGAGAAGCATATTAGTGGTGGTCTATGGATAAAAATATCCGAGATAGTGAAGAGATTGATAATCTTGGTTGGGACTAATTCAAAGGTATGTTTCTTGAGAAATATTTTCCTAAGGAAGTTTGACTTCGGATGGAAAGAAAATTCTTGTAATTGAAGTAGGAGGATGACTCATTGGATGCTTATGAAGAAAATATCACTAGACTGGAAAAGTATTATACAAATTTCATCTAAGATCATGATAGTAGGATAAATATATTTTACTCAGGACTGATGCCATGATATCAAATATCATTAGCCGCTTGTGAATTAAAAATCCCTGAGAAACTTATTAGAATTGATGAGAAGGTGTCAATTGAGTTTTCTAATGATATGATGTTATATGTGCTTCTTGTGTGGTTAGACAAGTCATATTTCTTGTATGTGTAAGTAAGATGATAATGTATGAAATGAAAATCCATCATTAATATTTTTTAGTTGTAATGAGTTTAGAAATAATGGAAATGTGTGTCCAAATTTTCTTAACAATGGTACAAACCAGATAGGTGATAAGAAGGAGGGTACGGAAAAATATGTTGCTACAAAAACAGATGATGTGGGACCATCAAAATAACTAGTATTAGGTATATGTTTTTGTTTTTTCAGATTATGACAATGTTTTGTTTGATTTAGGGTATAAACATTCTTTATTTTTAATAATGTTTTTTATATATTTGGTAATCCACCTCTATATATGAATCATGAACTTGTGCTAAAAACACTTGGGGGAAATTAAAAGGCAAAAATATGTTATAAGATTCTTTCTATACTTATTTGTTGAATGAATTTATCTGAAAACATGTTGTTTTTTCTATAGTATTGTTTGATGTTATTTTGGGAATGGATTTGCTTTCTATTTACCATGCTATGGTTTATTGTAGACATAAAGAGGTTAATTTTCAGAAAGAATATCTGTTAGTGTACAATAGTGAACCCCTAATTTTGATAACATATTCATAAGATGATAAACTTGTAAAAGATGGAGATGAATGTTACCATTCACATATTGTTTAAAACAAAGGAACTATTCAAATTAATGGTGTTCCTGTGGAAAATTTATATCTTTCTGTTTTTATAGATGAGTTTCTAGTAATAATACATGATTGGGAATATGAACTTACTGTTGATTTATTTCCTCATGGAAAGACAATTTCAAAACCCCCTTATCTATTGAATCAAATTCAAAATTTAGTGTTAATGAAACAATTTCAGGATTTGTTAGATAAAGGTTTCATTTGACCTGGCACATCACCATGTGGTGATATAGTATTGTTTGTTAAAAAGAAATCTGGTTCAAGAAAACAATTCATTTATTATAGATACATGAATAACATGACTATTAAGACAATCACATTTGCCTCATATTGATGATTTGTTTGATCATCTCTAGGGAGATCATTATTTTTTAAAGATTGACTTGCGGTCAGGGTACCATCTTTTGAAAGTAAAGGAGGAATATGTAATTAAGACTTCATTTCATACTTGATATGGCCATTGTGAATTTGTAGTTAAGCCTTTTGGGTTAACCAATGCACCTACTTTATTCATGGATCTTATGAATAAAATTTTCCGTTAGATCATGGATATGTTTTTGGTTGTGTGTATTTATGATATTTTAGTATATTCTGAAACTAAATAGGAACATCAGATTCATTAATAGTTTGTCCTAAAACCCATAAAGGAAAATAAATATTATGGGAAATTCATAAAGTATGAGTTTTGGTTACAATAAATTTCAATCCTTGGTAACATTGTTAAAAAAAATGGAACAACTATTGATCATAATAAAAAAAAGTTGTTGAAGAGTGGCCAAGACCTATAATTATCATAGAGATCCATATTTTTCATGTTTTGGAATTCTATTACCAATGGTTTGGTAAAAATGTTTCCTGATTATCTAGCCTACAGAAAAAGTTAGCTCGAAAAGGTGTTAAATTTTTCTAGAAAAAAGAATGTGATGATTGTTTTCAAAAATATAAAGAAGATTGGTGAATGGTCGAGTTTTGTAATAACCTTCCAAATATATGGAATTTATTACCTAAATTGATGCTTTGTAGAAATTAAATGGTTGTTTCCTAATGTATAATGATTAGGTAATTTCTTATGCATAACGTTAGCTGAAAACTCATGAGTTAAATTACCATACAGAAGATTTTTTATTATCTACTATTATTTTGCATTAAACATTTGGAGGCATATTTTTTATGGTGTAAAGTTTGAAACATATATTGAACCCAAATTTTTGAATTATATATTCACATATAATGAACTGAACATCAGAAAGAGGAGATGGAATGAATTAACCAAGGATTATGATGGCACTATTCATTACAATCCATGAAAATAAAATAAAGTGGCCAATTTTTTGATTAAGAAAAGTAATTCTACATTAACCGGGTTACGTTTGTAACAAGATCCTTTGATTAACAATTAGATGAACTTCTTAATAGATGTTGGTGGTGAAGGAAATTCCCTAATTTTGTTTCCAGTGGAAGAGAAATATTTTATAGAAGACAAAATAATGCAACCATAGAATGAAGACAATGAGTTTTAGAAAAAGGTAGAATTGGTTCAGAAGGGTATGTTACAAAAATTTGACATTGATATCTATTTTTTAGGATTGGAATGAGATTATGTGTGCCATTTGATTCATAGGTGAAGAATGAGTTATTATGTGAAGATCGTAGTTCACCGATTTTAGTTAATCATGGAAATACTACGATGTTTATAGATCATCAGTAGTATTACAGGTGAGATGGACTGAAAATAGATATTGTTGATATTACAATGAAGAGTTTTACATGCCATCAAATTAAGGAAGAGAGTTACAGAATGAGATGCTTCATATTTTTCTAGTGCTAGATGTAAATGGGAAAATGTGTCCATGGATTTCATTGTGGGATTACCAAAGGCTTCTCTAAGTAACAATTCAATCTGGGTTATTGTTGATCAATTAATAAAATCTACACATTTTCCTCCAATTTGATATACATTTCCTCTAGATCAAATTTCTCAATTTTATGTTAATGAGATAGTTATGTTTCATGGAGTTCACTTCTTCTTTATATCTGATCATTATCTTATGTTCTCCTCTAATTTTTGTAAAGGCCTTCATAAGTTTTTGGGTATGGAATTAAATATTAATACAACTGTTCATCCTCAATCAGATGGGATGTTAGAATGAACAATTTAGATGTTTGAATATATGATATCTGATTCTTCAATGGATTATGAGGGATGTTGGGACCAACATATTTCTTTGGATGAATTTTCTTATAATAATAATTTTCATTACAATATACAGATAATACCATTTAAAGCATTATATGGACAACAATTTCGATCTCCATCTTTTTGGGATTATGTTGGTGAAAGGAAACTGATGAGACTAGAATTGGATGAATAGATTGCAGAGAAAGGTCAGTTGATATAGAAACACATGAGGACATATTAGAGAATAAATAAATGTTATGTGGATAACCAGAGAAAAGATTTTTATTTTGGGGTAGGTGATCATATCTTTCTCAAAGCTTCACCATGGAAAAGTGTGATGTGTATTTGTAAGAATAGTATGTTGAGTCCACAGTTCATTGGATATTATGAAATCCAAGAGAAAGTAGGATCAGTAGCCTAAATAGTTTCTTTACCGCCATGTTTATCCCAGGTACCCAATGTTTTTCATGTTTCAATGATGTGAAATTATATGTTGGTTTTATATAATTCTTGGGGTCCAGAGGTAGTTGACTTGGAAGAGAATCATTCTTACGAGGAACAAGCAGTCAATACTCTTGAAAAAAGAGAGAACGTGTCGAAGAATAATGTAAATCATCAAGTAATGTTTTTGTGGAAAAACCACATGTTTGAAGATCCATCATGGGAATAGGAAAATGAGATGAGGGTTAATTACCACATCTTATTTGATAAGTGAATAGAATTACAAGGAAACAATTTTCTCAATAAGGGGGAAGGATGCAACATCTGAGGTAAGTAAAGAATATGATATCTTCATATTTATTAATATTTATGAATAAATATTAATTTTTATCTAAAGGTGATTATATGTTCGATAGCATACCAGAAACACACTAATCGGTTTCTCTGAAATCCCATGTTTTGCAAAATGTTGAGTCATAATAATAATTAATTATATAATATTATTATTCTAAATTGTAGTTAACTCGTAGTAGTTATATTATAGGGAATCAAATGAAATACCCATATTATGAATAAAATTGTTTGTTAAATGTTTTAAAATTTATCCAATAATATTTACAGGTTTATAATGAGAATTAATCTAATTTTAAGCACAAATACACTAATATTTTTAAAAAGTAGTTTTACATTCTTTTGATTGTGAACACCATTTAAATATATTTTCTGTCGCTTTTATATTATATATTTAATAATATAAATGGTTATTTATAATTGGGAAATAAAAATTTATTTTGGGTAAATTTTTGGAATTTTTCAGATAATGTTCATTTTTTAATGAATTATAACAAATATTTTATTTTACGTGAAAAATGTCATTTAATCTAATTTATTTATATAGATAGATTGAGAATTTAATTGGTTTTACATTCTAATTGTATTATATTATTACCTTTTAATCCAATGTTTATCACTTTAAATAATTTTACTTTTAAATTAGCCATAAGCATGTGTCAAATTTTTTTGTAGTTTTTAGATCATAAAAACACAATTTTTGGTTTTGACAACGAGAATATATTTTAAATTAATTTATGTAACTTATATGTTTTGAATTTTTAAAAATAGATTGGATATTTGGAATCAAGATGTCCAAATTTTGTAAATAGGTAACGTTTTTTAGACATTATGAATAGTATCCTCAGTAAATATTGTATTTAACGTGGTTAAAGGGTATATCTGGTAAATAAGGGTAAAAAATAATATTATAATAATATTAAATAACCATAATAAGTGTTATAATATTATTGGATTATATATTTCCTACCATGGGAATCATTGGGTTGATTTTGGGACCCCATGGATCCACTTGTATGTGAAAATGATATTTTATAAAAATTAATTTAATGTTAAGGAAAATGTAATATAAACATATATCATTTAGTAAAAAAAAATTATATGAGGTTATATTAGTGATATTTTACACTAAAATTTATAATTTGAAATATAATAAAATTTCCATATCATGGTAATTTATTTATATATTTTAGACATCAAATAAATAAATTTATTTATGACACAACCATGTTGTAGTTATTACATTATTAATGAATGATTTAAATAAATGATATTATAAATATTAGAATAAATTTATTTTGAAGCTTTTTATGACAGAAACGTTTTTTATGGATGATTATAACGTTTTATATTTTAATAGATGATATTTTTCGAAATAATCAATATTTTTAGAATTTTTAAAAAGTTAGGATATGCATTGTATATAAATTGACATGAATGATTTTTTAAACCAACTACTTTATTAATAAATAATATAATAGTCCTAAAAATATATTATTCATAAAAAATGTCTTAGATAATGTTTAACATGTAATAAATGTACAAATTTAGGTTATTTTGGAATTTTATATAAATATATTAACAATATAGTATGAATATACAAGAAGACATGGTAAAAGATAAATAAGTTAACAATGGGTAAATGATAATAGATAGGGTTACATATGTAACTTAACTTGTCTAAAACCCATTGGTTGAATGGATATCGAACAATGCACACCATATCGTAGAATTAAATTAGTTGGGGGCCTTTTTAAAAAAGAAATTCAATTTATAATAAAATAATCTATCAACGCATTCATAAAGTCCCCCTCACCCCTCTTATAAATGGACACCGCCTCTAACCCATTACTCAAACCTCTAAATCCCCCTGGCTAAACCAAAATATACTTCAATAAAATCCAAACATCCCTCTATTCCTCCTATAAGGTTTCCTCAATGAATAAATAAATTAATGGATGTCTTTTGGCACAAATCAAAGGAAGTTACCCTTATTTGAGATAACTGATTCACTCATGTTCTTTTCTTTTAAATTC
This sequence comes from Viscum album, assembly GCA_963277665.1. Lineage (NCBI taxonomy): Eukaryota > Viridiplantae > Streptophyta > Magnoliopsida > Santalales > Viscaceae > Viscum > Viscum album. Next base: position 1,001,310,678 of record OY728121.1, on the reverse strand, counting down.
CATATCCAACCCCTCTAAAATCCATTTATTCCATTCATTTATAACAATACCGTTATCTTCAATATACTAAAAGGTTTTTACAAGATGTATTTGACATACCCTCACACACACATCCATCTAATGGATTTAGAACCTACTATTTTTGTGGACAGTGAACTACAACGTCACGAAACGATGATTGTTCAATTATCTCCCAAAGCCTCTAATGGTTGCTATTGTGATGGAAATGTAATTATATATTATATATATGATATTTATTTTTTCTCTATAATTATTTAATTTTCATTTACAACATATCTTTATATTTTTCTTGTTTTCTAAATACAATAATTTTATTTGAGGATGTGAGGACTACCACCCCTAAAAGTGATATGAACCATTCATATCATACAAGGAACATATATAGGATGGAATTAATGAACTTATGTAACATATATAAATTACGAAATTATATTTTAAATATAATATACCTATGTATAATTATATTTTCATTCCATTAAATATGAAATAGAAATGAATGTAGTGTTTATTCTTATATACAACATACCATCTCCATCAATGGTGCATTTCATTTCCTATCTACAAATGTTATGAAATATTATAAATAAAAATATTATAGATATATATGATATATATATATGTGAATAATATTCCATTGATATTTGTATTTTTCTATATGGAAAAATTATAATTATATCCAGATAATTTTCGACACGAGTCCCCAATATCAACAGAATGATCGATATTAATTTATATAATTATGTAATTTTTATCACATACTAAAAATATATATAAAATGAATAATAAACATGATAAATCTTTGGAATCCTATATAAATTAACATAAGTTTATAATAGGTAATTTAAATAATGAACGAGACAATTTGTACTCGAGGTAAGGGAACTTCTTAACCAATTTTCCTTTCATTAGATTAAAAATATACTTTTTAGATCATGTCGTTCTATGAATATGTGAGATATAAATTTTTATTTCAATTATTTTATTTATAATTGATTTATGTGTACTCATAGGGAATACAAATAATGAATAGATTTTATTTTCAAAATTATCTGTGTAAGGGACATCGTTTTAATCTTCTTTCATTGAGGCGTAAATTGACAATATATTCCTCTTTCATTTATATTGTGTATAATAAAACCATTTGACAATTACATTCATTCAAAGGGAATATTTTTTACATGAAGTGTCTTACTAAATTAAAAGAGGATACTTTTTAACATATGTGATCACAATGACATCTCTGCCACCGTAATCATAGTTTGGATTTCTCTATAAGACATAATGTTATTTAAATGAAAAGAAATACCTTTTTCCCTTTTACAGTGTTTTTGTATTGAAAATTGTTATTGAAATGGATTGATTATTCCAATATCCTGAATTGATTTCATTTGAATGTAAATGATGTTTTATGAATAAAATGTTTATATTCACAATCTTTTATGGGTGATGATTATATAATGGTTCTAAAACATTTGATGGGTGGTTACTTAATAAACCAAATGATATGTGGTTCAGTGATAAACCACAGACAGGTGGATACGTTATAACCTCCAATGAATTGGGTATGGATGTCGGCCGTATATCTATTCCACTTTTTGATATGTTTGGAAGTAGACCATATTTTCATTCCATTTATGTATTTTATGTCCCATGTTACCTTTATATGTTATATATTTCGTTCTCTGGGTTTTACGGTAATATTTTGGTGAAAAAATATGGGTATGCAATGAAATTATATTTAGTGATGTGTCTTTGCACATTTTAATATAAAATTATTTACTTTATGGTAAGGTAATAATTCTTACAAGTTATTTTGGAAACATATATTTTCCTTCTTTATGTATCCCTTATTATGATTTTTATTCACATACCCTGTTTATGAAATTTTTTTCACAGGAAATAAAGTAAAATAAGGTTAAGGATGGGATTAAGGAAATGTCATGCTGTTTAAATTGTGGAACTAAACATGATTCATTTTTTACAGTATTTATTTTATGAAAAAATTGATATTGAGTAGTAGTGTCTATATATAATATTCAAGTTGTCATGTATAATTTATGAAAAAAATTCCTAAATCTCTAATCTAGAAAAGATCCTCATTGTGAATTATTAGCATAATTCAAGATTGTGTATTGTCTATATTCGGGTACTTACAGTTCGTATCATAGGTCAGATTATATAAAATTAGGAGATAATATTTTGGTAATAGAATATCTATAACTGATTTTTATATTATGGTCAAATTGAAATGATATATCATTTTAGTATTACCATGTTTCTTTGTCTAAGATATGTTTGTTTAAAATGGTTTTCCGCATATGAAATTGGGCATTCGTGCTGTGAAGGCATATAGAGGAGAATGACTATCCAAATCAGCATCTCGGGGTAGTTAGAATCAAAACTGAATAGTTATTGTCATTGAAGGAATTATTTAATCAGGCTATAAATGGTGGTGGAATACATGCATGAGATTAACCATATCAATCCAATAGGAATATGTCTATAATGGAATATTTCATAAGGTAACATCCCCCCTAATTCAGAGGATCATCTTACCCTTTTCAAGCTGAAGGACAGATCGTTGCATCGGAAAAGATTTTTGATGCCTTGGGTTGTTAAGACACACTAAATATTTGTCTTTTTGTTTACTATTTTAAAGGAGAAGCAAATCAGTGGTGGTCGATGGTTAAAAAATCAGTGATTTTGAGGAGATTGATACTCTTGGTTCTGATGAATTCAAAGGTGTCTTTAATGAGAAATATTTTTCTATGTTATATCATCTTAGGATAGAAAAAAATAAACTAATTGAGGTAGCAGGATGACTTAGTGGATGATAGTGATGAGAATTTTACATAACCGGCAAGGTATTCTCCATATTTCATCTGAGATCGTGATAGTAAGATAGATTGATTTTACTCATGATTTAAGCCTCTATATCAGTATCCATTATCCTCTCGTGAATTCAAAATCTATGAGAAAAATTTATGATGTGCCATGAAGGTAGAAATGGAGTTTTCTGATGATCAGGTGTTCTATGAGAGAATGAAAAAGAAGTTGCCTAGTTTTCCTGAAAAGGGATAGAATTAATCTATGAATCCTGGATGTAATAAAATTAAAATTACATCTTGTGATAAGTGTGGTAAGACTTTTCATATTTCATGTAACTGTAAGGAATATGATCATACCGGAAATGAAAATCACATGGTATGATGTTTTAGTTTCACTGAGTTTGGGACTTATGCCAATATGTATCAAAATTTGATTACCTAAGATGGAAACCAGACAGATCAAAAGTCGATGGTTGGGGAAAAGTCATTTTCTACTAGTGAGGTTGATGTGGGACTATCCAATAATGTGGTCTGAGGTACACTTTTTTGTTTATTCAGAATATGCCAATGTGTTGTTTGATTTAAGGTCTTCACATTCATTCATTTCAGAGAAATATTTGGGTAAATTTGAAAATCGACCTCAATATATGAATCCTGATGTTATGGTAAAAAAATATAGGGGAAATGTACATGCAGAAGGACATTAAAAGAATCCTCATATCCTTATTTGTGGAAAGAATTTACCATAAAAGCATGTTATTTTTCCAATAGTAGAGTTTGATTTTCTTTTGGAATATATTGGATTTCTATTTACCATGCTAATATTGACTATATATATAAAGATGATTCTTTTCAATCATTCTCTCACTGTATGAACAATAATGAACCCATACATTGGATAAATTGTCATGATGCTACGAAACTAGTACGTGATTGAAATGAATGTAACCTTGCACATATTATTCAAAATAATAGAACTATTCAGATTAATGATGTTCGAATGGTAAAAATGTATCATGATGTTTTTTCTGGATGGGTTTCCAGGTATAATACCTTATTAAGAAGTTGAATTTACTTTGGACATAGTTCTTGATGCTAAGCTAATATAAATTACTCATTATTTAATTTCTCAAATTTTACTTGTAGTGTTAAAGAAACAATTTCAGGTGTTGTTAGATAATGGTTTCATTAAACTTAGAACATCATTATTGGGTGATCCAGTCTTGTTTGTTAAAAATAATGATGGTTTAATGTGACTTTTCATTGATTATAGATCCTTTAATATCATAACCATTATGATCATGTATCATTTGACACATATCGATGATTTTTTTGATCATCTCTAGGGATCTCAGTATTTTTCCTAGATTGACATTTGGTTGGGGTACCATTATTTGATAGTAAAGGAAGAATATGTTTTGAAGACCGTGTTTTGTAATAGGTATGGCCATAATGAATTTTTAGTTATTACTTTCAGGATAACCAATGCACCTACTATATTCATGGATATTATGAACAAAATTTTCTATGAGTTCTTGGATAAGTTTTTGGTTTTGTTTAGTGATAATATTTTACTATATTCTGTATGTAAATAAGTACATGATAGTTATTTAAGGATAGTCTTGCTAACCATAATGGAAAATAAATTTTATCGAGTGTTCAGCAAGTGTGAGTCTTGTTTACAACAAATATCATTCCTTGGTAACATTATTTCAAAAAATGGCATAAATTTTGATCCTAGTAAAACAAATATTGTTTGAGAGTGTCCAAGACCTACCAATATCATATTGATCCATTTTTTATGGTTTGGAAGGCTATTACAGTAGGTTTATTGAAACTTTTTCACAATTATCTATCCCACTGACTATGTTAACATGAAAATGTGTTCAATTTATCAGGAAAAATTACTGTGTCAATTATTTTAAAGAGTTGAAAAAAAGATTTCTGAATTATCCAGTTTTTGAATTACCATAAAAAATGGTGAAATTTTTATCTATAGTGATACTACATTGAATGGACATGGTTGTGTCCTAAGGAAAAATGATTAGGTATTTGAATAATCATCACATCACTTGAAAACTCATGAGATAAATTACCCAACACATGATTTAGAATTAGCTTATATTTTTCATTAAAATTTTTGGGGAATGTTTTTTATGGAGTTAGTTGTGAAATATATACTGACAGCAAATGTCAGAAATATAAATCAACTCAAAATGAATTGAACATGAGATATGGGAGATGTCGAGGATTAATCATGGATTTTGATTTCCCGATTCATTTCTATCCAGGAAAAGCAAATAAATTGGATGATGCTTTGTGTCGGAAAAGTAATTCTATATTAACAATGTTAAGTTTGGACTAATATCCTTTTATTATCGATTTGATGAAACATGGAATAGAAGTTTTTGGTGCTGGAAATTCCACTTTTTTGTTTTAGGAGGCAGTGATATATTCTCTAGAAAAAAAATAAAGGAAGCTTATAAGGAAGACAAAGAGTCGCAGAAAAAGGTATAATTGGCTCAGATGCGTATGTTACAAGAATTTAACATCGATAATGATTGTGTTCAGAGGTTTGGAAATAGATTCTATGTGCATTTTTATTCATAGTTGATGAAATAGTTGTTTAGTGAATCTCATAGATCTCTATTTTCTGTTCATCCTGGCAGTAACAAGATATATAGTGTTATTAGGTTTTATTACTGGTGGGATAGAATGAAAATAGATATTGATAAGGTTACTGTGATGTGTTTAACTTGTAAACATGTTAAAGAAGTGATATACTTGATGAATGGTATGTTTAAGCCTTTTTGAGTAACATAGCTGATATGGGAAAATGATTCCATCAATTTCTTCACGGGATTACCGAATACTTCTTGAGGTAATAATATTTTCTGGGTTATTGTAGATCGATAAACTAAATCTGATCATTTTCATCCCATTCTAGAAACATTGTCTCTAGACCAAAATTCTCGATTGTATGATAATGATATAATCAGGTATCATGGAGTCCCCGTCTTCATTGTATCGGGTTCACATCTCAGGTTCACTTATATGTTTTGTAAAGGACCTCAAAAGTCATTAGATACTGAATCAAATTTCTATAGATCTTTTCATCCTCAATCATTTGGGCAGTCAGAATGAACATTTTATACCTTTGAAGATATGATTTGTGCTTCATCAATGGATTACCAAGGATGTTTGTACAAACATCATTATTTGGTTGAGATTTCTTATAATAATAGTTTTTATTCTAGTATAGATATGGTGACATTTGAAGCATTATATGGAAAGAGGTGTTGGACATGAGGTTTTTGGGATGAAGTAGGTGCATGGAAACTGATGGGACCAAAATTTGCAGAGGTGATGTCAGTTAATGTTCAGTTGAAGTAGAAACACATGAGGAAAGCACAGAAACGACAAAAAAGTTATGTTGATAACCAGAGGAAGGATCTTTCTTTTGAGTTAGGTGATCTTGTATTTCTCAATGTTTCACCATGGAAAAGTATTATGTGTTTTGGTAAGAAGGAGATATTGAGTCCACAGTTCATTAAACATTATGAAATCCTAGACAATTGTATATTATTAGACTATAGAGTGGATTTACCCCCTTGTTTATTCCTATTATACATTGTTATTAATGTTCCAATGTAGAAAATTAATTTCCCAGATCCATCAAATGTTTTGATTCTGGAGGTAGTTTTGTTGGAAAAGAATTTTATAATGAGGAACAATCAGTCCATATCCTTGAACAAAGAGAGAATGTGTTGTTTAATAAGGTAATTCAGCAGGTAAATGTTTTTTTTGAAAAATCACATTGTTGAAGAGGTAACATGTGGATCTGAAAAATTTAGGAGGGATAAATACTCCAACTTATTTGATAAGAGAATATAATTGTGGGGATGCAATTCCAAAATGGTGGGAAGGATTTAACATCCCATATATATAAATAATATGATATTTTCATGTTTATTAATATTTTTTAATTAAATATTAATAATAATTTAAAGGGTAATCTATGTTTGATGGTGTACCAGACACACAATAATGGGTTTCCCTGATATCTCATGTTGCACAGAAGGTTCAGACATACAAAAATTTTAATAATATGATATTATTATATTTAATAGTAGTTAACACATATCTATTATATTGGAAGGAATGAAAAAAACTAACAATATGATGATTAAACATAATTTTTACATATTTTTACATATTTTGAATAAAATATAGTCTTAAAATGAGAATGAATCCAATTTTATGCATAAATACACTAATGTTTTTAAAAGTATATTTACCACCTTTTGATCGAGAAACCCTTTTAAATCTATTTTTTTCTTTTATATATTCCATTTTACAAAATAAACTTCTTATTTAGAAGTGGGACATCAAAATTTAATATGGGAAAATTTTTGGTATATTTGTAAAAATGTACATTTATTAATGAATATTGAAAAATTGTTCATTTTTTGTAAAAGTTTCTTCTAATCTAGTTTATATTTACAAATAGAGTGTACATTTAATAGTTTTTAAAGTGTAATTGGATTATATTATTAAACATTAATTCAATTTTGTTAATTTCAAGAAATTTTACTTTGAATTTAGAGATAAACACATGTCATTTTTTGGTTGTTTTTACTTATTAAAAACATGCTTTTTGGTTTTGACAACAGAAATTAATTTTGAATTAATTTACGTATCTTCTAAATTTTTAATTTGAAAAAATAGATTTTATATTTGAAATTTGGGGGGTAAAATTTTTTTAAATAGGTATCTATTATTTTAAGACATTGTGAATTGTAACATCAGTAAATATTTTATTTACCGTGGTTAAAGGATAAATCAGGTAAATAAGATTAATAAATAATATTTTATTAAAATTAAATTATTATAACACATTTGATAACCCTATTGCATGATACATGTCCTGACATGGTCATCCCTATGTCGATTTTCGGACCCCATGGAGCAACTTGTAATAGAAAATGAAATTTTAAAAAAATTAATACAATGATAAGGAAAATGTAACATAAACATATATCTTTTAGTAACACATTTTTTATATGGGATTATATAAGTTATATTTTCGACTATAAAAATTAATTAAAAAGAAAAAAAAATTAATACATCAATGTAGTTTATTTATAATTCTAATACATCAAATAAATAAATTTATTTATGTTAAAATGGTGATGCAGTGAATACATTATTAATGTTTGATATAAATAAATGTGATTATAATTATTAAAATAAATTTATTAAGAATCTTTTAATTCCCTGAACTAATTTTATGGATGATTATAACTTGTCTAATTTTAATTAATGATGTTATTTCAGAAAAATTGAATTATGGGGGATTTTTTAAGAATCATGACATGAATAATATATAAATGGAATGAAATGAGTTTTAATAACAAATAATTTCTAATCAAATGTTCTAGTTGTCTTAAAAATATTATATTAGGCTAAATGACACATATAAGGTTCATAATGTCACTAATTGACCACTTGGGGTTCTAATGTCATTTTATATAAAATATATTAACCGTATTGTATGAATAATCAAGAAATCATGGTAAATGTTAAATAAGTCATCTATGGGTTAATGCAAAAAGATAGGGTTAAATTTTAGTCCTAAACGTTCCTAAAAACAATGGGTTGATGGATTTAGAACATTACTCTCCTTTTATTAAATTAAATTAGTTCGGAACCAATTGAAAATATAAATTCAGTTTGTAATAAAACAATATTTCAAGACATTATTAATGTGTTCATCGTCCCTTTTATAAAAGGTGGCCACAAATAACCAATTACTCATACCTCTCAAGCCCCTTGGATCATCCAAACATTATTCCAATATGATCCTAGCATTACTTCATTCCCCATATAATCATTACACTAGGAATTATTCAATTCAAGAAACCCTATTGGCTCAAATCATATGATTTACCCCGATATTAGGTAATGTCTTCTCTCAAGTTCTTTTCTTTTATTTTCCTTCTCCAACCTGCCAAAACACTTTTTATTACATTTTTTACAACCAAAACATAGCATTCAATATAATAAGATGATTTTATGATAATTATCTGATCTACACTCACACACACCTCCACCTAATATATTTTGAACATACTATATACGTGGATAGTGATGTACTATGTCACAAAACAATGATTGTTCAATTATCTCCTAACACCTCGCACGGTGGACATCAGGATAGAAATATAATTATATATTATATTTATTATATTCATAATCTTCTTTAATTATAATTTATAACATTCCTTTATTCTTTTTATGTTCTATAAATATGACAATTTCATTTGAGAAGTGCGGACTACCGCCCCCTCAAAATGATTTGACTCATTCCTAACAAACATGGAATGTATATAGGATGGAATTAATGATCTACTGTAACATATATAAAATATGATATTATACTAGAATTATAATATACCATTTTATCATTAATTTTTCATTCCATTAAATATGAAATAGAAATGAAAGTATTATTCAACCATACGTACAACATACTATCTCTATGAAATGTGAATTTCATTTATAATATCCAAATGATATTTAATATTTTAAATAAATATATAATAAAAATTTAGGATATATATATTTATACTATGATGGAGGTAATATATTTTTACTACTTCGAAAAAATGAAAATATAACCGGATCATTTTTTACCCAAGTACCCAATATTGACAAAAATGACTGATATTAACATAAATAATTATGTAATTTTTATAACCTCATAAGAAGTGATATAAAAGGAATAATTAAATTTCAAATGTTTATGAATAAAGATTGGACAACTCATGTTTGACATAAGGTAGGGTAACTTCTTAACCCAATAACCATTCATTAGTTTAAACTTATACTTTCATATTATGTCTTTCTCTAATTATGTGAGATATAACATTTGTTATATTATCTTGTATTTATTCTATATTTAATTTTACTCGTAGTGAGTACACATAATCAATCTATTTAACTTAATAAATTATATTCTTAAGGGACTTCATCTCAATATTCTTTCACTGAGGTATATTTAGATAATACATACCTCCTTATTTTATAATGTTTATTATAAAACAAATTGACTTTTACAATCATTCAAGGGGAATCATTTTTCTAAAAACAGTTTCACTAAACAACAAAAAAAAATGTAATGTATGCGGTGGCAATGTCCTCTCTTCTACCATAATCATTATTTTTCTTCTCCTATAAGCCTTAATATTTTCAAAAGGTAAATAAATCTCTTATTCCATTTTGGGTGATTTTGAATTGAAAATGTTTTTTGAAATGGATTTATTATTTCAATATCATGAAATTATTTCTTGTGATTACAAATGATATTTTATGATTGAAATTTTGATATTTTCAATCTTTTATGTGTCGTGATTATATAATGGTACTTGGAAATTTGACAGGTGGTTATGTGATAAACAAATGATGTGCGGTTCCATGAAAACCCAAGGATGGTTGGTTACATTATAACCTCCAATGCATTTGGTATGGAAGTCAGTCGTGTGGATATTTCATTTAATGATATGTGTGGAAGTCGACCGTATGGTTATTCCATTTATGTATGATTATGTTCCATGTTACCTTTATATGCTATATGTTTCTTTCTGTGGGTTTTACAGTTATCTTTTGGTTACAAAAGAAGGGTATGAAATGAGCTTATATTCAGTGAAGTGTTATTGATACTTCTTTAAGGTGAAAAGTATTACCTTTTTATAATGTATTCATGATTTACTTGTAGTTTAGAAAAACAATTGTATGCCTTATTTTTTGTATCCCATACTGAGAATTTTATTCTAATCCAAAGTTTATTGAATTTTTATTCATATGTCATAATGTGGAATAGGGTCAATGAATGGAGAAAGGGAATGTAATTCTATTTAAATAATGGAACTAAACATGTTTCATTTTTTAGAGTTTTTATTTTATGAAAAAATTGATACTAAGTTGAAGTGTCTACATATAATATTCATGTTGATATGTATAATTTATGTCCTAATTCTATAATGCTCTAAACCTGAAAAGATCCCCAATGTGAATTTTTATCGTAATTCAAGATTATGTAATGTTTTATTTCGGGTCCTTACAACATGCACCCCAATTTCTTCTTCCAATATTTTCTTCTTCCATATCTAGAACCAACACTACAAACCCTCCCTGGCCTCTACGCTCTATGCATCTTTGAAAATGCCCACTGGTCCTGATATATTTGCTACATTCTGCTGAAATCGTCCTAGAATAAACCACACTCCTCTCTTCCATCATCATATTTGTATAATTTGGTTCAATGTACTTGATTGGTCAAAAGCTAGGTTTTTAAATTTACCCAATTATTATTATTTATTTAATATTTAGGATTTAATTAATTTTATTATTCCTTATATGGGCGAGATTGTTCTATATGGGTTTCATTATTTTGATTTTTATTATTTATTTCATTTTTTATCTATATAATTAATTTATTATTTTATGGGGAATGTGGTTGTTGTAAGTTTATTATTTTATATTATTATCTTAAATATGATATTTATTGGAATATATTGGATGATTTTATCCATTAATATATATATATATGAACATTTTAAAGAACATATATATGTGTATGTTTGTGTGAGCATACACGTGTATGTACCAATATAATTTTTATATGTTAATTTCTTTAAGAAACATGATATATTATAATTTATGTATGTATATTTTATTATGAAATATTGTAATATATATTCACATAACTTATCAAATAAATATAATTAAGTGGTTCTTTATAATTATTAGAACATTAATGTAATGAATATGTTTCTATAAAAGAAATTTATATGATTTTTTATTTTGAAAAACAAAAAAAAATATTGGTTAAATGAAAATAATAACATTTTAAAATATTTATTATTAATTAAGGAATTATATTAATTTTAGTTACATTAATTTTTTTAATATATTATATGAAATATAATAAATAAAATAAATTATTATAAATTCCAAAAACTATTTGTCATGACTTGTCCTCGGGGCCAGTGCCATGACTACCCCAATCGTGCCTTCCATAGGCCAGGGGATGGCGACTAGCACCAAAGGCATAAATCCCGATAAAATGGAAGGAATTTACATTATATATGTAAACATACACAATAGAGTATGAAATTGAAGTAAGAACTATGTAAAACTGAGTACAATAGTAAGTGATGGAAATTAAATGGGCCAGTATACTAACCCAAATGATAGTACATTACAACTGAGAAAGAAAGTAAATCAGCTATAAAGTAAAGCAAAAACCACCGAGTCATCCTATGGAAATACCACCTGAACGGTGGGTACAGATAGTCTTGTCGGTACCTCAGGTCTATCCATCCACTCCGTGTACGCCCCGCCAGGTGGTCCACCTGCAGATACCGTCCAGCTCCACAAGCCTCGACCACGATCAGTGCGGTCCGTCATCTGCAAGAAAACACAACGTAGTGCGGGAAATGCCCCTACAGAGGTGAGTATAACGATACTCAATAGGGACCCTGAGACCCCTGAAGGTCTCCCAGAATCCACAAAGGATAACCAAAAAATAAATATACAAACACGATGTATCAACCAACTCAACTTAGGTACATGAACATACATATACTTAAGTCATCAATCACAGTTTGGCTCCAACATCCTAGCCCAAGCACAATCCAGTCCACACAAGAATGTAGTCAATCATACCAATTATAAGGATTGAATGTCATGACTCATCTCCCACAGGTGTTCTACTCACGAAGAGGGGTGGAGATGACTAGATGTAGCCTCTGAATCATCTCCTCTGCCGAACCAACATTGGATCCTAGTACAAAAGTCATTGCTGCTGAACCCACGTAGGATCCATGTAAAGCCATCCTCGCTGACAAACCCATGTAAGATCCATGTACAATCGTCATCGTCATCTTAGTCGTATCCATCTCTAGAGTTCCCTCACAATGCGTACTTGATTTCGGGAGGGTCCGCACCACGAGTAAAAGGTGTCGATACATCAACTACCACGATTTCTAGAGTTGATGTATCCCGATGTTCCGTCTCTTCAAAAGGAACTCAACGCGACAAATGGCGCGTCAAACAGACACATGGTCTGAGAGATATTGGATTTTCCATTCCAGGGGCCTAGGTGGAAATATGTGTGTTCCAAACCCGGACGCTAACCAAAGTTTTACAAAAGTCCCTTAGAGTATCGCAAAATGACCGTCCCTTCTAAAGGGTCCTAGGGCCATAGACGGCGCATCGTTCGGATGCATGGTATTCATGATATTCACTTTTAACTGAAAAAGTGCATAATCTGTTATGCCTGATGGGATGACGGGTCAGGTTGATTATGTTTTCGCAGGTCCGACTGGCAAAGGGGTCAGACCGGCCCGATGAGTTGTGCGGCCTGACCCGATGGGCGCGGCCCGGCCTGAAGTTGTGCGGCCTGACCATAAGTGGCACGGACCGGCGCAGCGGGGCTCGGCCCGGCCAGGACCGTCGCGGTCATGCGGGGCGTGCGGCCCAGAGGGCTCGTCCCGAAGGCCGAGTGGTCCGAGGTGGGGGCGCAACCCCTATGTCGTGACTACCCCAAGCCCACCTTCCCTAGGCTAGGGGCTGGAGACTATCACCAAAGGAATAAATCCAATATAAGAGGGAAGACATTTCCATTATATAAGAAAAAATTCACAATAGTGTACACAAGTGATGTAAGAACTAAGTAAAACCGATTAAAATAGTAAGTTCTAGAAATTAAATGAGCGCATATACAAACACAACAAAAAGTACAGTACAACTGAGAAAGAAAGTACAACAGATGTAAAGTAAAGCAGCAACTTCCAAGTCGTGTTCTAGTAATCCCACGTGAAGGGTGGGTATATATTGTCTCGTCGGTACCTCGGGTCCATCCCTCCGCTCCGTGTACATCCCTCCAGGTGGTCCACCTCCGGATACCGTCCAAATCCACATGCCTCCACCACGATCAGCGCATTCCATCGTCTGCAACCAAACATAACGTAGTGAGGGCAATGCCCGTGCAGGTGTGAGTATAACGATACTCAGCAGGGACCCAGAGACCCCTGAAAGTCACCCAGAATACACAAAGGATAACCATAAATGAAAGATACAAACACGAAGTATCAACCAACTCTACTTAGGTAAATGACCATTCATTACCTAAGTCATCAATCTCAGTTCGGCTCCAACATATGAGCCCAAGAACACTCCAGTACACATAGAAAAGAATTCAGTAATACCAATTATAATGATTGAAAGTGAAGACTCAGCTCACACAAGTATTCTACTTCTGATGAGTGGTGGAGATTATTAGATGTAGCCTTGGGATCATCTCCTCTGCCGAACCCACGTAGGATCCTAGTATAGTAACCATCGCTGCTGAAACCACATAGGATCCAAGTACAATTGTTATCACTGCAGAACCCACGAAGGATCCATGTATAGTCGTCCTCGCTGCCGAACCCATGTAGGATCCACGTATAGTCGTCATCATTGTCGCAGTCGCAGTAATCTCTAGAGTTCTAGGTCACAGCGTACTCGATTCTAGGAGGGTCCGCTCCACGAGTAAAATGGGTCGATACATCAACTGTCACGATCTCCAGAGTTTATGTATCCCGATGTTCCGTCTCATCAAAAGGAACTCAATGCGAAAAACGATACGTCAAACGGACGACTGGTTTGAGAGATATTAGATTTTCCGTTCCAGGGGCCCTGTTGGAAATATGCACGTTCCAAACCCAGTCGTTTACCATAGTTTTCCAAATCTCACTTAGAGAATCGCAAAAGATATGTCCCGTAGAAAGGGTCCTAGTGCCACAGAAGGGGCATTGTTCGGATGTGCAGTCTTCATGATATTCACCTTTATGTGAAAAAGAGCCTGGTCCATTAGGCCCGATGGGCTGACGGGTCGTGTTGATTCGGTCCTGGCTGGTCCGACCCGGAAAAGGGGTCGGACCTGCCCGGTGAGTCACATGGCCCAGCCTGATTGGTGCGGCCCGGCCTGAAGGGGCACGGCCTGACTAGATGTGGCATGGTCGGCCGGCCTTCTGGCACGAGCAGACCACACGATGGGCCACAGGTTTCTTCAGTGCGGCGCCAACCTAACTCCGTGGTTCGGCTCTGCCCGGCCGGACGACTGGTCGACCTGTTCTTCAGCGCGGTGCCCTCCTGGGGCTGTGGCTCTCCTTCACCCGTTCGGACGATGAGTCAGCCTGTTCTTCCACTGAAGCGGCGCCTACGAGGCTGCAGTTCCTCCAGCACAGCAGGTGCCGGCTTCCTTCGCCTCACTACCGGCACGACGCGACGGTGTCGTGCCTCCTTCATCTTACGTTACCATATTTATTAATAATAAACAAGATAAAATGGAGGGTCATCGGGCTGTGTTCGTTTGGCCCACGCCCTCTGTGTAAAGCGGTAGCAATTGTCCGTATAGAAACAATGATTTCCAACGAAGAATAGGGTATGAAAACATTCACTTTCAAGAATAAACCCCTACCTCAATTATTGATGGCCTACGTCCGGCGTCACGGAAGATGGCGTCCTAGGGTGAGGTTTCGTAGAGGACGTCGGTTTCTATCGTTGTTCTTTGTGGAAGCAGAGATCTTCATTGAAGATACATTGTTCTTCACCGAGAGTGGAGTTCTCTTCTTCTTCACAAGAGTTCTCTTATTCTTCATTAGAGTTCTCTCCCAATCTTCCTCAGCACAACGAAAGCCCTCCCAATATAAAATAATAGGCTTCCCCTATTATTTTATTATCACATGCAATTTAAAATTCAAATTCAAACAACTTAATTAATGAAATGATGTGGTTGAATTCATTAAATTAATGTGTTAGAAAGAGTTAAATAGGGAGAGAGGAGGAGGTGAGAGGTCTCATAAATATGGGAGTGTTGTCAACATTAAACAAGGGAGTTTAATGGGGGGGTTTATGAGAGTTACGGGGATTTTAAAGGGGATTAAGGAGATGAAAGGTTGGGGCTCATGTAGGCCCCACCTCTCATATAACCACACATGGGAAGTTGGGTGGTTCTAGTCCCCACCAACAACATCCCATGGGAGGGTTTAACTTCCAGGAATATTAAAATATAATAGTTCAACAATTTTATTTATTTTAAACTTATTCCCCAAATAATAATTTTCAACCCGCTTAAAACGCAACTACGATAAAGGTCCCTTTAAGCAATTACAAGTGTTTCGAGTTCATCGGTTCCTCAGATTTCCATTCCGAGCACCGGTTCAAATGATAAAAAGCCCGCTCGTTCATTTACTGAACTTACCCGAGATAATCTTCGGAAATTGATTCTGGGCACACCGGGCCTCAGAATAAAGTTTCTTCAGAAGCCACAGACTCGTAAAATTCCAAAGTATTTATGAAAATAATTTCCATGAAATTTCCGGGTCTTTACATTATTAATTATTAAATATGTTTTTTAATTATAAAAATAATTCATTATTCGTTTAGTAATATATATTATATATTAAAAATGATTCTTTATTATCAATTAATTTTTGTTATTAGAGATAATTAGAAAATAATAAAAAGAGTTTTAAAAATAAAAAAATTATTACATAATCAAAATAAGTTGGATAAATGTTGTAATAATTATAATATTTAGTATTAATAATTCAAATAAATGTTGTAAAAACAAAAGACATACAGAACTATATAATAATTCTACTAGGGTGAATATTTTTATTTCATTAATTAATAAATAAATATCATTATAAATTCAAAATAAATAATAATTCAAAAATATTTACTTAAAATTTTATATAAATTTTTTATATAAAATATTAAATGAATATTATCAAATTTATTTTAAATCATAATTAACAAAAAGTTAAATTTTTAATTATATATAGAAATATTTAAAACGATTTGGGGTTTTTTTAGGAGTTACAATATATTTGAAGTATTCATTTCAGTTAAAAAATATATATATATATATATTTGTATATATATATATATATTAATTATTAAAAATATGATATTAATTTAAAATAATAATAATAAATATAAAATAATATATAATAATTATAACTAACTAATCTATATTTTTAATAAATAATAAATGTTAGTTGTAGTTACTAATTATTATTATTTATTTAATAATTTTAGGGAATTATTTAAATAAGAAATTAATTTGTAAATGAAAAAATATGATAAATTATAAATTATTATAAATATTTATTAAATGAATTACCATCGATTGAAATTTAACATCATACCACACACCCACAAATGATATGTAGTGACTAGGATAAACCTCACATACTAGACCCAACTTTGGTGTCTCATTATTCATATTGATTCACTATTTTAAGGATATATAAAATTTGAATAATAAATTATAATAAAAATATAAAAATAATTATTGTCTCGTGATAAGTAACCAAAATACAAACATTCAAAACCTCTAGGTCCCACCATATGTAAACCCCACGTCCTTTACCCAATTATGTCATTAACATTTCATACAATAAACCATTTGATGGGCATGTTCAATATTTATAAGAAAATATAATAAAAATTTTAAATGAATTACCCTCACATGAAATGTAACATATCACCAGATGTTGACAAATTTTATATTTCTCCTAGGGTAAAACTAACTTCTGATATCCATTTTTGGTCTTTGGATTCTTATATGACACAAAATCTGATCGGAATGTTACATTTTAATAATAAATTATAATGAAAATATAAAATTAATTGATGTCACGTAAAATGAAACTAAAGGTTTGTCCCTAACAAATGTTATGTCGTGCATCTGGTATACCACACATCCATACCCTCTAGTGGTCTAAAATTTATCCAGTGATACACATATTGAAGGATACCTGAAAGTATTATATGAAACGGTTATAGTTATTTCAAATGAATTACAATCATGTATAATTGAAGTGAGACGCACGGTGTGGCCCGATTTTCACAGCGTAGGTCGGCGGATGAAGGATTCAGTTCAGGGCTAAGTGGTGGAAGATGGGTATGGATAGTCGATTCAAGTAGTCAATCAACACTATAAGGAGTGCGACCTACTACTTAGACAACACACTCATGGTAGGGATGAGATAGCCAATCCACACAACAACGCATTTGGGTTGAGGCATGGAATTGGGGGCTTTGTGATCTTGGATCTCCCATCTAACTTGTACATTGACAAGGAAATAATGCACCAATGAAAGGTGGAAATTAGGAACAATTCTCACACAACGGGGAGAAATAAGAATAAGCTCTCAATTAAGTCTTGAATCCCAATACAATGCCATGGGGTGGCTATTTATATCCAAGGGGGTGATACATTGGTCAAGGGTCTAATACCTTAAAGTCATAAAGTCTAAACCAACCTTTTCCCCCTAAAAGTCAAAAAGATAAAATCCAACAATCACTTTTTGGAAAAATAGCACAGAACTTTCCAACATAGCCCACCAGATTTGACTTTGAGTGCATAGCCAACCGGATTTGACTTTGGTGTCATAAATTCCTTTTCTAGAATCCTACATGGGGGAAAGGACTCCCAATTCGTGCAACCATGTGGGAGAAGCGTTAAACATCAATTTTGGGCATGAATAAGTGATATTATAGGCCCATTTTCTCCATCTATGAGAGGAAAGATCCATTGGGCCTTTAATGAATCAATATGTGCGCTCATTAGAGCATTGAGCCTCTTTAATCTCCTTCGCGTCATTGGGCCTTGCAAATCCAACTCTTCCTCCCGTGAAATCGACTTGGTGCATTCAACATGGTTCTCATCATCCTCCCCTTCTTGAAAAGGAGTCATCCTCGACTCTTCATCCTCTTCACCCAAAAAAGGAGAATGATCAAAAACATTGATGGTGGAACTTACACCATACTCACCTGGTAAATCTATCTTGTAGGCATTGTTGTTAATCTTCTCGAGCACTCGGAAAGGTCCGTCTTCTAGTGGCATGAGTTTTGATTTCCGATTGTCCGGAAATCTCTCCTTTTTTATATGAATCCAGACCAAGTCCCCGGGCTCGAACAACACGTGTCTGCGACCCTTGTTTGCACGATCAACATATCTTTTAGTCATCCGCTCGATATTTTTCCTTGCCTTTTCAGGGAGTTGTTTGATGAATTCTGCGCTCCCTTTCGCATCCATATTAGTTTCATCCTGCAAAGGAAAAGTAACTAGATCAATAGGGGCAAGAGGGTTAAAACCATAAACAATTTCGAATAGAGAATATTGAGTAGTGGAGTGCTTGGCCCTGTTATATGAAAATTCCACATGTGGAAGACACTCCTCCCTATTCATGAATTTTTTCTTGACAGTTGTTCACAGAAGGGATGATAATGTCCGATACACCACCTCTGTTTTCCCATCGGTTTGTGGATGACAGGTAGTGGAAAAGAGTAAATTTGTACCCAGTTTGATCCACAAGGTCTTCCCAATGTAACTACGAAATTTTGTTTCTCGATCTGACGCAATGGTACTTGGCATTCCATGATGTTTGACTACTTCCTGAAAGAAATGTTTTTCCATGTTAGTGGCATCATCAGTTTTTTGAGAAGGAATAAAATGTGCCATTTTTTAAAACCGATCCACCATAAAACAAATGGAATCTCTCCCCCTATTGGTCCGTGGTAACCTCATGATAAATTCCATTGATATGTCCTCCCAAGGGGTGTTGTGAATTAGGAGAGCAAGATATAGTCCATGTGTGTTCAGTTTCGATTTGGCGTTATGAAAAACAATGCACTTTCCCACAAATTTATCAACAACCCTTGATATCCTAGGCTAATAAAAATTCTCACTAAGAACACGTAGAGTTTTTGAAACAGCAAAATGCCCCCATTAACCCACCTGAATGTGACTCCTTTAGTAAAAGTAAATGGATAGATCAATTAGTAATGAAAATCTTATCAATCCGAAATAAGAATCCATCATGTAAATAGAACATTTCCCAACTAACTACAGGTTTACAATGTTCATAAGGTTCTATAAAATCACTATCAGTGGCACATAAATCCTTAATGTATTCAAAACCATGAATTTTTTAATCCAACAAGGATAAAAGTGAATATCTATGTTAAAGAGCATCGACGACAATATTTTGTTCACCCTTGTTATGCTTGATATCATATGGAAATGAATCAATAAATTCCAGCCGTCTAGAATGTCTCCTATTTAGTTTATGTTGTCTCCTAAGGTATTTAAGAGCCTCATGATAAAAATGGATCAAAAAATCATTAGGAAAAAGATAGTGTTGCAATGTTTCTAGTACTCTTAACAATACATACAACCCTTTATCAAATGTAGCATAGTTTAGAGTTGGGCCATTTAACTTCACACTAAAATAATCAATAGGCTTACCTTCTTGCATGAGTACTCCTCTTATGCCAATTCTTCTTGCATCACATTCAATTTCAAAGGTCTTACCGAAGTCCAGAAGTGAACGTTGAGGGGCGTGGGTGAGTCTCTCCTTTAGCGCATGGAAGGATTTTTCTTGAGTTTTCCCCCATTTGAAAGGAACATTCTTCTATGTCAATTCATTCAATGGTGTTTCTAGTGTGTTTAATTCTTTCACAAATCTCCTGTAAAAACTAGAAAGCCCATGAAAACTTCTTACCTATCCAACGGAGGTTGGAGTTGGCCATTCTTGTATTGCTTTGATCTTTTCGGTGTCCACTTCAACTCCATTTCCACTCACAAAAAATCCATGGAAAACAATATTATCGAGATACAATTCACACTTTTTTATGTTTCCAAATAGGTTTTCTTTCCTTAACACCTCTAGTACATTTCTCAAGCGATCTACATGTTCATCCAGAGTCCTATTATAGACTAGAAAATCATCAAAGTAAACTACCAAAAATTTTCCAATATATGCACGTAAGACATGATTCATTAGCCTTATAAATGTGCTAGGTGCATTGGTGAGACCAAAGGGCATGACTAACCATTCATAAAGTCCATGTTTTTTCTTAAATTAAGTTTTCCACTCATCTCCTTCTTTCATCCTATTTGGATGGTTTCCACTTCTTAAATCAATTTTTGAGAAAATAGTTGAACCATTTAATTCATCTAGCATATCATCTAACCTAGGGATATGATAACGATACCTGACTGTGATGTAGTTGATGGCTCTATAGTCAATACACATTCTCCATGGTCCATCCTTATTTGGTTCTAGAAGCACCGGTACCGCACAAGGACTAATTCTCTCTCTCACATATCCCACACTAACATCTCTGGAACTTGTCTTTGAATTTATTTTGTATCTTCTGGATTGGTGCGATATGCAGGGCGGTTCATTAGTGATGCTCCAGGTATGAGGCCAATATGTTGCTCAATTCCTCTAATGGGTGGCAATCCAAGTAGCACCTCTTCAGTAAAGACATCATCATACTCTTGCAACAATGAATCAAAAACATTTGGAAAACCGGGTAAGTCGTTAGTATTTAGAAACATCTCTTTGTACATGACTACTAGGAGGGTTTGCTGTGAAAACAAAGCTTCCTTAACCACACTCTTTTTTGCTAACATCATGCTTTTATCTTCTCTCAAATTCTTTTTCCCACTTGATTTTTCTTCGCTCTACATTTATTTTCTTCTCTTATTTTCTCTCTTTCCCTCATTTACTCCTTTTTCATTTTCACTCTTTTTTTCCCCATCAAACTTTTTTTTTCATTTTTCTCAGAATGTGATCTTCCAGAATTTGTTTTGGGGACATGGGATTGAGGGTTATAGGTTCCCCTCGGAGTACAAAAGAATGACGATTCATGAAACTGTCAAGGGTAACATGCCGATAATACTGCCATGGTCATCCCAACAACAAATGGAAGGTCCTCATTGGAACAACATCGCAAAAGACCTCATCTTTTTACTTACAAATGGTGAACAGTACCTTCACATGCTCGGAGACCTTCAACTCCCCACAATCATTCAACCACTGAAGTCGATATGGATGTCAATGCTTCAAAGTATGAAGTCCCAACTTCCCTACTAACTCGGTGCTCGCAACATTACTACAGCTTACTCCATCAATAATAACACTACATACCTTCCCATTGATTTTGCATCATGTATGGAAAAGGTTCTCTCACTTCACTTTTACTCTAGCAGTCATTTGTGTACATAAAACTCTCCTAGTGACAAGAATCTCACTGTCTTCCAAAAATTCGCCATTATCAATTTCTGGAGATTCTTCCTCCTCCTCTTCTGAGCTCTCTCCATCGGTCTCCCATTCTCCATACTTATTGATGGTCATGGTGCGCCAGTTTGGCCACTCACTAGCAATGTGACCCCTTCCATGACATTTGAAACACCGAATTTCCCTATTCCTCGTTTGGTTATCCTCAAAAGTAGGTTTCTTAGGTGGAATAATTACCTTGTCACTTTTGCGATCAACAACCTCTTTTGCCTTTGATGGTTCTCCAATATCCTTTCTCAGATTTCTCCACAGTGTGAAAGGTGTAGTGGGTTTCCTTATATTGCTCCTCATTTTGATTTGTTGTTCAATCTTGGTGGCTTGGTGGATCATATCATGTATCTCTACATGGTGGTACATCTCCACTTGATCCGAAATCTCCCGATTGAGTCCATGTAAAAACCGAGCCATGGTTTCCTCCTGATCTTCCTCAATATTTTCCCGAATCATGGAAATTTCCATCTCCTTGTAGTAGTCTTCTACAATCTTACTCCCTTGGGTGAGGTGTTGAAGTTTGTTGTGGAGATCTCTGTGGTAATGTGTGGGAAAAAACGATTCCGCATGGAGAACTTCATGTCTTCCCACGTGTTGATGGGACGTCCACCATATCTAGCCATCTTCTTTTGAATTTAATCCCACCATATTAATGCATAATCATAAAATTCAAGGGAATAATGTTTGACCTTTTTCTCCTCGGAATACGCATTTCCTGAAAATACTTGTTCGATTCTCATCTCCCACTCCAATTATGCTTCCGGGTAAATTTTCCGTTGAAAAGAGGGGACCTTCACCTTAATTCCGCCAAGTAGGTCATCATCATGGTGTCTCATTTTCCCTCCTCTCAGTTGTTTGTACAACCTCCTCCTTTGTGGGACATCATCAAGATCAACATCAAAGTTCACCATCTCCTCCTCCATGATGTGGGGACGACGTGGTTCCGGAGCGTGTCGTGGGTTATCATGGAACATCCATGGGCTTGGTTTATTCTCCAATTCATCAATCCTCTAATGTAACACCTCCATATTTTGATCAGGAAGCTTCTCGAAGTGTCTCACCAAATCTTTCAGTTGGAATTGCGTAGCTTTGGGTGCGGGAGATCTACTTCGACTTCCTTCATCGCTAAAATGAGAAATTTTATTCCCACGATCGTCTGCCATGATATGTTATGCAAACACAAACATGCACTGGGGGGGGGGGGGAACACACACAATGATACACACTCATTCACACAAACGAGATGCACACACACACACACAAGATGTACACACTCACACACACAAGGATACACACTCACGCACGCAAGATATACACACTAACACACACAAGATGTACACACATGCACAAAACAAGATGCACACTCACACGGACAAGATATATATATATATTTATTTTATTTCTCTCCACTCTAAAAACTGAATTTTAATCCCATGCTCTTTTGAAATATAATACCTTGTTTCGGGTGATCACTTTCCACCATTCCTTCCCCAATCAATATCGTATTGGGGGCTAGTTTACCACAACCCCCTTGAGTGGTAATGGGTAAAGGGTGAAAATAGGTTAGAAAATGGATAAAGGGTGGATGTAAAAGGGGGAAGAAATGTGGTATTTGGGTTTTTCCCGATTATGCAAAATAAGATAAATGAGTATCAATATGAGCCAAATACAAAATGGGGATGAAGTAAAATGATTGAACAAGTTATATATGGAAATGGAAAGTGCAAATAAGGTAAATCACAAAGGAGTAATTGTATCCTCTTTTTTTGCTCTTTTTTTTCAATTCTCCCCAAAAATGTTGTGCTTGGTGTTTTAAAGCACAAGATGATTGAATGGAGAGTAAGACAATTTTTTTTCTTTTTTTTCGAAATCTCTCAAATAAAGGATGTTCTTAATTATGAAAAGAACAAAATGATGAGTTGGTAGATTTTTTTTCATGATAAAAATCACATATAGAGAATTAAATGCGGAAAGAAGATGAATGAAAATGTGGCTCAATTTATAATAATCCAAGCTTGCACAATCTATGACAATTTGGGAGGCTTTCAAGAAAATGGATTTTTTTGTTGAATGGGTGAATAATACGGAAAGATAAGGAGGGTAATGGATAGAATTAATGTAAATGAAGGGATAGACGCCTACCGTGACAACCATAGCTCTGATACCAACTGATGTGAGATGCACGGGGTGGCCCGATCTTCACGGCGTAGGTCAGCAGATGAAGGATGCAGTTCTGGGATACGTTGAGGAAGATGGGTATGAATAGTGGATGCAACTAGTCAATCAACACTATAAGGAGTGTGACCTACTACTTAGACAAAACACTCAAGTTAGGGATGAGATATCTAATCCACACAACAATGCACTTGGGTTGAGGCATAGAATTGGGGGCATTTTCATCTTGGATCACCAATCTAACTTGTAGATTCACAAGCCAAGAATGCACCAAAGCAAGGGGGAAATTCAGAACAATTCTCACACAACGGGGTGAAATAAGCATAATCTCTCAATTAAGTCTTGAATCCCAATACATTGCCATGGGGTTGCTATTTATAGCTAAGGGGGTGATCCAATGTTCAATGGTCTAATAGCCTAATGTCATAAAGTCTAAACCTACCTTGTCCCCTTAAAAGTCAAAAAGATAAAAGCCAACGAAGACTTTTGGAATAGTATCACACAACTTTCCAACATATCCCACCGGATTATAATTTGCGTGCATAGCCCACCGGATTTGACTTTGGTGTCCAAATATGCCATTTCTTGAATTCTCCATGTGGGCAAGGCCTCCAAATTCGGGCAACCATGTGGGCCAAGATTTAAACATCAATTTTGGGCTTGAATAAGTGATATTATAGGCCCATTTTAACTATATATTCAAGGCAATATCCATTGGGACTTTAATGAAGCAATTTGTGTGCCCATTGTAGCATTGAGTCTCTTTAATCTCCTTCACGTCATTGTGCCTTGCAAATCCAACTCTTCCTCCTACGCAATCGACTTGGTGCCTTTGACATGGTTCTAATCAATAATGTAACTTAATAACTAATGATAAAAAATGATATTTCACAACTTAGGGAAACCCATATCAAGGATCCAAAGGTGGCCTATGATTTTTTATATGTAACATAGTTTGAAGCATACATTAAATATTAATAAGAAAAAATTATAAAAATAATAAATTAATTAGCCCCTCGTGTAATGTAACTCAATTTATGACTCTGACAAATGTTATATGATTCCTACGGTAAAACCAACATCATTGAACCAATGATGGTATCATATTTATCATTTGAGAAACCATTTTAGTGATATTAAATTGTTTTTAAAAAACCTTGTTTTCCTTAATTAATATGTTTAATATTTTTACTCTATCTTTTTCAAGCCTATATTGGACCTGTAATCTACTGCTAAACCAATACCTCACTCTAATCATATTCAATTGAATAATTTAATATCATAGAATATATAAATAATTTTAATCTAGAAAAAAATAACATTAATACTTTTTCTTATTAATAATTATTTAAAGATAACTATAGATCTAGGATGTAGTAACATGTTTCTATTAAATGATCATGATTTGATATATAATCACAAAAATAAAACTAAGTCTGGTATAAATATTAACAACTTTGATTGTATTGGAACAGTCATATCATATTCATTATAGAATTAAAAATTATATCTAAATGAACAATTATATGACCAAATTAATGATGTGATTTTATGATTTTCGAACCGTTTGACGATTTTGGACTTCAACATTAATATTTTTGGTTTAGTATAGATTATATTCTTCTTGTATAAATATGTGGAAATTTATTTAGTAGAAAATAAAAAAAATCAGTAATGGATCAGTGATTTCTGATTCTATTACTTGGGGATTCTAGTCGTCTATTTCTAAAATAAAAACTAAAGATGATTTTTTAAATCCTATATTTGAACTGTATTCATTTTACAATTTTTTTAAATATTCTAAGGAGGTAATATATATATGGGATTCTAAATGAGTAAAAATGATGTTGTTTCATAATTAATTCTAATTACATTAGATCTTGAAATGTAAAATAGTAGTTTTTAGCATATTTTATCTATGGAAATATTGTTTTTCCTAATGGAATATGTTAACATCATTTTTCATTGTAAATTTCCAGATGTTCCAAAATTTGTGTCTTAGTAATCATAAGATATATGCATGTTAAAACAACTACATCATATATTTTTGTTATTATGGATCCTTTGATAATTTAAAATCATGCATAGATTCAATGTATAAGTAAGAACAACAAGAATAATTTACAGTTCCGACAAAATAGTTGAGGTATTTTCCAATTACACATTATTTAGAGTGTTTATCTATTTCTCACAACACTGCTATATTATTGATACAGAATAAATGAAATATTTATATCAGTAATATCTCAATTAATCCATTTGATGGTGATTCCAAAATAAAATTTGATCAAACTTATCGTTATTTTACTTCAGAACATCGAAAAATTCAGCTAGACCTTTATGCTGATGGTTTTTGTCCATTTTGTTCATAAGGTAGTAAAATTTTTTCTTGGAATGTTGTCAAAACTCCATAATACATACTTACATGTATATTTATGAAGGAAACACACACACAGACACACACACACATATATATTAGACTATAAATTCCATGAAACCAAATGATTAATATTTATGTTTATTTGAATAAAAAAAGGGTGAGTTAATTTTATTATGGGACATTGGTGTGATTTTTTTTGATATAGTTTGAAATAAAAGTTTTATAGTGGAGGTTACATTAATATGGATGATTATTGATTTTCCATAATATGGTATGTTATCCAGATAGAGAACTCAATAATTGTTTTTTATTTTTTAATGAAGCCACATTTTGGTGAGGTGGGAACAATACAAATACCTTCATAGACCACCCTCATAGACCACCAAAAACCAACATAAAAAATTCAAAAATCAAATTTCCTAAACCATGTATCTCTACAACTACCGTTTAAAAAAATTTCATTTTCAAATTTAAAAGTATAAGTCATCACCACCCATCTCAGTAAGAGACATGCATTTGCGTCGAGTCAGACACCCATCAAGACGGCTACCATGTCCTTCCCAAGATGACCCACCATCCCATTATAGTCCAATCACCATCACTATATAAACATCGACACCACACCATGATAATCATCCTCCATGCGTCATCACCACCGGAATGTTCTCCGATGTTCACAACCTGTACCAGAAACTGGAAACTACAAGATCCACTAGAAACTAACATTTCTAAACAAAACATCTTTGATGTTGACGTAGGTCTTCATCGCCATCAATCTACTAGAAATAATTTCTAGCAACACAGTCTTGTAGTAACCATGATCACCCACATCAACATTGAACACCACCTGTTTCAAACAACATCACTGGATTCAAAAAACCTTTACCACCACCAGTTTTGTTTAAACAACCCACCAGAATAAAAAACCCAACAAAGAATCCAAAAAATTGACTTCTCTATAATAATAATACGCACTAGAAATTGATAAGTCCAATGAAACTAAAAAAATATCTAAAAATAAATCCAAAAAGGAGAAAATATAAACTAGGTGAAAACCAATGAAGAGTCCATGAATGAGACCCTAAATAAGGATAAGGATGATATACTAATAGAAATATCAAGGACCGAAAACTATATTCCCAAAAACCTATATACCCTTTACCCCAACTCTTACCAGGAGAGGTGTGTTGAACCCTAGGTTAGGGCTAGTTTGGGTGGATGAAGATGAAGGGAGGACCCTAGAATAATCTAGAAACACAATTTCCACTAATCCACAATCAAAAAATTTATAGGATAACTTCATACCATCCCCAATATGGAGAGTCCTGAAGGAACATAAGGATAGATTAGTTTATGGTGAAATAAGGTGTTAAAACACATACATTTGATTGAAGAACAAGGGAACTGCGGCAGAAAGACCACGGTTGAATTCACCATAGGAGAGGGGATACTAATAGTGGAGGGGAGAATATGAGAGCTGAGGGGAGGATTTGAGAGAGAGGGTGTGATCTTGAGGAAGAACATAGAACTATAGATGTATTGAGAAGACATGCACGAAGATCACTCTCTATATAGACCGCAAATAGAATCACTCTCTATCCAAATAATGAATTCATTTTCCAAAATCATGTATGTAGTACATGGTAGTAAAAAATTAATTTATGCATGGTAAAGAGAGAATAGATATGTATTTTGACAGTTATTATATATTTCATCCTTCTGGTCACCCTTCTTGATGCATCATAAATAATTTTACAAATTTTCAAATGGAAATAATATAACCTACAAAAATACACGTAGGTAATTTGGTAAAATACATTATCTTTGTATTACCTTCTAATAGTTTTGAAAAAATAAATAATTAATAAATGAATATTTTTTGTAGAAATCACAATTGGATAATGTATATTATTTTTTGGTATCGCCCATATTGGTCTAATTTTTTTATCATCACAAGTTAGATGTAATGAATATTGAGAATAATTTTTTGGATAACTTATTTTATGTTGTGTAAAACACACATGATAAGACCAGAGTTTAATTATTGTTAGGGTTAGATCATTCCTACATTTAATGATATCTTGAAAATCAATTATTTCATGAGGAATTATCATAGAAATTAATGTAGCTGAAACCAAAATACTCTCTTACTAAAGATAAAAATTTATTTTTCTATAAATGGATTAGAGATCTGAGGTTACCAGATGGATATGATTCTAATTATTCTCATTACATCATAAATAGTCAAATTATAGTGTTAAAAAGTCATGACTACCATGTCATAATGGAAGGATTTCTACCTGTTATATTTAGAGGGATGTTAAATTTATCAATCTAAGACATGATGAAGAAAATATCTAATTTTTTCCATGATATTTATGAAGAACAAATGATTTTCTTTCATTGATTTTTCTAAAAAAAAATTATTTTAATAATTTTATGTAAATTGGAGAAAAAATTCCCACTATTCATTATTGAATCAATTGATCATTTAATATTAAATTTATATAAGTCTCTAAAAAAGGAGGAATGGTTCAATTCAGATGGACGTATCCATTGGATAGATTTATTAAAAAATCAAAGTGGATTGTACATGAAACGGCTTTAGATGAAGGGTCAATTTTAGAGGAATACTTTTAAATGGATATTAAAATTTTGCGTTCATGTTATTTTCAGTCGGAATATCAATAATATCATAATAGAGTTGGATGTAATGAATAAAATGTTGATGATGTCAAAACCAGTCACTAATAATTTATTAATCTGTAAAAGCATGGTTTTGGTGGTAATCATAAACGATGGATTACAGATGATGAACAACATAGAGATCCTACATAAGTTCTGATGGATCATTAAAAAATGATACAATTTTTTCCATCAGTACAAATTTTTTATTATTTTTCTAAATATTTATAAAAGAAAAATTTATTTAAATTAAAAATTTCTAATCTATATGATGACCATATGAAATAAAATTTTATACAAATTAAATCTTACACTATTGAAGATTTCCATCAAATATGTTTTTCATATTGGGTTCAAATACGTAAATTTTATGTTACATTGAAAGAAATAATAAATCAATTTTATAATTATATTGATTAATAATAATATTTATTATTTACATGAAACACAACATTAAAAATACAATTGATAATCAATTATTAATTCTCAAAAAAACTCAATCGATACTGGTAAAATCTTGTAATGGGAATTTCGTTAATTTTTTAAGATTCTATACACACACACACACATATATATATATATATGGTGACATAAATAATTCAATAAATTATGGTGTTTTTTTGAACAGATATCATCATATTGAATGTTATGTTAAACTCTAGGGAAATCTAGATGAAATAATTGAGTAATGTTATATGGTACCAAGTTATGTAACAATGTTTAAATTTCATTGGTTTGGTATTGATTGAGGGTTGCAATTTCATCAATGACATGGAGTCATTGAAACTAAATATAACTATATTCTTTCATGAAATTAACCCTTTATATTTCAAATTCAGGAAAATCATGATAATTATGAATATTAATGTGACGTTGTGAGGGACGTTAATGTCTATTAGAGTGGGATAAAAATGAAATCACATGACTACAATTTTATTGAAGAGTAAATTAATTTTTTAAAAGTAAAACAAATGGAATTTTTTATGAAATATTACAAAATATATATGTTACTCAGTGATCTAGTAATACTGATAATGAAAACATAATTTTAACAGCCGATGTTATTGATTATGTAGATGAAATAATATTGAATGATTAAACTAAATGTCGAATGGAAGTTTAAAATACTCATGCTAATGATGATGACATTAATCATGATGAAAATGTTGATAATAATGGAGATAAATGTAATATATATTGTTTTTCATTTACATGTAATTAGTACATTTTTTCTTTTTTTCTTTTTTTATTTGATATATTTTTATTCAAAAAAATTACATGATATATTATTTCATTACTTAATTTAGTAATTTTTTATTTTATAAAATTGTATTGACAACTTCACACAGTTAATAATATTTACTTTATTTGTATAGAGATGATATAGACGATTTATATTTATCATTCAATTATGCTATACTTCTTATTGATAAGCCAGATTTAGATGATCCTTAGGATGTAGTGCCTCTTAGGAGGGGAACATTTTTACTTGATTGATGATTCAAGACCATATTCAAGACAAACGAAAATTTATTTATTTTGATCCTTATTTATATAGGAATATTTTGTTTAATAATATATATATTTTATATTAACATTATACACTAATTTTGGTAATAATTTTATGATTATTTTTCAATTTTCATAGTTTTTCTCATTTGAATATTTGGAAGGCATTTGTGATTCTAATAAAATATTTTCACGAGCCATCTATGTAATGGAACCGGGTTCCTATAACTGTGCATCACAATATGTTCAAATACAAGATTTTAAATTATTATATAATATATAAATTTTAATTATTATTTAATTACAAACATACTTTTAAATTATCATGCATATTTGTTTTCTAGATTCCTGAGCACCAGAGAAGTCCAATTAGAGAGGAATGGTATATTTGAATACATAAACACTTTTATAACATTTTATAAAACCTAATAGAGTGATATATGTATAAATATTTTGATACTATTTTTGATGATTCTTGCATCTCTAATCGAATTGACCATAACTATTCTCAGGGACATGGTGGATTATACTTCGTGCTAGGAGGGAATTTTTGAAAGAGGTCATCATGTGGACATTAGATCTAAGGGAGGAAAGAGGTCACACATAGTTAGGTAAGATATACATTTTTGACCCATAGAAAAAATAAGATTATTATTATTATTATTTATCCATGAATTATAATTTATCTATATAATGGTTATCATATTTTATATGCCTCAACTGAAACATCTGTTATGAATTTTGATGATTATAATAAGATTTATCTTGGTTTTGTTCATGATATGTTCTAGGAAACCTACTGCAACAAATTATGTTAGAAATATTTTCTCAAAATTGCATAGATGTTAATTTTATTGTAATTCTAATTTGTCATTATATTTAACAGAAATGACTATGACTATGACTTCTCATTCATGGGAGTGTGAATTCGAGATTGAAAATTATGCCTTTAGTGATTTGGGATTTAATGATGAGTCTTAGAAACAGGGTTCAATGCATGGTTTCGACAAAGGATGGGTGATTGGTATTGGTTCTTGACTGGCACTTAAAAATGGTTATAGTACTTCTATAGTGGAATATGTGATCATGATAGGATCTCATCGTCTGTTTTCACCTATGTTGTCATCCACTACACTATATGTCGATAGGTTGAATGTTCAAGATGATATGTTAATATAGATGAAGAAAAGGTGGGAGTAAATAATGAGAAACAACATTAGAAAGAAGAGCTTATGTTGGGGTATATGCAGCAGCTTGCACGTTGTGGGGGGATGAAGTTTCGTCCCCCTTCTACTTTAGATGATTCACCACCGTGTGATATAAAATGATGATTTAGGAAATTTTATGTATATCTTATTAAATATTGATGATAATCATATTATTATTTAATTGATGTATTACATTCATGTCAATTTGAGTTTCAATTTTTTTTTAATTTTTTCATTATTTTATAAATTTTATAAATTTTTTATTTATTTTTCAAAATTATTAATTTTTTAACATTTTTAAATTAATTTCTAATATGTTGATTATTTTTAAATATATTATGTTTTATAAATATAATTAATTAATTTATTTGTTTTATTATTTTTAAATATATATTTTTTCTTCATTTTTGAAAATTATTCTAAAATTATTTTATTCATTTTAATTAATTTCTTTTTTTAATATTTTAGATTAATTTTCTTTAATTGTAGATTAAATAATTTGTAATTTTTTAATTACTATAAATAAATATTATATATATTTCAATTAATTATAATTAATTTTAATTTGTTATGATTATATTTAATTTTGATAATTTTTTGGGAAAAATTAGTATTTTTGACATAGGAATGGTCTTTTGTAATTATTCAACTAAAATAGTCTATCAAAATTGATTATTTAGAATTATAATTGAGCTTATTTGTGATGGACAATTCATATGTTGCAATTAATCACTATTTAGAAAGTTATGTAACAAATAACCACTATTGTGACATTGTTTTTTACACGGTGCATTAGTGACAATCACCCATCGCAAATGAAACATTGAGACAAGATTCTTTCAAAAAAAATTCGTCGCATATAATTGAAACATTAGTAGTGTATGTTGCATTAAACAATCATTTAATTTTAAGTAAAATCATCTATACAGAACCTCTAATCCTCTCATCCATCATGTCACCCATATCTTGAATTTTGACATCTAATGTTTCTATTTTATATATAATATACCTACTCCTTTTATGAATATATATAATTAATTAACTTTTTTACCAAATACACAATCATCATATACTTATCTGTGAACTAGGTGTTTGATATTTTCTTTTTTTGAAAATAAAATATCCTAACATCCATCTGGTAGGAGGGTACCATCCTCAATAGATTCCTATATAGAATATTTTAAAAAAATTGTGATTAAATATATATATATATAGATTTAAAAATATAAATCTTACAAATAACATAAATAAATCGATACATTCCTCTCAACTAAATATGTTGAATATTATATAAGACAAGTTCTTGTTTTTTTCAAAAATAACCTCTTCTATTTTTCATGTCTAGTATGAGATAACAAAATGCCAACCAATATAGATACAAATGATTAAATTTTAATTATTTTGATAATTTTCATCCATCATTTGTTATTAAAATAACTTATACCCTTCAAGAGATAAATTGTGTGGGTATACCCTACTTTGATTGGATTTCTTAATCTTATTTCTTAAATAACATATAAATAAGGACAAAAAAATTAATAATATGATATTTATAATTACAAAAAAACATTTAGTGGATAACTTTTCTCTTAGAAATTTAATTTTTACCGTTTATATTCAAAATGTGACTTCCATGTATTCTCAACAAAAAAAAATAATCACATTTTATTTTATTTTTACATTCCACAAAAATGGAATCTGATATGGGGGTCAATTTAAAATACCTTAATTTATTATATGATAATTATAAACATTTATTCCCAATTTCCATGTGTTACCAATATCATATGTCATCTAAATAAATGGGAAACCTAATATTAGTAAAAACATGTAATGATATGAAATATAATAAAAAATGATCTTACCAAATTTTACTCCAATAACCATAATAGTGTAACATTATTGACAATACTCGTATCAGAAAACAAAATTCAAGATTTCAATAAAGGTCATGTTAAAATTGACGTCCTATATAGTATTAATATAGATTACTTTGATTACCATATTCTTTCAACCCATAATATAAATTGTACACCGCATATATAAATAATATGATTTTGATATTTGATATTAAATTTTCTAACATATAAAATTTTGAAAAAATTAATATAATATATAAAAAACAATCGTTACATATAAAATATATAGATAATTGAAAATAATAAAACATGCACTAAACTAAACTAATCATTTTTATTCATTTTTTTAAAATTAGAAAAATAAAATGATAAAAAAATATGAAAATACCTCCATGTTTCTTATTTTTATGTTATTTAATAATGATGACAAAAAATATTATTCTAATTTTTATAACATCAAATGAAATAGAAAAAAATGAAAACTGTAAAAGAGTATATAAATCAAATTTTTAAATGTAAAATCTATAAAAAACTGAGAATTTATAAAATTTAACACAATAAATCTACACTAAACAAACCCACCTCTTAATTATTTTGAAGATAATGGCTACAAATAATAATAAAAATATTCTATAAAATAAGATATTGACTCAGAAAATTAAATCTTACGTAAATATTTATGAAAATCCATTTCAATCATATAATGTAGAATAATTTAGAAATTATAATAATTAAAATAAACTATTATAATGAAATAATTTACCATATTATCTTAAATATATGTTTTACATAAAAGAATATTTTATATAAAATTTTATAATATTTAAAAATGTAAACAAAAAATAAATTCATGTTACATATAATACTAAAAAATTACAAAAGTACTATTTTCTTACATTATACCCTTTATATCATTATATATGGAACAAACATTCTCTATGATGTAACTCCCCATGATTTATGAATATATTTTTCAATTAATAAATTTAATGTTTTTATATTTTTAGATACATGGAATACAATATATAAATAAACTCTCGTATAGTATATTATGTTTAAAAAATGACTATAACAACCAAGACATAAAATTTATTTATTTGAATATGAATAACCCTTTTAAAAAAAATATGTATTATTTTTTATTTGATGAAAGAATAATTTTTTAAATTAATTATTTTATTTATAAAAAAACATTTGTCCTAGAATTTCATTTTATGGATAATTGTGAATGAATCATATATTTATTTAATGCCAATTTAAGAAAAACCAGTTTTAAAATGAAACTAATTATTTTAAAATATCATATAATATATATCATAGATTAAAATTTTTATATTTTAAGGTAATGAATGATTTTCCATTGAATACTAAAAAGTAAGTTTTATTCAAATACTTTAACTTATTATCAATAAATCATGTAATTTAAAAGTAAGATTATATTTTTTTTACTTTTTATAAAAATGAAATATTATCGATTTTATATATAATAATATATATATTTTTATTTGAGAATGTAATTTTCATGTTATTTTAAAAAAATTTGGATTTCATAAAAACTAATGTTTTATGAAAACTAATTTTATGTCCATAAAGTATATCCAAATTAAATTATTTAAAATATCCCTAGTAAAAAAATATTTAAATTAAATATATAGATTTTGTTTATATTAATATAAATTTATTTTATAAATGATTCATTATCGTCATAATGTTATTGAAATAAAATCTATTTCTTGAAAGATGTGATTTTTTGAAAAAAAAAAATTTCATCAGTATTTTGTGTATATCTTTAGATTAAATAATTCCACTAACAGAAATTGAAATATGAAAAATGGATGTATCATTTTTAATAATGTGGTCCGAACATTACTAATAATACCCATTTATTTTTTTCATTATGATTAGTATTTATACTAAATAAATAGGACCATAGTATGTGTAAATCAGATAGTTATGGTAAAATATACCATTATAAGGACTACATATTGACCATAATACATTCCATTATCCTTTTGGATCATTGGAGTTCTATCATGTCTCACCAATAAAAAAAATATATCCAATGTGTGCTATATATTTTCAATTATGACCATTACAATATTTATGTAAAATATAATGATAAAAATTTCACATTATTTTTATTAATAAATTTACAATTTTTGATTAAATAAAAATATATTTATTAGTTATAAATTTCAATTTAATTATAATATATATTTTTATTATTTGAATTTATTTCTTTTTTTAATAATTAAATATTTATCATAAATTATTAGAAGCACTAAATTTTCTTTCCCAATATATATTAAAACAAGATAAATTATTTGAAAATATTTAATGTAATATAATTGGAAATAATTACAATGGTAAATGAATTTTTTTTATAAATATATAATTTCATTGTGTATTTGGTGGAATATATTTTAGTTCGAATGTTTTATTGTTGTTATCAATGAAAACATAATGGAATTATTCGGAGGATAAAATTAATGCCATTTTGTAATAAATAATATTTTATTAGATTATTTAATGTTCCTCAAAAACAAACCATTTACATGTAATTTTTTATGTCCAAAAATATAATATATGGTCCGTCAAATGATATATTTTCCATATATTTAACCTATAATAATCCTATGTTTTTATATGAACTATTTTATCATTATTGTGTCAAAAAATAATAAAAACTGTTCAAATCAAGAGGACAAGGGTAAAAAAATCAAAACAAAATTAAAACTTAATTAAATGAAATAGTTTAGAAAAAATCAATAAATTATTTTTAATTATATCATTTTGGAACCATTATTTCATGAATATTAATTTATATTAATTTAATACTTAAGGTAATTTGATGAGATCCCCTGCCCTTACATTTAAAATGGAACACACCCTACTCATTTCATACCAATTTAAAAATCTTTTTTAAGTCAATAACTTCCCAAATTCATTCAATAGTTCCATTAACATAGTATAAGATAGTTTTTTTTGACAATTAACTCATCCTTAGAAGGATTTAAATGAAAATCAAAATATAATGGTCGAATAATATGTATCATTTTGAACCAATAATAAATTTTTATTTATTATTCGACTTCCATCAGATCATATTCTACCATGATAATAAATAACAACATTATATCCAGTACATTGATATGTTATTTTGTTAATTTAATATCCTACATCCATATCCTCTACAATTAATTGTGTTATGAAACCATCATTCTTGTGTCTAGAGGACAACTGCAACACCCACATATGTAATTTTTTTTCTATTATCACATATCACGACTATTTATAATAATCGAAATAAAATGTATATATGATATTTCTAAGATATTAATCTTTTTGAGATTTTAATATTTAATATATTTTCCTACTTTTTTTATGCATTGTACTATGATTATTTCATTCATGTTTACATGTGGATTAACCCATCTATAAATTGATGTTGTTTGTTGATCATTAACACTAATCATATATGGTATATATACTATTAATTAACAAAATTAAATTATATATATGATAATATAATAAACATGGAATTATAAAAAGTCTTTTACATTATTTTAACCAAAATCATTGAAATATATAAATGTTACTCATGCGTACATACGATCAACCATCTCAATGATTGAAATATGGTTTATTTTTCATAACCGTATTTCAATTTTGGATTAAATATAATAATATATATATTTGAAATTTATGAAATAGTTATTGATAAATATATGAAAAAATAATTTCCACTTTGATTGCATTAATACTTCCAATTTCATTTTGGACATATGAGTAGAATATCATCATAATGTCCAACATTATCTTAAATGATGATTTAATTGAAAATAACATGAATATAAAAAAAAATAATCCATCTAATAAAATTGAAATGGATCATTAATAATGTAAATACATAATTTATATTTAAATTCATGATGATCATTAATGTTTGTGATGAATCAGACTCTAGGTAATTGATTTTCTCAAAAAAATGTTATTTTAATGTATCACATCAACAAATTTTTCATCCTTGTAACTGTACTTTTAAATAATTCATTAAAATTATTATTTATGATTAAATTGATTATATATCAATTTTTTGTTGTATTTTTATTTTTTGAAATTATATTAAAACTATATTTATGGGTTTTTTATGGGAAGCATTACATTAGTAAAATAATTTTAAATGTTATAATTAATTTTTTTCTAAATAATTCCCACCCTGACCATATTTGTAAAAAAAATTATTAATGTATTTATATGTGATTAAATGAATTATAAAATTTATTTTATTTCTCATTCATATTTAATTCAATGTTTTTCAAAATAAATCATTTTATTTATTTTATAGGT
This sequence comes from Viscum album, assembly GCA_963277665.1. Classification (NCBI taxonomy): domain Eukaryota; kingdom Viridiplantae; phylum Streptophyta; class Magnoliopsida; order Santalales; family Viscaceae; genus Viscum; species Viscum album. The sequence goes on along the minus strand of OY728121.1, from coordinate 1,001,272,461 downwards.
ATTGTTTATATGTTCATTATAAAAGAGAAATGGAATATTTTATTCTAATATACACAATTTCAACGAAATTTGAAGCCTTCACCGCCCCTATTTGTAATTTATATTTCAATACAATATTTCTTATTTTAATGAAATAAAAATTCTATTTCCCATTATACAATGTGTAATAATGAAATTAAATTGAATATTTATTTTTATATCTAGATAAATTTGAATAAATGGTGTAAGGGATCACTATAAACCACCAATTTAAATTGGTAATGAACATTATATATTTAAATCACATTAACTATGACATTAATGATAGATAATTTTTTAAGGTTCTATATATGTCTCTCTAACATGTATACATATCATAATTTTCCTTTATTGGATTGGGTAATACAAGCCATATGATCATTTATAAAATTGCATCCAAAATACATATATTATTATTATTATATATCTCCACATTATGAAAATTAATTTCATTAATTGGGTGATTACAATGTTTGTAAACTATTTTTTATTTCCATTTTTTGAGCACATAATACTTAATAGTATAAAATTGTTATTAAAAGATATCACTTCAATGGATATGGTTAAGGTTTTTTTTCATGATATGTTACGTATGGGATTTAGTGAGTGAACATAATCCACTATAAGACATTATCTATGATGTAATTTAATCTATGTAATATTAAATAAAAAATAATAATTTCATGTTTAACAATACAACCAAATTTTTTATTTTATAACATTGTTTGATACCATGTTTTTAATTATATACACCCATGTGATCATACATAATCCTTCTATTTTATGATATCGTGTTATAACATTGATTAACCCTTTATGAATCCTTATCATGATTAATAAAATACTGATATTTTTACCCCATAATATTTTTCTATGTATTCCCCATGTTATCACATGTATATTTAGGAGCTCATAGGAATTAAGATCCCATTTTGGGTATTGAAATAAGGATTCATTATTTTCATGTTGATGTTTTACTTACTTAGTATTCCAAATACACTATGAATTTGTTTAAATTTCTTATTTATTAGTGGATATTTATGTATAAAACATGTAATAATATGTATAAAAAGGATTAGGTACCTATATTTAGTTTCTGATCTAGGTTATGTAATTTAGTGGATTAGGATAAGAGTACATTAGAAACAAAAATGGGGATAATTATAAGTATAAGCAAATATCATGGTGTTTTTTTGAAGTTTGGTGTGAGTGGTTTTTATGGAAATAACATCCCATTATAGATATTTTATGTGAATTTGGTTGTAATAAAATTGTACATTGGCTCAATAACTCTAGGAATTTTTCAATTGGTAATCACATTATAATAATTGGTTGTATAAAAAATAGGATTTCTATAATCCAAGATTGACACTCTTGATTGATAAGCTTTTTAAAATTAATAAGCTCTTTACAATATATCTTAAATTATTTAAATAGATAATGATTAGTTATGATTAATCCTAAACACAATGTTTCATAGTGTGAATGAAATATTTCATTATTTAGACATACAATAAAATATTATTTTTTATTATGTGGCTTCCCAATATGATAATTTTTTTCTCAAAATATAGTTTTTCTTGTTAGTAAATGGATATAACAATGAGGAATGATGTTAACACTAAATATTATGGAAAATAATTTGATTATATGAAAAATAATATGATGAAAACTGAAGTGACATATGTTTTAATATTTCCTAATAAATTATAATGATGTATAATCAACAATTTGCACCCTAACAAACTATTAGACTCAAAATAGATGATAATAATGATGCATGTTGAGTGATATAATGATTGATACCATTGAGGAAAAAATGAAATATTTTAATCATGTCAACAATGTTGAAAGACACACCCTAATTAATGTCTATAATTAACAAGTAAATTTTTTACTTTTGAAATCGATGGTAATAGAGTAACAAGATTAAATTTAAAAATGAAGAGATGATGGAGGTAAAAAAATTCCATCCATGTAATACATTCATAGTTAATTATAAATTTTTTGAATCTATACATTATCCGAGTAAACTCTTTATAATGAAGATTAAATCATATACAAAGTAAGAAAAATTGTTATGGAAATAGTTGATGTGAAATAATAGAATTATTTATGTACTTATATTCCAGAAAAATGTAGTAGATTTGTTTTTTATCAAATGTATTTTTTATGAGAATCGTGTAATATCTATGGATTTTTTGAAAATATTTGTTCTTTATGAATATGAATACATATATTAAATGGAATTGATGTCAAATAATTGATAAATATGGGTAATGTGATATTTTTTAGAACACATATTTCAGGAATAAAAATTCTCATGTGGCTATTTTTTATTTAATGATGTTTTGTTTCATTTAAAAGATTTTATCCACTAATGAAGTAGAAGGGATAGTATTTTTAATCTTAAAATTCATTATTGATTAATTGAATAAAACAATTTTACGTAAGAGGGAATTAATATAATTTTTTGATTTATGGAATATATTCAATAATATATGATTCAATATAAGTAATGCGTAAAAAGTTAATGTTTTCAAGAGTTCATGATTTCATTAATGATTTATTTTAATTATGTTTATTAAGATGATTGAAGATAATATATGATCAATATATCAGAATAATGTTTATGAAAGATAATGAGAAAAATTATGTTATATTGAGAATTAATGTTATGTTGGTATTTGATATTTGGATACCTTATTTATAAATTTTCCTACATTAATTTTGAATAAACAATCTTCGGAATGAATTTTAGGATTTATCATTATGGAAATGTTTGTTTTGAACCATGGGTACTGTATTTTTTGGTCAATTTATATTTATCCATATTGTATAAACTATGCTATTATTTTAGTGTGAAATATCTAGATATTGATTCAATCACATTCAAATATCATAAAGATATTATGATCCGTTAAGTTGTAATTTTAGTGCATTAGGAATAAAAAATTAAACATGATAATTAATTTTTTATAGTATAATAAAAAGTGGATGTTTAAAAAATAACAACCAAAGGGAGAAATTATTATTATAAAAAATAATGAAATAATGTAAATATATTTTCACATTATCACTATATTGACATTTATATAATATTTAAATAATATGAAAATGAAATAAAAATATTATCATTGAACATTATGTTTTTTTAATTGAGGATCTATTCACAATTCACTGATTTATGGTTTTGTTTTCATTATCAGTTTCATGAACACATTCATTATCACTCTTTATTAGTCCATTAAAATTAGTTTTTTCTTATATACAGATATGTTAAAATCCCACTAATTTTCAGTTTATTCGAGAACCTAAATATTTTTATTTCAAGTGATCTTTTGGTTTCCAACATCCCATGATTAAAAAATTGTGTTATTATCCATCAGTAATTCTTTGGATTTAAAACATTTTAATTTCAAATATTTAACATTTTATGACCAAGATAAAATTATGAGATTGAAATTTATGTAAGGTGGTATAGATTAGAACCATGATACTATAGAATATATTTCTTGTTTAAGAAATTTAATTTCATTGATTGATTATGTTATACACAACATTGAGTTTAAATTATTCATGATTTATGTTTTTTTAAAATGATATTTATATCCTAATAAATAAAATATATACCATTTATAGGGAAAAATGTATGGAAACTTTTAATTTATTTATAAGAAGAAGTATTTTTTAAGTATATTCATTATATAATTTACATATTACTTTTTACCTCAATAGTGATTTTTATAACTTTGTAGGAATAAATAATATAAATAATTTCATGAAATATTATAAATTTTATTTTTTGAAATTAAAATAATTTTTGAAATTATAATATCATAATGTAATTATTTAGAATATTTTATATTTATTAAAATGATCGATTTATTAGAGAATAGTGTAAATTATAAAGTTTTAATATTCAATAATTAATTTTTAGTAAATAATGTTCTTTAAAATACCCCTTAAAATTTTTATCTAGACTTAAAGTTAAAATTATATAATTTTATTTAGAAAAACATGGTCAATATTATTTTAATCACCACTTTTCATGATTTTGTTATATGTTTATATGCTTAAACAAATCAGTTTTGTTTAAACTGAATTTAACTAAATAGTGTTTATAAGTTTTATTTAATTTATATAAAAACTAATTAATAATGATTTAATTTAACATTATAGATTATATATATTTTATACGATCATAAATTCATATTATTATTATTTCTATTTACAATTTTAATATAAGATCATTAATTTCATGAAAACACATTTTCTAGAAAACACAATTGTCATCATGATTTCTAGCTATAATTTATAAATTAATTTATACCTCTTATAGATATTGGAACGTGAATATTTTATTTCATATTATGAATTAGGATGTCTATATTTTATAAATATTACAATTTAATTATTAATCATTATGAATAATAATAATAATAATAGAAAGTAATTATCACCATCATAATGGTAAATCAGGTAATTATGGATTACAATTTAATGATAAGGACAAGATATCTACCATTATACATTATGTTCCCATATTTTATGAGTTTATATCATTCATTTCCATACATGACTCAATTATATTTCCACTTCGGTCCATAATTTTCTGATTTCTCACCTTTAAAATATTATTGTAAATTAAATTGAAAAAAATGTCAACTTCTTATTTTTAATATATATAATAAATTATTATATTGGTAAAAATAATATTTTTAGATATACATATTGATTTAAAAGATATATTATTTTTATATCATTTTTAATTTATTATATTTTCTTATGTGAAATAACAACCAGAAATTATTAAATGATGTTGATACAATATTTATTCAATTAATAAAAAATTAAATAAATAAAAAGAGAAAATATTTAATGTAATATGATTGGAAAAAATATTTAATTTCAGTTATTTTTTTGATAAAAATATCGATTCATAAATTTTATTGGGAATATATTCTAAATAATTTTATTTCATGTGGTATCCAATGTACAATTATGTGAATAATTAAAAAAATAAACTATTGTTATTTTATAATATATAATATTTTTTATAAAATAATAATTTAATAAATATTATATATTCTATCAATTTTTTGGTTTATAATTAAAAAAATCACGTATTTTCTTTTAATGGACCTATTTTTCCTTAATAGTGTATGTATTAACGCCTAAATTTTATTACAAAACATTCTATCTCTGTAATTGTCAACAAATGATTATCATTGGTTAAAAAATATAAGGGTGAAAAAAACAACCAAAATTGACCAAATTATATTTTATTTGATTGTTTTTACCCATACTCACCTAGTTGTATTAATATATCTATATGGATCCACTAGCCCATAAAAAATAATATATATTAGTTTTGTAATTTTTGAAATTCAAAGAGCACCACTCCCCTCAACTATAAAAGTGAACCACCTATCCCTATTTCAGACATAAATTTATTTTTTATTTCTCATTACATACCATAAATATGTTCCTTACATAAAATTTAATTTCATAGAGGCCTTAATTTTATTATAAAATCCTCATCGGATAGATTTTTTTTGAAAAAACTATGGATCTTGATCGGAGAAGTTGTATTATTCATAAACAACTGTTTTTGTTTCACGCCTTATTCATCCTCTTTAAAAAAGTATTCAACCATTATCATATAAATAACATATTTATACCCTATACAAAGGAGTTATTATATTAATGTCATAACCCACATTCATCTCCACTTCTATAAAATGGAAAAGAAAATAGTCATTGAATTTTATTGGTGACTACCATCTCACAAACAAATATAATTAGTTTTCCATAATCTACTATCATGAAAACTAATGATGATATATTTATTATTCTTATGATATTAATATATTTTTTATCCTTTATTAAAATAATATATCAAATATTATCTTATAATATCATTATTTGAATCATGATATTGTAATTCATGAATACATATGGATTACCACCAACACAATGTTATTTAATTAATTTATAATTTTTACAACACATTAAATGTATATATTTGTCTATTTAATGATATAAAATTATATATATTATATAATTATCATTAGATATATATAATAACATATTCATTAGTTCAATTATGACCATAAAAAAATGAAATCCTTATTCATTTTTATTTATGGTTTACTGTCTCCATGATTAAAGCATTGATAGTTTTCCATATAATTATATATTATTAGGATTAAAATTATAATATTTTTATAAAAATGAGAATTGATTAATTATTTTTATTTTGTAGAAGATTATGTAATGAAAAAAATTACCATAGTCAACCTAACGAATCATTATGGACTTATGAGCTAAATATCATCAAAACAGGTGACATGATCAAATATAATTATGTAAATGAATATAAAACAATAATAAATTAAATAAAAGTTATAATAAAATGTAAAAACGATCATAATGACATAAATAATAAAATTTAGTCTTATCATTAATGGTGATAAAGAACATATTTGACGATTTTGAATCAATGTGATAAATTTTCTATTAAAAAGTATTCTTTTAATGTTTCACTTCAAAAAACATTTTCATCCATATCCATGACAATATAAATATTTCATTATGATTATTATTTATGAATAAATATCTTGTAAATGAATTTTTTCCATTTTTTCTTTTATTTTCATTTTTTTAAATATAAATTATTATTTTATGTATAATACACTATACATCATAAAAAATATATAAATTTTTATATTTATTTATTTTTAAATATCCCCCTTCCAAGAATATTATTTGATATTAGTTTTTATGGGTTATTTTTATGGACATAAGGGAATTATGAGTTAAATTTTATGTCATGTTTTTTCCATTCGTATAATGTTTTTAAAAATTTATTATTTTATATCTTTCATATGGAATGTATTTATATTCTAAAAAAATTTAGTAAGTAATGATTTATTTTTTATTTCATGTCATCAGTGAAATTACCTGTGCCTATAACCATTATTTTATATTTGTATCTCATTAAAATAATCCATGTTCTAATCAATGAAAAACAATATTTCCCGTTACTCTGTATTTTCAAATGATTTAAATGAGCTTTTATTGATCAATATAGCTGATTCATCTTTGTGGAATGATGTAGATGAGATATATGAAATTTATCCTCCTTTCAATTTCTCCATTCATTATTTTATTATGATTTTGTTGGACCTTCATCTTTCCCTGCAACTCTATAATCCATTTAATGCTATTATTATGGAATTGGTGAATGTGATATCGAAAGAATGGAATATGTGGCTTTATGGTTTAGTATCCTTTAGTATACATACTATATAGGAATATATTTCAGCTACTATAAATATAGTTAACATCCCTAAAAAGTGTATTGTAATATTTATATCCTTGAACCTTTGGTTCTCATGAATTTTGGAATCAATGGTAATTTTTTACCACTATAACTATTGAATACATCTAGAAAAATCCTTTTACTAAATGGATTAAAAACAATAATGATATGACTTTATGATTCAATCAAGGTCCTTAGAGATATGGTTTTGTCTTTACATATTGTCATGGAGATATTATTGGATGTTTAAATAGTACATATGGAGTTGTTTCTTCTCCTGAAAATGAGATGATTGTTGTTATTACTACATTTGAGCATGCTAAAAAAGGTATTCAAACAATATTTAATAATAACGTGACTCCACTTCTATTTTCCATTACATAAGTACTGAATCTATTCATGTTTGGGTTATGTTAACTAATCAGTTGAGGTATTTATTGAACATTAATACTTACATTTATTATGTTTTCACTCACATCTACAAGGAGGATAATTCAACGACTGATGGTATTTCCAAAAAAGGGTGTTGACATAAATGATTATTCATGGCTTAATCCTATTCCTCTAGACCATTCCCACTTTTTGAAAATAAATAAATTTAATCACATTCTTTTACACTCTTATTTGCCTATATTATAAAAAATGAGTCCTTTTCTAGTAAGGTACACCTAAAATCATAAAAATTATTTTCTATTGGGTTTTTAAATTGAAAGGATATTTTTATTTCTAGAAACCTTTTTTGGGTGTGAGGAATCTCTCCAAACAGTCTTTATCATTGGTTTATGTCCATTCTATATCTTATTGGATTTCTATCTCTATCATTAATGTTACATAATGCATGTAAATTTAGTATATATGTGTATTTGATATATACCTATCATTATCTCTCGTTCTGTTCTAGGGTAATTATAATGACATATCACATAGTAGTTCATTACTTTGTTGATTGTGAGTGTTACTGGTTTCCAAAGGGAGTCTAGAGAATTTTAGTTTCTAAATGAATGAAGTTGGGACATTACATGTCATGAAAGTAGATTACACAACATGAAAGTCGGTTTCACAATTTTTCCAATGCTATTTTATTATGTGTAAATACTTTAAATGAAATCAAGATGATTTTTATGTGATATAATATATCAAGGATGAAAAATGTATAAAATGAATATGTAATGTTTTTTCAGTAAAAACTGATCACTATGGTTTTCATGATGTGAAATGGGATTACACATCACGTAATCCACTGATCTAATGTAGTTATAAAATTATTTGTCATCTTTACATTTAATCATTCAGTTGTGCTCTCTTATTACCATAATTTTAGGAAAACCTAGGTTCCCCAAGGTTTTCTTCAAAACCTTCACCATCCGTCATTGATCCATTGATCATGGTGGATGTTTGTTTGCAACCTGCGGTTGTTATATAGGGAGTTCTCTCCTCACCTATTTTTTTCACTCGACTACGTGTGAACCTCTGCGGTAGTTTTCATTGGATTGGGGTGATTTTTGGTTGTGAATCTGACCATCCATAGTATTATAATAGGCTGATCTTAATGTACACTATGCAACAGTGGGTTTTGAGCAATTTCTTTTATTCCATGTGGCACGTAGTGAGTTGAAATGATTCCATGAGGTAGTATTTCCATATATTATCTACATTGTTTATCATATGGGATGAGTTTAAATTTGTTATCTCTGGTTTGTGGTTGTATATGATTAATCGAAGATACGTAATTGGTTAATTTGTATTATAAAGGGAAAAATGTGTTTGATTTGGATGCTTCTATATCTTTTATACTATTGCAATGTGATGGATTTTATAGTCTCAAGACCCCACTGAACATTGTGGTTGTTAGTAAATATTTGATATGTTTGACTTGAGTTATGGAACCCTTATTTTTTTTGTGACATTTATAATTTTTGTGTTATAACCATAAAACGAAATTATTTAATTACATTTAAATATAAACTGAATTGTTTTGCTCTTGATTTTTTTAATTTCAATGATAACGCCCTTAAAATAATGTGCAATGTGATAAAAGAGATATTTTATAAATCTGTGAAAATAAACATGATATGTTTGGATTTTTGGATGTGATTTTGGGGTGGTGTTGAATGATTATAGTGGGGTATGGAGTGAAATATGGGTTTTTCCATTCATTTGGGGTTGTGAGGTGGTGGTATGATGAACATTTATTTTGGTCAGTGAGGAGGTGGTAGTTTGGCCTTGCTTTTGGGGTTTGGAGGAGGTGGTTTCTATTCTATTGGGTCGAGAAGTGGGGTTTAAATAGTTTTATATGCATATGTTATGATAGAATAAATTGTATAATTGTTTAATAATGTTAGGAGTGGCCTGTAGTGCTTAGGTTAATGGGATGGAAATGGTTAATGGATAATTAAATGTTCAGCTATGTGGTTAAATATTAATGATGATAAACATTTAAATGAATGTGTGTTAAATATTAAGTAGATGTGAATGATCAAGAATTTAATAGATCACTTTACATTATTAAATGACTCTGTTAGATATTATGAAATTCATATTTAGGTTGACGAAAAATTGGCGGTGTATTTCATTGGATTGGTTTTTTGTTAACCCATAGGATGGGCCCATGAGTTTGATGTTATATTTATACATTTATATTCTGGTGATTTATATAAAAATTCCTCAATTATTGAGAACTACATTCACAACACTCGTATAGTCATGCAGGGGGTGTTTTTCCCAACATCAAGTGTGGAGTAGAGAATGTTGGGTACCCTCCCTTTCCCACTCACTCTTCTAGTAAATGTTTTTATGGAAGAGGATGTGATTTCAAGAGGTCAATTAGGGTTTTATATAGTGTTTTTAATGGAATATGTTTCTATGAGTGGTATGTGATAGCCTAGGTGTTTCCGGTCATGGTCTTATGTGTCCCAGGTATCGTTGAGATTATGTGTGTTTTCTGGACTGGGTGGTTTCAATCGGGGTGTGATATTTTTGTTCTTATGGGGAGGTGGGACAAAATTTCTATGGGTGAGGATTTTTTTCATCTTGCATGTGGGGTGGTGTTGTATATAGATAAGATTGGTGTTCCAGGATATTCAAATTTGGGTGTGTGCAGTGGAATACTTTTGGGAAACTGGTGTAGGGTACCATTATCAATGTGATCATGATATATTATATTACATGACTTGCATTATTTTTCGAGTGTCCGATACTAATGATGGGTATGGCTAGTATACCTATCATTTTTTTTGTTTCATTTTGATATTTTTTTCAAAGGAGAATTAGTATTCTCCATTCACATGTATATGAGAGACTTTTTATTTCCTACAGAGTATACTTGTATTCTTATCCTACATATATATATATTTGTTTTTAGGTTTCAATGGGATTTTTCAAATAATTTTTTTCTTTCGTAGCTCCGACCATTAATAGTTGTCGTGTAACTAGATTAGTTTTACATTTGGATATTTACGTTGGGGATTTTATCTTGATTTATTTTATTTTATACATGAATGTGTGATTTTTTTGGATATCTTTTTATATTATGCATTACCATTATTGTGGATAATTCATTATATATCCTGATCTTGTTTTCTTATAGTGGGTAATTTGTATGTTATTGTGATATTTGTATACCCTTGGTTCTAGACACCAACTCGGGGCCTATAAGAGGTAGGACTCTAGGGAAATCATCTATCTCCCCTCATCACATTATCATCAGAGGGATGGGGTAATGACATAGTGGTATTTGAGGTGATTGTATAATTCTTGTATGGAGTTTGGAGTTGGGCGCAGTGACGACTGTGTTGGTTGGAAATGAAACAGTTCTAGTTGACCTTGGTACATGACAGATGCCTTATGGACTAGCTAGTACACAATATTTTCAGGCCCATCATGATCTAGTGCATCAACTATTAGCTTATTTAATGATGACGTGAGTCAAACAATCTTGTAGGGATGATTAATAAGAGAATGACATGAATCATGATGGCATGTAGTATTTTTTTAATTGGGTTTAGTCTGGTTGGTTAAAATGATTTAGGTTAATTAAAATGGAACATAATAAATTTCCACACATTCAAAAGTAGGGAGTTCTTTATTTTCCATTCAGCTATGGATCTGGGCGATCATCTGAATGTAGATCATGTAGTTCAGGTTCAATAGGATAAATTTATTGATCGACATATCGTTGATCCAGTTGAGGTGGATGATTAGTGGCAGACAATGTCTTTTTTTCCCAACAACATGATTATGGAATAAAATTGGGAAGTGTTTTAGATGTGGAGATAGAGAGTTGGGATAACAACATAGAGAACACTTTTAGTTTTACCCAGGATCTGATGGACTGTTGGGTCCCTTTGGATGATAGTTATAAGTAGGAAACTACACTTTGGTGGTGGATATTATATTTAGGAAGGATAAAAGAGGTATTAATCTTGGGGGTGGACTTCCATAAGTATTTTTATGTAGATTCCATTTCAACCACCATTTAAGAAATGATGAGTGAGGTTCTTAATTACCATTAGCAGTGGATCATATCATTTTAGGAGTTTGGGATCATTTTCAAGGACCATGTACAGTTTTCCCAGAACTTTTTCTAGATGAAAATTATCATGCGAGACGTCATGAGGAGGAACATTGTACATCTATCCAGTATGTAGTTACTCTTTTTACATTAACTACATATATAGAGGATCAGTTGAATGATATGGTAATCATCAGGATTCACTCACAAGGTAATTTCCCATGTTAGGTGAACCAATAGTTTTCATATAAGACCAGAATTATCATTGTTAGATATAAAACGCTAGGACCATCGAGGTTTAGACCATGAGGGAAATGATCTCAATAGATTCCATTCTGGTCTTCTAGTTTCTATTGTTTTGGTTCATTTCAAGGGTTCTTTGTGCCAATAGTTTTTGGTTATGGGGTTCATGTCTATTAACAGAACTACTACCTAATTGATACCAATAAACATATTGATGGAGGTGGATTGGTTCAATTCCAAACTCAACAATAGTTTTTAGTGTGGTCATTTCATATGTACAAGAAGGATGTTTTTAGTCTATTGAGGGGAGATAGAGTAGGTAGAGGCAGACCTAAAGACATTCTTCATGGTTAGGTAACATGAACCTAGCGTCGTTGTAGATGTGGTAATCAGTAGAGATGTATATGAGTTTTGCATAGTCCCTTGTATGTAATTTAGAGAGTAGTTACAAAGGGTCCAGATATCATTAGATGTATGATCAGTCTGTTTAGTACTCTTTATTGTTCATTGTTTTATTTAGGATCCTATTATTCCTTTGATTCACAAATTGTATCTTATTATATGGGATGAGCTATTGTGAGGATTCACATTCTCCTGATATTGACTATACCAGTCAGAGGCTATACCACCTTGTTTGATTTTTTTTAGGAGTGTAGAATAATTATGAGACCTCAGTATTCACATGTGGATAATTTCTTTCTAAATATGCTGCCAAATGATTTCATCCTTGTAAATTAAGGGTTTTATTATATACGTTCTATTATATACTATTTTTTGAGGAGTGTCATCTTTTATGATATAGATGGACAATGTGCAGTTTTTGTTGGCAAGAGATATTTTCAGGAATTTAGTTGGAATTTGGATCCCCTTCAATAATTGTTTGTTTAGTTTTTGGTAAATTCAGTGGAAACTATGATGGTAAACATTCCTAGGGTTGTCCAAGACTGTTTTTATTTTTATTTTGACTATTTTTTGACAGTACCCCCAAAAAATGATATTGAGTTCAAGATAGAATTTATTCCTAGTTCTTCTCTTATTTTGTGGGTCTTTATATAATGGAATATTTTGATTAATCGAAGTTGAGGATTTATATAGATGATATGATGTAGAAGGTTTTATGTATAATAGTGTGTCATCATTGGGTGCTCTAGTGTTTTTAGAGAAGGAATATGGTAGTATAATATTGTGTATAGACTACCGGAGGATGAACCAGGTGACAGTCTAAACGGTAACCCACGTTTGAGAATAGCTGGACATTTTGACCGTCTGAGAGGTACTAATTGGTTTTCTATGACTAATCTACAATGTGGATATAACCAGTGGATGTTGATGGGTGAAGATATCCCAAAAACTATCTTCATACTCACATATGGGAACTTCAAGTTTGTATTCATGCCATTCGGTGTTATGAACACACCAACACTATTCATGGGTCTTCTGAACTCTGTGTTTCTTGAGTTCCAATATAGGTTCATCATCATTTTTATTGATGATATCAAAATCTATTCAATGTCTGAGTAGTTTCATGTCAAACATCTTCTTGCTTCCATGAATGTTCTTCAACGTCGACTACTCTATGGAAAAATTTTCAAGTGTATATTTTAGAAATGAGATGTGCATTTCTTTAGGAATGTGGTGGCTCAGTATGGTGTGTTAGTAAACCCATTGAAATATCATGTAGCTATTTAATGGGAACCACCCAAGAATGTGGAAGAAGATCATAGTTTATAGGGTCTGGATGCTATTATCTATGGTTTTCTCCCAATTTCTATTCATTTTTTGCCCCATTGACATCATTTACTATGATATAAGACGATTTTTTTAGAGTGATCACTACAAGGAAAAATTCAGTTACTGGAAGGGAATGTTAAATAGTTCATTACTGATCTGATTGACTATGTAATGAGTGATGTTTGAGGTGATTTTTAACAGTTCTGATCTGGGAATTGAGATCATATTAATGCATCATATGGTATATTGGTATTATGGGTTTGGTATGTTATGTACCCATGATAATAACTATTCCACCCATAATCTGGATCTAGGAGGAGTTATATTTTTGCGGATATTGTGGTGGCATTACCACAATAGGGAGTGATTATGGGTCATTACAATCATAGGATCTTGAGGTATATCTTTTCCATGTGAGATATAAACTCGTGGAAGTAGAGGTGGATAATGGTTTTTGAATACAATAATTTTGAGATCTCCAAAACCTTATGAAATTTTAATTTTTTGAATATTTATTTGAGCATGTATTCCTAGAAGGTTGTAGTTTAGGTGTCTGTAATTTCATAGAGAGTGATGTTGGAGTTGGAAGGCCTACAATTAGATAAAAGTATAGATGTTGGTAGAGGTTGTTTGTTTTAGATGAAAGTGAAATACTAGTTGATTTCTTTGGTGTATGAAACCTAGTGGAAGGATTTAGAGACCTAGTTGTTGCACGATAATGTTAGCTATGGTGATGATTTTAAGGGATAGTCGGAACTGGGTGTTGTTTCACCGAAGGTTGTTTATTCTAGTAGAAATGCACAAGGTAGTCCATCATGGGATTCATAGAACACCTTTGGTTTAACAACTTCATATTTACAAATGTACATGGGATTGAGAATTCATTTTTAGTAGTACTTGACTAAACATGCAGTGTTCGAGTTTGTGGAAATGTGCTTGGTGTTCTAGAATGTAATGGTCAAGAATCATGTCCAAAGTGTGTTTTTGTAGGAATCGAATGTTCCCAAGCAGTAAGGGGATGACATATCAATGGATTTAGTCATATTTTAACAAATTATCAGGGATGTATTGATACTATCTGGTTCAGAGTGGATAGGTTGATGAAATAATCCCACTTTTCAGTGATAAAAGTGTTGGGTGTAGTGGATTATTTGGCTATGAGGTATGTGGACGAGGTTTTTTAGTTTCACGGATTTATGAGCAGTATCTTCTTGGATTGGGACAAAAAAAATCGTAGTGATTGCAGAGGGGATTTTAGTATTATTTTTTAACCCAATTACACCTCAGTAATGGTATTCACCCTCATACAAATTGGTAAATAGATTATTTTATCAAATCATTGGTGGATATGTTGTGGGTGTGAATCCTAGAAGTTGGTGGATCTTGTGTATGACACCTACCATTTTTAGAGTTTTATTATAAATAAATCCATCACTCTTTAATATGTATTCCTTGATTTAAGGCTTTGTATGGTATACTTTGTTGATTTCCATTGTGCTGGATAGATTTTGGGGATACAGTTGTTGTTGGTCCAAGAGTGGCAAAGAGCATGATAGAGAAATATTTACTCTTTCATTATATGATGAAAATAGTACCAGAACAGAATAATTCTAATACTAATCATTGAAGTAATCCATTTAAATTTGAAGTTGGGTACCATTATATTTTAATGGTTTCCCCTTAATGTGGGTAGTAGAGGTTTGGCAGAAGGAGTTTGCTTTATCCCCAGTTTCTTGGTCCCTTTGACCTGTTGGGGTGAGTTGGTGTGGTGACATATCAGTTTCCATTTCCATCATAGATGTATAGAATACATGACAGCTTCTACTTCTCTCAACTTCATAATAGTATTCATGTTTAATCTCATTTCCTTGAATGGTGATAGTTAGATATCAAGGTTGACGCAACATTTAGGGAGTGGCTTGTAAAGATCTAAGATAACCAAGACAATTTTTTTTGGTTGAATCATTATTTTATTTCATTAGTTTTGGATGCATGGTGTCTAGGAGGAGAGTCTATGAGACTAGTAAATATAGATTTATTCTCAGTACCCCATGACATTTTGTTTTTTTCATTTCTCTATTATGATTCTTATGAGATGCTTGGATCTGTTTTTATGGGATGAGATGTTTCATTTTTGTTAAAGTGTGTGGTGTGATGTGTGATAAATTCAGAAAAAATTATAAAGGGATGAATTGATTCCTAACTGATATGAATTATTTGTAATGAAATTAAACCCATGCAAATGTGTCAGTGCCTCATTGAGTAGATAGTATCATGACATGGAGGATGGAATTCCCTGATTCACCTTTTCAGTATGGGGTATTTTTTTGTGGCAATGTGATTTTTTGGTTGTAACAATTTTTATTTTGGTAAGAATAGAAGATGAAATGGTTATTCAGTGGTTGTTTGGTAGAGTAGTGGTATGGGAGGATCCAATTTAGAGTTTTTGTAATAGAGATATGTATGTGGAGGGTGTTTTGTGGCCTTTTGAGTTGGAATGTTTTGATGGTGGAAGCATATGAGAAATGAAGTGATCCTTGAGAGGTATCTTATGTGAAGGATGATCATACCCCTTTACATCATGGATAGTTTTGTTTTATTTTCTGGGATAATATATTGAGAGGTATCTAATGTAATGGTATGTTTCTTCATGGTCCCTTACATTTCATATTGTGAGTGTTGGAGGTGTTCTGGGGGATTCTAGAAGACTATTATGGCTAATAGTTGGACGAAGTGATATTACACATCATGTAACTGTATTAGATGACGTCAAATTATGTTTCACATATTTTCTAGTGAGGTTTCATGATTTTGAAAGGATTTAGATGATATGGAGAGGTTTTTAACAACATATAATATATCAATGATATAAAAAAACAAAGAGGCGTTGCATTTTTCAGTGGAAACCTAACACTGTGGATTTAATGACATATATTGGGATACACTTCATGGAATTACCTAATCTATTATAGTTTTAAAATTCATTTTCAACAGAAAAATTTATTTATTCATTCATTCTGTCTTGTTCCTATCAAATTAGATGAATTGTAGATGCACTGAGATGTTCATAAATCCATTCTTTGTCCGGATTCATACCGTTGATGGTGGTTCATATTCATAGTGACGTGTGGATGATCTGTGTTGTGTTGTCTTCCCCTTCTCACCAATTATATTCATAACTTCTCATGGGAATCTGATACAGTGGTGTTTCTTTTGTTTTTAGTTCGAATTTGTTACGTTTATAACGCCATTTAGTGTGGTGTAAGTCGATTGATATGTTTATTATGATATAACGATTCCTTTTGCATTTATTCTTCTTAGTATGGAGGACAGGTAGATGTAAATCTTCTATTATGTTTGATTTTCCAAGTTTCTCATCATTTTATATCATACGATATTGGTTCAGTTTTGAGATCTATGGTCAATGGTTATTCTAGATTAGTAAAATATAATGAATTATTAAATTAAAAGTTGTAGTGTAAAAAGTGTATTTTTTAAATGATTTTACAACATTGATACTGTTGTGATATGATGGATAATATGAGATAAACTCCCCATTGAAAATTATTGTTGTTGGTGGTTTTATTTGTTCTATTTGACATGGGTTGTGAAACCCTTATTACTTATTACATTTGTGATTGTTTTTTATCATCCTAAATAAAAATTGTTTAATTATTTATTATTTACTACTGAATTAGTTTCTACAATATGTACTCATTTTGTGTGATTTTTTATGTAATATAATGTTGAATGTGATAAAATACACTTTTGTAAATATATAAAATTGTTATTGATATATTGTGAAAATTTTATATGACTTTGGGGTAGTGATGGTCGATTACAATGTCGTGTGGGGTGAAATGTGTTTTTTTAGATATACTATTGTGGTATCGAGGAGGTGGTTTGTTGGCCGCTATTTTAGGGTTGCAAGGAGGTGGATTGTGTGTCTGTGATTTTGTGGTAGTGAGGATGTTGTTATTTGGTCGTGATTTTTTGGCAATGAGGAGGTTGTTTTTTTGCTGTTCTTTTGGGGCGGAGAGAATGTGGTTTATTTGGGTATGTTATGGGGGAGGATAAATGGTGGATTATTTGTGATAGATGGCTGAGTAGTGATGGAATAAGATGAATAATTGTTTAATAATGTTTGGAATGACTTATGTTGTTATGGATAAGATGATATAAATATTTAATAGATTATTAAATGGTGGATTGTGTGGTTAAATGTGGTTAGTTCTAATAAATGAAACGAATGGGTATTAATTTTAGTGGCAATGTAAAGACTCTTTAATTTCTTAGGTATCTTTACCTTCTGAATGGACTTCAATATATATTATTAAATTCCTTTAGATGTGGTATAAAAAGTGATGGTGTTGTGAAGTGGTTTGTTTGGTTGATAACCCATAGGGTGGGAATGAGTGTTTTATACAATATATATAAACGTCTATTCTGGTGATTTCTATACGCACACACCCATGTTGAGATCTGCATGCCGAACACCTGTATAATCATGAGGATGATGTTTTCCTAACATTTTCGGGGTATAGATGGTTGGGTACCATCTATTTCCCAATCTCTATTCCATACGAGGTAGGAATGAAACATGAGGTAATATATAGAGGAATATCAATGAATTATATTTTGTTTGAGATAGAACATGTTTATTTAAGAGATATTTGATAGCCTATGTGTTCACAATAGAGGTGTTAATTGTCCCATGTGACATTGGGGTGTGATGTGTTATTTGGACCATGTGTGTTTAGGAGATATGGGATTTGTCCATTCTTATTATGCATAGATCCTAGGTTTATTCGATAGTGGTTTTTTGTGACAGTTCTTGTAACACCCCACCCTACCACAATGGCCTGAGGAGGAGGTTAGGGATACGTGGACTTAAGTGACATTTCCAAGATTCCAAAGGCGGGAAAAAAAATTCTAAGGCCTTATAAAACAACGGGGAGAATTTTCCATTTAAACAAAACCACCCAAACCATCCACTAGCAACCACTATATGATGCATGCCAATAAACCATTCAATTATGTATTCCCATATGCAACCAATTTGTTCCACAATATGACCCAAAACCAATACAACTAGACAAGTCCACCGACACATCAGAGTACAAAGTGGAAACTAAAAAACCAAAACACCACGAGCCATCAAACCACCACAACCCCACCCTAAGCTCCAAGATCCAAGCTCCACCAAGACATCACAATGCTCCACTAAAGGAGGGTGATGCCGTACCTTTTCCCACATCACGATACACGGCATCTACAAAGACACCACTGTGCCAAAGCAGGCGGTCAGTACTAAAACTCAGTAGGTTTTTTGAAAATGACATCTTTACACACACCACTAGGAGAACACCATTAGCACATTTATATAAAATAGTTTATATAAAACTATCATAATTTCAACCATTACCATAATCCAAACCCTCCTTACCAAGCCATCTCACTCAAACCAAGCAACCATGGGAAAGCCAAGACAACATTCCAGAAGACATTTCATCATTTACAAATTGAAACAAATATTTCCAACTTGAAAAGAAATGCACAACAAACAACCCAAACAACCATAATAGTAGAGCTCTTGTCCAACACGTTTCACCCATTCACAACTAGTGGCACTTCCCGTCCACTTACAATGGATGGTGTCCCTTACATCAACTATCAATCCCATTTTTATAGTGGTACTTCTTGCCACTTCCACACAATATTTCAACAATCCATAACCAACCAGATAACCCTCCAATGCTAAAACAACATGAAATCAACCCATTCCCTTGCATTACAATCTACTTCAATAAATCACCTATTTATTGAACTTCATTTTCCATGTCTAACCGCATTTCAATAAAAAAAACCTCTTTTTTGAAAACCCGTTTCCATCAATCATTTTCAAAAATAAACCATAGCATCCCATTTTAAAATATCCATTTTAAAATCCACAATAAAGCATTTCAACATAAAACCACCTTTTTAACAAAAATTCCCAAATGGATTGCCAACCAATTTCACATAAAAATCAGAATTAATTTTTCATCACAAAAATGATTTGTAACAAAAAAACACTAGTCCTAACCATGTTGAGTCGAGATAGAATACACATACCTTTAGGGTCCCCGAGAAATCGACCCACAACCAATCAAACCTCCAATCCAGAAAACACACCTCCGAAACCTCACTAGATCCCTTTCCCAAGCATTCAAAAGCCTTAAAATAAACATCCAAGGCCACCAAAACCCTAGATCTAAACACAACAACTATAGTTATAGAATACCAAGAATTAGAGGGATTTAGATCTACAGGAAAACCAAAAAACCCAAGAGGAGACATTTACCTAAGAGAAACCACCTTCAAACCACCTTGAAATCCCTTATAAACGCTTCCAAAACGAGTGGGAGAGCACCCTCAACCCTTGAGAACCCGAAATCCTGAGTGAGGATCGAGTGGGACAATGATTGGAGGGTTTTTGGTCAATACTAAGGGAGCTCGGACCAAAAAAATCCTACTTTAAGTGCTCACACGGTTAGCTCGCACTGTTTGGAAAACCATGCGCTAACCGTGTGCACACTAGTACCTCGAGAGCAAGGGTATGCATGACTACCTCGCACTATTTTTCAAACCATGCGCAGACATGGGGATTCCTATTGTCTCCCCCTGCACAGTTCTTGGAGAACCCACATGGTTTCCTCTAACCGTGCTCAGACCGTACTCAAATATAAGGGCTTCCAAACTTATTCAGAACAAGTCCAAACTATCCCAACCTCTTCCCAACTCATCCCATTCCCTTTAAACACATTAAAATTCATCATCAATGGCTAAATTCCTCAAACCGGGGGTACTACATTCTCCCCACCATTGGTCATTCCGTCCTTGGAAAGAAGAGGACCCTCGCTATGTCGAATGATCTAGGGCCACTGTTCGGCCATCTCTTTCTCCTGCTCCCAAGTCTCCACTTGAATCTAAACATGATTCCACAAAACATGAACTAAACTGATTCTTTTACCACGCAATACTTTCTCTTTCCTATCCACAACCTGCACTAGCACATGCACCAATGAAGAATCTGGTTCTAGCTCAACACGATCCCATTGAATAACATGGTCACGATCCGGATGATACATTTTCAACTAAGACATATGGAACACATTGTGCACCGTACTGAACTGTGGTGAAAAATCCAAATGATAAGCAACCTCACCAACCCTCTCAAGAATCCAATAAAGTCTAATATACCTCGGAGATAACTTTCCCTAATTCCCAAACCGACGATGTCCCATCCTAGGAGAGAGCCTCAAGAAATCATGATCACTCACCTCGAACAACATAGGTTGTTGACGATGATCTGCATAGGATTTATGATGACTTTGTGCCGTATCCATTCTCTTCCTAATTAAATTGATTTTTTTCAGCAGTCTCTTGTGCATGGATCCGTCCCACCATCGAGGACTCATCCGTTTTAACCTAACATAGTGTAGAATGACATAGCCTCCCATACAACTCATCAAATGAAGAAATATGTATGGATTCCTGATAACTGTTATTTTATAATAACTCTACCAATGCCAATTGCACCTCCCATGAGCCACCAAAATACATGACACAAAATCACAAAATATCCACCAAAGTTTGTATCGTCCTCTCATAATGGCCATCTGTCTAAGGGTGATATGCCTTACTCAATGTCAGAATTATTCCAAGGGACTACTGTAAGGATTTCAAGAAATGAGATGTAAACATCGGACTCTATCAGATACGATCAAAACTAGAACACCATGCCTCTTTACCACCTCCCAAATATAGATTTTGGACAGATCCTCCACCATATGAGATTCAAAAATTAGAATGAAATGGGCCGACATTGTTAGTCAATCCACTATCAACCAAATGACATCATGCATTCTGACCATTCTTGGGAGACAAGTGAAAAATCCATTTCTATTTTCTCACACATCTAGACATGGATTATTAAAGACGAAAACATTCCCACTGGCCTCTGAGGCTCTGCATTGACTTGATGGCAAGTCAAGCATCTCGAAACAAACTCAGCCACTATTCTTTTCATACCATCCCACCAGAACTGCGCTTTCAACACTATATACAATATCTAAATTCTAGGATGAATAACCCACCTGGAATGATGATAGTCCATGAGAAGACCCCCCTAACAACCAACAGGTATAACCATCTGATTCCGAAAACACAAAATTGAATCTCCATTTAGTTTCCAATATTAAATGGTCTCTCCACCATTGTGTCTCGAAACCATGGTCACACACTCAGAATCTGATATTCTGCCTCATTAACTTGGCGCACTAATTCAGTAATCAACGAAACTAGAAAGAAGACTGTTCTATTTCCATGTTCCTCACATTCCAACCACATATCAGCTATAACCGACATCAACTACCACTGGTATGATATCTGTTTCACCACCTGAGCATATGATTTCTTACTTAATGCGTCTTCCCCCAGGTTTCCCTTTCATAGTGTATATATAATGTCAAAATCAAACATCGAGAGATATTCCATCCATCTATTTTTCCTCAAGTTCATATCCCTTTTGTGTGAATATGTGCTTTAAGCTCTTATAATCATTATATACCAATAATTTCTCACCTAAGAGATAATTACGCCACACATTCAATGCATTGACCAATACTTCCAATTCCAAATCATGAGTTGGGAGGTTCTTCTCATCCACCCTCAACTTTCTTGATCCATACGCAACCACATTTTTACCTTGAATGAGAAAGCACCCCAACCCTGATCTCGATGCATCACAATACACCTCATACACTTTTTCCTGGTTCTGGAAAAACCAAGATTGGTTCTGATGTAAGGTGAGCCTTTAGCTCTTCGAAACCCTACTGAAACTATTCATTCCACTAGAATGAAACATTATTTCTTTTCAATGCTGTCATCATTGAAGGAAAACGTCAAAAATTTCAAACAAGATGTGCTAGGATGGATAAACCCTTTGTTTTATATCTCTTCTAATGGGACATTCAATACACTCAATTCAGCCGGTGCCATCCGGTAAGATGAATGTGAGATAAGAATGGTCACTGGAAGGAGATCAATCGTATTCTCCACATCTCTTAGGGGAGGTAACCTAGATAATTCTTTGGGAAATGAAATCAATGAACTGATCCACCACTGCCAGAAGAACACTCTTCCTTTCACCCTCAACTGATTCCAACGACAACAACGCCAACTGATATGTTAACATTCCCACTACTTGTTCCAAAAAACCCATTTCACCCTACCTTTCATTCCTCTCTCCTATAAAGAGATGTCTAACACCATCATGTGTCGTAAAAGTCACTGTTCGTGAATTATAGTTGATGTGGTCCCTAAACTCCACCAGTAAATCCATTCCCAAGATTACATCATACCCATCCATCTCAAGAACTGAAAAATTCTGCATTATCTCAACCTCTCCAACAACAATACAACAACCTCTACACCAGATGGCTTGACACTATCTTCGACCCAGAGGAGCTTGATGTTTCAAAATCGGGGGAATCCTTTCTAGCCATAAACCCAACTACTCAACCACACATGCATCAATAAAAGAGTGTGAAGCACCCGTATCAGTCAACACTTTCATCAAGGTAGAATTTAAAAGAATGGAACATCACACCGTGGATGGTCTTGACTGATGATCCACCATAACCTTATCATCTTCGATCACATGTTTGATTTCCACTCTCTGCTCTTTATTTTCTTGCTAAGGCGTCATCGTATTCTGATAATCATCATGACCCAGTTTACTATACTGATGAGGGGTATGCAGCTGTCCTCATCCCGTCAAAGAATACGACATCTACAATCCCTGAGAAGTTTCATGCTCACCCGACCATTTAGCATTCCCACAATAATGTTGCAGATGCCCCGTCTTCTTACAATTATGAAATGCTCGAGGTTGTTTCGTACAATCCCACTTGATGTGGCTCATAGAACCACACTGAAAACTTCAATGATTACTCTGGGGCTTCAGAGTGAGATTTACCGATCCTACTAGCAGATTATGTGTCATAATCCAACCCTGCGAATAAGTGTCCCTCTTCCACTAGATCCCAGTGTTATTGTTCCCACTATTCCCCATGGCTACCACCATGCTTCCTCTGCCTGGAGCTCCCAACAGTTCCCGCTCAGCCACTGAGGCTCTATTCAACATCTCGGTGTAATAATCTATACCCATTAATTCTCTCTCTAAACATATTTCTTGCCTTAACCCCTATTCAAATATACGAGATTTCTATGATGTGATACCCGCCACCTCGAGTTCATACCGCACTATGTTCATAAACATAGCCGCATACTCCGGCACAAACTTAATATCTTGCTTCAGACGGAAGAAATCAGTCGTTCAATGGATTCTAAACATATGTGGTTAGAAGTATTTGTTAAAAAATTCCTCATATCCATCCCACATCATACCATGGTCTGTCCCCGCTTGGACTACCAACACCCACAACTGAAGGGAAATATCTTCCCACATATATGTAGCTAACTTCACTTTCAACTCTACTGTTGTTCCCATGAACTCGAAGATCTTGTTCATTTGATTCAACCATGATTCTTCCCTCTCTGGCTCTGAATAACCCCTGAAGATGGGTGGATTTTTCTTCTGAAACTGAACCATAAGATCCACAGTCCTTGTTTCATCCACCTTATTTCCACTTTCCACAGCTTGGAAAGAATTAACTATATATTGCACTAACTGGTGGTTCACCTGAGGCTCAAGTACAACCACGTTCTCATGGTCCACTTCTGGATGGACTTTGACACCTACCCGGTGTCATTTCATTTAACAGAAAACAACTACCATGAGTCTCACTTCCGTAGACATAAAGAATTCCCATTTCAAATCGCATTACACAACACTATCAAAAAACTATTTCCACATGTTCACATTTCCCTTGTTTCTCCATTTATTTTTTTGAAAATCATTCCGTTTTAAAAATACCACTAGTTTCTATGTTTCAAATCCATCAGTTTTGAAACCCAATTCATATTTTTAAAAATGTTCACATTCACGTCACACCATAAATCATTATACCCCAATGAAATATGCATCCTAGTGGGAAGTCATTTCTATGAATTATGCCATAATCATCTCATTTGATACACCCACGATAATGAGATATCCAATGTCTATAAGTGTCTCCAAAACAATTATGTACCCGACTCCCTAGTAACTAGATGTTCATAATAAAAGGGATTGCTACATCCTGTTATTCTATACATTCCATGTTTAGACATTACTATGCCTTGCTACCATCCCGACTCATGGAATATACCACAACGAATATCAAATACAATAATGAGAATCCACTCCAAAGGACCGAACATGCTGATACCACTTGTAACACACAAACCCTACCTAATTGGATTGAGAAGGCAGTGAGAGTTAATTGGCCTTAAGCGACATTCCCAAGATGCCAAAAGCTGACAATAAATGCCAAGGGATTCGAGAACAATGGGGAAAGATTTTCCCTTAAAACAAACAATCAAACCCTCCACTAGCAGCCACTATATGATGCATGCCAATAAATCATTCAAACATAGATTCCCAATGACAACCAATTTGTTCCACAAAATGACCCAAAACAAATAAAACTAGACATGTACACCAACACATCAGAGTACAAAGCGTAAACTAAACAACCAACACACCATGAACCATGACACCACTATTGCTCCACTCCAAGCTAAAAGCTCCATGATAAACCAAAAAATCACAATGCTACATTAAAGTATGGTGAATCCTTACCATTGCCCGTATCACGATACATAACATTTGCAAAGAAACCACAGTACCAAAGCAGGGGGTGAGTACAAAAACATTGCAGGTTTCCCCCAAATGAATTCCCTACACACACCACTAGGATATAACAGTTAGCACATTTATATAAAACATTTTATATAAAACAATCATAAGGTCAACCATTACCATAAGACAAACCCTCCTTATCAATCCATCTCACCCAAACCAAGCAACCATAGGAAATCCAAGACAACATTCTACAAGCCATTTCATCATTTACACATTTTCACAACAATTTCCAACTTAAAAACCAATGCACAACAAATAAAAACAACAACCATAACGGTGGAGCTTCCATCCAACCCGTTTCACCCATTCACAACTAGTGGCACTTCTTGTCCACATACCATTGATGGTGGCCCTTCTATCCACTATCAAACCTCTTTTTATTGTGGTACATCCCGCCACTTCCACACAAAATTTCAACAATCCATAATAATGTAGATAACCCACCCATGCCACTATGACATGAAATCAGCCAATTGCATTGCATAACAATCCACTTTAAAAAATCACCCATTTATTGAAATTCATTTTTCATGCCAAATCACATTTCAATAAAACAATATATTTATTGATAACCCATTTCCATCAATCATATTCACAAATCAACCATATCATACCATTATAAAACCACCATTTTAAAATCCACAATCAAATCATTTCACCATAAAACAACCTTTTTCCCAAAAATCCCCTAATGGATTTAAAACCAATTTGGCATAACAAATCACAATTAATTTTTCAGCATAACAATTAATTGTAACAAAGAACCAATAGTCCTAACCAAGTGGAGTCGAGTGAGAAGCCCCCTACATTTATGTTTCCCGATAAATCGACTCACAAGAAATCACACCTCCAATCCGGCATACACACCACTGAAACCTCTCTAGATCCCTTTCCCTAGAATTCAAAAGACTTAAAATCAAAATCCAAGGCCACTACAACCCTAGATCTACAGACAAAAATATTATATGTAGAAAACCAAGAAAGAAAGGGATGTAGATCTAGGGGAAAACCACAAAATCGAAGAAGAGAGACTTACCCCGGAGAATACACCTTCAAAACACCTTGAAATCCATGCAAAACGATTCGAAATCGATTGGGAAAGCACCCTCAACCCTTGAGAACCCGAAATCCCGAGTGAGGCTCGATTGGGGGAAAGAACGGTGTGTTTTAGGTCAAGCCTAAGGGATCATAGACTTAAAAACCCCAACTTTAAGTGGCTGTAAGGTTAGTCTGCACAGTTAGGAAAACCGTATGCTAACTGTGCGCATGCTACTACCTCAAGAGCAAGCGTCCACACGGTTTCCTCACACGGGTTTTCAAACCATGCGCAGACTGTGCGAAGCCTACTGTCTCCACCTGCACGGTTTCCTAGAGAACCCACAAAGTTTCCTCTAATTGTGCTCAAACCGTTCTCCAATAGGAAAGATTCCAAACATATTCAAAACCATTCCAAAATCTCTCGACCTCTTCCTAACTCATTCCATGCCCTTTAAACACATAAAAATGCATCAAAAAAGCTAAATACCTCAAACCGGGGGTACTAATGTTCGTTTGGGGTAGTGTGGTATATGGAATAGACGGCAGTTCAAAGACGCACGATGTTCGGTGTGAGAGTATCTTAATAGTGGGAAAGTGGTATAAGGTAAACATATCTATTTCATCATATAATATTATATTACAAGACTAGAATTATTTTTGTGATAATTTATTGTTGATGGTGAGTTTTTTTAGTAAACCTATTTCTTTGAAGTTTGGCTTTGTTATTTTCTCACAGGTGAATTAGTCAAATTATTTCACATGTGTACAAGAATCTTATGTTACCTACTGTGTACACTTGTATGTTCATCCAATGTATATAAAACTAAATTTAGATTTCTAGGAGGATTTTGTGTATCCTGCTAGACCTTACTAGATCGGATCAATTGATTTTCTATATTGTGGAATTAGCTTTAATTTTTTTAATTACGTTGGATATTTTATCATATATCAGATCTATTTATAAATGCATAAGGGATTGTTTTTTTATTTATTTAAAAAATTTTAATTTTAAAAAAAAATATAATTTTAATTAAAAAATTAAAATCTGAAAAAAAAATATATAAAAAAATATAATTCAATTGAATATTATTTTTGTAATCAAAACATAAAAATTAACCAATAGAGATTG
Source organism: Viscum album (assembly GCA_963277665.1). Lineage (NCBI taxonomy): Eukaryota > Viridiplantae > Streptophyta > Magnoliopsida > Santalales > Viscaceae > Viscum > Viscum album. Next base: position 1,001,244,614 of record OY728121.1, on the reverse strand, counting down.
GTTCATAATGTTCTATGATAGTCATATTTTCTAGTAAATGTTAAATAATATAGATTTATAAGGTGTGTTTTATGACATCATAATTAACCAATAGCAATTAAATAATTACAATATATGTTATCCATAACCAAATATATTTTCACTATTTTAAATAATGAAATTTTATGTTTATCTTAATAATTTTACAAATCTTTAAAAAATTATCACAAACCTTTGATGTATATGATATTTTTGTAATTATTTTTTATGATTGGGAATCAACTCTTTATCAGAAAGGTAATTATTATATGAATATACTACCATTTAGTAATAAAATATTGATAAAGACAACCATTTGTATAAAAACATTGGAAAAAACAATTGGATTCATCTATTGTTTTGGTTATTTCATTATGTTGAGTCCAACAGATAGATAATAATGAAATCACCCCAATTTCATATATAAACCCTACAAATCTCCCATTTAACTTCACTAATACTAAATAAAACACATAAATATTCCACTATACCCCCTCTATTGTCCTCCCAAAGAACCCCAAGCCCTCAAGAATACCCTCGCAAGTATTTAGAGTCATATACTTGATTAATAGATCTTCCTCTATTCTCTTTTATCACGCACTCATTTTATGTTATGTATTTTAATTTCCATTTTATAATGTTTGGATATTTTCTTCCATATCCCCCGTAACCTCCATTTTTATGAATAAATTATTATAATCACTTTCACACTCATTTTTCCCTCATAATATTTTTTATGTACATCTGTTACCAAGCCAAACTTTTGTTAGGTATCTTCGTATTCTATTCATTATTAATGATTATTTATTATCTTATGTGTCCTATATCGCATTACTAGTGTTGTTAAGTGTTTTTAAATATCCCTATGAATTAACATTTCATTTATAAAATATTATAGTTCCCTTAAACTCTCATAAAACCATGTTCTGAATTTTTATGTGACATCGCTATGCTGCTGAAATTTCCCAGTGATTTTTCATTCAAATTTTTTTAATGTGAATATTCATAAAAATTTCATATCAAGGGTGTTAACCTTGATTAAAATATACTTATTTATTGTGAACTTACATTTAATTATTACACACTACTTTAACATTGAATATGTTATGATGATGAATGAATCTAGGTTGAATGATCTATATGGAAAACATAAACATTATAATTAAATTAATGTGATGATTGTTCCTAAAATTATATTACTCACTATTACATTGGGTACTGTTTTGTATAATGATATAATATTATGGGACATGGAGTTATCATGATTCAGTTATGGGACATGGTACATCACAATGTCTTGGTAGTTATCCTTGAACCCTGATTATGATGCAGTGTTTTATATTGTTGCCACATTTCCCATGTTACCTTTATTATTATCATGTTATATAATGTCTCTTTGTTCGTTTATATGATTGATACAACTTTTATTACATATTGATATTCATTGTCAAAAATATATTGTTCACTTCATGGTTTACAATGTTTATTCACTTACAATGATTTATAGCTCAACTATATTCATATGCATGTCCCTTAGTTAACCAATCGTAGTTATGTGAGAGAATTTTAAGGATGTTTTTAACATATATGATGTACTTTATATTATAAATTTTTATTTAATATACATATGTATAAAATACAAAATACATCAAAATCAATTAGGTTTTATTAAGTGAAATCATATCAAATTAATCCTTTCTTACTGATTAATAAATAATCCGGTTGGTGTAGTGTCTATCAAAGTTATGGTTTGTTATTTTTTAGAGTAGTTGTTGAACAATACATGGAAAAACAATGATATAAAACTATGTATAAATAAACATACCTAAATTAATGTATGCATACATATAATGGATTATCAAAAAAATTCATCCATATCTAGATAATTTATGTGGACATGGTTATGAAACATATGAACATAGGTTTAAAAAATATGATAATGTGTATTGGGTCAGACTTGGCATAACCTGGTACATAATAATGAGCCTTATTGCAAACCTAGTTTGATAGTCCCATGATATATGATTTAAGAAAATTACAAGAACACTATGACTATTTATTATGGGAAAAAATCCAATAAGAATAAATTCTTGGAAATTGGTCATGGAAACCATAGTTTTTCATGAAAGAAATTACTATGATATGAAATAAATATAATTTATATGTTTTCCCATTAATGTTAATAGATTCCCAATTATGTGTTTAATAGGATGATAAATTTCTTCCCTGTGAAATTTTTGGATGATGTAAATGAGTATATATAGAATCAAAAATTTGAATGGTATGGTTATCATCAGTATTTATATACATTCCATCAAATCACAAAATATTTCTAGAACTACACATATTGTACCACAATGTATAGAAGTAGTGTTTTTTTTAAAATGAATAATTGGTCAATAGTTTCATCCTATTCATATAATTCCCCACATTTGATGTTTGTTGTATGAAATTCCCAGAGAACCTTCTTATAGATCCTTTGATTGAATTCGATGTAATTATAGTCATGGATTGAAATTTTGTATATATTGTCAACATAAATTACCATGTGAAATAAACTGTTCTCTATATTGAGAATCATCCATCGATTTTATAAAATTTAAATGAGGAGGATGAATTGTCTATAGAAAAAAAAATATCATTCATGTATCTTTTTTCACCATATGAAATCATAATTATCTCTAACTATTGAAACTGGGGAATTTACCATCCTTGAAGACATGACCACTGTGAGGGAATATGTTGATCAGTTTCCCAATGAATTTCCTGGTCTTCCTCCAAGATGATAGGTTAAATTTTCAGTAATGCTTACACCTAGAGAAAATATGTTATCTAGGACTCCATATAGGATGTAAATTGAGGAAATTTAGGATCTCATTAAAAAAATGGGAATCCAAATAATGGGATCCTATGCCCAAGTGCTTCACCATTGTGTACACCAGTCCACTTTATTAAGAATAAGGATGCTTTAAAGTTCCTTTTCACTCATTTTCATGTTCTCAGAAAGATCATGACGGCGAAAACTTATAATATCACATGTAATTTTGACTTATTATATCATCATTGTAGATAATTATAGTTATTCAAATTCAATCTAAAGTCAAAATATTTCCAAGATTGTATAGAGAAAGAGTATCTCCCCAAAAAATATTTTTGTAAATTAATGGGAATTACGTGTTCCTATTAATCACATTTGGATTCAATAATTCTCAATAAATATTCAGGGATTTTTTGAATATTTTCCATATAGATTGCAATGAAACATTTTTAATTGTCATTAGAAACTATTATCTCATCTATTTAAAATTAATTGAAGAAGTTGTGGAGCATCAGAGAACATTAGGGATGACATTATGAGTGGTGTATCATTATATGAATTATAGAAAATGTGAGTAATGGTTTGAGGCAGTATCATTCATAGGAATTATCATTATAAGTAATGACATAAAATCTGACCATTCATTAATAAATAAAAATAAACGGTGTCCTAGGCCCATATCTATCATATATAACCATATTATCTTTGGATAAAGAGGGTATTATCCTAGATTGGTGAAAAAATTCTATTTATTTCCGAACCCTCATACCAATATAACTTTAACAAGTGAATTATTTCACTTAATGATTAATATATTGAGAGACTGATGCTATTCGAGAAGAGACTTGTCCTTTCACTTCAACTCACACTGATCAAAAGTGGAGAAATTTTTTTGGTATTCCATCGTGATTCAATGAAAATATTGGAGAGTGTGTTAATGAAAAATTTTAATATGGTTTCATATTCATGAAGGAATTACACTTTTCAGGAACAAAACTTCAAAATGCATGATCTAGAGTTATTTATTGATATCTTAACATGGAAAATATGGAAACACAATCTCTTTGGATAGAAGTGTAAAATATATATTGTTCAAAAATACTGAAATATATATTCAAATAGAAAAATATAAATATGAACCGATTAATATGGTTAAGGATGATAAAGGAAAATTAATGACCAATTCATTTCCATCATGGGAGTCAAAATAATGTGGAATATTCTATAAGTATAGAAGATCCAATAATAAAATAATTGATGAGAATTAACAATGAACAAATCATCATAGACTATAATAGGATGTACATGGGAATCATAAAATAAGGATCATCTCATTACATTAAAAATTATTTCTCAAACATCTCTTTTGAAAAGGTTAAAGGAATCTAAAAGAGAATATATAAGAGTTTTGAAGATAGTTGAATCATTATGAAATGGAAAGTCCTCAGTGTTTAATGTTAATTGATATGTTGTTGTAAAATTTGGTTTATGACTATGTGTACCATAAAATAATTATATAACAATGATATATATCATAATGAACATATCCCAACATTCTCTATCCATCCTTGAATCACAAATATTAATTAAGATCAATGAGATCACTATTTGGAGAACTATATTAAGAACTAAATCACAGTGTATACATCATAATGTCTCATATGTCAATAAGTGAAGGTTGATAGGAAAAAAATAAAAGGGTATGATGCAATCATTATATATAACTACATGGAAATGAGAAAACATCCCCATGTAAATTTTCACAAGCATTCCAAACACACCTAGAGGGATTAATGGTTTCAAGGTTATGGGGGATCATATTGAAAATACTTCTCTAATTATTGAGATTCATTGGAATCTTATCTCCAGTTAAAAATGATTGGATATACCTTAGATAAGTGGAGATTCTCTATGGAACACCACTAATGATTGTATCTGATCAAAACCAAAGATCACGATTTATTTTCAAGAAGAGTCTTCAACAAACTGTTAATACTCATTCAAACATCAGCATATTGTGTCACCACCAAACTGATGGAAAATAATATTATACAACCCAAAAACCTGAGGACATTTTAATACGATGATAAATCAATATCCTCTAATTGTAGAGTAATTATACAATAACAGTTTCCACTCATGAATCTAGACAGATCCCTAAGATGGCCTCTATAGAAAGTGGTGTATAACACATACATGTTGGGATTAATTTAGAGAACGATAACTGAAATGTATTGAAATAGTTGAGGAAATGGTGGAAGGGTTCAATACCATTTATCATCACATGAAGGCTTCTTAGAGTGAAAAAAATAGTTATGATGAAAATCATTGATATGAAAAAGAGATTAATGTTGGAGACAAGTTATTATACCACATATCTACAATGAATAATGTGATGAGATATGGTAAGAAGAGGAATCTTCCTCATATATACATTGTGCCCTACTATATCATTGATAACAAGAATAATGTTTCCCATCTACTCAGTCTCCCACTGAACCAGTCTAAATAACAAGATGTAAACCATGTATCACTATTTAGGATGTTCATTCCATACACACACTTGTTATCAATGTAGTGATGTTATTATTGGTGAATGACCTCTCATATGGGGAGAAACTAGTTATGTTCATAGACCCTAGAGAGAATTTTATATGAAATAAAACAATTCTATAAATGATTGTACTATGGAGAAATAAAAACGATTGAAGAAGATATGTGGGAACGCGAGGAGGTGATGAATGAAAGATACACTCAAATGTTTCAGTTATAGAATGAAAATCTGATATCAAATTTTCTAAAGGTGTGATTATTTTAATGATATGAAATCTTATAAATAAAATATTCCATATTTATTAATAATATGTCTTATTATGTAATTTGTTTATTGAAAACAAATGATATTTTTTGGTTTTATTATATCTTCTTGCAATTAAATGACTGTTAAGTGTCATTATCATTGATTATATAATTTTTGAACAATTATCATATGTTTAGTTTATATATAGGGGTTTATAAAATCCAATTGAAAAAGAAAAAGGAAGGGACGACCTCAAATAGTAGGATCGTACCCTGTGAATCCCATTTATCCATTCCATTGAGGGAGTTAGCATCATTAGGTTTTTCCCATAACTAACCCCAAATTAAGATCCACCAAATTAAGCATTAATGAAACTATTTACCAGAGTATTTAAATATCATTTCTATCACGGACCAAACAGTGTTCGCTGAACCATCCCCACCCACATGATTGACTCACCATTACGTACATTAGTCTTAAGGATTTGTCAAGTGAAATAAATCTATATTTTAAACATTCTATCAACATGATTATATATATAGAATAATGAATATATTATCATCTTATTGAAACTATACAGATGTTTTTCATTTTGATAATATAATTAAAATATCAATTTGGGATATTATTAAATTGAATAATTTATTAGGATGACAAAACGGATTTTGAAAAAAAAAATATTTTATTGAAATATTTTAATTATAAATAATTTTATTAATATAAATTATCAAACTATTTTTATGATGTAATGTGTAGTTTTATTAAGGGATCCAAAACAATTACTAAAAACCATCATTTCTTAATAAATGAATAATTATATTTTAAATGTAAAAAAGAAAAATATTTAGAAAAATATTTTTATAAAATTAATATTATATTTCGAATCAGAACATCTCAATTAAGAAATGCTGAATTTCCAATTTCACCTAATTATTTGAGATAATAGAAATTTTGGGTAAAAATTAAAAATGATTTATATATACTATGTGTTTTATGACAACATAATGAACCAATAGTCATGGAATAAATACTATAAAATGTTTCTATGACCAGATATATTTTTTATTTTAAAAATAATGAAATTTTATGTTACTTTGATTTATTTTTAAAAAACCATAATTAATCCTCCAAAAACATTAATTTATTTCAAGGTTTTATAATAATTATTTACTATTATGTCCAACCACCACATCAAAAGTGGTATTATTCTATTATGATCATCCCTTGGTTTTTTAAAATACTGATAACCACTCCAATTTGGTAGAATCCTTGAATAAATCACATGGGTTGGATTGTGGTTTTTGTTATTTTATTATGTAGAGTCCAAAACCAAGATAATAATGAAAATCCCCCTCTTTTCATATATTATACCACAAAATATCTCATTTCACGTCACTCAAACTCTTTATCTAAATTCCCTAATCATCCCTAACCTATATAAAGTCCCCCCCAGGGTGCCCCCATGCTCTAAAGAAGCATCTCTAAAACATTTGAAGTCACACACACATGTAAGGGATTTTCCCATCCCCTCTTTTATCAAGAACTCTTTTTATGTTATTTTTTTAAAATTAATTTTTAATTTTAACGTATATAGTCTTCCATATCATAAATACTATCAAATTTTTTAATAAATTTTTAAATACCCTTTCAATATCATTCATACCACTTATAAACCATTATGTACACCTATTACCATGCCTAAATATTGTAAGGGATCCTCACATTTTCACCATTATTCTAGTTTCTTTATTATCTTTTTTCGTATATTTTGAGTTAATAATGCTGTCAAATGACCTTAAATATCTCTCTTACTTCCAGTTTTATGTAAAAATGACTATATACCATGTTCTTTATCATCTAAATGTGTTATGAAATTTTATGTAACATCATTATGCTGTTGAAATCTCAACGTGATTTTACATGCCTAAATAATTATATAGTGAAAACCTATAACTATTTCCCATCAAGGGTTTTCAACTCCATACACATATATTTTATTTTGGGGAATTACATGTATTTATTTCACACCATGTAATCATTGAATAAATTATGATGATTAATGAATCCATGTATAATGATCTATGTGGTTCCCATAAGCATGAGAATGAATTTATTGCGATAGGTGCACCTATAACTGTATATCACACCAATGCATTGTTTAATGATTAGTTTCATGATATGTCATGATGATATAAGAAGTGAACTCGATTACTTTATTGTTCATGGTCCATTATTATCTCTTGGTAGTAAGACTTGACCCATTTTTATGATGCATTGTTTCATTTTGTTTCCACAATTCCCATGAATCTTTTACGAGTGTAATTCTATAACTTGCCTTATTATTAATTTTTATGATTCCTAACACTTTTATGCCCATTGATATTCCTTATCTGAAAAGTTTTATTCTCTTTATGATATTCCTTGGTTAATACCATATTCATATTTATAGGTTACCCCATTCTTATGCACGTCCCCATGTTATCCTATTCAGTTTTATGTGATAGCATGTTAAGGATGTTTTAAATTTCATTGTTTTCTTATTTGTTCTATATTATTTTGTAATGTACCTAATTCCCAGAGACATTATACATATAGATCATCCTATTTGTATTGAGTGTAGTCTTATATTATAAATCATTTATTTATGTGAAATAATGTGATTATTTTTTAAACAATAACAATATATCATTATTATTTTGATAATATTGTTTTAAATAATTAATAAAAAAAAATTAAATGTTGTGTAGAATCCTATTTTCCTTTAAATATAATTAAATATCCTTTTTTGTTTATTAAATTGTTAATAATATTGTATTCATGCCAAAGAATCATATTTACCAAATATTGAATCATTCAAAATGTGGTGATTGAATATTTATATTCTCTATCATACTCAGGTTTATTTTATAAAACAATATATCATCATTAGGAATATACCATATTGAAATGGATAATTTTTGTCAATACGGATTCTGATAATATTCCAACTAAGTCTACATAAACCTTTCAATTTAATACTTCTATAATAAATATAATATATAATAAAATCTTATTTAGTGCATTAAAGTAACAATTAAATTAACCATGATATCATAATAAATGGTGAAAAGTTAATTTCCAATATAAAACATATAAAATCTACACCATTATTCCAATTTTATAACAAATTCATATAGATTACATTATTATAAATATATTTATAAAAATAACTCAACATAATTATACTCAATATTAAATATATTTTTAATAATATATGTAATGAAACTAGTGTAAATTCCTTCATTATTACCAAAAAATTATTATATTTCACACCTCTTAAAATAAAATGGTTTAGTGTTACTATTTTTTTAACATTTTATAAATTACCATGTCTCACATTTACACCATGAATGAACTGGGAATACTCATTATCTCTCTCTAACAATGAAAAATTTCTCTAAGGACAAAGGCTTATATTTTTATCTTCCATTAGGAGTTTTATCTATGTTCAAAAGTAATCCCATTAAATTTTTGTCTAGTTTTTCATAAAATATATCAATATAAATTTAATTAATTTATGTCAATGTTCTAGTAAAATTTTCACATATTATTTTATTAATATGCATGAATCAAATGTTATGTTTGAAATAATGTTATGTATATTATAAATGTAAATTTATCCCCTTTTTTGTTACAAATTGGACTATAATTACAATATTTAATGTGTCTTTTAGAATGTGGAATCATTCTTTTATCCCTCTAAAAATATATATTTTCTGAACATGGTTTTGAATAAATATCAAATTCATGTTGCATATTTAATACATTTTAAAATCATTTATGAGAGTGATGCATCAGAAAAAAAAATTTGTACCACAAATACAATTTTTTACATATGGTGTAAATGATAATATAACGTAACTTCATCTATATTGGAGATGTTTTTTCCCCTTAACAACATATAAAAAAAAAATCATGTAATGAATGGTCATTACAGTTAACATAAAGCTTTATTTATTGTACAAATATTCCAATTAAAAAATACAATTTATTAATTTTCCAAAAAATGATTAAATAAATAATTCATAATTTTAATAAAAAATAAATATCATTTTCTTCCTATTTAGTTCCATTAATCATTATAATCAACATCATATATATCATCATGAAAAATCATGATGATAAGAGATAAATTAAAAATAAATTATCAAATGACATATTTATGGTACATAGCCTCAAAAAAATTAACTTTCGATATATGTATAGTTTATGTCTGACCTAACTACCAATATCAACATAGTAGGAAATGATTGATAAATTTTCTTCTTTCAATGGACAATCACCTGGATGATTTAATTTTTAGTCATATATATTCTATTTTTTATTTATTCATAAATTGTTCTCATTATTTTAATTTTCCTAAAATAACATTAACTGGGGAATTATTGTACGATAACCTATTTCCATAGTTGAAGTCATTATGATTTCTAAAAATACATGTTACTAATATTTCATCTTATACTGTCATTTCAAATACATAGTGAACACTGATAAACATTCATATATAATCCCACATAGCACATAATAATTATAGATTGAATGAATCTTCCATTACCCCAAATGCATTGCGCATAATATTATTTTCATTATATATTTTGAATCTAAAAGTTTGTTTCCATTAAGAAGAATTAATTTCTACAATAATGGAAACCTGATAAAATTAATTATAATCCATAAATTATTAACCATCAATTTAATTAATCATCACATTATTGGTAAAACTGTAAATCTAATACAATCATAATAAATTTTTTTGTCAGCATAACCTAATATGTACTAAAAAATGAGTTATTTAACAATTTTATCAAATACATTATTAGGAATCATTTCTTTGATTTATGAGACTTATCTCCTTCAAAATTTTAATCATTATTATATCCTAAATTAATTAAAATTTATTCATTCAATATCCATATATTGTAACAAAAATTAAAACCATAAAAAATAATTTATATTTCATTTATATTAATTTCAAATATTTCATATTTAATAATTGGAAACATGGGTATAAAATAGGTCATTATGTAGAGAATTTATTTAAACAAAAATAATGCATATACACCTTATTTATATTCATCATTGGCTATCATTTTATTAATCCGACTACGAATCATAATATCTAGTTAGAAATTACTATAATATTATAAATGTGAATAAATATTCGAATTGAAATTAAAATATAATTTTATAAATTAAATTAGAATAAAAAATATATCTAATATAAATGAATGAATGATTTCTGAATGTCTATAATTTTATTATATAATGAGAAACTAAATAAATATTATTGAAATAAATTAATATATTTTATGAAAATATTATTATTTATAATAGAAAACATAAGAAAAAAATATTTTGATCAATACAGAATAATAAATGAAGTGAAATAATGAGTTATTTTTTTTACATCATCACAAAAATAAAGAAATGATTTTTAGAGTACCAATGTATGAGAAAAGTTTTTTGAATATTGTTACCAAGTCATGTAATTTATAATAATTTTTTTATAAAGGTTAAAACTGATAACCTGATTTTTAGAGTTCCATTTTAATTCACAACGTAACAAAATATATATATGAAGACCTAGAAACACCTATTCATTAAATAACATTACATAACATCCATGTAAAAATTAATTATTATATTCAACAAAATTTAGATGTTGTTGAAAATCTATGTAGGATTTAAATGTCATTCATTCATCTAATAAAAATTTATCAATTATAGAACCAACCAAATATTAATTCAATATAAATAATCAGAACATATTTTTTGAAGAAACCATTAAATAATCATTATATGAAATATGAAACACATTATATATATCTTATGATATCATTAATAATTAATTTAAAATGAATTATAAAAAATATTAAGAACAAATCATTTAAACAAACAAAAACAATACCCCCTCTCTTTAATTTAAACAATCGATATTTGAGTAAAAATCATAATTATGAATAAAATAACTAATGCAATAATAGATAGAAGGTGTGCTACAAAAAAATTTAATTAGAAGGTGATTGTAAATGTTGTGATGGATGCGGAAATTGAAAAAGATAAGAAGGAGTTTGGATACATGAAAAAACGATGGTGAATAATAACAGAAATGGTCGATGGATAGGGAAGGATTAAGAATAAAATTAATGTCATTGTTGGTGAAATAAAACATGAAGAAATAAATATAAAAATGTATAAATATTTTAATGTTTATATAAATTTTTTTCCTTCATAGAAATTTACATGATCTAACCCAAGCCCATGATATATTAAGGACTAGCCCAAGCCTGCCTCTATAGGACAAGGGATGGATAAAAATGCTGAGGGAATTACATAACACGGGGAGTAATTTTCCAAATTTAGTTTAATACATGCACTAACAAATACCTCAATGAAATATTATATATATATATATATATATTAAACTGAAATGGACGCAATGATCTATCCTAAATAATAGTAAATCAGATATACTAATGTAAAAAAAAGAAAATCATGGAACCACTAAAAGAAAATTGTAAAAGCATCCGACGTGATCGAAAGGAGGGGATTAATTTCAATATTAACATCTGGAATGATCATCATACTGGCTCTGGTAAACACATTGGTCAGTCCAGCTCGATGAGATTCACCTACTTCAGGTGTTCCATGGACTTTGTTGAAGTGGTTTTGGACTTCATAAGACACTATACATTTTTGGACAAGTCCTATATAGGGGTGAGTATAACAACACTCTCAAGGTAGCCCAAAGCCCCAAAAAATGGGATACTGAAAGGAAATAGTCATCATGAACTTTACATAGGGACCCTCATTGATTGAGAGACTACATCTCGAGTCATCCTTGGTTGTACATGAATTTTCAGCAATGTAAATTGAATCCCCAATGAGAGTGTAAGGAAAAATACTTTTCCCCACTGCCCAACCAAACACTAGATATAGGAAAAAATAATAAAAACACAAAGAGATCTACATCGTGTGAATGTGAACTTCATATTGAGTATTCACTACCTATAGAAGGTGTGCGTATTCATCAAATAAAAAAATATAAATGAGGAAATCACATGTAATACCCTAAATGTATTCACCTCCCATGAATGTACGGTAACCAAAATTAGGGTATGGGAACAGAAGTGGGAAGTATATTCAGTCCTAAAGGGGTGTCAACCAAAAATGTGACAAAATTTCAGGGGATATAATAAATATCCTACAAATAATCATACCATACTCCATATATAAATATGTTATGACCCCATAGTTGGAGAAAATATTGCATTTTAGGCTCTAAAGGTAAATAGAATACTTGGGGAACAATATCTATGAGCTCATCCATCCATGGTAGATCCTGTCCGAGAGATACACCCCATCAGGAAGATCTCTACAATTCGAAATGGTATGTTTGAGAGAAAAATATTCATCTAGAATAACCTATATGGCCGAGATATATTTCAATGCACTATAGGTTCTTCCATACCCAACATGTGTCCCATGAAAGGTTAATGAATCTACGTGCAGAGGCACGATCCTCACCACGTCCCAAAAATTGGTGGATCACTGATTGAAACCATGAATCATGTGCATCTTCCCTATGAGAGGTAACCTAGGGACCCTAACCATAAAACATCTCTACATTCGAGGGCGTAATATCCATAAATAACCCATGATTCCTTGGTCACTCTTTTATGGTTTATCACACACCTCAGTTCATCGAGGGATAACTATCTTCTTTCAAGGTATCAAAATTATCGATTGGAGGGGATCACTCCTTGGGATTATACTCAAATTATGATGGATATCCATGTAGAATAGAGGATTCACTCCCTGCTACAACATAGAGTTGGGGGATCACAACTCCATAGGGGAATACCTATGCCCTGGTATGATGGGGGAGTTCATCTCAAAGAATGGAGGCCCATGCCCTAATACGATAAGGGAGTTCCACTCCATAGATTTAGGGCACACACCCTTACCAGGCAGCGGAACACCACATTGTTGATAGTGGAAACACACAATAGTAAAAAAGGGGAGTACCTAATATTAATACTTTTTTATGATATGGGAACAACACCCTTGTTTTATTGGGGATTACTAACCCTAGTGTTCAGGACCCTCTCCTTAGGATGATAAGGGAGTACCGAAACTATAATATCATTTACTGTTGATGGAACACCCCATAGTACGATATGTGAGCAGTGATCCTAAGATAGAGGACCTTCTCCCTATCATGGTAGGGGAGTACCAACTCTACTGTAACATTACCTTTGTTGGAACAACACCCCGAAATGATAGAGGAGTTCCAACTCAATTGATATAGGTCATGCACCCTATCCTGGCATGGGAGTGACCAAGCTATCTATACATCACATACATTAGAACCACACTAAGGTGCATTTGGGGAGTATCCAATCCATGTGTAGTTGATAATAATCCTTGTCAAATAGGGGAGATCCGACTCTATATGTCCAACAAGTATGGATGGGCCACTCCCTAGCACAACATGAGAGTAATATCAATCTTTTTGAATGATACAATTAACCCACACACTATCCAATTAATGAATTACTGATAGCTCTATAAGTCCATAAATGATTCCCAACGTCCCATCTGACTACCATGAACAAACAATTCTATGCAACTCAATCACAAAATCACGATACTAACAACTTTGGTTACTGGTGACTAGCCCTCATGATTTTAGGTCGCGTCACAATGAAGCCTCTCGGTGGGAAAATAATTCCTCTTCCTCATGAATCCAAGGCTATTTCCAACCTCCTCTATTCACAAAAAAATATGAAAAATTAACTAACCCAAACCCAAAACATTGGGAGTTCCATTTCTACTATAGAAAACATGAAAGGGAAACCCACACATCGATTCCACATGGGAGTACTATTCCAAACGTCTCTCTTCATAACCACAATAATCACCAAAATCGTCCATGCAATGATAAAAGGAGAGTCGCGCATAATATACATCATGTAGAAACACCATCGTGGGTAGGGGACCCACATACTATTATAGTAGGTGAGCACTACCTCATCGTTCTAAAGAGTCCTGGGGACCCACATACAAATTGGATGGGAAAGGTACCAACCCTAATGTCATCCAAATGATTTATCCTGATTACAACCCATGATTTTCACTGTAAAACAAATTTTATCATTGAAACATGACACATCATACATCATAGGACAAAACCGAGTCCACCATAATGTTCTACTATGGAAATAAACACTAGATAAACTACTTACAATCCTGAATATGAGACTTAGAGATGGAGATATAGGAGGCAGAAGATATCATGGTGATCCCTTAGGAATACATGATGTGCCCTAGGGATACAAGGAATGTGATCTTAACTATAACCAAAACATGTATCAAATCAACATGGTTTCCAACCCATGTAGTTTTACATGTCATATATAGTAGGTAAACTTCATGTTTTTCATCACTTATCCCCTTATCGTGATGTTTACCCATGAGAGTGTATCAGACCATGTGTCTGTGTACATTTTCCAGGTTTTATAACACTCTTATATTATTCACACATATTCCCATGAAATGTCCCATAGCCACTTGACTTCGGTGGCGGGGTTGGGGGGTGGGGGGGGGGGGTAAAACAAGACAAATATTTTTGGTACACGGTGTGTAGTCCCCAAAGATCATCTTCACCGAATAAGAAGGTCTACACTATGTGTGTGTGTATGTATAGACTAAATGTCATGTATATGGTAAATCTAGTTTGTAATTTCCTACAAAACACATGATTCTATGCGATTCAACCTAAAACCCATATAAATACATAGTAGGGATCAACAGAAATTGACATTGGCATATAGGACCATAATACAATGAAAAATAAATGGTATTATGATTAAGAATTAAATCATCCTACATAAATTGTGAATACAAGTATCATTATAAGAATAAGAAGTCATGGATCATGATACTTTTCGATCTTATTATGATATACTTCATAAAAGGAGATCGAAAATAACTCTTTGTTTCGATTTGACATTAAATCATCATCACAAAACGAAGAAGAGGATTGGCAACTATCCCCTATCATTGTGGATACCCGCAATGTGGTAGTGGATACATTTAAGTTAGTTTATGGTTAATTAATTAATTATAAATTCATTTAATTAGATATTCCACCATAAAATGTCCCACAAAGTCACCTTGGACCTAAACTCCATGTGTGGGAAACATTATGTAATGCCTAGGGTAAATACGATGTTTCAGCCTCAACTGTCGTATTTGGAAGCTGATCCGAGACTAAAAATGGGTTTTTTTACTCTTTATTGTGAAAATATACACAAATTAAAATATATATTAATTTTTAACAAAATCATCATGCCAAGGATCTTCGTACCTCAGATTCCATTATCAACATAGTGCGTAGATTCAGAAATATTCCATTTTATTACAGGGAATAATCATGGAATCTATATCACTAACACCATCAAATCATTTATTCCATTTATAGAAAAAAAATCCTAGGATCATGGAATAGAAAATGATATATATAACAGAACTCCCACACCCGAAAACCAATCATGGGTTACCAATCAACATTAACGAACATAATAAGGTGAAACACTGAGGCCAAAAAACTATTACGTTCTTCTTATAGGTGGACACAATTGTGAAAAAATGGGACCATATCTCATCATCTACAATAAGTAATAAAGAACCAAACACCATGGTCTATATATATTTATCCGTTATAGTGGTACACCACACTACTAACCTGAAATTGATTATGTCAATCCCTATAGTTTAAATCCAATAAATGTTCAACTGTCTCAAGTCCACCTTAAGAATCATGTGTTCAAGGATAATGACAGGCATGTGATGTTATAAATTAAAAATTTTATAGGGTAATATAATCCAATTTTGAGAATCATAACATGGAAGGAATGTTTAATATGCCCAATGTATTTTCCCCTCTTTAATAGATTGAAACCTTAACCGGAAATACAGCCAAACCCACTTTTGGCATCCCAACTATGTAAGGATGGTACAAAACCAGTACATACTATGGAAACATCATATGGTCTAAATGTGCATCTAAAAAATGATTATAACATTGGTCCTCCACTTATCAACCTCACCTTGTACACACAAGTAAGAGGGACTCATCCTCCTCAACTCGATATTTTCCATATTGAGTGGAAATAACTCACCAACATGTTTTTAGCTACACCATAGAAATGTATCTTGGTTGTGTAAGAACATCTCTATCTCATGAAATTGAATCTATTATAAGAAACTCCAACATTAGATTCTATAGACACCCCATGTCACCTTGGTTTAAACATTGACTATGTTCCTTAAGGAAATGTATACCGACAACATTGTCAAAAAAATCCTACTATATAGTTTTGAGTGGACACAACGAGTATATCTATTCATCTTCAGAGATTCTGGGTAGATGGGTTATAAGTTATTCTTCTATACTCTCATTCATCCTCAAGATCCCTAATCCATGAATAGAAAACCTATTTCTGTTATCCCACCTCCCCCACCTTGTTTTTAATCTCATATATCTCCCTCCTCGAAGAGATACCTCATCTAGGGTGGCCCTTCAACCGGCCACCTATCAATTGAAAGAAGGCATTGAAAATCTATATAAATATATACCTAAATATTACATGAATAAGAACGCCTCTCCTACGGTTTACCTAATCCTCAAAACTACTCATAGGTTATGGACCCACATTCCATGGTCTGAGCATGGGTTTACCTCCTATTATGTGATCCTATAACCTATCATCTTCTAGCTTTTCCCAATGTCAAAGCCACATCAATATATTAGTGGGTCACATCCCCCACTTCCTCCAACTATAATCTCTATACATCCATTTCTTGATCTAAAAAAATAGCATAGGTGGGAATGCATAGAAAAATTACAAATAACATTATTTCTCTATGCAAGCACAACACGAATGTCTATTATTTGAAAAAGGGACCCGGAAACATATCCAGGGGGTATCATGGTAGGGTTGTGATCCTTGAAAAACTATACTACAGTCATGTAACCATGGAGATGTGGCAGGAGCCCCTAGATACATTATAATCTTAGTGTGGCTGGTTATAACTCTTCCCAAAGGAGTTGCTTGAACTCTACCAAAGTGTACATCACCTCTTCAGTGAAACACATCACTAAACACCACTAGTGCCTTACCAGACCATGAAAAGGTTTTCTTATAGGACAAATATTTGACTGATATGTGTCATCACTAAGATTATTAATCTTGTGAATGCATCAGGTAAGTCATATGCTACTCAGGGGTGTCTGGATCACGCTGGTACCTCCATGGATGTTATCTCTATGACTCGGTCAACACAATAAACCAACTTGCATCCTTATGGTGAGCTTCCGGTACAACCATCAGATGAATGGGTGGTGGATCGTCTGGATAACCACTAGGAGGTGACGCCATAGAACTAGTTCCCAAAAATGAATCATCATCCTGGGGTGGATCATAATAATGATAATGATGTATAATCCTATCTGGTTTCCATCATGGAGTCTACCTAAAATTTAATCAAGATGCTCCATGGTCAAATATTATATCTGGGAAGTTTACTATTGAATGAAAATTAATAATTATCCTAAACCTGGTCATATATGATGATTGTCCCATTTACATGACTTCTGAGTATTTCACTAATGTTCTGATTTAAAAAATACATTTTTAATTTCCTAGTGGATGGATAAATCATTGTTAACAACCTCATTGTAACCCCATGCCTTAGAGACGAACATGAAACATCCTAACATTGTTTTAATTAAACTGGACCAAATAGTTTTTAATGGGAAAAATCTATACAGGTTCCCAAGTAATGAAGTTGTTATGATACCACTCTATAATGACCCACACCAAACCATGGATCGATCCATGAATATCCCAAGACTTACTCAATAGGATAGGTGTTAGAGAAAAGTGGTGATGGAATAAGTAAACACGGTGAGGCATTTTCCAAAAGTAATTTTATGCATGCACCCACAAACACTATAATGAAACAATGTAGAGTTATAAAAATATGAAACTAAAATTCATTCATATATATATATATATATCTCTCTCTCTCAAAATATACTTAAAAATAATTAATGAAGCAATAAGGTAAAATAGTCTCCCACCAAAATGAAACTATACAATAATGTGACATATTTTGGTGGAAGGATGACTGAAAAAAGAAACCACTAGAATGCTCCTTGGACCTACTCTGACAACCACAATTTCCTGTCAGGCTCACTAATCTCCTCCTACCCCAATCCGTACAAGGACTCCATAAAACGACATGTGGTATGTATAAAACACATTTTATGTTTGGGATGGGCCTATGCATGGGAGTACATAAATAATTAGTAAATTTTTAAATCAACAATAAATTAAAGAGAGATACTAAAAGTAGACAACCCACTAAACCTAGGAGATGGGAAACCCATTTAGAGAGAAACTCAATATAAAATCATCACCATATGTTCATTAATAGTCAACTATGTAAACATAATCACCAATGATATTGTATGAAACAAAAATTACATCACATATCTCAACCCTACATGGTAATGAAATAACACCAGTCCAAACACTAGGAGGTTGACATGGTGAAATGTTGAACGTCATGGAAAGTATTCTCTTCCTATATAAGGATAACAAACTCATCCAACCTTGATAAGATAATCATAGAATGGACAAGGAATAAACAACATATCTTCACCTCCCATTTAAGGAGAGTAAAAAAAATGCAAGGTATATGAATAGATATGGTATGCATATTATGATTTGAATTGCTGTCAATATAGAATATGTCCAACACACAGGGGCTCTAAGACATCACCTGAAACATATGAATCATATTCGATCTCTCATGTGGATTCAATATCATAGATACAAATCTGATTATTTTTTAGGCTAAAAAATATACACAAAAAAACAAGAACACAATCCTTGAGCTCTAATATCTGAATAGGAACCCAAATGAGAGATAAACTACATCGGGAACACATCTGTCTTTAAAAATGGTTAATATGGGAGAAAATGTCCCATTAGGAAGGACATATACACTACATTGTATTTCCTAGCCTAAATGGTTCTTCCATCGCATACATGTACCCTACAAAAGGCTAAAGAAACTATATAAAGTGGCATGCTCCTTATCACTGCAATGTAGTTAATAGAGAACTTCTCTACACTATGAACATTGTGAATCTTCGATATGTGGGGGAATAGTGGGAACCATACCTTGAAACCATCCCATCGTTGAGGTATTAATAGCTCATAACTAACCAATGAAACCATTATCTCTCCTTTATGGATTTTCCCACACCATGGTCCGTCGAGGGAGATGTTACACCTAACCATGCATAACCCTTAATGAGTGGAGTTGACCACTCCATGAAATTATACTAAAAAGCTGAGGGACCTCCAGATCTAATGGAGGACCTACTCCCCATTACAAAATGGATATGTGGGAGCATGACTCTAATGGTAAGGACATGTACCCTGGGATGGCAGGGGAATACCAATTAGAGAACGGAGGACCCACACATTGACAAAATAGGGGATTTTTTACTCTGTCGATTGAGAAACCTCACCCTAAACCGATATAAGAGTAACACTCTATTACTAAAGGAATCTCACCTTGGTAGGAAATGGAATCATAGAACCTAATCTAGAGGACCCGCTACCAAGCACTATAGGTGAGCACTGACTCAACCGACTCATTTATTATGGGGGACCCACACCATTGTACCACAGGGGAGTGCCGAACCCTAGCTAGAGGACCTAATCCCTTGAATATAAATAGAGTAATAGCTCTTCCTAAACATCATGTATGCAGAACCAAAAACCTAGAACAACAAAAGATTTCCATTCCAATGATTGAGGACTCACACCATATCCTATTAGGGGAGTACCAACTATACAAATATTTGAAATATGGATGACCCACAACCTATAATTTCATGGGTGTACCGAATCAATGGATAAAGGACATGAAAAATAATACAACAAGGGATTTCCTACTCTATCTGACTGAAAATAATAGTAGTCTATTTCCCTATAATGGGCGGGTATCACTATCAATTTGTTCCAGCGATACGGGAAACCCACATAATTAACCATTATGGGAATACAGATATTTCTGGATGTCCATCAACATTTAAAATCATCCCATGTGTTTTTTATAAACACACATGTCTAAGGAACTCAATCACACACCTTGACGCTATATTATTTTACCACCACTGAATATCCCATGTTTTTTAGGTCGCATTAAAAGGATGTTTTTCAGTGGGAAATGTGTTCTTCTTCTTCATGAGTCTAATTCTATGCCAAACCACATCTCATCCTAGTGAAAAATACAAAGGTAATAGAACTAACACTCATGACATGGGGAGTCCCATTTCTACTAAGGAAAATTGGTAAGGGATAATTGTTCCCTAATTCCAAAGGGGAGTATCAATTAAAGAACTTCTCTTTATGAAACACACTAATCTCTACCATTGTTCATGTGCCGCTAATAGAAGCACCACAATGATTATAGTTCATGTACTAACACCATTTTGGGTAGGGGACCCACTCACTATTCTAGTAGGGTTGCACCACCACCGCTGCATAAATGGTACATGGGAATCACATAATAAAGTTGAAGAGATTGTTATCAACCCCGATGTCCACCTAGAAATTTACCTTGACTATATCCTAATATTTTCACTATTAATGAAGTGTCTTGATCGAAACATGATACATTATAACTCATAGTAAAAAACAGATGCAAAAACCCGGTTATATTTGGAAAAACACTTGTTATAAGCTACTAAGATGACTAAATATAGGTTCCAAACAATGTGATATGAAAGGAGATAGACCTAAAGAAGATCCCCTAGGAGTATACTTATTGCATTGGGGAATACAGGGTGTGTAAACCCACATGAGAACCTTCATGTTTGTCTGATCTACTTGGTTTTCATCCCTACATAGGGAACATGGTGTTAAAAGTAGGTACACGTTATGTTATTTGTCACCCATACCCAAAAAATGTATGTTACCTATGTATATGTTTTGGATTGTGTGTCCATTTACTTTGGTCATGTGCTAGTAAATGAAAATGTGTTTTAACTCAGCTTCACAAGGCATATCACATTGCTACACTGATTAGGGTATTATATGGACTCTAACTCTAGTACATGGTGTATACTCCCCAATGACCATCTTACAGAAATAAAAAGGGATACATGGCATGTTTCTCTAGACTAAAAAAAGGTAATGCATAATTCAGGAGATTAATTACCTACAAAACACATGATTCACCCCGATTCAAACCAAAACCCAAAAACCTACCTAGTAGGGATCCACGATAATTTGTCATGGGATATATAACCATAAAAAAATAAAAAAATAAGATTGGGTCTAAAAATAATAATTACCTACCTAGAGGGTGAAACACAAAATTTAAGGATGAGGAACGATGCCTGTATCATTCTTCTTTTCGATCTAATGATGATTTTCATTACTAAAAGTGAATGATGGAACCTCGTTGAATTGATTTGTTTTCAGTTCATTGTCTCCAAAGGTTTTATAGGATGGGACGCTTTCCACATTTATTGTGACCTCCAAACATGAGGGAGAAGAGAGTGTTAGGTAATTTTTAGGTTAATTAACTAAATAAACATTCATTTAATTAATTATTCCACCATAAAATGACTTGATAACATCCCTCTAACCAAAACATCCTAGGCTTGAAACTTTATGTTTTTCCGTTGGTAATATCTACATTTCATACTCAATTATTGACTCAGAAATATGATCTTAGACTCTACATGGGAGTTATTCCACTTTTCATGTAGAACTATGTGTATATAACAAAATGTATTAATATTTTTATAATAAATCAACCGAGGATCCCTTGGCTCTAGATTCCTATGCCAACCCAGTGCATAAATTTAGAAATATTCAAATATCTTATAGTGGAAAACCTAGGTCACTATACTATTGAAATAGTCATCATATAAAACCAAAAAATAGTTTTTTTCATTAGTTTCAATATAACTACTATGAAAATTAATTTATCATGTTGACCATTAAAAACTATTGTTTTATATGTGATGTTAAAAACCATTTTTAAAATATTGTTGACCAAATGACGATGATCTATTTATTTATGATTTTCATTCCAGTACATGGGTTTCATATGTTATTATGTAGTGATACGTTGTATGGTGTGGTTGAACTTCTATTGGGATTCCAAATGTTCTCTCTATGGTGCAGACAATATGGATTATTATTTATCTCTATTGTTTATGACATATAACTGAAAGAATATTTTCCCTTCTAATAATAATTATTGATCACTATTTTCTATTATCCCCATGTATATATGAGGGATAATTTTTGGTTTTGATACATCTTGGATTAGGTTTGAGGGTGGTTACACATGTTGAGGCATTAAAATTGGTTCATATGAATGTATTTATAGGTTGATCATCATAGTGTATAGAAAAATTATTATTTTAGAATTTGGTAATATAGACATAAAATGATATAAGATCACAAGGAAACTCTAATATAGGGGTAACAACATGATTCCTAATACAATGATCTCTAATTAATTTAAATAATTGATTATCAATGAATAACAAATTTAGTATAGTTCACCTTGGGAGAAAATCCAATAAATATGACCTCATAATATTAAGAAACATTTATAAAACCAAAAAAATACCTATTAATAATTCTATATTTGACTCATAGATAAATTTCATTCATAAGCCTCTTATTCATATTATCATTCATAACTCACTATATGTGAATATATTTATTTTTTATAAAAAATAAATTTTGAGGTTTCATAGAGTCTTGGTGAAACTTATAATGAAGATTGGGGATTCTTAATATATGGTATATAAACTGTAATTATAGAAAAACTCACTATGTTGTAATTATATTCATCCAATTTTTTCATTTTCGAAGTATGATTTTATTGATGAGGGGATCAATGATTAAACAAATAAAAGAGTATTAATATTTTTTTGTAATAATCTATCAAATACATTTAAATCTGATACTACTTGTGTTTTATGATGTGTAAAACCTTTATAAATTTTTATTATGATTTTAAAACTATCAATTTATTATTATTATATA
This sequence comes from Viscum album, assembly GCA_963277665.1. Taxonomy (NCBI): domain Eukaryota; kingdom Viridiplantae; phylum Streptophyta; class Magnoliopsida; order Santalales; family Viscaceae; genus Viscum; species Viscum album. The sequence continues at coordinate 1,001,220,778 of OY728121.1, read as the reverse complement.
ATTATATTTATTTTTTTTATGATAACTCATTAATTAGAAATCATCTCTGTGATTACTTTTTTATCGGTTTTATTTATTTCTTATTCGATGAGAGTAACCTATTAATGTTTTCATTTAAATTTATACAAATGATTAAATTATTTACAAAGGGATTAAATAGGTCAATATTATTTTCATTTTTGGGAATAATTTTTCAAATTACGTTTTTTTATATGAAAATGGAGAGTATGTGAATTTATTTTGAAAAGGAAACATTGAAATAGATTATTTTATTTAAACTATAATGACGATTAAATTAAAATATTTGGAAAAAAAAATTATTATACAAGGTTTTTCTTTTAGTGATTTCTACTATTCACATGTACATTACAATAGGATTTTGTAAATAAATTCCCATCATATGATGATACATATTGTTTGGTAGTGATTTGATTTTTTTAATAGAGATCATGGATCAATAGTGCTAACACCATTGGGGAAGAGTTATATTTTTATTCAACAAGTCATGATGTCGATATATATTTTGAATAAAACCATGTAATGATTTTGGAGTACAAATGAAAATTTTATTGTAAGATGATGAGTATGTACCAATTAATGGATATAATCATGTTTTCATATTAACATATTTGAGAAATTTCAGTAAGACCGAATAAATGATATCCTTTAATAATTTATATTTTAGTAAGGATGTTGAATGAGATGAATCCGATAATAATTATATATATATAATAACCATTAAGATATATTTGAAAATGATTGTTGAATATTCAAGGTCTAGGATTCTTGATTAATCATCTATAGAAATTATTTTCCCTGATTCAAATAAATGATTAGAAGATGATGAGTTCTCGGAAGAATACATCACGATGAATAATATGTCTCTATGAAGGTTCATGTAATATTTATATAAATTTAATATGGAATCTAGACATATTATCTATCTACGTGTATATCATTGTTAAAATTATAAAATTGTTATTGAATTCCAAAATGGATGATGGGTTATTAATAAAAATAAATTATACATGAAATTGTTAATTAATTGATAGGAAACAAAATATTAATGATGTTTTGAGTATAATTTACTATATATAGTTATCAAATTATTGAAAATTTGAGATGATAATATTTATAATGGATTGATAAATTCCAAATTTCATTTGAATTTTTTTTGATGAATTAATGGTGTTATATTTATTAGAGATATATTTATAATAGTTCTGATGATTTTTAGAAATTATATTTTGTAGTTATATATATATATATATAATTATTTGATTAAATAAGATCGAAAAGGAATGATTTGGAAATGTTCAAGTTCTTTTAAAATTTTATATATAATATCTAATAGATAGTATATATGTTTCACTATTAGATAATTAATATAACCATGAGTAATGATATGTGGAAATGGAAAATAAATCAGTATGACATGTCACATAAAATTAATGATATATAAGATCTATCATATGATACATAATATTTTTAGATCATATATCTTCTTTTCTGAGTTCATATATAATATGTAGTTTGATTTTAAAAATTATACATAAAAAATATATAAAAATAATATAAAATCTAGAGTTTCATGTGATAAGGAAAACAATTATTTGATATGTTAGATCATTTAAATGGAAACCAATAATACATTATTGTTATGTAATGATTTTTATGATACACGATATTGTATTGGATTTATAAAACATTATTCTAGTTGAATAACAAATTAAAATATATAGGATAAAAATATGTTTATATAAAATAAAAATAACATAGTGATTTTGTGCTTAATCATGTTTCATGACTAATTTTTTTAGTTTTAAATGAGTGTATTTGATGATTAATAATGTCATGCACTATAAATTTTTCTATATATAAACATAGATATCTAAAAGATCGATTGATGATCTTTTATAATTATAACGAAGAAGTACAATTTTTTCAATAAAATAAATAGGGAAATAATTGTGAAAAATTAATGATAAATACTGTCAATAATTCATTGACATTAAATGATGATATTCTATTTGACATTCAAGAAGTATTTGGGAATGAATATTTTAATGTTTTATAACTATTAGTATCTCATGGTTGATAATTTATAGTATATTAATTGACCTATTTTAAATGAGAATTTATATAAGTTTAAATGAGAGGATTTTTTTTGAAAATGATGCATATTCCATAGGGTTGTATCCAATAATAAATAAATAATAATAATGATAAGATGAAGCTGTAATTTTATAGGATTTATGTAGTTTCAAATTTGAATATTTGAAATAATATTATCCTAGTAACATATTTTATATGATTTATTTATTGAAAAGATGTGTTGAAGTAATATGTAAGATGGAGACAAAAGTGAAAAACATGATGAATATTTTTTGAATTGATGAATAAGAAGAATAAGAAAATAATGACTAATACAATTTCCATTTATTACCCACCAATTTCAATTTTCATTAGGAATACATAATATGGGTGTAATTATTATTCTGTTAGAGGAACCCATATATATAGGACTTTATAAGAATGTTTTAATAATATTATTAGTCTCTCTATATAAAAATTATCATTTATTAATGATCACACATCAATAGGTGTAATCTAAATATTTTTATTGTATAATTGATCATGTTTTTAATAGTTTCTATAAAGATGAAAGGGGTTTAGAATATGTTAATATCTAATGTGTATTTAATTTGGTGGGATCCAAATAATAGATTTCTTGGATGTCCCCTTATCGTTAAATCATTTTTATTATTAGATATTATGAGTGATTTTAGGGAGGATAAAATCTGTTAGTCAACATTGATTATCTCATACATTATCAGTGATACTAATAAAAGATAATGATTACTTATGTTTCTATTTATCATTTTATAATATCATGTATATCGATTTAATGAAATATTCTTTTCACATCGATTTACCACAATACACACATTGGTTAAAAGGGAATGTGTTCTAATTGTTAAGCATTAGGATCTTATTATTCATTGCCCATCCCTGTATAGCTTCATTGATATTTGTGTAACCCAATTTTTTATTTGTGATCTCAGTTCAACGTGTTATTATATTATAAATATTTTTATTATTATGAATTTTTTGTATTCTATTATAAAAAGCACCTTGATGTGTATCCATGGAGAATATATGTCTATTACTGATCTGGGTCAAATATAATCTTAAAATATATAATATATAAAGATGGAAAATTTGATATATATAAATATATAAAATAAAACCATCATGTATAAAGATGATGGAATCTATATATACAAATTTTGTAATCATTTAAAAACTAACACATAGCATGTATAGATAAGAGTTATGTTTAAACAAACTACTGAAAATTTATAAGACAATTCGGTATATGATGAATTAAAATTAATACATGATAATGAGTAAACAATGGATTATTATCCAGATTAGCCATTGGTTAAACTAGGCATTAGTGGGGATCCAAATGAAAAATGTCATATATATGATTTTTAATATATGTTTTTGACAATAACTGTTTTCAATACTCATAAATAAATTGTCATTTATATCTATATCCTTTGTAAATACATACAAGATAAAATTACCCAACTTGAATAAGACTCTAATGGATTAGGGGAATAACTAATGAAAATTTGGTTACATGTTTATGTATCACAAGATATGTTATGGCCGAAAAAGATATGAGTTTAGTTATTTTGGAATTATTGACATGGAATATGTTTGTGTTCCTCGAAGAAACTAAAGAGAATGATAATGTTGGGAAAATTATTGATGAGATGATCCATATATTATAGGATATCATTATTATTAATGATTATCAAGTGATAATGAAATAAAATATGATAAATATACATGATAATATAAAAAATTGAAGAAAAAGGTTCATGGATATAACATTGGGAAAATCATATGATATTTTATTGATACATTCACATCAACTGAAAATCACAGAAATAATGTAAACATGGTGCGTCTGGAGACTGAAGTCAATATTATAAATCTACTATTTATATATATTAGTTCATCAAAATAATATTACTAAAGACTTGTTGTAATATATTAAATTGATGATTATCTTTGTGAAAACATAATTTATCATTTATAAAGAAGGGATTTAAATAATTTAAATATATATATAATCTAATATCAATGAATAAGATTACCCTTAGTCTAAAAGACCTTATTTTCACACATGTTGTTTTTATAAAAAATTTATTTCGAAAGTATAAATCTAGAAAAAAATGTGATAATGAATATGATGATGCAACCCTAAAAAATATTAAATGTTGCAAGAGGGATGTATAGAATTTTTTCAACATAAAATAAAACAAATTAGTGAATAAAATGCTACACAAATACAAATCCTTCAAAATTTGATAGATTATGTTTAAATTCATCATCAAACATGTTATTATAACATCTGGTGTGGTTAATTATTTTGAATAATTAAATATTATGTTTTCATAATATATAAATTCTTGAATGATGGTGATATCATATATCAATGGTGAAAAATTGAGATTTGATGAAAAGTACATAGAAAATTTAGTGTAATATAATTATCTCTAATAGATTATGAATCATAGTGAAATTGTCACAACTGGCCCTCGGGGCCTGTGCTGTGACTACCCCAAGCCTGCCTTCCATAGGCCAGGAGCTGGCGACTAGATCCAAGGCTTAATTCCCGGTAAAAATGGAAGGCATTGCCTTTGTAACGTAAAAAAACACCACAGAGAAAGAAAGCAGAAGTAAAATACTAAGTAAAAACTGGGTATAATAGTAAGTGTGGAAAATTAAGTGGGCCAGAATAAAAACTCAAACGGAAAGTAAAGTACAACTGAAAAATGAAGTACCTCAACTGAAAAGTAAAGCCGCAGCGTCGAGATGTCCACTGGTAGTCCCACCTGAAGGGTGGGTACAGATAGCCTCCACAGCTCCTCGTGTCCATCCGTCCACTCCAAGTATGCCCCGCCCAGTGGTCCACCTCCGGGTACCGACCATCTCCTCGTGCCTCAACCACGATTAGCATTGTCCTTCGTCTGCAACCAACACAACATAGTGCGAGAATATCCCACGCTGGGGTGAGTATAATATACTCAGTAGGGACCCCTATACCCCCTAAGTTCTCCCAGAATCCACGAAGCATAATCCACAAAGGAAAGATACAATCACAAAGTAACATTCGACACTACTTAGTTATATGCCCGTACATATACCTAATTCATCAATTCCAGTTCGGCTCCAACATCCGAGCCCAAGTTCGATCACGTCCACACAGGATAGCACAACAAAATACGCACATGAAGGAAAGTCAATCATATCGAAGATAATGATTGAAAGTCAAGAATCAGCCCACACAGGTGTAAATCTTCATAAGACGATAGAGATGATCAGATGTAGCCACTGATTCATCTAATCCATTAGACCCACCCCGGAACGATAGTTACAAACACCCACAATGACCCACAAAGGATCGATAGGTAACTAACCCCCGCAATGACCCACACAAGATCAGACCCACACAGGATCTGTAGGCATTGGCCCACACAGGCCACTGAGTACTGACCCACACAGGATTTGACTCACACAGGATTGGTAGCACTGATCCACATAGAATTGCTGAGTGCTATAGTCGTCGTCGTCGAATCCAAGATGGATTTCTGTACAGTCGTCATTGCCGTCGTAGTCGCAGCCAGCTCTAGGGTTCCCACATAAAGCAAGCATGTTCAGGAGGGTCCGCTCCACGGGCCGAGGGGTGATACATCAACTGACACGTAGTCCGAAGTTGATGTATCCAAACGATCTGTATCGTCAATAGGAAAACAACGTCCTAGACGGCGCGTCAATCGGACGCCCGGTCTGAGAGTTATTGTCTTTTTCGTCCGAGGTGCCCGTTTGGTTTTTAAGTCAAAACCAACCTAACCGTACTCCAACTACGTCCAAACCTAGAGCGGAGAAAGCCAAAAGGTCCGTTTCACTTAGAGGAATCCATCAATGTCGACGGAACGTCAATTGGACGTCCGGAGCTCATGTTATAAGTGTTTCCGCTCCGAGGGCCCGGTTGGTTTTTTTTACGAACAAACCCGGCAAAACCCAATGTTTTCCAAAACCATGAGTGTAATATACCAAAACGACCATCTCGATCCAAGGATCGCATCGTATATGAAGTTGCTTCGATCAGAGGTCTGCATCCCATGTTATGGGAAAAAGAACGTGAGAGGTCCGGTATTAGGGGGTTCAGGCCCAGTCCGACCTGGCCCCGTACCCCTGGGTCGACCCGACCCGGGTTAGGGTCCAGGTCCAGCCCATTAGGGCATAGCCCGGCCCGGTGGGTGTGGCCCGGTCCAGCCGGTGCAGCCAGGAAGCTCTGCCGCAATGGCTGAACGATGAAGGGGGGGGGGGGGGCTTCCCCCCAGCGTTGTGAAACCGCGGCCCCCATGTGGGGGGCTGCTCCAACTGTCCAGCCGGGGGTTACGACCCCCTGCGCTTCCCCCTAACCGGACAGCCTGCTCTGGCTGGCCAGCTGCTGCTACCACGGGACTAGGGAGGTCCCGTCCAACTGCTCCGACGCCGGTGGCCGGAAACCGGCCGCCGTTCCCTGCTCCGCCACTGCGTGACCCAACTGCGCCCCTCCACTGCGGCCCCGCTCTAGCCGCGGTGCTTTTTTGGTTCTCCAGTGCGGCACGACGGTGCCACGCTTCTTTGACCAAATCTCATAGCTTCCGCGTGGTGCAACGGCACCGCACCACCTCACACGTGCCACAAAAAAATCAAACAAACAAGGGGGAGGAGGGTCGGCTGTGTTCGTGCGGTCCGACCTCCTCCCATTATTGCGATATCAGGCGGCTAAAATTGAAATGAAGAATGGCGGTGGAAGTATTCACAAACAAACAATTAAAATAAACCCCTACCTCGGGCGTAGTTGAATGAAGGCTCATTTGGGGATTTCACGTTGCAGAAGGAGGCGTCGCGGAAGGAGGATCGTCCCGTCACAGAGAAAAGATTCGTCGGCGTCGCGTCGTCAATCTCCGAGGATCCGGCGTTCTTTTCGACCTTTTTCGGTGGTCGGCATTCTTCACTTTCTTCGTGTTCTTCGTCATGGAAGAAGAACTTCAAGAACTGAAGCAAATTCTACCAAGCCTCTCACAGCACAATCAACCCTTAATAAAATAAGAGTTTGTCTTATTTTATTTCACAAGCCTTGTGTTTTGAAATTCAAAAATGAAACAATCAACTAAATGGATTAATTTCAACGTTTAAACTGTCCAAATTAATTGAGGCGTTTCATAAACTGAAAAGCGCAAGGGTTGACTTCCACTTAATAGGGGTGCGAGTGAGTTATCATAATTATAAGGGGGTTGTGAAAGTTGAAAGAAATGGTGGGGATCGTGTGGGCCCCACCTCATAGATATCCTACCTTGTGGGTAGGATATTATGGGTCCCACTTTAATCACTTAGCTTAGGTTAAACAACCATAAGTAAAATAAAAATTGGTCGCACCATTTTTATTTTATTGCTTTACTTAACCCTAAAATTTAAAAACCACACCCGAGCAAACAAAACTCGGGAAAAGGTGTTTCTATGAAATTATCGGTGCTGTGATTCCATCGGTGCCCTCAGAATTTGATTCTGAGCACCAGGTAAAATGTTAGAAAAACTCGCCCGTTCGTTCACTGAATGTACCCAAGTTAATCTTTGGAAAATTATTCCGGGCACACCGAGCCTCGGAATCAGGTGCCGTCAGAAACTGCGTTCTTGTAAAATCCCAAAGAAAATTTAGATGAAAAAAAAATTCCCTTGATTTTTACTGGTCTTTAAAGAAATTCATTATAGAATTCAATTAATTTGGTAATTCTATTGAAGATTATTAATTCCAAATCATCAAGAATTATTTTTGTTCAACATGAGTAATAAGGCCATATAATATGAGATAGAAACTAGGGATAAAATCAGGTGACCTTTCTATGGGATAAATGTAAAAGGATAGTTTTGAAAAAACCCCAAATATGATGTCAGAAATGGATTCCTCACTGAAGAAATGAATGATAAACATCCATTATCCAAAAATAAGAGACACCATGGACAATTGAATGTTACACATGGAAATTGGTTGTGATGGATGAAATGTTATCAAATATAAAATATAATCAATCAATGAAATAAATATTAATATTCATTTGGAGGAATATTTTGAATAATAAAGTCAAAATTTTCAGGAGTTTTTTCAAATATGTTGATCCAATAGTTCTTGAAAAGCATACTAAAACTGAATGTAATGTACAAAAGTTCAAAAAAAATACATAGTAAAATTTCCATCTGATTAAGATATGTAGAAAAAAATAACGTAACATCAAAATTGATATAGTTCTAAGGAATCAATATTACTATAGGTAATTCCACATATAGAAATTTTTTATATAAAATAAACTACGTAACACAGGAGTACAATTGATTTTTAAAATAATAAATTAATAATTAATTGATATATCATTATGGGAATTATAAATATAGGAGATACATTATTGAGAAGAAATTAAAATACATATTTCTTTATCTAATGTAATTTTGAGAAGAACATTATTCTCATATATTTTGTTTTTTCTATCCTTATCTATATAATTGATTGAGATTTAAAAATTGGAGAGATGGAATTTTTATTATATATTGAAATTATTATATCTAAATTAATTATTCAACTAACTATGATATTTATATTTTTTATATAAGAGTTCAATTGATAATGATATGAGCCTATATGATGATTTTCATATATTTTTTCCACTATGTGGTATAATATGATTAATTTTTTAGAAACATAACAAAAATTTTAACCATATATTTTTCATAAAAATTAATGGTTTATTCATGTTTATTAAATTGAATATGTATGTTTTCTGTATCCACTCATCATTTGTTCAAAAGAGTTAAAGTTTATGTTAATGGGGATCAATTGGAAGAAAACATTAATTGATATATGATAAGAATATGATGGAATACATGTCTATGAATTATTGTCGAAGGGAAGTTGATTTTTAACTCTTATTATATTCAATAATAAAAGATCATGTATTCTTAGATTGGAATAATTAATAAATTAAAAAATTTATACATTTTCATTATTATCTAAAATTGGTAGATTATTTAAAAATATGTGAAGACATGTTTTAATGTTTTTTCTCTATGTATTTTTACAATAATATCAATGTTTGTGATGGATGAACCCATTTGGTAAAGGTAAAAATATTTTTTTCCCATAAATTCTTGAAATAAATATTTCATGAGAAGATAAGCATATAATTATTTTGGATTTCCCAAAAATATATAATGAAATGATATAGTGAAACTACGAAATTATGTATTTCATCATGACTTGAGTGGAGAATATTGGAAAATGGAAATAAGGGGAAAAGGATTATTTTTTTTGATCTTTTATATATTAGAAACAATGAAGAAATGAGATGCTTCCAATAAACATTAAAAATTATTTTTATTCACTTTGGGATGATTTATGGAGATGGTTTAATATTTAATGTCAATTATCCTTGATATTTTATAAATAAAATGTTTTTATACGAATTGATAATGATAATGAGAATATAAGGATATCCATATGGTAATAATCCTCTAAAATATTAGGTCTCTGTAAAGGTTCATGTGATCTATCAATGAATTGATGATGAAATATTACTTTTAGGTCCTTCATTTTTTAAATTCTAAATAGATAATTTATTTATTCACTCCACACATATATATTAAAATGTAAGAGTAAATAAATTTATTCAAATATTGAGGTTGTATTGATTATAAATTACATTTTCCTGATATTTTTTCTTTAATATAATTTATATATGTTTCAATTTTTTTTATAAAAAATGAGATAAAAAGATTTTCATTGGTACAAGGAAGTATGATATACATTTGAAGTATTTGTATAGGAATTAATTATTCTAATATATATTTAGTAAATCATTATAAGCCAAAGTATGTGTTCTGTAAATACTAGAGAAATAATTTTTTTGCAAACTTCCGAACGGAAAAACTAATATGTCAATGTAAATAATAAGAAATTTCATATTATTTTTACCCTATTATACATAATATTATTTATATAGAAATAATGTTTTATTTATTAAAATGAAATATATCAAGGATAATGAGACATAACATTGTAAAAGTATGCTCTGTAATATGTAATATATATTTCATGATTCCATTGATCTTACAAGAGATATGTAATTTTATACATGAATAAGTAAGGTAATGATATAATGTATTTATAAGGATTTATTATCTTCAATAGTATAAATAATTTCAAAAATGGAACACATGTGGTTATTTTTATGGTGTTATGTAATATCTAAGATAAATTGGTTAATATTTAAGATCCTTTTTTATGATACTAGATGATTTGACTAATTATTTCTGAGGCTATTTATTATGTAGTAAAATGTTACCATTGATTAATTAGAGTGTCAATATTATTTGTTATTTCATTTCCAAATAATGTTAATCAATATTTCACAGTATTAAAAATCACAGTTTTTTATTATTCTTTACTCAAACCTAGTTCACTTATATGATTTAAATGAGATATTTGATCTAGAAATAATTCCTTATATAGTAATTTTTCCTTCATGTAGTCACACACACTTGGTATGATCTCCTATGGAAATTATGTGACAAAAAAAGCAGTTGATGGAGACTTATAGAGAAATATATGATGAAATATATTTGATTAATTAAATGAAAAATGACTATAACGCTTCAGAGAAATTAAATTAATAAATTTTCAATGATATTCATATATAATTTGACAAATATTTTTGAATGATAATTAATGATTCATATCGCATACATCATATTTTCAAATTTGTTGATTGAATAGTTTTTAATGAAGAATAAATTTTTTTCTCATAATAATATATTTTTTATATAAAAGAGTTAAATTATATACAATGTCTTTAATTATGAATAATAAGTATGAAAAAATGAATGAGGTAATAAATCATAATGATTCTGGTTTTAGAGAGTTAAAAATTTGAATATTTGAAATAATAATATGCATGTAATATTTTTTCTAGGATTTATACAAATAGAATAATATGTGAGTTGAAATGTTTGATAAAGATTAGCATGAAATAATATTTTCCTATTGACACTGAATTATATAGATGAAGAGATTTATGATCTTTATTATAAATATTTTTTGGGTTCAATGAAAATAGATCCAAATGATGTTGTAATATATCTTATTTTTTTGTAGAAGTTAATAAGAGATGGATCCTAATGGTGTTGTAATTATTTAAATCATGTGTTAATAATTTTGAATAATAAGTGAGATAATTAAAAATATTGGACTGGATTTGGACACCATGAATGTTAATGAAAAATTGGGGAATCATATCAGAACAATAATATTTTTATGAGGCACATATTTTAACTATTGATAATATTTTATAAGGATTATTCTAAATATGGTTATTTTATATTAGATATAGTAAGTCTATGTCTCTAAATTTCTAATCGTAAGTACTTTATATCAACATGACCCAAAAAATTGGGGCCTGACCTGTGCTAGTGGTAAGACAAGTGTTCCACCAAAATATAACCTCTAATAAGCCAGCACTAAGTTCCTATAACTATGTGGGAATATCACATTACAAGTGAGTTCATATAGTGTATCAACATGTAATAAAAACATCTAAAATGAATAAAATTACCACACAATCAAAAAAATTTATATAAAAAAATTGATTTCATAATAGGATTCATAATATGACATCATCAAGAAAATTTCCACATAGAAAAATAGAAGGAACTAAAAATAATGATTTTTTCTAAACATGATAGACATAATGCATTGGAACACTACTCCAAACTGAGAGTTAAAAATGAAAACATCATGCTACAATGGTCACTAATACTATCCTGAACCAAAATTCTCTATCAGGATTCACAATATGTTATAAATAATTAGCTATAAATAATCAAAAGTAACTTCATATCCAATGATACCAACTCCAAATTGTACATCATCTTTATAAATAATAATTTTTTTTCCTGAATCCCATGTAAGGGTGAGAATAAACATAAATACTAGGATTCTATAAAACCACAAACAAAATGTATAAAAATAAACTAAAAAAACAAAGTACCAGAGAGTAAACCTAAGGCGGAAAATTCATTAAAATAGAGAAATTATTTAAAAAAATATCCAGAACATATAGAAGTGTCTATACATTAAATGTTTACCAATGATGGTCATAATCACATGAGCAACATGGTAAGTTCAATTTTACCAAAATCCACTACTGTTGGAAGTTAATGGACTATCTAATTGATGAATCAATAAAACAAACCAAAATTCACGAGAATAAACATCCCTTGAAAAATTTTATATTGTCATCCATATTTCAAAATATCATGGAGAATCCATAAAATAAAACCCACTTCTGACTCAGGCATTTGTGATATTCAAGGGAGTATCACACCTTTCTAATTACAATTCTTGAATCACTATTTTTTAAACCCATATGGAGACTCATAGATTGTCCTGAAAAAGAGGATAGACAAGGTAGTATAGAACCCAACTACCATAACAAAACTATTATAAAAATAATGATTTAACCAAGATAGAATAGTGGTGGAGGATAAGTGGACCCTAATAGGTAGTGGAATACTGTTTCTAGGCGAGGATACCAATTCCCTAACTGTAATCCTAGAAATGGGGATTCCATCTCCATATATATATATGATCATGTTCCCCCTGTATATTTATGGATACTAACTATATCTGATCAGTATGTATATTATAATATTATCCCATGAATGCAGAGAATATCAACCCAATCAGATCATTGTAATGTCACTGGCCTATGTAACTCAGACCTTATGGCTTACATTTTTAAATTAACGTACATATAATTAATTAAATCACAATATATGGAATGTTTTAGTGATTTTTTAGAACTAGATACATACATAATACACATTTCACATTGGAAATTCAAAAAAAACTTATTAAATAACAAAATAATTTTCTTAGCGTCCATGAAAACTCATTTACTGTATTATATATCCTAACATAGTTAAAGTAAAAAATGGATGAGATAAAATTCACATTAATGGTTATAAATACTATAGTCATTCATGAATTAATAAAATTTATCAATATGAAAAGGTAAATAAATGAAATAACATATCATTTAATCAATAAAATGGGAATTAAATGCATCTATAGATAATATCATAGTAAATATCCAAAGGAAAATATTAACAACATAATTCCCAATGATATAAATTTTTAATTAATTTATATCATGTTTCCCAATTACATGATAACTATAATATCATGATTTATCCCCAAGAAAGTTTAAAACTATTTGATAAAACCCATCAAATTTGGAATATTTTTATGAAACTATTGATGCATCAATGTGAAATATATTACAGGGATGAACCATTGTCTTTCATTTCCAAATAATTTATAAAATATAATTATACATTTAAATCATAATGAATTATCCTTTTCATGAATTATCCTAGTTGAGTAATGTATATAGTATTTATAATATTAACCTAGAAAATCAAATAACATTCAATATAAGTAGCATATGTCACAATATTATATTATTACATAAATAGTCATATAAATTTTTCATAAATATGGATATTTAAGAGAAATTAATTATCAAATGTTATTTAATTAAAATAATTTTATTATTTTAAGAGCAATATAAAAAACACAATGTATATTTAGAGTGTTCAACGTCATTATCCACATGTAATTTTTGAAGTCATATTCACTTGGATGAAATAATTAAATGTGAAAAATAATATAAAATGTGTAATTAATGAATCATTATATTAAATTTCAAATTGGTATAATATAATCCAATATAATGGAATTGGTGCATTATAAAAAATAATTATCAGTAGAATTGACATTGCAAAAAAAACTCCCGGACCTCATATTGTCACATAATCAATTTTTCTACCACATGTAATTTTTAATATGAATGTTATTAATTTATAAATAATTAATAATCATATTTATAATATAATATGTTATTCACTTATAACATATTACTACAATTATGAATGTAATCTTTTATCATTTCCATTATTTCAGGAGTTAATTGACATGTTCTCTAATTCATACATTGTTCTTAATGTTCCAGTTCATTTTAATATTATACAGTTAAATCAGAACCAAAATAGTAATTATCCAAAAAATTATCATATTTATACATCTATTAATCATTTAAATAAAATTATAAATGATATTTTTTATAAATGAAGAATGTTACAATCATGGAGATGGTACGTTGTACGTATACATGTGAAATGCATCTACTATTCAATGGTCATTATTAAAAGGAGTTAATTAATATTTTATCATTTAATAGTTATTATTAAAGCATGAATTTTATATTATTTCATTACATAGAAACAGATATATATTTTCCATGCAGTTTGGTGATTAAAAGTGATTTATAATGCATCATGGAGGTTGTAGTCCACACGTATTCGATCAATTTTATCATCATTATGTGAGTGAAAAGATAAGAATTAAACTGAAATATATTATAATTATGAAATAATAAATATACAGAAAATTTCATAGTTATTTCATTTATATCACTTATAATCATTCAATTTATCTAGAAAACCTTATATGTTACACATTAGTGAATGATGAATCACATCACTTTTCTAGGTGGTAGTCTATCATACACAAGAGAGAAGTTATAGTATCCCTGAAGGAATAGAACCATAAATGATATATATGATTTAATTAATTAAAAATAATATATTTTATAAATATCATATATATACATTATATCCATCATCAAAGATAACCATGAAATGTGGAAAAGGAAGAATGAATTAAATTGGTCTTTGAGATGATAGTACACCTTACAAATGAACAATGATTTCGTAAACCTCATGATAGAATTGGTTGTTTTTTAGGAAATTACAATATTATAATAAAATCATTTAGTGATTATGATAATAATTTTTTGAAATCATCATAAATTAATATTTAATTATTGATTTGGTTACATAATTAAAATAAAAATTATTGTTTTTGAACGATAAATATTATTGGGTTATCCTCCTTAGGTTTACACAAAATTCCATAGAAGGATGGGTTTATGAAAAAACAGGGTATTTAATGAGTAGGAAAATATTTTTGGTAAGTGACTTTGGTAGAAATTTTTTGTCCAAAATGTATAGATGTCGTGATGTGGATAGTGGATGATGTGGGATTTTATAAGTTGGTGTAATGAAGGACATGGTATGTTTGAAAAGAAATAAGTGCTCTAACATATTTTATATGTAATAACATTCCAAAATTTTGTTATTTTCAAATAGTATAGGTGAAATTATCAATATATATATATATATAATTGTTTATAAACAACTGTATACATAATTTTAAACCTTATATTTTTAGTTTAACACTATGCAATCACATTTTTACTATTATCACAATAATTAAGTTTATTATATAGAGTATTAAATTTGATAAAAATATTAGTTGAAATTATTATTAATAATGATTTATTATATTTATAAATATGGTATCCATTTTTCAATGTTCAATTAATAGATGTGGAAAAATTGAATTTGATTTTAATCTTGTATTTGTAATGAGGAAGCTTTATTTTTATGAGAAAATATCGAAATGATTACAAATTTATTATATATCAATTTAATATGAAAATGGTTACCATTAACTGAATTAGATATCATGATATATATTAACCAATTATAATGTAATAATAGTTAATAATTTAATTTATCAATAATAATTTTAACAAAAAGAATGTTTTTAATTAAAATTCGATATTTTTTAGTATTCATAATTAAATAATTAATTTCCTAGAAATTTCAAAATGAAATCCTATGAACTTTTTTATTCTAATTTATAGAAGTAAATTTCTTTTTTTAAATGAACATTAAAAAAATTGTAATGAATATTTCTAAATTATTACTTCCAATTGATATTAGACAGTATTTCATAAAAATATTATTTCTCTAAAAATATGTAATTTTAATTTAAATTATTCTTATATTATTTCTAATCAAAATATAAATAATAAATTTGTGTAAAATATATATTTTCCTATGAATGTTATTCTGATTCATACAACCCATTAAAGTTAAAAGGTGATATATTTTGTAATCATGTTTATAATAAAATGGTGTCCAGAAAAACATGTTCTTGGGTTTAATACAAGGTATCTCAAAAAAGATAGTATGTGAAAAACATGATAATATATATGTTTTTTTGTAATGGAATAAATTTAAGTTATTAAATTTATTAAATTTTAAATATATCCTAAAGATTTATGGTGTTATATTATCTTCTAATATTTCTGTTGAGTGTCATGTATTCTATTTAATACATGGTTCTTGTTTGTGAATTTCAGGGTGTTAAATTCTCCCCGACATAAATAAATACTACTGCAACAATTTAGCCATCATCTAGATAACAAATTAATTGGAATTTTGAATTAAAATTTATGCGTAATATAAATTATAAAAAAGTTATCAATATATCATCATAATCATATATAAAGGGATATATACAATCATATGGGATAATCACACCGATAGGATTCTACATACGAGAACATTTGTGGGAATTAAATTCAAAGACCTAGAAAAAACAACTAGAAAACAAATTATGATGGGGAGTGATAGAAAAAATTGAAAATATTAAACAAGGTGATACAGATATTGATAATTACCACAAATACCAAAAAAATAAATTGATGAAAAGGTTAGTTATATTATCAAAAATTATAATAATGAGATAACATTTTTAATTAACCATTTTATAATATTTGTGTATTTCGCATACTCTATAATAATAAAAAGAAATATACACATTTGATATATATTTAATCTGTAACACCCCTGGTAAATAAAAAATATGAAAATTTTATATTTATCCATATTTATGAATAAAACATTAATATTACTTTAAAGGGGATTCTATGCTCGATGGCGTACCCAATACGCAACAACGAATTTCTTGGGAATCTTACGTTGCACTCTAATAATAAAATAATATTATTTTAAATAGTAGTTAACGCCTAGTTGTTGTATTGGAAGGAATGAACATAACTAACCAAAAAATTATTATATATGTTTGTCAAATATTTTTACTCATTACAATAAAGGTTAGAGATTAAAAATGTGAATGAATCCAAATTTAAGCGTAGATATTCTAATATTCTTTAAAAGGTCGATTAACCGCCTTTTGAAGGAAAACCTCTTTTAAATCCACTTTTTGACAATTTTAACTGTTATATTTGAAAGAATAAAATTCTTATTTAGAATCGGGACATCAAAATTTACTTTGTGTAAATTTTTGGTATCTTTCTGAAAAAGTTCATTTTTAATGAATGGTGAAAAATGTTGTATTTTAATTAAAAACCACTTTTTAATCTAAATTATTTATATGATTAGATTATCTTTTGAATTGGTTTTAAAGTGAAATTAGAATGTATTTTTACTATTTAATCTAATAGTGGACGTTGGAATTTATTTCACTTTGAAATTGGACTTTAACTAGTGTCAATCTTTTGATAATTATTGTTTTATAAATACACGCTATTTTCTCTAACAGCGGGAATTAATTATTAAATTAATTAACGCAACTTATATGTTTTGAGTTTTATAAAATATACATCATTTTTGAATTCGGAATATCAAATATAGCTTAGGTTGAAGTTTTGGTTTTTTCTGGAAAATGTCAATTTTTTTATGAATAGTGAAACCACTAAGTGGTACTTAAAAAAAACTGATTTTCCGTTTAAATGAAATTTTACCACCTATGTGTTTTTAATTTCAAAAATCTTACATACATGGTTGTCATTAAGAAGTAATATGTGGTTCAATGAGATTAAAATAATTTTTTGGTGAATAGTTACTTATTATGTTTTTAATCGCGATTTAAGATAATTACTGTAGTTTAAGGTAAAAATAATGTTTTAATAATATGAGATGAGCATGAAACATGTCCTACCCTCATTGGATGTGTCATGGCCGACCAAGTCAATCCATGGGTCAACTTGGGGACCCCATGGAGCCACTTGGTTGGGAAATGACATAAATAACTAATTATTTAATGTTAAAGTAAAAATGACAAAAACATGAGATGTGTTACTAATATAATTTTTACATGGGGTTGTACAAGTCATATTTTTGACTATAAATATTCATAAGAAATCTAAAAATATTTCATACATAATAGTATTTTTTTATAATTTTTAGACATTATCTAAATTAAATTATTTATGACACCATGATGATGCAGCGATGATCTCATTATTTACCGATTTAAATAAAATGGAAAGATAATGTAAAATCAGACTTAAACATGTCCAAAACCTATTGGATGGTTGGATTTCGAACCCTTATCACCTTATCATCGAAAAAAAATCAATTTGGGACCATTAAAATCCGAAACTCATTCTAAAATAAAGTAACATTTCTTTACATTCCAAGAGTCCCCCTCCCCGCCTCTTATAAAAGGCCCCCAACTCTACCTCCTTACCACACATCCAAAGACTTTTTTTTCTGCCAAACCCTGCCCATTTTGTCTCTCTACATCCCTCTATAACTCTTTGAAGCCTCACTTTGGGCAGAAGTCTTCCCAAGGAAGCCTTTGAGATCAAACCAAATGGAGTTACCCGATTTTAAGGTAATGTCTTCACTTGAGTCCTTCTGTTTTATTTTGCTTCTCCAACCCCCTAAAATCTTTTTATTCATTTATTTTGTAACAAATCCAGTATATGAAATATAATTGGATGTTGTTATAAGAAGGATTCGAGCTACATTTACACACAACTTCGTCTAACGGTTAAAGAACATATTATTTCTATGGTTGGCGATTTCCTGCCTCACGAAACGATGATTGTTCAATATTCTTTTAACACCATTAAAGTTGGACATTATTATATCACTGTATTTTATAAATTATATATATGGTATTAAATTTTACTATATTCTTATGTATTTTATATTTAAAACATACCTTTATTCTTTTCATGTTGTGCAAATCCCATAATTTCTTATGAGGAAGTGTGGACTACCGCCCCCTCTAGTGATGTTACTTGTACATAAAATACATGGAATGTATAAAGAATTAAATTAATGAACATATGTGACCTATATAACATATATATTATTCTGGAATTATAATATATTTATATATATACCATTTATTTTTAATTTCATTAATATGACAAAAAAATGAAAGTAGCGTTCATGCGTACGTACGGCCTACCGTCTCCATGAACGGGGCTTTTCATTTTTTATCTCCAAATGATATGGGATAGTATAAAATGAATATGTACTGAATATATATGTTATTTTAATCATTAATACTATTCTGGAAATTATTTACTTATAACTACATGGGCAATCATTTTTCAAACAAGTTCATTTTTGACTCCTGTACCAAACATCGGCAAAAACATCTGTTATGAACTAACATTATTAAAAAATTATTATAACATTATAATATGTTTTATGATCTGAATAATATTCTTTAAAGAAGTTCCTTAGTCAATTATAAATTGTCCAAAGTTTATTAATCAGGAATATAATGAAACGAACAAGACAAGTCAGACTTGAGGTAGGGGACCCTACCCCTATCTTTCTTTTTAAGCACACTCTTTTATGTCATTCCTTTTAATATCATATTTCTTGTTATTGTGATTTTCTTTTACATTACTACTACTGTAATTTTTTTGTTCATATTATGAGAGACCATATTCTCTCTCATCAATTCATTTTGGATGTTTTGAGTGGCGCCGTTAGGCAACTGAATTTTCGTAAGAGATCTAACCTCTCTCTATCTTTTTAAGTACTTTCCTTTATGTCACTTATTTTAAGATCCTCTTTGTTATGTTGCGGTCTGTTCTTTTATATTCCTCTTTCTTTAAAAATTATGTTAATATGATTATAGATCCTTTTTGATCTCGTCAATCCATTTTTGTATGTTTTATGTGGCGTCGTTAGGCTGTCGAGTTTTCGTAAGGGATTTTTCATCTCACTTTTATGCCCGTGAGATTTATGCTACAATTGCCACAATTTCATTTCAGTGGTGTATGTACTGACCATTATTTTACTCATTGTGTAATATAGCTTCATTTATGAGTATTTAAATCAATGTTCTATTGTCCTTCTTTCATGGGGTGTATGTTTCGAATGATACCCATGTCGGTAAGGGAACCTTTCACACTCCTCTTTTTAAAAGACTTCTTTTGTTATGTCTTTTAATTCTCATACTATTATGTTGGGATATGTTATTATATATCCTTATTGATTTAAATTTTAGGTCCATGTGATGAGATACCCTTTTTATCTCTCATCAACTAATTTTCTGAATTTTGTAGTGACGCTGTTAGGCTGCCAAATTTTTGCAAGGTAACTTCTTAACCCAAATTTGATTCTTTGGGATAAACTTGTAATCCTTCAATATGTCGTTCTATGAATATGTGTGAATAACCACTGATTTTTTTACACTTAACATCCACTTATATTTGGTGTATTCATTTGTCATACATCATTATATAATTTTTTTATCCTTAAACCATGGATACCGTCTTTGTAAGGGAATTCGTCTCAATCTCCTTTCATTGAGGCATATTTTGTTTTATACACAACTTTCTTTTATACGGTGTATAAACCCCTTTTACATTTACATTTATCCAAAAGGAATCTTTTTTATACGAAACATTTTACAAAACGACAATAGGGGATGTTTTTGTCATACGTATGCGGCGACAAAGACTTCTCCGCCGTCGTGACCATTATTTGAGTTTCAGCTTCCTCTACAAGCCATAGCTTTCTTTTTAAAAGAAAAATAAATACCATGTTTTAATATTCTTTTATTTTGGTATTGAAAATGGTTTTCATAATTTTTTTATATCAATGTGTTGTATTGATATATTGTTGTTCAAAGGTGTAAATGTTATGTTTCCTTTATGCATGTTTTATGTTATAAGATTATGTTATGGTTCTTGGGTATTGTTATGAAGATGGGTGGTTCCGTGATTAACTAAGGGCGGGTGAGCCCGATAGAGCTCTCCAATGCATTGGGTAACGCGAAGGAGTGAAACGTTAAGGTTTATCCTAAGAGATTTAGGGAATATACTGTGGTGGGTATTCCAAACGTAACCAAGAGGGTTACTCCCTGCATAAGAATGTTATGAATGCCTCAAGTTACCTTTATGTCTTATGATTTCTATGATTTATTCACGATTTGATATGCTTATGTTTTATGGGTAAAGTATGATTTTATTCTTATGTATATATGAACTCATGTTTCCTTTCCATATTTTTTTTGTAACCCTTACTGAGCTTTTTATGCTCATCCCAAGTTTCTGAAATGTTTTTCACAGGTCAATGGAAAGTTACATGATGTGATGTTTGTGCCAAGGAAGTGTCAATAAAGAATCCATGTTTTATTTTAAATATGTTTCCATTTATGGGAAAAAATGAATACTGTCTTTTATGTAACAACAATTTTTAAATGTGGAATGTAATGAAAGTTTCATGATCTAATTCCCTAAATCTCTAAAACTGAAAAGATCCTCAATGTGTAATCTTATAATAACTCAATATTAAGTAAGGTTTAAGGATATGGCCTTATAGTTGGTATCAGAGTTCAGTTTAGACAACTTTAGGGATTATGGGTTTTTGTTAGACACATGGTTAGTCCCTATATCTATTATTTCAGTTAAATCCTTATTTTATAACTTTTTTTCAGGACAGGAAAAGTCAATTATGAATGGAAGGAGAAGGATCTCAAACGACA
The DNA here is from genome assembly GCA_963277665.1 of Viscum album. NCBI lineage: Eukaryota > Viridiplantae > Streptophyta > Magnoliopsida > Santalales > Viscaceae > Viscum > Viscum album. Next base: position 1,001,198,925 of record OY728121.1, on the reverse strand, counting down.
TTACTATCTGTTCATGATGACAAGCTTGCAATAATTATTGCCTAGTCATGTTCGGATGATTGTAAAACTTTTTCTAGTATACAACTCACTTGCAAACAGTTGATTGAGATATCAAACACCTCCACTATACCTCGTTATCATCATGGATCATGGGTTGTTTTTAGACAAATACTATTTTCACAATATTCTCATATTTTCAATAAAGGTAAATATTATGAAGGTATTTTCGAATATTTTACCTTATCACAAGAATTTGATGCATATTATGATTTTAAATATGGTGCTGAGGAGGGAGACCCTTGCGCAACATATTTATATTTTCTTTTAAAATATAGTCTCTTGGCACATACTTATGGTATTTTAAAAGGACCAATAATAGAAAGTTTCAACTCAAATTCTGTCTCACTATTTTATAGAAATCATGTTTTATCAGATGTTTTGGATTTATATGTCATACATGATTATTTTCCAAAACTGTTTTTCTGGGAACACCCAAATGACCCATGTTGTAAAAGGTGTATTTGGAAGGATCTCTAAATCATTGTTGTAATGCATGGGATGTATACCTACGTGAACAAGATGACGATGAACCTGATTGGACTCCATGATCAAGGTATGCTGTTATTAATTTTGGGAATCGTTTTATTTTATCTTGTGGTGGTGAAATAAGACATCAAGAATTAAGATGTTATGATCATAATGAATTTGGATGAAAATCAGAGGTATAATGAAACTATTTAGGTTAAAACAAGTTAGGGTTATTTTTGGATTTTTATAAAAAGGAAAACACACAGACCGTGTGACAACACGTCGCGTTGGACAAAGCTGCGGGAATCGAACCCACAACCAAAGTGAGACTTGTGTTTATCGCCTACCACTGGACTACGTGAAGTCCCTGGTTAGTTTGACTTATTCTTTTTTGTTAGATGATTTTATGAATTAAGAGTAACTTGATTTTGGGTTATCTATGGAAATTTATTAACCTAACATGGAGGATATGTGATTAGGTTAATTACTTTTCAATACGAGAAATTAACAGCCATTGATGTCGTTTGGAGATATATGTTACGATTTAACTTGGATGACTATGTGACTAAATCCTTCAAATATTTGGGTTTCAATCTTAGTTTGGTTTACTTTGAATAATATTATGGACAATTTTTTATAGAATGGTCTTCATTGAGCTTGGGGTTTTTTTTGGGAAAATTTTGGAGATTAAGAATAGATTTTCTTTTTATAAAGGGTTGTCCTTTTCTGGATTATCTGATCTTGTACAAACCTTTTTTGTTTTGGTTTTGGTTAAAGACTAAAGTCATGGGAAGTATATATTTCTCTTTTGTGGATTAGTTGATTCTCTAGAAGTTGATTATAGTACTCTTAATGTGAACAAGTCTTCCTAAATACTCATCTTTGGGGAAAATTTGAGTTTGTGCAAGGAATCTAATAAAAGTTGAAAGTCAAAATGATAGGTGATTATGTTTCCTTATGAATAAATTCCTCAATAAAAAGTAACATAAAACAAAAATGTTCCCTATTAACATTTCCTACTGGGGAATCGAATACCGTTTAACCCATCACAAGTTTGTGATTTTCTTGTGTTTAACTTTCTCTTAAACATGTTTTCTGTCACTCTCTATCAGAACATGACCCAATGTTTTCTTCTCCATGTCCATGTTTTCCTACATGGAAACTTAGTATGGATTAACTCAGGTGACCTCTGTAATTATCTTTCTTTATTTTAAAGTGATTGTTTTACTGACTCTTGATCCGATGTGGGACTTTCAAGGATGCTTCCAAGCCCAATTTTAAAATTGCGAGGATGCAATTCCCAAAAAGGGGGAAGGATGTAACACCCCAGGTAAATAAAGAATATAAAATTTTTATATTTATCCATAATTATTAATAAAATATTAATATTACTTTAAAGGGGATGCTATGCTCGATGGCGTACCCAATACGCAACAATGAGTTTCTTGGGAATCTTACATTACATTCTAATAATAAAATAATATTATTTTAAATAGTAGTTAACGTCTAGCCGTTGTAATGGAGGGAATGAATAGAAATAACTAAACAATGATTATATATGTTTGTAAAATATTTTTACTCTTTACAATAAATTTTAAAGGATTAAAAATGCGAATGAATCTAATTTTAAGCGTAAAAATTCTAATATTCTTTAAAAGGTCGATTAACCACTTTTGAAGGCGAACCTCTTCAAAATCCACTTTTTTACAATTTTATGTGTTATATTTTACAGAATAAATTTTTTATTTAGAATCGGGAGATCATAATTTACATTGTGTAAATATTTGGTATCTTTCCGATAAAGTTCATTTTTTTAATGAATAGTGAAAATGTTGTATTTTAATTGAAAACCACATTTTAATCTAATTTATTTATATGATTAGATTATCTTTTGAATTGGTTTTAAAGTGAAATTAGAATATATTTTTACCATTTAATCTAATAGTGGTCGTTGGAATTAATTTTACATTGAAATTGGACTTAAACTAGTGTCATTCTTTTGATAATTATTGTTTCATAAAAACACGCTATTTGCTCTGATAGCGGGAATTAATTATTAAATTAATTAATGTAACTTATATGTTTTGAATTTTATAAAATAGACATCATTTTTGAATTCATAATATCAAATATATCTTAGGTTGAAGTTTTGGTTTTTTTCTGGAAAACTTCGATTTTTTGATGAATAATGAAACCACTAAGTGGTACTTATAAAAACTGATTATCCGTTTAAATGAAATTTTACAACCTCTTTGTTTTGAATTACAAAAATCCAACATACATGGTTATCATTAAGAAGTATAATATGATTCAATGGGATTAAAATAATTTTTTGGTGAATAGTAACTTATTATTTTTTTAATCGCGATTAGAGGTAATTAGTGTAGTTTAAGGTACAAATAATGTTTTAATAATATGAGATGAACTTGACACATGTCCTACCCTCATTGGATGTGTCATGGCCGACCACGAAAAGCCATGGGAGAACTTGGGGAGCCCATGGAGCCACTTCGGTTGGGAAATGACATAAATAATTTTTTATTTAATGTTAAAGTAAAAATGACACAAATGTGAGATTGTTTACTAAAATAATTTTTACATGGGGTTATACAAGTCATATTTTTTACTATAAATATTAATTGGAAAAAAAAAATTCCTACATCATAGTAGTTTTTTTATAATTTTTAGGCATTATCAAAATTAAATTATTTATGATACCATGCTGATGTAGCGATGACCTCATTATTTAACGATTTAAATAATATGGAATGATAATGTAAAATATAAGACCTACACATGTCCACAACCTATTGAATGGGTGTATTTAGAACCCTAATAACCTTATCCTTGAATAAAATCAATGTGGGACCATTAAAAGCCGAAACTCATTCTAAAATATTGTAACATTTCATTACTTAAAAAAGATTGCTCCTCCCCTCCCCTTATAAAAGGCCCCTAACTCTACCTCTTTACCCACACATACAAAGCCTTTGGCTCGGCCAAACCCCACCCATTTTGCCTCTCCAAATCCCTCTATAACTCCTTGATGCATCACTTTGGGCCGAAGTCTTCCCAATGAAGCCTTTGAGCTCAAACGAAAGGGAGATACCCGATTTTAAGGTAATGTCTTCACTTGAGTCCTTTTGTTTTATTTTGCTTCTCCAACCCCCTAAACTCTTTTTATTCATTTAATTTATAACAAATCAAGTATCTTTAATATAATATGATATTTTTATAAGAATTATTTGAGCTACAATTACACATTCCTTCTTCTAATGGTTAAATAACATACTGTTTCTGTGGTTGACGGTTTTCTGCCTCACGAAACGATGATTGTTCAATATTCTTTTAAAACCATTAAAGTTGGCCATTATGATGTCACTGTATTTTATATATGATATATATGGTAATTATGTTTACTATATTCTTCTGTATTTTATATTTAAAACATACCTTTATTCTTTTCATGTTGTGCAAATCCGATAATTTCATATGAGGAAGTGTGGACTACCGCCCCCTTAAGTGATGTGACTCGTATATACAATACATGGAATGTATAAAGAATGAAATTAATTAACATATGTGACCTATATAACATATATATTATACTTTAATTATAATTTATATATATATATATAATTTATTTTTAATTCCATTAATATGACAAAAAAATGAAAGTAGCGTTCAGCCGTACGTACGGCCTACCGTCTCCATGAACGGTGCTTTTCATATTTTTATCTCCAAATGATATGGGATGGTATAAAATGAATATGTACTGGATATATATGATATTTTAATCATTAATACTATTCTGGAAATTATTTAATTATAACTACATGGGCAAATCATTTTTCAAACAAGTTCATTTTTGACTAATGTACCAAACATCTGCAAAAACATCTGTTATGAACTAACATTATTAAACAATTATTATAACATTATAATATGTGATATGGACTGAATAATAATCTTTAAAGGAGGTCCTTAGGAAATTATAAATTGACCAAAGATTATTATTCAGGAATATAAAGAAATGAACAAGACAAGTCGGACTTGATGTAAGGGACCCTACCCCACTCATTCTTTTTAATCACACTATTTTATGTCATTCCTTTTAAGCTCATATTTCTTGTGATCGGGATGTTCTTTTATATTACTACTACTGTAATTTTTATGTTCATATAATGAGATACCCTATTCTCTCTCATCAATCCATTTTGGAAGTATTGATTGGTGCTGTTAGGTTGCCGAATTTTCGTAAGAGATCTAACCTATCTCTTTCTTTTTAAGTAATCTCCTTTATGTCACTTATTTTAAGCTCCTCTTTGTTATGTTGGGGGATTTTATTTTATATTCCACTTTCTGTAAACATTATGTTAAAATTATGGGATACCCTATTTGATGTCATTAATCAATTTTTGTAAGTTTTAAGTGGTGCCATTAGGCTGCCGAGTTTTCATAAGGGATTTTTCATCTCACTTTTATTCCCGTGATATTTATGCTACATTTTCCACAATTTCCTTTGAGTTGTGTATTTACTGCCCATTATTTTACACATTGTGTAATATAATGTTATTTATGAGTATTTACAGCAATGTTGTATTGTACTTCTTTCACGGGGTGTATGTTTCGAAAGATACCCATGTCGGTAAGGGAACCTTTCACCCTCCTCTTTTTAAAAGACTTCTTTTGTTATGTCTTTTAATTCACATACTATTATGTTGGGATATGTTCGTCTATATCCTTATTGATTTAAATTTTCTGTCAATGTGATGAGATACCCTTTTATCTCTCATCAACTCATTTTCTGAATTTTGTAGTGACGCCGTTAGGCTATCAAATTTTTGAAAGGGAACTTCTTAACCCAAATTTGATTCTTTGGGATAAACATGTACTCCTTGAATATGTCGTTCTATGAATATGAGTGAATAACCTCTGATTTTTTTACACTTAATATCCACTTATATTTGGTGTATTAGTTTTTGACACATAATTATGTAATTGATTTTCCTTAAACCAAGGATATCGTCTTTGTAAGGGACATCGTCTCAATCTCCTTTAATTGAGGAATATTTTGTTTTATACAAATCCTTCATTTATACAGTGTATAAAAACCTTTGAATTTATCATTTATCCAAAAGGAATCTTTTTATACGAAGCATTTTACAAAATGAAAAAAGGGAATGTTTGTGTCATACGTATGCGACGACAACGACTTCTCCGCCGCCGTGACCAATATTTGAGTTTTGGCATCCTCTACAAGCCATACCATTCTTTTTAAAAGAAAAATAAATACCATGTTTTACTTTTAATTTATTTTGGTATTCAAAATGGTTTTCATAATGTTTTTATATCAATGTGTTGTATTGATATCTTGTTATTGAAAGGTGGAAATGTTATGTTTCCTTTATGCATGTTTTATGTGATAAGATTATGTTATGGTTCATGGGCATTATTATGAAGATGGGTGGTTCTGTGATAAACTAAGGGCAGGTGAGCCTAATATAGCTCTCCAATGCATTGGGTAACACAAATGAGGGAAACGTTAAGGTTTATCCGAAGAGATTTAGGAAATATACTATGGTGGGTATTCCAGACGTAACCAAGAGGGTTACTCCCTACATAAGAATGTTATGAATGACTCAAGTTACCTTTATGTCTTATGATTTCTATGATTTATTCACGATTTGATATTCCTATGTTTTATGGGTAAAGTATGATTTCATTCTTATGTATATATGAACTCATGTTTCCTTTCCATATTTTATTTATAACCCTTACTGAGCTTTTTATGCTCATCCCAAGTTTTTGAAATGTTTTTCACTTGCCAAGGAAACTTACATGATGTGATGATATTTCCAAGGAAGTGTCAAGAAAGAATCCATGTTTTATTTTAAATATGTTTCTATTGATGGGAACAAATGAATATTGTATTTTATGTAACCACTTTGTTTAAATGTGGAATGTAATGCATGTTTCATGATCTAATTCTCTAAAAATATAAACCTAAAAGGATCCTCAATGTTTAATCTTGTAATAACTCAAGATTATGTAAGGTTTAAGGCTGTGGCCTTATAAAATATATTGGAAAATTAATTTTTTTTTGTGTTTCAATTATTTTACACATCATTTCTTAATATACGAAATTAATAACCATGAATGATTTTTTTGTAGTACTGAATTTAATTTTAAATCTACTGTATAATTCATAATAGAATTATTAGTCATTCCATTTATCACATGTTATTATTATAAGAAGATGTATAGTATAGGTTGTATAATATGAATGAACATTAATATGGTGATTTAATTCATTAATCTCTAAAACCACATCTAATGATACTCATAATCAAATTATTATAAGATTATTTTTTTGATTATTTTTTATGATAAGGATCTAGTACTATAGAAAAAATGTTAATAAATATCGTTAATAAAATTATAGATAATATATCAATCACCATGATGTAGCTATTATTTTTCACATACCAAACGTGATAATACATTTATCAAGTATTATTTTGGAACATGATAATTAACTTATTTCCCGTTAAATCACAATGAAATTATTCTTGATTACATATTATTGGAATATAAAATATATTATTGGATATATTCTATAAATATGAAATAAAATCAACCCCATCAATGTTATCATAAAACAATTTTTCAAAAAATATTATTAAATATTTGTAAGGTACTAAATATTATCCAATTTACATTATCTATAATAAAAATATCTTTATCAGAACATCATTATCTCAAAATCATAATCAAATTAACTGTCAGTTACCCAATAATCTTGTTTTTCCAATAAGATCAATATTCCAATGAATCATTTAATTCTTCATCAGTACCATTTAATATACTCAATATAATCTATAATGAAAATTTACTATATTATATTCCTTACACATTTAATAACTCTTATAAAAAGATTAAAATCAGTAAAATAAATTTATAACACCTATCATGGATCTAAATAAACACACACATTATGTATTCCACATTAGTTGTACCAAAATCATAATATATACAATAATCTATTAATAACTTATGAGGTATATTTTCATGATTCATGGGGCATCAATTTTTGTAGTCCCCCGTATCCATATAGAGGAAGTATTTCACATTGGAAGTTTCTTTCATTTCACTATAATATTGAGAATGATGGCCTTTTTATATAGAACTGAAGAAAAATTATTTTCCTTTTAAATATGCACAATACAATTTCCGTAAAAAAATTATCACATGTGGGATAATTCTTCATTCACCCCTTTTTATTTTTTTATATCATCCTCCACATATCTTTAATCACTTCCATTACATTATATATTAAGTATTACCTGTCATTCTTGTAAAAAATGATATTATTTCCTCACAGGGTGAGAATGTTTTGGAGATTGTATCTCTTAAAATGATTTTATTCAGTCTATAAATTAAATAATCATTCACAATATTTGGATTATGTTCATTTATGTGGTTTCCATTCAATCATATATGACCCAGTTCTATGCAATGTTGTACACATGAGTAGATCATATTTTCATGAAACATAATTTACAGAACCGTAATTATTAACGCACTTGAAATCAATTGAAAAATTTATATATAAATAATATCAAAATAAGAAACATAATTTTCATTTGGGATATTTATTTTCTCAAATAATTAAAAATATTTTTCAATAAAACATGAATTATCCCATGAATATCCCCCATGAGTTTCAAACAATGTAAATGGTATGAGCTACTATCATGCACGAGGTGATGATCAAGTGTATTGAAATGTCACCTTATCATAGTTATTACCTCTAGGTACATATTTACCAAAACATGTCCCCATTTAATATCCAGACATGGATGTATTGACATAAAAAACCACATTATAACTTCCTTACCACAACCATAGGGAGTTATAATATACTAATTCTAAATGTATATCACATGGATATGTTACCTAATGAATATTTTCCTTAATCTTGGTCACAATCGTCTAAAAAAATGTAATAAACTTGACCCAATATTCCTAGATCCAGTCCTATAATTTATTAAATTAGAATTGATACATGGAATTTTTTTCCAAATAATTTAATAGTTTAGCTGCTTTGGGGAACCTGATACATATATGATACCCATTTTACACTTGGAATAGAATATATAACATAACACATAATAAAAGAAAACATTCATAATCCTTCAAAACACATTAAAAGTATTCAAAATCATAGCATAGGGAATGGAAATAAATATAAGGGTGATATAATACTCAATACATGTTCTGTACAGTGCAAGATATCATGAATCAATAATCATTATCAATATGGAAAGGTAAATAACTAAACACAAATTAAATTTAATTAATCAAATATGTACGAAATGAATCTATAGATAAAATAATAGAGAATAAATTGTGGATAATAAATTTTAATAAATTTACAATGAGGAAGACACTTAATTTGTATACCTAAATCTTCCTGGGAACATGATATTTTTACTATCAAGATCGATTTTCAAGGAAATTAAAAACAGATCGGTGAAAACCCATCTGATTTTCCAATATGATTAGTCCAATGATACTACTAATGCGTAATGAGAATATCTATAAATAAACACAAAAAATGTCTATAATTTTCTATAAACTATTTTTATATATTACGATATATTTAATTCCTAAACTATTTTCATTTTCACAAAGTATCTGTATTGAGTAAATAATACATATTTAGTAATATTTCCCCAGTTAATCATATATCATTCAAATTAATCAGAATATTTAAATATAGTAAACAATTTCATAAATCGTCATTTTTATATGGATTGAATATTTATATTTATGAACATTCTCATTTATAGTGAAACATTATTAAAATAATTTTAATTTTTATGTCAAATTTACCAATTAGAAAAGAATGTTATATTTTTCAATATCTCTTATCACATGGTAGCATTCATGTCAAATCAAATTAATAAAATAATAGTAAATCATAACATACAGTGATTACTTAATAAATTGTGGTTTTACATGCCAATGGGGTCTTATAAACACCACATAAAAGTTAATTGGTGCATAATAGAAAATAATTCTCGATGGAATGTAAATTTATATAAAATCCCTAAACTCACACATTAGTTCAGTATAATGTGATTTTTCATAATTTATAATGGGATTATGGATGTTATTAATTTATACCAAATTCATAATCACATTTAATATATCGTATATTATCATATTATAACATTCTATCACCAATTTGATAAGAAATGATCATTATTTTCATTGTCTCGAGTGTTAATTGCCTTATATTATCATTCATGAATTTTTTTGGATGTTCATATTCTTGTACATATTATATTATTCCACCACATACATAATATTAACAATGATATTATTATCATATATATATATACATATATATTTTAAACATTTAATAAAAAAATTTATTATGTTTATTAGAAAGGATTTATGTTATGATCATGGAGACAGTAGGCCATACGTATGCTTGTGTAACATTTCTATTTCCAACTGATAATAATGTTAAAACAGGTAAGTGATAATTTATCATTACAAATTTATAATAATATTATAGATTCCATTTCATTTTTAATATATACATATAGATATCATCAATGTGTTTTGGTAATGAAAAGAGACTCACATTGTTTCATGATGGGGGTACTCCATAAGGACAATAATAATGTTGTCATTTATATTTTTGTGAAATGATAAGAATTAAAATAATATATATTATCATTATATATTTCAACATATGTAATTAATATGATAATTACCTATTCTATATCTCATATAATAATTATCTTTATCTATATCAACTTCAATCATAAGAGTTACTGAAAGACGAATAACATCGCTTCACGAGGTGGTATTCAGTTATACATTTGAGTGATGTTATTGTATCCCCTATGGAATGTAATATAAAATTATATAAGTTATATATTTAATGAATTTTTATAATTAATTTTTATATAACATATATTTATTTTACATCATTTAAATTTCCTAACAGAAAAATGTGGTAATGAAGACCAAATTACATCAGTTCATGTGTGAGTAGTACGACATACACATGAACGATGATTTCTCAACCCATTTGATAGAAGTTGATGTTGTTTTTTGTTATTCCCATATTATAAAAACATCATAACATATGTAACATATTAGGGTAAATGTTTTAAATTTGTTTAATGAAAATTAAATGATGTATATAATGAAATAAAATAAAAATGCTCGTTGATGAAGGTAACCTCTTCTCCTGGTATCCTTCTTAGGAGTGTACCAAATTCATTCAAATGTTTTATTGATTAAAAAATAATCATTGTGGGATTATTTATGGGATTTCATGATGTTAATTGGGAAGGTAATGGTACCAATATAGTTAGATTTGTTATTTATAGGGGAGATTTGGTGCTCTTTTATATTTCAGGGATATAACTCACATGGTATTTTTTAAATAACTCAAGTGATCCCATGTTTTCCACATGTATATGGGGTCCAAATGGGTCATTATTGAATATTATATGTTTAATGGTCGAAATATAGAAATCATTCTTCTTATATATATTTTATAGTTTTTTAACCCTTATTGAGTTTGATTAACCGATGGTAACCAAATATTTTACATAATCCAATTACTTCATTTTTATTTTTCTCACTATTATTTCGAGTGAAAAAAATATGGTACCCTTATTATTAATTATTAATTATTATGATTTGAAATATTTATTCCATTTTCATAATTTAATTCAGAAAATTATAAATTTTTAATTTAAAATTAATCTCACAAACATAATGAGAAAGAATGTTTTAACATGAAAATTTATAAAAGTGATCATTGTTGTTTTATAAAAAATAAATATGAAAAAAATAAAAATTAACAAAATTAGATTAAATGAAATATCATTAATAAAATTACATTTAATAAAATTAAAACATTAATCAAATTTTATATATCATTTCAATGGAAATACATTTTTCAATTTAAATTCAATATTTTTCACTGTTAAAAAATGAAACATTAAAAAAATCATCAAAAAATATTTTTGGAATGGTCATTTTTGAATGAAAATTTATTTTGAAAAATAAATTTTATAAATATGGTGAATATTAATTTTAAATTATCTGTACATTGATAGATTAATCCATCTGCTAGAATAATAATATTTTGTCATAAAAAAATATATTAAATAAATGAATCGTATTTTATAGCAAATCAAATAAATATTTTTTTGTAAAATATATATTTCCTAATTTTAGTAAATATTATTCATACCCATCATTCCAATTTCTAAGTGATATGTTAAATAATAATGTTAATATTATACTGTTATTTTGTAAAACATGGTCATGCAAGTAATGAATTCTACTAATGAAACTTGTTTTTTCATATAATGAAATCCAAAAAAAAATACTTCATGTAATGAAATATAATGATTAAATTATATTTATTGTTAAAAATATATATTGTAAATTATTGTGTTGTTATATTATATTAAATATTTTTTATGTGTTATATAGCATATTTAATACAATATTTGTCTTTTTAAAATTTAGGGTGTTTTAAGAATTGTGGGGTAATTCTCCCCAAATATAAATATACCATAATGGGATTACCAAAATAGGGAACTCTCTAATATTTACTCCTGAAATCTAATGTTGGGTCTGTGGATCTAAATTCAATATATATATATATATATTTCAACTTAGAAATGTCCTCATATATTCTAACAGATCATGGAATTGTATTGTATAAATAAAAATAAATATGTTATTATTTTTACGTTTTTGGAACTAGAAATATATATGAAAATGATGAAAAACATCCCCATAAAGGTGTTACGGTCCACATAGATGTTTCTTAGAATTGAAAATGTTTTGTTGGAGATAGGATGGGAGAAAACAACATAGTATTTCATTTCAAATGAATAGAAATACATGAAGTATCATGGATCCCATATGACACATGTGTATGTCATCTCCCCTATGGGATTGGTCTGGTAAAGTAGAACATGGTTGGTAAACCTTCCAATTTTATGATTGTGTCCTTGTGTAATGTGTTACACAATATTGGACCACGATGTGTTTCTTTGGTTTTTCATTCAATGCTATCTGACACAGTTTAGGTTATCCAAACTCATCTACCCACAACACATTTTGAAGGTTGGGCACTGTCTGGTCCCAATATGATCATATAGAAAGAGATCTGACCTAACCTCCCATATGTCCCATTCTTGCACTTATTTTTAGAGAAATGTACTCAACATGATTCCCCATCATGTTTTGTCGCACTCGTTAAAACTGAAACATCACGCTACCAATACCATAACCAATAAAAATAACATGATTTTAAATATTATTTTCTAAATGACACTCATGGTGGTCTATCCCATAGACCACATGTGGAAACTCCAATTATAAATTACTAAGGCTAAACCCCCCATTCCTAATGAAACTGTGGAATTAGTTTTACTTTCCCACACCATTTATTAGTATTATATTCTTTGATTATAAACAATCCCAAGGATACAATTAATAATAAATAATTCTAAATATATTAATATTGTTTTTCTGAAATTCTAAATAACCTATGTCAACCCTAAAATTCATAATTAACTATAAAAAACCCAATTTGATCTTACAGAAACCAAATTCTATGGAGATTTCATAACAATCTACGAAACAAAATAATTATTTATTTTATTTAATAATTAATTAAAACCTTTGAAAACTGACCATTATTAAAAAAAACACCAATCCCAAACCTATGTCTTAAGATATCATTCTAATATCATCAAAAACAAAAACCATTTCCGTGATCATTTTCTATGGTAAATTTATGGATTTTTCCTTTGCATGGGAAAAACTCAAATTAACTAAAGCATGTAGTTATTTATTTCCTGGAAGAAAGAAAAATTTATAATAACCTCCCCACATTTCATCAATTGAATCCCTAAAAAGTTATTATCTATTATTACACAAAAATAATTTATATGGAATACCTCTATAAAAAATCGTCTTCATACATGCTTCATTCATGTTCGGAGGTCTCTAATAAAGGAATGAATTGTATACCCCCTATCATTATGTGAAAATCCAGTGTAATCATAGAATATATGAGATATATCTTATCAAAAATAAATACCTCAATGAAAACATGCATCCACCACATGAGATACATTCCATGAGACAATAATTATAAATCTTTCTTCCATTTATATTCATCCTACCAAATGTGATGACAAGATTCCACAAAGAAAAAAACATTCAACTATAAGTGGATCATCCAAAATTTCATCTCTATTCATAAATCATCCATATCCATATATAAATATCACTATAAATGGTTTCCATATAAAAAAGATACAAATATATTTCAATTCAATGTCGAGAACATATAGTGATTCTGTATTGGGACAACAATAGTTACAAGGAAATATGATCCTCTATTACAATTTAGTTTTTCTCCATCATATATGGATATAGGAAACAAGAAAAATGTCAATAACATATGGAATGATAGTTACATGGGATTTATTCCTCCACTAATTCATATTATGCTATGGGAATTAACTATCTACATCCCAATATCTTTAATATTTTCTTACATTATCACAGATAGAATGTTTGTGTTGTCATCAATCCTCCACAAACACTACCAACAAGAACATTTTGAAATAACACAGACCTCCACAAATCACTCACCATCGCATATTTGACCATCTGGTGGCCAAAAATACTATAGTGTGAAGAAAAAATATAGTGCATATTCATATAACACTACAAAATCAACTATAATGCTCATTTATCTTTTTCATGTGTGAGAATAATATACTACCTTAAAATAAAACCTCTTCCTTCACTATATATTATTAGTAACCATTTATTGTAAAAATCACAAATGATCCACTATACAAACAACAATAAGGGATGCACTACACTAGGATAGACTCAACTATGTATTTACGTCTATATATTTAATATAAAGACCAATATAAGTTCATTATCCACTAGGATAATTGTTGACATGCATCCCATATTCCTGAAAACATTACAGATCTCCCCTAAAAATGACTAATTAAATATGGATACTATGTTATTAACACAATCATTGGCTATTCACCTAGAATATCTTAGTATGAGGCCACCACCTTCATTTGAATTAGAAAATATCTCTATTTCTATATAATTGTCACTACTATGATGAACAATTTTCATGTTCCAACTGTATCATATAGACAAAGAGTCATCTTATAGAATAAAAAACATCCATGTTAATGGTGTGACACTAACATCTCACCAACCAACATAACATATATTATATGAAGACCAATAATTCAATATGAATACATATCATACACTATGAGAGGATACTATACATCATAACTATCATGTAATGACTATGTAATTATCCAAAATTCTTAATAAAAAAATCCTTTAACCATCAATAGGATGGTTTCGTCCCATATACTCCATGACATTCACATTATTGTACATCCCTCCCCGTAAACACATGAACAAAATCTCTAGAATGTAAGATAATGCACCAGTATGTCTCCCAAAATGGAAAAATTATTGTTCTCCATTTGGATTTATTTGAAAATTACATTATGATCATATGAAATAAAACAATTATCTAATCACATGGTGAGAAAAACTACATTTTCCATATAATTGTCATCCAACTATTAGTCAAGAGGGTTTTATATTCTCAAGGAACCTAATTAAATCCCACTGACTGATATGGATGAACTTCAACTAACATACATTATTAATAACACTTCATGAATATATAAATGCTAATCAATTTTCATAACCTACCCCTCTATAGATACCCATGATGGTCTGGAAATGAATAATGTTAGATAATGACCCCCCCCCCCCCCGAGTCCCACCTTCACTAGGCCTCGAGAAGGAGACTAGAAGCAAGGGTGTACAAATCTCACAACATGGGTGACATCACCGTTTATAAGAAACACCATATATAGATAATATGAATAATCAAAAACCCAATTCCAGGAAAAATATATAAGAAAACTGAAATCCATTCCCCAATTCTTTTAAATTGAACTAATACAAATGTAACAAAGTCTCTAATTTAAAATACCCAAATGTATAGCTAAAGTAGAAACAAAAGAACTATACAACTGTCCCAACTAGTAATCCCTAGAATGGTCCCCATAATGCTCCTGGAAACAAGTAAATATTTTTTTATACGTAGGATGAAAAACATGCATACTTAGTAGGAAATCCAAATTCACTCAAGCACAAGTGGAATATTCATTCCAGTTCCCCTGTGAGAAAAGAGAAGTACCCAACAACACCTAAGCATGTATACTAACAATAACAACCTCACAACAACACACTCACCAACTAACACATGTAATGTAATGTAATATATGAAATTAACATCGATGATTGGGTGCCCCTCACCACATTCCCATAGATTGGCTACAGTCAAATGAAAACTGAAGATTTTTCTATGCTCCCACCTCATATTGATATACGCCATCAAAACCCGCCCGAAAACACCTAGGCCTCAAAATACATCCCAGCCTTCCCATACACACTTTGGCCTCAAACCACTACACATCCCACCCGCTCAATCCAACACCACACCAACATATCATCCCATCTTCACACATCTAGGCTACAATCTACACCTCATCCAGATGAAACATTGGAATGAAGAAATTATATCATAATGAAGAAACCTTGTAAATAAAATTTTTTCTCATCACAAAGATAACTACGGAAGCATAAAATCAATCACCCACACATACATGGGCCTCACATTTCACCATAACATTCCTAAAGAATATTTGGCCATTATATCTTGGATGATGGACCGTAAATGAGTGGGTGTCTAGCCATCCATCCTCCCATGAGGATGTTTGGGAATGACACCCTCCCACATGATGATGGGGGTGTTTTTCACATAGTTCTCAACAAGGTAGGTATTCATATAAAAATAAATAGATAATGAAAATAATATATATATATATATATAAGTAAATTCACACAATCCAAACTTATGGGTTTATAAAAATAATCACTAACCAACTCACGTTTTCCCCACCATGCTACTACTTATAAATGGTCTACTCCACAAAAATAGAATATAAGTCCCAATTCGTTTTCAATCAATATTCATCACTTATTTGTTCTCTAGATTTTTCTACTTTACTGTATTCCATTAATATTCATAAATTTTCAATATATACATATCTAGAAAATTCCATTTCAAAACGTACATCAATAAACATATAAATAATCATTTTAGAAGGGTTAAAGACTTGAAAATTTTACACAACTTCACATTCAAACATTATTTAAGGCACATCCATTGCACATGACATACCAATCCAGAGATACTAATCAAATAATTCAAAATGTTAATCACAGAGAAACTCATATATATTTACCCTTATCGAAAATTACTTTCATAATAAAATTTCATAATGACCAAACTGCCATACAAACTAGGAAAAATCCCGAACTCACCACTACTTCCACCAAAACATTAAAACATAACTAGTTTCACAACCTTACAGTAAAATCAAACCATACAAATCCAAGACCCTTGGTACAATGACACTCCATCCATTTTCTCAACACATAAAAACCATGAAGAGACACACATCACATCACAAAAATACATTTCACAAGATCACAAGAACATTTTTCACATTCCACTAAGATTCATTCGCTTGTTATTAGAAAAACAAAATCATAGGGAAACCGATTATTTAGAATAATATATGTGGTTAGACAACTTCCAATCATAGGGGATACAATAAAATCTCAACCAATACCAAAACACAATTAGATGTATCTAGAAAATACAATGGCACCAATGCCACAATTTTTACAATGGAGTTTAACCTATGTAGACACAATATGAAAATCATTATAAATGTTGTAAAAACATTTGAATCAAATTCCATTACCAATTTCAATCTCAATTAGACAATTATTTATCTTAAATTAATCTTGATCAATGTAAATACATCCTTAAAAAATGTAAATCCCTCCCTTATGATTCACAATAAGGAGAAATGAAGGAAATCCTACATGGAGGATGATTTTTTAACCACATACCAAGAATGAATTCCTACAAACCACAACCACACCATTAGGAACTACATATCAATCATAATCACACCCAAATACCATTAAACTAAACCTAACTCAAACCCCATAGAAAATACACACAAATATAACAGATCACTTATAGAATAATGGAGAATAATAGATGAGATTTTGGAGAAAACTCTCTATAGATGAAACAATGATCACCAATGAGAATCAACTAGGATAAACAGATCAATGGGGGAGGAAGGGAGCTCAATGTACACCTTAGGAACCTAGTTTTATCCCACAAAAAAATAAAGGATAGATCATGAATGAAGGAATTTATATCTGGATGAAAATAATTTTTCAAAAGTGGATCATGGTATTTCATGTTGTATAATCCAATTTGACATCATGTAACAATTGGATTTCGGTTTACACTAAAAAATGTGTTGCCTATTCATTTTGTTGTTTATTTTTAAACCCTAATATATTACACATCGTGAAAACATATTTCATGGCTTGTAAAATGTTAACACATCATTAATACCTCTTCGTAATCCATTAAAGACAATTACACATTGTGTAATAAATATATTGGATTTTTAATCTCTCTAACTAGAGACTTTAGCAATCGAACATCTCCATAATCCCTCTGATCCTCCTTTGAACACCTCCAAAAACCAAAAAAGGAAATGTAGTAGACAAGTATGTAATATAATGTTACATATGATAAAAATAAAATGATTCTTTACTTTAGGATTTAAAAACCAAGACAATAAGAAGAGGGGTAAAAACAATCATCCTATGAGATACCTCTAAATTATATCGCTATACCTTAACCACTACCACCGGACATTCATGCCAATATAAATGAACCAAAAATTACTACACAACCTCATCAACACAACCACAAACCTCATCCTCCCACACATCCCCACAACCACTAGAAAAATATATCAACCACTACAGAACCCAATCCCCCAACCAATATAGCTAACAAACTACACTATCCTGAAGACATGAACTAGGGAATCCCATCTTCCATGTTGAGATATTATCCTCTTTGAGTAGCACTGACTCACCCACATATGTATAATTTCATCATTGGTAATGAATCATTATTAGTAAGGTCATAGTCCCCTCTTCATATGTCTTGACATATTCACACAACACCCCACACACATCACCAACCAAAGGAAACAATACATTTCATATATTAGTGTTAAAGCATTACATCACACAGAAAAATATGGATAAAAACTCAACAGAACTCTCGGTATTAGTCACACAACTTTGTTTATTGATCAAAATAACATTCAACTGAGACACCTTGCCTCCACAACAAAAGAACAAATGGAATGGTTCATCAACAAGGAGCCTTATCATGGTGATATTTTATATATGTTGGCCATTCCAAAAATGCCGCATCATCCTCTATATCTAACTCTTCCCAATATATAAAATGTGATTAATAATTATGATACTGATAATTATGATAGATGTGGAGAATTTCATGGATCCTCTCAAACCATGGTAGAAACACCAACCATTTCACCACCTCAGTAACATGCACCAACACCTTAATGGGTCCAAAAAACATGGGAGAAAGCATACTCCATATACCTAACATTTGTGTCCCACATTGAGGTGAAAACATCATGAAAAAATGTTTCCCAACCATGAACTCTAAGGGTATCCTCTTATTGATGATATAAATATTTTTCAAGTCATGTGCAACATTAATCCACTCATGAACGACTTGAACAATCACTGTCATTCTCTGCTAGGCATCTAAACCAAAAACGACGATTTCCCCAACATATAACCTTCACAATGGAGAATAGAACTATCTCACATAATATTACTCAAATGGATCCATTATAATGGAAGAGTGGTTGATATTATTGTAATACAACTCTACCAATGGTAGGTGTTATACCCAGGATCCCCCAGTGTCCATAAAGCATGCCTAAATCATATCCTCTAATTTTTAGATTATCCATTCTATCTTCCCATTTTTCTGAGGCTGGAATGGTGTTATATGGTTTTACTGGGTTCCAAAAACTTTTTTCAATTCCCTCATGATTAATTTGGTAAAATTTGTGTCCTATTCAATGAAAATTGATGTCAGAACTCCATAAAACTGTAACAAGTCATCCATGTGCCTCTAAACCATGGAATCCACTACACCTGACTCATTTATTTTTAAGAGGTGATGGGTTTTTTCAACCAATAAATGTCCAACCATATGTAATCAAAACCACCCTATTAATTAGGTTACCCTATGGAGAAATCAATAGATTTATCATACGGTTTATAGTCAGGAACTTCCACGAGATGAAACAAAAATCCATGACCATGATTCATGCTGTTACTTGTTGGAATACAAAACACCATTCCACAAACTCCTCCACATCCCATTTCATCCTAGGCCACAATAATTAATACTCAATCAATGTTACATCATGGGATATCCAATGACTTCCATCAAATGTGAGATATTAAACTCAAGAAAGAATCAATCATGCATTTCTACCAGAACAAACAACTTCTCGTGAAACAACATCTGATTCTTACCATCTTCCAACTATTCCTCCAATGCATCACCATGAATATAATGATCACAAAGAAAATTTTTCTATGAGTCCCACCATTTCGAATCCTCCACCTTTTTCATCAGATGATACTATATCATCATCTTAAATAATGATTCTATAAATACATCCACTCTTTCGTCTATGTGAACGGTTTCAAACTCCTACATCTCTCTATAAGAATATGAATATTACCAAACAAAATAAATATATATAATTCTTATGAAATAATATTCCACAAAATTCCACTTTCTGGAGGTGAAAAATATATCAAAATCATAGTCCTAAAAAAACCACACAAACCTCTGTTGTTTCATGTTTAGATCTCAATAGGAAAATATATACCTTAAACTCTTGTGATCCATGAAGGCCACAAAGCACTCCCAGATGAAGTAATTCCGCCACAACATCAGCACAAATAATATTTCTACCATGTCAGGATTAGGGTTACATATATAAGTTAATGGGGTTGTAAATTCATAGAACAATAAGAGATCACTGCCCATTGTTATATCAAGAACCATACCAACACTAGGATGGAAATATCCCATATCACCTAAAACATCACCCATTCCATAGTAATCTAGAGTAGGAGAGAACTAAGAATCATCTATTTCATGTAACTGAATGCTGCTTAACACAGATCAACCCAAAAGAATCTTGATTGTTCATTGTTAAAGCATTCAATTGGGATGTAAATCAAGATAACTCATGAAAAAACCACAATAATAGCATGTGAGCCCATGATAACTACGGACCCTTGACACATTTTCATCTATAACCCTAGAAAACAAATGCATCAACCTTTTATGTTTCTTCTAACAGACACTAATGACATACCACAAGTCTAAGGGAATGAAATTATTGTTTCCATAACATAAAATTGGGAAACTATTCACAATTTTGGTCGCATAAAAGAACATGAATGATAGTTCTGATGTTCTTGGAATTATGCTCATCTAAGATTGAGTAGAGGAGGATATCATCATTGAATTAAATAATGAAATTATCTAGGAACTCAGGGAACAAGAAGGTCATAAATTCCATGAAAATTGTGGGTTCATTCAACATACTAAATGAAATAACTAAAAAATTGATGTACCCATACATGAATCTAAAACCAGTCTTCAGGATATCTCCCTCATTGACCCTCAACTGTTGATATGATGACCATATATCAATCATAGAAACCAAAAATTCCCCTATCAACTTGTAGAAAATATCATCTATCCATGGAAGAGGATGATGGTTAATGAAAATATCCTTATTCATCCACTAGTAGCCTGTATAAAATCTCATGCCACCATCCAACTTCATGGTGAATAACAGTAGAGAACCCTGTTTTGACACACTATGCCATATAAAATCCTTATACATCATTAAATCTACAGGAATCCCCAACATCTACAACTATTAAGGTATCATCCAATAAGGATCCATGAAAATAATAGAAGCACCAAGTTGCAAGTCATTCCCGAACTCAACATCACATCGATGGGGAAGCATCACAACCTCCTCAGAAAAACACATCCATGAACTCTGCCACAACCCTCAGAACCTCTAAAATCCCAATATCCACTTATAACATTGAAAAATCATTCGATAATGAAATAATGGAATCCATAACCCGATATCAAACTAAACAACTCTACTCACCAATGAAAACCACAAGATGTCCATCCAAATATGAAAAAACAACACTCTTTATAAATAATTAAATAATAGAAAATGAAGAATAAAACTAGTCGATTTTATGGTTAACATTGTCTGTATAAATCTGCAACAAGAAAATAACTCCATGGGACGAATGAGGACCCATCATCTGTATACACTCTCGACATACATCAAATAAGATTGTATGTCCTCTAAATAGCATACTTGTCACTAATGTAATGGGAAACTTCTATATGTCTATTAATAAAGCATGGTATTGGAAGTTAAAATAACAGATTGTGAAGATACTGATTCAATTAATTAAAAATCAAGGATATATAAAAAACACATTTACCCTTACTGATCTATGAAATATCTGAAACTATTTCTAGCACTATGAGAAACTAATCACTCAATGATTCTTTGATTATATTATAAAAACACATCTACATCAATTCCCATGATGTGGGTTTTGAACATTAGGATCATCTTTTGTATTCCCTCTACATACTTCATATACTCTTGGAGGAATATAATAATGCTGACAATGCTACTAAAACGGTCTCACTGGAAACTGCTTTCGAGGCTGGCAGTGAACGTTTCCACCACCACGAATCTAATATCAAGAATCCACTTGTTATTTTTTCTGAATATGTCCATGAACCCATATAAGAAAAATGTCATCCCTATGTCAATTAAAAATGAATTTAAGACAATTGATCCAGGAGGCTAGGAAGGAAACTGTAGTGGTTGACACCCTTCTTATTGTATTCATGAAGGCCCTGGAACCTAAGACATTCGAGTGAAAACACATCACCTCAACTAACCCTTCTATTTACCCTTTCATGGTAAACCTTCTATATAGTGCATTATATAAATAAAATTAAACTTCTCATGATACTTCAGGTACCTTAGTAATAGAAAATGATAAAATGCATAATGGATCGAAGGACATAGTTCTTCCCCAAGAAGTGTCACATAAGACTCCTCATCTAGAAAAATATCGGGGGAAAAAAAGAAGATACATGAAAGATATCCCCATTTACCATAGTGTCATGGTCCACTCCTAAAGGGATATACGCTCCTACCTCTTATTAGAATTCATTGATGATGAACGGAAATCTGTTCGAATCACTTTTGGGATGTCGACCCACAAAATAGCTACATACTTCTGCTCTCTTAATACAATCACCACCACTGACATGGATATCCTAAAATATAACTGATTGATAAAGGTACCTAGTACTCCATTGGGGCCTAGAATAAACTGAAACGAATCTATATTTACTCCAACTAGATCTCTATCACCACATCTTAAACATTTCCCTCATACATTCTTATGCCATGATGCTAGAAAGTGATTGTTAAACCTATGCTACCGATCGTATTCCACAACCAGGTAATCCACAAGACAATCAACTAGATTATACATCTAAACCTCAACAATATTAGACACATGCTGATGATGTCCATGATCCATATCTAAAATGAAAAATATGGGCATCTTACTACTGGTAGAATGTATTTCATTTAAGATTCATTTTGACTTATTTAACATGATTTTTTTCAATTTTAAATTTACAAAAACAAACTAACTCAAATAAGATCACACAAAATTATGATTCACATAACCTTCCTAATTATCTACAATGTTAATATTTTAGCATCACATGGTCATTCGGTAGGCACAAAATCCAAGAATTAGGCCATGGGCCCCCCTAAAATCCAATGACCTAAATTATCATCTCCTAAATATGTCACACACAAAATTTGTAATGTACCAGATTTTTTCCAAGTATTATTTTAATATTATATGGGAATTATTTCGAGACCAGGTTCTAAGACGGCATGCAGTTCCGAGGCTTGCTAAGCCTGGAACAAAAGTTTGAATTTAATTTAACAATTAAATTACACGCGTGTCCAGTTTTCCTAAAAAAGTGGAATAAATATTTAGAGGGATCTTGGATCAAAAATTCGGGGGCACCATTGCGTTCAGAGAAGAGAATTTCCCTTAGGCGAGGTCTTACATCAGTCGGCGCATTTTGGTGGTGAAAACTGGTATTCGGACGTAACCGTAATAAAACATTTCATTAAAATATTTTATTAAATCCTTGTTAGAGCAAAATATTCTATTCCATTAAATAGAGATTTCATAGGGAGGGTCAAGGTTACAATTCCCATAACTCTGATTTTCTTTGGAGATCTCTGGAGAAGACCTCCCGATGCGGCAACGATGTTCTTGACAATTTTTGCCGACGACAACGACGCTGCGACTAGATCTTCGCCAACGATCATCGTGGATCCAGGTAGGATGTTTAATTTGTAATTTCTTTCCTATTCATGATTTCTACGATGAACATCGGATAATACACGAACAGATTAGTCCGTTGATCGATCGTTCATGCGGGATAGACTTTTGTGGGCATTTTGGGAGTTTTAATCCACATAGATCGTTGGTTGTCAATTTTTCTCCTTAATTTAATCCTATTAACGGGAAAGGATCAACGCCATGACGAATGACGGAGAAGGTTTGTTCCTAAAATTTGTTTCATTGGAGTTATCCTCTTTCTCTTCTTCGCGTTCTTCGTGTTCTTCGTGGGGCGATTAACAACGGATCGTTGTGCATCAATTCCACGATTCAATGATCCCAATTTGTACATCCAACCCCAAACCGATGTCACGGAGGTGTGATATCGGTTTCAGTGGAAATTCATAGCAGATCGAGAGTTATGAGTTTTTGGGTTTTTTTCTTCGGATGGATCGTTTGGGGTTTATGATCTGTTTTAAGGACCGAAAACACCTGTTACATTGTTCTTATGATGACACGAACCAAGCCCTGGTGTATTGGGATGAATGGATGAGAGATCACGGATCCGGAAGATCGGCCGAAGCGCGGGGAAGAAGACAACGTTCTGGAAATTTCCCGACTACACGCCGTGTAGTATGGGCTACACGGTGTGTGTTCATCGGCAGACCACATGGCATGTACTACATGAGTACACTGACACGAGTTGGGTACTCGGCCATTGACATGGCATGTGTACCCCTCCCTGGCCAGACCCGGCCAGATACATGGGATATCCCGTGTACTAGTACAAGGGAAGGCAAAATAGACACGGACAGAGGCCGTGTACGGGCACATGTCTAGCGTACATGGAGCGAGTCCCAGGTTCTCAGACACGGCGTGTGATTCTTCTACACGTCGTGTAGTTACCTTCAATCTGATAAGTCGAATGACACGGGCCGTTTACACAGGCAGTACCCAGAGTCAAGGAACACGACATGTACTTCTTCTACACGCCATGTAGTTGGGTTTTACACTGCTTGGATGGATGACATGGTCCATTTACATGGTAAGAACTCAGGGTCAAGGAACAATGAATGTAACCATACTAAATGTCGTGTAACAAATTCTTCATGGCATGAGCCACTTGTATTCTGTGAGTTGGACTAATTTTCTTAGGGTTTGTACCCTTGGTCCTTCCCTGAAGGATCTGGTATCATTTCCTTTATATAGGAGTATGGTCCCTTCAGTAGGAATTCCTGAATGGATTTGTTGGAATCCCCTCTATGCGACTTAGAGTCGGATCCTCTATTCCTCCCTAGAAACCTGGGTAGAGTTCTTGTTATTGACGTGACTAGCTTTACCCGGGCGCTGATCCTCTGCTTAACGGATTAGATCAGATTGATTTTTCTGAATCACCCCATGACTTGGTTTTGATCCTCACCTGAGTATAATGTTCTCAAGGTACTTGTGGAGTGTGACCTCCCAGAACGTGTACTTCGTATCTCTCTCTTCAGACCTAGGGGTGTGTTCTCCCGGTTACATGCTTAGTGGAATCTTCGAGCTGGATCCTAATGGTGGTATTCACGATAGTCGATTATGCATGAGTATATCTGAATAAATTCTTAATATTTTTTCGGTAGAAATAGGGTGTGTAGAGTTGACTGTACCTTTATTTTTTGGTATTTACCTTGTATTATTTCTTTGTCGTTTCTGGGTGTCCTACTTGGTATTTTTATACTCACTCCTACACGGGCTATGCATGTACGTATCGTGTCATGTGCATACGAGCGATCCTTTTTCAGGAATCTAGGAGTACCAGGACCGAACGATACTTAGGGAGATCAGGTAGGTCGAGGTGTATTCCTACGGATTCAGACTGCAGTCCCATCACCATTATTAACAGGTTAGACTTTTTTATGGACTCTCTTTTTGGTGGGATTGTACTTTTGGCCCATGGTTTTACACTTACTAAACTTTACTTTCCTATCATACTCTGTTGGTTGGGATTTTTAGTGTATGTATGCATTTCAATTTTCAGTTGAGTTTATACTTTTCACCATTTTTGGCTTGGGGATGTGTGTGCATGTGTACAGGTTTATAGGAAATGCCTCGCATGTTAGTGATATGCCTACTCGGTGAAAGTCACTAGCCCCTGTCCTATTGGAGGCGGGCATAGGGAGTTGTGGCTCGGGCCCCACTGAGATGGGTCATGACAGAGTGGTATCAGAGGTGGTTGGTTCTACCTTAGGATTGAGAGTCTATGAGTTGGTTTGGGGAAATAGTGTTAAGTGTTTCGAGTTCAGCTTCCAGGCCAGGGACCTAAGTGTTGGTGTGGGCGGCCGACGTATCCATACACTAGGACTCTGATAACTTTCTTTTCGACTCAAAACATGAGAACACTAGTTTCAGGGGAAAATAATGGTACATGCATCATATACGAATGTGTTGTGGTTTCCATTTCCTTCTTGAGTCAGCTCTCCATATATGCTCACTGACTGAGATACATCTTGTCTCTTTAACATGATTCCTCCATGATGAGCACCTTCTAGGATCCAACAACTCGATCATGAGGATGACCCCCTCAGTGATGAAGCCTTGATACAGGGACTGGATCCCCCAATTTTACCATCAGGTGGTGTTCCAGTTATCCCACCACCTGTGGAGCAGTGTTTAGTTCATGTTGTACCAGTGGAGGAGGAGCACAAGCTGAGCGCACTCCACAAGTTTCAGAGACAGAGACCCCTCAGGTTTTGAGGCGATCCTGACCCTCAGGCAGCATAGGACTGGCTTGAGGCACTCTTTAGAGTCTTCTGATTGGTCAGGACACCAGCAGACTA
This sequence comes from Viscum album, assembly GCA_963277665.1. Taxonomy (NCBI): domain Eukaryota; kingdom Viridiplantae; phylum Streptophyta; class Magnoliopsida; order Santalales; family Viscaceae; genus Viscum; species Viscum album. The sequence goes on along the minus strand of OY728121.1, from coordinate 1,001,171,935 downwards.
TATGGTGATCTTGATAGCAAGACTTCTGCAGGGCTCGGTAAGACGATGATGGAGTTTGGTTACCCATATTCATGAGGAGGTGACACATTCATGGTTGGAGATTGAGTGTCTCTTCAGATATGAGTTTTCTCTAGTTACCCTTAGTGCAATATGTATACAGGAGCATCTTCAGCTCTAGAAGGGAACCATGATGGTGGCTGACTATTCAGCGTGGTTTACCGACCTCTCACGGTACTCGATGGATATGGTCAGAGATCATTACTTCAGAGATCAGACTTTTGAGTGAGGCTTGTGTAGAGATATCGGATCTAGTATCATCCCTCTGAGAATTCCTACATATGTTGGTGTGTTCGAGTGGGCTTTGGTGGTCGAGAGAATCTTGGGAGAGCAGAGACAGCTGGAAATTGTTAGTAGTGGGTGAGCTGCAGTAGAGTCCTCGGCAGCAGGGAGCCGACGTCAGGGACCAAAGCGTGGGAGACGTTTTTAGAGGAGATCCTAGGACATGGGATCTTCTATACAGGGTTCACATGTAACATCCAGCTAGACTCAAGAGAGGCTATTCTACTCATGTGATGGTAGGGGACATATTGCTCGAGAGTGTCCGACCCTTCATACTACTGACACAGGAGCAGTGAATGGACCGCCGAGGCAGAGGCAACGTGGGGAGCAGACAGATCCGTGGGTAGGTAGTGGTGGTAGAGGAGATGGGAGAGTAGCTAGAGGTGGTCGGTGTTTTGAACCTTTTCTACCACCACCCCCAAGAGGTCCACCCCAGGCCCAGGGAGCTGGTGGACAGAGGCAGGGACAGATACATGCGGCAAAGGCTTATGACCCACGTACTAGCGAAATGATTAGAGGTACAATCTGTATCTTTTCTACTTTGGTTGCCGTATTGATAGACACGGGTTCTAGTCATTCATTTCTGGATTCTTATCTTGTTTGAGACCTTGATATTTCATTTGGGACATTGACTCGACCCTTATGCTTAGAAACACCCACTGGGGATGATTCAGTGGTCACACACCTCTGTAGACAGTGTGACTTGACCCTTGGAGGTGAGAGTTTCGGTTGGAACCTCTTGGTAGTAGAGTCGAGGCCTTACGATGTAATTCTTGTTATGGATTGGATATCCACAGTTCAGGCCCATATTGACTGTTTTAGGTGAAGGGTGTGGTGTGTCCACAGTAATGGGATGAGGTTCTCTTTTGTCGATAAAAGAGAGTCCAAGGCAGCGCAGGATGGACTCGTGCATAGGAGGGCACAACCGAGTTCACATCAGTTGGCTAGCCTAGCCCATGGCGCAACAGATGTTATGAGTTTCCAGTTTCTAGAAGTAGTGGCTAAGTATGAGGACGTCATTCTGGAGGATGTCTGTGGACTACCTCCCCATCGGGAGATGGATTTTTGCATTGATTTGCAACCCGTGGTGAAACTGATATCCGCATCAGCATATCAGATGGCTCCTGTAGAGCTTCGTGAGTTGAGGGTGCATCTAGACGACTTGCAGAAGGAGGGCTTTGTGAGACCCAGCGTTTCACCCAGGGCGACCCCAGTGTTGTTTTCCAAGAAGACAGACAGGAGCTTGAGGCTATGTGTGCATTACCGATGCTTGAATCAGGTGACTGTGAAGAACTTTTATCCACTACCGAGGATATATGACATCATTAACTAGTTGGGAGGGGCACGATGGTTCTCAAGGCCTGATCTATGATCAGGATATCACCAGTTGAGAGTATGGTATGAGGATATACCGAAGACGGCTTTCCGATGTCACTACAGTCACTATGAGTACTTGGTGATGCCCTTCGACATCACTAACTCCCCAACAGTGTTCATCGGACTTATGAACCGGATCTTTCAGCCCTATCTAGATCAGTTCATAGTAGTCTTCATTGATGTTTTCCTTGTGTAATATGCGTCCGAGGAGGAGCACACAAGACACCTAATGATTGTTCTGGACACACTCTGAGAGCACCAGTTTTATGGGAAACTCTTGAAGTGCCAGTTCTGGATACAGGAGGTCCACTTTCTGGGACACGTTATCTCAACAGATTGTGTAGCAGTGGACCCAACCAAGGTGGAGGTAGTACTAGCATGGGAGCCACCCCAATGTCTGATAGAGGTGCAGAGTTTCCATGGGTTTGAAGGCTACTATCGGAGATTCATTCTTGAATTCTCTAGGATTTCAACACCCATAACAGATTTGAACCGAAAGGGGAAGCCTTTTGTGTGGACCAAAAGAAGTCAGCAGGGTTTCTAGCAGTTGAGATGGAGTATGACTAGCGTAGAGATCTTGAGATTACCGGAGGAGGGTGTCGAGTACTTGGTGTTTTTTGACTCATTAGGAACCAGGATTGGTTGTGTCCTGATGCAGAGGCAATTGGTGATTGCCTATGGCTCACATCAATTGAGGCCACCCGAGAATAACTATGCCACCCATGATCTTGAGTTGGCAGAGGTAGTCTTCGTGCTGAAGATGTGGCGGCACTACCTGATGGGTGATCGGTTAATCGTCTACTCTAATCACAAGAGTCTCATATATATCTTTTCTTATAAGGGTATGCATTTGAGATAGAGGTAGTGGCTTGAGTTCCTCCAAGATTATGACATTGAGATCATTTATACTCCTGGGAAGGGGAACGTTGTGGTATATGCTCTCAGCAGGAGATCCATTTCACAGTTATCCTTCATGGACAGAGATGAGGGATCTTACCTACAATTGATGGTTGTTACCCCTCCACTCGTACAACGAGTCAGGGAAGCACAACTCGATAATGCTAGATCTGAGACTCTACGTGCTCAGATATCCATAGATTTCACAGCTGATGGATATTCGGAAGGTGGGGAGCAAGTTTTTATTTTCCGAGGGTGTACATCAGTACCAGTGACGTTGCGGGAGGAGGTTCTTAGGCAGTTCCATACATCTCCTTTGGCTATAAATCTAGGTGTGGTAAAGATCTATCAGGACCTCTGACGTCAGTTATGGGGGCCAGGAATGATGAAGGTTGTGGAAGAGTTTGTTTTTTCAGTGCCTTACTTGTCAGCAAGTAAAGGCTGAGCACCAGGTTCCAGCATGTTTGACATATCCCCTTAAGGTGCCAGAGTGGAAGGGGGATGGGATATCCATGGACTTCATGACGGGTTTACCAAGTACATCCATGGAATATGTTTCCATCTGGGTGATCGTTGATCGACTCACCAAGTCTTCCCACTCCCTATCCATATGAGAGTAGAGATCTGTAGAGAGCTTGGGACGCTTCTATGTGCAAGAGATAATTCGACTTCTTGGAGTGCCATCCACGATCGTCTCAAATCATGATGCTCAATTCATATCACGGTTGTGGAAGGGATGGAAAGATGATTTTGGGAATCAGTTACACTTGAGAAAAGTGTTTCATCCCCATACTGATGGCCAGATAGAGCAGACATTTCAGGTCTTGGAGGATATGCTTCGAGCTTGCATGCTTGACTTCGGTCGTTGCTGCGAGGATCACCTGCCACTGGTGGAATTTTCTTATAACAACAGTTATCATTCCAATATTGGTATGGCACCATTCGAGGCTCTCTATGGGCGACCTTGCAGGTCTTTAATTTATCGGAGTGACCCATGAAAGTCAGCACTCATGGGCCTAGATATGGTGAAACCTACTTTAGAGAAGGTGCAGGTCATCCGGGAGCAGATAAAGATTACACATAGTTGGAAAAAATCTTCTGCTGACAGGAGGCAGAGGCCCTTGGAGTTCTTGGGAGGAGACCATGTGTTCCATCGGTTCTCACCTCAATGTGGATTTCGGAGATATGGCTGAGGATGCAAGATATCTCCGAGGTTCGTTGGCCCTTTTCAAATTCTGAGTAGAGTTGGAGAGGTGGCGTATTGCTTCACTCTACCTCCTTTGATGAACTGGGTACACAACGTCTTCCATTTGTCGCAGCTACGGAGGTACATGAACAATCCATCACATGTTATCAACTGGGGAGAGCTGGACATCGATGATGGAGAAATCATTGCTGAGTACCCAGTGGAGATCGAGGAGAGGAGGGAGAAGATCCATCGTGGGAGAGATATTCCTTTAGTGTGTCTCCGGTGGAAGCATGAGAATCTTCAAGAGAGAATGTGGGAGCTAGAGGCTTATATTCGCGTGCATTACCCACATCGTTTTTAGTAGCCCTTGTTTTAGCTTTTCGGGGATGTAAAATCCCTATGGTGGGTGTGATGTAATGTCCCAGATTTTTTCCATGTATTATTTTTATATTATATGAGAATTATTTTGAGACCAGGCTCTAAGATGGCGTGCAGTTCCGAGGCCCGGTGAGCCTGGAAAAAAAATTAAATTTTATTTAATAATTAAATTACGCGCATGCGCGGTTTTCCTAAAAAGTGGAATAACTACTAAACGGGTGGTTGGATCAGAAATTTGAGGGCACTGTTTCCTTTAGAGCAGCGAGTTTACCTTAGGCGAGGCCTAACATCAGCCGATGAAAATTGGTGGTGAAAACTGGTTTTTGGATGTAACCATAATAAAATATTTTATTAAAATATTTTATTAAATCCTTGTTGCAATGAAATCTTCTAGTATTTTAAATAGAGATTTCGTAGGGATGGTCAGGGTTACAATTCCCATAATTATGATTTGTTCTAGAGAGCTCTGGAGAAGACCAACCAACGCGGTAATGACGTTCTTGACAATTTTCACCGACAACAACGACAAGACGACTGGATCTTCACCAATGAACGTCACGGATCCCGAAAGGATGTTTAATTTGTGATTTCTTCCTCATTCCCGATTTGTACAATGAACGCATTCTAATCCATGAACATATTAGTCTGCAGATCGATCGTTCTTGCGGGATGGACTTTTGCGGTGATTTTGTGAGTTTTAATCCACATTGATCTTTTTTTGTCTATTTGTTCTGCTCTGTTTAATCTTATTAAAAGTAGTGGATCAATTCCATGATGAATGATGGTGGAGTTTCGTTCCTCAAATTTGTTTCATTGGATTTCTCCCCTTTCTCTTCTTCGCGTTCTTCACATTCTTTGTGGGGTGATGAACAACGGATCATTGCGCATCAGTTCTGCGACGCAATGATCCCAAGTTGTAGATAAAACCCCTGAGTGATGTCACGGAGGTGCGACAGCGGTTTCATTGGATGATTTGGAGCAGAACGAAAGTTATGAGTTTTTGGGTGTTTTTCTTCGGATGGATCGTTTGAGGTTTATGATCCCTTTTAATGGACAAAAACAAAGGTTACAGTGTTAGTATGATGAAATGAACAAATCCTGGGAGTATCGGGACAAATGGATGAGAGATCGCAGATCCGAAAGAATAGCCGAAGCACGAGGAAGAAGACAACGTTCAGGAAATTTCCCAACTACACGCCGTGTAGTATGGGCTACATTGTTTCTATTCATCGGTGGACCACATGGCGTGTACTACGGGAGTACAGGGACACGGTTTGGGTACACGGCCAAGGGAATGGCGTGTATACCCCTCCTCGGCCAGACCCGTCCATATACACGAGATACCCGTGTACTGTTACATGGGAAGGTGACACAGAAACAGACAGAGGCCTTGTATGGGAACACGGTAAACGTACACGGAGCGAGCCACAGGTGCTCGGACGCGGCGTGTGATTCTTCTACACGTCGTGTAGTTACTTTCTATCTGAAAAGTTGAATTACATAGGCCTTTTACATAGGAAGTACCTGGATTCATGGAACACGGCGTGTACTTTATCTACATGGCCTATAGTAGGGTTTTACACAGCTTGAACAGATGACACGGGCTATTTACACGGGCTGTACCGGGGGTCAAGGAACAAGGCATTTAACCATAATACACATCGTGTAACCAATAATTCATGGCTTGAGCCACTTGTATTATATAACCTGGACTAGTTTTATTAGGGTTCGTACCCTTGGTCATTCCCTGAAAGTTATGGTATAATTTCCTTTATGTACGAGTATGATTACTTCAGAAGGACTTCCTAAATGTAGTTGTTGGAATCCCCTCTATGAGACATAGAGCTGGATCCATTATTCATCCCTAGAACCCTGGGTAGAGTTCTTGTTTTCGACTTGACCATCTATACCCAGGCGTCGATCCTCTGATTTGCGGATTAGCTCAGAGTGAGTTGTCAGAATCACCCCATGACTTGGTTGTGATCCTAACCTGAGCATCGTGTTCTAAAGTTACTTGTGGAGTGTGTCCTCCCGGAACGAGTACTTCATATCTCTCTCTTCATACTTAGGAGTGTGTTCTCCTAGTTACATGATTAGTGGAATCTTTGAGCTGGATCATAGTTGTGGTATTCGCGATAGTCAATCGTGCATGAGTATATCTAGATAAATTCTTGTTATATGTTCGGTATACATATGCTATGTAGAGCTGATTGTACCTTTCTTTTATGGTATTTCCCTTGTTGTATTTCTTTGTGGTTTCTGGGTGTCCTACTGGGTATTGTTATACTCTTCCCTATACGGGCTTTTCCCACATTTGTTGTGTCTTGTGCAGACGAGCGGGCCTTTGACAGGATTCTTGGAGGACCAGGACCAGAAGGTACACAGTGAGATCAAGCAGGTCGAGGTGTGTTCCTATGACTTCATATTGCAGTCACATCACCTTTCTTTACAGGTTGTACTTTGTTACGGACTCACTTTTTGGTGGGCTTGTACTTTTGGCTCAGGGTTTTACACTTACTGTACATTAATTTCATGTCATACTCTGTTGGATGGGATTTTTAGTGTATGCATGTATTTCCATTTTTAGTTGAGTTTTTACTTTTCAGCTGTGTGGGCCTGGAGATGTGCGTGTGTGTGTATAGGTTTATAGGAAATGCCTCCCATGTTAGTGATATTCCTACTTGGTGCTAGTCACCAGCCTCTGGCCAATTGAAGGTGGGCTGGGAGAGTTGCTGCTTGGGCCCCACTGGGATGGGTTATGAAAAATGTCATCTAAAAATGATTCTCTACCAACCTATTCAATCATTTCTGTTCCTAACTCTAAACTCCCTCCTATGACTCAAAAATAAGCTATGATACAATACTATAACAAACCACTCCCTCAAAAGATACCCCCCTAGGGAGGGAAATGAAGAATGAGAGATAATGACCTAGGAGTACCCCCTCTAGTAAGACACATGTTGGAGACTGTCCCCATGTGTGTACAAATATCATAAAATTGGAGTAATTATACTTTATAAAAAACAAGATCCAAATATTAGATGAATCAAACAAAATACTACTACATGACATGTATATTTGAATACCATAAAACATACCACAATTAATTTAAATAGAACAGATAAAAATTCAACAATTTTTCGAAAGTAAAATATATATAAGTAATGCTAAATAAGAAACACAGTTGTTATCCAATGGTTTAAAAAAGAAACACCCATCACAATCTATGTAATTATTTTGGAAACAGGAAAATATTTTTTTCTTCATAGGGTGTGAATATAGGTATTCTGATTAGGAAAATCATATTCCCCCATTTACAAGTGGAATAAGAATAATAATTCGCCTTTGAGAAAACAACATAAAATACACGTTAAATGATTCACTAACCATCCCAACCACACTAACGCATGATCACAATGTAACACATGTTAAATAATGTTATATAAGTAATGATCATCCATTATATGGTACCTCACACCACATTTCCACTAAATATACACTCTCACACCCTAACGATAGACCTCCCAATGATCCCTCTCTTTTGTATATACAACTTCACAACCCCCCCCTCCCCCACACTCACATGAGCCTCACAACACAAAAAATTATTCCTGAACACACATAGGAAAAAAAACCAAAACACATCCCACCCATAGCCACCTAGGAAAAAACTGCATCTCATCTCACCAACACACACTTAGGACACAAACCACACAACATCCCGGAGACACCTGTGAATGAAATACAATCTCATCCCAATGACACTTGTAAATGCACAACACAACCCACATGTACATACCAGGGCACCAAATATCAAGAAAACATGACTAAAGAATCTTGGGACATCATCACCTAGACATGAGAGAAGGAAAGAGCAGGTGGCCATCCATCCATCCTACCTCCAAGATGATTTGTAATTGCACCATCCCCCATGAAAATGGAGGAGCTGGGAATATAATTCACAAAAATGGTGGGTGTGTATTGAAATGACATGGTAAATAAATGTGGATATATATTAAGAAAATCACACTATCACAAAAAATTGTTTCACAAAGAAAATCACTAATCAACTCATGATTTCCCCCACATTTCTACTTCCTCTAAATTTACATCTCCACAAAAAACCGAACAGAATTCACAATTTTTTATCAATCATCAATAATAACTATTCCATCCCCCAGGTTTTAAAATTTCAATCAATTCTCTAGATATTCACTAATTTCCATCCACAAATATCAAGAAAATACCATGGCACAAATTATGAGAAAAAAATGGAAAAATCATTTTAGAAGTAGAAGAACCCTGATAAATTAACATTGATTCACATTACCTCTCGGTTTAGCATACATCCCTTCCACACTGCATTGAAGTTCCAATATATGGTTTGAATCATTATACATTTTATTCATGGAGAAAATCCTAAAAAATTACCAGCTTCAATCACTACTATCCATCATCAGTTCATCCATCCAAAACCATCATACAATCCAAGACAAACCCAAAACTCACAACCACATCTGAAAACACATTACCAAACATCCTATTGTGCATCCCTTCTCTATTATCAAACCATTCCCATTATATCCACATCATACAAAACCACTCCACACACATTCACAACATGTTCAAACTTCAAGAATCCATGCATCACATCACAAAAAAAAATAGTTTAGAGATTCACAAGATCATTTATCACATTCCACTACCATTTTATGGGGATCTATTTAACAAACAAAATAACGGGGTAATAATTTCATTAAAAAAATATACGGTAATAAAATTGAATCTCATAGGTGAAAAAAAACAATATAATCCAAAAATAAAATATCATATGTATCTTTCTCATACAAATCCACCTACAACCACAATTTTCAGGGTGACATTTAGCCTATATAAACAACATATCTTAATAAATATCAAATCAAAAAAAATTGATTCACATCCATTTATCCATTTTGTTTCATTTATGAAATTATGGACATTTGATTAATATATCACAACCATAATCCATAGTTAAAAAAACTAAATCCCTCATGATTGATGCATAATAAGGAGAACTGAAGGACGTCCTAACTCAGGGAATCTTTTAGTAGTACAGGTCAGTGAAGAATACGTAGAAGCCAAAGCATCACAATAATGAACTACACATCAACCAAAACATCATCCCAAGACTATAACACACAAACTAACACATACCCCCAAACTAATGAAACACCACCACAGTGGATCCCTATGATAATAATTGTGGAAAATTGATGATAATGTGGAGAAAACTCACCACAGATCCATCACAAATCACCAATGAACATAAATTGGGATCAACATATCGAATAGGGAGGAGGTGGGATAAAAAAACCACTATACTCTTAGGGTTTACCCGAAATGAGCAGATTTATTGTGAAAAATTGATTGAATAAAGTTTCATATAGAAATAATTTTAAAAAATGTATTGTGGTATTACATGATGTGTAATCCATTTTCAGATAGTGTAATACATGGGGTTCAGTTTCCGCAATAACATATGTCAGCTCATAATTATATTATTTATTTTTAAACCATGATATATTATATATCGTGAAACAATATTTTATAATGTGTAAAATGTTATGATGTCAGGAATCCCACTGTGTGTTCCATGAAATACTCTATCATGTCTTGTAATAAACATAGAAGACATGAAATATCTCTACCATTTTCCTTTATAAATATATCTACTCAATACTATCTTTAATCCCACTACGAACACCTCTAACAACAAAAAAATGGAATAATAAGAGACCAGGAAGGAATAGACCATTACCCCGCACTATACCCATGATTATACCACTATTACTTTTCTTATATATGATGTAATAAATTGATGGAGTTATTTCCATACTATGGATGCACATTGATCACCATATGGGTGAGCGAAACATGTTCACAGATAATCTATAAACTATATAAAAACGATCTAGATAGTGTCCCAACTAGAATATATATCTTATGAACATGTAATCTAGGTGAATATGATATGCATACTCTATCTAGTACATCAATCCCTAAAAGGGGAACTAATCATACGAGTAATTTTATTATTTTTCACCTAAACCTATCCATCCACCCCAAGAATATTATCATAAATATGACTAACAAATCCCTATTAATTATATGAACTATCCAAGAGTAGTGATTTTAGGAGTATACTGATGTGTTATCTGTCTGCTATGTCTCTAAATGTATTTTATTTTCCCCCCATAAATATTACCGATGTAATAAAAATAATATTATATGGAGGTCTCAAATCAAAGTTTTATCATCCATGTGATGTTAAATCCACAACACTACATCGATTGTCATTAACTAAAACACAAATGGTCTACCAAATATTGGGTTCTTCATATAAGGACCCGACCTTAAAACATTACATAATATTGAATTAAATGAATAATTCACAATGAGGATCTTTTTAGGTTTAGAGTTTTTGATAGTTAGGACATAACTATTACATATCAAAATATTCCAATGTAGACACTTCTACTATAATAGATTTCTTCGAATAATAAATATCCTTAAATAAAACAAGAGATATTTTCTTGTTATAAATTTTATTGAATACTTCCTTTCTCATACACTTCATATTACTTGTGAAAATCATTTAAAAAACATGGGATGAAAATAGAAAGCTCAGTAAGGTTTATAAAATAATGAAAGGAAACATTAACCCATCAATAAATACAAATCAATGAACCCATAATTTTCAATCATAACATACCTTCTGAAATCATAATATTTTTTAATAACACAATGTAATTAAAAATAAAAAAGGTAAATTAAGTCATACATAACATAATTACATTATATCAATCACAACTACATAGGACGTCACATTTGGAATACCCATTATAGTATATTCCGAAAATCTCTTAGGAGAAACATTAACATTTACCTCCGTCACGTTACCCAATGCATTATAGATCTATCTCGGGCACACCTGCACTAGGTTTATCACGGAACCACCCGTATACATAACCAATTCCCAATAAAAATAACATTCTCATTAAACATACCAAAAGAGTAAAGGAAATATAATATTTCAACATTCCAATAAAAATATATCAATTCATGATATTGAAATAAATAATTCTTTATCAAACCATTTTCAATACCATTTTCAAAACATTTAATTAAAACATTTGAATCAATGTGTCCCAGACCACTATGAATCTTTTAAAGTAGTTGACATTTTAAAAAATTAATGTATATATAAATAAATCCTAATACCATTTTGAAAAAATGGACATTAATGAGAATCATTTAGAAGAATTAATCTTTAAATCATTTAAAATGATATTTTAGTAAATGGATTTTTTACAAAATGAGAGACACTTGAATACAAATAATTGAGGAATAACATTTAATCAAAACATTATAATATCAAGAGTATAAATTTATTCATGATATAATATTACAAAGGGCTTTATATACACCATATAAAATTGAATTGGCGCATAACAACAATGAAGCCTCAATGGAATGTAAATTGAGACGAAACCCCTTATAATTATGGTATCCTTAGATTAAGGATAAATTAATTACATAATTATGTGTGAAAAATAATAATAACTCCAATATAATTGGATATAAATATTAAAACAATCTGAGGTAATTCACACATATTAATAGCATGACATAATCAATAATTATAGGTTTAACCCAAGGAATTGAAATTGTGTAATGAAGTTCCCTTACAGAAATTTGACAGCCTAACGGTGTCACATTAAAATTAAAAAAAATGAGTTAATGAGAGATAAAAGGGTATTTCATCACTTGGACATAATATTTATAGCAATAAAGATACAGAAGAACATATTCCAATATGAGAAGATATAAATTAAAAGACATAACAAAATAAGTCTTTTAAAATGAGGAGGGTGAAAGGTTACCATACTGATTTGGTAAATTTCGAAACGTACACCCCATTAAATAAGGACTATACAAATTTAGATGTAAATACCCATAAATGAAATTATATTACACATAGAATATAATCATAAGTAGTACATACACCACCCAATGAAAGTAGTGAATAATATTGAATGAATCTCACAGGAATAAGAAATGAGATTAAAACACCTTTCCTCGTTGTAATTATTCGAGTCGTATGACCAAGAGTTAATATTCACCAAAAAAATAACAGAATATCATGAATATAAATAGATTCATGATAATATATATGAAATGGTAGTACCCAATACACCACATTAAATAAATAAGCGGCTAATAATGGAAAACTCATGGAATTGAAAGTGAGATAAGAAATCCCTTACCTCGTGTCTTACATGACTTGTTTGTTCCTTGTTATTACTGAATAATAAACTGAAGATAATTTATACTTTATTAAGAACCCTTTTTCAAGTTTATTATTCATTTTATATAACTTATTACCATGTTATAGACATTATGTAATCATTTATGTAAATAATCGTCGTTTGGTCGATATTTGGTAGTTGAGTCAAAAATGGACTTCTTATAAGTACATGTTGTTAATGTTGTCAAATTTCATTATATCAAGAATTATATTCATGATTTAGATATCATATATGTCATATATATCTAGTATATACATGTATTTATAATAGTACATAACATTTAGAGGTAAGAAATGAAATGCACCGTTCGTGGAGACGGTAAGTCGTACGTACACATAAACGCTACTTCCATTTCTATTCCATATTTTAAAAGAATTAAAACATAATGATACATATTTATATTATATTTATAGTATAATATAATATATAATATCATTAATTCAATCCTTTATACATTCCACATAAGTCATGAACGAGTCATATCACTTTGAGGGGGTGGTAGTCTGCTCTTCCTTAAATGAGATTATCACATTTATCCATAATTGAAACCATAAATGATTGATATAAATGGAAATAAAATAATAATAAAGAAAAAATAAACATAATAAACATCATATATAAATACAGTTCTATCATAATGTCCACCCTAAAATGCGGTAGGAGATAATTGAACAATCATCGTTTCGTGTGGTGTTAGTTTTCCATCAACAGAAACATTATGATTTTCATCCATTAGATGGAGGTGTGTGTAAGTTTATATCGAATCCTTATCATTACAACATCCTAGATTATTGAGGATAATGGTTTTGTTACAAAAGTAATTAATAAAACGAGTTTAGGGGTTGGAGAAGTAAAATAAAAGAAAACAATTTAAGAGTAACTATTACCTTTAATTTGGGTGACTCCCTTTGGTTTGAACCAAAGGACTTTTTGAAGTGCCTTCTTCCTAAGGTAAGGCTTCTAGGAGGAAGATAGGTATTTAGGGAGATTAATTGGGCAGTGTTTGGACCAGACAAAAGGCTTGAGAGGTGTGATTAATTGGTTATAAGTGGTCTCCTTTTATAAGGGAGAGGAGGGGCTCTTTAGGAATGTGTGAAAATAATACTTTATTATAAACTTATATTCGGTTTCAAAGGGACCTAAAATGATTAATTTTAAAGATAAGACGACTCATATCCGATATAAAATCATCCAATCAGAATTGGAAATGTTTTGGATATTATTTTAATCATTATAATCTAATTTATTTAAATCATTTATTATTGAGGTAAACACTACATCATTATTGTGTCATAAGTAATTTAATTTTTTTGATCTCTAAAAATTAATAAATAAATACAATTATTTAGGAAATATTTTTATATTTCCAATGAATATTTATAGTCAAAAATATAACATATAAAATACCATGTAAAAATTACTTTTCTAAAATAAATTGGTTTATTTCAATTTTTCCCTTACTTTATTTTAATTAATATAAATTGTCATAATCACTTTTTCTTGGCTCCATTGGGTCCTAAAATAGACCCAAGGATGACCATGGTCGTCCATGTCTCAACCAGTAGTATGAGGACAAATGTTAGGCTAAATAAATATTATTTTTTACCCTTATTTGCCTGTGTTACCCTTTAACCACGTTAAATAAAATATTTACTGAGGTAAATATTTAAAATGTCATAAAAAAAGACACATATTTGCACAATTTGAACCTCATGATTCCAAATATGGAATCCATTTCTCCAAATTTGAAACACAGAAGTTGAAGAAATTAATTTAAAATTTTTTTTCGCTGTCATAACAAAAGGTGTGTTTTTTAGAAATATTAACTATCAAAAGATGGACAGTTGATTATCTCCAATTTCAATGTAAAATTGCTTCTAATGACCAAAATTAGATTAAATGGTAAAAATATAATCTATTTACACTTTAAAATCAATTAAAAGGATAATCTACCTATATAAATAAATTATATTAAAAGGTATTTTTGAATTAAAATACAGTATTTTTCACTTTTCATTAAAATTGAATTTTATATGAAAAATACCAAAAATTTACCCAAATAATTTTTGATGACCCAATTCTAAAAAATAATATTATTTTGTCAAATATATCATATAAAAGTGAAAAATACAAGATTTTAAATGGGTTCACCATTTAAAGGCGGTAAATCGACCTTTTAAAGTAAATTATGCTTAAAATTTGATACATTTACATTTTAAGACTCTAACTTTTGTTGGATAAATGTAATAAAACATAACAGACACATATAATCATATTTTAGTTATTTCTATTCATTCCCACCAATACAACGTCTAGGTGATAACTACAATTTAAAATAATATTATTATATTGTTAGTATGAACCGTATGATTTCAATGAAACCTACGGTTGCGTATCAGGTACGCCATTGAAAATAGTAACCCTTTAAAGAAAAATTAATATTTAATTCACAAATATTAATAATTAAGAGAATGTATTATTTCATTATTTTCCTAGGATGTTACAACCTTCCCCTGTTTTGGTAATTGCGTCCTCACAATTTTAAAATTGGGCTTAGAATCTTTATCGAAAGCCCCACATCGGAAAAGAAGTCAATTAAACTGTCAAATTAAAATAAAGAATGAAAAGTAAAATGGTCACCTGAGACAACAGATACCTGGATTCCATGAAAACATGGATATGGAGGAGAAAAGAAACCATTATAGTCTGGTGGAGATTGATAGAAAACATGATTAGGAGAAAGTTAACCACTATAAAATCACAAACTTGTGATTGGTTAAACAATATTTGGTTCCCCAGTCGGAAAAGATAACATACAATGTTTTTGTTTTAAGTTGCATTTCATTGAGGAATTTTTTAATGAGGTTAAATAGAACATAAGGAAACATACTTAATTGTCATGTAGACTTTCATCTCTAACTATATTCTTAACAAAAACTCATATTTTCTCCTAATGATGAGTATTCATTATGACTTGTTCTCATTAAGAGCGCTAAAATAAACTTCTAGAGAATCACCTAATCCACAAATAATAGCTATATATTTCCCATGTTTTTAGAAATTATCCAAAACCAAAATGGTTAGTAAAAGATGAAATAATTCCCCAAAAAGGATAATTCTTTTATAAAAAGAAAAGCTACTCTTAATGTCCAAAAAATTCCAAACATTAGCCAAAGTTGAACAATGACCATTAAATATAAAATTTCCCTTAAATTTCGTCAAAATAAACAAAACTAATATTGAAACCCAAATCTATGAAAGATCTAATCACTTAATCTTCCATGATAAATCATAACATTTGTCTCCAAATACCACTATTTACTCTTAATGTCTTATATTGAAATGTAATTAACCTAATCACATATCCTCCATGATAGGATAATAAATTCCATAGAAAACCGAAAATAAACTTATTATTAATTGAAAAAATCATCTAACTAAAAGGAATTAATCAAACTAACCAGGACTTCATGTAGTCTAGTGGTAGGTGATAAATACCAGTCGCACTTTGGTTGTAGGTTCGATTCCCGCAACTTCATCCGACGCAACCAGTTGTCACATGGTCTACGTGTTGTCCTTTTTCCAAAACAATATAATTCTTAAAACATTCCCTAAAAGAGATAAAATATTCAAAAATAACCATAACATAATTTAACCTCATGTTTATCTCATGCCTTTCATTTTCCATCATAACATATAGTAACCCATAATTATCTCAAAAGGTAGGATCATATAAACCCTAATGGTTACATTTATAAATATTACCTGAACTTCCACATCGAGTAGGTTCTCTCGTACATGATGCATTAGAGAACTCACCAAGGTTCAAGTGGTTTATCATGACTCCTTGATAGTTGGTTTAGAATAACCACAAGATTTCTCATTGAATCCCACATTTCATCTAGTCTCTTAATTAGAGATCCACCACAGTTTCCTTCAAACCCATTGTCACTTTGGTGCTTTCTAGATCCATCCATTTACTAAAACAAAAAATGTCAGTGTGAGTATTTCATCAAAATAATCAATACTAATGATGAAGATAAACCATAAGATATACTCAACCAAGTTATCTCAAACTCATTCCAAAATTTAAAAATAATAATGAATCCATCTAATATATTGACCATGAGTTTAACAAAAACTCATAATCTCTAAATTTGTCTAAACTGACCTCTGATACCAACTATAAAGATATTTCCTAAAAAATTTACATAATATTTAATTAAATGAATAATTCACATTGAGGATATTTTCAGGTTTTTGAGTTTTAGAAAATTAGTACATAACTATTACATCTCAAAAGATTACAAAGTAGACACATCTATTATAAATGTTTTATCACAATAATATAAATCCATAAATAAAACAAGAGTTCTTTTCTTGATATAAATATTCTTGAATAAATACATTCTCTTACCATTCATTATAACCTGTTTAAAACTTTTCAAAAACATGGGATGAGCATAAAATGCCCAATAATCATCAAAATATAATGAACAGAAACATTAACCCATCAATAAATACAAATGAATGAAACCATAATTTTCAATCAAATCATACCTTCTGAAATCATAATATTTACGACTAACACATTGTATTAACAAATCATAAAGGTAACCTAAGGCATACATAACATACTTACATTTCAGCTATCACCGCTATATAGGGAGTCACATTTGGAATACCCATCACATTATATTCCCTAAACCTCTTAGGAGAAACATTAACATTCACCTCTGTCACTTTACCCAAAGCATTGGATAACTATCTCGGGCTCACCCACCCTAGGTTTATCATAGAATCACCTGTATATGTAAACAATTCTTAATAACCATAACAAAATTATTACGCATAACACAAGAATAAAGGAAAGAAAACATTTTAACATTCTAATCACAATATATCAATTCAAGATATTGAAATAAACAATGCTTTATCAAACCATTTTCAATACCATTTTCAAAAACATTTAATAAAGATATTTTGAATCTAAGTGTCCCGTACCACATTAAAGAATTTACATGAATTAACATTTTAAAACATTATTTTCTATACAAATAAATCCTAAAACCATTTTGAAAACATGGCCATTAATGAGAATGATTTATAAGAATATATATTTAAATCATTTTAAACTATATTGTAGTTAAAGTGTTTTTAACAAAATGAGAGACAATTGAATACAAATAATTGATGAATAACATATAATCCAAAATTTATAATATCATGAGAATAAATGTATTCATGATATAATATTACATAGGATAGTATATACACCATATAAAAGTGAATTGGCACATAACAACAATGAAGTCTCAATGGAATGTATATTGAGATGAAACCCCTTATAATGATGATATCTTCATACTAAGGATAAATCAATTACATAATTATCTGTGAAAAATATGAATACGCCAAATATAATTGGATATTAAGATTAAAATAATCACATTTCATTCACACATATTCATTGCATGATATACTCATTAAATATATGTTTAATCCAAATAATTGAAATTGTGTAATGAAGTTCACTTATAGAAATTTGATACCCTAACGACGTCACTTTAAAATTAAAAAAAATGATTTGATGAGAGAGAAAAGGGTATCTAGTCACTTGGACATAAAATATACATCAATTAGGATATATAAAAACATATCCCAACATGAGAAGATATAAATTAATATACATTACAAAAGAAGTCTTTTAAAATGATGAGGGTGAAAGGTTACCATAACGATTTGGTAACTTTTGAAACGTACACTCCATGAAATAATTACCATAACAATTTAGATGAAAATAACCATAAATGACATTATATTACACATAGAGTATAATCATTATCAGTACATACACCACCCAATTGAAATAGTGAAAAATATAGCATGAATCTCACGGGAAAAAGACATGAGATAAAAACACCTTACCTTATTGTAATCATTCAAGTCATATGACCAAGAGTTAATATACACCAAATAAATAACATAGTAAAATTAATATAAATATATTTATGATAATATATATGAAATGGTAGTACCCAATACACCACATGAAATAAATTACGAGTGAATAATGGAAATCTCTTGGAATTGAAAGTGAGATAAGAAATCCCTTACCTCCTGTCCGACTAGACTTGTTTGTTCCTTGTTTTTCCTGAATAATAAAATTTAGATAATTTATACTTGACTAATAACCCTTTATCATGTTTATTTAATCCTTTAATATCACTTATTACCATGTTATAAACATAATGTAACCATTTAAGTTAATAATCGTCGTTTGGTCGATAATTGGTAGTTGAGTCAAAAATGGACTTCTTATAAGTACATGTTGTTAATGTTGTCAAATTTAATTATATACAGAAGTATATTCATGTTTTAGATATCATATATTTCATATATATCTTGTATATACAAGTATTTATAATAGTATATAGCTTTTAGATGTATGAAATGAAATGCACCATTCATAGAGACGGTATGCCACACATACACCTGAACGCTACTTCAATTTCTATGTCTTATTTTAATGGAATTAAAACATAATTATACATATTTATATTATAATTCAACTATAATATAATATATAATGTCATTAATTACATCATTTATACATTCCACATAAGGCGAGTCATATCACTTTGAGGGGGCGGTAGTCCGCACTTCCTCAAATGAGATTATCGCATTTACCCATAATGGAAACCATAAATTATTGATAAAAATGGAAATTAAATAAGCATAAAGAGAAAATAAACTTAATATATATCATATATAAATACATTTCCATCTTAATGGCCACCCTGAGAGGCGGTAGGAGATAATTGATCAATCATTGTTTCGTGATTTGTTAGTTTGCCACCCAAAGAAATATTATGTTATTCTTCCATTAGGTAGAGGTTTGTGTAAGTGTAGATCTATTCCTTCTCATAAAAAAATCCTAGTATATTTACGATATTGTTTTTGTTACAAAAGGAAGTAATAAAAAGATTTTAGGGGTAGGAGAAGTAAAATAAAAGAAAACAATTTAAGAGAATCTGTTACCATTAATTTTGGGTAACTCCCTTTGGTTTGAACCAAGTGAATTATTGATGTGCCTTCTTCCTAAGATAAGGTTTCTATGAAGGATATTGGGATATAGGGAGATTAATTTGGCAGATTTAGGATGATCCAAAAGGCTTGAGAGGTGTGAGGAATTGGTTATAAGTGGTCCCCTTTTATAAGAGAGAGGAGGGGCTCTTTAAGAATGTGTGAAAATAATACATTATTATAATCTTATCTTCTGTTTAAAAAGGACAAAAATTATTAATGTTAAAGATACAATAACTAGTATCAGAAATAAAATCATCCAATCAAAATTGGAAATGTTTTGGATAATTTTTTAATCATTATAATCTTATTTATTTAAATCATTTATTAATGAGGTAAACACTACATCGTTATTGTTTCATAAATAATTTAATTTATTTCGTATATAAAATTTATAAACTAAATACCAAGATTTAATAATTTATTTTCAATTTCACAATGAATATTTATAGTCGAAAATATATCTTATTTAACCCCACGTAAAAGTTAATTTACTAATAGATATTGGTTTCTTTCTTTTTTACCCTTACTTTATGTTAATTAAAATAATGTGTCATAAAAACTTTTTAGTGGATCCTTGGGGTCTCAAAATCGACCCAAGGATGACCATGGTCGGCCATTACTTATCCAATAGGATTAGAACACATGTTAGGGTATGTAAATATTATTTTTTACCCTTATTTACCTGATTTACCCTTTAACCACGATAAATAAAATATTTACTAAGGTAAATATTTAAAATGTCTAAAAATAAAAGATACCTATTTAAAAAATTTTAACCTCATTATTCTGAATATGGAATCCATTTCAAAAAATTAAAAACACATAAGTGGGAGAAATTAATTTAAAATTAATTCCCGCTGTCAAAACAAAAGTCGTGTTTTATAGAAATATTAACTATCAAAAGATTGATAGTTTATTATATCCAATTTCAATGTAAAATTTATTCTAATGAAAAAAATTAGATTAAATGGTAAAAATGTAATCTATTTACACTTAATAACCAATTAAAAGGAGAATCTATCCATATAAATATATTAGATTAAAAAGCAGTTTTGAATTAAAATACATTATTTTTTAATATTCATTAAAAAATGAATTTTATCAGAAAAATACCAAATATTTACCCAAAGTAATTTTTTATGTCCCAATTCTAAATAATAATAATATTTTTTCAAATATAACATATAAAAGTGACAAAAACTATATTTAAAAAGGGTTCTCCATTAAAAGGCGGTAAATCGGCTTTTTAAAGTAAATTATGCTTAAAATTAGATTCAGTTAAATTTTAAGCATATAACTATTGTTGGATAAATGTAAAACCAGTTAACAAATAGATATAATCATATTTTAGTTATTTATATTCATTCACACCAATACAACGGCTAGGTGATAACCACAGTTTAAAATAATATTATTATCTTGCTATTGTATAACGAATGATTTCAACAAAACCTGCGGTTGCGTATCAGGTTCACCATTGAACATGGAAACCCTTTTAAAGAAAAATTATTATTTAATTTAAAAATATTAATAATAACGATAATTTATTATTTCTTTATTTTCCTGGGATGTTACCTTTCCTTACCAAGAATTAAAAATCACACATTTCTCATTTAAGGGTCTCTTATATTGGTAGTTTCTCATTAATACAGAATAATGTCTCAATTAATCTATCTTGATATTTTTATCCCAAACCAATGTTAAAAAGAACATATCCACAAAAACATGTATAATAAATTCCTTGAGAGGTCCATAAGATTCAATGCATACGTTAAAAGGGTCTCATATCCCAATAGAGGGATAAAAATCTAAAAATACAACTACCTAGATATATGATCAATATTAGACCACAATAGTGAAATATATCAATAATTTTTAAATAAAATAATCTAGAACCATATCACAATAACATATTGGAAACTAAATTAAATCATAATCATATAGAAAAAAATATATTGGAAAATATAAAAAAAGATTCTCATACTCCAACCTAATCCATATTCATCATAATATCATGATCTCCTTGAAAAACCATGAGGCCTGTAATATTGAAATAATCACAACATCTCTAATATATTGATTACCTTTTTTTTCTAATTAAGAACTAACATCTGATCAATATGGATGATTTATAATATGTTAAAATGGGAGAAAAATTCATTCTATAATTTGTTTTTTATTTCCCTCATTTTTGTTTCAAAATCAACACCTCATCACACATTAACTATAGCTGAAAGGCCATACTCTAGGGATGGGATCATCACAAGCCTTCCTATGTATGAAATATGGCTATCAGTAGGTATCACATGTTGTATTATATGAATAACCCACAAATATTTATTGAATATATAGAATCCTTGAATTTTTAAATAATATTATATATAATAATTAACCCCTGTATGATGTGTTTACCAAATATATCATACCCTACAATTGTTGTCCTAGAGATTTTTGTTAACATTCATATTATCAGAGTCCAATAGAAGGGATGTGTCGACTATCATTCCTATATTGTAATTTCTATTTGAATAATAATACTCAACACTACATGTCATTTTTTACCCATATTAACATGCCAATCATCATGTGATAGATAACTCCAATAATTTTCACTGTCATTAACCCACTATGATACATATCTGGAATGATATAAATCACCGAGGACCCACCTGAGCTGGATGTAAACTGATTGGAACACCCAAAACCGTGCTTCCAATAATATAGGGGATGGTTACTAGCACTGAAATTTTATAACATACAATATTGTAGGGATTATCCAATATCATCCTATAAAGGGGACACATCTCCAATGCATCAAAAAAATAACAACACCAACAATATATATATATATATGTATATGTATATAACATTTTGAGTTGTATATAAAACTTTCAGGACACATAATCATTGAGAACATTCTATCATAGTAAAAATACAAGGATATTTATATTTCATATGATTTTAAATATAACATATAATATACACTGATAATATCTTCCTTATAATGAGTACATAGAGAGAGGTCTATCAATAACACCCTAACACATTACTCATGTACCTCAATGATTCCCCATGGTATGCATGAATCATTAAGAATAAAGTCCTTATAGGACACACCTTCACAATACCCAAAAACAGATTATCTGATGTATTAATCATTAGCATAGGAACATAAAATTTCATAATGTGGACCACGATATGAGTGGCAAATAACCTACATAATAATAAAACCCAAATAAAATATTTCAAGAATAAGTAAACATTAGTTTGACCAAAAAATGTATCATTATAGATTGAGGGGAAAGGAGGCAATAAAAGAAAATCTTGATACTCACTGAAATAATAAATATATATAATATAGATAATTGTAAATCACATGTGGTCCAACCCTAGAAGGAACAAATCACGTGAGAATCTATGGGTACATTGAGTATCTAATTGTACATTATGTCAAAATTATATTTTTCATTTATGTGTATCATCATGATTTCAACACATAGTTCTAGATGAGTCATAGTATTTATATAGTTTAATCTACTCAACATTCACTCAAGACCACCAAATATATATATAAAGGTAAAATCACACCTTTCTCAATCATGCATTAGATTTTATGGATTATGTCACATTACTATTTACATGTATTGAATAACAACTATAATAATGTATAGGGTGAAGCACACATTGTCATAGAAAATAAGCCATAAAATGGAGTATTGACCCCAATGAAAATAAATGGCCATATATAAGAATATTAATATAAAATATATGGAATAATTGTGTAGGAACCCATTTCAGGAGTAGTATGGGACAGAGAGTATACCGTAGGATCCTTATCCGCAACTGAGCTCTTGGATGTGCATAATACCATCATTATAGATAGAGCATACAAATGTCAATGTATTTTTTGGGACATTTACCCAATAAAATTCATAGGTGGAATATACAATACCCTTAATAATTTAGTGTGGATACCAACCCTATTTGAGGATGGTGGGAGGATTCCCCAATATATTGATTCCTCTCTGGGAGTACTTTCCCTTATAATTTTATAATAGTTATGCCTAATACCAAATGTAATCAATTCATATTTAAATTCATCATCATCTTACTTTTAAATGAAAATAGATTTAGTTTGTATAATATATAATACCATTTTAATTTACATGGTAAAATAGTTAATAAAATAGTTTTCTCAATATTCAATGGCCTTATGCTGTGAAAATGGATAAAAACACCATACCCAGTTGATTCCATCCACAATATGACCCCAATAATGACAGGTGGAACATAGGGGAGAGTATGTAAATTCCCAAATAGTTGAATCATTCAACACACATAGGTTGGGATGTGGTGCCCACTTTGGATGGATTGTCGGTAGATTTCACCCCCATGCATCGTTCGTTGGGTTTATCTCAGGTATGTTAGGTCATGATAACTCCACTAAATCTGCGCAGCCACTCATCTATGTGAATGGCTGGGAACATATTAGGTTGTGTGTTCTGAGGCCTGTAAATGTGTTGGTCTATGCCACCCATATCAGTGAGGTTGATTAATCCTTTCTCGCTTATATTTGATGTGGAAATTGAATTATAAACTAATATTGATGAATAATATTTGAATGGAAGAAACATACTTTCCATCCTAATGTCCTAATCATGCTATCAAACTATATACATCCACCATTATGAGTGTGGAAATGCTCCACCAACAATCATAACATTATTATATGACTTCCATCAATATTGTTTTGGCATCCTCTTATTACCACTTTTCACAACACATTGACTTCACCTCTCTCAGGAAGCCTACATGAGATGAATCTATTTTCCATATATCATGAAATACATTTAATACATCCTAGAAACAAAATATCCCCCACCACAACTATTTCTAACTACAAATGGAAATGGATAAGGACAACATCCCATTATCTATTGAAGTCCCTTATGGCTAACACCCTTCGAAGACTTGGTTTTAATCCACTAATGAATCGATCGATCTTACTCTCAGGTTGGATAATAATACCTGAAGAGTACCGTGCAAGTCTTGTAAAATTTTCTTCATAGGTACCAACAGATTTATCTTCCTTTTTCATTAGTTCAAGAGACACCTTCTCCATCATTGTTCGGAGAATATGAGGGATATACTTATTGAAAAATAAGTTCTTGAACTCGTCACATTCCATGGACTCAATATCATCTCTTATCCACGTATTCTTGATAAGATTCAACCATTGATCAGCATCACCTTCAAAATGATACACCACTAAGATGACATTATCATGTTCAGAACATTGATGAACTAAAAATATCTTTTCAGTAGTACTGATCCACTGTTTAGCAACTAATGGATCAGGAGACCCGCTGAATGAAGGTGGACGCTGTTTTATGAAGGATTCAACAGAATGTTTCTCTTTCCTTTGCTCATTTGGAATTCATGCATGATTCATAGCTTGAGAAAGTTGTGTGATCATGGTTACAAGATTTTTCATTCCAGCTCCCATAACATTTGGTTGCTCAGGGGGACAATCATTTCATTGCCCATCGCATTCTGCATTAACACGGTTCCTTTGGGTCCCAGCAATTGACTAAAACCAAGAAAAATAGTGTGAGGAACACAAATTACAATAGAAAAAAGACATAATAATGAAAAAAAATTCACACTTAAGGACTTTTCATAGGTTTTTCATGGCCATTTTTCAAACACCATGATCGTGTTATATGCTTAGACTTATCCTTAGGGTTCTTACTAAGGCTATCACATCCTAGTCTCCAATGGTTGACTATACCTTTCCTCTGATACCAACTATAATGACCCATAATTTACATACATTGTTAGTACATAAAAATTTAATTATACTTATTACAACATATAACAAAAACATCAAAGGACCCTATAGGTATAGTCTCTTTAGAAACATGGAAACATAAACAACTGGTTCATAAATCGTCTACACTGTCTCCCATTTATTTCATCATATCTATAGTCCCTTTTGGCATATCTTACTTAATAACCTTCATCCTGACCGGGGGAAACAAAACATACAAAATGGTGAGCTCAAATCCTTATTAAGGGTAAACAAAAGAAATATCAATCACATCATATTAATAAGAACATAACATTTTTGAAATCCTGCCCTGTAAAAGAGATAAAAATTTCATAACATGGGATAAATCATGGTAGTGAAATGTAATCACAATAATCATAACATAAAACATGAAGCTTTGTGGAATACACACATAATCATTGAGAATCATTTCGTATTTGTCAAGACTCATTGACAAGACTATCTTAGTGGACAAAGTCCATTTCTGAACTGAGTTCATTCATCATTTCAGTCCTGTTTCACTTAACCGGTTTAACCTTCCATTCCAGCCATGTCTATCTCCTGAGATATAAAATCTTTACCCAATGCATTGAAGGGAGATATAGGTCCCAACCATCACATAATGATACCATTTTTATGTGTGCAACAAAATCATAAATCCTACATCATTGCATAACCCATGTAATGAAAATGGGATTCATAAACATCATGGATCATAAAACAATTCATATAAGATAAAGGAATTCATAAAAATAATTCCATCACAACATAATAAACTCAATATAATAATAGGGATATAAAAAGAACCCTATATTATCTTATATGGAAAATAATTTTGATTAAACACTTGAACTCTCTTCTTGAGAAAATATCCTTTCTACTTCAAAAACACTTTTCCTTTCTTAACATGTCATACAATTCTAAACTAAAAGAAGTTGATTAAAAATATTCTTGAAAACCTGTAAAGGAATATTCTTGGAAATTTTTTAAAAAAAATAAATTCATGCAATATAAGTTATAAAAAACATTCATCTCATACTTTTGTTGGAAAAGACGAAAAGTACCTCGTACGAAAAACGACAAATGATTCCTTTCATATCTTTTAATAAAAACTCACCGAAGTGTAAAATTGGATATAAAATATAGTGGAAGGATATAAATATTACATATTGAAGAAACATGGATTTGGATGAAAAATATTCCCTAGTAAATTCTGATGTATAAACAATCTCGGATAAAAATGATATTGTGAGATTTTCCCTTAACTTAGGCCCGATTTTCTTCGTTTGTGTCCGAACCTCCTCTTGTTTGATGCGCCGTTTTGAGACCTCTTTTTAGGGCACTAAGATTGATCTTTGAAGAAGACCAGTAAATCAAGGATGTTTCTAGGGAAGTGGAGAGGGGAAATTGGCAGGGGTTGGCCGAGCATGAAGGCTCAATGTGGTGTGAGGAAGAGAGGAAGGAGGTGCCCTTTTATAAGGGAGGAGAGAGGCAGCTTTGGAAAAACTAATAATATTGTTTTATTATAAAGCCATATTCGGTTATAAATAGCTCCAAATTGATTTATTTAGAAGTTAAGGTGGGTATGGGTTGAAATCCTATCATCCAATAGAATTTGGACAGGTTTAGTTTACTATTTTAACCTTCTCATTTAGATTTAACATTAAGTTAGATAATTTTACTTTTACCATGTCTTTTTGTGTTCTTACACTATATGGTTAATAAACTTACCATAACAGCACAAAAGAACCCCAATTTGTTTATTATTAATATATATAACCTTATCATAGTCATTTGGCTGAAACATAGATTTTTATGAATAAAATAAAAATTAATAATATAATATTTGATTTAAAAAACTATTTTATGTCAATTTTGACACTATTTGGTAATTGATTTTTGTAAAAATTATAACAGAAATATTAGTTCAAAAAAGGTTACATAAAAACATAAAAACATGTCATGATATCCTATAAAATTAGTGGAATTCATAAAAAGTCCAAATTACATTTATTTGCGAATTTATAACTTCAATTATGTCAATATTTCATTCATAAGATAATCACTGCATCATCTTTGTGTCATAAATAAATTAAAATATTTAATGTCAAAAAATTAAAAATAAAATACCATTATGTAGGAAATATTTTTAGCCTTATAATGAATATTTATAGTCGAATTTATCTTATGTATAACGCTATATTAATAATTATATATTTATTGAACATTGATTTTAACTATTTTAACCCTTCTTTAAATAAATTAATAATAAATGACATAATCTAATCCAAGTGGGAATAAATGGTTATATTTTATTCCTATGGTTTTTTTGGTTGAATTAAACTTATCCAATATAATTATTACATGTTTTAGGGTAATAATAATATCATTTTTACCCTTAATTACCCTATTTACTTTTAATCGTGGTAAAAAAAAGTAAATAGTTACTTTTCACCAAAAAATATTTTCATCTCAAAAATTAATATAAAATGACTCAAATGAATTAATTTGAACTTATAAAGGTATTATATATCAATTTTTACCTAAAATAAATTTAATTTAAATAAATATTTATTTAAATAAAAAGTCGGTATTTAAATAGAAACCCAGTGTTTTCACTATTAATAAAAAATTGAATGTTTCATAAAAATACCAAAAATTCACCCTAGGCTAATTTCGATATTACGAATCCAAAAATGAATTCCATTTTGAAAAATAAAATTTACAAAATTTCAAAAAGTGGTTATTACTATTCATAACAGCTAGTTTTAATAATATTTTAATAGCATATCGTTGTTTAGTGAAATTCGGTACTGCGTATGGCACAAGCTATCGAGGAAGGTCGTGATTGCGTGTAAAGCAATCCAAGCTAGTTTTTTGTGTAGTGAAAGATTTATATAATGATTTATATAATATAAAAACAAAATATTTCTCATAAAAGTCTCATGTGTTACAGTTGTGGATCGTCTTACAATGACAGATAACTTTATCATGGTTTGAGAGGATTTCTAATTGGATCAATGGGCACAGATATATATCAAGGAAGTGGTAAGGCTACATGGAGTGCCACTATATATTGTATCTGATAAAGATCCATGATTCACCTCTAATTTTTGGAATAGTATTCAACATGCTCTGGACACTGAGATGAACATCAGTACGACTTATCATCTTCAAACAGATGGTCAATCCGAGATGACAATCCAAACACTTGAGGACATGTTGGGAGCGTGCAAAATGGACTTCAAAGGAGGGTGGGATCAACACCTTACTCTAGTTTAGTTCTTTTATAATAAAAGTATCCACTCGACCATCCAAATTGAAACTTATGAAGCCCTATATGGGAAGAGGTGCAGAACACCGACGTATTGGGATGAAGTCAGTGAGCGTAAGCTTGTAGGACTAGAAATGGTCAATGAAATGGTGGATAAGGTGAAAACCATTCAGAATATTATCAAGGCATCCTAGAGTCGACACAAGAGTTATTCAGATAACTGTCGATGAGACCTTGAGTTTAAAGTTGGAGACATGGTATTTCTAAGCATATCTCCATGGAAGAAGGTCATGGTGTTTAGAACGAAAGGGAAGTTAATTCCTAGGTACATCAGCCCCTTTGAAAGTGATTAATGGGATGGGGTTGTGGCCAATCGACTAGAACATCCACATACCATGGCCAAGGTACATGATTTCTTTCTTGTATACCTCTTATTTAAGTACATACCAGACCCTTCACATGTACTCTTTTTAGAGGTGATACAGCCAGAGGATGATATTTTTTATGAGGAGAAGCCAGTGAATAACTTAGACCGTAGACAAAACGTTCTACAAAATAATAAAATTCCCCTTGTCCAAGTGTTGTGGAAAAACTACATTTTTGAAGAAGTGAAGTGTGAATCAGAGGAAGTTATGAAGCAGAGATACCCTCATATTTTTATTGTGGGAAAATAAAATCTCGTGGGTGAAATTTCTTAAGGGGGGAAGATTGTAATGACCCAAACATTCATTAATGGAAATTACTCTTGGTCTTTTTAAATGTATTATTATGTAAAATGGTTATGTAAAACATATCAACATCATTGGTTTTATGTTTTTTAATTTTTACTCTTGCTAATATGGCCTTTGAATAGTGATCATATGATTAGTATAAATATAGGGCTTTAACAATCCAATTTACTGCGAAAAATGAAGCGATGACCTCATCCAGTAGAATTTATCCATAGGAAGCCCATTTTTTGGAGCTCGAAAAAGAGGTGGCATCATTTGTCATTGCACTTGACCAACCCCAAGATGA
This sequence comes from Viscum album, assembly GCA_963277665.1. Taxonomy (NCBI): domain Eukaryota; kingdom Viridiplantae; phylum Streptophyta; class Magnoliopsida; order Santalales; family Viscaceae; genus Viscum; species Viscum album. The sequence continues at coordinate 1,001,142,194 of OY728121.1, read as the reverse complement.
GCATCAACATGTTAAGCTCGAATGGAACCGTCTACGGGAGAAGTGGATGTTGATAGAGATCACCGCACTTGCAATGTTATCCAAGCCACCCCAAGAGTCTGTCACCATCGCGCACCATACCCTTAAGTCTCATGAGGATATTTTAAGGGGTTATGTACCAAATTTATAGAAATATTATTATTTACATTATTTATATATAATAGAGAATATACATTCGTTTTATTATTGTTACTTTGTAAATATTTTTTAAAGTAGAAATTGTATTTTTAGATAATATTCAACTAAAAAATATATTTTGATAAATTAATGTATTTTTAATTAAATAATATTTTTATAAAATTATTATTTTTATTATTAAATTAATTTTTATTATATATAAATTATCATATAATTTTATTAATGCAATTGTATTTTTTATTAAGTTTTGAAATCCATTTTTCTCAAAACCCATGAATTTTCGATAAATGTCAGTTTTTATTTTAAATGTGAGAATTAACATATTTAGAAAATTATTCAGATAAATTGATTATTATTTCTAGAATCGGGACTTTGAAATTATCCAATGGTGAATTTTTCATAATTTTCTGAGATATTCAAATTTATGTGTAAAAATTAAATATCGTTGAAATATATAATGTGTTTTATGACATCATAAGGACACAATAATGATGTAATAAAATACTAAAAATGATATTTTCTTCCTATATATGTTTTATCCTAAAATTAATGTGATTTTATATTTGTTTTAATAATTTTATGATACCTTAGTGGACACTCCATGACTTATTAAACATTTAGTCTTTTTAAATAGTTTTCCTTTGGAATGTGAATCACCTCTACATAATAAACCCTATTAATTTAATAAGTTCAGACTTTGGAAATAAAAAATATTTTTTTCTACTCCCCTTGGTAAAAAAATTGGAAAACCATGAGCTAGTTTGTGGTTTTGATTCGTTTAATGTGAGGTATCGAAAACCTAAATAATAAACAATTCTCTCTCCTTTCCTACAAAAACCCACCCATGATCCCACTTCCTCCTCACTAAAATAAATTTTATTTCGTCCCAAATATTCCCTTATCTCACTATAATCCTCCCAATGTGCCCCAATCTATCAATAAGCCTCTCTCAAGACTTTCAAAGCACACTTCCAAGTAAGGGTTTTTCTTCCATTCTCATTTTTGTCCAATATTCATTAAGTTGATAGCCCCCTTTAATTTCAATTTAAAATGATGGGGTATTGTTTTTCACCACCCCCATACTGTTTTATTTATGATTTAATGTCGTTATACCCCTTTCCCTCTCATTAAATACCTCCCATGTACACCTGTTACTATGCTGAAATTCTGAAAGTAATTTCTCTCTCATCATTTACATTAAAGCAATTCTTGTGTATCATGAATCTAAATTCCATTAAATATGTTGGGACATGTATCTATATGATACCCTTACATTCCATTTCATTTAAATATTATGAGACACCCATTTCCCTCTCATCAACCATTTTTATGAGTTCTTATGTCACGCTGTTGTGCTGACAATATTGCACCTTGTTTTTCCAAGACAAATACATTGTTTACTGAATACCATACCCATTTCTCTATCAAGGGTATTCATTTTTATTCACATTTACTTATTTATTAATAGTTTAATGTATTTATTCCACATTATTTTATTGTGTAATGAATGATTATGTTGAATGATTCAATTTTTTATGATCTATGTGGCACACTTATGCATGAAATGAAATGGATAAGAAGGGTGCACCCTGATAGCAATCCAATGAATTGGTTAATGTATAGTATCATGATACGTCATGTGAATTGAGTGTTGACTCAAGATAATTCAAGTGCAATGAGGGTTTACTCGTGATTCATTTTCAATGAGGGTTTACTCATTCTCCATCTGAAATGATCCTTCGTTCATGAAAATTCTATGTTTTGTGTTGTGCCACATTTCTATGTTATGATTATCATGATTTACGATGCCTTTATTTTTATGCTTATATTGTTATAAATTGATATTACTATTGTATAAAATGTATTTTATTTCACAAGTTAGTCCATTTTTATTCCATTACTAGGATTTATAGCTCAGCCTTTTCGTATAAATGTCATTGGGTTATCCCATGAAATGTTAAGTACGAGATAATGTAGTGGTCATGTAAATGATGTTTTTAATAAAGTTGTTGTATTTCATTTTTTTAAGATGTTATGTAATTATCCTAATCCCCAAATATACTATACCTCCGATCTTTTATGTTATCTCAAGGGATGTTTATGTTTTAAATTATGTTTAATTGTGTAATAAAAACCAAGGATGTCATACCAAACAATTGAAATAAGTGGTGGATAGGGAAAATGTCTCATGGAATTAAAAGTGTGATGTGAAAACATTACATATTTTATAATTTCTATCATAAATGTATATAACTAATGTATAAATATTTTAATCATGTTACAAATTTATTCATGAAAATAAAAATAAATTAAATATATTTTTTACCTTTTATAGAATTTAACCACATTTTTAATAATTTTTCATTATTTTTATTAGTTTGGTTGTTAATTTCCTTATTTTCGTGGGCATATTTTGTATTGAATCTAATGGTTCTTGAGGATAGAAAATTTATTAATATATTATATACTGAATTATAATAAATCCATAAATTTCATATTTATTTAATTGAATCATTTTTAGGAATATTTTTAATGTTGGACATCGAAAACATATCACATCGAATTGTGGAGATGTCATGTCATACGTAACACAAGTGAAGATATCATCTCCTTAACCAGGGAATACAGAATGAAGTTATTGATATACTAATTTTCCACAATAAATATATTATAATTTATATAATACATATTCACCAATTTAATCTTTATTACATTATACATAATGAATCAGCGAAAAACAAATCACATCGATTCACGATGAATTATTCTGCCAAATACAACATCGGTGATTTTTCATCCCATTTTATAAATCTAGAGAATGATAGATATTAAATCCACATTATAAAATATTTATATATTGAACTATTTTTTATTATATTTTATGTGTTATATAATAATTTATGGTGGAAAATGTATAATTAAAATAAAAGATATTTTTATGATAATTACCTTATTTAAGATAAATCCCCTTTGGATCTCCACCTATGAAGCCTAGGGATAGTATTTGTTTGAAGACAATAAGCACTAGAATATATATAATTTGTATGGGGTGATATTTTTAAGGGTTTGATTGAGAAAATGTGATTTGGAGGTGTGAATATGTGAAGTGATGCAGTGCACTTTTATAAGTGGGTAATGAAAAATCTCTTGGATATTAATGGAAAAGATACCAAAATGAATCTAAAATGGAAAAATTCATTCACATGAAAATAGATTTCAAAAAACCATTATTTTAAATTGAGAATTGTATAAGGTGAAAATATGGCCAACCATGAATATTTTGACTAGTTGGTTGGTCATTTTAATAATTATATTCATAGATTAGCCCCAGGTTAAACTCATTTTTACATTAAATATGGAATTTGTTTAATGGATTCAATATTAATTTTGGTATGAAATTAAATTTAAATTATTTGATAATATATGTTATAGTTAATAAAAATTTTGATTCCACTTTTCTAAATTCAATTCACAAAAGTGGATTAATTAATCTTAAAAATAATCCAACAGACAAAATGATAAATATGGATACCAAAGTGAATATTCTAATTAGTATATAATGTTTGAATATCAAAATAAATAAGGAAATTTATTAGAAGGAAATAAATTACTTAAATATAAATATTATTTAACTAATATAAAATTAAAATCAATTTAAAATATAATTTTATAATGAATATAATTTAAATGGAAATGTAGTTTTTAGTAAAAATCATTATTTTCCCTTTTCATTGGAAAATTAAACATTTCAAGAATTAATAAAATATCACCCTCACATAATATTAATATATTTATTTATTAAAAAAAAATTGGTTAAATTTTCCAAATGTTTTAATATTTAATTATACATTATCCATGGAAGAAAAACTAATCCACCTTTTTGAAAAATGACGTTTTTCTAAAATCATTTATTTTTCATTAAAATGATTCTATTTATATTACTAATAAATAGATAAAACAGATATTATTTTAATCACGTGTAGAAATGTTTTTTTATAAATTAGTTTATATTATTCATACTTAATAACATAATGGATATGTTATAACACTCCTTTTTAAATAATAATATTTTAATAAACTATCATGTTTTGTTTAAATTAAATGTTGAATGAAACAAATATTTTCAAATATATTGAATTTATTTATAATGAAATGAATAAAAAATACATTCCCTATCATATTATCATATAAACCTCATATAGTTTTGTATACAACATATCAAACATATTTTTATAATTTTAAAAATATTAAGGTGTTACGTAGTAACTCAAGACAATTCCAGTCCAAATAATCCTTCTCATCCATCCCATCAGGGACTCAAAAATAACCTATAGACCAATAATGTTCTCTATTAATAAATTACTTCTAATTAATTAGACTTTTCATTGAAACCACATCTTATAGTCTCATCGAGAACCATACCTCAGGGTCGTGTCCACCCTCATCGAAATCCCTCAACACTACTGTTCCCAATACCCATAGATAGTCCAAAAGATATCACCCACTATTCCCTATTGGATACAAGTGACATGGACATAAAAAACTAAACATCATAATATAGTTCTCATTTATTATATCCAATCCCTAATACCATTACCTATCACATAGTGGTGAACCCTCTTCATGACAATTATTTAATTTTATGTCCCTCTTCCCAAATCATAATTCTTATCATTCTAGAGTTCACCCATTGGATGGTTTCTCTCTCCATCATGATAAAAACATTCATCTCACCCATCATTACCTAAAACATTCATTGAATACATTTTTTAATAGTACTAGGAAAACCAAACAAGGAAACGTAAATTCCAAATCATATAAAATTTCAACTCAAGGCCAATTTTCCTAGTAGACATAACTCTCACCCATTATAAAAATAATCCATCAATGTTTCTAAATTAAGGATGTGATGGAATACACTCATATTGATAATATAAGTCTCACCTCCACCATATGTCATCAATGTTGGGACTCATTTTTACTATCCATATACCTAGTCTGATGCATCATGCTTGTAGAAAAACATCAAGAATAAACACACATAATATTTTTTATTAAAGAGACCACCTTCCTCTAGAATGGTGTAACCAGAATATCAACACACAGTATCACTTCGTCCAAACCTGCCCACACCTCATCAGAGCCTATATTTACTCTAAAAATCCGACCTCACACCACATGAAAAAATACTTAACTATATAACTATATAATTAATTATTTAATTTATTATAATTATATATAGAACATTTCAAAACTCTCCGGTAACAATTGTTAGATTAAACCCATAACCAATATTATAAAGAAGATCCATAACACAACACTGACACCATAACAAAGAAAATCCAAAACAAATGAAACTCTAACACCATTCAATTCCATCTAATTTTATGAAAAATAATAAAATACTAATTAACGAGGCGTAACTCAACCAAATCAGTGATGGATGATGTGAATACATAACCAAGGGTCATCCTTTAGACACCACATTTGAATAAACCCTCCTAATCTGAAAATTCCATAGTTTACTAGTGGAATAAAAAATGAATACATAAATAAAATATGCCAAATTAGTTCAAATTTATATGAAATTTGAATAGGGTGAGTCTATTTTAGGAATTTATATATAATTGTAATGAATAACCATTAGAAACAACCCAATAATATGATGAGGAATATATTAGAAGATTGTAGTTGAATGGACCTCCCTAGGCGTGCTCCATTTTTCAAAATAAATGGGGTTGATCCCACATTTTTGTTTAAAAAAACATTGAATACCCATTTCATAGTGTCAACCTAGAATGGAAAATGTAACATACCTATATATAAAACAAAAACGGTTTGAAAAATCGGTTCATGTTATGAATAGGATGTTGCTAAAATCCTATAGTACCAAGTCCAATAAAACTATATCTTTACTCTATCCCAAAAACAATTTGAACCCAAAAAACAATAATTCCCATAAAAACATTTTAAAAGGATGTTTCATCCCCTAATACATAATTTTTCCCCAATTTTCTGAATTATAAATCCTCAAATTTTAAAAATATAGGTTCTATCGTATTGTAATTAACCAATAATTTGGGGGCGTTACAAAACCCCAACCATAACAAAACTAACCCGGAAGAATGTATGGTAATATGAAAAATAAATCTCCAAACATGATTCATTCCTTAATCAATTTTTAAATAGAATTCTTCTATCAAAGAAACTGTAATAATCCTCTACTTCACAACTACAAACACAAGACCAACATTCATTATTGGGCGTGCAAACCACTCAAAAAATGATAAAACTGGGTATAAAATAAATGAAGCTTTCTATCTTATGAAAAGATGATGTATTGTTCTAATTTGAATTGGGGACTATAGTGATCCTCTCTATAATACCTCGTCCATTAATTATATTCATAAACAATAATTCTCTACATAATATGAATTTACTACTAAAAACACACTTCAAGTGCTCAATTGACCCAACAAACCTATTTCAAACAGTTCTCCCATTGCAGTTTCTATTTCACCATTACTAATTCTTTTTCAAACATCCTTAAGACCACCATTGCTAAAAAAATCACCAATACACTCAGACATACCATCTGATAAATCCTTGAGAGAGAAACATGAATTATCATCAAATTTCCACCTATATCCCCAAAACATAGGGCACCACTCATTCCCCAAGACAAAAAACCAATATTCATCACATTGCCTGAGTTTTGATCCAATATGACAAAATATATATGATTCATCATTTGATTCATCCCCCCAAATCATGTGAAAAATTATGATTTACCAATAGAACAATGTGAAAATCCTAGTTAAACTCTATATCTAAGTAATTATTCTTTATTCGACACATGATTCATGTCTACAATGATTATTCACCACATAAATCACATTAAAAATCATGGATCACCCTAAATAATAACCATTTAATCACACCAAGACCACATTGGTCCCTATTTGAATGTTCGAAATATATCTCTAATGACATCAAAATCCAAAATTTGGTATTTTAAAATGAACTTGATATCAATAGATATTTTCATCCCATAGTATCGTATAAACACATTTATTAACCACTAACTACTTTTACCACATCCATTACCTATCCTTCAATGTATTCATTCACCCAGGACCCACATGATTCTCTCCACTATAATACTATCATATTAATAACTCTAAAAAAAATTCAATTCCCCGCAACCCTCATTAATTCAATTAACAATCCAATGGTCCATATGTGGAAAACCCAGTCATACAAGAGAAAAAACCAAAAAAACAACTCTTTCTCATTCAATTCTCACCAGGAATGACATATTCCAATGACCAATAGTGCACTCCCCACTATGTGTGTTTCTTTACTACACTACTGAGATGCAAAACAAGTTGGTCCAAACACTATATCTGGGTCACTCCTCCAAATACATTGCCACCATCCATCACAAATACACTTAACAAAATATCATGCAATCTAATGGGGTCCATAATATGATGGTACCATATCCATCACTAATGTCACCTATCACAAACAAGGGACATCTACCATTTTAATAGGACACACTGGTCCACTATTCCTACAATATTCTCACCACTATATCATATCTCATGTATATCCACTTATCAATTATACTCAATCAACCCACACATGGAACATATATGGATTCACCTCAAAAATTGGGCACCGTGAAAAAATAGTGCATGGATTCCCTATCATAATGATTTTTATTTACAATAAAAGACAACACAAAATAACCTGCACCAAAATGATATTAATCCAGAAAAAACAAACACCCATGTTCTCAACCACAATCCATGATTATATTAACTAAACCCATTGGGCGGATACATGAATCCAAGGTAATCCTAAAAATTGAATCATACTCCCATTATGAATGAACCATCAAACTAGTCCCAGGCAACTAAAATTAAATCCATGTAACAAATACATCATAGTAATACACAACTACCCTAGAAGAAACTCAGTCTAGAGTTATCCACTATATTACTGACAATATATAAATCATTTTTAGAACCATGGAGATATACCCATGTTCCTATCATGCTACAAAATGTTCATCCTAAAAACCATGTGACCAATAATATAGATGATTCCAACCTCTCAACCTAAAAATTATACTAGAAATGTTGTTTGATCGTGGAATGTTACATCCTATGAAATTCGAAATACTTTAGTCCACAACACCTTAGTGTTTCCACAGAAACATCTGGTCAAGTTATGTATAATTCCACCAAAACATTATATTGGAAAACAATATATATGTAAATATTGTCACTTTAAAAATCAAAATCCATTTCATTAACACCGAGGTTAAAAATCCCCATATTTTTTAATTCCATTACTAAAAAAATTAATCAAGTATCAAATTCATATATTGACTTAAAACAGATCCATTACCAATGCATGAGATTCTCCCACCAACCCACAAGGGGTACCTAGAGAAATATTGATGAACAGATCCATTAAATCACCAAAGAAAGTACTATAACTAGTTCCACATGGTCATCCACCAAAGAAAAGATGGTGATCTATCTACTCATAACTAAACCAAAAATATCAAGGTAATGGTCATTATATGTCATCGCTAGATCATTAAATATGTCAACCCTATAATAAAAAAATAACATAAAATAATTAATAATTTATTTAATTTCTATGAGTATAATATAATTTATATAAACATGCCTAATTATAATTAGATATTATCCAAAAAAATAAATAAAAAATAAAAAATACATCTCATTCAACAAACACCTCAGAAATTATAATGTAAATAATGAAAAATAATCTTTTACCCCTGGTTACCAGGACATCCCACCAGAATAGTGTTCATGACTGATAAGTTTTAGGACCATCGTAACATCTGAAAAATTTCAGGACAACGTAAATAGAATCTCACAAAATCCTTAAATAAAACAACTATCAAGTGTAATTTTTTAATTCCCAATCTCATGGAAACTAATCAGTGCCTGGGAAGAAGAAATTACAAGACCTCATGTTCACCTCCCCAAACACCTAAGAAAAATTACTAGAATCAAGGGTTGAAACCATACAATAGGTAGACTATATCACGAATTAGTTTCCTAAATCGTGGTAGAAATAACCAAAATATAAAAATTATAAACATCAATGTAATAATTATGAACAGACACAATGCTATTATAACATGTACAATGTGAAAGCATATAATCATAAGTACATTGATTTCCCGCATGGTTTATCGAAAAATGATAAACCAAATATATATTTCAAAACCTTATAAAATGGAATTATTTTCACCCACGGGCCTCAAACAACCCATATATGATCCCCTAGAGATACATAATCAGGATCCTTTATATGTCATGTGGTGAAAAATGAGGAAGTCAAAAGGACTTTACAGGCATCACGGTTCCAATTGAGGGTTTGAGAAATACATCATAATAGGGTCATAATAAGATCCCATAGTATATTAAATCACATAATTGATTTAATTTTTTAAAATAATAATTTCACAAAAGTTTCATATACTTCATATGTTAAACAATAAACCATGATTCCCTATGTATCATCTCACCATGTTCTCACTAGGTCACATTTGAACACAATCATACCTACATTAGAACCCTCACTAAATATATATTATCATATCATTCTATATTATTGATACCTACCTTTTACCAATAGATTTAGGGTAGATAATAATTTTAACCACTAATCATTACAAAAAATGAACTAGATAATGTCATACATCCATCTCTCAACCCACAACATAGTAACTCATGGAATAAAAAATTGGCCACATATCACATAACATCATTACCTAGCCCCTAACATGTATTCCTATTAAATAACCCAAGAATCACATTCAATATACACATAATGAAAATTGAACCATCCAAATAGACTCTGGGTGGGGGATGGAAAACACAATAACCCATTTGGGAACACTCAAGGTTGTACAACCAATCACACCCACTCATCCCTAAAAACTATTGGGATGTCTCATCATGAACAAATAAACATGGTCTATCACATAGATCCATAGATAATATCAATGATATATTCACATGATACTTTTCCCATGTCTGCAACATGTCTCATCTCTCCCATCAAGATATCATCGGGTCATCAAAACCAATCATATTCACAAACAATGGATTCGAGCTCATTCTAGTCATATATCAATGACAACATTGTTTGTTGGCTAATCTGGACCAATTCCTCATGGATTTTCATCATTAAAATCCCCAACACTCCCTGTACCACTACCCATGGACAACCAAAATTTGTTATATTCAAATTACCTTGTAATCATTATCATAATCCATTAACATCATTCATTTACATGTACTGGGTCTCATTTCACATCTCCAAACAGATAAACTGAACCAACCACTCTTATGATACCTCTCTCTGTTAAACATATCTATTCACAAGGGTCTCATTATGTAAAGGAACACATATCTTGCTTCATATCATATTTAAGGGGTTTCCTAACATAATGGTGATATGAACTGTCGTGTCAACCACCATCATATGAGTGAACACATTAATAACATGGAATTAAGACCTATAGAAACCAATATAGTCTATCTACATCACAACTTGCATCTCAAGACCATCTTAGTTCTCTCTTCATCCCAATCATCAATCTCTCCCCTGGGCGACATAGTCTCAGTGTATTTCCAAATTAACAATGTGTTAGAAAACACTCATCCTTAGCATATGATGTCCAATGAAACCATATATATTAAACAAAATATGTATAAATCCCAATAAATATTCCTAATCTAATGAAACATACATTAATTAATTATGTAATGCATAATAACACAAATTTATTTATATTAATTCCATAATGTATCTTAGTCAAGGAGTCCCCTACAAGTCTGTGGTCTAAATAAACTTTTCCCTACCAAACCATTCATTTTCCAAAATCATAACATCTCATATGATCCTACATTATAATGTATCTTAGAGATCATTTCGTACTAATAAATTATAATTATTAATTAAATAAATCCAATGATGATTTTATGTGAAACTCATCAGTCTCTATGGTTGCAGCAACTCTTTGACCTACTGCATAGAGAAGGAATATAAGACACCCTTTGGACCATCCATGAAAAAAATCCCTATCATAGTATCCCCATAAAGTAATCAATTAATTATGATTTTACAAAAAACAAAAATAAAATAGTGTATTGGTTAGCATAAACTGAAACAGTGGTGGAAGACACATAGAAAGCACCTCAAGTCATCACATATACACCAGGGATGATATCATCATCTGAATCATCTGATTCAACCTTCCTATTAGGGAATAATTGTCAAAACCCTATAAAATAAGGACCAATCCACTTAAATTGAAAGAATAATTAATAATTGTAGAGGAGTGGAATGTATCACCCATAAAATCTATGAAAACCTAACAGATAAAACACACGAACAATGGGAGGTCAAGAGGGGATATAAAAATGATCATCTATGTATAATCCTCCCCACCCCCCTGACCAAAGAAAAGTGAATAAATCCCCTTAAAATTTTAAAAATATTGTGACACTACATTCGTGTCATGATCCTATGGTTCATTATATCTTGTAATTTAGGTAGAAGGCCTCTACTTATACCAAAAAAAATTTAGGCATGAACTGAGTGTTAACATTATAATTGGATACTACTACATTTTTGAAACATATCTGACATGAATCCCTTATCTAACATCAATATGGATACCATGAGAATCTACTAAATATTATGACTCATACAAGAACTATTTCATGTCATTAAAATAATAATAACCACATTTTGATTCTAGGTTCTCAAAAACATCCCATCTACCAATTAAAAAAATTCTAATCCATTCCCATTGACAATGACCTATAAATCCATTGATTGTTTTATCCATTATGAATTTTATACACCCTAATATATTTATTATCATTATAACCTTTTATGAATATACATAAAACCTTTCATAAGGTCCCATAAAATCATATCCCACATGACATACCAATGTTGAGGCCTTGTGATTTATACAAATATATTTTTTTACTAAAATCATTACATCTATAAGTAATAACATATCTGTATCAATGTGACTATTAAATTAAAAATACCAAATGAACTACATTATTCTATAACATCTATGAATAAAATCTATTATAATGATGGATATAATTAAGAATAAAATTTATAATTCTAATGTCCTTGAATTTAGTATTCATACATCCTTACATAAAAAAGATAAATTTAATGATCATAGTAATGTTTCCTAACTATATATAACCCCTTCCACGTTCATTAGAATCTCCATTATTAGAATAGATCCTTATATTTTTTAATTGAAATTATTTAGTTGAAAAAATAAAACTCATTAAAATTACTTTTTCAAGAATACTATGAACCATTTTTTGATATTAAGTGATATCTTCAATGATTATTTATTGAATAATAAATTAATTATTATATATGAAATTATCGAATCATAAATATACACCCACTTTGATAATATAAATTATTATCTCATAAAAATGGTAGCCTATAGTACATAAACTATTTAATGTTTATCAAATATCATTTATTTACATTAGTATGATTATTTTACAAATAAATTATTGTAACCATTTCATATGACGAAATATATTGATTTGGGTCATTATTTGGAAATGGTAATTCTTTTCATTATAATATTCCACATATAGTAGTGGGAAGACATTTACTCATATTTTTTACATATAACTCCAATTAAATCTCTCATCCTAGGTAAATTATATTTATTGTTATCTCATTTTATAATATGTTATAAAATATAATGAATAATAATATGTGTTTATTTAATTATTTATCTCAATTATTCTATAATAAATAATTGTTAAAAAACAAAATTAATTATAATATTTGAGAAATTAGATGAAAATATCAGGTCTTTAATTTCATTTAATGGAGATTTTCTTGAATGACCACTATAAAATTGGACTATAAAAGGGTAAATACTATATATTATTTTATAAAGATTCACTCTAATTTTTTTATCATACTAACTAAAACAACACAGATAAGAATTCATGATTTAGGGTAGTGTTATTATGATTGATATCTTGGTATATTTTGTAAAATTTGTGTGTGAAGAAAAATTTCAATGAATGAACATGTGATTGCATGTGGAGATTGTAATTTTTTTAATAAGGGAAGCAATTTGGTAATAGCATGTGGTGTTTTGGAAAAGAAACAAAGGTATTACATGAGACACATGGGGTTAGATGTCATGGTTCATGGACTGGGGATGCCTAGTCAAGAAAAATTGTATCAAATCCAATAATCATCATGAAGTGTAGTGGTACTACTAGGGTTTGAGATTTGTTGTCCACAATGATGGTGTTTTGTATTAAATATGGGAGAGTATAACACCCATGAAAATGTGAAATGTATTTTTATAACCATTATTACCCATCTCAAAAATATAAAACTTTTTTTTTCAGGATCCCATCCAATTACAATATCATAGCAAATTGCTCATGGAATAGTGTAGTGTGAGGATAGGTAGCATCTTGGAATGTTTCCCATGTTCTGTTACTAAGGATAAAAAAATTAACATTTATTAAAATGTATTGATAATCATCATTCTGATAAGGTACCATAGTTTTTAAATGTATATAGTTTGTTCGGAATGATGAAAATGTTTTACATTAGACCCATGGGATTCGATGATGTGGTTAATAACCCAGGGATGTTATGTAATGAAAAAAAATTATATCAACCTGAATTTTTCATTATTAAAATAATTATATACTATTTTGAATCATTTTATTCTATTTCGGGTCCTTCCATTTGAAATTTTTAGAAGATAAAAATATCTTTTCACATAGTTAGTGCAATGTTAGTGTATGTTTCCTGATATCCATATAGGAGGGTCATGATTTTTTAGAAAAGTTTGTTAAATGGTTTTAATTTTAATTTTCAAACTGTTCATCAAAACCATGAAACACCATTTTTCATCTCTTGTAATGGTTGTATGGTTAGCACAGAGTTTATAATTCTTACGACCAAATCATATGATTTATACAATTCATTAAATACATGAAACTATTATATTTTTTCATCAATATATTTATATCAAGAATTGGGTACCATTAACTCACATTCATTTTATGTACACAAAGAATATTTTTTTGAAAATATCATTTTCATTCACTATCAATTCTGACCTTTATACATTTATTCTGGGTCACTTTTCTAATATAGGACCATGATTTTTGTCACCCATTTTATTGTTTTCTTGCCTCTCTATTATTTTATCTCTTTATAACACTCTTTCCAATAACATGGGAATGATTAGATGATTTTATTTATGTCATGTAATGTTTGGGTTTGTAGATTTATTTTCTGGCTTTTCTATATCCATATTCAATGGTATCATGTTTTTATCACCCATCTAAAGTAAATGATTCTATGAATTATTATTTTGTAAAAAAACATGAGTTATTGATATTTTTTATACCGTATTATATGAATATTATGGTATTTTGAGTATTACATGAGTTTGATAATTATTTATAGGGGTTTTCCACATCACATTATATATTTTAAAATTGAGAGTTTCTTCATGTGTTTCATAAAACCTTAAAGGGGTAATTATGAAATAATTTGGTCACATGAACGATGATTTTTATTATTAAATTTTCTCATGTAGAATTAATTTTTTACAAGGCATAATTATTAAGGATCACATTGTTATTTTTTGGTTCATTTAGTGTCCATTTTATAGTTTGATTCCATTTATTATCATTTGAGTTGTGTTTTTGTTTGTACTATCACATCCTGAGACCTGTACAATGAGATCTAGTCCTAAAAACATGTTGTAAATATTTATTATTAAAATTGAGTAAAAAGATACATTACATTACATACATATGGATTGCATCAATCAAGGTTTTGGGGGAACTTGTCATGGCACAATCCACTGGGGTCTTGATAGAGACTACCCCAAGACCTCTAACAATAGGAAACGTTCTGGAGAAGAGAACTATGTACAAATATCCCACACATTTTCAGAATAATCCTTATGTACCAATACATAAATAAACACATCTAATCCTATAAAACTCTGAAATGTAAAACTACTAAAACCAATTAATGCATGCATTTTTAACCAATAAATATAGAATGAAAACACTATCTTGAATGAGATTTTTTTTCAAAATTCCACATGAAAATGTTTTATGGTGTTAATATGTTTCTAAGGGAGAGGACTACTATAATATTTTGCCACATGGATAAAAACTGGTCTGTCTAGATCAAGATATGCTCCACATGCCCCATGACCTCCTAAGTCACCTTCAAGTGGGCTGAAATCTAAATAATACATGATACATGTTTGTAGATCCTATACATGAGTGAGTACAGAAATACCTAGAATCATTCTCAATAAAATGATATAGTAATCAATGAATACATGAAATAGAATCTATTATAAACTCAGAATGGAAAATATGCCTCTAAATGGTACCAACCTTCTTCCAACCATATGACATTAGTTGAATTAATTATGATTCAAGGAGAATCACATAAACATGAATTATATAACTATATACATCATTCCAATCGCTCATAATCATTGGGTCCCATTAATGAATTTACATTTGTCTTAGAAGGCCTCGATATTCAGATAGGGGCCACCCCCATTCCTACAAGAGGACACCAAAAATCCCTATCTGGATTAACACACTACATAGGGGATGAAATAACAATAATATCACAAACCCTTATAATATGGCCTACTAGATGGAAGATTATCCCCCTTCTCACTGAGGTCATGTGAAACCACAAAAACCCTCTATGGTGTAATATAATAGAGGATTTCACTCATGTATCACAGATAGACTCCAAATACTCTATCATGGACTCATACACTAAGGAGGATCACACTATTTTGATGAGTCAATAATGTATCAATATACCATTAATTAAGTAGACTATGGGAACACACACAAAGGACACTATTCTAATCATAAATATAGAAAGGTCTACAAACACCCCCATGGGGGAACACAGTGTATACTATTGGTATATGAAATGTCCATCCAACCCTTTCTCTACATGTGTGGTTATTCTCTACACCGAATGTATAACTCTAGACCCTTTTTAGTACCACCATTTTGAGTTATGTAGACTTTTTTTGATGCCTTTTTGTCTGTTTATAGTGCACGAGATGAGTTGGGATGTGTTTGGGAGAGTTTGGAATGGTTTTGAATGAGTTTTGGGGAATGTATGGGGGTGCATGGTTTGATCACGGTTAGGGTAAACTGTGAAGATGCTCCAAAAACAGATGGAGGGGGAGACAGAGGGATTCAGAAGGCCTCCACATGGTTTTCCAAACTGTGCGAGCCAACCGTGCGGACCCTTGCTCTCGATGTAGTATCATGTGCCCGATTAGTACATGTTTTGCTAAACCATGAGGGCTAACCGTGCGAAAACATAAAAATAGGATATTGAGTACCTGGCTCCCTCGGGATTAACCTATTTCACTCCAATCTTCCTCCCACTCGTGCCTCACTCGGTTTTTTTGGTTCTCATGGGATGGAGGAGCACTCGCACTTGTTTTGGAAGGGTTTTGATGATGTTTCAAGGTGGTTTGATGGTGGTTTCTCCGGCATAAGTCTATCTTATTGGATTCCTTGTGTTTTTCCCTAGATCTACATACCTCTCTTTCATGTTTTTCTATATATACACTTGTTTTGTGTAGATCTAGGGTTGTGTTTTCATTGGATGATGATTTTAATGCTTTTGAATGTTAGGGAAGGGGATCTAGAGAGGTTTCGGTGGGGCGTTCGCTGGTTTTGATGAGCGATTGTTTGTTGGTTGAATTCCCAGGAACCCTAAAGATTGGTGGATTTTCTCTAGACTTCACTTGGATAGAGATAATGGATTTTGTTACAATTAATTTGGTTGGATTGAAAATAATTGTGTTTTGATGTGCGAATTTGGTTGGAAATCCATTTGGTGGTTTTTGGGAAAAATGCGTCTTATGGTGGAAAGCAATTGTTGTGGATTTTGAAATGGGGATTTTAAAATGAGATGCTATGGTTTATTTGTGAAAATAATTGATAGAAATGGTTTTCAATAAAATGGGTGTTTTTTTGAAATTTGTTTTGGCAAGGAAAATGATTGAAGGTGGATTTTCAATAAATGGGTGATTTATATATTTGGTTTATCATGTAATGGAATAGGTTGATTACATGATGATGTGACCTTAGTGGGGTATATTATTTGGTATACCATGATTGAATGTTGTGTGGATGTGGTGAGAAGTACCACTATAAAAAGGGGATGGATACTAGATGGAAGGGAAACCATCAATGGTAAGTGGACGGGAAGTGCCACTATGGTTTGAATGGGTGAACAGGTTGGATAGAATCTCTACTGTTTGGTTGTTTGGTGGTTTTTGTTGTCTTTTGTGCATTTCATATAATGTTTAAAATTGTTGTTCTAGTGTGTAAATGATGAAATGGCTTGTGGCATGTTTGTTTGGATTTCCCTTGGTTTCTTGGTTTGCGTGAAATGACATGGTAAGGATGTGTTTGGATTATGGAAATGTTTACACTTGTGATTACTTTATATAAACTATTTTATATAAATTTTCTAACGGTTTTATCCTAGTGGCATGTGTTGGGAAGACAGTTGCGGGAATCCTACTAAGTTTTAGTACTCACCCTCTGCTTTGGCATGTTGGGGTCTTTGCAGATGTCGTGTATCGTGACATGGGCAATGGAATGGAATCATCCTCCTTTAGTGGAGCGTTGTGATGTCTTGGTGGAGCTTTGAGCTTGGAACATGGTTTGTAGCTATGGTGGTGTCATGGCTCGTGGTGTTTTCTTGTTTGTTCTTCCGCATATGTACTCTAGTGTTGTATTGGGTTGAGTTGGCATGTGATATCGTTTAGGATTATCTGGTTGTCCTTTGGTAATGTTTGAGTTTGGTTGTTTTGTTGACATCCATCATATATTTGTGGATTGATTGGTCTGTTTCGTCTCATCGGAAAATCGTTCCACAAATTGTTCTTGGATCCTTCGGTATTTATTTACAGCCTTTGGCGCCTTGGGAACATCACTTAAGGCCCTGTATCCCACACCGCCTCCTCAAGCAAATGAGGTTGGTGCGGGTCGTTACACCCATGACATATAAGGGGATATACATGGCTTAGGGATATCACCTAACACTATTCTTGTCTCATTTTTCCATACACATGTACCTTTGGGTGTACTTGAATACCAACATGTGTACCTCTAGCCATGTATGTGTACACATATCCATGTATTTTTTGGTATCCCCCAAACAACCTATTACCACGTAACCTCTATGTTACATGTCAAAATTCTTAGCATTATAAACAAGAATTTTGATAGGGTCACACAATATATGATATTGAACCATTTGTTGAACCCTAGTTATACCTTGGGGGGAACACATGTTGTTCATCTCTGGGTTACACTGGATGCATCATGGGATTTTCCTAAAACCCAATTTCTTTCTTCAAATCATCCTCCACAAATCCATTTCCACCACTATTACTGAAAACATTAGATATGGATTAGGGAGAAACATTTCATCATTGATCGAAGGGATTTAGGATCTAAATTTATTAAATATCACCATTTTTTATCTAACCATAACTGTATTTCAAAAAAGGGAACAAAAAACCCAAAAACCAATATGATTTGAATCTCATCATCTATATCTTTAATATCTTCTCGTTCATACAATAAGTCATGAACCACACTCATGGTATTGATCCATGTCATAAAATAATGGTCATGAAACAATCTAATTGAAAGTATTTCATTTAATAATGAGATAAATAATGTGATTGTGATGATCATTTGATGAAATGGGGGAGAAATGCATAATCCATAAAATTGGAGGAAGGAAACATGACCATTGATCATTAATCCTTGATTCGTTGTTCGATTATTTAAAATATAAGAGGGATAGATAAACAAAAAAAATTATCCATCATATTATATCAATTGTTTTTGTGTGTATCGTCTCTATTGGAGGAATGTATGTGTGTTTGAACAGTATTAAATAATAGTATGGAATAATTAAATAGAAATCTTAACATCTGTTGGGATTGATCATTAACGAATAACATTCCCATTATTGACATTGACATGATCCATGTATTCTATTTGTGCAATGATTATGAATATGGTATCTGTCTAAAATCATCATTAATGAAATCATATCTAAATGTTCACTAGGTCCCTAGTGTTTTATTGGAAAACCATGACATTATTATATTAAAATATATTTATATTTAACTCACTTACTAAGTAAAAAATATTTAAGTAAATGAAATAATTATTTAATTTTATTAATTATACACCTATGATGACTATTTCACAAACAACCCACACTGAAAAGGACACATCATACCATTAGTAAAACTCATAATCTAAACACAATGGTTCACTCAAATTTCTAATATTGGTCCATGATTGGGAGTTATTCTAATATTCAAGAATACTAAGGAAATGTGAATTTAATAAAATTATATTTAATACATTTATTTTGTTCTCAGCAGTTCTCAAAATCACATACATAGAATTTATTTTTTAATTAATTATCACCATATAGGAACATTACACCCCAAAAAGAAAAAAAACAATAAAATAAAAAATAATGAGGGTAATGGGATCACATCTGGGTCTATTTCTCCCAAGTTTCATCTCAAATATTTTTATTATTCCACAAAACATAAACTAGGGGAGTTGATCTTAAATAAATGATTCTATAAGCTTGATCATAGATCACCACTTGGTACTGATAAGTAGTAGATCCATCCTTCATGAATATCTCTTCCATGTCAACAACACGCCATTAGTGGTTCATGTAACTCCTTAACCAAAACATGTGGCTGATATCATGTACCTAGTCCTTCTATAGTGGTAGAGGTATGTATTACACGACCTTGAATAATATACATATTATCGATAATACTATTAAAACCAATACATATATATATAAATCACTTAATAAATAAAATATAAACCCATATATACTAATTATGGACACCGCAACTCCAGGTGGTGAGAACATATCACAAGCCACATGATACTTCTCGATGAAATGCACATTTTAGGAGAATAAAAAATATGTGAATTTAGTCAAAATATAATCCCATCTAAGAAGTTATAAAAATTGGACCCCTCCCATAGAAGATCATTATTCTTAGAAGTCCTCAGTACTGTGATAGGGGGTCACACCTTGGACCACTTGTCGAAACCAAGAACCCAATATCGATCATCCCATTATATAGATGAACTCATACTAATGATACAAAAAAACTGTACTAATATGGAATGCTAGATGTAGTGTCAACACCATATTCAAGGAGGACACGTTATTCCACCAGACCAACCAAGCGTATAATATGAAAAGGAATCACAGTCTAGAATCACTGAGGGACTCCATGAACATTATCTAAGAATCATCCCCTATATGGGATAACAATTTCTTGTGTAGTATGTTCTCTATCTATGTACCATTTAGGGAATGTATAAGCAGATCACACTCAATTGATACTAGTCCAACACTGATGAATTGAAGGCATAAAAACACCAAATATGGATGAACATGGCGTGTCTATCCAAGCCTTTCTCTTCTTGTGTGTTTCATACCCACATAGAATGTAATCACTGTGAGACATGATCTCTAATGGGTTACACATATTGGGTGATGATCACATATCACTTTGAAAGTGTTTTCATGTCATTCTCATGTAACCCATTATATGCCTGTGAACCGACCCTTGTAAAAGTAGTTGTCTTTGTGTACACATTGTCATATCTATTCCAATTCCCTCTCTCATGCCCACCCCAATGTAACATATTAACTACAGGCTGATATTTTGATCATGATTCACCCAACATGTCATAATGTAACATGTCATTTTATATCAAACTCTCTATAGTACCATAGAACAACACAAAGGGTACTAGGTGGATCCCACACAATGTGCATCTTAGGGTTGAAAATGGTGTTCCTATGGATTTTAAAGAACCCATGGTTTATCCCCAATATATTCTATTACATTTTCTTATCCCCCAATCTCACTGTAAACTATTGATATGAGTTATCCAACTCATTACTTCATTGATCATCAGGATTTGAGATTCAAGATTCACCTAAAACACCTCTGTTGTGAAAATCAACACCATGAATCAAAACTAATTCGAATCGAATGCTGAAGTCCATATTGTCTACATTTAATTGTCCCTAGTCATTGTTAATCCTCTATCCTACCCAATATACTGAATCATAGTTGAGGTATTTATATTCTGTTTCAAATAATAGTCATGTGATGATCAAAAACCGGGAATTTCAATGAACCATAGGCTAAAGAAAATTCATATGATGTCCATGAAATGAAAAAAAGAGAAAAACCATAAACATAATTTCTGATGAAAAAATGGTTGCCTTATTTTTTTCATCGACAATACTTTTTCATAAAACTGATAATATAAGTGGGATATATATTAAATGAATAATAATCCACATATATAAATCTACTAAAAATTCATGTATTAATTCAATTTGTGATATTTATATGTGATAGACCAGTATTAATGAACTTGATGGAAAACATAAATAAACATCCTACCTAGATTTTTAATTTATCATTTATAAAGAACATTTGGGTTGATATCTTTGATAAGATTGAAGAACTCCATCATCCCAATGATTCCTTATCTGGACTAGTGCTGAGAACTTATTCATATATAACTTATTCCAACAGTCTCTAGGTATCCTGGGATTTATCATCCATCTATAATATATGTCTAGAACTCATACTTATAGTCAACCTAGTCATTATGTATAATAAAATAACATGAAATAAATTTATTTAATTATTTTATTAATAATGTTCCAATGATTATTATTTCCCAAACACCCGAGGCTGAAAATAACTATGACAATCCATTAGTAAAACTTAGGTTAGGAATTCAAGTGAACCCTTAGATTTACATTATTTTCAAACATTTGGTATTTATTAAACATTTTATGGAAAACTATTCTTACGTGTTGTTAATATATTAATTATAATTGAAAATTTTATTCTGCGATTAATGGGCCTTATATTCAAATGTCGTCTCAGTTCGTGCACTTCAAATTATACAATATAATACGAAAAAATATTATATGTAATATCTGGGACATTTCATTATCCCCATCATTGAACATTGTGTCTTATAATGACAAAAAATGTCTAAACAAAAATTATTAGGTTACTGGGATCATATTTGGGTCTCCGACCCCCATGTGCTCTCCTAATTATTATTCTTCTACTACAAGAGTAACATTAGGGTAATCCATCACTGATGATGGATAATATCTTGTCGATACTCAATATCCACTGGTTAGTCAACAAATTTATATCCATCCTCAATGTTTATTATACCTCAATCATTAAATTACTACATGTAAAAACATACATCCTCGACTACAACACGTGGAATATGTCTTTTACTCGGTCCTGCATAGACATTAGACATAATCGGTACACCACCTTGAAAACCATAAAAAAATATTTGATTTATTTTTAATAACAACACAAATTTATAGAAATCAATGAAAAAAATGGAAATAGAAAACCAATTAATCTCTTCAAGGACACTCGGCCTCCTGCTGGTGATAACCTACCTCCTGTCATAGGATATTTCATGATGTTATTCACATTCTAGGAGTATCCAATCCATGATAATTCTATCATTAGAGACCCTCATCTAGGAGGTCATAATAATTATGTCTCACCAATGATTGGTTACCAATCACAAAATACCATGACACCCATACAGGGGGTAAATCCCATACCTCTAGTGGACACCAGCAACCCAATCTCAAACCTCCAACTACATTGTTGATTATTTACCTATGATACCATGAACCCTATAGATATTGAATACTATAGTATGGATCAATGATCATATCATGGAGGTAATACATTTCCAATGAAACCCATATAGGTAATAGTACAACAGACTAATGCACTCTAGTCTCATATTGGTACTCTAATAACTCTATCCGAGGCTCATACTCTAGAGGGGTTAAAAATCCTTTTCTATATATTTAATTCCACAATTTGACAATGAGTAGATGTAAATGGGAACAAAATCAACCTAATTTCGTCCAATGATGAAGAAATTATTGGCTACAATCACCCTATAAGGGGTAACATGTTGTTTATAAGTGGGAAAAAGTGTGTTCAACAAAACCATTCTATGCTTGTTTGGTGATTCCCCACACATCATGTAAACCTCGAGAGACATGAAATGTAAAGGGTCACACATGGAATATGGAGATCATGTATAACTTTTCCCATGTCATCTTTCCATACTTGTGTACCTTTGGCCAAGCCCAAATAAAACCTTTGTATAATTGTTCATGTATGTGTAAACCTAGATGGTTCTGTGCCAATTACCACCATCCTATCAATTATATTACATCCCCTAAGATTCACCATGACCTACCAATAGTTATTAACATGTATTGTGATACATAGCTTCAATTGGATCCCTAGAACCCCAAATAGGATTCCCTCACTATATGCATCTTCCAATTACACTACAATTAACATATGTTTTTTCAAAATAATTAATTCTTCCTCCACATTCTCTTTGTTGTTGGTGGAGCTACGATCCTCTCCAGAAAATATAGATAATAGATAGGTCTTCTATTTCTATCATCGAGTTCCTAAATTCATATTAGAATATTCATGAAAAATTCATTTGATGATCAATTTTTCAGAACATTGAAATATTAGATGAAATGAAACCACAATACATTTGATATTCCAATGATTTCCTTTAACCATATTTACACTATTATTATACCCTTGATCATGAACGACACCGAATTCATTAATCGGTTGAATCATTAAATGGTCACACATTGATCAAATATATTTAATACCCTAGAAACACAAGACAATGGATATGGAAGAAATGATCATGTGATGAATAGAAGGAAAAACAATCGATCCATTAGATTTTGGTAAATAACCATAGAGTTTTTTCATTTATCATCAACATGATTCATATAATTGACAAAAGAAGTGGGATATATTAAAATACAAAATTCATAAAATTTAAACATAATTTTGATGTGATTATTATATATTTTTATGGAATGAATCCATGTTTTACTATGATAAAGGAATATGATGGAAATAAAATTTCAAAATCTACATTTATCTTCAATCTATAGTTGGTGAAAAACAATTGTGTTAATATAATTGATGATATCCACAATATCTGCTGGAATAACTATTCCAGATATGGTATCGATCTGACGTTTTCTGCAAAGAATGCTACTCCCTACAATCTCTTAGTCTCTAGTGTTTTTAGTTCATATTATGAGATATTTCTATAACCATATATTCATTGGATATTTATTTTTTGTATAAAATAAAATAAAGCAATTAAATTAATGTATTAAATGTTTAATTTCATGCTTTTCATGAATTTATCAAAAACACCGCACAATGACATAAGTTATGTTTCACATTATGTAAATAATATATTCCGAATACAATAGATCCCTTATATTTCTCATCTAATCCCCCATTTAGGTGTTAGTCTACTTATTAATGTAATGTGTGTGTGTTTGTGTAGGAATTTAATTTACTAAAAATAATTCAATATTTTATCTTAGGACCACCAGGCCTCATAATAAAATTACATCACCAATCATGGTCTCAAAAATAATTCATTTAATATCCAAAAAATAAAATGTCAAAAAAATGAGACATTATAGGTTCTGAGAAACAATTTAATATATCATACATTTACAAAATATTATAGACAAATATTTGACTTCACTCGACTATAATTCTTAGTTGAAACTATAAAACCATAAAAAATCTAATAGTCCATCTAAAATAAGTTTAAATTATAGTGTGATTATAAAATTTCAAAATAACGAGTTTTAAAACATGTTTTGAAATCCTTTTATTAATACTATGAAAATTTCATTGATTATTTAAATTTGAAACCCTTTCTGTTAAAACATCCCATTGATAAAATTTCTCTTAATATAAAATATAAGACATTTGATATAATAAAAAGCGTTTTAAAAATATTAATCCATGTTTTTATAGAAATATCCATGGGATGTAATTTTCATAAACCATTAAAAATATTATAATGAAAAAATAATAATATCAAATTTTGTTCAAATTTGAAATATAAATATTGATGTATTCTTAATTATTTATAAATATTCATTGAATATATATTTTTATAGATTGAAAATATAATTATAAACCATTTATAAATTCATGAGGCCATTATTAGTATCATATTTAGTACAATGAACCCATTGAGTTCATGGATTCATTCCCGTTTTCTTATTATCACATTTAATACACATGAGATTAGTTTTTTGTATAAAGTTGGTTATATTGTATTTTATTAAATATTAATTCCACAAAGCATCATTATGATAAAATTTAATTATATAAATGAGAAAAAAATTTCTTAAAAATAAAGCATTTTCAATAACTTCGTTTATAAAATCAGTAATCGTTTATCCAAACTATGATAAACCCATAATGTATATATAATAATATTCAAATATTATTGGTAATGGAATAATAAAAGTTATACATATGCATGAACATACATGAATGAAATTTAATGATTAATTTTAATATATGTACAGATCTATTATAATGTTTTGGATTTGAAATTTTTAATTAATATTTTATATGTTAAATGTTGTCTTCATAACCCAATTGAAAATTGTAATGAATATTAAAGAAATAATATCTTTTTGAAAATTGTTTTAAAATTAATAGAGGCATGATAACTCTAAATTTATCCTATTATATATATAAAAATGTAATTAAATATCCATATCAAGAATAGTTTTTAGAGAACATGAAAAATATGTTTTATAAATAGTAATTCCCTTAAAAAAATTCATTCGGAAAACAAATATTATCTAATGTGAAATAAAATATTATGTAGGGATATAAAAATAATACAAGATTCATGAAAATATATTTTCCCTTAAAATAATTTTATATGAGACAAAAATTTAAATTAGAATAAGGAATTTTCACAACATCCATCACATCCCCATATAGAACCTCAAATGTGAAATTTTAAATTGGTTTTCCATGTGTGTAACATATGAATGGAAACATATTATATAGTTGAAACTCAATTATTATTATATATATAATATATTATGGGATATTTATAGTATAAATTATTATCATGAATATATATATATGTATAATACTATTCATCTCCCTTCACATTGGGATGAATATTGTTCCTTTGTATAGCCATCCAAGTAGATACTTCAGATATTGAGATGATCACAAAAATTATAATAACCACAAAACATCCAATATGATTGTCGATCATTAGTTGGATTATGGAGGAAGAATCTAACACAAACACACATATATATACAAACTTTGATATTGGAATATACTTAACAAAAAAAATATGTTCATGCGACACCTCCAAGAACAGTAATTATTTCTAAATTTAAATATGTTTTTTATCACTAGTTATTTATATTTATAAACATTTTTGATGCATCTGGGTATCCCTAGGAAGAATACAACACATTGAAATATATATTTGAGATGTAATAGATGAAAATGGACATATATTTTGAAAAACTAGAAAGAATGATATTGGTAAATATAATATATGTGGGGTTCATAAAATTTTTATTCTTTTGATGAAGTCAATATGAAATCTATGGGGAAAGGTTAGAATGGTTTTTTATAACATAGGATTCATTGAGATTAATTTATCCTTCTGAATAAATTTTTTGATTGGATAGAGAATGGAGATGAAAATGAACTTTTAAATTCACAGATGGATGACGATGGAACCAACCTTGTAAGGATAAGAATATGGTGAGTGTTTCATTATATGTTTCATGATTGATGAGAAACCAATGAGATATGAGATGGAGGTGATGTAAAGAGATATTTTAAGGCATGTGAGTTGTACCTTTTTCCTTATTTCCCAAATACATTTTCTAATATGTTGATAAGATCCATAAGTATCTTAGACGCCAGAAAGAGGCAAGGGCCAAGGCATATGGTGATTGGAACCATCAAATACCACCCAAAATCTCCCCAAATTGACCAAACCTCACCTACATAGCCCACATTCGGCACCAAACATGCTCCATGTGTGCACCATGTTCATTCTAATGAATTCATAGTTGGTTATTTGTGTAGTTAATGTTACTCAATACCATATGTTGGTACCCAGTTTGACCATTCTTCTGTGGTTAACCATGCGAGACCCATGTTTTTGGATGAGGGTTCCATAGTTGACCATGGATTAACCAATTTTTTAAAATAATTATATTTTAAATTTAATAATAAAATTAATATACAAAAAATATAATTTAAAATATAATTTAAAAATTTATTTAGAAAATGAAACCCAATTAAAATTATCACACATGTTCTTTTACAACAAACTATTTTTTAATTTTTTTTAACAAAAGTTCAATCTCAATTTATATAGATGATAAATTCCCCCACCCCAAAAGTAAATTATCTCTCACAATTCACATTCATAATTAAGAAAAATCTAATATCTTTTTTCATAGTATATGTAAATAAAGATCATAATATTTTTATATTTTTATGAGTTTTCTAGAATTTAATTTTTATTAAAACAAATAATAAAACAACAAAATTTTAAATTATCCTGAAATAGTATTGTCCAAATATCAAAAACATTCTTTTCCATTGCGAGGATACCAAATGTTTTATCTCTATAACTTAACCCCGTGATCATATACTAAAAACATTTGGAATATTTATTTTTAAAAAATAAAAAAATATATATATTCCATTACAAACATGAGGATCACTTTTTTGTAGGATTCATATGACAATGAAAACCCATGAAATATATCAGTGTTTAAAAATCCTTACAAACTATAATTTTACTTCACATTAGTATATCCTTAATCCAGACAAAAAACCCTTAAAACTACTAATTATTCTTTGAAAATAATATTAAAATGTAGGGTGAGAATTTAATATATCAGTAAGGGTTTTAAAAACAAAGTATAAAATAATTTTATAAAAACTATTACTTTTTCCTTTAAAAACAATAATTGTCAATCCATTACATAGAATATTTATATTGGATAACAATTCAAATTATATAAAATAAATTCATTTAGAAATAAAAATAATTTTACAATAAATATAATAGTTTGATTTTATTGAAATATTTGTTATATATAATTTTCATAAATGTAAATGATACATATCACAATCAAAAAATATTTTATTTCAAAATGTTTTGAAGATTGAAATATATAAATGAATTTTCCAAAAATATTTAAAATTTTCATTTGATTATAATAATTTACTGTCGAATGAAACGAAATATTGAAATATATTAAAATCTATAAGTCCATAATAATAATGAATTTTACGATAACGACCACTTTTAGGTGATGGGCTCATTCCCAATTCCACATCAACACAATCGATATCCATGTTTCAAGTTAAAAAAATAATCTAAGGTCTTATATTATCATTTCATTTCCATTAAAATAATATTAGAAAACAATAGAAATTTTTTTAGGAGAAAAAAAATATTAACTCATACTCATTTATCAAAAGAAATGTTTTAGAAAAAATCAAAATTTCATAAAAAATATGGGAAACACATTAATTATAAACAATACTTTTCAAATAAACCCTATAATGTAGTTATTAAACATATTCATATGCATGCACAAATATGAATCAAATGTAAATATTATTTATATTTTATGACCACAACTATGTTAATTCATGAAATTGAAATAATTTAAATTAAATTATAAATATATAAACTGATGAATTTGAATCCCACTTTCAAATTAAATTTTTTTTAATTGAAATAATATAGTTTTTAAAATAGTTTCAAAATTAAACTATTTATCATATAAATAAATTTTTACCTTTAGACGATATAAATTTAAAATTTATTATCCTTTATAATAGATGTTTTGAAGAAACATTCCATATTGGTTTTAATTATTCTAATTCAATTATATTTTGTTTTTTTATAATATGTGTTTTTTAAAATTAACATATACTCCTATATAGGGGTTTAAAAAATTAAAATTTTGATAAATATATATTTTTCATTCCCAATATTTTGATGAAACAAATTTCAATGAATCCTAAATAATTTTCTTCATTTCCATCACTTCCTATTACACACCATAAAATTGGAAGTTATAATTATATTTTATGGGTCTGTAACATTTGATGAAAAAATCATAACAGTGCTGAACTTATAGTTTTTTGTTTAATAAAATATAATAGGGTATTTCTATAGTATGAATATCTAACCATAGTATAAATATATTATTAATCATAACCCATGACACATGGATGTACAATGCGGTCATATACACCTGGTGAAGTAGATACATCAGATCGAGAGAATATCATAACATATTAATTACTGAAAAACATCCAACCTAAACGTATGTCATTGGTTTATTTGGGATATTTTTTGGAATACATATATATATATGTATTAATGAGAATATAGATACATATCAACACTGCAACAATTATATCCAAAACAAAAAAATAACGAACATGGGAGATCTATGATGAGTTTTATATGATCTCTAGAATTAAAAATGAGTTTTGTAATTTATTTCTATTTATTAAAAAAAAAATTCAGTGAAAAAATGTTTACCAAGGAAGAGGACATCAATTAAACTATTTATCACAATGTTCAATGATTAAATTCTAATGTAATGGGACTTGATGAAAATTATTGTCTTAAGAGTCATGTAAATGATCCCTAGAAATTGACAAGGGAGCAAGGATGATTATATATGGTCACAACTACTGAGGTTGATGTTCAAAATGATTTTCTATGATGTACATTAATTTTCACCACAGAAATAGCCAATTATAAATTTGACTACTAGATCATCACTTTATTTTAGATATTCCATACATTCGAAGAAAATTTTACATTTCCCATTTGGTTTAACAAAACAATTTTGTAACATCCCATATAAATAAGTAATAATAAATTTTAATATTTAATAATTTTTTTGAATTAATGATTAAGCTTACTTGAAAGGGGACGCTATGTTCGATGTCGTACCCAAAACGCATCAACGAGTTTCTTTGGAATCTTACGTTGCACATTAATATTATAATATTATTATTTTAAATGGTAGTTAATGCATAGCCATTATAATGACAGGAATGAAGATAACTATCTATAATATGATTATAAATGTTTGTTAAATGTTTTTACAAAATTTAGATGCTTAAAATGTGAATGAATCTAGTTTTAAGCATAATTTACTTTAAAAGAACGATTTATCTCCTTTTGATGGATAAAAATTAATAAATATAGTTTTGGTCAATTTTATATTTTATATATGAGAAAATATAATTCTTTTCTATATTTGGGACATCAAAATTTACTTTGGGAATATTTTTGTTATTTTACTGATAAAATTCATTTTTTAATGAATAGTGAAAAATATTTTATTTTAATTCAAAAACGACGTTTAATATAATTTATTAATATGGTTAGGATATCTTTATAATTATTTTTAATGTGTAATTGGAATATATTTTTAGCATTTAATCAAGTAGTGGTAATTGGATTGAATTTAACTTTGAAATTAGACTTAAACAACTGCCAATATTTTGATTGATATTGTTTCTTAAAAAACACTATTTGATTTGTCAACTTGAATCAATTATAAAATAAATTAATGAAACTTATATGTTATGTATTTTTTAAAACAAATATCTTTTTTTAATTCCGAATATCAAATATATATTTCACTGTGTTATGGGTATTTTTCTGAAAATCTGTAATTTTTGATGAATAGTGAAACCACTTATTAGTAGTTAATAAACTGAATGTTTCATTTAAATGAATTTTTACCGCTTTTGTGAATTGAATTTCCAAAATATGACATACATGGTAGTTATTATTAAGTAAAATAATGTTCAAATAGATGATTTTTTTTTGCTGAATATTTACTTTTGACTTTTAATTACCGTAGTTAAAGGTAAATAGGGTAATTCCAGGTAAAAAGAATATTATATTTATGAGAAATTATCATAACACTTGTCATAGACTTATTGGATTTGTCATGTCTGACTATGGAAATCCTTGGGTCGATTATGGGACCCCATGGAGCCACTTGGGAGTGATAATAACACATTAGATTAATTAATTTAAAGTAAAGAAAAAAATGACATAAACAAATATCTTTTAGTAAATCAATTGTTACATAGGGTTACATAAGTTATAATTTAGACTATAAATATTAACTGGAATTCCAAAAATATTTTATACTTTATGGTATTTTGTTAATAATTTATAGACATAAAATAAATAATATTATTTATGACACAATAATGATGAAATATTTACCTCATTAATAAATGATTTAAATAAATAAGATTATAAATATTATAATAGTATCCAAAACCAGACCAATTATTATTGGATGATTTTATTTTGACCATTAGTCATATTATCTTCTACTTTAATGATTTTTGGACCTTTGGAAATAGAAGATAAGTGTATAATAAAATATTTTCTTCAATCTTTACTAAAGAGGCCCTCCTATCCCTTAAAGAAGAAGACCACTTATAAAAAATTACAAAGACCTCTCAAGCATTATTGTTGGTCAAAACACTACCCAATTAATCTTCTTGCATCCCTCTTTTAACCCTAGAATCCATAAATTATGCATAAGGAACTTCAAGAAGACCTTTTGATTCAAACCAAAGGGAGTTACCCAAATTAATGTTAACAATTTCTCTTAAATTCGTTTCTTTTATTTTACTTCTCCAACCCCTAAAATCTTTTTATTCCATTATTTTATAACAAAAACAATATCTTAAATATTCTAGGATGATGTTATGAAAATGATTTGATCTGAACATAGACACACCTCCATATACTGGGTGAAGAACATAGTGTTTCTGTGGAAGGAAAACTAACTCCTCACAAAAT
This sequence comes from Viscum album, assembly GCA_963277665.1. Classification (NCBI taxonomy): domain Eukaryota; kingdom Viridiplantae; phylum Streptophyta; class Magnoliopsida; order Santalales; family Viscaceae; genus Viscum; species Viscum album. Next base: position 1,001,109,951 of record OY728121.1, on the reverse strand, counting down.
GATGATTGTTCAATTTTATCCTACCGCATCTAATGGCGGACATTAAGATGGTACTGTATTTATATATGATATATATTATGTTAATGTTTTCTTTATGCTTCTGTATTTTTAATTTATATCATACCATTATGGCTTCCATTATGGGTAAACGCAATAATTTAATTTGTGGAAGTACGGACCATCGCCCCCTCAAAGTGATATAACTCGTTCATGCCATACATGGGATGTATAAAGGATATAGTTAATGATATTATATATTATATTATACTGGAAATATATTATAACTATATATCATTATGTTTTAATTCCATTAAAATAATAGATAGAAATGGAAATAGCGTTCATGCGTACGTACTGCTTACCGTTACCATGAACTGTGCATTTCATTTCTTACATCTAAATGTTATGTAATATTATAAATACAAGTATATACTAGATATATATTATATATATGAGATCTAAATAATGAATATCATTCTGGATATAGTGACCATTTGACCACATTGACAACATTTATTTATAAGATCTCCATTTTCAACTAAAGTACCAAATATCGACAAAATGACGGTTATTAATATAAATGACTATGTAATGTTCATAAACTGGTAATAAGTTATATAAGAGTGATAATAAACTAGAAAAAGGTTCTGAAGAAAGTATTATTAAATTTAGTTTATTATTCGGGAAATTAAGGGACAAACGGGTCATGTCCGACACGAGGTTAGAGACATCTTCTCAATCTTATTTCTGTGAGGAATATTTTGTTTGTTTTATATGCAACATTCTTTTATATGGTGTATAAACCAATTTTTATTTTAATTTTATCCAAAATGAATCTCTTCACTACGAAGCGATTTACTAAAAGAAAAAGAGAAATGTTTCTTTTAACGTATGTGGGGAAAACGACCGTTTCCACCATCGTGATTATTATTTGATATTAGGATTCCTAAAAAAGATGTCATGTTTATAAAAGGAAAATAAATACCATATAATATTTTACATATTTTGGAATTGAAAATGGTTTTGATAATGGATTTGTTATGTCAATATATTTAAGTGATATATTATGATTGAAATGTAGAAATGTTTTCATTACTTTATATTTTTTCTATGTATTATGATTTTATAATGGTACATTGACATTTGACAAGTTCTTACGTGATAAAACAAATGACGGGTGATGACATGATAAACCGGGATGGGTGGTTATGTTATAACCTCTAATGCATTGTGTAAGGAATTCAGCTGTATGGCTATTCCATTTAGTGATATGTGTGGATATCGACTGTATGGTTATTCCATTTAAGTATGTTGATGTCCCAAGTTACCTTTATACGTTATGTGTTATTTATATGGGTTTTATGGTATTATTTTGGTTACAAAAGTTTACGTATTGATCTTTTTTTACAGTGAAGAGTATTTACTACTACATAAAGCTGAAAAGTATTACATATGAGAAAGTATTCATGGTTTACTCATTGTTCTGAAAAAAACTATTTTCCTTATTTGTGTATCCCTTAATGAGTTTTTTATGCACATCCCATGTTTTGAAAAGTTATTCATTGGTATTAATGAAGAATAGAGTCAAGGATGGGATCATGGAAAAGTCATGCTATCTAAATCATGGAACTATACATGGATATTTTTTTCAAGAATTTTTATTTGGATTAAAAATGGAAATTAAATAGGGGTGTATACTATGTATTTTTTGATATGTAATATAGTAGTTATGGCGTAATTCTATAAAACTCTAAACCTAAAAATATTCTCAATATGAATTCTTCGTTTAATTCAAAATTATCAAATGTTTTAAGGCCAGGTCCTTATAAATTGACAGTCATAAATAGAAAGGGTTGTCCCTTTGAAATAATGATATGTTTAGATATTCCCTTAATGACACATAAACATACGTTAACTTTTTATCTATTCATCGTTGAGTTGAATGGAGTCAATATAATCATTGGACTGGATTTGATTTCAAAATATTATGTGAAAATCTATTTCAAGAATATACAAATTCCCATTTATGATGAATAATAATAGTCACTGATCCTTATATTTGAAACTTCATCATTCTATTCATACATAAATCATACCCCTGTAACTTTAATGAATGAAATCATTGTGTAAGAATGAATAAAAACATTTAGGGATGAGTAATATAATCATCAAATAGAGGATATACAATTTATAAAGAAGTACATGGATGTAATTGAAAAAAAATTCACTAGACACCCCATAGTGTATGATGTTGAGTTTTCAATTGATTTAATCCTTAATAGATGACTAATATAAATTACTTCCATTATAATTTTAAATATATAATTAAATTAATTGAAAAAACAACATGACGATTTGAGTAAAAAGGGATTTATTCGTCATATTGTTTTTCAGGGGATAGGGATCATCTATTCTCATTGTAAAGAAGGTAGATGGATATATTAGGATGTGTATTGATTATAGGTAAATAAATACTATAAAAATAACAATTGGGTAAACAAATCCTAATTTTAAATATTTATTTGATCATCTTTATGGTGATAAATTCTATTTATATATTGAACATTATTAAGGATATTATCATATGCGAGTGAAGAAGGAATACATTATTAAAATATCTTTTGAGACCTGGTTTGGATGTTATGAATTTTCATTAATGCAATTTTGATTTACAAATGAACCCTTTATTATTATATATATAATTAAAATATTATTCAAGTAATATCATGATTTTATTGGTAATCATTGATGATATTTTATTATATTCTAAAATATGTGATGACTATGTTAATTAATGTTGGACTCCTCATGTGTTAAACATGTTTTAATGATCACAAATCCTATTTCTGTTAATTAATCTCAATCTTCATTTCATATGTTGTTAATGTTCTTCAATCTCAATAATAACTACCCACCATGTTTTAATGATAGTTTGCTTTATTGATTTTAATTATTCTCTTCATTATTTACAAGTCTTATGCATGATCACAAATCTCTCATATGTTATCAATCCTTTATATTTATGATTCAAGTTCTCTTACTCTCTAATGATTAACATTAATCTATATTCTGCATATTACTGTCTAAGTCTAAGTACAGATATATGTCTAAGTATGGAGACACCGTGAAGGACACACCGTGACCCGAAAACCGTGAAGGACATACCGTGACCCAGACCCCATAAAGAACACACCGCGATCCAAACACCGTGAATGACACAACATGACCTAGAAACTGTGACATGGAGACACCATGAAGCACATAGCGTGACCACATACCGTGAAGACTATATCATGAAGAAGAAACCATTTACATAATCATTGTGACACTATTTCTTAACCTTTTGTCAATATTTTTTAAATAATTCTAACAGTCAGATTTGATGTTTTTAATACAACCAATGTAATTTGAGGATATTTGTCGGCATGTCAGGAAACCATATCTCGAACCTATGAAAAGGGAATCATTCCTACTGCCAGAACTCGTGGAAGATAAGAAATTTTGAGATGCAGTACACGTGTGATGTGGAGTGAAAAGTGTGACGATACAACGAGGAGAACTTACATACACCCGAGAGCACTATGCTGAACAAGGATAACAATCTCGAGCACGAAAGAGATTGAAAGACCGTCAAAGAACTCTCATGTGTGAAATCCAACACCACTGAAGAAATCACGACGAATCAAGAGATCTTTCTCACTCCTGTAGAACACAAGCTGAACTACGACACTCTTTTTTTAAATAGATAAAACAGAGACAAACTCAGATGCATTCTTGCTGAATCCAACAAGTCCAGAGCTGTATTGATAATCCCTAGAGCTTTCTAAAATTTTATCTATTATCTCTATGTGATTTTTTTATTTAATTTCAAGCAGTGTGGAGTACTCTGTATTTCTTATACACACAATGTCTCATGTACTGAACTGGAGTATATGAAAATCCTCACTCCAAAACTCTTAAATCTTTTTTACCCACATCAACTGTTGAAGAGGTCCTTGTGTATCCTGGTCTCTGTTTTGTTTCCCATAAAGAACAGTGGTAGATATCCCTGCATGGCCTGGACAGTTTTAAACTGTTGGTAACCCCGATCCAGGGTGTGGATCAAATATATATAAATTTAAGAGGACTGTGTCTCGGCTTGAGACTGAACCTCTTGTTATATCTGTTGTGCATCTTTAGTTTATGTTTAAAGCATACTACATATATGTTTTATATTCCGCTGCTATTACATTGAAATACATAACTATTTTAAATATACTTTGATAGTTAAATTAGAAAGTGTTTATACTTATTTTAAATCAGTAGGTGAGTTTAAAAAGTTAGTTTAATCTTGTGGTTAAATTAACTAAGACCTAATCAAACATTGAGAAGCTAAGTGAACATATACAATCTGCATAAGTTCAATACAGTTTAACTTGTTTTATAAATTGGGGATTTTAAATAGACAATATTTTAATAGAAATTTTAATTGGAACTCAATTCACCCCCTCTTGAGTATCTAATCTGACCAACATTTGGTATCAGAGGATTATTTTTTGTTTCATGGATTTATGAAATACTCTTCTTCTCAACTGTGATTTTAGTTGCATCTTTCAAAATAATATATTTCTGTTATTTCTAAATTTTGTCTCTTTAAATTTAGATTCTAAAATCTGGTTATGGATAATAGAATAGAGGTTGATGATACTAATAGGCCACCTTTCTTCAATGGCACAAACTATGCCCAGTGGAAACTGAAAATGAATATTCATTTAGAGAGAATGAGTTTTGATATGTGGACTGATATAGAGTCACAATATAAAATTCCATAAACTGAAAGAACAACTTGGGTTGAACCTATAAAGAATTCATAAAATAATAATTATAAATCCATGAATTCCCTGTACTGTGCTCTAAGAGATGAGGAATTTAACAGAATTTCTTCCTGTAAAACTGCTTTTGAAATTTGGGATACTTTAGGTGTTTCTCATGAATGAACTACTAATGTTAATGAAATGAGATTAAATAAATATACTATTAAATATGATAATTTTAAAATTAAGTCTGATGAACCCATTTCTGATATTTATCTCAGTTTCAATGAGATAGTCAATACAATGAATTCACTCGGAAACGTTGTTCCAGTAAAGGAAAACATTATGAGGATATTGAGGTGTCTACCAGATCGATGGAGAGGTACATCGGTTTAAATCAGAGATTCATGTGACATTACTGCTCTACCTGTCAAAGAACTAATTGGTAAGCTTAATATGTTTGAGTAATAACTCAAGGTAAATAAAGAAGAAGATGATGATCCTAAGAGAAAATTTGTGGCTTTCAAGACTACTACTTCAAATAACAAGGACATATAAAATTCTCAAATACAAATTGACAGCTCAACAAGTGAAAGTTCAGACTCTGATTGTGATGCTGAAATGGCTCAGATATCTAGAAGGATTATGAAATTTTATTGTAAGAAGAAATTTTTCTGAAAAAAAAATTATGAAGGAAGATATGACAATAAGGGAAATTGGATGATGGACTGGAAAAAGGTAGATAGAAGTAATGAAGTTGTTTTCTATGAGTGAAAAAGGAAAGGACACATTAATGTAGACAACCCAAAGTTAAAATTCAAGAAGAAATATGATTACAAAGATAGTAAGTACAAGAATGCTATGAAGGATACCTGGAGTGCTTCAGAAGACAACTCATGTGAATCAAAAGCTACTGATTCTGAAAGAAATCATGACATCATGTGTTTTATGAATAACACATCCGAGGTAACCTTAGATAATATATCTTTAAAGTCTTATTATTTTGAAGATGATGTAGAATCTGATCATGATTCTGATGACTAGAATAAAGCTGAATTATCTGAATATTGTAATATGCTGGAAGAGTCATGCAAGGAACTTAAGGATAAATACAAATCATTAAATAAACAACATGATCTCACTACCATTGTTAAAACTAAAATTACTATTGAAAAATAGAAGAATTCTCAATTGTTAAAGGAAAATACAGAACTGAAAATTTCAAATGAGCAACATAGAAAAGACTTAGAGAAGTTCACAAATGTAAAGGATACACTAACTCAAATTCTAGGAATGAAAGTGGCACCAAAATACACTACTGGAATATGCTACAAACCTGGACAGAGACAGATTACCAAGAATAGATTTATTCCTAAATCCGGATAGAATACTGTTGTTCTAGTTCTAGACATTCATATGCTTAAACTAGTTATTCACATAGTTTTCAATCAAGTAGAGTTTATATTTCAAAATCTATTGGTTCTGTATATTTTATGAGACCCATAAGACAAATTTTTGTACCAAAACCATTGATTGATAACCTGTCTAGACCCAAGAAGATCTGGGTACCAAAGTCATTTTCGATATAAAATTGTTTTGTAGGAAACCTTCTTGAAGAGTTCCCAAAAGAAGAAATGGTATTTGGACAGTGGATGTTCAAAACATATTTCTGGGGATTACTCATGCTTCAAGAGTTTAATAAAGGTTGATGGAGGCTATGTAACCTTTGGTGATAATTCTAAATGAAAGATTATTGTACTAGGCCAAATTGGTAACACTGATTCAGTGTTAATTTCTAAAGATTTATTTGTTGATGGACTTAAATATAATCTGTTAAGTATTTCTCAATTGTGTGATGATGGTTTTTATGTCAAATTTGAAAATGATTCTTTTAATGTTTTTAATTATAATTTTTTTTATTCTTTTCTACTTTATGATATGAAAATGTTTATACTGTTGATTTTAATTCCTTAGAGAAGAAAAATGTTACCTGTTTAATTTCTTTTCATAAAGAGTCATGGTTACAGAATAGAAGATTAGGACACCGCAATATACACACATTAGAAAACTAACTAAGAATAACATAGTTAGAGACCAACCCAAACTTGAGTTTCCAAATTACAATGTATGTAATCCCTATCAAAAAAGAATGCAACCTAATGTTTCATTTAAATCAAAGAATGAAGTCTCAAATTCTCAACCTCTAGAGTTGGTTCAAATGGATTTTTTTGGACCATCTAGAGTTTCTAGAATAAATGGGAAGCATTATGTCTATGTCCTAATAGATGATTTTTCTAGATATAGTTGGGTATAATTCTTATCTCACAAATGTGAAGCTTTTTCTTTCTTTGTTAAATACTCCAAGTCTGTAGAAAATCTTAGTGGACTTAAAATTAAAACTCTATGAAGTGATCATGGATGTGAGTTTGAAAATCATGAATTTGAATCCTATTGATCACACAATTTCTAGATTCAAAACTCTTCTGCTCTTAGGACACCTCATCAAAATCGTTTAGTATAAAGAAGAAATAGAACCCTTCAAGAAATAACTAGAACCATGTTTTATGAGTCTAACCTGCCCATTTACATTTGGGATGAAGCTGTGAATACAACTTGTTATATTATTAATAAAGTCTTAATTAGACATGTTCTTACGAAGACCCCATATGAGCTATGGAATAATAGAAAACCCAAAGTTAGTTACTTTATAGTCTTTGACTGTAAAGTATTTATTATTAATACTAAATATAATCATGATATGTTTTCTTTTAAGGGTGATGAATGAATCGTTTTAGGATATTCCTTAACTAGAAAAGCTTATAGAGTTTTCAACAAAATAGCCAAGTGTGTGGAAGAATATGGTCACATCAATTTTTATGAAACTGATCCACATGTTCCTAAAACCTCTCTTGAAAATCTTAAAGAAGATTTATCTGTTCTCGACCTTAATGGAAAATCTAAAGAACATGCTATAAAGACAACCCGTTCTGGACTTATTCTCGAATCTGCTCCTAATGAACTCGAACCTAAAGAAGAACCTGAAATATCTGGCCCTACCTTTACTAGATCAACTCGAATTCTAAAGAATAATAATTTAGATAATGTTGTAGGAAATTTGGATAGAGGGACACCGATTAGAGCTTCTCTTATAAATCAGGTTGAACATCAAGCCTTCTTGTCAAAGCTTGAACCTAAAAACATTGATGATGCTATTAATGATGAATTTTGGGTAATTTATTTGTAATAAGAACTCAATCAATTTGAATGAAATAAGGTATGGAATCTTTTCGAAAGACCTAAGGACACATTCACCATAGGCACTAAATGGGTGTTTAGAAATAAAGTAGATGAATTTAGAAATATAGTTAGAAACAAAGCAAGGATAGTTGCACAAGGATATATTCAATAAGAATGTATTCAATATGGGGATACATTTTCTCTAATAGCTAGATTAGAAGCTATTAGGATTTTACTTGCTTATGCTCCACATCAAAATTTCAAACTTTATTAAATGGATGTCAAGAGTGCATTCTTGAATGGATATATTGCTGAGGATGTTTTTTGAAAAACCACCTGGTATTTGAAACCCTTATTTTACAAATCATATTTTCAAATTACCATAAGTTTTATATGGTTTAATGAAAGATCGAAGAGCATGGTATGATAGATTACATAGTTTTCTAATTTCTAAATGTTTTAAAAAAGTTATAGCTGATCCTACTCTTTTTATAAAATTTATTTCTAATGATGTTTTAGTTGTAAAAATTTATGTAGATGATATTATTTTTGGATCTTCAATAAATTCCCTATGTATTTATTTTTCTAAAATGATGCAAAATGAATTTGAAATGAGATTAATGGGAGAACTCAAATTCCTTCATGGATTTCAAATATTTCAAAATAATGATGGAATTATTTTAAATCAATGTAAATATACTAGAGATATTTTAAAAAGTTATGTATTAGATAGAAAAAAAAACTAGTGACACTCACATGAGTACCACTTGTAAGTTCGATCTTGATGAAGATGATAAATCTGTAGATCAAACCACTTATAGAGGCATGATTGGAAGTCTACTCTACCTGACTTCTAGTAGTCCTGATGTTATGTTTAGTATGTTTATGTGTGCTTGTTTTCAATCAAACCCTAAAGAGTCACATTTAAATGTTTTAAAAAGGATTTTCAAATACCACATGAATACTCCCAATTTAGGACTATTCTATCCCAAAGAACAATCATTTGAAATAGTTATTTATTCTGATTCAGATTTTTCTGGATGTAAATTCGATAGAAAAAGCACCTCTGGAACATGTCACCTTTTAGGCAAGTCACTAGTATCATGGTGTAGTAAGAAATAAAATTCTGTTGCATTATGTACTACAGAAGCTAAATACATTGCTACTGGAAGATGTTGTGCACAAATTTTGTGAATGAAAAACACATTACTAGACTATGGATATCAATTTAGACATGTCCCAATAAATTGTGACAACACAAGTGCTATTAATATTTCTATGAATCCTGTTTCTCATTCTAGGAAGAAACATATTGATGTAAGACATCACTTTTTGAGGGATCTTTATCAAAAGGTGATATCACTTTGGAATTCATTGGTACTGAATATCAACTTGCTGATATATTCACTAGACCATTAAATTTATAAATATTAGACTACATCATACATGATCTTGATATGATTAATCATAAATAAATATCATACTTATCTTAATGTTTAATACATTACTATATTTTACTTTACGGTTTCATACTCACTATGTTACAATTACTGTTTGTTGCTCACTGTCTCACCGTTAAGACCCAGTGCTCACGGTCTGTCAACTCACTGTCACACCGTGACTACACAGAAGGGTCACTGTCTTACCGTGACGACCACCAACTATCTCACCATGATGACAAGTTTTCATCACATCGAAATGCCTACTCACGGTCTCACCGTGAAGATTATTTATATTCTTATTTTAACCTGTATCACGGTAATTTTTATTTCTCCGCTATTTGATTTCCCACGTTTTTGTTTTTATTATGTTTGACATTCCCAAATGAGAAAACGTAAGGGTTTCATTTGATTACTTACCCGAACAGTCCCCTGAACCTTCTCTTCCCTCTCGCCCGAACCATCAGTGAATGCCAAGGATGAAGTGTCCATCTTCACCCTAATCTGAGAATCGCCTCTCTAAGAAACAGAAGAGAATACCTAGGATAGATCCCGAAGGACCTCTAAACCCAAACATGATAAGTCGTGTTGTTGTACCTAAAAAGGAGATTTTCCCTGAATGGATTCTTTCTAGAAAGTCTTTAGTTTTTAAAGTTTTATGATAACAAGGACAACTTGAATGGTTCTCTGGAAAAAATAGAACGATTTTCCCCGAGGCGGGTATCTCAATTCTATCGGTATGTGATGTTTTCCATTGAGTTTGGAGAATTCTTTATGTTGACAAGTTGGATAAATGGTGAGAAGTGCTCTTTCTCATCAAAGTTGTGGGTTGCATGCCTATGAATTCCACATGAAGGAGTTTATGAAGACTACCAGAGAGACCCTCCTCCATCATCTGATATCTTCGATCAGGAAAATGCCTTGAAATTCTAACTGGTAATGGCACCAAGAGAAGGGATATTGCTGCAAAGTTAGATGGATAATCTAGACATCTATTCAAATTTTTTCAGAATATGATCAGACCGATAAAAGGGGATTATAATAGAATAAAGTATCAAGATTTGTTCCTGATTCACCTTTTGAAGAATGTCCATAAGATCAATAATTGTAAGTATGTTATTAACCATATCTGTGAGCTGATTAAAGTCACTTCAAAATCCAGCTCCTTGTTTTAGTCAAGGATGATCTCAGCCATGCTAATTTCCAAAGGAATGGTTGGACCGAATGAATAAAATTTATTGGACTTTGATTTCTACCTATCCATGCCATTCATAAGAAGGATGAAGATTGGCTGGAATCCCTAGAAGAAGGATTGGGGTGAGGATAATGATCAACTATATTAAAACTGTAATCCTGTTGACTATCCAATAAGTCCTACGAATCTAGCTAATCTAGGTTTGGAACCAGATGAAGTGGATGAGTATTCAGAAGAAGAAGAAGTGGCAGCTGAAGTATCACCTAGTGAAGAAGCTAGAATACCTCCAATGGAAACAACTCCTATTGAAAAAGAAAGGACTGTTGTCCAGGCTGTTGTCCCTGCTGAAATACCACAAAGAGAGGAAGTTGTTGTAGGTTTCAGAGAAGAGGATGCTCCTGATTCTAATGAGGATGTCAATCCAGAAGATGATCCTATGGCTGAAAGAAAATAGGTTTTAACTGATTTAGAATAGAAAGGAATATTAGAGACAGATCATATTGAAGAGGATATCCCTGTTGAGAAAGAAGTCAATTTGGAAGCACAACCAGTGGAACAATCGGTTCCTGGGTATATTCCCTCTTCTGAAGAGAGGATGGAAATTTCCTTTCAGCTAGCAAGGAAAGAGTTTGATGAAGAGATTAGAGACAATCCTGTGGATATTGACCATGTTTCTAAACCTATAGTCTCTAAAATGGAAGCACAATTTGAGGGGGAGGAACCTCAAAACCATGATATTATAGTAGATGGATTTGCTGAAGCTTCTCAACCTTCTGTCTCATACTTTTTGCACACCCGATATGTTTTCCCAAGATTGTATGGTGTGAATGAGTCACAAAAAGTGACTACAACTGGAATGGATCTTTCTTCCCTATTTCAAGTAAAGTCTATAGCTTATCTAGAACCAGAACAAGAGCCCCAACCTCAATCTAAATCAGAATCTGAGTCTGAAGATGACTCAGAACCGCAACCAGAACCTGATCCTCTACCTTTACCTACACCCTTATCCGAGCATCACCCCTTTGAAACTAAAGATGATCTGAATGTTTTTGGAGATACTCTGTTAGCTGGAGTTGAGAAAATTGTATCCCCTCAACCTCGTCCAGTGACTCAGCTAAGTAAAGAAGATGCATCAATTCTCTTCGAAAATATTATATTACATATTGAACCAAGGATGATCCAAGAAATTCAAGAAGTCAGAGTGGAAAATAATATGATGAGTGATGATGTTGTAAATCTGAAAAATATGGTAGCAAACATGCAGAATGAGTTGTCTTGGAGATCTAATCCTGCTCTTGTTTCTGCTCCTGCACCATTTTCTACTTCACCTGAGCCATCTTATTCCATCATTGCTAGGGATATTTTGTCGCAAGTTCTTCCATAACTACATTATTTTGATGAGACGATTGGAAAGAGGAACATAAAAATGTTGGAACACATGAGGGAGCTTGTTGAAAATTTGAATAAACTTACAGATGACGACACTGGATGCCTGCAAAAAGTTCTGAAACAACATAATGTTTTAACCGAAGTTGTCAAGGCTTCACCTGCTTCTGATCAGACCTCCACACCTTCGTTGGATGATTCTCTTCTGAGATCCATAATCAAGGAAGAACATCAGAATGCCTTTAGTGGCTTGGATCTGTCTTCTCTGTCAGAAGTGGTTAAGAATAATGATCACGCATTGGACATGGTTAAGATTCATTGTAAGATAGCCAATGATGCTCAACAAGAGATCACCCAGAAAATAGATCTCTATCTCACCCGGATTTTCTCTAAAAGTGATACGAAAGATCACTTTAGATATCTTGTGGAGAATTTGAGAACCCCTCTGGTAACTCATGCTTTTAGAACTCATGTTCAGAAGCATACATATTTCACCAGATTGTTGGACAAATTTATGGAGAATATGGATGATTTTGAAAAGGCTATGCAATACAGAGGTGAAATAATTAATGATTTTATAAATCTTTTGAAGTCGTATCTTCATGTGCATAGTACTGCTATAGTTTCTCTAGCTGCTGCACCCCTTAGACCTAGTCTACCTACCTTAGCCTCAACTGCCATGACAGTTATCCAAGCTCTTTCTCAGATCCGGCCTGTCAATCTTGACCAACCACAGCCTAGATCTTATACTACTCCCACTTTGGCTCCATCTATTATTGAAGGTCTACCCTTACCCTCTTTATCTACCACATTTATTCCTTCTTCTATATCTACACCATCTCCTGCTACTGATAATGGCAAAGACAAGGTGGATCCCTAAAGATTCCGGGTACTATTTTCCTTTTTGATGGGATGTCATTTGCTGTTTAATTTTTTTATTGTATTCTGAACCCTTTTTACTGACAAATATAGTGATTTATTTAATTTTCTCTACCTTATGATAATCCCAAAAGGTGGAGAAAAATTACAGGTGTCAGTACTATAATGAGATATGCTATTCTAATATGCTAGTTTCATTAATGTTACAATTCATTTATATTTGGACTATACATGATTTGTGATCATCAGAAAGGGGGAGATAGTTGGACTCCTCATGTGTTAATATTGTTTTAATGATCACAAATCCTATTACTGTTAATTAATCTCAATATTCATTGCACATCTTGCTAATGTTCATAAATCTCAATAATAACTACACATCATGTTTTAATTATGGCAAGATTTATTGATGTTAATTACTCTCTTCATTATTTACTAGTCTTATACATGATCACAAATCTCACATATATTATCAAGCCTTTATATTTATGATTCAAGTTATCTTACTCTCTAACGATTAAACTTAATCTATATTCTGCATATAACTGTCTATGTCTAAATAAAAATATTTTTCTATGTATGGAGACACCATGAAGGACACACCGTGACCCAGACACCATGAAGGACACACCGTGACCTAGACACCGTGACATGGAGACACCGTGAAGGACATACCTTGAAGCACATACCGTGACCACAAACCGTGAAGACTATACAATGAAGAAGACACCATTTACATAATCACTGTGACACCGTTTCTTAACTTTTTTTCAATATTATTTAAATAATTCTAACAGTCATATTTGATGGTTTTTAATGAAATCAATGTTATTTAATGATATTTTTTGGCATGTCCGAAAACCATATCTCGTACCTATGAATAGGGAATCATTCCTACTACCCGAAATCGTGGAATATAAGAATGTTTGAGATGCAGTACATGTGTGAAGTGGAGTGAAAAGTGTGACGATACAATGAGAAGAACTTACATACACCCGAGAGAACTGTTCTAAACAAGGATTACAATTCCGAGCATGAAAGAGATTGCAAGACCATCAAAGAACTATCTTGTGTGCAATCCAACACCACTGATGAACACACGACGAATCAAGAGATCTTTCTCACTCATGTAGAACACAAGTTTAATTACGACACTCTGTTTTTCAATAGACATACCATAGAAGGAATCAGAAGCATTCATACTAAATCCAATGAGTCCAGAGCTGCATTGATAATCCCTAGAGCTTTCTAAACTCTTATCTATTCTCTCTAAGTGATTTGTTTATTTACATTCGAGCAGTGTGGAGTACTCTGTATTTCTTATACACACAATGTCTCCAGTACTGAACTGCATGATATCTAAATCCTAACTCCAAAACACTTAACTCCTTTTCACCCACGTCAACTGTGGAATCGGTCCTTGTGTGGCCTGGTATTTGTTTTGTTTCCCACGAAGAATAGTGGTAGAGGTCCATATGTGGCCTGGACAGTTTTGTAAACTGTTGTTAACCCCGATCCGGGGTGTGAATAAAATTTATATAAATTTGAGAGGACTAAGCCTCATCATGGGACTCAACCTCTTGTTATATCTGTTGTGCATCATTAGTTTAAGTTTAAATTATACTAAAAATATCTTTTATATTCCTATATCATTACTTTTAAATACAAAACTATTTTAAAGCTACTTTGATAGTTAAATTAGCAAGTGTTTATACTTATTGTATATCAGTACATTAGTTTCAAAAGTTAGTTTAATCCTATAGTTAAATTAACTGAGACCTAATCAATCTTTGAGAAGCTAAGTGAACATCTACAGTATGCATAAATTCACTACATTCTAACTTGTTTTATAAATTGGGGGATTTTAAATAGATATTATTTTAACAGAAATTTTAATTGGAACTCAATTCAACCCCCTCTTGAGTATCCACTCTGACCAACAATTAATTTTGAATCGTTATAGTGACTCTCAGAAGGAAATAAATATATGGTAAATTTATTACGTTTGAATTCTGGAGACATGAAATTTATATTCATGGAAATATTGTCTTGGTGGTTGAAATATTTGTTGCTCCTATAAAGATAATGCTAATCTAGTAATGGACTATACCAATTTTAATAACTTCGGAGTGTAGTTTTATTGGTTTAGAAGGTTAATGTAGAAGTTTCATTCTAAATTTTCCCTAATTGGATAGACCAATAAAAGAGATCACACATAATGGGGTTATGCTCATAAGGAATGAATGTCGTGAATTTTTTTTGAAGAAATGATTTTTTTTCAAAGCTCAAATCTTATAATTACCATCAGGAAATAGAGGAATTATATTTTATTGTGATGCATGAATAAAAGTAATTTTTTATTTCCTTCAGAATAATGAAATATGTAATTTATATGCATCAAGGAAAATTATAATTCATGAATAGAACTATCCAAATGTTGATATTCAGTTAACAATGTTAATATTTTATCTATATTTAGATTAAAAATATCTCTATAGTGAATGATGTGAGATATACACAAAATAGAAGAGTTTCAAATTCATTTTCACACAGAAATAACTCAATATGTGATAATTTAAATTAATCAAGCTAGTCACAGATTTTTATTTCTCACTAAAATACCTCCTAGAGATGGAAAATATGGTGGTAGACTAATTGATCATGCTAGATCATTGATTTATAAAAATATAGAATTGAATGGGATCTCATATTATTAGACAAATTAAAGTATGATATTTGAATTTTAATCGAATGAGAAACAGAAATACTAGTTAAAATGGATTTTATAACCATATTTACCAAAATCGATAAATAGTTCATGATCTGATGATGATTAATTTCAAAAGAAAATTAAATCTGTGAATGGTGCTATATTTATGGAATACATATATGAAGTTGGAATTTTGAAATTTGTGTTGAGTCTATTTATTCCCTCTATACACATCAAAAAATATAAGTTATTGGAAGATGCTCATAGCTCTTATTCCTATATAAAAACTGCTAGTACAGTGTTGTATGGATATTTAAAGGATCATTTTTTGGTCATATTATTTGTGAAAATGTTTGGTTTGTAAACATTTAAATGTTGAAAGCCAACATCCTAGAGGGGTCATGATATCTTTTCCTATACCATTGTGGAATTGGGATCTTATTATCATAGTCATTCTCATGGTTTTACCAATTATCTGAATCGTAATAATGTGATTTGGGTTATTATTATCACTATACGAAATTTTCACATTTTCTTGATATAAGAGAAAATTCACCTCTTGAATTCAGAGAAAGAATCAATATTTACAGTTTTTTATTAGTTCTTGGTATACCTATATTAATTTTGTATTACTGTGATCCATGTTCTACAAAAATATTACTAAAAAGTATTCAGAAGGACCTAGATAATGATCTCCATTTTAGATATTTCTATCACCCAAAAACTAATGGAAAATTGGAATGGAATGTTCATGAATTAGAATATATGAAGAGGACATGATCACATGAATTTCAAGGAATATGTCAGGAGCTTTTACCTATAGTAAAATTTTCCTATAATAATATCACCTATTTGTGTATTTAAATGGCACCGTATGAAGCGTTATATGGAATGAGATGTTGTATGTAAAAATTTTTGGATGAAGCTGGTGAAAGGAATCGTGACAGGCTATACCATTTTAAGGAACCAAATTATAAAGTGAACACTATTCATACACATATAAAATAACCAATATGCACGAAAAGGATATATATGGATAACCAGGGAGATGATTTTTAATTTCATATGTCAGATCATGTTTTATTGAAGTTATCTCCAAGGAAGGGTTATACCAGATTTAGTAATAAAGGTAAATTATGTCCAAGATACATTATACATTTTGATTTTCTATATTGAATTGGAGTTGTAGCTTACCGTTAGGCAATGCCCCCAAGACCCCCAAAAAATCATATTGTGATAAAAATATCAATATTAAGGAATCATAAGCAAGACCTGACCCATGTACTCACCTATGATGAAATAGAACTGAAACCTGATCTGTCTTATTGTGAATATCCTTTCATGATTCATGAAACAAGAGAAAATGTTTTTAGGATGTAGATGACATGATTATTAAAGGTTCTCTGTAGAAACCATAAAATGGAAGAGGCGTTGTGATATGATGAAAAATTTATGATTAATATCGACCTAAATATTTTTTTGAGTTAATATTATGGATATTTCGATGAAAAAAGTTTTGATGTATGGTATAATGTAACACCCAAATATTTCATGGTACACTTATATTAAAATCCAATATATTGTGCTACACAATGCAGTGAGTTAGAGAACTCCACTACCAATTACCATATCAATTTAAAGAGTGGTTATGAATAATATAAAACATATATTTAATTTAGGTATAATCAATATAGTCTTCACATTTATCTTATTTGATTTATAATTAATTATATTATAATAAATATTATTTTACGTATAAAAACTATGTTTTAAAAAATGTGGATTTTACAAATATTTAATGGTGAACAAATTTAAAATGTAATTTCTGAACTTTTTATAGTTCTTTATATCAAATTGACTTCACTTTTTAATTTTGGGTATCAAATATACCTTAGGGTGAGTTTTTGGTATTTCTTTGAAATGATTAATTTTTTAATTAATAGTGAAAAATATTTATTTCTAATTCAAAAATTGCATCTTGATTAAAACATTTTTATATAGTAAAATGATTAATAAATTCTATAATTATCAATAAATTATATATTAATCCAATGTTGTTAATTTGATGTTTTTATATTGAAATTTTAAGGAAAAAATTATTGATCTTTTGAAAGATTTCTTTTACCCGCCTCCTCGTCCCAACTGCAAGATTAGTGTTAAACATAAATTATCCCCTTATATTAATTGAATATAGAAAAATGGACTGACATAATTATAATAAGTATTATTTTTATAATCTAGCAAGAGCAACTTAATTTTTTTGGTATTATGAATACTAAGTTTAGTAAATTTGTATTTACCACAATTAAGGATAAATCTAGTAATTAATGTTAAAAACAATATTATAAAATTATATAATTACACTAAATTGTTTCCTAATTTCATTGGATGAGTGGGTTTAAACCAATTTATACCTTATGATGAAGTTAATAACATTTTTATTCCTCTTGGGTATGAATGGGATATTTATTATATTTAATTTTTAGATATGTTAAAATTGACATACTTAAGTTTTTAATAAGTATTACATATTTAATACATGGTTATACAGGTGATAAATTAGACAAAAAAGTATTTTTAAATATATTTCATTCATATTAATCATTCTAATTTAATTTAATTTTTTCGGGATGAGATAATTTAATTAATGGATATCATTAGAATGATATATTTATTATTAAACAAATGGAAACATAAAATAAAACAAATTAAAAGAATATAAATAAATAGAATTTGATAAAAATAATTACATCCACGAATTTTATGGTTACCATATACATTTTATTTTTATAATATAATTGTTTTTATTTTTTATCATGTTTTTACTATTAATTTAACAATGAAAATAACTAATAGTTTCAAACTAGACATAAATGATTCACTAAAAAAATATTATTTTATTAAATGAAATAAAATTTGTAAATATCAAAATTTCTTAAAAATAACCGTGATACGGTTTAATATTTCATCAATAGACCATTTTTGGATCTTTTGGAATTTTATTGTAATTATATGAACCCTAATGTGTCAAAAAGGCAAGTTATCACTACAAGTGTTAAAGGGTTTAACTAAGGGATATAAAAAGAAGGTAATATAAGTAACATGACCTTAAATTCCTTAAAAATCAATATTTTTTGATATTTTGACCGATACACAACTTATCTTATATATAACATGATTTTGAGATATTTTTAATTAAAAAAAAATTATTACTTTGATATTTCAATGGATTTATAGGGGGCCCTTCTTCTCCTATAAAATTAAACCTCCTATATCACTTCCTCAAACCATATTCAGCCTCATAGATCAACAAAACCTTCCCATTTATCCCCAAAAATCACATTCTTAGACTCCCTATTAGGAGATCCAAATGATATCAACTAAATAAGAGGGAATTTTTTTTACAAATTTATTCCAGTTATTTTTTCTTCTAATTCCAATTCAAATGTTGTTTCTACAACATCCCTACCGAATGAATTGATCCCTATATGTAATGATACATGAACTCATGCACTAACCAAGACACCATGATTCTCATACACATCAACATCGGCTATTTTCATGTTAAAATTTCATGAACACACATACCTCCATCAAGGACTTATAGATCACCCCACAATTACAATAGCTATTACATGAACACCACACATCCGATCAATTCTATAATTTCTCCTCTTATCATTTTAATTATCCATAACCCTTGTTTTCATAATTTCATGTCCATTATTATACATCATGCCACAATCTATTCTCTAATATATGGGTATCCACATTCTCATTTAATGATGTTAAAAATGTTTCCTGTTGGGTAACCAACCACTAAACATTGTAACTCCTACCCTCAACGATCAACCATTGAATCTCAATAACCACAAGCTATCCACTATTCTTTCTTTTCTACAGGGATATCCTTTCATGCCTTTAAGGACATTAGGACTACATAAGAATGGGTAAGAGACCACTAGACCATGTAACTCCCACCCTCAAGGATCTACCTTTGTATCTCATTATATTCCAGGTAGCAATGTGCCTTCCCCTCTAAAGGGGTAAAAACACCTACCATTATAGACGTTATGACCACATCCGGTTATGTATCATCAAACAAAATACCTCAAGGATCGACCTTAGTTTTCTATAACATAAAACACAATTCCAAATGTTATGGAACACACAAACAAAATGTTCTATAAAAAGTAATGACAGGTCACACCAAGGTCAATGTCTGGATAATCACATAAACAAGTACGTCCATATATGTTCACAAATTAACATGAAATTCATCAAATGTATGGGGAAGTCCAACAATAATATCAAATCAAGATAAAATCATATATATATATATATAGACCAAAATGTGAAGGAACCTAATACCTTACATTTTCCATGTTGACATCAAGGTTTACAAAGGTTTTCATCACTAGAACAATGCCCGCACATAACTGGAAGATGATAACACATCAATGAATCCTTGAGCTATCCCCACTTCTACAATTATTTATAATATTGTTATATTTGAAAATTAATAAAACAAATATAATTAAATATCACCAAAATACTTAAAAACATTCAAAAAAAATCTTAGGAATAAATTTCTACTCAACTAGAAAAATCCAAAGGATTCAAAGACACGTCAATCTGATCAATATCAATGAAGATATTGAGGAGTGATATTTATAATAATTAAATAGAATAACAGAGATAGAGAGATTAACTGTGAGAGTTGTTGCCTGAAAAATAATTGTATTCTTACCCATTTTATATGCACATCCCCATATCCAAATTATTAATACTTTTTTATCAATTATTTTAGAAAAATTTTATAATTTCATCACATACTTATTACATTCTTCTATTAATTCCTTGAAAAAAAAATCGTCATATTGGGTGTTTTGTGTGTCATTACTATATGGCCAAATTAAATATTCAATAGTAGTCCTGAAATTAGATCCAAAATATTATGGTCATGATGTCACTGACGATGAGTCAATATGACAACATAAAATGAAGTTACAGATGGAATGATATTTTCAATAATAATAATAATAAATCAAATATATATATATATATAACACTTTCTAATCCATGATGGGATCTCAATGTGCACTACACCCATTTACAGCTTAATTCATTTAATATTATCATTTTTCATTTACTATGATATTATCAAATGAATGGGATATGAAATACACACATATCCAGGAATTCATGAAGGAGGTGGCTCCCCTACATGTTTTTTTGTATGTTCAATCTATCTCGAGAGACCTCTTCATCCCCGTATAATTTATTAAATCCCAATGTTATTAATATTATATATATTAATAATAACACAATATTATTATTTTTATTATTATTAATTATAGTAATAATAAAATATTAAAATATTATCTATCATAATTTATATTAATTAAAGCAAAAAAAGTATTAATTTTATTATTAGTTGACTCTAATCATTATCTCCATTTACATTTCATCAAAAACATGATTAAATAACATAAATTTAAAATAGTTTTTTAATCCATGATTCAATGTAATGTAAATTATCGTGTGTCTAAATTAATCCATTAATGGCATTGTATATTTTTAATTGATTAAAATGATTTAAATTGAAGTGTTGGAAAAAATTTGTCGGAAATAATGGATTTTTCAACAAAATGTTATAGTGGAGTGAAATTTAACTTAAATTAATTAAATAAAACTAATTATTGAACACAAGAATTAAATAATACCTAACACCTATTGTGCGTAGAAGTTATGTCTCATATACGGTAAACCCTTCATTCAGGACCAAAATGTGGTCCCATATTTTTTAAATGATGGTTCATTTGAGAGATATTAATTGTCTAATATTTAAATAATGGACTAAATAATTAATTACAAATTAAAAGTGTATTACCACATGGGATGTTTCCAAATAGCTAAGGCACCTAATAGCTATACCATTCCATGGATAAATCCCACATTTTGGACCACATAGGGGTCTCACATATGTCATACAATTCCCCAATTGTGCGATGTTAATTATTTCATATTAAGAAATGAATAAAAATGAATTATATATAAATATAGTTATTTTCACAAGAGATACATTAAATCATTCGATGATTATAAATGTTATACACCGCATACGATAAACACTGAACCACAACGATATATGTGTTCTATGATTTCTCATACGACAGATCAATTAAGAGATAATTAATTATTTTCAAAGAAATTATGTATTAAATATTTTTTAAAAAAATTATCTCATGGTAATGACATCCACACATCTGACGCCATCAAAATTTATACTCCTAATAGGGTAAACACCATGTTTCGGACATAAAAATGGTATCATATTTTTCATACGATGCCCAGTTTACGAGTAAGATAATTATTTTGAATAAACTATGTGAACTTAAGAAAATATATTTAATATTTTTATTTACCCTACACTGAGGAATTGTGGGTCTTATAATCTCTCAATAATGATGTTTTTTAAATAAATAATTAATTTAATGATTCAATGTTTTAACTGATATTTTTCTCTTTTTTTCACCCTTTAATACATTATTGAGTTATTACATTGATAAATCGCATTTCGAAATTACGTTATTAATAGTTTTTTTCAAGAGGGTCGTTATAATAATTTTATAAATTTGGATATTACAACTCCCCCTATATAGACATTTCATCATTGGTAAGAATATATAGTGTATTTTCTCAAAAAACACAGACTACTATGGTTGAATGTTAGACTCACATTTCTTCATCAATTCGTTGGTCATTCCATGATTTCACTAAACCTAGACTAGTAGTACCATATTCTCTTAGAAACATTTCTCACTAAAATATTCAATCCACACATAAACCTCATCATAAGAAAAAATAGGTTCATACTCAATGTTCTTGCAATCATTTCTATGTACAAGATGGGGCACATAACTCATATTCTAAGAAATATGTAACACTTCCTTCATACCTTGATAATGAGAAGGGAGGTATACATGATACGCTACATCCCCAATCCACTGAGTTATTCACTCATAAGACTCACACTAAAATACGCACTGGATATATATATATATATCTCATATACTAGGATTTCATTTCATCATTCAATGAAGTATTATATATATCTATGTTAGGAAAACATAACTCTTCTTGTATGTCAAATCCAAATATGACTCATAGATAATAGAAAAATACAATTATTAAAAGAATCTATAATATCAAATGCATTCTTGAGTTTGTACCTCATATAGTAAAATGTTCCTTATCACCATTTATTAGTTCTAGATCCATTGCATAATCATGTCCTACCTCAAATCAATGATCATAAACATGAAATTCTCGAGTCTTTATCGTCATGGGAGTCTATATCCTCTTCTTGGATTTTCACTCCCATACTTTCCTAACCACAATGAAAATTCTTGGGAAACCATTGTGAAAACGTTTCAGTGATGGAAAACCTAACCACACTAGTGGTAGTCTACTTTTGGCTTCCTTCAAGTGATTTTATAATTTCCATATTTACCACAATTTTAGCTCCATCATGAAAATATTATATCTTGACCTAAATGTGCATCACTCTACTAGTCCATGTTTTTCATTATCTTCCTACCATCTTAAGGGACTCCTATCGTATAATG
Source organism: Viscum album (assembly GCA_963277665.1). Classification (NCBI taxonomy): domain Eukaryota; kingdom Viridiplantae; phylum Streptophyta; class Magnoliopsida; order Santalales; family Viscaceae; genus Viscum; species Viscum album. The sequence goes on along the minus strand of OY728121.1, from coordinate 1,001,086,681 downwards.
GAAAAAATCAGTCAATGGCCCATCGTGAGCAAATGGAATGCATTCTATCTAGTCACATGTCGTCCCCTTATCAACTTTTAGGGCCTTGCAAAGAAATTGAGAGTGCGACATTAGGTAAATTCCACTAACCATACATTTGATCTCTGATCGTAAACCTATATTAATATTCTGAGACTTCTACGCATTATTACCAACTAATAAAAAATAAAAGATAAGAAACTCCATAAATTTGGATGAATAATCAGAGGAAGACATAGAAATTTGTCATAACTTCATGAACTACTAGGCATGGTCCAACTTTATCATGTCAGGGAAGTAATATTACGGAAACAATTCATTGAAGGTCATCCATAGAATTCATTCCAATATACTAAATTGATTCATGGAAGTCTAACAACTTCTAGATGATTTTTGAAACATAATGGTTTTCATAATTACTCTCTATTCCTCAATGGTCTGGAAATTCATGAAATTAATCTCGATATATACTAGAAAATAATATGCATCCTATGGGACACAAATAACATGGGTTCTTGAAGGATTATATAGCTGGAAATACCGTCAATGGTTAGAAATAGTCCTTTGAAGAGCTCCACCACCGATAGGAACAATCTAAAAAATCCCAAATTGTGTAGGATCTACGACCTAAATTACTTATGCTGGCATAGGATCATTTTGAGGTATATCTCAATTTAAAACATGCAGTGGAACAAGAGCATCCTGGGGTTCCACAACTGTTGGTTCCATAAAATGTATTTAGTTCAGCATATCTCCATCAAAATGATAAATACAAAAACAACAATTCATAATAGTCCATGGGATCAAACATGGTTTTCCTAAGAGTCTACCCTTAACCAAAGGTATACCCCACCTCCCACAACCGCATGTTTTCATCCCTACATGTTAGTAAAAGTCATTATATATATATAATAACATAACAACATGATATGTTCAACTTATTAACTCAAAAAAATTATTTATTAAACAATATGGAAACACATATATATCATAAAAAGAAACTATCCCAAAAAAATAACATAAATCATGGAATGTAATTAATGAACTAATATGTAACACAATAATAGGTATATATATGGAATGTGATCCTACGTATCTATTAACAATGTTTGAAAAATTGGTAAAACTCAAAAATTAAAAATAACATCATTTATGCCACCTATGGTTATTCAATAATGTCAACAGAACATAAAAATACACTTTATAAAAACACAAATGTCCACTATTCTGTGATGGCCACGCACCATCATAATTCCACTGTAGCAGTCCAAATTTTCTATCTCTTTTATAAACAATACCAACCCAACATAAGAGATGAAAAATGTTTGGGGTCCCTAATCCTCCAATACCATTATGAAACATCCCAATATGAACTACTAGATCTGAGCTAGAATTATACATGGCCTCATAAACACCACCCCATTTGCAGGAGGTTGTCGACTAGTAATGTGGGTCACAATTGATACCTTGGCGAGACTATACCCTTCTTATAATATCATAGGACTGATAAAAATTAATATATCAAATAATAAAAAATTATAGTAAATGTGGAAACTAAATACTCCCATAAATATAATAGCTCTAAATGTGGAAATACCATCCATAGTATAATGCGATAGGAAAATAAAAGATAACAGTAAATAAACACCAATCGATGAGGTACTCTAGTGTCCATCCCTACCCGCTCCAACACCATACTCTAATTCTAAATTATCTATCCTTGGTCCCTTTACCTTTACGGGCTCTCTGGTCAAAATTTATACAAGCGCACCATAATTCTTGCATAGGGTGTTAATAAAAGACATGATAGGACACCACCAATGTGTCCTAAACATAAGTGAAAAAATATATATAATATATTATATCATTATATAATTAAATAGTTAGTAATCCTTCATGTTCCGAGTCATCATGCACTGACCAAGCCACCACGAATCCCATCTTCACCTACTTTGAATTGTGACCAATAAGAAATTCATGAACACTTATACCTTAATAATGGTCAAATATCTCACCCCAGCATTCCAATGGTTGTCAAAAGAACGTAGTGTGTTCATTCGGGTTTATCATTGTTCTTCATATCCTTTTAATCACACATGGACCATGGGTGTAAGAATCCAGGACCTATATTCACTCGCAAGACACTATTCTTTCCCCTCAGCATGGGTATACTTTTCAGCCTTTAATGCAATTAGGGTAGATTTAGGAAAAATAACTAGACACTAGACCACATAACACCCACCCTTAATGATCCACATGTGTATCTCATTGTTCTCCAGCAAGAAACTATTCATTCCACTCTATTGGTGTAGTTTCACCCACCTTTATGAACATTAGGACTTTGTTAGGATGGGTAACCATCCATTTGACTGAGTAACACTCACCCTTAAGGCGCCACATTTTTATTGTAGTATCCACCTGCTATCCACTATGCTTTCCCCTCTATAAGGGTACCCACACCATCATTTAAATTGTTTAGGACCACATCCGGATGGGTAACTGCATACACTAGAACTGAAGACACCACCTGAATATCATGGTACCTATAACACAATTCCACAAGCTATGAAATACACACAAAAAATGTTTCATAGAGACGAATGATACATAACACTATGATAAAGAGTTAGGATTATCACACATAAACAAGGACATCCCTAACTATTGACAAACTCTCATTAAATTCATCACAAGAATGTGTTAGTCCATCATAAATATCACATCAATATAACATCATATATATTTGTATATGGTAAAAAATCGGAAGGGACATCCAACTCAAGTTCTTCCAAGTATATGTTGAGGTTTACAAATGTTGTCTTCACTCGAACCACGCTCGCACATAAACAGAAGATTATTTACCAATGAAAAATACTTGAAAAATGTCTACATAAAATTTTTTTACAGTCATTTATATCTTTGATAATTATATAAATATTTAAATAAATTTAAACATAAAAACTCACCACCTTTCAGAAAAATATTAGGAATATGTTTCTATTTGTCGAGACAAATCCAATGGAACCAAAGGTGTGTCAAACATATCCATTTCTATGAATATATTTGGGTGATAAAATTTATAGAATAAAATAGAATAAGTGATAGAGTTTAAGAGAAGGGAGTGGTGGGAAAAATAATGGGATTCCAACCCATCCCACGCACACTACCCCAGATCCAATTTATAATAATTTTTCATCAATTAATTTAGCTAAATTTATTTATTCCATCACCTTTTTAATAATTTTCTATTTAATTAGATGTGATAACCATCATCATAATACTAGTTTCATGGACTAGTACGATGATTCCAAATTAAATATTCAACACTGGTCATGAAATGGCCACCTCATTTTTTAGGTCACGATGCCGCTGACGTCGTGTCAATCTGACACCATAAAATGAAGTTACAACAGAAATTGTATATTGAAAAGAATAACAATAATAACAATAATTTAATAATATTATTAATATATATATATATATATTTATAAATTAAAAACTATCCAATCCATGGTCAACTCTCCATGTGCATTAGACCCATTTATAATTTTATTTATTTAATAATATCATTCTTCATTTGTTATGATATTATCAAATAAATTTGATATTTATTTCCCTTGCCTCCAGAAATATATTAAGGGGCCAGCACCCCTTCATGTTTGATGTTTTCACAATCTATCTCTAGGATTTTCTTAATCTCCATTTTATTTATTAAGTCCAAATATTATTTATATTCTAAATTATAATAATAATATAACATTATTAATGAAAATAATAATAATACATAGATAAAATATTATATTTAATAATTAATTATAATAATAAATTTTTACATTAATTATTATATGTCTCGAAAAAATTTCAGAAATTAAATTGTAAAAAAACAATATTAAATACCTAATGATTAAAATTATTATTTAATACATGATTTAATATAATGTTAATGTTTGAGTATTAAAATTATTCCATTAATGGAGTTTCATTTTTTAAATTGGTAAAATGGTTTAAATTGAATGTTTTAAAAAATTTGGTTGAAATAATTTTTTTTCACCATAATTTTATACATGAGTGAAATTTATTTGTAACTATTAAATAAAATTAATTATTCAACACAATAATTAAATAATACCTAACTCACAATATTCATAGAAGTTAAGTGCAATCTAGGGTATACCCCCAAATTTTGAACGTATCAATGGTCATAGATTTCTCAAAAAATGCATGGTTTGAGGGATATTATTTATTTTTTATTTATAAAAAGTATTAAATAATTAATAAAAAATAAAAAGTGATTTACTGTGTGTGTGGTTTCCAAACACCTCTCGTGCATAAAATTTATACCCCCATGGGCAATACACAAATTCCGGACCTACCTTTGGTCTCTAATTTTCAATAAGATTAAAAAAATGTGATATATTAATTATTTAAATTTATAAAATGGATTAAAAATAATGAAAAATAAAAATTGTTATTTTCATTAGAGACACATCCATATGTCTCCCATTAAACAATATTTTACCCATCATAGGTTAAATAATACATCCTAGACCTATCAGTATTCTGATATTTCCCATATGATTCTCCATTTGGGAGATATTTAATTATTATAAATAAAATTTTATATTAAATACTATTAAATAAGATTATTTCATGAGTGAGAAATCCAAACTTATGAATCCATTGAATGTTATACTCCTCCTAGGGTAAACAATGAATTTTAAGAAAAATAATGCTCACATATTTCTCATACGATGTATTATTTTTGGGCTAATTAATTATTTGGAGTAAATTGTGCAGACATAAAATAATATATTTAATATTTTTATTCAATTTTGACTAAGGATTTACAGGCCATAGAATCTCACATTAACATAGTGTCTAAATCTAAAAAAAATATCACTGAATATTTCAATGTGTAAACTAGTATTTTTCTCTTATGCACAAACTTAATCAAATTATTCAGTTAATTCACAGATAAATCAATTTTTCCCTCTTAAGATATTAAGAATTTACCAAAAGTAGTTTTTTAATAATAATCGTAAAAATCAGGATACTATAGTTTCCATAGTAATGTAATAAATGTAGGTTCATATATATTATTATTTCTTATTATGATTATGGTATGAAAATATTCCTACATTAATCAATTCTATAAAAACTAATATAACATTGTGTGCATATGTATAATTTAACATATCCACATTGTGGTGTAATTGGTTTTTAAACCCCACATTATTTGGATGTGTATATTGATAAATATAATGGATATAAATTAAAAAAATTAAATGGTATATATTATGTATAATTATTATACCTTACAATTCCTTACCCCTTTTACATTAACGAAATTATATCGTTGAATGTGCATACAAAAGTCCTACCATCACCATGACAAGATGAGATTCATCTTCCACATTACAAATTAATGAATTATTTTAAAAATGAATATAATGAGTAACTATAATAATTTTTAAAATAATATGATTTTTGATATGAATAAAATATATTATATTCATATGAAATAATAACTACATGGAAAACATTTATTGGATAATTATGCTTTTGACACCCAAAATAATGGTAATAATAAAATATAATTAACAAAATGATATTATATGATCATATATGAAATAATAAAAAATGTTTATTTTTAATCTATAATTTAATAAAATTAATTAAATTTTATACATGATGTTAACACACCCCATCTTTTGGTGGGTAGATGGTAAGGGTTAATTTGGGACCCTTAATAATATCTCATGCTATTTATAGAAAATTATATAATGGGGAATATCTATCATCCATGTTCATGATTCAAAAAATGTATTGAACACATTCTTGATAATAAACTATAATTTTTTAAATTCATTTTTACCAATGTTCCACTATTTATAAAATTGTTTGAGAGGAATCTTTTACTCGTTTTCCATTTAAAATAATTTTGACTTTTTTGAGAAAGTACAAGAAGAATGATTTCCTTAACATCTACAACATGAATAGATTTTACCATCGACAAAACAACATTCTTTTTTGAATCTTACCATATAAGATTACATGATTTTTTCACTAGAAGGGTTTTATTATAAAATTGATTGGGCCTTTTAAAATAATATCAATATTCAAATTTGTAATTATATCCAGAATCATTTAAATATTTTATTATATTATTTTTCTCAATTTAAACTTATTTGGTTAGATTTTATTTTATATTATGTTTTATATCATATGGTATAATATTCCATATTGTATTGAAGTGTTAATGATATATTTAACGATGGATGCTCTATTTTGATACTATTTATGATGTTTGGGTAATGTATTAATATTTCATAGGCTAGATTTAATATGATAATTTTTATTGGTTTTCATCATCCTCATCATTTAAGGAATGATTTGGACACATTTTGTTATGGGTGGGACCCAATATATCCACTTGAGGAATTAGTATCTCTCACCAGAAAAACTTGAGGGTTTTACATGTTTATGAAGGGTGTCTTGCTCGAATCCTTTATAGTCTGATTATGATGTCCAAAATTATATATTACCTCATCATGAGATTAGTTACAGATACTCAATGTGATAATTTTATTATTATAATATCATTGTAATTAATAATTTTTCATTATTTGATTTATTATTTCCAAATTATTCTCGTGATTATGATAAGTAAATTAGATTCTAATATGTATATTTCATTAATAGTTATCATTATTTATGATCAATTCATCTATATTTTTTACCTTTACTAAGAATATACTCTCACCCATTTCATATGTTTCTTTTTCCCCTAGGATGCAATGATATATATTCTGATTGATATAGAAAGTGCGACTAAGATAATAATTGTGTTTAATTTATTTTCTATGTCGTACTTTAGATTTTGAAATTCAAATTTAGGGTCATGTATGTAATCTGTTATCCATGAATTCTAAACTAATTGGTCCTTCATGACTCAATTATTGTATCTATTCCATTGTAATAAAATAACACACTGACTCTTTGCTAATAGGGTAAGGGTATTTACAAAAAAAACTAATACATAAGTAGTAAATCTCTATTTCTATTCCCAAGTATACTAAAAAATCACAATAACTCATATATATAATAAAAATATGAAAGCCCCAAAGATATAAATAGGAATCATATTGGAAACCCATATTTGGAAATAGAAAATAATTCAATAGGATAACTATGGAATCCTAATATACAGCAGCACTAGAATTTGGATAAAATAATATAAAATAATATTAAAATATAGGTGTAGAATATATGTTTGTAATTATAGAGAAGAAAAACTAGAAATTAAATTATAAGGTCAATGTTCCACCATGTTATCACAGTATAAAATTAAAATGACATCAAAAAAGGGTTTTAGATTCTTCTCACCATTGATACTTCCATAACTGGAATTTTGGAGGTTAACAAGGTTATGGAGTAGATAAAGACATTACTATAAATCTAGTTTTAATATTCCTAATTCTCTTTTATCATCTATCCATATTTCCATAAAACTCCTACCTTTTACATCCATCATTGTTGGAAAAACATTTCACCCATATCCAATATAAGTATTAACGCAAGAATAAATGTCACATTAAATATAAGTGTGACAGGTTTCAAGATAATCACATAAATAATTCTGATTTAACGCATCATTAGCTTTGATATATGGAAAGAATGATCATCTGAACTAAATATCGTTGATAGAGTTATATAATATAAAAAATCACCATCCAAATATGGATATTTACGATTTCCAATATGTTGTGGATACAGATGTTATTTAATACCCCAATGATGATGCCCCATCCTTAGAGAAATATGAATGAATACATAGTTTTCCATGTCAGATGTCTAACAATGATGGAAATGAGGAATATAATATTTATTAACGTTATGGGTTGTCTTTAATCATTTCCTTATCTTTTGATGTTATTGATATTTCCAACATTATCTGAAATTCATGCCTCATTGTGATTTCTTGTGTTTTATAACTTCTTGATCCATGAACATAGTGAACCATTCCCCAATCAGATAATGGAACTATTTTTTGATGGTGTGGACCACCACAACTAAATTGATATACTGTGTTTTATAGTCATTCACCAGAATCCTAAATTTTCATGCTTTATAATATTTTTCATGATCACCCTACATGATAAGACAACCCAATCATGACACGTAATAATCAATGAAGAACACATAGTCCTCACTTAGTTTTAGGATGATTATGATAGGTTTCATATTTAGATGTTCATTTAGTCACTAAATGGTCATTTAATCATTTAACGACACATAATATTATAAATGGAATTTATATTATTATAATATTATGTAATATATTATAAATTACATGAACCATAAGTTGAAACAAAAAATAATTTTTTTTGTATATTTGAAAAATATAGGTAGAAAATTAAATTTTAAAAAAGAAATGAATGTATTACAATGGGAAAAAATTTATTGTAGAACAATAATAATATAAAAATTTGGATCCCATTGATTTACATAAAAAAGCTCTCTAATGAAAAATACAATTGAAATGAAACAATATATTAGTCAAAAAATATAAATCATATATATATATTTTTATATCTATAAGGATGATGGGTTGTTCATATAAAAAATTTACTATAAAATAAGGTTTTTAGAGAAAATACAAAACATATATGACTGTTACAAATATGACCATTTGGAATATTAATTTGTCTATTAGAATAGTAATATGGTCATTTGGAAATGAAAAAATATTATTATAATATTAACGTCAGCTACGAAAATCCAAAATAATAATTAAGTATTTTAACAAAAAAAATATGATATAAATGTTACTTGATACAGGTAAATAATTGTATTAAAAATGATAAAATATGTGTTATTATTTTCATAAAATAGATTTTTTTTTCAATTTTAAAAAAAATATAAATTTTTAATAGGATGTTTATTTTTATAAATGTGTAATATACATATAAAATATTTTTTTAGTATAATGATAATATTATTTAATTATATCAAAATTACTTTATCAATGTATTCAAAAACTTATCATATTCTTAAAATTTTTGTTTCTAAAATAAATGCGGAATTTATATTAAATTTTATATTTTTAAAATTTCTATCATTAATTTTAGGAATTGAAATTAATTTTTTGAATCCATAAATAATGAAATTTTAATGGTTAATTTTTTGTATTTTTCTAAAATTGTAAAATGTTTTGTGAATAGTGGAATAATGTAAATATGATATTTATAAATATATGATAAATAATTGAAATTTTGTGTGTTGGATTATTTAAGGGAAAAAACTTTTATATATCAAAACAATTAATTACAATATATATTCACATGAATCAATACTATTGGTCAGTTTCATCATATAATAATGAATAATATAATATTCATAAACACCCCACTCATCCCCTTACAAATAAAACACCAAATCACTATTTCTCATTTCAACTACAATTCCTTGTATCATTTCAATTTTTTCCAATTTACAAACCCAATAATATCTCTTATATACTAGTTATTTTATTCACATGTAATGAATATTATAATGATCCTTATGGGATAGGCTCAAATATGAAACTCAATAGGATTTGTAAAATGTAAATTAAATATATAATAATTTTATTATTTTTATAAACCACACATATGAACACCATAATCATTAAAATAGTATCATAAGTATTATAAATATATCAATATTTTAATTCTACTTAGGAATTATCATCATCTACACCCAATCATTCATTTCTAATACAATGTTGTTGGTCAAAATATGGTTGGTTCAAATCATCCATGAACTACATACTTCATTTGTCTACACCTCTATCATGGATGGAAAAATAAACAATATTATGGTTAAAATTTTACATAATAAGTATAATATAACTCAATTCATTTTCTATAATGTTTTAATAATCATTTAATTAAATAAAATGAATCTAGTTATTAACGGTCAATAAAAAACCTAAATTAATTAACCACAAAACGTTGAAATTTTTACTAAGGGAATCATCCTTATTTCAAAAAATAAAAGGATATTTTAAAAGTATAAACATCAAAAACGACATTAATACCATTTTGTTTTACTTTTTTAGTCATATACAATTTTTAAAATAACATCAATAATTATCCACAAGTGATCAATCAGTGAAACAGTGAAATGAATGTCCCCATAACAATGAAATTAAAAAATATGTCTTATAGAAATGTGTATAAATGAATATATAAAAAATATATCGATTCGATTATTGATGTATAATTTATGTATTATGTAATTAATAAACATCAATTTATTATTCCTGGGATTATGTGAAACTATAAAATAAATTTGGAACATATAGTAAGGGATAACTCTGAACCATCATATTTATTTGGGTTAAACAATTATATATATAACTCACATTATATAATTTATTAATCTTATATAATGATTATAAATTATGTATATATGTCTCTAGAATATATACCTAGATTATTATCCCTTCCTTTTAAGGGGTAGTAAGTTCCTCACATTCATTTTCCAAATGTATTCTTTAAAATGAAACATGAATAAGAGAAAATGACAAATCACTAAATCCATATTTATAATTAACTAATAAATTATTTAATCACGTTAATTATTTAATTAAATAAAGGAATATTTTTGGTATAATAACTCTAGTTTACAACCTTTTCAATTAAAATTACATCCTTTTTATCTCTTAAAAATTTATTAATTGATTTCATAACAAACCATTTGAAAAATCATTTCAATACAAAATTCACTATAATTTCACAAGATCTAATTTCTCGATGAACACCATATTTTTATACCGATTTATATTATCATAGATTTTAACACCAAAAATATTTAATTCAATCTTCTATTTGGAATCAATGTGAAATCTACTTTGATTATGTTATGAGACCAGATTATACAACCCATATCATTCCATGGGTTATTCATATGACTATTTATTATGACAAAATTTAATTTTTAGAACACATAATAATATAAATGTTTTAATGGTTTCTCCCATATATTGATAAAATTAATTAGTTGTTGTTTTTTTTTGCACGAGAATGTATGTATTATATTAGGCAGGGAACCTAAACCACAATGGGACTTTATCAACTATGAGTTTTTATCTTAGCTGTAATCTGTGACATTTTCTTATGTCATCTATTTTGTTTATACAACATTATTATATTTACATGATCTAATTATACCATGTTCTTTATATGATTTTCTAGTGTGATTATTCATGATCCATCTCTGTTATGATATTAGGATATGTCATTTTTCTCACATGATTTTCTTTGCTTTAATTTTTATTCAATTAATGGGATTTATGACTCACAACATTCATTAATGTATTAACATGGCTATGATATGCTATTTTATGAGCTAAAAGAAATTTATGAAGTCATTAGGGAAAAAAATTAAAATGATATGTTTTAGTTTATTATTGACATACAACGAACCCAGTCTCCCACATTAACTAGGACTCTTGATCATTTGGTTTTTTATATTTGATGTTTATATTTTAATTAACATACTAATATATATAATAGAATTAGACCTCTATTTTCAAAAATTTATCTAGTTGATTAATTATCCATTCCATAGAAATATATTCAAGAAAGAATCATGATGTGAGAAATCATGAAATAATTACTGACAACAACCTTCTAATCAAAACGTAATCCATATCTCATAGAAATTTTTATGTGTTCATCAGGAAATAATAGCCTCAAAATTCTTAGACATGGATGATATAAAATTTTATAACATAACATGGTTATGGATCTGAACATCAACTATCTGTAAGTCTAATATTGTAAATTTGGAATAAGTCCAGTGACCTTGCAATGTAATAAATACAGTTTCACAATGACTAACATGGTCATCATTATTTTTGTAATACAGTAATATTTTTTAAATGAATACAACAAAAACTAAATCATGATATATACAAAATATATTATTCGTACATACCCATTACACAAATGGTTCATCACTTAATCCAACATGAATGGAAATATATATATTGTGGTTATAATAGATTCCATATGATATAACTGGAAGAATCTAATTCTTGACTAATTGCTAGTGTTATGATTATCAGAGATCAAATTTCGAGAACCATTTACAATAATATACATTCTAAAAATGATATTAAATTTGTGAATGAGGATATTGTTTATTTTTATAACATATTTCAACTTATGATAACCAACCAAAAGTTGAAGTGAACCATCATATTTCATAATAAATAGAATGTATTTTTCCCATGGTGATTTAATTGGTAATATAATGACATTTCATTCCAATTATACCAACAAAATCTCCAAATATCATAAATTTGATGAGTCCAAAAAGTGTAATCATAGTGAAATAAAATTTATTCATGGGGGTATGTCGATAGAAGATTTCAATTATTATTATCTTGGTAAACTATTTATTTGTTTCAAAAATGATACCAAGGTATGGATATATTATGTCATAAAATATATATATATATATATATATATATTTAATTTCATAAATTTATATTAGTGTTATAATTTATAGTTAATAAGAAATGGTAAAATGTTCATTCAGTAAAGGTCATTTTATTCCTTCATTCACATCCCATTCTCTCAACAATAACTAAAACCCCTAAGAGAGATGTAAAATAAAATATTAACATATAAAAATCAATTTTTTCATTGAATATTTTCATCCAATCCATTCACAAAATTATATCAAGTATTTAAATATATATATATAGAACTCTAATAGAAATTATATTGACTCGATAGTGATTTAAAATGAAGAACATTTAAATAATATACACTCAAATTACACATATTTTTGTATTCTCAAAACATGAGGTATAATTTCTATTGAAAATTATAGTTTTTTTAACAAATAATAAATAAAATAATTTTATTCATCAAGTTCAAATTAAAATTACGTTAAGTAAAAATTGTATATATATGAACCTCTTACAGTTGAGGGACAAGAATGTTATATTAGAATGACCAACCCCTCTCCAAATATTCTTTTATCCCCTCTTGATGTTTTATTATTCCTAGGATATAGTGAATTCTATTATGTTTTTATGGTATTTTTTAAGTACCATTACTACCTCCGTTTTGAGGGAGAGAAGTATTTAGATGAAATTTTTATATTTTATAATGAGATAAATATGACATCAAAGAACTATACCGACATCATAAAATCATGTTATTTTTATAATAATGCCTAATATGTAACACAAGATGTTTGTTTTAACACACATGAGTAGTTTTTGTAATATACGATTCCATTTTTTGATGAAAAACATCAGAAGAAGCCATTTTTGGTAATATGACATGGAGGAAAGAACATGACCATGTGGATTGATTATTTGGTGTTATTGTACCCTGAGATTATATATCCCTTTCATGATTGTTTTCCACACTAGATATCCCTCCAATGTGAATAGTTACAATATTTTACCCTCCATTGAAATTCCTGCTAATGAATTAATCTACCAAAAGTGTCTTATTCACCCTGTCACTCTAATCATCACTACAAAATATTACCACTTGAAAATTAATGTTGGATCAAAGAACCTCTCTGAGGTTTTTCCTTGATAGAGTCACTAACTACTACTTGTGGTATAAAATATGATGTCAATGTAAATTGGGGTCATATATATTAGCTGATATTTTTCTTTAATTTAGTTTAAGAATAAAGATTTACATGACACTCTGAAGGAATGTCGCTATAGTTTTTTAAAAAATTATTCAATTACATCCCATGTGAACAATAGAATTAATATCTAGGTTATAAAATATTAATTACATATCCTAGAGAAAATAAATAGAGACATTTTATTTAATTTCATATCGAATAACTAAGAAAATAAAACATTTCATCCATCTAGTATAGACATGTATCCAAATACTTATTTTTTATTAACAAATAAATTACAGATGAGTTCTAAATTTTTAGTTATAGTGTGTGATCCTAATGAAACATTTATGGAATTTTACTTGATTTTACATATCCAATAAAACATTTAAAAGTATTCTAACCTATTTTTGGTTCAATAGTGGCTTCCTCTGTGGAACAACATTATCTACAACTACCTCACTATTTGATGGTGATGTAATGATACCTGTTATATCACTCTGACATGAACCATTATCCTAAGATAGGGAAATGATATTAATCATATCTAAAATTCAATGACTACTAAATGATTTAAATAAATCCCACGTACATTACTAGATCGTGTGAATTCTTCTTAACATAAATACGTACACAATATTTAATAGATAATGAAAAAGTATAATTAAACATGATGTATGATATAAAAGATATTTAAAATAAATAAATAAATAAGATACATAATCAGAGCCACATATGTAAATTGAAAACAACAAGTCTATGAAAAACTATAATACCAGAATTGCATGAAGGCACATATATTGGACAATAACTTAATCCATTACAAGACCATAATTGTGATATAAATGTAAAAGAACCTGACCATAACCTCAAGGATTTGTTATTGTAAAATATGACACCATAAACCTATCATGTATCATCATATAAAAATTTTTATACACACCCTGGTGTAAATGCGTGGGTGAGTATAAAAAATAAACAAGAAACCCCCACATGTCCCACACACTCCATAATGACTAGAATAACTTAAATACAAATTCATATAAAATATAAGAAAGTAATCTAAAATAGAATTACAATGTTTAAATATAAATATTTGATGAAAATAAACCATTATTTAAGTCACTTTTTTCATGATAAAACACATTCATGAAAATTCCCAATCTATTCAAATTCATAAAAAAAATGTCCACTAAAGAGTTCAACTCGTGAATGTTCTCTAAACCTCCATTATCAGGATGTCTCATAGAAGTATTATATAGTGTTACCAATGTCTAGAATATGTACCCATTTAAATTCCAACACATCCCACAATAATAATCCTGATTTTATGAATCAAATTTAGGGAAAGTTATCATACCCATACATTACATTAGAAACACACTATCAGTGTAAATTTGTATATAATTTTTTAGGGGAATACCATAACCCATAGTATCAAAATCATGAAAAATTGGAAATTATTCATTGGTTTTTATCAGGAATATAGTTTTTATTTAAAATAAATCCTTTATAAAATTTTTAAAATGTATTGGGTGAAAACCACCTACCAAAAAACATTTAATTGTTGGAATGAAATCATATTCACATATATCAAATATAGTCTCCCCTACCTATTACTGAGTTAAATGGAAATATTATCAAAATCCATTATAATATGTAAATACAGTCCAAGAATCCCCATTATATGGTTCCCTCTAATAAATAAGGAGCATACCATAGTCTAATCGAAAATAGAACCACTCTATTTTTTTCCTACGTCCAACACGAAAAGATCTAGTAAAATTGATGTCTAGGGTATTTTAAAAACATATAAATGACCATGGGATCCTTGGATAATTTTTTCCCTAATCATAGGATTTAGAATTATAATATTGGGGTTAAAATCGATTTATAATTTCATTTGTATGTTTAATTAATTATGTTAAATGGTTATCCAACACATTTTTTAAAACTAAAATCCATCAATTTATAGTATATTGGAAAACTCATGAGGATGATTGGTTGGGATTAAATATTTGGAACACTATAAAATGACTATGAAAATTATTTTTAAAAATAAATTTAAAATTCAATTGTTATATTTAATGATTTTTAAAACCATTCATGAATAATAATCATTACTATATTACCCAAAAACCTCCCACATGTTTACTAAGAAATATTAGTATATTTTCCATTAAACAATATCTAATCGACCAACCTAAAAAATTCTTTGAAAACATCAAAACACTATCTAGTTAATCTCTAGACTCCAACAAATAATTTCATAACTTCAAATATTAGAATATAGTAAAAAATTCACTCAAACAAGCGTAATTAAGGAATATTAGAAAATAATACTATAGGAGAATGTGGGAAATTGTGTTTATGTGGAAAATGTAAAAATAAACTATCCTTTATCACTTTTTTAATCGTATTCATATTGAATGAAAATATAACATGATAAAAATGTTAACAGTGGCCCCAATAATTATTTTGTAATGAAATACATGGCCTAATGAAAGTTTCCTTATAATGTCTTATATGAATATATAATGAAATCTATAAAATCTTATGAAATATATGTAAATGAAGGAGAAATATTACATAACAACAAATAATTGATAATGTCGGTTTAGCATACAAGTATCGTTTTGAGTGTATAATTAATCGAATTATGGTCAAATTTTATGAATACATGTTACATCGAAAAATATAATGAGTAGATAAAAATATATTTGTTTTTAGAGGTAAATAATATATATTTTACTCAATTATAATTTTCTTCATAACAATCTAAATTTCACAAAGAAATTGTAATGAATCCCTTGATGAATTTTTAACATTTGACTCAAATGACATTGATAGCGATGACCGATGATATAATTTTAAATCCATATATTTTTATAAAAATTTGGAATCAAATAAATCAAATTGTTATTTTATACCACATATTAATGAAAAAGGTGGTGAATATGGGGCTTAACTCATTGAATGGAAAATTATGATGATAAACGCCTGGGATTACCTCCGAAATTCCCAATGGTTTACAAACCACTTGAATAATAAAATTAACCACATAATGAAATTATTTGTGAAAGGTATTAAATTATATTTCCTTTTGAACACAATAATTATAATAATTCATTACACATTATTATCTAGTTATAGTTTATTTTCAATACCAGATGTTAGTAACATCCATTGTTTCATACATGGTTTGTAATTTCAATTTTATTCCACTTTGTTTTTATAAAAATTCCTTCATTAATTCATTTTTCATTTTAGTTTAAACATTTGCTTCAATTATTTAGGAATTTTATGTTAATTTGTTGTATGGTATGTGTATAAATCATGAGAATGGAATCCATGAGGATAATGTTATAGTAATTAGCTAATATCACCATGATACATTATAGTGATCATTCATTTTCATTTCACACATACAGATCCATATTATTGAAATAAATTTTTCCTCGATAACATATGTTAACATTATTAATTTCATGATTCTTATTTTTAATGTAAATGATGATATTTGTATAGAACAATTTTACTAGATTTTAGATTTAACCATTGAAATAATACTCTTCAATAATGAAATTAACATAAGTTTAGATTTATATAATAATATTATTTTTTATGCAAAATGATATGGATTATAACAAAAGACAATTACGTTCAAACATTTTATTTATAAGGACAATATATTATAGAGTATTTGAAAAATTCGATGAATATAATATATAATAACATGGTGAATCTCATCCTTCTCATAATGTGTTTCTTCAGAATCAAGGATTTCAGATTTCTTTATTTTAACAATGGAAACCAAAATTACTAGTTTGATTTTAGTGAGGAAAATGGGATTGTATTCATAAGACAAATAGTTGATTTTAGTATTGGTATAGGGTGGTCGAGAGGTCTTTTAATGAATTTCAGATGTTATTTTTCATTTTGTTAATAGTTTTATATAACGGTTAATTTTAAATGGAAATTTGAGCAATATCATAAGAGACAATGTATTATTAAGATAATAAAATTTTTAAAATTTTAGTCTTATTTTTATTGGTTTTAAATATAATTTCAAATATATTATTTGTTGTATACCTATTACATTTTACTTATTCTATTAAATATTAACCCAAGTAACATATATTTATGTCTAAAAATTATATTGGCCCACTTACCTAATGTCAAAATATTGATTATATTTTTTTTCCATTTACTATATTTAAATTAATTGATTTTAAATAAATATTTTTTAAATATTCATATTAACGGTAAAGAAATACTATTTAATCAGAAAATAATTTTTTAAACATTAAGTGTTATAAATCATAGACAATATCAATTAATAATTTAATTATTATTAAACCAATTTATATTCATTGAAACACATAATATTATCATATTCATCCTTCAAATGTAATTGGATTATTTTATTATGATATAAATTCAAAATACATAAAAAAATTACTTAATAAATATATATTTTTAGAATTAAATGATATTATATTCTTCTATAAATAATTGATAATCAATGTATTAATTATTCATTATTTTTTATTTATATAATAAATATATTTCATTATATTCCATTATACCTGTTGTAGTTATTATATTTTAATAAAAAAATATATCTTATAATAAGGAATGGTTTAAAAAAATCTTATTATACCTTGAATTATTATATTATTTTCCCACATAGTGACAAAATTATGTATTGTATTTTATTAATTTATTTTACAAATAATTTATTTAAATTTATAATTAAATTTATTATTTATAATTAATTTAAATTATCCTTTTTTAAAAATAAATTCATAAAAAAAGTAGCGCAATAATGAATTGTGTTTTAATGAATGAATTGGTACCATTAAATTAAATTGAAATATAATTTATTTCAACGAAATATTTTATTTCTATTGTAAGTTTATATTTTTTACATCTAAATAATCAATATAAATATTAACTACAATCTAGAATTTCTAAATAGGAAATAAGTTTGTGGGTATTATACAAAATGATAATATACCATTTAATAAAAGACATATACTACTATATTTACCCCATTAAATAATAAAAATTAATCCCATATAAAAAATTTAATCCACTAATCTCGTTTATATTAAAATAAATTTTCAGTTTACAACCTGATTAATCGATTCATGAATTTTTTATCTATATATGATTTCATTACTTGTGGATATTCTCAATGGTCATGATGATCTAGTGGATTTCCTAATTGATAAAATATTATCCTTTATATACTGTATATATATAATATATGAACATGTATTTGGTTTAATTGTCCTTTTAAATTAATAACTATTGCAATTAAATACTTTGTTTCATATAATTTTTTTATTTTTCCATTGTGATTGAATAATGTGTTTTTAGGTTGTTTTATATATTTTATTATTTATTTTTCTCTCTATATAAATAATTGATATAAATATTTATATATAATGGATACATACATTATGGAACGAAGATGGGACACAATAACATGGTTTATACATTCTTCCCAACCCACCCTTAAATTACAAACAACCCCAAAATCCTAATTTAATCTCAATAATGATAAAATTAAAGGAAATTAAATAAAAATAAAAGTCTCATCATATAATATATTACAGAATATTGAGAACTGTATATTATATAAGTATATAAAAATCCTAATTTCCCTTATAATATATATATAAAAAATATTTTTCATGTCTATAACCATTAAATAAAAAATCCAACATGATTATTTATTAAGTCTCATATAATATAATAAATTCCATGTTGAGATCATAGTAATCCATACACTAATATAAATTCAAAATTTCATTTTTTATATGATATTTAAATTCCCTACCTAAGAAAATATATATGGGATATAAGTTGAAATAAAAAATACATTCCAATAAAAAATAAATATTAAAAAAGGGAGTATAATAGGTTTTCAGGAAACACGTTCCCAAAATCATTAATTAGAGATGTGTTTGATACAAGGAATGAAATAATAGCACAACTAGTAGACTTCACTGATTATTAATGATCAAATCTTCTGAGATATGAAATATGTTTCATTTAATCTTTTCATGATATGAAATAATTCAATGAAGTATGCACAAATAAGATGTTTCCAATAATCTGTGTTTATGTAATCATCCCAATGTTATGATTATTTCATCAATTAATATTTAATATGAATATAAATAACATCTGTATCTGATTATATCGATTTTACCCACATTAACCCGATCAATAATTTCCCCTTAAAATGTATCATAGTAGTGACCCCAATGTTGGCTTATTAGGAGTTCGAAGAATAACCTGTCAAAGTGTAACTTTTAAAAAAAGTCACTAATGATAAATCTAAAATTGTGTTTTTAAATTTAATTAAAATAGGAAAAATGATAGAAAAAAAAATATAGATATAAAATTTACAATAAATATTAGAAATCGAAAAATAGTAGGACTGTAAAAATACTAATGATAGAAGCTATTGACAAGTTCGAATGCTCAAACACTCCCAATATTAGTTTCTATGCATGTATTAAAATTAAATTATCAACCATTTTCCTAAATACCTCAACGTATAAACCTATATTAATTATATTCTATATTTAAACCAAAAACTTGTTTCACAAACTCTTTAGAAATGATATTTGATTTACTAAAGACCTCTGAGAAACCAATTTAGATTAAACACATCGTTCTCAGTGGAGAGACCACTCTAAATTAAAATAATCAACGATATTAACTACTTTACTATCATATCAAGATAATAAATACATAATATTTTTTATTAAAATGATAATTTGAATGATCTATAATTCATTCAATCAGTAAAATAGTTTCCCAAATAATTCCAACGAAAAAAGTTTACAAAGAATAACACAACATAAAAGATGAAATTTCGTTGAATATTAATGTACCACCAATACATTTTTTCTAAAATATTTTCATGATCAATTCATTGAATAATATAGTCATATGTAATTTTATCTCTCACATATCCCACTCCCTCAATACAAACAACCCTTGAAATGAAGTTGAAATGAGAATATAAAGGGAGAAGGGGGTGGAAAATGTTCTATCCTAAATGTGTCTCCTATTTCATGGCTTTTTTTTGGGAGTCTTTCATGAAGAATCCCCCAATGGTATGTTCTATTGATATGTTATAAATATATTCATATTTATAATATTATATATTTAGATGATTGGTACTTGTGGTGCTGATGATATGATTTAGTTAATGAAGACATCATTTTCTTCTTGGATGTACCCATCATCATCAATCTATTATAATCACTCATAGAATACATAAATGACAACATATTTTATTGAAATTTATCATTAAAACATGATTTTCAATCTAAAATCATATCCATTATGAAAAAACTCATTTGGATACCTGTAGTTAGGGTTATGGACCAGTGAATGAGGTGAGGCCAATTTCTAGGCCAAAAACCCTTTCCACAATGAATGATTTATTTGGGCCTCTATAAGGACCTATAAACAGAAGTGCGTTTGAAAATATATGCTTCTAATTTAAAAAGGTATCCTAAAAAACTAATTACATGATTTTTATTAATATTAGCTAGTTTATGATGATTATACATAAGTTATTGAAAAAACATAAAATACCATGGTTGTGGAGTTTTCAATTTTAAGCACAAAACATCCTTATAATCAATAGAAAATGATATTAATGTGGAGTATTTTTAGTTATGGTGTTTAAATAAATTATCAATACATGAAAAATACTGCCAATTATAGATTTATCAATTCCTTCTAACATAGAACTTCGATTATTGGATATGATAGTACAATAATTATTTTTATATTGAAAATAAAAAAATCCAATGAAATTCACCATCTCATATTATAGGAAACCAACATATCATTCCACATAAAAAATATTAAATTCCAAATTATTAATTATGTTCATTCAGTCAGGTCTCATATAATATATTTCTATATGCACATCTATGACTAACTGACCTATTTTGGCAGATGATTGTGATTCTGAAAAAAGAAATATGATTCAAATAAATAAAAGGGTCACCATATGTTTGAAAATTTTCTAAATATCCAAACATTTTTTTAATTAATTATATCTGTAACGAGTATGTATAAAGGTTTTTCCATAGGTTATATGGGTTGTGTGTTTTAAATGTTAAAAATTATGTGTTAGAAAGTGGTGGTTTGGATCATTGTTGATGAAAAATTACATGACTCTAATTTTGATGTAATAATGGTATTCTTTTATTACACCATGGAATAACATCATGTCCAAAAAAAATAGAATCTTTAATGAAAATCATACAACTTCTTGAAATCACGAGTAGTGATATAATAATTTCATCTAAATATTCATTTTTTTAAAACTCCAAAAAGAAAAAAATTTAGTTATTTAGGATATATAGAAAGGTGCAACACCCTTTTACATGAATTATTTAGAAGGTCACCACATTCAGTAAAGGAAATTCAAAATAAAAACATCTATTTAGAATACGAATTTGAAACAAAACAATTGTAAATTACAATGAACTCTGAAATTCATCTTCCCCGCACTTATGATTTATCAATGTAATTTAAAGTACATTAAGAGCTAATAGAATAAGAAAAATATCTTGTAATAGGTCTATCTAGAAGAATTTTCATTTCTACTAAGGGCTCCCAGTGGACAAATGTTTATTGTATTCCAAAATAAAAATTATTCTCATAAATGGGTGATTTTAACCTCAAATGAACTTCCTTAATCATTTTTAAAATAAATTGTTTAAGGCTTCTTAGTTCTAAATGAAAAAATGGAATGATCTTATTAAAACCATATTTCATTTGGATCACTCATATAGGGGTTCAATTTGATGATGGTGAGAAAATATTCATACCTCCCACAGGTAGGTGATTAACATTGGTGTACAACATTCATGCAATATGAAGTTCACAATTTTTTTAGCATAAATATTGGAGTACAAAAAATACAATTTTATATAAAACCCCATAAAATCATAATCTACCTAGAATGTTCCCCCACCACACTTACTGTGTACACTATCCTCATCGAGAATATATATTCATATAATGAAGTGAAAATTAGGAACATAATACATGAAAAAACAAGTACAGTGGAATTATGGAACACAGTTTTTACTAATCATTATCATCATTAAGAAAACCAATTTAAAATTGAATCATTAAAACATTTATAATAGAAATTCAAGTCAATCATATAATATTTAAATAAATTAAATAAATATTAAATGAATGAAAATGAAAAATAGATATGGTACGAACCCCCCATATTCGTGTTAGGATTTTAATTCCCCTATAATGTTTGTTCCAAATGATTATCCCCAATAGAAATGATGTTTTAGTTTAATCATAATGAGAAAATAATTTTTTTATCCCTTTATAATCAGATCACAAAAATATAATATACTCCAATGTTATATATCTTCAAGTTCCCATCAATGAATATTTTATTCCATGGATTTTTTGTAATATGAAATCAATTATAGAAGACACATTTTAATACATCAATCTTAAAAAACCTACACTAGTTTTTAAATATTAATTTCAAGATTTTTTTCATCTTCAATATTATCTAAACCAGATTTCCTCTTTGAAAATATAATGGGTACAACAATCCTCATTTAATCAAAATGTGCTCTATGGTTCACATAATTAAATTTTAAATTTCAAATGTGAGATCCTCTTCATCAAAAAATAATTTCAATAATATTAAATGTGAACTAAATATTCATAATCATAAGTACAAAAAAAAATATTATAAAAAATATACAGGAAAAATTGGATCATCATCTATCATATATCTCTATAGATTCTCAGTTTCCAGCACTATTTGGTAGTTGAAATCCATTGTATTGAGAGTGTTCAGTTGCTCAAGATAATCTATATCCACTTCAAAAATGAATGTACAATGTTTATCAACAACCATAGCCACATATTATTATAATGGTTATTAATTTTAAATTTCAAAAATTGTGGATTCTTATAGAAATTAATTTTCAACAATGCCATCCCTATAATTTTTAAAGTCATTTGATTTCCAAAATAAACATCTATTGGTGAATCAGTGAAAATTTATTCAAATTGTTTTTAAAATTTATCATAAAACTAATATCACTATGTACCAACAAAATGTTCTTTAATTTCTAATTTTGTTTGGATATAATTTTTCATTACATGAGCATATTTTGAGCATTAAGATCATTCATCTCTTTTAATTTTTTGGGAATAAATTCCATTTGATTACATAATTCATGAATCATGGAATCATTCTGTTAAATTACCATATGATTTTGTTGGAATTTAAAATTTTAAAACTCATCATGATAATTCTTGTTATATTATATCTAATCTATCCAAGCTTTAAAATAGCCTCTTTTATAATAATTTTTTCGTTATTTTCTGTAAATTAGTGGTTAAAAATAAATAAATTCACCAAAAAAAAACTAGCAAACCTCCCAAAAAATTAGATCCAACTTGAAATTTTTACTTTTGGTCATGTTTCCCCATTAATAATTTCCTATAAAATGTGGCATAGTGGAGAACACAGCGTAACCTCATGATGAGGATGCAGGAAAACCTATCAAACTAAAACTTCATTATTTTTATTATAAAATGATAAAAATAATATTTGGGATTTATATTGAGTTAATAAAAGGTGTATTATTGAAAATCCAATTGATATAGAAAATAAATGTTCTATATTAGGAATATTAAATAACCAGGACTACAAATATCAATCTAAGGTTAAATTTGGTGGATAAGTTTATATACTAAGAGACTCATTTTTATGTTGTCAATAAATTTATTAAAATGAAATTATCTAATTTATATCTCATGGACTCAATGTACACAACAATATTGAAAAGATACCATATTGAAACCTCAAATATGGATTCTAATGTCGTTATGAATGTGATCAGATTACCTAATGACCATTGAGAAACTAAAGCATATTAATCACATAATTCAGTATGGTGAGACCACACCAATGAAATTTAACCAATTAGAGTAACCACGTTACCTTCATGTGAAAAAATGATATCCAGTATAATTTAAAAGAATAAAGTAACAAAAGATATGAATTTAGATGAAGAAAAATATTTCTAGAATAATTGAAAACAAGTGAATTTATAGTTATGAACATAAACTCAAGATGGGAAGTGTCATCGGATCTTTGCAGAACAAAACATCTTGGTTCTAATCCCACCATGGATTGATTAAATCATTTAATTAACCCCTACTCAATCATTTTTTCTACTTCCAATATCACCCCCTCAATGAATCCATCCCATGAAAATTTAAAATGATTTGGATTGGTAGATCAAATGATATTATGTAATTAATTAAGATAATGTTTTCGTCTCTGAGGGACCCTTAATCATAATTCTAATTGGATCACTCATATACATATTCAATGATATATTATTTCGTTGCATCATAAAACGTATGTGTTAATTCAAGTCATATGTATCCTCCAGTTAAAGTACATACAATACAAATATTCTTTGACTCCAATTGACATGCTCTGAGTATAAAAATTAGATGTTTCAAATCATTTCTATAATTGGGCCCAATAAATAAAAAAAATTATGAAAACAATGTATTAGTGTATTTGGATATTAGTTACAGAAATAACTCATTTTATTACTATTTGAAAATTTCTCCAGAGTCACACCACACTATATCGGTATCTATACAAATCATAAATTACTTTCTTCTTCATATCCCTTCCAATATAAAAATAATATTGAGTGAACTAAAAATTCTAAATTAGGAAAAAAACCAATAATTGAGTTTCATAAGGGATACATCAAGATCATGTGAGAAAATATTAACATGTTAAAATATCTTATTAAAAATTATATGAAATAATTTTATATTCTAATAAGTTGTTATAGATTAATATTTAATTTTTTAAGGATCATATATACACTATGTGTATATATGTGGACACATGGGATAATCATCAGGTTTCATTGATCATGATATTGGAATGAGGAATAAAAATATGAAAAGAAATCATAAAATATTTCATGTCATACAATAAGAAATTAAAAACATATTGGAATAAGGAAACAACAAACATATAATATAGTAGACATAGGGTAACCTCCCACGCCCCAAAACATATTGGAGTTGGGATATCCACCTATGTCACATAACATATTATACATGAGATTGCTATAGACATCACAAAAATAATAATGGTCCTAGAATAAAAAAACTAATATTATAACATTTTTTAATTTGGATAACTACACACAACCCAGAAAATAATGCACATAGGCTAACCACCCACATCCAATAACAATTTAGAGATCGACTAATCACCCATGACCCATAAAATTTGTGTCTTAAAATAACCACCCTTATCTCATCCTTTTATAATGACATAAAAAACCTTATCCAATACATTGGGGGTGATATAATAGACTTACCCATCACAAAAAATATACCGTATATTTGTATGCGACGTGAACCGGAAAGATATCACAAATCAATTGTAGATTAATATACTTGTGTGCAATAAACAAGCATTAAACAAAATTTCATATGGAATGGTTAAAATTATTTCATTTAAATAAAGTGGAGGGTATCATTAGAATATATTCCTTGTGATGCATAAGAAATTTTATATGAAATTTATACTATGAAAAATAAAAAATAATAGAATTATAAAATACTTTTAGAAATATGATGAAATATTTGATATTTTTAATGAAATATGTTTTAAATGAAAATAATTTATAAAAAAGGAAATATATTTTTTTGGTAATAAAAATAATTAATGGATAAAAATACTAATTAATAAAATTTAATTTCATGTTGGAAAATGAGTTCTTGTTGAAAATGTTGCAATGTCGATTCCTTTCACGGATTTTTGAAGAAACTATTGTTGATAAGAATTTCTCATGTGGAAAAAATAAAATAAATTTAATTCATTATTTTGTAATGAAATGATGGTAAAAATAGCCATTAAAATCATATAAAAATCAAAATATATATAAATAAATGAATGAAAAATATGGAAATGTAGTAGAAATACATCCAACAAAAAAGAGATAAATGATTGGGTTCAAATAAAAGAATCATTACGGGTGAATTATTATCCAATGGGATGAAAAATGTCAGAATAAATTTTAATCCTATAAATTCAAAAGATAATATAATATTAATGGCTTATATATATAGGACATAAAATACCCCCTCCCAGTTCTCTAATCGTAACCTTTCCATGATAATATCAATATTAATGTATGATTGGATTGAAACTCTTACAAAATTATTAACATTTGAATCAAATTATAGTCAAATAAATAATATAATATGTAATTTTAAAGCTATTTACTTTCATTAATATTTTTAAAAAATACACAAATGTTATGTATTCACAACCCATAAATATTATTCATTGGTAATATTGGGAATATCTCAATGATTGAAAAAATTTAGTTGGGAAACAATTACATTTAACATTTACTACTGTAAAGTGGTTTTACCCAATGGTAATATAATAATACCATTTATAATAACTTAAAACATTAAATAATTCATATTTATTTATATCTATACTCTTGATTTGCATGAATTTATTAAACATATATCATTTAGTTATTGTTTATTTTCGTCTTCAAATGTTTGAAAATGTGATTGTTTTATACATGATTCTCGTTATTGTTGTCAATCCTCATTTTTTGTGATATTTACATCATTAAAAAAATATTAAATTAATAATATTAATAAGGATTCAATTATTTTCCATGTTAATGTTTTATTTCATAAAAGGTGGTTTTATTGTCCAGGAGAATGGACTCCATGATGTCCATGTTTCAGGTAATTTATTGATATTAAGAAGTTTCTTTATATTGATATTTCATTATTATTTAACACATTATTAATCATATTAATATCAAAAATTAAATCATAATAGTTTATATTAATAGTATTAATGGATTGATTCTAATTTATGATGATCATAATGATATATGTAAATCGTCATTCATATAAGTAGTTTATATTTCCAAAATAATAACATGTTATACTAATAAAAGGAGTAGTTGTTTTGATTTTTATAAGATTATTATCATTTTTGTGTAATGATAACAATGTTATTTAAATGCATATTTATTCAGTAATTATACTTATAATTAGTGTATATGAGAAGGAAATTGAAAAATATTGTGATGAACATAGATACAAACTTGATGAATCTACTCCTTCTCAAAATGGGTTCCTTAAAAATAATTGATTTAGTAATTATTCTAACAAAAAGAAAACAATCTCTATGAATTATTATTATAGTGAAATTTATAAGGGATTAATGTTATCAAAAAATTGTTTATTAAGGGGTGTTTAAAATCCTTAACATAACCACTCTCGCCATGCTAGAGAGTCACACGACCTCTTGCACACCTCCCCATATGGTAGAGGCTTCCAACATGAAGTGAGGATAAATGCTCATTATTTTATGATACAATTCCCCCGGTATCTTATCATGGATTAAGTAACAATAAAATATATATATATAAAAACAATGTATTAATGGAAATATAGAATGAAATACATTCCATTCAAAAAACATGATCTCTATGTGGAATGAAAAATTAGAATACTATATACTGATGAATTAATAATTGAAATGTTGGTCCTATGGTGTCCACCACAATATTCATAAATCTCTACACTCTTATTCATAGATTTTCACCAAATGGAATACTCCCTTCCTTAGATCTCTAGTCATTTAATATTAAATCCCACTAAAATTCTTGAGTATGGTGTGAATGAAATATATAGTTAGAACCACCAAAATTTTTTTTGACCAATGTTCTCATGTATTCGGTTTTATTCCATGAATATAATAATTTTAAAAGAACAATAACTACATATTATCCAAAATATAGAGGTCATGAACTAACAAAGCTACACAGACCCCTATCTCTACCTACCTTGGCTCTATGCTGGAATTATAATGTGAATATGTCATAAGTAACCAAATAATATCCATGGGACTAGTGATATTATTACATGAAGAAATCATATAATTTTTTATACATGTGTCTTGGTCTATCCCTCATGTACATAATTCTTATCAAAAATATAATATGTGTCAATTTCTCCATATATTTCACACAAGTAACAGATCATTTAAGGGTTCACTTCTTGGTATATAACATAAAAAATGGAGATCAGCTAAGAATTATGTGAATGATAAACTTTGTGATAAAAAAAATAAACTATCCATCGAGTATCCAGATACATAGTAATAATTTTCAACCCAAAATAGTGTTACATGTTGTCATTTTATATATTCCCTATTAATTGGTCCACCGTAATCACCCTAAAAATTCATGTCTACTCCCCCAGTAATTGTTAATCTTGTCACTATGATCCACCTATTATGAGATCCAATAATAGAACCTATAATTCAATGTAACACATTTAAATGTTATTTCACACATAAAAGAATATCAACATGAGAATAAATAAGTGACACATTATATTATGTGATCATAATCAATGAAGGAATCAAATTACTCTAGTATCAATAATATAATAAAATATTTGTACTTGTAACACATGAAAAATCTGCACGTACATGAGATCATTGTCATGCATGATTCTCAATTATTCCATCACTTATATTATAATGTGAAAGCATGTGTACCAAAATACTCATGTGTTAAAGGAGTTCTTACTTTATGTGATGCAATTTTCCAATGACAGTGGATGCTAATCATGTATAATTTATATAATAAAAGACCTCTCATAATGATCAATTCCTTTATTAGAATTACCAAGAACATTAATATTTAAAATTCAAAAAAATTATTAATTAAAATATTAATAAAATACATTACCTCCATAAAAAACATTGATTTATTTTTTCATTATATAGATAAACACAATTTACCATCATGAATTTTAATATTTTTATTGTGAGAGAAGATAAAAAATACAACATATCAAAAAAAATATTATGAATAAATATTTTTAATAATAATATAATAGAGATGGAGGCATGGGGGATAGTGAAATAAGGGGGAAGGAGACAATCCTCTTGTTCCTGTTATTTCACTTAAGATTCCTCCCCTTTCCCCTTATTCGATTATTTGTATTTGAAACATCCCTTATTATTTCCATCTATCAAATTATTCCAAATTCTCTATTTCTATATCTTCTAAAACACATGTTCCACCATGTTAAATACACCATTTGACTCATCTAAATAAACCCCTACATAAAAAAAATCTTAATTAAATTTGAAATATTTTAAAATCCATCCATATATATATATCTGTGTATTATATGTATACATTCACTAATATATACATATAGATACCCCCAAATGCATACACACACACACACAACAATATATTTAAATATTTTTAAACCACATATATACATATTATATATATATATACACATCTTCATATACATATATAATCTAACATATATATGTATATAGACATTTATATTTTCCATATTCATTCATGAATTATATATCAACCCATATATATAACTACACATGTATATATATATATATATGTGTGGATATATATACATTTTAAATTATCACAAAAAAAATATTATTCTCCTTTGTCATAATATTATCAATAAAAAATTATTATATTTTAAACACCCCTATTATACCACCATAAAAATTAAAAAAAATACATTAAATCCCAATAATAGTTGATAATTCTTTTTAACATCACCCAGTTTCATTACATTGATCATGTAATATAATCATAATCTCTAAATTTACCACCAATAATATTTATCCATAAAATATTTAAAAAGTAACAAAACTATTAATTAAAAATTTATGATTCAATTTTTTCATAATAATAATGTAATTATTATTATTATTATTAAATTCCCATTTAAATATATTAAAATACAGATTGATTTTCTTAGTTCAAAAAATTAAAATAATTTCATAAAACCATCACATTCTTAAAAATTTAAAAACTCCATGAAATATATATTATATCTAGTTGATTCTTTGTTATATGAAGAATTTAGGAAATATAAAAAATATAAAGCTGTATAAAAATTACATGACAATAATATAACACTAAAAAAACATTCCATTTTATCAATGATAATTTCCATACTACCAACATCATAATTTCAAATATATCCACATACAGACACTAAATAAAATGAGATCAAATCAAACAATGCTAGAATTAATCCACAATACAAAACATCACAATTTCAATAGGAATTGAGTTATTTAGTCTCTATCAAATTTCTGATACAAGTATATGTTGAATCTGAACCAACTATCAATGAATGATACATTTATACACCCAAATTCCTACATCACATAAAAAATCATGTAAATCACAAAATGTGAGATTGAACATTTGTGACGAAAAAAACATAAATTCACAATTCATTGAAACATGGTGTTATATAGTACATTTTTTCCTAGAACTATCATAGTTCCCCTACTAGAGTCCAAACATACCTAATTCATGTACAAAAATCTCTAAATAAAGATAATTATAAAATCTTGGTTATTTAAACTTGTTGATTGATACTATTTAATTAAGAATCGACATTCATCGGGCCATAATACTTGTCGTCATTCCCCATGGTCCACTTGTAATACTATGTTTTCCATCCCATCACGTAAGAGGGTATTACCCACTTGGTTAATATATATGACTAATGATTTAATCTAAAACCCAACATTTGTTCTTTGGGTGTTCCTTTTTATCATTCACAACCATTAAGGAATTTTTCACATGAGGCCACCAATCATGAAAACTATTCCAATTCTTGGATGATTAACTATAGTGTTCTAATCAAGTAGGATCCTGAAACCACCTTTTACCTTGTTTACATAAGTAGTAATACACTGAACCGAACCCCCTCTTCAGAGGCATAATTTTTCATTGTATCATTTATGACTCAACATATGAATGAGTATATTGACTTGAAATGAGGCTACAAGTGCATTATTATGGAGACTATACCCTCAGGTTCATGTAATATTATCAATATTACATAATAATAAACATAATATATAAACATATTAAACACACAGAAACAAATAATGACATTCATGTTATATAATAATTAATAACTCCAAAAGAAGAAATAATATCTTCTGAATAATGTAAATAATAAATAAATAAATAAATAGGTATATATATAGGATTCTACCAGTTAAATACCATATATGTTCTCCTCTGATCAATCATCCTCCACATGACCCTTTCCATTCACTAAATTTCTACTCATTAAATATTCGCGCGCATTAAAATTACCATGTATCGTATGAGTTCCAGACTAAGTAGGAAGCTAGTATTGATTCCTTTTCATTGTGTAATAATATTAAATAATTATATGCCCTAATAATAATAATTTATTTTTATGATGAAAATAATCATAACATCAAAAAAATAGTGTCCATGCACTAACAAAGGCCCCACAGAAACCAAATTATACCTACTGCAGCTCCACATTAGGAGGATAATTGGACAATTTCAATAAATAATAAGGAATAACCACAATACATTAAATACCACCTTTAATGAGTCTCATGTAATAGAGTCTTATATATCCCACAGACTATCATATACTATATACTTCAGGGATTATAGCCATAAACTATAATACCCCATTTGTAACTTCAATTAGGACCCCTAGATATCATGATACAAACATTGTACATTAATTCAGGACCACATACCACAATTCCCCCTGCACCGGATTAGTTCATGACCCAATACCTTCATTAACTTATGAACTACCTTGAGTTTGGTCCCTATAACGTCATTACCCTACATGGTACCTCATGTTAGGCACCTATACCATCATTCCCCTATTAACTTCTTCAAGACAAGAACCTAGGCTATTCATCCACTATGAACTACCTTATGTCAATCCATGAAACAAACATTCCCATACCATATACTCAGCACCAGATGATCCTTTTAGAAAATACCACTGACTAAACAAATTTTCCTTCCATGAGAATGTATTATTTAGACCATTGTGGTAATAATAGATAATCATCCTCTAGAAAATATGGTTTTTTCGATATATCATTAGGGAAACAACCCCTATATCAAAATCTAAGTCATGGGTCACATAATTATTATCGTGTGGATTCAAATATCAACCCCAGGAGGAATTCCATTCATTCCATATAATTATAACAAAACCATATATAATCCCGATGGAATCCCATCATACATTGTACTCAACCCCCTTCTATAAAATACTCATAATGGGATCTCTAATAATTCTCTTCCTCAACTACTTATAGGTGAGCTACCACCATTACATATAATAGAATGAATTCCCCTTTTATATGAATGTAGTTATGGGTGATTATATCAATGATAAAAAATTAATTAATATACGATAGTATGATTTTATCCCATGGAGGATCTACACCTTTGTCACGGTCTTGGGTATTTCCCAAGATTACACTACATTGACCACTTCTATATCATTTGAAAATGAATTAGCCAATAAGTCCGGTTCTTAAATGTGGACCTCCAAATTCCATAAATAACACCTCTAGAGAATCCCATTAATTTGGTTCTATCACTAATTAATGAAGACCACCATAATATAGGATATGAAATGATTAATGATATGTTTCATGAGTTACATGAACACTGTTAGGTAATTTTTGATAATGAAATAACCAACACGTACTCATAGTAACCATATAAATAAAT
Organism: Viscum album; assembly: GCA_963277665.1. Taxonomy (NCBI): domain Eukaryota; kingdom Viridiplantae; phylum Streptophyta; class Magnoliopsida; order Santalales; family Viscaceae; genus Viscum; species Viscum album. Next base: position 1,001,053,286 of record OY728121.1, on the reverse strand, counting down.
GAATTTCTCCTTCACTTTATCCCCATCTCATAGTTGAATCGGGTGATAACCTGATTTTTGGTACATCTTCAAGAACTATATAGTCCCTCTAAACTGATCAGATAGCTCACATATCCTAGGTTGTTGATACATATTCACTAGGTTCCCCTAGTTGGTTTGATGAAAATACACAATCAACTGAAATTTCCTATTCACCTTATTTGGAATCAATAAAAGGGATGCGCAGAGGAAACAATGAGTATAAAAAAGTTCATCTATAAGTCCTGCAACTACAAATTCAGAAAAATAATATCTATGGGATATGTACAATATTATGGTGTATATTTCATTATAGTCCATGTGTGAAATTCAATGAATACTTATATAAATTAGAATGGAGGTACAACTATAATTTCTTCTATAATGTCAATACAAAACTCCCCACATCGGTATGAAAATAAAATCCCATAAAATCAACTATTCTAAATGAAATATCAGAAAACTAATGAGTAACCATTTGTATCCAGGTATATATTAGAAAATCCTTCTCTCCATCGGTATAATTATTTCTCTTGAAGGAAAACCTCATCCCATCATCATGGATTCACCACAGCCTCCACAAGAAGGATTCTATCTTGGAATGAACATTGAATACCTAGTCCATGAATCAAATTACATTGTAAGGCCTCATATATTCTAGAATCATATCCAATATGGAGAATTAATATCCAAGATTCCTGTCACACTATGGTTAGATGTGTATGATCACTATTTCTCCTCTGGTCGGAGTCTCAAAGCCTGAGGGTTGATCCATGGAGGAAATCAGCATATCTAATTATGAAATAAGAGAAGTGGAAAGAATTTATTTTTTTCAACTGTTTCTTTTAGTACTACAATAATGGTATAGAGAAAGCATATCTTTTTTTAATAATCATAGGATAGTTGGGGTCAGAAGTGTAATTCCCAGAAATTTCAATGAATTTTTCTTAATAAATTGGTATTTTACAAGTCTGTGGCTTTTGACGGCACTTGATTCCGAGGCCCGGTGTGCCTGGAATGAATTTGAAAAGTTTAGCTTGGTTACGTTTAGTGAACGAATGAGTGGGTTTTTATAACTATTGAACCATTGTTCAGAATTAAAATCCAAGGGCACCGATGAACTCATAGTGCCAGTGATTTCTTAAGGGGGCACATAAAGTAGTTGTGTTCGTAAAGGGGGAGAAGATATTTTTTGGGGGTTTATTTAAGAAGTAAATAAAAATTGTCAAATCAATTTCTATTTCTTTTGGAGGTTATTCCCTCCCATGGATAGTCAAGGGTGGGCCCCACAACCACATAACTACCCAATTGTGGATGTTAGAGAGGTGAGGCCCACACGAGCCCCACCATTTAATTTCCTCTAATCTCATAACGAACCCCTCTTAAATTTTGGCAACCCCCTTTTTATTTTCCAACTCATAAATTAAATGGGGACCTTCCGTCTCTGTTCCCTAATTAAATTGTCAACAAGTTTTATTAAATGTGATGAATTAATTCTGGAAGTCCCTTGTGTGTGTAATTAGATAATATGTGAAACCTATTATTTAATTTGGGAAGAGCCTTCATTGTGTGGAGAGATCGGGAGAGCTTTAGAGCATTGGAAGAACGCCGACCTCCGACAAATAACGACGAATAATATCAGTTCTTAGAAGTTCGAAGACATGGCACCCTTACTCATCTTTGTGGAAATAGAAGAGATTCCACTTCCTCCTCGGTTCGCTCCAACAACGCCTACCATTATCTTCCCCATGACACCGTCTACCGCATATTCATCTACCGCGACGCCGATGATCATCTTCACTTGTTGAGGTAGGGGAAAATTTGAATATTCTTTCCATTATTAGAATATTACCCTCGTGCTTGGAGATTAAATAGTAGGGAGATGTTTTTCACCTCTAACGCGGTGGGTGAGGGTTAACGAACAAGCCTGAACCCACCTCTATTTTGTTCATGATGCGTGGAATACTTGGAGATGATGAAGCATGACCTAAATGGAGATTGGAGGTCTTCTCAGTGATTTACAGGTCCCGAGGCGACCGCAGGCGCAGATGGGAGCAAAATCGGACCACCGGAATGACTATAGCGGCCGTAGGAGGCGGCGCCCCAGTTGGACGCCAGATGAATCCCGTCGTGGCTGACGTTATAGTTGCAAGGGATTGGATCACGTGGCCATGCAGGATCCAGGGAGAACCACGGCACCAGCCAGGCACTGCGTCCGCGGAACATAAGGGGGGTCGCGCCCACCATGCTCGGCTCAGTGGCCAAGCCAGCGTTCCCATGGCCGGGCCGGGCCGGGACACGCGGACCGGGCGATGCCCATCCGGGCTAGCCACAGATCCGATTCGGGTAGACCTAGTTCGGCCTGACCTAGGGGGGTTGGGCCGGGTAGGCTAGGGCCCATACCCCCACTTCGGACCATTTTTGGTCTTTTTCCCATAACATGAGCTAAATTCCTCTGATCGACGAACCACCAGTTGCGCATGAATCATTGGATCGATAAGGTCATTTAGGTATATTACACTCAATGTTTTGGAATATTTTGGGTATGTCTGGGTTGGTAAAAACCCTAAATCAACCGGGCCCCTAAAGCCGAAACACATATAACTTAAGGACCAGACGTCCTTTTGATGTGTTGTCAACTGCGTTGAAATCCTCTTAATGAAACAGTCCATTTGGCTTACTCTTCTTGAGGATTGGACTCAGCTGGAGTACGGTCGGGTTGGTTTTAATTTAAAAACCAACCAGGCCCCTGGAATGGAAAAGCCAATAACTCTGAGACCGGGCGTCCGATTGACGCAAGTTCAATCGCGTTGGGTCTCTTTTGACGAGACAAAACTTCAGGATACATCAAATTTGGACTTCGTGAAGGGTCATGTATTGACTCTCTTTCTCGATGAGAAGACCCTCCTAGAATCGAGCATGCTGTGTGCGGGAACCCTAGAGCTTCCTGCGACTATGACAATGACGACTACACATGGATCCTCCATGGGTTCAGCAGCGACGACGACCGTACTGGGATCCTCTGTGAGTTCAATGACGATGACTACTATTCTTGTATCCTACGTGGGTCTGGCAGTATTGACATATGTACTTTTATGATGTCTGGGTCTGGCAGACTAGCAGGTCTTATATCCTGTGTAGGTCCAACAACATAGCTGGTCTTATATCCTATGGGGGCCCAACTGCATAGATGAATTAGTTGCTACATTTGATCATCTCCATCGCTTTACGAAGTGTATACCTATGAGGGCTGAGTCTTGATTCTCAATCATTATCATCGATATGATTGGCTTGCTTTCCTGTGTGGACTGGGTTGTGTTTTCTTGTGTGGACTGGGCTGCGCTTGGGATCGAGAGTTGGAGTCGTTTGTAACTGATGACATAGGTATATGTATGGTCATATACTTAGGTAGAGTCGATTGACACTTCGTGATTGTATCATTCCTTTGTGGTTTATCCTTTGTGGATTTTGAGATAACTTCGTGGGTCACAGGGTCCCTTCTGAGTATCTTATACTCACCCCTGCACGGGCTATGCCCGCACTACGTTGTGTTGGATTCAAACGACGAAAAACACTAATCGAGGAGAAGGATTGTGGAGCTGGTCTATACTCGGAGGTGTACCACATGGTGGGACGTACATGGAGCGGATGGTCGGACTCGAGGAGATGAGGAGATGATCTGTACCAACCCTTCATGTGGGATTTCTGGAGGACAACTAGGTGTTGTTTTTTTACATAATACTACTGTACATTCCTTTTAGTTATATTGTACATTCATTTGGGGTTGTATACTGGCCACATTAATTTTCAGCACTTACCTAGTACACAGTTTTACTTAGTGCATACTTCACATGCATACTCTGTTGGGTATGTTACTTTATAAAGTAAATTCCTTCCATTCTTTTGGGATTTTCACCTATGGTTCTAGTCGCCATCCCCTGGCATATAGAAGGAGGGATTGGGGTAGTCACGTAATGGGCCCTGATGATGGGTTGTGAAAATTGGTATCAAAGGAGTCGGTTTAACCATAGAACTCAGGACTCTGGTCTTTCATTTCTGTGAGGCACTAGTGTTAAGAGTATTGAGTGTGGTTTTCAGTCTAGGGAGTCCAGTGTTAGTGTGGCGGCCGACGTATCCATACACTAGGACCCTGACCTCTGATTTGCAACTCAGTGCACGAAAACACTGATTGTGTGTGTGTTTCCTTTAAAAAGTTTTCTTTGTGATTAAATTGTGTCAACTTACTTGGTATACTATATTGACTATGGGGCATCGTTTTCTTTTTAGAATGGCCCCATGAAGGCAGCCATCTAGGGTTCTTAGTTACGTGCAGGATGGCAGCCCACCGAGCGATGAGACCTCAGTGCAGGGCCCCATTACAGTGGAGGCACCAGCGGTACCTCTACCCACTGAGCCACTGATTCTACTTACCCCAGCGGTGGAGAGTGCACGCCGCCTGAGTATGTTGCACGAGTTTCAAAGACAGAGGCCGTCTAGGTTCTGAGGAGAGACAGATCCTCAAGAAGCCGAGGATGGGCTGGAGGCTATCGTCAGAGTCTTCAGATTGGTAGGGACACCAGCAGACTCCATGGTGATCCTTTCCACGAGACTTCTGCACACAACAGTAGGTAGATGGTGGATCCTGATTCTCTAGGTGCACGATGAGGCATCTCTAATTTGGATGGACTTCGATAGCCTCTTCCAATCAGAGTTTGTTCTAGCTCCCCTCCGTGCGGTGCACATCCTAGAGTTACTACAGCGGCGGCGAGGCAGTATGTCAGTATCCCAGTACTCGGCAATATTTACCAACCTATCATGCTACTCTAGAAACATTGTACGGGAGACATTATTTTTGTCCCGGACCTTTGAGAAGGGAATGGGGAAAGAGATCAAAACATCGACGATTCCCCTCATCATCCCGACGCAGGATGGGGTGCTGGAGAAAGCCTTATTAGTGGAGAGCTTTCTCGCCGATCAGCCATCAACAGCGAGACCCACCATAGGATGACATGGAGCAGATTCTTCTACAGCCATTAGTCAACAGGTGATGCAGGGGTCCAAGCGGACCAGGCCGTCAAGTTGGTGACCATAGGATACAGGTTCGGTTATGCGGTGTACACGGCGCAGAGCCAACCATACGAGGATCAGACTGTGCTATGCATGCGGTGGGAAGGGCCACAAGGATCGTGACTACCCGACCCGCCATGCAGATGAGCATCAGACAGTGGAGGGACCTCCCAGGCAGAGGCATAGGTTCGACCACGGCGGTCTGGCAGGAGCAGGTGGACGAGGCATAGGAGCTGGCCGAGTAGCGGGTGGTGGACGATTCTTCGAGGCTCTACCACCACCACCCCCAAGAGGTCCACCCCAACCATAGGGAGCTGGTGGGAAGAGGCAGGCACAGCTCTAGGCAGCAGAGGCTTACGACCACGGCGCACCTGAGATGATTCAAGGTACTATCTAGGACTACTCCATCCTTTCTACAGTCATATCCTCTTCTGACTATCCATCCAGGTCATTCATAAAATACTTCTTCATATCCTGGAAAATATTAAAATATTTAAAGGGGTGAGCTCAGATGGTCAGTAAGGATAACAATATTGCGGAAGCTTTCATAAATAAACATTAACATTTAAGGCAATGTATAACTAAAACAAAAGCCTTTTAAACATGAACTTCAACATAATATGGAAAAATTAAAATGAGATAATGCCATTTACTTATTCACATGGATATTCTACTGGTCGAATAATCACATGCAATATCAATAACCACTTTCATAATGATGGAATGCATAATGCCAGACTATCATAACAATGTAGCCAATGCCTCGTGCCAAGACCACAAATAATATTTTTATAAGGCCTCATGCAAAGACACTAGTTTTCCTCATGAGATCTACCGTTGCATCGAGGAGCTATAGCGGGCTCCACCCATCACTTATTAAGTCCAATGCATTCCTCATATGAACATGTTTAAACATATCATAAACCATAACATAATCGTATCACATAAAACATGCATAAAGTAAACATAGCATTTCCACATTTCAGTCACAAGATATCAACACAACACATTGATATAATAAAAACCTTATCAAAACCATTTTCAATACCAAAATAAATGAAAATTAAAACTTGGTATTTATTTTTCATTTAAAAAAATTTATGTCTCGTAGAGGAAGCCGCAACTCAAATAATGGTTACGGTGGCAAAAAATTCATTGTCGCCGCATACGTATGACAAGAAAAACATTTCTTTTTGTTGTATAGTAAAACGATTCCTATAAAAATATTCCTTGTGAATAAATGTAAAATTCAAAGGGGTTTATACACTGTATAAAAGAAATTTGTGTATAAAACAAAATATGCCTCAATGAATGGAGATTGAGACAAAGTAACTTACAAAGATAATTTTTTAAATAAAATAGATATATTATGTGTATTCACTATAAGTTAACATAATGAAATTACAAATACAAGATAGGATATAATAATATCATGACATAATTTTAATGTAGGAGATTAACCCAAATAATAGAAATTGGGTTAAGAAGTTCCCTTACCTTGTGTCCGACTTGATTCGACCATTCTTTAACCTCTTGAATAATAAACTAGAGTTAATATCTACCATTTCCAATTTCATTATCCTTTTTATATAACTTATTACTATGTTATGAACATTATGTAATAATTTATGTTAATAACGGCCGTTTTGTCGATTTTTGGTACTTCAGTCATCAATAAACTTCTTATAATTACAAGTTGTTTTTGTGGTAGAATATCCACTATCTCCAGAATTATATTCAGGATTTATATGTCATATATATCATATATATCCAGTATATAAATTCATTAATAATATTACATAACATTTAGAGGTATGAAATGAAATGCACCGTTCATGGAGACTGTATGTCGTACATACGCATGAACGCTACTTTCATTTCTATTTAGTATTTAATGGAATGAAATAATAATGATATAAATGTATAATATAATTCCAGTATAATATAGCATATAATACCATTTACTCCATCATTTATACATCCCACATATGGTTTTAACGATTCAAATCACTTTGAGGGGGCGGTAGTCTGCACTTCCTAAAATGAAAATATCGCGTTTACCCATAATGGAAACCATAATGGTATGCCATAAATGAAAAATACAAAATCATAAGGAAAAAAATAACATAATATATATCATATATAAAAATATTGTCATCAAAATGGCCACCATTAGAAGTGTTATATGAGTTTGGAACAATCATCGTATCGTGAGGCAAAAATTCGCCATCCACAGAAACAGTATGTTCTTTAACCATTAGATGTAGGTGTGTGTACGTGTAGCTCGAATACTTATTATAAAAACATCCTAGTATATTGATAATACTGTTGTTGTTACAAAAGAAATGAATAAAAAGTTTTTAGGCGGTTGGAGAAGAAAAATAAAACAAAACAACATTAGAGAAGACATTACCTTAAAATTGGGTAACTCTTTTTGATTTGAGACAAAGGCATCCTTGGGAAGAGTTATGCCCAAAGTGGGGATTCTAGGAGTAAGAGGGGGAAGTTGGGAGAGTATTTGGGAAGATGTTGGCCGAGCCAAATGGATTGAAAGTGTGAATAAGGTGGGAGTGGTGGGGGCCTTTTATAAGTGGAGAGGAGAGGCACTTTTGGAAAGTAATGAAATGTTATTTTATTATACAATGCTTTTCAGCTTATAAAGGTCCCAAACTTGTATAATTAGAGGCTAAGGTGATAGGGGTTCGAAATATACTCATCCAATAGGTTTTTGACTAGTGTAAGCTTGGGAGTTTACATTATCTTTTCGTTTTATTTAAATCGTTAATTAATCAGGTAATCGCTGCATCATCATGGTGTCATAAATAATTTAATTTATATAATGAATAAAAATTAAAAAAAATATTATGATGTAGGAAATCTTTTTAGCTTTACAATTAATATTTATAGTCAAAACTATGACTTGTAGAACCCCATGTAAAATGTTTTTTAATAAACATTTCATGTTTGTGTCATTTTTTACTTTAACATTAAATAAAAGGAATTTATGTCATTTTCCAACTAAAGTGGCTCCATGGGGTCCCCAAGTAGACCCATTGATTGTCTTGGTCGTCCATGGAACATCCAATGAGGGTAGGACATGTGTCAATCCCATCTCATATTATTATAACATTATTTTTACCATAAACTACACTAATTACCTCTAATCGCGATTAAGAACTTAAAAGTTACTCTTCACCAAAAATTATTTTATTCTCATTGAACCACATTTTACTTCTTAATTACAACCATGTATGTTTGATTTTTGAAATTCAAAACACAGAAGTGGTACAATTTCATTTAAACGATAAATCAGTTTTTATAAGTACCACTTAGTGGATTCACTATTCATCAAAAAATTGACGTTTTTCTAAAAAATCCCAAAAATTCACCCTCAGATATATTTGATATTACGATTTCAAAATTGATGTATATTTTACAAAATTCCAAACATATAATTTGCATTAATTTATTTTATAATTAATTCCCGTTGTCACAACAAATAGCGTGTTTTTAAGAAACAATTTATATCAAAAGATTGACAATTATTCATGCCCAATTTCAATGTTAAATTAATTCTAATGAATAACATTGGATAAAATGGTAAAAATATATTCTAATTATACTCTAAAACCATTCAATAGTATAATTTATCACTATAAATTATTTTGATTTAAAAAGTTGTTTTTAAGTATTTTTGACTATTCATAAAAAATTGAAATTTCTCAGAAAACTACAAAAAATCAACATTGGATAATTTAGATATTACGAATACAAAAATGAATTCCATTTTGAAATATAAAATTTATATAATTTCAAAAATTGGGTATTACTATTCATAACTGCTACTTTGATTGGTCGCGGCGTGTTAGAATCTCAAACTTGCGTACAATGCAAGCTATTGAATTATTGAAAAGAGAAGCATACCGTGAAAGCACGGGGTGTTACAGTTGGAGTGTCACATCTTTTAATTTTATACATTCTTAAATGTTTAAATTTTCATTTGGAAACATAAATTTTTTAAAAATATTTCCTTAATTATTTTGAAAAAAATGAAGAACAAGGATTAATTTTAATTATCCAATAAAACTCTTTTCAATTTATTTTTCTTCATATTTAAAAACTAAATACATAAATAATGTTTTCATGATCCCAAAATTACATTATGAACTATTATTTGATAAACTAAATGACAATTTCTTGTTATTTTAGTAAATACTATATTATTAGTTATACATTTATAATGTCAATTTTAGTTTTACAATTTGATAATCATATGTTTACAATATCATATAGATTTTCCTAATACATAAATATATATTAAAAATTTGGAAAAAATAATATAGCAATTGAGGGTTTTAAAATCATGGTATTTTTAAAAACCCCCTTCTTAATATGTCTATTTACAAAAGAACACTTCAAATATATTAGAGAAAGATTAAATTTTATATGAGAAACCTAATTTAGACGTATTATTATGTAATAATTTCTAGATATTTTAAAAATTGTATATTAAAAATTAATATCGTCCACTTGGTTATAAAATTTTGAAAACAAAATAAATTTATTTCACATTTCTATTCTTTATTAGTCAATCATATATCCTTACAACATTTTAGAGTTGATTATAAGAATGAATTTTTGTCTCTTGAACTAATCTAATAAATATTTTGTATCTATTACACAATTTTCATCATTTATTTCATAATTTTATTTCATACGTTCATAGTGAGATTATAAATCTTGATGATCAAACATATTTCTCATTGAATCCCACGTATAATACAATTTTCTGGATAACCTAAAAAATATATAAAGGGTAATATTTTTTTGTTCAAATGGTTATTGGAAATGTAATAGATTGTTTTTTCAGTTCTTCATTAGGGTTATCTTAGTGGTACAATTTTTATTTGATTAATATTTATTTTTGAACACAGTTTTCCTTTAATACAGGTTTTAATGGATTTCATCAGTTGAGCGTGGAAATTTTAGATATTTAGAGATAAAGTGATACATTGTTGGTCAGTTCATGGCTAAGAGAAACTATGAGATAACCATGTGACATGTATTTCAACGATTAAGTGGTGATTTTCAGGTTTTTAGAATATTTTTTCCAAACATGATAGTTTCCTGATAAACCATGTGGGTGAATGGGTTTTGGTCTAGTGGATATTCGATGGATTGGGAAAAGTGTTTCTTAATAATTAACCATTCCCATGTAATCATGGTGACTGATTTTAGAGGTATAGTGATTGTGGGAAATTTTACAAATAGATTAACTAATAATTCTACATAAATCTTCACCATTTATAAGAATAATAATATTTTTAATGTTACATGAATTACATTGTTATTTTTTTGTAAATCATCATATCAAATTCTCACATATGATTTTCCTGAACTCTATCCATTGAAATTTATGGCTATATTCTAGATATTAAGTGATTTACCATCATTAAATATGAATATATATAATTTATCTTCTATTTTTTATAAAATATATTCCACTTATGTTGTTATATGGTTGACATCATTTCCCCTTGTTCCACTAGAACACAATTTTGTAGTTATTTCTACATCTAAATGGATTGATGGATAATTGATGTTATTTATCATGGACTACTGATTTCAAGGAGAAAATATTCTCACTTCATGTCTATGTTCCTGAAGATGACAATATTTCTTCTCTTGGAGAGTTATTTGTCTTATTCAATAGTTATATTACATTAATTACTCTTCATTTGGGTAAATTATATTTGATTGGATTATAACATTATGTTTTTTGATATCAAAAAAATATACTTTTCATTATAAGGATTAAAATTTTGAAGGGAAATGTCTTTTTAAAGGAATTATTATTTAAAAACGGATTTATGAACATCTTGTGTTAAATAAAATGCATCAATATTTTTTTACAAAAAAATTGTAATTTCAAGTATAAAAGAATTGATTATTTTCATGTGAAATGATATTTAAAATTCTGAGAATAGTATATATTAATGTATTAGATAAAAATAATATTGGGAACCATGTGATAATTGTGTTATGAACATATAAAAATCCTTGTGACCATGTCACCACTATTTGTATATGTAACATCGCATTATTTTATATATATTTTGAAATAAAACATGATGCATTCTGAATATTTCTATTAAATAAATCGTAGGTACACACCAACCATGATATAGTAAACCATTAAAACCTATCCATTAAATTTTTTGGTATAAATAATATTATTAACATTATATAAAAAATGATTAATTTATTTAAAAATTCAGATTATTTTATTATTTCATAATACATATGTACCAAATTTTCGTTATAGTGGTTTTATGCTACAAAAATATGATTTCATAAAAAAAATTATAAAATTATTTACCACAAAAACTGTATTTAATTTATAGTATTTTTATAATTTTTATTAATAAAATGAATATATATTTTAACTCATTATGTCAATATTACCTTATTCATACTTTTTTGTGTTTTCTAAACAAATTTTTTTGTAAGTGGTGAAAAATATCTATTTTTGTAAAATATTTCATTTATACTGCTATTATTGTCCCATTTATTCAATTTAAAAACTATGTAACCTATGACACATTATTTTTGAAATAATACGATTAATAACTTTTGAATCATAGTTATATTATAATTTTATATAAGTTAATTTTTAGGTAAAATTTGTTTTTTCTGAAAAATTATTTTATGTATGCATCTTTTTTTTAAATAAATGAATTTTATTTATATTGTTTTATATTTTTATGATATTTATAGGTTATTTATGAGATATAATATTTTAAAATTCCTCTTATGTGGTTTATATTCAAATAAATGGATGTTAATTATGGTTACGATTATATATAAATTTTTGAAAATCATATTTTCATTATGCTTTGTTCACATAAGTAAAATTATATTAAGAAACATATTGTAATTTATTAAGGTATAATTGAAAAAATAGTAATAATAATAATAATAAATAAAATATCATATCGGAAATTTAATTTTTTGTTTTACGAAACAGTTGATAGAAGAAAATTTTGTAACATTTTTAACGTTAAAACTGATTCAACGGGATGTTAAACCATGATAGAATGTTGGATTTCAACCCATATAAAATTTTATATATTTTTTAATATTTATAAACATTAAATTACACAAAATTTTATTTACTATCCATTTATATCATCTTTATCATGATTTTGACAATAAATGAATGAAATATTTTATGAAATTCCATATGCTTCCTTACCCTCTATTATAAAAGAGAACCTCATATCTTCCAATAATAACATCATTCGAGAATTTATGATCCAAAAATTAATATTCCCAAAACATTCTATATATCATCAGTTCCTAATAGATATTTATTCTATAAATAATCCTTGAAGGAATTAGGTATATTCCAATGGAGCTCTCTCCAAGAAGTGGTATAAATATTAACCATGCGTTTTCAATTTTCCTTCTTCTTATACATCATTATAAAATATAGTATCCATAAAAATGATGAATTAAGTATAATCAATATAATATGATTTTATTATGATTATTTGACACCCATTCAACACAACTTATCAGTCAAAGGGTTGATGACTGTATAACTTATTCATACATGTGGATTGTGACCTCCATGTTGTGATATGACTGATTTTACACCACCATCATCCATGAATGGTTATAATGATGGCTGTAATGTTTATTTATTATATTATTGAAATAATTATTCTTATGTAATTATAATATATTTTCTACACATTTACCATCTAAACCATTATAAAATTATAACATAGATTTTATGTAAATGTGGACAACCACCTCCCCAAAGAGTGGTTAATAATTTGTTTTTTTATTTAAATGTGATTCTAATGAGGATATATTTAATGAATATATATGATATTAATTATATAATATTAATTATTTATAGTTGAGTAATTATTTATCATTAATTTTTTCCATCTTTCAAAAAGATGAAATTACCACTCATGTTTATGTATGAACTACCATCTCCACATAGTGACGAAATTTATTTTTCACCACCACATTTAATGAATATATATTAATATCCACATATCAACTACATAGTATAATTATATTATTTTAAAAAATATGTAGATTTAAGATCCCTGATCATATTGTGAGAAACATGACTTCTAAAATATAAAATACCAGAAAAGTAATGTTATTAACACAAAAAATGTTAGATCTCGATATTTTTAGCAGTTAGATCATACATGGATTTAGAAAATATTTTATTTTATTTTTGAATTTTTAATTGGAGTTATGGATTGGGATTTATTTTCATAGTGTTATAAAACTATTAGATAACGTGACGTTCATTCTTGGAGAATGGTTAGGGTAAACGGTCAACCTAGCCTAACAGACCAAGTGATCCCAAAAAAGTGGACTCAACACGTTTGGTACATAGTTTGATTAATCTTATGACCAATACTAGAAAACCACAAATCCTCAGGCAGTGAGGTGCAACACAGTTGGTGCATGATATTTTAAATCATGCGGACCTTCCCAGAAAAATGTGTGCACAATTTTATATCATTGAAATATTTATTTTCAAATCACCTAACACTCCAAAATATCCTAATTTCAACCATCTCTTAGGATTAGATGATTTTGGGTGATTCTAAAGCTTTATATATTGGTTATGATTCTATCCATGCTCCGTTGTTCACGATTCAATAGATGAAACAAATATAATATCTTATCATGTAATGTAGATCCCATCATAAACCATAACCCCTCTATTATTATGCAGTACATAATTTTCGGGGATTTATTTATTTTATTAATCAGATCTATTCCAAATTGGTGAGATATAGATATAGAATTGCATCTTTAAATCTAGATTAATGTGATATTGAAATACATGATCTTGATTGAGTGATTCTAGATCCAAAACACATATCGACGTTGTAGTGCTGTGCAAATTTGGGGGATTTTCATTGATCAGATGTCCATTAACGAGATGAGCTAGGTGGTACTACATTCATTTCCCATAGTAAAAACTTTCATTACGTATATGAATGTGGTAGTATTTTTAGCGTGATTTGGAAACTAAATTCTTAATTTGAATGAATTAATTTAGAAAATTAAATATTTGAAACTGTTATGAAATTTTGAGATGATTGGGACAGAAGAATCTGTTAAATTATTTGAGAATTAATATGACGATTCTAGGAATTTAAAATTTTGGATCATTAATTGATGAATTAATTACCAAGTCATGAATTTGGGAATTGTGTTTCTTATTGACTATTAGGAATTATGGATTTATAATAACTAATTATTAATTTAAATATCGAATGGTTAATTGAATATTAGAATAATTAATTATAGAATTAACTATTACATGTGGATATGTGAATGCTTAATAAATTAATGAATATTTATAGGAAAAGGGTTATGTGATTTATTTATTAGTTGTCGAATTAAAAATGCTCTTGGATTAATTAATTTATTATTTAATTCCTGGTTTATGTTAATTAGGTTTCTATACATGATGAGGTAGTCATATGATCAATTACATTCCTATATTTTGAATGAGGGCTAGACATGACGATATTGCTGATGATAGATATATAGTGGTATTTAATGAATAATTCCTGGACATGATTATCTACACTAGTGATCAGTGTGAAAAAATGAAAATTGGGTGTAATAAAAAGTTATCTACACCAATGGTATATAAGCATGTTGAGAATTGGGTGGATAGGAATCATGTTTTATAATCATGATGATAAATGACTTAGAGAATGATTACAATGGTTATCATGGATATGGTCTCACTAGAGAATACATTGAACTCCAACATGATTAAAATTAGGTACATAAATAATAAATTACCCTTGGAATCCTCAATATCTAGAATGAGTCGAATAATGTATTAAGTTATGATATTACCAAGGAAACAGTTGGATATCCATCATGATCCAAAGCTAGTATTGAGGTTCGGGTGTCTGTAATATCCTGAGAATTAATATAGTTCAATTATGAATATCTGATATAGTGATAACTATTTATTTACTCTTTAAAACTTATTTATATATATAATATCACATACAATCAATTGAATATATTTGATTGGACACCAATGGTGGTTTCCTACTATGTTGTATTCACACCCTACTTAGGCTTCCTGATCCGTAACTGAATAGACTTAGTTTCTTTAGGACAGGTTAAGGGAATATTCCCTAGGTTAACTTGTTGATTGGAGATGTAGATTTTATTTGGGAATCATACATGGTTTTGGAACCTCTTGTTAGTCATTATAGTGTTTACATTAAGTATAATTTTGTTATCCTTGACACTTATGTTGGAATAACATATTCCCCCCTCTAGATAAATATTTTATTGTTATTTTTTATCAACTGCCCTTGGTATTTATAATGTTTTATATACTTCCATATTTTTTTATTTATTTAGGTCAGTTATATATTATGATAATATAGAGAATATTCTCCCTGTTATTGAAAGACTAGAGCCTCATTATTAGTAGGAAGCATGTAGTGTACATGGAGGTGTGCTTTAAGACATTTTATCCAATGGATTACGGAACTGTTGTGTGTCACCCTGGTTGGGACATCAAAAGGTGGTTTCAGAACTAGGTTCCAATCCTAGGATCTATTGTCCTTATGACTCCTCACTATCCGTGGTTTCACTGTTTCTTGGGATTGGGTGAATGGTTTTTCAAACCACGTGCTAACCATATGAATCCCAAATCCCAAGGTCAAAAAATGTTTGATGGGTTGGGTGTATAGTTTACCATAATCATGTTCCAACCCATTATAGCCATGAATTCTCATTTTATTCTTGAAACACAAACAAAACAAACCCCAATCCATTACTCTAATCAAATGTTCATATATAAAGTCAAAAATATACTCAATTAAATAATGAGAAAACTATAGAAAATATAGGGATCATACAATTTTGGGGGATTCCAGATCTTTCTAGAAGGGTTATAAGGCCATCTGACCACTATTCCTTAAGATTCAAAACCTAAATTCAGGATCCTCTATTCTCTCGATAAGAGGATCTCATCAAGAACCCTATCTCATAAATTATTCAATCTTCAATAATCATTTGGTCAGTTTTATTCATTGTTTATTTATATAAAAAATCGGGTTTTGGTATCAATATCATGTATTGTAGATCAAGATATTGATCGATATGATCATTATATCCTTGATCAGTATTTTGAGCTTTCATATCTATAAATCATATCTACTTCATTGAGCAACTCAGATTTTGTGTATTTTCATTGAGTGATCATCCATCAACGAATCATGGTATGTGGTCTAAAATTTAATTTTCCATTTTCTTAATTATTATTAAGTATATTAATGTTGTAGAATTTATAGAGTTGAAATGAAATTTAAATATAACTTTCATGTAATTAATGTGGAAAGTTAATTAATTGATATTGTTTTGAAATTGTGATATTTTTTGGATCGATGAACATGATAATTAATCTAATAATTAATTATGAGATTTTGGGAATTGACGAATTGGGATATGTAATTGATGAATTGTTAATCATGTCATTAATTATGGAAGTCTAGGTTTGATTGAATATTTGGAATTATGGATTTAGGATAATTAATTGGTATGATAATTATTTAATGATGAGTTTTACATTAGGAATAATTTATTGGTAATTTATTTATTAGATGTTATGTATGTGAATGGTTAATAGATTATTTAATTTTTTAATGGAATGTGTGATTTCAGTAATTAATTATGTTTTAATTAATTAATGGGTTTGGATTAATTATTTTATTAGTTAATTGATTGTTGACAGTAATTTGGGTGTTAGAAAAGATGGTCTAAGCTAATTATGGTATACATGAACATCAATTGAATGAGGGATCGACATGGTAAACTAGCCACTGAAAGATCAATATGGGTATTGAATGAATACTGGGCTTGACCTGATGACCTACACTAGTGATAGATGAGTAGAAATGAGAATTTGGTGTTATCCATGTGGATATAATACAATGGTATGTATGCATGTTATGAAATTGGAGGCTATAGATTATGTTTTATGTCCATATGATTTTGGAATTGAATAATGACATTAATTTTTCTCCTAGATATGGCCTCGCATGAGAATGCATCAAACATCAGAATCAGTCGAATCAAGTATTATAATATGACATCACATATGAATACTTCGACCTCTAGAATAAGCCGATGATAGTATTAAGATGTGATATTAAATGGGGAACACATTGGGCACCGATATAGTCAGAAGATAGTTTTTATGTATAGGTTTCCTCAGGAATCATGGTGTTAATTTGGAAAAAGAATAATAAATTAGAATGTCATAACTATTTATTTATGAATCGTACTTACTTATTTATATAATTTCATAAAAAATCATTTGAATGTACATTTTTAGAAACCATTGGAGGTGGACTACTTAGTTGTACTAAAACCCTAATTAGGCATCCTGATGGGTACTCGAAAAGATATTATTGTTACAAGATAGGTCATGGGAAAAGGCCTTGGGTTAGAATATGAATTGGGGATAGATATTGAATAAGTTAGCCAAACATGGTTTGGGGCCCACTTTGGAGAGGCCAATTTCTTTCACATCAATAAAACTTCAAACACCATGACACATATGATGACATTGAATGTTTACATGATTAGTAATATATTATATTTTCTATTTTTATTATATTATGACCTTGGTATTTCTAAGGTTATATATTCTTACCGATATTTTTATTTATATTTATTGATGTTTTTCTATGATAAATTATGGTATAGACTACAAATGATAGCAAAACTAGGCCCTCTGTGCTCGTTGATGGCCTTTATCATATTGGGTGGCACACTATAGGTCATCTGATTGACCAGATTGTGGCACCATCGTATGCAATCTAGGTTGGGATGTCACAAAGTGGTATTAGAGATTGATTATCCTTATTCATTTTTTTATTATTATTTTGGTAAGGTATACAAAACACAAGGACTATTTTGGGATGTTAATAAGCTTGGAGATGGGATATTCACACCCATATATGGGGGAAACCCAAGTACTTAGGGTGGGATTGTTTTTATTTCGTGTTTCTATTATAGTTGAATATTATTTAACCTATGGTGATGCACTTGTTTTGTGATGTGATCATTGTTTATAAGATTAAATGATAATATATGTTTTGGAACAATATGGAATTATTGTTGGCTTATCATGTGTCATTCTTGGAACGTAGACTCATTTGGGACATGAATAATTTTATGAATTCATGAGAAAATAGGGTATGGATAGGTTTTTGAACATAAACTATTTTACATGATAGTGAAATTTAATTGAAAATGGATCCAAACATAAAAACTAAAAATATTCTAAAATGATACCAAATTCTATTAATTGGGTTTTTAAATGATAAACAAGAATTATACAAAAGTTTTTACAATTATTATCCAAGACATATGTGTTGATTGGTTAGGGGTACTAATAACACCTCTGTTTTGACACTATAGTGAGATGTGTGAAGAGGGATTGTTTTGACATGTTTTGATTTTTCCTCTTATCTAAATATTATAATATTTTTTATGAGAAATAAGACATTTGTATAATATTTTATATGTATTCCACCATGATGAATATTAAGGGGATGACTGGAGGGAATGAAAAGGAATTGTTTTCCTGTGATAGAACCATAGTCACCAATAGTGTTGGGTGAGGAAACAAGGGATAAGTTCTAGGAGAACATTTCTCACATCATCCAATACATTGAAGGATACCGATAGTGTATTTTTAAAAGAATTTATGATCAGAAGAGGGAGTTTTAGTTGTGTCACCCTCTGACCATTACAAGAAATGGTCGAACTGAGCCAGATATGTTATGGAATGAGTTGATAGATATGGTACAGAAGTATTTGGAGACACATTATTATAAGAGGGTGAACCAATCATATTAAACGCTATAGGGATTAGAAAAGAATTGGTAGGATATCAATGCATGAACTGGATAGACTGAAGGTGTTGTATGGAGGGACATCATAGATATGTTCATTGAATAGGTCTACCCAGAGATGATGAGGTAGGAAAGGGAATATTATTTCATGAGATTTACTTGGGGAAAAATGTCTGTGATGGATAATGATGGTTGCTTTAATGTTTTATATAATTTTTCTCCATTGTCGGTGGAAGATGGGACTACATTATAAAAATGACTTCAAGATGTAAATAGGTATGAAATCAAGTCCCTTGTGAATATCTTTAGTCGTAATATGTTCAATGAACTATTGAATTAGACTATCATTTTAGAGGGAAACAATAGGAGGCCTGGATGATCAGAGGATTGTACATCTGATTGTCTGAAGTACTATTATGTGAACATAATTCAGAGATTTGGAATGAAAAGGGGGAAATATGTAGGTAAATATCTAAGGATCATACTCATGTGTATTTCCACTTTTATGGTTAGCTGGGATACTACCACAACCATTTTCTCTGACCACTAGTGGTGTTCTATTCTTGTGGCATATTGGGACATCTATAAATATTCTATATGAACCCAAGAAATATTTTAATTGGCAGAGAAGATATCGAGATTAATAGCATGTGAATTCAACATGATAAACCTTATCAATATCAATGTTGGAATTATACTAGTATATGAATTAGATATAGTGGTTTTGGTGGTTTTAGGGAATAGTTCCCTTATCGTGAGAGTGGTTCTACTCATGGTAGTCAGACAACATCATCAGGAATTGGGGATGGAAATCTACATGTGGTACAACTTACACTTGTGGAGGATGAGGTTTTTCCATCGATAATGACAATTACTATTCATGTATCTTGTAATTTATATAGTTCCTTATTTGATACTACTTACACTAATTCAGTTATATATGTTTAACATGTAAATGGTTTGATCCTGCTATTTTAGATCTTGAATGGAGGAATAACAATAGATATTCCATTGGGAATATGATCTATATTTATCTTTTTATACAAGGTATTTTCACATGATATTTGGGTGTATCACTTTCAATGGGATCTCTAAATTCATGATAGGAAAATCTTTAATGAAATTGTTGGAATTGATTCGATGGTAACGTATTGATCCCACATCGATTGTTACCATAGGAGAGTCAAATTTATTTTTATTAAGGGTAACAAATACATTCACCATGGGGAGTCATATATCCTAGAATTATGATCAAGGATAATTACTCAACATCTAGTGGAGCTCCCATACCATGTTTCTAGTCATCTGATGGATGACAGAGGTGCTTATAATGATGTATTACCACAAATAGTGGAACAATTTTTGGATGTATTTCAGGAATACATCTGAAGGTTACAACCTATGAGAGATGTGTAATTAACTATTGATCTCATTTTGGTGGCCAAACCAGTATCTATTCCACTATAATGAATGGAACTGACAGTGCTTAAAGATCCCAAGACACAGTTGGAGGAGTTGGAGGATAAGTGATTTATACATCCAAGTATGTCACCTTGGGGCTCACCTATATTTTTTACAAAGAAGGATGATGGGAGTTTGAATTTATGTTTTGATTACCAGATGTCAAATTATATTACTTTGAATAATTGATATCCTCTTCCATGAATCAACAATCTATTTTACTATTTGAAGGGATATTGTGTGTTCTCAATGATCACTTTAGGATCAGGGTATCATAAATTTAGAGATCAAAATTCTAATATACTGAGGACGAATTTTAGGAGATGGTATATCCTTTATGAGTTTTCCATAACTCCAATTGGGATGAAAAATGTACCATTAGTGTCCATGTACTTGACGGAAAATATGGTTCATTAGTATCTAAATAATATTGTATTTCTATTAGTGGATGACATATTGGAGTACATAAAGAGACATTATGATCATTACCAACATCTGGACATCATCCATATTACACATGGAGAACAATTTCTATACCCCTAGAAATCTATCTATTATTTTTGGATGTTCAGGTAATCTTATTGGGACACATCATCTTAGATGATGGTGTGTAAGTGGACATAGAGAAGGTTAAGGTAGTGGTTTCTTGGGAGCATCTCATGTTTTTTTTATTAAAATATTTTTGTAATTAGATTGATATTAAAGAAGATTCATCCAATAATTTAATAACTTTTAGTGAAACATTAATGCATTACCATTAAATGGTAATGTATGGGAGGATGGAAGTATGCGATAATGTATTCCTGTAGATAATAATGTTTTTTTCATCGGTATAAATTTTTATCTTACCAGAGCCATATGAAGAGTATTCAGGTGTTTATGATACTTTTTTCATCAGACTCAAAGTGGTATTTAATGTAGGGAATAATTATGGGGCCTATGGGTCATGGTAGTTGAGGAAAATAAATGGTATTTCCCTACACGCAACATAGAGTTGGCAAGAGCGGTTTATGCATTGAAGTGTTGGGGGAACTATCTGTTTTGTGAGAACATTAAGGTGTTTTTAGATCACCAAAACATGAGGTATATCATTTCACAGCATGTAATGATTCATCATTATAGGATATTGGTTATCTATTTGTAGTATTTAGATTTTAAACTGTCATATGTTCTTTGAAAAGGAAATAGTATAGTTGAATCCATAAGAAAGAATGATCCGACTCAAATTGCTCAGGATTAATGTGTTGAGTGGATGTTGATTACCATGCTGGTTGAAATTATTATGATGGTTTTGGAGAGGCAGGAGGAAATGATTATTTTATTAATTTTAGTGGTGTCTAATCTTTTGAGATGGATTGGGGGTAGGATATATGGGGATACATGGTGACTAGACTATAGAAGAATAATTAATAGTGGGGGGTTACCTTCAGACTAGTTGATAGATGAGGATGAGATCATATATGTGAAGGAAATATTTATATTACCTATTTTAAGGAATTATGAGCTATTGTAGGAATTTCATTCCTCAATGTGGGAGGTTCATTCAAGTGTGACGTAATGGTACTATCACTAACGACTATAGTTTTGGTGACCAGGTGTGAATGTGTAAATAATTGGTTTGTCGACATAATGGTTCCCCTTTTCACAAGTGAAGGGAGAGCATCAATGACCTAGTGGATAATTGTCACTGTTTCCAATTCTAGAATGGTTGTGGGACAATGTGACCATGTATTTTATAAAAGGTATTTAGAAGATTATTATGAATAATCACTCTCTCTGGTTCATTATGGATATAATAAAAAAGGATACAAATTTTTTTCATATAAGGAAAACCTTCAAAGTAGTTTAGTTTGGAGAATAATATGATATGGATATAGTCCATCTAACTAGGGTGACACAGAATATAGATTTGGATCATGATACATGAATTAGATAACATTTATGTAAGCTCTTGTAGAAGGATCTTGGTATAGAGTTTCTATTGAGTATAGCATTCCACGAACCAAAAGATTGGAAGACAGAACGTAATATAAATTTGTTTTAGGATATAATGCAGGAAAATAATCCTAACATCGGTGGGTCATGGGTGAAGCATTTTTCATTGGGGTAGTCATTCAATAACAAGAGTTATATGAAATCTATATAGATGTAACCATATGTGGACATTTCTGGTAGGTCTTTCATATCACCACTATACTAGATATAATTAGGTGATTCAGATTTGTGTGGATGCTGTCTAGTGAAGGAGACGCCAATGTAGGTATATTACATTCTGAAAAGTATGGCTACATCTCAGAGTCTGAAGAATTCAAATGATTATAGATAGATATGACCCCTAGAGTTTAGAAAAGGTGATCATGTATTCTGTTGGGTGTCCGGACAGTTGGGTCACATTAGAATATAGTGACAAGGCATGTTGGCACCCAGGTTTGTTTTATATTTTTATATTTTGAAGATAATTGTGCCAGTATCATACCAATTGTCTCTTAAACCTGAATATTGGTCAATTCATAATGGATTACATGTTTCATAGCTATGATGATATCACTCTGAACCATATTATGTGATCGTTGTGGACGGGTTTGTCATTTATATAGATGATTCCATTGATGAACATCTGATAAGTTTGTTGGATCGCAGTAGGAATGTGATGCTGGCAAAACTGTGATGCGATATTATGTGTTATAAAAGCATGGATGTGTATAAGGGGAATATTGGGAAAGGTAATAAGATTTTGTGGCTCAATAGAGTAATCTTATTTGTAATAGAGTCATAGAAAATCATGTAATTGTTGTTTGGGGATGAATTTTTATATGTTCAGGAGATTGTATGATCTTGGCCATTTTTGGAGCTTTCTCCAGCTTGAATTTTGGTACTTTTTGTTTTAATTTAATTATATTTTATAAGAGTTATGAATTGAGGTGTTCTTATGGGGAATATTATGAAATATAAGAGAAGAAGGGGATGTGCACAATTGACACACGATTATGGAAAAACATGTTCCTATCCAAAAAAAATTGTGAAAACCCATACATAGGTGATTTCAATAGATATAATAGAGTTTGATTGATGGTTCACCATAAACTAGGATACTATGTAACCTCGAATAGTGAGGGGTTACACGATTTCACATGGTTTGTTAAACCATGTTCCCTGACCAAGAATGAAAATCCTGCTATTTTATTCCATCCCAATGATTATTTTAAAATCCTTATAACCCCCAAAACACACTCATTTAAACATATTTCTATAAATTATGATTTTGGGAGATTATACATCATTTTGTAGGGGTTAAAAGGCTCCATGACCTTAGTTATTAAAATTTCTAATCCCGAATCATATATATTATCTTTTCCCAATAAGTGGATCTCATCCCAAGCCCCACCTCATCAAGTATTCTCTCCTTCATAATCTCTTTGAGGATTTAAGTATACGTTACTTCAGATCTAATAATAATTAATGAGATCTATATTTTTTTTGTATATCTTGATATATATTTATAGTATCATGATATCTTTAATGTTGATTCAGGGATCATAGATTCAAAACTATGATTTATGACATTGTATGGATTGAATATTGAGTATATATATTTAGAAATAGAATGTCAACAAATCATGATAGGTTTTGTACAATTCATTCCCATGGTCATAATTTTGAATATGTATATGATTAATATAAAATTTATACAGTTATTTATATATTGAATTATTAAGTTGAATTAATTAATGAAAAATATAAATAATTTATATTCTTATGTAATAGTGATATTTTATAGGATTCATGAGAAATATAATTAATTTGTGATATAATTTTTAGATTTTGTTAATTGATGAACATGGAAAATGAATTTTGGAATTAATTATCTAGGATTGAATTGGGGGATTGGGTATTTTATTGAATATTGGGAATTGTGGATTTAGGATAACAAATTGAAATGATAATTATTGAATGTGGAGTTTCCATTTGAGAATAATTACTTAGTTAATTATTTATATGATGTAATGTATGTGAATGGTTAATCAGTTTTTTAATTTTTCAAGGGAAATAAATAAGTGACTAATTAATTATTTGATGAATTAATTAATGGGTTTGGAATAATTATATTTTGATTTAATTATTGTTTGATAATAATATGGGTCCAATACATTATGATATAGAAATATGATGGTATGAATTAGTAGTTTTTGAATAAGGGATAAACATGATGATCAAACATAGTGATAGATATATCATTATATTGACCATCTACACCAATGATATGCATTCATGTTAGTTATTTTGGAGGCTAGACATGATTTTCTATGCCCATTATTATTTTTTACATGAATCATTATAATAGTGGTACTCTAAGATATAGACACAAAAGGGGATACATAGAACTCTTACATGAGTCGAATATGCTACTAATATATGGTATCACCTTCAAATTCATAGATCACTAATATTAGTCAAAGTATTCATTTCGATATGACATTACCTATGGAACACTTTAGGGTTTAGCATGAGCTGAAGTTAATATTGATGTATGAGTGTCCTTGAAAACAATGGATTTAAAATAGTTAAATGTAGAATAAATGATAAAGTGATAATGGATTATTTATGCATTGTAAAAATTTCATTATATCATTTCATACACAATGTTTAGAGTAGAATGGTATTAGACACCATTTTTTGGTGGCATACATAGTGGTACTCCCACCCTACTCAGGCTGCCTAATAGGTACTCAAATGGAAATTATTATTGTAGGATATGTTAAGGGAATAGACGAGGGTTATATTTTTTATTAGGTATGGTGGTTGATTAGATGTAATCATTTGTGGTTTAGGATCCACTTGGGATAATTAGTGTCTTTAATTTTAGAATAATTTTTTAGATATTAACACTATCATTTTCATAACAGGTTTCTCTTTTTAGTTAAATATTGTATCTGATTTTTTTATCTCGTTACGTTGGTATTTACCAATATATATATTCTTACATGTTTATACATTTATTTTATATGGTATTTTACTCTGAAAAATGAGTGTATAGTCTCCCCATGTTACACTTACCGGACCCTTGCTACTCGTGGTCATCCTCTAGTATACAGGGAGGCATACCTGAGGTCAAGTGATTGACTGACATGGGGTACTATTCTATGGATCCCATGATTGGAAGTCATAGAAAATGATGAAATTAATATATAACTATTAATAATCATGTTTTTATATGATATAAATATATCATATTTGATGTTATATTTAATAATTCCCATTTTTTAGATTTAACCTACAAATATATAAATATATATATATATCCTTCAAGTTTGTGTTGTGTATTGAGTATTGCAGGACCCCAAAAATAATATACTACTAGTAATAATATTAATGGAACACATTGGAATATTTTGGGAACAAAATATTTTACACATTGATGATGACCTTAAAAGAAATATATTATCAAGTAGTTGTTTCTAGGATATTGGACATACCCTAGTTGCGATATGAGGAGGGTAGGTGTAAGATGTTTTATTCTAGGAGGATGCTGGTGGGTAAATTATATAAATTAAATAATTTTTTTTTCTTGAAATTAACATTCTTATAAAAAAACTCCATATAATTATATTTATTAATTGAAGCTATATAAGGTTTTCCACATAACCTTCGGAGAATAGAGAGTATTACGTGATAGCTCAGTTGGTGTTGGTTACTTGAGAGTGTGAATCCACAATGAGTGAATAATTATAATATGGAGATGCATGATTTAAATAGTGGGATATTAATAATAGTCACTAAAATTCAGATTCATTAGTAAATATCAATCTGGTTATGTCATTGGCCTCATTTTTTAATGGATTTATACAATTTTATTTAATTTGGGAGATTTTATTTAATATCTACATTATATATGTGATTTCAATTCTTTTTATGAGACGACAATTAATTATAATTTATGATCCTCATTTTTTGTATTACACATTTCATTATCCATAGAAACCTAAATTTGAAATCAATTGTTCGGATTACATTGGTCAATGATGATATCAATTCATTATTCTACCATTCCCACCATCATTCTTCATATTATTCCTTAGTTCCCCATGGGGTTAGTGATTTTCAATTACTGGGAATGACTTGAAAGAAACCGACCCCTTTAACCCCTGAAGGATGAACATAAAACATAATTATTGGAGTTTATCAAATGGAATGAGACAGATTTCTATGTTTCAGATGATTAATACAAGGATCATGAATCTGAACTATGATGGGGATTGTGAAGATTAAAAATAAGGTATAAAAAATTTAGTTTTTTGGATACCTTATGCTAGTGAATTATGTTCATGGATAACACCCAATGATATTATGATTTTTGGGCGAATCTAGTTGTGATGGTAATGGATTCAATTACATATCTATCATACCAGTTATGAACATAGTTTCATTGAATGAAAAAATTTATTGGATGTCATGTAATTTAGAGTAGAAAATGTTTGGTTCCTAAGAATTTCACAGTGTCTAGGGTTTCACCAGAGTTTCATAATGCACACCATGTGGCATGGTCCACATTCCATGTGGCCATGAACACTTGCAGTTTGACATTACTCATTATCAATTATTTGTACCAGGATTATATTTGTAGGACCCCATGTGAACAGACAGGGATTTCCCCAAGAGATACACAATATGATGATATATATGGATACACTATCATTGGTAAAATGGAAAATTCCTTAAACCATAGGTTCAAATAAATTATTTTTCCCAAATGAAATAACCTAGTGGTTCCACATGAATAGATAATCCATTTAAATGATGGGATACACCCATGATTCTAGTTGAAGTCACACATCATGCAAACCAATGTACACATCCCATAAAATTTTTAGGAACTTTTATCCTATGCATCTTATTATTCGAGAATCACATATGGGACTAAAAGTGTCTTATTTTTAGTAGTTTTACATTTGGCATATTAAAGTAAACATTAATTTGGAATTAGATATACAACAAGATGTGTCACGAATCCAAAGAATCAACTAGTGATGCATGGATGACGAATATGATAGGGTAAGATAGTTAAAATAATGTCAGGGTCGACAAATATCTGATGCACCAGGGAAAGGGTCATCCATAATATTTATTTTAGTAGAATTGGTACTCTATAAAAATATTGACAATGAATACAATATATCAATGTGTAGTTACTACCCCATAATATATTTCTGATATTGATATTTTCCTCCATGGAAGATACCCCTTCAATGGATTTATAGTTCCATAATGAGGATCATGCCCTCTAATCTGATTTTTGTGAGGTATTTTTCCAATTCTGGAATCAGAGATGGTAGATTTGGTGGTATAGGTAGACTCATAATCATCAATTTTAGGCCCGAAGAATGAATATCTCCATTAAATCATTTCTTGGGATTGTTTTTGATCATATATATTCTTGGGATCATTTACCCTCTTGCATTAAGGGTTGAGATAACTCACATAATCATTAATATATGTCTGTATTTTCTAGGAATCTGAGAATATATGTATATAATCACCCATAATTTTGATAATGCTACAATGTTTTTTCAAATTTAGACAATAGGAAGATCATTAATGACATTGGTTTACTTGGTAATGGATGAGAATAACAGTACTTGGTGGTAAGGATGAGTTCTAGTGGTCAGTATTGGAGATTGTGATTTGTACTCTTTATAATTTTACATTTCTTATTAGTTTTAGAATATGGAAATAATTTTTAGTTATAAATATATTTTTACGCTTTAAAATCATTTAGAATACCATTATTTTCATTGATGATTTACAATAGGTTGTTGAATTCATTGAGTACTGGATAAATGTTTCACTATTTTATTATATCAATTCTATATATAATGGAGCTGGTTCTATACATACATATATGTACTCTAGTTTATGGAGTACAAATATAGTTATAATCCAAATAAATTCTTGAATCCAGCCCATGGCCTAACATAGCTAGGAATGGTGAGACACCCACAGTTTTTTCCAACCAAAATGGAGTCATAATGGGCCAGCTCATAATATAGTTGTATCAAAGGAGGTTAGTTATAATGATTGGTGATTAGTGTTCGAAATGTTGAAAGGTATGTTCAGGAACATAGGGGAACAATATCATATTTTCAGGAGTTCATCTCTCAATCTAGGTAAACTAGTGATGTTTTTGTAGATGATGTATCAATACACAATGAATCATAATACATGTTAGTTGACATGACGTTACAAGGAATACCATTATACTGAAACAATTTGTAAAATCATCAAATATTTTTTGATATTTTTTCTTAAATTTCATTATCACGATGATACCCTAGATAAAATCATCTTATCATGGTTTGTATTATTAAATTTGATGATTTCTTCATGATAATTGTCATCTAGGATACCAACACATGGTCACAATGATGACAAATTACGATATATGCACATAGTTCAATAAACCATTGATGATATGTTTTCTGAAAGAATCTCTAGAGTAGTAATTCCATAATTTGGTTAAAATGTGGACCCATAACAAGTGGTATAGGATTATTATCAACAACATTTTGGGTATATAATATAACCATAAGGATAAGTTAATGATACGTTTAGTTTTTTCACATTATGTTAGTATATTTGAAATAGAACACATAGGATTATTTATGTGACATAACCACAGACTCTAGAAGATTGGATTAGGGTGGTGGTGTAAGGTATCCAGATTAATCAGACACCACATGATTAGAGGATATTTCCAAAACAAATCCTTATCCTGGTGCAATTGGGAACTAGTGGTGTTTGATCACTCATACCCATGATGAGATAATTCTCTCAGGGAAATAATTTCAAAATTTGTTCCTCATTTAGTATTGGAATTTAACCATTCAATTTGTGATGATACATGATCTACTCGAGTTGGAGGAGTGTGTTCTATATGTTGGGGAGTATTCATCATGGTTTAAAAATCTCACACTTTCTTCTATCCACATGGTTTGGGGTTGATATTAACATACACTGATGTTCGAGAATGGAATTTGTGGAGACATCTGAGCCAATGTGGTCTAAATATGAATTATCACTTATACTGGAGTAATGGGGATGTATTTGGATATAGTGACGTCTCTAAAAGAGGGGTTTTAGTATGTTGGAGATAGTATATGGAAATTTTTTCTAATCCATTGTAGAAAAAACCATGCATTAGTCATTCAGGACTCATAATAGGAAGCATACTCACACCCATACTAAGACACATGGATCTATATTAAAGTGTTCAAATAATGGTTCAATATACTAGGAGTGGGATGAAGTTATTCTAAATATTTTCGAGGACACATGGATCATTATTTCTTGAGTAATCATGCATTAAATATTGTATAGGTAGTGGACTGTACATTATGTAAATGGAGAAAACTACGACACAATCTTAGCACCAACACCAGGTGGTTGAGGCCTTGAATAGAAGGATAGAGGTCTTCAGGTCTATTTTATATTTTATATGGGTGGAAATTAGTAGGGTGGTCAAGAGATGATTCAAGTTATGATCTGTGTCCTCAAATTACTATAATATAAAATTTTAATCATAGACATAAATAATTCTTTCCCCTCTATATCCGATGTGAAATTGATCTAAATTATAGTAGAGTATTTATTCATTTAGATATGGTCAGATGCTCCAAAAATGATTAATTTATATATTTTGAACTTCTATTGTTAGTTCATGTCATCTCTCAATAGAGAGGGTTTCCTATGGGAAAATATATCATTGCAATAAACATTATGATGTAAATTTTGATTATGAATTGTTTTCCAATGTGCAAGATATTATATACTTTCATCATAGGAGTCTAACATTACTATTTATGGATATGAAAATATTAATACTCTTTGGTTATTGGGATCATATCTATAAGCGAGCATGGTTTGTGAGTATCAGTCCATAGCATATCACTAATAATTTGGCTTGTTTATATTTTTTCATAGTGTTATATTCTATCATCTAACATCTAGAAATGAATTGGGAATATATTTATATATTTCATGAAGATGTACTTGTACATCCTTTATAGTTTTAGATTTGTTTATCCATAAACATTCACCATAGGGCTACAAAATATCTTTTGGGGCATATTGGATTACACCACCAAGCTCCTGGACCAATGGGTGATTTTCAATGAACATTGACAGACAATTTTTATCAGTCCTAGGGATCCCCCATGGGTGGAATCCATGTTTTTTGTTTAAAATATGAATTGGATCTTGAGGCATTTCATTAATTATAGTAACCAAAACTAGTCAAAAAGAAATAAATAGTAACCCTTATCATGGATTGATGACCTTTTTAGAAAGATTAAAGGGGATTTGGGTTTTCAAAAATTGATCTTTGGTTTGCCTACCATTATTTGAGATTTCAGGATGATGATATTTTTAAGAACACATTATAATATGACTATGATAATTATAAATATTCTCTATGATTCCTTCTAGAGTGACTAATGGTCTGGTTTTTTAATATAAGTTTTTAAAACAATCTTTCATCCATAAATGGACCAATTAAGTGATGACATTGTTGGAAAATTTCTTGTCTAATATACCTCTAAGGAAGACTATATATATACTTTTATGATGGTACATATATTTTAATGGGTTCACCATGTGTACAATATTCACTCAATGAGTTTAGTTTAAATCCATGAGATTCATTTATGTGGAATTTCATGTCTAAGAATAGTGTAGATTTTGATTCATAATGGATTGATGCGGTAATTTTATGGGGAACACATTAGAGAATGTTTTAGGTTTTAGGATTCCAAAATTTGGAAGTGTATTTTTGGAGTTCTATGGAATAATTTTCTAGGAGGAAATCCCATTTAACCTACTTGAGGTTGAAAGGGAATCCATTTACCATGACTATATAGTTTCAAAGAGGATTAATTTAACTAAGGCAGAGGATGACCAGTTCTCATAATTTGACACTACTGAAGGAGGAAATTGACATTTTTTAGGTTTTTTGATTCTTAATAATAAGAGATCAAATGTGTTTTTATGAAAAGGATGAGCATGACCAAAAGTGATATCAACCTCATATAGAATAAATTAATTCATTTCCCTACAAACTATTAATATTTTATAATCTATACAATGGATAAGGGTAATGTAGTTGAAGATTCCTTTATATGGAAATATTATTCTCACATGGTGTTAGAAGTTGTTGATTAATTGGAATTATTAATGGTTCCCAGGTAGAGATGAGGGAGGAAGCCTACATTCGTTTTATTATCATTTCTCCACCACTTCATCAGCGTGTTATAAAAGCTCATTTTTCATATGTCAAAAATGATCTCTTCCATCACTACATATCATCAGAGATAAAACAATGTAATTAAATAATGTTGAGAGGAACATAACCCTTTTATCGATTTGTATTTTAATTTTCATCATGGCGTGTAAGTTTTTATTGATGGATTTACATAAATCCCATTTAGTTTTATAACGCAGTGTGTAGATGATTCATAATGACCATCGATAGAAGTTATAATGTTCTAGAATGATGTAGTGTTACCATGTCTGTTTCTCGATTCCTAAATTTTCTATAGGAAAATGATTTTCATCGTGTTCCAATTGATTATACTAAACCAATTTAGTACCGAAAATATAATTTTATTGGAATATCAATTTATATTCTAATATGGATTCAATTTAAAATCAGGGATATTATACAATGTTGATAATTTTTTTCCAATATAGCATGTCGGCACACTTCATTACCATCAATGGAAAATGTTTGATTAAATATTATGATGGTTATACAAGTATATAATTTTCCATATAATTGGGATACCCATTACAATCAAAATTTTCCAGGATCTGTTGATCACGTAATGGTTGTGTGTGGATTTTCAAGATGATTTTATTACACATTTACAAATATGAAAATAATTTCAACCCAATTTAGTTTTTGAGAATGAGCACATATTCAATGTTTTTAAGAAAATGTAAAGAGCCTATGTTTTGGAATTCATCCCGACTAAGGAGGATTACTATCCATTGGAGTATAATATAGATAATTGAATTTATGACTTTGTTTTCATTATAAAACCTTTGTAGGGACTATAAGGGAGACAATGTAGGTCTCACATGCGTTCAATTGAGAGCAGAGAGTCATAATTTGTAGGAAAAAATGTTACATGAAACAACATAGAAGGTTATTCTTATCTATGGGCATATGATGAAAGCTAAAAAAATATATAAAAATCATACAGAAACAAATATTATATGATATTAGTGTTCATGAATAGGTACAATGTTTTATTTGGTGTTTCCGCATGATGAGGATTACAGAGGATTTGTTGGGGAGGAAATATATCCTCAAGGATTTTTCTGTTGTTAAAAATATTAAGGAGTGTTACAATGATTTTTTAACATTTATCCTAACCACCAAGACAGAAAATAGTCATTAATTCTTCCATGTGTCATATATGAGGAGATACATGATGTAATCATCAGATGTCTTGGAATGTGGATAGTTATACATTAAAAATGGATCCAGCTACTGATAGTACGTTGTGGACATTGTGGATTTAAAAGTGAAGATATTGTATGAATGGGATATTACATTTTTTGAGTCAAATGGTAGTATGAGAGTGTAAGAGAGATCGATTGGGAGATCCATAGATAGATATAGGGATCATACCCCAACCATGTTGAGTGGTTACTACTTTTATGGGTGGAATTTGATGAACAAGGGGAGAATACAATGACACTTGTATCTATATATTTATCCTTTGAATACTTAAATAATTATATATATCTGTATTTTTATTGGATTTGATGATAAGGATTATGTGTCATAGTACCCCATATATAATTAAATAGTAAAATTAAAATATAATGTCACATTCTATATCATTTTGGAATAAATTGTATTCCCAAATAATCGAGGCCCAATATGGAAAATATGACCTTTAAAATGATTCTAGGATATTAGTTTTACACTAAATATAACATATGGTTGGTTGGAATAATATATTACATAGATGTAAGACATGATAATTTGAATTATATAAATTATGTTATTTATTTAGTTATTTAACACAAATGGATTAATCCATAACCTTCCCTTATTTATACTTGTTTACATAAATTATATGGATTTATCCCCATAACAAGGGAGTTTAGAGAGATGGAACTGAGAACTATGATGGAATTGGCTAATATAGATTGTGGAATAATAATGAATGATCACGGAGAATCATGAGATGAATGATGTACATAATGGTATATTCACATTCATCACTAATAAATGAGTTATTCACCAATGATGAAACCATTATTTAGGTAGGGATCATAATTTTTGTCGACATATTACCTTTGATTTAATTTTCATTATTGGATTGAATATCTTATTTAATTATAATATTTTAATTCATTTAATGATCTTTGATTCATATTGTGTTCATGAAACAAATATTTTTTCTCCACTACACCCTTGATTCACCATTTATTCCTCAATATGTAATCGAAGTGATGGATATCATCATCAAATTGTTATCTCCTATCAATCATTTGGTTTTTCCACCACTATTATTAGTTTTCTTTATAAATGAACCAATGTGACCTTCATTAAATAATTGTCGTATATATTTTAACATGATAAATCCATCATGGTCATGATGGATTAATGAATGACTTGTGGATTTCCATTTTATTAATGATTATAGAACAATTTTCACATTGTTGGCATTGGATTAATGAATTGAGACATTGAACCACAGTAGTGGTCATGATAGTCAATCATAATGTTTCCAAAATAAAACTTAATGACATTTACATTCCACTGAATCATTATTGTAGATGACACTCATTCAATATATCAGTTTCAGGTGAGTGAAATAGTGATGGAGGTGGAGGGAATCATGGATTTATTGTGTGTCTAAAGACCATAGTTAATTTTTTAAAAAAACAAGAGTACTCACCAATTACTCAAAAGGAACACACGACTTATTTTCAAAATATCATGAAATTTATAGTTTAAGTTGATATATGTATCCCCAATCAATTTTTTGGAACCAAACACCATGCTACCATAGTCGAGATGTTG
Source organism: Viscum album (assembly GCA_963277665.1). Lineage (NCBI taxonomy): Eukaryota > Viridiplantae > Streptophyta > Magnoliopsida > Santalales > Viscaceae > Viscum > Viscum album. The sequence continues at coordinate 1,001,018,699 of OY728121.1, read as the reverse complement.
AGTCTTATATAAAAAATACACACCAAGGACCCCGGGTGAGATGGAACATCTTGTCACCAGAGTGAAATGTACTTTGGTTTTACAAGGTTATCATTCCATGTACTGAGGCTATGCACATAGGATCCTAGGTTCACTTATATATCATTTTATTATTGGGATACATCATGTGGATTCATATTGCTAGCCCATCTTTCTCTATGGGAATAGAGAAAAAATTGCCTTGGAGATGTCACATGTCATATACAATTCTGTGGAACTATTACCCTGTTTGACTCAATATAGGATGATTACATTTATTCATGTGATATTCATATATTTAGAAGTATTAAATATAGGTTTTGATTGTATATTTGTTTTTAAATCTATGTCAGGACACAAGGTGTAACAAGAAATAATCATCCTCCTGTGACAATTTTTTGATGATGGTGAGTGGGTAAGAAAATAAGAGATATTTTGGGTTTATTACTCCCATTATACATTTATATATGATTACATAATACATATTTTATTTGAATATTCGCTACTCCCACACAAAATTTTGTATTTTAGTCTGCTATATTTATTTTTTTACTCCCACATCATCAAACTCCATGGGGAGTGACTCCTCCGGTGGGGATATTGTTTCTCCTAGCTGTGTAGAAAAGTGGTGAGGAGAAGGACCGCAACTCATATTTTTCAATATATACAAATGGTTCTTATTATTCATGATGGTAAATTTTGATCTTCAGGTACAACCATCATCATTCATATCCAGCTATGAAGTGGGAGATTCATTTTCTCTCTTTTCGTTGGATTCTTGTTTATTACATATATTTCATAGTTCATTTAACTTATACATTACTCGGTATGTTGAAAATCATAGTCTATTGATTCCATTTTGTTTTAAAAGGATTCCTATAGTGTATGTATACATAGACCCGTAAATGGTCTAATCCCAAATGTGTTATGGATTATAAAGATGAATAGATGATCGATGATAACTTTTGTAGACATGGTATTAGAGGATAAAAATCTTATGTGGTAGTTAATTAAAATATTTATGGTCATTAATATTGATCGATATATATGATATCTATAGTTTTCAATATCCCATTAATTTTTAGTTCTGGAACTCAATTATTTCTTTGAGAATTTTTAGATTATAAATCATTTGCATTCCCTAAAAACACATTCATGTTTTTCCTCGAGGTTTCTCCATGAGTTGATTTAAACATTGATGGTTCAACCCATATTTATATCTCTACACAATATCATGGATATGGTTTTGTTCTTGTCTACATGAAAATTAGGATTAGGATTCCCATATAAATAATAATCCTATATGACACTAGTCACATGCCCTTTGCCTATCGGAGGTAGTGTTGGGGCATCACCCCGAGCATATTGTCAGCCCAATAAGGGTGCTAATCGGTATTATTATGACATTATATGTATGAATATTATACATTATAGAATTATTATTTATATAATTTTATTATAAAATAATTTAGATCTCTTCATATTCATGTTAGATATATGGTAATGGTTTCATTATCTCATTTTGAAATACATGAGACATGCATGACATAGTGCTCCATCATTACATTTATGGGGTTTTATTACTAATAAATGAAATTATATTAACAATAAATTATATTAATTAATTTTTTAGAGAAATATATTTTCCATTCATTACATGGACATTGATTCAAATGATACCAATTATATAAGGGTTTTCATCTCAATTTCCCTTTATTAATTCATGTTTTGATGTCACAAACATATTTATTAGCTCTATGGTGTATATTATCCTTCAGAATTTATTTTGGAATAATATTTGAATATATCCATGGGATTAATATATCCACATGATTTCTGATCATCGAATGAAATTTTAGTCAAATATTACTTAAGTTGTAATTGTTATATGTTACAATATAATTTTTACTTAGATTGTTTATGCATAAATTTTTTGATACAGAAACAATATGATCAATATATATAAAAAATTATTTATTTTCATATATTATGGTTATTTCTAGTGATATCCTATTTTCCATATTATTTAAACCCTTTATGTTCAAATGAGAATGAAAAAATGTTCTTATTGAAAATGATCATGACTTTATTTTAGGCTATAAATTTATTATTAATTGTCTATATTATCATTATAATATATTCTAGAATATTTTTATAATCCTGCATTTATTTATTAGTTTCATTTTAAGAAATTTTACATTCAAAAAATGAATCAATATAATCTTTGTGATTTTTTCAAAATAAGGTTCTTCTAACATTTAAACCACAATGTGAAATTATTTATCTACTATAATGTCATCTGAATGATCTTATTTCTCTACCATAAAGAATACCCATTTATTCGAAGATTCCTTTTAATGATACCATTTTTATTTTCAAATAAAATTAATTTATTATTATTTGCTATTTTTTTATATTCCAAATATGTTATTTTAATTAATAACATCATTTTACTCATGAAATTCTATATTTTTCATTTAAATTTAATTTATCTATTACAAAATCCTTCATTTCAAATTTTCATATACTGAGGATACGATCCATTATTACCATTATTAAAATTTCTTTTGTTTTTTATGATTGTGATGATTAAATTTTTATGAACCCTATATCCTATCCAATAATTATTATTTGATGATATGATGAAAATTTTATGGTCATTTCACAGACATATGTTTGGTTTTAAATTTTTTATTTTTGGTTCTGGAATTTTATAACCCTCCAATGCATTATGAAATTGAAGATATATTCTAAGATAATATAGAATATAAATGAGAGATAAAAAATTATTAATTTAATGATTCTATTAAGATATTCTCAGGTGTGATCCATTACTGTGGAATTATGTAATGGGGTGAAAAACAAATCCATTATTATTGTATTGGATGTAACTTTTGACTACGTAAATAATTTTAGATTCTTATTTTCATTCCCCAAATTTATTTATTATGATTATTATATTTTTTTCATACTTCATGGTTGATTGCTGAGGAATCGAAATTCCAATGTATTGTGTCTTATGATTCATAAAAATATTTTTCTTGTTTCATGATTATGAAAAATATATTATTTAGAAATATTTTATAAAATCTAATTAATTTTCCCATACCATTATGATTATCATATTTTTAATTATGATAATTTAATCATATATCTTATGTTTATAATTAATTTATATCTGAGATCATTATTTTCTACCCTCCCCTAGGTTATAATGAATGTTTATGTATTTCCATTCTATGATGGGTTTTATTTGTGATTAACTAATTGGGAAATAATGTATACCCTTTATATATTTGTTTATTTATGTATTCTACTATCCCAAGTCACTAAATATATATTTTTTATGTTTTTTATTCATATGAAATGTATATAATATTACTATGATATAATATCATATTTATGTACGAAATGTAAAGGATGATATTTTTCGTATCAGTGGTATAATAATGTAAATTTCGGAAGCTAGTATGTGAAAGAAAGAGTTACACTCCATACGAATATACTATATATTTGAAAAAAATTACTTTGTTATAATAATTAATGGATTTATTTTTCGATAAAAAATTAAATCTATGTCAAGATTATATAGGTAGATGTGGTTTTAGAATAGATTAATCCTGGTAAAATAACCCCAAAATAAGTTTTTTCAAATATATTATATAAATAATTCTGGTGTATGTTGCATGTGCTCCTACTCTACACAATCAATAACACTCTCCTAGTATTTTGTTGGGTAAATTGAAATTTTTATTAATAAACATTATGAAGGGCTTTAATATAATATTAACCATAGATTACCATGGCTAATACCATGGTTTTATAGATTTAATCCATTATTTCAAGACATAAACATCATATTAATGAATTTTCATGATTAATCGTTGTGATTTTAGACACATGAAGGTCATGCTAATGAAATTGGAGTTAGTAAGGGATATATTAATTAATAATGATATTGGTGTGGTGAAAGGAAAACCCAATTGTTAGTTTATCTTATTTTATATTAGTCATATGAATACATTTACAACATTAAAATTATCAAATAATGTTAATTCACATCCACAATGAATTGATGTCAAATTAAAATTAAATAATCCTAATGGTATGGTGATCACAAATCATGTTTCTGATTCATCCTCAATTGATGTTTTTGGGAATGTGAATCCTGCTTATTTTTTAATTATTACACTACTTGGATTTGATGGGATTTTGTGTATGGATTGGATTTATTTATTTAAAACTATTGTCAAAAACATTTAACAAATTTCACAATTGATATTCTGAACCCTTGGTCGAGTACCTATTGATGCGAGGATAAATATAAACATAAATATTAAATTATATCTTTTGAATGGTTCTTTATTCATATTCAACAGGGTAATTTATCTCAAGTGGTCATGGAGAAACTCAACATCAAATATTTACAATGTTTATGGGTGGTGTTTGATGCTCTTCTAGAATAGCTACTAAGTCTTACTTCAAATAGTTATGTAGAGTTTCAATAAAACCCATATTATTTATTTATCTATTTCAATCCCAAAATATAGAATATCCTTATTTGAGTTTCAATAATTTATGAAGAAACTATAGGAATATTTTGGTGCAGGATTACTTTAGTAATATGTGACTTCAAGGGATTCAGAAAAAAAATTTGTTGTGATTAATTACAGATCATTTATACTAAAAAATTGATTTCTACAAATAGAAAAATTTCATGATAAGGAATGACTGTACACTTACATTTAATGATGATTTATTTGATCAATCCAGAGAATCTAAATGTTTCTCCGTGATTGATCGTTGATCTATATACTATCATATAAGTGTGAAAATTGAATACATACCTGTAGAATATTTTTTTTAGGAATAAACACTCTTATTTCTTATTAATTTCAGTTCTTCTTACTAATACGGTTGTTATCCTCATGTATTAAAAAATGGAATATTTAGAGATTACATTGGAAAATTATTGGACCTTTTTAAAATGATTTTGTATATATTATAAGAAAAATAAAGTGCATAAATATGACTAGATGAATGTGTGGTAGACTCTTTTGAAGGAGAATATTTAATTTTTTTACCAACAGTCAATTTTTTCTACAATAACATTAATTTTTTGGCATCATAATCTCTGTATATGGTATATTAGTGGATCCATTATTGAATGTAGATATTAAACATTGATCCATACCAACCAATATAAATGATGTGAAATATTTTCAATGATTCAATAGAAATTATAATATTTTTGTGATGTAATTTTCAATCATATCTAATAGAATCACATAGTTTAGTAGAAAAGGGGTTAACTCCCATTGGATAGATTAATGTGATGAAATTTTCATGGTACTAAAGGGATTGAGGTTAAATTTACCTATGCTCACTCTACCAAATATTATTGATATATTTATTTACAATGAAAAATTAAATAAATGGATATGATTTTTTGACATGTAGAATGGTATATTGATAGATTATGCCTCATGAAAAGTAAATTTTTCTGATACATATAATATAACTGATTATATAGAATAATTATTAATAATAATTTAATTATAGATATGGTGGAATTATTTTTTCCTAGAAATGTTGGACATGTATATAGATCATAAAACATTAATCTATATACTCGACTATATAGAGATTAATATTATCCAATGAATATTTTTATAGATTACATGAGACTTTGACTTCTCATTAAACTACCATCCTAGAATGAAATTGTGGAGGGTGATGCATTTAGATAAATGGATCAAGACAATGTATCTATGATGAGGATAATATAATTCAAATAATTTTTCATTATCAAATTACATACCTTGATATCATGAAGTGAGGGGAATAATATTATATTTATAAAAAAAATTCAACAAAAAATCCATGTCGAGATTATAGTGGTGTAAAAGGAGTATGTGTATACTTAAAAGAAGGTGATTAATTTGACTCAATTAAAACATAATTTTAATAGAATAACATCATTTAAGAACAATGTTGGTGTCCCATTAATAAAATACTTGATAAAGGTTCTTTTGGAAAAATATCATATATTATCATTATATTTTTATATTAGTAGTGTAATTATTTATTAAGAATTGAATAATTATTTATGGTGTTACAATATGAAGTGATTAATTTAGAATATATATATCATTATTTGGTATAACAAAAATATATTGATAATAGATAGAATACTATGGATATTTTTCGATCATTACCCGTTATATAATGAATATAAAAAATGTAACTATTTATTTTACTATATAAATCCAACTACCATCTAATATCATTAATTCTCTTTGGGTGGTAACCAATTTCCATAGATGTTCATCACACTTCATTACTATTAATTTACTATTTATCCAATGACCAGATTTAATAGAAATTCATAATGAAAATTTTAATGTTACATGGGGTACAACAGTCTTTTATATATGATCGGGATATGTGGTTTTCTTTGATGTTCTCTGAAATACATCAGTAAGATCTAGATATAGAGATCTATTTCATAATATATTATCTCCCAATGATATTTTTTCAGTGAATATGGACTATTAAGACTCCTGGGGAATTGATGATAACATATTCTTCATATTTCAAATGCGGTAGAGATCATTTCATCTTATATTCATCATTTCTTGAATAATATATTTCAGTTGACAATTCATATGAATCCATATGAATCCATTTATTTAAAAACGTGAAAAACTATGACCTACGAAGATTATATTGGGGAATGAAATCAATTTTCATCTATGTATGAAAATAAACGTAATAGAATATTATATCTGTTCCTCAACACATCAAGGTATTTCACATTTTATAATAGAGTTATGCTAACAATGTTTAAGGAGATATAGATTATGATGTTGGTGAGAATATTTTCATTTCAATATATCCATTGAATAAGGTTTTGATATTTATAAAGATAGGAAAACAAAATCCCTATATATATTTGTCCCGTTGATATTTTGGATTAGGTAAGGACTGTATATTATCTCTTACCCATATCTCTTATCTACTAATGTGTTCATACTATGATCTATCTATCTCTTATAAAGAAGTACATACCTTGTCCATCAAATATTTTTATCCTAAGAGTTTTCCTAGTTGAGAATGATATTTCATAGAAATATTTTTTGATAAATATCTTTAACAGTAGATATAATGTTTAATGGAACTAGACTACTCAACTCTTTAATGTCCATGTTTGGAATTTGAAAGGTGAGTAAGCAGAAATACACACCTTTTTTTACCTAAGTGATGGAATTTTTAGGCATAGATTAATAAAATTGTGGGGTTGAATATAACACACCATGATTATTCAAGTATTTCATTTTAAATAAAAAAAGATGAAATCTAAATATACCTTACATGAAACCATGCGACCACATTAATAATGATATATTAAAATGTTATAACATATAAATTAATTTAGAATTTATAAACAATAAAAAAATAATAATTAGAAATAGTTTAATGGATATTATTAATGAAAATATTTTTATTAACAAAAAGTTATATTTTATTGATAAATACATATGTTACTCATTTTCAGTTGTAATTTTATGTTTCATGAATATGTTTTAATCAAAAATTTGTTTTTTTGCTTTTTATAACATGCTCTTTAAAAGAGATTTATAATATATTTAGAAATATTATTTTATGAAATCATTATAATATTTAAAATCATAATTTTAATATTATCCATGAGTGAATTTTTTTTTGATATTTCTAAAATGTTTTATTTATTAGTGACTAGTTAAAAATAATGATATTTGTAAAAAAATAAATTTATTCTCATGTAAATTTCCAATTATTTATCATATTTTATAATAAAATAACATATTTATGGATAATTTTAATATAATTTACTTAATTACATAGGAATAAACAGTATACATGATTTTTGATAAAGTTAATTTTTGGTCTAAAAAATATATTTTTCTAAAACACTATTTTTATGCATGAAATGTGTTTTCATAATAATAAACTTATTTAATATCTATTTAATAATTGTTTTTGTGAAATATTTATACATATAATAAATATAATAGTTCCACATTATTTTTATTGGGTTTTTAATGAATGGAATGGTATTAACATATGTTTTATGATTAAAAATTATTTTTAAAATGATGAGTTTCTGTTACATTTTTCATTCATAATAAAATATAAATTATGAAAATGACAGAAAAATATTAATTTAATTCTAATTATTTATATGATATATAAATAATCAATATAATTTCATATTTGGAAATTAATTTTGTGATAGAGTGAATAGTAAAGGAAAAAATTAATTCCATATTGAATGTTAAAACTACTTTATTATAGTGGGAAGCCATCATATAAGAAAATTATTTAATGAAAAATATGTAAAATTATATATTTTTGAATATCTTTAAAAATAATGTTATAAAAAAATTAAAGACAAGGTAATTTGGGAGAAATTTCTATTTAATGTGACGTTTAATCAAAGAACTTAATTATGAAATTGCATGTTTATCCCACCACTAACTTATAAATGGGAGCCTATTATACTATAAAATTCAACATTATTGTATATTATATCATATAAATTAAAAAATAAAAATCCATCCAAGAATAAATTAATCAATCCCAGATATTATAGTGTTTACGAAAAATGAATCCTTTCAGGTTTAAGGATTCATCCCGATGAGGTCTATTGTAGAAGATTTAAATATCTTAAACAATAAATTTCAAAATTATTTACCATTTAACATATAAGAGAAATTGTATCAATAAAATTATGATTAATCAACTACAATAAATTTACTATTACATTGTTATGATTATAGAATAACCATCTACCAGATCATCTTAGTCCAATGTGAGAAGAATGTATCAGTCATGTGTAATTGTGGACTACCACATCCCTATAGTGACATGACTCATTTAAAACAAGATAAAATAATTATTTATTAAAATGAAATATTTCAATAATATATTTTATGTTTATGAAATAATTATTCTTCTATTATTTTAATATTCTGTATAACGTATTACCTTCTAATCTATAAGATATTGATAACATCCCTTTGTGTATGTGTTGACTACCACCTCCACAACGCAATGTGAGTCTTTTTTTCAATTTTACATTGATGTTAATAAGGATATATTTAAATATAATATATCATATTTTTATATAATAATTATTCTATATTGGGGAACTATTATTTATATTTCATTCATTCCATTGGAAGAAAAGTGGAAAAAACACTTTTGAGTACGTTACAAGCTATTGTCTCCACGTAGTGGTTTTATTCATGTTTCATCAAAAAATTACCTGAATAGATATAAATATGTTTATAATGATTAAATATGACAATTATATATTTATAAATATTATTAAAATGTAGTAACCATGATAAATATGTGTGGACCAATATTTCCAAACTAAAACATACATGAAAAATGAATGAATTAATAACCAAAATGAAAACATTAATAATGAATTTGTTAATTATAGTGTGTTAAAAATATATATATGGGACATATATGTTATTAAATATATGAAAATTATTATATAATTGAAATATAATTAATATAAATTTTTTAGAAATCATTTTAGATAACATTCTAATCAAGTAATATTTAAGGTAAGGGTTTGTTTGTCTTATTTTGAAATCCATGAGTATTTTATGACACTAAACACCAGTATATATATATATTTGTATATTTATTTATTAATTAATTTTAATTTACATAAAAATATAAATAATATGTTTTTAGGAAAAATTAAATTTATTTTCTTACTTGTAATAAAATTTGAAATATTATAAATTTCTAAGGGGTTTTCCTCTCAATTTTTCATCATTGAGGAATGTTTGATGTAATGAACAAATTTTATTTAATTATAGTGTATATAATACCCATGAATTTATTTTGGAAGAAAATATAATTTTATTACATTGTTTTATATGTACAAATATTGATAAATTATCCAATTATATTTTATTAAAATATTACTAAATATGTAGGCCTTATATGTTACGTTCGCTTTTTTGAAGGATTGTTTATTCGTAAATTTTTAGATGATGAAATTATAAAATATTTTACTCTACAAAACATATTTATTTTATTATACTCGAATAATTTTTGTATATTTTCTTATTTGATTTATTTTTTATATCGTTATGTATTCAGGTTACTGAATAAATATTTTGATGGAAACATACAATGTTTTTCTCTATATTCATGAATCATTTTGTCCATGATCGTATTTTCATTGAAATTTTTTCAGGGATACTTTAAGTACTATAAAAATATTACATAACTTCGTTCCATCCTTGTTTTAATTTCTATATAAATATTTAATGTAATATTATTATACTTTTTAGAATTTTTATTCTTTTACAAAACAAACTTAATGAATTTTTTTAGCGTACACCTCATGAATGGCATTTTCCACCAAATGAATAATATTTTACAGGAAAAGTTATTCATTTATTTACTAGTATTCTTCAAATTAATATTTTTTTTTTATATTTTATATTATAATTGGAATTAATATATGTGATTTCAAATAAAATGATTATTTTCCTCAGGAAATGTAATTATGGAATTTTAAATGTATTTTTTTTCAATAACATCATCCTTTGATATTTTTCATGATTTACTATATTTATTTTTAAAAAATCTTTATCATTTCAATCTCTCTATATTAGGTATAATTATTAGGATGAAATTTTTTAAAATCATTATCCATTTATTGGTTATTGATTTGATGATAAGATAAATGTTTTCTGATTTTGGGGGGACATATATATATAGATTTCATTGTGGGAATGGTGGTCTATATAAAATATGTATCTCTAAATTATTTTGGGTGTAATGTTGACTTTTGATATATAAATTACTAGAAACAATATTTCACATATTTTATTAATGGATATAGTCCCATAATATATTATTGTGAGTGACCCATGATTATAAAATAATTGAATGATGTGTAAACCATTTACACTATGATAGTCTTGGATGTGATCCATGACTAAGAATATATTTTTCACTTATTATGTTCATTTAAAAAATTTATTATGCTTATAAATTGTTTTCATGGATTTTCATTGATTATTGATGATTCCACACTCTTATAACTTATCTCATTATATAAATAAAATGTTATTCCATGATCCATGATTGTGACATATGTAACGATGTAGTTGATTTCCTATTGATTAGATCAAGTTATGATAACCCTATGAGTATCACATCCCCACTTATGATCATTTATTGATAGCCATTATTTTTACCATTACTAATTATATTTGATCACCCATTCATATGTGTACCTTCCCAATGTTATGGATAAATGTTTTAAGAATGTTTTGTCAATGGAGAGTTATAATTTTTATTGGATAAATGGAATATTTTATATATATTTTATGAAAGATTTGTTTATCCATGAATCCACATACTCTAAAAATATATGGTCCACAAGAATGTATAATCCTAAAATGTAATGAATATTTTATTGAAATTACATACTAATAATATCATAAGAAAGATCCAAACATGTTCTAGAATTAGAAAATTATGGTTTGGATTTTATTTTATTCTTCATATATATTTATATTTTGAAAAATGGTTTCTTTTTATATATTCATGATTTTATTTATCATTTTTAAAATAAAATTCTAGTGGATGTGAATATAGGTTTTTTAATTAAAAAAAAATTTGTTTTCATGTAATACATTATCAAAATAAATTTGTTTATAAACATTTTTTTAAGATATATCTAATAGTATCATGGTGGTATATGTTTTATAGATTAACAAAGTTTTCATATTGAGTGTTTTCCTTACCCCATTCATATTCCATTATGATTATGTAGATGTGCTTTTATGGTACATGATTAAAGAGACGAGAATTTTATAGGTCATCAGTTTCTATTGGATTTTGTGACCTTCATTGTATCATTGTTTTTTATTGATGGTTGGACACATATATAAATGATTTTGATCATTTTTTGATAAAATTATAGGTGTATCATTTTATATTATCATTGTATGTCTCATAGATGTGTAATTTTCATCAACAGTGTACACTTCCTTTTTTTATATCCATTTAAATACTCATGAGACATGCTATGGTTATTTCAATGTTATCTATCTTGTGGTGTTTCTACTAATATGAAGTGTTATATTTTCCCAAATTGGATAATTGAAATTGTTTTAGAGATAATATCCAATAAAATATTTAATACCACCGCATGGATTTTGATTAGGGTATAAGTTATACGAGTGTTACGACAATCAAAATTTGAATAGTAATTGTTCAATGGGTTCCTATCCAACTCACATTAATGTCTATACCAAAGTTACAATGGGTAGTTATAAATTTTTATCATGCATTGTCATGGTTTTTTAGTTAATTAAAATGAAATTAATTTTCATTTTTTTAGATTATACTTTTTATTCTTGATTTTATCATTGATCATTAATCCAATCATTAGTTTAATTAAAAAAATAAAGGATTTATTATGGATTCATGAACTAATATTAAAATTTAGAGACATTAACAAAATCTAATTGGATGATATATTTCATGATTAATAAAAAAATTATTTAAAAAATTTCTCTTTTAATTACACGATTTTGAGGTCATGTGATATGTTTTGTAGGAAAACCCACTGATAGACCATTTTATAGTGGAAGAAGTTATCCATAAAATTATGAATCATGTCAATTGGTTATTTGAAAACATGTATGAATAAGGGATCATGGTTTATAATTTATTAAGTTGAATATAACTTTTATTCATGGAGGTATTGGAACCCATGATTTTGAATAATGGATTATCTGGATTGAAAGGATCGTTGAATTTTAAAACACTCAAATTTAATATATGGGGGTATTTTCAATATATATACATGATGAACCAAAAATAAAATTCATTGAATCCATCATGTAATAATTGTTAATAATGGATCATTCATATAATTATTTCAATAAGGTCATTAAAAATAGTTTTCCCTAAAATTTTAGGAGTAAAAAAACATGTATATTTCTGAACATGGAGAAAATGGAGTTATTTCTTATGATGTATTCGAGTAATTTCTCATAGTTGGTTCACTAGTCAGAAGTAAATTTTTCCTAATGAGTTTCCCAATGAATAGAGGATCAAGATTTGTTAGAGTAGACATATTCGGTTAATAAATTTTCTCTTTTTACTACTGAACTTAATTAATTTGGTTGATAATGTATCAATTTCTAAGGAAGAAGTACTAGGGATGGTCGTATTTGGTGGAGCATCTTTTGTAGTGGGAGGTGGATAGGGTGTGTCATATTTCCTGAAAAGGAAGTGTGTTAAGGGTTCCCCATTTACATCATGACTATTTTTCGGGTATTAATATATATAGAACTATTTTTATTGAAATCAATGTGGGACACATGGTCACACCATGACTAACTATACAGCAGCACCTAACACATTCTGTTATTTAAGGAAATTTGGATACATTAAATGTGATTATAGTTGTAACACCCCAAGTAAATAAAGAATATGAAATTGTTATATTTATTTATATTTGTGAATAAAATATTAATATTACTTTAAAGGGGATGATATTCTCGATGGCGTACCCAATACACAACAACGAGTTTCTTGGGAATCTTACGTTGCACTCTAATAATAAAATAATATTATTTTAAATGGTAGTTAACGCCTAGCCGTTTTAATGGAAAGAATGAACAGAACTAACTACAAAATTACTATATATGTTTGTCAAATATTTTTACTCTTTACAATAAATGTTAGAGGATTAAAAATGCAAATGAATCCAGTTATTAAGCGTAAACATACTAATATTCTTTAAAAGGAGGATTAACTGCCTTTTGATGGAGAACCCCTTTTTAAATCCACTTTTTGAAAATTTTATAACCTCTATTTTTAAAAATAAACATATTATTTATGATTGGGACATTGAAATTTACCTTGGGTTAATTTTTCGAATTTTTTTGACAATGTTCATTTTTCAATGAATAGTGAAAAATACTGCATTTTACATCAAAACTGGTTTTTCATATAATTTAATTATATGGTTATATTATCTTAATAGTTTGTTTTAAATTTTAATTAGAATATATTTTTACCATTTAATTCAATTATGGTCATTGAGATTAATTTCACTTTGGAATTAGGCATAAACAAGTGCCAAACTTTTCATAAATATTGTTTCTAAAAAACCCGCTATTTGTTTTGACAACGGGAAGTTTTTTTAAATTAATTATTTAAATTTATGTGTTTGGAATTTGGTAAAATTAATTACATATTTGGAATAAGAAGGTCAAAATTATGTAATTAATACTCTTTTGTTTTTGAACATTATGAATAGTAACAACGGTAATTATCTTTAATTATCTTTATTAATGAGTAATCGGGTAGTTAAAGATAATAGGATAATATCATAATAATACAAAATGACCACAAAATGTGTCCTAAGGATATGGGTTGTCTCATGGCCGACCATGGGATGCCTTGTGCCAAACTTGGGGGCCCCATGGAATCATATTTGTGAGAAAGTGACTTTTTATCTTTTTATTTTTAAAGAATGTTAAATGTAACAAAGAATGTATCATCTATGTAAAATATTTTTCATTTTGTCTAAATAAATGATCTTTTGGACTATAAATATTCATTGGAAGATGAAAAGATTTACTACATCATTGTAATTTTTTTATAATTTTTAGACATTAAATAAATTAAATTATTTATGACATCATGATTATGCAGCGATGACCTCATTATCTATCGATTTAAATAAAATGGAATGATAATGTAAATTCTAAGCCCTACACATGTCCAAAACCTATTGGATGGGTGGATTTCGAACCCTTATCACCTTATCCTCGATACACATCAATGTGGGACCAATAAAATCTGAAACGCATTTGAAAATAAAGTTACATTTTATACCTTTCCAAGAGTGCCCCTCCTCTCCTCTTATAAAAGGCCCCCCTCTCTATCTCTTTACTCACACTTCCAAAGCCATTTTCTCGGCCACACCCTGCCCATTTCATCTCTCCACATCCCTCTATAACTCCTTGAAGCCTCACTTTCGGCAGAATCCTTTCCAATGAACCCTTTGAGCTCAAATCAAAGGAAGTTATCTGATTTAAAGGTAATGTCTTCACTTGTGTCCATTAGTTTTATTTTGCTTCTCCAACCCCCCCTAAACACTTTTTATTAATTTATTTTGTAACAAATCCAGTATCTTCAATATACTAGGATGTTTTTATAAGATGGTTTCGAGCTAAACATACACACACCTACATCTAATGGTTAAAGAACATACTGTTTCTGTGGATGGCGAATTTCTGCATCCCGAAACGATGATTGTTCAACATTTTTTTAACACCTTCAAAGGCGGCCATTAAGATTTCACTATATTTATATATGATATATAATATGTATATGTTTTCCTTAAGCTTATGTATTTTTCATTTATGGTATACCTTTATGGTTTCCATTATGGGTAAAGACGATATCTTCATTTTAGGAAGTGCGGACTACCGCCCCCTCAAAGTGATTTGATTCGTTAATGCCATATGTGGGATGAATAAAGGATTTATTTAATGGTATTAAATATGTTATCCTACTGTAATTATATTATACCTTTATATATTTATTATTTTATTCAATTTAATACAAAAAAAAAGAAATGAAAGTAGTGTTCATGCGTATGTACGACTTACCGTCTCTATGAACGGTACATTTCATTTCTTATCTCCAAATGTTATGTACTATTATAATTACATATATATAATGGATATATATGAAATATATTACATCAAAATTGTGTTTATAATTCTGGAATTATAATATATATATATATTTCATTTTGTTTTAATTACATTAATATGGCAAAAAATGAAAGTAGCGTTCATGCATACGTACGGCCTACCGTCTCCATGAATGGTGCATTAAATGTTTTTATCTCCAAATGCTATGGAAGAGTATAAAATGAATATATAATGGATATACAAGATATTTAAAACAGAAATACTATTCTGGAGAAGATGTACCTATATCTACATGGAAAATTCTTTTCCAACATGTTCAATTTTTACTCATGTACTGAACATCGACAAAAACGTCTGATACGAACTCACTGTATTAACAAATTATTATAACATTATAATAGGTTTTATGAACTGAATAATAATATTTAAAGGATGTCCTTAAGAAATTATAAATTGACGAATTTTATTATTTAGGAGATTAAAGAACGATCGAGTCATGTCGGACACGAGGTAAGGGATCCTACTCCTCTATTTCTTTTTAAGTACACTCTTTTATGTCATTCCATTTATAGCTCATATTTCTTGTTATTGGGATGTTATTTTATATTAATCATAGTTTAATTTCAATGTTCATGTTATGAGAGACCCTATTCTCTATCATCAATCCATTTTGGAAGTTTTGAGTGGCACAGTTAGGCTGCCGAATTTTCGTAAGAGATCTAACCTCTCTCTTTCTTTTTATGTACTCTCATTTATGTCACTTCTTTTAAGATCCTATTTGTTATGTTGGGGGATGTTATATTATATTCATATTTCTATAAACATTATGTTAATACTATGAGATACCCAATTTGATCTAATCAATCCATTTTTGTATGTTTTATGTGGAGCCATTAGGCTGCCGAGTTTTCATAAGGGATTTTCATCTCACTTTTATTCCCGTGAGATTTGTGCTACATTTGTCACAATTTCCTTTTATTGGTGAATGTAATGACCATTATTATACACTTTTTGTAGTATAATTTCATTTATGGGTATTCACATATTCATTTTATGACCCTTCTTCCATGGGGTGTACATTTCGAAAGTTACCCAACTCGGTAAGGGGACCTTTCACATTCCTTTTTTTTTAAAAGACTTCTTTTGTTATGTCTTTTAATTCACATACTAATATGTTGGGATATGTTCTTATATATCCTTATTTATGTAAATTTTATGTCCAAGTGATGAAATCCCCTTTATCTCTCTCATCAACCCTTTTTGTAAAATTTTATGTGACGCCGATAGGCTGTCATGTTTTACAAAGGGAACTTCTTAACCCAATTTCGATTTCTTTGGGTTCAACATGTAGTTATTGAATATGTCATCCTTTGAATATGTGTGAATATCCTTTGATTGTTTTACACTTAATATCCACTTATATTGGGTGCATTTATATTTTTCACACATAATTATGAGATTGATTTATCTTTAATTTTAGGATAACTTCTTTATAATGGATTTCATCTCATTTTACATTTCTTTTGAGACATCATTGTTGTTATGAACCAATTCACTCTTATTTGGTTTGTATACTGTCCTTTGAAATATAATATCATGAATCCCTTTATTCTCATGATATTATAATGTTCGGATTAAATGTTGTTCCTCTATTATTTTTATTCAAGAGTCTCTCATTTTGTTAAAAACTATTTAACAAAAATATCGTTTTAAATGTTTTAAAGATTTATTATTCTAAATATTTATCTTTAATGTACATGTTATCGAAATGTTTTTCAGTATATATTTATATGGACATTAATGTTTTAAAATTATAATTCCATTAAAATCTTCAAAGTGGTATGGGAAACTTTGATTCAAATATCTCTTTTAAATGGTTTTTTAAAATGTCTTGATTAATTCAATATCTGGGAATTAGTTATTGTGATTGCAAATGAAATGTTGTTATTGAAATGTTTATATTTTCAATATTTTATGTGTAATGTTGGTACTTTGACATTTTAAGGGTGGTAACATGATAATCCATATGACGGGTGGTGCCGTGAATACCAGGACGGGTGGTTACATTATAACCTCCAATGTATTGGGTATGGAAGTCGGTTGTATGGATATTCCATTAAGTATGTGTGGAAGTCGGCCATATGGCTATTCAATCAAGTATGAGTGGAAGTAAACCATATGGTTATTCCACTTAAGTATGTTTATGTCCCAAGTTACCTTTATATGTTATGTGATCTTTATATGGGTTTTATGGTAATCATTTGGTTACTGAAGGGTAAGTAATGAACTTTTATTCAGTGAAGAGTTTTTACTACTTCGAAAAGGTGAAAAGTATTAATTTGATAAAGTATACATGGTTTACTTGTTTTTTTTAAAAAACTAACTGTTTTCATACTTTTTGTATCCCTTAATGAGGTTTTTATGATCATCCCAAGTTTTTGAAATGTTTTTCACAGGACTTAATGTGGAATAGGGTCAAGGATGGGATCAAGGGAAAATCATGCTACATAAAACATGGAACTAGACATGTTTCTTTTTAATAATTTTTTTATGGAAACTTACTAGAAGTTTTTACTTTGTAATCTTTTGAGATGTAATAGTTATGTCCTAATTCTCTAAAACTATAAACCTGAAAAGATCCTCAATGTGAATTATTCATTTAATTCAATATTAAGTAAGGTTTAAGGTCGGGGCCTTATAGTTGGTATCAAAGGTCGGTTTAGATAACTTTAGAGTTTAGGGTATCCTCTAAGCATAAGTGACATTACCATAATGGTTAGGATTTCAGAAAGAGTCCTATTTTAGAAAACGTGAATAAGTAAGTATATATTAGGGTTTATCTTCTACATTAGTACATGATGGTTTTGTTGATATACTCAAACTGACCTTTCTATTTTTAGTGAATGGATGGATCTTGCAGGCACCGAAGAGACAACAGGTTAGAAGGAAACTGTGGTGGTTCTCTATTTAAGATACTAGATAAAATGGGGGATTCAATGAGGAAACTCGTGGTTGTTCTAAACCAACTATCAATGAGTCATGATCAACCACTTGAACCTTGGTATGTTCTGTAATGCATCATGTACGAGATGACCAATCAATGTGGAAGTTCAGGTAATAATTATAGAGGTAACCATTAGAGTTTATATGATCATTTCTTTTGAGGTAATTATGGGTTATTATATGATATACTGTAAAATGAAAGGCATTAGATAAACATCATGTTAAAATATGTTATGATCATTTTTGATGATTTTATCTCGTTTTTGAGAATGTTTTAAAATTATATAGTTTTGGAAAAAGGAAAACACTCAGACCGTGTGACAAACCGTCACGTCGGACAATGCTACGAGAATGAAACCCACAACCAAAGTGTGACATGTATTTATCGCCTAGCACTGGACTACGTGAAGTCTCTGGTTATTTTGACTAATTATTTTTATTTAGATGATTTTAGGAATTATGATTTAGTTGATTTTTGGTTATCTATGGAAATTTGTTAACCTATCATGGAGTATATGTGATTAGGTTAATTACTTTTCAATACGAGACTTTAAGAGCAACTGATGTTGTTTGGAGATAAATTTTACGATTTAACTTGGAAGACTATGAGGCTAAATCCTTCAAATATTTGGGTTTCAATATTAGTTTGGTTTACTTTGAAGAATTTTATGGACAAATTGATTATCCAGTGTTCCTCATTGAACTTTGGGTTTTGTTGGACAAATTTTGGAGATTAAGAATAGATTTTCTTTTTATAAAGGGTTATCCTTTTCTGGATTATCTGATCTTGTACTATCCTTTTTGGTTTTGGTTTTGGTTAAAGTCTAATGACATGGGAATTATATAGTTTTCTTTTGTGGATTAGGTGATTCTCTAGAAGTTGATTATAGTTCTCTTAATGCAAACAAGTCTTCCTAAATAATCATCTTTTGGTGAAAATATGAGTTTTTGTAAGAAATCTAATAAAAGTTGAAAGTCAACATGATAAGTGATTATGATCCCTTATGAATAAATTCCTGAATAAAAAGTAACTTAAAACAAAAATGTTGACTGTTAATTTTTCATACTAGGGAATCGAATACTGTTTAACCCATCACAAGTTTGTGATTTTCTTGTGGTTAACTTTCTCCTAAACATGTTTTCTATCACTCTCTATCAGAACATGACCCTTTTGTTTTTTTCCTCCATGTCCATATTTTCATACTTTGAATCCTATTATGGGTTAACTCAGGTGACCTTTGTACTTATCTTTCTTTATTTTAAAGTGATTATTTTACCGACTCTTGTTCCGATGTGGGACTTTCAAGGATGCTTCCATGCCCAATTTTAAAATAGTGAGGACAAAATTCCAAAAAGGGGGAAGGATGTAACTCCACAAGTAAATAAAGAATATGAAATCATTATATTTATTCATATTTGTGAATAAAATATTAATATTACTTTAAAGGGGATGCTACGCTCGATGGCGTACCCAATACACAACAACAAGTTTCTTGGGAATCTTACATTGCACTCTAATAATAAAATAATATTATTTTAAATGGTAGTTAACGCCTAGCCATTGTAATGGCGGGAATGAAAAGAACTAACTAAAAAATTATTATATATGTTTGTCAAAAAAATTTACCCTTTACAATAAATGTTAGAGGATTAAAAACGCAAATAAATCCAGTTTTTAAGCGTAAACATTCTAATATTCTTTAAAAGGTCGATTAATCGCCTTTTGATGGGGAACCCCTTTTAAATCCACTTTTTGAAAATTTTATAAGCTGTATTTTTCAAAATAAACATATTATTTATGATTGGGACATTGAAATTTACCTTGGGTTATTTTTTGGTATTTTTCTAACAATGTTCATTTTTCAATGAATAGTGAAAAATAGTACATTTTACATCAAAACTACTTTTTCATATAATTTAATTATATGGTTATATTATCTTATTAATTTGTTTTAAAGTGTAATTTGAATATATTTTTACCATTTAATTCAATTATGGTCATTGGGATTAATTTTACTTTGGAATCAGGCATAAACAAGTTCATAACTTTTCATAAATATTGTTTTTAAAAACCCCGCTATTTGTTTTGACAACGAGACGTTTTTTATAAATTAATTATTGAAATTTATGTGTTTGGAATTTTGTAAAATGAATTACATATTTGGAATTAGAGGTTCAAAATTATTTAATTAAGACTCTTTTGTTTTTGTACATTATGAATAGTAACGACAGTAATTATCTTTAATTATCTTGATTAATGAGTAATCAGGTAGTTATAGATAATAAGATAATATCATAATAATAAAAAATGTCCACAAAATGTGTCCTAAGGATACTGGTTGTCTCATGGCCGACCATGTGATACCTTGTTCCAAGCATGGGGGCCCCATGAAATAACTTTTGTGAGAAAGTGACTTTTTATCTTTTTATTTTTAAAGAATGTTAAATGTAACAACGAATGTATCACCTAAGTAAAATATTTTTAATTTTGTCTACATAAATGATAATTTGGACTATAAATATTAACTGGAAATCTAAAAATATTTCTTACATCATATTATTTTTTTTAAAATTTTTAGACATTACATAAATTATGTTATTTATGACATCATGATGATGCAGCGATGACCTCATTATTTAACAATTTAAATAAAATGGAAAGATAATGTAAAATCTAAGACCTACACATGTCCAATACCTATTGGAAGGGTGTATTTAGAACCCTTATCACCTTATCCTCTAAAAAAATATATGTGGGACTAATAAAATCCGAAACTCATTTGAGAATAAAGTTACATTTTATATCATTCCAAGAGTGACCCTCCTCTCCTCTTATAAAAGGCCCCGACCACTACCTCTTTACCCACACTTCCAAAGCCTTTGACTCATCCAAACCCTACCCATTTCATCTCTCCAAATCCCTCTCTAACTCCTTGAAGCCTCATTTTGGGCAGAATCCTTTCTAATGAAGCCTTTGAGCTCAAATCAAAGGAAGTTACCCGATTTAAAGGTAATGTCTTCACTTGTGTCTTTTTGTTTTATTTTGCTTCTCCAACCCCCCTAAAATCTCTTTATTCATTTATTTTGTAACAAATCCAGTATATTAAATATACTAGGTTGTTGTTATAAGATGGATTCGATCTACACTTACACACACCTACATCTAATGGTTAAAGAACATATTGTTTTCGAGGATTGTGAATTTCTGCCTCCCG
The DNA here is from genome assembly GCA_963277665.1 of Viscum album. Classification (NCBI taxonomy): domain Eukaryota; kingdom Viridiplantae; phylum Streptophyta; class Magnoliopsida; order Santalales; family Viscaceae; genus Viscum; species Viscum album. The sequence continues at coordinate 1,000,996,693 of OY728121.1, read as the reverse complement.
AAATGATGATTGTTCAACATTCTTTTAACACTTTCAAAGGTGGCCATTAAGATGTCACTATATTTATATATGATATATAATATGTTTATGTTTTCCTTATGGTTCTGTATTTTTAATTTATGGAATACCTTTATGGTTTCCATTATGGGTAAACGCGATATCTTCATTTTAGGAAGTGCGGACTACCACCCCCTCAATGTGATTTGATTCGTTAAGGCCGTATGTGGGATGTATAAAGGATGGAATTATTGGTATTACATATTTTATCCAACTCGAATTATAGTATAACTTTATATCTTTATTATTTCATTCAATTGAATACAAAAAAAAGAAATGAAAGTAGCGTTAATGCGTACGTACGGCTTACCGTCTCCATGAACGGTACATTTCATTTCTTATCTCCAAATGTTATGTACTATTATAAGTACATATATATAATGGATATATATGGAATTAATGCGTACGTACGGCCTACCGTCTCAATGAACGGTGCTTTTAATTTTTTTTATCAAAATGCTATGGAATAATATAAAATGAATATATACTGGATATACATGATATTTAAAACATAAATACTATTCTGTAGATGATGTACCTATAACTACATGGAAAATTCTTTTCCAACAAGTTTAATTTTTACTCATGTACTAAACATCGAAAAAAATGTCTGATACGAACTCACTTTATTAACCAATTATTATAACATTATAATATGTGATATGAACTGAATAATAATATTTAAAGGAGTTCCTTAAGCAATTATAAATTGACCGAATTTTATTATTCAGGAGATTAAATAACGATCGAGTCATGTCGGACATGAGGTATGGTATCATACTCCTCTCTTTCTTTTTAAGTACACCATTTTATGTCATTCCATTTAAAGCTCATATTTCTTGTTATTGGGATGTTATTTTATATTAATATTAGTTTAATTTCAATGTTCATGTGATGAGAGACCCTATTATATCTCATCAATCCATTTTGGAAGTTTTGAGTGGCGCAGTTAGGCTGCCGAATTTTCGTAAGAGATCTAACCTCTCTCTTTCTTTTTATGTACTCTCCTTTATGTCACTTCTTTTATGCTCCTATTTTTTATGTTGGGGGATGTTCTTTTATATTCCTCTTTCTATAAACATTATGTTAATACGATGAGATACCCTATTTGATCTAATCAATCCATTTTTGTTTGTTTTATGTGGCACCGTTAGGCTGCCTAGTTTTCGTAAGGAATTTTCATCTCACTTTTATTCCCGTGAGATTTATGCTACATTTTCCACAATTTCCTTTGATTGGTGAATGTACATCCCATTATTATACACATTGTGTATTATAATTTCATTTATGTGTATTCAAATCTTCATTGTATGACCCTTCTTCCATGGGATGTACGTTTCAAAAGTTACCCAACTCGGTAAGAGGACCTTTCACCCTCCTTTTTTTTAAAAGACTTCTTTTGTTATGTCTTTTAATTCACATACTATTATGTTGGGATATGTTCTTCTATATCCTTATTTATGTAAATTTAATGACCATGTGATGAGATCCCCTTTATCTCTCTCATCAACCCTTTTTGTAAAATTTTATGTGACGTTGATAGGCTGTCAAGTTTTACCAAGGGAACTTCTTAACCCAATTTCGATTTCTTTGGGCTCAACATGTAGTTATTGAATATGTCATCCTTTAAATATTTGTGAATAAAAATTTATTGTTTTACACTTAATATCCACTTATATTTGGTGCATTTATATTTTTCAAACATAATTATGAGATTGATTTATCCTTAATTTAAGGATACCTTCATTATAATGGATTTCATCTCATTTTACATTTCTATTGAGACTTCATTGTTATTATGCACCAATTCACTCTTATATGGTGTGTATACTGTCCTTTGACATATTATATCAGGAATCTATTTATTCTCATGATATTATAAAGTTCAAATTAAATGTTATTCCTCTTTTATTTGTATTCAAGATTCTCTCATTTTTCTAAAAACTATTTAACAAAAATATCATTTTAAATGTTTTAAAATTTATTATTCTAAATATTTATCTTTAATGTCCATGTTTTCGAAATGGTTTTCAGTATTTACTTATATTGACATTAATGTTTTAAAATTATAATTCCATTAAAATCATCAAAGTGGTATGGGACACTTTGATTCAAAAATCTCTTTTAAATGGTTTATTAAAATGGATTGATTAATTCAATATCTGGGAATTACTTATTTTGATTGAAAATGAAATGTTGTTATTGAAATTTTTATATTTTCAATATTTTATGTGTACTGATGGTACTTTGACATTTTACGGGTGGTTACGTGATAAACCATATGATGGGTGGTGCCCTGAATACCATGACGGGTGGTTACGTTATATCCTCCAATGCATTGGGTATGGAAGTCGTCCGTATGGCTATTCCATTAAGTATGTGTGGAAGTCGGCCGTGTGTATATTCCATTAAGTATGTGTGGAAGTCGGCCATATGGTTATTCCACTTAAGTATGTTTATGTCCCAAGTTACCTTTATATGTTATATGATCTTTATATGTGTTTTATGGTAATCTTTTTGTTACTGAAGGGTAAGTAATGAACTTTTATTCAATGAGGATTTTTTACTACTTCGAAAAGGTGAAAAGTATTACTTTGATAAAGAATACATGGTTTACTTGTTGTTTTGAAAAACTAACAGTTTTCATTCCTTGTGTATCCCTTACTGAGCTTTTTATGCTCATCCCATGTTTTTGAAATGTTTTTCACAGGACTTAATGTGGAATAGGGTCAAGGATGGGATCAAGGAAAAGTCATTCTACATAAAACATGGAACTAGACATGTTTATTTTTAAGAGTTTTTATTTTATGGAAACTTAGTAGAAGTTTCTACTTTGTAATCTTTTGAGATGTAATAGTTATGTCCTAATTCTCTAAAACACTAAACCTGAAAAGATCCTCAATGTGAATTATTCATTTAATTCAATATTAAGTAAGGCTTAATGTCGGGGCCTTATAACAGTAGTATGGTGAGTGAATTTTGAGATTCATCCATACATTCCAAATAATCCGACGATTTTTTAATGAATGAATTGTGTTGTTTATTCCATTATAATGAAATGGTGAAACTAATGTGGTGAAGAATTATTTGAGAGGATAAGAGTTCGATAGTATTTATATATAGAATAATTTACACCAGGATGATGATGTAGGTTTGGAGACATATAGAGGAATGGTGTTCATTTAAATATTTATTGTACTATACTTTTTGGATTATTTAAAAATTGATAATTTATATCATATATTTTTATTGGAATGTTTTTATTACATTCATATAATAATTCATTCATCTTGGATATTCCCAGACCTTTGGGAATGTGAAATAATGATGGCATGAATTTCCCCACATAATGGGTTATGATTATTATCATTTATAATGTGTGGGAAAAAATAGTTCATGATGTTGATATATTTTCCCTGATTATCAAAATGGAAAGGATGGACAATTTTAATTTCCAGATTGACTATAAACATAATAATTTTTAGATTATTTTTCCTGATGTATCCTAAAATTCCATTCATGGTTAATTGGATTAAAGATCAATAAAGAATGTTATTTCTATTCATTATATTATAATTATCTCATTATAGTTGATAGAGATGGTCGTTGATGTCATTGATCAACATTTGAGAGTTCCACTTCATATTGCAGTGACTATAAAAGCTGATATATTTCGTGTATTGATATATTTATTTGCACCACATATGGAGGATAAGTTCATTATTATTTGAATATGTGGGATGATGTCTATTTATATTCTATAATATCATATGTCACCTACTATGTTAAATGATATCAATAAAAGAAACATATCTTGAGGTAAAGATGTTTATTTTTCCTACTATTTCGCATTGGGTATCACCTATTCTATTTTCAAAGAAATAACAATGAAGCCTCTAACTCAATTTTATTTATCCAAATATTATCTGGGTGAATATTAATAATTAATATCCCATTCCTAGTATTTATAATCTCTATGATAAAGTCATATGTGTCTAATGGTATTCATATATTTACTTACAATAATTTTACTACTAGTTAAGACTTTCATATGAGGATTTTCCAATGATATACCTTAGGAGATAGTATGGGAATTTCAGATTCCTAGTTATGATAATCTATATTACTAGTTCTATAATGGTGTTTATGGTATTAATGAACATGATATTACATATGTTTGAGGAATATTTCAATATTTTTATTGGATTATATTTTACTGTACTGTAAGCTAAAAGAGGAAGACATGGATAATTTTCTTAAAATTCAATGAATTATAAAAGAATATCATATATTTGAAATTATATTCGAATGTCAATACTCTATCCAAAAAAGTTAACCTTGTCATCCAATTTGAATATGATATTTTAATTTCAATGGATTAATTTATTTGACATTATGAAAATGGAAAAAACCATAAAATTATTTATATTTAATGAATTCTAGGATTTATTGATTATTATTTGAAATTTGTTTCGGGAGTCTCCATGATTACTATTTTTTTTGAAATATTTAAACTATGAGGGTGTTAATTTTGAGGGTAATGAAAAATTTAATTTTTTTTTTCTATGAACAAATGATGATGTTTAATTGGAATCCATTTTTTATTCTTTAATATGCAGTTTCAGGGCCTGATTTTTTCATTGATGCCTATGTAATAAGATATGTGAGTGTATTAATGAAGTAAAACTATTATTGGAATATTTATATTTCTAATTTAAACCACTTTAGAACAATTTTACATCTTATTTCCTTATGTTGGAATCCATGATTATTTCTCCCAAATCATGGAATCATTTTTTCATTAGGTAGTGTTTTTAAGTATATTTAAATAATAATTACCTAGAGTACATTTTATCCCAATGTGATATACTATTATGATAATGTTAATGGGATGAGTATGTATAGAAAATATATCATGAAATTTAATAAGAATTTAAAAAATTTAATATGGTTGATGATGTGATGAGAAAGAAAAAACCAACTAAATCCTCAACAGAATTAGTGGATGAGTGATATTAAATGAGTATGTTTCTAAGATGATTATGGAGGATGAAGAGGTTGGTGGGAATGTTTTCAATTATAATATGAAAGATGAATAAGAATATGATTATTTCATTCATCTTGGATAATTATAATACACCTATTTGCATATTTTTGGAAATGATCATAATTGTGGATAAACATCAACTGATTTGTCGCGGCCTTCCATTTGCATTTTATGTTTTTATTGTAGGATGGATACTCTGATATCACTGAGTTGGGGATAAAATTTAAATAGACCCTAGTTTTTTTATACACCATGGAACTACCAAGATGTGTAATGATCTGATATGTAAGTGTTATTGGTCTGGGATGGGGAATTGATTTCATACATCATTTCATGATTCCTTACATACCAAAATATTAATGCAGATCACCACAAGCCTTGTGGTTCAGTGTACCCTTCAAAAATTTTGGTAAGTAAGTCGGATGAGATATATACATAAATCAATTATCATTTTAAAAAAATAACAGGAATGATCTCATTTGGTTGATTGATTACCATATTATGAAATAACCTAATTTCTTTCCAATTAAGGACACAATTATGTTGCAAGAACATAGTACACTATATTTATAATATATCATGGACCAAATTTTTTCCATTATGTATTAATTTATATTGGTACCCTCAGTTCACATTAATGTTTCACAAAGATGTGGAAAATGTGATATGTATATAATTTATGATATCCATTTACTATCACCCTTTTTCATATGTTTATATTGAGTCAACTATTCAGATTATTTAATATATTCTTTAGGCATGTGTTCTTTATTTTATTGTATTAGGATAAAATTATCTATATTTTCAAAAATATTCCTATAGTAATAGTTAATGTGAATAAATTTGAATGAAACTAGTGATTTTCTATGGAAATTTATATTCATACCTTTTTATTGTAAATGATATAAGAGTGGTCCAAGGATGGTATGAGTCTTGTAAAAACAATAGAAAAGAAGATTCTTATCTTAATTCAAATAATGATGGATCCTAGAAAAAAAATTCCATTGATGATGATCATTTGTTTATTGAGGTTTATGGTAGGGGATTGAGTTTTTCATATATATTAAGCACTATTGGGAGATAATAAATTGGTTAAATATGTGTTGTTATCACAGAGGGTTTTCTCCATTTTTTAGATCATTGATTAACTTGAAAAAATTTCTTATCACTTCGATTTTTTCCCTTGATGTAATTCTTTAAAAAGATTCATGATAACCAATTTATGTGGTTTCAAGTGGGCCATTAGAATACGACTAAATTAGTTCTTTTTGATCATGATGATGGATCCTCTATGGTTGACTATTCCACTCATATTATAGATCTCATGAAAAATGTGATGCATGCTAAAACGATTCCCTAGGTTAGTGTTCTATGGTAGTATATATTGGATAGACACAAAACATGGGAGTGAGAATTATTAATGTGGAAATAGTGTACATTCGATTTTAATAGTTCTAAAGCGTGATTTCCATATAAGAGATGAAATATTCTTGGTGGGGTATAATTTGATTCCCTCTGGTCCCCATTAATGTTTATTCTTGTTCTATGATTCTCTCACTAAAGGCATTAAATGATTTTATGATTCTAGAGTTGAAATGTTACAGATATTGAGTATAGAGTCTAGGGGTATAGTTTGTGAATTTTCTGGAGTGACCAAGTAGTGGCCTTGAAAAATTTGTATGTCATTTCCTATTGTCATTTGAGTGTTTTTAGCATGATTTTTTTAATTATGTATGTCTCCAAAAAAATTGTGCACATGATTGATTTTCATCAATGGATATCTCATAGGATAAGAACTATGTTTCTAATGGTTCAATCATCCATATTTAACCATATATTTTGGTTTTTGATGGGGTAGTGGATTCCTCTTGCTTAGATCATGGTCTGGCTAACTCTCTTCCCTATATGAGATTTCATAAAATTTAAATGTACCGGAATTACCTTTGACATTTTGAAGTCTAATTTTTTATTAAATACTAATATTCTTGAATAATCCTTTTTGGTACTCTTGGGGGTTATTCCATTATATCATTGGATTTTGCATTTATTATTGGTGGATATCTTCAATGAATGTTTAATTCTTTATATGATCTCTTCTCCTTAAAAATTTTCCAATGATCACTTTCCCCCTTATTCAATTGGAACCTGAATGACTTATTATTTACATATCTATGTGGATTGGTTGTGAAATGATTAGTCTTATTTGGGATATATTTTTTGAGGATCAAAAATCATTGTTTCTAATATTTTATCCTGACGAATGATATATGTTAAAAAATGGCGAGGTAGGTGTATCTCATTAATGGGTTTGTGATATGAAATAGTCAATTTTTTTGTAAATTCATTTGTATTGGTTTTTGAAATTTTTTATTCGATGTAAATGAATAATTTTTAATGCAAGTACAAATTTGGTTGAATAATAATTGTTATATAATGTTGTATATCTTTAAAAAAAATTGGCACTTTTTATTCATTGAAATGACTGATTATTATTTTGAAATTAAAATAGATTTTCATTCATGGGAGAGTTGATTATTCTATTTTGAGAAATGATTTATAGGATTATGAGTTATAATTATTTCAATGGTTTTTAAGCCATAACAAATAGGGATCCATATATGCAAATGGTTATAGACATATGAAGCCATTAGTGACTAGTACACCAATAGGGGCATGATTTTTATATCTATAGACTATGAAGGACTTGATATACGAATTATTAATTGTGTTCATGCATTAATGTTACTTAACCTGTCCTATAATGAAACCCCATAGCATATATAAAAACTATTTATTGTTTTTCAACAAGATTTTACTATAACATGTATAACTCATCACATAATTATATTTTGAGACATGGTTGATTATTATTACATTCCAATTTTCATTCCACATATTTGTATTCATATTCTATGAAATTGAATATGGATTGAATTGAGGAAAATTGATGTTTATGTGAAATGTTTTCAAGATAATTTTATTTATAAACTTGTTTTGTCATAAAACTATATTTTTGTGGAAACATGGTTGTGGACACTATATATAATCTTGGTGGAATCCTAATAATTGTTTTCCTCATACCCAATATATGATTTCTGGCTTATAATGACTTGGATTTTCAATATATAGAAAAAGGAAAGGGAATCATATATTTCATTTAATTAACATTTTCCCCTTTTTTGGTGATATGTGTTGGTGTTATTCTTTTGTTTCATGTAAATAATCATGTTTTCAATATATTTTATGATGACATTTTATTTTTATTCATTTATATATTTCGTTGAATAACATAATAATGGTCACATTTTCCCCATTTTGTGGTCTATTTTTTATCCTTATTCCACTATTCATGATATTGCTTTATGTTCATATGTTTTTCAGTATTTTGTGGGGGTTATCATGGGTGATATATTATGTTGACCCAGTTTGGTTCAAAAATTGATAATGAAAGAAATATTTTTCAATGTATTATGGATATTCAAATGAGAAATATCCTCCTCCATATTTTCTATAGATTTTGTTTGCATAAATATGGATATGTGACGTAAAAAGTAACATAAATAGATTATTCAACCACATTATTTCATTAATTTGACACTATATATTATTTAATAGAACATATATAGAAATATAAAATCCATTATCACGATTGTGTGAATAATTTTCCATATTAACTTTTGTATTAATAATGAATTCATTATGACAATAAAATTGAATTAATTAACCATTTTCATTCTATAATCATACAAATGATATGAATTTTTTCATAAAATATGTCACAAAAACAATCCATTAATCACATAGTATGTTATATATACAACATAAATCCAATGATATACTTGAATGAAATTTTCATGAAGAATTTTCTAGGATATTTCATGAAAGTTCAAAATTTCTATTTTATCAAACCCATTGTGTTGAGGAGTTATAGGAGCACTAAATTAGTGTTTATATCTATGTTCTAAGAATACAGTATTAAAATCATGATTTTAAAAATCAAATCTGAATTCACTTCAAAAAGTTTCTAATACTAATTTTTCGAAGGTTCTCAATCAATTTTTCTTTTGTTTAAATTTTTTTACAAACATCACTTTGATGATATAGAAAAAATACCTCTGTTAATATTTAATAACTATAAATACCTAGATTTAATAATTACATGTCCTTGTGTCATTTATCTAGAATTTACTTTATTAAAATCCAAAAAAAAACAATTTGGTTCTGTGTTTTAGAAAATTATGAAAACCAATAACCAATTAACCTCATATATTATAGGTTCTCAAATATACTCAGTATCCATTTTTTCCCATAAAAAATCATAAAAATAAATCATGATTTTTTTTCATGAAAAATTTTCCACTTTTTCGACTCACCCACTTAATATCCGGATGATATCCAATGAAATCTATTTTAAATATGTGGGATGAGAAAAATACTCATTATGTGGAATAGAAATATATAAAACCATTTGACCAATTAAATCATGAAATCTAAAGAAAAAAATTAATTAAAAATTATTTTCCCCCAAAACAGGAATCATATCATTCAAAAAGATAATTACCATAAATACAAAAAAAACTATAAAATTCAATAAAAAGACATTTTCATGCATAGAAAGGATATGTTGGTAACATGGGACATTATTTTTCCATTTAAATATCCCAAATAGAATAAACAGTTTGGTAAACATCCATCTATAGACCACCTAAGGCATTATAGTTTATAATGTGGACACATATCCTTAATTTATTGTGGAACCAAAATTATTAATATAATATTCCAATGAACCACAACATTATAATAAAATATGAAATTTTTCATCATTAAATAATTCCTTGATCATAATAATCATCAAAATGCACAATCACTTATTAAAAGACGTTGCACATACAAAGGTGAACAATTTATATAAAAATTAAAATTTAATATTATAATGGAAGCATAAAAACATTATGGAATCATGATTGGATGAAATTTAATTATGGAAGACTATTAAATGAAACAATACTTTTGACCATTATAATAAAATTTTAAAATGGAACATTAGAAGATGAGTTTGTTTTAAAAATTCCCTTAACAATATAAAATCATTTGAATTGTGAGCCCCATAATATATTTATAGAAAAAATATTAAAAATCGTGATAATATGATATTTTTTGTTTCGATATTCCAATGGGTCTATATATACCCCTCAAAAAATAATATTTTTTTACAACCTATAAATACTCCTCAATGATGTATAATTGATACAATATCCATTACCATGAGTCTTACACTTCACATACTGTCATTATATTCTATAAAAATGAACATATTATAATATTATAATTTATTAAAAAAAATTTAATATTTCTCATTCCATATTTTCTCTTTTTACAACTGTTTATTCCATTACATAACCATTTCAATTCATGAAACATATTTTAATGCAATTTATATCATGGTGATGGTTGGAAAAAGATACAATCGAGTATCTTTTCTATTTTTCATGTTCATTATGTAAAGAATATAAATTTTAAATTATATTTAAATTTTTATAATAATATCTTAAATATAATATTATGTCATTAATTTTAATAATATTTATCATTAATGATATTTTTTGATGAAAGGCGGATCAAAAATCTTAGTAGAGTTAGTATTCGACACATATGGATGAACGATGTTGTCATTTTATAATTTAAGAAATATTAATATTTAAATGATATATTTTGTTTTAAAAATGACATATATGTAATTATTATCATATATAAAAATAATTCGATCAAGATAAATCATATTGAGATATGGTTAAGGGAAAACATTGGATTGGTTCATGGAGTATGAAACCAACATACACAAGAACAATGAGTTGTTTTCCTATTTTATAGAAGTGGAGGTTGATATATGGAATTACACTGAAATGATTAAATATAAATATATCAAATATACATGATTTTTTTAGGATTATTAATTTTTTATTAATAAGGATTATAAAAAAACATGAAAGTAAAAATTATACATCTTATTTGGAAAACATCCTTTTCTTAACACCTAAAGGCATCTATGATTGTTATTATGCCTAAAACCCTCTTGATTTAGATGAGGGAATATATGATGGAATTTTTTTCTATATTGGATGAATAAAATATTTTCTTAGGGGGGAATGATTGAGAATAATATGTCCTCTTTCATAAGAGATGGGAGGGGGACTCAAGGAATGTCGAAAAATATTAAAATATTATAATTATATTATAGATCAAAATTCATCCAAATGGCCTATAAATGAAAAGGGTATGAATATTTAGAATAAATTTTTTAATATTTTTTATTATATAATATGTTTATGATATTTGAATATCTTATGATAATATTAATACCAAAAAATATGTGTATTTTTAATTTTTGATATTATTCATTACATTAACATTAAAAACATCATGAAAAGAAGTAAACATTAAAAAAACTATTTTATATTTTCTTAAAAATATCATGTTTGTAAATAATGTATTTCAAATCATTAATTATATGCAATAATTTTTTTTCAATTTTTAGTATGTGTTATATTAATTTTCTATTAATTAAAAAAACTAATTCTTTAGCATTGTGAATGAATTTAATATAAAAATTTATTAATTGAAAATTTTAAAATAAATTTAAATGCAGAATAATGAGATTTTATATTTCTAAATACACTTTATAGTTTAACATATCATTAATATGACTCCTTAATAACAATATTAATGTTATTAAAATATGTTTCTGGATTGTTTGACATTTAATTAAATAAATAATATAATGGAAGTGTCAAAAATGTAATAAATTAGATCATTTGATGATTATTAGCCACATTTAATCATACAATAATATTTAATTGTCTTTTTAGGTGATTTAAAATCTCTTATCATTTTATTTTAAACATCAATTCCCAAATTTACCCTTTATTGTTGATAAAAATTACAAAGGTCATTATTAATAATTTAAAAAATTAAAAAATAATTATTTCTCAGCTATGTACCCACCAGTTATAATATAGTTATCATTTTTCAAAATTCAAAGCAAAAACGTTTCAAAATATAATTTATAATTAATCCTCTTAAATAAGATGAAAAATACATTTTCATAAATATTTTATATTTATATATAATTTTCTTATAATATATTCTTGTAAAAAATCGATTTCAAAATCAATAATTTGATTATTATAATTAAAATAATATTATTAAAATATAAATCTAATCCAATATATAATTTTACAATGTAAATATTTTCCCATAAAATACAATTTTATAAAATAAGTCATCGTTTTCATTATTCCATGAAAATCATTATATTTTGAAAATTACTAAAAATTAATTATAGAAATATTTTTAGATTATGAATAAAAATTTAATATAATTATAAAAATAAATTTTATAAAATGACCATAATTTATTTATAATAAACACAGATATAAAATTTGGAATTAAATATATAATTCGAATAATAAAAAGACATTACTAAAAATATAGATTTGTTTTAAAAATATTTAATTAATAAATAATAAATTATTATAACCATTATATTTTTTATAATTATATTAAAACTATAAATTAACTACACTTTATTGGATTGGTTATAATGGTTAAATTTAAATAATTATAATCTCTTGTTCGATTAAGATTGGTGTTATATATATTGTATGCTATCAACCATTTTACTTCTTTTTAAAATATAATGATGTTTTATTCTACTGAAATTAATAATTTTTTACATTTTATTTTGATATTTGGTTCATTAACTATGATTTTACTATTTAAAATACATTTTTTGATATCCCACATCATAAAAATGGTCAAAAAAGATACCCTCCAAAAGAGTTAAAAGGATGTAATAATTTCATATGTAATAACACAAAATTAGTTTCCATATAAAATAATATAACTATGATGGGAAAATATTCATATGGAAGTGGAAAATAAAACACTTTACTAATAGAGAGATATAGAAAACATGGCCATGAAAATTTAACTATCGCAAAATAATGAATCTTGGATGGGTTATATGGCCATTAAAATCGTGGTATGAAAGTTATTCATATAATTAATTCATTTGAAAATAATTTTCTGATTATTGAGTTATTATTTTACTAACATGACTAAGCAAATAATGAAATATTCTTGCATGAAAATATGAGTATCTTTTGAAAATCAATTCCAATAACAAACAAATCATTTTCTTCAAATGATGATTATTCAAGATGAATTTTCCAAAAATGGTACATTAAAATCATCTTCAAAAAATATAAAAATCTAAAAAAAAATAATTGTACATTCCTAAAAAATCTAGACATATACCAAAACAAAAATAGTTAGTAAAAGATTAGAAAATTCCGGAAAATGAATAAATAATTATATGTTGAAGTATACTTTAATATCTTCAATTCAACATATATTCAGAAATCTCAAAATAGATCATTCAAAACCTAACTATGCTTAATAATCCTCTAAAAATATTCTAGAATAATATTAAAATAAAGAACCCGAAGAATTTTTTCATATAGTCATACATGATAAATATTAAATTTATCTCTAAATAGAATCAATGATTCTTAAAGTATAATACCCCATATGTAATTTCCCTAGTAACATAACATCCTCAATAGCATAACCATTTATATAAATTACCGAAATAATAATAACATCACATATGATTTTAAAACGTAATTAATCCTATATTTCTCAAATAAAATATCATAATATTCAATTTACCAGGATAATATTAGATTAATTAAATATTGATTGTATTCCAAAATAATAATAATGTAATAATCACCAAATCATTTTCCAATCTCATGGCTATCAGTTTTAAGAAACATATGTTCCAAAATAGGAACATCCTTTACCCGTTAAATAGATTAAATAAATACAAAATAAAACTAACCAGGAACTTATATAGCCTAATTGTATGTGAGTCATTCTAACAACCAAATAATTTTATGATATATATTTTTTTATGTGATTTTATTTTTTGATATCTTTATAAAAATGATACACTTACTATATATGTGTTATATGCAACCCTGAGTTTGTATAAAACAATATTATTTAATGAAATTATTTAAACAAGAAAATTGTAATGTAGATATTATAATTGTGGGTATGAGATTCACTAAATTTATTATAAAATACTTTATTAGATGATTTTATATAATTCGTTTATAAAATAGTTTTAATTGAATGTAAAACCCATTTTTAAAATAAAAGGATTTTTTTGTGGAAAATTAATCAAAAATGTACATTATTCCAGTATATTAAAAAATGATTCATTTTTGGTATTGTTAATAATATATATATATATAATATAAGAAATTTATGTTTTTACATTCATCTTATGTGTTTATATAGGATAAAATAAGAAAAATATAAAATTTATGAAGAAACGAATGCTTTTTCTAAAAAAACATATTAAATTTTTTTGTAGAGAACATATTTTAAATAATGTTTTTAATATTTTTTAAAATTTAATATATTAAAAATTCTGTGTTTATAATTTTTAAAAATAGATACAATATTTTATATAATAAAATCTTTATTTAGTAATTAGGTCACTTTTAGTTTTGAAAACTACGAATAGAAAATTTAGTAATTTTTTTTAACATAGTTAAGGGTAAATCTGGTAATGAATGGTAAAAAATTATAAATCCTACAAAACTACCATAAAACATGCCCAATGGTTATTAGAAAAAATTATTTTAACACATAAAAATTATGGTTTTAAATTTAATTTTAGAATGAAAATTTTTCCTTGAAAATGAGAAAGATATTATTAAAGTCAAAGCGAGTGAAAAAATGCCACACTATTAATTTTCAAAAGAATAATATTTATAATATATATTTAAGTAGAATGTATTCTAAACTATATCAATTTTAAATAAGTTTTAAATGAATTATCTAGATCTTGTATTTTCTAAAAATATTCATTTAAGATGTAATTATCCTGAATAATTACTCAACGATGATGCTTTAAATATTCAATTAATGATACAATCAATTAAATGATTTTAGAAACATTAAAATATATATATTAGTACACAATTTATGTGATCATCCAATTTCCTTGGTGTATATGTCATATTACCGGTGCATTAAATTATTTTTATCGATGTTATCTTAAATTATATATTTTTTTAAAGACAATGTTATGAGTACTGTCAAAATTGACACTCATGATATGATAAGAAAAAAATATTGTATTGCATTTTTTTAAAAGAATATTAATATAATAAATAATGAAAATGAGGACATATTATGTTCAAAATTACATAATTTCCATTTATTGGTTAATTTACACCTTATATTTAAAACTCAAATCCTTTTTTATCAAAATTTTTCATCCGTAATTAAAATTAAAAAAGTTTAACTAATGATTAGTTAAAATTATAATGATTAAAATTTCAAAAAAATATAAAATCTATTGAATGATGATATTACCCACAAATCCCGAATTATTATATAATCCCCTTCCATTTGGAATTAAATTTTTGGATATTTAATGAATTGTAAATTAATCATTTGAGAAATTTAAAAAGTACACCAACCATATATTATAAAAAAGGAAAATATTATTCAATTTTAATCAACCATATGAACCTATTTGTTTTTATGAAAGATTATCCAAAGATTATCCAAAATTCCATTTAGTTATCCTATATGACTTCATTTTTTATGAAATAAAAAATGATCTTTTGAACAAATCATAAGTTGATTCCCAAATAATATGTATTGTTCTTCAACAAATGTTTTTTATTTTTTCATTATTAAATAAATTAAATTATTTTTATATCATGACTGTATAATAACCTACTCATCCTAAATATACTAATATTTTTCTATATTAGTTGTTATACCTCCACTCACTCACACTTACATCAAATGGGATGCACGATCATCATTCATGTCTACGAAAGACTAGAACATTGCAGACAAATGTTCCATATTCATATATTTACCCATTTAATGTAGATTACATTTTTTTAATTCCTATTTTAATATGATATATATGGTTAATAGGGTTTAATTTTCCATTTTACCTAATATATAACACATATTTTCATGGTCTTCAGTTTTTGTAAATAAAATAACTTCTTTTGTGGATGTGTGCACTACAACCTCTTCAAAGTGATGTGATGCATTCACAAATTACATGGAATGTATTAAAGATGGTTTTAGTAAAAATAAAAGATATATATTTATATATATCATAATAATGATCATTTAGTAATATTAATATATATATACTTATATGTTATATACTTTTGTTCATTCAATACGACTAGAAAATAGAACCAACATTCACGCATATGTATTGCATACCATCTCCATGAAAGGTGTAATTATTTTTATATTTAGATATATTATATATAATTGAAAAAACAGAATATATAGGATATTTATATCATGGTAATAAATTAGTAAATGATAAAATCATGATATATATATGACTAGCAAAAAAATATCAAATCATAACACATAAGGAAATCAAAGTGGTTATTACCTGAAATGTAACGTTATCATGGAATTGTTCATAAAAGGGTATTAGAAGGTAATAATAAAAACATATATTATATTATATAGTATATTTTTTAATAATATATTTAGATAAATAGAAATATTTATTATACATGAGGTTGTAATGATGATAATTAGAAATAATATATAAGGTAATGGGTTTTTTTCTCACTAGTTTTTTTACGAGAAACATGCCTTATTAATTTTTTTTTCAATTCATTTTTTATATACTTCAGATGAATATAAATTATTATACCTATAATAAAAATTATGGGTTTTAAAAATCTATTAAATTTACATCCTTTCATATGGAAATAGAGTCAATTGATTACATAGTTGTAATGGGATGTCTATTCTCAATTTTATTTCTACAATACTTAAAACATATTCACTACTCCTTTTTTTCTTTCTGAATATACATCACATTAATTTAATATATGATAATTATATTTATTTTTATTTTTATTTTCTTATCCATTATATTATCATAATTTTGCAGGGATTAAAGCCCAAATTTTAACAAAAGTGTATCGAAATTTGGCCTCAAATATCATTCTTTGGGAAAAAGGTTGTGTTGTGATACCATATTTAATTATTTTTTTTACATAATTGTCTTCAATTTTTTTTATCATGAATATACTAAATTTTATGAAATTATATGATTCATGATATTTTATTCTCTATTTGGCCATAAAGATGTGTTCCTTCATAAAAATTGTTTTTGGAAATGATTTAGATGATTTTTAAATGAAATTTAATGAATTTTAATGTTAGTGGATAAGAATGTTTTTTATTATGGATTATATTAATTCTTTATCAATATTCAAGGATAATTTCAATTAATATAGATTGATAAATTTTTTATGATTTAGAAAATATATTCTAAGAGGAAAGGACATTTTCTACAAGAAATGTATTAAAAAGACATTTCAAAATTATTTCCCATCTATGTTGACAATTTTGGGCGATTCTTATACAATAAGGGGGATATTATCAATGGATATGAAAACATATTAGATTACATAATGGTTTCTGTTTTTATTCCATGATGCTTAAAAATTTCATTACTTTTCAATGAGATATTCTATTTTGAAATGTTAACAAAAACCATTAATTATCATGATTTCATATGTGATGAATTATTTATGTTATTGTGGAATATGTATATATGAATACATTATGTGATGGGTGGGACCTATATCTCTAACCAATGTATTGGGTAGTGATTTATATCCCATGATAAAAAACCTGGATGAAATGGAGAGTGAAGCTTTTTTAGTAAAGTACATTTTCTCCTAATATGGTCTCAGGAGCGAATCTTGACTACTATGATTGTCATGTGAGTGAATCATTACAAACAAGATTCTAGTGGAGGTGAAACCATGCTACTAAAATATTATTATAACTGATTCCTTGAATACTATGTAAATAATTTTATATGCATCTGTATTTGCCACATTTACAGGTCAAATTCATATGTTAGGATATCGTGGATTATGGTCTTAATAACATAGGATTAATGTCTTTCAAACATAACATATTTATTCCATGATTCATTTTTATGATCATTTATTTTCATGGTATACATTTTTAATGTTTTTATCATGTTCCCATACCATTATGATAATGTTTATGATTATATATCTACATTTTTACCCATACTGTGTATCTGAGATCTCCCTTTTCCTGTATATTTCTCCAGGTTATAAATAAGTATTATATATTTTAATACTAAATGGATTCATGTTTTTAGGAAGCATTGACAGTAATTTACTAGACTAAAATTTTTTATCTATGTTTCCAATGGAAGTAAATTAATAAGGTCTATATGGGAGTGTTTGTGAACCGTATCAAATGTTTTTAAAACATTGATGTAATGACAATGTACGTGAATCATGGGTAATTAATATTGGCATACGATTATAGTATTATCCAAAAATTATAATCTAGGATGAAAAAATAGCTATATATGTTCAGATATTTCTTGGTATATTTATTCGGATGTATCTATGTATTAGTCTATGTATCGGTTACAATCCTAGTGTTCTCATAATAATAATGTATCGCATAGGATTAAAAATTTGTTGTGATATGATTTAATCTTTTAATGAATATTATTTCTCACATTATTTTTTTTAGTTGATGGATTGGATCAGATCAAATCATGCTAAAATTGTATTTGATGGACTGTTATGTGACAATGAGAGAACAAATTGTATATTGAATGTTTAGAAATATATTGTGATTATGAAAAAAATATATATCATGATATATTATTAATAACATGAACCTAGTTGAGATTCCAAACACATAAAAAAAGAGGAAGTTGTACTTTTATGAATGGTCATGTGGTTATGATCATAGCGTAAAGGGGATTCAGCTTCACGTATGTCAAGAATTTTCAATTAATAACATCATAAAATATCCCAAATAGAGTAAAATCTGTTATATTTATTAAAAATAATGTCAAAGTGATAAAAATAGTATATGATTTCAATATATTATTTGTGGGTATGATGGGAATTATACAATTCAGTTCCCTAACCCATGTATTTAATTTTATAGGAGTGATGGAACAAATCATTGAAAATGATTGACATGAAAGAATTTATGTATTTATGTATTTGGATTCATAAATTTTTAATTTTGAAACATATATGGTTTTTTCATTATATTCATTTTAATAAATACTTCAATGAATACTTATAATAGTGCAGATGGCATAGAAAATTAATTTAGCAAAAATGATATATTTTATAGAAAAAACATTTAATGGAAAGAAACCCCCAATATGCACCTGATGTTGGGAAAATGGTGTTCTTTTTTGGAAAAAAAGAGTATGGATAAGAATAATAAAATTGGGATAAGTATTTATGAAATTTGATTCTCTATGTAATATGGAAAAATGTTGTTTAGTTTATGATTGATTGTATTTATATAATTTATTATTTAAATAGAGGATATAGTGAATTTTTTAAATCGTGCATGTTTTCATAGAGGGTTTTTTATTATTCATGTTATTAATATATTTCAATAGACAATATGATGAATGTGTTCACATAATTGGTCTGTTACAATCAAAATGTACATTATGAAATATGGGGGATTAAATTTATGTTAGTTTCGATAAATTTAGTCATCTTATTTCTAATATTTTGTAATTTTATATTTTTGAATGTTCAAAAGACTAAATATTTATGAAAAGGTTAATGTTAACCTTTTAATGAGGATTTAGAGATTAATATTTTTAAGATGATGATTTATAAATATTGCACAACATGTGGTAACCATTATTTTGTGATAATAAATAGAGAAAGAATGAATGTCTTCTCATCTAATTATGGATCTTATGAGCCACCAGTTCATTAGTCATTACAAGTTCCACCTCATTTCATGGAGTAATAGATTAATTAAAAATTCTTTAACCCATAAAAAAATATTGATATTTTACATATGAGATGAAATCAAGTATGTATTTATTATCAACTGATTTTGAAAAACTGTATCCTATTAACATTATTTATGATTATAGTATTTTCATTTTTCAAACCTATTTGATCCTTTCTAATGATGAAATTATCCTTGTCATGACTATATTATCTATCACAGTCCATCAGAAATTGATAGTTATATTTCTTTCCATATCCATGTTTTGAAATTTCTATTATATTCTACTATATGGAATCCTACATATGAGTTACTATACATTACTGTTAATTATCTTAATTTCCCTTTTAAAAATATATTTTTTATTTAATTTTTTCCCTGTGGGACTTTATGAATGTTAAATTTATGTAACAAAAATTGATGAACTGCATTAATTTAGAGGGAGAAAAAAAATTTATGAGGGTTATAATGTATCAACCTGATATTTTTATTAAATATTTTTTTTTTGAAAAAGTAATTCCAGAAGTATTGAACTACATGAAACAACATATTATCATGATTTACATATGACAATGTGTTTCTATGATAATTCCTTTTATTATTATAATTATTTAATTGAGATAATTTTATCCTATGCCTGAAAATGGTCAGAAAAAATAGGGCTTACTATATTATTAAATTATGGTTTACTCATGTATATATATTTCATTGAAAATTTAATTATAAATGTATATAAAACAATTTTTAAATTAAAACAAAATGTGGTTTTTAGCAAAAACTATGCACAGATTTTATTTATACCGATTAATAGTAAAATAAATCAAGTTGGATTACACTAATTAATCATACAAACACAAACATACACACACACACATATATATATATATATATATATAACAAAAAATGACCATCCAAATTACAAAAACACTATCCATGTATAAATATTGAAAAAAATATAATTGAGAAAAAAATGATTTATGGGGTCATACCCAGAGACAAGAACTTATCAAGAGCGAAAACAATGAACTATGAACAAATACAATATTATATAAGAAAGTTATGTTCTTATGAAAAGTATATTTTTCTTTCATTTGATGGAACACTAGTTTTTAATCAATTTTTTTAACACATTGAAAATTTACATTATTAAAAATTAAACCTCTTATTATATAGAGTAATATCATGATTTACTTTGGATGAAATTATAGTATCTTTCTAAGAAGTGTGAAGCATTGATGAATAGTGACTGATATTAAATTTAAATTGATATTTGTGTTTTAATATAAGCTATTTATATATTAAAAATATGATTTGGATTTATATTAAAGAAAAATTAACACAATTATTATCAATGAATTCAGTTTTGGTGTTTGTAACCAATATAAATGTGAAATTGGATATAAAAAATTTTCAATCATTTCGACTCTTTCACATTGAAATCCCATTTATCATTCAAAAAATATGATTAATAGTAAATTAATTTTATACAATTATGTGTATTGAATTGGTAAAAATGGATTCAATATTTGGAATCTGAATGATAATTTTAATTAATTAGGTACCTTATAGTTCTGGTTTATATGAATTGTATCATTATTGATTTATTTAACCACACTAATGGCTCAATTGGGTAATTGTGGGAAAATTAATATTATAAATATTATTAAACTACCCTAAGAAATTTTAGAATTTCATTGGTTGAATTTATTTTAACCCTTTTCACCTACAATTTTATTGTAATTATTTTAATGGACTCTTGTTAGTGAAAATGACAATGATATCATTTGAAACATTTTGTCAAAAAATGTCACACTCTTAAATTGAATAAATATTATATTTCTGGTATAGTTTTAAAAAAGATAAACGATCGACTAAATTTATTATTATGAATTTTAATAATTTTATAAACATCATGGAATTTTATTTTTAATTTTTTATAATTAAATATATATAACATGAATAATAACAATTACGATGCAGTAATTAGTCAATTCATGAAACAATAGATTAAATTTAATTATAAATATAAAAATAAATAAATATTTATATAATTAATGTGATACATGAATTTAATTATTTAATATGAAATATTATCAGTGTATTGAATGAATATTATTGATGATATCTTATAGTATATAGTATAATAAAGTTAATGTTATGGATATTGTCAAAACTGACACTAAAGACATTTTATGAAGATAATAATTTATTAAATTATATATAAAATAATCACAATCACAAATAATAACAAACTAGATAAATGATGTCTAAAAATATCATTAATTGACCATGTACTATTCAATTTACTCATTATTTGTAAAACTCTCAAACTTTTAATGTTGAATCATGTTTACCATAGTTAAATTTAAAATAGGTTAACATTGGGTTAATCAAAATGATAATTCTTAAAATTATATAAAAACATAAATAATTTTTTTTATGATATTATATCCCTATGCAACATTATCATTGAATCTTATTTCAATTGTAAGTATTCAGATTGAGATTGAATTTATTATACATTAACCATTTGAGAAATTCCTATATTACCCCTCCCCTCTCCTATAAATGCGACGATCTTATTATAATTTATTCACTAGTATGACCATATATGTTTCAGACATAAAATATTCAAATCACCTTCTATCTACTGTATATTCATATTATAAGCCTTTCAATGGGTAGAAATCCATCTGATGATGTCATTTTTTTCAAATTAGAAGAAGATACCTAGAGAAGAGGCATCATTCATCAACGAATGTTTATGATTAATGTATTCAATAGAAATGTTCAATTAAATTTATTTCCTGTTAATATTAATAAATTATTATCTGTAATATAATGATATTTTTCTACCTTTAGGGTTCTTCCTACTCTCACAAACTCTTCAATCAAACTGTATACACAATTATCTTTCGTCTGTATTGTAGACTACCACCATCGGAACTGATGATATTCATTCTCCAATTTCCTATTTTCAGTGTTGGTATGAATGATATACATTATAATTTTATTGTATATATATGTTATTTATGATGTATATATTCTTATGATACTAATGTAAAACACATACCTTAATGATTTCCATTTTTTCTCAAATATTATAACTTCAATTGTAGACATCTCGACTATCGCATTAAAATAGATTTTATTTAATCACAAATTACCTTGAATGTATTAAGAGTTTATTTAGAGAACATATATGGTATATATATAATAATAATTCTACTAAATTATAATATATATATATATATATATACTTATATGTCATTTACATTATTTCATTCAGTGCGATGAGGAAATGGTAATATATTTTATGAATACGTTGGACCTACCATATCCATGAATAATGTATTCCATTTTATTTTTCTAAATTTTTTATATTATCAAAATAATATAAAAACATGATATTTATATCATTGTTATCCCTATAGATATGATTATATCATGATATGAGTAGGAGAAAAAATATTACAAATAAAAACACATGTGAAGAACAATGGGCTTATTCCACAAAACATAATATTAACATATAATTTGTAATAATAATGTAATAAAAGGCCATAAATAAGTCATTTATGAAAATATATAATTTAATATTTTTTGGTAATATATTTAAAATAAATTTATATTTATAATAAATTTCGTTTAAATGATTACAGAGAGTGTCAATGCATAAGGTAGGGGATTCTTGTCTCACATTTATTTGTGTTGGTCAAATTCCATAAACAATACTTTTTTCATCAACCAGATGTATATACCTTTTAAGAATTAAAATTGTGAGCCTTATCAATAAAATTATGTTATTTATATATCAATATAAAATTATTTCTTTCATTGGGCATATGATTTGATTAATTTCAATGTGGAAAGGGGATTAATAATATCACTTTTATTTCTTCAGGATGTAATCCATATTAAACACAGATTTTGTTATTTTATATATATATTACCCAACAATGTAATATATTATCCTTTCTATTAAATTAATGTTTATTTAAATATCAATTCTATGATATAGTTTTCAATTTTATATTGTTTCAAATGTTACAAAATCTGTAAAGAAATTGAATTAAATGATATTTTATGAACATTCAATAAAATTGATTTCAAACATGTTTAAAATGGTTTCAAATCTTAAACTATAATATTTAATGTTTTTATTTCCATAAAAATGATTTTATAATTTATTTATTATTTAAATTCAAAATTTCAAAAAGTAATGTATATTAACTCTAATAAATGTTTTATAATTATGTTTCAAAATAATTTTCAATATTTGAGGACATCGGTTTTAGACACTCATTCCATACTGGAGATATGATCCTTTGACATGATTCATATTCCATCACGTAATGGTGTATGTTTTTCAGGATTTATTCTTCTTAATAGAATTAATTTTCAATGAGATATTCTATGATGGAATGTTTACAAAAACTATTTATTTTCATGATTTCTGATTTGATTAATGATTTATGTTATTCTATAATACATATATATAATTTCATTTTGTGAATTTTGGGAACAATACCTCTCTTCAATTAAATCAATAATAATTTATATATCATAAGATAGAATTGGCTAAAATGTGCAGTGATCCCAGTTTAGTAAAGGAATTTGTCCGCTATGATTGTCTTGGGAGTGATCATTGACTAAAATATTTTCATTAGCGTGAAGTATGACTATGAATTATATATAGAGAGTTAACTCATTTTACTAAAATAGATAATAAAATGAACCTTCCTTATAATGTTACATATTCTTGTATTCTATTCTACAATTTTCTTCTTTCACACAGAGAATCTTTTTTAGGGTTAGATATTTAGTGAATTATGACATAATACATACATACCAAACCACATACATACAAAGAGGACACTACTAAATACTTATCCATTTTTTCAAAATTTAAAACATATAAGAGTAGGAAATTATTTCATTGAAGAAACCTCAAAAAAATTCAACATGACATCCTCAAATGAATTACCCATCCATATACCTTATGAAAAAAAATTAAAAACATGATATAAGAACAAAAATATTTGTAAGGGTAAAAAATGAAAATTAATAGTCAAGTGAAATCATGGAATCCCATTACATTCCCTTTTCATTAATACACATCATATTTCATAGAAAAATCATGTAGGCCCCTAGGAAAATCAGTAATATATCACTCTTACATTCACACTTACAAATATAATAACCTTCTTGTGAAATTCAATCATAAGATATCCATATTCATTAGAGAGATATATAGCGGCTCACCCATAAAATTGTGGGCTATAATGGTCTCAAATAGACATATATTGAGCTATAACAGGGATCAACCTATCATATAATGAGCTATAATGGAAAAAACAAACATATCTTGAGAAATAATCTCCTAATAACAAATAACCAATTTCAATAGAGCGTATGAAGTGTAAAACCCTTATTTACTATTCTAAACCCTTGAGAAAAAAAAACATATTTTGAAATTCCAATTTTTTGTATAAAATCACTATTATAACCATGAACATTATAAATAGATCATATTCATAAAAAATTAATGTGAAAATAATAAGAAAGATCATTATAGTAAGTATTCTGATATGTGGTAGAATCCTACCTTTCTGTATAAATATCAATCCTTTTGAATTCCCTAAAAGAGGCATTTAAATGGATTTTAGAATGAATCTCCCTTAAAAAAATTAAATTGATATTTTTCAAATAAAATTATAGAAATTAAAAAATTTAAAACCATTTAGATAATTTCGTAAAAATCATTTTGAAATCATGGAGGTTGTAACACCCCAAGATTACATAGTGTGTTATTTCTTCAAAATAATTCAATAACTTGCACTACACGCAACACCGAGTTCAATCACACCATGACTAAAAAAAAGGAATTAAAAGAGGTCATGAATAGCATTAACTACATTTTTCACTTTATATAATCCTTATAATTTTAGAATCCATATTATGAGTTTCTTAGTCATAATGCAAGAACAGATTCATTTTCAGTATTTCACTTTTATCAACTTTTAATAGTGAAACCTTTTTAAATATAATATTTTAAACTTTTTGAATAAATGGGGACATCAAAAATTTAAAATGAAACATCCCAAGCTTACACGGTACGCTTTCCTTTGAATAAAACAGTAGCGTGTGTTGTACGCAACATCGAGTTTTAACACACACCATAACTAATCAAACTAGCCGTTATGAATAGTAATACCTACTTTTTGAAATTATATATATTTTATATTTGAAAATGGACTTCATTTTTGGATTCGTAATATCGAATTTAGCCTAAGGTAAAATTTTGGTACTTTTCGGATAACTTTCATATTTTGATGAATAGTGAAAATTACTAAATTTTAATTAAAAACAACTTTTTAATCAAAATAATTAATAGTGATAAATTATGAATTTGAGTGGTTTTAAAGTATATTTAGAAAATATTTTTACCATTTAATATAATGTTGGTCATTGGAAATAATTTTACAATTAAACCGAATATAAACAAGTGTCAATCTTTTGATAGTTATTATCTCTTAAAAACACGCTTTTTGTTTTGACAGCGGGAATTAATTTTAAATTAATTTCTGCCACTAATGTGTTTTTAATTTAGGAAAATGGATTCCATATTTTGAATCAGGATGTTCAAATTGTGTAAATAGGTAACTTTTATTTTTAGACATTTTGAATAATTACTGCGGTAAATATTTTATTTACCATGGTTAAGGGTAAATCCGGTAAATAAGGGTTAAAAACATAATATTATAATAATACTAAATTACCCTAAAACGTGTATTAACCCTATTGGTTGATACATGGTCGACCATGGGCATCTTTGGGTCTATTTTGGGACCCCATGGATCCACTTGTAAGTGATAATGACACTTTATTTTAATTAAGTCAAAATGAATACAAAAATGACACAAGCATATATCTTTTAGAAAAACAATTGTTGCATAGGGTTATATAAGTTGGATTTTAGATTATAAATATTCATTAGAAAGATAAAAAGATTTCCTACATAATGATATTTTATTTATAATTTTTAGACATTAAATAATTTATTTTATTTATGACACAATGATGATGCAGTAATTACCATAATAGTGAAAAATTAAAATAATTGATATTATAAATACCCAAATAAATATAATATGAAACTTTTAATGAATTAAACTAACTTTTTATGATAATATGATATATTAGGATTAATTTAATTGACTTTTTTCGAAGTAATAAATCTGTTATGAGTTTCACAAAAAATCAACTATTGAATAGTGTCAAAATTGACATAAAAGAGTTCTTAAAACAAATAATATATTATTAATTGATATTAAATTCCTAAAAATCTATGGTTCGGCCAAGAGACTTATATCATGATAGGTTCATCATTAATGGACCACTTGGGGGTCTCTTGGATGTATGTAGTAAGTTTATTAACCATATTATATAAAAATACAAAGAGACATTGTAAAAGTGAAATTAATTAACTTAAAGTTAATACTTAAAGATAAGGTTAATATAAGTACCCAAACCTGTCTAAATTCTATTTTTTGAGTTGTTTTCGACCCATCCCCACCTTAAACTTTGAATAGTCAACTTTGGAGCCATTAGAAACCGAATATGAATTTATTATAAATTAATATTTCTAGCTTTTCCAAAGGTGCCCCTCACCCCTCTTATAAAAGGCCACTCCTCCTTCTCATTTCATCACACCTTCAAAGACTTTTTGTTCGGCCAAACTCTGCCCAAATACTCTCCCAACATCCCTCAATACAACCTAGAGGCCTTAGTTTGATCAGAAAGCCAACCTAAGGAGCCCTTTTGATAAAATCAAAAGGAAGAACCCGAAGAAGAGGTAATGATTTCACCACCCTTCTCCAATTTCATTTCTTCTTCCACTTCTTCTTCCTATGTTCTTACCATTCTAAAATAATAACTCCAGTATCTCACATATACTTTGATGTTATTATAAATATGTTACAACCATATTCAGTATGCTATCCACCCTTTGAATAACATGCCACCATACGTGCGTACGTACGGACTACCGTCTCCACGTCGTGGTGTAATTGTTATTCAATATAATATTATTTGGATGGGTATAATAATGATGTGTAACTCATGTAAATAATAATTATAACATGTTAATGATTCTGTATATATGATATACCATCCATTTATATATTATTTTAGTATCAAAAGAATGATATTGTCGCTCGTGCGTACGTACGGACTACCGTCTCCACGAACGCGATGAGATTCATTCTCCATCGTATCCATTCAAGTATAATTATCATTTGATGATTTAAAAATGATGTTTAAGGACTAGATATCATTTTGGATATGAATAATATACAACAACCATGGCTTATGTAACAAAACTTATAAAAGAAAATGAGTAAGTTAACTCCCGAAACGACGATAATTCTAAGATATTATTAACAAATCAATGTTAAAAGATCATATATGATATCATATTAATATATATGATTCTTGTATAATTTAATAACAATTATTTCACCATTATACAGTAGGTTAACCTACCCCAACCAAGGAAAAGTACAAGGTAAGGGTTATTTCACAATCTCTTCATTATCCGAGGTTGTTTATACGTAATAATCTACTAGGATCTCTTTATCATCCACATCCATGTTTCTTAAAAATGTATTTCAAAACATTTTTACTATTTACTAGAATATGAGTTAAAGTCATTTATACCCTTTTTAACTTTTATAAGTGGTTTATAAAGGAATCTTTCGGTCGTTTTCAAAACAAGGTCCTTTTTAACCTTTTCGACAGAATTAAGGTAAGAATGTTTTTAACTTATACGGCGGGTGCGGTTATTTTACGCCGTTATAAAATCTTCAAAGCTTTCCTTACAAGCTTATAAGAATATTTTCAAAGAAAATGTTTTATTTTATATGAATCTTAAATTATTTCAAAATAAAAGGAGATATTTCTTTAAAAAGAATTTTGATTTCATCTATGTCAACATCCTTTGATGGATTTTAAAATTATTTGAAGTTGATTTATTATGATACAAAACTTCTATATTATATTGAAGGTTTTGTGATATGTTTGACTGTGGATGTGCTATTTTTATACCATTCATAGTTTATGGTGAAAGTATTGACATTTCATATGCTAGTTTTAATATGAATGTTTATGTTATGTTTAAACCTATTCATATGGGAATGCATTGGACTTAATATGTGATGGGTGGAGCCCGCTATAGCTCCTCGATGCATCGGTAGGTCTCATGAGACAAACTAGTGTCTTGGCACAAGGACTTGACAAAATCTTATTTGTAGTCTTGGCACGAGGCCTTGGCTATGTGGTTATGATAGTCTGGTATTATGAATTCCAACATTATGAAAGTGGTTATTGATTTTTGCATGTGATTATTCGATTAGTAGAATATCCATGTGAATAAGTAAATGGCATTATTTCATTTTATTTATTCCATACCATGTTGAAAGTTCATATTTAAAAGGCTTTTGTTTTAGTTATACGTTGCCTTAAATGTTTATTCTTATTTATGAAAGTTTCCGCTATATTGTTATCCTTACTGGGCATTTGAGCTCACCCCTTTTCTATGTTTTATTTTTCCCAGGATGTGAAGAAGTAAGTTATGAATGACCTACAGGGATTTTATGAGGGGTTAATAGTGTGGATTGTGGAAACATTATGTTTTTGTAGTAGTTTTTCATTTTATGATGTAATGTAAAACTTATGAATATATCTAGTGTTTCCAAGGCTACTAAACCAATCGGTCCTTCGAGATTTGATCTTTCTTGTGATCATGCCAATGTTATGTAATAATGCACCGACTCTGGGTAACTAGGGTCGGGGCGTTACAGTTGGTATCAGAGGAAGTTTAGTACAAACCTTGGAAGCTAGATTTAGATAAACTCTGATTAGAGCACGTATACCTAAGATGAACTTTGAGGATTAGTATAGAAGAACTTCCTAGAATTTTGGTATTGTAGAGATTATTGCGAGTTTTCCGAGCAATACATCCCTGTCTGGATACGAGCAGGTAGAGGCGGCTCTGGCACAGATGTACCTAGGGGTAAAACCCGAAAACACCGCTTTGAGCTAGACTCGAACGGGAACTGGTGCACGACAACGGGCCTTGCTGCACTCTTGGTTACGACACTCCCGGGGGATATGCTTAGGATAACTCTCATTTTATTTACAAATCATTATGAAGGGTTTTATGAGTATATACTTCCTCAAAGAAAACATTTTTATGATTATGGATTATATCCATAAATAGTTCAA
This sequence comes from Viscum album, assembly GCA_963277665.1. Classification (NCBI taxonomy): domain Eukaryota; kingdom Viridiplantae; phylum Streptophyta; class Magnoliopsida; order Santalales; family Viscaceae; genus Viscum; species Viscum album. The sequence goes on along the minus strand of OY728121.1, from coordinate 1,000,966,386 downwards.
TTTATGTTAAGTGTTTTATAAGTATGGGATTATGTATTTTGATTCATAAACTGATCTAGTTTATGCCATTGTTTAGAAATGGCGCCCAGTAGAAGGAATGAGAACTCCGGAAATGCACATGATCCAAAGAGAAGGAAGCATCATATCTTTCATGGTCTTAAGCTAGAATTTATAAGAGAAATAGTCTCCCATGTATTATCATCATATGAATAAATAATATCATGTATTGATAAGATAAGTAAAGAGATTACTGAGTCATATGGCTTTAAAGGGAAGCAAGAGAAGAAAAGGATAGAAGAGAGAAAGATGGATAAAGGGAAGAGGGAACAGAAGAATTTTCCCATATGTGGTAACTGTGGAAAGAAACACCCTGGAACTTGCCTGAAAGGAATGGGAGTTTGTTATAAGTGTGGAGGAAAAGGGCACAAAGTACGTGACTGCATGGGTAAGAAAATGGTTTCAAATGTACAATGCTTCATTTGCAAGGAGTTTGGACACTACGCGAACCTATGTCCCAGTCATCAGACTATGACGCAAATGATGCTATTGGATAATAATCAAGTTATGATACTACCACAGATGAAGAGGAATGATTAGAGTTCTTATGTTGATTATGTCAATTGAGTGTTGTACCAACAATGTACTTGTTATAATAATTATGGAGTATATAAGGATTATACTGCAGTACTATTTCATTAAGGACTTGAGATTGTGTGGAACAAAGAAAAGTGACTCAATAGCAGGATAAATTTTTGGAAAATATATGGTTGAGAGAATGATAAACCATAATATAGTTCTGATACCGAGGTAGTGATTTTCGAATAATACATGATTATTTTGGAAAAAATATATTGGATATTCTTGACTACCTTGGAACAGATTAATGATTTGTATATTCCATCATTGTTGGGGTTTAAAACATTTTTGGATTGATGAAGTATATCCAGCATTCTATATGGAATAAGGGAGCATGAATGTAATCAATAAGGAATATGGTAATACATGATGAAGGTATTCATATGCTATTACGGGGTAAAAAGGATCTATATTATGTTTACCTTCCTTATAAATGTTAGACTGTGAGTTTGGACAGAAGTATTTTGGATAGTTCTAGTTTGGATTCTTTTGTATTGCCATAAAAGGACAACCCGGAGGTCGGGCGGCAACCCGTCGCGTCCGGCAAGGCTGCGAGACTTGAACCCGCAACCGAAGGGCGACAAGGGTGTATCACCTACCACTGGACCATGAGATGTCCTGGATTAAATAATGTAGTTTTTATTAAAAGATCATGTAGATGAATTATAAATTCATTTATTTTGGAACCCTATACGAATAGTGTAAATAGAATTTTTTTTACATTCTATTATCTTTTAGAGTGAAAGATGAGTTTGTGGTAGAAATTTATTAATGGATAAAACTCTAATTATAAAGTAAGTATATCTCCTTATGATCTTAGCCAATCTCATAAAAAATTCCTCAATATTAAGAAAAGCAAATTAGAACAAAAATGTTTTCCTAGATGGTACCTTAAATCATCACTAATTTTTGGCTTTGGGATTGTTGGCCTTTTTTATAGCCATGTTCTCTACCACTCTCCATCAGATAATTGATGGTTAGATTTTTCTTCCATATCCATATTTTCCTACATGGAACCCTAGTATGTGTTATTTTCGGTAATCTTCATACTTTCGACTCTTTATTTTAAATAGAGGCCTCATTAATTCATTTTTTGATGTGGGATTTCAACTAGGATATTTTGAAACGTCAAAAATGTGTTATCCTAATACCCTATGTTTTGTTGAACCGATGGTATTTCAATTCATCATAGATTGATGAATTTAAGGACCTTAATTTTATACTTGTTTGTGATTGATGACCTCAATCACTACCTATAAATATTTACGTTTTTCCTCCGATTATATGTCTCCAATTTCCACCAATGTTCTCCTAATCGAGATCATAATTTGGTGGTGACCCTTTGATTTCTCTTTTCCTCATATTAAGACTAAATTTTAGTAACCCAATTTCTGATGTGGGTTTTTCCCACAAATATATTTTCTATTTTCAACCTTTTATTTTCGAAGAACAATTTCAAATTGCGAGGACGCAATTTATTGAAGGAGGGGAGAATGTAACACCCCAAGATTTCATAGTGTGTTATTTCTTCAAAATAATTCAATAACTTGCACTACACGCAACACCGAGTTCAATCACACCATGACTAAAAAAAAGGAATTAAAAGAGGTCATGAATAGCATTAACTACATTTTTCACTTTATATAATCCTTATAATTTTAGAATCCATATTATGAGTTTCTTAGTCATAATGCAAGAACAGATTCATTTTCAGTATTGCACTTTTATCAACTTTTAATAGTGAAACCTTTTTAAATACAATATTTTAAACTTTTTGACTAAATGGGGACATCAAAAATTTAAAATGAAACATCCCAATCTTACACGGTACGCTTTCCTTTGAATAAAACAGTAGCGTGTGTTGTATGCAACTTCGAGTTTTAACACACACCATAACTAATCAAACTAGCCGTTATGAATAGTAATACCTACTTTTTGAAATTATATATATTTTATATTTGAAAATGGACTTCATTTTTGGATTCGGAATATCGAATTTAGCCTAAGGTGAAATTTTGGTACTTTTTGGATAACTTTCATATTTTGATGAATAGTGAAAATTACTAAATTTTAATTAAAAACAACTTTTTTAATCAAAATAATTAATAGTGATAAATTATGAATTTGAGTGGTTTTAAATTATATTTAGAAAATATTTTTACCATTTAATATAATGTTGGTCATTGGAAATAATTTTACAATTAAACCGAATATAAACAAGTGTCAATCTTTTGATAGTTATTATCTCTTAAAAACACGCTTTTTGTTTTGACAGCGTGAATTAATTTTAAATTAATTTCTGCCACTACTGTGTTTTGAATTTAGGAAAATGGATTCCATATTTGGAATCAGGATGTTCAAATTGTGTAAATAGGTAACTTTTATTTTTAGACATTTTGAATAATTACTGCGGTAAATATTTTATTTACCATGGTTAAGGGTAAATCCGGTAAATAAGGGTTAAAAAATAATATTATAATAATACTAAATTACCCTAAAACGTGTATTAACCCTATTGGATGATACATGGTCGACCATGGGCATCTTTGGGTCTATTTTGGGACCCCATGGATCCACTTGTAAGTGATAATGACACTTTATTTTAATTAAGTCAAAATGAATACAAAAATGACACAAGCATATATCTTTTAGAAAAACAATTGTTACATAGGGTTATATAAGTTGGATTTTAGATTATAAATATTCATTAGAAAGCTAAAACGATTTCCTACATAATGATATTTTATTTATAATTTTTAGACATTAAATAATTTATTATATTTATGACCCAATGATGATGGATTAATTACCATAATAGTGGAAAATTAAAATAATTGATATTATAAATACCAAAATAAATATAATATGAAACTTTTAATGAATTAAACTAATTTTTTATGATAATATGATATATTAGGATTATTTTAATTGACTTTGTTCGAAGTAATAAATCTGTTATGAGTTTCACAAAAAATCAACTATTGAATAGTGTCAAAATTGACATAAAAGAGTTCTTAAAACAAATATTATATTATTAATTGATATAAAATTCCTAAAAATCTAAGGTTCGGCCAAGATACTTATATAATGATAGGTTCATCATTAATGGACCACTTGGGGGTCGCTTGGATGTATGTAGTAAGTTTATTAACCATATTATATAAAAATACAAAGAGACATTGTAAAAGTGAAATTAATTAACTGAAAGTTAATACTTAAAGATAAGGTTAATATAAGTACCAAAACCTGTCTAAATTCTATTGGATGAGTTGTTTTCGACCCATCCCCACCTTAACCTTTGAATAGTAAACTTTGGAGCCATTAGAAACCGAATATGAATTTATTATAAATTAATATTTCTAGCTTTTCCAAAGGTGCCCCTCACCCCTCTTATAAAAGGGCACTCCTCCTTCTCATTTCTTCACACCTTCAAAGCCTTTTTGTTCGGCCAAACTCTGCCCAAATACTCTCCCAACATCCCTCACTACAACCTAGAGGCCTTAGTTTGATCATAAAGCCAACCTAAGGAGCCCGTTTGATCAAATTAAAAGGAAGAACCCGAAGAAGATGTAATGATTTCACCACCCTTCTCCAAGTTCATTTCTTCTTCCACTTCTTCTTCCTTTGTTCTTACCATTCTAAAATAATAACTCCAGTATCTCACATATATTGTGATGTTATTATAAATATGTTACAACCATATTCAGTATTCTATCCACTCTTTGAATAACATGTCACCATACGTGCGTACGTACGGACTACCGTCTCCACGTCGTGGTGTAATTGTTATTCAATATAATATTATTTGGATGGGTATAATGATGATGTGTAACTCATGTAAATAATAATTATAACATGTTAATGATTCTGTATATATGATATACCATCCACTTATATATTATTTTAGTATCAAAAGAATGATATTGTCGCTCGTGCGTACGGACGGACTACCGTCTCCACGAACGCGATGAGATTCATTCTCCATCGTATCCATTCAAGTATAATTATCATTTGATGATTTAAAAATGATGTTTAAGGACTAGATATCATTCTGGATATGAATAATATACAACAACCATGGCTTATGTAACAAAACATATAAAAGAAAATGAGTAAGTTAACTCCCGAAACGACGATAATTCTAAGATATTATTAACAAATCAATGTTAAAAGATCATATATGATATCATATTAATATATATGATTCTTGTATAATTTAATAACAATTATTTCACCATTATACAGGAGGTTAACCTACCCCAACCAAGTAAAAGTACAAGGTAAGGGTTATTTCACAATCTCTTCATTATCCGAAGTTGTTTATACGTAATAATCTACTGGGATCTCTTTATCATCCACATCCATGTTTCTTAAAAATGTATTTCAAAACATTTTTACTATTTACTAGAATATGAGTTAAAGTCATTTATACCCTTTTTGACTTTTATAAGTGGTTTATAAAGGAATCTTTTGGTCGTTTTCAAAACAAGGTCCTTTTTAACCTTTTCGACAGAATTAAGGTAAGAATGTTTTTAACTTATACGGCGGGTGCGGTTATTTTAGGCCGTTATAAAATCTTCAAAGATTTCCTTACAAGATTATAAGAATATTTTCAAAGAAAATGTTTTATTTTATATGAATCTTAAATTATTTCAAAATAAAAGGAGATATTTCTTTAAAAAGAATTTTGATTTCATCTATGTCAACATCCTTTGATGGATTTTAAAATTATTTGAAGTTGATTTATTATGATACAAAACTTCTATATTATATTGAAGGTTTTGTGATATGTTTGACTATGGATGTGCTATTTTTATACCATTCATAGTTTATGGTGAAAGTATTGACATTTCATATGCTAGTTTTAATATGAATGTTTATGTTATGTTTAAACCTTTTCATATGGGAATGCATTGGACTTAATATGTGACGGGTGGAGCCCGCTATAGCTCCTCGATGCATCGGTAGGTCTCATGAGACAAACTAGTGTCTTGGCACAAGGCCTTGACAAAATCTTATTTGTAGTCTTGGCACGAGGCCTTGGCTATGTGTTTATGATAGTCTGGCATTATGCATTCCACCATTATGAAAGTGGTTATAGATTTTTTCATGTGATTATTCGATTAGTAGAATATCCATGTGAATAAGTAAATGGCATTATTTCATTTTATTTATGCCATACCATGTTGAAAGTTCATATTTAAAAGGCTTTTGTTTTAGTTATACATTGCCTTAAATGTTTATTCTTATTTTTGAAAGTTTCCGCTATATTGTTATCCTTACTGGGCATTTGAGCTCACCCCTTTTCTATGTTTTATTTTTCCCAGGATGTGAAGAAGTAAGTTATGAATGACCTACAGGGATTTTATGAGGGGTTAATAGTATGTATTGTGGAAACATTATGTTGTTGTAGTAGTTTTTCATTTTATGATGTAATGTAAAACTTATGAATATATCTAGTGTTTCCAAGGATACTAAACCAATCGGTCTTTCGAGATTTGATCATTCTTGTGATCATGCCAATGTTATGTAATAATGCACCGACTCTGGGTAAATGGGGTCGGGGCGTTACAGAGGTAAAATAGAATTATATAGAAGGAGGGACCATTAAATCCTTAAAAATAGTTTTTTAGTTAAAGAGTCTCTTATATCATGTCTGACTTCAATGAAATGTTATCAAACTACATATATAATGGTTTGAGGAGAGTTATTCATTTATTAAAGAACTATAATAGGGTTTATATTACCTTACATGATATTCCAATAACATTTTCCACAAATTTATTAGAAATATTTTGTTATTTTTATTATTTTGGATGTATTTATTTCATGTTATCTATGGTATGATAATTTTTTATTTTCTTTTTGAATAAAAAAAACCTAGATGTTGAATGAAATGTCATTAATATGTTTCAATATTTTTTAAATTATTATTTATATCATTTTTTATTCTAATTTGAGGATTAATAATTTGATAAATCGTTAATGAAAATGTTTTAAATTATTTTGGTGGGTTTTTATGATCATCACAAAATTATATCATCTTATCCAATATCATATTTATATATCTATTAAGTAATGAAATATAATATAATATTTATATTTAAATATGATTTATCCATAAAAATTGATTTATAGACATCCATGAAGATGATAATGACAAATGAAAGTGTATCATCCTTGATGTTTATAACTCAACACATCACAGATGATGTTCTAAATTTTAGCAAAAAAGGGTGAGGATAAGTTGAGTGATGATGAATTGATACATTTTAATGAAAAAATTATATTATATATAGGATACTAGAGTTTTCATGCCACATGGACAAGGGGTGGTTAAGATTGTGTATGAAATGAAAATAAATTTAAAAGAAAAACAAAAAACAATTTAAGGGATTTTACCTATTTATTTCTCATCCTGGAGAACCTATTTAAGGCTTATAGTTTTGGCCTTTTGGTGAGACCAGATGTTGCTGGTCGTGGGGGAGAGTATTGGGAAGGTAATTGGGTTGATATTGAAAAACATATAAGGAATTTAATGCTGAATATAATATTTTCTAAAGGGTGGTATTTTTAGTTGAGGAGTGGGGTGTTTCCCCATTATCATATTCATTAGTTTATTATTTTCCACTCAAGACTATGAATATTTAATGAATTATCACTAAATATGTCAAAATAATGAATAATATTTTTATATTTTGGGCATAAATCACCCTTACATCATCTTTGATGTAATTATTCATGAATTCGTTAAATTCTGTAAATTAATGTAATTTTCTATTCACAAAAAAATGATTTATTTTAAAAAATACAAAAATATCACCATAACCTTCTTTAGATGTTTATAATTCAAAAATGAGCTCCATTTTTTTGAAATTAAATTTCTAAATATGATAAACATATTTTTTAATTGAAATCAAAGTTTATTCAAAAAATAACAATTTGAAAACTATATTTGATTTTATAACACCATAAAAAAATTAATCAATGTATGGTCAAATTATATTTTAATGATAAGATAATAAATTATTTATTTATGAATCATTATTATGAAATGAAATTTTATTTTATATCATTACCTTAATTATAAAATTGTAATCATATATTTATGATTTACAAAAATACCAACCCATAACATATCATTTCCAAAAACATTTGTTGACTTATTCAACGATATAAATATATCATGATTACACTAATAATATATATAAATTTTATTCATAATATCATAGGTGATGAGACAATTCTAGTAGCGATATTACTATTTAGAATGGTCAATGTACTATTCATAGGGGCTTGTTTCTATTCCATCAGTTTATATTCCATAATTTCAATAAATACAACCTATTTCATTTTCCCTTTATAATTATTTTAATTATTTAATTCAAAATAGAAAATAAAATATTTTATATGTACCTAATTTTTTATAGTCCTCAATGTTATACCTTTACTATTATGTAAATAATTTTATATTTTTATGTTTATACACAATATCATGTTTATTCCTAGGTTATTCATTTATGGATTATGATCTTGATTACATTGTGATTAGATTCGAATAACCTACAAATAATAATTATGTAATTGATTCTTATGGTCTTTGATTTGTAGGGTTTCATGTTCTAAATTTATGTTTATGTTCTAACACCCATATTCTCATGTTTATAAATACATATATCCCATTTTAATCCTTAATGATCATATGAGCTCACCTATTAAATATGATTCTTTTATTGAGGTTATAATGAGTTGTTTTATTTAGGAATACATAAGTGGATGATCATTGTGGTAAAAATTTGAGATCATTCACTAGACTATGTGTCTGTGTTCCATTTTTCCAATGGAATGAAACATATATTGTCGTTTGGTGTGTGTATTAATAATTCATGAATTATTCATATTTTTTCAATGGTAGTGTAAATTAAGTATGGTTAATTATATGCTCTATTGTCTCCCTTCAGTTGTTTGTTTGTTGCTCACAGCCTTACCGGAGGTGATGATTTTCCACCAATCCTGTAGTTATTTCATTTATTTAAAAAATATTAAAATTATCTCTATAAAATTCAAAAAACATGATATTCATTATTCAAAATAACCTTAATATATTCATTATTAAAGAAAATTTTTATTATCATATGGTTTCTCATTCAATTTATTTTCCATCCCAAAATTTTATAAGAAATTATAACCTAATAACTAATTTTCTACAATATTACCAATAGTCACCTCAAATTTTCATAACATAAACCCTAAATATGGGTTTATAACACATTGATAGTTTAATAAACCATGAAATTATAAACCCAAGATGATGTCTATAGAACTTATGAAAACATACAAATCTATAATGTTGCATAAACAGTCATCTGATACAAATTATATGGACCCATCAATTTGAAATATATATTGTAGTGTCCTAAAACTAGAATTCACTATATTATCAATATGAAAATATTTTATTTCATGAAATTTTTGGGAATTGGTATAAAATAATAAATATTATACCCATAAATTATTTTTGGAAACAACTACTAAGAATCCGATTTTCTAATAAAACAATAGTATTTAAAATAAAAAAAATATTTCTTTTCTTGGAAAATCATCACAACTATCAACTCAGCCACACCATTGTACATACTCATCCTATAAAAACAATATCAAAGTTGATGAAAGATAAAAAATATTGATATGGGACAAAATAATAGAGAAACCATAGTCTTATGAAAATCATAAAATACCATGAATACCAATTTTTTTAAATGATAAAGTTTACCAAAATAAGGGCATGAATTTTTTAAAAAATATTCATTATAAAAAAAATTGGAATAAAAAATTTCCCCTAAAAACATTTTAGGAATCAATGAAACTTAAGGTATGTAAACATAGAAATAAATTTTCCATATCACACTAAAAAATTAAATAACCATTTTGGTCATCTCAGATCTCCTATGAACCCAATGCATTGAAAGTTGTAATGTAACCTCCCATCTTGGGTTTATCATAAAATCACTCATCAATAGTTATTAATGTGACCACCCATCCTTGATTTAGCATTAAACCGCCCTTAATAAAAAATTCTCAATAAACATAATATAATGAAAATTAAAATAAGTCATATATCATAAAGTAATTTCTTGTGGAAATTAACTTTCCCATTGAAAATAAAATATTTTAAAAATAATAGTACATATAAAATGGAAAATATTTTAATTCAAAAAAACCATGTATGATTGGATATTAATATTTAATACATTATAGAATCAAGATGGTATGAAATTTAATTCATGAGACATTAGTCAAAAAACATTCCATTTGGCATTTTTCAAATGATATTAATTGGGAAAATTAAAATGGGATTGAAAATGAATGTCCCTTATCTATTAGGAAACTATATAATTTTAATTCCCATGAATGAATAAAAGAACATTATATATCATGATTACATAGTAATTATTTATATAATATGTTAATATGGTTGTAGAAACATTTTATAAATGAATACTGATGGATAAAATGAAAATATGACTCAAATATGAAAATTGATATGATGTCCCTTACCATGAGTCTGACGAATCATGTATTTTCATTATAATATAAAATAATAAATATTTTTTTAATTTTATTAGTTCTTACAAACTTATATAAATTATTTATTTCCATTATATCATTAATTTATATTTATATATAATTACTTAGTCATCAATGTTGAAGTCATATATTTTGAGGATATTCAGTTCATACGTCCAAAATGACATAGATATGTAGACTAAAGAAAATGTGGTCATTAATCCATCATAACCATAAGAGTATTAATAATTCATTATTAATTTAACTCATCAATTATAATTTTATTTCCTTCAATAAAATATTTTTATGAAAATTGAACAATATTAAAAACATGGAGATGGTAGGTCATACATACGTGTAAGTAACAGTTCCATTTTTCAATGATCATTATGAATAGAAGGTAAATATTATTATTTCGTTACCAAATTATCATAATATCATTTTTATATTTTTATTTATTTATATATACTTCTATATATATTTAATTTGATGTCATGATGTAATAGGAATCACATGGATTTGCGGAGGTGGTAGTCCACATTTACATAATAATGATGATATCAATGGAATGAATGATAATAATTGATATATTATTATTTAATAAAAACATATATATCATAAATATCATAAATTAATATGAATTACATCATTATAAGCTGTATTGATAGTTTTTGGCGGAAAAATAAGAAAATTGGTTCATGAGACGATATTTCACCGAACATATGTTGGATTAATTATTATCTAAATTTGTGGAAGATGATATGAATTTTTGAAATTCCAATATGATAATAAAATATTAGTATATGTATGATATTAGATATACTATTGGATCAATTATTGAATATAGTTCTAGGGATATTTAAGAATCATCAAAACGAAACATGAAGATAAAAACTGAAACTCTTCTTTGTATAACATCCTTTGAATAACCCCTCAAGATCTCATTGATTGATATTATGCGTAAAAAAGAACTATAGAATCAGGGGAGTGATTCAAAATAATCAATTGAGTTATATCATGAAAAATTATATAATTTTTTTATGTGTGAATGATGGAGAAGAATATGCTCTCTTTTATAAGAGAGTGGTGGGGAACTCTAGGAATTCCACAAAATATTAATAAACATAATGGCTATTTTAGAGAAAAACCCTCCAAATTGAAAATAAATGTATATTAGATTACATTATTGATGATATTTTTTCCCTTTCTTTATTTTTTATGATTTTATTAAATTATAAAAAATTTAATTAAATATAAATCCAATAAAATATCACCATTAAAAAAACATATACTATTAATTACAATGATATTAAAAACCTCACGAAAAAAAAATAAAAATCAATCCAAATAATTTATTACATCCTAAAGAAATCAAGGAAATTTAGGAAATTATATTATTTTATTAATTATATAAATTCTAATTTTTTTAATATTTTAATATCATTTACATCATTTCCATTATTTTTATTATTAATGTAGTATCATTATGGATGCTTTTAATGTAATTTTTTATTCAATAATAAATTAAAAAATTAATTTCCATGACCATGAAAAATATTTATGTTTTTTAAATAATAATTATTATTGAATATATCAACTGGAATAAAATATATTAAAAAAATAAAAATTATTAAAACAAGACTATTACATGTATATTTATTTTTTAAAGAAAATATTATAATTGTCATAATCTCATAAAAGTGTCCCAAAACGATCATAAATTGACCCTTTTATGATTATAGTCTATATAAAGACATAAAAGTTTATTTAAGTATGTGTTTGGGTCATCTAATAGTTCATGTCATTTTATTTTTAAACTGCTTCACCAAATTTACCCATTACTATGGTTATAAAAATAACTATGGTAACTAATCATATTTTCAAAAGATAAAATCAAAATATTTAATAAATATTTCCCTAATAATTAGAAATATGGAATCCATTTCTCCAAATTCAAAAAAAATAGATGGTGTATAATTTTAATGTATATTAAATAGGAAAATCACAATGAAAAACAATATTCCCTAAATATACGTTTTTTTTTAATATAGATTGTTTTTAGACTAAAATAATGTCAAAAATCCATATTAAACGCGTATTTAGATTATATTAATTTAAAAAATTTGAATTAAATTTTCAATCTAATAAAATATATTATTATTTAGAAAAAATAACATAATGTAATATTTAGTTTAAAGAACCAGTAGGTTTAATATTTCATTAAAATTATTATTTTTAGATAAATTAAAAAAAAATCATACTAGGAAAATTTTGTTATTATGAATTAAAATGTGGAATTATATTTATAAAATAATTTTTATAAAATAAAATAAAATAAATTATAATAATAACTAATAAAAAACAATATAAATATATTTTGAAGAAAACAGTTTTAAAATAATAATAATGCAATAATAAATATCTCATACATGTTTATAAATTAATATTCAATACATTACAAATGAGTAAATCAATCTTATATTTTATTATTTTTTTAATATTATTCATTCCCTACAATTGAACATCTAGGTTATAATAGTAATATTTATATAAGATGATTTTGTTGTTCATCTATCATTCGTGTGGCGTATCTTGTACACTATAAATCATAGTAATTACTTTTAAAATTCCACTCTGTTACCATAAACATCAACCATAATATATGAAAAATGATACCCTACCTGATTTGAATCTTTATAGCATATAAATTAATATAATGATCCTACTATAGGGAGTGTGTGATAGATATCACTTTCATTGGATTGAACGTCATTTTGTGTAGTTTAAATATTTTACAAGGATTGAATGCACTGTAATTTAGGAATTCTATCTTTGATATATTCGTGACATAATGTTATATAATGATCATCCTAAGTGAGTATATATTAGTATTTCCTTATCCCAGATTTCATAGTTGTGATTCATGAATAATGTCATTTTCAAAAGAAATAATATTTTAAAATAAAGGATATAAATCAAAAAAATAGACATTATCATTTCCTAAAGTAGTGAAAACATTGTTATATTTTGACTCCTAAAAATTAAAACCACTATTTTCGAACATGAAATGATTTTAATCATGGAATAATTATTAATTTCAACGAATTTTATACACTATACCATTAATAACTAAAAATTTCTAAATATGAATAGATTCAATGTCACTAATTTGTAAAAGGATAGTTTATTTCATTTTAATTTCTCACTAAATGATTCCTATACACCATCCAGGTTTTTTAAGATGTTGAATATTTTTATGTCCCTATAAATGTATCAGGGACATCCAATGTGTAGATAAAATAAGTCATTACAAGATATTATAAATAATGTAACCATAATTTAATTAGAGACAAAATTTTTTTGGTACCCGAAATATCTAGGGTCATGAGAGGTTATGAAATAAATAATTTAAAATCCACATTTTAGTGGATTATTTCCATTTTTATATATATATTTAAATGAAATATTGTAAAAATCATTTTTGGTTCGAACATGAGTTGTCCCATAACCATATATTTTATTTAATGTCCTAGATATATGAAAAAAATAGTTCTTTTATACAATCCTTGTTCCGACATTGATATCCTAATGTTCATCCCTATGTAAACATTGTCTCATCCCCTAACATTATATTTAAATTATCAGTATCATTATTAAACATTTGTCACATCTTTACTAAGTTGACCATTAACTAATTTTTAATATTTAATTTTATTTAATCACACAACATTATTTTCTTGTTCAACACTATTATTAGATTTAAATGTTGTAGAAAAAAACCTGGTGTATCTTTAGATATATATATTTATCTTTCATAAAATTATTACTACACGGAATATTTTATCAAAATTAAAATAATTCATTATTATACATATTATAATAATCATGATATTCCATATCAATAATATATAAGATAAATTGTCAAAATTAGACAAATAAGAAAAGAGATAAATACTTTCTTTTCACCAGAATTATTCTAGCTTGAGACTTTCTCATTGGGGTTTTCTACAGTTGCACTCCATATAGCCTCTATTTCCATTGAAATTAATTTTTATTTTCATAATTTTTTTTTTCTTATATTTCCACATTGGATATTCATTATTAATGATACCTTTCCATTTTAACTCAAAACATGTATGAAATAAATATATATCACAATTATTCGAGTTAAAATTAATGTAATTCTCTCAATATTAATTAATTTTCCTAAAAAATACCTTTAATATATAATTCCTTAAACCTCCTAAAAATCACAGCCATATCATCATACTGTCTATTTATTTACTGTATAAAATAGTTTTATATCCTTTAATAACATAAATTTATTTGTACTGAGATTTTTGAAATGAATTAAATTTTTTTCTTTGACAACCACATGATTATTTATGTTCAATTTGGCGTCATATATCATATTTTTTTGATTTATTTCCTTCACTAGTTACTCAATAACATCCCCTGAATCTCGAGTTGAGACTCCAAAGAATAAACATTTATAATGACCCATACTTTTATTAATGAAAAATCTTCTTGTTATAATTAAATTTATTACTATGTAAAATGGTTATATAAAACATATGATCTTTTTTGGGTTTATATTTTTTTATTTTAAATTACCGTTATTAATTGTTATTGATTCTAATATAGTCATCGAATACTGATAACATGTTTATTATTGATAGAGGGCTTTAACAAATCTAATTTACATAGCCAAAGGAAGGGATGAGCTCATCCAGTTGAATTTCTCCATACAAGGCCCATTTTTCAGAACTCGGAAAGGAGGTGGTGTCACTGGGCTTCGCTCTTCACTAAGACCATTCCAAGCTTCAACACGTTAAAAATTAGATTAACAACCTACGAGAGAAGTGGAAGTTAATAGAGATTACCACAAGAGATCTTTTATCCGAGCCACCCCAAAAGACTATCACCAATACGCACCTTAACCTTAGGTCGTATGAATTTTTTTAGGGGTTATGTAACATGATCCTAGAAATATGATCATGTGAATGTTTTTTCAGAAAATATACATTCATTTTATTATTGTTACTTTGTAAATAGTATTTTAGTCAAAAAATAGTATGTTTAGGTAATATTCAATTAAGAAATATATTTTGATGAATTAATTGAATTTTTAATTACATAATATTTTAATATATTATTATTAATAAATTACTTTTTATTAAATATAAATGATCCTATAATTTATTATGATTACAATTGTAATTTTTATTAAGGTTTGAAAGGTGTTTTTGTCAAAACCCTTGAATTATCAATAAATTTCTATTTTTATTTGAAAAGTAAAAAATAAATATATATAGAAAATTATTTAGAAAGAATGAATATTATTTTTGTAATCAGGACGTCGAAATTTGCAACATCGAATTTTTCATTATTTTATGAGACAATCTATTTTATTGGTAAAAATTAAATACCATTTAAATATATAATGTGTTTTATGACATCATAAGGACCCAATAGAGATGTTATAAAATACTAAAAAAAACATTTTTTCGCAATATATGTTTTACCTTCAAAATAATGTGATTTTATGTTTTTTGATTTATTTAACAAAGCCTTAATGGACCCTCCAAGATATATAAAACATTTTAACATTTTAAAATTATTTTCTTCATAGTGTTACTCACCACCGCATTAGAAAGACTAATATTTTAATATGCTCAGAAATTTCCCATATAATGTAATGTTTTCCACACCCCATTGGAAATAATCACAGTAAAAACCATGGTTTGGTTTTTGGTTTTTATTAGTTTAATATGTGGTTCCCAAACCTAAATTAATAAAAAATTACCTCTACTTCCCTATATAAACCCAATCAATATTCCATTAATATTCACTCAAACCATTTTGAGAACGACCAAACTCTTCCCTAATCTCCCTAGAATCATCCCAAGGCACCCCAATATACTATGAAGCCTCTCTTAAGACTCTCCCAAGCCTTTGGCATCACACTTCCATGTAAGAGGTTTCATCCTCTCATTTTTTTCAAAGATTCAATATGTTTCTATAGCCTTGTATTTTCAATTTCATATGTTGGTGTATGATTTCCCACCTCCCCCATAAATACATCGTATGATGAAATTTTTATATATCACATTCTCTCTCATTAGTGACTCACATGTACACTCTTTATCACATATAAATTCTGTAAGTGACTTATATCTTCTTATTTACATTCAAGAAATTATATAATAATATGCATATAAATTCCATTATATATTTTTGGGTTATTATGTTCCATGACCCCAATAAATTCAATTTCATGAATAAATGAATAGAGACTAATTTTTCTGTCATCTAAACATTTTTCGATTTCTATTTCACAAAATTATGATGCCAAGGATACATCAAATTGTCCATGCGAAAATCATCTTGTAAGTGAATTCTATACCCATTTCTCTATATGGGGTATTCAACATTATGAAAATGTACTTTCCTAATGAGTAAAAATAATTATTTATTCCGCATCTCTTATTCTTGGAATAAATTATAATTTTTAATAAATCTAGGTTCTACGATCTTTGTGGCACTCTATTGCATAAAATGAAATGATTAAGAAATCCAATCCATGATTCTCCTAAAATACATTGGGCAAGGACTAGTATCATGATATGTCAATTGTAATGAAATTTTACTCTGGATAATTCTAGTGAAATGGGGGATTACTCATGTTCCTTGTGAAATTATCCTTGGATCATGCAAATATCATGATAAATGTTTTATCCAAATTACCATGTTATGAAAATCATATTATATCATTCCTTTATGTTCATGTATTTATTATCCTCCATTGATATACCTATTTCCTAGAATGTACTATATTATTCATGTAATGATTTTTTTGCTCTTTTACTGGGCTTTATATCTCACCATTTTCTTATGCATGCCCTCAGGTTATCCCATGAAATGTTAAGTACGAAGGAATGTTGTGGTCATGAAAAATAAGTTTTCAATAAGGATGTTCTATTTTATGATCTATGTTGGTATGTAATGTTATTAAGCCCCAATTACATAATAACTATTGATCTTATATGTTGTATCTAGTGAAAATTATATTCAATAAATCATCTTTAAGGCGTGAATTAAATAGAAGGGATATTATAGTAGGTTCCATATGATAGGTTTAGTTATTTTTCGGATTATGGTAAGAAACCCCAATGAAATCCTTTATGATAAGAATAAGTATTATAAAAACATCCAATTTTTTTCATTAATGAGTAAGTTTGTTATTAAGAAAAAACAACCCTATTTGGATATAATAAGGTAGAGGTAGCTTTGTTATAGATGTATCTAGTTGTAAAACATGAAAACACCGCTTTGAGCTAGTCTCAAGCAAGAACTAGTGAACGAAAACAATCCATGTTGCACTCTTGGGTAAGACACAATATGGTATTATGCTTTTGTAAATTCATATTCTTATTATGAACCATTTTAAGGGAATAAAAAAAAATTCCCCTATGAATATATGTTGGGAAGTAGATCATGGATAACATATATTGAAGCCTATAATTTAATACGTTATGTTAATAAAGCTAATTTATAAGTTATCCTTTTTTATTCTTTGGATTACCCTTTTATGTGTTACACATAACATTCCTTTTATTCCATCCAGTGGAATGTAACATGAGGACTCATGATAAAAACCAATGCGATTATCAATGTAAAGACTATTCTAAGGAGATTCTCATTTCTATGGGAGACGAAATCGCAATCATTGTCATGATACTATCAGAATAAACACATGTTTTGAAAAGAAACATGGGTAAAGGGTAACGTTCAACACTCCCCACCAAAAGAACAAGTATAAATTGATATATTCATGACACAGAGGTCTCCTACATTTAATGGATCATTTGATCCCTAAATTGCCGAACAATTGATCAAATCCATTAAAAATATCCTCTCCATTCTTCAAGGTTCCGAACCAGAGATGGTTCTTCTAACTGCATATCGTATGGAGGGTGAAGTAGATCAATGGTGTAAAATGATCAGTACTATGAATCCCAAGGAGGATATCAATGCGCTGGAAAGGATGGATTTCTTTAAAATGTTTTTCGATTAATATTTTCCGGGAAACCTCCAATATAAGATGGAAAGGGATTTTTTTCCTTCAACCAAAAAGACAACGAATTCATCAGAGTGTGAGGAAAAATTCACAAGGATTGAATGATATGCCTCTATAATTTTCGTTACCCACAAATGAAAGTTTGACTGCTTATTTGGTGGGATAAAACATGGGATACAAAATTGCATAGTGATCCCATACTTCTAGTAAATTGAGGAAATTGTTTGATGTTTCATCAAAGCCGAAATATAGATCGTTGAATCATTGGGGGTATCATGTGGATATGGGGCATATGGTGGAATTTAATTCTGGTGGTATGATGGATAAATCCATTACTGATAAGAAATTAAAACACCCCACATTCCAATGGTGTAGAAAGAATCACCCCTATAATGTATTGAATGAGATGAAAAAATAATTTAGGAGTGGAAGAGAAGGGAACCTAGAAATTAACTATCGGCAAGAAAAACCCGATGTTGTGTCTGTGGAGTGGAATGCTCTTTTCGACCATCAATGAACTATTCATTGCTTCAACTGCAATTAACTAGGGAACTTTTCATACCAGTGCTCTAATCCAAGGGTTTTTTGGAGTCAACCAACAACATCAATGGATGCATGGGTGATCATTTGACATCACTACCACCAATGAAAACCCAAGAAATAAAGTGGTGATAGTTACCCTAGTTATACATCCAATAATAGTGAACATGCATTTTGATTATGGTTCTACACATTCTTTTATAACTCGATTGTTTAGTATAAAAATCCAAAAATTACCACATATCAAGGAAGTAAAGATGTTCGTGAGAACAACAAATGGGGAAATCATTGCAACACATTAATATGACTCCTCCCCGGCTCCAATTTGGGGATTTAACTTCCCAGAAAACTCATCATACTCCTTCATGTGGAATTTGATGAAATTCATAGCATGGATTGGCTTTCCCTATATTGGGAAAACATAAACTTTCATTAGAGGGAAATCACACTCCACATGGTGAAATGACCCCTTATTCTATACAAGTGCAAGGAGGAGGATGAGTCTTCTTTACCACCAACATCTCAAGAATTGATATTACTTCCCTATGAGAATGGTTATCCTGATTAGATGATTGAGTTTAAGGAAGAAACCATCCTTGAAGGCATGCCTATTGTGAAGGAATTTTCTAATGTGTTTTCTATGGTATTTGATGGTCTTACTTCTAGAAGAGATGTTTAATTCTTAATTGATCTTATACCTAGGGTGTTTCCAGAATCCAAGACTCTCAATAAAATGGATGTTGTCTAGCTTGAAAAGATACAAAACATCTTCAGGAGAATCTGGATAATGGTTTTATAGACCCATGTGCTTCACTATGGGGTGCACTAGTCAACTTCATCGAGAAGATGGATGGGTCAATGTGCCTTTGAATTGATTATCATGAGCTCAAAAAATCACAATAAAGAACAATTATCCTATTCCTGGAATTGGTTACTTGTTATATCAGCTATTTGGATCACAATTCTTCCCTAAGGTGGAACTACTGTTAGGGTATTACTATGTAAGGGTGAATACAGAGGATATTCCCATGAAATCATTTTTCGTAAAAGGTATTGGCATAATGATTTCATAATAATTTATTTCAAACTCATTAAATCTCCAATAATCATCATGGACATGATGAACAGAGTATATATATATTACATAGAATTATTTATGGTAGTATTAATAGATGCTATTAGAATATACTCCAAACCCATGGAGAATAAATATGAGCATCTAAGAAATGTACTAGAGACAATGTAAAAAAGAGAAGCTGTATCCAATGTACTACAAGTGTGTGTTCTTGTTTATGGAAGTCTCATTCATGGGTTATATCACCACAATATATGTTATATCTATGGATCCCTCCAAGACAGCTGCAATTGGAGGATGGATGAGGCTGACATTGGTGACTGATATCCATAGCTTCCTGGGTTTAGCTGGATACCATCACCGATTTGTGAGAAACTTCCCAAAATTGTCAAACCCTCTAACCAAGATAACTCAGAAGTGATTCAAGAATTATTGCATAGATGATTACGACGATAGATTCCGGAATATTAAATAGAGGATTATCACTGCAGCTATGTTTACAGTTCCTAAAAGTGGAGAACATTTTGTTGTATTATGTGATGATTTAAAGAAGGGCTTGGGATGAGTGTTGATGAAAAATTAAAAACTGATTGTCTATACATCAAGGAAATTGAAAGTTCATGAGAAAACCTATACAACACATGATCTAGAGTTGGATACAGTAATCATAGATTTGAACATTTGGTGGCATTACCTCTTTGGGGAGATTTCGAAATATATGGAAAACACAAAATCCTCATTTATAAATAGACATAGGAATAGTTGAATATGAACCAATGAAGATTGTTATAGCAAATCCGAGATTAAGACTGCTCAATCCATTACCACCCTAGGAAAGATAAAAAGGTGGGAGAAGCTATATGTTGATAGAACCCAGTGATTATATCATTGATCAAAATCGAAAACATTCCAATATTCTTTTATTTTATGAAAATGTATATGGGAATAGTAAATATGGTAATGTCTTCAATCCTGTCAAATATGGTAGCTTGACCATATCTTTTGGAAAGGTTAAAGGATTCTCAAAAGGATGATGTGGAAATTTATATAAAAGTGGAAACTATCAGAAATGATAATTCCTCAGAGTTCAATGCTAATGATGAAGGAACTGTGATATTTGGGTCAAGACTATGTGTTCCATCAAATCGAGAGTTAATGAATGAACTTTTGGATGATGCACATAGTTCAGATTTCTCAATTCACCCAGCAAATAGAAAGATTTATCGAGATCTCCGAGATCATTATTGGTGTGATAAAAAGAAGGAGATCATTGAGTATACATTAAAGTAGCCAAAATGTATGTTTGTGAAGGCTGAGAGGTAGACGTCTAATGGGATGAGGCAATAATTACCCATTCAAATAGGGAAATGTAATAACATCCCTATGAACTTTTTCACCGGACATCTTAATACATCCAAAGGAAAAAATGATATCTAGGTTGTTTTTTATCATTTTATATAGTCTACACACTTCATTTAAATTCGAGACTATTTCTCATTGGATAAACTAGCAAGGATATAGATCATTGAAGTGGAAATTCTTCATGGATTTGCATTATCTATTACATCCAATCGAGATCCAAGATTAATATTTGTGTTATGGAAGAGTTGTCAATATGCTATGAATATTGAGCTAAACATTATTACAACATATCAACCTCAAACTAATGGAAAATAATAACACACAATCCATACACTTGAGGAAATTTTGAGAGCATGCTCAATGGACATCAATGGGGGATGGGATCAACATCTTCTTCTGGTTGATTTATCTTCCAATAAAAGATTCCACACAAGAATCCAAATGGGTTCATATAATGCTCATTCTAGGAAGAGGTGTATAACACTGACATGTTGGGATGAATTTGGGGAGAGAATACTCATAGGTCTATAAATGATCGAAGAAATGGTGTAGAAGGTTAAGACCATCCAACAAATAAGTTTAGAGTCGAAAAAATATCTATGTAGATAATCATCGATGAGAACTATAGTTTTATGTTGGAAACATGGTATTGCTATGCATATCATCATGAAATTGAGTAATAACATTTGGGAAGAAGGTAATGATTATTCGAAGGTACATCATCCATTTTTAGATCCTTGATCGCATTGGAATAGTGGACTATAGACTATCAATCCCACCAAACCTTAGTCCAGTACATGATGTATTCCATGTATCACTCTTGAGGATGCACATACCTGACCCATCACATTACTCAATACAGAGGTGGTAACATTAGATAATGACATCTCTTATGAAGAGAATACGGTGGAATATTATATTGTAGGGAAAAATATACGAAATAATATATTTCCACTCATGAAAGTGTGGTGGAGAACCCATATGTGTTAAGAAGAAATGTAGGAACTAGAGGAAGTGATCAGGAAGATTTACCCACGTTTTATTAGTGTGGGAAAATGAAATTTCATGGGTGATGTTTCTTAAGGGGGGAAGATTGTAATGACCAAAAAATTTAATAATGATAATTCTTCTTGATCTAATTAAATGTATTATTATGTAAAATGGTTATATAGGACATATTCACATCAATGGTTTTATGTTTTAGTATTTCCAAATACCATTAATAATAGTTATTTATGATAATATATCCATTGACTAGTGATAACCAAATTAGTATAAATATAGTGCATTAATAAATCCAGTTTACCCAGAAAGAAGAAGCGATGGACTAATCTAGTAGAATTGCTCTACGAGAATCCCACTTTTTGGAGCATGGAAAAGAGGTGGTGTCACTGGGGCTGGGTCTTGACCCAGACCAACCCGATATTCCTCATGTTAATCATGAAGGGGACAACCATTAGGAGAAGTGTATGTTAATAGAGATTACCACCTGAGCGATGTTATCTGATCCACCCCAATAGTCTGTCACTATTATGCACAATACCCACGGGTCTTATGCATGTATTTTAAGGGTTAATGTAACAACACCCTAGAACTATGATTACAATAATTTTATTGTTTTCGAGATAATATAAATTCATTTTATTATTGTTACATTGTAAATAGTTTTTAAAGAAAAAATTTTATTTATAGTTAATAGTCAATTAATAAATCTATTTTGATGAATTAAATGATTTTTTAATTAAATTGTATTTTAATAAATTATTATTACTAAATTAATTTTTATTAAATTTTAATGATTGTATTATTTTATATCAATATAATTTTAAATTTTATTAAGGATTGAACCCCGTTTTTTTTCAAAACCAATGAATTTACCATAAAGATAGGATTTTATTTTAAAAGTAAATAATTAATTATTTATAAAATTAATTAGATAAAATTAATATTATTTTTGGAATCATTATGTCAAAATTATCCCACGGTAATTTTTTCATAATTTTCTGATACACTTGAATTTTTTGGTTAAAATTAAATAACGTTTAAATATATAATGTGTTTTTTCACATCATCATGACCCAATACTGATGTAATTAAAATAATATAAAAAATATGTTCGTCCAATATATGTCATATTTTTAATACAATGTGATTTTATATTTGTTTTATTTATTTTAAAAATCCTTAGAGGGCCATCAAATACTTATAATACATTTTAACATTTTAAAATATGTATTTTTGAGAGTGTGAATCAATTCCACAAAAGAAGGCCTAATATATTTTTATGTTCATAAATTGGACTTATAAAATAATATTTTCCAATCCTTTTTTGAAAAAAGCATTGGAAAACCCCATGGGTTGGTTTGTGGTTTTGTTTAGTTTAATGTGTGGTGTCCACAAAATAAATAATATAGATTCCCCTCTCCTTTCATATATATTCGCACTCAATCTAACATTCCACTTCACTGAAAACATTTGGAGCTCGTCCAACCACTTCCCTACACTATATATAATCCTAATTAGGCATCCCAATCTTTTGATAAGAATGTCTCAAGCCTCTCTCATGCCATTGGGATCACACCTCCTTGTAAGGGATATCACCCTCTTTAATTTTTGTCCATGTTCCATTATGTTGTTATACCCATTCTTATTCAATTGAAAATGTTGTGGTATCATTTCTCAACACCCCTATACATCCATCTTTATATTGGAATGATGAGAGACCTATTAATCCCTCATTAATTCCTCCCGTGTACACTAATTACCATGGACAAAATCCTTAATGATTTTATCACTTCTCATTTACATTGAAGAAATTATTTTATAATATGCAACTAAATTCCATAACATATGTTCAGATATTATGTTACATGACCCTATAACTACCCATTTCATTTTATAAATAATTAGATACCTATTTATCACTCATTAACCCATTTTACAATTTCTATTTGACGTCATTATGCTACCAAAGTTACAGAAAAATATCCCTTCCAAAATCATCAGGTAAATGAATACCATACCCATTTCTCTATCGATGATATTTAAATTTACACACAGGTACATGTTAATTGAGGGATTACATTTATGTATTCTAGATCACTTATTCTTTTAATAAATTATAATGTTCAATGAATCCAAGTTGTATGATCTATGTGTAACACTTATGCATGAATAAAAATGATTAAGAAAGGCGTGCCTTGATAGCACTCCAATGTATTGGGTAAAGCATAGTACCATGATATATCAAGTTAAATGAGGGTTTACTAATGATAATTCATGTTAAATGAGTTTTTAATCATAATCCTTGTGCACTATTCCTTGACTCATTGTAATATCATGTTAAATGTTGTTACCACATTTCCATGTTATGATAATCATGCATATCATGCCATTATGTTCATGTTTACCTTTTTCTCCATTGATATGAATATTCCCTAGCATGTACTATATTTTTCGTGCTATTCCTTGTTTACTTACTTAATGGGAATTGTAGTTTACCCTTTTCAGATTCAATTCATCATGTTATCACATGCCATGCTATGTACGAGGTAATGTTGTGGTCATATAAACGATGTTTTCAATAAAGATGTTGTGTTTTATGTTCTATGTTGTTATGTATGTTCCCAATACACAAATACACAAGGCCTATTGATCATCTATGTTGTATCAAATGAATATTTTATGAAATAAATTGTGTTTTTGTGGGAAACAAATAGGAGGTTTTTTATAACATGGGCCAGTTAAGAATATAAATGTACTATGTTGTTTATTCATATCATCTATTGTCATTCTAACGCCATGAATAGTGTTGATAAACTCATGAAACCAAACATAAATGTAAGAAATACATTTTTCATTCTTTTTCTAGATGATATCACATTTTATAGTATATATATTTATGCTTATTTTCTAAACATTGGATGTTCCATCATAGAACAAAGAAAGAGTGTACCAAATATTACAAGTATAATCACAAGTAAAAATTCTATAATATTTATACAGTTTTAAATAAATAGAAATATAACTCATGGATTTACTATTGAAATCGTATGTTTTTATTGTATCGTCAACCCAATAAAATGTAGGATCATTTTTATTTTCATGCATACATTCTGTTATAATTTAATGGTCAAAAAATATACTCTAATTATGTATTTAAATTTTTAAATTCCATTGACCAATGTTGTGAATTTTAAAATAAGGTTGTCTATTAGTTGCAGTTCATTCCAGTCTTGAGTTATCAATAACAAAAATATATTGATCCCTACAAAACTATTATATTATATTGATTACTTGAACAATTTCAGGAAAATAACAACATGTATATTTGAGGGAAATGATAAAAAACAAATAACAGGAGATAACATTAATAATAAATGTTCACTGCAGATGATAGATGAAGATGGAATGAATTGAGCATCCAAAAAAATATTAGAAATAATAATAATGAAATATCTCCCAACATAAAAATATAATAGTTTAATAATACCAAAAATATTAATATTTTGTTATTTTTATTATTTTTCTCATGTTAATGATGAAAACCCAGTAAAAAAATTAGAAATTACCCTAAAATTTTATAAGAAAATAATTACACTTTTCCTAATATATAGAACATTATTATATGATAAATATCAAATTTTTATTTTTGAATCCTAATTTATATAGGCTTCAAAAAGTAGATTTTTAAAATTTATTATTTAATAAACATATATTTTACACTATGTTACAATAAACTAAATAACTCAGTCAATTATAAATTTATTCAGATCAAAGATAGATCATTTTCTGCTCAATATTATAGTAACCATCATTTAATAACATGTTGTAAAAAAATTAATTGATTAAAAAAGTAGATAATATTTTACATAAAATAAATTGAACATAATATAGTCCTAGCCAATACTTGCATCATCTACAGTTATTGTTTTTACAAGTGAAATAATATAATTAAGAATTAGAGTAAGAGTTATAATATTTTTAGAACATGATACATGCTCAAATGATAAACATGAAATACAAGAACAACTAGAATGTAATGAAGATTAGATGAAGCATAAATAGTGAATATCAAGATTTTATTGCAATACAATCTCCAATCGGGATTCATAGATTTGTTGTCATTAAATTTTTCATTGATTAAATATTGTATGATCATCTCAAGATTCTAATTATATGAAAAAGAATTTTGTTTGAAAACATTGTATTATGTGTAGTATAAAATAGATAATCCTAAAAAATATCAAGAACTGAATCCTTATATATATGTGGTCCACCTGAGTATTAGATGATTTTAAACAAAAACACACATAAATTTTCCAATAATGAATATTTATAATTAATTATTTATACTTATCATCATTTTTTAATGTATTAAATAGTCTAACTTACATTTAATTATCAGAAATTATTATTTAGAATAACTAATATTTTAGTCATTGATTGACATGGACGGATGAGGTCCATACATAGGACATGTTGGATTGATTTCATAGATGCATAGAATCATGGTTTCATGGATATATGGTAGGAATGGAATGGATTATCAATTTGAAAATGAATAAAAGAATTACAATTAATGCCAAAGATTCTATTTTTTCGTGGGATATCATTTTCCTTCTTATAGAAGAACTAGATCATTTTGATGGAATATATTTCCTTCACATGGCCATATATTACTTATCCAAGATTTATTCTTTAAATAGATGCATAAAGAATAATTATGTATACTTATTCATACTATATTATATATATTTATTATAAATTATCCATTTAAATTCATTATCCCTGAACTTCATCAAGAGTCAATTAATAAATTGAAAAGAGTTGATTCATTATTTCAGAGATGATAGAGACATCATGAGATCAGTTTTCATATATTATAATTAGATAAAAAATGGTATATATTTATCATTTTCAAAAAAAATCTCTTACAGGAATTTGAGGATATCTACATGGAATATGGCCTATTAGGATGCTTTTATAAAATATATATGGTTTGTCATGCAATCAATCTTTCATGGAATATCTCTTCTCACTGTGACATGTAACATTATTATATAGAATATGTATCATTATCATAAAATATGTATTTAACTTTTGTATTAAAGAGATTCTCCTCACTGAATAACCAATGGTAATACATAAGACCATACATAGAATATAGTCATAAAATTTTAATTAACATATTTTTCTTTAAAATAACTTAGAATTAATTTTTACAAAAAAAATAATCATTTGGGAACATTAAAATATTTAGTTTCTAGAAAAGTCTAATATAAATTATGATAATCTATAAAGACCAATAAAGTAATATTAGATATAATAGATTATTTTAATGTTTTTTTCTATATAATACTTCATTACCATTATTAATTTCCTTAAAATATATATATAATTATATATATATTTATATAAAAAAATTATCACTAATATAAAATAAATGATATAATTCATATATAAATTTATTATAATTAATAAAAAAACAAGTGGACAATATAAAAATGGTTGATACATTGATCTTATAATGGTGATGTGGGATGATAGGGAAGGTTATGTTTGGTCATGGAGACTCTTGAAAACCATAGATCTGTTTCCACAGTGATCTTCCAAGGTTTCTTTCGATCTGGTGTGGGAATTCATTTTAGTTCATGTTTGTGTCTTGGATTGAGTGGCCTCTATGAAAGTGGATTTGGAACGTGCTCATCGGACTGATGGATTTTTTTCTAATGCCTTATGAGTCATCTCTCATAATAATAGCATTAACCTAACACCATTAACCACTTATATTAGACTGGTGGATGGTGTTTTTTATAGTTTCTGATCAACATGAAGTTATAATGTGTCATGAAATGTGTATGTTCTCTACATTGAGCAGTAATTTCCTTGAAAAGGGAAATAAACCCTAGAGTATCATTGATCTTAAAGAAAGCATATTTCAATGATTTATCATGAATAATTTTAAACTAATTCAGATATTAAGAGGATTTTTTCCTTGTCTTCAATAACAGGGATGATCAAAGGATGTCCTGGAAAAAATAGACTACCACTCTAATGATGGGTAACATAAAATTTACTAAATGGGAACATAACATCAATGTGCTCAATTAACAGGAAAAAAATTCACATGCTTGGATTCGATTGGATGATCATGATTTGTTTTAATAAAATCCTAAAATCATTAGTGATATTTCATTCTATGTTGGGACACCACTGAAGACAGATCACCAATTTTTTATTTGGTGCTTCTATTTTATTCACCCATTTATGTTGATGTGAACATGGATTTTAAACTACATGAAATGGTTCAATTTCAGGATTATAATCAAATGTTTAAAATTAAAATTGAGAATGATAATAAACAACCTTTTTGTGATTACTGAAAAATTGCGGTCAATTCTGTTTTTAATTGAAGAAATATTTATAAATGGGTGAATATCCCTATGGTTGATGAAGAAAACTGCTGGAAAGAGATTGGAAGAAAGAATAAAATAAAGGCCCAATAAAATGAAAATGGTGAATACTCTAGTAAGGACCATCATGTGATTAACCATAATTCTATTTTGTTTAATATTGTCACTGTTTTTTTGGATGAATCCTCATAAAGGAACTCTACTAGTCATCATTTGAATATGTCAATTGACGGTGGTTATTCAATGGATGAGATAGAGGTGGTAAGTATGGACATCAGTACTCTTGTTGTTGCTTTAAATGTTGAGGAGGGTGAAAAGTTAATTGAGGATAATGTTTCTGTGAATGGGTTCATCGCTAGTTCAATTTTTTCCTTCAGAGTCTAGGACATTAAGGCATGAGAATGACACATATTTTGGCTCTTCTATTGCTACTAGTCATCATGTACTTTCATATGATGATACTATTACTGATTAGGTTACCTTAAAGGACACCATTTGTGTGGATTTTCCCCCAAATGGCTCATTTTATCTTACTCCCCCATCTCAATGTGATACTTCAATTTAAATTGGTACGAAGTTTGATGAAGAAGAATAATTGGAGGATCAATGTTCTCCTCCAAGCTCCTTATAGGTGAGTTGTTATTCTATCAGGGGAACTATTCTATTACCTATAGTGGGTATTGTAGAAGGTTTGGTTATCATACTACAATATTGGAGCCTCTCTGTGAAGAACAATTTCTCCAAGAGTTATTCATCAAATAATGAGCCAGTGAAGAAAATTAGTAAAGGGAAACATTAATTATAAATATGTTTCGAAATGAATTTACTCTATTGGAATTCAAATGGACATGATAACTAGTAAACAATTAATGCTTTGCAAATTAATATTCAGATTCACAAGCCCAATTTATGTGGGATTTAAAAAAACAAAAACTTCCTTTTTCACTTTTCCTTGAGAGACTCAGTATGTATGGTTTTCATTGGGTTTATTCCAATGGTTCTACCGGTCATATTTATAGTCTATGGGTCTTTTCTCGTGCTTCTCTAAGTAATTTAGATACTATCTCCATTGATTAATAGATTATTTCATTTTCAATGTAGTGATATTCTAGGTTAGTGGTTGGAACATTTATTTTTTAAAAAAATAAATATCAGGATAGAAGGAGTTTGTGATATCAAATTGTTAAACATAAGGAAATTCCTCCCTCTTGGTTTCCTATTAGTCATTTCAACAGCATCCTTTATTCTAGTGATAAAATGGGGACCCTAAACACTCATATTTCTCATATGTAATTTATATCAAGTATTGATGATATTCAATTTGTTATGGTTGGTTTGGTTGGATCTAAATATACTTAGTACATGAGATATCATAATTGGATGATTTCGTCAAAACATGATCTTGCCTTTTTGAATAATGTTTCCATGGAAAAACATTAATCAATTTCTATAATTTCTCTCCCTAAATTATCATCTTTCCCCCATATGATTCTGGATAGTTTCAAATTTATGGAGTAATGAATGCCTCTACCATTTAATTCCAGTAATTCATAGGATCTTCAAATTGATTGTGGTAGGCCTTCTAAAAATTCCAAGAACAACATGTTGGGTTCTATCTTCCTTTTTAAATTGCGCATGATAATGTATAAATTCACTTTTGAGAGCAAGGAGACTAATAGTAATCTATTAAAGGGCATTCTCTCTGATGAACTTACTCTTTAGCAACATCAATGAGAGGATACTAAAATTTATTTCAATACAATATTTTCAAAGGAAGCTAGTATTTTCAAGTTATATTATCTCCTTACTATGAAATAGAGTGTTCTTATGGTGACCCTTAAAATATCATGCCTTCAAGATAGGTAAATGAACACAAAATTCCCAAATTATATTCATATCATTAAAAGGTATAATTGGACATTGTTATTTATTATTGTCAGAGATCAAATCAATTATAAATGGAAGTCCATTAAAAATCACATTTTTTAACTATTTCTCTAATCTCTTCAATGAGTTTGGTTTAGAGAGGTCCTAGATGAATGGTATTATCACATCCCTAGTCTCTTTAGAGGAAAAATTCTTTATCACTAGTATTCCACTGTAGTTTACAAATAAGGATTCTGTTTTCAGCCTCATTGAAAATAGTGCCTCAAGCACATAAGGCTTCAAAATTTATTCTTTTAGAAGTATAGGGAGTTGATTAATGTGTATTTCTTGAAATTAGTCTCCTATTTCTTCATGTTTGATGTTCTCCCTCAGAGCCTTAATGCATAGTTTATCACTTTGATTCTAAAAATTGAGATTTCCTATGAGATTCATCATTTTAAACCCATTTCCATAGTCAACACACTATACAAGTTCACCATTATGATTATTAAATATAGACATCCATGTATTTCATCAAAAACAATTTATGGAACAAATTTGGATTAATAAATGGACGATCTATACGTAAATTTATATTTTATGACTCAAAATGTATTAATTTTGATAGTTATTTTATATTAGGAGGAATAATCTCCATTAATCATTATTTTTATATGGAATTTTATACTCTAGATTGTAAAATTTGTTACAAGGTACATCGATAATTTGGTTTTAAAAATACATTTATCCGTTGTATTTCTTCCCTACTGGGATCTTCCCATGTTTAAATTCTTATAAATGGTTACAAAAAAATATTTGATGTACTAAAGAGGATTTCACCATGGTGATTCCCTATCAACCTTTCTCTTTGTTATTATAAAGGATTATCTCAGCATGCTCATCATCCAAATGGATTCACAAGGAATTCTCAATCCAATACAAGTGTCCAGGTCTCTCAATGACCCTACACATCTATTAAATTTTGATGATATCATTACCATCATGTAGTGTGTCCAAAATAAATTTTATTTTCTAAATCAAATTCATCATCATTATGAGATTATTTTAGGGAAATGATTTATTGGGGATAAATATATCATCCCTTTTGGGAGCATGTTCTCAATTTCAAGGAAAAATTGGATTCTATCTACGATGGTAATCACGGAATGGTCAATTCAATTTTCTTATCATAGAGTACCAAATTTTTGGTGGAGACATAGAGCTGTATTTTTCTCTGAAATAGTGGACATGGCCAATGGAAACTCTCAACCTTAAAAGGGATGAGTCTCTCTATAGCTAGATGATATATATTGGTGAAGTCTGTTATTGACTCTAATTTGGTTTTCTCCTTCATGGACTATAAATGGTTGAGAGGGATCATATAAATATTAAAAATGTACATTATGACATTATTTGGAGGGGTAATATTCATAAAAGGAAGATTTTCATTTTTCCTTATAAGTCTTGTTGTAAATCCTTACACAATGGTGGCATGGATATATAGAGTATTTTCTTTTTTCAATGATTCAAATCATGCTCGAATCGCATGGAGTATTTATGATAACAATATAGATTTAGTGGGTTTTATCAATGTTCATTTTTATAATAAATTTATGTATGGAAGTGGTCAGTATCTTGACTCATATATCTTCCCAACAATTAAATCCTCTTTTAGAATATTATGAGATTCTCTAGATGGATTGTGAATAGTAAAACTAATTATAGGTTTTGGTTTGATAATTGGACTTGATTCAATTCTCTCTGATGAATTTTAGATATCTGTTTTGGGTACAAGTGATTAAGAAACTATTAACAAAATATTTGATTCTAATAAATCCCATTTCAATATAATATTAAAGTTATTTTAGACAACTATTAATTGGCTTCTGGTCCTAGTTTTCCTGTATCTAAGATGGATAAAAAAGGAGTTATCAATAGTAATGTATATTTTCAATATGTTATAAGGGGATCCTATATTGAGTTTAACTGGTTATCTACCTTAATAAATAAATGGATTAGGCCATAATGGATAATACTTATCTAGAGGATTGTTTGCTACAGATTAAACACTGATAAGGTTTTGAATAAGTTTGTTCTTCATCTTTTATCCCGGTATGTTTTTTCAATCAATATAGAAAGGATTCTAAACATATCATCCTCAAAATTGGAATGACCTCGTCTGTTTGTAATAAAAGTATGGATGATTTCATATGTAATTGGACATCAATTCTATGGATTGGAGGCCCTTCTGTGCTGCTACTCTATCATTCATAGATCTTCACGGGTGTGTGTCATTCCTTCTGTTGATATTGTTTATGAATTTAAAGCTACTTGTTGGAATTAAAATGATAAAATACACTCTGGGAAGGGCTATGTTTTAATGATGATTATATCATATATTTTCACTTCTATAAGGGACACTTCTGTTGAAATTATGTGAGACTGTGACAACAACAAACATGATTTCATGTTACTGAAATAATTGGCATTTCATGGAAAATATAGACATACTTTGGGAACATTGGATATGTTTTTGATTCCTCATATTCATTTCTGGATCACGGTTAATATTTTTGGTGCTTCTAAAGGATACCCCAAACCTACAGGGTGTGAGGTTGTGTTTCTGGATAATAAATATAACGGTATGTGAGGTTTATACAGAACTTTTGGTCCGTCTAATTCCCTTGAGGTGGAGGTGATTGGAATCATTCATGTTTCCTCATTTTCATAAATGAAAGATCATAATAATATCTAGTTGGAATGTGACTCATCTACCCATGTGAAGACTATTTAAAATAGTCAATTTCATAATTTTTGGAGACTTATAGCTATGTTTTTGGAATTTAAAAATACTATAATTAGCCTCAGCATCATCATCACACATGTTTATTGTAAATTTACCATTGTTTCGATTGGTCTTCCTAACATGGGAATTAGTGTGACTCTTTCCAGGTGAAACATTATCCCACTGGCCTTGCTTCCATTTTAAGCGGTTGATAGTAATAAGATCCCGCATTTTCATCTTTTGTAACTTATTTTTCTTCAATTCAAAAAATTATAGGCCTTTTGGATGAGTTAGCTTTTTAAAAAAATATGACACGTTGTCCAACTATATTGACCTAATTTTAATGAAATGCCACTCTAGATGATCATTCTAAAAAAACGATTATAGGTACCCATCAATGATCCTTCTCTATCTGTTCAAAATGAACAGTATATGAAAAATAATATATAATACCATTTGCAAAATTATGATACTAGGAATAATCCACATACATGTCATAGAATATTGGAAGTTGTGTAGATTTAATTTTATGAGTTGGATATGAAGGCAGAGGTGGAGTTGGATATGTAGATAAACATGGAGGGGAGTGATATATAACTTTATATTTTATTTTCTTTTATTAAAAAAGTATTTGTAATAACTATCTTACAGTCTCTTCCATCAACTAAACCATATCCTTGAATTTTCTTTTAATGATTATATTTTCCTAATATATATATCATCCTTTGAAGAATATATGGTTCAACCAAGAACATTTAAATTGATACAACCTCCACATATCCTTATATGTAACAAGAGTGTCTGGGACTTACCATTACAATGTCTAAATTATCCTTTCTACCATCATGTATGATGATCCCATGTGTTCTCTTCGCCTCGGGGGATTTCTGTATAGATTACATGTAAAAAATTTTAGTGAATCAAAATATAGAAAATGTTTAAATAATAGAAATAAGATAAATAACATAAATAAATCCCTTAAATCATTTCATTCACATCACTTGAATCTTTAATAATAAAATTTCATTTTCCCCCAATTTAGGCCCTCTTTTATTTGTTTTGTCTATATATGGGTAAGAGGGCCATCCTATGTAGAAGCTGAAGACTCATCTCTTATTATTTGAAAATTTCTCGAAATAATTTGTTCTAATAATAACGTATAAAATACTTAAGGTAATTTATTAGGGTATATTTTTTTGGACTATATATAATAAAGTGAAAACCTGAGTTGTTATTAATTAACATAAAATAAATTATTAATATAATCCTTATTAATCATGAATTCTCCTAAAATCTAAATTTCTATATATAAAAAATGATTCATTTCATTTAATTTCATGAAACTTCATCCATGTATCCTCTTGTATTAATTGATATATATGTATTGGGTTTAAATTTTCTCTTTAATGAATATGTAATCGATTTTATGGGGTGATTTTAAATCTGTCCACATCCAAGAAAATAAGGATATACATTTTTGTCTGGCTTCTCTTGAATAGGGTATATAATATGCCCTCTCAATAGAACGGAATAAAAAATATTTACTAATATCATGTGAAGATAAGTAAAATAATAATGATTGATATTACCAATTTTCTCTCCCATAAATAATATAGTATCACTTTTTCGACACTTCTCTAATAATTAATAAAAATCATAACATTTTCCCAATATTGGGTTAAAATAAAATTCATATATTGTTTTGATGTTATACCCCAAGTATTAAAATTATAACTATAATAAATATATATCATATAGACCATTCTACAAGATGTTCATAATATTGTTAAACATGAACTACCACGTTTTCCACATCTAGACATTCTTTGACCCTTTGGATGTAGAAGGTTCAAATACCGAAGGATCAAAGGAAGCGGTAGAGCGTATTCCTTTTTATATTGGAGGGGGAGATTCACTCTTGTAAATACCAAATGGTATTCACTAATGGGATGTATTCCTTACCTAATGTTCCAAAAAAATATAAAAATAATATATTGAAGAATTATATTGCTGAGAAAAAACTACACCAAACAAAAATGAGTTGTTATTTTTAATTTGGATCCCTGACATATACGTTTCAAAAAATTTAGTATTTTCATTTTTTTTACCGGAACTAGTTTTATATAATATGTAATTAATCCATCATGATTAAATTACATAAAAATTTCAAAAAACTATAGACCCACTGAATTATATATATTATTTCAAATTTACAATATAAAAATCCCATTTTTTCATATTAATTTTAACACAAGTGCATGCAATGCACAAACACACATCATTAACTCAAACCAAGATAATAATGTTTTTAAAAATGACGTGTCAATGGTTAATTATAAAATATCAATTGTAAAATTAATGTACTATATTAAATATTTATTAAGACTTAAAACTCACAAGGAATCATATTGTAATTTTATTAATTATAAATCATTAAAAAATATATCATTTATTGTAAAATAACACCAATGTCAATTTTTGTATTATGAATTTTTTTTAAAGATAAAAACAAAAAAAATGTATTTCAAATATATTAATTTTACTGTTAAGTAAAACAACATATTCATCAGAAATATACTTAAATATAATAATTATATAATGATTCTTTACTTCACGTATTTCTACTATAATTTATTGTAGTTACTTATTTACCAAATAATCATTTAGTAGGTGTTACTTATAATGTTGAAGAAAAAAATTAATCTATTAAAAATTAATGATAAATTGTTATGAAAAATATATCACATTTATAGTTTAAAGGGATATGTATCACTAAAAAATATTAAATGTATACGAATATTGTTGTTTAGTATATATATTAAAGGAAAGGAAATATCGTTTTTTGTCTTTTTCATTTAATAACATATCATATAGGGAACATTCATGAAATATAACCCATATTAAACATCAAAAATTCAAAGCAGGTTTGGAATTGTAAATTTAATAAAAATATGGATTTCGGACTAGGGTGTACATAATTTTGGGCAGTAGAATTATGGTTTAGTCCCTCGTTAAGTATAAATTTACCTTAATTATCTTAATTAAATTTAATCACTTTTACTAATATTTTTTGTAATACTTTATGCCGATCTCTTTAGACCACAAATATTTAACTGATTCAAACTATCTATGTTTTTTTAATATTTAAATCATAGAATTGGGAAGATTATGTTAATTTTTAATCCTAAATATGTTTCCAAAAAAAGATTTTTTATAGTACAAACGTTCAAAATTTATAGAATTTTTTATTTTCAAATTTGATATAATATGGAATACAATTAACTAAATTGGATTAATATATTTATATGTGATCTATTGTGGCATTTAAATTATAAATTATCATATAATTGATGAAAAATAATTATATAAAAGAAAATAATTTTTTCTAACTTACATTCAATATTTATCTATATCCATCAAAAAATGAATATTCTTTTGAATGATACCAAAAAATCACCATAACATCATATTGACATTCCAAATTATAATATTAGCTTTATTTTGAAATTTAATATTTATAAAATTTTGAAATTGATGTTTTAAAATATGATATCCACTAATGGGTGGTAAAATTGGGTCTTGCTTGTAGGATCTGTTAACATAGTGTTTTATGTATCATAATTGCAATATGGTGTTGTGTGTAAGGAAAGTTGAAAAAAACTATTCTAGATGAATATTCATAAAATTATTGGGGTGTAAAATTCTCCCAAGGTTAGTTAAATTATGTCCTCATAATTAAAAATTGTCTTAGAAATCAAAGGATTGATTTTTTAAAATAAGAAATTATATGAAAAACCACACCATAAACTAGTTTAAAAACACATCTTCAAAAAAATAAGGAAAAATAAATTTGAAGTCCACTAAAAGACATGGATTTTTAATATAATAACAATATGAAAACAAAGATATGGATGATAAATTTAACTATCATGTTCATATGATGAAATATATAGAATTGGTTCAATTGGAAGTTATTGACCATAAATCTATAAACCAGAGTTGTGAATATAGGTCATTGATATCATAAAAATTGATGATATTATGGATTTTTATTCCAACACCCTTTTCCATGAGTTGATAAATTCAATAAAACCCTTGAATATAAGTATATATATTATTCTATAATAAAAATATTTTTCATTGAATATTCATTTAACTATTTCTAATTCATCTCATAGAACTAGTAATATCATATAGGGAAATATTAAATTAACCACTAAATAATTACACATTATTAAAATTTTATCACTTAATAAATGAATAAATTTTACAAATTATTCCAGTATAACACATTAGGAAAAATTACCAATGAACATATCATTAGCATTAAATCCCCATAATGTATCCCATTAACCATCACATTATGAAAAAATTAACACCATTACCATGTATTATATTGAGATCTATTAATAATGTGAATTAAAAAAAATATTATTAGAAATATTCACGGTTCTTCTTCCTTAATATAAATATATAATGTTGTATACATTCATAAAAACAAAAAATGAGGTAAACACAATAAGTAATATCACAAACCATATTGTCAATAAATAATTACTCATTTGTGAGGTTGTGTGCACTTATCTAATTTACATTATCCAAGACAATAATTTATTTATACAAACATTATTTTCATGACATTAGGAACCAATTATTTTTCATCATTAGCTCAACCATGTGTTATCAAAAAAAATTTATTTTATAATGAATATGTTTTCATGGTACAATTTAATATGTGATGTCAAATTATTAATGAAAAACTACTTCAGTACAATCAACATATATTATTTAATTTATATATATAGTAAATTATTTATAAAATAATCAACTAAAATATTTATTGAATTTAAAACTAATAACACTATTTATACATATTTGTCTACTTTAGATGCATAATACAGAACATGATCAATTATAATTTTATAGTTATATAAATTTGACACATTTCAACATTGATGTTTGTAATGTCTAATCACCATGTAGTAGAAGAATTGATCATTGTTATTTTCTTTAATTACCTTGCAATCACTAACATTGTTTCATTTTTCTTCAAACATTAATGAAACTCCAATTCCCTAAAAAATTGATTTAGGGTGTATCCTACCATAATTATCACTTGTTATAATGTATATCATTCCATTATTCATTAATATATGTTTTTAGTATATTTCCTCATGTTTTATTCTTACCTATAAATCAATAATACTTAAATTACCCAATACCTATATTGTTGTCCCATGATTCCATATCCTCGTATGATGACTATTTTTAAGAGACTGTTTCCTAATGAAATATTGAATTATGATCATAAAATATATAGTCATTCTTAAAAATTAGATTTCATCAATCACTGAGGTTCACATTTATAATAGTAATAATAATTTATAATCCACCGAAAATAAATTATTATATCATAAAATAATAATTTATTATCCAATTTATGATATAACCCATAACATAAGTCTATGAATCATAATTATTAAAATCATAAACACTAGTTTCTTTAAGGATAATCATTACATTAAAATCCATGCTAATTTTAGTTTAAGAAAATGTGAAATATCATAAGTATATAACACAAGAGCATTAAAATAGGTGTAGAGTAAAGATGGATTTCATGTACCAGGTTACACCAATTCTGTACTGACACACCTTTTCTGAGTTTTCACTCCTAGGTACATCTGTTCTAAAAGAATGTATAATTGTTGTATCCTTACAATGATTTATTACTATGAATACTCATATAATCTATACCATGAAATGATTTTATGATGTTCATATATAGATATTCTCAATGTATATCTTCAGGTAATGTTCCCTAATAATTGTTTTATAAATATATTTTCAAAATATTAATCTAAACTTTATCTGATTCCAATTGTAATGCCACGGCCCTAGAACACCAAAGTTAGTGAATTAAATTTTACATTGGAATTATTATATGGAATCAAATCCTATATGACCAATTAATTTGGACATTTGTGATGACTGTATTACATTCATGAAATCCATATTTCATTGGAAAATATAAAATAATCATCATATATAATGACATAAAAATAACTGAATCTTTGATTACATGTAAAATGATATCATCCATATTACCAGTGGAAAAGAAACTCAAAAGCCTGAGTTAAAATGATTAGTTAGGCCATATAATTTAACCCAAATTCCATTTGAACAAATATATATGCAATAATCAATATGGAAATATATTAATTCAAATCACATATAATTAATCAATAAACATATAATTAAAATAATCCATCAATATTTCAAAAAAATCATATGGACTAATAATGTATGTGTTTTAATAAGGTAAATTCATTATTAATGGATGTCATGAATCTGGAACATGAACCATTACCATCAATAATTCACAATATGGTTTATGAATATGGGTAGAAACCTAACTATTTTACATTGAAATAAACTCCAAGGGGTTTTATATAAATAAATTTGTCAAATGAGATTATTGATGCATAAAGGTGCCTAGATTAACAAGTCCACAACCCATTGGTCATTCCATAAACACTCCCCAACATGTATCATACTCTTTGAAAAAATTCAGCACATATTAAATAATCTAAATAAATAATATTACTTATCAAATTAGAATAGTGAATGAATTAGAATGATTTGTCATGAATTCCATATTGAAGGATTTATAACATCATGTTGTTAAGATATCATTGAATGGAAAAACCATAGAAAACTGATTAAAAATTATTGATGAAAAGGATAATTAAAAATTCAAAACGGTCCCATCCACATGAAATATTTAAATTGTAATCCCAATAGAGGAATAATGTTACAGAATCATAAAATTTCACGACATTGAGGATGTGAATGGTAAAACATGTCAATGATGAGTATATACATCATATAATATAATATAGGTTCATAACCATATGAGATGTCTGAAGGAAATTAAATAGAATCAAAATCCCATACCTTAACTCTAACATGTAATTTGAGTTTTTTTCTTCCCAGATAATAAATTTAAGTTTGTTATTTAATTTTGTGATAAAATATTTCATTATTTTGTTATTAAATTAATTTCAATTATTACAATGTTTAATAGACCAACTTAAAAATTTATGTGTGTGTTTGGCGTTTTGACCAAATTTGGTTCATGTGCCAAAAACAACTATGGTATGCCAACTATGGTTTGAGGGATTATTATATTAAAATATCAAAAATACAAATCATTACATTATTATAACATTTATAAATCAATTATAATGTTATGACCACTCATGGATGATGGTTATAAATAATGAACCAATGTTTCAAGATGGATATGCTAGGTCATACGTATGCCCGAGTAGTATTCCCATTTCTCGACGATCATTATGGATATAAGGTAATAAAGACTATAAAAACAAGTAATTATAATTATTCCATAAATAATATGTAGTATAATAATATGTACTTTTTTATTGATTTATTTTGATATAAAATTAATCACATCACGTCGAGGAGGTGATAGTCTAGATGTCCACGAAGGATTTTATCACAATTTTTAGTGTGTGAAAAGAGTAATAAAGAAAATGATATATTATATTTAAATAAGGGTAATTTTTTGTTAAATACATATATATGTTATTTAGTTATCATATTTTTAATTAATACCATCATTAGTATGTTCCATGTAGTGTTTCAATCTATCACATCGCTTTAAAGAGGCAGTAGTCCACGTATCCAAAACAATGTTTTCATAGCCCTATAATGTAGAAAACATGGAGTTATATGTTTTATAAGAATTAATGAACTATATATATATTATAAATATCATATATAACACAAAAGAAATATATATAATACATCATAATTAGCAACCATGATTATTGTAATGGAAAAATGATATATGTACATTTCACGAGGACATAATTATATATACACAAAGGATAAATTGATCATCCACTAAATGGATTTGGGTGTATGTGTAGGTCAAGACCATAATATAAAAACATCATAGTATGTTGATGATATTTTTTTATTAAAAAAATATTGTATAAAAAATGATGTTGTGGAGAAACAAATAAAATAAAGGAGCTTGAGGAAGGTTGTTAAATCATAATTGTGTAACTAAAATTGGATTTCACAAAATCATTTCTTATGGTGGATTTATTACAAAAAATAATATTAAAAGATAAGTGTTGGGATGTTGGGTGATTAATTTAGTAGTGTTTGGATGAGACAATTTGGTTTTAGAGGTGAGCTAAATGGGTAGAGTGGTTTCTTTTTTACAGTGGATGTCGTGGGGAGAAATTGTAAATACCAAAAGGTATTCATTAATGAGAGGTATTTCATACGTAATGTGCATCTAAAATAGAAAAATAATACATTAATATAGAATAATGGTGTAGAAAAACCTCATGTGAACTAAAATTATTGAATATCTATAATTTTTTTCCTTAACATCAATGTTTCACCAATTATATAATTTTATATTAAATAAACTAGTCTTCAATCCTATGTAAAATAAACGTTAAATTTAATTTACATTTATATTTATTAAAATATATTTGATAATCTGAATTAAAAATGTTATATATAATTTAAAATTTAATGACCAAATGTGTGTGGAAAATGTATTTTAAAAAAAGATAATGTCATTGGGAAAACACTACAATATCCAAGAATGTGGTGATATT
The DNA here is from genome assembly GCA_963277665.1 of Viscum album. NCBI lineage: Eukaryota > Viridiplantae > Streptophyta > Magnoliopsida > Santalales > Viscaceae > Viscum > Viscum album. The sequence goes on along the minus strand of OY728121.1, from coordinate 1,000,924,400 downwards.
GTTTTTACAAACAAGTGGAAAATAGATTAATTAAAAATATAATTTGGTCATTTAATATACCATATTAAATATTTAGTAACACATTAAAATGACATGGATGAATATATTTTTTTATTAGTTAAAAATCATTTAATAAAATATCAATTGTTATAAAATAACATTAATATCAATTTTTTCATTATTCATTTATTTTACATTTAATAATATTATAAAATTATTTGAATTAGAATATATAATGTTCATAGTTGGTTAACATTATATAATCATATATAAAATTATTTGAATATAATAATTCTGTAAATTTACATCACTTTCAGTATTGTTAGTATAATCTATTATAGATAATTTTTAACTAAATAATCAATGTGTTAGCATTTCCTAGGCATTTTAAGAAAATAATTAAAATCTAGAAAAGTAATAATGAATTATTATGATAGAAATAACCCATTTTCATTAAAATCGATATTTATGACTGAAAATATGATCTTTTTTAACATATATGAATGTTTCATAAATATTTAAAGTATGGAAATTTCAATTTTTTTCTTTTTCCTTCCTTATCATATCATATTTGGATATTTAATGAAATGTTATACCAATAAACCAGAAAATTTTAAAAAGGGGATGTGGTCGATATATTGGATGAATATGGATTTTAGACTATTGTCTCGATCAGTTTGGCCTTTATGATTATAGTTTAGTCCCTTTGTTAATATTCATTTTAGGGTTTTCATGGTAATTAATTTTATACAAATTCTATAATATTTTTTCCAAAAAATATATGTTTTTCTTATTAGACGAAAAATATTACACTGTTTAAAATCATTTTTCACAATTTTCTAGTTTTCCACCATATAAGGGTTAATATTATGTCTTGAAATAATACAATAGAGATGGTAATAAACTGAGTTTTTCATGTAAAAATTATCACAAGTTATTTATGTTTTTTTATACAATATCAATATAAAAATGCAACCAATGACCTAAATTGGACTAATAAATGAGTAATTTATCTATAATTAATATTAAAATTGAATTTAAAATATAAATTAAAACTAAAAATTAGTTAAATGAATAGGAATTTATTTTTTTTAAAATGTAATATTTTTCACTATTTATCAAAAAATGAGACATTACAAATACAAATTACAGAAAAATCAACATGATATAATTTTGAAATTCTGAATTAAAAATGATTTTTTTAAAATACAATTTATAAATATGTCAATAATTAGTTTTATAATAAGAGTTATAGTGAAGGGTGGTAAAAATTTTCTTGTGTGAACACAGGATAACTATTTGTTGTGTATAATGTAATCTTACCATGGTGTTTCATATAAATAAATATTGAAAAAAATTAATTTTAATCGAAATTTTAAACATTTTAATGTCTTGGTTTGTTACATCAATTCTCAATTAAAATTGAATCTGTTTTCCCATTAAATGAAGGGGGATTCTATCATATAATGTTATCCTATATAATAAATTCACACTTTGGAAAAGGTTTCTCCATTAGGGAATAGTTATCTGTCATATACTGATTAGGATGCCCAAATATATCCATAAGAATAGAAATTCCAAAACCAAATATACCTTCTCTATCAGTGGATAGAAGTATATAGTTTCAACTATTACTTCTCCTATTTTTCAATCTCGGTTACAATCATTAAAAATAGAATATAATAGAACAGATCATAATATTATGTTATATATTATATAATAAAAAAAATCAAACATGAATCATAAATTGGAAAAAAAATTCCATAACTAAAATCAAAATAATATACATGGTTACATTTGGAATATCATTATATACAATTCCATTATAATGTTTTTTAATGCAAATTGGATTTATCATAATATTATCCCCCGGGACTGTAAAACATTGTGTGCAGAAAGGCCAATATTCATGTATATGGATATGATTGAGTTTTTCCCGATCCACCATTTCTATGTTGTTTTACCGAAGTACAACATTGACAGAATTATTTCTAAATTTACTATCTAGATAGGGATATGTTTCAAATAAGATCTACATAATATATACCTTAAAAAAAATTAAAGTATTTCCTTCTATATATATTGTCAATGTATATAATATAGTGATGTTCCCTTATCTATGATTTCCTAATTCATGTTTATATTGTTTCTAATAATCTTTCTATGATACCAACAGTAATTACCTGACCCTAGAAGACCATATATGGTGTGTTAAATTATTAAAATAGAATGATTACAATGAACCAATTCTATATAGACATAAATTTTTTATATTTTAGAAAATAAAATTATGTACATGAAACAAATATTACAATGGGGATAATTAATAATTCCTAAAAAAAATCACAGAATCTTCGAAACTCATTCCAATAATTCATCTTTATACCCTAGGGAATGAAAAATTATAGGGCTAAGATAAGGTCCCCAATAAGTATTATGAAATTTTGAATTAATAATTAATCAATGAGAATATTAAATATGGAAATATAAGTAACTAAAACACATTCCATTTAATCAATAATATGAGAATGAAATTAATCAATAGATAATTTATGATAAATAATCATAGTTATAGTAATATTTAATGAATTCTTAATGTTTTGACTTCTTAAATATTGAACATCATGTTTCCCGAAAATATACATAAAAATAATTTTTTTCCATTTTCAGAATCTGGTTTAAGGGTACTGGTAACCCAAACCTGTTTAAGGAAAACCAGAAACCTCAGAACACTTCCCGTGATTTCATCGCCATTCAAAATTAAAATTTCAAACCAAACAAATTCAGTGCACACCACGTGTCCATCATCACGCGGCCCATCATCACACGTCCTGTCTTGAGCTGCGCAGCCACTGATCAACGTCGCCATCATTCCACCGGAAATCCACATGCTCCACCTCAAGCTGCGAACCCGTAAGTGCGTCACACCGCAAAAACCTCCTCACCGCCAAGCAAGCCATCGATGAGGTTCGCTTGACCGACCAAGTACCCAGCGCATCAGCCACATCACCGGCTCGCCTGTGAGTGTGGCCGACATCCATCGGCACATCGTCACCCCAACACACTGCCGAGGAATCAACAAAACATCATTCATGGAGATGCCTATGTGTTCCCACCATTCATTCCCATCCCGGAACGCCGGTGAGATACACCTGCGTCCGCCATCATCATCATCTCCACAAGGGATTCAATACAATATCAAACTAAAAAAATCAAAACAACAGAAAATAACCCAAGGAGATGTGTCCAGATTCGACTCTCCATCTCAACACCACGTTCACCTAAAGGTTCACCATGACACAACGGAAGAAAAACCAAAATAAAGAACAGAAAATACCACTGCCACCAGACAGAACAACCGCATCAGACCCACTGAAACCCTAACATGCTCACCTGATAAGTTGTAGAACCCCACAATCGCCACCTCATGATTGCAACCCCCAACTGTGAATAATCTCACCATAGGACAAAAACATGAAGCAAGATCAGAAACATGAGCGCTCTGAAGAGTGTGCTGTCAACAACCGGTCTTACACCCATGGATCTGAGCCCACAACCGCAGAAGCCCGGAGAGAATCTCCCCAGCATGAGAGAAGACCACGAAGCCCTGCAGTAGAGAACCACCACCAACCCACCAAGCATGAGAAGGAGTCTTCGCGCCATCTGCAGCGCCGAAGCTGGCGGCGGCGAGAGGAAACCCTATGACGGGAGAAGCCCTTTACGGGCTCATCAGCTCCTAAAAGGAATCATAAAAAAAACCGTATGTAAATAATGGTAGAATCCAATCTTATATAGATAAATGATTCTCCTCATGAGACTATTGATATATCAAATGGCCTTCATTTACTAGTTCCCAACCCATTTAGTTCATGTAAAAATTATTCCTCATATATCCAATAATCTATTTAATTAAGGATGAAACATGACTCATGATTAAATATTTATAATTATTAAATGATACATATTTATCAACATTTCTAAAATTAATAATATAAAATTCAATATAAGAACCTAATGTAAATAATGTTATTTTTATTAGAAATAATAATATCCAATTCATGGAAATATGATTTTTAATATAAATTTCAAATATTAGAAATGATCACGAGGAAGTGATTGTTTCAAAAAAAAATGTTAACAATCACAATAGAATGTGATATTGAAAAGATAAATTTTACAACATGCTAATTTTATTGATTAAACCCTGGATGAGAAAGTTGATTGTGAATCATAAAAGGAGAAGGCATATGATTTAATCATGTTATTTCAGAAAAATAGGGTAGTATATTCACCACATTAATTTTAGTTGTTCCATATTAACAATTAGGTCTCAGTGGAATGTAAATTCAGACAAAATCCCATTCCCATTGATTCCTTTTATTTATTTCATATTTAATCCTTGGAATTGTGTTGTAGAAAATTTTATAAAATTATTACAGCCACATTATCAAATTTATAATATCATATATGATCTTATTATGTTATCTTATTTCTAGTTTTTTAGTAATCAATCAACAATTTTACAATTTTGTGTGTTAATTTACTAGTATTCAAGTATGTTTTTACTATTTATTGTTGTTACTATTAGATATATAATTTTTTGATAATCTATGTAATGTAAATCATGATGTAAATATTATATATATTTATAATATTTTTATTTAGAGTAATCTATAAATATTGGATATAGGAAATGAAAGTCATTGGTCATGGAGATGCTAGGTCATATGGACGCATGAAAAATAATTCAATATCTATGTAATATTTGAAAAGAATATATATTAAATATACATATTTATTTATATTATCAATACATTTTCATATTATTTTAATATTTCTATCATATGTTTTCTAAAAAAATCATTAATACATTCAATGTATTGCGTGAATGAATCACATTGCTTTGAGGAGGTGGTAGTCAAGACAACCAAAAAAATTTATCATATCCCAAAAAATGTAATGAATAATATATCGTGTTATATATAAATTAAATAGGAATATTTACATTATAAATATAATATATATCTTTTAAAAAATATAAATTCATCTTTTTCCCAACTATGAGTAGTGGAAAAGGTTGAATGAATTATGGTTGTGTATCCCATTTGATGGAAGTGTTTGATTTTGTAGTTTGTATCATTGGCATAACAACATGTTACAATATTTGTGATATTGATACTATTATATAATCATTTTATAATATTAATTTAATGGGGGGATAATTAAATGAATCAAAATTTATCATTGACGAACCTTACTTCTTGTTCAGGAATCTCCTTTTGGTTTACAGCAAAAGACTTCGATTAATTTATTTCTAAAAAATATGGTATGTTGGAGGAGGTGAGATATTTTAAGAGCTTATTTTGTAATGGTTTGGATGATCTATAGGGTATGATTCATTTGAATAAGTGGGACGGGTGAGTTGATTTTTATTGTATTGGAGGATTAACATTCTTCTAAATATAAAATAGATAAAAATATTGAGAGGTATCAAATTCATAATGATGAAACAATAATGAAAAAAAAGTTATATAATTTTGAATATTTTTGATATATGGACATAAAATAGTTATTGGAATGTTTCATTGTCATTTTGGTAATTCGGTGTAATGTTTAGTCCCATGTTATTCTAGTTTTTCTCATAGTCATTGTAATTTATTTAATGTTTTCACAATTATTTTTAAAAAAATTATGTTTACCACTATATAAATTATAAATAAGTATTATTACAGATATTAAATACATTTTTACAATGTCCAATACAGAATTGGATGAATATAATTAAATATTAACCCTGCACATGGGATGATGAACGATATTTTAAATGTTTACATTTCAAAAATATTGAAATATTTTTATATCCAGTGTCTTTTTCCAACTGATTAAAAGAACGAAAATTATATAATTAGATATTATATTTATCAAAATAATAATTAAAATAAATCAATAGAGTAATTAATACTTATAATTAATTAATACCAAAAGATAGATTTTATTGAAATTTGGTATTTGTATATCTTCATTAAAATTGAAATATTTCTGAAGAATACCAAAAATTCAACCTAATATAATTTTGAAATAAAAAATCATATAATGAATTTTATTTTGACAAATATTTTTAATAAATGGTTAAAAAAATTTCATTATTATATGTTCTCCATTACATGGTGGTATCACATCCTATAGAAAAGTGTAGTCTTTATGCGTAAAATTGGGCATGTTATTATCATATGCATATAAAATATATTAAAATATTCAAATATATATTATTTAATAATTAAAACATATATATTAATATATATATATATATATATCATTAACATAATCCATTAACAGTAATTAATTTAATTCTATATGATAAAACGCCTCCGTAGTGTAAAAATTACTTTCTTATATTAACAACAATTTTATCTTCATTTTTTTCCATAATAATTTATAATTAATTTGTACTAATTAATTCAAATATATATTTTCTTAAGAATATTATTCTTATCCCTAATCTCCAATTTAATTTCATGGTGGAATGTTTCATTTTAAACAATAATATTAATGTAATTAGGTAAAATTTGGTGTTGTGTATAACTCAAGTCATCAAAGAAACACATTGCATTCGATGAAAGATAAAATAAATTTTAAATTACTTTTCATATAATGATTATATTGAATGTATTAATAATATTAAAAATTCTATAAATCTTATGATATTTTATTTCCAAACAATGATGGTCTTGCATGTAATACACAAAATCAAATACAATCTCTATTTTTAGAATTTCAGATGTTACATCAACTATGAATATGACCTATAAATACGTATATAACTACTGTAAGTATATCATAATATAATCAAAATTAATTTCACAAATAATCATTAAATGAAATAATAAATTATGTATATGTTTAACCAAAATAATTGAAATTCGGATATCAATTCACTTACCTTGTGTCCTAATGATTTTTTCACTAGTCCTTAATATCCTAGAAAATTAGAATAAATTATTTATTTACATAAATAATGATATATTACACATATATTGGATTTATTATTATTTAATTTAAAATATTTACAGTTATTTTGGAGAGTTATAATGTATAATTATATTGTTAATGGAGCGCTACATTCATGGTTACATGGTTTTTTCACTACATTGTAATTATGGATATTCTTGTGAAGATGTAATAAAATAAGGAACTGAAATTATATTGTATCCACTCAAAATTTATGTTTAAATAGTCTAATATTTCATTCCTCTTTATGATATTCGGATGATTCATTATATATCATGTTAATTATAATTTCTAAGTTTGTTTTTGAGTGTTTTTCGTCAATCACGATTCAGATTCATTTTATTTAATATCATTTCAATATATTATTTGCATAAAATGATGTATATTATAATATAATTATTAAAGTCATATTCAACCAAAATATCTATTTTATGGACATCCCCAATGGATGAAATTGAATATGAAAACTAATTAAACAAGGAAGACAATTAAATTCTATAATTTGGACAATGGTTTTCTTTCATCGAATATGAGGACATGAGAACACAGTTAGAGGGAATTTATTCCATTATAAATATAATATTCCATTATATAATTATAATATGTTTATTATTCATTGATTATTGAATTAATAGAAATGAAGTTAGAAGAAGAAAAGAAATTGAGATATGTGGTTTATGAAAGTTACCTCTTGAATATCACATCCATGAAGGATCTCTCAAGGAACATGGAATTTGCATATTGGTTAGTTTATAAACTCTATAATTTTATCTATAAATATGAGAATATAATTTGGAATATGGTGGTATATGTAGAAAAATCCTGGTGGAGAAATTAATTGATGGATTGGGTTCCCTTTTATAGTTTTCGAGTAGTGCACTTTAGGATTTTCTCAAAATATTAAATTATAATAAAGATATTCTACTAAAAATGTTATCCAAATTTCCAAAAAAATTATAAATTCAAAACATTTTTATAATATATTATAACCTTATTCATTATTTTAAAATTTTCTATTTTTTATATAATTTATTGATATATTATATTGATGAAATATAATTATTGTCAAAATTGATACAAATCTTTACAACGAACATTAAAATAAATAATATAATCTAATAAAAACCATCTAATTTATTATATTCTAATAGAATAAATTTACAATATATGAAATATTTTTCTCATTAATTATATTATATCTTCTAGATGACCATATATTAAAAAATTTAATACTTATTATAGCCTATAGTGAAACATGTTAAACATTTATAAAATTAAATTACTCTAACTGACTTTATATCAATGAGGTGGCCTCAAGAGGTCATATATTGTATAGATGGATGTTTTATTTTAAATCATGATCATCCAATAAAATTTTTACATGTTTTTGGGTAATTCCATGGTCCTTGTAATATTTTTTTACTCCTAAATATTTTATTTAACCTTAACCATAGTAATATTAATTACTATGTATAATATTCATATTCTTCCAAAATTAACGGAACCTTATTAACTAATTAGGGAAATACTATTCCCTACAAGGAATAAATTTTCCAAAATTTGAACCAAATAATTAAGAAGTTTTAATTTAAAAGTATATTGTAAAAATTCATTGGTAATAGTTAAGTATAAAAAAAGATCATTTAAAATATAAAATGTTTTATAACATCATTAAAGTATAAAACCCATTCAAAACAAAAAATTGGTATTACTTTAATTCCTTGAAAAATAACCAACATTTAACAAGAAATCATAATAATTTGAGCCTGAAAATAAAATAAATTTTTGTATAAAAACAAATTTTTCAAATAGTAATTGAAAAATCAAAGAAATTAGAAAAATAACAGAATGTAAACATAGATTAATATTAAAATATTAATTTAAAAAATGAGGTTTTTTTTGAAAAGCCAAAAATAATCATATATTAATTATATTATTTGTACAAAAATGAATAGAAATCAATTTTTATGTAAGTATTTTTAGTAGTAATAAAATGTATTTATTAAAATTCGTGTGGAATTATTTAACATGAATTATATTTAATAAAATAACTCATAAGTTATTTATCAACTAGTATGACCATTATATATTTCATAATATAAATAATATTGGCAATTCCATCAAATTTAATGGCTATTTATAATGTTCCTATTAAAATAATAATATTTATTTGTTCATCTAAGCATGATATGACATATATTTTACATTATTTAACATTCTATTACAATTTCAAATCTATATATGGTATATTCCACCACCTCCCCATGTCGCTAAATAATATGTGAAGATAATTTAATCATTTGATCGAAATCTAGATGTATGACTTTTCAATATACCAATGTTGAAATCCCACTTCATTAAAATTATTAGTAAAACAACCTCTTTAATAAAGTGTAACAGAACTATTTAGGTGACATGAAATAATAAATACTAGGATTCCATGAAGGAAACCATGAAAATTGAGGTGATAACTAACAACCATGGACTAATCGAGTGTGATAAATGATTGTTCCATGATAATGATAACCATCATAAAAATATATATCTATGATAGGATAAAAAGACATTGATTTATAGGTATGAAAAGTAGATAGATAATGATTCATATTTTCGTATTACATTTATTCCTAGTCTTTTTACATAAGGAAATAAACACACAATACATGATGGATTTCTACCACAAAGTCATATTTTTCAAAAAATGATAAGTATTAATTTTTCATGCTTGAAGAATTAAAATAAACCTCTACAAGACATAAAATATAAATATAGAAACCGGAAAACACTTGTATCTTAATAAATTATCCAAAACCAATAATGTTTAGGATAATAAAAGATAATTCGAAAAAAAATATTAATCAGTACAATTAAATAGAAATAACCAATGTAGAACATATATAAGTCAAAAAATATATATCCTATAAATTCATAAAATATTTAGAAATCCTCAAATATAACATAAAAATATTTAGTATCCAAGATATCTCAAACAATTCATTTTTCATCCCAAACATGTAGGAACAAATAATTACCTAAATTTCATAAATCATATATACAGTAAGGATTATCAATACCTTAATTAATATAAACATAAATTTTATTTACTTATTCCCCAAATTATTTTTTCAATAAAAAACTAAATGAATATATGTTTCTAAAACATTTATCAGAAAAATATATATTTCTCCAAAAAAATGCACATTCATTGTAGACCAATATTCAATGTTATCAACTACATCTAATAAATGATTCAAAAATTTTTATGAAAAACCATATTATTGAAAAATCCATATTTGATGCATGTTTCCCATAATATTTATAAAATACCAATATATTACAAATTTTAAAACTGAATACAAACGTTATCATTCACTCTACATCCTTCTTAGACCACTAACCAGTCATCGTTATAATATTTGTTAATAATTCATCACTGTATTTAATTATGTAAATTATAACATAAAGATTCCATAATATCATCCCAAAAATGTTAAAACTCAGAACATAAGAAAATATATCATATATTAAATCCATATGTCATAATTTCTTTTATTTATACATTATCCATTAATATACTAGAAAACTCAAATAAATTGAATGGTCATGTTCTTTGTGGAAATTACATTTTCTAGAGTATTGTTTAAGATTATATTATGAAACCAAATGAACATTATACCATGAACCATAATTCTTTTCATTAAAAAATTAGGTGTTAGAAAATTGAAATAATTTCATACAGGTGATTTGAATACATTTACATATATCCAAATCATTTAAATGAACATATTCAATCATCGGGATAATAAGATCATTTTGGAATTGATATTACGTTTATAAATGATCTCTTTCATTTTTTCATGATAAATGGTTCGTAGTCTATAGAAAATGACATCATAATAACATGAAATGAAGTTTTACAAGTAAAAATGAAATTGAATATTTTAAGGCAGATATATCTATAATCTCTATAATTCATTGTCATTGATAACATGTATAAAAAAATCTATTAAATTAATAAATATAATATCCTAAAATATCAACATTCATCTATATGTAATCAAATCACCGTTAATTGTAAGAGGGATTATAGTCATTTAACATAAAATAACATATCATGATGTTTATTTCTCTTGATATATGCTCTTATAAAAAATCATAATGTATAATGATGTCTAAACATTACTCACATACCAACTATTTAGATCACGACCTTAATCATTTAATATTTTCCTAACCATAAACTAGAATTAACATTCATTCATTCCAAAATAAATTTTTTATTTATGATTCGATAGAATTATGAAAAAATATTGAATGTAATCCCACACATTACCTGATTCCACATATACTTACTATTGATTTTTTCTATGAATCAAAAATAATTAAAATAAATAATTGTTTATCTTTATGAAAAATCATCACCATTTTCCTCTTGAACTAATCCACATCCCACATCTTACATAAACAGTTTGATAATGATTTTAAAACATGGGATGTGCACTCAATCTCTATAAGGTGAATAAATAAAAAGAAACCAATAGTCAATTGAAAACCCATAAAAATTATATCCTAATTACAAACCATTTTTCCTTGAAATAGGAATAATATATTCGAAATGATTTTGAAATTATATTTTTAAAATCAAATGATTTCCATGAAAACTAATTAATAAGAATATTAACATTATTTTTTATCATGGGATATATTTTATGATATCATGTAATGAAATGTAAAAACTTATATTTAGCACTTATATCTCCGATGTAAACATTTCATAAGAAGTTATAATGTGACAACCTGACTTTGGTTTATCACAGAACCACATATAATTTTTTAATAAAATTACCAAGATTTATTGTTTTAAATGGAACCACCTATAATTTGTAAATAAAAAACCCCCCATTCATTATAAAAATTCATAGGAAATATAATATAATCATAAAACAAAAATACTTTTATCATAAATATATTCCTATAGTTAAATAACTTATTTAAAAAGAATACAATAAACATACAAATGAAATAAAAATCACATTAAATAACCATGAAATATTTTAAATGAATCCTCAAAAAATTATGTGTTCATTGATATTGGGAATATATATTCATGAAATATATGCTAAAAAATATTTTTATGTAATTAAAAACAAATATTTAAATTAGTATTTTTTTTAATGAATTTCCCTTATATGAAACCATAAAATAATCCATTTTCCATGTTTTTGATAGAAAATATAAAATAAAATAAATGGAAAAATTCATTAACACATAAATACAGTCACTAAAATAATTTTACCACATGTATATTACTGAGAATGTAATAGAAAATAAATAATAAATATTGTAAAATATTTTTTTTCATTTAATTACTCTCTTATAAATATTATATCAATAACTGAACATAAAAATGAATCTATTTTGTAGATTTTCTATAAATACCTATAAAAAATCTAAATTAAAGATAATATAAATTAAATTCATTAATCATATAATAATTATATGAAATAATCAATGACGTTGATGTTTAACCAAAAAAATTTAAATTGGGTTCTGAATTCCCTAACTTGTTTTAGAATATGATTTTCAATTGATTTTAATTTCCATATAAACAAAATTATTTTTGATAATTTCATAATATATATTATATTACCCGCATATTTTATAAATTATAATTTTATTGCAATATTTTATCGTTATTTCAGTTAATTTTAATGTTAATTTTTGTGGTTCCAGGAGTGTTCAATTCATGGATTCATTGTCAGATCACTTGAGGAATATTGTTGACTTTAATGTTAAATGGGAATAAAAATCTAGAAGGGATATTATATGTATTCATGCACATTAATAATTTTTAATGGTCCCATATATTATTTTTATTTTTAGAATCATGATGATTGATTTGATAAAGCATATTGTTAATTGTTTATCTTAATTTGGCGGTTTTCTGACCATCAAGATTCATTTTCATTTTATTTAATATAATGTATATATATTAGTTATAGAACATTAATTACTATATCATATACATATTAAAATATTATTTAACCATAACAATATTTCCATGTCCATTCTTGATTGTGGTAATGGAAAACGAAAACTAATTATCCACAAAAGATGGTTGGCCTCCTAAATTTAGATAGTGGTTTTGTTTCATTAAATATTTTGATATGATCAAATTGAATGACAGAAGATATTTCATTAGAAATATAATATTTTAATATATAAATGATACTCTATTTATTATTATTTGATCCATTAATTAGGTGAATCGAATGAGTAGGATGAAATGAAATTAAGAGAGGTTATTTAAGAAATATGCATCTCAGATTTCACTACCTAGATTCATCCCTTACGGAACATGGAATAATCCATTTGGTAAATTCAAAACCATTATAATTTGGTTATGTAAATTAAAGAGTGTATTTTTTAGATAATTAATTATATAGAATGATCAATATGATGAAATGAAATGAAGTAAGGAGTTCCCTTTTGCAATTGCGGTGACTTACACTTTTTGAATTTTTAAAAATATTAAAATATAATAATGTAATAATAGTCTCAAATACATCCAAATGTACTATTAATGTATATGGTATTAAAATTTTGATAAAATATTACACAATTTACCATTTTTATGAATTTTTATCATTTATAATTAATATAATTATATATATTATTCATGAAAAACCCATTATTTTAAAATTTGATATCATTCAAAAAAAATCAATTTAGAAAAATCAATATTAAATATTCAAATTCAAAACAAATATTTTTTTATATTCTATAAATTTCTTGTAAATATATAAATTTTGTGAATAACATTAGTTATTCAACACTATATTTATTTAAATATTTTTAATGTAATTAATTTGATTTCTTCATTAATTAAATAATTACTGAATTACTGTTGTGCAATTCATTTTGTTAATTATTTATTAAAAATATATTAAAAATAAATTACCCTGAGAGAAACTAATACATTATCTTACTAAATAATATTTATATTTTAACATATCTTATTGGTGTAAATATATTAAAAAATTTATACTAATTGAAAATCCTAGTGTGTGAAGATCAATTTTCTAAAAACAAAATACTATAAGGTACCTAATGAAAACAAAGCGGATTAATTAGGTCATAAATCAAGAACATAGATTATTTTTTGTAAATTAATCATCCAATAATATTGGTATATTTTTTTGTGAAATTTCAATGTTTTTATAATATTATTATTATCATTAATTACATGATTTACCTTAAAGAGTGGTAATAAAATTTACTACGATTATTATTCATATTGTAAAAAATTTCCTTTTATTTTTTTTATAAATTTTGACTACATTATTATAAATATGAAATCCATTATTAAAAATTAAAAAAAAATTATGTGGAATAATTGTTTTATAAATAAACTGGAAGAATACTCCAAAAAATGTTTTCCATAAAAATAAATCTTCGAAAGTAAAAAATATTTCTATATAAAATTCAATACTAAAAATCAATCCCAAAAAAAGAACTGGTTTATTTAAAATTATTATAAAATAATTAAAATTTTAAATAAATATAAATAATATTTTCCTCGAACAAATATGTATTAAATAAACACAAATTGTTTTTACTATTCATTAAAAAATGAACATTTTAGAATATTATCAAGTTTTTAGCATTAAAAAATTGATACGATGATTTAAATTTTTTTTTTTTAATAATGTACATTTTAAAAAAATTTATAATTAAATAATATTAAATTTATATAAAATTAAATAAAATTATTTTTTTGTATATAATCGGATTTTGATTATTAAAATCTCTTTACTAAAATTATAATAGAATTACATTACTAAAAATTTTATATTTCATTATAAATAATTAATTATTATATTATCAATGAGTAAATAGAACCTTATTTTTCAATTATTTAATCCCATATTTATTTATTTTATAAATATAATGGCCATGGGGGTTGTTTCGTAAGGTTTGGAGGATATTTGGGATGTTTTGGGAATTTTTTTGAGGTGGCTGGTTTGATAATGGTTAATAGATACCATAAAAATCGTACAAAAACATTTAAATATGTGGTTATGGGAATTGGGTAGGTTTTTATTCTAGAACGTCGTTTTGAAAAAATTATTGTGAATTTTTTGGGAAATGAATGATGAAAACCCACTTTAGTGACAGTTAATTGAATTACGAAAATTGGTTATATGGGGGGAAAATGAATGTGGAAACTTTATTTTAAAAGGATGATTTTAATGTGGTTGTTTAATTAAAATATGGGAAGTGTAATAAATAAAAATATTTTTTTAAATGATCGAAATATATTATTTTGGATTTGTTGTTAGATTAACTGGTTAATACTGTGTTTTATAGAATTGATAATGGTTGTAAATTAACACCATCCATGGGATAGAGTATTGACGTTAAGTTCTACCATCAATGGTAATAAAATTTTTCTATGGTTTATAGTGTGTGTGGTTCTGCGAAATTAAATTGATTATTCCAAATAAAATTATTAATTCTTTTAAAAAATGCATTGTTACATTCCATGGAAATTCATTTCATGTGGAAATTTCTTTTGGTATGTAAATTGATTTATATTATGTTATAAACTGATTGAATTTTTTTAATATAAATTGATTTATATAAATGAGATTACAGGTTATATCATTGTGGAATTAGTAGGACATTCATTAGGGGAATACCTACTGAGTTTTATAATCACCACATTCTTTCAAAGGTTGGTGTGTGTGATGATATTTTTTATCAAGATTTTATGAAATGTCAAACATCACATTTCATTAGTGATGGAATGTGATACATAGGAATGGCATGGGTATCGGATTGTGGATCTTGTTTGGAGTTGTTGATATGATTACTATGTTTCCTCTTATATTTACCATCAGTACTGAAATATGTTCTTTGTATTGGTTTTGTCTTTTTTTACTCTGATAGGGGTTGGTTTTATTGTTAGTTAGTATTACATTTAATTAAATTATATTTTCCTAATGCATCATTTAATGTATTTTGTTGTGATAGTGATTTGGTATTGTTGTCTAACATTAAAAATAGGAAATCATCAAAAAAACATTTTATGATTTCCATGACAATAATTTCCAACATTTGTTGTATTGGGGATATCACCAAAGGCCAAGTAAATTCCCAATTCCTTCCAAAGAGAATATCGGTGGTTAAATATTAAAAATGACATCTGTCGTGTCTGGTGCATCATTCATCATGGGACAGTGGTATCATCTTTTCATGGAGTTAATAATTCAATATGCTCTTATACACATGCTAGATTATATATAGGAATAGACATATCCAGACATGAAATATAGAACATAAATAGGTGTAAAATACCTATTTATGTTGAAATTAACATTACTAGGGATTTTGGGTGTTTAATTATTTAGATACATTTATAGGATATATAATTTCACTATCAGGGGATTAACCAATGATAATGGAATGTGATGAATTGATTCATAGGACATCCCACTAGGACAATATATTTAATTATGGGTGATGCTTTATTTTTTGTGTCTAAAAGTGTTTTTTTATAATTGTTAGGATATTTTTTCAAATGTGGGATTTTGAAAAATAAATGATATTTGTTTTTTTAAAGGTTTTGTTTTTCAAAATGATGGTGGAATTTTAAAAAATTGGTCGAAAAAGAAACTTTTTATTTGTATAAATTCTTTTTTTGATAGTTGCGATGTGGAAAATTGTAATTTTTATGTATCTAGTTGTTATATAGTGTGACTTGTTGTGTTTTATTGGGTTTATATACAATAGAAATGTTAACCATCATATAAACCAACCAGATAATGTTGATTAGAATAGAGTTTCACCTATGAAATATGAAAACTATCAACTATGTCAAATTATAGAGCAAGATTTTTAACTTGAATATATAGGAATCATGAGTGGTAAATCATTCCAAGTGGATCATTTTTTATATTCTAGATGAACAAGAAACCCATTATTTGAGGTGATTCAAAAGTGAAGTATGATGAGGTATGTCTGAATAAGAGGAATTGATTGATTTATTTCCTTGAAAAACATTTATGTGAGAATGTCAAGTGGGTATGGTATATGATGGAGGCCCTTGCACGCCAGTGGTGGGATTTAACTATTCATGATATATTAGACAAAGTCATTACTTCTAGTTTCCTTCAATATCATTTATACATATAATTGTATCTTAAAAAATTTAGGATTTATATAATCAAAATGTTTTTCACCATGAATTAGTAAAATCAATCAGTGACATAATATGGAGCTATTTTTTAAATTTAAATTTCCCTTTCTATTGATGTTTCTACTTGTGTCTCCTTGATGGTGTGAATTTATAAATTATAGATGAGGAAATAAATTTTCTCCATGATTTATGTTATTTTTAAAAATAATTTCATTTATCTTATCAATTGAGTGACAATGATTGAAAAGGATATCTCCAGATATATAGTAGAAAGATGATTATTTATACAAATATGAAATGGTGGAAATAGTAATGATGGGAATAAGAGGAAGTGGAAAACTAGTATTCAAGGTAGTAGGATTTATCTGAATCAGATTCCTAGACTAGTGAATCTTCAACATGAACCTAATATTATGATAAGATGTTATCAATGTGGTTATTTTTTTCAAATGATTTTATATTGTATAACACCACCCATATCATTACATAATTTTATCCAGATGGGGAATCATTAGCTCAATTTTCACAGTGCTCCATGGTCAGGTGATTGAGATACATAACATGATTTTTCTATGTTGTATTATTTAATGGGATGAGTTATGTATGATATATTCCATCGCCTAACATGGGATAAAAATGGTGATTCTAGGGATAACATTAATCCATAGAAAGGTAAATCACAAAAGGATAATAATGACAAATGTGCAATGTGTATGAATTTTTATAGGGATGAGAAAGTAATTGCAGATGATCTATTTGTAATATCTATAATGAGAGGTATAATTATTTTTAAATCCACCCTCATGGAATATTTTTTCCATTCAATTAAATCCCATATGTTTATTTATTATTATGACATTGATCTTTATGAATTAAATTTTGAGAGAATACCGTATATTTTTAAAACCTATATCATCTTGCTCAATAATAATTTTGACCATTTATGTCAAAATTAAGTTTAATAAATATGGATAGATCATAAATATATTTTTATTTATTATTTCCTGATAAATATATACATGATACAATCCTGTGTATAGATTAGTTTCTAATAATAAAATGTGAAATTAATTATTATACACATACTGTTATTTTTATAACTAATGAAGGAAAAATGAGTCTCTATAAAATGAGACTATAATGTAATGGTTGGATAAAATTTGATTTATGGAAGCAATGGTGGGAAATATATTGAATTTTTTATAGACACTAAATTTTAAATCAGTGGTAGATATTTATAATTATATTTTTCCAATATTGGATTATGAGAATACATATGTTTTTTCTGAATACTTCATAGGGTTTCCACCCAAAAGGCTAGTTAAGTGAATGATTGGTCACCTACTAGGGACCAGTCCTATTTCCCCTCTTTCATAGATTTTGGAAATATATATAATTAATGGAATTGAAATTTATTTCTGAAGAGTCTGAATGAGAATGTTCCATTCATCCTAGAACAACTCTATGGGGAGCATCTGTCTTGATTGTGATAGAGTAGGATATAACACTTTAGTTTTTTGTAGATTATCAAAATGTTAATTATGTTATTATATAAAATTAGTAGCCACATAAATTTATTTATGCTCTATTCTATCATGTTAGGGTATACTGGTAGTTCTCAAAAATATATTTCTGATCAGTATATCACTATTAACATTATGTGGTTATGAGTTTTTTCTTAAGAATTCAACAATAATACTAATTAAATTAATGAATTTATAATTTTAGAGGTATCTGGATTCTTTTGAGGAATTTTTTATGGATGGAATAATATATTATTAAATGAAAATTGTTAACCAGAAGCATTATTTGGTTATAGTGTTTTTTAATTTTATATAATTATCATCAATATGAGAAATTATCAATGTTTGATTTTCTAATACAAGAGGAACTTTTTCATGTTCATGTAATTTGTGAATTATGTGTTACAGGGGTATAAAAAATGACAGAGGTCAAAATATCATAGAATTAAACTATAAATTTCATCTAGATGTGCAATTTCCATGTTGTGGATGGTTATAGTCGACACATTATTCAAGATTTTTCATGGTGGATTCACTGATAATATATTTGACATGGAAAAATGATTCATTCCAACAGTTTGATGAATCTTATAATACTTTTATATTGATCAATGGTAGACATATATCTCCTCCAATCGTGATATTAGTGAAATCATGTATAGGGTTAGTGGGTATTGTGATTATTTGGGATATAGGTTGGGATATGCCTTCACACATAGAAATCATTTTTTTGAATATGGATAATGAATGTTGTGGTGAATTATAAGAACTAAAAAACACATGTATATTGTTCATCTTACATAATCTGTGTATCTAAGAAATTTTTTCCTCACCTCCATGGGGATAAAGTCAAAATAATTTAAGATCATAAGAGTTAGATACGTATTTGGTAATAATGAGAATTGAATCTATGAAAAATAAGATGAATATATCCCAATGACTAACTTTAAATTTATGTACCGAATGAGAAATTCCATTTTTTTTGTTGATAAATTAAATATAAATTCATTTTTTGAGTTGGAAAAAGAGGATTCTAATGTCTGGAAGCTTATGTTGGTTATTGTTGGCATGTACATGGATTATGATGATAGATATATGTTTATGGTTTTCCTTCCAATTTAATTCATCAATCATTTATTGAATATGTATAAAGAGAAACGTAAATTCGATTCAAAATGTGTGTCCATGAGGGAAAAATTAAATGGTGGGGAGACCATTGATAGATGGAAAGGGTATCAGCATTCATTTTTTTGGATTTGAGATCAATTTCCGGTACCAATTGACTCTTTTTAATAAATTCATCCTTTTTACCACTATTATAGATGGGTTTTTCATCATATAAATCAGAAGATATATATGAAAATTAATTAATTTTTTTCTTGGGTCGACATGAAAATTAATGTATCTATGATTGTTTAGAGAATCCCAACCTATTAATTGGTTAATTTAGAGCACCAATAGACTACATGTATATTCTTGACTTTACTGATTTATATTTGGAAATCGAATCATATAACAATGAATTTTTTTATAGGTCTCCCAATGCAGGATAAGAAACATTTTCCCATAAGATTGAGAGTGGATCGTCCAACAAATTCATCCCAATTAATTCTAATTTTTCAATCTAATATCATAGTTGACTTATATAAAATATATAACTAATAGAAGGTAAATGGGAATGGAGTACTAGTTTTTATAGTATAGTACTGAGATTATATGCATATGTCTTGATTCATGAAAAAATTATTAGAATCCATTGTTTCACATTTGACTCTATTCTTGTTGTATCATCCAAAAACATATGGGATAATAAACGATTTATATAGATGTAATAACACTTACGTTGGGATATTGAATCCTTATGGATCATAGGAAGATAACATATCATTTGTGGAGCTTTCACATGACAATACTTATCAGGAAATGATAAATATGGATCATTTTGATGAATTGTATGTTCATTAAAATTTAACTTCACTTTTTTAGGTGGAAACAACTGAAAATTCACTAGTTGGATGAATATTTTTCCAATAAACAACTATCATGTTTTATTTGATTAGTAATATGTCGAATATGGTATATATTCCATAGAAATTGTATGCTAATAATTATTGAGAGACACTTTCATTCAAGATAAGTGATAATGTTTTCCTTGAAATAAATACATGATTTAGGCATTGTGGTTTTTGTAGGATGGTAAAGTTATACACTTAATATATTTCCCATTTTAGATACATGAATAGGTTTTTTATGTGGAATTTTGGTTTGATTTCAACATGAATTAATTTATTTCACAGTTTTTTTTATGTATCATAGTTATAAAACATTCACCCTGATCATGATCATGTAATTTGATGGGATCACATATAACTATTGGTGAATGATTCATTGGTTCATATATCGATAAATATTTATTCAAGGAAATAGAAATTATTTCATGTAAAAACAATTAGTATAGTGCAGGTTTTTTGGAATCAAGTTCTGATTTTGGAATAAACATGGTAATGTTTGAGCAATGGTAATGTTGGATAATGGCATAATCTATTTCAGGGAAATGGTGGTTTTCTGCTTTGGATGAATGGAAATTCATTTTCCAGGGTGAATGTTCCACCCCATTATTATGTATATAAATGACTAATTAGGTGTTTTATATAAGTAAGTTGATTTGTTGAATATTGTCATGATTTTGATGAAACAGAAGATTTTGTTAAGGCATTTTTGGCGGTGCATAGTTAGAGATCAGTTAGTAGAAACCATGTGATTCCAATAGGATCCCACGAATTTGGATTTAGTTTTCTCTAGGTAGGTGTACATAGAGTTTCATGGGTTTTAAAGCAATTTACCCATTTAGGAGTAACTATAACATTGGCGATAGAATTATTGATCACAATTTATGCATGATTTTCCTAACTGTACACCCTAATCATTCATGACTAAAAGGAAAATCCATAATTTGTGTATCTAACTTGTTTTTTTAATATATCATTTTCCTTTATTTCTAAACTAGCTATAATTACTATCTTCACAGAGGAACCAGAGACCCTTGACATTAATCTAGAATGATAATTTGGAATGACATGATGCATTGAAGTGAAATTTAAATGAAATGTATCTATTCATATTTTTTTCCATAATTTATTCTTATTCACTATCACGGTTTTATGGTGCTATACAGTTTGGGTTAGTTCCATGGTAGGTGATTGTAATACTAATTTTATATTTATATTTTGATTCAATGGTTCATTATATAAATATGTTAATTGGTTTTCAATCTTGTTTTTAGTTAAATGTTTTCATTATTTATTTTCTCCATAGTTTCTGATGCTTGTGGATGAAATCATGACACTTTTTATTAGTAAATGAATTATTTATTTAAAATTTATATTTATCCATGATATTATTTCTAAAATAATGTTGAAAATGTTGATGTGAACTACCTTTTTTGATGGAATATGGAATTTTAAAAATTCAGTGTTTTGGTGGAAAGTGAAAGTGCTGAAATGATTATAATTTAATGATTTTAAAATGGTTATTTTTAACAATTTATAAAATTTGTTTTAAAAAGTATGATTGTTTAAATTAAATTGATCAGAATTGACTGTGTTAGCATGGATGAAAATTTAAATAGTTATGCATGAGTATCATATAATATATAATTGTTGTGATGTACCACTATCACTGTTACAGATTATTCTCATGAAGTTACATAATAAATAGTAACACCATGATTCTATGGATGAGTGTGTGCGTGTGGTTGTGTGAAATATATTTGGATATATAGAATGAAATTGAAAATTTATTTTAAAGAACTGTTTTGTTTAAATCATTGTAAATAGATGTGGAAAAAAAATTATGATAAAGAATTTTTTTATGATTTAATATAATGTGTTAGAAATTATTATATGTAAATTATCATATATGAATGTGATAACATGTTAAATTCTAGTAGCATGATTAGTTATGGAATTTAGTGAAATCCAATCACATTTTATACTCTTCTGATTCATAGGAACAATGGTGGGTTTATAGATATAGTTTGTTAACACCAATGTAAAGTAGGTGTATCACATTTCATATGTAATGCATCATCATATTTGGGAATGGTTTTGAGTTTTATAATAGAGATACAAGAGATTGGATGAGTTACTGTCATTTAGTTGTGTTCATTTTTTAATAGTATTGTATACTATTCTTGGTTTTCATTACAACATTATACTTGGATATGGGTTGGTATTGTTGAATGTTTTCATTATATATAGATGTAATAAATTTTCATCATGCATAATTTTGAGGATGTTTTGTATTAGTTAATTTATTTATATTGTATATTTAAAAGTTCAATTCATCCCCCGTATATTTAAGAAACTCGCGTGTTTTAGTAGTTGACTTTGATTTCTTGCATATGTAAATGAAGGACATGTAATATCCCACCCCCTTCATTATCAAATTGTTAGTGGTATGATATTACAAAGCATGACCATTATATATTTCATAATTTCAATAATATTATTTATCCCTTCAAATTTAATTACAAGGATATAATAGTAATATTTAACAAAAATTCTATTTATTCATGATATGGTGTATCTTGTACACTATCAAATATATTCTTTATATATTAAAAACTTGTTTTGTGACTATTACACTAATAATTTTGTGGTAGTGAGTATAAATAATATTATTATATTTTTAAATATCATGGTCATCATAAAGGGAACATGATTATAGTACTGATTAACCTATGGAAGAAAAGCATTCTTAGGAAATAAAAAAACATTTTAATTTTATCTGTTGAATGAGTCATTTTTGAGATATTTAATATCCTATGTGGATATATAAGTGGATCCATAAATGAAATATTATATTGAACATTTTCCAAACTAACCATGGTGAATCTGATATATATTTTTAATGGATTTTATAATTATTGTCTATTTCATCTTAATAAATTCTCACAGATATCTAATATAATAACAAATTTAAATCATAAGTGGTTAAATTTATTTTGGATGGATTTATTTGAAAAAAACAATGATTTAATGAGATTTTTGGTCATTTCACCTATTATCACACTATAAAATTTTAGATAATGATTCATGATTTACAATGAATCAAAGATGAATGGGTTGGTATTTTTTATGTAACAATATGTGGTGATTTGTTGTGCCTCATTAAAATAGAAGGTTCAGGAAAAAAAATAACCAAGTCATGATCAGTTGTAATCATTTCATTAAGGCTATGGTTGAAATATATTAAAATTTAAATGTCTGAAATTTAGACAAATAAGAAATTTAAATGTTTATATTCATAAATAATGAGTTATATATTCTCTTAAGAATATGGATATTGTTGAAATTTTTTTATTAATGTATAATTGATTACTACCTTCTCAAAGAGGACATAGTAAATAATAATTTAGGTAAAAATAATTATTATATATTATCTTGGTTGAGGTCCCGAAAAGATCTAGTAATTATTTATTTTCATTGGATTTAAGTTGATATATTGATGCATTGAACCTAATATTCTATTTCTAATGTAAGCATTAAACCATCTATCAATGAAATGATAACAGTGATGATAATGGTGGATTAAGGAAAATTTTTTCATAAATGTTGTTGGATTTACCCTTGATAATGATGGAATTATATGAATCTATAATCATGTTTGTATCCCATCAATTCTGTAAATAATGTAGGATCTTTTGGATGATGCTCATATTTTAAAAATATATATCCACCAATGAAGAAAGTATATGTATAGTGATCTGATGGAATAATTTTGGTTGGACAACATAGTGAGAGTCATTATGGGGTATAGATCTAAGAGAATGGTGTGATATCTTGTTTTAGTATAGATATTGATATCTATGGTGATTTTATGACCATTCACAATACCATAATATAAATAGGAAAAAATATCATGTATTTGATTGTTAGAATCCCCAAAATATATAAATTAATTATTTCTATTTTGGTTTTTGTTTATATGATTATGAATATATCATATTTCATTAATATTATAGAATACTTCTCTCTTTATTATATTTCCCAGCTATACATTACTAAAATTTTAAGGCAAAATAGAGTACCTATTTCTATCATATGTTTCCAAGATCTGAGAAATACCTTGCTTTCCTATATAATTAATCATCTTTATCTTGTTATGGATAATTTTTAGTATGATCTATACATATCATATAGAAGTTCTATTTGATGGAACTAAAAAATACATAGAGGACATATAAGGATTTTCTAGTCTACATTTCAATGTTTATTAAAATGAACACATTCTAAAATTTTTACATTTAGTACCATTGTATCTTTACATATTTCATTAAAATGAATCATTATTAATCCATCTATGGAAAAATTGAAAAACTCTGTCAGTAAATGAAAGGCATTGAGAATGAAATCCACTATGACATGATCTTTATGTGTATGTTGTAGTGAACATCAGATACATTAAGTACCATAGCTAGTATGCTCATTTTACATAGAATATTTATGAGGAATTTTTTTTAAAAAGACATGTAATTAAAATTTCTGAAAATAAAATATGTATAATATCCAATGGATGAAGTTTTTTATATTTTGAAAAAATATGTTTGTTACCATCGATATTCATATTGAATTAGGGCTATATCATTTATTTAGTACATCCAGAAACCATCTCTATAGATCAACAAGTGTTCTATGTATCTATTTTCATTATTTGAACACATTACCATTAATATATAGTGAACAAATATAATTTCAATATAGGTAATGATAATTATAATGATGAATAACTAGTAGAAGTATTGGAATATAGATTTAATTTTCCACAGAACCTAATTCCATACATTTTTTATAATCCTTAAAGTAAGAAAAATACTGGCGAAGTAATATAAAAACTAGAAGATGTGACCATGAATCTGTAAACTAATGTTTCTTATTAAAGTGATGAAATATTTTAGGTGAAATTCATTATATGGTAATTTAATTTATTTCCATATTATTTTTGTGTATATTTATTTTAATATAAACTTAATGAATTTTATACCACTCCAAACATGAATCCAAGAGTCAAAATAATTTATCATGTAGTATACCATTATAAAATAATAATTAAATTTAAATGTATGAATATTAATAATCATATTGTGTAAAATCATGTTTAAAATATTTTTATTATTCTTGTGTTATGTATAATGCATATGAAATATATAGTCAATATGTAAGAGATTTGTTTGATTACATAAAAAATAGTTTCACAAAAAAAAATTAATCATTTTTTGTATGGATATTATAATTAATTTATAAAATTTTATGATATTATATATGAGACAATAAATGAAAATTTATGATCATCATTTAACAATTATCTTTTGGTTAATTATTATTTTTTTATTAAATTTGTTATTTTTTCAGTGAACTGCTAAAATAATGATTTTTAGAAAAAAACATCTATTTTCATTAAATAATTCCATATAAAATTAGGATACTTTTTTATGTTTTTAAAATTTAACATAGTATTATATTAATTATGATTAATATTATTTATAAAAGAGTATATATTCTTATTATTTATTTTTATAGAAGATTATTTCAGGCATAAAACCACATTGTTCATAGAATAAATTATGCATGAAATGTGTTTTTATAATAATAAATAAAATTAAATTATATTCCTTACCATATTTAATGAAAATATAGAATAAATATTTAATAAATTTTTTAATATTCATTTATATTTCTAAGAAGGCCTAAAATGAAAATTTGGGGTTAAAATTCCATTCCTTTCCAAAAGATTATTTGATGTGTGTCTCGCATGAATATTAATGATAAATTATTAAACATATATAAATTTAAATTTTTAAATTAAATTATATACTTTTAATAATCATATTAAATATAATTCAATAACATGAAAAATAATTTCATTTCTACATTACTACAAAAACAATTAATTGTTTTTACAACAGATAAGTTTAAAATGGGTATACTAGTGTATAAACCATGATATAAAGGTAATATTTCTAAATTATATTTCAAATTTATAATAGATAAATATATATTTTAAACATAATTTTTCATTACATGAATAAATTTTTTATTATTTCTACTTACTCAATAATTTGACATTATATTAATGAAATCAATTAGTTAATTTTATATATGTCTCTCCCCTAACATATAAAAGGGAACAATATCCTAAATTATTCATTTAATTTTGAGGCATATATAATAGAAATTCCTAATAAAGAGATTTAATATATTTTTCCCCTTCACCCTAGATCCTTTATTAATCCCCTAATACCAATTATTCATGTCTTATATTGAATACATGTTGATATTTCTCATATAAAATGTAAAAAAAATTATGAGAACATTAAATTTTATTTTATCATCACTAAAATTTTGAGAAATTATGTACATAAATTCCTGATTGATCAAATATCATCTATAAGAATTTATGTTATAATTTTGATAGGGTAGACCATTCAAATAAGGGAATGATGAGGAGGAATTTTGTAAAGAAAATCACCTTTCATTGAGAATGACAGATGTCAAAATCATGGATAATGATTATGTTTATGAATCATGGTCTTCTAAGACCATGGTAGTATAAATTGTTGAATAATTCTTTAGGTCCACATTTAAAAAAGGAAATAATACCATTGTGAATTATTATTGGTTTTAAGTATCTTAGGAATATGTCATTGTGAATGTGGGACTATTCAAGATTTCATGTCCCCAATCATAGTGTCATCAATAAAAGGTATCCCCCGTCATTCTAATGGTTTTTATGTATCTATTCATATCCCGGTGAGTAATAATTATATATCCATCATTTTGGAGGATCTAGTAGCTGATGATATTATTAGATCACAAATAGGGGATCCAACAATCATTGATTTAGTGAATGATGATAAGGTTGATGGTAAATCATACAACACCCAGGAGATGCTAATGAATTCTAATGAGGAAATATTGGAGGATTCATTCTTGATCAATGTATCCAAGTAATACAAACACATATTTTTTGAAATACAACTGTTAGTCGACATGAATGAAGATCATTCTTGTTGTATAGTCAAACCGAACTTTATTTTGATAAGTTGTTTTGATAATGGGAAAACAGTAATGGAAGGGCATGTATAGACCTATAAAAATATGAAATTTCACTTCAAGGGTCTCATTAAATAAAATCATGATATGGAGTTTTCCTCTATTGAATAGAATCTATTCGATGTAAATAATTTTAATCACTTTAAATGTATCTATATTAGGATGTTAATTTCATATGAGGATTGAATTTTTCTTATATTGGATTTTTTTGGTAATAAATTTTTTCTATAAAAGTAAATTTAATATAAAATATATTATTTTTTGTGCAATATAAAAATCCATACTATTATCAATTAAAATCCAAAAGAATTTATCTTTTGTGTATACAAGTGGACTACCAAATCCATATACATATATGATTAATTTTTCGTCAACACCATTCATGTATAGTTATTATTTTGGATTTATTTTATTAATAAGATACATATGATATATTAATTATTATTTAAAGACAAATCTTTATTGGCCTTTCTTTTTCTGATAAAAATATATATTAATAACATCACTCATTTTTATGTACATACCACCCTCTCCATGTAATGATGTAATTAATTTCTCATGACCAAATTGTATGAATTAATATAAAATTGAATATTATAAATATATATTATAAATAATTTTCTATTATTATTTTGGAAAACGAGGAACCATGATCTAATTATAGGAATTATAACATTTTAACACCAACATAAATGAGTACAAAAATAGTTATCACTATGAAACCATAATTTTATAAATTATTATTAATAAATTGTTGTTAGTTTAATAAATTTATTAATATTGTTTTTTATATTAATTAATAATTTATTAACATATTAAAATATGTAATAGAATATATGAATAATTAAATACATGAGGTATATCTTTTATATTACAATTAAACTTTTTATTTGGATTATTTATGTTTAAATTTGAAATAATGAAATTATGTGAAATCTATCTTCAAAATAGGATTTAATTTATTATAAAATTTTCATTTCTATATATTAAGAAATTTTTATTTAATTTTACTCTCATTATGTTCTCAATTTACTGAAAATATTTTTTAAAAAAAACAACATTATTTCTCTCTTTGAAAGTGATTCATTTTTCTCAATGTCAATATATTCACTAAAATGACACATGCATAATTATTTCATTCCACCATGATGGTATAAATTAATTATCAAAAAAATTATATATATAAATGTTTTATTGGAATAATATTATCATATTCCAAACATGTTACTTTTGAATTATTAAAAACAATATAAAATAAATATCTCTTTTAATGTACACTGCATGAATAACATTTAAAACCATCATAAATTATATTAAATAATAAGATTAATATTTTATTTTTTTTAATTATACTATTTTCTATATTTTATTTTATTTATAATATTTCAAAAAACTATTATCAAAATTTAAAAGTGTTTGTGTGTCAAAAAATATTCATATGATCATTTGGATATATTTTCATATACTATAAATTTATTAATATTTGTGCTTATTTATTTGGAATATGATCTTGTGTTTCCATAATATTCCTCATTTAAAATTTTATGTCTCAAATTATGATATATTTATGATACAAGATTTCATATTTCATACCTTACGATTTGAGGTAAGGATATAATTTTTCATGATCTTGTGGAATTCACATGAATGGAAATGATTTTTTTCTTTCATTAGAACTCTATAACCCTATAGTTCATTAGCTAAATGAAAAATTCTTTTTAATATGTTCCCCCATGTTCATTTTATTGAATGTACTGGTGTTTCTAATAAAATTTTCAAGAAAACAATTTTCATATTGTTTTAGAATAATGATGTAAAAAATTATAATGGATGATTGTTTTTATGTTATCCATAACAAATGATTTCCAGAAATTAATATCTCTAAAATATCTTATAATATGTAAATTAATTTCATGATATTTATTTAGGGTGAAAATGTTGATTTTTATATAGAATCATTCATGATGGAGTATGAAACAACTCAATCTAGAAAATGATATATTAATTAATAAGGAATATTATAGAGCTATTTAAATGTATAATTATTTTCATGTTGAAATTTTATATTTATATACGATATGTATCGTAGAATATGAGATGCAGAAATAGTGGATAAGTTAATATAGTTGAAAAGTAAGGGAATAATATAGATTCATCCAATTTGATGTATATCCTTCTAGTCATATATTCCTTCATAATGAATGTTTTCATTCATGGATCTTGAATGTACCAAACATATTTGATTGATTTCAGTTAGGAAAATTGGATTATTTCTAGTAATAAATGAATGTATTTAATTAAAACTAATGGATATTGGAGAGGTCCTTTTATTGGTGAATTTTGGCGTACATTTCGGAAAATATTCATTTCATATAGTGTTGGGTTGTCATGTTAAAATGGAAATCAATAAAATAAGAATAACTATGGACTTTATATTATTTTTTAAATGAAAAAAATAATATAAAAATTTAGGGAAAGGATTTTATTACATTTTATGGGTTTTACACATAGTTTAATCCATTTTTTCCTCAGTTTACCATTACAATGGGAACTCATTTTTCATCTCAAAAACATATTTTTTTATAAAAACAAAATTATTATTCATACATTATTTTCAAATGTTTTGTAAAAACTAGGAAATATTATAACAAATTTAAATTTCTCTATAAGTGAATGAAATATATTCTTTGAGAAAAAATTTCAGAAAAAAGTATTTTTATATTCAAATTGACTTTTAATCATAATATTTTATTTTAATATTTTAATAAATTAATAAATTAAATTATTTTTAATATAATTAATATATATTAAAATAATTATTTAATATTTTTCATTTAATGGTTGTCAATTTAATTTATTTTCTTAGAAATAACAAAAATAGAAATTATAGTTTAGTTAAATATATCATTTAAGACATTAAATAATTTTAAGCACGTTATATTAGGGATATTTATTCTTCTAATAAAATTTCAATTGGTTTAATAATTGGTAATTTATATTGATAATTAATCTTATACATATATAAAATAAAAATTTAATAAATATATTTAAATTTTATAAGACATGACGATAAAATATTATATGGTTATTTTTCAATCATATATTATTTCATTGATTCATTACATTTATTTTTTTGAATAAAATCATTTTTAAGGTACCAAACAATCACATTTAATATAACTGACCGTAATTTATCCAACAATTATTTTTAAATGTCCATATATGTGATGACTTATTTTTCATGGACAATATGACAAAAAATACCATTTCATTCAAATATATAACCTCACATTCATTAAAAAATCATTCATTGTATTTATTTTATTTTACCACATCATTACAATTATATATTTACTTCTTGTAATTATATCTATATAGGGTATTTGGGAAATGGTAATTAGTAAAAGTCATTGTGATAATGGAATTATATTTTTGTTATATTTACTTACATGTCGTTCTGTACTTTTTATTATTTTTATAACGATGTTTCATGTTATATTATTATAATGTATTAATATTTAATATGTGTTGTAACATTTTTTTCTTTAAATTTTAACATATTTCATATATTTTATTTTTTTGAAAAAAAATTCATTCTAAATACTATTAAATGAATGGAAAAAATTATACAATTAAATCATAATATGTATCAGTTTCATCTTCTGAATGAGTATAAATTATTATTAATGATAATTTCATACCATTATAATTTATTGTTTCTTCTTTATTGGGGGATTATAATTCATTTTCATTATTGAAATCATGTCTTACTGAATCCTAGAAGATCTTATATTCAAAGTGAAGATTGTTTCTTGGAAATAATAACAGTGAATAACCATCCTTAATTTATAGAGGTATCTTCTATATAACAATCTCAATAATTTTTATATCCATTTACTATTATATTATATGGGTTAACATTTTTCCCTTTTCCTTAAAATAACTATTCATATATATGATTTTATAAACAATATGTATTGTGTATTATTACACATCAATCCATTTACAGTGTTTAGTATGAATCATATTTCACATGCATTGGAAATTATAACATATCATTATGTGTTGAATATATCATATTCACTATATAATATTTCTTTGACAATGTGCCACATTATAGAAAAAATATGTTTATATTATAATCTATTTTCCGTTCACATTATATGATATTACTATTTTTATTTTCACTTCAATAAAAACAGATGTTTACAATAAAATTATATCCATTGCCAAATTTTTTCACCTAGCTAAATAACATATGTACTCCTTGTATTTTTCAATTTTTGTATAAAAAATATATGAAAAAAATTTATAAATGAAATATATTTTCCATTCTGACTTCATACATACATATCTTCCTCTATTATCCATAATAATTAACCAGATAAATTTTTTATTATATTTCTAAAAATAAACTCAAAACAAAATATGATAATATCTAATCAATTCAAAACAGCATTAATCATTGTCTAATTAATATAAATACATAATTTAAAATTTTCATCAAATCATTCACCAATTCTATCCTTATTCATCTGGAAATATCTTTGGTCCGATGCTATCTATATTCCTCCCAAAAAAAATTATAGATTTATTTTTAAAACACATAATTAGACGCCATTTAAATAAATAATATCATTAATATCTATTTATACATGAAAAACTACACTAATTTGACACATAAAAAAAATTATATAATATGTTAAAATTTACATTAATAATATATTTATGGGTTGAAAAATGTTTAATAATCAAGTAAAATTAATTTATAATATTATTTTCATTGGAAAATATATTAAATAGGATTCCATCAAAATACACTTATATATGATGTTTATATTCTACCATAATAGACATAATTTATTATAGTTATATATTTTTTTAATAAATGATATCATATTAATTTTTAAACTAAAATTTCTATATTTGAAATTATAATAATTTATATGAAATATGATTAAATAATGTTATGTACATACTTCAGACAGAATGTGTTTTTTGAGGCCTTGGTATAAATTATCTCTTCCCCAATCCATTATTTCTCAATTTTTGTCTCACATTCATAGATAGTGGCTTCAAATTTTTTAATTTATTTGAGTACTTAGACAAATAAAATCCCTATCACTAATAAAATTTCCAATCCTAGACTTAATTATGATTATATCAAAACCCATATATCTTATAACATATTCTAAATTAAAAATGATAAAAAAATATTAGACACTCAACAGGTAATTTAGTTCACAATAAAAACATCTCAAAAAATTTAACCTCCATCATAATTTATATAATTTTACTATGGTTCTATTAATTTAAAACAACATATTTCTCATTTAAATTTTTTGTGCAGTAATTATTCGTGATGTTACATTAAATTTTATAAAATTGAAAATAGAATTATATAATTTATAATGGTATGAAATTATAATTTTGGTAAACAAATGATAATTTTTAACACTTTTATAATAAGTTAAATGAATTTTATAACTGTGTATTTTGTAGACAACATCCTATTAAAAGTAATGTTTTTTTTAATTTTTTCCATTTATATTTGGTACTAACATGGAATGTAAAATATAACTATTATGGTTATAAAATATATTAAATTAAAATATGATACACCATATTGCTCCTTTTCTCAAGTCATTGGAAAATGAAATCAACATCCATCTAAATGTGTGGACCATAGAATATATATACGTATTGATTTATTTTATTTATTTTTAAACTTACTTATATGAGAGATTATGAGAATAATATTAAAGGATAAATTTAATTTATATAAAAATATTATATTTAAGGAAATTAATATTTTAGTCTTATTAAAAATATTAGAAATAACCATTCTTTGAATATTAACTAGTAAAAAATTGCCTTCTAATTAAATAATGATTTCATTTTAATATGAAATATCATCATATATATTTCCTTCTTCATCTATACCATTATTTTTATAATATACAACACTAATAAACAATATAAATGATCAATGATTTTTAGGTAAAATTATTTTTCAAACGAACAACCAAATAATCATCCATTAATATTAAAATGTCCATGATTGGTCATATTTGACCACCTACTTGAACAATGGAAAAATATTTTTATCAATGATGAAAAACATATATAAATTACACTAAATAGATGATATTCATTTTCATATAATAAATTTTTTGGTTTCATATTTTTGATATAAAAAACAAATCATTATTTAGAAAAACATGATCAATTCTATATGAATGAACAAAAGAGATAATCTTATAATTCCATAATTATAATCATGTCCAATAAAATCATAATATGTAATTATAGAAATAAAAAAAATTAAAATTATTTATTGTATATTATATTATATATTAATGGTGATATTTCGTATAATATCAATGAAAAAATTTACAATTTTATTACTACTTCAAAATGATCAAGATCACTCACAGCAGATATTTAAAATTTAAAAATATTAACATAACAATTTAGTGAATAAATGTAATGGAAATTTATATATGAATATATACATGAATAAGGATATAAAATGGATTATTATAATTATTATATATATTATATTTGAGGTTATGGTGCGATCATCGAACAAAAAATTTAAGTTATGTTTTTTAGAATAATTTTCAAACCCATGATACAAGTTTGATATTCCACACCACATTTTAATTTATTTGGTATATCCACTAACACAATATCCTAAATTATATGAGAAATATATTAATTCAATACACATAAATATCAATTTCATATAAACCTTATTATTCTTATATTTCAATTACCACCACAGTGTTTGGAAAAATCAATTCTTATTCACTGAGAAATGATTGTTCTGGATGAAAAAATATCAAATTAAATTAAAAAAATATTTCTTTTTATTGTATTATATATAAATTTCTAATTATTTTTAGGGATTCAAATTAATACCACAATAACCATTACTATGTATACTTTTTATTCTGATTTTTATATCCATAATGGATTTTGAATTAACTTTTACAAAGTTTCAAAATTATTCCAATACATTCATTATCACAATATTTATTTATCATTCTATTTCAGATTTTAGGAGTTATTTATTCTTTTGTTTCTATTTAAAATTAATTTTTAACCAAAATTTTTCATTTTAATGAATATTAATTTCATCAATGTATATTGTTTTCTAAACAACATCAAATCCTTTAACGATTATTTTCCCTCTATTTCAATTATAATTATTTCCAAAAAAATATATTGATGTTATATTTTGAAAAAAAATATATTTTTTACTCATTTTTTATATAAATTTCACTTTTAATCATATTAAAAGTTATTTTAACTACTTATTAACTAATTTTATTAAATAAATTAAATTTTATAGTATTCAATATTTTCCGTCCATTCACACTAAAATGAATTATTTTGAACCACATTTTTTTGAAATTTATTATATTAATAATGATGATTCATATATATATAATTAAATATGGTTTTTAAAATTATTCTCTATCCCATTATAAAAATAAATTTGAATTTATAATATAATATAATGTTTGGAATGGATTTTTCATAATTATTATATTTTATATTTATTATTCCAATTTGGATTCACATTCCATAAGTGATGTTATGATCATAAATTATATGTTATTATCATATAATTATTTGTTATTAATTATATATTTATTATCTTATTATTTATTATTTTCATGTGATGTGATATAATTAAATGGTTTATAAACCCAGTTACTTTTTTCGTTGAATTATTATGATAAGATGATGGTTTGTTTTAAAGTGTCTCACATATTTATGCATGAACTTTTAGAGACTTCATATATATAAATAGGAATTGTTTAAGGATTTATATCATCAAATTAATTGATTATAACCATGTATTGTTTGCAACATGAAATCAGATCATTTTTTTCACAATATAATGTGAGAGAATATTTTTATTCAATAAATGATAGTTGTTCTTTTATATCATCAATTCATGATGTGTGCATATATTTCCATATCACTATTTGAATCATAGAAATATTTTTTTTCATATTATTAATATATCTATTTTATTATGTTTTATCCAATTTTATTTGTTATGATTGGTTACAATGTAATTGTCTACTAATATTCCATATGCCTATGATTATTTTCTAATGGACCATGATGACTAAATCATGTTTCCACAATGTTTATATTCTTGTATTATATTACTAAAATATTTATATATATATTGATGATATATCACAGAATTTCTATATTTATATAATTTATCCTAGTTTTACACATATTATCTTTTTATTCACACTTATGATATTTGATTTTGAATTATTATGTTTATCCTTACTGAAAATTTGAGCTTATCCCATTATTTTATTCTCATATTATATGTTATGAATATATTTTATGAATGTAATATCTATATTATTTTATTATATATTGAAATTTTATAATATATTGAAAACTCTTTACAGCATCCCACACTTAAGAAAAATGGATGTTACATCATTTAAAATTAAATTTTAGTAAATCATAAAAGGTAAATGCCTGAGGACCATAATTTATTAGTTTCCTTTGAAACATTGAAACAAAATCTTATATCCAAATGAATTATATTCATCTTATACCAAAATTAGACTCATGATATAACATCTAAAGTGTATTATATACCCCACATATAAAAATATCTGTTCATTACAAGGCATGTGTCTCAAAGAAGGAAAATTGAAACGACATTTTCATTACCGATTTGGTAGATTGTGAAACATAACCCCATGCTAGAAATATCATAAAAATTTATTGAAATATGCATATATTAACAAATAAGAGTCATATAATAAATTAATGGGATGTATATAGACCACAAAAATGAATTGAGAGGTGAATAAGGCATGTATCTCATAGAAAAATATACTGAGATGAATGTCCCTAAAATTATTTCCTGATCACATCGTAGTCATAGAAACCATCGGAATAAAAAAATATTTTTATCAATAATATAATAAATAACAATATTCATATATATAATACCATATATTCTTTAATTATGGAATTATATTACCCTCTTGTTAAGAGTTATGTATTATGTTTTCACTTTTGGTAATATCCACTTTGTTTTTTCACAGTGTCTTAATTTGTTATATAAGTGGTCCTTATATTTATATCATGATTTCTAGAATATAAAATATGATTTAAATACAATTTATAATCAGCATGTGTTTATTATTAAAATAATTATATATATATTTATCAAACGGAATAACCCTTTCCTGGAGTCCGAAATAAGTGTATATGCATGAACAATACATTCATTTAATTGTCATACTTGAAGAAAGAAATTAAAATAAACACACAAACACAAAAACACACACACGCACACATATATATAATCATGAAATTTTCTTTATTTATACTATTTATTCATTATTCCCATCCGTAACTCATTCCATGTAGTGTATAAATAAATCACATCGTTTTGAGGGGGTGGTAGTCCACAATTCATCAAACAAAATTACCGTAGTAATAATTAATTTAATATATATATATGTGTGTGCTTTAAAATAATTATAAAATATTAAATATATAATAAATATAATAAATATAATATATAAATTTATTTTCCACCATAATTTCTACCATGAGGGGTGATAATGGAGAAATTATCAAATATCATTCAGTGAGGTGATATTTTACTATACACGTAAACAGTATGTTCCTTACCCATTAAATGAAAGTGTTTTTATATATAGGTAGAATCCATATAAAAAATTCCTACTATATTTAGGATACATTTTTTATTATATATTAGTTTATTAAGAAGATTTTATATAGTGGATAAATAATATAAAATAAATTAGTTTGATGGAGCTTGTTACCTCATTATCAAGTAACACCATTTAGTTTTAACCAAATGGATTTCTTAAAAGGATTTTTTCTA
The DNA here is from genome assembly GCA_963277665.1 of Viscum album. Lineage (NCBI taxonomy): Eukaryota > Viridiplantae > Streptophyta > Magnoliopsida > Santalales > Viscaceae > Viscum > Viscum album. The sequence continues at coordinate 1,000,886,642 of OY728121.1, read as the reverse complement.
AAAGGAGGATTCTAATTTGAAGTTAGGTATGTTGGGAAGATATTTGTTTAGAGTTATTCCGAGATTATGTAGATTAATATGTGTGAGGATGTGATAGAAAATGGGGCATTTAATAATGGAGGAAGACTGTCACTGTTGTATTATTTTAAATGAATAGAAACCGACCATAATTTTTTATTTAATTTGGGTAAATAATGGTGAAATACAAATCCAAAGGATTATAGAATGGGAATATGGAAATATTATGTATTTAGGAAAATTGTATAGGTCTTTTTTTCGCAATAATGTTAGTTTTAGTCAATTCTTAAGATTAATATAACCTTAATTATTGTACTTAATTTCAATTACATTCACTAATATTTTTTGTAAAAAACCTTGTTTCCAATATTATAAATTATAAATTGTTATCAATAAAATTATCGAATAAGTTTTTTAAAATTAAAATCAATTATGTGCAAGAAATTAATTTAAATTTAATCTTATAGTCTGATCAATAATCCAAATTTTTAAAGTAAAAACATCCAAACAGTTGATATCTTTTTATAGTCACATTAAAATTTGAAACTGATTAAAATTAATTAAATTGGATTGAGTGATAATTATATAATAAAATTACTCTTTAATGAAAATATAATAAATTATATTACCTTGTAAATAAATTATATGAAAAAGATGTTTTCGAATTAAATGTTACTATTTTTCGAAATTCATTAAAAATTGAATCTTTACAGAAAAACAATAAATTTACCATATGTAAATTATTATCATTATATTTAAAATTTTAGGATTCCTTATACATATTAAATTCAAAATATAGATTTAAAATAGGTTCCCTAAAGATAGTAAAATTGACATAATAAATATATAGATTGTTATGTGTTTAATTTGGATGGTTCATATCTTATTATTATTAAATATATTGGAAGAATCTCAACAATATTTACATATATATATAGCACATATATTAAATTAATAATATATAATAGTTAATAATTTAATTTATTAGAATTAAAATAACATTGTGAGAATAATAATTGTTTTCTATAAAAATACTCTCTTCATATTCAATTCATTTTTTTATCAACTCGTAAATAATTTTTATCTAATTAATTAGTTATTTATTTTTGGAAAACCATATATATTAATATAAGTTAGATATAATATTCATTAAATATAATTTAATATCACTGTTATATATTAATATTGAATTAATAGTATAGTATTGTTTGACAGCACTTAGTCCTTCATGTTTTGCAAGCCACTGAGGAATGTCAATCATTTGTGAAACATAATCATAACTCAATGTTCTGTTTAAAGAAATATAATATTTATGTTGTGTATAAAAATGATAAACTGAGAATTATGCCAAACTAAATAAAAAATTAATTATTCAATATATATTTAAAATAACTATTTTCACAATTGCGTGAAATGAAAAATAACAAAAAGAATAAATTAATTTGAAAAATATCACAAAATCTCGAGGTATTACAGTATAACCATATTAAAATGAATTTTTCCTGAAAATTCGTCTAGGTTATCATTGGTTTAATACCTAAGAGTTCATTTCATAGAAATACAGATCATAAAAGTGAATATTAAAACATACATTAAATATGAATGGTGGAACATTAATGGTTACCGAATGTAACTCATAACCAGATTCCCGCATAAGAGATCATAACTGGGAAGTTAAGAGACGGACATAGAAGAGAAATGTTACCATCATATTTAATGGGGAGTGATATAGAATAATTTTAGGGGGATTCTAACAATGAAAAATCAATATATATGTGATGACCTATGGAAACTTCGAATTCATCGAAAACAAAAGTATGCAGACATAATTTTTTTCTTGATGATAATTTTTCATAATGTTACTGAATTTTCATGAAAAGATATACATGCATGATTTAAACACTATAATACACATTGTGTTTTTTTTTATCCACTTAGCATATATCTCTTATCTCGAAGATGAATTTTTCACTCCTAAAATACTAACAGATCAAGAGTCTTGTGATATGCCATCCCATCAATTATCATCACTATAATGTTGTTTGAAAATGCTATCCAATATGAATACATTTTTTTATGAAAAGATAACACATTAATCTTGTTGATATCATCAATTTTTTAACATAAAAAATTCATAAATTTTTAACCTTGTAACCCTTCCAAAATATAAATCACCCTTAATTCCTTAAATAGTATCTTATCATAAAATAATAAAATTTTCATTAGAATTATGGATATGTATTTGTATTTTTATAAGCCAAAATTTAATTTTATTGTTCCCTAAAAAATGTGGGGGAATATAATAACATTAAATATCACCACTAGATGAAAAATAAGACTTTCATAGGGATTATTTCTAAAATTCAACATAAATCTCCAAACTAAGGAGGGAAGGATAAGTACATATTAACTATCTTAGATCAAATCATGCATTATGATTGCATAATATTTCCCTTTTTCTATTGTCTTTAGATGTTTTCAAGATTATCATTCATATTAGACCTTTTATTTGGGAACATGATAGTGTAATGGAGAAACATATTGAAATTGAAACAATAATGTGTTAGAAGTACATTCTATTGGGGTTTCCCATTATTTTAATCACTATCTACCATTAACCCATCTGTTCGACATTAATACATTCTATTACCTTCCCAAACACACTAAAAACATTTAGATGTCCCCTTCAAAAAATTACATACTTATTTCTTTCTATAATTTATATATAACAGATTCATTATCTTCGATTCTATCTGGTTTTTACATATTCCATTGAACTTAATCTCCCATTTCAGGTCAAAACTATGAGATTGATAAAAAACAAAATTTCCAATTTAAAACATTATATTACATCTAACCACCTATTTATAGATTATAACATATATTATATATAATGATTTTTGAAAACTATGTTTTAGATAATAATATAATTGATCAATTTTCCATTCAATGTTGAATGATAATAACTGAAGAGTACCTCGCAAGCCCTATAAAATTTTCTCCATAAGCACAAACAATTTCATTATCATTATTCTTAATCAATTTTCATTCCATTCCCATATTTTTACGAAATATCATGAGGTATTTACTTATTAAAAAATAGGTATTTGAACTCTTTCAAATATATTAAGACGATTTTCTCTTACAGCCTCATATTCCGGATTAGATTCCCCCACTGACATGCTTCATCTTCTAACAGATAAACACCTAGAATGAATTTCTCATCTTATGAACATTTTATAACAGAAGATATTATTTTAATGTTTGTAATTTATTGTTATAAAACAAGTGGGATAGAATAATTATTGAATAGGGGAGGATGTTTTCTCAAGAAGGACATAGCGTAATTTTGTTCCCTCCGTTTCTCACTCTAGAATCAGACATAGTTCAATGATTGAGACATTTTGTGAAGTATAACTACAAGAATTTTCATTTCTTATCACATATCATTCGGGTTTCAAAGGGTAAAATTACTAAAATTATAATTATAACCACCATTAATGAAGTTGCCTCTGGTTTTAACCATTGTATAAAAGAAAAATCATAGAGTAAGACTCATTTATCAATGAATAGAACAACATAATCATGAAAAATACATATATTATGCGTAAATTCTAACAAAATTCTTATATTTTGATTCCTTATGATTATCCTATGTTAACATGTACAACTCCTTTTGAAATTCATCTTGAAAATTCATAAGGTTTTTGTGAATTCCCAATGAAAATCCCCCATGAATATCAAACAAGGTGTGTAACAAGGCCAATTTTCATGCACCAGATTACACTAAATTAGGATTGAAACATCTTTTTGAGGTTGTTACCACTATGTAATTATGTGCTAGAGTCACATCCACATATTCAATCTAGACATAGATTTAATTATAGGATACGACTCACACTATCATTTACAAAATTGTATCAAATTTCACTAAATTTTAACTCAAATATATACTTATCCTTAGATAAATTTTCATTAAAATCCATTGAAATATAAATATGGATCTCACTAATTTTCTCCCATTATAGTTTCCAAAATTTGACTTAAATATTCCTTAGATATAAACAATAGTTACCTTGGTTAAACATACATTGATATTATGTCATTTTAGATGAATATTCAGTACATTATAAAAAATTCTAGAGGACCATAGTAGTTTTGTATCATTTGAAACATGGAAAATAATATTTATCCTGGTGAAGGATTTTAAACATCTCCCATAATGTTATAAACCTTCATTACTTCTATATGAAACCATTATTTATTACTTGGGGAAATAAAACATAATAAATCAGTGATATCATATTCTATGTAATGGTAAATAAATTAATTACATAAGAAAAACATGAAAAATGGTATGGATCATGAGCACAACATTTGAAAATTATAGAAAGAATATTAGAGATCATAATAAATATTGGATGTCTATAATACGTGAATCATAAGGAAATAAAGAACATAATCCATGAAAGAATAACAGAGGTATAAAACATGTAATTGGGGAAACCAAATATAAAATACCTATGTCAAGGAGGACTTCCAGGTCCATTCTAAGATATTAGGATTCATTTAATCCAACAGGTACCTACTTCGGGTTTGTTATGCCCTCCCATGTACCCTCTTTTTCAAGACATGGGGTGTCCTCTTATGTACCCTTTTGTTTTGTGTTTGGAATGTCCTCCTATTGACCATCTTGTTTTGGGCATATGATGTCCTCCCATTTACCCTTTTGTTTTGGGCTTGGGATTTCCTCATGTTTACCCTTTTATTTCATGAATTGTATTTCCTCCCATGTCCCATTTTAAATCAAAAAAAATTTATCGTACCCAATTCATTCAAAAGAGATAAAGTACTCACCCATATCAAAATGAAATAATAAATAAATATCACAAAAAATAATAAACCAACATATCATAAAACATGAAATAAAATGGGTATCATATACATGAAATTATATCATTACCTGTAGAAAAAATATAGGTTTCTTAATCATCTCATGAAATGAGAATCCCATTAATGAAGCGTGTTTCATAAACATATAAAACATGAAATAGAAATAGGTTTCATAAATACCATTACATCATGAATAAACCATTCGGAGATATAATATTAATTGAATCGACATATATTTTCCATGAAAGGAAGGATTAACATCAATGGATTTTATCTTACATGATACATAATTTTACAATATTAATCAGAAATACTTTTTGAGTAAAATATTGATTCTTCTTTGAAAAATGATATTTCTAAACATAAAAAATTTTAAAAAAAAATTCATAGAAATAAAACAAATAATTAAAGTGCGAAAAAAATTGACAAAAAATTTACTTGAAAATTTATAAAATAATCTTTATAATATTTTGAAAACTATTTTTCATAAAAAAAATTAAATATAATCAAAAAGTTTTTAAAACTATTTTATTTGAAAATAAATTAAAATATTGAATTTCTAAAATATTAGGGAAATTTTTCTTTTTTTAAGAGAAAAGAACATTTTAGTCTTGTAAAATAAGATTAAAGGTAAAGTTGGTCGTGATAGTAGATAATCTCAAACATGCATATCACTCCATTTGCACCTTATAGTGTTTAGAAAGGTCTACCGACAAAAAAATAACAAAGAATATTAATTATTAAATAACCATTTGAATAAAATGTAAAAACATGGGTAAAATTCCTTTTAAATAAAATATTTTTATTATAGAACATTTTTTGAATCCACAATGATGAAATTGTTTTGAATAAAAACAGATTTTGGACCAAGGAAAGTGGTGAAGTTAGACATTTTAAAAAACACTTTCCTAATTATTTTATGTACAAAAGAGTGGAAAATGGTAACAGAACATGAATATGTCATGAATTACTATATGATAACAAAATTAATGAGTTTTCTTGATATATGGATCTCAACATTTCATTAATGCTATCCTAATAATTAACAATCTCAAAAAGGGGGGAAATTGTAAAAATAAACTTTTATAACATAGTAACATTGAACAATACACTCCATGTAAGAAAATGAAATTACATGAAGATTTAAATATAATTAATGTTATGATATTCATGATATAACATTACAAGGGTGTAAGAACCCATAACTTCTTTTATGTTTTGGATCTTTTTTATTTTTTGATTTTGAGAAAAAAGGAGAATCTAGAGATTTTATGAGTATATGTCGTGTACATAGAGGTACAGGTCGTGCACCCAGTTTCCATGGGTAGTCGTGTAAAGTTCATGTAATGCCTGAGTAAATGGCCATGTGGGGTGACTTAGACACCACCTAAAGAAGATCCCAATAAAGGCCTATACATGCTATGTATCCTCAGGGAACATGTTGTGTTTTTTTTATTTGTTATATAGGACATGGGTCATATCGAACTGGAAGAAGCTACTTCATATAGATTTATCTCATTCAGGAGTGACGAATATCATTGATTCATTCCAGATCCATCTATTTGTCATCCGTTCTCGGAATCAAACCCCATCGATTACATTGGAACCGCTACAATGAGTTCTTCCTTATTTTATATCCTCTTCTATTGATTTCTCTTCTTTCGTGAGATATCCTTGGTAGAGTTTTTTGACGTTTTTAATGATATATGGTGTTCTAGATCGATTCAAATTCTGAGGATCAACTACATTGATCATATAATGTCGAGGTTGGTGGTTTGTGACTTTTCGTAGATGTACTTGATTTATATATGCAAAAAGTTCCCAATACCCTTGTTTAGGGTATTTTGTATTTAAGGAATTATACCCTATTAATTCCATCTATGTTTTTTTTCATGAGTAGGGTTTTTTGATTATGAATAGTGTTTATTACCATATTATGGATGATTTTCCCATGTTTGATCAGTATTGGTCGTTGGGTCTAGAATTGGCTATTAGGATGCTTTTCATTACCTGAATTGTGTTGTTAGGATGGAATTGATGATTAAATGATATGATTAATATGAATTGCAACTTTTTATCTAGGTAGTATTTGAGATTTACTTTGGCTGCTGGATATTATTTGTGCACGATTACATACAATGGAATGTGGGAAACTGGTGTAAATAAACAATAGGGGGAATGGACTCTGAGGGCTTCCCCATAGTGTTTATTATACTTTTCACATTACGAGACCGTATAGGGATAGATGGGAGTGCTCCCTCGGAGTGTCTATATTTCCACAATGGGAAACCATAAGGGGGATTTGATATTGAGTTCTTCCTCATAGATTCGGTAGTTTTCACATTACGAGACTATAAGGGTAATTAAAGGTGAGTGTATCCACAGAGAGTCTTTGATTAAGTTGAACCAGAGGGGTTAGACTGTGAGAACTTCCCAGAGGGTATCTTGAGAATGTTTTATTTTTTATTTGATAAATGTAAATGAATGTAGTTGAAACAATAAGTTAGTATAGTGTTGAGTATATCCTTGTTTATTACTACAATTTTTTCCATTTCCACTTATATATATTAACTTATAGTTAGGCACATATCTTTGGGTGGTTGCCTATTGGGATTTGTCTCAAACCCTATTTGAGTCATGTTTTTGGACCCATATATATTATATTCTTGTAGGTATATATAAGGGAAATATCTATTCTTCATTAAGTACGTGACTACTGTGGATCTAGAGAGCATGGGACAAAGATGAGGCTTGCGAGGCTGCTTGAGTTTTTTTGTTTTCCTTGTACATTGTTTTAGTACATTATTTCAGCATTGTTACTTTTTTGGATTCTTTCTTAGACTTATGTGACATGTATCATTTATATTGATTCTGTAGTTGTAATGTTTACTTTCATAACTATACATTTAACTGATTGTATGGTATTACTACTTCCACTATTATATGTTATTTTTATTCTGATGTGTTACTCTTTATATGAGGGCATTGTTTCCCCACTATCACACCCATGTCCCTCGCTGTTAGTCAGAAACCTCATGAATTTGAGGAAATGCACTTGAGGCCATGTGACCAACCAGGTATAGGGAACCTTTCGGAAACACACATGTAACGTCCTAGTCTAGCCCACGATCATGATTTTGTATTTTTGGGCCTAGCCCACACGATTTTAATTTCTCTGGGCTCTGAACCTTATGCATCCCCTAGGAAAAATCCTCTTCATGGGATATGTATCCACTCCCCCTTATAATGTCGTGCTTCATTATCCTCCTCCTTTGATGATATATTTAAATAACTCACAACCCCCCCCCCCAAAGAGCCCATTTTCCTCGTTGTCACATCAAATGGACACTAGCTCTGATAAAATTTTTAATGACCCAGCCTAGCCCAAGATCATGATATTTTCCGCTATGTGGCTATAATTTCCTATAATTCTATTTTTCATTCCATTCTTAGTGATGTTAGGATAGAATTTACTATTATATGAGATGATTAATATGCATTGTAGGTGTTTATCCATGTAGTATTTGAGATTTACAATGGATGCTGGATATCGTCTCTGCACGATTTCATAAACAAGGCGGTGGGAACCTGGTGTAGTTATCCCATAGGGGGAATGGATGATGTGGGATTCCCCAGAGTGTATGTTATACTTTCCACATTGTGAGACCATAGGGGGGATGTAGGTGGGTTCTCCCTCAGAGTTTCTATAGTTCCTCATTGCGAGACCACAGTGGGAATTGGATGTTGAGTGCTTCCCTGGAGAGTATATAGTTTTCACATTACAATACCATAGGGGGAATTGAAGGAGAGTGCTTCATCATAGAGTCTTTTTTTAAGCAGATCTAGAGGGGTTAGACTATGAGGACAACCCAGAGAGTTGGTTGTGAATTTTTTTATTTAACAATTGTAAATGAATTTAGATGAAACTATAGGATTGAATACTTTTGATTTCTTAAATTTTCATTAATTTATTTTTTCCCATTTCCTGTTATAGATATTCACTGACAGTTAGTCAAAGATCATTGGGTTGTTTTATACTTGGATTCTTCTCACACCTTGTTTGGGTCATGCTTTTGGTCCCATATAGATTATATTGTTGTAGGTATAAATAATGGAAATCACCCTTCAACATCAGGTACTTGAATACTATAGAGCTGGAGAGCATGGGACCATGATGAGCCTTGTGATGCTGGTGGAGTTTATTTTTTCATTGTAATTTGGTTTAGTTATATATTTCATCATTGTGACTTGTTTGGATGCTTTCCTAGACATATGTGACATGAATCATTTATATATGTGCTCCAATTGTTTATTTACATTCACTATTCTACTATTAACTAGTTGTATATTATTACTGCTTCTGTTGTAGTAAGTTATTGTTATTCCATTGTGTCACTCTGCCAATGAGAGCATAGTTTCCCCTATATCACACCCACGGACCTTGTTTGTAGTCATCTTCCTCTTGCGTTTGAGGAAATGTGCTTGAGTCCAAGTGATGAAACGGGTGCGGGGCACCATTGGGCGGCACCTATAACTGGGATGTTTCCATGTGGTATCAAAGGAATTTTTTTCTTACTGAATTACTGTTCAGAGAATATATAAAGGTATATTATCGAATATGTGGTTGGTAATAAGTTGTTCCTAGGAGTAGCTAACTATTGTGTAGGGAAAAGACAATATGCCGATAATATTTCAATTTTTTTTGGATTTCCAATTATTATAGTTGATTTGATTTCACCGTTGGGTGATTCACACGTTTTGTGCTATTATCACTGATATTATTGAGGTTCTATTTTTTTGTAACTTTATGAGATGAGGTTTTTCCATCTCTTGCATCAAATATGAATCTATGGGAGATTGCTTCTCATGCATTCTTGTCATGTCATTTTGGGTGAATTACCAATTTGATGTTGTTGTGATTGATGTTGTGCAAGATATGAATGATTTTTGGATATATTTCTTGATATAATACCTTCTGTTTAATGGGTTATTGCTAATATGTAAATATTCTTTTGGATGAATGACAATAACTGGTCTATGAAGTTTTATGTTCCCTCATGTATCATTATTTAGATAATAATGTGATTCATTAAACTGTTATTATTTATAATATACACGAATAAGATTATATGATTTAATTCATGAGGTGTATTCCATCCCCCCCCCGGATCGGAATCTGTCAGTTTAATGTTTGTTATAGTGTTTTCATGAGGTTCCTGAGTAGTTTATGGGGCTTACTATGTGGAAAAACACAGAATACACAATGTGTAAAAATTAAAACCACCATGTATCCTTATATTTTGGAATAAAATGTGTTCCTTAGCTTCATTCTTTGTATTGTATGTACACATCATGTAGTATTTAATAGTTTCACAAGCTTTGTGTGAGAAAAAATGGGTTGAGAAATATTTTTTGGAAGACTCAGTGTACCAATCATACATGTCATGTGGTAGAGACCATGTATCTGACAGTGTGACTAACCAAATGGGTCGGTGAAATCCTTCTAGTACATGTCGTGTCTAGTATAAAAACACCGTATAGAGTCTAAAATGTCTCTGATTGTGTGAATAACAACACGTGAGGGTGAAACATAAGTGATACACTCCATGTCTGGAACAAACACTCTATGTAGTCTAGTTCTTTGAGAACTATGTGGTTTAACCATGTGAAGGAACTTGGGTAGGGGAAGGTGATTAAAGTACACACCATGTATTTGGGAAGAACATGATGTGTGTATGAGGGTTACATGACTAGTTTTTGTAGAGGTACATGATAACATAAAAGCCTAAGGAAACAAGCCATTTACACTTTATACATGTTGCATACTCCTATTTTGCAAAAATTGATTGTTTCTTCTACAGTTCACTTTTTGCACTTCTAAATTTCAGTCCTTCATAACCATTATCTAATTTGTGCAGTTGACTATGCAGAGTCATGCCACCGACATGTCCTCTAGTTTAATGTTAGATTCATTGAAAAGATTAGACATCGGACATAGTAGATCAGGGACTACCAGTCGATCCTCATGTTGTGCCCTTCTTGGAACCATCCATCATTCCAGATATAAGTTACAATGTAATTTTTTGAGAAGTATTCCCGAGGATTATGTAAACCCACTAGGGAGCACCAAATAATGTCATTTCTATGGCAGTATTGATGCTTGTTTTCAGTAACATTATCCTCCCACATTCTAAGGGGATGGAGGAACTGTAGCTGTAGAGTTGTGGTTTGAATCCACGATGACAATATTCAAGCATATGGAGACGCCTCCAGAGAAGAGGGTGAAGATCACTATGTACATGATTCATAACACTTCCAAGAGATGGTGGTATGTGATTTTCACAAGGAAACTAGTTTTTTAGAGCCTGGAATCTTATATATGGTTTTCTGTGATCCATCGTTTTTTGAGCTTGTTGCAGTGATTATACAGTTGGAAGGAGTCAATGAGTATGAGTCTCTGCAATTGAGGCCACATGAGAGGAATTATATGATGCACAATTTTTATTTGGTGTTATTTGTTCATGCTTCAAGGTATTGGATACATTACCTACTGGGATATAATTTTGTTGTTTCCACAGACCACAATTGTCTCAACTCTATCATCACACAGTGCGATCTGACAATAATTTTTATGTAGGATATACCAACAGATGTTTTCCAATGGTTTTCATAAAATGTTTGTATAGGGGTATGGAGAGGTCATTACCCAACGGTTTCACTAAACCGTTCGGATAATTTTTTTTGAAGACTTTTACCCCAATGTTTGGTGAAATGGTGGGGATATATGTGTTTTAGATTACTTTTACCCAGCATTTTGATAAAACAATAGGGATATGTTTGATTTAGGAAGTGTTTCCCAATAGTTGTTTAAATCGTTGGTAATGCTTACATTTCCCAATGGTTTTTTAAAATAGATGGGAAAGATTTTTCCTAAATTTATAGCAGACCAAATCCCTCATCTGTGTAATTGCAGAAGTAAATTTGAGACCTAATATCCCTCTCACTGGAAAATTATTCCACCAGATCCATCTTCAATCAAAAAATTGTATTGTTCTACACCTCAAATCTGTATATCGTACATTAGGTTTAATGTTTTTCATCTATTTTTTTGTTGTTTTTTTATTTGGCCTAAACCCGAGGTTTGTGCAGTATTCTATACCCAACAATTTCATTTTTTTACATTTAATTTTTTTCTACAAATTCAACTATCATTATTTTTTAATAAAATTCATTTGAAGTTGGGCGGGGGTGTAGGTGGTGGGGGTGTAGTGGGTAGGAGGAGGGTGTGTGCAGGTGGGGGTGTTCAAGTAGGGGGTGTGAAGTGGGTGAAGGGGGATGTGCATGTGGGGGTGTGTAGTGGGGGAGTCTATTGGGCGTGAGGTGGGGGGTGGTGGGTTGTACAGGTGGAGGTGGTGGTGGGTTGTGCAGGTGGGGGTGGGGGAGGGGGGATATGCTATTGCAGGTGTAGGTGGTGGGGGGATGTGTAAGTGGTTGGGGAGGGGAGTGTGCTGATGGGGGTGTGGGATGGGCATGTGGGAGTCTGTTGGGGGTGAGGATGGGGGTTCTACAAGTCGGGTTTGGGGTTGTGCAGGTGCGAGTGTGGGAGGGGGGTTGTGCAAGTTGGGGGGGGGTTGTGCAGTGGGTGGATGGGAGGGGGGTTCTGGGCGGGGGGTGGGGGTCTGTGCAGGTGCGGTTGGGGGCAGGGGGGATGTGCAAGTGGGAAGGGGTTATGATGGGGCGGGGGGGTTGTGCAGTGGGTGGATGGGAGGGGGGCTCTGCATGGGAGTCTACAGGGGGTAAGATGGGGATGAGGGGTTGTGCTGTTCTGAATTCATCACATCCATAAATCTCCAATAAACACCGAGAATTCATCACTTCTATATATTTTGATATGTCTCACTCCTCTTTGGTTTTTGTTCTTGTCTAGTTATCATGATGAGTAAGGCATCATATGATCTAAAAGTGAAATCAACTATATAAGATGAATTCATTCTCCCACAACACATTTTTCAACAAAGAATTTATCCTTGGATGGTGGTGGGAGCCTTTTAGAATCATTTCATACATAGACTAGTGGAGGAAAAGTTCCTTAAATATCCACCTAGACCATAGACCTACTATCAATTGCACGTCCAATAATTAGAAGCCTACATCAACATATATTAAATGAATAGTGATTTTATCTATACATGACCTTCTAATGACATCCTTAAATTAATTCATTTTATGATGAAAAAATTATCGAGTAATCATTACAACATCATATAAGAAAAAACCCTTAATCATAAATCCATTATGATGAAAATACTTAGAATCTCATTGCCATACATTATATCTTTCCTAATAACTACCTATAGATATTCACGGTCGTGTATTCCATCCAAAGGAATCCAATTCCCCAACATTTTTCAAATTGGAAACATCATACCATCATGTTATCATGTCAGCAATCCTACCAAATTTTATTTTCACTAAAAAAATACTGCTCTAAACCTTAACACCCGTCATTTGTTTTTCATAAAATGGATGACCACCCAATTAAATCGCATAGCTCTCAATCACACCCCCAAGGAAATCCCCCACCCGCGGGGACAAGCCATACCCCCGGACAGCCCCCCACCCTGTGAACATCCTGCACACCCCCTGGACACCCCGACCCCCCAGACAACCCCCACCCTCTGGACACCCCCACCCTCCTAGACACCCTCGACCCCCCCTGGACAGATACATTGGACAACCCCCACCCCCTGGACCCCCACCCCCTACACACACCACCAACAACGTGGACAGCCCCCACCCCCTGGACACCCCACCCCCTACACACACCCCCAATCCCGTGGACAGCCCCCACCCCCAGGACACCCCACCCCCTTGGACACCCCCCCCCCCAACCCATGTGACAGCCCACCCACCCCCCTAGACAACTCCTTCCCTGGAATGCTTGGCAACCCTTGTGGAAAGACCGCCCACCCCCTGGACACCTGGTACCCTCCTTGACTGCCCCGCCACCCCTGTGGACATCCCGCCCACCCCTGGACATTCCTACCACCCTAGACTGCTCCCAACCATGTGGATAACCCACCCACCCCCTTGACACCCCCACCCCTTGAAACCTCATACCCCTGGACAGCCCCCCACCCCCCCTCATGGACAGCTCACCAACCACTTCTCCCCCACCCCCTGAACACCCCCACCACCCCTATGGATATCCCCACAGACCACATGGAAATACCACTCACCCTCTGAACACCCATACCCCTTGAACAGCCCCGACACCCCCATGGATGGCCCGCCCACCCCTTGGACACCCTGTACCTCCACTGGACAACCCTTCCACCCTCGTGGGCAACCCACCCAACCCCCTGGACACCCATACCCCCCTGGACAGCCCCCAACATTGTGGACAACCCTCACACCCCATGGAGTCCCCACCCCCCAGGACACCCCCCATCCCCCTCAGACACCCCCACCCCTGGACACACCGTACCCCCTGGACACCCCCCCCCCCCCGTGGAACACCCCCCACCCCCTGGACACCCTCTACACCCATGGACAGCCCCAAACCCTTATAGACAGCCCCTCCACCCACATGGACAACCCTCCCACCCCCTGGACACCCCCGACCCTCGTGTACAACCTCAACCCCCCACGATAGTTCCCACCCCCTAAACACCACCCCACCACTTGGGAACCCCCACCCCATGGGTAGTGTATGTGATCAGTCAAATAATCTACAAGAATATTAAATTCATTCGATATAAAATTTATTTAACTCCTGAATAATTATCCTCCACAAGTGTATATCATCTTGTACACTCATTATTGTTCATCAAAGATATTTTGTTATAAATATAGTAGTTTGTTGTTTTTTATATTATGATTCTCATAATGAGTAGTGTTTCAGTTATGGTTTCATATAAATTCTACAATTCTTTTTTAGTTAATTATATTTTCTATGAAACATCAATCTTATTTTATTGCTTTTAACAAAATTAATTATAACAAATTTTTACAGAATGGATATAAGTTGGATGTGTGAAACCGATCAGATATCAATCGATTTTCAAAACAATTCAAAGATCATTTATATTTTCAATTCACAATGCTTCAGATAGGGGCCACATGCACTTCCCCAATTAAAATTATGTTTGAATACCTTGGTTGAGCAGTGAATATGTCATCTACCGCATAACCAAATACTGTTTTCAAGAAAACTACTATGTGGGGTATCATAATGGGATGAAAATGAAATCTCAAATTGCTGATGATCCAAATTAAAGGACTATATTGCAGAGTTTTTTTATATGACCGGTTTACATTTTTTCTTCATTAGGAAAACGAAAGGATTACGACCCAAGAAGATTTTGATATGAGAAGACATGATTCGTATAAAGAAAATGACGATGCTATCAGGGTGATAAAATTTAATGATGTTACCACGACTCTAGTATATCAACAATGATGTAAAATGAAAAAGAATTAATTTTTTACCTAATTATTTCACGGGTAAACAATGTATGGGATTTCAAATACTACCATCGATTACATTCTTACCTTCTTTAAAGAATTACTTTTATATGATACGTATATTTCCCCAAACCACTATATAGAATTATGTCAGTTGAGGAAATTGGATTTTCTTGAAATAAAATTCATGATTTCCCAAAATAATGTTTTTTATTATGGGAGGACACTTCTGAATGAAATGATTGTATAAAATGTGGCACATCCCATTGGTAGCCAAAATCTTATTGAACACCATCATGTGTGCCACAAAAAGTAATTTGGCACTTCCCATTGATCCCCATACAGCAAAATGTTTTTATGTCTAATAAAATTTAAATAAAAATGTGATGTACTGATACCTAGAGAAAGAATACTAATGATAAGTTAGTTCACCCAGCAGATGGATTTTCATGGCTGAGATTTGATGCTCTATATCCTAATTTTTCAGCTGACGTGTGTAAGGTGAGTATGGGTCTTTCATGTGACAGATTCAATCTATTTGGGAAGATGTTTACATATCACAACACTTGGCCGGGTTTTATACACATTTATAATATTCCACATGGTTGTGTATGAAGAAACCTTTCACTTTCAGGAGAATACTCATATCTGTGCCATTTAATCCTTTCAATGATATAGATGTATACAAGAAACCTTTAACAAAAGAGGTTAAACTTATTTTTGAGGTGGGTGTGCGCACATATGATGCATGGTCAAAATACATATTTTAGATGCATGTTTCACTTATGTGAATGATCAATGATTTTCTTGAAAATGCAGTTATATCTGGAAGGATCATGAATGGAAATCTATCAAGTCATGCTTATATAAAGAATACACGATCCATAATACTGAAACATCATTTTATTTTCAGCTTTATAGGTCATTGACATTTCTTTCCTATGGAACTTCCATATAGAAATAATCGTTGATGATTTGACAATACTATGGAGAACGATGATCCAACTCAGCGTATGTCTAGAAAGGATGTGTCTAATGAATATAGATATTTTAGTTTTTCATTTGGGAAGGGTGAAATGAAATTTGGAAACAGAATGAATGTTTCCACTGAAACCTGTTATAATTGCAAGAACAGAAGTATATGCTTTGATTTTCCTTATTGGTCATCCAATTTGTTACATAATTTCTTATATTTAATTCACATAGAAAAATATATTTGTGAAATTTTTCTTTGGATTATTCTAAATGTAAAGGGAAAGACAAAACATTATTTATAATCTCGTCGTGACTTGGTGGATTGGTGAATCAGACCAGAATTGCATCATGTGTGTATCAGTGAAAATTAATGGAATGTTCTATGTGATTCTAATGTCATGACACCTATAGAAACAATTAAATTTCATGAAGTACTAGAGACTATTAATTTTCCTGATGTCTATTCAGGAAACAAATCTAAACAGGTCATTATACGATAGTTGAAACAAAAATATTTGAATATTCATGATTATCATATCCTTCTGCATGTGTTGATTCCAAAAGAAATTCTCCATTTTTTGTTCAAAAATGTAAGATTGGCTAATATTCGGTTGTGCCATTTGTTTAGATATCTCTGTGCTAAAAATTTGTCTAAGTCTTTCTTGAAAAAAAATGTTGGTTGATGACCCATTAATTTTGAGTGAATTAGAGAAAATAATTACTCCTTCATTTTTCACATGCATGTTGTATCTGACTGTCTATATTCCAACTGAAATTCTTCTCGGAGGACCTATTTCATATCATTAGATTTTTCCAACTGAAATAAATATTTAAACATTAATTTCTTATGTCTGTAACAAGATTCATCCTGAAGGTTCTATCATAAACGGTTACATGGATCAAGAATATATGAATTTATCCTCTGTGTATTTGGCAAATCTTACTACAAGAATAAATAGACTAATGTGAAAAAATGAATAAAAGTATGAGAAAATTTATCTCGGTTTTCCATCACTTCCTCAAACAGGAGGAATCCTTGGATCATATATGTTAATGACATTAAGCCTTGAAGGGCGGGAGATGGAACATCACACAGTTTTAGTCAATGTTGATTTATTTGATGAGTGCATCTTGTAAGTAAATTGATTTTTTATATCTTATATATAAATATATATATTTGTTAAAATATTCATATTTTTATCTACAGGGATCCTAAAGTGGTGATAAATAGAATGTATTGTTATTTAACATTGAGAAGGTGGAAGCCATTTCATAGAAAAGAGTTTTCTACATAGTTAAAATTGAAGGTAATAATATTTCTGTTTAAAATAATTAAATCAATAATTAATTATGTTTATAATTGATTTATATTTCAGGTATTGAGTTTTCCTACTGACTCTATCGCTGTAGAAATAAGATCTTTGGCTTTTGGTCCTAGTAAAGTGGTTCATGAATGTAAATCAATAGTAATCAATGGGTACACATTTATTATTACTAAACGAGAAATTAACATTAAAACACAACATGATGGTGTTATGTTATCTACCACAATAGACTATTATCCTAGTGCATCATATAGTAGACCGAAATTTGAAAATGTAGGTTATTATGGAGTCATTGAAAAAATAATAATATTAGATTAGTCTTCTCAAGGACGAGTCACGATGAAGAAATTCCATTGGTTTGATTCGATGACAAGGCATGGCATATTTATTGATGATTGTGGATTTCATGTTATTTATATAACTCGCACTCTTTGTGCCAAAGAACCATATGTATTAGCATAAATGGAGAAACATGTATTTTATGTCAAAGACCATCTTCGAACTAAATTTGGTGTCATTACTGAAGTAATTCCAAGACATATTTTTGATGATAGCGATGATAGAATTTAAACCATCCCTACTGCCACTGAAAATGATCTATTTATTAATTTTGATGACTACAATAGCTCTATTTTCAGAGTTTGCTGTGAACCTGATGTTATGGTGGGAAATATATAAAATAATTCATTCATGTTCTCAATTCTTTTGGTTTACCTCGACTTGAGATGTTAGGGTTGGTACTATTCAAATTGATTTAATATTGACTAAATATATGTTTTATCCAATTTGACCATTATGTGAATTTTAAATGGTTATTGGTTGAAATTTTATTTGAACTTCATTTTCTAATTTGGGGTTGAACGATATTCAATCCAAAGAAACCAACATTTATAACATGGTGAACATTTCAATGCTTCAAATTTGATTTGTATATATTTTTTATAACCCTAAGACATCTCTTTAACATTTTACTAGGTAATGAACATGATGGTTTTTATTCTTCTGCAAAACATGTATTGAAACCTGCATCATTTCCCTGGGCTAATGAAATTAAATTTTTTCTTAATTTTGACAACCTCTTTACCCCTTATGAATCTGGTAGAATCATTTTTCCATGAATCCCCATATTCCCTCTAATTTATTATTTATGTTGGGTTACACAGTAGTTATCATTTCCTATTTACTTCCATATTTGATTTCAAATTAAGGAAATGAAACCAATTATAGAGAGGCGAGGAAAATAGATTATGGACAACAATCGTAGCATGACTAAGCTATGAATTCCACCACTAGTTCCTGAAATGTTTATTTTATTTCAAATATATATATATTTAAATAATATAAAATTTAATGTGATTAATATTTTTTAAACATTTTTGCAGGATCCATCTATTAGGAGACAGTTATTTGATGAGAAGCCTAGTAGGGTTCCTATTAATCTGGGTGTTCATACGAGGGGGTGGGATGTACGAGATCTATTCAATCAAGTGGGCGTACCCGATTAGACCATGGACCTCCCAGTGATATACCAACCATCCCACATTTTGATCCCAGTGTGTCGTTAGGGACACATGGGATATTTAGGCCTCACATGTTATCACCATCCTTTACAACTGAGCCTCCTCACCCGTCTGTACCATATTTGGTGATGATTGCCACTACCCATCCATTATTCGGCCAGCCAACCCTCTCATATTATTTTACTTTTGCTTTCTTCTCTATGGGATTTTGAGTTCTATCTTCTTCGACTCTTGTTCTTCTAGATTCCGTCCCTACAAAGCATACATTATGAACCACTCCATCTGTACATGGTGTTTCTTCAGTTTTTGCAGATTCAGTGGCGCACATTGATCAGACTACTATAGGTATACTTATACAATGCTAAAAAAATTTTACACCATTTTTTATTTTCATTATATCATGTATTGATAAAATATTTGTTTTTCAATCTTAAAAGTTACATCTACTGCTTGGAGGTGGGGTGGGGGCGTACACACATGCGTGCAGTGTCAAAATGCCGCTCGCAGTTGATGGTGAACTATAATGAATATAGTCAAATTATTGAAAAGTTAGGGATGCAATGTCAGAGTTTATTGGTGACACTTTCCACATACACCGACATTATTCATGTCATCTAGATCTCATGAACAAAGCTTCCAAATTATGTCAAGAATAAATATTGGGTAGGGATATGGGTAAAAAAATCTTTTTTTAATGAAATATATTAATTTCTCTATTTATATGAATTATTATTTTGGTGTCATCTATGGTTTAATTTCATAGATGGTGAGGGTCCACGGCCAACACGTCTAAAGGATTTAGGTGAGCTTTGGAGAGCTTATAAAAATGAGTTATACATTGGGTGGTTTGATAGAGAGGGAATAAAGTTAGAGGCAGTCCATATTTTGGGTGATTTTCCATTAGAACAAAATCAATAAATACTTACTCATTGGACAGCTAGAAAATTTAATGTATTAATCACATTATATGTATTTTAATGAAACTTTTCATGTTTTTCATTAATACAAATTATTGAATTTTATTTAGGATTCATTTGGATGAAATAAAGAAACATTTATTCTAAATAGTATGTCCACACAATGGGATGTACTATGAATCCATATCATGAGAGGTAGCAGGTATGACCATTTATAATTTTTCTTTACGAATTGCACTTTCAATTGCTTCATCCATAATTTCTTCGACTGGATAAGTTGTTATATAATTTTCGTTATGAAATAAATTATTGGTATCATATTTATAATTATGGTTTCCTACATTCAATTTCATTGTAGAGGCATAAATTGAATATATAAGGATTTTTTCCTCGAGAAAAACTTTTTTTCTCGAGTTGTAGGAAGAAAGATCGAATTGCATTTAAGGAACCGACTCAGCAGCAGATTGTATGTTTTACTTTGTGGATTTAAAATTTTAATCTATATTTTGTAATATAATATGATATTTATATTTTTAACAGGATGCATTATAGGACCTTGATGGCTAGAAACCTGACAATTTTAGGCCAAACGGTCACATACGTTGGGTGTTGGGATATGAGAACCCTAGTACAGTACGCTGATCACCTAGGAAGATTATAGTTTTGACGAGGTATTGGACCTACTCAGGTACGTGTTATAGTGCCACCGAGTTCCAGCAGGTTAAGGCTCATGCAGAACAAGATGAAAAAAGGGCGATAGAGATGGAAGAACAGTTAGCTAGGGGAAACACTTCATTAATGAAACTGATTGAATGTTTACGTCCCACAATTCCATCAGAGGCCAGCACAACTTATGATGAATACATGTCATCGATGCGTTCTATATATATTTCACCGTGCTATTGTTCTAGTGGTTTTTGATATTATGTTGAGGAGGAGGCCGAGCAAGAGGAGGAGGAGGCCGAGGTGCAGGCCATGGTGGAGGAGGAGGGCGAGGAGGTGGGAAAGGTAGATGTGGAGGGCGATAAAGAGGATGGGGCTGAGTACGAGGGAGGGGAGGAGGGAATTGAGTAGGGCGGGGACTATTATGGGGATGACAATGAGGAAGTGGGTGGGGATGATGATGGCAGTGATGATAGTGATAGTTATGAGGGACAGTTGGATAAGTTTCATTTTTGAATGATATTGCTGGCCTTTGATGTTTATTTATTTGTTGTGACCGAATATGTGTGTGAATAGGTAGGTCACATTATCTTTATTCAATTATCTATAAATAATATAACATGACTTGATGAATAGTTGTTACTAATTCACCGCTCCCCTAGACTGCCCCCACCTCGGTGGAAATCCCGCCCACCCCATGGACACCTCGTACCCCCTCGCAGCCCTGCCACCCTCACGGACAGCCCACCAACCCCCTAGATAGCATGTAACCCCTGGACACCCCCCACACCCTTGGACATCCCTCCAACCCTCGTGGATAGCTGGCCGACTCCCCTGGACACCCCTGACCCCCCTAAACAGCCCATCCACCCCCATGGATAGCCCGCCACTCTCGTGGTCATCCCACCCACACTCATGGACAACCCCTCTGCCCGTGGACAACCCACCACCTGCATGGATCCCACACATCCCCTGGACATCCCATCCCCCAACCATGTGGAGAGCCCACCCACCCCCATGGATAGCCCCCCCCCCCCAATGTGGACAGCCCGCCCACCCCCCTTTGACACCCCCAACCCCCTAGACAACACTGACCCCCTGGACACCCCTACCAACCTCATGGATAGCCCTCCCACCCCGGGATAACCCCTCCCCCTATTGGAAGCCCCCCCCCCCCCCATAGACAGACCACCCACCCCCTGGACACCTTGCACCCCCTAGAGGACCCCACCACCCCCGTGGATAGCCTACCCACCCCCTGGACACCTCATACACCATGGACACTGGAAACCCCGTACAACCTGGACATCCTCACCCACCCCCTGGACACCTTGTGCCCTCTTAGATAGCCCCCACCCCAGGATAGCCCCGCCACCCACCTGGATAGCCCCTGCACCGTGGAATTCCCCCCAACCCCTGGGGGTATACCCCCCCCCCCCTCCATTGGACACCCCATGCCCCCTGGACACCCACAACCACCATGGACAGCCCTGCCTCCCCTGTGGACAACCCCCCCCCCCCACCCATGTAGACAGCCCCCCTCCCCCTCTGGACACCCCATACCACCTGGACAACCCCGCTACCCCCACAGACATCCTTCGCTCCCCATGGACATCCTGTAACCCTTAGACAACCCTGCCTCCCACCGTGGAAACCCAGTTCACCCTAGACAGTACCCCCACCCCCCCCCCCCTCATGGAAGGCCTTCCCACCCACGTAGACAGCCAGCCAACCCCCGTGGACACACTTCCCACCCCCTGGGACACCTTGTACCCCCTTTGACAGCCCTGCCACCCCCATAGACAACCCCCCCGGACACCTCGTACACCCACCCCCGGAAATCCCTCCCACCCATGTGGAGACCCCCCACCCCCACATCTGTCGATACACCCCCCCCCCAACCCTGGACACCCCATACCCACCTGGATAGCCCTACCACCCAGGTGGACAGCCTTCCCACCCACCTGGACACCTCGTACCCCCTAGACAGCCCCGCCCACACCCATGTACACCCCATTCCCCTGGATAGCCCCCCTCCCCCCCACGTGGAAAGCACTCCCACCCCCTTGGACACCATGTACCCCCGGGACAGCCCAGCCACCACTTTGGACATCACGCCCCCCCCCCAGATACACCATACCCCCCCCCCCCTAAGAAGCCCCCACCCCCGTGGACAGCTCCCACCACCGTGGATAGCCTTCCCAACCCTTTGAACACATTCTACCCCCTGGACAGTCCCTCCACCCTCGTGGACAACACACCCACCACTCTGGACACCTAGTACCCCTGGACTACCCCCCTATTGATAGCACGCCCACCCCCATGGACAACCCACCCACCACCTGGACACCCCTACCCCCTCGACAGACCCCCACCCTTATGGACTACCTTCCCATCCCCCTGGACACCTCTCTCTCTGTGTAAATCCCCCACCCTAGTGGACACCCCCCCCCCCCCCCCACAGACAACCCAACCACCCACGTGGATAGTCTGGCCACCCCCTAGACACCGCGTACCCACCTGGATAGCCCCACCCACCAACTGGACACCCTCTACCTCTGGACATCCAACCAAACCCCGTGGATAGACCCACCCACCCCCTAGACACCCCTTCCCCATATTACAGCATTTCCACCCCCGTGGATAGCTTCCCACCCCATGGATAGCCCCCACCCCCTTGGACGACCCCACCCACTGGGAAGCCCCCCACCCCTGGATAATAGGGTTTCGAACAACTCTATGATCACATTAATCATTGATACCCACTTGGTTGCCACTTGGGATACTTGATCATCAATAAAAATATATTGGATGGTAATTTAGAGACTGACATGCATAATAAATTATCTGATAAGAACATGGTTATTCCACTTCCTCAATAGTTTGAGTAGAGACGAAGACACAAAAATGACTACATGAAATATCCCCACATGTACTTTTTGATTCATTTATAGATGAATCATTCTATATAATTACAAAAAACAAAACCTTCAGTAAAATAATTTGATGTTCTAAAACAATGGACAAAAAATCACAAATCCCATAAATATAAATCATAATTAATTATTCATAAAATAATTTCGATATCACATATATTTATATCTATTTAAAACTACCCAATGGTAAATAACAATCCATTTTAAGGTTCCATTTAAAAAATCATATAGTATTTTTGTCCCATAATAAAAAGGTAATATTTTTCCTAATAAAAAATCCCCCTTCCTACCATACACACCAAAATCATTCAATTTCTCCTAAATAAACGCATACTATTGAAGTAAATAGTATTGTAAAATCATTTTAAAAAAACCAATGATCTTAAAATCAATGAAATTCATTCCATAAAAACCGTTACATCCCCAACCCATTAAAGACACCACCCCACCACCTAGACAACCCCACCCCTTGGACACCACCCCCATGGGAATCCCCCCCCCCCCAACACACATGGACAAACCCCCACCCCATGGACAGCCCCCCAATCCATGGATTTCCCCCACCCCCCTTGGACAGCCTATATAACACCCTAGACCGCCCCACCCCTAGATTCCCACACCCCCATGGATATCCCCCTACCCCCTAGATAGCCCCAACCCCCCTAGACGACCCCACCCCTCCTAGACAACACCCCAACATCTAGAAACCCCCCACAACACTGAACACCACCACCCCCATGGACAACCACCCCCACCCCCCGGACACCACCCCATCCCCCCAGGACACCACACCACTCCCTATACACCCCCACCCATTGGACACTACACCGCTATGGACAGCCCCCCCCCCCAAATCCTAGACAGCCCCCATCCCCCTAGACACCCCCACCCCTCGTAGACACCACCACATCTCACAAAAACCACCACCCCCTGGACACCCCCACCCTATGGACAGCCACCCCCACCCTGTGGACACCACCTCACCCCCTTGGACAACCCCCAACCCCCTGGACCCCCCCACCATACCCTATACACCACCCCACAATCTGGACATTGCCCACCACCTGGAAACCCCACCCCCACCCCCTAGAAAAACCCCCAAACACCCCTGGACACCCCCATGGATAGCACCCCCACCCTGGACAACCCCCCCCCAGGACACCCCCAACCCCCTAGACGCCCCACCCCTCCTAGACACCACCCCACCACCTGGAAAACCCCACCCCCATGGACAGCCACCCCCACCCCCTTGAAACCACCCACCCCCTTGGACAACCACCACCACCACCCCCTGGACACCACCCCACGCCTTGGACATCCCCACCCCTGGAAATCCCCGCAACCACCTGGACACCCCAACCCCCTTGGACACCACCCCTCCCCCTGGAGACCCCCATAGACATCCTCCCCCTCACTGCCACCATCAATATCCACCCCCAACCCCCGAGGACACAACCATCCCCCCGGACACCCCCTCGCCCCAGGACACCCCTACCCCCTTGGACAACCACACCAAAACCCTGAACAACCCCCAACTCCATGAATTATGGGTTGAATTCTTTTTTTATTTAATTAAATTATGAATTATGTGTTAATGGTGTATGGGTATATTTTTTGTATGTGTATACTTGCTCTAATTACCTTATTAATGGTGTGTGTTAATTATTTTAATGTTTTATGTATCTCTAAATATCATGGGATCTCTAAAATGTGAGTGTCCTCTCACCATTGAGAGATCTCTGCACCAATAAATTGAAATTTGTTAGTTGGAAGATAGTTTTCCATGTAAATATTGAAATGAGGAAAATTATGTAGAGGTAAGTGTCATGGATGGAAGATTATATTATATATTATGTGCTATTTTAGTTGTTTTTGTTCTATTTTAAGCGTTGTTTGCAGGTCTGTTTGCATGTTCTTGTAATGGTGGTGATTGGTGGCTGATGTGCATGTTTCTGAATATACACAATACCAACACTTTGAATCCATTGGTAAAGTGTATTTTAGAATAGTTTTTCCAATGTTTTGAATAAATTTTTGGTAAAACACTATACAAATAGTTTAAAACCATTGGTATAGTGTATTTCCAGAATATTTTTCCCAACGGTTCTTTAAATCTTTTGCTATTACTATATACCAACGGTTTAAAAAACATTGGTAAACTACATGTATTCTATATATCCCAATGTATTATCAATCTTTTCATATAAATTTATATGAATGGTTTCTATAAAACCATTGGCATACTGAAGGTTACTGTTCTGTATACCAATGGTTAGTGTAAAACTATTGGTATAGGCCATTTTCAAAGGCTTACTAGCCAAAAGATTGCAGAACCATTTCTATATAGTATATCAATGTTTTTTATTCCTATTCCAATGGTTTGTAACTGTATGTATATATTATATTTCTATTAGTGTGAATTTGAGACAACTAAGGAGGTTTGAGTACCTTCTGTCCTTTGACATTCAGCATGCCTACACACCTGGGAACGGAAATGCAGCGGTGATGCGCTGAGCATGACGAATCAAATATAGGATGTTCATGAGGCTTGCAGTGAGTGGAAGCTAATGGCACTGTTCGTGGAGATGCATTTGTAAGTGCATGATAGACAGGGGAAGGCATTTCTTTATTCTGTAACGGTTCCCTCTACTCTATTTCACTGAGTGCGAATGAGGTAGCTATCAGATGATGGAGGCCTAGTTCTATGGGGTATTATGTCATTAGAGGACCAAATTCATGGAAAACTCGTAGGTTAGGATGAGATTTTGCATTTTTATGGCCGCATGTGGGAGTAAGCTGACATACGTGAGGATTTTTTGTGGTATTTTCATTCTTCATTTTGGTAAGTTCATCCTGGTGTAACCAAGATGTATCAAGAACTAAACAGTCAGTATTGGCAGTTAGGTATGAAGATATTTTTTTTTTGTTTTTCATGAGTTCATTTACATGTCCGTAGGTGACTGCGGATCATCAACGTCCAACATGGATTTTGCAGTAGTTAACCATTCTTGAATGGAAATGGAATGATGTCACGATCGACTTCGTGATAAAATTACCATGGTTTTCTGGTGGGGGATATGTCATTTGGGAAGTCATTGACAGACTCACAAAGGTTTCACACTTCTTAAAGATCATGGAGACCTTCAGTGTTGATGTTATTGGAATGGTGTATGTTAGGGAGATTGTAAGTTCACATGGGGTTCCACAATCCATCGTTTTAGACATGGATTCCTATTTAACTTATCAGGCCTGGAAAGTAATACAAAGGGATTTGGATACTGAGGTAATTCTGAGTATAGCTTACCATCCGAAGAGAGATGACCAGTCTTTTCATACAATTCTGGTGTTGGAGGATATTCTTTGAGCATGCAGCCTAGATTTTGGAGGTTCTTGAGAGAATCACATATATCTACTGTAGTTTTCCTAAAATAATTTTTTTCCTGAAACTATTCATATGGAACCATATAATTCATTGTATATTAAGTTATTCAAATCACCAATATGTTGTCTAGAAGCAGGAGAGGCAGCTATTTTGGGACCTCATCTTGTCCACATGACCATGGAGCAGGTGGAGTTGATTCAGAAGAGGATGTCAACTGCACAGTCACGACAGAAGACTTATGAAGATCGACGAAGGAGACCTCTAGAGTTCGATGTCAGTTATCAGGATTGACTATGAGTCACACTGAGGATGGGACATATGAGGATTATGAGACATAGAATTATTTCACAGAATAATTTCCGTCCATTTATGGTTTTGGAGAATGTCAGTCTAGTTTATTATCATTTATAGATACCACCGAATTACTAGGATTATGCACGAAGCCTTCCCCATTTCTCCGTTTCGAAATTAATTCTCAGAAATGTCCCCTAATTTTCACCATTTGGAGTTTGAGTTGGAGGTGGACATATCATTCGAGGAGCATCCAATCGAGATTGTTGATCAAACCGTGAATGTTCTCCATGGTCGGTCTGTTCCATTGGTGCAGGTGTTATGGAAGCATGGGTGAGCACAATAAAATACATGGGAGAGGGAGACCAACATGCGATTGCAGTAATTAGAGATGTTCGAGGATTATTATTCTTCGCTGCCTCGTTAGGAAAATTCAGTGATGATTTTATTTAATGGTTGAAGTTTCCCAGAACCTAGATCTTCTTTTTTAGTTGATGATCTATATTTTCTTGTGTTTTTGAGAAAAAGGTAGAATCTATATATTTCAGGAGTGCACTCCATGTACCTAGTTTCCACAGGTAGTTGTGCACTGGCTGTGTAACAGTCCAGTACATGGCCATGTGCGGTGACCTAGAGACTGCGTAAAGAAGAGCCCAGTAAATTCATATACATGTCGTGTATCATCATAGAACATGCCATGTATTTTTTTTATTTTTTATATAATATAATTGTCATTTCTAATTTTCATAACCATCTTCATCTGGATTTTAATCATCCAAAAATAACAGATATCGTCATTTCTTCCAAGATCCACCGATCTTTCTTTCGTTCTCTGAATCGAACAACATCAATTGCGTTGGAATTTTCATGGTGAGTTACACATTCATATATAACCCATTCTCTTGATTTATCCCCTTTCATGAGATATCCTTGGTTTTATAATTTAAATCTTTTTTGTATATCTACGGAGTTCTTTGTCGATTCAAATGATCGGGTTAAACTATATTGATTGTATAACTTTGTGGTAGGTGGTTGGTGCCTTTCTGTTGATGTCTTTGATTTATATATGAAAAAAGTACCCAGTACCCTAGTTTATGTTGTTTCCTATTTAGAGAACATAACCTTATTAATTAATAGAATTATTTGTTTTCTTGATTAAGGATGTTTTATTATGGATAGGTTTTATTACCTTACTATGGATGTGTTTTCCCATGTTAGTTTTATATTGTTCGTTGGTTCTATAATTGCATGATAGGCTATTTTTCATTCCATTCCTAGTGCTGTTAGGATTGAATTGATTATTATATGCCCCGATTATGATTCTTTGTAGCTATTTATACATGTTTTATTTTAGATTTACATTGGCTGCTATATATCAATTGTACATGATAGCTTACACAGGGTTGTGAGAACCTGGTGTAGCTAGACCATATACATAATGGACACTGGGGGATTCCCAAGAGTGTCTGTTATAATTTTCACATTGCGATACAATTTGGTGTATGGACATGAGGGCTCCCAATGAGTTTATTTAGTTCCATATTGTGAAACCATAGGGGGAATTGGAAGTTGAGTTTTTCCTCATAGATTATTTAGTATTCACATTACGAGACCATATAGGGAATTGATGGTGAGTGCTTCCTCGGATATTAATTGCTTAAGATGAACTAGAGAGTGTAGAATGTGAGAACTTCTCAGAGAGTTTATTGAGAATGTGTGGTTGTTTATTTACTAAATATAAATGAATGTAGTTGAAATTGTTGGATTGTTTACCTTTGAGTACTTCCTTAATTATTACATCATTTTTCCATTTCCTTCTATATATATTCATTGACATTTAGGCACAGATAATTTTTTGGTTCCCTTATAGGATTAATCTCACACCCTATTTGGGACATACATTTGGGCCCAAAATGATTATATTAAACCATGTATAGATAAGAGAAATCATCCTTCTATTTTAGGTAATTGACAGATGTGGACATAGAGAGAATGGGACTATGAAGAGGCGTGAGATGCTACTAGATTTTATTTTTTCCCTTGTACATTGGTTTAGTACTATATTTCATCACTGTGACTTGTTTGGATGATTTCCTAGACATAGGTAACATGCATCATTTATATTTTTCCTCTAGTTTTTATTTACTTTCAGTATTCTTCATTTAACTGATTGTATGGTATTAATAATTCTGTTGTTGAATATTTTTGTTATTCCACTATGTTAATCTCCCAATGAGGTAATAGTTCCCCCACTATCACACCCAAGGCCCTCGCTTCTAATCATCAGACTCTGAAATTTAAGAAAATGTGCTTAGTTCCATATGAAAACTGGGTATGGGGAACCATTCGGTGGCACTCGTAACAAAAATGTTACAAAGGGTAGTATATACCCCTCATATAAAAATATAGATGCATAACATGGCATGTATCTCAGTGAAGGGAAATTGAGAAAAAAAGTAAATTACTATTTGGTAGCATTGGAAACATAAACCCATGGTAGAAATATCCTTAATTGGTTTTTTAAATGAACATATATTTAAATATAATAGGCATAGAATATATTAATGGGCAGTATGTACACCACACACAAAAAAATGATTGGTGAATAAGGCATATATCTCATGGAAATTAGGAGTGATATGAAATTCCATAACCTTATGACATGAATCTAATTGTACTCATAAAATTATCCTTTATTATAAACATAAATTTATTTTAAATATATAAAATAATGATATTATTTTGTATAATAACATAAATTTCTTGATTATGGATTTATATTACCCTGTTGTTAATAATTCATTGTTAATGATTCCCTTTTCGGAATTATCTGCATGGTTTTTTGGCATGGGTATTAATTTGTTATATAATTGGACCTTATATTTATATAACAAACTCCAAAAATCAATCAATTATTTAAATGTAAATTTTAATTAGTAGTATTGTATTATAATAATTCTTATAATATATAAGTATCAAAAAAGACACCATTAATGGAGATAGTAAGTCATACGTACACATGAACACTATTTCAGATTAAATGTAGTGATGAAATAATGAAATATTATATATATATATATATATATAATTAATAAATTATTTAATTATATTATTTATATCATATATATTTACTAAAATAATCCTTATTATATTCCATGTAGTGTACAAATGAATCACATCGCATGGAGTGGGATGTAGTCCACACTTCGTGAAATGAAAATATTGTATTAATACAAAATGAAATGTATAATGATATGTGTTACTAAATAAATAATTTTTCATATATACATAATACATATTATATATAACATATATATATATAATTCTATCATAATTTCCACTATGACAGGCGGTAAAGTAATAATGAACCATCATTATTTAGTGATTTGGTTGTCTACTATACAACGAAAAAATATATTAGATTCCCAATAGATTTATGTTTCTTTAATTATAGTAATAATAGTTATCATTAAAATTATTAGTCTATTTTGGACAATAATGAAGTTATAGAATAATGGAATTAGAGTATTTTAGTGAATTTTGAATGAAAATTATTAAAAGAAGGTTGAGGGAGGGTGTTACATCTTAATCTGGAAACTCCTTTTTCGTTTCCACCAAAGTGTTTCCTTCGAAGGATTTTATTCAAATGGAGGCATAAATGAGGATGGGATGGATTTTGGTGATCTAATCTGGAAGAGTTTTGGAAAATTATGTGGCATGATATGTTTTAGGATGTTGGAGGAAATGTGGCCTTTTATAATGGGGGAGTGTCAATATTTTAATATTTTAGAAGAATGGAACCCCACCAACATCTTTTTTAATTAATGTTGATAAATAATAATCCAATGTATAGAAAATGGAAAATAGGGTCGACATATAACAAAAACTATCTTTAGGAAATGTTTATAGGTTGTTTTTGGTTCGTACATTTAGGGTATTGTCCCTTATTAATATTAATTTGACATTAGTCAATGTAATTAATTTTAATTACATTTAAAATATTACATGTCAAAAACTATGATGAACATATTTGAACATAAAATTTTTCTATATATAAAATCAAATTTTCTAATTTCAAATCACATAATTGGATGAAATTATTGTAAACATTCTCTCATAGTTAGGTCGATATTGAGGGATTCTAATGTAATAAAATCCAATTTTTATATATTTTTGTTGTCTACTTTAAAATAATATCGATTAAAATCACATAAATTGGGTTAAATGAAAATAACATTACCCATTTAATCATTAAAACCAATCTAAAAAATTATCCTTTTAAATAAATTGTGTGAAAAAATTGTATGGAAATAAAGATCAGTATTTTTCTATATTCATTAAAAAATGAATTGTCATTGGAAAATACCAAAACATTAGCTGATAATATTTTTTGTGTTTTTATTTAAATGATTATTTTCATTTTGAAATTTAAAATTCATAAAAGTTTCAAAAAATGTATTTAATATAGGTTATCTTAATGTGGTAAAGTTGAATTAATAAAAATATAGGTTTTTATGTGTAAAATATAACTTGTTCTTATATTATTCTTATAAAATATGTTGTTTGAATATAAATAATATTTAATTGGATATATGATATATTAATATAACATAAAATTAGTTAATTTTTATTAATTTAATTTGTTATTATTAAAAGAATATTATGAGAATAATAATAGTTTTTGTAATGTCCCGAAATTTCGCTATAATTGTTTTATTATATGAAATTATTTGGAAACATAAAAATTTCATGGCACGTAATTCTGAGTCTCGAATTTCCTAGAGTGATATTTAGTAAAATGTTATTCATTAAATATCGTGAGTGAGTAGTTTTCATGATATAGTGGAATTAATCATAAATGGGTGCCTGTATCCGAAATCTAAGTGCACTGTTGTGTTCAGGATAACAGATTTACCTTAAGTGCAACTTTTGTTTAGTCGGCGCATTCCCCTAGTGAGGAAACCGGAAAATGGAATTACCGTAAATAAATAATTAAAACAATTTATTTTATTTCTTGAATGATTATAAATCCCAAATGGTGAATCGTATTGAAAATCTTAGACAATCGCATAACACGTGAGTGTATTCATTCCTTAGGAAGACCATAACATTGGTGGTTGCGGGCCAACAATGGAAGTTAGTTTTTTGAAGTAAATAAAATAATTAAGTAACAATAATTTTATTTGTAAATCCATTAACATCTATACCGTAACTCAAATTGAAAATCTGATAGAACAATTGGATTCATGGACATGTGTTTCCCTTAGGAGGAGCATAACCTCGACCTGAGCGGTCGAGGGTGACTATTAATAATTTTTTAACTTTTTTAAAGGTACGTTCAGTAAATGTGCAGGCATGAATTTTATCTTTTGAACCGTCACTCAGATAAAAAATATGAGGGCACCATTTAATTCAAGACACTGAGATTCACAAAGAAAATTCTTAATATTTATGGGCATGGGTCGAGTAGAAAATATATTTTTCAGAATTTTTTGAGAAAAATGATACAATAATTTTAAGTAATTTCTTTGTTCATTCTCACTTTTGAGTGGCGGACATTGATGTTGTAGGGAGGAGACAAGGCGGTGACAATGCACATCAAGGAGGCTCATTTATGGAACATTAATTTCATAGAATAATGATGCTTTAATGACATGTAACAGTGGCACAGTTTCTTAAATAAATCATCATAACGAAGTGACATCCCATCATAATGGGAATGTTGCGACGTTATCCTATTTATTATTTGATGTGGTTGGTAAATATAGATTAATAATTTGGAGGACTGTCTAGTGAACCTCTGACAGACTTCCACCCCACGAATAACAAATAACACCTATAGAACATTATCCTCATCATCACGCCTTTCCATGATCATATCCAATAAATGAAAAATATGACTTATCCCCTCGAGGATGAACATGTGGTAACGTACATCAATGAGTTATGTCTTTTTTGATTTGTTGTTCTTCCCCATCCATTTATAAATGACAAACGTTGATTAACCCGTGAAAAGGTTAATCTGTGGATTGTGTGTTATAACGAGAGAGTGACTTTTCTTTTGGGGTGATTATTCAGGATTTAACATTTGGACGAATGACTGAACGCAACCCCCCCACCGAGCACCCCCCCCATCCTAAAACCCCTAACGCGTATGGCCCATGCAGAGGCAAAAATGGCCTGAGCACCTCTGTTAGTGTGTTCTTGGTGGCCACATTCTCAACGTGATGGCAAGGCCAATTCGTAGGCTTCGAGGTAAATAAAAACATTCCCAGAGACTTTTGGTGAAAGCGGTGCAAGGAACAGACATGAGTGCGCCCGGTGGCCCATCCAACAAGTCTGTCGTCATGCTGGTAACAACAATAGAAACATTCATGGACAGTCTCATCGGCTGCGTGAAGGTGGCAGCCCGCACCGGTGATCCATGTTGAATAGGATGTTGTATCCCATCAGCAGCAGTGGCGCGCAGGAGGACACAGCTTCAGGTGATATCTG
Organism: Viscum album; assembly: GCA_963277665.1. NCBI lineage: Eukaryota > Viridiplantae > Streptophyta > Magnoliopsida > Santalales > Viscaceae > Viscum > Viscum album. The sequence continues at coordinate 1,000,852,760 of OY728121.1, read as the reverse complement.
CGTGGAGGGGTGGCCCATATTCTGTCCACCTAGCTGGTCAGAGGTGTCACGGCCTGTCGTGCGCAACATGAGTAAGACGCGGCACCCGGAGGGGGTTGTATATTAGGTGAATCCAACACATGTTGGCCACATTGGGATTAGATGGGACGAGGCTAGTTGCTGCATCCCAGGGACATACAATAGTCGCATTGCGCAGACGGTCCCCTTACTGGCTGTTAGAGCCCCCAGCCAGCCGGACCCACGCCGGCGGGCCAGACCTGCTCTTCTCAGCCTAAACTACGGCGGTGGGCTGAACCTAAGATGGCAGGTTGGACTTTTTCTGGTAGGCCGGACCTGCACACCTTTGTGCCGGGTTAGACTAGACCGGGTCGTCGGGCGACCTAGTGAGCTGGACCCTCTTCCAACTAGGTCGGGTCCAGCGAGGCCTATTGGGCCTAGCCCACGGGCCATGCTGGACCAGCCTGACCCCTACCAACACCAGGTCAGATATGGTCTATCAGATTGAACCAGGGTTGGTGGAACCCCCCTTATGGGTTGGTTGGGTCTCACTGACCTGGTTATATTGGGCCTCATCGAAACGAATCCCCTGATTACTAAAACACCAGTATCATGCAAATCATGCGTCTGATGGATGGAATGTTTAAGGAGTTGGGATCCTTTCAAGTATTAAGATCTTTTGGAATTATTTATGGTTATTTTAGTGGATGTTGAGATGTGATTAATGTGTTTAGAATCAGTTATCTCATGTGCTCTACATACAAAACCCTACGGTTGGCTGAGACCTGAAGTCTGCTCAACGACAGCCCAGTTGGAAGAATCTCTATGTGAACAAGTAGGACCACAGTGGGGAGAGGATTTGTGGACCTGGAATACCCAAGGTACTCTAAAGGAGGTGTACCTCAGTTAGGACAAGGTGGGAAGTAGCGATGTGTGACCCGGAAGGCCCGTGGTGAGGAGCTGCTCTGGGTGACTCAGCATACCCATGATACTCATTAGGGATGAGTACCACAATTGTTCATGGTTAGTGGGATTCATATTTATGTTACCTGGTATTCCCACTATACTTGATAGAGTAGGAGTTCTCCAGCGGCCGAGGAGTTCGATGTTTTTGACTGAAGTTACTATTATTACTACCCTAGAATAGACCGGGTGTGGGCTGTCATCTGTTTTGTGATTTACAATGAATAATTATTGTATGTTCTTACCTTTTTTGTTTGGGGTCCCTACTGATAAAAGTGTTTCTAAACCCTACACAGTTTTCCCCATAATGAGTTGTGTCTGGTGCATATGACCGATATTTTGACGGGTGTGGTCAGGGAGATGGGACAGACTGACAGTACGACGGTGGACATGGTGGCCTAAGACCACGCTGGGCCAAGTAGGACTGGCCAAACATGACATATTTCTTCGGCTTCTAGTAGATTCAATACTCTTGCGATTATGTGGGGTTCACTACATATGTCCATCATTGATTTCTTTATTTACTTGAAGTTTTGAGTTCTTTGTTCGGTTTGTATTCTGACACACATAATTACAGTTTTAGTTGCAATCATATATGTTTTTGTGGTACTTGTTTCCCCATTATATTTTGATGGTATGTGGTTGAAAAGGCATGTTTGTACATGTAATTAGAAAAATTCCTCCCACATGCAGGTTGATTCCTTCAGTTCTAGTCTCTATCCCATGTCCTTCAGAAGTCAGGATTGGGGTAGTCACAGCACATGCCCTGGGGGACAGGTCTTGACAATGTGGTGTGACAGGGTATTCAGTTCAACCATAAGAACATAGTACACATATTTTCAAGGAGTTCAATATTGTTATGTTTATTGTTTTTTGATTTCAGTTGAGGGAGTCTAGTGTTGGTGTGGTGGAAGATCTATCCATACATTACTACCATGAGTTCTGTTTCCTTACTCGGTACATGAAAACACCAGTTGCATGTGTTTTAAGAGTGTGTTTCTATTTATCTATTTTAAGTAATATCTCAAGTGACAACTTATTGACCTTGGATAATCTTTATTCGCTTTTAAGATTCATCTACGCATACACCCACCCATGATCAAATGTATGCCCATGAGGATGGTCCACGGAGTGATGAGGCTTCTATATAGGGAATTTTTTCCGATATGGTACCTTTTGGTGGTGTCCCAATGATACCATTTCCCATTGTCCAACAGTTAATACAGGTACTACCTATAGATGAAAAATGTATTTTCCGTTCCTTAAATGTGTTTTGGTGATAGACACCTCTCATGATATGAGGAAAACTTGACTCACAAGAAGCAAAGGACTAGACATAGGTGATGAACAAGTTTCCATCTATCCAGGGAACAATAGGATCAAATGGCAGACCTGGTTGTGATCCTTCTACGTGTCTCAGTAGGGAAATTATTTTTTATATATTACCCTGGCCTTACAATGAGTTTACATTTCCATGGAATGAGCCTGAGAACCTTCCTCATATAAGGGGTATACTTCCAAAAAAATAAAATGGGTATGTGTTCCCATGATCTTCTACAACTTCGGAAGGACGACATGTCTGTAATTGAGTATTAATCAAGGTATACAGACCATTCCAAGATCTCGATGAATATTATACGACCAGTTCATTGGGCCTTGGACCTCCGACTGATATGTGTTTAGGTATATTTGAGTATGCACTACCCCTCTGTGAATTCCCACTTATATTAGGGTGCTAGATCAAACCATTATTTGGTGAAAGTTCTTTGGTAGAGTAGATATAACCAATGAATATTAGTATTGGGAAAGAAAGAAACTAACATATGTCTCAGATACGTGGAGGTGTAGAATTTCTTCCAATGAGAATTTAATAGGGAAAGATGAATCTAATGGGAAATAGACGTGGAAGATGAGCTAGGAGAGTAGTACAAGGTGGTATATATTTCATCATGATACAACCTCCAACCCAATTTGGTCCCCACTATTCTCTGGGATCTTGAGGATAGGGGAAATGAGTCGTTTCATGCGTTCAGAGAGTGTGACCCAAGGGCTCCTAAATGATTCAAGGTATGGTCTCTATCTACTACTAGCTTCCGTATTAATAGAAAAAGGAACTAACCTTTATTTCTTTCCATGAATATTGTTCAAGACCTAGAGTTTCTAGTTAAACAGTCAATATGACCCTTACATCTAGAGATACCTTCAAGAGGAGACTCGATAATCACAATTATGCCGAAGGTGTGATCTGACCATTGAGGAAAAGGATTTGGTTGGATCCACATAGTGGTAGCGTCGAGGCCTTACGACCTTAGATTGGGTATGGAATTTTCATCCACGAATCATGTTCAGGTTAACTATTTTAGGAAATGGGATTTGGTATATATTATGTGTTGGAAAGGGGTTTTCCTTGACCGGTGAAAAAGGAATCCCAGGAAGCATCGGATAAAATCATGCATAGGAGGGTGCAGCCGACCACTCTTTAGTCGGCCAGCCATATCATCGTAAAAGTAAGTGTCTAGAATTTTAGATCCCAAAATTAATAGAATATTATGGGAAAATCCTTTGAAATTATGTTTCCAGGATTGCCTCCCTACAAGGAGAAGTAATTATGCATTAACATGTACCCATGGATAGAACCTATATACATACATATTGGATGGCTCCTATAGAGCTACAGCATCTAAGAGTACAGTTGATGGAATTCCAAAGGAAGGTCGTAGTAAGACCTAGTGTTCTAGTTTATTTGACTATTTCCGGCATGATAACCAAGTGGTCGTGGAGAATGAGTACCCACTACCAAAGGCTCGATGGGAAGATCCATCAGTTAAAGGGGGTTTCCCTTCATGTGGATAGAAAACTAACCGTATGCTTTTAAGTAGTTGAGACAATGGAAATGGTTGGAGTTCATCCAGGACTATGACATTGATATAGTCTATACTCATAGAGAGGAGGAATTGGTGGAAGACGTGCTCAGTAGGAGGTCTAGTTTACGGGTGCCCGGTGAGTCAATGGATCAGCTTGTTGCGATGACGATATCCTTCGTGGACGGTGATGGATTATCTTTCCTCAAATCTAAGACTATCACTACCCAGATTCTTCAATGAGTTCGAGAGGCACATCTTTGGGGCATTGACTATAAGGCCTGACTTACTATGATATCGTTAGGGTAGGCTCCTGATGTATTCATGATTGGTGGGGGGATTATAAACCCTTTTCAAAGGATGCACGATGGTACATGTGACGTTACAGGAGGACGTGCTAAGGGAATCCCATATATCACCTTTTGTAATACGTCATAGTGGGGAGAAGGTGTACCAGGACCTCTGACGTCAGTACTAGTTTTCGAGGATGAATAGAGTTGTGGCAGAGTTCATTTAAGGATGCCTCAATTGTCAGCAACTAAAATATGTGAATTAGATTCTAGCATGTTTGCGGACAAATTTTACCCTCAGACAGATGGTCATACAAAGCGGACCATACAGAACTTAGAGGACATGCTTCGTTATGTGCCCTAGATTTTTGTTACATTTGTGAGGACAACCTACCAGTTGTGGAGTTTGCGAACATAAATATCAATCACTCTTCCATTAGCAGGGCACCATTTGAGGGCATGTACATGCTCTTATTGAGAAGGTGTGGATCATCCAAGAATTGATGAGTACTATATAGAGCAGACAAAAGTCTTATGCTGATAGGAGACTGAGACCCTGTGAGTTTGAGGAGGGAGACCATGTTTTACATCGGGTCTCTCCTCGATGGGGATTGCATAGATTTTCCCAAAGTGGTAATCTATCTCAAATCTTCATCAATCCTTTTCTGTTTCTAAGTGGAGTTGCTGATGGGGAAAACGACCTAGCTCTTCACCCAAATATGCACCGGGTGCACAATGTTTTTCACATGTCATAGCTAATAAGGTACATGCATGATCCATTGCACATAATCGACTCTGACGAGCAAAGAAATGTCGATGTTGTATCATTTTTGGAGTTCCCCATAGAGATAGAGGATCAACATGAGTGGTTCCTTCATGGATGGTCTATTTCTCTGGTGTTTATTTGGTGCCTTCATGGAAATCTCGAGGAGATAAGAAGGGAGCAGGAGGCTCAGATTCATGCTTAGTACCCCCATTTGTTATTTTACCTTTGTTTTGCCTCTTGAGGATGTAAAACAATATGTTTGGGAGAATGTAATGTCCTGGAATCTCCAAAAAAATTATTATATTGAATTATTCCAAGACTGCAAAATTTGACGACACATAATTCCAAGGACCGAAGTGCCAACAATGATCTGTTGAAAAATGATAATCTTTAAATAGACCGGGTGAGATGTTTTCCTGATAAAAGTGGAATAAATCTTAAATAGTTTTCCTGGATCAGAATTCAGAGTGTATCGTTGAGTTCATGATGGTGGGTTTAACCTCGAAGATACTTAATTTTTGTCAGTGTGGACCCCCAGGGAGAAAACCCAATAAAGACATAACCATAAATAAAATAATAAAATAATTTTTTTTTTAAATATTTATAAATAACGAATGGAGACTCTGATTAAATATCTTAGACCACCGCAAAAATTGTGAGGGTATTCTTTCTATAGGAAGACACTATCATTGGCCGGCATGGGGAAATAGTGGATGTTAGTTTTTTTCGAGAAATAAATTTATTAAGTAACATTTGTTTTACTGTTGAATAATTAAAATTTTAAATGGTAACTCATATTGAAAATCCAAGAGAACTGTTAGATTCATGGGGGCATTTTTCCCTTAAGCGGAGCCTTACCTTGACCGGAGTCGGTCAAGGGTGATTGTTAATAATTTTTGGACATTTTTTATCTTATGTTTAGTACAATTACAAGAAGGGATTTCTATCATTTGATCCACAAGTAGGATAAAAAATCTGTGGACACCGTTGAATTTTGAATGTTGGGATTCTTCTAAAATGGCTTAACTTCCTCCGGAAAGGGACGAGCATAATATATATTTTTCAGACCGTTTTTAGAAAAATAATAAACTAATTTAAAATTATTATTTTATTTTCATTATCACTTTTGAGTGGTGGAGAGAGAGGCTGCGATAGGGCGAAGACGACACACATTAATGAGTCTCATGAATGTATTGTTAAAATAATAGCATAACAACCCTTTAATGATTCGTAAAAGCGACGTTGTTTCTTCATTAAAACAGCATAATGATGTGACGTCACATCATAATGGGAACTCTGCGACAATCCCATATTTATTGGTCAATGCTCTGGGGAAATTTGGATTAACAATTTAGAGGATTCTCTAGAGAACCACTAACGGACATCCACCATAATGAATAATGATGAATTCGGGGAAAATTAATCTTCTTCATTTCACCATTTGAAGATTGGAGCTGAGAAGTGTCATCGAATTCTTAACACCTCAAGGGTGAATGTGCTGAAATAAACATCAAAGTGGTAGGGTTTTTGATTCATTTTTCCCCATAAATTTCTAAACGACTAACGGAGATTAACCCACGAATTGGTTAATCCACAGATTGTGTATTATAATTGGAGGGTGACATTTTTGGGAGATTATTAGGTATTAAACCTTGGAATGATTTATTGAATGAATTCCTACCCAACCCCCAATTAATAACTCTTATGTAGAGGGCCCAGGATGACATGAAAAAGGCCTAAGAACCTCCTCTCGTGTGTTCTTGGTGCACACATTCTCCAAAAGATGGCATGGCTGGTTCAAATTCTTCATAGTAAAGATATCCTTTCCGGGAGACCATTGGAGCAAGCGGCGCAAGGAACGGATCCCCAGAGCGTGTCCGGTGGTCTGCTAAAACTTATCTCAGTGCATGTGAGTTGACATCTATTGTAGTAGTGGTTGGAAATGTCGGCTTCATGGAGGCGGCAACACACAATGGCGGTCCACATTGATTGGGAGGCCACTACTCGTCAGCCGTGGTAGTACGGGGGAGGATACGGCACAAGGTGGGCACAACATAGACTAGTGGCCCGCGTCCAAGCCACATGGTAGACCGGAGGTGACACAGTCTGTCAGCTATGGCAGGAGTCATACGGGGCGCTAGGAGGGCTCTGCTCAGGAGGTTCGTCCCACCCTTTCGGGCCATGTTTCGGACCAGATGGGACACATTTGGATGACGCATCCCAGGGGATCACACAGGCCGTGCTGCACCGCCGCTCCCCTTACATGTGGTTAGAGCCCCCAGGGGGCTGAGACCACAGCAAGCTGGGCTAGTCCCGCTTCTCGGCCAGGTAAGACTCGACTGGGTCACCAAGAATCCCTGTGGGCTGGACACTCTGCGAACCGTGCTATGTTCAGTGAGGCCTATTTGGCCAATCCCACTTGCCAGGCTGGACCAAACTGACCCTGACCCACAACAGGTCAGGTCGGGTATTCCAGAAAGATCATGGGTAGATGGAACCCCCAGGCCGGGTTGGTTAGGTCAGTCCGACCAGGTCGGACCGATCCTCGTTGCAATTGTCCCTCTAGTTACTAAAATGCATTTACCATGCCAATCGTGTGTCCGATTGATGGGTTGTTTGTGGTGTTGTGTCCCTATCTAAGAGGATGATCTTAAAGAATGATTTGTGGTGACTTTCAAGGATGTTGGGATGAGATGATTGGATTTAGGATATATTCTACCAAGAACACTACATATAGAACCCTTCTGTTGGCTAAGACATAAATACTGCTTGACCACGACCATGTGGGAAGCGGCACTGTGTGACCCAGTAGGCCCATGGTGGGGAGAAGCTCTATGTGACACAACATACCCACGATACATGATTGGTGGATTATATAAGTTTATCCAAAGTGTGAAGTGGTGCTCTGTGACCCGATAAGCTCAAGGTGGGGGGAATCATTCTGTCACCCAACAAACCCATGGTACTCATCTAGGATGAGTACCAAAATAGTTCAAGAATTGTGGGAAGTATTTTTGTGTGACCTGTCCTACCCACTATACTCGATAGAGGAGGATTTCTCCAGTAGCCAAATAGTTCGACGTTTGTGACTAACGATGCTATTGTTACCAACATACAATTTAATGGTGTGAGATATCATTGGATTTTTGCATTAGTTTGAGGAATTGATGTGTGTTCTTCACTTCTTGTTTTGGGGTCCCAATTTAGTATTTTGTTACTCACCCCTGCACAGGCTTCAATTGAACGTGTTGTGTCTGGTGTAAATGAATGATGTTTTGATGAGGGTTCTCAGGGTGACTAGACTGAAATATTCTACCACTATGGACTCGGTGCCCTTAGACCACGCGGGGCCCAGTAGGACTGGGTGGGGAGGACGTACTACATTGGAATCCAGTAGCTTAACTACTCTCATGATCAAGTAGGGTTCACTGTAGATAGAAACCTGAGCATACTTTTTGTACTTTCTATTTTCATTTCATTGTTTTGTTTGTATTTTTTCCACATTATTTCATTTTTTTTCACTCAACATTGTTTTAGTGCTACATGTTTTCCATTATCTGGGTGTAGGGATGTGGTTGGGTGTGCCTATGAATGTTGGTACTTATCAAAATGACTCCCACTTGGAGGTCGACACGATCAGCACTAGTCGCCAGCCCCTGGAATTCGGGATGCGGGCTTGAGGTAGTCACGGTAAGGGCCCAGGATGATGGGTCGTGAAAATTTATATAAAAATACATTGATTATATTAAAATTTTTCTTATATACATTTATATATAATTTTTATATATTTAATTGATTTAATATATAGAAAACTATATATTTAACATATATAGTTAATAATACTCATAAAAGTTGTTTATAAACTAGGTTATATATTATTATATTTTTTTAGTTTATTAATTTTCTATAACACTCAGTGTTGCATGTTACGCAAGCCATTGAGTAAATTCAGTATTGAATGAAATATAATGTTATATCACTGTTTCATATAGAGAAATATATCCTATATATTTATTTTAAATACTGATTAATTTTAAATTGATAATAACTCAATCAAAACTGAATGATTTAATATATATATATATATAAATTAAATATATTCAGTGTTGCGTTAAATGAAAATTTAAAAAACAATTATATTATTTAGGAATAAATTCTAAAAATCTCAGGTTGGTACACTCATTATAGATAATGGTGTTTCACTTGTATTTTTTATAATTTTCCTTACATTAAGGTGAATGAGTTTTTTGTTAATTTTGTTTCCTAATTCTCTAAAAAACATAACATATATTATGAATATATTATAATGAAATATATTTTTTCATATAATTATGAGGTTCTTTTTTTCATCATTAGTATGTATCATACTATGACTTCAAAAAATTTGAAGCTATAATGTTATTATTTGAGAAGATAAATTTTAATATAAATGAAATATTAAATAAAATACATTATTTTGTATGATTAAATATTTTTTTGATTAGGATAATATTAATTTATTTAAAACACATGAGATAAAACTCATTGATATTTCTACCTACTAAATAACATCATGAATTTATTTAATGTAGATATTATGTTTATTTAAGAGAAATTAGAATCCTATCTAGGAATTATAATGTTTATTACATTGTTGAAGATATACAATAATGGATAATAACTCAAAAATACTAGTTTCTCTTTTACGTGATGGTTACTCTTGTTCACAATGAGTGGGAAAAAACCTGACACCTAGTTAGACGCTCCAGGAGGATATTCATTGATCAATGATATTCACTTTATAAACAATTATAGTAAATTTATTTTATTATTTTATTATTCATTCTATTACAAATAATGAGATAAAAAGATTATAGAAACCTAGTTCGAACCATTCACTGTATAAGATTAATGAAGTGTGACATAATTATAATTCATCTATCATATTTAGAAATGAATGTTTCAATAGAAAAGACATCATGCAATTGATAGTTTAAATTTATATGATCATTTTATATAATATTGGTGGATATTATCATTATAATTTCATGTATTTTATTGAAATGATATCATAAATATTACACTCATGGTGATATGTATATCGACACAAAATTTTTTAATAAAAGTATGGAGAATACATTCATCATTGATAATTTTAGTATTTTACTTTTATGATGGAAAAAGTATTCATTCATAATATTAATAATGTGATTGATGTGGATTTTTTTATATTATGGATATTTTTCTTCACAAGGTAAATTATAATGGTTGACAAAATTACATTAAATGTTTTTAATAACCACAAAAGATTCCATTATGAAAATATTATTAGTATTGTATTTAATATTGAAGAACATATGATTAATTTAAAAACCACTCAATAGTTAAATATATGATTGTTGAGAAGGTAAGAAAGGGTTAATTGATTTTTATAAATTGGAGTCAGATTGTATTATAATACATTATATTTTTTAATTTTTAAAATGAAAATTTATCCATGATATTTTATGTTATATTAGATCATTTTTTGTATTATATATATATATACTAGTGCATGGATTTAATTTATTATGGTAAATAAATTAGACAGTCTGGTATACAATTATTATATAAAGGAATATATGATATCACAATGATATAATGTCAACGATATTCAATTGTTTTTAGAAATGGAATTTAATAGTGAATTTATATAAATTAGCTATATGAAATTTTTGGTATTCAATTGTATAATAGTGAAAATTTGTTTAAGGAAAAGAATTAAATTTCATAAACTGTAATAGGGTAATGTATCTGATATATTGGTATTATTATCTCATATTATAGATATGAAACAATTACAAAAACCAACATTATTAAGTGACTAATGATTAAAATTATGTTCATATAATTTTTATAAGTTTGGTAGAACATAACGGCCTGAGAATTTGGACATTTTAAATTAATACTATAATAAAAATCTTCAGTCAGACAGAACACAAAACAGACACAAAATCTTACTAAAAAAATCTTACATATATATTAAAATTTTCATTAGTAATATAATCATTAGTTCAAAAAAACCAAAATATATTATACACTATTAATTTCAATAAATTGAATTTTAAAAAAGAATCCTTCTGAAACGCATTTTCAAAATGTGGTATTTTATTTACAAAGAGAAATTTAGTAGATCATAGTTAATATTTCATTTTAATATGAAATATTTATATGTATAAAAAACACAATAATATAAATTTTTTTATAAATCTATCGTAAATAAGTTTAAAAATATTATATTTTAAAAAGACAATTTATTTAATTCAATATATAAAATCATTACATATGAAATTTTAATTTAAAATGAAATTTAAAAATATAAAATTTCAATTTTGAAGAAATGTTTTTTATAAATTTTTTTAAATTTTGTTAAAATTATTTTGACTTTATGAAAAAAAAACATAATATTGTGAAATACAATTTTTTTAGTAAAAACAAAATTTTGACATTTTATGTATTTTTTTATGAATTGAAAATTCATTAATTAATTTCCTTCATCAAAATATATATTTCATAATTGAATATATATATATATATATATATATATTAATATCAAACCAATATTTACATTTTTGAAAATATGTTATATTTCAAAAAAAACATGTTTTAATAGAATAAAAAATCATTATTTAATTATTACTTTTTATATCATACAAAAATAATATATTTTAAAATGAATTTAAAATTAAAAAAATATGGTAATATTTATCTAAAAGAAACATTTTGTTTTATAGGAATAATGAATAAGCTACCTAAGGTAAAAACTATTTATTATGTTAAAAAATGGTAGATGTAATAACATATTTATAGAATACATAAAACAAGTTTAAAATGTGTGTTTTAGTTTTTCATGGATGCTATATACATTTCCAATTACCTTATATATTATTTTTAAAACAATTGTCCTCTATATTTATGTGATGAATCCCATTATTGAATGATTTTATTATTTGCTAAAATGTCATCACTTGTAATATATTATTGGTGAGCTCATCTACCCTTGTTTTAATTTATTAACATTCCACATATATTTTCCCAAAAACAATTAAATTCTTATTTAAAAATTTCTATTCAAATTTTGGATGTTATGGGATTATCGATAGACTATCCGTAAATGTATTAACCACTATCAAAATAGAGATATTCATGTTTTATGGTATTCATTTCTGATAAATTCATTCTCATTTTATTACTTTATGAAAAATTCATCCTAAATAAATTAATTTGAAACATATTAAAATAATACAGTTAGTATGAGTAGTATATTTGTTTTTAATTATAATTATGGTAAAATAATTAAAATCATTTTCCTATATTCATTATGAAGAACAAAACTAGTAACTATGAATCGTGTGGACTACCTCCTATAAGAAGTAATGTATTTTTTTAACTCATTTAAATTATTGTATATTTTTTGAATAAAAAATATAACTATTATTTACATGAAATGTTTTAAATTCATAAATAATAAATCATTATAATCATTTTCCATATTTTATGGAAACCAAAATCATCATATTTATTTTCATGGGGACTACTACCTCAAAAAAATAATCTATTAACATTTTTATATACATCACACCATGACATGGATAAATATATGAGTGTATTTAATGGGTAAATATTACTAATATTAAATTATATGGTTCTTTAAAGATAAATTGGCGAAGCCATTAAATATATATGAAATAAAAATCAAGGTAAATTTCACTAACCAAATTTGTGTTATTTGAGAATGAATGATATCTTTATACTATGAAATATCATTACTATTTTTTCATCAATCTAATATATATTTTCAATTATGAATTATCATTATTATAGAAATTATATATATGATAATTATTCTAAAATTATAATTATATTAATACTAATACAATTTGTGATAATCCATTTATTATGTAATATTCATGTTTGGTACTATTAGACCACAAACACACTTAATTATATAAATTTATATCATGTATGAAAATGGGATTTTTAATTCAGGAAATATATTATATAAATTTGTACGTAATTTTTTTATTGTAAATTAATATAATAATTTAACACATAATATAATAAAAACCCTTCATTTTCTTTTAGTCATCTAAATAAGTGGATTGTGAAATTCTTGATTAATGTTGATAACCAAAACAACTATATGATTAAATTATGACACTATATGTTATAATATTTAATAAACTCATGTAAAATTTATTTTCTACGATTTATGATCCTTGGGAGATTAGTTTTTTATAATAATCTTATTACTAAACTAGTTCAAATTACTCAAGATTAGTCATAGACAATGAAGAAAATAGATAATAATTAAGTAAAATAAATTTATTTAATATTTTTATATAATGATTATAAAAGGATTTATTCAGAAATAATGTAACTACTTCCATGATTATTTGTGTTATGATTTATATGAATATGGTTATAGTGGGATGATGTATGTGGGAATAAATAGAAATTGTTTCGTTGTCTCATTTTAAAACCCAAGGAACATGTTTGATTTTTCATAGAGCTATATACTTTATACTGTGGTTTCAATATTATATTTCATTCATGAATAATTATTATCTCTCATTTAATAGTGCATAAATTTAAATTTCATCTAAAAACTCTTATTCTTATGCTACCATTACCATAACAGTTTTCAAAGAAAACAGTCTTCATTAATTGAGATATAATTGTTATTATTGAAAATATTTCATAGATGTTCAGTTCATTTTACTCCTTGAATGTATTTTGAGTTATTTTTTCAATGAATTTATATTTATATGAAAAAACCTAATTTTTTATTTCAATTGAATCATAGTTTACTACCTCTGTAATGTTTTGGGATTACACTAATTTACACTCAATTATTAAAAATGATATTCAACAATAATCATTATTAAGTTATTGATATATTCTTAAATTTATTATTTTAAATATATATAGCCTAAATTATAATTGGAAGAAGTGTTTTGATAAAAATTTATTTTTATTGATTTTAAATATCATAAACGGAAAATGATTTAATGATGAAAATATAATCATATTTATGGATGATGTTCCCTAAATTTCAATGATATTATTTCACATAAAAGTTTTTCCTTACTTATTTCAAAAGTAAAATATATATTAACATTCTAGATGTTTAGAAATTAATATTTACATCCACTTAGATAATTATTATTTTAATTATTGAAATTTAATAATATTAAATACATAATCCTTCCTTTCAATTTATATTTATTTTTTATCAACTCCAATTAATTATATTATTTTTTATATGATTTTAGTTAAATATTATTCATAACAACTTATATTTTTTTTCAAAATTCATACAGTTTCCATTATGATAATGAAAATAAATTTATTTTTTAACTTCAATATAATAATTTTATTTGAAAAATCATAGCTATATTCACATCTATTTACTCACATTGATTTATATTTCAGGATTTTGTTATTTAATCAACCTCTATATTATATTATGAAATTATTCATTTATATATATATATATTTTATTTACTTGTATTTCGTAATTTAATTTCACCAGATGTAATTGATTTGTTTTAGAAACATCTTAATATTCTATAGATCCTATTCAATATGTTGATTCTATGATATTATGTGGATCATGTTTGAATAATTGGTTGTCGTGTGGTTTCCTATATCACTATTTAATGAAATGGTTTATGATTTATATCTCATGAATCATGGATATTAATTATTTATATTTTTTCTCAATAGAATGATATTATTTATTTTTTTATATGAAGCATTATCATATTTTTTCAAAACATTACGAATTAGAAATTTTTTTCATAACAACATTAATATTGGGAATTTTATTTGATAATTACATCATTTATGTACATTTAATTCATGGTTATTTAATTTTACTATATTTTTATTATTCCCATATTTATCATCATTATAGTATTAACATAAAAATGTCATTTTAAATTCTTATTCCTATTATTATTATTACATAACTCATGTTTATTGATATTTGTTAATAAATAATTTTGATTAATGTTTTATGATATTTCACAACTTATAGTATTTTTAATTATACATAACTTATTTTTAATTTGTTTCTTATGTATCAATGTTTTATACAAATTCTCTTAATATGACCAGAAATTAAATTTTATTCCTAACCGAAGTGTTTACCATTTTTGAGAATTAGATGCCACCCATTTATTTTATTACCAGCACCTTAGATATGATGTAAAAAAGATTTAAATATCGTGAAGAGTTTATTATATATATAATTTTTTAATAATATTGAAGACTATTTATATGTGAAGATGATTGTCAAATTTTGGATAAAATTTACATTAGTTTAAAGGTAATCTGAACTAGTAAATAAATTTTTTCCAAAATTTAATAATTCACTAATAATAACATGATATGGTAATTTATTTTAATGAAACATTTTTTTATTTAATGTAATTTCGATGGTTGATTTTTTCTGGATTTTACATTTATTGTCCTCCATATAAACTATTTTATTTTCAAATTTATATGCTACAATCACATTCTATTAATAATCATTAATAACAATTGTATATCCATAACAATTGTTTTACATATCATTACCCGTTAAAACTATATCTTCCCTCATTTTTGTAACTCAACCAATAACTATCAACGTTTCTGTATATATATATATATATATTTCCAATCATATAACTGAATTAATGAAGGTGTCTTTTTTTGTACTATCATTGCGATGTCTACTATTTATCAAAATTTTCAACATTAATATAAAATTTATACCCATTTACATTTTAAAAAACATACCAATTTCATATTATAGAGATTTTTTATCTATTAAAAAAATTACTACAAATACATCAATCAAAAATATCAATTATGTTCTCCAATATAGCCTATTTTACATTATTAATCAATCCAAAACCATCTAATCTGGAAATAGATGATGATTCCTAATAATTTCCTCATTTGAACTTATATAGAATACTGACAAAAGAAAAGAAATTTTTAAATAGTTAGGGAGAAATAAAATACATCAAAAAAATATAAGAATTCACCTTCTAACTCTTTATCACATTATTTTGAAATAAAACATGGTTTTCTGGGCGATACATATTATGAAATTTCATATAACATTGACACATTCATTAATGAATTCTACATTTAGTTGAGACATGTTTGGTGTATATGACATCTGTGACTAAAAGAATCATCAAAACAACTCCTAAATGATCAATAATATAAAATTGATGATTAGATAATATTATATGGGTTGAAAAAAATAGTTTTAGTCAACTTATTACATACAATCATCATTACTTTT
This sequence comes from Viscum album, assembly GCA_963277665.1. NCBI lineage: Eukaryota > Viridiplantae > Streptophyta > Magnoliopsida > Santalales > Viscaceae > Viscum > Viscum album. Next base: position 1,000,836,560 of record OY728121.1, on the reverse strand, counting down.
TGTTCAAAAATGTTCAGATTTAAATGATAATTTTACCCCTATCGTCATCATTATATTCATTTTTCATGAAATCAATTTATCCCAAATGGGTTTAGAATTTAATTTACTCATGTGAATTAAATACTATTGTCAGCATATTACATCAATTATATAATCATTATTTTATTGATTTGTCAAATTTGTTATGAAATCACCCGTAGGATCATTTTCATCTAAAATATCTATGATAAGAAACTATATTTTTTTGAATCTATAATTTTCATGAATTTTAGAAATTAAAATTTGTCACTCTAAATTTTTATATCTCAAAAACTATAGGATTAATTATATAAAAAAATGTTATATTTTTCATTATACATAGTAATCTATATTTTTTTAATAATACCCCAACAAATTTTAACCTCAAATAAACATCAGCATCATGGTTGTATACAACTAAAATATTATGATTGATAAAATACATGTTTTAATAAGAATAAATATGATTATAATTATATTATATTACTCTTTTATGGACAACTTACAGTATTCCTATTGTTTAAAGAATGTTTTCAGCATTGAAAATGCGCTACCAATGAATTTCATCATTATTAACTCTAAGGATAATGAATAAAAGAATAAAATAGTAATATATATGGTGGTGTCAAATTATCTCCATAATTTTATAAATATACTAATTCGATATTTCATAACAAAAAAACAACATCATATTTATCACCATATCCAGATTAAATCATCATGTGTGGTTTCTCCTTTATCATTCATGGGACACATGGAATTATTTATCATACCATTAATGTTCACATTACATAAAGATATATTTTAATTCCTATTGCAATGATGAAAAATTTGTATATGTTTCTTTAATATTCATTTTCTATAACAAGAAATAAATAAATATATTCATTATATGGGTAGGTGTATGTAGAACATTATCTATGTTTAATGATTTATTCCTTATGACCATATCTATAGATCATGATTCTATTGAATATTTGTTCATTTAGATAACTGAATATTAATATACTTATAGAATATTAATGTAACATTTAATGGTGTGAAAAGGATTGCTAAATATTCCACATATTTTCAAAGATCCCACAAGTTTTACTTATCTTTAAACTAATTATACATCTTAGTTTTATAACTATAAATGGATTATAATAATTTCATCATCTAATTTCATTCTTTGATATATTACAATTATAATTCAATCATGATAACATCGAAATTTAAATTATTTATATTCTTCCACCTATCAATGTTGTTTTCTTTCCTTAATGGTACCGTAACATTACATATGTATATATTATTTATTTTTAGATTATTATTTGATATGTATCATTATGATCCATACTAGTACCATAAAGTGTTGGTGTATTTGGAGTCCATGATACAATAAATATATTTACATAAATTATATACCTAATATCACATATAATTATTAAATACAATAACCATTTTTATACATATAAATTATAAATATAATATTTATATGTAATTTAAATGGAATCTTACTAATGGTCTACCACAAATTCTCAGTTAGGATAAAATGATGAGATAAAAAAATTAGTGAAAACCATTATAAAAAAGATATGATAACATGAGAAAAAATATATGAAAATCATTTACTAAATCCCTAAATAATTATCTTGAATCATTCCATAATGAATGGAACTTCATAATATAAGAATTATAATTTAATAATAAATTTATCCATGGGATCCCAAATGTAGCACAATATAATGTGATAATAGTTTTTCCTAACCTATCCCTTAATCATAAAAGAATATGTATTATGTTATAGCTACCCACTAAGAAATTCATCCCCTAATAGGCTTGTAAAACCACTTATTTACCATCACTGATATTTGGATAGGCTCACATGTACTTCTTTGAGCTTCAATCGACAAATAATATTCCCTTTTTTAGTCTTCAGATAACCACATTTATACCCATTGATCTGAAAAATTATTAGTTTTTACCCAATTCATTAATGATCTATAGCATACCCACATATCCCATAATAATAATCCATTCATTTACATGTAAAAATATCTTCAAAATTTTTTGTTACATGAAAATATTACTACTGGAATATAGAAAGGGGTTCATCTATATTTCACCATCATATTCAAAGACTATATAATGACATAGTAAAGACATTAAAAGTGTATAAAATTATAAGAAGTGTAACAACCTTCCCTACCTCATTGGCATGAGGAGGTGGTGAGGGTTACTTGGCCTTAAGAGACGTTCCCAATGCGGCAAAGGCGGGAAATAAATGCCAAGGGCTTCAAGGAATATTGGGGAAATATTTCCCCTTATGAAACCTACCAAATGATCCATTAACAGCCACAATATGATGCATGTAAATAAAACATTCAAGCATGTATTCCAAAAATAAAACCAATTTCTTCCACAATACAACCTAATCCATTAAAATCCAACACAATATCAGAGTACTACGAGGAAGACTAAACAAGAGACCCAATATAAACTAAGACACTCTCCACAACTCCACAGCAAGATCCATGTTCCATGAACCATCACATCTCCCAAGAATCACGATGAACCAATAGAAATTAGTTGCCTTACCATTACCTGTGTACCAGAATATGACATCTATAAAAGCACCAAAGTTCCAAAGAAGGGGGTGAGTACTAATACTCATTAGGTTTTCCATAAATGACTTCCCTATACATGAAACTAGTATAAAAACATTAGAATATTTATATAAATCAGTTTATATAAAATAATCACAAGTGAAACCATTACTATAATCCAAACACACCCTTACCAATCCGTCTCACCCAAACCAAGAAACGAAGAGAAATACAAACAAACATGACACAATCTATTTCAATATTTACACATTAGCACAAAAATTTCCATCTTGAAAAGCAATGCACAATAAGACAACCAAAATTGTGGATCTTCTGTCCAACCCGTTCACCCATTGACAACTAATTGTACTTCCCGACCACGACCTAAATGGTGGTTCTTCCAACCACTATCAACCACCTTGTATAGTGAGAATTCCCGCACACTTCCACATCACATCTCCACAAGACATAAACAAACATATAACTCACCAAGGCCACAACAACATGAAATCCACCATTTCTATTACAAGTTAATCCACTTCAATAAATCACCCATTTATTGACAACCCCATTTAATTGTATTCCATGCCAACAAAATTTCAATAAAACAACATTTTTATTGAAAACATTATTCATCAAACATTTTCACAAATCAATAATAGAGACCCATTTTAAAATCCATAAGAAGATCATTTCACCACAAAACCCATTTTTCCCACAAATCCCCAAAATTTCACCAAAGGGATTTCCAACAATTTTCGCATATCCAAAAAAAATTCATTTTTATGATACAAAAATTAATTTTAACCAATAACCACTAGTTATAACAATGTGGAGTTGAGAGAGAAGACACATACCTTTAGGGTTCCGACGAAATCGACCCACATGAAATCGTACCTCAAATCGGGCGAAAGCACCACTGAAACATCTCTAGATCCACATCCCTAACATTCAAAAGCCTTAAAATGAAAATACAAGGAAACCAAAACCCTATATCTACACAAAACGAGTGTATATGTAAAAAAAAGATAGATATGGAGATTTAAATTTAAAGGAAACAACAATGGAACCAATCAGAGAGACTTACCCGGGAGAAACCACCTTCAAAACACAAAGAAACCCCTTTGAATCGCTTCCAAAACGAGTGGTAGAGCACAGAAAACCCATGAGAACCCAATATCATGATTGAGGATCTAGTGGGGGAGGATTTGGAGTGTTTTAGGTCAAGACTATGGGATCCAGGATTTAAAAAACCTTTCCGTTTAGTGGTCGCACATCTAGTTTGCACAGTTTGCAAACTGTGAGCTAAACATGCACACGCTACTGTCACAAGAGGAGGTGTCCCCACTGTTTCTTATCACAGTTTAGAAAACCATTCACAGGATGTGTGAAGCTTACTGTCTCCCCCTGAATGGTTTCCTAGATAACCAACATGGTTACCCCGAACCGTGCTCAAACTGTTCTCCTGAGTAAAAGCCTCCAAACTTATACAAAACCTTTCCAAAATCATTCAACCTCCTCCCAACTAAACTCATGCACTTTAAACACATGAAATGATATAAACAAAGGATTCATACCTCACATAGGGGATGACACATTCTCCCCACCATTGGAATTTTCATCCTCTTAAAGTAGTGAACCCACCCATTGTCGAAAGAGATCGGGTCATTTCTCGACCATCTCTTTCTCCCATTCTCAAGTGTCCTCTTGGGTCTGGCCATACATCCAAAAAACCCAAACCAGACCGATGATTTTACCCCGCAAGACTTTCGGTTTCCTATCTACATCCCGCACAAGAACGTGCACCAAAAAAGCATCTGGCTCTAGCTCAACATGATCCCATCGAATATCATTGCCCGGATTCAGCAGATACTTTTTCAACTGCGACACTTAAAACACATTGTGCACCTCCCTAAACCTCTGTGAAAATGAAAAATGATAAGAAACTTCGCCAAACCACCCATGAATATCAAAAGGTCCAATATACGTCAAATATAACTTTCCCTTATTCCCAAACTGACGATGTCCCAATCTTGGAGAGATCCTCAAGAAAACATGATCAATCACCTCGAACAAAAACGTCCATCGACGATGATCCACATAAGATTTATGAATACTATGTGCCATCTCCATTAACTTCCTAATTGACTTGATCATTTCCATAGTGTCATGGAAAAGTCTCGGTCCAACCATCGAGGACTAACCCATTTCCACCCAACATAGTGGAGAATGACACGGCTTCCCATACAATGCTTCAAATAGAGCCATATGTATGGATTCTTGATAACTGTTATTGTACAAGAACTCAACCAACGACAAGTGATCCTCCCACGAGCCACCAAAATCCTTGACTCAAGCCCGAAACACATCCTCTAATGTTTTTATTATCCACTCGGATTGACCATACGTATTAGGGCGATAAGTTGTACTCATGATCAACTTAGTTCCAAGGGATTGCTATAAGGATTTCCAGAAATGAGATGTTAACCTTAGATATCTATCAGATATGATCGAAACTGGAACACCATGCCTCTTTACCACCTCTTGGATATAGATTATGTATAGATCCTCCACAGTATGAGATTCACGAATTGGAATTAAATGGGCCAACTTCATTAGTAAATCCACTATCACCCAAATGGCATTGTGCTTTTTGACCGTTCTTGGGAGACCTGTGACAAAATCTATCTCTATTTGCTCCAACTTCTAAACAGGGATTGGTAAAGGCTGAAACATTCCCACTGACCTCTGACATTCTTCCATGACCATCTGGAAACTCAAGCATCTCGAATCTAACTCAGCCACTCTTTTTTCATACCACGCCACAAGAACTGCTCTTTCAACGCTTTATACAAAATCATCGTCAAATACCACTTGTTTCCCCCACCTACCACATTTTCTTGAAGAGGCAGTTTTGGTTACATGGCCTTAAGAGATGTTCCCATGGCGCCAAATGTTGTAAATAAATGTTGGGGGCTTCAAGTAATATTGGGGAATGATTTTGCCTTACGAAGAAAACAACCAAATCATCCACTAACAGCCACTATATGATGCATGTCAATAAATCATTCAAGTGTGTATTCCAAAAAGATAACCAAGTTGTTCCACAATACAAACCAAACCAATACAATCGAACATGATATTGGAGTAATATGCATAAGAGTAAACAAGAGACCCAATATAAACCAGGACACACTCCACAACTCCACACCAAGCTCCATGCTCCATGCCCCTTCACATCACCCAAGCATCACCACAAACCACTATAAATGTGATTATTAACCTTTACCTATGTCCTATAATACGACATTTGCAAAAGAAAAAAAGATCCAAATAGGGGGTGAGTACTAATACTCATTATTTTTTCCCCAAAATTACATCCCTACACATACGACTAGGATAAATTAGTTAGCACATTTATATAAAGATGTTTATATAAAATAATCAATATTGCAACAATTACTATAATCCAAACACACCCTTACCAAGACATCTCACCCAAACCAAGAAACCAAGATAATTCCATACAAACATGCCACAATAGATTTAATCATTTACACAATAGCACAACAATTTTTAACTTTCAAAGCAATGCAAAACAAGAAAACCAAAACAGTGGAGCTTCCATCCAACCCATTCACCCATTCAAAACTAGCGATACTTCCTGACCACTACCCTTAATGGTGGTTCTTTCGATCACTATCCATAACCATTTATAGTTATATTTCCTGCCCACTTACACATCACCGTCCAACAAGCCTCATACAAAAATACAACCAACTAAGGCCACAAAAACATGCAATCAATAATTTCCAGTATATGTGAACCCACTTCAATAAATATCCCATTTATTGAAAACACCATTTGATTGTTTTCCATGCCAAAAAACATTTCAATAAAACAAAATTTTAATGAGAACCATTTTTCATCAACCATTTTCACAAATCAATCATTGAAACCCATTTCAAAATCTCTATTTTAAAATCAACAACAAGTGCATTTCACCACAATACCACTTTTTCTCAAAAATCCCCAAAACATCACCAAAGGGATTTCCAACCAATTTCTCACATCAAAACACAATTATTTTTTAGAAAATAATAATTAATTGTAACAATAAACCACTAGTTCAAACCATGTGGAGTCAAGAATGATTCCACCTACCTTTATGGATTCATTGAAATTGAACCACAATCAATCTCACCTCAAATCTGGTGAACGCACCACCGAAACCTCTCTAAATACCCTTCCCTAACATTCAGATGCCTTAAAATTAAAATCCCAGGAAACCAAAACCCTAGATCTACACAAAGAAACTATAGATATATAAAAAATGAGAGAGGGAGATGTAGATCAAGAGGAAACCACAATGAAACCAAGAGGAGAGACTTACCTGGGAGTTACTGCCTTCAAAACACCAAGAACCCACTTTGAATCGCTTCCAAAACGAGTGGGAGAGCACCTCCAACCCTTGATAACTGATAATCCAAAGTGAGGGTCAATTCTGAGAGGATTCAGAGCGTTTTATGTTGAGTTTGATGGTGCCGAGATTTAAAAACCCTTCCTTTAAGTGGTCGCACTGTTAGTCCGCATGTTTTGGAAAACCATGCGCTAACCCTGCGCATGTTACTGTCTCGAGTGGAGGGGTCTGCATGGTTTCCTCGCACGGTTCGGAAAGCCGTGCGCAAGACATGTGAAGCCCACTGTATACCCATGCACGGTATCTTGGAGAACCTGCATCGTTTCACCTAACCGTTCTAAAATTGTACTCCCTATGAAAATTCTCCAAACTTATTCAAAACCATTCCAAACTCTCCCAACCTCTTCCCAACTCATCTCATTCATTTTAAACACATGAAATGGTATAAAAATTTTCTACATACATCAAACCGGGTGTGTTATAAGATTTGTATAATAATCATAATAAGATGTTTATATAGATTAAAATGCCTTTATATGATCAGTAAGACATTTCATGGGGAAAATAAATTTTCATTTTCAAATAAAATATTTTAAACATAAATGTTTCCAAATGTTATAACAAAAAAATTCCAATCAAATTATCCTTGGTGACATGGAATGAAATAATCTATGAACATTTTTATAGTGATATAGGATTAAAAATTGTGTATAATATGTAGTTTTTTTATTAATATTCACTATATAAATAAATAACTGTTTTAGGACCAGATTAGTTTAGTTCCTTTAGAAACATGTAACTAAATATTATAAATTCTTGATGATCTTAAATGTTTCACATAACGATCTTCCCCATTAGTACATATACATAAAACATTTTTTATAACACTGTTAAATGCAACATAGGAAATGAATGAGATTAGATTCTTAGTAATGGTAAATAAATGAGATACACGACTATAACTTTGTCATATGGGAATGAGAAGATGATAATAAAAATAAAATATCATAATATTAATATCAGGGATCATAAGAATGACTTTGGGAATAAATATTTTAAATTAAATTATGATTAATTATAATTGAATCAAGAGAATAAGACATGAAATTATATCTTTGGAATATTTCATTGAATTTTGCAAGACACATAGGTATATAAAATGATTTCCATATAAGTTAGAGAACCACTTGCAAGTCCACCATAGAATTATGGTTTCACTTCCCATACAATCATGGTTGTCATACTTCACCCCAATGTTCATCTTAGTAGTCAAGGTTAACTCCAAATACCATCTTAGAAGATAATTTCCATTACTAAACTATGTTCAGTCCCTAATCCATCCATTTCTATATCATTAGATGTAAATATTTACTCAATTTCTGAGAGGGAGATATCAGTACCACCCATATTTTAATGAAATCATAAATATTTTTAACAAAATATCATAAATAATCAAATGATAACCCATGAATTGTAATGGGTATCATATACAGGTAATTATATCATTACTTGTGTAAAGGATACACTTTTTAGAATATCTTAATCAATGAATGACCCCTCAAAATTGGTGGATTTAATAATAATTTAATGCCTACTAGTGAAATGTGGTTCATTAAAATATAACATGTGAAAAATATACGTGTTTCTAGAACATCATGACATCAAAACATAAACCATTCAAATAAATAAGATGGATGGATCCTTTAGATAATTTCCCAGGAAACGAATGTGTATCACCAAAATAAACCATCCAAGATATGAAATAATTGGAAAAGATATTTTAAAATAAATTCATTGGTTTATTATCCTTTTATATATGTCATGTTATTTTTATAACATAAAACCATTTTATAAAGAAATTCATTAAAAGAACCATAAAAAATATAATGGAAGGTTTAAATCACATTAATAACCTTTTCCCACAAAAAAATATAAAATAAACATGTATACATTTTGAAAAACATTTTTCTTGAAAACTTGTAAAAAATCATTATATAATTTGGAAAACATTTTTCCATGAAAACATTTAAATGATTATTGAAAACAAATTAAAAACAATTTTCCATGAAAACTATAAATTATTCATGAAATAATCTATAGAACCATTTTAATTTAAAATAACATTGAAAAATTATAAGGATAATTGATTTTTTTTAATCTTTATGAAAACCCTGAAAAATCAACATATTTCTATAATGTTATGAAAATATATTATTTTAAAAATTAAAATATAAACATAAAAAATTTAGCTTAATGCAAGTGATGGTCATGATGGAAGGTACGCCATTACATGCCTAACATTCCTTTTTCACCCTAAAATTAATTTAATGTTCCATGATTTAAAATTGACAATAATATTCCTTTTGTTAATATTTTTTCAGAGGTAAATCATGGGGAATAATTTCATTTAAGAATAATTAATTATGTTAAATCATATCTAAAAGTAGATTTTGATAACATGGATTTGTAAGAGAATATATTTATGACTGAAAGGATAAATAAATTCATATTTTAGTTAAACCATTTATTAATTATCATAAATATCAATGAAATAAAAATGGTACCATTATTTGGAAGTAAAATTATATGTTAGATGATATATTTTTCAGAAGTGTACTTTATTTATGGACCATAAAACATCATTAATTGATATTTACTAAGAAATAATCATGATAAACTATTAGATCATAGAAATAAACTATTAATAAATCGATAAAATGGAATAATAACACAATAAGAAGAATAAAATTAAATGTATGTTATAATATCATTAAAAGGATGAGATTTATGATAAGACATGTTAATAAGAATAAGATACACCTCATAGAAATATAATTGTGCAAAACATGGCATATATCTTGATGAAAAAAAATTGAGACAAAATTTTATTACTGATTTGGTAACATTTAACAACAAACCCCATGAATGAAATATCATCAAAAATATATTTATATACGCATAAATTTATTTATCTTATTCATATAATACAATCATTACAAATATATAAATAATAATAATAGAGTGTTGAATTTGTAATGTTTCTCATTGAAAAAAGTGAGATTAAATTCCCATAGCCTAATATTGACTTGTGACGGGTGTGTTAATATTATTGAATAACATACATTTTTTAATTACATAATTTCATTAGAACCATTTTCTTGTTTAATATTAATTTTACTTCTCTCATTATAATTTTTATGAAGATTCTTAATGAATTAATTTTATGTTGGGATCTTTTACCAAGTTCAATTCATGTGTTAATAATGACATTGATATATCGGCAATGGTTGAATGTAAAATTAAAAAAACTTCACCATAATAATTATAATGTCATACTTATCATATTTACACAAAAATTATACTATTTAAACCAATCATATATTATTGTTTTGAAAAATTTTCCAATGATACAATCATAGTGATACTAGGATGTACGTCTAAATGATAATGTTCCAAATATCCAATGATCATTTTAGAATGAAATTATATATCATTATATCCTTAAATAATGTTGATTATATCATAAATAAAATTTTATTTTATTTTAATTTCCCTAACCTAGTATCTACTAAACCGATTCATTGTGATGTGTCATAATAGGACCTTAGGTACACTACCCCATACATGAGATGTCGCCGACTAGCAGTGAGGGTCTAACAAGTCACTTGGGGATACGATAGGCTCTTTACTAATGTAATAAAATATATATATCAAATTATATAGAGTAAACCAAATTCAATAAAAAAACATGAATAACAATAGATAACCCAAAATAATGTAAAAACAACCCAAATCAATAGTTACATCATTACATGATAATATTGTCGAATGTGACTGAAACCCAATATAAATAAAAAATCCAAATCTCCAACATGGTCTGTCTCTAATTCCATCACCCCATCCTATCAAATATCAAGCCTAACCCAACTCTGAAGCATAGGTAATTTTCCAGTATCCTATCCTACAATAATGAAATCTACCTGGGTACCCAATGTGGACATAGAAGGGTTTGAGTACAACATAGTATACCACCACCAAAGGTGCCCAAAAAATCCAGTCTAAATATATGGTTTATGAAGGTACAAAATATTTCATTCAATAAAATAATGATAGTTATCTGTTAGATAATCATAATTAATATAACCCAGTTTCATCATATAATCCATCGTTGGGAAATTCCGATATTCCACAATAGCATATGATAGTCAACCACTATGCATAAGGGGATAATCAATTTCCCAAACTCCCAATGGGAAAACATTTCACAAGAGATTAAAACACACATACCTTGGTGTTTATTTCCATGCAGTCCCTACCAAATTCATCACACATTCCTTGGTGCCACCATCTAGATAATGACTCAATTTCATCAATCATACCTTGGATCCTCTATCTAGGTAATCAATCCATGCAACTGTGAGGTTCCTAGAGCATCAGTCTAACTCATTAACCCACTCATCATAATGATGGGGTTTAGAGGCTCAGTCCCACCTATCCCATGTGTCTCAATTATATGTGGATACCCACAACTAATAAGCATTGTTCAAAAGATTCAAAACAAAATTTTACATTTACCATATCACAAACCATACAAAACCAATAAATAAAACATTGGAAAATCTAATTCCATACAAGTTATAAATAATTTTCAATCCTTAAAACATTGGAACCATTATCACTTGTAGAGAAAAGTCCATTTTTCCCATTTCATATTCCAATACATAAACCATTTTCTTAATAACCAATTCACATTCAGAAATCTGCATAACACATTCAACACTTTCCTTATATAAACATATTTCACAATTTCACCAGTTCACATACATTATCACGTTTACATATTTTAATTACTATCTCATTTCCTATTTGACAATGTCACATTAATATATTTGACATGTTTTCATATCATTCTAATCAACCCCATATAAAATTTACAAAACCTAAAAACAACAACCATTAGATCCACATTACAATCCGAATAAATTGTAATCATATTTACCATGGGATAAATTTCAATATAAAAAGACTCCCTCAATAACATTATAATTTATCCAGGATAAACATTACAATTTTCCATCAAGTTGATTTTGGTTCACCACATGGGTGTCCCTAAAACCATTTTATTCGATGTCAATTCATCCCATAGTGATCATTATGGTTTCAATTAATGATTGATCCAACTATTAGAAAAATTCTTACAAAATGAATCAAAATCATGAAAAAAGATATCAAATATCACAACCATCAGTTAAAAAAGGAACTTAATGTCTATATGATATAACATGTAGACCAACTAACATTAATAAAATTAAGAATAAAATATTAACCTTGTAATTAGATTCAGATTCAAGAACCCCGGGAGTCCCCACCCTATGATCCACTTGAATGATTAATTTTTTAATTCTTCGAAGGAAGACGATGTAATAAATGAACCTTAATCTGGGAAAAGGAATAATGTGTCGAATTTGAAATACCTTAATCATTTTTTCAGACCTAATTATTCATTATATAAACATAAAATGATGGTGATCGACCCTTGTTATTTTTTGGTCACATGGATTCATCACTAGGGATAGAGGAGGATGAAATTGGGATAAAATTGGGTCTGTATCTAAAAATATTCAGGGGGAAATCCAAAAAAACACACATTTAATGAGACACATGGTTTGGATTAAATATGTTACAAACCATGCAAAAACAGTGCACTTGACTCAATCCAAGAGGAGCTATGTCAAATTGTTACCTGGGGATTATGCTTGGATTGACATCCCATTCTATAACCATATGAAACGCATGTTCCTATGTTTTCATGGTTTTTTAGGGGCGCCAAATGCTTTCAAAACCCATGATAAAACCATCTATTGTGGCATTTTTTGTACATTCATTGTTTTTCCTCCACACAATCATAGTTTCATTAACCATGCGCCAACCAAATTCCATACAAAAGATGACCTAATCTTCTATTCTTTCATATATTTAACCCCACCTAGAACCCCTGAGGGACCTTATAAACCCGGTAAACATTATACTCAACAAAATTTATTTTATTTAAACCCAAATTTAAACATGTATAAACCTCCATATGGTCTGAGATCATACAAACCCCCCACATTATAGTGGATGATACTCTATTTATTCTTTCAAGAACCCCTGATATTCCAGAATAATGATATTGTGCTACAACCCCTATGCATCTGACTCTCTCTACAAAGTTTCTTCATAAAAATATCCATACTTACATAAAAGATGACCTAAAGGTATAATCATCCAATATAAAACATTCTCTATATTATCCAATATATAAACCAAAATATCCTCAAAGGTTGGATCCATCAGAAAACAATCAACAACCAAAATTACCCATTTGGAATCCTCTACAACTTTGCCTAAATAAGAATTTAAGGAAACAACACACCCAACATGATTCCATCATGGATGTAATAATTATCTCTCTATATGGATGATCCTCATTGAAAATAACTTCCAGTGACACTTTCTACCATGAAACATATTCTCAAAACTACAATGGTGAACCAACATGATACCACCCAAACAAACTCATGGTTTTCTGAACCACAGATCGCACCACACATTGGTCCATAACATGAGGTCCCATACCCTTGTCCAATCATAAACACCACATCACAAAACTAATGCACAAAATTCATCCTAATTTATATAGCTAAACATAACCAAAGTTACTAGCCATTGATAAATATAATACAAAGCTATATTTTACCACTACCCATCCAATTGGAAACACCTACCACATAATTGACTAACTAGTCCATTCAGCTATGTTTCCCACCATGATCTATATCTCACAACTACAATATTATGATAGTTTCAACCACCTTAATCTGAAAATAATCACTAGGCCTCCAAAAAAGGACATCACAACAACCAAACTTGTTTTTTTATAGTTCTTGTCCAGGAATCCACAATAACTCAACCAAACACTAACATCCAACATTGTGATCCAATATACGAACCAAAAAAATCACATTAACAATCTTTTGGAGAACTAAAAACTAAATGGACTCTATCATGATTTCCTCTATTTCTAAATCAGACATCCCATTAAAAACATCAAACTCGAGGTGGCTAATAACATACATTTTTTTTACATTTTTCAAAATCTCCCCAAATCACCCCAATCGGGTTCTTCCAAAACACCTTATCACACTACAGACAATCTATTCCCATGCCTTCTCAGAGCACCATCCTATATATTTCATACAATTGTTACATAACAAACCTACCAGATTAGTTCATCCAACTATGTAAAAATATTCTTCCCGGGCACCCAATAGATATCGATCCATCGACGTTACCCACTGTATTGATCAGAGTTCCAAACACAAGCACCTTCGCCCCATATACATCATTTAAGTATGAGTCAGTTACCCCCAACACCATTCAACTTTCAATGCCAACATATCATTCCTAAACATCCACCAAAACCAATTGAAAACCCACCACCTTCATTCCACTTCCAAACTAGGTCAACCCACCCCTGTTCAAGTCATCCTGAAACACAAGAAAAAAATATATCATGGAAGTACCTCATATTTCAAAGGGACCATTAATTTAGTCAACATTCAAGGTCACCCAAATCCACCAATATGGGTCCATTACCAATTATGGATGATGTTATAACCCCCAACATAGATCTTCATGCCCAAAAATTATTCTACCATATGAATCTCATATTCCACCCAGAACCACCTTGATCCCAAAACTGATGCACGACTCAAAAAAAACACCACATCTCTGGAACACTTAGAATTTCCCGAGAAAACAAAACATGAACCTACTGGGATTGTAATTTGAATCAATATTCGTCCACGTCCACCCAAATGTTTTATCCACACCTATGTGACAAACATAATTCTCCCCACCTTAAGAGTGTTTTTTCCACTCTTATATTCATGTAACACAGACCACATAAATGATTCTTCAAACACAAGAGGATACCGAAAAACATGGACCTGGACATCGTGATTTTCCTAAAACATCAAAACAATCCTTACCTAATATATATTACTAGCTTCTGAGAATGGTACACATGACATTCTTGGACCATCGGTCCATCCCAAGGACCTCACTCGTAATCTATCAATGGTGAACTTTCCAACATTCATATTCATATACACTTATTTGTGAGAGTAACATCAAAGAGGGTCCATATCCAACCAATATACATCTATGTATCTAGGAATAAATATATTGGTCTCTCAGTGTACTTCTGACCTAGCCTTGGTATTTGGAAAGATCATTACTAGCTACACAAACAAAAAGATTTCATCAAAGAAAATCGCCAAAATATTCTGTCTCTGATACCACAACTAACTAATAGGAAACCCTAATTTGTTGATAGTCTCTAGATTCTATAGCCCTACAAACCTCATCAACACATAAAATTCATCAATCCAGCATTATCTCTAGGAATGGATAACCACTGATCCATGACCCACCAAAAAGAAGGAATGAAAAAACGTTTCCTTTGGAACTATTTCCACCACACCATTGGGATCCTTTATGAATTCCTTAGTAATTAAAAATAAATATATAATGTTCCACCTAATAAATAATAATAAAATGGTGTCTATAATAAAAATTCATTTTACATTGTTTTCAAATAGAAAGACAAGGGATTTCCCAAATCACATGTTCACCTATCTCGAATGACATCAAAACTTACCTCTGTATACCCACAGTTGGACATCATCTGAGCCCTCAAGGTTTTCACCTTCCTGTGACCACACAATAATCCAAAATCTATAATTCATGATAAATAATTCCATTGGACCAAACACCCACCTCCACAACTAATCATTACATCAGGTTCGTCATCCTCATCAGAATAGAGTCATTCTCAATCCGCCCATCCAACAAAAAAACCTTTCATGTAACAAACCCAACAACATGACCACCCCTCACTTTGGTTGTTACGTTCATTTTAATTTTTCCATCCATGAATAATATTCCTAGGCACCTAAAACACCAGGATAACCACCATCTAGGTCACCCTTGATATCTAAGACTATCAAATCGTTATCATAAATCAGGACGTGTCTCCCAAAACAATTTAAAATCCGACATTTCCCATTAGGCCACACCCAAACAATTTGAAATAAAAAACACACACTTGTTCCTTAGACACCCATGTTCTATAAAAAAATTCATGAGCACACTCTTATGTTTCACTCATTGTCAAACATTATCAACATTCCACACATGGGATTATGCGTAACCCATCACTGGTCCCTATCCGTTAGACATATACATAATACTTACTGAAAACACCACTCAAAATGGATATCCTTCCCCCATCTCAAGAAAATGTGTTTAGTGATACATAGAATGAATTTACTCTATTATCTTGAACCATAACAACCCTTCCACCACTATTGATATCTCCGTCGAAAATATTCATTTAATGACCAACAAGAACCTGCTCAATCCCAACCCATAAGGGATTGCACTTTTGTGATAAAATAGAATACACATGACCCAAAAACCCACATCATAACCATATATATACTAAGGACCACCCATCTACTCAGCACATCAGACTCAAAAAGGTATCTATACTACAGAACTCTCACTGGACAAGCCACCCCTACAGATGATCTATTCGCAACACATGGGATAATAAGTACCATTATATCTTCTTGATCCACCATTCTGCATGCTCAGTAATAAAATCCACCCTCCCTAGAAAATATCTAAGGATTTCACAAATAGAACACTGTCAGGCTAGAAATTCTCATAATTACTATAAGGGCCCGGTCTCTCTTGGTCCATTAAATTTACAAATAACAGTGTTTGTGGTGTCTTGGACCCCATCAATGAGTGAGGAGGGAGTGAGTGTTGGGGAAAAGGTGTCACCTATCGGTGACACTGATCGGTG
Source organism: Viscum album (assembly GCA_963277665.1). Classification (NCBI taxonomy): domain Eukaryota; kingdom Viridiplantae; phylum Streptophyta; class Magnoliopsida; order Santalales; family Viscaceae; genus Viscum; species Viscum album. The sequence goes on along the minus strand of OY728121.1, from coordinate 1,000,819,618 downwards.
GCGCACCTGAATCGAGCCACCATATGATTGTTGGGGTTTCTTTACCCAGTTTCCACCGAACACATCTTTTATGTATTCTTACCTATTTTAATGTTTTTTGACCCCATTTTTAATCCCATAAATAATTTTTTAAATACCTTAAGAATGGGGGGACCCCAGTTTCCAAAACATGTGGCATGTCACACCCTTTTATGTGTTTTCCCAAGATCCTGTTATTTTATATTTTCCCATGTAACTTCTTTTTTTCCATTTAAAGGAAATATATTAACTCACAGTAATTATCTCCACCATATGAGAAGATAAATATTAATTATCAATAATTTATAACATGTGAAGCCACACAGTAATGTGATTAAACCATGGTCTAATTTTTTAGCACATTTAGATTGCACATCACATAACACTTGGATCTAGTCTTTTATTACTCGATATGTTCTTCTTTATCAGTCTATTTCCCTTCATTTGTGCATTTCGATTGCCTATTCCTGAGATGAATCATGCAACCATTATAGAGCCTTTCATGCTCACCCTTGGAGTACTCGGAGGTATTCTTCTACAATTCGTGTGTCCCCAGTTCTTAGTGCGAGAAGAAAACATCTATCGTTGATCATCAATGTTGGTTTCTTATTTCATCTCTATTTGATGTTTATCATGTGTGGTGGGTATGATAATGCCTCCCTTAGGATGTGGATGAAACTAGACCTCAATTAATAAAAAAAAGAATCTGATGAATGAAGTGGTGTGGTTGATGATGATATTATTGTATTAAATATATCATTATTTTTATTTCGTGAATCGTATGGGATTATGCCCACTGAAAATAGTGGATGGTGGTGGTGTTTTCATTCACACAAATGAACCTATGTTTTTTCATGATAATCTAGTGATTGAATGGGTATAACGTGGATACTGGTTAATCAGGTAAACCTGATTGATTAAATGACTTCCCAATGAACAAGAATATTTGTGTTGTCACCCTGGTGGACAAAATAGAAAGAAGGAACGTGATAAGTGGTGTAGTTATATCTAGAAACTCACATGTTATTTTATACCAATAAGCATGGTTGTTCTTATTGATGTTTGTGGGGTGATGTGGATAGGGATGGGATCCCCTTTTGATCAGTCATTGTTTTGTGAATCTGAGGACGTATGGAGTCATATGTTGGGGATTCATTTGGTTCCAGTACCTCGAGGGATGTCACAAATCCCTTTTATTGTAGTGATGTTCCAACAAAACCTAGTGTGAATAATTAAGAGCATGTTTATATATTTTGTTTCACTTGTTCTTTTTGGATTGTAGATATTCCTTTTAGTATCCTGGCTGGAAAGAAATACTTTAATGGAATCACTTGAATATGATAAAAAGAATGGGATCATTGGGTATTTTTTCCCTCAATGGGTTGTCATCTGGTTGTGGTTGTTCTGTTTTTATGCATGAATGAATAGTAACAAGTGTGTTTGTGAAAGAACTACATTAAGAACCCTTAGGTTGGGATGAGTGATTTTTTATCTATATGTATGAATTTACTTATTGTGTTTCTTATTCACACCCCACCCAAGTTGAGAAATTCATGTTGAACAGCACCATATTATGGGGGATGTTGTTTTTTCCAACATTCATAGGAGTGGATGGTTATTAAATTATTTCAGACCCCTATCCTGGGTAGACCAAGAATATTTGGCTAGGATGTGATGGATAGAGTTCCATTATAGCCCACGATACCTTAGTCAATGTATGTTGTGATGGTTGGACCAGGTGTGTGCAAGCAGGTACGTTCCCCATGTGTCTTTCGAATGAGGCCTAGGTATCTTCTGGCATAGAGGTAGTTTGTTCGAACCGAGGTGTTAGTGGGTGTGGTTACGTATGGTTTGGGTGGCCCATGTTTCTATGGGTGGGATGCATGGTTGTGGTGGACAGGAGTTTGTGGGCAGGATCTGTGTTTGTGGTTGACTATATGGTTTTTTTGGGGCGGTAGTGGGACTACAATGAAAATATTGGTGGAGTTCCGATGCGTATGATGTCCTTAATATCCTGTGGGAAAGCAGTTCGGGGTAACCAAATATCGATGTGTTACTTATATTACTTTACAAGGCATTCATTATTTGGGTAGTGTGCCTTACTATGGCGGGGTTCATAGTTTCCTTCATATGTTCTTTGGTCATCCCTATTTCTCATGGGGCATTAGAATGCCTCCCAAATATTGCATAAGAGATTTTTTTTCCTTACTGATTATACATGTATACTCAACCTACGTATATAAAACAACCTTCAGTCTTCCAGGAGGACTACGAGGACCTTGTGATAAAGTATTATCTCTGATGTTTAGACTATTGATGTTGTTGTTTTATTTTATTTTGGTACATTACTCTGCAGTATTCATGTACCATATAGTGCATTATTTTGAAAATTCATGTCGAAAGAGGGTTTTGGATTTACTTTTACATTCATTATTGGGAGTTGGTTGAGATTTAGCATCTTATCTCCACAACTTATTCTATAAAAAGTGTAATGGATTCCATATTACATTTCATATTAAATCCTTGGTAATATTCTCCACTTAGGGGCCTATAAAAGGCAGGACTAGGGGGTCATTATCTATCCTCAAATTTTAAGATGGAATGATCTGGAAATTTTCTATCCTTTCCCTCATCTTGGAGATGGTGGGTCATGTTATAATGGTATCATAGGTGATGGATTAGAGATAGGATGGAGTATAAGGTTAGACATAGTGAGTATTACAAGGTACGGTAGGGCATGGGTGAATATGAAATCATGGTTTGTATAAAAGGTAATGGGATACTGACTAGGACATAGGATTTTAGGGCCTTCATGATCTGATGCAAGGACTCGTGGCCTATAGAACAACCAAGTGAGGCTACACTAATTGTATTGTAGAGACCCTATGGAAGGTACATGCATCATAATGACTTGTGTTATTTTGGGTATTCATTGTTTTGGGATTTTAAAATAAATAAAAATTTTAAGGAAAATTTGAAAGTATTTTTCTACACTACTCAGGCTTAGGCTTTTCTGTGTTCAACATGATGCTATGGATACCTAAATATGACCATGAGTTGTGTAACAAATCATGTCCAAGGAGGATAATTTGGTTGATCAACAGAGTTTTCATTGGGTGGAGGATGATGGCCAGTGGTAGAAGACGCTTCTAGCCTTTTAGAAGGATACCCTCAGGAAGTACGTGGGTAGTGTCTCAGACATGAAGACGGAGGGCTGGATCAAGGAGCTAGCAATAACATTGATCTTAATTTGGGCTATGAAAATGTACTGGGTTACTCTAGCTATAATCCATATATGGGGAGGGTCTTGTCAGTGGAGGATCCTCTGTCTCAGCGAGAAGTGGTTTCATGGAATAACTTCGACATGGAGTTCCGTGAAAAAATTCTATCTTTCACAGTGACAGATGAGAAGAGGCAAGAGCTACGCTCCCTTCAATAGGGAGTATGTAAATGAAGGAATTGGGGATTTAGTTCAGGGATCTCCTTCGTTTTGCTCTGAACCTTTTTCTGGATGAAGATTCTCAGGGGGGATCCTTATGGGAGGTACTCTAACCTTCTATTCAGTATGTTGTTACTCCATTCACTCTACCAATATAGATAGTGGTTCGGAAGAAGGATGAAGTGGTTTGAGTATACACACACTAGTATGTGTTCCGTGAGAGGAGATCTAGTGGAGCACATCCAAGGGGATTGTCATTAGTAACAGGCCTCCAGCCTTAGGGCCTTCCAGGTTTCAGTCGATGAGAGCAGGCCCCAGCAGTTCCTATTTATATCTCCTGGTCTTTTCCCTTTTCCTATGGGTCCAGGATAGATATTAATTATATTTGGAAGCCCTGGGAAACTTTAGAATTTGTACACAGACTGAGTGCACTACAGTGGAGGTGGGTAGGTTCAGCAGCAACCTCAATAGTAGAAGTTTCCATCTAGGCCTTCTCAGTTGTCACAGTATGGATAGTGATCTCCTACTCATCCATGAGAATAAGATGTAGGAGGTGGACGGCCATAGGTCTCTCCTTAGTTACCTAGACTAGGGTGTGTTCCGGGAGGTGGTTGGTAATTGAGGGGCCGAGGAGCTAGATGTGGGCATCTGCACACTGCAGAGGCTACACTTCCAGTAGGGCCAGAGGTTGTTTGAGGTATGATCAACATATTAAGTACTCTTTTGTGTTCCCTATTTGATTTAGGATATTTTCACTCTTTTGTTTCACCCAGACTATCCTATTCTATGGGTATATATTCAAAGATACTTCTCGTTCCCCTGGCATTTTCTACTCTAATATGTTGTCAGACCAGCTTTTCCTATGTTATTGGGGATGTAGACTGATGTTGGGGTGACATCAGCCCATTGGGGATATTCTATTGTTACAGATGAATCCATATGATGTCATATTAGGCATCGAATGGATGCTATATATGTATGTAGTTATCAAATGCAACAGGAGAAGGGTACTGTTTTGAGATATGGGTGGCCATCATGAAACTTTCGTTGATGATCAGTGTTTCCAGGATGGAATCCCAAGAGAGGTGGTGAGTCTACCCCCTCACCATGATGATGAGTTTGTGATATACATAAAACATGGTTCTTGTAATATTTCTATGTCTACCTATCAGATGATTCCTTCCGAGTTTTGGGAGTTGCAGATCTAGGTTGATGGCCTGATGAAGAAGGGTTTTATCCAATCGATTGAATCACTTTGGGGTGTTCCAGTATTGTTCTCAAAGAAGGCATACAGTGGTCCTAGACATCTTCCCTAGAGAGGTGGTGAGTCTACCCCCTCAACATGATGATGTTTTTGTGATAGACATATAACATGGTGCTTGTCATATTTCTTTGTCTACCTATCGGACGATTCCTTCTGGGTTTTGGGAGTTGTAGATCTAGGTTGATGGCCTGATGAAGAAGGGTTTTATCCAATATATTGAATCAGTATGGGGTGTTCTAGTCTTGTTCTCAAAGAAGGCATACAGTGGTCCTAGGCCGTGCATAGACTACCGAAGGCTGAATTAGGTGATAGTCAAGAACCGTTACCCCCATTTGAGGATGGAAAAACTATTTGACCAGTTGGTGGGAGAAAGCTAGTTCTACAAGATCTACCTTTGGTCAGGATATCACTAGTTGAGGTTGATGTATTGTGAAATATCGAATAATATTTCATATGAAGTTATGGGATCTTTGAGATTGTGGTCATGCCTTTCGGTGTCACTAATGCACCAGCTCGGTTCATGTGGATGATAAAATATGTCTTCTGGGAATATCTGTACCAGTTCATAGTCATGTTTATCACTAACAGCCTGTTCTACCCAAGATTAGAGGATGATTATGATGAGAATCTGAGGATGGTTTTAGACGTCATCTGATAGCAACATCTCTACAGTATGTTGTCCATGTTCATGTTCTGGACAAGAGAGGTGCACTTCTGTGGACACGTTGTGTACAAGCAGAGAATAGTAGTGGAACCATCAATGGTCAAACAATATGTTTCTTGGGAATCACTCAACAACATTAAAGAGGTTTGCAGTTTCCTTCATCTAGCAGTTTAAAACTGGAGGTTTGTTCCCAAAAAATTTTGATTGTAGCACCTCTAACAGCCTTGACAAAGAATGACTAGTATTTTTTGTGTATTAAGCTGTGCAAAGAATCCTTTAGTTACATAAAGGGGAATTTAGTTAGTTTCCTAGTGTTGAGGCTTCCAGTGGAAGGGGTAATGTTTTATATGTTATGGGATTATTTCGGCCTAGGATTGGGTTGTTTTATGATGCAACATAAGGGAGTGGTCTCCTATGGGTTTATGAAGTTACGTCCCCTTGAACGTAACTATCCACCCACAATATAGAGATTTCAGTGGTTGTGTTCTCACTAATGTTGTGGTGGAATTACCTCATCATGGAACTGAATGTGTTCTTCATAGATCACAATATGTTGTGGTATATCTTCTACAAGTGTGACCTAAACTTGTGGTAGTAGAGGTGGATGGAGTTTCTTCAGGATAACAACTTTTAGATTTCCTAAAACTCATGAATGTGGAATGTGGTGGATGATTAATTGAGAAATAATTCACAAAAGGATGTGGTTCAGGAGTCAGCAGATTCTATGATGATGATTGAGGAGTTGTCTACCTTTCATCTAGGTGAAAGGGTGGAAAATGGAAGGGGCTCCATGTTTAAGATGGTGGTACAATATTCCTTGGTACAACAAATGGAGGTGTCCCTGTGGGGAACTTTGAGGCTAAAGTGATGTGTGATCATGGTAGCTAGGGTGATGCTGTGAATGGATTGTTAGAAGACTGTAAGTATTAGAAGCTTTTCCATGGGAAGTAGTTTGTCCCAAAGAAGATGTGAGAGGGAGTTCTATGGGAGTTCCATAAATCACCCCTAGTAGTACACCATAGGGTTTCCATAATGTATGGAGGCATGAGAGAATAGTTTTGGTTGCCTGGGGTGATACATGAAGTGGTAGAGTGTTCGAAAATTCCTTGAGTGTCATTACATAAAGGTTGAACAATTAGTCATAGGAGGTGTGTGGTGGCCTTTAGATGTCCCCGAGTGGAAGTGGGATGACATATTTGATGGATTTAATCATGGTAATACCAAGGGTTCAAGTAGACTCTAAGGCTATCTAGGTAGTAGTGGACTGACAGAGGAAGTCATCTCACTTCCTGGATGTAAAGAAGTCGAGTATGGTTGATTACATTGCATAGTGGTACATGGGAGAGGAGGTATTTTTTCATGGATTTCTGATATCCATATTCTCGGATCAGTATATAATGTTTACCTCACAAGTCTAGAGTGGATTAAAAATTGATTTTGGAACCAAGCTATGCCTTAGCACTTCTTTCCACCCATAGGGAGATGGGAAACTGAGAGGACAATACAAACGTTGGAGGACATGTTACAATTATGTGTTCTAGACTTCAGAGGATTGTGGGAATGACACATTCCTCTGGTAATGTTTTCCTATAATAATAGATATCACTATAATAGTTTTACAATTCCATTTGATGCCTTGTATGAACAACTATGTCATTCACCCGTGAGCTAGATAGAAGTTGGGGAAGCTGGTGTTCTTGGAACGGTGGTGGTGTAGAGAATGATAGAGAAGGTTCAGCTTATACATGAGTGGGTGAATGTGGCATTGGACCAACATGAGTCGTATTTTGATAATAGGAGGATACCCTTGGAGTTCGATGTTTTGGACCACAGGTTATTAATAGTCTCCCCTCGACATGGGTAGTGGATCCTTCACAGGGGGAGTAAGCTATCTCCCTATTTTGTCTATCCCTTTGAGGTTTTTTTGTAGGACGATGAATTGGATTATCAGTAGGCGCTACCACCACCACTAGATAGGGTCCATGACATCTTCTTTGTCTCTTAGCTTCTTCAATCTCTACTAGATGACACTAATGTCCTAGAATGGGGAGAGTTGGGAATCAAGGATCATGCGACATTCGTGGAGGAACCATTGATAATCAAGGGCCATTAGGAGATGGTGCTTCGTGGACAAGGCATTCTCCTGGTTCATGTGTTGTGGAGGCACAATGTCTTCAAGGAGAGTACCTGCGAGCGGGAGGAAAAAATGTCTTCCTAGTACCCAAAGAAGTTATTGGTTTTATATTGTGTTTGTTTTGTACTTGGGTGTGATGTATTGCAAGAACTTGTAAACTATGAGATGTATTATTTTCTATTTCTCCAAGTGTGTTGGAAAATTCCTCACCATGAGGATGGGAGGACCTAATCTGCAATTGAGATACATTATGGTGGATGTGATTAAACCCATTATAGAGAATCAGTGTTGCCCAAAGCAGGTAGTATCTGGACATGGGGGAAGGGACTCTATTATCCATATGCCTCAATGATGGGACCATTAAATTTTTGTGTGGTCACCTGGGGGAGAATATAAATGGTGTATCCATAGTTGTTCGAGAGATAGATGGCAGAGAGGTTTTCCTAGATATCGAGGTTTTTTTAGATTTCGAATAGCCCTAGGGTGGTTTTGTCCATGAGAGGTATCTTTCGAGGTTGTTGTTAGGACCCCAACATTTTCATCAGGTTTACCTTGGATTTTAAAGGATGATAATGGTTTCAGAGGTATATAATGTAATGGACCAGTCCCTAATGGTCCATTTCATTTCCAAATTTTGGTGTTTGGGGTGTCCTGGACCCCATTAGTAAGCGAGTATGGCATTGGTGTTAGTGGCATGGTGTCACCTATCGGTGAAACCAGTCAGTCCCACCAACACGTTCCATCCATCGATGCCACACCCGAACGGTGCCGCCATACGGGTGTTGGGGTATCTTTCCCCAAATTTCCCAGACCACCTCTTTTAATTATTCTTACACCATTTTAATTCGAATAACCTCATTTTGAGTACCATAAATCATGTTTTAAATTCCCTACGAATTGGTGGACTTTTGTTACCAAAACATGTGTCTATTCACACCCTTCTTACGCATTTCCCAACGACCCATTCTTTCTATTTTCACCCCAATAAGTGGTTTTTATCTATTTAATGGAAATATATTAAATCAAGTTCATTCTATCCACTATATATGCGGATAATTATTATTTCTCAATAAATATTATTGTGTGAAACCACCAAACCATGTGGATAATCCATGATCACCTTTTTAAGAACATTGAGATTGAACATCCTGTAACTCTTGGATATTTACTTTTATAACCTGAGATATTCTTCTTCCATGTTCTCTTTCTTTTCCATTGTGCGTTTAGAGTCCCTATATCGGAGAAAAATTGTTCACCCATGTAGTATACTTTCCTACCATTCCATGGAGTACTTGGGGATTTTCCTCTGCAAGTCGTGCATCCCCCGTTCTTGTTGTGAGGGGAAAACATTGATCATTGATCATCCATGTGTGGTATTTCCATCCTCTCTCTTTACTGTATATCAGGAAGGGTCGGTATGATAATGCTTCCATCATGATGAGGATGTAACCAAACATTAATGATGATAATAAAAAGTCATTAAAGAATGATGGGGTGTATCTGATGAAGAGGTTGATTTATTCTTTGGGCGTAATTGTTAGGTTATGAATTGTATGGGACAATGCCGACTGAAAATAGTGGCCATTGGTGGCCCTTTCATTACAACTAATGAACATATATTTGTATGGATAATGTTTTTATTGAATAGATGTAACATGGAAAATTCTTAATCACATAAACCAGGTGGATTAAATGAATGACCAATGAACAAGAATCCTTGTGTGATCTCCCGGATTATCCAAACGAAAATAAGATACTTGATAAACTGTGTGGTGAAATCTGGAAACTCCCTTGATATGTTTTTTTAATAATCACTATTTTTCTTCTTGATGATTATGGGGTGACGTGGATGGGTATGGGATACCCTGTCATTCAGTTTTTGTTTTCTGAATCCAAGGCTATTTGGATCAATATTTTGTGGTCTGGTTTTGTTCCAGTACAATGAGCAATATCACAGACCCCTTTTGTTGTTGTGAAATTAAAAGAGAATCAGATGTGAATGCTTAAAATCATGTTAGATGTTTTGTTTTAGTTGTTTTTTTGGCTTGTGGTTATTCTTTTTATTTGACTGCTAATAATGGTATAATTAAATGGAATCACTTGTATATCATATCTATAATGGTTTCGACGAAGAGTTGTTTTCTATGAATTGATTGTGCTCTAATTTTGGTTGTTGAATTTTTGTGCATGAATGAATAGTAATGATGATATTTGTTCAAGGGATGGTTTTAGAATCCTTATGTTAGGATGATTTGTTTTTAACCAATATGAATGAATTTAGTTCTTGATTATCTTATTCACACCCCACCAAAATTTAGCACATCATGTTGAGCACCATTGTTTCATGGGAGAGGGTGTTTATTCCAACATTCTTATGAGTGGATGGTTATTAGCTCCATTATTGTCCCTCTACAGGGTATCCAAAGACTCTTTGGGATGGCTGTGGTGGCCTAAGGTGTATTATATCCCTTGATCCTTCGGGTAGGGTATGTTATGGTTCTTGGTCCAGGTTTGTGTCAGCAGGTTTGTTTCCCAAGTGTATTTGGGATGAGGGCTATGTGTCTTCAGGCATGGCGGTAGTTATTCTTTCCTAAGTGTCTGTAGGCGTGGTTGCATATATTTGTGGTGGCTCAGTTGTCTATGGGTGGAATGCCTGGTTTTGGTGGACCATGTGTCTACGGGTGGGATGCTTGGTCGTGGTGGCCCATAAGTTTGTTTTGGGGAAATATTGGGTCAACAATGGAAATGGTGGGGGAGTTCTGATCTGTAGGATGTCTTCAATAACCAATGGAAATGTGGTGGAGGGTAAAAAAATATCAATTTCCTAATTCAATTACACTACATAACTTGCGTTATTTATGTAGTGTGCCTTGGAGAGGCTGGTTGTATAGTTTCCTTACTAGGTGATTTGGTCATATCTATTTATCACGAGTCATTAGAATGCATGTTGACTTATTCCAGAGATATTTTGGTATTACCTACATAGTATACCATTATACACACTGTAAGTATATAAAACCGCTTTTAGGTTTCCCGGAGGACTTCGAGGACTGTGAATGACTATATTATCTCGGACGTTTAGACATTTTTTGTTGATATTTTCTTTTATTTTGTTAATTCATATGGGGTTTTCTTGAATGTTATAGTACATTATTTTGAAGATGCATGTGGAATGAGGGGTCTGGATTTAGTTTCACTTTTTGTATTTGTAGTTGTTTTAGATTTACCATCTTCTCTCCAAATATGATTATGAAAAAAGGGTAATACTATACATATAATGTGTGATTTTATACCCTTGGTCATAGTCATCACAAAGTGCCCTATAATAGGTGGGAATCCGAGGGTCATTATCTCTTTTTCAACCCAAAGAATAAAGGGTCTGGGAGTTTGTTGTCCGTTCCATGATCATAGTGATGGTGGGTTATGATAATGACCCTCCCTGGGTCTTGTTCCTTCATTTGTATAGGATTAGTTGTGTTCTGATGATTCTATCCCTCTCGTCTATCACCATAGACAAATGGGTCACTTTTTTCAAAACTGGTGGAGGATTCACGGTGATACTCCCATGTCACCCTATAAAACATTCCATTGTTGTGGAATTTTCTTACAATGACATATTGAATACATAGAATATATAAAAACAAGATTCCATATATTACACCATGGATATCTCTCTACTATGCCAAGAAAACACATTTCACATTCAATATGCCGACAAACATCATCAATCGTGGAACTCTTCCCATAACTATCACTATTGTGGGACAAGGATAACATGGGGTAATTCAACATTCACGGTCACAATTCTTTCATTAATCGCTCTTTTTTATTCCATTTCCACACTGGGAATATAAATATTTCCTCTATAAAACATTTCTACATTCATAAATTTTTCCAGCCAACATTTTAACACATTTATAACCCTTCATTCAACCCTATTAATTAAAAAAGGTTAACATAATTTTTGTTTTATCCAATTGAATCATATTATTATACAAAATTTCACTTTAGGTTTTGAATGAACTAAAATTAGACAACCTTTCATGTCCCACAAACCCTTCCTATGTGTACCTATCGGGGTGTAAATCAAATATATCCATAGGTTCCTATAATGAGGCATGAATGCACAATCTCATTCCATTATTTCCATGAGTAAGAAATCATAAATATGTCATATAAAAAAATAGGTGTGTCACCCAATGGTGTAATATCATAAACACTAATGGAACATGTTATGAAAAACAATTCCCACCCTATGTAGTTGGGTATTACCTAATACATTGGTTAGATACACCCTAGTACAAGATGATTTCCATTACCCGACACTTTATAATGTCATTTCGACTATTCCTTAGAAATAAAATAATACCTCTGAAAACATATTGTAACATCCCTGTCCTAGTAGCAACTAAATTGGTGTTATTATCTGAGATTCCACAAGAACTCATCCTATCCTCCCCGTCTTCTAGAGGTTTCTGACTAGCTGTGAGGTTCTAAAAAGTCATGTGGCGATACTATACCCTCTTTACCAGAGAAATCCACTACAGATAAAAAATTATGTAGAAGAATCAATATGAAATAACTAATAATCATGCCTAACCCAACATCTACCAAAACATAGATCAAAATAATACCAACAACAAATATGTTATGTCATTCTAATAGTGCTGAATGTAAATTAAATAGAAAATAATGACGACATCAATATCCGAAATCATGTCCTAACTCCATGTTTGGAACCTCAACACTACACAACTAAAACCCATCTCAAATCCCATTAATAGGGCCTCTTCCTTTGTCCGGCCCTGAAACCATGAAATTTTCTCATGTACCCAATAGTTCAGGAGCATGGTAGGGTATAAATAAGTCTGCCTCTACCAATGGTCTCTATAAAATTTCTTATCTAAACAGATGGTGTATGGAAGATCAAAATATAATAGGTAGCAAAAGAATAATCAGACTTCATTAGTTAATCATCATATAATTAATCCAATTTCATCATTTAAAACATTTTTGTGTAATTCCTTTATTCCAAAAAACCTTTTTTATTAAGCAACTAAACATAATGTAATAATAATGTTCCATATCCAACTAGGTAAAAACATTTCACAAGAAATTTCATCACACATACTTTGGATTCTCATTCATGGTAGTGTCAACAAATTTCATCAGACATAACATAGAGCCTCTGTCCAAGAAATCATCAAATTTCATTAAGCATATCTTGGAACCTTATTGTATTATGTAATAAAATGAAAATATTATGGTCATAGAGCATCATCCATACTCGCTAACTAGTACATTATAATGGTGGGGTTTAAAGACTTAGTCTAACCCGACCTGTGGGTTTTGAACATCCATGGATACCCACAACTAAAAATCCATGTGAAGATGATTCATAATAAACGACAACATTTACCATATCAAAAACCATACACAACTAGTAATCTAAAGTATTACAATTCACATTTCAAAAAACATTTTAATCTTCATCAAGCCTTAAACAATTGGAACATTTATTGTGTGCTTATCATATCCCCTTTAACCCACTCTATTTCCATACATTTATCCAATTTTATTAATAGTAAATTCCTAAATATTAATATGTATTAAAAATATTATAATTTCCTTAAATTAATATATTTCAATAATAAAAAAATTCACATGCATTGCCCCATTTAAAAATTGCAATTACCAACGCATAAGAAATTTTACACATTCACATTAATCCATTTAACGATATTTCATATCCTTCCAAACAACCTATTATACAATTTCAATTAACTGGAATCATCTACCATTACTACCTATTTATAATCCAGATAACATATCATTATATTTACCATGGGCTACATTTCAATATAAATCAAATATATTACTATCATTCAATTTTTTCTGTGTTCGACATCAAAACATTCGATCCACAGAATAATGTATTACCCCATTGGAGACCCTAAAACGAGTTTAGTTGACCTCAATGAATTCCATGTGGATCATCAGGATTTCAATTCGTCGTTTAGAAAACCATTATAGAAATTTCTACTAAATTCATAAAAATAACAACTAAAGTGAACCAATAGCTCAAGGACACATGAAAAAATCATCTTAACGATTGTGGGATATAAATTCAACAGAACCAACATTAAATTCATTAAAGAAATAAAACTTTTCATTTCTAATAGATTCATATTTTTGGACCCCTTGATGCGGCAAACAAGGATCTTCAAAAAAGATGATGTTTTAGTGCTAAAGAAGAAGAAGATAAAATATTAAAACCTTAATCTAGATAATAAATAATGATGAATGTTAGACTCATCAAAATAATTTATCCTTACCCAAAATAATGTCAAAAGACTATTAAATTAAGTACATACACCCGTTGGATGATTGGGTTTTCTTGGTTTTGTCACTACTAGTGGAGGGGGAGGAAATTTGAAAAAAATTCGGCTGAGGATATAAATATCATAAATGGGAAAATCATAAAAATAATCTTCTAATGGGATATACAATTTGGCCAAAAGGTTTGTAAAAAAATGTACCAACCATGAACCTTACCTTATCCATGAAGTGATGACATGCACGTTAACATAGGGATTCTACACAGTTTGAGTAAACTATGCACCAACTGTTCCAAACACCACTGCCCATGGTTGTATAAATTTTCCAGGGAGGCCACCCATGGTCTCACAATTCATGCACCAACCATCAAAAAATGATTCCCACCTAGATGAATGGTTCGTACCCCCATTTCACAATATTTCTAACCTTATTCTGAATGTGTTCCATGAATTGGATGGCTCATTTTCCTTTTTCCCGTGTTTGAACCCCCTAGACCACAGTCAGGGCCCCTCATACACCTCATAAACATCACAGTAAATCAAAATTTAATTTTTCAAATTGAAATATATAAAAGTAAATAACATCATGATGTCTAGTATATTACATTAATAATACATAATTATATATCTATTTTTATGTAAAAGGTTACATTCCATGTCAATGGGGTGGTAGTCCACACATCCCGTTATGTCGTTATCACATTTTAGTGTGTAGAAAAGGTTTCTAGAGAAAATGATGTGTTATATTTAAGAAAGTTAATTATGTCATTAATATAATATATATATTTTTAATGTCACGTTTTCCTAATTAAACTAATTTTTAATAAATATAATTTAATTTGTTAATGTATCTCACACATCATGAAAATGGTATTCCACACATCCACAAATCATGTTATCGTATTTACATCAAATGTAAATCATAATTGAATGTGTCATACAACACATACAGAAGTATGAATAAAACATATATATCATATATATAATATGAAAATTGATTTTCCATAATATTTTCCACTTGTGAGTTTTTTAATGGGAAAACATGCAACATCATTCCGCGAGGTGGTAGTTCACTGTACAAAGGAATGATATGTTCGTTACCCATTTTATGGATGTATATTAAAGTGTATGTTTAAACCATGAAATAAATAAATTTTATTATATTTTGGATAATGAGGTAATTATTTAATATTGGATTATGAATAATATAGATTTAGGGAGAAAAAAAGAACAGAAATTGATTAAGGATGTTTCCTCTTCGTTGGGTAACTCCTTTTGGATTTCACAAAATGGTATTCAGGGTGTACTTTATATCAAAAGTGAATAATTAATGATGTATAAATGGATTTTGGAAGGATATTTATGCAGATTATAACTTAGAAAATGGTATTTTGTGGTGTGAGGAAGTTGGATGTCTGTGTTTCTGTATATAGTGGATGATGAGTAGTGTTATTTTAAATTTTATAAAATAGATTCCACCCATATTTTCCCCATATTTCAATATAATAATAATGGATAAAATTAGACACATGGGAGAATAGAATTGGAATATGAAAATAAAATGGATTTTTAACAAATGTATAAATATTTTTTTCCTTATGATTATGGTTCAGTCCAATGTTATGAAATTTTTCCCTCTTAATCAATGTAATTAATTTTAATCAAATTTACTGATCTTTTTGGTAAAAATCTATGTTGACATTATAAGAATTTATAAATTATTACGATTCAAAATATTGACTCCATTTCCAAAAAATTGAATAAATTTTTTTTCAATTAATTTAAAATTAATCCCATAAATGAGAGAATAATGTTGGGTTTTGAAGGAAAAACGATCAATATTACGCTATGTTTTTATATAAAATTTCATTTAAAAATTTATTCTAATAGCCTAAATTTGACTAATTAATGTACTGTAGATATATTTTTACATGTAAAATGTTAAAATAAATAATTTTAGTATTTAAATAAATTTGATGAAAATAAATTTTAGAACTAAATTTATATGCTTTTCACAATTTATTGGAAAATGAATCTTCTTAGAAAAAATAAATATTTTACCAATCTAGTTATTAACATCCAATTTTCAAAATTTGGTTTATTTTTTTCAGAAAAAAATATAAAATTTTGAGAAATCATATTTAATATTTTTTTCTCATTAAAAGTTAGTAACATTACCTTGTATAAATATAAATCTTTCTATTTATAAAATTGGATTTATTCTAAACATATACATATAAAATATATTAACTAAATGTAAAAAACAATTTATTGATTATGAAAAATATTCAATAAATTAATGTCATTCACCAATAGTAAATAATTAAAATTATTAGAATAAAATGACTTTGTTATCAAAAAATTAGATTATATTAAAAAAATCAATTTATATTTAATTAGTATATATATTCATTTCTAATAAATATGTACACAAAAAATTTAAGTATCTATTTTAATAAGTTAGTTAATCATATACATAACCTACAACATAATTTCTAGGATATATATCATTATATTAAATAATAATAATTTTAAAAACATATTATTCTTTAGAAAAATACAGTCTTGCATGTTAATCAATCCATCGAGGAAATTTTGTTTTTCATGTAATGTAATATGCCCTTGGTGTAATTTATAGAGCATACAATGCATTATGTTTCATATAGTGCATGGTTAACATGGTTCTGTGTGTAACACGAGCTAAACATTGTTATTTAATATAAATAAACTATTTTCATTAATGAGTGAAATGAAAACTATCATAAAGAGTAAACTAATTCAAAAATTATATTTCACATATTCTCAGGGTGTTACATTCTACCCAAATTTAAATGATTTTTTCACTCAAAAATCCTCTTATATTAGAATGGTTTAATAGTTCAATGTTCCATTCATATAATACCATGTAGTAATAATTAATACTTGAACATTATTTTATATAATAATGTTGTAAAAATACTGGATACCCAAAGTAGCAGATATATCAGTTTTCACGTAGAAGAACATATGTTGGGAGTGATGATATGGACATGGAGGAAAATATTAAATATTTATAGTGATCTATTGAGGCCATCAATCATAAACAAGTGAATTATGATTTACATTTTTAGGGAATCAACTTCATAAATCAGTGATGACATAAAATAAAATCAATACAACAAAAAATATTATATTAGGACAACATATATTTTTTATATACTTTTCAGGATGTTTGAAAAATTATTTAAAAGAAGACATACATACCAGATTCCACACCTATTCATTTGTGAATTTTACCCTTTGATTATGCCTTGAACAATATCGATTTTACCACTTTCTCTAATTATGAAGTTTAATTTTTTCAATCTTGAAGAAGTAATAGATCATAAGATCCACAATATTTCATAACATATGCCTTTAGTTACAATCAAAACCATGTAGTTAGAATAGGTTATCCAATATAAATAAATACTCATGAGTTGAGATAAAAATTTAATCCTACAAACATCAACTGATTTTTCACACAGGAATTCCTGAAATGGTAATTCTTAAACCCATTCTGAAAAATTAAAATCCAAAACATTGAATTTAGTGCATGAAATTAGCATACCATTGATCCCCCATATATCATGAATTGTCTCTTGGTTTTCACATTCCAATTGTGTGGACACCCTCATCGTATATTCTCTTTACATGTTGTAGTAAACTAATTTTCCATAAATCCTTATATAAACATGAATACAATTTTATTAAAATGATTAAATGACATATTACTTAAATAAAAGATTTTCTAAACTTCATCATTGGTGACATAGACAACCTTATAAAAAAACAATAATCGGATATAGAAAAATAAATACCATCAAATTTGATAATTCATATCAAACATATCATTATCTTAAAAACATTATCATAACATAATGAATGTGTTATGGGTTATATCTTTATTAATCCTATTTTTTACATGGTCTTATCCACACAATTAAATATACATTTGATTCCATCATAACCTTTAAAAATCTTCTTCTAATTCCATTGAGTTAAAATTAACTGAATAATCAATATATATTTCACTATTCAAAAAAAATTGTTTATTCCAAATTCATAAAACGACTGATTATTCCACATCATCTTTAATCCATAATAAGGATTCCTTGTCAAATTACATAATAACTATTTACATTCACATTTCATCTTTTGACACATCATTATCACGAATATTACCAATATACATTCTCTTTGACTGGTTTCCAATTACGAGATCGATTTGAATATTGACCATTTATTCAAAAAAATGAGAATTAATCAAATATTGTACGTTATTTTGGAAAATATTTCAATAGATATCCTTAAATAGACACTTTATTTTACCATTGATGTAAAATAATTTATGTCCTTTTTTCACAATAAAAAAACATCTATTTCTTATAATAAATTCAATCGAGTGTATATCCTATCATCCTTAACCTGTATTAAACAGAGTCTTCCGTACTCCGTGGTCTCCATTACCCAAACACTCAGTTAACTCCTTCCTTATCTTCATTGGAGTGTTTGATATTTTTTTAAGGTAGACATTTTTATCATTTCTTATAAAACTAGTTATGAATGAACAAAACACCCTTCACTCCAATGATCCTTCCATTTTTTGGTCATCAAAAAAATGTTAATCACATTTAATGTTAAACTAGGTCTTTCGGGTTCAATACGTTGAATAAATCAATAATTTATTATTGAGAAAAACAACAAATAGTTGAAAAATACATTATCTTGAGGAACTAATTATATTATATCTAAATTATGAATCATTATTTAATATATGACTATTTATGTAAATACTTGTATATTTATATCCAAATTCTATTTAAATACTTCATGACAGTTCATGAAGAGTTTGTGAATATCCAAATAATATACCGAGGGAGTTTTAAAACCATGTCTGCAGTAGGTCCCATTATCGTGTATTAGTTTATACCTTATTTTCTCCAAATTCAACTTTTTAGAGTTATTATACATAGGTACATTTATTCTAGATCCACATCAAATTGAAGTACCAGGACATGAATGTATTTCTAGTAATACCATGCATGTAGTAGGTCCGATTATCATGTACAAGGCTATAATATAATTTTTTTGAATATTTAGAACATTAAAAAATCATTCCCTATGGAATTAATAGTTTAGTTCCTTTGCAAATGTGTAACAAAACCATCTAACTTGGTTAAATATTTTCAATGTTTCTCAAAAATATCTTACCAATTATTACTTCTATTTAAAACCATTATTCCTATACTAGGTAATGGAATCATAAGAATGGGGTGATCCCAGATTTTTAGAAATGGTAAATAAATGAAATATATAATGATAACATGATTGTAAGAGTATGAGAAGATGATAATGACACTAGAGGATCGTACCATTCCTATCGAATATTATAAATCTGAATCATTTAATAAATATTGGAAGTTCAAAAGACATGAATCATTATAGAATCAAGATAATTAAATCATACATAATTGTTAATAAGTATCATAATAAATCATATAATAACCCATGAAATGAAATGATTATCTCATATATGTAATCATTTCATCACATGTCGAAAAGGATATAGATTTAAAAATAATTTTATCAATTCAAAAACCATGAAAATAAGTGTGTTTCATAAAATTGTATCCCAAGAATGAGAAAATAGTTTCATAATTTTATAACCCAAGAAATAGTGACGAGTTTACTAAGAATCAAGCCATAAAAACATAAAAAATTAATATAATTAATGTGAATGAAACCATAAAATAATTTATATATGAAAGAATGTGTATCACAAAAATATGTAATCATATGTAGAAAATAATTGTAAAAGATCATTATAAAAAATGATGAAGATATTATCCATTACTCGTATAATTTTTTTTAAACATAAAATCATTTTAATTTTTTCTCTTGAAAATAACCATGAATATTATAATGAAATATGGATTACACATAGAAATTTATTTCGATGAAAACATATCAAGGAAGATTGAAAAAAAAATTAAGCTAATTTTCCTTGAAAAAAGATTATATAATATTGAAGACATTTTGACAAACATTTTCCATCATAACCTATAATATAATATTAAAAACAATTAAACCTATTTTCGTTTAGAAAAAATAAATTAATCTTGATAAAATTTAAAAACCCATTTTTAGATTATATATATTCGAAAACATACCAGGATTCGTGAAAATATTTTGAAATAATTTTATTTTGAAACACACGACTATTATAAAATTTCAATAATATTATGACAAAAATGTCATTTAGAAAACATGTAAATATAAAATGGAAGCTTCAAGTAAATAATAGTCATTATATAAGGTATTTATATTCAAAATGAGCATTACTTTTTAACCTTAAATGTTATGAAACGTTCCCCAATTAGAAAAGAAAAAGAATATTAATTTTCAATCCATTTCATAGGATGTAAAATGTGGCTAAAAATTTACTTTTAAATTTCATATGGTAATAGAATATATCCTTGTTTTTTTTTGAAAAACCAGTTTTGGATGAACGTAGATTTCTATTATAAATTATAAATTACGTTATATTTTTTGAAAAAATGAATTATTAATTTTGTTAAGTAAGATATAATGGAAAAATGGTGTCATTAATTGGATATAACATGAATAAAAAATGGATTATAAATTTCATGAGTGTTGTGGAGATATGGAACATAAGACTTCATTAATAGATGAATATTCATAAATTAACTTGAAAATGATGAGATTATAAAAATAAACCTTAAACACATTAGTAAAATTGAATCATAAAAAAGTATAATTATTAGCATTAAATAATGATTGAAATATTATGAAAAGGAGTTTATTCATGATATGCAATGTCAATGGGTAGTATATAAACCCCATAGGTAAATATAGGTTCATTACAAGGCATGTATATCAATGACATAAAATTGAGTCAATATGACTTTTTTTATTTAGTAACATTTAACCATAAACCCAATGAACGAAATATCATAAAATTTTTATTTAAATACCTATAAATTTATGTATAAGAATATTATAATAAATTTATGGTCAAAATATAATCCATATAAAATAATGTATTTGTTATTATGGAATGTATCTCACAAAATTAATAGGGAGATGAAGTTCCATTACCTAGAGATGGACATGTCATGTGTTTTTAGGATCGTGAATAATAAATTTATTTTAATTAATTAAATGAATAAAATTATGATTCATATTAATTAATACTCATATTTATATTTTTATAATTTTTAATACACAACTTATCCTATTAAGTTTATGTCAGGTGTTTTGACCACATTTAGTTCACGTGTTAAAAACTACATTCGTAGGACGACTATAGTTGAAGGGAAAATTATATAAACATATCCAGAATTATTATAATGAAATAATTAAGATATTTATACATAAATTATATTTTTAAAACCAATAATTAATTTTGGATATGAAAAATTAACCAATGATTCAATCATGGAGATTGTTGACTATTTATAAGGATGAGTAACATTCCAATTTTCAATGAAAAATTTTAGGATAAGAAAAATCAAATCAAATCATTATATAATGATAAAAATATCATAAGTAAAATTTTACTTAATACATTATTCATATATACATATACATTTCATTTTAGTTAAGAGGAATCGCATCTCATTGAGGAGGTGTTTGTCCACTCATCCACAAATGACATTATCAATTTTTAGTGTTTGAAAAGGGTAAAAAATAATATTATATATTATACATATAGAATAAACAGATTTCATTAATATCATATAAATATATATTTGTCTTCTATTTTTGTTTAAACCCATTCTTAATAAATTCCATGTAATATATGATCATAACACATCACTGAGAGGATGTGGCAGTCCACACACCCATAAATTATTTTATAAAATTTACATCAAATGGAACACACAAATGTATGTTATATATATAAATTAAATTACTATAAAAACCCATATATATAATATATATCATATGATAAATGAGTTTCCAAAATTATTCTATATCATGAGAGGTAGAAACGAAAAAACAACAACATCATTTCGTGAGGAGGTAGTTCACCATAGACAAGAACAATATATTCATTACCCATTAGAGGGATTTTTGATTAAGTGTTGATTGACCAAATAATATAAATATATCTATGTTTTTTTATTTTAGTTAAGATATTTTCAAATACTTTATTAATAAAAAATTAGTTGGGAGAAAAGTAAATAAAAAAGTTCTTTAGAGGGGATGTACATCTTCTTTTGATAATTTTTTTTTCTTTTAAACAAAGGGATGCCTTGTTGGAATTTATGACGAATTAGAGGATATAATGAAGAATTAAGTTATTTAATAATTATTTTTTGAATATTTTTTAAAATAGCTATTTAGAGGTGCACTGATGTTGGAGGGGTGACTGACTTTTATAGTGGAGTAGGAGTGTTATTCTTGTAAAAGTTTTGAAAGAAAATTCCCACCATGCTGTTCTCTTGTCCAACTACTCTTTTATTTTTCTATTGTAAAAAAATGGTATTATAGGGTAGAAATATTAGAATAAAAATTATTTTTTATAAGTTTTTTGAACTTGTTTGTCGTAATGATTACGGTTTAGTCTTTTGCACACCTAATTTTTCTCTTAATAGTTTTCATTTATTTTAAATAATTTAAAAACTATATTTGGTCCAAAAATAAGTTGACATTATTATACATTATAAATTAATATTATTTAATTTTTGAAAAAATATTTTAATAATTAAATAAAATATAAGTGGTATAATTTAATTTAAAATTAATCTCTCGAACAGGAATAAAAGTGCATGTTCTAAAGTAAAAATGATCAATCATTTTTTATATTCTTTTCCAATTTTAATGTTAAATTGATTAAAATGATATAAAATAGATTAATTGATTTATAATTGATATATAATAAATTTAAAACCTATTTAATACTTAATTTTAATATATATATATATATATATATTAGATAATAAATCTATTTTAAATTAATATTCTATGTGTTTCACTATTCATCGAAAAATAAAACATATCAATATAATAAAAATAATTATACAATGTATATTATGATATAACTCCTTAAATTTTTTTTTCAAATTACAATAAAATTATATTCAAAAGTCTTATTTGATATAGTTTCTCTATTAAATGGTGTTAAAATTACCTTTTAGGAAAATAAATATTTTCATTATTAAAATTGAATATAATCTTATCATATACCTATCATATATAATTGATGGCTTTTAAAGTTAATTTTTTAAATAAATTAAATATATATTTCATTCATATGAAACTAAAATAGTAATCAATTTAAATTTTGTGGATAAATTTTCCTTTTGAGAATAAATGATTTTTCTATAAAAATGTTTCATTTCTTTTCAATTGGTTCTTATATTATTTTTATTTATTTTTTAACCAATGAATTCCTCAACATATTTTCATAAGTTATTGTATCATATTCATAACCTCTAACATAACATATATGTTGTATCTTATTATAGTAAATTAAAATATTTTTAATAATATACTATTGTTTGGAAAAACTCGATCTTTCATATAATAGGATCCATTGTGGAAAGTATGTCACATGTGTAATTTAATCTAACATCGATATTACATTTACTGAATGGTAACCATTATATTTCATTGTGTTCATGACTAAATTTTTGTATCATTTAACACTATCCCAACATATATATTTAATATAAAATAATTATTTTCATTTTTTTATGTAAAAGAAAAATATCATAAAGAATAAATTAATTCAAATTTTTTTTTACAAAATCATTTTATGTTACACTACGCATGGAGGAAGGAATGAAAATCAATACAATATAGGTTAAATAATGAATCTAATAAAAATAATATTTAAAAATAAAAATTGGTTATAAGAAATTTATAATATTAATAGGTTTTTATAAAAATAATATTGAAAATTTTATTAAAAAAATATGAATTTGGAAGTAAAAGAGTCTCGGCTAAAGAGTGAAACAATGCTTCTCATCCAAAAATAGTATTTAATATCCCCAGTAATTATAGAGTTTTATGGTAAATTAAAACATGTAATATCAGGAAATAAATAGTATACAAGAAATAATCTCATATCTAGTAGAGATATATCAACTAATTTCATCATTGAGCATTTACCGAAATAAAATCCGTGTAAAAATTCAGTTAATAGCTGATTTTGATTACATATAGTTCATATTAATTTTTATCCTCTCAATAACCTAGAATAATAAACTTAAATATATATATATATATATATATATGTATTTGGGGTTTTTAGTAATACAAATCATTCCATATATGGACCACTAATACCATTTCAACACACAATTATAAACATTAATTTTTTTTTTAATTTTTTTTGTTTTCGGTATTAACAGCTTCATTTTTCATATATTTTTCAATTAAGAATTCCTAGACTATAAAAATTGATTATTTATCCACCGTATCTTAATTATTTATAATAATATATGTATAATATTTACAAATTATTTAATATTTTATAAAAAATCAAATTAATTTGTTGATGAAAAAAATTACATGACATAATGTAGATGATAATTTTTTACAAATGCACACATGATGTTTTACAATTTTTTATGGATGGATCGTTAGAAAGAAAATTAATAATTCTCCTATGTTAAGTAATTATTTTATTATAAATTTAATTTACATATTTTACATTTATCATAATAAAAAAGATTGAATGATGGTGATGTTAAATGAATCATATCATTATGTTGAGGCAGTATTAAAAACATAAATATGTTGGATTCTTTCATTTAACAATTATGGGATAAGAGGTATAAAATTGATTTGAAATCATTATAATAAAAAAAAATTAAATTTTCGATACAAGGATAATAATTTTTAATGGATTTAATAGTCTTATCAAAGATAGATGTTTCTTTTTTTAGTTAACAAATTAAGATTTATAAATATTCAATTAGAGACCACCTTTGTATGACACCTTAATCCTTGAATGATTTGTATTAGAAGAAGACCATAGGGACAAGGATGAAGGTATGCAATTTATAAAGGGTTTTTATGATTATAATTCTAATATTTTTGGATGATATTGTGTGAATAATGTTGAATAAGGTGTTCTTTGTGACATGTGAGGGGAAGGACATCCATGGAATGACAAAATGGATTTTTATAATATATGGTAACATTCAAGAGAAAGTGGAAGAAATGAAAATTTTAAATAATCATAAAATCACATATTATTATTTTATTTTATGAATATTTTAAATTTAAATAATCAAAAAATCACATATTATTATTTTATTTTATGAATATTTTAAATTTAAATAATCATAAAATCACAATGAGATAATTGTTTTTTTGACATTCATTTTTATGAATAAAACTGAATTTAATTACATTTCCAGATAAGTAAAATTAATAAAATGAAAATTGAAATATATTAAGAAATTATTATTACTAAAATTTATGAAATTACTTAATAAATCTGTGATGACATAAATTGTAATGATATTAATACATATTTATACTTACACCGATTTTTAGGAAATTAGTTTTAAAGCATATAATTCAACATAAAAAAATAATATATAATCATCTAACATATGAACCTAAAAATTATTAATGACTACCAGATAATTTGATGAAATTGATATAAAAATATAAACATAACGGTAATTTTAAATTGCATTATTTAACAGAATGAAATAACAGTTTTATAGAAATGAGTAATTTTCATATTCACTAAAAAATTAAATCTTTTTGAAATTTCCTTAAAAGTATCCTGGATATAAAATTTTCATGATGATTTCCAGTATTAATGTATTTCGGTAATGTTTTCCTCCTATAATTTTTAGAAATTAAATATAATTTATGCACATTATTACATCAAAATCAATTTTAAGAAAAATAAATTCTTTAGCATAAATGACATTATCCAAAATTGTTTAATAATTATTTATTTTTTTAACGAAATTTATATATTTATAATAATTATAAATATGTTTCCATAATTTTTTTTATTTTTATTCATACCTTTTTATATAATTTATTTGATATAATGGAATTCTATATGATGATTGATCTAGTCATGGGGTTTCATGTATGATAATATATGGAAGACAGATTGACCAGTTTAAAGGAAAAACATTTTTCTATTCTGGTGTCACATTATTACCCAAATAAAATGAATTTATCAATAAATTTTTTGTCACTCAGATACAAAAAATTATGACATCTCTTATTTATTACATCCTTGGGTTCCCATGTAGCTTCCTCGAATTACCATTTACTCCAAGGATCATAAATCATGTTACTAGTCATGTTCCATATAATATTACTACATGATTCAATATTTATGCAATTTTTTCATAAAAATAATGATCATGATCTGTTAGTACATGCATGTTTTAAAGTACTTATAGAGTATTTGGTAGTTACATTATCGTAAATGATACATGGATGACATCAAGAACTGTAGATAGGTTTCATAGAAGCGCCAATACGTATATTAAATTCCTTCCCTAATAATGATTCTAAAAAAATAGAAATATTTAAACATCACATGATTCCATTTTTTTAATAATATAAGATTGTTATCAAGAAAATTTTGAATGAATACCTACTCACCATATTCAAATTTCAGACAGAAGTAATAAAAACTATTAGGACACATATTGTAATGTTATACGAATATTGGAGGGAATTTGATCTATTATACATATGGATTGATTGTTTGGAGAACAAGGCCATAACATAGATTATTCATTTATATAAATATTTTCGTTAAATTATTATAATTTAATGAGGATTCATGGGTTACATAGAGAACATATTTTTAGTGAAAATTTGGTAGTACAATAGGTAATGCTACTATAGAAATATTCTAGATGGTGGGGAGGGCATTTGAACTACTTCCTATAAGGACTCACTGGAATACTAGTAAACCTACAAAAGGTGTCCAAACTACCACCATCTAGTTGTTGGAACCTCAGTAGAGATCCATCCAAACCCAATATGATTTAATTTTTTAGTTATTTTAGTTCTTCAAAATACCCCCCTTAGGTTTTTTATTAGTTATCAAGATTCATGATATATATTCAACCATACTCCTCTTCAATCCATAATTTTCCATATTCCCATAATCATGGCATGATCTATGTGAAATTGGTTTTAATCTAGGTGTGGTAATCTAATTATAATCGATCATGGATCACATCATCCACATGATATTTTTGATCATTATGTCAGTCAGTGTGGTTTATTCTTCTTAATAACAATATTTCTTTAAATCTTATGAAGTGAAAATTAACCATCATTTATTTGAATTCTTTTTATTCATAGAAATTGATTGATTCTGAGAATATTCTCTACATTTGAATTTAATGAAATTTTACTATCATGGGGAAGTATTGGTCTGAAAAATTGTGGCTTTGAATCACATGTATATATTATGTCATGTGATGATGAACAATGTTTGTTATAGGGGGTTCCATTAATGTAATATTCCAAAATGTTGCATTTATTTTTTTCTAGATTTGTATTGGATAAAATATCGTATCGTGGAATTGAAATGAAGAATTTCCATGGCATAAGATTGATAGTGTCATGAAAGTGTCCATAATCCATTAGAATATGATTAGCCTAGGCTACGTATCTTTTTTTAATTATTGATGATTAAAAAATTATTAAAAAATGGATCATTATTTATTATAGTGTGTTTTTTATTATTAATAAAATAATGTGAAAGTCATGTTATGGGATAGGTATGATCAAATAGTTATGGTTCTATATAGACAATGATACTATGACATTTTTCATTTTGTGTTCCATCAACAATTTTTTATAATTTACTTGTGAATATTTAATAAATTTTAATATATATATATAAGAATATAATATTTAATTAGAAAAAACGTCATGTCAATTTATAGAGGCCTAATGGAAAAGGATAGAAATGATATAGTTGGAGGGATTTTCATGGATTGGATTCACTTATGAGTTCACTTATGAGTTAAGGTAGGTGGTCTCATTTATTCTACCCTATGATAATATACAATGTTTGTTTTCATGAAATATTAGGTTTTTGAAAATGTAAAAATGTCGCTTATTTCCTAAATGTGCTAAAATGAATTTTATTTATTAATTATATAAATAACCCCCTAAATAATAAAATTAATGGAACCAAGACAAAGGATACTGAACAATGTTTTTTGGGACACAATATTCACTTTTGAACTTATATAATGTGGAATACTAACAGTCGGGGAATGATCTCTATTGAGTTCCTTTAACTACATAGGAAACCTAAAGCATTGTGGTAATTATACCTAAGACCTAGTGTATATGAGACCAATTTTTCTGCTCAATCCAATTAATATCCATATGATATTTGGGAGGACTTGTTTTTGGGTTTATCACATGTCTTTATATGTTTACCCATATGACTATTTTTTATGTTTAGTCACATGTGTTGGTACATTTTACGATATATTCATGTTTGATACGAATTAGTTTTCTATATATGTGTGATGACTATATAATCATGTGATTTATCTGGTATATGCATTGATGATGTTCTATCAATGTAACTGAAGTGGTTGGTGGAATGATAATGGATTGTTGGACCTATAGTGGGGTGTGTTTAAATGATGATAATGACAAGATAAAAATTCCCAAATGAGAAATAGGTCTTGGTGGCCTCTAATCCTTGACTAGTTTCATGAGTGTATTTTTTGATCTTACCATGGCAGTTAAAGTGGGAAATGGTAAATTATAAGTATGTAAAAAATAACATGATTTTTGGATATGACAACATCATGATATGAACTCTAGAAATGTGTTAGAATGGTGGTCTTGTGGCCTAACCCATGAGATAGATGGGGCTTCTAAACTCTTGTCATTACTCGATGCCCATTACCCTCACGAATCTTATGGAGTACACGAGGCGCCCTTGGTGTTGATTCTATTTCATAGATATATTATAACTACATTTCCTTTCCGGATAATAATCATTTATGGTTTAGTATCATGGCTTATTGGTATGTTCATTACCACTCAAAATATATGTTGGTTTTTATAATAATCAATTAATATTTATATGTTATGCTTTCATATTTATGCTACTTGAATATAATGTATTCAAAACATATAACAAGAAGATACATTGTATTTAACTATTATTTACATTACCACACCAGTGTTTCACCAATGATAAGTTGTCACACCGTACACAGTAGGCAACGATATATGGGTACACAAGAAGACATTATGTCTATCAGGTATCTATTTTTTTGATGCTCGATATTGATCAATGAGAATGATATATCTCTAAATGTTATGATATTTGGAATTGGATAGTATTAGATTTGGATATATACCCAATTTTTACTTTATTTATTATTTTATATTCTATCTGTTATTTTCTATGTGGGTGATCTCCATACCATATTTAGGTATGGTTGGATGATTCTGTTATATCCCATTCATTCATTGCATAATGTTATTTTAATTTTTATATGTACAATTATTGTATAGTGTTACTAATTTGGATATTTATGTATTATTGTGAACATTTAGTAAGGTTTTTATCTCTGAGTGATCCACATTAGACCCTCACATCCTGATTTTATCATCAACAATATGGGGATTCTTGTAAAGGTGGATGTCACACAATTGCCCGGACTTAATGAGTATGGTTTGTGTGTTACAAAAATTTAATAACATGTCTATTATTATAATTATTTTAATTGTTAGTAGATAGAATATATAATAATGTGCATGATATGTGATGATTCTCTTTCTAGTTCATCACAAACAAGTTTCTTGAGTGAGTTCACGAATTATTGAGAATTGTATTCATGTTCATGGATTTTTATATAACAGCTATATTATTTAAACTCATGAGATACAATTATACAATTTTTAAGGACATTATGTCATATTTTTTTGACTCGTGGCATTATTGGTATGATATTTATCACGAATAATATTTTTCATAGATATTTCAGATGAAATGTGTGATTCTTTTATTGTGATTGAATTTACAATGGTTGACTGAAGGAATTTATTATCAATATATTTTATTTTGATTAAAAATATGAGTTATTTATAAAATAATATTCATCAGAACACCTTTTCAGGTATACATATTATATTTGGTTCTATGAGACTACAATTTTGTGTTCCATATTGATGACGATGGTTGCTATGATGAAGTCGACATAGAAGAATCTCATTTATGAAGAGAATGTGTACTGAACATTATTTGTTCACTATCATAAATAAATTTAAATATTGATGAATTTTGTTCTAGTATCTATTTTAAGGATTTGAATGATAGTTATTCCATCAATAACCTATATAGACTTATCCATATTCCCCTAAATGGAATTATATTTAGCCAAACATAGCATATTTGGTCACAACATGGATAGTGTACAAGTTATTCTGTTATTGAATACCAATGGATATTCCCATAGATGTCATTTTTTGAGTTTCCAATAATGATATACCATTATATTAGTTATGTTGTAATTTTTTTTCCATAGATACGTTAATAATTTAATAGTAATTTAGTGTCTCATACTTCTTATTATTAACATGTCACGATCCTCCATCACCAAAAGGAGGGAAGGGATAGCAGATTTTCCAGACCATTCCTTCTTTATGTTTAAAGAGAGATAATGACCCCCAAGACCCACATTCGACAGGTCCCGGAGTGGCGACTAGCACTAGGGGTATAGAACCACACACAAACTGGAAGGCATTACCCTTCTTTTATAGGATCAGGAGATAAGATAACAACCCCAACAACACCAAAACTGGAGGTTAATATAAATCTGAAAGTAAACCATTGCCATATTCATGTTCAAAAGTAAAAGATACAAGACAGAAAAAATCCAAAGGTAATGTACCAAGAAAAATGAAAATGACAACCGCCACTGCCCCCAACATCTGAGCTAGTATGTTACCCCATGATCCCTGAAGTCCTCCGGGAAACCTAGAATTAGTTTATAATATAGGGAGAACATAAAAGTATACTCAGTAGGGAAAACCAAAAGCTCTCATGCACAAGTGGGGTTGTATTCTAATGCCCTGTGAGAAAAGAGATAACCGAAGCACCTAGCAAGGAAAACTATCTTCCCAAGACTCACCAAGAAAGACTCCCCAAATAACGCAAGTCATGTAATCTATAGAAATAGCACATTGTTATTTGGGTACCCCGCACCACTTTTCGACTGGTTATTTAAGATATCCTATGCATCGAAAAAATCTCACCATTCTCACCGCAGTCCCACTTCCACACCCTGCCCACACACACCTGGTCCACAATCACGCATCCCGCCCGCAGACACTTGGGATACAACCACCATCCCGCCCTCAAAAACCTGGGCCACATTAATTACATGGAACCACACCCACAAACACATGGTCCAGAACACCTATTTCCACGCCCGAAAACACCTGGGACTCATCCCGAAGGTACTTGGGAAACATCCTACCCGCACACACCTGGGCCAATCACCACAACTACCCTGCATGAATAAACATGGTCTCTAATGGCCTTCATGCCATCAAAGCCTTCCCGAAGGATCTTGGGATACTCAAGAAATGGAGCAGAAAGGAGATAATAACCATCCACTCGTAAGAGTGTTGGAAAAAAACCCCTCCCCCATGAAATGGGGGTGTTCGACACAAGATCTCATTTGGGTGAGGCGTGAATAAGAAACATCAAACGATAATTAAATATGTAGGTAAACAAGAAGTCGGACCAAAATAGGGTTCCAAAACCAGCCTAAGCACCCACACCCCGGTTACACTTCGTTCATGAAAGGTACACCACCCACAAACAAGTAACAACTCATCCCCAGAACCAATTCCCCATTTAACCTTTCTTTCTTCATGTTCAAGTGATTCCTTTTACGTAAAATCTGCACTACTAGGGAACTAACAGGAATAACCACAAGATAAGGAAAAGAAACCATCCAACATCAATTTAAACATTCACACCCGGTTATCTTGTGAGGTCACAACAATAAAGGGATTAGTGAGATCCTTCAAAGTACTGGAACCAAACCAAACCTCGATATACAGCCCACACAACTTCAGATTAACAAGAAGAAACTGAACCACAATAGAGGATCCCATCCTCATCCACGTCACCTCATAATTATCAAACAGAACAACACACATACTTCCAAAATAGGGTAGGGAATCCTCCAGGTTCAAGTGTATCATTCATTAGTTTCTTCATTCTTTTTGTTAACCGGGGTGATGACACATGGATTCATGTTTTACTGAACATCCATTTAAAACAACTGGGTTTAGTTGATTGTCCAATTTCCATGTTACAGTTATTTAGTCATTATAGACTACAACGGTTCATTAAGAAGCAATGGAATACCACCAACGACCATGATTTTCAGTGATCGTATGCCCAAACAGTTCATAACACATATCAACATAAAAGAGTACCATAGAGCATCAATCACACACCCTTAATTCTTGAAATGACCTTTCATTATCTTCATTATTTTTGGTTTAATCATTCCCCATAGGAACAATTTCATACCCACCCCACATGATACACAGTAAGGAGAGACGAATGAAAACCCCTACTTTGTTGATTAGGGATCGAAGTTCTCCATGCTCCAAGAATTGGAGATGCACAAATTGCAGGAGAAGAACGTCTGGGACTCCGTGGGTGAGTAGAAAGTCTCCAGTATAGGTGCACCACTATCTTCGAGAAGGGTATCTTCATACACACTAGGAAGAAATGGAGGCCAGGAAAGAGGAAGAAGAAGGAATTCCTGTGTGATATAAGGATGAGGTCATGTTGTTATGGGATATGGGAATTTTAATGGCTCTAAAGTCGGATCGGGGTTTCCACCACACCGTTGGGCAGTTACACATGACTGGATTTATTGTTATTTAATTATTCCCATTGGAAAATGTGGTAACAACTATAACATTAAATGATTTTATATAAATAGAGTGTACGATACGCGGACACACATCTGGGTCCGTTGAGGGTCGCCCAACTCTTAGGAACTTAAACATTGGAGATGGCACAAGAATGGCCTTGAACTACTAACAAATAGTTAAAAAGGCCTAAAAGTGGTGTTACAAGAGAAACTGAAGAAGAAAAATCTGAAAAGGCCAGGTGAAACAGATCATGCACAAACTGATCAGTCACACTGATCGGTTGCAACAATTGTACCGCACACTGATCAGTCGGACCAATCGTGTCCCATCGATCGGGTCACACCGATCAGGTCGGCACCAAATGTATCACACCGATCGGGTCACACCGATTAGGGAGGAACTGATCATGTCCCACCGATCGGGTCACACCGATCGGGGAGGAAACAATCATGTCCCACCAATCAGGTCACATCGATCGGGGAGACACCGATCATGTCACACTGATATGGCATAGGGATGGGCTAGGGATGGCCTATGAGGGTCTGGGCCATCACATCAGATACCTCTCAAACTATTCTCACCCTCGAGAATCAATACAAAACCTCAAGAAAAGAGGGGGTCTGAACAACCACCTCAGAAGATACCTCTTAGGAGTGAACCTCGTCGTCATCTAGAAACACCTAGCTCCCAAGTAACCAGGAAACATTCAAAGGTCAACTCTCATGTCCTATTGATTGGGATGTTCTTTCTCCCATGTCAAGATATTATCCTCTTTCGGAGGAACTAACCCGCCCGCACGGGTTTTACCACATCGACTTTGATGTGTCTTGATTAGGGATCGGGTCCTCCCCTCCCCATACTCAGGACTCTTCACGCGTATACACAGAATAAGGAAAACCACACATCCCATAGTTAACCAGGTAAAGCATTCCATCCCAAACAAGTACAAACAAAATAGAACATACTTCAAAAATGATATTGGTACTGGGCGTGCATCTGCATCTCCTGTTCCCATGTACATTCCTCGAGCCCGCCATGCCTCCAAAATACACGAACAAAAGGAATGATCCATCCAAGGATCATTTTCTCCTCACGATCCTCGATTCTCACAAGTACTTCCACAATGGTCATGTCGCCCATGATATCATGATCTCCCAAGTCAAGGACATGTGAGTCGTCATGTAGATACCTTCAGAGTTGTGACACATGGAAGACGTCTGGTATTCTAAGTAGTGGCGGTGGTATCTCTAGATGATAATCCGCTTCTCCGACCCTCCGCAACACATAGAAGATTCCGATGAATCTAGGGAAAAGCATTCTCCCCCTGTCGAACCTATGTTGCCAACACATAGGGGAAACCGTCAAGAACACATGGTCCCCGACCATGAACACCTAGGGTCTCCTCCTATCATTGGTGTATGACTTTTTTTGATCCTGTGCCGCCTTCATCCTCTCCCGTATAAGCTGAACATTCTTCATCGTGATCTACACCTCTTCCGAGCCAAAAACACTCACTTCCCCAACCTCAGTCCAACACACGGGTGAGAGACATGGCATTCCTTACAATGTTACAAACGGATCCAAGCCAATGGTAGAGTGATAGCTATTATTTTAGGAAAACTCCACCAGAGACAAGTTTCGTACCCACAATCCCCTAAAATCCAGAAATCATGCCTGCATCATTTCCTCCAAGGTCTGGATGGTGCGCTAGTTCTATCCATCTGTCTAGGAATGGAAATTAGTGATAAGGCATAGCTTCGGGACAAAAGCATGCTGCAATCCTTCATAGACTCTTGAGGTATACATTGCATACCTATCTGAGAAAATGGATCTCGGAACTCCATGGAACCGCACCACCTCATCCACGTACCTCCGTGCTAAGGAATCCACTACTCCTGACTCCTTGATCGATATGAAGTGAGCCGATTTCGTGAACCTGTCCATGACTACCCAGATATCATTGTGACATCCTTGAAACTTTGGTACTCTCATGACGACATCCATCTAGATTGAATCCCACTTCCACTCAGTAAAATCCAAAGGTTGCAACAAACCGCATGGAACACGATGTTCAGCCTTCATCTACTGACACACAAGGCTTCTGACCACGAACTCTTCCACTGCTCGCATTACCCCGGGCCACCAAAACTGAGCCCTCAAACCCCAGTACATCTTGGAAACTATTGGGTGCACTACTAGGGGTGAGTTGGGGAACTCACTATGAACTCTTTCATGCACAACCTCTTGAATAGAAAACTTCCATTGGAAAAGCATCTGATTCTAACCATCCACCATCAACCCTTCTGGAGCATCACCCTGGTTAACCCAGTCATTCATAACTTCACATTCTGAGTCTCCCCATTGGGACTCCTCTACCATCCGCAATAGAGAAGACTGCACTGTCATCTGATACAGGAAACCTCTACCACCTTCCATCCTTGCATCCAGGTTCAGGGCAACCAACTACCCCATTGCCTTCCAAGCATCAACCGACCCTCGAACCGCATATTTATGCAACTTCCTACTAAAGGAATCATCAACCACATTCCTTTTTCCTGAGGTGTAGGAAATCTCGATGTCGTAGTCCTGAAGGAACTCTATCCACCTATGTTACTGCACGTTCAGGTCCTGCTGGGAGAAGATATACATCAACCATTCGTGATCAATGAAGACCATGAAGTTCTCTCTGATGATGTAATGTCGCGAAAAATTCAGTGCGAAGACAACCACCACAATTTCCAGATCATGGGTTGCATAGTTACGTTCATGGGGACGTAACTTCCTAGACCCACATGAGATCACCCTCTCCCATTACATCAACACACATCTGAGGCCTTTCTTTGAAGCTTCATAGAACACCTCATACGCCACCCCATCTTCTAAAAACCTCAACTCTGGGGAACTTTCCAAATTCTCCTTCATATAGATAAAGGATGCCTCTTACCACTCTCCCATACGAAATCATGGCCCTTCTTGGTCAAATTTGTCAAAGGTGTGGCAACATGGGAGAATTTGGGTACAATCCTCCGGTAGTAACCTTCTAGTCCATGGAGGCTACATACCTCTGCTATGTTCTTGGATGCTGACCAATAAACAAACACCTTGATCTTTGATGGGTATACTACTATTCCCTTCTGAAAAACCATGTGCCCAAGTAAGTGAACTTCTTGCACCTAGAAATTTCACTTCGACAACTTCCTATAGATCTAGTGTCGTCAGACGACATCTAAAACCTTTCTCATGTGCTCAGCGTGATCCTTATCTGATCATTAGTAGATCAAGATGTTGTCAATAAACACGGCTACTAACCAGTCTAGATATTCCGGGAAGACGAAGTTCATGATCCCCATGAACACAGCTGGTGCGTTTCTAACGCTAAATGGGATAACTACAAAGATGAAGTGCCC
Source organism: Viscum album (assembly GCA_963277665.1). Lineage (NCBI taxonomy): Eukaryota > Viridiplantae > Streptophyta > Magnoliopsida > Santalales > Viscaceae > Viscum > Viscum album. Next base: position 1,000,783,418 of record OY728121.1, on the reverse strand, counting down.
ATACCTGCACTTGAAGGTAGTATTGGAGATATCACCCTCCTTCACCCTCAATTGGTGATATCCAGACCGCAGTTCGATCTTTGAGAACCAACCTACTCCCCTGAGCTGGTCAAAGAGATTGTCTATCCCCGGGAGAAGGTAGTGATTCTTGATCGTCACCTGATTCAGTTTCCTTTAGTCTATGCATAGACCTAGACCACCATCTGCCTTCTTTGAAAACAAGACAGGGGTACCCCATGGCGGCACACATGGTTGAACAAAACTCTTTTTCATCAGATCGTAAATACAGATCTTCAACTCCCGCAACCCAGAAGGTGTCATCCAGTAGCGAGCCATCGAAATCGGACGAGCACCATGTGGAAAGACTATCCTGAACTCAATATCATGTCGAGGGGGTAGAGTCTCTACCTCATCAGGGAAGAAATACATAAACCCACTGATGACCCCTGGATCTTTCACCATTTCTGCATCCACCGACTCCACTGATAGTTCAGCCAACAAGGAAAGGATGGGCTCATATCAATTGCTGCTTTTCTGGCAACCCCGCTCGCCGATGAAAGTTACACGCTGGCCGCCCAAATCTGAAAACACAACCCTTCCTCGAAATTAGTCAATGAAGGTACACACAAAGAACAACCAGTCAATTCCTAGGATGACATCGTATGGATGTATCTGCATCAATAGAAGATCCATGATAGACTAATGTGGCCCTATCATCTGTCTACACCCTCGGAAAACGTAAGAAAATTCTATTTGACCCATGAATGGCATGCTCAGCACCAGGGGGGCTAGAAATCTCTCAACATCTAATCCCATAGCATGGTCCAGACTGTGTGTAACAAAGGAGTGTGAAGCTCATGTATTGAACAACGAATAGGCAAGAGTACTAAACAAGATGATCGTACCTCGAACGACTTTCAGTCCTACTGGAACTGCTACCTACGCGGCGTGCAACTGCCCATGCCCAACTCCTCTGCATCTCGGCTGTCAGCCACCATTCCAACCACACCCTGGCCGAGGTGCTTTAGGGGGACCCTGGGGATGACCTCTACCCACCACTTCTAGTCTCAGAGGGGCGTGAACCTGTTGTCCCTACGGATGCTGCTAAAAGGGCCTAGCTGGAAACTGTCGCGGCTGAGGTGGGCGCTGAACCTGCCCACCCCTGATGTACTGAACTTTGTCCGTGTACTGATTCTGAAGGTGAACATGGCTCCCAAAGACGAAGCACCTCGGTCCTAGGCCCGAATGAAAAGGGAGAGGACCTGTGGATCAGAACTAGAACTGGTGAGCCCTGCTTCCTACTGGTCAAAACCTAGAGGGTCCTGATGTCGGAGGCCTGCTGCTGATGGCCTTCCCCTTCAATGATCCCAACTATATTCCCTATATTGGTACATCTCCCAGCGTGTGCATCCTCTCCACCACTTCAAAATTATTCTGGACCTCCATGTAAGTTGGTAATGTAAATGGAGTAATAGGATACTGATGAGAAGGTAAATATGCCTCCTCCAAACGTCTCGCCAGAGAATCCTCATGCGAAAAGAGTTCTGGAGGAAATCAGAGGAGATCCTTGAAAATTATCCCCACCTCTATCACTGACATGTGCCTCTATTGGAGGGAGAGTAAATCATCCTCTTCTCAGCCTTCATCGTGGTAGAGAGGAATTCTGCCCATAACTCCTTCTCAATGTCATCCCACACAACCTCAACCTGTTTCTTCTCCCCCAGATAAAGCGTCCACCACTGACGCGCTGCTCCACGCATCTGGCATACAACGAATGGAACCATGTACTCTGTCGGAGCACGAATCAAGCCGAAAGCTATCACTGGCTCCTCAAGACAGATCTCCATCTCCATGTCTGAGAAGCTACCCTCGTACTTATCGATGGTCTTCCGCTGGAAGGCATAAAGTGTCCTCTTCCACTGACTGTCTTCATCCTTGCGTCAACCCTCTATTGATCATCCAGAACAACCTCCAGGGCCATGATCATCTGCACTACTCATGGTCATCTCCAAGGTATTATAGCTGCAAGGTAAACAAGGAATGCCTAAGCACAGTTAGTGTAGAATATTGTTCGTATATTTTCATATAGTTATTATTTATTTTAAATACCCAAAATACACAATAAACACAAGAACACACGTCATTATTATTCATGTACCTTTCTTAGGGACTCTACCCTGCAATGAGTGTAGCCTCACATGGCTATTCGGTAGGCTCAGAGTCCTTGCATCAGATCACTGTGGCCCCTAAAATCGTGTGTCCTAGCTGGTCTTCCCTAGCCTATTTCACACACCAAGATCAACCAACACAGTCGCCCTACCATCCCATGCAAACCCCACTATGCCTAACTCCAGACTCTATCCTATCTCTCAACCACTCCTTTGATACCACTACTTCACGACCCACCTTCCCCAAATAGAGGGAAAGGAAATCAGATTTCCTGAACCATCCTTCTTTATGTTGAAGGAGAGATAATGAGCCCCGAGACCCGCTTTCGATAGGTCCTAGAGTGGCGACTTTCACCAGGGGTATAGAATCACACACAAAATGGAAGGCATTACCCTATTTATTTTATAGGATCTGGAGATAAGATATCAACCCAAACAACACCAAAACATGAGGTAAAAGTAAAGCCAAAAGTAAACCATTCTCATATGAATGTTCAAAACTAAATGAAACAAGACACAAAAACTCCAAAGGTAACGCACAATGAAAAAGGAAAACAATAACAGTCATTTCCCACAACATCTGATCTAGTATGGTCTTGCACGATCCGATAAGTCCTCCTGGAAACCTGGAAACATTTTATAACGTAGGTTGAGAATACAAGTATACTCAGTAGGGAAAACCACATGATCTCATGCACAAGTGTGGAGGCATTCGAATTCCCTATGTGAAAAGAGATAACCAAAGAACCTAGAAAGAAAAAATTCCGTCCCAAGCCTCACCAAAGCACACTCCCCAAATAACGCAAGTCATGTAATGTATAGAAATAGCACATCAATACTTGGGTACCTTGCGCCACTTTCCCACAGGTTATTGAAGACATCCTACGCACCGAACCAATCCTGCCATTCTCATCACAGTCCCACTACCAAACCCCGGACGGACACACCTTTGCCATATCCACACATCCCACCCACGGACACCTGGTCCAAAACCACCATCCTGCCCGCAAACACCTAGGCCACAACAACAATGTGTAACCACGCCTGAAAAAACCTAGGCCAGAACAACTACTGCCACGCACGAAGCCACCAGGGCCTTATCTCGAAGGTAATTGGGAAACATCCTACCCACACTCATCTGGCCCAAACACCACAACTACCCTGCCCAATGAAACATGGGCTATAATGGCCTTCAGGCCATCACAGCCTAACCGAAGGATCTTGGGATACTCGGGAAAGGGAGTAGAAAGGATCTAATAACCATCCACTCATAAGAGTGTTAGGAAAAACACCCTCCCCCATGAAATGGGGGTGTTCGGCATAAGTTCTCAACTTGGGTTGGGGGAAATTATGTAACATAAAACCATAATTATATATATAGGTAAATACGAAATCAACCCAACCTAGGGTTCCATAACCAGCCTAAGCACAAACACCCTCGTTACTCTTCATTCATGAAAGGTACCCCACCCATAGCCAAGTCACCACTCATTCCCAGAACTAATTTCCCTATTAGCCTTTCTTTTTTTCATGTTCAAGTGATACCCTATGTAAAATATGCACTATTGGGAAACTAACAGGCATAAAAACAAGCTAAGTAATAGATAACAACCAACAACAAATTAAGCATTCACACCAGGTTCTCTTGTGAGGTCACAACAACAAAGGGTTCAGTGAGATCCCTCAAAGTACTAAAACCAAACCAAGCCTCGAGATACATCCCACATAGCTTTAGATTCACAACCAACAACCATGTCACAATAGAGGATCCCATCCTCATTTACATCACCTCATAATAATCAAACAGAACAACACACCTACTACCAAAACAGGGTAGGGAAAATTCCAGGTTTAAGCGCATCATTCATTAGGTTCTTCTTTCTGTTTGTTAACCAGGGTGATCACATAGGTATTCTTGTTTTTCTAAACATCCATTTAAACCAACTGAGTTTAGGTGATTAACCAATTTCAAGGTTACAGTTATTTAGTCATCCCAGAAGACATATTTTCATAATGACCTAAGGAATGACCACCAACATCTATGATTTTCAGTGAGCATAAGCCCATATAGTTCATAACACATATCAACATAATAGAGTACAGAAGAACATCGATCACACCCCCTTAATTCTTCAAATATTTGTTCATTATCTTCCTTAGGTTTGGTTTCATCAATCCCCACAAGAACAATATAATACCCACCCCGCATGATACACAGAAAATAGAGACGAAGGAAAACCCAAACATGGTTGATCAAGGATCGAAGATATCCATGTGCTAATAAATGGATATGTGATAATTGCAAGAGAAGAAAGTCTAGGACTCCATGGGTGAGTAGAAAGGCTCCAGTACATGCGGACCACTTTCTTTGGGAAGGGGAACTCCAAATTCACTAGGAAGAAAAGGAGGCCATCCATGAGGAAGAAGAAGGAATTATTGTGTGACATAAGGATGAGATCCCGTTGTTATGGGATATGAGAATTTTAATGGATTTAAATTAGGATCGTGATTTCCCCCACGCGGTTGGGCAGTTACACCTGATGAGATTAACTGTTATTTAATGATTCATATCAGAAAAGGTTGTAACAGCTTTGAAATTAAAGGATTTTTTATAAACAAATGGTATGATACACGGACACACAGCTGGGTTGGTTGAGGGTAGCCCCACTCTTGGGAATTTAAAAATTGATGATGGGCTTAGGAAAGTCCTTGAACCACTTCCAATTGGTTAAAATGGCCTTAAAGTGGTGTTACGAGAAAAACTGCAGAAGAAAAACCCGACAAGGCTGGGTGACACCAATCAAGCCACACACCGATCGGTCACACCGATCGTGTCCCACCGATTGGGTCACACTGATCGGGTCAAACCGATTAGAGAGTCACCGATCATGGCCCACCGATCATGTCACACCGATCGGGGAGGCACCGATCATGTCCCGCTGATCTGGTCACACCGATCAGGGAGGCACCGATTGTGTCCCACCCATTGGGTCACACCGATCAGGGAGGCATGTAACGCCCCGACCCTAGTTGCCTAGAGTCGGTGCATTACTTCGTAACATTGGCATGATCACAAGAAAGATCAAATCTCGAAAGACCGATTGGTTTAGTAGCCTTGGAAACACTAGATATATTCATAAGTTTTACATTACATCATAAAATGAAAAACTACTACAACAACATAATGTCTCCATAATCCACACTACTATCCCCTCATAATATCCCTGCAGGTCATTCATAATTTACTTCTTCACATCCTGGGGAAAAATAAAACATAGAAAAGGGGTGAGCTCAAATGCCCAGTAAGGATAACAATATAGCGGAAACTTTCATAAATAAGAATAAACATTTAAGGCAATGCATTACTAAAACAAAAGCCTTTTAAAATTGAACTTCAACATGGTATGGCAAAAGTAAAATGAAATAATGCCATTTACTTATTCACATGGATATTCTACTAATCGAATAATCACATGAAAAAATCAATAACCACTTTCATAATGTTGGAATGCATAATGCTAAACGTTAATTTCTTTGTCTAGGCCTCATCCCAAGACCTAGGGGTTACTTCTAACCGGAACCCAACCCGGAGTGCCTCTAATAACCGGACACCAACCCGGAGTGCCTCTAATAACCGGACACCAACCCGGAGTGCCTCTAATAACCGGACACCAACCCGGAGGGCATACTTTTACCAGTCCCTAACCTGGAGGGCTTACTTTAACCAGTCCCTAACCTGGAGGGCTTACTTTAACCAGTCCCCAACCTGGAGGGCTTACTTTTACCGGTCCCCAACCCAGAACATACTTGTTTAGCACATTCATCTGAAGAAAAGTTTGAAATATAACATAAGCATTCGGGTTAAAACTAGCATACGAAATGTCAATAGTTTCACCATAAACTATGAATGGTATAAAATAGCACATCCACATTCAAACATATCACAAAACCTTCAATACAATATATAAGTTTTGTATTATAATAAATCAACTTCAAATAATCTTAAAATCCATCAAAGGATGTTGACATAGATGAAATCAAAATTCTTTTAAAAGAAGTATCTCCTTTTATTTTGAAATCATTTAAGATCCATATAAAATAAAACATTTTCTTTGAAAATATTCTTATAAGCTTGTAAGGAAAGCTTCGACGATTTTATAACGGCGGAAAATAACCGCACCCGCCGTATAAGTTAAAAAAACATTCTTACCTCAATTCTGTCGAAAAGGTTAAAAAGGACCTTGTTTTGAAAACGACGGAAAGATTCCTTTATAAACCTCTTATAAAAAGTCAAACAAGGGTATAAATGACTTTAACCCATATTCTTGTAAATAGTAAAAATGTTTTGAAATACATTTCGAAGAAACATGGATGTGGATGATAAAGAGATCCCAGTAGATTATTACGTATAATACAACCTCGGATAATGAAGAGATTGTGAAATAACCCTTACCTTGTACTTTTCCTTGGTTGTGGTAGGTTAACCTCCTGTATAATGGTGAAATAATTGTTATTAAATTATACAAGAATCATATACATTAATATGATATCATATATGATCTTTTAATATTGATTTGATAATAATATCTTAGTATTATCGTTGTTTCGGGTGTTAACTTACTTGTTTTCTTTCATATGTTTTGTCACGTAAGACATGTTTGTAAAGGATAGGTTGTATATTATTCATATCCAGAATGATATCAAGTCCTTAAACATCATCATAAAATGATAATTACGCTTTAATGGTTACGATGGAGAATGAATCTCATCGCGTTCGTGGAGACGGTAGTCCGTACGTACGCACGAGCGACAATATCATTCTTTTGATATTAAAATAATATATAAATGGATGTTATATAATATATACTGAATCATTAACATGTTATATTTATTATTTACATGAGTTACACATCATTATTATACCCATCCAAATAATATTATATTGAATAACAATTACACCACGACGTGGAGACGGTAAGCCGTACGTACGCACGTATGGTGACATGTTATTCAAAGGGTGGATAGAATACTGAATATGATTGTACCATATTTATAATAACATCACAGTATATGTGAGATACTGGAGTTATTATTTCAGAATGGTAAGAACAAAGGAAGAAGAAGTGGAAGAAGAAATGAACTTAGAAAAGGGTGGTGAGATCATTACCTCTTCTTCGGGTTCTTCCTTTTGATTTGATCAAAAGGGCTCCTTAGGTTGGCTTTCTGATCAAACTAAGGCCTCTAGGTTGTATTGAGGGATGTTGGGAGAGTATTTGGGCAGAGTTTGGCAGAACCAAAAGGCTTTAGAGGTGTGAAGAAATGAGAAGGAGGAGTGCCCTTTTATAAGAGGGGTGAGGGGCACCTTTGGAAAAGCTAGAAATATTAATTTATAATAAATTCATATTCGGTTTCTAAAGGTTCCAAAGTTGACTATTCAAAGGATGAGGTGGGGATAGGTCGAAAACAACTCATCCAATAGAATTTAGACAGGTTTGGGTACTTATATTAACCTTATCTTTAAGTATTAACTCTAAGTTAATTAGTTTCACTTTTACAATGTCTCTTTGTATTTTTATATAATATGGTTAATAAACTTACTATATACATCCAAGCGACACCCAAGTGGTCCATTAATGATTAACCTATCATAATATAAGTCTCTTGGCCGAACCTTAGATTTTTAGGAATTTAATATCAATTAATAATATAATATTTGTTTTAAGAACTCTTTTATGTCAATTTTGACACTATTCAATAGTTGATTTTTGTGAAACTCATAACATATTGATTACTTCGAAAAAAGTCCATTAAATCAATCCTAATATATCATATTAGCCTAGAAAATTAGTTTAATTCATTAAAAGATTCATATTATATTTATTTGGGTATTTATAATATCAATTATTTTAATTTTTCACTATTATAGTAATCACTGCATCATCATTGTGTCATAAATAAAATAACTTATTTATTGTCTAAAAATTATAAATAAAATATAATTATGTAGGAAATCTTTTTATCTTTCTAATGAATATTTATAATCGAAAATCCAACATGTATAACCCTATGTAAAAATTGTTCTTCTAAAAGATATATGCTTGTGTCATTTTTGTATTCATTTTAACTTAATTAAAATAAAGTGTCATTATCACTTACAAGTGGATCCATGGGGTCCCAAAATTGACACAAAGATGCCCATGGTCGACCATGTATCAACCAATAGGGTTAAGACACGTTTTAGGGTAATTTTGTATTATTATAATATTATTTTTTTAACCCTTATTTACCGGATTTACCCTTTAACCATGGTAAATAAATTATTTACCGCAGTAATTATTCAAAATGTCTAAAAATAAAAGTTACCTATTTACATAATTTGGACATCCTGATTCCAAATATGGAATCCATTTTCCTAAATTCAAAACACAGAAGTGGCAGAAATCAATTTAAAATTAATTCCCGCTGTTAAAACAAAAAGCGTGTTTTTAAGAGATAATAACTATCAAAAGATTGACACTTGTTTATGTTCGGTTTAATTGTAAAATTATGTCCAATGATAAACATTAAATTGAATGGTAAAAATATATTCTAAATATACTTTAAAACCACTCAAATTCATAATTTATCACTATTAATTATTTTGATTAAAAAAGTTGTTTTTAATTAAAATTTAGAAATTTTCACTATTCATCAAAATATGAAAGTTATCCGAAATGTACCAAAATTTCACCCTAGGCTAATTTTGATATTCCGAATCCAAAAATGAAGTCCATTTTGAAATATAGAATATATATGATTTCAAAAATTAGGTATTACTATTCACAACGGCTAGTTTAATTAGTTGTGGTGTGTGTTAGAACTCGAGGTTGCGTACAACACACGCTATCGCATTATTCAAAGGGAAACGTATCGTAGAAGCTTGGGGTGTTACATTCTCCCCTCCTTCAAATAATTGCGTCCTCGCAATTTCTAGGGTATTACTGCATAAAAAGACTCGGGTGGTTCTTCATCATAAGTTCCTCGGGTTCCCACGTTGCCTCTTCCATCTTATGATTTCTCCACAAAACTTTTACCAGACGCGTCGTCCGGTTTCTCAGTACTTGTTCTCTTGTATCAAGAATCCTGACGGGCTCTTCACAATAGGAAAGATCGGGTTCCAGTTCTAATTCCTCATAGGTGAGTACATGCGTTGGGTCAGGCATGTATTTCCTCAACAGAGATACGTGGAACACATCGTGAACTTTGGAGAGACTTGGCGGCATTGCCAATCGGTAAGCTACAGCCCCAATTCGTTCTAGAATTTCGAAAGGTCCGATGTACCTGGGACTCAATTTACCTTTCTTACCAAAACGTATGACTCCCTTCCATGGAGATACCTTCAGGAAAACATGATCACCGACTTGAAATTCCAAATCCTTCCTTCGATTATCGGCATAGCTCTTCTGCCTACTTTGAGCTGCTTTAATGTGATTTTGGATTACTTTCACCTTTTCCACCGTTTCCTCCACCAGCTCTGGGCCTACAAGTTTTCTTTCACCAACGTCATCCCAACAGGTTGGTGTACGACATCTCTTTCCGTATAACGCTTCATATGGTGCCATCTGTATACTCGAATGGAAGCTATTGTTATAGGAAAATTCTACTAGTGGTAAATATTGATCCCACATACCCTGAAAATCAAGTGAGCAAGATCTCAACATGTCTTCTAAGGTCTGAATAGTCCGTTCTGATTGTCCGTCTGTCTGAGGGTGGTAAGCAGTGCTCAAATGAAGTTCAGTATCCAGGGATTTCTGAAGACTTTTCCAAAATCTTGAAGTAAAACGGGGGTCACGATCAGAAACAATCGATAGGGGTACTCCATGAAGTCTCACAACTTCATTAATATATAGTCTTGCTAGACGTTCCAGGGGTAGATCGTCTCTTATAGCAAGAAAATGTGCTGACTTGGTAAGACGATCAACAATCACCCATATTGCATCGTTCCTTCTAGGAGTCTTTGGTAGCCCCATGACAAAGTCCATCGTAATATTGTCCCATTTCCACTCCGGTATGGGAAGCGGTTGCATGACTCCTCCAGGCTGTTGCCTTCCAGCATTCACTTGTTGACAAACCATACATCTTGACACAAAATCAGCAATCTCCCTCTTCATATTGTCCCACCAAAAATGTTCTTTCAAATCTCTATACATTTTGGTGCTCCCAGGGTGTATAGAGAAATTGGAACTATGAGAATCATCCAGCAATTCCCTTTTTAGATCAGGTATATTGGGAACACAAAGTCTCTTCCCGCACTTACCACAAGATGGATATTCAACCTTTCCCTTCTTCCCCTTATTTCCATTCCCAGATTGATCAGCAGGTCTCTTATTCTCTTGCTTTGCTTTAAAGTCATAAGACTTAGAGAATTCCTTTTCGGTCTTGATAGCACATGAGACAATGTCTTCGTACGATGAAAAGGATTGTGAGACTAATGCTCGACGGAGAAATGGTTTTAACCCATCAAAGAAACGATCAATCTTACTTCTTGGGTTGCGAATATAATCACCAGCGTACCTCGCTAACCTTGTAAAGTTAGCCTCATACTTTGTGACATTCTCATCCTCCTTTTGTCTCAGACTCAGAAATTGCCTTTCCATATCTGCTCGATGGTCGCGAGGAAAGTATTTTTCTAAAAACAGATCTTTGAACTCCCTCCATTCCATGTTTGATACTTCATCATCTTCCTTCATGTTTTGAATCAATGACCACCATTGATCAGCATCTCCAGTGAGGCGGTAAACTGCCATGGTAACTTTTTCCCTTTCACTACTCCCCAAAGCCTGAAATATTTTCTCTAGGGAAAATATCCATTGCTCAGCTACTAAGGGATTTGTACTCCCATTGAACGTTGGTGGTTGTTGTATCATGAATCGATCTAACATTGATCCTCCACGCTGCGGATCAGGGTGCTCCATACGGGTAAGGTTATTATTCATAACCTGAGTAAGTTGTCCCAGTACGGTGATTAGCTGATCAGCACCAGTTGCATCACCAGCCCCACTATAATTATCTTGAGCAGGAGGGCAATCCCTACATGGAGTGCGTGCATTGATACGGTTTCCATTTCTTCCACTAGGCGCCATTTCTAAAAAAAATGGCATAAACTAGATCAGTTTATGCATCAAAATACATAATCCCATACTTATAAAACACTTAACATAAATTGAACTATTTATGGATATAATCCATAATCATAAAAATGTTTTCTTTGAGCAAGTATATACTCATAAACCCTTCATAATGATTTGTAAAGATAGTGAGAGTTATCCTAAGCATATCCCCCGGGAGTGTCGTAACCAAGAGTGCAGCAAGGCCCGTTGTCGTGCACCAGTTCCCGTTCGAGTCTAGATCAAAGCGGTGTTTTCGGGTTTTACCCCTAGGTACATCTGTGCCAGAGCCGCCTCTACCTGCTCGTATCCAGACAGGGATGTATTGCTCGAAAAACTCACAAAATCTCTACAATACCAAAATTCTAGGAAGTTCTTCTATACTAATCCTCAAAGTTCATCTTAGGTCTACGTGCTCTAATCAGAGTTTATCTAAATCTAGCTTCCAAGGTTTGTACTAAACTTCCTCTGATACCAACTGTAACGCCCCGACCCTAGTTGCCTAGAGTCGGTGCATTACTTCGTAACATTGGCATGATCACAAGAAAGATCAAATCTCGAAAGACCGATTGGTTTAGTAGCCTTGGAAACACTAGATATATTCATAAGTTTTACATTACATCATAAAATGAAAAACTACTACAACAACATAATGTCTCCATAATCCACACTACTATCCCCTCATAATATCCCTGCAGGTCATTCATAATTTACTTCTTCACATCCTGGGGAAAAATAAAACATAGAAAAGGGGTGAGCTCAAATGCCCAGTAAGGATAACAATATAGCGGAAACTTTCATAAATAAGAATAAACATTTAAGGCAATGCATTACTAAAACAAAAGCCTTTTAAAATTGAACTTCAACATGGTATGGCAAAAGTAAAATGAAATAATGCCATTTACTTATTCACATGGATATTCTACTAATCGAATAATCACATGCAAAAATCAATAACCACTTTCATAATGTTGGAATGCATAATGCTAAACGTTAATTTCTTTGTCTAGGCCTCATCCCAAGACCTAGGGGTTACTTCTAACCGGAACCCAACCCGGAGTGCCTCTAATAACCGGACACCAACCCGGAGTGCCTCTAATAACCGGACACCAACCCGGAGTGCCTCTAATAACCGGACACCAACCCGGAGGGCATACTTTTACCAGTCCCTAACCTGGAGGGCTTACTTTAACCAGTCCCTAACCTGGAGGGCTTACTTTAACCAGTCCCCAACCTGGAGGGCTTACTTTTACCGGTCCCCAACCCGGAACATACTTGTTTAGCACATTCATCTGAAGAAAAGTTTGAAATATAACATAAACATTCGGGTTAAAACTAGCATACGAAATGTCAATAGTTTCACCATAAACTATGAATGGTATAAAATAGCACATCCACATTCAAACATATCACAAAACCTTCAATACAATATAGAAGTTTTGTATTATAATAAATCAACTTCAAATAATCTTAAAATCCATCAAAGGATGTTGACATAGATGAAATCAAAATTCTTTTAAAAGAAGTATCTCCTTTTATTTTGAAATCATTTAAGATCCATATAAAATAAAACATTTTCTTTGAAAATATTCTTATAAGCTTGTAAGGAAAGCTTCGACGATTTTATAACGGCGGAAAATAACCGCACCCGCCGTATAAGTTAAAAAAAACATTCTTACCTCAATTCTGTCGAAAAGGTTAAAAAGGACCTTGTTTTGAAAACGACGGAAAGATTCCTTTATAAACCTCTTATAAAAAGTCAAACAAGGGTATAAATGACTTTAACCCATATTCTTGTAAATAGTAAAAATGTTTTGAAATACATTTCGAAGAAACATGGATGTGGATGATAAAGAGATCCCAGTAGATTATTACGTATAATACAACCTCGGATAATGAAGAGATTGTGAAATAACCCTTACCTTGTACTTTTACTTGGTTGTGGTAGGTTAACCTCCTGTATAATGGTGAAATAATTGTTATTAAATTATACAAGAATCATATACATTAGTATGATATCATATATGATCTTTTAATATTGATTTGATAATAATATCTTAGTATTATCGTTGTTTCGGGTGTTAACTTACTTGTTTTCTTTCATATGTTTTGTTACGTAAGACATGTTTGTAAAGGATAGGTTGTATATTATTCATATCCAGAATGATATCAAGTCCTTAAACATCATCATAAAATGATAATTACGCTTTAATGGTTACGATGGAGAATGAATCTCATCGCGTTCGTGGAGACGGTAGTCCGTACGTACGCACGAGCGACAATATCATTCTTTTGATATTAAAATAATATATAAGTGGATGGTATATAATATATACAGAATCATTAACATGTTATATTTATTATTTACATGAGTTACACATCATTATTATACCCATCCAAATAATATTATATTGAATAACAATTACACCACGACGTGGAGACGGTAAGCCGTACGTACGCACGTATGGTGACATGTTATTCAAAGGGTGGATAGAATACTGAATATGATTGTACCATATTTATAATAACATCAAAGTATATGTGAGATACTGGAGTTATTATTTCAGAATGGTAAGAACAAAGGAAGAAGAAGTGGAAGAAGAAATGAACTTAGAAAAGGGTGGTGAGATCATTACCTCTTCTTCGGGTTCTTCCTTTTGATTTGATCAAAAGGGCTCCTTAGGTTGGCTTTCTGATCAAACTAAGGCCTCTAGGTTGTATTGAGGGATGTTGGGAGAGTATTTGGGCAGAGTTTGGCCGAACCAAAAGGCTTTAGAGGTGTGAATAAATGAGAAGGAGGAGTGCCCTTTTATAAGAGGGGTGAGGGGCACCTTTGGAAAAGCTAGAAATATTAATTTATAATAAATTCATATTCGGTTTCTAAAGGCTCCAAAGTTGACTATTCAAAGGATGAGGTGGGGATAGGTCGAAAACAACTCATCCAATAGAATTTAGACAGGTTTGGGTACTTATATTAACCTTATCTTTACGTATTAACTCTAAGTTAATTAGTTTCACTTTTACAATGTCTCTTTGTATTTTTATATAATATGGTTAATAAACTTACTATATACATCCAAGCGACACCCAAGTGGTCCATTAATGATTAACCTATCATAATATAAGTCTCTTGGCCGAACCTTAGATTTTTAGGAATTTAATATCAATTAATAATATAATATTTGTTTTAAGAACTCTTTTATGTCAATTTTGACACTATTCAATAGTTGATTTTTGTGAAACTCATAACAGATTGATTACTTCGAAAAAAGTCCATTAAATCAATCCTAATATATCATATTAGCCTAGAAAATTAGTTTAATTCATTAAAAGTTTCATATTATATTTATTTGGGTATTTATAATATCAATTATTTTAATTTTTCACTATTATAGTAATTACTGCATCATCATTGTGTCATAAATAAAATAACTTATTTTATGTCTAAAAATTATAAATAAAATATCATTATGTAGGAAATCTTTTTATCTTTCTAATGAATATTTATAATCGAAAATCAAACATGTATAACCCTATGTAAAAATTGTTCTTCTAAAAGATATATGCTTGTGTCATTTTTGTATTCATTTTAACTTAATTAAAATAAAGTGTCATTATCACTTACAAGTGGATCCATGGGGTCCCAAAATTGACACAAAGATGCCCATGGTCGACCATGTATCAACCAATAGGGTTAAGACACGTTTTAGGGTAATTTTGTATTATTATAATATTATTGTTTTAACCCTTATTTACCGGATTTACCCTTTAACCATGGTAAATAAATTATTTACCGCAGTAATTATTCAAAATGTCTAAAAATAAAAGTTACCTATTTACATAATTTGGACATCCTGATTCCAAATATGGAATCCATTTTCCTAAATTCAAAACACAGAAGTGGCAGAAATTAATTTAAAATTAATTCCCGCTGTTAAAACAAAAAGCGTGTTTTTAAGAGATAATAACTATCAAAAGATTGACACTTGTTTATGTTCGGTTTAATTGTAAAATTATGTCCAATGATAAACATTAAATTGAATGGTAAAAATATATTCTAAATATACTTTAAAACCACTCAAATTCATAATTTATCACTATTAATTATTTTGATTAAAAAAGTTGTTTTTAATTAAAATTTAGAAATTTTCACTATTCATCAAAATATGAAAGTTATCCGAAATGTACCAAAATTTCACCCTAGGCTAATTTTGATATTCCGAATCCAAAAATGAAGTCCATTTTGAAATATAGAATATATATGATTTCAAAAATTAGGTATTACTATTCACAACAGCTAGTTTAATTAGTTGTGGTGTGTGTTAGAACTCGAGGTTGCGTACAACACACGCTATCGCATTATTCAAAGGGAAACGTACCGTAGAAGATTGGGGTGTTACAAGGCACCCATCATGTCCCACCGATCAGTCGAATGTCGATCGGTCACACGACGATCTGTCGCACCCCGATCGGTCTCATGCCGATCGGTTGCATGCCGATCGGTCGCACACCAATCAGTCACATGCCTATCGGTCGCACCCACTGAGATGCCACCCATTTGATCCAGATTTTGGCAAAGGGATGGTCCATGAGGGTATGGGGCATCACATAACATGTATGGTAATGTCTATGTGTGATTGGATAATATACTTTTATGTATGATGGGTGAGAACCATTGATTAAAATACATGTTCATGGAATCACCATTATATGTAATTGATAAAAATATTATTAGTTTTCTTATATTATATTAGTATAGATAATATTTATTGATGGTACTCATGATGAAAGTTTTTTGTTGAAAGGAAGGGACATTCAAGAACTATAAAATGATGGTTTTATGTTTTATTATAAAATTATGTTGTGAATGAAACAATATGATAATTTCTATTGAGGTAATAATAATAGTAAATTAAATTACATATATATCCATATATTAAGGATATTCCCATTTATAAATGGATTTCTTAGAGTTCATGAGTTTGAGGGATTTTGAAAATTATTTTTTGTGGTAGTTAAGAGGAATGTGAGTCTGGATTGATGTTACATGAATCATGTCGTTCAACCAATGATAAGATGTAGTTTTCATAGATCATTTATATTTAATAATATATAAATGATAATTAAATCAAAGGTTATGGGCAAGGTTTTTTTAAATAATGTTATTTTTTAACTGAAAAATTTAGTTCATGATCACCCAAGAGTGTAGTAACCAATATGATATGTGTGTGGATCAAAGGGTATAATATAATATTTTTTAAGTGTTTATTTATTTTTTAGGGGAGGTTGATGAAAATAGTGAAATATCATGGTACAAATGTACAATTATCTTCTGATTATAAATAATGAAGATGTCATGGATTGTGGTGGTTTCCTCAATGAGGGGAAGGTTCCCATCTTATTCAGAAGTTATAACCAATGAATATACTAAAAAATGGAATATCAGACCTTTTTAATGAATTAATAAATTACATGAAAAACAATATCTACAATTTAGGTATATGTATTTCATGGTCTATCACATGTTAATCATGTTGAACAAATGGTCACTATTAGTCATTCTATTTGGTGAGGGACTATCCAACCGCTTGTAGACTGATGAATTCAATAAAATGATAATTTTATGGATACCTATATGGATGTGATCATTGATCTAGTATTATGTGTTTTGATTCTCTCTTATAAAGGGTAGTGTTCATGCATAAGAATGGTCGTCAGATGGTTCTAGTTACTCCAAATATCGATGTATGGTGGACTCAAGAAAATTTGGTTCTAAGATAAATGTCATATGTTTGTTCTATTTTATCAATGGATTAAATCTATAATTCACATATATTTTCTGTTTCTTTAGTTCATGTTTGGGACAATTTTACTAAAACAAGTTATTAATGAACCAAACAAGTCAACTCTACCAATGATGGTTTAGAAATTGGTTATTATTTTGATTGATCCAAAGATGAAATTGGGGAATATGGTATCATGATGGGTGGATTTATGGAGTTTTATATATTTGAAAATATTCCATTGAAGGACTTAATTTGTAAATATATTTACTTGTGTCCCATGTGGGGATGATTTTGGTTTTATAGAACAAAATCAAGTTCTTCTTATCATGCAAGATAACAGTGTTTTTGAATTGGATGGACTTTTTTAGAATATTTTGGTAAATGCAGGATATGTTTGGTCGATAATGACAAAATAATAATTTTTGGAATCCTGGAATTGTTATTGAAAATCAAATTGTACCATAAATTTTGTAGTAGACATTACATTATAGAATTAAAACAAGGCAGTTTTGTAGTTGTACTATGGGAATGTTTTCTATATATTGATTCTAATGGTGTATGGATCCTTAATTACCGAATAAGAATTTATTGAAAACCATAGGGTGTTTATTAAAATGGATGAATTGTTCATATATCTGATTATTGAAGACAATGATATTTTGGGTCGTCATTTTTTGTGTGTTCATGGTTTCTCACTAGAAGGTAAAAATGTGTATTCAAGAACAAGCACAATGTTGGGTGATGGAGATGGAATTCAATGATGTAATGATGGTAAATCCATATATGAGATTATTGAGGAGTAAAATATGCTTTGATTCAAGTGATATCATGAATTTTTGATTTTTAGAAATATTATTATGGGTATATTGTAACAAACAATGTCATTAAAGGTTATAAATAATGATGGAATTTTTATATATCTCTGTGTAGTATAAATAATTCTTGTGACCAGGTGATGAAATGATGTTCGTCATGATTAATCATTCTATTATGGTATATTTTGAAAATATGGAATATTTTTTAGGGATTAGAGATTGTTGTCTCAGTAGTGGATTCTCAGAGAAGCATGGGCTACATCAAATTCCACCATCATTCTAGTGGGTATATATGTATCCCTACATCCTTGGAGGAATAACCAACCAAACATGGATATTACACATAGTGAATGGTATTCCACTGACTTTCTACTGGACCCAAAATTTTCTGTCTGTTTGGAGTGTAATGTTGTTTTAAATTTGTGGTCTTTTATATTTTATTGTTCACCAAACCACCTCTTATTATACCTACCATGAATAGATGTTTAATGGTCATTCCATTGTATCCATATCATCTCCTATGATTATATTTTACCTTTTTATAATGTTGATCATGTATAAGACTATTGGAGAATCATGTATAGAATATAAATTCACATGATTCTCATATTAATATATTACATGTGTTTTGATGGATATTTATTATATTGTACAAACACACACATTAGGAATGTAATAATTTGGTGTCTTTTGAGACTATATACACAATATTCTATTTCTTCTGAAATATATTCACTGGATCCCTTAAATTTCTTCCCATATTGTACTCTTCATAGAAATAACATAAGTAAAACCATTATTCATTACCTGATAAAAGGAAACATTAAAATGGGTTAGACTATATTCTCTATACGTGTAAACCATGGAGATTGGTAATCAACACATGTGTATAATGGTATGATAACATGAGAAAAAAATTTGAAGGCCACACCCATCATATCAAAGATCATTATCTGGAGGGATAAAATAAAAATTGATTGTTCATAAGACATGATTCATAAGGAAATCATTGAATTTGAGAAATTATAGAATAATATTTTTATAAGACATTCAGGATTGGAATATACATAACAATTGAAAACCGTTTTTATTGGATACCCAAAAAGAAACTCATAACATGATAGTCTTGTAATTATCACCTATTTACCGTTGTTAATATTTTGACAACATCACATGGACACTCGTTGGGGATTGGGGAAACCTCTTGTGTACACTCCATTAGGCTTGGGGTAAACTACATTGGATCCTCAGTTGGTCTTAGGATAACATCGTTGGTACCATTTTAGATCATATAACATTAATCATTACTCAATGAATTGAATAATGATATACCTCCAACCCATCACATTTTTCAATTATTAAACTTTTCTTACACAATATTTAAAAACATCTTTATTTAAGAAACCATGGAATGAAATGGTTTTCATAATAATGTTATCATTGAAAATCAATCTAAATGAATCATGTTCATAATAAAAAAATTTATTCATCATAGAATATTCATTGGAAAATAAAGTCGTTTTCACAAGAATTATATCATTGTATAACCCATGGAAAATGAAGTGATTTTCGTACGAAATCAACCATGGTATTACCAATTTAAAATGAAATGGGTTTCATAATATTTCTATTGCAGTATATTCCCTTAAAATAGAAGGACGTTTCATTAGAATTCAATCACGGTATATCCCACGAAAAATGAATTTGGTTCCATAATAATTCTATTATGTTATAACTCATGGAACAATAAGTGGGTTTTATATAAATTCGGTACTGGTATAACCTATGTATAAATTTGAGGGTTTAGTAAGAATATGAGCACGGTATAACCCTTAATTTTGAAAAAGCATCCATAACAATAATTTCATCATATACATAAACCATTGAAGGAATTAATATGCAAGGAAATATTGGATTACATACACAAAAAATAAAAATTAATATCATTTGATGTCATCTTATATGGATAATGATAATGAAAATACATTTTGAACAATTCTTTAGGAATGTAATATTTCATTGAAAATAAAATTTTAAAACAAATAAAACATACTTTTTTTGAAATACGACATCAAAAAACATTGAGGTGTACAAATAATTTATCACATATTTTTGGGATAATATAATTTCCCCTTTGAAAAATCATTATGATACATTAAACATTTAAAATAATTTTCTTTAAAATAAACATCAAATTATATAAATGATTTAATAAAATCAAATTATAACATTTCATGAATAAAATATCATTTCATATTTGAAAAAAATTAATATCTAAAACATTATGAAAATAATTTTTTTTTAAAATCAAATATGTTAATGTAGTATTTTAAAATAACATAATTCATTTCTTGAAAAAAATATAAATTCCTCATTCTGAATATATTTTTTAATCATAAATTTTTTCTAAATACATTTCATTGAAATTAATCCATGAAAATATAAAATATATTATAATAATAAAATAATTTTCACGATGGTGGATATTATACTCATGTCATGCACCAGAGAATTATTCTATTCATATTTTGATTAAATTATAATCAGGTATTATTTAGAAAAAGATACACTGAATCATTTTAAATTTTTATAAACCATGTTATATAATGGGTTAAAATAAATTTAGTAAATAATTTTAATAAGTCTAAAAATATATTTAGAAAACATGATATTAGAAGAAATTTTTTTTGACTGATTAGAAAAATAAATAATATTTTTCATAAAAACGTTATTTTTTACAATTGAGAACATAAAGTAATGAAAATGAATGAAAAACCTGTATTCTCATGAAATAAAAATAGGGGATGGAATTTAATGAGATTTAAGATTTATAGATCATAATTTTTCCCCAATAGGATAATAATTAAAAAAACTGGATAAATGATGAGTTTCTAAAATTAAATTCATAGCACATTTGTAACCTCGAATTATATTACCCATGAAAGAATAATATTAAATGAAACATATAATATCATTGTAGTAAAGATATTAATTATATAACTTATCAAATAGGTTTTATATAAACCACATTAATTAGGATATGTTGATAAAATATCATAAGTATCCATTAAGGAAATTTGGGACAGATATCCCTTACCACTTAAGATGATTTTGAATTTTATTCTATATAACATACCGGGTCGGTAGACACTAAACTAATGTCTCGATCCAGTTCACCAAAAGACCTCAATAATTCCTTCACATATTCTAGATCATATTGAAATACATTTGGGTTATATAGGAGATATATGAGTATAAAACAAACACATATCAATGATCACAACTAAATGTAAATAACTAAACATTATAAACACAAGAGAAAGATGAAAAATAATTATACAAAAATTAAAACATGATTTTACCATATGTTTTTCATTATGTCTCCAATAGTAGATTCATACATAAAACAATGGTCATACCAAAATTAAAATCACATATACAATATAAATAAAGGAAAATAAATACAATATTCCCTAATGACAAGATACCATGTCTCTAGTTCCATGTTAATCTATAGTAGCCTGGACAGTCAAATCCACACTAGAAACTCACTCAACAATAGAATCTAGAGAATGTGGACATAACATTTGTAATTACAAGAAGGTACACGTACATGGGGTGGGAAATAATTATTAGTAGGCTTACAACAGTGGTGAACCGATAACTACTTCTATAAGGGAATTCACATTCAATATGTTTATACTAGTCGATTAATAATAGAAAATAAATATAAATAAAAAATAAATCCATTGATAGGCCCAAGTCCTCGATCAATCATAACATCTTACAAAAGAAAATCCAGAGTCTTTAGGTGCATGTGTCTATAATCGTGCATCAAAAATAACTTGTAGGATCTATTTCTATTATAATTATAACCAAGTATGGAAAATCATGTACCATTTATATGATAGTAATATCTACCATGATTCAAATCCATGACATCATATACAATGTTCTCATGACCCCAACCCCAATCCCACACTATGATCATCAACACAGCTATCCCAACTACCACATAGAGGAAAACAATTACAGAACATCAATCTAAAAATAATACCATATTAGATTACAGAATTCCTTGTGAATAGGTCCAAAACTGCATCACATGTCATTTTACGAAATCTTGTAGAATCATTTTGGAATCCAAATAGTGGAATCAGAGTGTCACTCCACAAATCATCTTATCTATAATACAATAAAATCTCATCAAATTAGTTTGGAACCAAACCAATAATGTATAATATCAGATTCCAGAGTCTCTGAATAAAACCTAATCTATTGAAAAAAATCTATGCCTATGACCCTAGTCCAACAAAAATCTATATATGAACATGGTGGTTCCATATCATATTCCTAACATAACCCCATGAGAATGATCCTCCTTCCAAAATCCATTATCACATGGAATGTCATAATTTTATAGAGCATTGGTAGGCATTTTATCCATGAATTATACTGTTAGTGTCTACCGATTTAGTCTAAAACAATTTTAGATGTATACATCTTATTTCTTGAAAATCAATCCATGACCACACCAAATACATTTGAAATATTGACACTGTACTCATTAATATCAAACCATGTGCCAAGATCCCAAATCGAGAACTGAAACCATAATAACATATCCGTACCGATATGGATCCTCTGTCCAAATTATCAACCATAGATATCTAGAACCATACTCGTGGATCTTATATCCAACTCACTCATCTACAACAACCATTACAATTAAATCGAGTTATAGAGAATGTCATATTAACAATATCATAACAACCATGCGATCATAATCAATGTGTTGATATTAGTAGTGAAAAAAAATCAAGGGATAAAAAAAGTCTATCTCATCCATCAACATCTCAGCCAAACCCATTTATAAATCATCTTAGGTCCCAAGGGAACACCCAAACGAGTGTAATCAAGAACATGTACCATTTAATGGGTTTCCTAAAAATTGGTCTAGCACTTGGCCCTCCAAATCCACATACAGTAGAGGCATTACTCATGATCCTCTGAACTAGCACTCGATTAGAGAAATCCCCTCAAAATTCTCGGAAACAAACAAAATCTAGGTCTAATCAATATCATATGAAACATCCTAATGACATAATTATTGTAATCCATCATATCAATGATAAAAAAAATCAATAAAGGAAATCCACAGGAAACACATTCCCTATATAATTCCAAATAACCAACCAAAACATCCATTGTTCATTAAAACAAAACCATTTAACAAATTGAATCCTCAAATTACTCTCTGGCTCAAATAAGTACCATAATGAATCCCACTATAAAAACCCTATTATTTAATCCAATCCCAATGGATCTAACCACATTGTTTCTCGATCATAGGGTATAATCATCAACTTCACTAATATTGAGGAAACAATCCTGAAATGTGGGGAAAACCATGGTCACGCCATTTATACTACTAAATCCCACCTTCCTACAACAATCCATGGAGACTAAAACCATACACCATGGAAAACTCCAGCTATGGAAATCACTGAGCTCATAACCCTCACCTTGGCCTCCCATATCATAACCTATCTCATTGGGGGAATCTGATCCTAACACTCCATGAAACCATCTTAATAAATTGTGATGGTAGAAAATAATACATATGATCTCTAGAGTTTGAAAGGATCTTTTTAGTTTGATATGCATGGGAAAAAACATAAAATTCACTACTGTAATGACCAAATATGACATATATGGAACACAACATCCAAAAAAACCATGATGGAAAACATATAGGGTTTGTGATATTTACTATATAGTGTTTTCTTTAAAGTCATCACATGTCCATGTAAATTAACATGGATAGAAAAACATGGGTTCTTCCTCTGTACAACTACTTGGAATGTACACTACGTACATTATGAGTAATTTCCAAATATAATATTCTCATGTATGTTTTCACATCGAAAGACACATTTACATGTAAAAATACATTGTTTGTACTCAAATTGCATTACATGTACTTATATAATATCCATCTTCACTAAATAGGATGAATACAATGATTGTGTTCCTTGAACCAAATGTTGTTTAGTCATGTTTTCAAAATCAAAAACCCCTACAAAACTCATGAAATCCTTTTCCCTAAAAATAATCATATATATACCCTTATGGGGACATTAGTAAAAATTATAATTATATAAAAAATACTAATCATAGAGGATTAATGAATTAAAATAAAAATACATCCATTCTCATGGAATAAATTATGAATATTTGGGTCTGAATCAGTTCCCAGAAAATGTTGTAGGTCGATCAGGTCTCATTATACACCATTAATGATGTCTTGTTGAATCCACCACCACCACACCCTGTGTCTACTTGGTCTAATGTATCATAAATAGAGGATCCCCTTCCCCATAAGAAATGTGTAGGAACCCCAATATTTTTCCTGGATAAAAATTTTAGTAGTTTAATTGATTAACTAATTATCTAATTATCATTTTAATTTCATCCCTCTATCGTGGAACCCAAATTGAGTTTAGACATAACATTGAAAAAACCCTCCATTTCATAATCAATAGAAGTGTTTGAATATCAATTTGCTACATTGTTCAATTGGTACATCCACTTGAACCATAGAATCCAAATTTAATATTAAATTCAAATACCTATTATGTAATGGGTGTCTAAATCCTCTACACAATAGTGTTTATTAGGATCTATAATCCTTGGTGGCCTTCTAACTATATATCCTAACCCACCATTATCATAAAATATAGTTAAACTCATTGAATTCTACCTAGATGATCTAGGTGATATTCTATGCATAACCTTTATGTAAGGGAATAAAACTCACCATAGCCCAAGCCACAAATTTCCACCATCAACAGACCACTAGAAAAGGGCCAAATTATACTCATCCATCCTGATATGTCACAAAATCATTTTAAACTCATCTCCAAACTCAGGGGGATACCAGCAATAGAAATATTCTCTCTATTTACACACAACCAAGAATCATTTCAACAACCCATTACAAAATCACATCAAAACATTACAACTATACTTGAAAATATCTCTCCTAATAGGGAGAGAAAAACTACTATTGTAACCCATTATTTTCATCTAAGAAGATCACTCATTGTACTTGTATTTATCTAATCCACTAAAGGGTCCCAACCCATAGAATTTCAATGGTGCACTCCCCATCATACTATGTCGCATGCACCTATCTAAGAGCGGAATCTCCTTGTGGACACCTATCAACCAATTATAACATATATTTAACATGGAATAAAGCCGATTCTCTATTAGTATACTGAATATAGTCTCATGATATTGGGCATGATCATCTGAATACATTAATTCTATTGTTATATAATCTAAATTGACCACCATAACATCAACCAACCAAAAACATTACATGTATGTTGAAATTTCCTCGAGTCACCATTCCCACAAGTCTTTCATTCATCCTAAAACAATTCTCATGCCACTCATGACTACATTCCCATCTCAAGAATCAATCATTTACACCCTTAGAATTAGTTGGAAAATCGATATGATACAATACATCACTACCACCAAAATATCCTTGATTCAATTATCACATAATAGATACAGTCAATTTTCATTCCCAACCACAAAACATGATTCAACTCGATTGAGTCAAGTATCAAGAAATATTAGTTTGGAATAAGAAACCATGCCACAGAATCACGTCATGTTCCCTTTATCCAACACATGGATCTAGGATTAATAGGCCTACAAAACCATTTCTGGGGATTGTAACCACAATGAACCTACCCCACATGAAACCAAACACATTCAGAAAAAAAATGCAACATATGTGCACCATATCAAAAATAAAAAGTCATCCAACAAACCTAATCCTCATACCCACCTATTCCATTCATACAACATTTTAATGATTCCAAATCATCCATTTATTCCAAAAATTCCCATAAATCACTCGTAACTCATTCAAACCCTTTAATGGGTGACCCCCCCAAGTCAAATGAATCGAACTCCCAAATAAAGAGTTAGGTAAAAATGCCACTATGCATTTTATGTTATCACTTGTGATCATGTATCCTGTAAATTTAGTACTTATACCCACCTATGTATAACTAAACACATAGAAATCCACAACTCATGGGGTATTAACATGAACCTGTCTCATGGAAACAAGATGTAGAATAGTCAACCCCCCCCCACTATGATCTGACAACAGAATGCTATCATTCAACAAACAACTACCCCAAAATAGGGAATCCATCCTCTTTGAGAATCTATACATCGGAATACTACCTATAGAACATATACATAATACCCCCTCAATCAAAACCATCTACATGGGGTCTAATTCCCTACAAAGTTACTATACTGAGAAACCAATAACACATTCCCAACAACACAGAAACACACCACCAGTGTCTCAGTATCAAGAATCTCATCGTAGATACACATAATCTAATATTATATTGAAATATGTAAAATCACACGTTATTAAGTCTACAACATGGTGATACGACATTCCTATCATGATGAATGAAATGCCTCATTCCTATGTTGGCCTAGAGTCAAAACCAAGTCAGATGCATCATTCTGATAGGCCAAGAGATAAAAATCCACCGAACCCATAAAATTGAAACAAATATATTGGATGATCGAAGATATGATAATATACAACCATAAAATAAAAAAATGTTAATATCAATTAAAATCTGTAGTAACCTAGAAATCATACCAGATGTGGTCTTCATGACATAGAATCCATGTATCCATACCAAACACTAACACATTTATATATATCCTATATACCATTCCCCAAATAGTGGAAGAAGAGGAAAGTAACTACTATAATAGAACTATGAAACATCCTGACATTGCAGCCACAAAACTAGTGCCATGAGCTTGTTTGCCAAAGGAAATTTAGTTCCCCTAATCATATGTTAATGATTGTAGACTAAAAATAGTGTTAGATGGTGTATCTGACTGGATAATATACCAACATATCAATGTTCACAAATTATTCTAAATTAACCACCATCATACACACCATAGAAAGTGTAATAATAATTAAATTGAAAACAAACCTTGCTGTAATAAAATGAAATATAACAAGGCCCAAACAGCCATGTCATACAATAAAAAATTATCAGCCACTAGGCTGATCACATATAAAAAATAAACAGTTGAAAATAAATAATACATACATTACTATTAACTACTGTCCATAACACATGCACAATCTCCAATAAAATTTCAAGAAGATCTACTCCGACTATTTGACTCCACATTTACATCCTACTAAATAATGATATCTGAGGTCTCATATCGATCCATCATGAATCTATATTAAAATTTTATAAATACATAAAGTCTATATGATCCCTAAGGTGAATGTACATGAGTTGATAAATAAATCTCAGTAGGACTCCCCCAATGGTTACTTCTACCACAAGTGCATGCATATAAAATATGATCAGACATAGTGAAATATACCAGAAAGTAAATATAAATAATAAACATAAATCCTTATGTTTGAGATCTCTATCGACCATACATTCCTCAACCAATTCCAGAGACTCCAAGAAAATTTCTTTATGACTGTCCATCCCAAATAACATGTTGGATCAATATCCATACCAGGTGAAATCAAATCTAGAAAATTATGGAATCCTTCCTACAATTGTGGTATCATCCTAGATAAAAATACTATTCATTCCATATCAACTCATCATGACACCAACTATCATCTCATAATAGGCACCTTAATAATTATGTATCAGTTACCACAAAATGGAACTATAGTGACTGGACCATGATTCTAAAAACATTCCTATTTCTCATTAAATAAATTCTATTGCATCAGTCCAAGTATATTATCCATATCAAATTATTAAATCCCATGGAATAAGTCTGGAATCTAAACAATGGAGGAATAACATCACTTTTCCATCCATCCTAACTAGAATACAATCAAATCATAGAGAATAATTCTATGAAATAAACAAAAATGTAAAATACATGTTTCTGATGCATTATTATGATACCTAATTTGTTATATATTTTCTATGCAGGAAATCCTCATTCTAGTATTATTCTATATAAATCATTGATGGTTCCTAGAGAATTACTCTAGCCCAACCCATGGAGATAGAGCCTCAGTACAACTTTTTATAAAAAGCATGTAATCATTTACCATAGTTTCATTTTGGATCACTATCCATGATGTATAATATTAATTTCTAGAGGATCTTTCTAACCAAATAACAATTATATAATTCTGGTTCCTGAAACTACAGTCTATAACCACACCACATTCATGTGATTCCCCATCACAATAATAACTATTATTAATCAATTAGTTTGGATCCTCCTTCTATCACTCAACCCATAGACAAAATATCTTTACCAATATTGTTCCCCAATATATCAATCACATTCATGAATATCCAGAGCCATACTTTTCAATATTCTATCAAACTCTCTCATAAATGAAACCCCTAATAATTAAACATTTTTCTTGAGTTTGCAAACACTGAAATATAATTACTTCTCCGTCAACATTAGCTTTTTCTTGACATCAACTAAAAAAATATTAGAGGACTGAAAAAATTACTATCTTGGCCATCAAAATATCATCCCCATAAACTAATAATTTATCTCAAGTCCAAATGATACACATATAACCTAACCTATGAATCCCACAGACCCGGTCAGGGTTTCCCAATTAATAGGGCATGTACATATATCACTAAATCCACACGTAGACAATTATGCTCTTTTAATCCTCAATAATAGCACTTGAGAAGATACATCCCCACCAAATATATGGATTATCCACACTCTTTATGTATGAAAAATGATATGTAACATCATCCACCAACACTAACTAGCCTCCAAATGATCCTTGAACAACAAAATTCCAACAAGGTAATCTTGAAGAAACACATGCCTTACGACATTCAAATTATCCAACCATGATATACAAACAACAGATAACTGAAAACCATACCACTAACATAAGATTAAAGACTCCATATGACACAAATAATGACTATAAAGAAGTAGGGACGTAAACATTGTCCTATTATGTAGTCCATTTCCAAAGGCTCCAAAAACTCTAATCTAGAATAATATGGACTAAACCACAACTAGTATAACCTCAAAAGGTGTCCTTGTACAAATGGAAAAATCAAGATCTCCACAAATATAATACTCTATCCAAACATATGATATTTATCCATGGAGCCTAAAACAACTAAATAAGTAACATAAATGCCTGGCCAATTACCATGACCACTACTGTAACCCAGTCCTCCTATCTCACTAATAAACCCAGTGGAGGATTATATACCTATAACTCATTAAAATCCTCTAATTAAACAATAAGGTGCCAAAAACCTTCCATAATGCCCTTATATGATGACAAGATCCATCC
Organism: Viscum album; assembly: GCA_963277665.1. Lineage (NCBI taxonomy): Eukaryota > Viridiplantae > Streptophyta > Magnoliopsida > Santalales > Viscaceae > Viscum > Viscum album. The sequence continues at coordinate 1,000,754,090 of OY728121.1, read as the reverse complement.
ATTTTGATCTACTGAACAGAAAACAAAAAATTGACAACACTGGCCCTGAAATCTTACATCTATGGAACAAAATAAGTCAAACATCCAATATGGGAATGTATAGGGTGTGCACATTTGATTGAAATACATTTACTTTAATCTCATCCCATTAACATTTATATAAATATTGGAATATCAACATTGGTTTTTCTTGTGTACAACTACAAAAGGTTTACCCAGTATAAAATGCATATAAATTCCACACATCATCTATCTATGTTGTTTTCACAAAATTTCAAACACATGGGTACTTAGTAATAAATAATTACTTCTTAAATTTCATGGTGTGAAATTAATGTACACCTACTTTATGTCAAATAATTATATTTCCTCCAAATGGGAAGAACTCAATACATGTGTTCTTAGAACCTCATGCTGTGTAGTTGGGGTTTCTAAACAAGAAACACTTACAAACCCCACAAAACACATACTTCCAAAATATAATAATCGATCAGCCCCCTTGTTTTCCTTAGAATCTATTTTAATGTTATAAAAACAAAACAATCTATGGGTAATCCATCATATTTCTAAAAAATAGACCTACATAACTGAATTAATGTGGAAGGGTCAGGTCGCAATCCACTCCCAGAAGCTGCTGCAACATGATCCATTATCAATGAATTCTAGGTGCTATGTTTTATGGAATCCACTCCATATTATCTTCTTGATTCATCCATACCACATAAGAAGTATCCCCTCCCCATCTTCTTTGTGAAGGACCGACAAATTTGTGGGATATTTTATTAATTTTATTAATTAATTGATTAACTAAATCATTAATAAACCTTTTAATACCAATCATGATTCCCAGAACCCAAAGATAATTTTTCATCAATGAGTAAATACTCACATTCCAGACTCAATAATGTATTCATAATGACAATATAGTTCTCTATTCAAAACATAAAACCTCACAATGAAAATATGATAATATATTCTTGAATTCAAAAATCTAAAAAAATTATTATCACTAAAAACTCATTGAAAGATATATCCTTAAATTTATATATAAAAATAAATAATTCTTATATGAATAATTAGGAAAATAATTCAGGGGAATTATATACACCACTCTAATTAAAAATTCATTTAATATGGACTTTGTGTTATAGAAGTAAAAAGTGAGATGAAAATCACATACTGTAAGTCTGGACATCCGTCATAAATGTTAAAAACTCTTGTATAATAAATATAAGTATATTAAAATATACATTAGAACCATAATAATATGTATCGTATCATATATGATTTTCTTAGGACCTATTATTAATCATATCCAAAAAATATTCTTTTAAATCACTTTTTAGATATTACTTACATTCTTTTTTATGTCTGTTTTGATTTTTAGTTTCATTATTGATACTTTTATAATAGTTTAATCTTATAATTAATGTTTATGTTGAAATAACTATAATATATATTCATTATATATGTAATAAATAAAATCTATAAATGTTATAAAATAAAATACATCTTTCATAGAGATGATAATAATACGTACACATGAACATTGATTCCATTTTCTCGATGAAATTATAGAATGAAAGTAAAATAATATATTAATATTAAATAAAAATTTTAATTTAATATATATCACATATTTCCATGATAATTATCTTTATATCGTCCATGATATTAACAAATGAAAGGCATAGCATCATTAGGTGATATTCCTCCTTAAACATGAGTAACACTATAATCTCCTCACAGACATTAATATAAGAAGGTACATGTGATATAATAATTCAATAAGTATAATAATACCCTAAATATCACATACTATTAATTAATACATAATTATATCTTGTAATTATAGTTGGTAATCTATAAATTAATGACATTAGTTTGTGATGGGGTAGTTCACTATACAGATGAATGAGGATTTTGTGACACAATTGATGGAAGGGAATAAAGATTTAGGATATCCATTAACATAATAAAATTTTAATAAATTTATTATATAGATTTAAATATATAATTTTTTTAATAATAATTTATGGAGGTTGTAGAGGCAATTATATAAAAACCCAATTAGGGACTTTTTGTTTTAATTGGAAAAAATATTTTTGATTACACCAGACATCTAATTATTTTTGGATTAATGATTAAATTAATGAAAATAATTTTTGAATATTAAACAAATTTATTTACATGGATAGTTAATGGATGAAACAATATGTTATAAAGGTATTATGAGAATATGATAGGGGTTAGGATTTATATTTTAGGTGGCTGGCACACTATTAAGGAGTAACAATGATTAAAGTGTACCAACATTATTTACAATAAAAAATTACACAATATGATTAATTCACTATACGATATGATTTAATGTCTAAATATGGTCATTAAATGGGTATTAAAATATAATTGGCCATTTTTTACCCTTACCATTAATGTTAAACCCCTGGTAAAATATATCAACCTTAACAACGGTAAAATGATTATAATGTCATTATTAGTCATTATTTAAAATATATATATTTATTACTAGAAAATACAATCTATTTTTATTACAATTAAATAATCGATATATATAAATTATAGTCACATATGTGGAAAATTTTATATTAATATTATTCTTAAAGACAGTATGTGAAAAAATGTTTTTGATGTTGAAAGGTTCAAATGTTAAAAAAATTATATCCCAATTTGAAATCAAAATTATTATAATTGCTGAAATGGATTAATAAATAAAAATTTTAAGAGATTATTTTTTTAAATAGTTCATAAAATAACTGTAATGTATTCTTTCTCATTAATAAAATTATAAATTAATAATAATAATGTGTATTTTTCACTATTCAGCAAAAACATTAATTCCTAGAAAATTTTAAAAATTAAAAATATTTAAATTTATATTTTATGATTTAATAAAATAACATTATTTTATCAAAAAAAAATATTCCTAAATTATTTGTAAAATAAGTTCCCAAAATTTGGAAATACTTCTTCTTAGAAAGGTGTAGTTTTAAAGAGTGAAATTGGATTTATTCATATATGTTGTCTACTAAACACATAAGATGCATGATAAAATATTGAGTGATTATATAATATATATATATATATACTTCTATAAAATAATTCATATATAGTGAAATTTCTAATTTAATTTTGTAAAAAACATTTATCTCTATAAAATAGTTATTTTGGTAAAATATTTCTTTTATTTTCATTTTTTATTTTCATATCTAATTAAAAACTCATGGAAGAATTTGTATGATTCCATATTTCCAATAAGGTATGTTTTTTCATGAGAATTAGTTAAATTTCTACCTTTTGGTAATTTAATCATTTTCCCAAGCTCTTACGAAGGCTTGGGGTTGTTCTGGGGGTTCGAGACAAGAAAAGGGGAAACAAGGGGTGTTCTGGGAAGCCCGCACTGTTTGCGCATGGGGAGACCATGTGGGACGTTTTAATCCACTTGGTTTGTTCATATTATGGAAAACCATGTGAGAGGAAGAGTGTGCGGGTAGTAGCCTCTACACAGTTTGGGCATGGTTTGGAAATCTGTATGGGTAAACTGTGCATCCCGGAAACATCGTAAAAATAATGAAAAATCCATTACAAGATTTCTTATTACAATTGAGACTTTAATCCTTTTTTCCTCATCTATTCCATGTGATGCACCCAAAATCTCCATGAGATTCCAATTATCAAACACACTCATCATAGGGCTGTTTGGAGTGCCACTGGTTGTAGATTAAAGATCGGGTTAAGGCTAATCTCCCTCTTTCTTTTCATTTTTCTTTAGGGTTTATATTTCTTTCCCATATCCATTAGAGTCTCTAAAACACTAAATTTTTTGGTGAGACATAGGGTAACAATTTATGGTTTGGTTAAATTAAGATCTAAGGAATTAATTGAGAGGACGTTCACCAATAGGTTCAAGGTAGGTTGTCTATATGTTATATCCCTTGGGTTTTATGTAGATTTTTTCATGTAGGATTTTATTATTTCCCACTTTTTATGAGTTTATAGTGACATTGACATTATTTCTTTTATTGGATTTCTAAAGAACCCAATTATGCCCTCATGATTCTTTTGGGATTCATGGAGGATAATGGGACCCGTTTTGGGACCACCCAAGGGGTGTGTTGATATTCTCTTAACCTATAGCTTAACTATGTAAGTGTAAGGCTGCTGTGTGAGAAAATAGATCGCATGATGAATTTTTAAATTTTATTTATGTGTGTATAAATGGTGTTTTGTAATAAACATAGGTTTTTGAAATGTCCTAAGAGGTGTTTTGGTTGGCATGGAAAAGGGTTAACTGGATTAATGGTAAATTCTTCGGGATTAGCTTTATACTGGAATGTGAATAGTCAGATAGGCATGGGAAATGTGAAATTGGTAGGAAGGGATAAGTAATATGAATAATGAATGTGGTGATGGACTGAGTCAAAATGTTAATTTCCAATTTATTAATTTTGTTGTGATGTTGTAAATGGTGTTGGCAATGCTCGTTGAGATATGGTTGATTGTGGTGAATGATAAATAAGAATGTGCACATTGATTGGTTTAGTGGGGTATTGACAAGAGGTTCTACCCCCACATGTTGAGTGGAATGAGGATCTAGATATTCCCCTAAATGAATGGGTTAGGGAAGGGGACAAAGTTCTATACCTCTAATGGTTGAATTCCACCTAGACTAAGTCTTCATGGTTAGGATTATGATATTTTCATAATGTGATTCCTAGTGATATAGGGCATGATTATATTACCATATGATTGAGAAAATTTAACATGCCTAATCCATTTAACACATGAAAAGGTTTGATAAATAATGAATTGCCTATGTATAGAACCCGTACCTGAGTACTGTATAATTAAAAGGAACATAGTATAGAATGCCCTATTGAACTGTTTGTATTTAATTGTCATTATTAATCAATTTCATGCACTATATTTTTTTTATAGATTTTTTTTAGACACCGTTGGTGGTGGATTACTAAGTTATACTCACAACCTACTCAGGCCTCCATTGGGTACCCGATCTGATTTCATGCTTGCTGGTTAGGATAAGGGAAAGGGCCCTATGCTAGGGAGTTTATTTGGGAATGGGACGTGTATGGGTGAGGTTCCAAATTTTGAGTACGGACCATTATGGGGTTCCATTTTTTCCATTTTTTGAGGTTTTATTCACATGACAGAGTAACATGGAAAGACATATTTATATTGTATGTGATTGTACCCCATTTTTGGAAGTGTTTATTATTTCAAGATATTGGTTGTTACTTGTTGTTCCTATTATATAAAATTAATATCTTCTTTGGATTACTCTGGTAATGAGGGTATAGTCTCCCTACCTGACCTATTAGATCCACAAAGCTAGTCGGTAAACAATTTCATATGGGGAGTCATTCTTGACGTCATGTGAAGACCCTTCTCAGGGCACCGACATAGTGGTTCCTTGGTCGGGGATGTTACAAAGTGGTGTCAGAGGCTTGTGAGAATTATTTCCAATACCTGGTGAAGCGGCTGACTACCACACCGATTATGATCTTACCTAAACATGGTACGATGAACACCATGTTATGTGATGCGTCTGGTGTTGAATTTGGGAAATTTTGATGAAATATGATCAGGTTGTAGCTAATGGGTCTAGGTAGTTGAGACCACATTAATGGAATTACACAACTCAAGAAAATGATCTATCTGTTGGGGTTCATGCCTTGATGTGTTAATGGGAATAAATGTTGGGATAACCTCTCACAGTGTTAACAGACCATAAAAATATAAAATACATCATCCTATAGAGGGATTTGAATATTTGATAGTGATGGTGGATCGAGTAACTACAGTACATTAATTTTCATTTGATGTATACACCAGAGAAACGGAATAGTGTAACTAATGATCTGAGTTAGAAGAATCAGAATTAGGTAGTTCATAAATCCAGTTCTGAGTGGTTGATGATGGACTTCTCTGTGGAGATTCATTTGGTGGTATAGGATGGGAACGTGTAGATGACCCTTGAATCTATAACAATTAAATCTTCCCTTATGATCCGTGTTAAGGAGAGTCAGTTGGTGGATCCAGATTGTTTGTCTATGAAGAAAAAAGTTTAATGGGGGGGAGTCACCTTTTGGTCGGAATTTTAGTGTTGATGGAGTTGCATATGTTCCTGGTTGTGTTGTCATGAAGGTAGATGTATGAGAGGAGTTGATGTGCGAGTTCCATGCAAGTGGGAATTGCATCTGGGCATGACTGAAATGTTCCATGATCATAATAGGTTGATTTGGTGGTCATGAAATGAAGATAGAAGATGCGAGTATTGTGGCATGACAGCTTACATGTTAGAGGGTGAGGTCTAAAAATCATCATCCAAGATGGTTGTTGTAGTAATGTCATATTCCAGAGTCGAAGTGGATTAATGTCACAATGGAATTATAGGTGGTTCTTAAAAGGACACCTTGGATGAATGATGTGATTTGGGTGGTGGTACATGAGGTGAAAAAAGTGTCCCATTTCCTACTGATCAAAGAGACCTATACAGATGACTGGTTGGGGGATTTGTATTTCCAAAACATTGTGTAGATTTAAAGTGTTCTGAGGTCGATAGTTGTGTATCATGATCCACGATTCAAATTGTGCATCTAGAGGGGACTACAGAAGGTACTTGTTACCCAATTGTTTTTGAATATGAATTACCACCCAAAGAATGATGGGAAGTTGGAGGGTTTAATTCAGGTATTATAAGACATGTTGAGAGCATGTGTTCTAAATTTTAGAGGTTTTTTGGAAAAGAAATGGTCGCTTGTTGAGTTTTCATAAAACAAGATCTTTCAGGATACAGTTCAGATGGAACCTTTTGAGGCACATTATGGGTGACTATGTAGATCTCAATTTTTTTTGTTAGATGTCAGAGAGTCTGATCTATTATGATAGATTCTTATGCAGGAGATATCAGAAAATGTTTTTGTTAATCAAAAAATTATGAAAATGGCTCAATGTATATAGAAGCCATATGCAGATTGGCATCGTAGGAATCATTAGTTTGTGGTGGGTGATAGTGGGTTTCTTCTGCTGCCACTAAGGTTGGGAAACCCTCGAATTCGGAAGCAGTGATGTTGGTACCTAGAAATTTAGGTCCATTTGATATTGTGGAATGAATTGAGCTGGTAGAGTACTAATTGGATCTTCCATAGTGGTATAATGGGATGCATGATGATTTCCATGATTCAAAACTCTGACAGTATCAACTAGATCCATCTCTTGTGATAAATGATGAGGATGTCAAGTAGGAGGCTAATGTGTCCTGTGAGGGGATCCCGATATTTATTTTGGATCATAGTGAAAATGGTTTATGGGGAATGGTTGGTCCATTGGTTCATGTTCTACAACATCATGGATAAATTTAGGAGGAATCATGGGAGCGATAATATGACATGTCAGCCTAGTGGCCCGATCCCATTACTTCGGATACTCAATGATGCTCAGGAAGAGCGGCTCGGGGATGACCCATTATAGGTTTTGGAGGTTCTCAGATCCAAGACTTCATATAATATTTTTTTTCATATGTTTCGCTTTAAGTCATTCCTTTTGGTCAATTATTCATTTTCATAATTCCTTACGAATTTTTTAGGGTGTTCATGGGGATCGGGACACAACAAAGGGGGAACGTGTGTGTTCTAGGATGTCCACACAGTTTTTTCATGCTTTAGAAAACCATACGAGAGGAGATCCTGTAGGAAATGGAAATTTGTAGATCTTTAACATGGTCTCAAAAACAGTGTGAGATTAATGGAATTTGGGATGTATCCTTGGTATGGTTTGCACACGGTTTGGAAAACTATGCGGGTAAACCATGCATCCACGAAACATAAAAATAATTAAAAAAATTCCATGACGTGATTTACTATTTTTCTCAGTATCTTCCACCTTTCTTCCTTCTCTAGACATAGTGACGCCGCAAATTCTCCAAGATCTCCCAATGATCAATCTCCCTATTATTAGGGTCATTTGGAGTCCCATTGGTTGCTGATTGAAAATCTGGGATAGGATAATATCCCACTTTTTTTCATTTCAATTTAGGGTTTCTATTTCTTCTCAACATCCAAACCAGTCTGTCAAACCTTATTATTTTGGGACACATATGGTACAATAATAAAGGGTTGGTTGAATTGATATTTAGGGCATCTATTGAGAAGTTGTTTTCTGTCATATTCAATGTAGGTGGTTTACAAGTTATATCCCATGGGGTTTTTTGTTGATTTGTGTATGTTGGGTAGTATTGATTCCCTCTATTGATGATTTCCAGGTGCCTCTAACTTTATTCCATGTATTGGGTGTCAATACAACCTAATGAAACCATCATGATCCATATTGGTTGCATGGACGATGATGTGACCCATTTTGGGGCCATGCATGGGGCGTGTTGAAATTCCCTAGACCTAGACTTTAGCTATGTAAATGTAAAAACATTGTGAGATAACACATATCCCATAATTAATTTGATAATATTATTGAATTATATATAATTAGTGTTATGTAATAAACTTACATTGGGAAATGGCATAACATGTGGTTTGGTTGGCATGAAAAATTGGTTAAATAGATTAATGGGAAATGATAGGGGATTATCATTATACATAAATGTGCTTTGTGAGATAGGAATGGGAAATATGATATGGTGACTAATGGTGAAGTGATATGAATAAATAATTTTTTTATGGATTGAATGAAAATATTAATTTACCATTTATTGATATTTTTGTGATGTTTTAATTGTTTTTGGGAATGGTTATTGTGATATGTATGATATTTGGGAATTATAAATAAGAATGTGGACATGGTGTTGTTGAGTGAGTCACTTACATGAGGTTATACTCCAATTTGTTTAGTGTATTATTGATCGTTCTCTGCACCTAAATGAATGGTTTATGGAATGTGATGTAGTTTGATTCCCATAATGGTTGAATTCTTCCCAGAATGATGCTTGGATGTCAGGATAATGAGACTTTTATAATCTGATCCCTAGTAATATAGGGATTGAATTTATTCTGATATTACTAAGATCATTGAACATGGCTAATCAATTGAACACATGAAAAATGTTTATTAAATCCTAAAATGTCTAAGTAGTTAACTCAAACCCAATTATTTTATAAATAAAAAAGGAATATTGTCTATAATGGCCCATTGAATTGTTTGTCCTTTCTTATCATTATTCATCACATTCATTCACTATCTACTTTTGTCGGTTTCTTTCTAGACATCGTTGTTGGTGTCCTGCTGTTCAATAATCACACCCTGCTTAGGCCGTCATTAGAAACTGGAATAGATTTCACGCTTATAGGTCAGGACAAGTGTGAGGGCCCTATTCCTGGGAGTTGAGTTGAATATGGGACGTGTATTGGTGATGATCTAGACTTGGATTCTGGACCATTTTTCTAGATTCCTATGTTTTCCTTTTCTTTTGGGGTTTTATTCACATGACATTATGGCATGGCATGACATATTTTTACTGTTTTATGTAATTGTACCTCGTTTTTAGAATTGGATATTATTGCATGATTTTAGTTGTTTCCTACTGTTTACATTATTTAAAAGTTTTGTCTTTTCTGAATTACTTTGGTAATTAGGGTAGAGTATCCACACATGACATATTACACCCTTGCTACTAGTCAACAACATCTAGAGTACAAGAATTCGTGCTTGAGGTCTTGTGATGACCTAGAATGGGGAACCTGTTTAGTGGCTCCCAGTTCAAGGACATTATAGAAATAATTATATATATATTTTTAAAACTTATATTTTAATTTGATTATTAATAATATTCATACCAAACATTCCAACTACTTCATGATAACTATATTATTAAATAATAATTTGATTATATTAACTTTAATTTCATTTACACAAAGTTTTCATGTAATGAATGAAGTACATTATATTTCATGTAACCCAATCTAAAAATGGGTTTTTTAATAATTAAATAAACATAAAAATTTATTTTAAATTGGAAATAATATTTCATAAATTCTAGTGGTGTTACTTTACCCCCCCAATTTAATTCCTACCTCAAAATACATCTTGGTTATAGATGGATTAACATTTGAATATTTCTTCATAGAATACCACATCATAAAATGCTTAATAATAACTCCCCTTAATATTTTATAAATTGATGTTTTATTGTAATATGGAATAACACATATTAGGTTTACAATTATGATATCATAGGTGGATGTGATGACATGTACATGGAAGAAAAATGTAATATTCATATTTTTATGGAGAGTGACAATGATCAATTATCAAAATAAATTGAATGATTATTTGAAAATAAAAATCCAAGGAACCATACAAAAAAATATTAATTAATATCACAAAAAATGATGCTAATATGATAAAATTTTATTTCAAGATTATTTTTCAAAATGATGATGAATATTCATGAGAATATATACTTAATATATGAAATTTCATTACAAATATACAATATCACGATACAGTTGATCCTTGATCAATTATCACTTCATCACAAACACAACTATTTGTGGATTATTTTTTATTCCTAAAGAACTAATAGATCATATGACCAATAATAAATTAATTCAGCATTTTTATTTATTTATATATTATCACAAAAGAAGTGTCTATAGAGGTTATCCAATGTGAATGAATATAAATATTGTAAAGTGATACATTAATATTTATAACCACATCAAATTTTCAATTTAAAATATTTAATATATGGTTATCCTAATTACCCTACCATGGGATTAAAATACAAGAAATTACAGATAAGGTAATTTTTTTTCCAAAATTAGACTTTTCAATAATCTGGATAATGAAATTATGTGTCTCATAATTGTCACATAGGAAACATGTGAATACCATAATTATGTAATCTCATTAAATAATGTAATAACATTAATTACTAAAAAATAATTGCTGAAAAAATACATGATTCATCATTCCATGAAAAAATTAATATAATTTTGAATATATTCCTTATATCATAAAATATATGAACTCCTTCAATTATATTATAATCCACATTATCCAATAATTATTAATCATCTAAAATTCAACAATATAGTCAAATTAAATTTTTCAATATAAATCATCTCTTTGTCAAAAATAATTCTCTACATTTGGGATGTACTAAGGGTCACATTCACATTATAATGTGTCTTCCATAAAATATAACCCTTATATAAAATGACATTTCTAGTTATTTAGTACTATTCAAAATAATCTTGATAATCCTTAATGAAAAACGTATATAGTCAATCTATATATATTCATAGTTTTATCTATTGTAATTATTGATTCCAATAAACAAATCAATCATTCCAACTCATTCATAAACCATTAACATTGATTCGACATCATAAATATTAATTTATTATTCTTATTATTTGAAATATGAATTGTGTAATATATTTATTCAACCACATGTAAAATGTGGTTCATACATTTTTCTAATACAATATTATTGAAAAGATCATACCTTTTATATATAACTCATAATATTTTCATCATCACCATTATAACCATTACTACAACATCTTTTATGATTTCATCATCATATTTCCCAATTAGGGTATTTATTTTAATAAATCCCATACATTCAAAAATGAAATCATCCATAAATTGATTAAAATTTAGGGGGTAAATGATTCACATCCATTACATTAATGAAATATTTTCTTTTCCCCATAGAATGAAATTATTTGTGTCCATCTATTTATTACTTGATACATCCTTCCATTATAATTAATTTTTCAAAATGGTGTTTCTTGTCACATTCATGTCATATATGAAACATAATCTTCATTCCACAATGGTCTCCACCACTCAAGATCTCTGACCACTATATCGTTGTCATTTTTTGTTATAATATTCGTTGGTTAATTTGAATTTTTCTTAATATTATATTATGATAACATATTAAGAATAATTTGAATATCTATCAAAATTGTTATTATCGAATTTGGATACTCATCAAAAAAATTTATATCACATTCTTATATAGCTATGATCAATATGGTTTCCACCATTAACTATATAAAAAACCATTGTTTGAGTAATAATATCAAAATTTTGAAACAAGAAAATCATGAAAAATATCTTATTGGATGTGTAAATATTGATACATTCAAGAATAAATATGTTTAACCTAGGTTATTAATACATTACTTTATAATTTTTCATAAAGAGTGTGTTAATTCACAAACATATCCCACTATAGTTTCAAACTATGTGTATAACAAAGACCTTTATAATTCACGATGTGATGATTTATTCTTGATCAATGTATCATTTTTAGCTTTATTACCCATATGTACCACTGTAATAGATCCAAGTCATCATTTAGTATGCAATTAGGGATTCAATTTTATGAAATGACAGGATCTATACATTACCATTGTTCCATGACATTTTCAGATACTTTTTTTCATTCCTTTATATATATCTATAGATAAATCCATATATATATCCTCGGAAATATCCCTAGTGGTCTCAGTAAAGTTTTATCATCCGGGAATTCTGTGGTTAGATAAACCCATCCATTGATTCAAAATGTATAGTCCCTGACTTCTTATATACTGATATTACTTCTTTATAATGGATATTCAGTGCATAATGCAATTTCCCAGAAATTACATGTAATTTATTTCAAATTATAAGGAATTATTTTGAGACCAGATGCTTTGGTGGCACCTTATTATGTGGCTCGTTGATCCAAGAATATAATTTAAAATTTTTAATGTTCATTTAAGTAAAGGTGTGATTGGGTATTTCATACATTTAAACCGGTTCTCGGATCAACAATCCAAGGGCACCATTTAAATTAGAATGGAGGGTTCTCCTATAATGTACATAACATTGATCATAGAGTATCGACTGGAAAATATAGTTGACATATTTTTCAGATAAAAATAAAATATATTATAGGACAATTTTATCAGTTTTTGCCAACCGTTGCGAAGCAGCACAATGGCGTTGTAGTGTGACGATGAAGCGACAACCATTTTCATTAAATGAAACTAATTAGTGGCACATAAAAATGAAGTGTAACGATGCATTAAATGAAGTTTAACATATACGATGCTTCATAAATGAAACAACAAAACGAAGTAATGACGCAACGTAAAATAAATAATGCCACATGTTTTCATTTAATTGGATAACGCACTGAGGAACATAATATAAATTGGTGTAATTACTATGAAAAACGTACGGTGAAAATTTTCTACAACAAGTAATGATGAATTCCTTCATATCACCACAACATCAATGCATCTTGAAGAATGAAAATGGAAATATACCAATGCCAACTGAACATGAACCCTAGTGGATGGACCACATCAAAGATGAACACCTTTAAGGTAGGGGTTATTTTTGTTGTGATTTTTCCATTCTTCATTCTAAAAAAATGAACGTGGATCAACAAATGAACAGGTTGATCCGATGATTGCATGTTAATGTGGGAGGGTGTTCCTTTCATGGATTTTTTATGAGGAAGGATTTTTATTATTGGAATCTTGAACCTCAAACCCCAAACATCCCCTTGTTTCTAAAACTCTATCATTGAGGGTGTGGGTTGACATGATCAAGGCCCAAGCCCTTTCTCCATGTGCCTTCTTCGTGGAATAAATTTTGAATTTACAGAAAGAATGATAGGAGGCCTTACTAAGGATGGAAACACACCATTGTTGTAGTAGGAAAATAGAATGTGAATAACGGGCAACCAAAGCAGACCCACTGTTCAGTGGAATAACCATTTTATACACTGGAGGTGGCTGTAGTGATGGAGACCACCAGCGGGATGCCATTGTCTGGACGTGACTGTCAGTCCGCAGGATCGCACATGCGACAAACCCCGACTCATTGTCATCGTTTTTAGGGCGCACTACCTCGGGAAAGACAAGCCCCAAGCACGGGACGAATCATCACGAATTAATGGCATTACGTCGATGCCATTTTCCATGTCACTGGGCATGTCTGTGGGTGGCTCTTGGCACGCAGGACAAGACCCACGCCCATGGGGGTCTCCGACCACTCCCCCCCTAAAGAGACATTTATGCATTTCCAGCTATTCCATCAGGAAACATCAACACCGACGAGGAGACATACTGAGTGGTTTAGACCACCCCGAGGGAACCGCAACGCATGAAAGGCAACACGTGTTGCCCTAAAAGGGCTATGAAACCACAGGAAGGGACACCGACGTGACCCCTTAGGCACATGAAGGCCGCCGACACGTCATGGTATCCGTCCCGCGTATCGTCCAACACCGCCGAGAAGACAGGACCCATGTCCAGAGCGGGTCCTCACGCATGAAATGAATTCTCTTTAGGTGGTCATTTTCTTTACATACCGGACACAACAACATATGAAAAACCCCACCTTGACGTACTTCCTTTAAAGAAACGCCGCATGCACTATGATGGGCCCCGAGGCCCCTTCAAATTGCCTCAGTCGGATGCCATTGTCTGGACACGATTGTCAGTCCGTAGGATCTCATAGGCGACAAACCCCATCTCATTGTCATCGGTTTTATGGTGCACTACCTCGGGAAAGACAAGACCCTAGTTCTAGGAATAGTCCTAGATACACTTCGAGAGAACTAGCTTTATAATAATATAACGAAGTTATAGTTTTAGATTCGCCAGGTCTATATTCTTGGACAAGCCATCTCAAAGGCTTGAGTTGCAGTGGATCAATAAATGATGGAGGTTGTTCTGGATTTAGAGCCATCCAAGAGCATGAATAAGGTGAGGAGCTTCATGGTGTTGGATGGATACTTCCAGAGTTTCATGCCCAACATTTCCTGAGTAGAATCACCTTTATCATCCTTGACATGGAAGGGACAACCCTTCATGTGGATAGAGATGTGACAGCAGAGTTTCCAAGAGCTGTGGTGGAGACTAACGAGTGCCACTATAATGAGACTACTAGAAGAGGGTGTTGGTTATGTACTCATATAAGACACATTGAGGACCTGACTAGGGGAATTCCAATGACAACCCTAATGTGATAATTCTCTCTAACTATAAATGAAGACCAATAGAAAATTTTCAATGACATTGATTGACCTCGATAAATAGAACTAGAAAGAGATGATTTGATATGGAACATGAAACCTCGCGAAAAAAATTCATTAATGAAGAACACATTTGAGGTGGAGTTATTCTTGTTGAGATACTTTTTTCATTATTTATTCTAAAATGATGAATGCAGTTCATACCACAAAGAGGTTGATCCGTGGATTTATCTTTAAATTGTATGTGTGTGTGGGGGGGTGATCCTTTCAGGGGGTTTTCACCATGAATTATTATTATTATTGGAATCATGAACCTCAAACCCCAAAACTCTCCCTTATTTCTAATCCTCTAATGTGGATGGTGTGGGCCGACACGAACGAGGCCTTATCCCTCTGCCTTGTGCGTTCTTCATGATGAAATTTTGAATTTGCGGAAAGATGGTTTTGAGGCCTTGGCAGGGAAGGCATCAACCCATGGATTCCAGAGGTGCTGATGACATGAAGAATTTACCACATTCGACAATCATGGTGGTCTGTGGAATAACCTAATGGTAGTGGTGGAAACCGCAGGTGGTGGGCCGCGGAGGTGATTGCAGGAAGTGGCACGCGGAGGCAACCAAGGGTGAGTGGAAGTGAACCACGATAGTGTGGTGGAGGATGGATTAGGGACGTTCCCCTTTTCCACGTCGATGGAGAATCTCGTAGCTTCATGTTTCACATGGTACACTTACCGCATGCGGAACCTGGGGCATCCATGTATGACTGGCCATGTGAAAGCACCCAATATGTGCAACACATCAGAGATGAAGGATGTCGGTCCACGAGTGGTGGACTAGGAAGGGCACAACCTACCCAGAGTGGGCAGAACCCATGCTGAGTAGACCGGACCCACACCCAGTGGGCCGAACCCGCATCTAGTGGGCCAGACCCCCAACCAGTAGGCCAATACCAACCCTATCATCCAAAAACCATGCCCAGTGTGCTGGACCCAAACCCAGAGGGCCACACCCGAACCCATTGGGTTGGACGTACCCCCAATAGGCCCGAATCGTGCCTAGCAGGCCCGAAAGGTGCCCAGAAAACTGAAACCACCCCTATCTAGCTAGAATTATGACTTGTATGCCACACTCATGCCCTGTGGGCTGGTCTAAATGGTACAGGGTCACTTGGTGACCTGGTGGGATGTACCAACATCTGAACCGTGCTGGGTCCAGCAAGGCCTAATGGACCTGGCCCACTGGCCAGGCCAGACCAGGATGACCCAGTCCTAATGCGGGGCATGTGGGGCCCCCTGTTTAGGATGGTCGAATTAGTCATACTGGGTAAGACTAGTCCTAGATGCAAGCAACCCCTGGTTTCTATAATGACGTCAACATACAAACCGAGGGTCTGATTGATGATCCATTTGTAGTGTTGGAAGAATCGTGACGAGGTGATACATTTGAAATACTCTAAGGATGCTTTCATTGAATTTGAAACACAACTGATTGATTGAGAAGAGGTTCTCTCTGAATCAAGCACACTATGTGCAGAAACCTTACGGCTGGATGAGACCTAATGATTGGTGATAGGCAACCCAATGTGGATTAGCTACGAAGACCTAGTGGGAAGCGGCTCTGTGGGACCTCGTAGCCCCATGGAGATGAGTAGCTCTGTGTTACCAGGTAGAACCATAGTACTCGATAGGAGTATTTCGTTAGTATGGACATGGTGGGAAGTGGGTTTGTGAGAACCAACATGCACATTGTGTGGTGAAAATCATTTTGACCAAACAGACCCATGGTACCCATTATGTATGAGTACAATAGTAGTTTAAGAATAGTCGGAAGTGTCTCTATGTGACCAAGTAGGCCCACTGTACTCAATGAGGATGAGTTCTCCAATATCCCAACATGTTCGACGATATATCAGCTGGTCCTACTTTCTTACTCCAGATTATACTTCATGTGAGCTGTCTTAGTTAGTTGTCAGGACCCGTCATCACCATGATGAGGGAAGGGATAGCATGGTGCCAGAACCTTCCTTACTCAAGTTAAAGGAGAGATAATGACCCCCAAGACCTGCCTTCAATAGGTCCTGGAAACGTGACTATCACCGTTGGTATAAAATCACATGCAAAAAATTTAAGGCATTACCCTTTTCATTTAGTAGGATCGGGAGATAAGATAGTAAAATCCCAAAAAACCATAATTGGAGGTAAAATTAAAACCAAAATAAACCATTACCATTTTCATGTCCAAAAAAATGATACAAAAGTACAAGAAAACAACAAAGGAATTTACCAATTGAAGGAAGTTAATTGAGACAACAATTATCTCAGGGTCAAAGCTAGTACGATCCAACAAGATCCTTGATGTCTTCCTAGAAACGTGAAATTAGTTTTATATACATTGGGTTCATAAATAGGTATACTCAGTATGGAAAAACCAAAAATGTCATGCAGAAGTGTGTAGGAATTCTAATGCCCCATGAGAAAAAGAGACAACTGGAGCACCTAACAAGGAATCTATCCACCCAACATTACTAAGGAACACTCCCCAAATAACAAAATTCAACTAACGTAATAGTAATAGCACATCGATATTCAGGTACCCTGCACCACTTTACAACTGGTTATTGAGGATATCCTATGCATCAGACCTCTCCTGCCATTTTCAATGCAGTCTAACTACCAAAACTCGCCTGCACACACCCGGGCCATCACTACCACACATCCCGCCCACAAACACCTAGGCCACAAAAACCTCATATAACCACACCAGCAAACACGGGGTCTTGAAAAAATACTACCACACCCAAAGACACATAGGCCACAACAACTACTACCATGCCCGAAGACACATGGGCCTCATGCCAATGACACTTGTGACACGACCTGCTCGCACACCCCAGAGCCAACCATAACAACTACCATGCCTTAAGAATCATGGGATATAATGGACCTCATTCCGTCACAGCATGCCCGAAGTATCATGGGCTACTCAGGAAAGGGAGAATAAAAGGAGATAAAAACCAGCCACTCATAGAGTGTTGGGATGAAAACCATCGCCCATGAAATGGGGGTGTTCGCCAAAAAGTGCTCTACTTGGGTTGGGTGAAAATAGAAAACATAAGATCTAAATTATACATATATTAAAAGATGCACTCATCCAAATCTAGGGGTTCCAAAACCAGCCCAAGAACAATCACCTTCATGAATATTCATTCATAAGAAGCACCGGACCCACAACCATGTCATAACTCATTCCCAGAACCAATTTCCCCTCGAACCTATTCTTGTTTTCATATTCAAGTTATTCTATTTAAGTAATTCTACAATACTAGAAAACTAACAGGCATAATCAAAATCCAAGGAAGGAGAGAACATCCAAAAATTAATATAAGCATTCACACCCGGTTCTCTTGTATAGGGAAAACTAAAAAAGTGATCCATGAGATCCCTCAAAGTACTAAAACCAAACCATGCCCCGACATAAATCCCCACATCTTCATATATCAAAAAACCAACAACTATACCACAACAGAGGATCCCATTCCCATCCACGTCACTTCCCAATAATCAACCATAAACATCAACATAACATAGCAAGGGAGTTTTCAAATTTGAATGTTCCATTCAATTAGTTCCGTTTTATTTTGTTTGGTTAACTGGGGTGATCACATGAGGATTATCATTCATTTAGAATCCTTTTAACCAACCTTGGATACATGATTTACCAGTTTCCATGTTACATCCATTCAATCACATAGATATCCATAAAAACAAATTTTCATTAGTGCGCAAGAAAATACCACAGGTGATAATGATTTTTAGTGGACATAATCCCATACAATTCTCACCACATAGGAATAGATAAAGGAGTACATAAACATTATCAAACACACCCCTTAATTATTTAAATACATTCATTATCTTTGTAAAGATTTGTTTTCATACATCCCTCATAAGAAACATTTTCATACCCACCCTGCACGATACACAATAATGAGATATGTAGGAAGAACCATACTTGGATGATATAAGATCAACCTTTTTCTCGATGCACCACGAACATGGGATGCACGAATTGCAGGGGAGGAACTTTGGGGACTCCCAAGGTGTGTAGGCAAGGCTCTGGAATAGGCGCACCACTAGCCTTAGAAAGGGGTACTCCAAACGCACCAAGGAATGAAAAAACCATCCAAGAAGAAGAAAGAAAGAATTCTAGTGTAATAAAATGATGATATCCAAGCATTATGGGATATAAAGATATTGAGTATCTTTTAAGGAAGATCGTGGTTTCCCCATCATGTTGGTTTGTTACACACGATGAATTAATTGATATTTGATAACATTCATCGGGGATGTGGCCTTAATAGTTATGAGTTAAATAATATTATGTAAATAGAGGAAACACATTACACATACACATAGTCTGGGTCCATTGAGGGTCGCCCTACTCTTAGGAATATAAAACATTTTTATGGGGATAAAAACTTCCTTGAACCACTTTTAAAAGTTTAAAAAGACCTATAAGTGGCATTATGGAAAAACCTAGGGAAGAAAACCCTGACAAGCCCCTCTGGCACCAATCTGTGTCACACGGATCGGTGTCACCGATGGTTGCCACAACAATGGCATCCTGTAACCGAGACGACGCCCTAAGGATCCACACCAGATGGGTCCAGGGCATGCCAAATATAAGAAATTTGGAAAAGGGATGGAACAGGATGGTCTGGTCCATTACATTAGATACCTCTAAAACTATTATCATCCTCGAGAATCAATGCTAGACCCGATGAGAAGAGAGGGGTCCGAACAACCACCTCAAAAGATACCTCTCAGGGAAAAACCACCCCAAACATCCATACCAATCCCATGGATAACATTTTCATAGTACACTGATCAGGGAGTTAGTTACTCCATGTCAGGATACTATCCGCATTGGGTGTCACTGACTCACCTTCATTGGTTTAATCGCATCCACCGTAATGCATCTTAATTAGAGATCAGGTCCTCCCTTCCCCACATATCAGGTCTGTTCATAAACATTCACATGTAAAGGAAACAAAACATCTCATAAGGCAAAAAGGTCAGCATTGCATCATAGTATGTTACAAAAACAAGAACACCAAGGATGTATCGAAAATAAAACTCAGATCATCAATGGGTACAAGGCGCACATTTGTGCTCGTCGCTCCCATGTACTCTCCTCGTGGCCACCTTGACTCTATAAAAAACGAAACAATGGTATGGTTCATCCACGATGCACTTTCTCTATCCAATCCACAATCTTCATTGGTCTCTTCAAAAACATAGCATCATCCCCTATATCATACTCTCCCCAGTCAATGACATGAGAGTCCTTGTGTCGATATCGATGAAGATGGGAGACGTGGAAAACGCCATGGATCCTTTCCAAATGAGGTGGAAATTCAAGCTAATATGACAACTCACCGACTCTCCCCAATAATTTGAAAGGACCAATGATCCAATGAGGGAGATTTCTCCACTTGGCGAACCTTCACTGCCCACGTCGTGGGGAAACCATCAAGAACACCTTGTCTCCAACATCGAACTCAAAGGGCCTCCTCCTACGATTGTCATATGACTTCTGCTAGTCATGGTCTGCATTAATCCTCTCACGCCCAAGCTGAACATTCTTTATGTGCACTACACTACCTCTGGGCCAAGAACACCTCCCTCCCCAACCATGGTCTAGCACACAGGTGAATGATATGTCCTCCCGTACAAGCCTTGAAAAGGTTCCATGCAAATATTAAGGTGATAGATATTATTGTAGGAAAACACTAATAAGGGAAAATTTCATTCCCATGATCCCCCGATGTCCAAAAAACATGCTTATATCATATCATCCAATGTATGGATGGTTCTCTCTATTTACCCATCTATCTGGGGGTGAAAAGCAATGCTAAGAGATAGATGGGTGCCAAAAGCATGATGCAATCCCCTCCAGAATCATGAGGTAAACCATGCATCCCTATCCAAGACTATGGACCTCGTAACTCCATGGAACCACACTAAATAATCAAAATATCTCTATGCTAAGGAATCCACCACACTCGACTCTTTGATCACCATAATGTGAGATGATTTCATCAACCGATCTACAACTACCCAGATAGCATCATAACCTCCATGATCCTTTGGTCTCCCTATGACAAAATCCGTCGATATGTCATACCACTTCCACTTAGAGACATCTAAAGACTGCAAAAAACCTTCTAGGACACTGTGTTCAGCCATCACCTGCTGACACACCAGGCACCATGCTACGAACTCTGCCAATTATCATTTCACCCCAGGCCACCAAAACTATTTTTCAGGCCTTAGTAAATCTTGGAATCTCCAGGTTTTACCTCTACTAGTGAGTTATAGAACTCATGGAGAACTCCCTCACGCATTATCTATGGGACAAGCCACTTCCCCCAGAAAAGCTTCTGATTCTAATCATCCTCCGACCACCCTTCCGGAGCACTAACATCGTTAACCCTGTCACACATCACTTCACTATCTATGTCTACCCACTGAGACTCCGCCACCTTCGGTAATAGAGAGGACCATACTTTCATTTTAAATAGAGAAACTCTTTCACCATCCTCGCTTGCAGCCAGGTGTAGGGCAGCCAACTCCTCCATTTCCTTCCAAGCATCCACAGATTCTTGAACTAGTTCCCTCTGTGACTTCCTGCACAAGGAATTAGCCACAATGTTTCCCTTACTTCAGTTTAAAAGATCTCGATATTGTGGTCCTAGTGAAACTCCACCCACCTTAATTGTCCCACATTTAGGTCTCATTGGGTAATGATATGCCTCAAACTCTTATGATCTGTGATTACGACAAACTGCTCCCCGATTAGGTAATGCGGCAACAAGTTCAATGTGAACACTACTACTGCATGGTCGAGGTCACGTGTAGCATAGTTACTCTCATGAGGACATAACTTCGTAGACGGATAAGATATCACTCCCCACTACTACATCAGCACACACCTCAGTCTATGTCCAGAAGCATCACAAAACACCTCAATCAATTGCCCTTATTCTAGAAACCTCAACACTAGGGCCGCAACCAACGCCACCTTTAGATAACTTATTGATTCCTGTAACTTCTCACTCCACACGAAGGCCTGGTCCTTTCTGGTCAAATATTTCAAAGGGGATAAAACTCGAGAGAAGTCAGATACAATCCTCTGATAATATCATGCCAGACCAAAAAAACTACAAACTTCCTTCACATTTTTTTGTTCTTCCCATGAAAAAACCTATTCAACCTTTGACGGATCGACTACTACCCCTTTCTGAGACAACAACTGTCCAAGGAAATTCACTTCACATGTCATGAACTTACACTTGGAAAATTTCCCAGAGAGCTGGTGGGGGGGGGGGGGGATTTCCAAGACCATCCTTAGGTGATTAGTACGCTCCTCTTCTAATATTAAGTAGATGAAAATTTCATTGATAAACATAATGTCGAACTGGTACAAAACCCCATGTAAAATAGAGTTCGTGAGACTTATGAACACAGTATGTGCGTTCGTATCACCGAACGACCTGACTACAAACTCAAAGTTCCTATACCTGCACCTGAAAGCAGTCTTCAATATATCACTATCATTCACCCTTAACTGGTGATACCTAGACTGATGATCGATCTTAGAGAAAACATGCTCCCCTCATCTAGTCAAATATATCATCTATCTTGGGATAGGGTAACAGTTCTTGACCGATACATGATTTAGTCTCTGGTAGTCTATGCACAGAATGAGACCACCATCAGCCTTCTTTGCGGAAAAGACCGTAGTACCACATGGTGGCACGCTAGGTTGGACAAAACACTTCTTCAACAATTTGTAAATCTGAATCTTCATCTCCCAAAACTCAGAACGATCAATTCGATACGGAGCCATAGAAATCGGATGGGCATCGAGGTGTAAGTCTATCCCAATCTCAACATAATGTCGAGGGGGTAGAGTCACAACCTCCTCAGGAAAAACATCCAGGAACTCTCTAAAAACTCTCAGAACAACTATCATTTCAGCATCCACTAATTCTACTGAAAGCCCAACCAACTTATAAAGAAGAGGCTCCACATGCCATCTACGCACCTGAAAACTCTGTTCACCAAAAAACCACACGCTGGCCATACTCATCGGAGAACATGACTCTTCTTCAGAAACATATAATTACATAATGCAAAAATTAGGCAGTCGATGGCTCGGATGGCATCATATGGTTGTATCTGCAACACTAGAGGATCCATGCTACACTGATGTGTCCCTATCATCAGTTTACACCCTCAGATTACATATAACATGTTAGTATGACCTCTGATTGGCATAATCAACACCATGTGAACTAGAAGTCTCTTAGTGTCTGTACCCAGAGCACATGACAGATTGGGTGAAATAAAGTAGTGTGAACCTCTTGAATCAAACATGGAATAGAGAAGAGTACTAAATAGGCTAATCGTACCTCAGGCAACCTCTAGACCCACTTGTACTACAAACCTTACAGTGTGAAATCGACCGCAACCGGCTCCTCTTCCCCTCATCTATCAGCTTCCTCCCTGACCACGCCCTGGTTGAGGTCCCTAAATAAGAACCTATGGCCAACCTACTCTTATAACATCTTCCCTCAGAGGAGAATGAGCTCGCTATCCCTACTGCGGGTACTGCGGAAAGGGCCTAGCTAGAATCTACTGGTGCTGATGTGGGTGTTGTACCTTCCCAACCCCACTATATTGCACTCATTTTGGGCACTTATTTTAATGGTGCCCATGACTTCCATAGACGAGGAACCTCGGTCCTGGGCCCACAAGGAAAGAGCGAGGACCGAGAGATCAAAACTGGAACTACTGGGGCCTTCTCCCCACTGGTCGAAACCAAGAATTCTGTGACGCTGGAGGCCAGCTATCGACGACCTTCCACTTTGAAGATCCAAACTGGCTTTCCTCTCATGGCACACCTCAAAGCATGGGCATCCTCTCTACCACTTCATACTGATTTTGAACCTCAATGTACATAGGGAGGGTGAAGGGAGTAGTAGGAGTGCCTCCTCTAAACATGTCGTCCGGGACTACTAAACTGGAAAATGATCTAGAACAAAACAAAGGAGATCCTTAAGCATGATTCCCTACTCCCTTACTGACATTCCCCCATGTTGGGGGTTAAGCAGCTCCTACATCTTTTTTTTCTTCATCATGGAATAGAGGAATTCTGCCCGGAATTCCCACTCAATGTCATTCCATGAAACTGCACCCTCCCTCTTCTCCCCAAGATAGAGAGTCAACCACGGACCCGCTTCTCCCTACATCTGGATTACAGAAATAGGAACACAGTACTCCGTCACAACCCAAATCAATCTGAAAGCTATCACCATATCCACGAACCATCTCTCCATTTCTATGTCTGTGGTTCTACCCTCGTACATCCCTAGGGTCTCATGCTAAAAGGCATGAAGCTCCCTCTACCACTTGTCACCCTCGTCATCTCGGTCAATACAATGCCGATTAGCCAAGTTATCCTCATAGGCCTCAATCTCCCACAATAGTCATTTTCATCATCTAGGTTATATAGCTGCAAGGTATGCAAGGAATGCCTAAGCCCGAGCAGTGTAGAATATTGCTTTTAAACAGTCAGAGTCTTCTTATCCATTTTAAATTCCCAAAATACCTAATACACAGAAGAACAGAAGTCATTGTTATGCATGTAATTTTCCAAGGGTCTCTACCCTGCACTAAGTGTAGCCTCACTTTGTTGTTCAGTAGGTCCAGATTACTTGAATCAGATCACAGGGGCCCCTAAAATCACGTGTCCTAGCCAGTATTCCCTGGCCTATTTCACACACCAAGATTTCCTAACACTGTTTCCCTACCATTCCATGAAACCCTCAATGTGCCTAACCTCGAGCTCCATCTTATCTTTCACCCACCCCTCTGATACCATTATGTGACGACCCACATTCACCAAGATGAGGGAAAGAAAAAATCATCCAGAACCTTCCTTCCTCAAGTTGAAGGAGAAATATTGACCCCTGAGACTTGCCTTCAATAAGTCCTAGAGTGGAGACTAGAACCAAGGGTATATAATCACATGCGAAAATAGAAGACATTACCCTTTTCATTTAGTAGGACTGGGACATAAGATAGTAAATACCTATAAAACAAAAACTGGAGGTAAATTTAAAGCCAAAATAATCCATTACATTATGCATTTCCAAAAGAAAATGATACAAATGTACAAGAAAACCCCAAAGTAATGTACCAAAGAATGGAAAGTAAACAAAAATAGAAATTGTCTAAAGGTCCGAACTAGTATCATCCTGCACAATTCTCAATGTACTCCTAGAAACCTGAATGTAGTTTTATATACATAGGGTGAGTATACATGTATACTCAGTAGGTAAAACTAGAAGCTCTTGTGAAAAATTGTGGAGGCATTCTAATACCCCATGAGAAAGAAAGACAACTGAACCACCTAGTAAAGAATCTATCCACCCAACCTCACCGAGTCACTCTCCCAAAATAACGCAAGTCATGTAATGTAATAGTAATAGCACATTGATATTCGGGTACCCCACACCACATTCCCACTAGTTATTGAAGACATCTGATGCATCATACCTCTCCTATCATTCTGACTACTATCCCAAATGCCACACACCACTCGCACACACCTTGGCCATCACTAGAACACAACATGTCTGCAAAAACTAGGTCCACAAAAACCGCATGTAACAACACCCTCAAACACCTGGCCCAGAATAACTAAAACCACACCCAAAGACAGTTTGACAAGAAATACTATTTCACACCTGATGACACTTGGGCCTCATCCTGAAAACACATGAGGCACAACCTGCCCGCAAACACCTAGGCCAACCATCACAACTACCGTGCCTGAAGAATAATGGGCTATAATGGACCTCAGGCCATCACAGCCAGCCTGAAGGATCATGGGATACTCAGGAAAGGGAGACGAAAAGGAGATAATAACTAGCCACTCATAAGAGTGTTGGAAAAAAAACCCTCCCCCATGAAATGGGGGTGTTCGGCATAATGTGATCAACCTGGTTAGGGCACGAATAAAAACATAATATCAACATTATACATATAGGTAGAAAAGCACTCATCCCAACCTAGGGGTTTCCAAAATCAGCTCAATCACAAACACCATTGTTACTATTCCTTCATAGGAAGCACTGAACCCACAACCATGTCACAATTCATTCCCGAAACAAATTTCCAGTAGCAACCATCCTTGTTTTCATATTCAAGTGATTCCATTTTTGTAATTTTTCACTATTGGTAATTAACATGCATAGTCACAAGACAAGGAAGGAGAGAACATTAAAACATAAATTTAATCATTTACACCTAGTTATCTTGAAATTCCACAACAACAAAAGGGATCAGTGAGATCCCTCTAAGTACGGGAACCAAACCAAGCCCCATAATTCATCCCCAAACAAGGTTATATCCACAAACTAACAACTTCACCACAATAGAGGATACCAACCCCATACAGGTCACCTCCCAAGTATCAATCAAAAACATCACTAGAACAGAGAAATGGAGTTATCAAATTTGAATATTCCATTCATTTAGTTATATTTTTTTCTGTTTGGTTAACTGGGGTGGTCACACAAGGATTATCATTCATTGGGAATCCATTTAACCAACTGAGTTTACATGATTTACCAGTTTCTAGGCTAAAACCATTCAATCACATAAATATCCAGAAAAACAGAGGTTCATTAGTGCACATGAAAATGCCACCAACGAACAAGATTTTTAGTGGACATTATCACATAAAATTCACAACAAATTGGAAGATATAAAGGAGTACATATACATTATCAATCAAACCCCTTATTTCTTTTTATCCATTTATTATCTTCATTACGGTTTTGTTTCATTCATCCCTCGTAGGAAACAATTTCATACCCACATTTCATGATACAAAGTAAAGAGAGACACAGTAAAACCCTTACATGGATGATCAAAGATCATCATTTTTCTACACGGGGCAAGAACTCGGGATGCACGAATTTCAGGGGAGGAACTTCAGGGAATCTTAGGGTGAGTAATAAAGGCTCTGGCATAGCAACACCACTATCCTTGAGAAGGTATATTCCAAACGCACCAAGGAAAGAATGAAACCAGCCAAGAAGAAGATAGAAATAACTCTAGTGCAACAAAAAGGTGAGATACTGATGTTATGGGATATCAAGACCTAGAGGCTTTAAAATATGGTCATGGTTTCACCACATGGTTGGGTGGTCACACACGATGGAATTATTTTTTATTTAATTATTCTCATTGGGGAGGTGGCTGTAACAGCTGTGAGTTAGAAGATTTTATTTAAACAGATGAAATCGTGTTACACGGACACAAAGTTTGGGTCCATTGAGGGTCTCCACAGTCTAAGGAATTAAAAATATTTAAATCGGGCTAAAACAGTCTTGAAACACTTTCACAAGGTTTAAAAGTCTTAAATGTGGCGTTACAAGAAAAATTGGGGGAGAAAAAAACAAAAATCCCCTCTAGCACCGATCGATGACACACCAATCGGTGTCACCGATGGTTGAAACCACGATGAAATCCTACCACAGAGACGTCGACCTTTGGATCTGATCATGATGGGTCTAGGGTGTACCAAACACCAATAATTTTGAAAAGTGATGGACCAGGATGGTATGGGCCATTAAATTCGTGATCATATTTCTTGGTTTTCTTTATGGGTTACTTTTTGGTCTACTTTTGTGTTTCGGGGTCTCTAATGATAATATTTTTAATCACCCCTACTCATGATTCACCTACACGCGTTGTTTCCCATAAAGATGACTTGAAAGCATGGTGGAGGACTTGGTGGCCCAGGACAAGGCTTTCCCCAGGGAGATTATGCATGTAAGGCATTCTAATAAGGCTTATGTCTGCTAATATATACTTATTGACCGCATGTGGTTTTCAACGACCCCTAATGATTATATTGTTAATCACCCCTACCCATGATTCACCCACACGTGTTGTTTCCCATGAAGATGACTAAAATCATGGTGGAGGACGTAGTGGCCCAGGACTAGGCATTGCACAGTGACATTAGGCATGTAAGACATTCTTATAATGATTCTGGCTGCTAATACATACTTAAAGATCAGGTGTTGTTTTCAACGAATTGATTTCCAACGATCTTGTACTTGTACTAGTTCTTATTTTATTTTTTGGGTTTTTATTTTTTCAATTTAATTTCTATTGTGCCTTTAATACCAATGGATATTTAGTACCATGAATATTCTCTTTTCTCGTTTTCTTGGTATGTGGTTTCTTGTGTGTGTGTATAGGTTCTCAGGAAAATGCCTCCCACATAGAGGTTGATGCCTTCGACACTAGTCGCCAACCCCTAGACATAGGGAGACTGGCATGAGGATGTCATGGAATGGGTTTCAGGGGACATTTCATGACATATAACACAACACAAGAATGTGAATCATAATAATATAGTGTACAAGGAGACTGGGGAAAATGTTTTAAAATTTTTATAAACTTATTCAACATCCTTAATGACAACATTCCATCGTAATATAGTTTTTAGAAATTCCCTATACTAAACTAGTCAACCTAACATGGGGAATGAAAACAAAATAATGGGTGAGCATAGATGATTATTAATGGATAAAAATTGTGATACATGAACATAACATGTGTATATGGTCTTGAGAACATGAAAATATTATTTGAAAACCATTCCCTGCATATGAAAGATCATAATCATGAGTCATGGGGTAATTAATGGAATTTAATATGATATGAATAATAATATAATCAATGAAAAACTATCCTTTAAATCATATAATTTTCATAATATATATATTTATGTTATATATATAATAATAGAAAATCAGAGGTCACAAACTAGCCCAAGTCGATCAGGAACCGGTAACCTAGGCCAGCCCGCGACATGTCCCGAGAGGCATTCTGTTTCCCCACAAGATGGAGACAAGAACCTGTTGAATCATTAGTGTTAAAAGGGAACAATTTTTCCCACCTATAAATAATAAAACATCCAGTGTAATGAATGGAACCTCCCATTACACATTTATATAAAAGATGAACTGAACTTTATTTTCACCTTGAAGTGAATGTACAGCTGAACAGAACAACTCAACCAATAAAACATAACAACTAACTATATCCATGTGACCGTAAATGTCTCTCTCCAACATAATGATCACATGTATCCCATGTAGATGTAACTCAAACTAAAACCTACACATTGGATAAAAATATAAGAATACTATAGGGTTTAGTGTTTAAACTCAATAGGTTAGCCATATATTCTATCCCAAATACATTTCCTTCAAAATAAAAGGAACATCAATTCCATGATTGAAATAAAAAATAAGAATTTTTTTTTCCAACATGGTTCCATGCTATATTCATTATAAAATAAAATAGTGACATGTTTTCATAACCCGAAAATCCTAGTAACCAATTTCAAAGTGATGAAACTTCTAAATAAAATCATTTTTCAGGAGGGATGATTTAAAGAAAATGTATTTTTAAATTAAAAACACACACTTATGAATTTATGAAACCAACATTCCATATGATTATGTTTAGTAAAAAATATAAACTGAGCAAAAGTCATAGGAAGACTTCTAGCCACTAATTAATTTTGTGCCATAGGTACATCATATCTCGGTGAAAAGGTAACCATAAAAAAATATTAATTCTCATGCATCAGAAACTCATAGGTAATAAATTCACATAACCTAGGGGTCCAAAACATCATTATCTTAGTTTAGTTAATGTTTCCATCATAATAATTGCTACTTGAAATACGGACGAAACCACAACGGATCACTAGAAAACTAGTACATGTCTTCCAACCTAGATACCCTGGTTTCCCTGTAGTGATCAATCAGGTTCCACATATTATCAAATAAAATATGGAAATGAAAATTTCATTCCAAAATAAATCACACACACACATCCCTAAAACATGTTTCACAGTTCACTTTGGGATCATTGAACCACTTAAAAATTTCATAAAATAGTATCATGACGTATAACGAGGATTTGAACATAGAATCCATTAAAAATTCACTTTTATTGTGAAAAAACAACTATTACCACCTAAATACATATTTAGAATCCCCAACACCATTTAATAAGACAATTTTGTGGATCATAAGATGTCTCCAAATGATACAACATGAATTACACAAGAAAACCACTTTTACAAGAAAAAATCTAAACGAGGCTTTAATCGTTCATCCCAAAAATATTATTTCTCAAAATAAAAATTCAAATATTCATAAATTGTTCTAAAAATTCAATCTTAAGAAATATAAAATTTATAAAAACCACTAAAAAAATCAAGTTACTCATTCAGAACAAATAAATTTCTATACAGGTTCAAAACATGCCATTTACCAAGAATGTATGCAAATGCACCCTAAAAATTGATACTAACTTCATTATAAAAAATAAAAACCAGATTGTAAATTACATAAGGAACCAAATTAAATTGATTCAAATGCTGCCATTATTTTTCATAAGCCAAAAAATCATTTTATATCACATTAATCACACAAAATCCAAACAATCACTTACCTAATAATGAGGAATGTAAGAATTAATAAATCAAGAATCTTCCAAAACCCCTATTAATGCTTGTATTTTGAATCTTGCTGAAACCTCTATGGTTAATCCTCCATGTGATACTAAGATCTCTCATGAGCTTCATCCTACTAGGGAGTAAATTAAAGACACCCCCAGTGCCGAATCACCCATTCTTGAGGTAGGTAATTATTTGAAAGTTGAGGAAGAAGCTGGGAAAGCGGATTAGGGCGATTCAATTGTGCATGACAACACATTCAAATTGGAGGATTATTACCATAAATATAGTTCTATAAAGGGTAAAAAAGCTATAATTGACTCTAATGGATTCATCATTCCATGTGCTAGAAACATCTGGATTTTTTGGGATTCCACTAAAGTTGAAAGAAAAATCATTACACATTCTCTTACAACTAACTTGATGGTAAATAACACACTAACACCACAACCACTTCATACTGAAAGAGTAAATACCTCCTCAGATGATACAAAATCCTCTTCTGATTCTGACTGAAATGAGTCATCTTGTGAGATTGATGACCATGTATATTGAAACTCATTTCAACTATCAGATGATCTTAACCTCCCAAATGAACATGTCTCATGGAATGATGAGAATGAAAACATTACTTTTGGTCAATATATGAATGGAGAATGTGAGCCGATACCTATATGGATCTGCGAAAGTCATTTTTCATCAACTTGATTGAGGAATTTAAAAAAGGACCCACGCTTTAATTTTAATGACATCCCCTGGAAATAATTTTGCTAGAGTTTTCTGGTCAAATTTTTTCTTCATGCTGACGACCCCGTTGTCAACCTTTTCTGATAGGCATTGTACCTAGTTCTTCCAGATATGCACTCTACCACTCTGCAATTTTCCTATTTTTTTCTTTGGTTTGATTATTCTTATGCTTGTTCTTCATTAGTGGTCCCTTCAAGAGAGACCCGCCATTCTAGTTTATGACACGTTTGATTGCAGATACAAGAATTTTTTTATCTTGATAAGATGACCCATAATTTTACAGCTGGTCTGTCCTGCGGATGGTTGTTGTCTTTCACTGTTGACCTTTCCTTAATATTACGGCACTAGAAGATGTATTCATGCAGCCACCTTATGTGATGGTGTTGTTGGAAATATTTGCAGACATACACTATGGGGGCTTTAAAATGTACTCTTACCAGTTCAAATCAAGTTTGATCATGCATTCTTCTTTATAAATGAAGCAGTAATGAAAAAATTATGATATTTCTTCTGGATTTTGAGTTATTTTTTATAATGAGAAGTTTCAGTCCTTGGCTTCTTTGGTCTAAAGATAACGAAGTTTCTATTTTTCTTGATGAAGTGGATTCTGATGTCTTCTTGATTTTTCATTTCCAAAGGACTTCATCAAGGGATGTTGTTGGACATTTAATGCCTAAATCTCCTTTTATTTTGGGATGTCCTATATATAAGGGGTTTTGGTGTTTTTTAAAATTTCTATGTTATGATAGGGTGATAAAGTGATCAACCTGAACCATCGTTGGATTTCATCAGTGGCTGGTACACATTCTGGTTTTTCCACCACACTGGCCTCCTATTGTCCAACAAACATTGTACAATTTGATCGCACCAACGATCATCCTGATTCAGTGAGGAGGTAGTATGTCATCTAAAAATGGTTTTCCATTTTTAGCTATTTTTATGCCAGTGAAAGCTCATTGCATCTCGTTCTTCCATTTTACTCTTATATATAAATAAATTGTTTTGAAGTGTGAGTTGGGTTTCCAATTCAAACATCAATCTCTTTATAAAAAAAATAACCAAAACAACACAATATTCACAATAAAAGGAATAAAATACCATTCTTCCACATTAAATAATTAATCATATGGGTCAAAAACCATTACTAGAATATATATAAGGTGAAAATATCTATTAAAAGATAAAAATTGAATTAAAAAGGTAGTTCATGGGAGAACCTACCACAATACCATGGCGTGATGGAAACAGACAACTATAAAATATAATATCATTGATATAAGGACATTAATGATATGAAACCTAAAATGGGAATTATATAAACCTCATCAAATAAGATAGTTAGATAACATAACATTGGTCTTGAAATCACAATTTTGGAAAAAATAAACTTTTCTCTCTTTCAAAACATTTGACTTGTAAAACCCGAGAATGTGAAATCCTAAAATTCATATGTAAATAAAAATATTTTTTATTTTATTTATCATAATAATAATTCAATTTAGTGATATACCACACATAAAATACGTGATTAACATTGAATGTGTCTCATTAATGATAAAAGTTATATGGAAATCACATACCATAAGTACTAAAACACATCAATCATATTTGAACTACCTCTATAATAAATATATGATTGTTATAAAATGATTAAATAAACAAAATAATATGTACCATACAATATATTATTTACTCATGAATAATTATTACCCATATATCATTAATTCCTTGTTAATATCATGTTTCTGGTAACAACAACATTATGTTTCAAGTATCATAAGATTTGTAATTTTCAGTACTCTTATAATGATCATTTTTACACAATCTAAATTATTATAAACATTGTATAAATAAGCTATATATTCATTATATATGTATTTATTAAAATATATAAGGTTTACAATATTAAATACACATTTTGTGGAGGCAGTAGTTGTCTGTATGCATTAACGTTGTTTGTACTTTATCAGCTGGTAGAATGTTCAAATGATAATTAAAATACTTCTATTAAAAATGATTTTTATTTAATATAAATCTAATATTTTCATAAAATCATCCTTAATAACTGACATTTAAATCCTAAAGTAATCAACTTTCTTGGAGATATGGTTTACCATCGTATAGACAAGCCACATAATCATATACAAACATAATTGAATGTAAAAAAATATATGTGATATAATATTTAGAAGGAAGTAATAATATAAAAAATTTAATATTTAAAAATTTAATATATAATTATATCTATATCTGATATATTGTAATGGAAAAATGAATGACATAGATTCTTGAGGTGATAGGCGACCATAGACACGAATATAGACATTATAACCAATTTGATGGAAGTGAATAAGGTTTTAGGTAAAGAAATTAACATAATAACTTATCAATATCTTGAATATAGTGTGTCTATATTAAATTCAGGATTCAGTAAAAATTTAAAGTCCTTAAGGACAAAATAGAAATAATTATTGATTAAGGACATTACCTTTTCTTCGAATAAATTCTTTTGGATTTCAGAAAGAGGATTATTAGGATCATATTCACACCAAACCACTATTTATATGGTGGGAGGATGGAATTATTTAAAATATTTTAATATGAATTTTACAATCCATTTTTGTATGAATATGTTAATACTAGAGGATAATGCTAACCCTTTGTAAGTTAAGTGAGTTGTACAAATGTAAATATTGAAAATAAAAAGGTGTAACCACATAATAAAATTATACAGGGCTTGAAAAAAGGATAGTATAGTTCCTAAAAGATAATAGCTCTATATATTTTTATAAAAATATTAATGGAAAATATATTGGTCAAATTAAAACCTTATATTTTATTGTTACCCCCAACCATCCCATTTTTAAATTAGTGAAAGTAAATATTTTTTTACCATTTTTACTATTAATATTGATCTAAGATTATGATTACCAAATTAAATATTTTAAATTAACATGATTTAAACAATGTAATACACCTTGAAAAATTTCCTTCAAAAAATAGGAAATGAAAAATTTTAAATTAATACTCAAAAAGTGATGATAAAACTAGTTTTCAGATATGAAAATTTTGAAAATATTAAATAGTTTTATTAGGAAAATATAATAAAACATTATTTAAAATGATAAAAATGGCTTAATTTATATTTAATTTAAATTAAATTTCTTTTATAAATATATTAAAATAGTTTTTTGTTATTAAAATATTTAAAAGAAATAAAAATTATTAATAAAAACATTTTTATATTTACCCATCGTCAAATTTTTCTTCATACAAATAAATCAAAAGTTAGAATAACATACTTTTGGCATGATGATTTCAAAAAAGAACCTGATTTTTTTAAATAGGATTTTGATGCTTGAATCATTGGTTTTAAATTTTGTCTTTCAAAGGTGATAAAAGATCATTTTAGAAAAATATTTTTTTGAACCGTAAAATTTGATTTAATCTAATATATTGTATATAAAATACATAAGATTAATTTTAAACATTTTGGTGAATATATAGTACATAAATTTCAATTAAGTCATTGACCATAGTTTATTTTATAATTTCTTAATATAAATCAAAATTTATCTCAAAAAATTATTTTTTCTATAAAATATTATCCCTTATTTTGGAATAGTAATATTTTAATTTTTATTTAATTTGTCACAAAAATTCATTAAATATACATTTTTACCATATATTTTCATAATTAATTTAATCATATTCATACCTTTAATTTAAATAGATATATGATAAAGATCATTTTTAAAAATAACTTTGTAACAGTATGTGACATTTAAATTAAACTGATCATTGAATGTAACAAAATGTAAACTCTGATTTTTTTGTAAGGTGATATAAAAATGGTCTTTCACACAACAAAATCAATAAAGAAATCTACTTTATTTCTAAACATTTATTTTATAAACTATGAGTCTGTTTTTATGATCCACATTAACTCATCAATTATGAATCCCCTCTTTCTAGTGTGGTGGTGGATCATTATGTCATATTTCATAGATGAATCAATTAGCATGTACTAGCCATTTAATTTATCGTATGTCTCTATTCAACATGAATATTCGCCCTTCATTGTAAACATAGTCATCCATGTTTTAATTTGTGTGGTTGAATTAGATAATTAGATGGCCATTCCACTGGTTCATGATGGAATTATATAATAGTGACATGTCTTTGGAACAAAATGGACTAAGGATATATCTTATCGATGAATGAACATAGTTTTTGGAGTTTCATTTAAGGTAGGTCACTTTATTTGTATAATATTTTATTTTTATTTTATTGTTTGAAAAACCATTAATTAGGGATTTGAACAGGGTGATTTCGATGAAATAGAATTGGGAGAGTCCCTAGAGTGGTCGAACTCAATTGGCTGATTTTTCAGAAAATATCTCTCCCTATTTTTAACTACTCAAGAGGTTACAATTACAGTATATTAAAATGTATTTTTATTTGGTTTTCAAATGATATGTATTTTACATAGAATGATTTCAATATCTTTTAATAAACCATTAATGATGTTTTGTTCATTGTTTCAGGTAAGAAGTGATTCCTGATATGTTTTTGTGGAATAATTTTGTTTCCACATTAGTATATTTTCCCCTTTTAATTATTTTATTAATTACACTTTATTTATAAATTATTAATTTATAATTTATAGGTATAAATTAGAACATCATGGAGAATCATGGATGCTAAATGGACATGGATAACATGAATGAAGTATATGTTCTTTTATCCATTGGAAGTGTCTCAGTGTTGAGGTAGGTGGTATCTTTTATAGTATCCTATAGTAATATATAGTGTTTATTATCATGTGATGTGAATTTTTACACCATAAAAATCCTTTATTTCAAAAATATCTTTTTAACAACATCTTGTGAATAATTAGTTAATGACCCTCAATCACTGTAAAATTAATTAAACCATTCTTTATGTTACAAAACATAGTTCAATTGGATATGGTTGGCCCTCATGCAATGGCATAAAACTATTCTCTAATGATCAATGAAAAATAACTAATGTTTTATTTAGATTACACGGGCACCCCTTGAATAAGTTTGGTTTCTACCTGAGAACTAAAAAATTTTATTCCATTTATGATTCATTATCACATGTATGGGATTTTGTATCCCATTAGACAATGTTTGATATAAGATCACATTTTATTTAATTTGGATATCATGTGACAATTTTTTTGTTTTATCACATGTGTTTGTATATTTTTATTGAACAACATTATTGATATTCAATTTGTATGCACAAATGTGTGTGAGAATACATTATCCATTAGATATACATTTTATATTCTATGTTATTCTAGCTCTATGGTTTGTTCAATATTTATATGTACATAATCAATGAAATTATGAACCTAGTGTCGGGGGGGTCTTGTTTACATACTAAATGTGGAATTATTAAATTACCAATATTGATGTTGTTTTATTGTGTAATTGATTACAAAAAAGGAATTTTGTTGGTTCAATGTACTCGAACCCGGTAGGAGATAGTGGGGAGTGATGTTCTATAGTGAAATAACCCATACATATTGTATGAATACTATGGGCTTATGGATGGAATAATGGGAATATTGGTGAACTATATATTTATGTAATAACCCTTGTGATAGATGATACTTTTCTACAATATGAATTTATCTATTAATTTTGATGTTTGTATCTTCAATTGATTATAGGAGGTGAACAAGTGGTTTAAAAATATTCATAAATATATTATGACTATGTTTTTGAAATAGAGAAAAAAGGAAGTAAAACTGGCATTCAATGTGGCATGTTAATATAATATATGCTCAAACCCTAGATTTTCTTATATACATGTTCTTTGGTTATAATATTCTATTATTCTATAATTTATGTTTTTCATTCTTACTTTATAATAGGATATTCACATTCACATACACTATATTTACTAGTCATGTAATGGAGGATGTTGGTAAATCCATTCCATGATGTTCGTATACTCAACATTGGTGACCATGGTTTATGGGTACCTTTCCAACAATGACATGATGTAGGTAATGGTTTGGTTGAGTCCCCAATTTGATCATTGAGCGGGGTAACTCACTATGTATCTATAGACACATATGATGTTCATATTGGAGTTGGGATAAAATATTGTATATTAATTTTTTATTAGAATGTATATTTTCTCATCCAAGAAGGATACAGTTGGGTTGTATTCAGGTATAACCATTATATTATATTGCATTTGAATTTATTTATTACAGAATAATTGTTTAATATTTCAAAATTGTATGATTGTATATTTTCACATGATGGGTGATTAATCAGTAATTGTTCACTCAGAATGAGGGTATATTTTACAAAATAATAACATTTGACCCTCTCTATTAGTTATTAAACCCTGATATATTGGGATTAGTGCATATTTTTATCTTAAACTCAATTGAAAAAATTGTTATTAAGTTTGGGTCCATAAAATTATCAATGTTACTCTTCTATCAATGTTTGAGCTACCATGATGTGATTTTAAATTGATCTTAATATCTCTTAGATTGTCCCTAGTAGCTCTGGTAACCAATAATTTATTTCTCTATCTTATCCCCTCACGTTTGTGTTCAAAACTTCTTTTTATGTAGGTATTAATATGGATCCATCTGGATAATTGTGTTATGTATGATTTTGAATGAAATCATATAATGAAGAAGATAAATATTCCATAATTATTTAAAATATAGATAATTTGATCTCAATATATCCACTAGGGTTTGAGTGGTTCACTCATAATGACCATCTACAATAAGATTCTTGGATTTATTGAAAAAAAACTATGTTTCCAGATCATGTTCATGAAAATCCATAAATAATTTGATTCCTAGAAACATATTGTAATACTATAGAATAAAATGATCTATAAATTCATAAAAGTTACATAATTTAAATTCATTAATTATTAGAAGTAGATAATTATTTTATAATCATTTGAAACTATTTTTATTTTCCAGGGTTATCGATAAAAACATAGATTACTTTATTGACTTGGATATTTGAGGGCGTCTAAAAAATATATAAATGGTCTTGTTTTCTCATTTTAATTTTTCTATTTTCATTTGTTATGACATCCCATGAGTCTTATACATTTCTTCATTAAATTATTTTTAATCTAGGATTTGTGATTCCTAATATGTAATATCATTCTCACTGTGGTCATATCAGAAATAAAATTTTAGATCTGTCTATATATTTTTACATAATTGAAATTTTTATAAAATATGTTATATGATATTATTCTAATATATCATGATTCATTTATTATATTTATGGGGAAAATAATAATTCATTGAAACTTATTATTCCATCACAATCTTGTTCAAATTTAGGAGAATTATTCAACATCTTTCTAGTTATTAATGGTTATTTATCACCTCTTCAATTATCACATGGGTAAATGAATAAACAAACACTTTATAAAGATCTTATTTATCCCATTCCGTAAATATTTTCTTGGCCGTATAATGAAAATAATTAAATATAGGATATTAAATTATCTGTATTATTGATAATCTAATCTTTTCATTTCGACCCACAACATAATCCACCAAGTTTTCCTTCCCATGGTGGTAATGTATTTTAATGTAATAATATTTATTCTAATTCAAAAAAATTATCTATTAAATTTAAAATAAATTTTCTTAGACTATATATATTAAATGTATATTATATAAATATAAATATCAATAAATTGATTTTAATTTTAATTCCACATTATCTTCAATGAAATGATTAATGTTACTAACACAATATCATGATTCCGGTAAATTTTTTTATAAAGAATCAATATATATGAGACATAAACTTTCCAAACATCATTATATATATTAAAAATTTCACAAAACGTTTTCAATGAATCATAATAAATAACAAATCTTTATAGACCCAACATTTGTGTGAAAATATGGTAATATTCCAACCATCACTTTAGATCAATGATATAATATACCCACTAACTAGTCTAAATTAAAATTTCTCTTATATGAGTATCTTTTTTTACTTATTACAAATCCCTAATAAATTATTCACAATTATTTAATAAAATACATCCAATCCTAGAAAATAATTAGTCATAGTCCTTAGTTGTTTAATGGGATAATTTTCAATAACATCCCAATTTAATAAATCCATTGATATGACCTATCCGGAGATTATTTGGCCCAAATTTTGAACATTCGATACACAACATTATGAAATTTTTAATTATTCATACATCTTCAACTTCCATAGTGTAATCAATATAATAATCTTATAATTTTATGGATATAACATTCTCTTGGAATATATTACAATTTAATTTCCAAATACATAAAAAAATTGATCAATTAAATATCTAAAGACACAATTCACTAAATTCAATAAGGTTTTGGATGAATTATTAATACCTATTAGATTCAATATAAATTCATTTTCACATTTCATCGATTTTATTATTTGCATGTGTATGAATTCATATGTGACCTATAAATGATTGAATAAAAATTTAACAAAGTTATAATAAACAATTTAGTCTCTTCATAAATGATCCACAAATTAAAAAATATTCATAATGAGATACATATTCTAAATCATGATCTTGTTGTGTACATACTAATCCATTTAGGGTCATATTGATTCATCGTTTTTATAAATATAAAGAGGATGTGTAGCCTTTGGTGACAGATCTTTCAGAATGAATCCATTATTAAGGTTCCATGAATGATTAATTTAAAAATCATAGAAATCCATTTGGGCCATTTTATGTGGTGTCCATCGAAAAATTGATGCATTGATCATGAGTTCCATTGAAATAAAAAATTATTTATTTAGAGAATGAGTTCGAAACACCTACTAAAATATATCAACAAATTGTCATATAGATGTATTATTTTTTTATGTTTAGCTTCTCCCTAAACATATATTAAAAAAACATTTTTATATAAAAAAATAAAAAAATAATGGTTTAATTTGTCATTATAAATTCATATTTAATTTCACAATGATAAGAAGTTTTACTTTTTTTAAGAAAAAAAGGATAATTTTCTTAAATTTAAATTTATATGTTCATTGAATAATGAAATAAATTTGATGCCAAAAATCACATGAAAATTAACTATAGAGATAATAACATTATCTATACTGACAAATTTCTGAAAAAACTAAATCATTGATGAATCATTAATTTCAGATACAATAAATCTACCATCTGCTAATTTAAAATTTAATTCAAAATCAAATAATTATGTTGGAAATTTGATATAAATATATAATTTTATATATAAAAAAGGGTTGACATAACCCAAATAATATTATAAATTATTAACATAATATTAGATTCAAAATATACCTTTAACCAATTTTGGATCCTAAGCACCTCAGAAATAGTATTCGCCTGATATTTCTTATCGTATCTTGTATTTTTGATTCATTATTCTTATCATCATCACTATGAATTATAATTTACTTATGGTTAGCATAATATCCACACACCATTCATTTGAATCACTAGAGTGTTTGTGAATTATTCTATCAGGATCTATCTCCATTTCTATAATTAGCTACATTAATTGAATTACATTATTATTTAATTTCTTGACGGACTTTCATTTAACTCTTTATGAATTTACTAGAACCCTTATAATAATAGCATCCATCTTTCCTTGCACCCCTATTTTTTAACGGAAGATCCATCTTCCTCATACCAAGTTGTTTATAATTTCATTTTAATTCCATATTTATTTTATTATCAAAATCATGAGACTTATAGGTCAATCTATTATCCATTTATATGATTATGGAACATAGATTGATTTCATCAAAGGTATTGAAGTATATTTTTTGAAAACAAACATCATCTATGTTGATTCATCTAAAAAACAATAAATCAATCAGATTATTTTTTTAAATATTAATATTTGAATAATAACTCAGAAGGCTTATAGAATTATCATATTCGTTGTTAATGGATTCATCATACTTCTTCATTAGAATATTTAATTCCATCCTAATTATATACTAATAATAATTGGAATGTATTTATTAAAAAATAACAACCTAAATTTAACCCACAACACAAAGTCAATTTCATCCCATAACATCAAATTCTTGATAATTTTCCACCATTTTACTTTATTAACATAAAAATAATAATTTCATCCTAATATATGGGCTTGAGAATATAAAATATATTTTTAGTTTTATTAATAAATTTATTTATAATTATTTGACTAGAATACCAACAAAAATATTATTGACACTACATTGTGACTGACTCAATAGAAAATTAATACATCCATTTTTATTCTTTAGGAGATCAGTATTCATGTCTTATTAATGATTCATAATCATAGATGAAATATTCATCATTATAGATCCTACAAATTTACGTTGATCATGTGTAGAGTCATATTTTTTCTATCACCTTTAGAATTCATTTCAATCCTTCTATTATCAACAATTTTATAACATTAAATATTATTTTATGAAAAAATCTAATAATTTTTGGAAGTCATATAATCATGAAAAACATTTAATGTATATAATAATTATGAATCTATGTAAATATATTAAACCGTAGGCCTATCCATTTTTATCAATGGTAATTATCTATTAATATCATTCATAATTTCTAATAGGGATTTTCTTAATTAGCAAATCAATTTTCCCCAAGAGTGTTTATCCCTGTATGTATTGATAGGCCCACTCATCATGTAAAAATTATGATCATGTTTATACTCAATCAATACCATTCAGAGTAGGTACCCCAAGATATATATATTATACATAAAAAAGAACATTTTTATATCATTATTTTAATTTATTTTCAAAATGAACTCCAAATAATTATATATCATAAAATATGATGTTCTCCGATACAAATAAATTTTTTCAGGATTATCACTAAATCATTCTCATCCATGTTTACATTAAATAAATACTATATTACCTATTATAGACTATCGAGACACAACTAATACATATATAAATATAATATCATATTAGATAAGTATTCATTACCATTCATAAAGATCAATGATTAAATAAAAATGATTTATTATATTTAGAAAAAAATAATTTTATACAAATATAAAAAATGATTTACATTATATCCTGTGATGTTATTAAAAACTAGAACCCATCATAGAAATGTGACAGTAATATAAATTCATCATATTCTACGGAAAAAGAAATTAAATAATTTTTTATCACTGATGATCAATAAGATTAATCTATCGTGATATCAATAAATAATCAATTTTAACATCAACATGATCATGAGAATATAATAACATGATACTCATGTATTTAAATCATATCTCATAAACCATTTTATATAATGGTTTCCCCTAATGAATGAGATCCATGTCACAAGATATGAACAATAAAGTAATCAATGAAAATGTGCCATGAGGGAATAACATTGTAACAAGATCATTTAACAATTGGGTTCCATAGGGTCTGTAATAATTATAGTAAAATAAATAATATGAGATGGCTACACACCAAAACATTTATAACATCTTTGGATTGGGCTAAAAACCATATTACCTTCATGGGTAATAGGATACAAACTTATATAACAATGGTTGGATTGACCATACCACAAAATAGTGTATTTTGGGATAACCTCCCATGTACAAATTTCTCTCACAAAATTTTAATCTTTTCCCAAT
This sequence comes from Viscum album, assembly GCA_963277665.1. Lineage (NCBI taxonomy): Eukaryota > Viridiplantae > Streptophyta > Magnoliopsida > Santalales > Viscaceae > Viscum > Viscum album. Next base: position 1,000,710,985 of record OY728121.1, on the reverse strand, counting down.
ACATTGGGTGTATATAAGAGACCCATTAAACATGTATTCATGATCAATCCATATGAATGACACAAAATCCTAAAAACATTAATCATGACATTAATTCTCTCTATATATTAAATAATTGTGTTTTCATCAATATTTTACCATAATAATCATGAATAACACCATTATTGATTAATGTTTAATAAATTTGTTCTCATTAATTAATTTTCAAAAGAATCATCCATGATATTTTTAATAGGAAATACATATAAACGATCACTAGAATATTTTTTTGAAAAAAATGTAATTGATAATTTGATATCACAAATTAAAATATTAAATTTTTTGAAACTGTATAGAATTTTTTTCATTAATAAGATATATAGATACATATAATTGAAGATTCAACAAAAATTTAACTAATTATATCATCATGATAATATTAAATCTATACTATTTCTCTATGACAGTATGACACATGGTATAACATCCTGACTCATGTGACACACAATGATTCCCCAATCCTATCTAACAGATGATCTATTAAGTTCCCCCCGATATGCTAGAGGCTTCCAAGATGCAGTATGTTTCAATATCGACTATGGTAAGTATATCCCCTTTTATTAATTTATGTCAATAATATAAATAAATAATCAATAAACATATATTATAACCATAAATAGTGATATACCAGTATCACATGATGACGCAAAATATAAGTAATATAATCTAGATCAAAACAATAAATATTCCATGCAACGTATGTTTCAAGTGTTAATATATAAAACCCCGAAATATTCCACTAAAATCTCTAAAATAGGTCTTGGATCACAAATGGTTCGCTCATCCATGATCCATCCATCATCACCACTATAACATAGGTCAATTTCCCTTAACATGTCCTACTACCATGATATATATACTAGTACTGATCAGGCAACCTGAGTAGGGTGTGAGATCAATTAAGTAGGCCACCACCAACATTATCTAAAACAATATCAACACATACTATTTATATAGATTAATAATTAATAAAATACAAGAAATAATGTACACAATTAGCATTTATTTAATTACACTTTATTTAACCACATAACACCACTAGGTTTCTAATGAAAATAGAGCAATATTATATATCTGAATTCTAATATTACCATTTATATCTCATAATTATTTATTTAATTCCTTGGTTACCCTTATTTATTATATTATAATCATCACTATGGGATTTTCTCCTAGTAGACTATATTCCACACATGATTTTTTCATAAAATAATATCTCTATGAGATTTTGCTTTAGTAGATCTTGTCTCACACATGAATTTCACATATAACAGAATATCACATTGGAATTTTGTTACAATATACCTTATTACACTCAAGGTTATAACATATATCACAATATAACTAATGGATTTTGGTGTGACACACTCTATCCCACACATATTTATCACATATTATACAATATCAATATGTGATTTTGGTGAGGTAGACCTTATCCCACAGACTATTATCATAAATAACACAATATCACTATGGTATTTCAGTGCAACATACCCTTTCCCCGAAAAAATTATCACCTATAACACAATATATAATTTTTACATTTATCACGTATCACATTAATTAAATCACAAATTAATAAACCAAATCCAACATTTTCAAATTCAAATTACACTACTATTTTAACCAATACTTAATTAATAATGTATATCTTATTATTTTATAAAATAAAACTGGTTTGTTAATTAAAAATTCAATTAATACGATCCAACTATCAAAATAAATAATAATTAATTCATGATTTAATAAGTTAAATTAAAAAAATATTAATATTTAACTCAACAAATAATTAAATCCCAAATCCAAAAAATCAATCATTTGATAATTAATTCCCAACATAGTTATATATAAATGAACAATTCAAAATTTCCAAATATAACTCATTAATTAATTATCCCTAAATCCCATATCAAATTAATTAATTAATTTCCCAAATAAATTAATTCAAATAGGAATTTCAATTCCTATTGATTCTATATGAAATTATAAAATTACATACATCTTAATAAATTCAGGAAAATGAGATTTTAATAATTTAACACTTACCTAAATATTGATGAAGAGAACTTACTAAAAGAAATACCCAATTTGAGTAGAACAAAGACAATGAATGAGATTGAGAACATAATAAAGAAGGGGTGGAGTTCTTCATTCCAAAATTCAAGTCAACATGAATAGATATTTGATGATCTTGGAATCCATATGGGATCCTCTAAATCAATAATTAATATACTATTTTATAAATGGATTTATTTACGGTGATGTTTGAGGGGTTTGAGAATATAAAAATGACATTTTTGTTTAATTAAAACTATGCACACTATTATTCTGGGCAGGGAACAAGGTATATAAAATCATTCAATATAATCATGAGCCTATTATAGGAGGTCTATGGTTTCTCCTTTTAGTATGAATGGTTTGAAAAAAATTGTGCCTACCATGTGAAACCCCAGTATATTTGATCACATAGTTTCTCTGGCTTGGGAAGACTCTATGAGAAAATAATGCTTCCCAATTTCTCAAAATTTCAACTAAAGTCATCCAAGAGAAAAAACCATCGATATATACTCAAAATGAAAAAATAATACCTTTTAAACTGCATGCTACATATCCATAAAAAATTGGTTCTTACAATCACTCCACATTATATAATATCAACCTTGACCTCTAATCCCATTAATCTCTATGATTTCAAGTAAAATGGATAGGACAGAAGACAAGGATATCTACTTCTCTCACCCATGTTTCATATTGAAAATGATCATGTTTTAAAAAAACATAACTATCATCATGTTCCTTCAACGAAAAACTTTCTCACTGCGATCCAACACATATATTAGATGATCTTTAATGAACACATCAATCTAATGCTCAACATCTTCCACATAGATCACATGAGAGGGGTTTTGGTGATACATGTAATGATTTTTCACACGAAAAATGTAATACACAACACTATACCTCAATGGAAGTGAAAATTGATATTACACCATCCCATTTTTTTCCACACTTCCTAACTATCCAATAAACTATGGTTCCACCTTCCATTACCTCTATAGAATATGGTGTCCCAACACAGACAACACTTGAAGGATTACATGATCACCCTCGATAAACTTGTTGGGTTCTTCATTGTCTATTAGTATATTACTACATTCTACTCTGAATTATAGCCATATATTTCCAAATGAGTTGAACATGTTCAGATTTTTTTTAACAAGACTTGGTCCCTACAACTATGACTCCCCAGCCTCCATCAAGCATCGAAGTGATATGCATTTCTTACCATAAATAGCCTCACATGGTTCCATTTATATTGATTCCTAATAGATATTATTATATGTAATATCCCATGAATTTAAAATATTATTCATTTTAATTTAATTTTATATAATATATATATTTTATTTCACTAAAAAATGAGTTATCTTGTGTTACATTCAAGAGGAACATTCCTTAATAGCATTTAATACACACAATACTGGGTATTTTTTAAAACTTGAGTATATTCTTAAAATATTATTACATAATATTATAATATATAACCTCACCATCATAATATTGATTATGAAGATTATTAACTAACATTAATTTTTTTTAAAATAAATAAATGACGAATTAATTGGATACCAATTAATTGGAAATGAATATATAAACCAACTTAATAATAATAAAATATTAATTTTTCTAGAGGAATTTTAACTTATTTAATTAAATGAATATGTGAGTGAGTTTATTGAAATATATATAATAAAAAAATTATTATGATTTTTTTCCAATATATTTAAGATGAATAAGATAAGAAGGAATCCAATCTTTTATATAAAAACTATACTTATTTAATGGATATTTTATCAACTGTTAATGGAACAATATTTGAAAAGAAAATTCTCGGAATACTATAAATTTTATTTCTCAAGATAGACTTCATTTTTGAATTTATAATTTAAATATTAGATAAGGGATATTTATTATTACTGTTCATGTGAGTTTTTTATTTGTTGAATAAAAAAAATACTATATTGTAGTTAAAAACAAAATTTTAATTTTAACAATTATTATAATAATAATTTGTTTTTAAATGAAATAATATATCAATAATAGATATATTAACACAATTTTAGTCATTTTAATATCTTTAATATATGATTTTTATATAAAAAAATTATTGAACTTTTGAACATCTCATCACATCTACAAGATTACTGATAAACATTATATAGTCATTTATGTAAATTGAATTTGTAAAAGTGGTCATAAAATGTTTTTATCAATATTATATTTAGAATATAATTGGAGAAACATAATTTTTTGATATTTTGAAAATTATATTTACAGATAATTTATTTACCACAGTTAAGGATAATTCAGCTAATTGATGGTTAAAATAATATTATAATAAAATAATGTTTCTATAACAATTTTGATAAATTAATTTTATTAGTAATTTTTGTCCAAAATAATACTTATTCCAAAATAATAATATATTTAAGCCACTTGGTTATGAAAAATGAAATTTAAACTATTTTATTTTAAGATAACATAAAAATTGCATACTCATGTTTTTAATAAGTATTCCATTTTTAATAGACGGTAATAAAAAGATAAATAAATATGAATATATTCATTTCAAATATAAAATTATCATTTTCATCAAATTAATTTATTTATAATTTTTAGTTAATAAATAACTACCTTAAAGGATAATACTTCGAGGATGCATTAATAGTTTATTTAATTTAATTAACATAAATAATTATATAAAAATAGTAAAATAAATATAATTTGACATAATTAATAAGATAAAATGAAATTTTAGAATAATTAAGATTGTAAATTATACTCTATAAGTGTTTTCTAATGTTATCACGTTTTGATGATATTTTTAGGAAGAAAAATAATTAATAGTTTCAAAAATGTCACAAATGGTACATTAAAATAAATGATATTTTATTAAATTATTTGAAATTCATAAAATATGAAATCCTATAAATAGAAATAATAAAGATAAGTATATAATAAATTAACAATATTTTTTATGTTTGTAATAATATTTTCTCAATATTAATCCTAAAAATTAATATTATATGTTGTCACAGTAAGAGTTAAAGGGTTTAACTAAGGGTTATAACCAAATGGTAAGGGTTATAATGTGACCTAGACATGTATAAAAAGAATTTTTTCAGGTTATATATATCCATACTATTTTTATATTCTAAATAACTCATTTTATATCCATTTTAATTGGAAAATTAATTTATAATAATTTAATATTACAAAAGATTCCCAGAGTTCCCCTACCCTCTATTATAAAAAGAACTACATCCCTCAATTCCTCACACCAAATAGATCCTTATTGAAATAAAAATCCCTACCCATTTCTCCAAATAATATCATAACATTGTTCGTGATTTCTTGGTATTGACAAAATACCAACCATAGTGTCCCTTGGAAGAGATCCTACAGAAGTCCAATGAAGAATATGTAATTGTTTAACCGATTTATTCAAGATTCTATCATCTCCAACATCGTATTACTATGTTGTTTCATTATAAATTATTAAAAATATTATAAAACATATTCAAATATGTAGTTATGATTATTGATAAACCATTTTAAACCTTCTACCCATCCTAAAAAATGAAATCACTATGAATGAGTACGTACAACCTACCGCCTCCACGTTGTGGTCTAATTTGTTTTTCCTAAAAACACAATTTTAATGGGTAGAATGATGGATATACTTGATATAAATAATATATATTACATGATATTGATTCATTATAATTATTATATGATCCAATTTATTATACCTTTACAACTATTCGAATGATGTTGTCACTCGTGCGTACCTACAACTTAACGTCTCCAGAATGCGATGACAATTATTTTCCATGTTAACCATTAAATAATGATTTTAAAAATTTATATAAAGAAATATAGGACACAATTATACTACTATAATCTATATATGTTAATACATATATGTATACGTCATTTTCCATCTTCTATTTAATATGATAACGAAATGGGAAAAATGTTCATGACTACGTACGACATACGGTCTCTATGAATGGAGTATTCTATTTCATATATTTATCTTCATAATATATTTTTATAAAAAATATATATATGATATATAAATCATGTATTAATGTATTTAATTATGAAAATACAAATCTATGTTATATGATCAATAATTATAAGTCATAAGACGCCATAACACGTACGATAAACAATGTAGTTATTACCAGAAATAATTCTTTATCTAGGATTTTTTTATAAATTGGTATTATAAAGTAATAAATGAATCATATATTATCTTAAAAATATAATTATGTTTATGGTATATTTTAATAATTTTTTTAATCACATTATATTTGATGTTAAAATGTTTTCACCCTAATGGAAATACAATGTAAGGGATTTCATTTCATCCACATTTCATGAATTTATAGTTTCATGTTATGCACAAATGTTTATTTATGAGGATTCTATAAAAAAAATTTGACATAACCTATAAATAAATTATATATAATCATGTTATTTAATGATTTTATAAATAATATTCTTTCTTTGGGTTTATGATTTTAATGTTCATATTGGTATGAGACTCTTTGAATGTTTAAAGATTTAATAAATTTTCCATTCCAATATTCATGATATTATATATCATATTTATTTACGTTGATATAATATTATTATAAGGGATAATTATATCTATTTTTAATTTATTTCAAATGAATTAAAAATTTATCTCTTAAGGATTTTTAATGGACTTCTTATCTAAAAACATGTTATATGTGTTCAGAATTTATTCTTTTAAATATTTCTTCATTATGTTAATGTATTAAAAATATTTTTAAGCATTTATTTATATAGAATTGAATTTTATAAAAAGTAATTTTTCAAATTTATCTGATATTTTCCATTACTTTATGGGAATATTTGATTCTAGAATATATTTTTTATGTTTTCTTTTACAAATAGACATCTTTTGAAAAAATAATTTGAATTTAAAATGGTTATTTATCTAATGTAATTTATAATGATTTTATTAGAGTATTTTATTCTATTTCAAAATCATTTTTTGTACCTTATGTTTGATTATGGGGTTAATTTTGATCATATAATCTATCATATTGTATTTTAGCACTTATGATTAGTTTCATTATGGATGTTCTATTATTATACCATTCATTTTTTATGATTAAAATGATCACATTTCATATATTTGTTTATAAATATAAATGTTTATATTGTTTATGATTCACCCTTTCGATAATAGCATTTCATTGAACATAGTATGTGATGGTTGGGCCCTTCTATTTCCCCATTATGCATCGGTATGTATTATTAAACATACTAGTTTGGGTTTTGACAATTGTTTTACCCATATATATATGGTCTCATGGCCTACGACATGATGGTATGATTATGATGTCTGGAATTAAGAATTAAATTTTTATTATATCTATATTGATGTTCCACGTCAATATATATCTAGATGAATATCCATGAATAACCTTCATTCTCATGTGATTATTTATATGGATAAATTTTTTGATATTTTATTCATACCATATTATGAACAAGGTTATTTTTTAATGAAATTTGTTTATGTTACTAGGATTTAATTATTTATTATGTTCATTTATTATACCTTATGTTGTAATTATACCCCTACAAGGTATCCTAGATCACCCATTTTTAATGTCTCATTATACACACGATGCCAAGATGTTTTACATGAAGGATCCAAATACTATAATTATTTCATTATCAAAATATTATTTATGATGTATTTTAGGATTTCAATTTTAATATTAGGTTTATGTTTTTAATCTTGAATCAAAGACATCTAAACTGATCATTACTTTAGGTTTTAACCGTTTTATCTATCCTAATGTAATAAAGAATGTATCTGGATTAGGGTTGTTGGGATTAGTTTCTTTATAGTTTGTATGAAATGAATTTTGGCATCATCCTTGGGAATTATATTTAGGAAACATAGGTCATGTAAGATAACTATAAAATAGAATTTAAAATTTGTTTAGAAAACATCCTTGAAATTATGTCAGGTAGATATTATGTTGGGTAATTCATTAATGAAATATTTTTCTAGATAATACATATCATTGTGGTTATGGAATATGTATACCTTGGGGTAAGAACTCTAACATGGTTCATCATGACATACATAGTGTAACCTATTATTGACATACATAGTGTAACCTAGTACATGAAAATGGGCCTTACTACACACATGGATGGAACCCCCATATGATGATGTTTTGAAAATTCAAAATTTAATTACAAACCATTATTATGGATATAAATATTAATGTGTCCCTTTAGAAACAATGTTTTTGCTCATGAGATTAGAAATGAATAAATTTGTCAGTTTATGTTATTTATTTTTTTAGATTATATATCATGATATGATCTAACTGATCATTTGTATTCATAAATAATGGAACCCAGTATATGGAAATTGAACCTCACTGATGCATGTGATTACCTCAATAATATGGATCATATCCTTTATCGTATTATGAAAATATTTAAAAGGGAAATAATCCAACAAGATTTACCAATATATAAGGACATAATTTCATTTGATAATACGAAATGTACGGAGTACTCAAGGTATTATTTATTTAAAGGGACGTAAATGAATAAAAGTATATATAGGGAAATATGCATAAATAGACAAATGAAAAGAAGTATTTTCCCACATGTAATAATTATATAATGAAGATAAAGTACTTTCATAAAAGGAATGATTGTTTTCTATATGTGTGAAGAGAAATTAGACCATTCATGGGATTGGAAGTATATGAAAAAGTCTTCCAATGTTAAATTCATCCACTGCAAGGAGATGTGGTACCACACAAATAAATGTCACACTAATCAAAGGAAGATACCTAGATGATACTAATAAAACATGGAAGTGATTATACTACTAAAATTGATGAATAGGAATGATTAGTGGTCATATGTTTCAATTCATGAAATATATAATGTGATTATTTTATCACTAATTTATTGGAAAAAAGAATTATGGATTTTATAAGGATTGTAATGAATTGATTTTTCATTTTGGATTTGAGATCATATTTCCAATGGCACCGATTACCATGAAATGTGATAGAGTAGCTAGTAAACATTATGACAAACATCTGTTTTCTAGAAAGATATCCCATAATATGTTTATGATATGGTCATAATGATTTAAAAATAAAATGATAATTCATTTGAATATGTAAATTTTATAGTACTGACTACCTTGTAACTGATTAATTATTTGTGGAAAAATTTCTTTATTCTATCATTGATGATGTGTTATACATTATCTATTAAGGTAGTATATCCTATTATATATTATCTATTGAAGGAATAAAGAATAATACATGTTATAAATAAAGTATTATAATAATTAATGTTCTTACAAGTTTTCAATACAATTAATTCTGAAGGTATTAACATTGTTGGAATGTTATAAATAAGGGCTTATTCATATTTGGGAATGATTAATAATATGTTTATTTTGGAAAATTTTACCATTTATGAAATGTTTTATATGATAATTGGAAATTATTTTAGAGTTAAACATATTACATGACCCTATGATGCAACATATTCTATGAATTATTGTAGAAATAGTTCATGGAAGAACTAATGTATTATGTTATTATAAACATTTAATGTGATTATTTTAAATACTTTTTTATACAGTGAAGGTATTACTCAACGTTTAGAAAATGATAATGAAACAAAAATGTTACCCTATTAACTATATATTTAATGAATCATATGGTATTCAAAATCATCACAATTTCTTTTGTTTTTATGCCCTTATATTTTTATTGATCATTTATATTATTATGATAAATGACCTCTCTAATTTTGTATAACTATTTTTCTTCTTCAACACATGCAACTAATGTACTCATATATGAAATATTGGTTTTGGGGTGACCTTAAAATTTTATATTCTTACTTGTTATGAAGATTTTTTATTGACCATACTTCTTTTGTTTGTTCTTAAATAATAGTATTTAAAAAATATCACGATCTTGATTAACAATATCAATATTAAATTTCTGGGGAAGAAATATAATTAAGGTGGGGATATTATAACAACACATATATTTAAAATATTCTTGTTTTAAAATAAATTTATCAAATTCTATATCATTAAATGCATGAAAAACATTTTTATCTTGTGATACATGAAATAGAATCATTCCTCAATAGCTTGTGTTTCCCAAAAGACTCAATTTTTCCATACAACGGTATATTATTATAAATTTTTTCAATAATTCCATAAGATATAACATATCTCTTAATATTGTTTTTATTAATAGTATTAACCACCTTATGAAAATATATAGTTTATAATAATATAAGATGAATTTATTGGTTAACAATTTAATTATCAATGAATATAAAAACCAAATTAATATAAAAGAAAATACTACTTTTTTTCAAAATCATTATGTCATAATTAATTAAATTAATTAGTGAATGAGTCTACCAATATATATATATTATCTATAAAATAGTTTTTATATTAATCCAATTGATTTTATAGGATTAATATAATATAATATCTAATTTTATTCATAAAAACTATATTTTTCAAATAGAAATTTTGTAACCATATAATAGAGTACAAATTTTAATTTGTTTGTAAATATTATTAAATTCATTTCTCTATATAGAATTCATTTTTGAATTTTTATTTTTTAAATTTTCTTACAGTGAATTATTGGTATTATTTTGAGAAGACTAATATAATGTTGAACAGTTAAAAATACTGCATTATAGATAAAAAATACCTTTTTTGTTTAAATAATTTTAAAACATTTCATTGATTTTCAATTTAAAAAAATAGACTAATAATCGATATATTAATCCATGTTTTGAGATTATAATAAACATTATATTGAAATTTTATATACAAAACTCATTGATATTTTGGATTTCTATTTCACCCTCCTCCTCGCGACATCTACAAGATTACTGTTAAACTTCATTTAGCCACTTTTGTCAAAGGAATTTTAAAAAAATGAGATAAAAGGATTAAATATGTCTGATAATTTGAGACATATAGGATCACAAATTTTTTTTGGATATTTTGAATATTATTTTAGTTTTTTATTTTCCACAATTATGTTTAAATTGGGTAATTGAAGGTAAAAAATATTATAATAGTGTAAAAATAACATAAACACTTTATAATTTCCTAGAATAATTGATATTTTACTTAAATCATCCTTATTCAGAAATTATATCATTTTTATGCCTCTTAAGAATGAATATGACCATTTTAATATTTTATTTAAACATAGGTTAACAATTTCATACTCACGTTTGAAATAAGTTTTATATTTTTAATACGTGGTAATAAAAAAAGAAAAATTAAACTCTAGATAGTTATTTGAAATTGTAAAAGAATATTAATATCACATTAATTTATTTCAAATTTTTATATATAAATAATTTTATTAATGGATAAAACATTGATAATACAGTAATAGTTTAATTAATATAAAAATGAAATAAATGATATTAATAATATAAAAATAAAAATCATTTCACATAATTAATTACACAAAATATGTATATTGAAAAAATATAATTTATTTTGATAGATTTTATATTTTTATAGGAATTTGTTGTGTTTTTGGATGATTTATAAAATGAAAATTAATGAATAGTATCAAAATAGACATAAATTATATATTTTATTAAATAATATTTTATTTCATGATATAAATATCATAAAACTATAAAAATAGTTAAAATACCTATAATAAAATTAATTATTTCATCAATGACCCATTTGGGGTTAGTTTCCCATTTTTTAGAAACTATATTACCAATATAGAGTGAAAACCCATGTTGTCATGGTAAGAGTAAAAGTATTTTAGCAAGGGTTAGGGAAAAAGGATAAGTTTTATAATGGGAAATAAAAATGATTAAAAGTAATTGGATGCAATAATTTAATCTCATACACATATTATATTCTAAATAAATCACTTTTTAGGTATATTAAATCGAATTCATATTTATATTAATATAAAATTTTAATGGAATCCAACAGTTCCCCTTACATATCATATAAAAATGCACCTCTTTTCTCTTTTCTACACACCACATTGATCCTCCTAGTTAGACCAAAAAATTCTCAATTCACATCACAAAATTATTACTATCTTTTGGAATTCCTATTATTCTAGAATGACCTACCATAGAGTCCCTTATATTAGATCCTATTGAATTCCACCGAAGAATAGGTAATTTTTTTACCACCACATTCAAGTTCATTTATTCATCTACCTCCTCATCCGTAGTTTTTTCCCTTATAAATAAATATATACATTATAATATATATTCAACTATTTAATTTTGATTACGTAAAAACTATTTTTTTCTTTCCATCCTTCAATTAAAAAAATTAAAAACATGTGTATACGTATGGTATATTTCCTCAACATCATGGTGTACGTTGTTTTTAATCACCACATTATATGGATTGGTATAATATATGATATAAGTTATATAAATACTAAAAGTTTTATTATATTTATTTCACTAAATTAATACACAAACCCATTACTTTCCTTTTTACCATTAATGGAATGATATTATTTCTCATTAATACATATGAATTACTTTCTACAGGATGCGTTGAGATTGAATTTACATGTTGTCCACTCATAAATGATTATAAAAATGAATATAATTAAAAATTGTGAAATATATTGCATTATAATGCTACATTAATTTTATATATATACATATATTTCATTTACCTTCTTCCATTTAATATGATAAGTAAACTGAATAATCATTCATAACCACTTACAATGTACCATCTCCATGAATAGTGTAGTCAATTTAATATATGTATTACATATATATTATTAAATAATAAATATATATTATATATAAATCATTTATCACATTTTTTATGTTAGTAAATCATGATCTATGTAATATGATAATCAATAACTAGTCAAAACATATACAATAAACAAATAAGTTATTACAATAAAATTGATTTAACTTGGATTTGTTAATAAATGGGTGATGTAATTTAATAAATGAATTTTATATGATATTATAAATATACGTACGGATCTGTTATATGTAAATAACATGTTTAAACCAATTATCCAATAGTTTTAAATATGTCAACCCAAAATGAATCTCATGGTAATAGATGTCATCTCAATATCCTTTCATTGATGCATAGTTTGATGTTATACACTATCCTTCATTTATAAACCGTATATATAGGCCAATTAACATATAATATATATAATTAATAAATTATCTACTTATTTAATATTTGGATAAATATTATTCATTCTTTTGGTTTATGATTTAAATTTTCAATATGGAATGAGATGATTTGAATGCTTAATGAATTAATGGATTCTCCAATTCAATATTATTGGTATTATTTAACAATATTATTTATATGGAGTACAAAGGATTATAAATGTATTTTTTTATTAAACTATTTTAATATGAAATATTTTAAGGTTCTATATAAGGTACTCTATAAATAAAGACATAATTTTAAATGTTTTAATAATTTATTCTTCTAAAAAATTAACTTTTATATTAATGCTTTCAAAATGAGTTTTATGAAATTAATTACATGGACATGAATGTTTTAAAATATTATTTTTTTAATTTCATAAAATTTATCAATGTGTTATTGGAAATTTTTATTAAAAATATATATATATTTTAAAATGTTTTTATTATAAATTATTGTATTTTGAATAAATAATTTCATTGAAAAAAGGGGTATTTATCTAATGAATTTTTTACTAATTTTATTATAGTATTTTCAGTTATTTCAAATTCTTTTGTTTGATCATGTGTCTGTGTGAGGTTGATTTCATAGGATAAAATCTATAATAGTTTATTATAGTTTATATGATTATTTTAACTATGGATTTTATATTTTTATACCATTCATGGTTTATGGATAATGAATTCACATTATGTATGATAGTTTTTCAATATGAATGTTTATGTTGTTTATGTTACACCCTTTTGATATGAAGAATAAATTATAATTATTATGTGAAGGGTGGGCCCATTATAACCCCGCGATGAATTGGTATGTCTAATGAGACAAACTAGTTTATCTTTTTACTACTGTCTTATTCGTTAATGTATAGTGTATTGACCTAATCCTTGACATTATGATTATGATGCTTGACATTATGAATTCACTAATTATGAGATAAGTATTGATGTTCCATGTTATTATTTTACTAGTAGAATATCAATGCTTTAGTATCAGTCTCTTGTGACTATTTAATTGGCAAAATCTTGTCAGCTATTACTCCTGACATATTGTTCAAAATATTATTATTTAATGGAATGTGATGTTAGTTATTCACAATGCCTTATTATTTGTGTTTATTTATGATAAATTCTGCTATAAGCTTACTATTACTGAGCATATAAGGCCACCCATTTTTTATGTCTAATTTTCCCAAGGATACCAATAATTTATATATGCAGGGTTGAAATATAAGATTAACATAATTCTAAAATGATTATCTATGTTGTAATTTTTTATAATTGTAATATGACATTTCTATATGTAATTATATTTCTAAGAAAACCAAAATGATCAGTCCATTGGGGTTTTAAACTTTTATATACACCAAAGTAATATTGTAACACACCAAATTCAGGTTACTGGGTTTGAGGTCTTTAAATTGTTGGATAACTCTAAGAAACCATATTCCTCTCTGGAGAGACACTGATGTCTAGCACACACACACTCCCCACATAACCTCAAGCACCTATAAAGTACTCTTTTACTTCTCATCTATTAGTGAACGGAAATATATAATTCACAACACTTATGTACTAAGTTCCTTCTATATTCCCTTATAGATAAATACGTAAAATGTGAGCCATGATATGATATTATAGCCAATGGCACACCCTTCTGGTATATCTCTCTTGGATATACAATTTTCCCAATGTGTCCATGAAAAAATAATACCATTCCAATAAGAAATGTGATTCCATTTTCATATGGTCTAAAATAATCCAGATAGTCACATTCATGATCTTCATCATTGAGAGACCCTCCAAAAACTAATCAATTGAATTTACTAACATCCATTTTCGATTGGGAAAATATGTAGTAAACCACATGGTCATTGATGTTTGTCCTTCACACAATGATAGGTGTAACATCTTTTCAAAAACCCTATTATCTATTTTTTATATCACAACCACAAAATCTATCATCATAGGTCAATATATATTTTTATCACACTTGGATTTATCTCCCTCTTTGAGTCATGATATTTTTGAATCAGCTCCTCCTACATGATCATAGGCACAACATTCTTATCCATAAAATTGACGGTCCCATCATCATCTATTCTACGACTTGATGGTTTCTCCCCACCTTCAAGTATTTCAATCAAATAAAAACATTATAGATCTTCATAACCCTACTGTGTAGTCCATTTCAAAAGTGTAGACTCTATTAAACAGATACGAATGTCATATGCTCCTAAATCTCTTAAATGAAAACATGCATCTCAGCATGTAATGTAAATATATTCCACTAATCTCTAGACTCCTAAACATCCTGGGTATAAATTTTTTTTAAATGTTTCATCTGCACTATTTCACATTATGGGTATATATGTTGTCTCAAAATCAATTTACTACATATATTAAACCCACCTAGGCTACACTTTATTCAAATCACCTCGTACAAATATATACCTCAATACCTTGTGATTAGTATACACAATAAACATTTCTCCCATCTGATTTTATATGAAAAATGAAAATATAAAATTCAATGACGCAAAATTGAGGTCATAAATATTGTAGTTTCATTCCTGTGACCTCAATTATTGAGACCCATACACGACAACATGATCTCTCTACGTCTACACACCTACGAATCTAATACCAGAAGAATATCAATACAATGTATTATTCTAAACTAACTCGAGAAGTATCAATATCGGTTCAGATGTGAAATATATAATATAATCATCGATATAATTCCTACATTCTTTTTTCCATTGAAAATTTTTCCCCTTGTTTCCCATTATCGATAGTAGTGATTCCAAATAAGAATAGTCTTTGATAAACATGTGATAGTATCCCTACAATCCCAAAAAACTATGGATATCAAAAAATTTCATGTGATTGTCCCATGATACAATTAATTGAACCATATCTAGAACCACTAACACACTTATCTCCAAGATAATGTGACCAATGAAGTATACATGATAAATCCAAATATAACATATAGAAAGAATGGTGTATAGATAAGGCCCTCAAAGTGCACTTAGGAGGATATTATGATATTGGGCATGATCTTCATGAGTCTTGGAGTACTTAAAAATTTCATAAATAAAAAGTACCCCAAAATGATACAGGAATGGATGGATGATTCAGTTAATGGTGGAAATAAATGATGATGATTCATTTGACAACCCACGGGACATTACAATGACATCAAAAAGGTCATACCTCCTTCAAAAAGAGGTCCTAATTATACTAAAGATCAAGCACTAAACTGATGTTACCCAGATCTAACATCAATCATTGAGAACAAACAAGATCCTCTAAACTTTTAATAAATATGATCAATTCATGGATGATGATATTTTTTTTACATTCATCTAGTTCAACATCTGGTAATTAACACTAATTCATAGAGTCATCTCAACCTTCATAAAGAAAAAATCTGGAGATAACCCCAATATACATACTAGGATGGATAAACCCTTTATCCTATAACACTTATAGAAAATTCATTAGATATTAATGCTCTATCACTTCCATTATGTATGGTGGAATAGAATCTGGCTCAGCCATAGCCATGATCTCAGTTGTCCATTCAACATCACTCTCAGGTGGAATCCTAATGGAGTCTTCAAAAAACAGATTCTGAAAACCATCCACCATTGGTGGAAAGACAACCAACATAACAAATCTATCATCCATTATCATTCTTGATTCATGGGTTGTGACCTCTATATGTTTCTGATAAATTCATTCCAAATTACTCCCCAGTATACAATACTCTCTATATTGAATATAATTGTAAAAAATGTGATCCATAAAATTCAATCATTAATGGTACCAATTAATATGGTGACTGTATTCTAATAAAGAGTCCATACCCAAAATATTTTTGAAAACCAAAATACAATGGATATGTAGATCTCATTGAAAAAAATACTCCCCAACCTCTAGAGAATAACCCTTGAAAAAATAGATATATATCAACCACACTCTCAATAGTGTATATATCATCATAACCCTGTTCACAATTTCCACTTATAGGTTAAAACCATTCAAAATTTGTATAGAGATTATGTATTGATAGACGTCGGTATGAAAGAAGGAAATATATAATTTAGAATTTACATGAATTGTACTTATCACTGTTGAGGGTCTATCCATGATTCCAACTAGTGTAGTTTGAATTGCATGTAACTATAACGACCCTTTCTATATGATTCTTTCTGAGAAACCGCATTGATACAAATCTTCTAGAATAGGATCTCTTTACCTATTTCTCCCCATCCACATCCTCTACCATGAAATATAGTAAAACTCTAGTTACCAAACTAATTTAGTGTAGAATATCCCCATCCAACAACCTGGTATTGTCAAGAACCACAAATTTTTTTGTCAGTTTCAGTTTCTTATAGATCCTCTATAGGTGTCCCATCATTACACATCCTCGTCACAATAATATTGGTCAAGGTAAATATTGAATGCAGTGTCTTTAACTAGGACAATGGTGATATATAATCAATGTATGGTTCAATTTCATTGACCCCTCTAATTAGACACTACGATTCCCATTTATATGGATAAAATTCTCATAGTGACGCTTCTTGTTCTGTGAAGTCGAACCTCTAGGTAGTCCTTTATACCCCTCATGTCCTTCATTTAAAACCACCCTAAGGTTCCCCTAAGGTATGAGAGTCTGATCCACTACCTTACAAAACAACCATATTCGGAATATGTTCACGTAGGACATAATATCCCATATATGTACTTCTAGAAAATATATTTTCATAGATTTCTCATCTCCTTCATACAATAGAGAAAGGTGATGAAATTTGTAAAGAATCTAGTATAGTCCAATAGTGATATACTCCCTTGATTAAACAACCTAAATTTTCTTTCCCTCTCTTACCTCAACGTCACTAGATTACAGTTATCCTAGAACATATCTAGAATGTCTTATCATAACATACCATCTCTCTGT
Source organism: Viscum album (assembly GCA_963277665.1). NCBI lineage: Eukaryota > Viridiplantae > Streptophyta > Magnoliopsida > Santalales > Viscaceae > Viscum > Viscum album. Next base: position 1,000,692,633 of record OY728121.1, on the reverse strand, counting down.
ATAGCCCAATCCTAAACATCCCACTAGCACTTCACAAATACACAGAACGTATACACAGAAAACATGAAATTCATCACATCAAAATTCTCTAATTGGTCAATTATAGTATGAGTGGACTCATTCAAGAAAACTCATACCATAAGTCTATTGTATCTGTTGAATTTTGTATCGTGCTATAACTAATTCTCCTAGGTATGTTCTGAAATTAATTTTCAAACCTTTCTAGGTTATAAATCCATGTAATTCATAAATTGATAAATTTCTATTTAGAACTTGTCACCCACTTCATCTACTGTCTCTAGTGGTTACTTGGGTTCTACGAATTGTAGAGAATCTCTATCAATATCTTCAGGTCATTATCTAAAATAGTGTTATAGTGGGGCCATATCTCTCATTTACAAGAGTAGATAATATATAACATAACACAATATTAACATAGTCAAATAGATGAACTCACATTAATCCACAACATGTCATTTCTGTAAACCCTTCCATACGATCTAAAACGAAGTGCTATCACTACACTTAACTATCCTACATATATGTCATAGTTAACAAAGGTTAAAAAAATTCTCATATTTCATTATCCACATTATAAACCCATTTATTCATAATCAATATCATTTTACAATTACAAATTTCAAATCAGACACATTTTTCAGTTCAATTAAACAACATATAAAAAAAGATTACTTTTGACAATTTACCCTGAACCTTTTTTTGCATGCATGCCTAAAATAATGCATCGATCAAATTAATCTAATTCCTAGAATTATTCATGAATAATCAAATCTCATTAAATTTAGTGAAATGATTCATACCTAATTAAATCAAATAAATAATTATCATATAACACAATAATTTCACCACTCTAGGTGAAATAACATCAACTTTAAAATTTCTCATCCACAACAACAATCCAACCCTTTTTACATGGTTTTTACATTAGTATGTTTCTTTTAAACTCACATACGTGATCTCATTAAAATAGTATGACTCATCATATTCTCTTGTTTACCAATTTAAAATAGTGAATACAAATAAAATAAATGAAACCACATTCGATACAACATTATTACATCCCAACATGGGTACCACACACTGGTGCCCCATGTTAGTCAATCACATGACCTTATGTGTTCTTACCTTTAATCCATAAGATGATGACTAGAAATAAGGGATAATACTGATCATGATGAGACTATATGATCTTTAAAAAATTAGATCAACAACATAAATATATACGAAATTCAAAAATTATATAACCATGATAAGATAAATACTAATATAACATGATAACAAAAAAATGAAGGAATAATAATCCATCACTAAACACTATATATTCCAACGAAAAATTGACATATTCCAATTGTAAAAAAATTACATATATGACAACGAAGATTGTGTGGAATAATATATGGTTCCATCATATATCATTAATACTCTATCAACCCTCTATCACTAGGGATTTTCATTTATCTTGTTCGACAATGATGAAATCTATTTTGGTACAAATAATGTTTCATAAGAAGGGTGTTTGTACAACTCTGTAGGCCACCGCCAATGGGGTTTAAAACAATATCCACTCAAACAGTCTATATAGAAGTATAAAGAATAAAATATTAGAAAAAATGTAAATAAATTACATATATTCAACTACTATTTATATAGACATAAAATACCATCGGGATCCCATGGACACCAAACTATATCATATATACAAATATCAATATGGCCAATAATATCTTATAATACAATATTTACATGAATTGTTAACATTATTCACTAAATAATACTTATCACTATGTGATTTTGGTATAGCAGACCCTATCCCGCCAATGATTATCACATATAACAAAATATCACATTGGGATTTTGGTGATGCATACCATATCCCACTAATGGTTATTAGATACAACACAATATCACTATGATATTTGTGTTCATAAGACTATGTACCAAACATGGTTATCACATATAACTCAATATCACTCTCATCTTTTGGTGAACTCGATCCCATCCCACACATGGTTATCTCATAAAACACAATTACACTATAGTATTTTCTCGATGAAAACATATCCCACAAACAATTCTCACATATAACACAATATCATAATTTCACTTGTAAAAAAATATCACCATAATTAATTGAACTATTTATTAATCTAATCCCAAATTAAAATATTTGGCATTAGATAATTAATTAAATAAAAAATTAATTAATATCATCTAGTTCACTAGCTAATTCAACAATTTTGTATTCATATATAAAATATAAATAAATCCAACCATAAAATAATATGATATAGTAATCTCAATTACCCATAATTAATTTAACAATTCATTATATAAATTCACTATTCAATATCTCAAAAATTAACTAATCAGATAATTTTCCCCAAATCCAACAATTCAATATTCGAATAGTTAATTCCATATATAATTATCCATAATTTATCAATTCAACATATTGACATCTAAAACAATAATTTTCTATACTCAAATTCCAAAATATAATATTTTATTAAATCACATAATTAATTAGTTAACTATGGAAATTCAATTTCTAAAAAATCATTTAAATTCTAAAAATACATACACATAATTGAAATAAGGAAAATTGGATTGAAATAATTCATGGAGATGGTAGGTGGTACGTACGCTTGATTGCAATTTTCATTTTCTTATCATATTAAATGTCTTAAATAAAATGTACACATATATATATTGTAATTAAGGAATAAATATTATCTCGTGTATATAATATATATTTTAATAAAACCTTAATACAGTATATCTGAAGTTTGAATGAATAACATCCCTTTGAGGAGGTGATAGTCCACGCATCCATAAAAGAACTTATCATTTATCCATATTATGGAATGAATAATAGGATGCTTAATATAACATTTATAAGAAAATAAATATATTATAACATATATATATATATATATTAAAAAAATGTGTTTCCATCATAATTACCACACATGAGATGTGGTAAAAGAAGAATGAATAAAATCATTTTTTGGAGAAAAAATTCATTGTCCACAATAACGATAATTTCAATAACCATTAGATGGAGGTGTGTGTAAGTGTAGGTTATACCCTAAATATAACAAAAAATTTGTGTATATATGATAATAATGCTATTATATATACATAAAATGAAAATAAATTATGGGTATTAATGAACAAATGAAACAAAAACATTATTTAATGGATGTTACCTCTTCTTTTGTTAAATCATTTTGATTTGAAGAAAAGGACATTATAGGTTTGATTTATGCACAAATGACTACATCTTTGATTATAGTAATTGAATTTATGAGGTTTTTAGGGTTGATTACCTCCAAAAAAATGGATTTAGTGATGTAAATACTAGATAAGGAGAGGATCCCTTTTATAACAAAGGGATGGGGAACTCTTGGAATCTATTAAAATATTATGTGATTATAACTTTATTTTCAATTTAAATTAATTTCAATGTGATATTTTTAGATAAGAATATATGGTTATTTTTAAATTCTCTCAACCTATAATTTTTCTTCATTTTCTGTTTTTATTTCAAATAAAATCATTTTGATTTATCCTTAATAATTTGTTTTTTAATTTAAACAGTGTGTAAAAAATATTGAAATATTAAGGGGTTATTAATTATTACTTATACGAGGTAAATTTCCCATATATGGAAAATTATGAAATTATAGACCTTATAATAGTAAATTTTTGTTCTTAATTGAAATTTATTATTTACAAATAATTTAATAAAATATTATTTTTAGATAATAAAAATTGTCAATATTTTTTCAATATTCACCACATTGTATTTCAATAAAATCCAAATAGAACTATATAAAAAACCCTAATACACTCATAACATGTCATAATATCTTATAAAATTATATGATAACCTCAATTGACAAAAAATATTTTTCTTTTAATATTTTAAAATCATTAATTTGATATTTTAGATAAAAAAATAATTACTAAATAAATATTGTTTTAGAATTTATTGTAACTATTTCATCACTAATAATTTTAAATAAATTTGGATCATATTATTAATTATTTTATTTTTCAATAGAATATTTATGATCGATGTTATCTCTTTTTTTTCTATATTAAAATTATCATACTTATAAAAATGAGAGTGTCACGTTTTATCACATTCATTGTGTTTATATATATATATATTTCATATAAATATTTCCATTAAATGATTCAAATATAATCTCCATGTTTTAATAATTAAAATAATATATTCTAATAAGGACTTGGAAATTGTTAGTGTCAATTTATTATATTTATCAATTTAATATTGTCATAAATTACAGAAAATTTTTTAATATGGTAATAAAAATTATTGATATTACTATTCATATTACCATAAATTAAAATGGGAATATTGAATAAATTTCAACTTTTTGATTCCAAATAAATAATCCGTTATAAAAAATTTAATACAAATATATTGTAAAAATTAATTAAAAATTAATCCTGTTTACACAATGAGAAAACATGTTTTCAATGTAAAAACATTCAAAGGAATAGCATGTTTTCATAATGGGATTCAATGTGGAATTCATTCAAATTTACTAATATTTTTTAAAATTTAAAATAATTATTTATGTAGCCTTTAAAACTATTAAAATATATATTCATTCTAATACAAATAAATTTAATGAAAAATTATTTTCAATTAAAACATTTTATTTTTCACAATTCAAATGAAACATATCAGAAAAATACTGAATATTCATCCAAAGTGAATTATTTTATTATTCAACAAAAGAATAATTTTATTTTGTAAAAAAAATAATTTATAAGAGATTAAAAACAAAATTTAAAATTTGTGTTCCATTGAAAGGAGGGAAAACATAATTTTTAGGAAAATACACCTTTTATCAATAAAATTTAATTTGTTCTTATATCATGAATCAAAAAATGTTAATATTAACCATTGTATTGAATACATAATAATTATAATTAATATATTCCAATATTATTTATTTTATTATTATATAAAAATATTTATTATCACTTTAATATTTTTTCATAAAAATATTTCATTTATTTAGAAAAAAGATTTACATTATTTTATAATTAATTATTCACCAAGAAATATAATATATATTGATTTATAAACCATCTTTTCATAATTTAGTTAATATTGTTCAATTGAACCATTATAACAGATAGTTTATAATGGTAACATTTAATGAATAACTACAATAATAATAATAATAATGTTTTTTTCATAGAATCTAAATGTTTCTTCATCATGAATAAAAAGTTAGTGTTTCATATAATGCTAAATTAACACGGTGTTTCATATAATGTAATAAAAAAATAATGATATTATATAAAAAATATAAATTTTCAATGATGTGTTATATGAATAATACCAAAATGGATTTCATAATTTTGAAAAAAAATAATTCATAAAAACAAATGGTGTTATTGGTAGGGCTTTCGTATGCTCTCGTATCATTTCAGTTTTTCAAAAATCATTATTGAAAGGTGTTAAGTAATATTTTATCATTTAATAAATATAATAAAATTATAAATAAAATATAATTATTTTAATATTGTTAAAAATATCTCCCATGTGATGTCTTGATGAATAATGCTTTCCATATCACTTCCTTAAGGTGGTAATACATACATTTGTGAACAACATTCATCATTCGTTAAGATGAAAATTAAGAATGAAATTATATATTAAATTAATAGATTAATAATTATTTCACTAATAACCTAAAATTTTAATAAAATTTTTAAAGGTTAATTAATTATATCATTACTATATTTCCTAGTCAGAATTAGTGAAAAACAAATCACATAACCTTGTGAGGTGGTAGAATGCAACACACAATAGGGACATTATTTTATCACCTATGGAATTGATGAAAAAAATTTATATATTTTAAAATTAATAAAGTGATATAATAATTTACTAAACATAATATATATTATTAATATCAATTATCATACACAATTGTGATAAAATGAAATGGAATAACAAAATATATTATTTCTTGAGGAGGTAGTCTTCTGTACACATGATTAATGATTTCGTATCCCATTTGATGGACTTCGATATTGTTTTATGTAATTAACCTAGAAAAAAATATCACATTATGTTAGAAACTATGGTTACTATATGTTCATGGTTTAATAAGAATTGAGGGTGGTGGGGTAAGATATAATATAAAAATACTAATTGATGAATGTCACATCTTTTTCAGGTGACCTCCATTTGATTAAAACAAAATCCTTCCTGGGTTGGATGTATTATAAAAATAAGGCATATATGATGATATAAGGGATATTTATAAGGTATTTTGGATGGTATTGTATGATAAGAATTGTTTTTATGCTGTAAGGAGGATAGGATAGGGGGTTTCTTTTATAATTGTGGTGAGTTCCCACTTGTACATTTTTGAAAATAAAAATTTTTACCCACATTTTCTATTGAAAATTGATAAAAAATGTATTCTTGAAGACATTTAGACATTATTGGGACTAATAATAAAAATAAAATATATGTTAAAAACTAATAGGCCTTTTAAAAAGATAAATTTTTAATTGAACACCTTAGTAAACTCAACTTTACCATTATCTTGGTAAATAATTTGTACTGTTTTTAATATTATTTTTGTAAAAAAATAATATTACCAATTTAGATAATAAAAATTTAATTAATTCAAAATATGGAATTATTTTTTTGAAATTCCTTTCATAGAAGTATAAAATCATAATATAATATTAATCCCATAGATGATACCAGAATGTAGGGTTTAACAGAAAATTCTTAATATATTTTCAATGTTTATATATCATATAAAAAAATGATCAAATCTATAATTGGAGAATGTTCCAATAATCAGTAATCTATAAAATACAAAAATAATAGTACATCATCCATGTACTCACCAGAACGAAAAACATCACAAAAACCCATCATGAAGCTATTATACAAAGGATAAAAAACATCTACAACCTTTTTGGATCGATTTCCAATTTCTCAGACCTAATATAATAAAATACAAAAAATTCTCAAAGAAATAATAGGGTGTGATATAAAAATCATTGTAGGGTATCACCTTGTGTTCTATAATAGTTTCAATAATAATATACAAAATCATACTCTCAATATAATTAACATCAAATATTATATCATTATAATATTTAAATCAAAACATGATTCTGTTAAATGGATATAAAACATTTCAATCATGTATTTTATAATCATTTTATATAAATTCATATATACAAATTTTGTTTCACTATTATGAAACCTCCATAATAAATATCAAATATAATAAAAAATCACAAGAATAACCAAGTTCTAATTCCCCGTAGTATATTATTTTTTGGTTATTTGATCATAAAACTAATTATATCAGCGATAAAGGTGAAAATTTTGATCACACTTCCATGAGGACCAAGAATAAAATGTCTCACCAATATACCATCAAGTAATAAAAATCAGAAAAAGTATTTCAATTTTTTTAATCATAAATACAATGCTTTGGGATCAAGATTGTAGTGTTCATGTCCCAAATACCCTAATAACTATTGAAGATCCTAGGTAATCAATCAATCAATCAATAATGATAAAAATTACTCATATCTAATAAATATTCATTTAAAAATGAAGTAAATAATTTCCTGTTTCAATGTGAAAAAAAATTTCAAAATAAAATCACAGGGATTTCATCATTTCAAGTCTATTAAATAAAAAACCATAATAAGTTTTCATCATTTATATTTATTCCATTTTTTATAAAAATATTTATATACTCATTTAATAAATTAGATCATTTTTAAAAAAGAAATCTCAATGTTTAGTATCATTACAATTAGGGGGTTTTCAAAAAATGATTTCCATTTAAAATTCCATAAAAAATCACATCAAAGTAAGATTAATTAATAAAATTGAAATTGATTTCATCCATGCCATGAAAATTAGGGTATCTATTACATGGAATAACTAAAACTGAATGACCGACCTATAAATCATGTAATCCAATGGTCAATTCCCATAATAAGAATAAAAAAATTATGGGGTTGGATATCGAAAATTTAAACATGGAATCATGTTTTTAAAAAGATAATTCTAGATCCAAACAACATATGATTTTCCATGAAAATAATATGGGGAAGGAAGTAGATATCATGGGTGATAAACTGAGAGGATACACACTTACCTCGACGAGATTGAATGAGACCCTCAATGATTTTATATGACATGAATAATAATCCTTTATACAACTAGATAATCCATCTAGCCATTAAGAGAATTCATCATGTCTTTGAGTTCAAGGTCATGGTATGGATAATTATTATCTTGGGATCTTATGTGTTGAGAGCCATATCCTACCATGTGATCACCCATAATAATGAATAATACAATCCTCAGCCAATGAGTGTCACAATAGAGAAAAAATGCCTTCTCGGCCACTCAGAAAATCAACACCACTGATGAAGTCAAAAGGAATTTCAGCGCAAAAATATTCTGAAATTTTTCATTAAAAAAATTAAATCCCTCAGGGAAAGAGTGGTCGTCAAATGATCCATCATTGAGAAATCCATTATAAAAACGGTGTAGTATCCTAATAAATAAATTTATCTATAAATTTATAAAACTGATTTTGTTTTCTCTCATGGAATTACAATTTTAACTTTATTAATACCAAACATGATACCATGTTCCAAAACCACATGTAACAAAAATTCAATACCCAAATACAAAAATTTCATTTCGATTGCATGGAATTTAGTTAGTTATTTTTCTAAAGTTCACAAAATGTCATATCCAGATATTAATAATTTCCCCAACTTCTCCAAAGTATGATTTTCAGAATATTGGATTCTTTTATTCTTAAATAGGGATAACAGTAATGATGGTCAATAATATAAGCCCATTTCTCCCCTCATAATAGGTCAAATAGATCATTGATCAGTGGAAACTCATACATGTTCTTGATAGTAATTTAATGAGTTTTTTGTAATCAACACATAAGAGATATGTCCCATCAAAATTCATTGTGATGAAAAAAAGGAACATCCCATGGTGACACACTCGAGCATATAAATCATTTCCCTATTATATCATCCAACTGAGTCGTCCACTCATTAAGTTAATATGTTTTAATACCATAAAAAAGAATAGATAATTGATGTGTTCTAGGAAATAAGTTAATATAATAACATAACACTATTATTAGTGGAAAATAGTTAAATATGAAGGAAATAAGTTAAGAAACATTAGAAAAACATCAAGGATATCATCACTCAAATACACCCACTCTAGATGAAATAAAAAAACTATATTAAATTCCTAATCAAGGGATAAAATGGTCCATCTCTACTTCACCTTGGGTCTAATTATCATTTAAATAAACAACATCACCCATTGATAATAGTAAATAATACTAATAAAATAAAAAAGTTAATTTGATCCATATTGGATACATTATAATCTATACTAAAATTTAGGAAAAAAGATTCATTTTGAGAACAAAAAAATATAAGATATGACCAATTTATGATAAATTAAATATACATGTTGGATAATCGATTCCCTATTATATCATTAATCCATGAGATATTGTTATATCTATCACAGAAGACAAAACATCCATTTGATGATTTTTCATTTTCATAATAAAATTTTATAAATATGTGTGAGATACACCAGAATAAAAAAATTCAACAAGGTTGATGATATAGTAATGTTACCTATTTGAGTAACTAAGCATGTATCATATTAATAAATAGAATCTTTTACTGCATGAAGATTGTTCATTTTAGAATATTGTGGTTAGAACACATTTTTTCATGAAGAATATAATGGAAACTATTAGATTTTAGGTGAAGATGATCTCATTACACTACATAGAGAATATAATTTATAATAAAAATATTTAAGGGTCATAGGAATCCAAAATAAATACGAATAATTGGTTCATCAGTGAAAAATCATTTAAAATATGAAGGAATTCTTAATTGGAGGCATATTAATGGGACTCTTTGAGGAAGTGCCGATGTATGAATGATTAAAACTCACATGATCCTCCATAAGACTCACCATGCACCACCATTTCCTTAATAGAACACACATAACATCCACTAGGATAAAAAATAAATTTCATCCACCCAAAATTACTAGACAATTCATGCTCAACCATAAAATCCATATCTATTATGTCATCATATGAAGGGAACATCATTATGAAAACAAAAGAATGAATATATGGTCAATGTGCCATTGTGATCCATCTAGTCTTGATTGTCTCAAATGATATAATCTCTGGTCGAAATTTCATAATCATAGAAAAGTGGTATGCATACTGTTTTGTGGTCCAATTAGCCTATTTTAGCATGAAAAACACAATACCCATATCTATCCCCATAGACTCTGGATTTATTTGATAAATAAAAATATAAAAAAATTATATCAACTCTAGAAAGTCATTATTCTTTTTTATAACCATTTAATACCTTCATCCCCCACTAGGTTCTTTCATCTTGAAGGTAGAAGAATTTACTATATTGGAATCATTCATTATGATGATTTTAAAAATAAATATCTATATTTATAAAAAATATATGTTACAAAATTTGGATCACTAGAGCCTTTGAATACTGGTGGAATCCTGAGAAGTAACACATGAGCATGATTCAGAAATACATCACTAAGAGGATCCTGAATTGGATCTTTAACTAGAACATTTGTAGGTTCCAATCCCCGATTATGGAAAACATTAAAAATAATCTAAAAAATATTTTTCTCCATTATAGTATTTATTTATTTCTGGCTCACCATATTCATAAACTTTGGGATTATTAACAGGTATTCTCATAGGAATGATTGTTAAAAACATCATCAAACCATAATAATTTCACCTAATTGTTACTAATATAAACATTTATGATATTAAGAGTGTGAATAAAAATTATTTTAGATAATAATTGATCCTTTATATTTTAAAATATCAAAATAAAAATATATGAAAACACTATAACCACATAAAATATTAATCAGGACAGATTTCACAAAACCACCCATTGTCCCAAAAGGATTTCATTATGGGAACTATCTAGGAACTGACTTGTAAATAAAAACCATGTATGGAAAATATATTAAAAATAACAAACTAACATCTAGTTATGGTGATTAAAATTCTTTGATACAGAATTATTTTGAACCATCCAACATACCTTGGTACCCCAATACATGATCTAACACTAAAACAACTTGAATATAATTCCTAACCCCTACAAGATGTTGAATATCACTCGGAATCATACAAGATAAATACAAAATGAATTTTCAACAACTTCGAAGTAGATGAAGAATAAAATTCAAAATTTGTAGTATAAAAAATGGTTTATATACCCGAATCCAAATTATTATAATGAAACAAAAATATAGTATGACATTTAAGTACTCAGAAGAATTATAAAAAATAAAACTAAAACAAAAAATCCCCTCTTACCAAAACACCAAACACATCCACCACCTCCATGTGGATCATTCCCTTTTCACGAACCTGGAAGAATAAAATATTTATACTCTCAATAGAAAAGGTATGGTGTGAGAAAAATTATAAAATAAATGTATCACCAAATATTCCATAATTAATTCCATAATAATTCTCCATTTAACAATATCAATTTAAATAAATTTTTAGAAGAGAATAATACAAAATTTGAATATTTAAAACAAAACATGATTTTCTTCAATGAATGTAAAACATTTAAAATGTGGTATAAATAAAATTTTCATAAAATATAATTTATATAAATCTTTTGGAATGGGTGGAAAAAATATATATTTAATGGTATATATAATCAAATGAATCCCAACCAACTCCATGGCTATCTTCCTTAAAATACATCTATTTCATTCATCATGATCCTCCTACTACTCATATTAGTGATCACGACTATACATGTGTGAAAAAATCCCTAAGGATCAGGAATGATAAGACTAATTAATATCCCATCAAGCTAATCATTCATAACAGGGTTTTTTATTATTTTTACAATCAATTCAATTCTAAGGGTAAATGATCCTAATATAATTTTCCCAAATTACTCACGAACTACCTTGGATCACATATTCTCAATCATGAAATCAATAATTGTAGTATCATCTAAGTTGTAATATATTGTCATTTATAATTAAATTAAACAATTTTTTGTTTCCATAAGAAAAAACAATATCAAATGTAAATATGGGGCTTTCAAAATTTCATTATTTTTCAATATAATATTAATCATATGTTTTCATCATTTAAATTTTATCCAATTTTCTCAAATATATTATCAAATAATTTCATCTATTCAATTATTTTTCCAAAATAATGCAAAAAATCCAATTTCATTGGGATTGGGAGTTTTGACCAAATTGCATGCCATTTAAAATTTTATAATCATTTCAATACAAATTCAGGTTTTATAATTCAATTGAAATATATTTCAATCATTTAATGAAAATCATTTTTCAATTTTAAGGAAAATTTCAATTGATCCCACCTACCTTTGAATCACATAATCCAATTATTAACTGTCACGACCCGTCCTCGGGGCCCGTTCCGTGACTACCCCAAGCCCGCCTTCCATAGGCCAGGGGCTGGCGACTAGCACAAAGGCGTAAATCCCGGTAAAAGGGAAGGAATTGCCTTTGTAAAGTAAACAATCACACAGAGTACAAGCGGAAGAAGTAAACACTGAGTACAATAGTAAGTGCGGAAAGTAAAAAGGGGCCGGAAATACAAGCCCAACTGTAAAGTACAACTCGAAAAGGAAAACAGCAACTGAAAAGTAAAGCCGCTACGCCGAGCTATCCACTGGAAATTCCACCTGAAGGGTGGGTGCAGATAGCTCCTCTGCTCCTCGGGTTTCGTCGTCCGCTTCGAGTATGTTCCGCCCAGTGGTCCACCTCCGGGTACCGCCTCGTCGTCACGTCCACCTCCGGGTACCGTCTCGTCATGAGATGCTCCTCTGAGTACCAACTCCCTCAACAATCCTTGGCCTCGATCAACGATGTTCGTCGTCTGCATCCAACACAACGAAGTGTGGGCATAGCCCGTGCAGGGGTCAGTATAACGATACTCAGTAGGCACCCCGAGACCCTCAAGGTCTCTCTAAAACCAACAATGATAACCACAATGAAGTTCTCAATAGTTAAATTCTAATTAGGTATATTCCCATACATATACCTAAGTTATCAAGTTACCCATCTCAACCATGAGGGAACACAAGGATCATGAAATCAACGGATAACCACTACCCAGGTATATGCCCATACATATACCTAAGTTATCATGTAACCCATCTCAACCATGAGGAAACACAAGGATCATGAAATCAATGGATAACTACTACCTAGGTATATGCCCATACATATACCGAAGTTATCAAGTAACCCATCTCAATCATGAGGAAACACAAAGGTCAAAAGTCTCAGCTCAAACCAGGATTTTCATTATAGAAACCGTAACTGCTGAAGAGCTCCGTCTCTGGAGTGTACAGTGGTCCTGCCACGACTCCGAGGTACTGCTCACTAACCTAAGACTACTGAGGTACTCCCCGTATCGAGTACTGCGGGCCTGCCACCTCACACAGTAGTGCTTCCCACCGGGGTCTGCTACCCAACACAGTAGTGCTCCCCCCTCATAGCCAACAGAGGTACTCCTGTTGTCAAGTACCGCGAGTCTGCCACCTCACATAGTAGTGATCCTCTGCTATGGGTCTGCCACCTCACAAAGTAGTGCTCCCCACTGGGCTACGTAAGTCACTCCGAATCGAATCGGACAAGCAGTATTTAGGTCTCGTCCTGCTACACGGTCTCCGTACTCCGTACACTCATCTCTGGGAAGGTCCGCTCCATGAGCTACAAGTCGATACTCCATGTATCTCAAAGTTCCACGAAGTAGTATCTCAAAGGACCGCCACGTCATAGGGGTCTTAACTCAACAGACGGCGCATCAAACGGACGCCCAGTCTGTGAGTTATTAGCCTTTTTGTCCCAGGGGCCCTGTTGGTTTCGTGAGCGAACCAATCCCGGTCGTATGTCAACTGTACCCCGAAATCTCATAGGGAATTATCATAGGGACCGTTTCTCAACGTGATCATCAATTCCGCAAACGGTTCGTCAAATGGACGTCCAGTCTGATAGATATCATCTTTTCCGTTCCAGGGGCCTAGTTGGATTTCGGTGCGATCCAACCTGGCCACTATCCATCTGCATCCAAATCTCGGGCGGAGGATGCCAAAAGTTCCGTATCGTCAAAAGGAACTCAACGCAACAGACGGCGCATCAATCAGACGCCTGTTCTGGAAGTTATTGGCTTTTTCGTTCCAAGGGCCCGGTTGGTTTCGTGAGCGAACCAACCTGACCGCACTCCGACGGCATCCAAACTTCTATCGGAGTAATACAAAAGATCCGTCTCACTTAGAGGAATTCAACAAAGCTGACAGCACGTCAATCGGACGTCCGTAGCTCAAGATATGAGTGTTTCTGCTCCGAGGGCCCGGTTGGTTTCGTGTACGAACCAACCCGGCCGAACCCAAAATTCTCCGAAACTTTGAGTGCGACATACCAAAACGACCGTCTCGATTTAAGGATCGCGTTTCCGCTGACGACGAGTCGTTTGGAGGCCCGTAGCTCATGTTACGGGTGAAAAACCGAAACCCGTCTGAAACCGGTGGTCTGGGCCCGGTCCGACCCGGCCCAGTACCCCTGGGGCTGGCCCGAACCGGTTCAACCCGGTTCGGGTCCTGGTCCGGCCCAGTGCGGGGCGGCCTGGCGCGGCCGGTCGACGGGTCACCGCCCGCGCGCAGCAGGCTCGGCCAAAAGGGTCGAGCGGTAGGGGAACGGGGGGCGCAGCCCCTTGTGTTTTTATTTTGAAACAACGGCCTCCCCACGTGGGGGGGGGGGGGGGGGGCGCTCCATGTCACCGGGGGTTCTACCCCCGGGTTTTGTGGATCTCGGCCGGCCGCCTTCCAACCTTCCGCCGTGGCCCGATGGCCCCAGCTCTTCTAATCTCCGGCGGCCGGCAAGGCCGGCCGCCTCTGGCTGCTCCGACGCGGCCGTAGGGCCGCGACCCTTCCTGTTCTCTGGCGGCCGGCGAGGCCGGCCGCCTATGGGTGCTCCGCCGCGGCCGTAGGGCCGCGACTCTTCTTTAACCGCTGGCGGCCGGTTTTCTGGCCGCCCCTTCCACCTCTGCCACAGCTCAAGTCGCGGCTCTTGTTCGATTGGCATGGCGTGACGGCGTCGTGCCCCTCCACCGTGCCACGATTCCGGCCACGGTCTCTTCGACTACCTTCGACGCGACGCGACGGCGCTGCGCGTATCTTCCGCAATAAACCGCATGAACTCGCATGGTGCAACGACACCACGCCCTTCCGAACCATTCCATCAAAATTCAACATGAAGTAAAATAGAAGGATCGGCTGGGTTTGTACGGTCCGAACTCCTCACGTTATAAGGATAGCAATCGGGCATTAATGAACAATAAACTTTCGCAATCTTTTTAGATTAAATAAAAAGATTTAAAAAACAAGGCCCTACAAATATAAACAATTGAAACAAACCCCTACCTCGGTTCAAGAGCAGAGCACGTCAACAAACCGCGGAAGACAAGCGTCGCAGAGGTCGGGCATTGCGGTAATCGTTCGTCAATTCTGTTGAAGAAGAGGTACGTCCGAAGAGGTACGTCGTTGGTGAATCTTCGTACACCGATGAAGAAAGTTAGAGGAGGAAGCGGCATTCTCTTTCGTTGACATGGAAGGCGTCGTCGATCTTCTGAAACAAACCGGCTAGGAAGTAGAGAGAAGCGGCGTTCTTGAGTGTTCTTCGTGTTCTTCGTCAAAGTTGAGGATGGTAGAGAGAGCTTCTCAAATCCTCTCAAGTGGCAAAAGAAACCAACTTCAAAAAGATAAAATAATCTTAAGCTTATTTTATTACACAACATCCCTCTTAGAATAACAAAGGTTTGAAATTTAATACATCTCACCTCAATTAATTATTCCAAGTGTCAAACATTAATTAATGTGAGTTAAGGGGAGTTTTTAAAAAAAAGAGGTGAAGAGTTAGGGTTCATGTGGGCCCCACCACACATAATCCTCTCAAGGGAGGTTAAGTGGATGTGTGTCCCACCCCTAACTCCCTTTGGGAGTTAACCAACAAGTTAAAAATAAAATGTGTTTTTACATTTTATTTAACTTTATTTTAAAAACCCAAAAACTAACTCTCAACCCGCAATAAAGGCAACCTCGGAAAAGGTCTACTTAAGCGAATATCGGTGCTGCGAGTTCATCGGTTCCTTCGGAATTCGATTCCGGGAACTGGTTCAAAAGATCGAAATTACCGCTCGCTTGTTCACTGAACGTACCCAAGCCAAACTTCGGAAATTATTTCCGGGCACACCGGTCCTTGGAATCAGGCACTGTCAGAAACTTCATTCTTGGAAAATTCCAAATAAAATTAAGAAAAAATTTTCCTTGAAATTTCCGGGTCTTTACATTACTCCCACCTCAGGGAATTACGTCCCCGTAACGCTTCAACACAAACTAGGGTCACAAATGCTGTACAGAGCATGCATCTGAGCCTTTCGCTCTCATGTGCTTAACTAGAGGTTTCGTACTGCCAAAGAAAGTGCACCAGAGGAATCGATCGTCCTCGTAGGATCTGCTCCTGTCGATCCTCGATCACCACTGGAACCTCCGTGAAAGACACCCCATCGCCATCGTCCAGCTCCTCATGGTTGATGGTATGCGAAGGGTCGATCACGTATCACCTCAGTTGTGATACGTGGAAGTCTCCGTGCACCTAGTGCAACTAAAGTGAATGGGTCAAGCCGTAAACCACCTCGCCTACCCAGTTGGGGACCTAAGAAAGGTCTGTTGAACCTCGGAGATAACATGCCTCTCTGGCCACATCTCTGAAAACCTCGTCGAGGTGAGACTCGTTTAAGGGCGTGATGATCATCCTCTAACTCTAGAGGCCTACAAGTCCTGTCAGCATAAGGCTTTTGGCGGCCTAGTGCCGTCCTCATCCTCTCTTGGACGACCTGGACCCTATTTAGTCTCACAAGAGCTGCTGTGATTTCATCTTTGCCGATAAGAGAAATCTGGTCTCATCCCCTGGATGAACCACATTCATTACCTATTGCAGTCAATCCTGACATGTACGGTGCATTCATTCCATGGATTACGTCGTAAGGCCTCGACGTAACTACAAAGAGATCCAACTGTCACTCTAGCCTCCAAAGGCTGAGTCACACCATCGGCATTAGTGTGTGGTCACTAGGTCTCCTCAAATAGAAATATCGAAAGTGAGGGTCAAGTCAACCGTCTTAACCGGGACCACTCAGTATCAACCAAAAAAATGGATAGGAAAGAAAACTTTATGAAGATAAGTGTCTTTTCATTATTGCAGCTCATAGTACAAAGACACAAAGCAAAAAACAGACAAACATCAACAAAACTAGAAGCAACAGGATCAATAGCCTCCAGGTCAGAAGCTAGTCCTGCTCATGTCCATCTGCTCCCGGAGCTCCATGACCATAGATCTCAGCTGCCTGAAGCTGAGCTCTCCCATGTCCTCCTGTCCCCTACGGTCGGCCCTGATCGAACCTTTGTCTCTGCCTCAGAGGTTCTTCATTTAACTGCTGGTCATCTTTAAGGCGGGTCGGACAGTCACATGCTATGTGACCAATTCCGCCGCTGGAGTAACACTTCATGGCAGGTCTGGCTCTTTCACTTCCCTTGGTGTCTCGCACTACCGACCCTGAGTCACACAGTCGACCACCTATAGGTCTGGTCCTCTTGGACCCCTGCGTCATCTGTCTACTGCCCGCTACAGTAGACTCTGTCGTGTGCCGGCTAGTAGTGGGTCCTGCTGCTGGAGACTGCTCAGCAAGGTAACTCTCCACTCAGAGGGCTCTTTCCAACACTCCTGTCTGCGTCGGAATGTATTGTGATACAAACGAAGCTCTGATCTCCCGCCGGAGCCCCTTCTCGAAGGTTTGGGCCCTGAAGAACGAGTCGCGTACCATATCTGTGGAGTAGCGCGAATGGTCTGTGAACCTCGTTGAATACTGCGCCAATGACATGATGCCCTGCCGCAGCTGAAGTATCTCCTGTATACGCACTGCTCGAAGGGTGGCTAGTACAAACTCTGCCCGGAAGAGGCTCTCGAAGTCTGCCCAAAAAAGTCTCGCATCGTCATGCATCTGGAGCATCAGGCTCCACCATCTGCCTGGTGCTTCCTGAAGACGGCTGGCATCAAGGATCACCATGAAGTCTGCCGGCATCCCCACTAGCCTGAAGACTCTCACCACGGCCTCCAGCCAATCCTCAGCTGCCTGCGGGTCCGTCCATCCCTAGAACCTGGGTGGCCTCTGGCGCTGGAACTGATGTAGTGAGCTCAAGCGACGTGCATCCTCTGCTGCTGGGGCTGGTGGCATCGGTGGCCCAACGGGTAGTAGTACCGATGGTGCCCCCGCTGGTGCCTCAACTGGAATAGGGCTCTTTACTGAGGCCTCGTCGTTCGGCGGGCTGTCAGTACGTACCACTCTCAGAGCTCTAGCTGGTCGTCCATTGGGAGGCATCCTGAAAGAAACAACGTGACACAGTCAAAAGATTATACCTGGTGAGTTGACCTGGTTTGAGTTGACATTTAAATAGAACTTCTTGGAAACAAGCACACAATCAGTGTTTTCATGCACAAAGTCGGAAGTTAGTTGTCAGGGTCCTGGTGTATGGATTCGTCGGTCGCCCGCACCAACACTGGACTCCCTGAACTGAAAACCACACTCGGTACTCTTAACACAATTGCTTCACAGAAGGAAACATCAGAGATATATGTTCTCCAGTAGAACCGAACTCCTCTGATACCAATTTGTCACGACCTGTCCTCGGGGCCCGTGCCGTGACTACCCCAAGCCCGCCTTTCATAGTCCAGGGGCTGGCGACTAGCACCAAGGCGTAAATACCGGTAAAAAGGGAAGGCATTGCCTTTGTAAAGTAAACAATCACACAGAGTACAAGCAGATGAAGTAAACACTGAGTACAATAGTAAGTGCGGAAAGTAAAAAGGGGCCGGAAATACAATCCCAACAGTAAAGTACAACTCGAAAGGGAAAACAGAAACTGAAAAGTAAAGCCGCTACGCCGAGCTGTCCACTGGAAATTCCACCTGAAGGGTGGGTGTAGATAGCTCCTTTGCTCCTCGGGTTCCGTCGTCCGCTCCGAGTATGTTCCGCCCAGTGGTCCACCTCCGGGTACTGCCTCGTCGTCACGTCCACCTCCGGGTACCGTCTCGTCGTGAGATGCTCCTTCGAGTACCAACTCTCTCAACAAGCCTCGGCCTCGATCAACGCTGTCCGTCGTCTGCATCCAACACAACGAAGTGCGGGCATAGCCAGTGCAGGGGTGAGTATAACGATACGCAGTAGGTACCCTGAGACCCTCAAGGTCTCTCTAAAACCAACAAGGATAACCACAGAGAAGTTCTCAACAGTTAACTTCTACTTAGGTATATGCCCATACATATACCTAAGTTATCAAGTAACCCATATCAACCATGAGGGAACACAAGGATCATGAAATCAATGGATAACCACTACCCAGGTATATGCCTATACATATACCGAAGTTATCAAGTAACCCATATCAACCATGAGGAAACACAAGGATCATGAAATCAACGGATAACTACTACCCAGGTATATTCCCATACATATATTGATGTTATCAAGTAACCAATCTCAATCTTGAGGAAACACAAAGGTCAAAAGTCTCAGCTCAAACTAGGATTTTCATTATCGAAACCGTAACTGCTGAAGAGATCCATCTCTGGAGTGTACAGTGGTCCTGCCACGACTCCGAGGTACTGCTCACTAACCTAAGACTGCTGAGGTACTCCTCCTATCGAGTACCGTGGGCCTGCCACCTCACACAGTAGTGATTCCCGACGGGATCTTCCACCCAACACAGTAGTGCTCCCCCCTCATAGCCTACAGAGGTACTCCTCCTGTCGAGTACCGCGGGTCTGCCACCTCACATAGTAGTGCTCCTCCGCTATGGGTCCACCACCTCACAAAGTAGTGCTCCCCACTGGGCTACGTAAGTCACTCCGAATCGAATCGGACAAGCAGTCTTCAGGTCTCGGCATGCTACACGGTTTCCGTACTCCGTACGCTCATCTCTAGGAGGGTCCGCTCCACGAGCTACAAGTCGATACTCCAAGTATCGAAAAAGTTTCACGAAGAAGTATCTCAAAGGACCGCCACGTCATAGGGGTTTCAACGCAACAGACGGTGCGTCAAACGGATGCCCGGTCTGTGAGTTATTATCCTTTTCTACCCAGGGGACCGGTTGGTTTCGTGAGCGAACCAATCCCAGCCGTATCTCAATTGTACCCCAAAATCTCATAGGGTATGCTCATAGGGACCGTTTCTCAACGTGATCACCAATGCCGCTAACGGTTCGTCAAACGGACGTCCAGTCTGAAAGATATCATCTTTTCCTTTCCAGGGGCCCAGTTGGATTTCGGTGCGATCCAACGTGGCCACTATCCATCTGCATCCTAATCTCGGGCGGAGGATTCCAAAAGTTCCGTATCGTCAACAGGAACTCAACACAATAGACGGCGCGTCAATCGGACGCCCTGTCTGGAAGTTATTGGCTTTATCGTTCCAAGGGCCCGGTTGGTTTCGTGAGTGAACCAACCCGACCGCACTCCGACGGCATCCAAACCTCGAGCGGAGTAAGCCAAAAGATCCGTCTCACTTAGAGTAATTCAACAATGCTGACGGCCCATCAATCGGACGTCCGTAGCTCAAGATATGAGTGTTTTCGTTCCGAGGGCCCGGTTGGTTTCGTGTACGAACCAACCCGGCTGAACTCAAAGTTTTCCGAAACATTGAGTGCGATATACCGAAACGACCGTCTCGATATAATGATCGCGTTTCCGCTGACGGCGAGTCGTTTGGAGGCCCGTATCTCATGTTACGGGTGAATAACCGAAACACATCTGAAACCAGGGGTCTGGGCGCCGTCCGACCCGGCCCAGTACCCCCTGGGCTGGCCCGTACCGGGTCGAACCGGTTCGGGTCCGAGTCCGGCCCGGCGCTGGGCGGTCCGTCCCGGCGCGACCGGTTCGCGGGTCACCGCCCGCGCGCAGCACGCTCGGCCAAAAGGGCCGAGCAGTAGGGGAACGGGGGGGGGGGGGGGGGGGCTTGTTTTTCTATTGAAACAACTGTCTCCCCACGTGGGGGGGGGGGGGTCCAAGTCACCGGGGGTTCAACCCCCGGGTTTTGTGGATCTCGGCCGGCCTTAGGCCGGCCGTTTTCCTTTCACACGCGGGACCCGTGGGTCCCGCCTCCTAAGCAAACCAGCGGCCGGCCGGCACGGCCGGCCGCCTTCCACCCTTCCACCGTGGCCCGATGGGCGCGGCTCTTCTGATCTCCGACGGACGGCGAGGCCGGCCGCCTCTGGGTGCTCCGCTGCGGCCATAGGGCCGCTGCTCTTCTTTAACCACCGGCGGCCGGTTTTCCGGCAGCCCCTTTCAGCTCTACCGCGGCTCTAGTCACGGCTATTGTTCGATTGGCACGGCGCGACGGTGCCGTGCCCCTCCGCCGTGGCCCGATTCCGGCCGCGGTCTCTTCGACTACCTTCGACGCGACGCGACGGCGTCGCGTTCTTGAAATCTTTCCACGGCGCGGCGCGACGGCGCCACGCGTATCTTCCGCAATAAACCGCATGACCCTGCATGGTGCAACGACACCACGCCCTTCCGAACCATTCCACAAAAATTCAACACGAAGTAAAATAGAAGGATCAACCAGGTTTGTACGGTCCGAACTCCTCACGTTATAAGGATAGCAATCGGGCTTTAACGAACAATAAACTTTCACAATCTTTTTAGATTAAATAAAAAGATTTGAAAATCAATGCCCGAAAAATATAAACAATTGAAACAAACCCCTACCTCGGTTCAAGTGCAGAGAACGTCAACAAACTGTAGAAGACAAGCGTCGCGGTGGTCGGGCGTTGCGGTAATCGTTCGTCGATTCTGTTGACGAAAAGTTACCTCCGAAGAGGTATGTCATTGGTGAATCTTCGTAAGCCGACGAAGAAAGTCCGAGGAGGAAGCGGCGTTCCCTTTCATTGACACGGAAGGCGTCGTCGATCTTCGGAAACAAACTGGCTAGGAAGAAGAGAGAAGCGGCATTCTTGAGTGTTCTTCGTGTTCTTCATCAAAGTTGAGGATGGTAGAGAGAGCTTCTCAAATCCTCTCAAGTGGCAAAAGAAACCAACCCCAAAAAGATAAAATAAGCTTAATCTTATTTTATTACACAACCTCCCTCTTATAATTTCAAAGGTTTGAAATTTAAAACATCTCAGCTCAATTAATTATTCAAAGTGTCAAACATTAATTAATGTGAGTTAAGGGGAGTTTTTAAAAAATAGAGGTGAATAGTTAGGGTTCGTGTGGGCCCCACCACACTTAATCCTCTCAAGGGAGGTTAAGTGGATGTGGGTCCCACCACTAACTCCCTTTGGGAGGAGTTAACCAAAAAGTTAAAAATAAAATGTGTTTTTACATTTTATTTAACATTATTTTAAAAACCCAAAAACTAACTCTCAAACCGCAATAAACGCAACCTCGGAAAAGGTCTCCTTAAGCGAATATCGGCGCTGCGAGTTCATCGGTGCCTTCGGAATTCGATTCCGGGGACCGGTTCAAAAGATTGAAATTCCCGCTCGCTCGTTCACTAAACGTACCCGAGCCAAACTTTGAAAATTAATTCCGGGCACACCGTGCCTTGGAATCAGGCGCCGTCAGAAATTGCGTTCTTGTAAAATTCCAAGGAAAATTAAGAAAAAAATTTCCTTGAAATTTAAAGGAATTTACATTAATGCATCCAACGTGAAGATAAATTATCATATAACCTCATGATATAGTCATACATTATAGGATAGGGAACATAATAGTTGAGGATGATGATGGTGAACCTAAATGAAATTGATGGGAATTATGGCCTTGTTTATAGAGTCCTATAATAAATAGTGTGTGTGTGTGATAACATTATGAAACATCCCAAAGAAAAGACTAGATACAAAATACATGAGGACAACCCTATTCCTAAAATAGACTCTGAATACAACTTTGTAATCCCCCATTAACAATGTGGAATATTATGACCATGGTTTATGATCCTATTAGATTCTTTTATACTACCGAGGGGGATATTCAGTAAAAATTTTTCTAGGTCGTGATTAATTTTGATATGCTTTATACCATCCCTATAGAATGGATATGATGTATTAATGATATGGAACAACATATTTTTTTTGGAAGAGACATTATCGGAATACATTGCTTAGTTATTGTTTGTTCTTTTACATTTATCATGGAATGTTTTTTTATAACTCTAATCCATAGTATTTAATTCAATTGTGGTTTTTCAAAACATTTTTTTTACTCACACCTTGAATGGGAATTTAACGACCTAATGTTTTATCAATTTAATTCTCGTCATATAATCATGACATAATGTATATAAAATTATGAAAAAATGCCACAATATTCTTAAATGAACTACTATGTGACCTTTAAACATAAATTCCCCACTTTTGTATTTTGAATTTCTAAAATATGACATAGATAGTTGCGATTAGTAATATTTTTTGAGTCTGATTGGGAAAAAATAGTATTTAGTGAATTGTAACTTACCCATATATATAGTAACATAAAATTATTAATCGTAATATAGACAATATGAATAGTAAATCCTCAAAAAATAGTAACCATACCCATGAATGATTAAATAAAACACATGCATATTATAAGTGATAGTTTGACCATAGTGAATGAATTGATAATTTTGTAAGACATAAATAAATAATTAATTAAAATATAATGTATTTTAATAAAATTATTTCATAAATTGAAAATTCTATGTCTTCTTGTTTTATTAAAAAATTTTATGACCTTATGTAATTTTTTAATGCATTATGAAATCTGTTTTAATTTTTATGTTTGAATTTTTCCTGTAAATTATGATTTACATTAAAAATTAAATTAATCACATTTATGACATTATTTAGGAAAAAATGAGTTAATTTATGGATTCTATACGTCTAAAAGTGGTTCGGGATATTTTTTTTATTTCAATGAAAGACATGAATATTTTGGAATAGTGAAATACACTATTTAGAAAATAAGTTAAATAAATGAATTAAAGAATCATCGGTGATGTCCTACTGATGGAAGCATATCTGGTTCTGATTCACATGATAAAATTACTATATTTATTCATGGAAGACTCACTATTCCTTATCTTTTAGAGAAATAATAAATTAATTCATATAATATTGAGAAGACACATCTACCCTCAACTTTTAATACCTCCCTTCACATGCTCATTTGCTGACATATCTCAAGATTCAATACTTATATAAAATCTTCATAAAAATCATTCATATCCCATCCCCCAAATTCCAAGGATTCATTTCTAATCATAATACCAAGAATAGTTTCCATAAGGAGTATCTCAAGTGTAGGATTCAAGAGGTATATCCCCCCCTCTCTCTCTCTCTTCCAATAATTTCCTTCCAATTTCAATTTCTTATCATAATCCATCCAAACCTATCACCTCCAAAGGGAATGGTAAATCAATTATAATTAATACACTATACATTTAAAATTATAATTGGATTATATATCATCCCATCCCCTTCTCCACATATTTTTATTTTAGAAAATAAAACGATGATCGTGGGGTGTTAATATAACACCTTCAAGAATGACTTGTTTTATTTACCACCTTATTATCCTATTATGAAAAAAAATTTATGGTTGAACAATATTATATTATAATATTTATATCCTATTTAATTTTATGGATATAACTCATTTACATATTACTAAATTATTAAACAAAAACAAGTTCTCTATGGTAATAAAAATAAATGATTTAACCCCAATGATCATCATTCAATTATTGTCTAATGATTCATTACAAAGGTATTTAAAAAAATAGTTATAAGATAATATCATGTTATATAACATCATAGAAAAAATATAATTAAAATTCCGTATGTTTATCCTCATTTTAAATAAACATCTATTCAGGAATAAAAGTGAACCACTCAAAACCAAACTATAAAAAATAACAATCACGAACAATGAATGGAACCCTTATAACTCATACAAAGGACTATGAAAGAAAATAATGAAACTATATTAAACCATATTCATTTAAAAAATATTTTATAAACATTAATCATTGAATTTAATGTGGTTATATATGACATATAAGTAAAGAATGAATTCAGATACAAGGCAAGGGGAACTTCTCGAACCCAACTTTCTTTCTTTGGGTTCTCCCTCTTTCACTACATTTTTGTAATAGTTACTCAATTAAAAAAAATTATCATCATTTAATTTCCTTTTCTAGGATATAACGTTTTGCCAATGGATATTATTTCAAAAAAAATGTTTCCAAATGAACTCTATTTTCAAAAATATTCATTTTTCTACTCACTCAAGGTTGATAGTTCTTGTCCCACGTATGTTATTCACACTTTCTGTTGGGAGCACAAATTTTATTAATGTTTTCATATGAGTTGAAACCCATTCCATTCCAGTGTTATTAATCGTTATGATTGATATACGTTCTAAGTGGTAAGCATGATAATGAAAATATTATTATGTGATTGGTGATCCTAGATTTATATAGCGCAATATGATTGATTTAATGGGATGGGTGCACCATAAATTAAACAGTACTCTACTCCATTAGTTAAAATAATGAATCTCATGAGTAAAATGGAATTTATGTTTGATCATGATGCTCTCATTTTTCCCAAATATGTGTGGTAGTAGACCACTAATACATGATGTATAATTTTTATACATTTCCACATTTCAATTATTGTATTAATGTTTCCTATCATGATTTTGATGATGATGTTGTGTTAATTATCACCGCATTCTATATTGTTCCAATATATCCTCTTACTGAAATTTTAGATATCCCCTTTTGTGTTTTATATCCTCAAGTGAATACATGTACTAACGTGAGGTCATGTGACAATAATAAGGTAGAAATCGAGCAATTAAACAAATGTTTAGGATTGATGTTGTAAATATAATGTTTGTCCTAGTTTTCCCAAGACACTATACCTCTGGATACTCATGGTGTAATAAAATTATGTTGTCTGTCTTTATAATGATGTAATTTTAATTTAAAAAATGGCATAGTCCCCATAGTGGTTATTAGAGGAAAATTTTATTTAATATGGGAAGTAGGATTATTGAATAAGTTAGTAATGACTTTTTGACTTATGTTTTGTTCTCAAAGTTTCTATTTTGGAAAATGGTGGGAACCCGGAGATACCGGCCCATCAACCCGTACGAGGTCCAATGCTATGATTTCCCGAACAACATACCCAACTTATTGGGAGGTGGAGTTCAAAACATCATGGAGATGATTACCCAACTATATTAGGTTGTGAACAATAAATATAATAATGGGGAACATCCTCCTTCACTAAAAAGGAAGAAACATTAAATTGAGTGTTTTATGCAGCAACGACCACTGACATTTAGTGGATCATCTGATCCAGTAGCTGCAGAACAGTCAGTCAACTCCAGGGAGACAATATTTTCTGTTGTTCACTATTCTCAGATGGAGAATTTGACACTATCTATTTATCATCTAGATTGGGAGTCCGATAAATGTTGGGAATTGATTACGAACTCCAATCAAAGTGATGTAATTAAAGAGATAGAATGTGATGACATTAAGATCATGTTTCATAACATGTATATCCAATGAAATCTTTGTACGATGATGGAGAGAGAAGTTAGTGAGATCTAAAAAAGAAGAAGAATATGTTACAACCTATTATGTGAATATCACAAGGTTTTCATGGTACGATTTAGGTTTTGTTACCGATAATGATATAAAAATGATAGATTCTTTAGTGGATTAAAACCAGACCTTAGAAAGGATCATCCAATTAAAGATATTGAGATTTATGATCATGTTTTTTTGATTTGATGTCAACGTGGAGATGTAATTTTGATAATTGTCAAATGGTGATGTTGATAAGAAATGAAAGATGGAGTTTCAAGATTGTGGATCTAATGATAAAGGTGGTAAGATAACACAATGGCCAAGATGCCAAAATGTGGGATTTTTATTCATGGGAACTTCCAAAATGGGATAGGTAAATTCTTCACGAGTGGATAATAAGGACACCATGTTCAATAGTGTCGAAAAGAGATGAGAAGGAAAGATAATGTGGTGGAAGAGTTGAGAGAACCACCCATGGTTCAATGATAAAACTGTAGGGAGAAAGGGTACTATGCAAAATAGTGCTCTAAACCTCAAGTCCTCGAGGGATGTCATTATCAGCATCCACCAAAGAAAAAGGTACAATGGAAGGATTATGACATCACTACTGTGAAAGTTGAATAATATAACGAAGTCGTACAAGGTTCACATCATATTAATTCAATAATGGAAAAATGTAATAATTGATTCTAGTTCAATTATTTCGTTTATATCTTACATGTTTTCTAAAACAATAGATTCGAAGACCTGAAATAATGAATTATAGATATCAGTAAACACACTAAGCGTTGAAATCATTGCATCCAAACTATCTTAATCGACTCATGTTGGCATATATGGGAAGATTCTTCCCGTGTATCTTGTAATACATCTCTCAGTGGAATTCAAAGATATAATGGAAATGTATTGGATCTCATTATATAGAGCACATATCAACTTTCTAGAAAATGAAATATAATTTCATATTCCAAAAAATCCCATGCTCCTCTACAAATGCAAAGAATATGATCAATATCCATTGCAAAATCATTCAACGGTGTTGATGTTGATTCCCTATAAATAATCATACATTTGAAAAATGGTTGAAATAAAGGAATGCTCCAACATTTAGAAAATTCCAATAGTAGGGGGATATAGTGAAATATTTCATGAAGAGTTACCTAGACATCGCCAAGATTGGGAGGTATATTTTTTCATGTAACACATTCACAGAGTTACCCATTTCTCAATGTTTCTTTGTGAGATTTCCCCTTTCCAACTAGAGGAGCTAAAGGAGAAGCGACAATTACATTTGGACAATGGTTCGTACACCCTAGTAAATCACCTTGGGGTGAGCCAGTTCTCACTGTGTTGAATAAGGATGGAACAATGTAGTTGTGTATCGATTATAGGGAACTCAACAAGATTACCATAAAGAAGATGTACACTCATCCTAGGATTGAAGTCATTTTTGATCACAATGATATATATGAAAGATTCCTTTTGATATGAGAACTATGATTTTCTTATGATTCCTTTCAGAATTACTAATTCCCTTTTAATCATCATGTATTTGATTAGTGTAGTCCTAATAAATTACCTTGAAAAATGTGTGGTAGAGTTTATCGATGATATTTTCATCTACTCCAAGATAATGGAGGATCATGAAGAATATATAATACTTGTTTTGACGAAATTGAGAAAGGATAAGTTGTATGCCATGTTCAAAAATTGTGACTTTTGGATAAAGAATTTCATGTCTTGGTACATGTAAACATAGGTGAGGGAATTTATTTAGACCCTACAAAAACAATGGGAATTGAGGAATGGTCTAGGCCCTCTAGTGTCAGATATATCTATTTCATTTATGGATTAGGTGGGTACTAAGGACTTTTATTGAGAATTTTCTCATGATTTTCAAGCCCGATAACTATGTTAACCAGTAAGGGGGTAAAGTATTTCTAGATGAAATAATGCGAGGAAAGATTTAGGGAGCCAAAGAAAAGGCTGATCACTGCACCTATACTCACACTACCGAAAAGTGTATAATTTTTTGTGATATAATTTGAGGCTTCAAGGAAAGGATTGGGTTGTGTACACAATAAAAATGATAATGTGATATCAGACACCTCATTGAAGTTGAATATCCATGAGTAGAACTAGTCGACGCTTGACCCAGACTAGGAAGCCATTATTTTTTCATTAAAAATCTGGCGACACAACCTTTTTGGTGAGAAGTGTGACATATACACCGATCACATGATCCTAAAGTATGTATTCACAAAAAAGGATCACAACATTCATTAAAGAGGATGGTTATATGTAATCAAGGAATATATTTCTCAATTCACTGTCATCATGGAATGGCAAACAAGTTAGTTTCTGAAAAGAACCTACTACTCTATCAATGTTATGGATTGAGGGAGAACCTATGTTCTTTTTTATGCAAAGGATTTATTTGGAAATCATAAGGGAAGTGGATGCATCCTAAGATACCCAAATTATTGTGCAACGATCAACATAAGTGATGATTATAGAGGCACAAAGGGACAATCTTGAGTTACAAAAGAATGTGAATGCAGTAAAGGAAGGGAAGATACACGAGTTCCATATCCAAAAAGATGGTGTGATTCATTTTGGAAAACGGACTATTCTACCTTCATCAGGTGGTATAATGAAAGAGTTGTTGGATAATGCACATATCTCAACATTCTATATCTATATTGGTAGTACCGTGATGTATTATGATATCTGAGAACACTTCTTGTGGGAAATAATGAAGAAGGAGATTGTTGAATATTTATCAAGGTGATTGGTATGTTATCAAGTTAAATTAGAGAAACACAATTCCAATGGGATGATGAAACTTTTTCCTATACCCATGTGGAAATGGGAGAATGTCACTATGGGCATTATCATGGGTCTCTCAAAGACATCCGAGGGTAATAATGCGATATGGGTTTTGGTTTACCAGTCACCAATAATTCCCATTTTATCACTATTTCAGATGATATCTCACTTGAACAACTTGAAATGATATATATAAAGGATGTTGTGAGACAGAACGGTGTCCCAAAATAGATTGAATATGATCATGATCCATGGTTCAAAGTGAATTCTGGGGGATCCTTCATCATATTTTGAGTACTGAATTAAATATCAGCATGTCCAATCACCCCCAAATTAATGGACAATAAGGAAGGACTATCCAGACGCTTGAAGATAATCTAAGATCTCTGTATTTAGAATTCAATGGTTGATGGGATCAACATCTCCCATTGCTGGAGTTCTCATACAATAATTGATTCCACTAGAATATTCAGATAGATCCATAATGAAGCTTTTTATAGAAACGGATGTAGAACACCAACCCAATGAGATAATGTGGTAGAATGAAATATACATGTACCTGATCATTTGAAAGAGATGACATAGATAGATCATGTCATCTAGAAACACATCAATGCTTTTATGAGTTTGAAAAATAGATATGATGACAACAATTTAAGGGACTTGGAGTTTGATGTTGGAGATAAATTCATCCTTAAAATATCACTATGGGAGAGAGTCGTGCAGTTTGGAATGAAATGTCAGATAAAACCAATGTACATTAGCCCCTTTGATATCCATAACCACATAGGATTCATGGCCTATCAGCATTCAGTTCCACCAAATATGGCTCATGTTCATGATTTGTTTCACATATCACTCCTGGGAATATATATATCACATCCCTCACATATACTGAACTCAGAGGTGGTATAAAAAAAGTTGATCTCTCTTATAAGGAGTAGCCAGTGAAGATTATGGACACGAGAGATAAGGTTCTACACAACAAGACAAACAACCTTGTCAAAGCATTGTGGATGAACCGTAAGTTTGAATAAGAAACATGGGAACTAGAGGAGGAAATTATGAAAAAGTTCAACCACCTGTTTATGTAAAAAGATATTTCAAGGGTGAAATTTCAAAAGGGGGGATGAATATAACAACCCAATGTTTTATTAATGGAATTATGTTTATATAATCATAACATAAACCATAATTAAATGAGGAATGAAAATTACATATCATTCCTAAATTAACTACAATGTTACCATTAACCATAGATTTTCCACTTCTGTGTTTTTAATTTCAAAAATTTGACATACATGGTTTTGATCAATAAGATGTTTGGAGTACAATAGGGAACATATTTTTTTGGTAAATAGTAACCTACCCTTATGAAGAGTAACCTACCCTTATGAATAGTGACATTGACCATAGGAATAATAAAACCTCCAAATTATTAGTAATCTTACCCATGAATGATTAAATAAAACATACACATCTTATAAGTGACATTTTGACCATAGTAATATAATTTGTGCTTTTTATGTTATAAATAATTAATTATAATTAATTAATTGATAGGAAATATATTTTCCAAATTTTTTTTCATTAATTATCAATTATAAGTCTTCTAGTTTGAATATAATTTTATAATTCCATATTTAATTTTTGAAATCATTATGAAATCAGTTTTAATTTTAAAATTTGTAATTTTCATGTAAATTATTATTTCAATTTAAACTTAAATTAAACATATTTATAATATTATTTTATGAAAAATGGAGTTCATTATTGTATTATAAACATTGAAAAATTGATACATTGATTTTTCTTTGTATTTTTCTGAAATACACAAATTTTTGATGAATAGTGAAATACGATAATTTACAAAATAAGTCAAATTCATTAATTAAAGAGTAATGGTTGATGTTCTGCTGACGTGGAAATATATGGTTCGGATTAACATGATATAACTACTATATTTATTAATAAAAGACCCTCTATTCCTTGTCATGTGGATAAATAATAAATTAACGAATATAATATTGAGAAAACCCCACTCCCCTCCACTATAAATATCACCCTTCTAACCCTCATTTCATCACACCTCTCAAGCTTGAATACTTGTATACAATCTGCACAAAAAAATTTCCTAGCCCATCCCAAACGTCTAAGTCCTTATAGTCTCATCAAATGTCCAATCCTTGGTTCTTCAAAAAGGATCTCAAGATGAGGATTCAAGAGGTAATTCTTCTCTCTCTCTCTCCCAATAATTTCCTTTCAATTTCATGAACTTTTCTTAATATATACCCACCAATCAACATCCAAATAGTATTTTAACTCTAATATAATGAATATAATTTGATTTTATGATAATAATGGTATTATATATCATCAAAACCCATTCTCCTCTTCTTTTTATTTTAGATAAGAAAACGTTGTTCATGAGGTGTTAATTTATCACCTTCATGAACGAAATGTTTTATTTACCCCCATAAGATATAGTAATGAAACCATTTTTATGGATGAAGTAGATCTTATTTTATTAATTAAACACTATTTAATTTTATGGATCTAACTTACATACATATTACTAAATGTTTAAACAAAAACAAATTCATTGGGGTTGAAAAACCTCCTAAATTAACCCAAACGATCATCATTAAATTATTATATAACGATTCATCATTATGGTATTTAAAATAATTATTAATAAGACCAGTTAATGTTTTATAACATCATAACTAACGTTTAATTACAATTATAGATGTTTATCAATGCTTTATGTTCACTTCTGTTCATGAATACAAGTGAACTGTTCAAGAAAACAGTAAAAATGATCATTCCCAAAGAATGAATTTATGATTTATAACACATCCAAATGAAAATAATAATAATAATGAAACCATAGTAAACATTATTAAATTATAAAATGTTCTATAATTTTTAATTAATTAATCTAATGTGCTTATAAAGGACATTGAATTAAATAATACATTCCGGTAAAAGGTTAGAGAACCTCTCAAAAACAACTTTATTTGTTCGGGTTCTCAAAATATCACTCCATTTTTGATGTGGTTACTCCTTAAAAATAATTTTCTCAAATTTATATTTCCTTTTTTGGGATATACATGTTTTACACTTGATTTTATGTCAAACAAAATGTTTCCAAAATAAATATTCTTTCTAGAAAACCACTTTTACTACACAGTTAAGGTTGATAGTTCTTCTATATTATTTGTTACTCCCCCTTTATTTTAGGAAACAAAATTTTATGAATGTGTTATTATTAGTTGAAACACATTACATTCCACATTAATTTATGTTAATGACTGTTATATTTTCTATGTGGAATTCATGATAATTAAAATGTTATAATATGACGGGTTCACCTAAAATTATATAGTGCAATATGAAGGTTTGAATGTGGGGACTATGCTAGGAATTAGACAGTGCTCCAACGCATTGGTTAAAAAAATAAATCTCATGAGTAAAAGGGAAATTATTCATGAACAAGATGCTAGAATTTTTAAAATCTTCATGTTTTAGATGACCACTAATACATGATGTTTTATTTTTTTGAAATTCCAAATTTCTAGTATTTTATTAATGTTTCCAATCATGATTTTTATAAAAATTTTAGGTTTATGCTCGCCCCACACTATATTGCTCTTCTCTATCCTCTTTCTGGGATTTTATCTCAACCTATTTTTGATGTATATCCTCAGGTGACAACATTTATAAAGGATAGTTCTAGTGCAAATAAGAAGCTATATAATAAGGAATTAGATAATTGTTTATGCTTGATGTTGTAAATGTTATGACTGGTCCTGGTTTTCCTAAGACACTAAACCTCTATATCATCATGGTGTAATACTATTATGTTGTTTATCTTTAAAATTATTTAATAGTATTATTATAAAATTCAGGGTCTCTATAGGGAATATTTATGTTCATAAAGTCTTCATTAATAGGGATCCATGTATGGTTGAGGGACATATGTGCGATAGATGAGTTTTTTAGGATGGATCTGGTATTGGTACCATGATATAATCCATATGATTTCATTGTGTGTCCCTACTTCTTTTTTGATACTTATACACTATATATTTTTTCCACATTGGGATCATATTGTATTTATATGTAGGTGAACAATGAAATTGGAGAATTATTTATTTTTATATTTTCTTCTTCTTTGATACTATAGGTTCTTTTTTACTACATTTATAGTGTATAATTAAGATTAATATGGGTATAGTCTCACAAAATCACAATTAGACCCTCGTTGATATTCAGCATCCTCTTGAATATTTGGTGGGGAACATGAGGTTTTGTCGCATCTCTATTTGGGTTTCATTTAGAAAAATATTGATTTGGTTTCAACATAATAGTGTATGTGTTAGATAATCAACTTTTTTATTGGTTTTATGCAAATTTTTTGATAGGAAATAGGATTTATGGAATTCAGGTATGGATGTTTCCATGTTTTAGTTGAGATTATGTGTAACAAAAAATCCAGTTAAGAGTGGTGGGAATATTGTAATAGTTTCATAGTATTTGGGTGTGTCCATTCATCATTATTATGTACGAAGGATCCAAATCAATTTTTTTATATGTATTTACTTTATATTAATTCATTGAACTTCTTCAATTATGTGATTTTTCATGATATAGAAAAATATCCTTTATTGAGTGATATATCTATGTACACTACCTTTATGAAATTTTAGTGCCTAATATATTTCATTAAACCTAATGAAATTGACATGATATGTATATGTAAATGAATGAAAAATTGTTATGAACGACTCTCCTTGAGACATTAGTATAACTATAAGGGATAATCATTATGAGAGGGTATATCATATAATATGTTTTATAATGTAAATACCATAACTGATCGTTATTATTTATTATTTCATCCCATAGGAAAGTTATTTTAAAATCTAAAACTATTTATTATGAATTTAAGAAATATCCCAACTTAGAGATAATGAAATTACATATCTAGGTAGGATGATCTAATTCCCTCCCATGATATGTATTATGAAACACCACAACACACACCCTCACTAGATCTAGTCCCTTCGGAATCTATTCCACTTTATCATACACTCATTTGGATTGTATGATCAAATATTTGATTAGTAATGAAGAGCAATGATGTTTTTTTCAGAAAATTAAATCCCGATAATCCATGAGACTTTATGGGTAATATTGGTTTACAATATTTCCTGAACTAGATATATATCATTAAGGGTATTTTCAACATGGTCTACACACTATAGGATGTACTGGTAAATCCAATGGATTTAATGCTTTAAGGATCTACTAGGAGATGGGAGGGGAATGGGAGAAGAAGGATTATCTAAGGTTCATTCATGGGAGTCCACTATTGTCCATTTTATGAGGTATTTCATTCATAAGATTACGAAGCTATAGAATGTGTAATAATTCATTGGGAATTAGTATGTATCCTTGGTTTTAACTATACACTATATTAATTTTCCCAAACTATTATATTTCACTCCCCTGTGTTCGAGAAATGAGTCAAAAAATTCAAGAATGTTTGAAATAGTTCATCACCCTGATAACTTATTATTGGTTAGGGGTATTAAACAAATATAATACCTTGAGGATCAATGTATGTTCATGATAATTGTTAAGGCGATGAAGGTGGATCATTTTTTGGTAATATTCTATCCTTTAGTATACTGGTGGGATTACAATTATCTATAATGGTGCGTGTCTCATCATTTATTAGGAATTAAAATTAATAAAAAAATGTAGAAATGCTGTGATTGAATATCTGAGATATTTTTGGACTTGATCGGACTCATCAGAAGGAGTTCCATAGTTCATTTATTGGGGTATTGTTAGCCATAATCAATAAAAGTACCCAAAAATAGAGAATGTAATAAGAGTTCACCAATATGGGGATTCAATACCAAATCTTCTCCAATGAATTAATGTTGAGTCTTCACAATGTTACAGGAATAATGAAAATTATTGCTTAGTTATCAATTTTTTGACCATAATAACATGTTCAGACTCATCAGATGACATTTTCTTATTCCAGTGTAATAAACAAATGATTATATCATGGATTTGAGGTTGGATATGTGTCTACAAATTTACTTAGTCTTCACATTCCTTTATATCTATCATTTTTTATTTCACTAGATATATATATAATTAATATTCATTTAAGATTCCATATTAAACAGAACCAGGAAGATGAAAATTTATTTTCCCTATATTTATTGAGTGTTCCCAATAGTAATTTCATTCTCCATAAATTTTTTATATTTCACAATAATTTAGATGTCCAACATTATTGTGATCCTTTGAATCAATTTTATGAATACTTTTCTTAATAATATTGATTGTTTCAATAGGTATGTATCCAATTTTTCACCTATGGGAGAGAAATTATTGATGAATGTGGAGGTTTTTGTCGAATCTAGTATAGGGGGACTATATTTGATATTTATTGGAACCATAAAAACCAATTGTTTATGATTTATTATCATAGAGGAACTAGATGGTGGGGATTAGTTTTCAATCCTATTACTGATCTCTACTAGAATTTCATTCCATATGACATCATCTATATTCTTATTGACAATGAATGGTATATGTACATATAAATTATTATATGAGGGTATCCAAATATTATTTAAAATTTTCTTTTATTATCAATAATGTTATAAGAAAATTTAATTTAGTTTGAGAATTTGGAGTTGAACAGTTTCATCAGTCTAAGTCATATCCATTACATGTCCAATATTTTCATTTCGATAATTATTATTGTAGTATAAAACACTTTTTCTACTAAAGGATGATGAATTTAGTGATAGTAAACAACATGGAACCATTAAATAGTATTGATGATATCCTTGATCAGTTATTGTAAACCTAGTGATACACATGTATGATCATTCCTCTGGATACCATCAATTGTATGTCAAAGAGAATGATATTCCAAAATAATATTATTGTTTAGATATATACTATAAAAGTATTACATTAGGAATCATGGTTTGAATAATTCCCCAAATGTGTACATGGATATCATGAACATGTTCTCCTAAACATTTATTGAACCTTCAATCATGGTCATTATTGAATATATAATTATATAATAAAAAATTTATAAATTATATCCAAGACATCAATATACCACGTAGAGTACACTCGGAGTGCATCACAAAAATTTCATTCTTTTAAAAGAAAAATTATCAACTCTTGAGGTATGAATCCATTATAATTATCAATTTAGTCATGAATTTATTTGAATAAAGAGAATGTCGAAGTGATGATTTATTTAGCTTTCCCTATAATTATTTTGATATTAGGTGTTTCTTAGGGATAATTGGATAATAATAATATTTCATTTAGGATTTCCCGAACATAGAATAATAGAAAATTGGTATACATAAAGGGGTGGGAGATAGATTGAAGAGAATAAACTATAAATGGATGTTTTTCAATTGTGGACGTAATGTTTTTAAAAAAACAATAACATGGATTATTATATCTCCAGGTTCCTAAACATAGTTTTTAACAATACATATAGTGGATTTTGTGTTTATGTGCAACGACCGAGAAGGATCGTTTAATTCCATCTCAGTCATGTCATCCATGACCCCATAAGTGTAAGATTATGATTATTAATTAGATTTTTTGTTTCTGGTATAAAAAATTAATTATTGTGGATTTTATTCATTTAAGGAGAATAATAAGGATTGCACAAACCATAACGGCCTATAATATATCATCTCATATAGAGAACAAAATTTTGGATAGATGGATTTTGAATAAATTCATTTTATGGACAAATTCGAGATAAAATATTATACATGATAATGTACCAGAACCAGAGATGTTATTTTAAGGAAAACATATGACATTAAAAATGTTAATGAGAATAAATAATAGAGGAATTTATCCATAAGTGTTTAACAGAGGAATGTTTTATGTATTCTTCTGGTGATCACGTAGTAATGGTATATAAACCATAGTTCATAACATCATCATTAATGTACTAAATTAATACTGAAGTGTAGTCTAATTCTAATATTATGGGAATTAATTATCAATTGGAATAAAGTAATCCAATAAAAGGCTGGCCAGTAAATGATGACCACATGATCATCATGATTGGGTAAAATTTTTAATTATCCACTTTGATAAATTATCAAATGAGATCCTTTAGTCATTAAAAATAGATATTGAATATACGGTCCACAATAATTTACAATTAAATTAGCTGTTAGTTTTGATGAAATTATTTATAGAGGTTCATAATTAGTTTTGTTTCATGTTTCCTTACAAGACATACTGTTAATTATAAACATCATCTTCATCATGGTTTTTTTCATAAACATCAGTTACAATGTGGATGTTAGATGATGTTACGATGATAAAACTAATGGGGATATCAAAAATATGATGATTCATGGTATTTTTTGGGTGATAGTTATTAGTTTTGGAAGCATGATAATTTCTTAATAATTAAAGAGACTAATAAAATGGATGAGATTCAAAATATATATGTATAGGATATTGTACACAAATGTGACTTTCTCTGATAATTCTAATTGGTAGGTAAATGAGTTTCATAATGTTATTTCTTGGAAAATGTAGATGGCTTTGTAAAATATGAAAATTCAGTATAGAGTGTCATCCATAGACTCATGGTTAGTAAAATTGTAAAATACACAAATTAAATGATATGAGGCGGGAATGTATCCTAGATATCATTGGATCATAGGATAATCATCATTATAAGTTTTAATTAACATAAAAATAACATTTATGTTTATATTCAGATGGTACCATTATATTCTATATATAGACGACCATTTCAATCATCTTTTTGTATGTAGTTCAGTGAGGTATCTATTATGGTCATGTGTATGGTGGAGGATAAATCATTGTGATTGTATCTAATTAAGAATTTGATGAACACCAATGTGAAGAGGTAATGATCATATGAAAATTGGAGGAGGATACCATTATATTGAATTTGTTTGATACAATTTTATTTTCAGTGACTCATTTTTAGGTGTTCAATGGTTTCTATAGAAAGTGATGAGCATGCCATGATTTTTTTTGGTCATTTGAGATTTTTTACTTTATCGAATATTCTTAATACCTAGTATACCATCCTCATAGCTAATCAAATATTATTTATTTTTTAATTTATCCTATATCCTAAGTAATATAACTAATCCTATGATTGTTATTTAAAATGAGGATGTTGATATGTGTCATGAGGAATCAAATTTGGAAATATTGAAGATGAATTTTGATAATAGGGATAACACGATTTTTGTGGAAAATATACAAATTTTCATGATTCTATAGTGACGTAGATGGATCAGTGAGGAATTATTTGGGTGGGAGTTTGAAATTTAGTTTCATTGTCCTTAGATTTTTATATGTGATTCCTAAATAATAATCTTGATGATGAGGGATATTTAATGATTTATATTATA
The DNA here is from genome assembly GCA_963277665.1 of Viscum album. Taxonomy (NCBI): domain Eukaryota; kingdom Viridiplantae; phylum Streptophyta; class Magnoliopsida; order Santalales; family Viscaceae; genus Viscum; species Viscum album. The sequence continues at coordinate 1,000,653,422 of OY728121.1, read as the reverse complement.
TTTTCCACGTGACATTTAGGGATATAGTGAGTAAAATTTATCTTTTATTAATTTTTTTTCTACTATATGAATTTTATACGATGATTTATGTTGGTTAATAGTATGTTTTTTAGATTTCAATGAATTTTTAAGTGTTCGAGGTTGAGGTTTGGTTTAACAAAATTGAGTTGAATCTTTTTGAATCAATGAATCTAGTTGAATACGAATGATATATCATTGCTAAGGACAATAGAATCTGAAATCATGTATCATCACCATATATACCATGAAACATTATATAGTATTAAAAAACATTTAGGTTCATTTCTTACCAATCCATTATAAAAAATAATCATAGTAGTCATGATTTGTTCAATATATAAAATATTTTCCACAAGGATGGAAAAATCCTATAACTAAACAATTATCTTGTTCATTAATTTACCTACAATCCTCTTTAATGTCCATTAGATACATATTTTTGGGAATTCATCTTCTAAAATGTATCCCGCTCAAATATATACACTCAATAGGGCGTTATTAGAATCTCCCTTTCTAAAATCTCATATCCAAACTAATCATTGTGTGTGTATGATCTAAAGATAACATATGTGATCAATTAAACATTCTTTATTATGTTTTTAAATAGATCTACAATTACACCACTAAAATCAATCATAGATTATTCATATATCTGATAGATTATATAACTCATAATCCATAAACTATTGAATTCATATAAATGTGGTAGATTAGTAATGGGTCTATTTCATTATCATCCTTCCACTGATCAATTATGGATCTAGTGATATTGGAGGATACAGGGATGTACTTTTGTTTTTATAGTATCCTTTGGAATACTAATCATCAAAAAACCTATTAAAGAACCAAAATGTGATAAGATGTGGAGATTTATTATGATTCAAGGTTTTTGGGGTCAAACTGGTAAAATCTTATGTGCGACACAAGTATCGCTTCAGAATGGGTTTTATGTTTTTTTCAACATACTAGCGGTATGATGTTCCATGTAAAAAGGAGAATTTTTTATTCTTGATTATTTTAATAGAAAATTTTCATTGTATTAGCTTGTTTTTTTATTATTGATATTGATATCATCTGTGTTTTTGTGTAGCCATTAAGACCCTTGAATGATTTTTGATTCCAATAATATATTTATAAAACATTTTATACCATATATGAAATTGATCACATCTAATTCTATGATATTACTAAATTATCTTAAATACATTTTATGTTATTAAATCAAACATTTATCCATGATTAGTGTATTTACTATTCCATTGTATGAAATGTTTCGAAATTAGGGAATTTAGACAATCATTCCTTCGTTAACCATTTTATGGGAGAAAACATAACATGAATTGATGATAACAATAGACCTAAAAACTGGGTAGGGTAAAGATGTCCATGAGGATATAATCATGGAATCTACATCAAGTGTTCATCATCATTATATTCCCTCCAGAGAAATATAAATGATATGAAATCATTGAGGAATGACGTATGACTATGTTGATGATTGGTGGTCATGAGGCATTGCCTATAATAGAGGTGGAATGTATCAAAATTATGGTTTGGTCTGAAAAGTTGCATTGAAAATAATGAGAGACAAGTTCAAAATCCTTATAGAAAAAACTGTATAAATTATAATATCATTTATGACTATACTTATACATTAGATCCAAAATATGTGTGAGAATCCCCACGATAGATTGAATAGTCAAAATGAGATCATTATATGATTATTAATGAAGTCATTCAAATATAAATTTAATATTTATTAAATAAATTATAATTTTTCACACATGTTTAATATGTATTGTAGGTGTACAACTTGGTTTAAATAATAACACCAAACAAATGAATCCATATGAGTCTAGATACATTGTAATTTGATATTTAAGTATGGGAAAGAGGCCCATGGAATACATATATGCTATATATAATTGAGATAGAAGCTGTAACAAGAAGAAATATGGAATCCCAAGGATAAATAATATGGAAACCCAAGGATTCAAATAAATTCACATACCCAAGGATTAAAATAAATTCATTTACCCTCATGTATTATATATAGATGAGTTGAGATTAATTTTGAAGAATGAATTTTCTATTGGTTTTTAGAATTTAATGACTATGACTTTTACATATGCAATTTTTATTTCACAATATATATATATATCAGTTTCTACTTAAGTTATATAATGTAGTACAAAAGACTCACACAATTTAATCAAAACAATAAAAATAATTAATTTAGAAAATTAAAAATTGAGAATATATACATCCAATAAAATTAAAATAAATGTATTATAAATATGTGTAATTTTTAAAATCCATAGGGTACATAGAAATATCATAGCTACGAATGAAACTATATTGAGAAGAATATGGAATAAACTGGAATGGATTTTTTTTAATATATTATAGACCATTTTGATAAAAATTAATCATAAAGGGGGAACTAATAATTATTTATAGGTTGTATAAACCCAACACCGACATTGGAATCGTTATATGTCTATTTAAACCATAAAATTTCCATTAAAATTAAAATATGATCATATAAATAGTAACTAAACAAATAGTATAGTAAAATGAATTTAAAATTATATATAGTTTGAATAAAATAATAAAATTAAATCAGTAAAATTACATAATCTATAGACATCATTCAAAAAAAATAGTATTTTCAAAATTTATTATAAATAAACAATATTTCAATTTATATTTTAAAACCCATATATTTTTATTAATAATATAATTATAAAAGTATCTAAATGACAAAATTGTTTTTAAAAACACAATTATTCATTTTAAACCAATATTCTATATTATTAAATGAATAATTACTTTGTAAAATAAGAAACATAGTTTCAAAATCTAAAATTTATGATCCAAAGTCTATATAACTAATGAAACCTTATAAAAATAATTTTTGTTCATATATTTTTTGTTTACAAGTAAATTCATTAGTTTAATGTTTCCTACGTAATATAAATTTATAATTTTAATAATAATTAATTAATAATGTCATATATGAACAATATTTCATGTTCTATTTTAGAAATAATATTTTGATCATTAATTTAAAAAAAAAACACCCCATTCGCCTTAAGTAAAATTACTCATTATCACCCCTTTAAACCACAAAAATTCAATTCATCTTTTTTACTATGAAATGAAAAAAAATCATATATCCCATTATTGTTAATGATATTTCCATATATCTCTTAAACAGTATGCTTTAATTTATTAGGAATCATATCGTATGTGTAAAATGAAAAAAATGTAATGCTTATTTTTCAATTTCAATTTTCTTCTTTTTTATTTAAAACTCCTATAACTTTATAATAAAATGTAATTTAACCTGATTAATTTCTATATCTAAGTGATTTTAATATTATTTTTCTGATGAAAAAATATAATATAATATTTTAATTTTCTTAAGAGACCATCTCCCTTTTTGATAATGAATCATTAGAAGTCAGTTTACTCTATGATGATAAAAAATTAATTTAGTTATTAATGAGACTCCTTATGACTAGTTTTCATAGAATATATATATTTAATAACTTATTTTTTCCATATAATGTTTTTTAAATAATTTTAATTTATATATATATTATTCTTCACCTTTTTACACATTATGTTAATGGTTATTTAACCACAAAAATTGTTTTTAATAATTCAATAAATTCCACTGTAATCCTAGATAAGAATCAAGACGTATTAATATTTAATTAATGATTTATTTATTTTTACTTTTATGAGTGTTTAGATATTTTTAAAAATTGAAATAATAATTATTCAAAACATAAAAATTGTATTAAAAGAAATTATTTAAAAAAAATATTAATAATTTCATCTTAAGAATAATAAATAATATATAATTAAAAAAGATTATAATTGATGTTGGATAAACTATATTAATGTTATGAACATTTTTATTCAGTTTCATATAAACATATGATAATTATAGAGTATGTGTTAAAATGAAAAACAAAATGATAAGATAAGGTGTTGTAATTCTCAATCAATCCTTTCACATTTCACATTAACATCTATTTATCCTACATTAATATTGATTATTCAAAAATTTCATACAAATTTCACTTATTTTTATTTTATTATTATTCTTCAATGGATATCGAATCGTCATATTTATTCATTTTAACAATAATATTTGAATCAATAATTTTTTTATAATTGTTTTTTTAAAGTATCTCATTGATTATTCATAGGTTCAATTTATCATCTTCATGAACTATTATATTTTAATAGTAAATGAAATCCAATGTGACCAAAATAGATTTATTATATTATAATTTTGGAAAAATTGATGTTTAATATTTATTATATTTGTATCACATAATTATAATACGTATTATTACCTCATTGTAACATTTTATTATTATGGTTGAAAAGTGTATCCACTAGATAAACAATGAATGATTATGAGCATGTCGTGATGTGATGGGTGGTAATGTAATTATATTAAGATATAATTAATTGAGTATATTTTTATATCTCATTATATTATTATTGGTTTTTTATGTTTTTAAAGTTATACACATCTGTTATGAATGAACATGACATAGTGTTTATCAACATTTTTTATATAGTAATTTTGTAAATTTATTATGATATTTAATTAATATTTATCTATAAAATTCCTCGAATTAATTAGATTATAATTATTATTTTTACATGATGATTTTAATTTTAGTCTCACAAGTGCTCATATCGATTCATTTCTCTTGTTTCTACCAATTATTTCACCACATGCGAGTCCATTTTAATCAAAAAATAATTTTATGTGTTTCCTCATGTGAATAAATATAAAAATTAAATCATGGATGTATTTATAAAGAATATATGAAATTATTTAAATATAGTATAATTTTTCACATGTATTAATGTTATATGAAACTAATTATACCAAGGCAGTAATACTACAATATTTATGAGTAGTATTAATACTTATATTCATAAATAAAATGAATTAATAATCATGCGTGTAATGGACTGGTAACTATTAGTTTTCTATCTATTGTATTATCCATTTTTTCCTTAATGGAATAGTGAATTTTTATTCTCATTTTCAGTGATACAATGTAATTTGGAATTTAATATGAATTCTTATGACCGTTTTGAAAAGAATTGTTGTTGAGGTTACCATTAGCATTTTATCTACAATATAAATATCATAAAATACCTATATTGGATAATGTCTATTCACCTAGAAACATGTACCTTCATATTAATCGGTATCTTATATAATTAAAATCACATCCCCTACATTTGTGTTAATGTATATAGAAATGTTGATTTTGAATGAAATTTTTTCTCTCTATAATTTGAGTATTTAATTTTTTGAATTATATGTTATGAATCTCAAAAAATAGTTATATAAGACCAAATTATTAAACAATAAATAATCGTTAGTTATGTCAAGAAACCACATTGTGTATTTTTTCAAGTTTAGGGTTTTTGAAAATTAGGTCGTAAATATTACATTACATCTAAAAAATTTAAAAAATATGCACTTCTACTCTATCCAAATTTTTTCAAAAAAATAAAACTCCTTAAAAAACGTTTTCATTTCTTGAAATAATTCTTCTTCAGTAATTTATTTCTTTTACCCTTACTTATTACCTATGAAAAAACATTTCAAAAACAGGGGATGAGCATAAAAATCTCAGTAAGGGTTATAACATAAAGAATGAAAACATTATTCAATCAATACATACAATACATAAGATCATTAAAATACCTAAATAAATCATATGATTTATGAATAAAACATTGTAATTATAAATCATAAAAGTAACTTGTGGAATCTAAACCATATATACATTGTAGCTTTGACAACCACATAGCACGTTACATTTGGAAAACCCATCACAATATATTCCCTAAAACCCTTAGGAGAAATTTTTTCATTTACCTCCTTCATGTTACCCAATTATTTGGAGAGATATTTTAAGATCACCTTCAATAGTTTTTCCATGGATCCACCCATATATTTAAACAATTCCCATGATCTATAACATAGTCATAAAACGATAACCAAACCGAATGGAAAGATAACATTTTCACATTCCTATCACAACATAAAATTTAATGATATTGGAATAATCAACATCTTAAAAAACCATTATTTATACCATAAAATATTAAATGTTTATATTTTATTTATTTTAATTCTTTATAAATGATACATCTAGTTTAGGAATTCAGATATCAAATAATGCTCGCGGCGGTGGAAAGGTAGTAATGACCACATACGTTATAAATATAAAATATTTTTTACATTTAGTAAAATTATTCATAAATAAGATTATATTTGAATGAAATTAAAATTAACAGGGGTTTATAAACAATATAAAGTAAATATTTGTATAAACCAAAATATTTTTCAAAGACAAGAGATTGAGATGAAATCCCTTACCTCGCGTACAACTTGTCTTGTTCGTTCATTATCTCCTGGAGTAATAAACAGAAGTTCAACATACCTGATTCAGAACCTTTTTTGTGTAGTATTAATTTTATATAACTGATTACCTTTATATAAAAATTATACAATTATTCATGTTCATATTTGACTTTTTGTCGATGTTCGACACTTTAGTCAAAAATGAAATTGTTATAGTTACAAATTGTCCATGTTGTCAAAATTCCATTATCTCCAGTATTGTATTCATGATTAAAATATCATATATATATATATCTATTATATATATTTATTTAAATCCATTATATATTTAATTATAATAATCCAAACCATTTGGATACAAGAAAATTAAATGCACCATTCATGGAGACAGTAAGTCGTACGTAACCAAAAATGCTACATTGATTTTTTTTTCATTTTTAATGGAAATAAAACTAAATGATACATATATATATTACAACTCCAGTATAATTTATATGTTATATATGTTACATATGTTCATTAATTCAATCCTTTATACGTTCCATGATTGGCATGAATGATTCATATCACATTGAGTGACGGTAGTCTGCACTTCCTTAAATGAAATTATCATATTTAGGCGTTATAGAAAGAATAACGATATGATGTAAATTAAAAAATTAATAATAATAGAGAAAATTTAAATATAATATATATCACATATAAATATAGTTCCATTATAATGGACTCCATGAGAGGTGGTATAGGATAATTAAACAGTCATCATTTCGTGAGGCAGCAGTTTGCCATCCAAAAATACAGTATGTTCTAAATTCATTATATAGAGGCGTGTGGAAGTGTAGTTATAATATGTATAATAAAAAAATCTTAATATATTTAGGATAATGGGTTTTTATGTAATAAATTAATAATAATATAATAGGGGGTGGAGAAGACAAATAAAAGAAAAGCACATGAGAGATGTCGTTTACTCTAAATCCGGTGACTCCTTTTGATTTAATCCAAAAAGTATTTATTTAATTTCATGATACAAATGGTAAGAATTATATGAAGAATATATTTATGTTTTTAGTTAATTTGGTCAGTTTTTTGGATGATCCAATTGTGATTGAGAGGTGCGAGCAAGGGTTGGTGGCAGTGTCCTTTTATAAGAAGGAGGACGAGCACTTAATGAATATCTTTAAATATTATTTTATTATAAATTCAAAGTCTATTAAAATGATTCCAAATTCATATATCTATAAAATTTGATGAATATAATTCTAAATAAAATCTTCCTATAATAATTACATTGTTTTTGAAATAATTTAATCCATATATTTATTTATTTAACCCTATTTTACACTTACTGTTTTAACAACGATTTAACACATTGAGAATCAAAATATTTACCAAAAAAAGAAAAATATCCCATAATGTTTCATTAATAATATTTTATACTGACAATAACTATTTGTAAAAAATATTATATTTTTCAGAATTATATAATATTTAATATAATATTTTATATTATAATATAAGAATTTTTCCAATTTTGAAACAATTCATTTCATGACTTTTTGAAAAATACATAACAATTTTATTAAATAGAGAAAACATAATTAATTAAAATATAACATGTATATATCATCTATAAAATTCTTGGTTGACATCAAAATAAAAAAATTTATTTTATTTTATCATTTATAATTACATTTATTTGATTCCTTTATTAATGAATACAACTCTACATCATAATTGTGTCATAATTAACATTATTTATATATTGTCTACAAATTACAAATATAATATCATGGTATAGAAAATATTTTTATATTTCTAAATACTATTTATAGTCAAATAGATCAATTATATAACCCCATATAAAAATTGTTTTAGTAAAAGATATTGTTTTATGTTATATTTTCCTTTACATTAAATTAAAGTTAATTAAATGTCATTTTCACACACAAGTGGCTCCATTGGGTCATAAAATAGACCCATGTATGCCCATGGTTGGATATACATGATAATATAGGTTTAGTAAAAGTTTGATTGCAATTTAATATTATTATAATATTAGTTTGAACCCTTATTTACCAGATTTACCCATTATCCATTTTAAATAAAATATTTACTGATGTTACCATTCATAATGTCAAATAATAAAAGTTAAATATTTTCAAAATTTGAAACTCATGATTTTAAATATGGAATCCATTTTCCCAAATAAAAAACAAATAATTAAATGAAATGATTATAAAATTAATTACAATTTTCAAAACTAAAAAGCGTGTTTTTATGAAGTAAAAACATTAAAAGGATTGAGATGTGTTTCCTTGAAATTTAAGATTTAAATTTATTTCAATGAAGAACATTGGATTAAATAGTTAAGATATAATTCAATAAAAATTTAAAAAAATTAAAATAAAAATATAACTATATATATAAATTAGATGAAATGTCATTTTTTAATTAAAATGCGGTATTTTTCACTATTCATTAAAAAATGATCTTTATCCATAAATAAAAAAATTTCATAAAAGTAAATTATGATGTTCCTATTCTAAATAAGAATATTATTTTTCTCAAATAGAATATATAAAATTTACTAAAACTAGATTTTAAAATGGTTCTCCCTCAAAATGTGTTAAAATGACACTTTTAAAGAATATTAGCATATTTCATGCTTAAAATCAGATTCAATCATATTTTAACACTCTAAAATTTATTTGATAAATGTAAAAACAATTAATAAAAATGTATATTCATATTTTTTTTATTTATTTTTTCATTCCCTCCAATACAATGACTTTGTGTTACCTTTAAAATATTATTGTTACTATTTTATTTTTTAGTATACCTCAACATTGTGTGCAATGTATGATTTTGGAGGAATTCGTTGTTGCGTGTCGAGTACGCTATTGAAATTATCATCCCCTTTAATTTAAAATTAATATTTATTTCACAAATATTAATAAATATGAAAATTTAATATTCCTTATTTATTTGGAATGTTACATCCTTTCCCCATTTTTGTAATTTTTTCCCTGCAATTCTATTAACTTATCAAATAAATGGGGCTATTTATCCTTCATAGAATTTTCGGATTATCACGTTGCCTCTTCAGACATATAGTTTTTCCTCAAACCATTACATTAATATTTACCTTATTCATCCCCACCCTCTCTCTTCAGTCACAAATTTTGACAGGTTGTTTCTCATAAGAAATATTGTCTTCCAATTGAACTTCCTCTGGACTCAAAACATGAGATGGATACATAATTTATTTTATCAACATTATATCATGAAAACCATTGTGTACCTTGGATAAACATGGAGGTAATTCAACAATGAAGACAACTAATCCAACTTTTTTAAGGATTTCATAGGGTCTAATGAACCTTGGACTCATCATTCCCTTATTACCAAAATGAATCACAATTTTCCATGGATAAACATGGAGAAATACAAGATCACCAACCTCAAAAGAAATATCCTTATTCATGTTATCTACATAACTTTTCTGCCTGCTCTATGTTGTTCTCATGTTCTTTTAAATCAAGTGAAATCTTTTTACCATCTCATCTACTAATTCTAGTACCATAAAAATTCTTTCACCTTCTTCATCCTACAAAGCTACAGTATGACAACACATCCCATATAATTCCTCAAATGTTCCCATCTGTGTACTGGAATGAAAACTATTGTTATATGAGATCTAAACTAAACAATTATGTTGGTCCCAAAATCCCTGGTAAACCATTGAACAAGAACGTAGCATATCTTCCAAGGTCTGAATTGATTGTTCTGACTTCCCATTTGATTGCAGATGAAAAGCAGTATTAAATATTAATTTAGTACCTAATGACATATGAAGGCTCTTTCAAAATATAGATTTGAACCTCAGATAATGATCAGATACAATGGAGAGGGGAACTCTATGTAACTTGAAAATCTCATTAACATACAATAGAGAGATTTTATCTAGTGATTGGGTTTCTCGAATATGAGGAAAATGGGAAGATTTAATCAATCGATCTAAAATATCCCAGATTGAAATATTACTTAGAGAAGTCATTGAATATTTGACTACGAAATCTAGAGAAATATTTTCTAATTTCCACATTTGTACTTGAAATGGCAGAAGAATCCTTTTAGGTATCTTCCGTTCTTTTTTTACCTGTTGAAAACATAAACATTTCACAGTAATGTCAACAATATCGCTTTTGATTCCATCCCAGTAGCAATACTCTTGATGATCTCCAGACATCTTATTATTTTCATGATGAACTAAAAATAGGGAACTATGATCTTTATATAATAACTCTTTCTTCAAATGTGAATCAAAAGGCACAAATAATCTATTTTAATACCACATAACATAGTTCCAGTAAATGTGATACCTACATAAGTTACCCTTTTGAACCAATTCTACCTTTTTCTTCAACTCACATTCATCTTTCTACGATTTCATTATTCTGTCTGCTTGGGATTATTGTTATGAAAGATGAAGAAAAACTAAGGAATCTTCTGCACTAACAACTTATATACCAATGTTCAGAAAATCATTAAAAAAAATTTCTTGTTCCAAATGTAACATAGTTAATGTAGAATTATTTTTTTGACGCAAAGTGTAGGCCAAATTATTTTCTTTTCATGGATGGAAATGAATTGTGAAATCATAATCCTTGATTAAATCAATCCATTTACTTTTTCATATGTTCAATTCATTCTTAGTAAATATATACGTCAAAATTTTTTTTCGTATATATTTTAAATTTTACTACATAATGATGATGCCAACAATTTTTTATAGAAAAAAATAGTAGGTATTTCTAAATCATTTGTTGGTTAATTTAACTCATGATGTTTTAATTGAAATAATGTATAAAAAATTACTTGATCATTCTACATTAGCACATATCTAATTCCTTTAAAATATGAATCATTATAGATCACAATTTCACCATTTCTAGAAGGTATTGAAAAAAAAGGAGCATTCACAAATATTAATTTCAATTAATAAAAAAAATCATATCATTCTTTAGTACATCTAAATTTAGCATTTTTTCGAGATAACTTAATCAGAGGGAAAGATAACCATGCAAAATTTCCAACAAACCTCAGTTAATATCTTTCTAAACTATGAAATCTACAAATATATGTTGAATATTTGGGTCATGTCCATTCATTAACAACTTTTGTTTTAATAGGATCGACAGTTATTCCATATTTATAAACAATGTGACCTAGTAATTTTTTTTTCTAACCATAACTCACACTTGCTGAATTTCAAAAATAGTTTCTTTTCTATTAATATATTCATGACAACCCTCAAATTACATTCATGATCCTCTATAACATTAGAATAAACAAAAATATCACCAATAAAAACAACCACAAACTTACCCAAGAAAACATATAAATTTCTATTCTTTTGATCCATGAATATAGTAGGTGAATTTGTTAACGCAAAAGGCATAAATAAAAATTCAAAATGGTCATATCTAGTACAAAACCCAATCAGTATAATTTTTCTTCCTTTAATTTCTACTAAGGGTACCCCATCCTCTACATTATTTTCAAAATTTCTGAGCTCCCTAGAGCTGATCAAACAAACATTGATTTGAGGAAAAGTATACTTGTTCTTAACATTAATGTTATTAAAGGATCTATAATCAGTGAAAAGTATCATTGGACCATATTTATTGTTAGAAAACAAGATAGGATCACCCCAAGTTTATGTTCCAGTTCGAATGAAAAATTTACCTAATAACTCCTGATATTTCTTTTTTGACACTAAAATTAAATTTTAGCCATTCCATACGGGGGTTTTGAAACATTATTAGCATTAAGAGCTACGTGAACTATATATTCCACTTCCTGATCAGTTGTTATACCTAGAAACTCATTTTAAGAAACATAAAGATACTCATATATGACTACCACATCATTAATCTGAACAATTTCTTTGTTTTCAACAATATGTTCAAGGTTAAATCCATTCCCATATTTTACTAGTTTCTCATCTTCTTTATATGTTTTCAAAAGTAATGGTTCATTCGTGTAGAAAAACTAAAATTATTCTGAAAAGAAACATGTTTAGATCTATAGTTAATCTTAGTATTTTAATCATAAATCTCATACATACCTAAAATAACATTAAACTATACTTGAGGAAAAACAATAAGGTTATTTGGTAGATTATTTCCATAAATAGGGACAAGATGAATCATATAATTACATTTTGCCTCAACATTTTCTCATTGTGTTTTTACCAAAAGTTAATTATTCATATCATGATAATGGATTCCCCATTTAATTTTTTTACACGAATGAATTAATGTGTAGACCCTGAATCAAAAAACCCATTTTCATGACCTAAATAAACAAACAGTTTAAATGATACTAATTCATTCGATGGACCATCATCTGCTGAAGTAGTTGTAATGGATTACGACACCCCTTTATTCATTTAGTCTGGCTTATTTCCGAAGGATGAGTTCTTCATTGGGCACTTTTTTAAATGATGACACATTTAATTGCACTTCAAACATTTTACTGACTGCCAATCATATTTTTCCATTTCCCTGAACTTTTTCAGTGAAATTACAAGACTTATTTCCATTTTACTACATCAGATGCACTTATAAGAATTGAAAAGGCATTCCCCAGTGTTCTTTTTACCACATTTTTCACAAACTATAAACTTAATTTTCTTACTTTCAAATTTTATGAAGAGTTATTACCTTTAATATTCCTCCTTGACCTATTATTGTGTAGTTCTTTAAAAGACACATCATCACTGGAAACTTCTATTTCCACCTCATCCTCAAAGCGAACAAGTTTTTCATCACATTCGAACTCATTAGAAGCTAATACCCTTCAATACATTGGTCATAACCCTGATTAGAAATTACTGATTTTACTATCAAGATAATATATGAAAATTGAATCATACCTTGGAAGTTAAGTGAAATTTTCGTCATAAGCAGCCACTGGGTCATCCTCTTACCTCAATTCATGGAATTGATTTTCAATCCTATGTCGAACCTGAAGGTTCTGGGCGTAGCATAAGTGCATGGGTTGATGTGCCCACATGGCTTTTTTTCATTAACAATGATCAATCCAGGATCTATACGATGATAAATAAAAGTCTCCACTGATCAAATCACAGAATTTGAAAATGAAATGGAAAGTCCCGGATCCAAAAAGTAGGATCATTATAGGTTGATTATAATTAATTTAATCAATTTAAAAGAAATTACTTTTGGTTGTTCTTTCTTCATTTATGTTCTTGATCATGTTCCAATGTGATTCATCATTGCATTACAGAAGCCAAGTGTTGACTTCCTCTAGAGGTGATCCACCCATATACCTCGTATCTCGGGCCGTCGCCAAAGTATTCTATGGGTACTAGCGTGGAGAATCCTTTGCTTGTGATGTCTTCCTTATATCATCTTGATCCAATGGAAGAGGATCTCTATCAATCTTGAGAGCGTTCTTGGAGGAAGAGGTTCTTTTAGCCTTCAAAGAATTTTCCAGAGTTATTGTGCACAACGATTCTCTTATGTGTTGGAAAAGATTTGGGGTTGTGAGGATATTTATAATCAGTTTTGAGGTTGTAGAGTTATGATAATAAATAAATGCGTTACGCGTTTTATTAATTACATTGAATCGTATTTAAAACCCCCATGTCGAATAATTAATTCCTTGACAAACGCCCATGATGATTATAATAAATATCATTTAAAAAAATATTATATCCTCAAAATCCCAACTGGAAATACTACACAGTGTGTATTAATAAATACACCGCGTGTATATCTAGTTTTCATTTATTCAATTTCATTCCAAAATGAAAACTTCACGGTGTGTACATTTAATAATACACGGCGTTTACTTGTTTTCAAAATAAAACTACACGGCATGAAATTATTGATACACGAAATTTTCTTTTTTTATTTTTATTCTCCCTCCAACATTAAAACAATTTATGATTCCTTGAATAATTATTAAACCACGTACGGGAATAATCATTATTCCACGTGAGATACTTGAATACAATAAGTGTGTGACCCTCTAGGCCACTTTCTCGTTGGCATTAGGCGGGCTTGTCGAATGTCCAAGATTACTGTCTAGAAATGGGTTAAGGCATCCAAGAGAAGTAAGTTGATGCAGCCTTGACGTATCACCAAATAAAAACACTTGTTGTGTAATTTAATTCCTTTATCTCAATATCTCATCAGGTAGGTTTCATGGTAGTGACATAAACCTATATGCTTGACCCATCGTTCTTTGAATACCTGAAATAAACTCATCGTTTACACCATGTTCATGGAATTTCATGTGATAGTTCTATTTCAATCGAAGGACTGAGATATCAACTTCTATAAATGGAAGGGGAAAAACCTTCCTCGACTTATCCATTAACACCATGTCACTCATGATGCACCCAATGTACCCTACTTCCCTCCAACTGTCTTCATGATGGTTTTCGTCAGTAAATCTACGTTTGCGAGTCATGACATGAGTTAATGATAACCTTCCAGTATAAGGACCATTACATACGCTTGTAGATAGCAAAGTCCGATGACACCAAGACATGCAGAATTGCTACTGGTGGGTTTGTTCTCATAATCTCACATCTTAGAGATTACCAAGTGAAAACTCCATGAGTTAGAGTCTCATCTTCTTACGAGTACTCACACATACCGGTCTGTATACTATGTCTCCTGTCATAGTATGTCATCCAACCGTATAACTTTATTTAAGAATATTGTTATAGCATTTCAAGGTTCTCATCATAGCGGGGATCTGGAATGACCATATCAATGCAACAAATATTCCAGGACATTATTATATTATAGTAATGCAGAGTAATGAACAATATATAATAAGTGAACATTCATGTAATCAAAGTACAAAATAGTTGGTTCTCAGGACACCAACCCTTACAAAATCCCACATGGACTAGAGCCAACTGCCTATGACATTTAGTCCGCTAGACCTCACATGATGATCATGTTTCTACTGAGTGAATTAGTTTGTGAAGGGGTCTTCCACATTTTCTTCCATGGAAATACTGCTCACTATAACTTCACCTCTCTCAGAAAAATCCCTCAAGAGATGATACTTCTGAAGTACGAACTTTGCCTGCTGATGTGACCTTGGCACATTTTTAAGTTCCACCACTATAGTATTATCACAATAGAGTGTGATAGGATCATTACTTCTCGGTACCACATCCAGATCTTGGACGAAGCATTGTATCTATACTGCTTCTTTAGCTGCCTCAGAAGCTGTAATACACTCGGACTTCACTGTAGAATCTACCACCACACTCTGCATTGAGCTCTTCCAGCTCACTGCACCTCCATTCAACCTCAAGATATATCCAGTCAATGACTTCATGACATCTTGATCAGTCTAGAAACTACCATCTACATGTCCACTAATGACTAGTTCTTCATCTCCTCCATAAACTAGGAACAAATCCTTAATACGCCTCTGATACTTAAGGATAGTCTTGACTGCCATCCAATGGAGGTCTCCTGGATCAGATTGATATCTTCCAACCACACATAATGCGTAAGAAACATCTAGCCTCATACATAGCATATCATACATGTCTGATCCAATCATGGATGCGTAAGCGATCCTTTCCATTCTCTTTCATTCCTCATGAGTCTGAGGACACATTTTCTTATGAAGAAGAATTTCATGTGACACTAGCAATAATCCCCTCTTGACTGTTCCATAATGACTCTTTTCAGTATATTGTCAATGTTTGTACTTTGACTCAGGTCCAAAATTATCTTGGATCTATCACGATGGATCTTGATCCCAAGAATATATGTTTCCTCGCCCAAGCCTTTCATGGAGAAGCATTTATGAATCCATGCCTTAACTTACTGTATGACAGGTACTTCGTTTCCAATTAGTAATATGTCATCAACATATACTATTAAGAAAACGACTTCACTTCCACTAAACATCTTGTAGACACAAGGCACACATTTATTCTTAAAGAATCCAAATTCCATTACAGCATCATCAAAATGAATGTTCCATGACCTTTATACTTTCTTTAATCTGTAAATGGATTTCTGCAACTTTCGTACCTTGTTGGCAACCTTTGGAGTCACAAACCCTCCAGGATGTGTCATGTAGACATCTTCCTAGAGGTTCCCATTATGGAATGCTATTTTGACATCCATTTTCCAAATTTCATTTTCATGGTAAGCAGCAATGGCTAATAGGATTCTGATAGAATTCAGCATCGCAACCGGTGAAAAGGATTCATCATAGTCAATTCCTTGATGTTGTCTAAAACCTTTTGCAACCAGTCATGACTTATAAGTGCTGACATGGCCCTCCATGTCCATTTTATGCCTGAATACCCATTTACTACCAATAGTCTTTACATCAACTTGAAGATCTACCAAAATCCAGACTTGGTTCTGGTACATGGAATCCATTTCAAAATTCATGTCTTCTTGCCACATGGAAATGTGTGTGCCTTCGACTTCTTCCTTGTAGGTAAGAGGATAATCATTGTCAACCAATAATGATTCACCATCCTCTGTGACAAGAAAACCATATCATTATGGTTCTCTTACCTATCTCATTCTCCTACGCAGTTCTTGTGTCTCTGGAACAGATTGTTCTTCCACGAGGCTTTGAAGAATCTGTTCTTATACAAACTCCTATATTTCTTGAGCCTCGACTTCATCGAAGTCTATCTCACTCACACTATCTCATTTGGATATGTGCTCGCTCTCATGGAATATGGTGGTTCTTTCCAGTGAACCCTTTTTTTGTAGGTTTTTATTGGTTATATCCCCTTGTTTCATTGGGATATCCTATAAAGATACACTTTGTTCCACGAGGTGCATGCATGTTACCTGAAGATCCCTTAACAAATGCTTCGCTACCCCACACATGTAAATTCTATAACATGGCTTTGCATCCACTCCATAACTCATATAGAATACCATTTATCGATTTAGTTTGTACCTAGTTTAGTATGTGTTCTGCTGTTTGTAATGCATATCCCCAAAAGGATAATGGAAGACTCGAATGACTCATCATTGATCACCATGCCCAAAAGGGTGTGGTTCCTCCTTTCACTTACACCATTCCACTGAGGTGTGTAAGGAGGAGTGAGTTGAGATAGAATCCCAATCTCCCATAAGAAATCAATGAAGTCCTGATTAAGATATTCTTCTCCTCTGTCTGAGCAGAGTATCTTAATCTTCATACCATTCTTGTTCTCAGCTTCATTATTGTATTCTTTGAACCAATCAAAAGAATCTGACTTATAATTCATTAGGTAGATATATCCATATCTACTAATATCATCAGTCAAATTTGTGATGTACGAGAACACAACCCTTACTTCAACTGGAAATGGTCCACACACATCTGTGTGTACTAATTCTAGAATCACTTTATCTCTTTCACTGTTCCCACAAGATGGGGATTTGGTCATTTTTCCATGTAGACATGCATGACATAAACCAAGTGTTTTTATTTTAAAAGAATGTAAATACCCATCTTGATGTAATTTTGTCAAGCATTTCTCATTGGCATGACCTAGCCAGTTACGCCAAAGATGGGTGTGGTATGAGTCATGCGAATTTACTTTTTCATCGATTTCCATTACTTGGTTTGTGTAGTCTAACACATAATGGTCGTTATATAAATGTGCCCTACCTAAACAAAAGATATCATTATAAAAGTAGCAATATTAATTTCAAAACATGAATATGAATCCATCAGTATCTAATATAGATATTGAAATAATTTTTTTTAGTAACATAAGGCACATAATAAAAACCTTGTAACAACAAGATCATTCGATTTGGCAATGTGAGGTGGTAGTCTCTTAGAGCTATAACAACAAGTCTAGATTTGTTGGCTTCTCATAGATCTACATCCCCTCGATCAATATTTCAGAATCTACTTGGTTGTTTTATTTGGATATAGATGTGAGCACCAAAGGTAGTATCTAATACCCAATTAGTAGAAACAGATAGATTGCATTCGATGAAAAACGCACCTGAAGCTTCCCCTTGCTTCCATGGCTGGGTGCAGTTTTTCCTCCAGTGGCCCTTCTTGCCACATAGAAGACAAACAACATCACGTTCCCTTTCCTCCCCTTTGATCTAAAATATCTTGGAAGGCCTTGTAGATGCTTTGGGATTAATTATCTTCGCCTTCCCTTTCATTTTATTCACCATGAGGACATAAGGCATTTCACACTTCATGTAATAGTCTACTTGGCGAATAAGGATAAGAATATCAGACAGAGACTTCTCAATGATGTTCATGTTGAAGTTCACAACAATTTTTGAGATGCTCTGGGGAATTGACGCGAGAATGAGATCGATACCCAGTTCTCCGGGGTGTTTAAAACCTAGAACATCCAAGTGATCAATGTAGAAAATGATATTGACTACATGAGGCCCAGCTGGGGTACCCACTCCAATTTTTCTCTTGAATAGAGCATTGGAGATCTCAAACCATTCATGTCTAGCTCTCTCCAGGTATAGACCACGAAGGTGCTCGAGCATGCTATAGGCATCCATGTACTCATGAGACTTCATGAGCTCACTTGACATTGATGATAGCATCAAACATTAAACATCGTGTGCATCGCTAAAATGTTGATCATAGGGTAGGAAATCTTTATCACTTGCCTCATGGGCAGGAGGATCAGAAAGTGAGAACTCAAGCTCGTAATACTTTTGTTCATGGTGTATGACGACTCGAAGGCTCCTAAACCTTTCCTAAAGGTTACTGCCGGTGAGGATATTGTCTTTGTCCAGAATTATTCACAGAGAAAATGAGGTTGATGAGTTTTTCATCGTCTACAATTTAATAGAGCAGATTTACAAATACTTTCTTGATTATATTTTTTGAGAAATAATAAATTAATTATTTAATTCTCCCACTAGTTTATCAAGTAACAATGGCCCTCACCATTGAACATCGAATGTCCGGTTGCTCTGACATTATAGTGGAAAGGATCCATATTCCCCTTCGTGTAACCCCAATAAGGGTTGGTTAAGATATTTGAAGGTATTGAGGTAGGCATATCTTTGCCAACTGTGAGTTTACAGTTCCTTGATCTATTGAGTGGACTCCCCAATCCTAAAATCCTGACATGGATTTCCTCAACTCTTGCCTCCAATATTACATCATGTCTAGCACGAGCTACTCCTCTTGATGAAATATGGTTAAGTAAACCCGAAACCTTTCATAAGGGCTTCCTTTATAAAAGTAAGTGTCCCAACAATGGTTGGACAAACACATAGTTTTATTGAGTCTTTCCCTTAAACAAGTTACTGAAGGCATGGTTAATTTGATGGGTTTTATTCTTTATTCGTAGTTTTTAATTATCACATGATTGTTAATATTAAGTGATGCTTTAATAGGAGATTAACCATGTTCTGATAATGTTTTCTCATAGTTCAGTTTTTATTTTATTCCATTTTTGCATTCTTGGACATTTTAT
The DNA here is from genome assembly GCA_963277665.1 of Viscum album. Classification (NCBI taxonomy): domain Eukaryota; kingdom Viridiplantae; phylum Streptophyta; class Magnoliopsida; order Santalales; family Viscaceae; genus Viscum; species Viscum album. The sequence continues at coordinate 1,000,633,479 of OY728121.1, read as the reverse complement.
TAGCTTTGTGATCACGGAAACACATACATAATAAATAAACCATGAAATTTAGAGATAAATAAAATAATATGGCATGATCATGAGCTTCTATTGGTTAGCTTATCTAGAAGTTTTGATAAGCTAACCCTGGCCTAGAAAAAAAACACCTTGAACCCGGTGGTTCATGTTTTGTAACTCCCACCTTTCCACCTTTGTAACTTCTTGGGTTGGTTTTTCCGTCTCCTATGACTTGGTAGATCCTCCATTATATGGGTTTACATTAAAGAAACCGTGGGAACACAGGCCATACATTTTATTTGATGAAGGCTCACATGCCAAAAAATTTAAATAAAACAAATTTAAATGAAACCATACCCTCATACAAAGGGACCTTGGTATAGCTCATGATCACCCATAGCATGCAACAACATTTACTCATATTTAGAATTCAAATTCTATTAATTGTTCTATTATTTAAGATATGTCGTGCTTTAATTTAATAAATTATGATGTTATAATTAACAAATTATTTATCTTAAATTCCTTTCTGATTTTCCTTGAGATTCTTCTCATCCATATCTCTTGTACATGTCTTTGTACTATTGGAGGAATCCTGGTGAAATTTCTGGAAAGTACACGACGTGTAGTTTATGTTTACACAGCGTGTATTTCTTTTCACAATTTATCCAAAGTGCACACTGGGGGCTTTGGTGTGTTCTCTGTACATTGAAAATTTTGGAGTACATGGCAGGTAGAATAATCATTCATAGCGTGTACTTCCTTTTTACTTTGTAACCGGCCTGGCGATCCCGTGTACGCAGTACGCGGCTTATCCTTGTACACGGTTTCACCTAGGCCGGAACAGACTACAGGACATGTTTCTCCAACATACATGCCATGTATTCTAGTTCCACACGCCATTAAATTCTCGTCAACATGGTGTCATTAATTCTTAGGAATATTCAATTCACATGGCATGGTTTGGCGGACCAGTGCCAGTTCATGGAACCTAAGTACAAGGCGTGTAGTTTTAATTACACTCCGTGTAATCCCGTGTTGTACATACAAAAAGAGAGCCTCCTCTGGATGAGTTCTTTTTTTATTTTAATCAAAAATTAAAATTAAAAGTTCATTTATGTGATATGAATTGAGAAATGGAGGAAGAATAGATCTCATTTATTCAGATTAATAGAATGATATATTTCGTATTGAATCAAATATAAATGCATAAATTATCAACGAAAATTAAATAACTATAATCAATGTTGTAACCTCCATTTGATACCATTTCAAGGTTCTGAGCACAGTAGTAGGGCGTGGTTGGATGTTCCCACTTGGCTTTTTTTCATTAACAACAATCAATCAGGGATCAATATGATGATAAATGCCAATCTCCATGGATCGAATCACAGAAATGGGAAAAAATGTAACATCTTGGAACCACAATTTAGGATCAATATAGTTTGATTATAATTAATTTAATTAATTTAAAAGAAATACCTTTTGTGTGTTCTTTCTTCATTGATGTTCGTGATCATGTTCCAATGTTATTTGTCATTGCATCGTAGAAGCCATGTGTAGACTTCCTCTAGTAGTGATCCACATTTGTAGCTCATATCTCTGGATGTCGCCAAAGTAGTCTACAAGTGCTAGCCTTGAGAAACCTTTGCTTGCGTTGTCCGCCTTAGATCGTCATGATCTGATGGAAGAGGATCTCTCTCAGTTTTGAGTGTATTATTGGAGGAAGAGGTTCTTTCAGCCTTGAAAGAATTTTCTAGAGTTATTATGCACAAAGATTCTCTTGTGTGTTGGAAAAGAGTTGGGGTTATGAGGATATTTATAATCAGGTTTGAGGTTGTAGAGTTATGACAATAAATAAATGGGTTACGCGGTTTATTTATTTCATTGACTCTTATTTAAAACACATATGTAGAATAATTAATTCCTTGACATGAACCCATGCTGATTATAATAAATATCATTTAAAAAATTATTATATCTTCAAAATCTCGACTGGAAAAACTACACAGCGTGTATTAATAAATACACGGTGTGTACTTGTTATTCATTGAAAACTACACGGCATGTACATTGAATGCACACGCCCTGTATATATTATTTTCATTTATTCATTTTCATTCAAAAATGAAAACTACACGGCGTGTAAATTTAATAATACACTGCGTGTACATGTTTTCAAAATAAAATTACACAGCGTGTAATTATTGATACATGGCATGTACTTGTTTTATTTTTATTCTGCCTCCATAATTAAAAAAATTTATGCTTCCTTGAATAATTATTAATCAACGATTGTGAATAATCTTTAATATACTTGAGATACTTGAATACACATAGTGTTTGACCCTCTATGCCTCTTTCTCATTAGCATTAGGCGGTCGGGCCTAAAGTCCAAGATTACTGTCTAGCCACGGGTCAAGGAACCAAAGAGAAATAAGTTGATGATGCATTGACGTATCACCACATACAAACACATACTATTTAATTTAATCCCTTTGTCTCAATATCTCATCAAGCAAGCTTCATGGCAGTGTCATAAACCTCTATGCTTGATCTGTCGTTCTTTGACTACCTTAAAAAAACTCGTTGCTTACACCATGGACATGGAATTTCATGAGACAATTCTATTTCAATCAAATGGCCGGGATATCAACATCCATAAATGGAATGGACAAATCCTTCCTCGACTTATACATTAACAACACGTCACTCGTGACGCATCCAATGTACCATACCTCCCACCAACTGTCTGTGTGACAGTTTTCATTTGTAAATCTAAGTGTGTGAGTCATGACATGAGTTAATGATAATATTTCAGTCTAAGGACCATTACACATGCTTGTAGATAGCAATGCCCGATGAAACCAAGACATGCAGAATTGCTACTGGTGGGTATGTTCTCATAATCTAACATCTTCGAGATTACCAAGTGTGAACTCCAGGAGAGAGAGTATCTTCTTCTTACGAGTACATGCAAATGACGGTCTGTATACTATGTGTCCTATCATAGTATGTTATCCAACTGTAGAAAATTATTTAATAATATTGTTATACCATTTCAATGTTCATATCCTAGCGGGGATCTACCATGACCTTATCAATGCAAAATATATTCCAGGACATTATTATATTATATTAATGCAGAACAATGAACAATATAAAATAAGTGAACATTCATGTAATCAAAGTACAAAATCATTGGTTCTCCGGACACCAACCCTTACAGAACCACCATAGGAAAATATTTCTTAGGAAACATACGTTTGAAATAAATCTAATCAAGATAATAAATCGTATCACTATCTTTGATATTTTTAACCATATACCACCACTGAGTAGCTTCACCATCAAAATGGTAAACATGAAGACTTACCATTTGATGTTCTAAACACCCCATGGCATCAAAAGTATTTTCTAGTGCTTTTATCACTCCTTCAGCTAGCTCAGGGTCAGATAATCCTCTGATTGATGGGGGATGTTACCTCATGAATGGATACACTACAATCATGTTCTTTTGTGGTTGATATGGCTAATGATGTGTAGGGATACCACAAACATTTATAGCCTAGGTCATCATTTCCATCATCACAACAAACTTTTCAGTTAAAATTATGAACACCTCAGGTTTCTGGTTTGGAAGGTTGTTTACCTCATGATGTCATCCCAAAATAGCTTCCATATTTAAACTACATAAAAAAAATTAACACACAAATATCTTAGGTGAAACAACATGTTAATATTTCAATGTGATATCATTTCATTATTACCATAAATTAATTTATATACATAAATATAACAATGCCCTAACTTTTAAATTTGCCTAAATTGAACTCTAATACCAAATATAATGACCCAACATTAAAAATTACATATTGTTTAGTTAAAATAGACAATCAAATAGAGGATTTGTTAAGGGTTTGATTTATATATAATTAAGCCTTAAATATTATATTATATCTCCCAAATTAAAATGTAGACATTTCTACTCTATCCAAATTTTTTCATGATAAACAAAATCCATAAAAACAATAGTTTTTTTCATTATATTTATCATCTTGAATAATTCCATTATATTACCCTTCATTATACCCTATTGAATACATTTCAAAAACATGGGATAAGCATCAAAATCTCAGTAATGGTTATAAAATAGGGAAAAAACATTAGTCCATCAATACATACAGAACATAATATCTTTAGCATACCTCATCAAATCATAAGATTTATGAATAACACATAGTAATCATAAATAATTAAGGTAATAGGGGGAATCCATTTCTTACTTACATTGTACCTTTCAGTACTATATATAGAGTTTCATTTGGAATACTAATCAAAATATATTCCCTTAATCTCTATGGAGAAACATTAATGTTTACATCCATCACATTACCCAATGCATTGGAGTGAAATCTCCGGGACCCCCACCCTAGGTTTATCATGAAACCACCCATATATGTTATCTATTCCCATGAACCATAACCTAATAATATCACATAAAATAATCATAAAGGAAATATATAATTTCTAAATTCTGATCACAATATAAAATTTCAATATATTGGAATAATCAACACTTTATCAAAACAATTTTCACTAAATAAAATACATAAAAAGGGTATTTGATTATTATTTTCTTATTTCTATGTGATACAGCTTGTTAAGGAATCCAAATATCATATAATGCTCATGGCGGTGGAAAAGTTGTTGTCACCATATACGTTAAAAAGAAACATTATTTATTTTCTTTCAGTAAAATGATTCAAATAAAGAAGCTTCCATTTGAATGAGACTAAAATTAATTTGGTTTTATACACAATATAAAAGAATTTCATGTATAAATAAGAATATGCATCAATAAATGGATATTGAGATGAGGTCTCATACCTTGTGTCTGATATGTCTTGTTCTTTTCTTTATCTTCGTGAAAAATAAAAATAGGTTAATTAAACATTCTTAAGAAAATTTTTCAGGTTTATTATTCATTTTATATCACAAATTACCTTTTTATAACAATAATATAATTATTCAAGTTCATATTAGTCTTTTTGTTGATGTTCACTACTTGAGTCAAAAATGAACTTGTTATAATTAAAAATGTCCTTGTAGTCCAATGTCCATTATCACCAGAATTGTATTTATGATTTAAATATGATATATATCCATTATATATTTATTTATATCCAATATATAAGTATTTATAATTTTCCATAGAATTTTGAAATCATAAAATGAAATTCACCGTTTATGTAGATGGTATGCCGTATGTATGCATGAATGGTACTTTCATTTCATTTTCATTTTTAAATGAATGGTAACTAAATAATACATATGTATATTATAATTCCAGTATAATATATATGTTATATATGGTGCATATATTCATTAATTATATCATTTATACATTCCATGTATAGTATGAACTAGTTATATCACTTTGGGGGGCGGTAGAACACAATTTCTCAAATGAAATTATCGTATTTATGTGGTACCGAAAGCATAAAGGTATGATGTAAAATAAAAATACAGAATACTAGAGACAATATAATTATAAAAAATATAACATATATGTATAGTTCCATCATAATGGACACCATGATATGAGGTAGGGGATAATTGGAAAATCCTCGTTTCGTGAGGCAGCTGTTCACCGTCCCGTGAAACAGTATGTTCTAAATTCATTAGATGGAGGTCTGTGGAAGTGTGGATCAAATCATTATCATAAGGAAATAAAATTATATTGATGATACTGGTGTTTTTTGTATTCAATTAAAAATAATATAATTTTGAGTGGTTAATAAAATAAAATAAGTATCTTGATAAAAGATGTTACCTCAAAATCGGGTAACTCGCTTTGATTTGAGCTGAAAAGTGGTATTGAATCGCATGTTCCCAATTTAAGGATTATAGGAGTAAGATAGGGATTATGAGTGATTATTTGGGTAGTTTCTGGACGAGGCAAGGAGGCATCAGAGGTGTGATTACGATTTATATGTGGTGTCCTTTTATAAGAGGGAGGAGGGGCACTAAAGGAATATCATGAATTTTTATTTTATTGTAAATTTATATTTTGATTTTAAATGAGTCCAAATTCATTTAATTAAAATATAGGATTAATATTCGTAATAATAAAATAATAAAATAGTAATTATATAGGTTTTGGAATTTTTTTTAAACCTTATATTTTTTATTTAACTCATTTTTAATTTTACCATTTTGTCAATAATTAAACAATTTGAGAATCTGACTAGTTGCCCAAACATTAAAAATATCCAATTAATGAGTCAACCATAATACTTTAGACTTATTATATACTATTTTAATGAATCATTCATTTTTTTATGTTTTATAATATTTAATAGAAAAAATTATATTTTAAAATATGAATTCTATCAATTTGGACAATAATCATATAATGACTTTTAAAAAAATCCATAACAACTAGATTACTTCAATAAAACATTATTAATAAAAATATAACATGATACTATAATCCAAAAAATTTGTGGATGACATAAAAATAACCAATTACATTATTTTAATGTGTATAATATCAATTATTTGAATCTTTTATTAGTGATGTAAATGTTATATCATCATTGTTTCATAATTAAATTTATCTATCTAATGTATAAAAATTAATAATAATATATCATAATGTATAAAAAAACTTTATCTTTATAATGAAAATTTATAGTAGTATATATCAGTTATATAACCCCATATAAAAGTTTTTTAATTAAAATACATATGTTTTTGTTATATTTTCCTTAACTATTAATTAAATGTAATTAGCATTCATTTTCACACACAAGTGGCCTCAAGGGGACCTAAAATCTACCCAAGGATTCCCATTGTCAAAATATCTCATCCAATAGGATTAGGAAAAGTGTAAGGGTGATTTAATATTATTAAAATATTACTTTTACCCTTATTTACTATATTTACCATTTAACCATCGTAAATAAAATATTTATGGATGTTACTATTCATAATGTCTAAAAATAAAAGTTAACTGTTAAAATAATCTGGAACTACTGATTCCAATTACCAAATCCACTTTTTAAAATTTATAGCACAGAATTTACATAAATTAATTTAAAATTAATTCTTATTGTCAAAACATAAATGTGTGTTTCGAAGAAGTAAAAACATAAAAAATATTGACATGGGTTTATGTCAAATTTTGGAGTGAAATTACATACAATGACAAAAATTGTATTAAATGGTAAAAATAAAATCCAATTAAACATTAATAACACATAAAATAAAAATATATCTATATTAATAAATTATATATAAAGGAAGTTTTGAATTAAAATGTGGTATTTTTCCAAAATTCATTAAAAAATGAACTTTATCAGAAAAATACCAAAATTTAATCCGTAGAAAATTTTAATGTTTTTTTCTAATGAAGTATTCTATTTTGTAAATTAGAACATATAAAAGTGACAAAAACAATATTTAATATTGGTTCTCCATCAAAGGGAGGTAAAATGACCCTTTTGAAGAATATTATAGTATTTCCTGATTAAAGTAGGATTTATTATTATATTATGCCTCTAAAATTTATTTGAAAAATATAATGGCATTTAGAAGACATGTATAATCATATTCCAGTTAGTACTATTCAGTCTCTCTCATGCAACATCTATGTGTTAACGACCATTTAAAATTATAATAATATTATAATATTTTTCCGTATTACTCAACGTTGTGTGCAACATAAGATTTCAGAGAAATATGTTCTTTCGTGTTGAGTACTCGATTAGACATAGAATATCATTTAAAGTAAAAATAATATATAATTCATGAATATTAATAAATAAGAAAATGTTGTATTCTTTATTTACATGAGATGTTATAAGGATAACCTTAATATATATCCCTCTAGTGCATTGGGTGTTGTTTAATCGCTGGATATAATAAGAATATTGAATCATTGTAATACCATGGTTATTTTAGTTAACAATATCATAGGATATATTATGATACCATGAGTTTTATTAGTCGATTTTCCTCAAAGGAAAATGAATACAAGTTTAATATAATCCAATTAGAATGAATTTATAAGGTATCATGATTTACAAATGTATCACTATCATTATCATTTATAAATATTATGTCATGATTTCTAAAATAATAGTAATACATGTTTTTAATTTATAATATTTCAAATATGATAACATAAAATAGATAATTTTAGATCCTAATTTTTTCAGAAATTATTTTTTCATAAAATATTAGTTGTACCCCAAAAAAAATATCGGCATAAATAAATAAATTATTATGGTACATAATATATTGAAACAAATTAAGTATATACTATTTCATTTTATAGATTCAATTTGTACAATATAGAAAATTCATAACAGAATTTATAAATTTTTTTAATTTTCATGAATATGGGAATAAATAATAAATAATAAATTTATAAATTTATACCTGAGATATAATGAACATTTTGTGAAATAACAATTTTAATAAAATACAATTCAAAAAATAATAATAACTACCCTAGTATCATAAATAAAAACTATTAATTTTTTTAATTCAAAACGTGAATAGAACAGATTTATTTTTTATGTAGTGTACATAGGTACTAATTTATGATAAAATATATAGTATGTTATAATATGTACTATTAATATATTTTATATAATTAAACATTTCTGATAACAATGCAAAATAATTTTTTAAAAATAATTTATTTTATAGTTATCAAAATATATATGTATTCAACTAAATAATGTTCTTATGTGGCTCAAATAAATTTCCAATATAATTCATTTTATAAGAATCCATTGAATTATAATGTTTTAAAATTTCATAATTGTAGTATGACATTTTATATTTTTTTATTTTAATATTTTTAACATCTTATAAATAAATTTTCAATATTAATGATAATAATACATTTAATATAAAATTTATAACAATGTATATAATATTATAAAAATATTAAATTCATAATATATTAATAAAATAGTTTTGAATTTTATATAATTTTTTAAATTAATTAAATATATTTCTAAAAAATTTATATATAGAAATATCAATTAATATATTAAATAATTTTATAAAATAAATAATGATATACACAATTTCACAGAAATTCATGTTTTGTGATTTCCCTTAATAGTTGGCATTTTTTAAACAATAAAACATAAAAACTTATTTAATGTGAAATAGTAAATGACTATATTCTCATAGAAATTATATGTTTATTGCTCCTATAATTAAAATATTAACTGAAAACATGTTATTTCCAAATTATGTGATACACTAAAAAATAAAATATTGAACTATTACATGGAATATGATATCACATATTTAAATATAAATAAGATATTTGTTTATACAAGTGAACATGTCGTTTCATTTTTGAGATATTTCATTTTACACTACTGCAGAAAACATTTTTTACGTCGGTTATTTTTAATTTTTTACGTCGGTTTCTAGCTGACGTTAATACGTGCGACGTTATAAATAAGGTTTTTGACATCGGTTATTTAAAATCCGATGTGAAAAAGCATAAAATCGTGATGGTTATCACGTCGGTTATTTTCGAACCGACGTGATAAAAGGCCTGGAGAATGGTTTATCATGTCGGTTATCTAAGAACCGACGTGATAAACGGCCTAGACAATGTTTTATCACGTCCGTTCTTAAACAACTGACGTGATAAACATGGGGTGAGGGGGTTTATCACGTCGGTTCATATAGATCTGACGTGATAAACTGGGGTGAGGGTGGTTTATCACGTCCGTTCTATAAGAACTGACATGATAAACCAGGCTGAGCGTGGTTTATCACGTCGGATCATATAAAACCGACGTGAAAACCCGGGGAGGGGGGTTTATCACGTCGGTTATTATATAACCGCCGTGATAAATCGGTGGGATGCAGTTTATCACGTCTGTTATTCAATAACCGACGTGATAAACCATTGTCCAGGCCGTTTAGCACGTTGGTTATTCAATATGTGACGTGATAAACCATTCTCCAGGCCTTTTATCACGTCGTTTATTAAATAACCTACGTGATAAACCATTCTCCAGGCCTTTTATCACATCGGTTATTAAATAACCGACGTGATAAACCCAATTTTTTTGAAACAGAATGCAGTGATCTTCTCTCCACCAGAATCAACCAGAAAACAAATCAAGAAATCGTACCACATAAACAGAAGTACATCAAAATTAAGCACGTACATAGATAACATATAAAACTTACCCACTAGACAGCATCCACCCTCATTTATACCCCATGGACAGCCCTCCCCCACCCCGTTGGAGCCCTCACCCTCATGTATACCCCCTGGACAGCCCTCCCCCACCCCGTTGGAGCTCCCACCCTCATGTATACCCCTTGGACAACCCTCCCCCACCCCATTGGAGGCCCCAACACACTCCTGGACTTCCCCTAACCCCCGGACACCCACAAACACCCCTCCACAACCCCCACCCGCCTGAACATCACCTCCTCACCCCCTCACCCCACTTGACAGCCCCCACCACACCCCCTGGACAGCCCCAAACACCCCTGGACAACCCCCCACCCCTGGACAACAGTCCCACACCCCTAGACCGGCTTCCCACACCCCTGGACATCCCTGCCACCCCCCAGGACTGTCCCTCACCCCATCAGACAACCCTCCCGGACCGCTGGACACCCCCAACCCCACTGAACACACCCCCACACCCTTGGAACCCCTCCCCCATAGACCCAAATCCATACTAGAAGAACCATCAAAAGTAGACCAAAACAAGAAGTCGAGCAAAATTAAACATTCACTTATATAACATTCAAAACATACATTGTCAACTTCAAAAAAAATCAAACCTAAACAACTACCAAATACACAATTAAAATGATAATATTCAAAATTACATTTTACATTACAAACAACTAAAATTAAATCAAACCTGTAAAATAATTTGACCACTCCACATGTACATGTTTGATGTCTTCAGCAGTATAGGTTTGAGGGTCATCAAAAAGATACAAATGAAAAAGAAGATAGTTAACGTGTATAATGAATAAATCGAATTGAAATATGATGGCATTGTTTAAGAGGAAATCATAGCAGGTCAAAATTCACAACTGTCCCAGTTGTTATTATTTCATAAATAAATCGTAACATATAATATCCGCATTCGATGAGGCCTTGTTGTTCATGACAATTCTGTTTTTAATGAGTGTAAATTCAATATATTATTTTTATTTAATAAATCAAAATGTACAAATTATAAATGGAAATTTACCTTTGCATTTACATATTTGATCTTTGCATTTCTTTTCTTTGTGTTTTTTTGAAAGTAGACCCATGCACTGTTAGAAAATAATACGAACGGGGTAAATTTAAAATTCATTATAATATATAAAACTATTGAGAAATTGAAACTTACTTTTCCAATATATTCTTAAAACATTCCCGCACATCATCGTGAACAGAGCATATCCAATAAAGAGCTTTCTCCCTTGGGCAAAAAATCCCTAATATCCAATGATCACTGATAAAAGGAAATTTAATGTTAGTGGTTTTTTATGTTAAAAGATAATTAACTATTTGAGAGAAATGTGTTTCATACCTCTCACAAAAAGGAATCATCCAACATTGTTGGATTATATTCTTTTCAAATCTTTCATCAATATAAACCATTCTTTGTACCTCAGTCAATGCACATGCTTCAGGGGAAATCAATTGCGGGTCCATGAATCCATATACTTCTGCCAGTTCATTCCTCTCACAAATTTTATAAAGATACCTAATACAAAACATATATAAGTATACATTTTTAATAAATATAACGCAGGGAAAAGGTGTTAAGATTTACATGGAAAAAATTTGCACCACATTGATGTCCAACTTATCTCCAGTAACAAGCTCCATGGTATCAGATTTTGTAATCCCCACAATTATTTCACGTCCACAAACATGAGATTCCATTGGAAACTCATAAAAACCCAACAACAAATGTGAATATCTTGACAATCTGTCAAGACCACTGGAATCTGTATCTGATGTCATAGCCTGTTGTCTTTGTTGTTGTCTATACAGTATTTCTTTACCTTTGAAGTATTCCTGTGAAAAAAATTGAGAAATATAGTAGTTTTCAAATGATAAAACAACTTTAATAAAAAAATAAAATAAAAGATATAACATTCATACCTCTATGGTAATGAGTTGAAGAAGTCTAGATGGCCAAACTAAAAAATGGCCGATACTCTGTCCAACTGTCGCCACCTCATCTGTAGGTATTGGTACCCTAGCTGATCTATCTATAATATCCTGTACAGCGACCCTCTGATTCTCTGCCTCTAATTGTTGATGATGAACTGTATCTCTTATACAATATACCAACCCGTATGCTACTATATGATGTTGAGAATCATCAACATACAACTCGAAATATGTAAGAAGCTGCGGCGGAGGCGTAGGATAAAAAATTGGGTCCGCAGGCTGAGGTGGGGGATTGGGAGATACTAGCGGAGGTGGAGGATAAATAATGGGGTCTGCAGGGGGAGGTGGAGGAGTGGGAGCTGCAGTCTGAAATTGTCTTTGCATTTCTGCAAACATTGACTGCACCGAATCTCTAATCTTTTCTTCCATCGTCGCATTAATATTTTGAACTTCAGCCTCTATGGATTCTATTTTTTTATAAACCCCCTCAATGTTAGAAGTTGAAGAATGTGGAAACACTTTTCTTACCGATACACCTGTCAGATATCCTCTTACACGACAAGGATGTTCGGGCCTTCCCAATGTTGCAAATAAAATATCTTCCCTCCCAGTAGCTGTAAATGTCCCCTCTGAACTTTTCTCCTCAAGAGAGTCCTGTATTAATTAATTGAACATTTCTGTAATGATTGAAACTTATATGAAGAAAAAAGTTAACTTAAATAAATTAAATAGATATCTTACAATCCTCTCAGCTACGATTCTCGATTCTTCTGAAATATATTGCCATTTTTTCCCTTCCGATCTCTCTTCCATTTTTCATGTCCAGATGGAGGGGATGGAGGGGCCACCTCTCCAGAGCTTGAAGACTCAACTCTTAGTTGTTGAAATTTTTCCGCTATCATTTTTTCTTCCAATAATGTATACCCTCCCCAAGATAAACTATGAGGGTATACATTTTTAGATTGGATCTCCTGATAAGATTTCCTTGTTTGCTGTAATTTAAGAATAAGAAATCATTAACAAAACATTAATAAAACCATTTATATAAGAAAGTATATAAAAGTTTACATTTCCCTGTCCAAAAATGAATCTTTTTTTCTACTTTCAAAAAATTGTCTCCATGTGTCTTCATCTATACAAGGATATATATACGACATGGATTGTCATGAATCCTATGACCATAAATGAAATCAGATGTGAGGGTTGATTTGAAATCCCTCCATCTTCTGGCAGCCAACGATAAGCATTTCTTCCTGACTCCTCTAGTGTCAGGAATATCAAATGTCATCTGATAAAGAAGAGGTTAAACTTATTATATATACAGAAAAATTAAATGAATGGTCAAACAATGACAAAAGATCTTACCAAAATCGTCTCTCACAACTCAGAGATAATCGCTTTATCCACACCTCTCCAATCATCATACAGAATGTTTACTTTGGTCTTAGCCTGAGTTGCAACAAAACTCTTAAAATCTTTGGCATTCAGACCTCTAGGAATATCATCATCATCAAACTCAACTACTATCCTCTGATCCTGCGTATGGGAAAGTGATAATTTTGGTAAACGTGTGCAAAAACGTTTACCGACCTTTGAACTCTTTGTCGTAATAGGAGCATGTGATTGTTCATCCCCAGAGGTATGACCAGCAATATGCTCCTCCCCAGAATCATGTGGTTGATCATCTGAATGATCTGTCATTACCCTTCAAATCAAAAAAAACAAACGTCAGTTCACAAATATACAAATTCAAATATTTTAATACTACTATAATCAGAAAATAGAAATCTGTACTATGTTACATAATAGTAAACATTGGTAATATGGTAAGCATGTTAAACAATAATAAAGATGGAAAAGATGGTCAAGATGGTCAAGATGGTAAAAATGGTAAAAATGGTAGGCCTGGTAAACATTGTAAACAAGGTAAAGTAATTGTCAGTGAACAAAAAATAAACATTTTAAAATTCAGGTAATGGTTATAAACTGTTGGGTCGTAGAGGATGGAAAAGGGGGGGGGGTGAATTTCCTTTTCAAAAAATAATTAACAATTTAAAACAATTATCAAAGCCCAACGGCTAGTTTGACTAGGCACACCGGCGGGCCGGTGGTGTCTCACCAGCTGGCTGGTGGTCCACCGGCCGGTTGGTGCTGACCTCCCGGCCGGCCGGTGGTCCAGACAGCAGGCTTTCTGTCGGGGTTCCACCGGTTGGCCGGTGTCACCAGGCAGTGGGCAAGCCCACTGCCTCGGTCCTCCGGCTGGCCGGTGGGCAAGAACCGGTAGGCCGGTTCCCATACCGGCTGGCCGGTGTGCTAACACCGGCGGACCTGTGGCTCTGGCTGAAGGCAATGCTTTCGTCCAGATTCCATCGGTCGGCCGGTGGTCATCCAACGGTTGGCCGGTGTCACGAGGCAGTGGGCAAGCCTACTGCCTGGGTCCTCCGGCGAGCCAGTGGGTAAGAACCGGTTTGCCGGTGCCCATACCGGCCGACTGGTGCGCTAACACCGGCTGACCGGTGGCTCTGGCAGAAAACAATGCTTCTTCCAGAGACCACCGGCTGGCCAGTGGGAATCCACCGGTTGGCCGGTGGACTCAGAGAGTCCACTATCAGCCTTCTTGGGCCAACTCCTAGGCAACCTTTTTCCTAGCATCAAAACACTTGAAAACAAGTTAGAACATGATAGGAGTGATTATGATCAATAAAATCCAAGAGAGATGGGTACAACAATAAACATGATAAAGTAAACTAAACAAACTTAAAACAAACAATAACATATACTTATATTATTTTAAAACATGTTTTAATAAATAAAAAACATACAATATCTAACATTTATGGAAAAAATAAATGTAAAAAAGAAATAAACATATGTTACCTGTAATTTTAGGAATGTACAGATGGATTGTTTTCCCAAATTCCTTCGTCGTGATCGTTCCTTATGGCAAAAACTATGTCTTCAACATGATCGTCATTATGTTCTGTTAATATTTCCATTGAAGTTGGGATCTCACATAAATCAGCATATTCATCAAGTTCATCCTCACCAACATATTGTTTTTCCCTTGTAAAACAACAGCCCACTGCATATATGATTGATCTACTACATAAAAAATTTGTTTTTCATGTGTTTCCATTATAAATGAATCAGATGTGTCTTCCAATCTATTCATATTAACAAGTGTCATTCCAAATTCATCGTCTCTAACAATGTTGTTACCATTAAACCATTTACAGTTAAAAACGGGAACTTTAATTTTAAAGTAATCAACCTCCCATATGTCTTCAATCACTACATAATATGCATTTGATGTTGAAATTGGGTTTTTGTCCTTAGCACTCGAAAAATGAATTACTTCTGCAAACACCAATACACCACTATTCTTTACTGCACTTATGTTGTCCTGAGCTTTTGTATGAAATGTATAACCATTAATTTCATAACCAGACCATGTTATCACATTTAAACATGGACCACCCACTATCCATTTTAATGTCTCTGATACATCTAATCTACCAAGCAAAGTCTTTTTAATCCATGACAAAAAAGTTTTGTTGTGCTCATTCAAAATCCACATTTCTTTCTTATTTGGATGACATTGTTTCAACTCATTAATATGCAATGTGATATATGGTTGAGCATCAGCTATGTTCTTCAAGATGTATGATTCTAACTTCTTCATCTGTTCAGCTGATAATGATTTGACTTTCAAGCTGCGAATCCCCTTTCCCTCATTATTAACTCGTTCATGGCGAGATGGAGGCAAACCTAAGTGTTGCGCCATAGCCAAGTAGCTCATACAAAACTCTGCTACCTCCTCAGAAATATACTTTTCAATAATGGAGGCTTCAGGTCGATATAGATTTTTAACATACCCCTTTAATATTTTCATATAACTTTCAAAAGGATACATCCAACGAAGATATACAGGTCCACAAAGATTTATTTCTCGAACCAGATGAATCATTAAATGCACCATTATATCAAAAAAAGTTGGAGGAAAATACATTTCCAATTGACAAAGTATTAAAATTGCATCCTTTTCCAAAATGTTCAAAGCATTCACATCAATCGCCTTGTTACAAATTGAATTGAAAAAATAACACAACTTCATTATAGTCTTTCTGACACGAATGGGAAATGTTCCACGCAATGCAACTGGTAGAATTTGTTGCATCATGACGTGATAATCATGTGATTTCATACCTATCAACTTCAAGTCCTTCAATAAGACAAAATTTTTTACATTAGAAGAACAACCTTGAGGCACTTTGGTATCATGAAGACACTGACAGAAGCTAATTTTCTCCCTCTTCGATAATGTATGACAAGCCAGGGGAAGAAATGTTCGTCTTCCTTTAGGAGTGGGAGCTAACTCCAAACGTATTCCCATTGATAGTAAGTCTAATCTTGCATTCAACCCATCTTTAGTCTTTCCATTAATATCTAACAATGTTCCAATCAAAGAATCACAAATATTCTTCTCCACGTGCATGACATCAATATTATGTTTAACTTCATGATACCTCAAATATGGTAGCTCAAAAAATATTGACCTTTTCTTCCAAATATGTCTATCATTACAAGATTTCTGTGTCATTCCCAATGTCACGTCAAGGTTTTTCACCCTCTCAAAATACAGATCATGGGATAAATGTTTTGGTGCAGTATAAAATTCTTGTTAGCCATTAAATGCCTTTTTTAGTCTTCTATAAGGGTGTTCCATAGGCAAAAACTTTCTATGACCCATGTACACTGTTTTCCTCCCATGATGAAATTGACAATAGGACGTCTATTGTTCGCAAATTGGACATGCTTTATTCCCTTTAACACTGTATCCAGACAAATTTCCATATGCTGGGAAGTCATTTATAGTGAACAGAAGCACTGCATGCAGTTGAAAATATTCTATTTTATAAGAATCATACACCCTAATACCATCAGCCCATAACAGTTTCAAATCATCAATCAACGGTGACAAGTAAACATCAATATCATTACTGGGTTGCTTTGGACCAGAGATCATTGTACTCAACATGACATATTTGCGCTTCATACAAACATCAGGAGAGAGGTTGTAAATTACCAATAAAACAGGCCATGAACTATGTGTGCTACTGAGTGTTCGGTATGGATTCATTCCATCTGTGCACAACCCTAGTCTGAGATTTCTTATTTCATTTCCAAATGTAGAATACTGCACATCAATTTTCTTCCATTGTGGACAATCAGCTGGATGATGTATTTTTCCATCACATACCCGCTCTTCAACATTCCATCTTAACCTTTTTTCATCATGTGAATTAGCAAATAAACGTTTGAAAGAATTAATTATAGGAAGATACCAAAATAACTTTGAAGGGAGCTTTGTAATCTCTACCTCACCCTGTGATTTTTTTTCACCTTATACCGTGATGTCCCACATTTTGGACACTCTGACAGAAATTCATATTCCTTTCTATATATAATGCA
Organism: Viscum album; assembly: GCA_963277665.1. Lineage (NCBI taxonomy): Eukaryota > Viridiplantae > Streptophyta > Magnoliopsida > Santalales > Viscaceae > Viscum > Viscum album. The sequence goes on along the minus strand of OY728121.1, from coordinate 1,000,615,820 downwards.
GTCATTCGGACAGGCATGTATTTTCTTGTATCCCAATCCAATCGGGCCTAATATTTTCTTTGCTTTGTAATGTGATTCTGGAAGATCGTTATCTTTTGGAAGAATTTCCGTCATCAATTGTAGCAGCTCTGTAAAACTTCTGTCACTCCATCCATGCTTCGCCTTTAGGATAATCAATCTTAACACCGCCGACAGAACCGTAAAATCTGTACAACCGGGATATAATGGTTTTTCAGCATCACCATATAGACGTGAAACTGTCAGTTCTATCTCAATTTGTTCTGCTACAATATCGCGAATCATTTCTTCAATTCCATCGGAGTTACCATCTTTCGAATCATCATCATCAGTGACATTCCGTCCAGTTTCACCATGCCGAATCCAAGGGCTGTAACTCGGATTAAAACCATGACATATCAGATGATCTTTTATCTCTCTACTTTTCATCTTCTTCATATTCAAACATTTCAGGCATGGACAGAAAACAATGTCACTACTTGGAACATTTCGTTTTGCAAATTCCAAAAACGCATCAACACCTACCTCAAATTCATTGCTCATTCGTTGTGCCGTAATCCAAATTCGACTCATTATTACCTATAACAAATATCAACAAAAAATTTATATTTTTAAGATAAGAAAAAACATGTTTATATGAAAAAAATCATAATTTGAATGTAAAACAATTTAAAATATAAAACAAATCTTGAAAGTTTTAGTATTTTTCATAAGTACCCAACACCAAATAGATATACATCGTAATTGTCATGTTAAAAATATGAATATAGATCATTTATTTTATGTTTTATAATATTGTCATATTATCTGATCATTCTGATTATATATTAGAATTACTATATCCTTTTGATCCGATATATAATCTAAGGACATTAATATTTCATTAGAAAAAGTAATGTTAATATCATGGTAATGTAAAAAAAAGTATATGTCGAACTATATATATGTAATACCAATAAAAAAATACATATGTGTTTGTCCTGGGTTTCACACATAAAACAACTCATCTCACAGATTAAATTTTTGAATCCTCCTACAGAATACTTATTTTTATAACTTAGGGAATGAAAATAATAAAAGTTTTGATTTATGATACTCATTTTGGGTAAACATGATACATATAAATATAATATCTAATCTCATAAAAAGATATCCATGGGGGTATAAGAGCATAAACAAAGCACATGATCAAAAAGATAAGTGAAACAGTTCTATATAATCATAGATCATAAAACCTGAGTCCAAGTATAACAATTTTAGCATAACATAAGACATGATTTATATGATAGTGGGAACATGATTTAAAAAACCTTATTCACAAGATCACAACATTGGTATGTGGAATAACATAAGAGTGTGGCACAAACATAATCATATAAGTCATAACATATGTCAAGGGAAAACTTAGTTTCATTCACCTCATATTGGGATATGTTAATCAGCTTTCCTATAATTTATTATAATATTTCCTACCAGGCACATCACATAACACATTGGACATGGTATAACCATCTGTATCCCATATTGACCTATGATATATAATGCATTGTCGAATGCATTAGAAGGATATTATGGACCCAAATGTCACATAATGACTAACCATATATATGGGTGAATCGTGATCATCAAATCATTTATAACACTTTCGTAGATCAATTAACTAACAAAAATGAAATGGGGGTCATAATTATTTTTACAAAACATAATTATTATTAATACATAAAAATGTGTTTGGATGGTAAGATAAGATAATATACCTAATTCAATCTAATTATCATTAAATTATTTCTACCTAGATAGAAAAGACCTTTATAAAAAATATAATTTAACTTGAGAATGAAAAGAAAGTACCCTTTACCTTTTTTATAATGAAAATTCGGAAAAGGATGATAATAATATTTAGGTATTATAATTTTTTTATGAATTATTAATAATAAAAGAAATCACCTCACTTGGTTTTGTTGAAAATCAGACATACCATCGTATTCAAGAAATCAGATACACTTTGCATGAAAAGGTCCATCATTTTTAGGAGATGGCTGAAAGAAGAAATGTATTATCAGACCCACCATGAGTCCAGAATGAAATATTTGATTGTAATAGGTATGAATTGATATTTTTATGAATTCAGAAGAAAACAGATGATGGTTTTCTGATCTAGGAGTTCTAAAAATCATAATTTTTTGAAAAAATATTATGATGTAAGAATGTTGAATGAAATTTTAAGGATAGGTATTACCGATTGTACCTGGTCCAATTTCATTCATGAAAATAATTTTCTGGACAATCATATTGAAAATATGATTTTAAGAAAATAAGTACTACCAATCTTCATCCAAAAAGACACATTCCAGCTAAGTAGGAAATAATAATGTTGCCGGAAGAATGGAACGTTACAGTACCACCCATTATTTTTCAGATTTTGCTGAAGCTAATACACAATGTTTTAATAACCATTTGCGAGTTGAATGTTGTGAGTTGAATGAACATAATAACCATTTTCAATAAAAAAAAATCCACGAGATTCAAAAACGAACGAAATGCACATCAAGAATCGAAACAAAAAGGAACGAAATAAATTCGTGGAAGGCTTACATGAATGTCGCGAGTTGAGACGATAGATCCGAGAGCAGTGAAGAAGATAAACAACGAAGCCAAAATTAGTGTAATGCAGGCGATCGACGAGCCGATTAGGGTTTACCGCACGAGAGAGAGACGAGCCGGCGACTGTCAATCGAAAAAATCGTAAATGACAGAACACGGGCTTTAATTTTTTTAAATGCTTTATAACGTCGGTTATTATATAACCGACGTTATAAACTATTTTTTAGCTTTTTTACGTCGGTTATCTTAAAACCGACGTAAAAAGGCTCCCGCGCTTTGGTTTTTTATGTCGGTTATCAAATAACCGACGTAAAAAACGTGTCGATATCGGGTTTTTTACGTCGGTTACAAAATAACCGACGTAAAAAACCCCCCGCGCATTGGTTTTTGACGTCAGTTATTTGATAACCGACGTAAAAACCAAACAAGCGCGATTTGTAACGTCGGTTATTAAAATAACCGACGTGAAAAATCTACTCGCCGCATTGTTACGTCGGTTATATATAACTAACGTAAAAAATGGTGACGTAAAAAACGATTTCTGCACTGGTGTTAATATTTTTGATATCATGATCAATGAAAAAAAATTAATCAAGAATATTATTTCTATATCAGGGATATAAATATCAATATATTATGATCTAAAATATTTAAGTAATTCAAAATTCTATTAAAAATCCAGTAATAATAGACAGTATCATGGATAATGAACTTAAGACACAAAAATGAATATTTGAGGGTATGTTATCTGTCATTATTGAATAAAAAATATAATGAAAAAGAATTGAATCTTTAACATCATGATCATTGTTGGTAATTATGTGAGTTTATAATTTTTGAGAAGATGAATCATGGTTATCGTATAAAAAACATGGATTTATCTCTTTTATCTTCTTCTTCCATTTATATTTGTGTTCATAAATGTATTTATTAAGAATACATTAATCCTCTACATAATAAATACTTTTAATCTAGAATGAATATTATATTTTTTCCTTGTCAGAAAATAAAATTGGTTGTACACCTAATAAACTTGTATTCATTTTGACTTAATAATATATACTTGTATCATCCTCCATGTTGTCCCAATTTTCTAGTGAAACATATCATTGAGGGAATGGAATGATATATTTGACTAACCCACATAAAAATCATAAATAATTCCCAAATAATTCATGATGTTTATGCACCATGTGTTGAATAATAAAATTTATTAGGAATTACTCATATAATAAAATACAGGTGGAAAATATTTGAATACTATAAATTCATAACCCAAATTCTTCAACTAGATCATTGAAAATAATATTCATCTATATATATTACAAAATTTATCTACTGGTTTGATATTCTAATTACCACTATTCGTCATATTTATTTATTAACCCCACTTTTCTATGTAGAATGCAATTTACGCTCTTTTGAAGAGTATCTATACATTTCGTGTAATTATATAATACTCTTTCTAGGTTCTCTAAAAATCATGAAGTTAGTTTATTATTTTGTAATTTATATAAAATTTATTTATACATTAAAATATCATCCAATTAAATATAAGGAATCTAAATGGGTTTAAATTTTATCTCAACATCCATATGTATTGAAATTAAAAAACGAAAATTATTTCATAATATATAAATTAAACCTCTATTTTATTTATTATTTATGTTATAAATTGAGATAAAATATTAATTAGTCATTGATTTTAAATAGAGATATTTATTTAATCAATATTGAATTAAACATGTTTCATGACTCTATACCTATAAGGATCCAGTCATTACATTAAAATTAATGATGATAGTTGATGACCCCATGCCCAACCATTTTGTAAACAGTATATTGGTAACTAGTAAATAGTGTATATTTAATCTCACAAACTGACTGAATTTCAATGATTAACTAAGATAATATCTGGAGATAGTGAAACACCAACCAAAAAAATATATTAAAAAAATGAAACCAAATTATCCCAAAATACATGTACAATGTAAAATATATAATAAATGATGTATTGCATCTTTATTGCCCTCTTAAAACTCGATGGAAGAATTGTCTTCATTCTCACTTAAAGATCAGTTACATTGTCAAACACACCTTCTTCAAAGGTTATTGGGTTGTAGGCTTTCTTTCTAATAGGGGAGTTTACTAGGACTTGTCTTTACTGGTAGACCTACCTAATGATATTCATCCTTTTTATGATAATGAAAGTAAACATATTCTGTTGTTTAGAATTTTGTAATCCCCATTTTTTTTAATATAATATTGTGGGTCTAGGTCATTTAACAAAGGAATTAACTCATAAAAAACTGAAACCATCCAAAATTCCCACAAAAAAATTAGATATAGTGATCTACCCTACAAATAGTAAAAAAATGTTGTGGGGTGAGAACATCCGAATAAACTATAGTATTTCCCTTCTTAACAAATAAATTTAAATATATAAAAACAACTACGAATAAGTATAAATGAAACAACCCAAGGTAAAATCCATACATAATAATTAGTATGAAATTATAGTGTAATATATATAAATCAAGGGAAATGAAATAAGTACTAGAAAAGTGAATACTACATCCCACAACCACTGCTATATTTTTTCACCCACACTACATCTACAACTGATCCCACCAATCACAACCACTTCTAACAACAAATTTATAATCATAACCAAAATTATTCAACTTGTGGAATTATATTATACACATCTCATGTCAGAAATATCACCTAAGGGTTCACCCTATCATACTATTTAATGGGAATATGATCACCCATTAAATAGAAAAGATATTTTATTTGAATCAACACATGAAAAATTTCATCAACCATCACACTATTCATCAACCACTACCCCACAAAGATCCCAAAAAACCCACATCAACAACTGTATTAACACTACCACCATGTTTCCGTCACATTCCAAATAAAATGTTGTTATAGTAACATAAACATGGGGTAGAATAACCTTGTTGTTTCCTCCTTAAATTTTTATTCACTGCAAACTTTAACCCATTATTAATTGCTGGGTATCATGAAATTGTATATCATACATAATGTTCTATACCCAAATCATATATGGAATACACTGTAAAATATAACATCCTATTTTTTATATCCCCACTCTCAAACATTTTACTCCTATCATTCATACCCCATGTGAATATAATAACCTCGTGACATTAAAGCCAATGAAAAATTTAACTACATATTTTCATATTATAATTTTTTTTATAATTTCCATGCATAACATAATACACACACATAAGTCAAATAAATAAAAAATAGATATAATAACATAACAAAAACTCATAAATTTTTTGTACAATAATAATTTTTTTTCTAAACCATTTCATTCCATTTCCCTATAATATGTTGTTCTTGAAAATATTAACATGTCCCATATTCATTTATATATTGTCAAGTGTTCTCCATTACATGTCTCATTACTTATTCATTGATTCAAAAATCATCACATTTAACCCATCCATAACAATTCACCAATTTTACTAACCATTCATCTAAAACCCAAATACCTTTTTATATTGTCTTCTAAAATTCCCATTATTAATTCAAAAACAAGTTATATCAATGTTTCTATAATTTATAATAGAAATTAACACCACCACACACATATTTAACATCAATGAAACCAAAAAAAATCAATAATATAAGGCATAAATTTTTTGGGCAACACATTTCATATTTTCTATAATTTTTTTCCCATTATTATTTCCCACATTATGTTATTATCCATTTTGGGGTTTCTAAGGACCCATAAAAATAGCAATAAACTAAAAATTTAACATTAATAAATCATCATGAAAGTGATCACAAAACTATCATCATTAATTATGGTTTTACATATTTAATTAACATGAATGAAATGTATTCACATATAACAACCATCATTTCCCCTTCATTATTTATTTATACATGGTTTAGTCACATACTTATTTTCTTATTCTTTAAATTATATACCTTTCCATCTTTCACATTTCTAAAAAATGAAAACACACCAAATAGTCTCAAAAACACCAATAAATGAAAAAAAGAAGAATTTGAAAGTTTATTAATTAATGAATGGAAGAGAGATGGATATATATATATATATATATCGAGATCCACTATTTAAAGAATTTGGCTCCATGTGAATTATACAATACAACATGGTATAGAATAAGATGACGGCATCATAAAAACTCATTAGAGTCCTGAAATGATAATATAGAAGGATTTAATATATCAAAATGTTATGATTGGATCAAAAAAGAATGAGATGAATGAAAAGATACTAAATTGAGTCGAAGATCATGATTTTTATGTGATATATATATACCAACATGGATTAATTAGAAACTCTGTAATAAATTCATTAATTTATTATTCCTTCAATTAAAAATAAAATCAAATACTAATTTGAATATATTTATAAGTTTTGAATACATTAGAAAAAATTTAATTGAGTCAGAAGAAATCATAACCCAATGTTTTGGATTTTAAATCATTGGAAATTCATTGAATTGGTTAAACAAGATAAAATTTTCAAAAAAAATTCCAAAAAACCTATACCCATTTGATACTCATAAACACTATGAATGGGTAATGGAGTTTTAACATTAAAAATCTTGTTATCCTTATGTGAGCTTCATAATACACTAATGTGTCTTGGGGAACACCATTATGAATCATTAATAATCCTAGTTCTATTTTTATGTAAGTCAAATATTACCCTAATGTTTTATTTATAAAGGGATATGAACCTTTACCCATGCTCTAAGATACATGAAATTCATTTATGGATGTTTTTCCTTACCCCTTCATTGATACATATAAAATAACAATAAATTTCCACAATGAATAGAATTTATTTCTGGTCCATAAAAATATAGTGGAAAATTCACTAGACCATTACGTATGATGACATTTAGCACTGTGAAACATTTGAAAAGGTGGAAAGGTATTTTTTACATTACCGAAAAACTCTACCTTAACATTAAATAATCATTATTAAACCATGATTCCCACACACAAATCCTTAATGAATTATCTTAACATTACATAAATGCCGAAATATTATGGATTACATTATACATCATAGTGATGAATGAAATTACCCTTGTGTCACATATATAATATATAGGTTTTTCATATACAAAAGAGTTGTATTTTTTAAGAGTGATAATAACAAAAAAAAAATATTTACTTTTACAAAATATTTTAACAAATTATTTTAAGTACCTATTGTTACCATAATAATACAATAATTTTTTAAAAAAATTTAATAACATTTAAAATATTTCTTATTAATTTTCAAATTATCTTTTAAAACATTTATATTACTCCAATATTTTACAAATCAATTATGAAAATATTTTATAATTATAAATTAATTTTAAAAAACTTAAAAAATTTAATTAATTTATGTCTAACATCATGATACCACATAATAGAAAATGAATATTTGAGAATATTTCACACCATCATATATTATACCTCATTATAAATTATCATCCTCATAAGATATAATAGATCTAAAATGGAAATGAATATAATGGGGATTAATGATCCTCCAATCTTTATACCTCTCAGGGATGTCACTATATTTGTAATAAAAAATAAACTATAAAAACTATCTCTTATGGGATTTATATATACTAATTGTTGAAGCTATAATATATATTCATAACAAGACATGAAAAAGATGAATAACCAACAAATATGAATTATATTAAAATAAACCCATTTATGGAACAATTCTAAAAATAAGATATTTATACTGTTTTATTTATATACAATATAATATTTTTTATGGGGAATAATTAATAATTTTATCACATAAAAATTTTTACGTGGGTACAAAATCAACTCTAAAACTAAAAATCATTAATCATCATTTTTCATTCTATAAAATTTCATTCAGTTTATATAATGAATAATATATCCTAAAAAGAAGATTAGAATTCATATATAGTAATTTATTAATATTTTAAGATGATTCATATTTTAACACATCATAGTGAAATTATTTTTAACAAGAATAAAAAATAGACACAATTTCCATATTCTTATTTACATGCAAGACTTGAATTATAATAACTCATATTTTTAAATGTAATGATCATAATCCCCCTGAAAAAATCCAATCACTAGGTCACATGAATTTAGGAAATTATTTTATGTCATAGTAAAATTTTTAATGATAACCATTCTTTATTTGTGATATTAATAGTTATTTATCTAATATACTCTTTTTGAAAACACAGTGAACATATTTGTAAAAAACGCTTTTTCTATTAATCATAATTTTACCAAAAAAATTATAAATTTTATTAGAAAAAATTTCTCTATAAAATCAATTTATATATTCTTGATATAGCTATATTTTATAACACATCATGATGTGAACTTATATGGGTGTCATATTAAATGTATATTTTTCCCCAAAAAAATTAATTAATATTTGAACACCATTACTAACCAAAATATAATCAAACATAATTCGTCCTACCTAATATTATAAAATTTATCCACCACCATTTTCATTAATAAATCAAACATATTTAAAATTGATTCAGAATATTGGTTTTTGGGAAACATAATACATTACATGAATGATATCTGAATATTTTTTTTCATTCTTCCAAATATATATTCATGTAAATTCTTTCATCAAAATCATTTTATTCAACCAATATAGCTCTATTGTGTTCCTTAAAATGTTAATATTAATAAAAATAAAATAAAAATAATTATACATAATTTAGTATATAATATGAATAAAATAAAAAAAATGTAGATAGAATAATCAAACAAATCTAGTTTTTCAGCCTTCCATGTTTTATAACAAAACTTTATTTTCCAGCAGCACGCTAATGAAAATATTTCAACGGTTTTTCTGTTGAAATGGTTATTTTTTATAATTATATTAAAGTACTTATAGTAGTTTTTCATATCATTTATCCACTAACATAATAAATTATATCAATCATCGATTGTTTTTTTGAAATGAAAAAAATAAAAATAACGTATCCACCACACCTAGATATTTTCTACTTTAAGTGGTCCTAAATATCCCCCAATGTTTTATAACATTTCACAATGTGATTTGTAATTATGTGGGTAATTTTTACCCCATTTTAAATTAGTAATTACAATACACATTCCACAATAATATATTCCATAAAACCCATTTAAATTGTATTATATGTCTTTTATTACATATTTCATAATTATTATATAATTGAAGGAATGGTTAATATCATCAAATTGATGACATTACCAAAACGTTTTTGGTTACCAAATTTAAATTATTGATATTCCATGTGAGTTGGGAGTTCCATCAATACAACTAGACCATAAAACACAATCATATTTTTGTAGAATTTCCCTCAAAAACCAAAGTCATCTTCTTAAAAATCACATTGTTTTCCTTAATATTATATTTTAATTTTCCATGGGTTAGGCTTCATTATATAATACATTCCTTATAAGACACCATTTAAAGATGATCTTATAATTTTTTTGAAAAAAATACCTCAAGACGTCTCATCCCATGAATTCATTAATTATAATATCAATAATAAAAACAATTAATATATTTAAATCATTCACATCAAAAAATAATGACATAAATTTGAATAATGATTTCATACATCCATGATACATACAAAAAATGAAAAATATTATTACTATAAATCATGGAATGTAACATAATATAAACATTTGAACTCATAGAAAACATTCTTCCTTTGAAAATATTAGATCATTCATTATTTAATGGATATATTTTCCACAAGTATGTTATCCACTTCATTTAAAATTTTTCATATGTGCAATATGAATTCATATTTTCAATTTTTAAAATGTAACATTCTATTAGAATCTTCAAAATCAAACATTATTTTATTCTCATTTTATTTTAACTACACGGGTTTTTAAAAAAGGAATATTTCTTTTCATGCTCATTCCAATTAGTATTTAAACATTTCATCATTAAAAAATCATTATTGTACAAGAATATAAGGAAAAACATAATGAACTCAATTAAATCATAAATATTTAAATAAATATACATTAAACATGAATCACACTTGAGAATTACATGATAATATTTTTTATAATAAGAACCACAATTTTGATCACCTTTTAGGTATGCTTTATATACTAAATTTAAAAACATGTTTCCATATCATTCACCACCATTAAATTCCTTTTTATTTGTGTCTTTACATTAAAGGAATAATTATTTAACTATAATAAATTTTATAAATCTTGGAAGAATAATTTAAATTTGAAAAATATATTCATGTCACCACATGGTACAATAAACCATGTCTTTAATTTTTTTGGATATAAAAAAATTAAAAAAATTAACACAGTGCATGAAATTGATATTTTTAAATTTTGAAACATAAATAATCTAAATACCCAACTCTTATAAATATTATAATTTAAATTATTCATTATTATTAATTTTTAAAACATTCAAAATATTATCAGTTATCATTGTGTATTTTTATCAATTTTCAAAAATTATAAATGCATGAAACAAACATATCAGGCTTGTTATGAATTTCTACCACTATCATCTATCAAGAAATTTAAATATTATTTTAAAACTATATTCCTTAAAAATAAAAGAGAATGTGATTTATATTATGTTCTCAAATTGAATTTTATTATAAAACAACATGTTATATATTTTTAGGTTTACAGAATTTAAATTACAAAAAACATGATTCATTATCTCCCGCAATTAGATTCCCATAATAAATATTGAAATGGAAAACATGTATTATATATAAACATGAATGTAATTAATAATACTAAAATCAATGATTCAAAATTACTCATTTTTGTTTCCTATAAGGAAATCCACATAGGGTTACATGTATTAGAATGAATCAACAAATTTTGAAAATATGATTCACTAATTACATTAATTATTTTTGGAAAACAATTAAATTAATTATGAAAAACAAAATTACATTTAAGAAAAATCATCATTTAAAATAATTTCACGGAAAAAAAATTATGTGATAACACATCAAATTTCATTCACAGTGTAAAATAAAACAATATATTCCAATGATTTATAATTTGACTTTTATTATCTATTTTGGTATTGAAATAAATATAGAATAAATAAATGAAAATAAATAACCTATATATAGATTTAAATTCATATTAGATCATATGTGAAACAAATTTCACATCAAATAATTATTATGTTACATGTACCTCAGTAATGTTTATACCTTGTAATGGTTTCATTTTCACCTAATAAAATTAGTAGGATGTCAAAATACATTCATTGTATCATAGAAAAAATCAAATTATATGTTTCCAAGGAAGTATTTGTGGACTATATCACATATCATGACTGATTTCCATGACTTCCCTACAGAATTGATGCATCCTTACATTTTTTTAAATGTATACATTATCACCCTAACTAACCCATTGATACTACTCTAACATGAACCCCTTATTTAATGGTATCCCTTTTGGGAAATAAATAATGAATGATAAATTATAACCCTTGATTATCCCCATTAGTAGGCCCTAGGATACTGACATTCACTGAGTGGATATATTGTCTCACACATGGAATGTATTTACCTAAATAGAAAATATACTATCATCAGATAGAGAATAAACCATTATAAAACATCCTTGTTTAATATAATGAAAATGAAAAAAAAACTATCATACAATATATTTAAAATTTTAACATTAATATAAAATAATATATAAACACCAATCCAACTACTAAATCCATTAATGATTCCAAAATATAATTTTCTACTCTAGTTATCTCAATATAAAACATTAAATACATTATTGGGGTGATCTCAGGGGTTTGGTATGTAGGATAAACTTTATGAACAAATAAATATACATTCAATATAAACATTAATGAATATGAATAATTAAATATTACCAAATAAATAGTAAAACATAATCATCAAATATAAATATTACGAGAAAAGAGTTAAATCAAATACTGTAAAATCATCAATGAAAAAGGGCATAAAACAACCCATTGAAAACATTATATTTCATTATTCATCACTAAATACATAATATAATCCACCATTAATAACCACTTCAAACCACCAATAAAAAATCTTCACCATAATACCTAATCTTATTGGACATTGTTATAATCATTTCAGATCTAGCATGTTAGCAAGTGGCTCTCCCACTCAATCATGTAGCATGTGGTGATTTCAACCTATAGTAAGTGTTGGTATTTTAATATGAATCAATAGTAGATAAATTTCACAATCCCTTATTAAAAACATCTATAAACACATCACTATGATCCCACCTATGAACAAACACAAATTCGTTACTATTATAATTTTCATACATATATTTTTCAATAATTCATTAGTACAATAATGTTAACATGAATGACATCGACCTTGTTACCAGCTGCTTTCATTTAAATTTTCCACTAACTCTATTCCATTATAAAAAGTATTTTATTATGAAATTATAATTATTCATCTTCATTCCCTCCACATCCCATGAATAACCACAAAATAATCATTCATATCATAACATAAATATCACCACTCACAGACTTCTTTCTTCTAGAAATCACATCCCATGTGTATATACCAACCTCATGCCATTACAGCCAATGGAAAAAATTCACCGCATCATTCCATCATCCATAAAATTCTATAACATCCACCCACAACATAATTAACTAACAGTAAACAACAGAATGAATAATAACTATATCATCAAAACAATTAATCATAATAAATGTGTAAATTAAACAATTTTCCTCATCCGTTTCAATAAATTTTCCTTTTCAATCACAAATTCCTAGAAATAATTTATTTTTTTAGTATTCATTTTTTCCATTCCTAACCATTCACTATTCTATTTCCCCTTCCAGATTCAACTATTCATCATTAATAAAATTTATCCATCCAATAATAATTCATTTCTTTTATAAAAAAATTATTTATAACCTATTCACCTTTAAAATTTATTATACAAAATTCCTACTATCATTTAATAAAATAGTTCATATAAGTTCCATAAAGTCATAATAAACATAATAATTACCATTAACCTTTTTAACATAGAATAATATTACAAAAAAAATTATATTAAACTAATAGTATTGATAATGCAGTCCGTATTTTCTATCCTAGTTTTCACAATGTCATTTTACTAATTATATTATTGTCCATTTCGGGGGTTCCAATTTACATTATAAATAATACCTAAAGAAATATTAAACACGAATTAATCATCATGGAAGAAATCAAAACAATATAAATTACTATTTATGATCATCGATTTAAAAAAACATAAATATCCCACAATAACCATCCTACTGATTAAATTTTTATTCTTACATGGTTTACTCTAATAAAAAATTTAATAAAAAATTTATTGTATTCCTTTAAATACTTCCCATTACTGTCATCTAAAATAATCCAATCATTTAGTATAGTATAAATAGTATCAATCCACTACAAAAATATTCACAAATATTAATTAGAGAAGATATGAGATAATTCATGATATCTCCTTCCAATTGAAGAAGGATTCATGTCATTACTACACACGAACATGGGATAGAAAAAAATGATAGTACTAAATCAATTTTTTGATTATCCAATGATGATTTTTTTAAGGCTCAAAGATCATGTAATTTATGTTTTAGACCCCCAATGATCAGATAAAAAATAGACAGTCAATCAACAGAATGAAAATGATTTTAATGATTCACATACATACATCCATTGATCTATCATAAACTCCAATAAAAATTATAATAATATTCTCAATTTAAGATTCATATATATAAAATCATAATTGAAATGAATTTAAAAACATTTAAATTTAATCATATAATTAAAATGATTTAAAATGAATCAAAACAATGTTTCTTGGTTTTTCAATTATTTCAACACATTTTACAACTTAATGAACTATCAAATCAACAAAAAAATACTAATACTCATATATAACTCATAAATACAATGTATGGTTTATTATATTTTATCACTATGAAACGTGGTATTATTTTGTGGGATTTATCTTACCGTTACATGGTTGGGGAATACCCTTTAACATTATTATGAATTCAAATCCTACCATTAATCATGTAAAATATTACCCTTATTCAAGAATTAGGAATGCCAAAAAACCATTAACTTCAAAATAAAATTTAGATCATACCTTTTTGAAATTTTTGTAATACCATTACATCGGTATACAAAAACTAAATTTACATTTATGAAATACATTTAATCAGTGTAATACCATTATGCAACATATTTAAAACCTATTTTAATCTTACATATGTAATATATAACATTTATGTATATTTTCGTAATGAAATCATACATTTATTCGTGTTTTCAAACCGCTAACCCACCCTTGTGTATCCTGTTGAAGATGAGGCTACCGATATGTTACTCATTAAGGATCTATTATACCTTATCACACCTAAAGAATAAATATAGTTTTAGTTATACAATAATGGTAAGAGGGAAATAATTAATATGTTTTATATTGAAATGAATGGTAACCCATACTCAAAATATTGAACATTCATAAGGGTTATAAAAAATATAAAAATATAAAATTTATAGTTTTATAAACATATAAATAATTATGAAATTAATTTTCTATATATTATGAAATGAATTTTTTTTTACATTAATATCATTTTGAAAACATCACAAATAATTTCATTATAAATTTTTAAATCCTTGAAATCACTCATATGTTTTTAAATACATTCTAAAAATAATTTATAAATTGGATATTTATTTTAAAAAATTATATCTATCTACCATCCATTGAATAATATAAAATGAAATTTCAAGGATATTCAAATCCATTACAATATGATTATTTTGGTTGAAGTTATTTTAATTTAATATCCTAGTCTGGAATTAGGAACCATTATAATATTTATATGTTAACAAAATTAATTAATAAGAATGTTTTGGTTATAATAGTTCACTATCATATGCATTTATGATATTATGTGCGGGATTATTTAATGGTATATTGATTTATTATAACATAAGGATAAAATGTTCAAAAAGAATCTTGAGGTAGGTCAATGTCACATAGATTTTATGATTGAATTATTTCTTAATGATGATTTTATATATTTTTTATGATTTTTTGTAATGAATCACATTTTTTATATTTTCAATTAAATATATTAATTAAAATTTTGACTGTGTTGGGAGGAGTCATCATGGAATGATGTGGCTCATGGAGCCTCAATATTGATATATATTAAATAATTAATATAATATATCACTTGTGGGTAGTTTTTTAGAAATAGTGAAATTTTTGTATAATAGAGTATCATATTTGAAAAAAGGGACTAACATGTATTCATGAATTTCAGTTTTACCCTTGGCATGAATCAATATTTATATATGATAAGTATTTCTGTTTAGTGAATTCAAAATCCAAAAAATACAAAACATTTATAATTTAAATTATTATAATAATTATTTAACTGATATATAATTTTACCCTACACAATCGTTGTTATTGACCTTATATATCTTATCAACAATTCTAGCTGCATAACCATAGAGATTATTGACGAGGGTTTGGGAGGATCAAGTTTTTGGGTGATTTTTGAGACAGAGGATTAGTAATTAATGAACATATATAATTGTGTAGATGATGAAAAAAACCATGGATTCATCAAAGAGTTTACATGCATGAGATAATTTTATAATGATTGATCTGAATATTTGTTATGAAATTGTTATAATTTTTTTATACCAATAAAAATCATGAATATATTTATTTAGAAATTAATTGTATGATCAATATTGATTTATTTTACGATTCTATATTATTTTTTCTTAATATTTATATTTTATATTTAATTATGAAAATTTAATTATCATATGAACTATTTTTAGAACACATAAAATATCATTGGATAGACCATACATATAATGACAAGTGTTTTGTCCATTTTACAAACATTTTACTCCTCATGTTGTTGGTTAGAATCCTAATTTTCCTTAGTTTCTCTTATTCTCACAAATTGGCGTGTTCCCTAAAACAGATTTACTATAGGAACCTTACCAAGATAAATATCTATGATGGTACAATGTTGTATTGCATCCAAGGAAAAAGATGAGTGATCTCATCTATGGGTTAGTTCATGATTAACTCAATCATCCTTCTAATGGCATACATTGTGATCCACTGTCTCATTCCTCCTTAGGATGGATTTGATATTCTATTTATGAAATACCATATGTGTGATATACTTAATAGTTAGTTATTAATCAAATGGTTGGGTATACCCAACTGATTGTGGTGTGATCCCACACATATTTATTTACATCTCATATGATCTAATTTTTGGTTGAACATGGAAATCATTTTGGAAGGTGACTAATGTGATGTGTAATAGCAGTGTTTTCTAGGGAACATAGTGATAGTAATATGGAAAATGTTTTCATTCACTAATACCCACATAATATAAATGATTAATTGGTACATATAGGAATTGGTAGTAGGGAAAATCTTGTTACATGGATCATATAATAATTTTTTTACATGTTCATATTCTGGAAACTACACATGTATTATTTATTAGAAAATAGAGTATCCTGAATATTGAAGTATTACTCATTGAATATAGACAAATATGATTCTACTATATTACTATGATGTTGATCCAATTTTTATTGAGGTATAACTCCATGTAACTATGAGGTATGTGGCTACACATGATGGATTACTAATAGTAACACCAATCATTTAGATTCTGACTGTTCATCCACTGTTGGTGGTTGATGTGTGTAGTCTCCGCATTAGAACATTGTGGGTAGTGGGTATCCATGAAAATTCAGATCATTAGTAGGGCATCATAAACATCAAATATTATTCATATTATTCACTATACCCTCACAGTATTCCACGGATGTTGTTCATAATATTTAAATTTGATCACATAATAGAGATTGTGGCCTTCACATTGGAATATGAGAGTGGTATCTCATTCTATCACTTCTTACACTAGGGTTCTAGAAGAATAATTGTTTAATTAATTTGTTCTTAACAATTATTTCATAGATTATTCTTTCTATTTATGGACACCCTAGGTATGAAAACACAGTATTTGGGAGTTAATGCCAAACTCAAGGATCTAAGAAAATTAGGTTTATTCATAAAAACTTATAGTAGATCATATTTACATTTAATGGATCTCAGGGGTGATATAGTCATATGAGAATGAAGGGAACGTATCTTATCATATGTGATGACATATAACTTAGGATTTATTAACCAACCATATAGAAGGTAGTGAGATGGTCTATGGGAAATTAAAGTAGAGTTATTTGTTTGAGAAACGAGTTACACATGGAGGTTGGGATGGTAAAGGTACTATGAGATCTATTGGATTTGGAGAACATTATTTTCCATTTCTATCAAAACTATCCACATGTTTTACACACCATGATCAATGTTCTAGTGAATATGGATATAGATATCAGTAGGTAGTGGATAAATATTAGTCCTAGGTTCTAGGAATGATCCAAGGTACAATCTATTTATTATCTACATTAGCTATATTTTTATAGATGCATGGAAATGAAACACAATCGTTTTGAATATTCTGATCAGAATCCATATATTCTAGGGATACAACATATCATAATTTATCATTAGAGACCCCTACATGGGATGAATTTGGGATCATATACTTATAATGAATGTGAAACATTTTTATTGGGGTCAGTAGATTTCTATGACATTTCTCAATAGATAGGATGATTACTTATTATTCCAACCTAGGTATGGATTGTCTCATTGGTGTCCATGTTATTATTGACTATTTTAGGTTGATTCTATTAATTGATCAATCTAATGGGAACATATTTTTCTTCATTTGACTTATGTAATCGGAGGAAGAGGAGGATGAGCCTCAATTAACTAGGATAATGTATATTTCTAATCAGTTGGGTAACATATAACTTGGAGTATTATATTCTAGGTGATTTGAGTTCATGGTATCATTTGAGGAATACGAGAATGTATTCACAATGAATGTATTGTAATTAACTAACTAATTAGATATGAACATATGGATAAAATTTCATCTAGGGTATATCATCAAATTTCCACAGTAAAGATGAATGTTTAGAAGGTATAGTTTGATGGTCACAAGAGGATGGGAATTGTTATAACTTCATGGAACTATATTTATTGTTTAATATTGATGTATTATTTTTGGATTCAATTTTTTCTATATCCTAGGATATTTATTCTTAGAGGATGGAGTTTCTGTGAGACAAGTGAACATCACAATATTAAAAGATTATATTCCTCCCAATAGTGTGGAAGAGGTAAATTCAGCCATTTTTTTGTTTGAAATTATTAGAGATTCATTTTTTATTACTCTATGTCATAGAACATTTCACTACATTAAACTAAAAGGTACCACCTCCTTTGGGGATGTAGGAATATTTTCAGGCTTTTCAAGAGTTTTTGAATAGAATGAAGAGCACCTTCATCTACAGGCTTATAAAAGAATCATTTTATGTGGTGTTATGAGGTTCCTCAAATGATGGGATTAGAATAATTATAATGTGGAGGCATGAATTCATTTCTTATAGGATCCAGTGGCTATGATTCTGTAAGCATAATTATATCACCCATGATTTAGATCCCTATAATTTTTTTTCATCATAAATTATTGGGAACACTATCTTATGGGAGAGCCAATAATAATATATTTTTACTATTTTAGTCTGAGGTATATCATCATCAATAAATATTTTAACATAAAATAAATGAAATTACCAAATATCCAATAATACCAGGTTTAATTTATTTTATACACAAGGGAAAGGGAATATGATGGAATATACTATCATTAAAAAATCTCATTCATATTCACTAAAAAAACAAAAATATAATTTTTCGAAATTATATTTGATCCTTGTTGATGTGGGTGGATCAACATATATATAACATCTCGAGTTTGAAAAAGGAATAATTGTGTTTTATTGCATATATGATATGCCATGTTGATCTAAATATAATATCTAAGTTATATTAATTACATGTTATCATTAAAACATGGACACTAGAATGGACGGTATGAAAAATATTAACAAAATTATGAATATATTAACTTCACATGTTTATATAATTTATTTTGTTAACAATTACTTATAAATTAATTTATAATCCCCTTTTAAATAATAGGAAATACTTTTCAGGAGAACACTTTAAATAGAAATAGTTATATTTATAAAATAATCACCATTCTTGGATTATAATATTGAACTATATATATAATATATTTAATCTAATTTTTAAAATCCATCTCATATTTTTTCTATAAGTGAAATAAAAACATATATAATTTTATAGATAAAATGGGTATTTTCTAGAAATACAATTTTGACTCCTTTTGATGCCACACCTATTTTAAAGATATTTTTTTATTGTTTTATAAACTCTATTTTATAAAAATAAACTTCTTTCTTGATATAATAATTTCAAAATTTAGAAAGAGTAAATTTTTTGTATTTTTTGATAAGATTTATCTATGATGAATAGTGGTAAAATACCATATGATAATGGAATTTTTTTCCTATGACATTGTTATTGTGTTAAATTCTATTTTTGAATGGTTTAAAAATCAAAATAGAATATTTTTTATCATTTAACATAATTTTTGTCATTGAAATAAATTTCATATTCAAATTTCATATAAATACGTTTCAAAATTTTTATAGATTTTACATCTGATATACACATTTTCTCCAACCATAAATACGATAAAATTTCAATTATTTACTAAAAATTATATATTTTTTAAAAAAAAATAAAAAAAAATTAGAACCATGTATATAAAATTATGTAAAGGAATTTTTAATATCTTAATAGTAACATAAGTACTTTTTTTATTATCATAGTTAAGGTTATATCAGGTAATAAAGGTAAAAATAATATTATAAAAATTATGAAATTACCCTAAAACTTATCCTAATTATTTGGTTGATTATTTTTCATCCCTATAAATTATTTTTTTTATGAGACTATTAATGGCCTTTTTGATGAGAATATAACCCTTATATTATTATATTAAAAGGGGAGTTAATTTTTTCATACATTTTTTATTAAAAATATAAATATTTTTAGTTTTTGTTTATTTAAGTGATATGTTCAAATATAAATATTATTTAGAAATCTAAAAAGTATACCCACATCTTGGTAATTTATTTATAATTTTTGGGTTATATTTAATTAAAATAATTGTGTAACAATGATGATTCAATAACTATTTAATTAATGGATGAATCAAATAAATGAAATGAATAATATAAAACAAAAAATAATTTAAAAAAATAGTTGTCTCCAACCAATTTTATTTATGAATATAACATATTAATAATGATTTAATAGAGATTTTTATAAGATATAAAATAGTTATGATATTTTATATATTTCAATAATATAATAGTTTCAAAATTAAC
This sequence comes from Viscum album, assembly GCA_963277665.1. NCBI lineage: Eukaryota > Viridiplantae > Streptophyta > Magnoliopsida > Santalales > Viscaceae > Viscum > Viscum album. Next base: position 1,000,594,677 of record OY728121.1, on the reverse strand, counting down.
ATTAATGATATTTGTAAATAAATAATAATTTATTAAATGACCTAATATTTTTGAAAGTATGAAAAGAATCCAATTTATTCAGATAAGCCTAGAAACTTCATAAATAACTCGGTTTTGGTTGTTCGGAATTTTTTAATTATATTAACTGTCAATGTTTAAATTAAATGATATTACGATATGAAAAAATATTAATTAAAATTGAGAAGGACTACAAATTAATCAAAAATGTAAAAAATTTATTGTATGAATTGATTTATACCCATATTCCCTGTATATTTTTATATAAAATAGTTTTTAGTGATTTGTAATATATAATAAAATTATATTAATTAAATAATTTATAGGATTTCAGGTGTTACCCTCCCCTCTCCTATAAAATGGAACCTATTATTCACTTTTATTCACTCCAAAATAAATATATAAAAGTATATTTACAAGATATTTTTGATATTTTTGATATTCTAATAATTATTTATGGGTAAAATAAAAATTACATTCTTTCCATAATGATCATTGAAAAATGGAAATATTCTTCAAGAAAATGTAAAAACTACCATCACAATGATTATAACATTATAAATTTATCATAACTATAAATAAATGAATTAAATAAAAAGGTATAATTTTTGAATAAAATTCATTACTATTTCAGGAATATTATTCTGGTTATAATTGAATAATGACCATTATGACTATATGCATCATAACAATTTCACTTTGGACTCATGAAAATTATATCAACAATATGTCTTACATTAAATTAAATTAAAATTTAATTTTTATAACATGGTAATACATGATATTAATGAAATAAGAAAATTTAATCATTTTAAATTTCATATAAAAGTGAATAAAATTTATTATTCATCAATATAATGATTGTTTATGACGAGTCACACTCAAGGTAAGGGATTTCGTCTCAATACCCCTTCATTGAGGTATATCTTTATGATATGAGCCTTTATTATTTTATAAATATTTATATAGTTACATTGAAATGTAATATCAATATTTTACAAATAAACATGAAATTCATCTTTTTGGGAAGCATAATTTTTTTCAGGGAGATTATGATTTAAATGTTCAATATTGCCTGTGAAATATTGAATGTTTAAATATTTAATTATAAAATAATTTAATCCATGTTAATTATGTTGTTATTATTTTACATATTTATTTATCAGAATAAAAAGGATTGTAAATAAATTATTTTTTTTATATTTTACTTCATTAATTTTTTTTGAAAAAATGAATCTATTTAGGTCATTTTTATTGAATGTTTGAATAAATTAAGGAAGGGATTTTCATATTCATAATGTACACATCGAAAACGACTATTATGCATACCTATCAACTATTTAATTTATAACATTCAATATTAGATTATTTGATTTATAAAATTAATATAAAATTTACAATTTTTTTGTTATTGTTTAATTGATAATATGGGTTAAAATGAAATTCGTATTTTTATATGAATGCTTTTTTCATATGATAATAAAAGTAGGTTTTAATGTGTTTTATGACGAAAAGTTTTTTATTTATTAAATATTACTTGACAATAACATGAAACAGGTTATCATGATACAACATATAAGATTGTTTAATCCCCACTACAGCTCATGGGTGATCCAGATAGAACTCATACGATTGGATCATCCTCATTATAGCTCATGGATGAGGCCGATATAAATTATATGAAGGCATGAGTCCAATTATATCTCAAGGGTGTTTACAATTTAGCTTATACAAATGGTGATATCCATTAAGTATCACCATTGAATTGTGTAATTATAATATTTAATGATTTATATTTTATTATTCTAATTGAATTTAGTTTTAAATTGTTTTATATATATGATTTATAACATCAACTAAATTAATTTTAATTGATAGTTATCGGTTTTAATGATTTTTAGTGAGATAATGTAGGATTATTTTCATTTTGAAAATGGTTTATTCATGTTATCAATGAAAATTAATGATAACGGTTAGAATTATATATGATTTCATGTTTTTACAAAACTAACAGTTTTATTTCATTTTAAACCTCTTACTGAGCATGTATTATCACTCCATGTTATACAATATCATTCACATGATATGTGGGGTAATAGATACATAGATGAGATCAAGGGGGAAAATTTATTTATTTATTATAAAGGGAAAGAATTTTTTACATTAAAGAGTTTTATATTGTGAAAATATTTATATTGATGTTATCATTCTACTTGAAATATATAATTTTTCATTGTATGAATTTGAAAAATTATCTAAATGTCTAAATGAAAGTGATCCAAAATTTGAATGGAAGAAATTTTTTGTTCATAACTCAAAATTTTGTATTATTTAAATCAATGTCTTTATAGTTGGTATCAATTGATGGTTTAGAAAAAATATTAGGGTTTTGATATTATTAATATCATTCCCTTGTAACAATTTATATTATGGTTAAATTGAAATGATATTCAATTGGAATCTTATCATGTTTTTCATCTATGATATGTACATTAAAAATGGGGTTCCTTCAAAGAAATATGGAACCTATGGAGGGAAGGCATCATGAGGAAATAATCTTTCCAAATCAACCTTGTCAGATCTTTGTAATTGGAAATCAACAGTCATTTTCTTCTATAGATAAGTTGAATCCAGATATAAATGATGCTCGAATCCATTCATGAGATCATCCAGATAAAAAAATAGGAATATTTCAACAGTTTAAAATTTTATGTTGTAACAACCACCATAATTTAATAGATCATTTTAGATTTTGTTAGTTAAATGATGGATCAATTCAATAGAGAAAATATTTGAAGTAATGGGATGTTCATAATGTCAAATGATAAATACTTCCATTTTTCATTAAAAATGTGATTCTGACCGATGGTAGTATTTCATTAATAATACTATGGAGAATGAGTATATTGATTCCTTGTAATGGAAAAAATTTATCAATATCGTCCGTGGTAAATATTTCCAATATGATTTTATACCTAGGATGGAAAAACAAATTGAGTGATTAAATAAACATGATATTGATTTAATGACTCTAAATGAAAAAAGATTTATAACATTGAAAATGTAAATTTTGAGTTTTCTTTTTCACATTTATAGTAAAATTGAAAGAAATTACTCTTGACTAAAACCAATTCTACAAAAATATTTTTCCTCATAAGAATTGAAATTTTATGATAAAGAGGTTCTATATGATGAGAAATATGAAATGAGGTTTTTAGGAACTTTTATGACACTATATTATATGGGTATGAAATAGTCAATGTTTTTGTAAATAGAGAATAAAACAACTCATAATTCATTAGGTATTCATTAAACATATTCAAAGTTATGGAAAATAGATTTTGGGGTATTTTTTCTTGGATAGAGACACTGTTAGAGATGTTGAATGTTTGGTCATAGGGTTTTTGACTTCATGTAAAAGATTATAAAATAATGAAATAGTGATAAAATAGATACAATGTCAATAGTAATTTTCGTCATATCTAATTAAATGGGGAATTATATTTTTTTTAAAGAATTCTACTTAGGGTAGAAATCGGTATGATAAAATAATGTTGTGGGAAGATATTTTTATACTAATATAGGTTCTCTAGATACATCTGGGGAAACAATTGAAGCTCTGGGAGCCTGGTATTTTTCATTATCTGTCCATAAATTCCTGGTTTTAGAAAAAAATATATATATGGTTTTATGTTATTAGAACATAATTTATTATAGACCTTATAGGGAGTTATTTTTTTTCCTAATGCATGTACTTTTTTAAGGAGATGTATTCCATTAATTATGGAAATTAGTTTAATGGTATTAATAAACTATAGGGTTCAAGAGATATTTTGTGATTATGGTTGTTCTATGTATATACGACGTAATAATAAAAATATTTTTAAAATTAAATTATGCATATAATATAGAAATATATCAATTAATTTTATTTCCAAACATGAATTGATAGTATAGTAATTATAAAACACTATCAAATTTATTTTGAATGAAAATGTTATTTATTTACTTTTCTTACTGAGAAATATGTGACCTTTTAACCAATAAAAAAATTATTATTTTTCTACTATTAACTTTATTATGACTAGGATCATTATAATTTACATAAAAACATGATAGTTATTTTTCAATTCTATATACTTGTTTTCTTACATGGAAATCTAGTATGGGTTATCTGAAATGACCATTGTACTTCCCTCTCTTTCTTTTAAACTAGTAGTTTCCTTAATTTTTTTTCCAATGTGGGATTTCAATAAAGGTATTTTTAAATATAAAAAACTAGTTACCACTGTCGAGTACAAATTGATAGGATGAATTTTATTTAAAGGTGAAGGGGTAATGAAATATCCCCGTTTTTTACAAGGATTTTGTATGTTTGTTATCATACATGATACACCACATCAATCGTAATAGAACACCGAAATATGAGTATTTAAATTCTATTGTTAAATCAATGACATAATCATAGAATAAATGAAAAATATTAACAATATTAAGAAAAAATTGTTTACACATGTATATATAATTATTTATTTGATGAAAAATTAATTATAAATGAATCTAAAACCGTTTTTAAATAGAAGATAATTTTTTCTTCTGAAAATCGATTTAAATAAAAAAAATAATGTTTTTAAAATATAATAACTTATTTTGGAATATACTAATTAAATATATATATATATATATATTGTTAGATATAATATTTAACATTCATATTATATGTTTTAATGGAATAACAAAAAACAAATTTAATTTAACATATAAAAGGTGTGTTCTTCTAATAAGGCATTTTTACAGCCTTTTGTTGGACCGCGTATTAAAAATATTGTTTTCTAAACCATCATATATTATATTTAAAAATATAAACTTCTAAAATGAAATTTTAGTATGAAAATTTACTTTGGATGAATAATTGGTATTTTTCAGATTAGTTTCACATTTTGATGAAAAATGTAGAAATGATGCATTTTATTATTTACATCTTTTTCATTAAATTAATTGATGATGATAAAATACATTTTTATGGATTTTAAAGTATAAATATATTATTTAATTATTATGTAATGAAATTTATGTCATTTTATTAAATTTCAAACAGAAATTTGTTATAAAAACATTTCAGTATTTTGATGGATTTTTCTTTTGGAAAACTTGTTTTCTCATCATATCAATAAGATTAATTTTAAATTAAAAACTATAAATAATGTTTCTTAAATTATGAATTTTTTTTAAATATTTTGAATCGGTGGTTAAGATTATTTAAATAGATTCTTTTTAATTATTTATATTCTGAATACTAACTTATATAATTATTTTTATTACTAAGGTTTAGGGTAAATATGGAAATGACGGTTAAAAATAATATTCTAAATATTATCCAATGCCCATAACATTTTTTCTAATTTAATTTTATGAATTTTTATCTTTATAAATAACAATAATTTCGGTTTTGAGTCCATTAATGTCCTTTGGGAGGAGAATATAACCTTGATAATATTATATTCAAAGGATTTTAAATTTTTTCATACTATTATTTTTATGAAGATAAATATTTATAATGTGGGGTCATATTAGTGGTATGTAGAATATTATTAATATATTTAAATATAAAATTTTTATAGACATAATGATTTTTATTATAAATTACTAATTAAAATAAATTTTGACACAATGATGATTCATTAAATGTTTAATTTCTTGGAGAATCAAATAATTGATATTAATAAAATTAATATAAATAAAATTTTAAATAATTAATGAAATACTAGAATATTCTAGAATAAATTTTCATATTAAGGATTATTTTTTAGATATTTTCAATTATATTATGTTTTTATTGTATTTCTATGTTGTCAAATGATGAATACTATAATAATATAATTATATAAAATTTAAAAATATAATTTCATAGAATAAGTGATATAAAATTCATAAAAATATTTAATTCTACCAAAAGAATTCGTTAAGACTAAAAATGTTGTCTATGGATGTTTTTTGGATGTTATTTATTTTTTTTAACCATATTAACCCACAAAGTGTAAAGTACATGATAGTTCGGTAAGAATAAATAAGGGTTAAAACAAAAATATAAGGATTAAAAATTAATTAAAACATATTAAATTTTAATTGTATTAATGAATTTATACACTTAATTATCCTATATTAGATATAAATCAATTTATCTCCATCTTGAATATAAAAATAATTTATATATATTTTATATATTAAATAGTTACATAAGTTCCCCTCCCCTCTCTTATAAAAGGTCACATGATCTTATATTTTATTCAAACCTAAGAATATATATGGATTGGTCATGATCTAAAACATCCCCTTACTATATTCCTTCCCCACATTATTTATCTCTTAATTTAGGGACAAAAATCACTATAGTGGTGTTAGGTTGTTAAAAAATGGAGATCGTTCCGAGAAGAGGTAGTGCTTTAATTAAGTATTTCTGTTTTCATTCTTCTTATTATTCTATATAATATTCCTCAACCATGATGAAATAATAAATAATTTATCCAAAATATAATGAGATTTTATTATGTAAATGTTGTCACCAAAATCCATAACCAATTTCATCAAATTGAAAATGAATATTTTATTCTTGTATATTATAAGCTACCAACGCACAAACCGATATGATTAATTTTCCATAACCATCTATCAAAATATTTTATAATGATATAATTACTATGATATATTATATTAAATAAATATTTATCATTATTATTGAAAACTATTTCATTTATTTTCTTGCATTTATATGAAAATAATAATGACAATGTCATTCGTGCGTAGGTGTGAACTATCACATCTGGGAAGCAATGTTAATCATTTATCATGACCACATCACATGTATGATACATATATGTAAAATTAAATAATTAATATTATATTTATTATATTTATGATAATTATATAGTGATAAAATAATAATCACCTTCTTTCCTTAATGATAATGAAAAAACGTAATGGTTACTCATTAGTATGTACATCCTACCATCTACTTGATTATTACGTTGTTCATTTGTCATAATTGTACACATATTCTTTGATTTAAATGTATAATGGATGCATAAAAGTAATTATTATGACATTAATATTCTTAGAGAGATGATTTAATCATGTCAAATTTTACAATATACATTATATCAAAGTATCCTTAGAATCATGTAACGAATATTGACAATGTTTCTGACATTAAATTAAAAAAATTTGTAATTTTTAAAATAATGAATTATGTGATATGAACGAATTAAAAAACATTTAATGGTTCTAAATCAATTATAAAATTATGATACTTTTGAGTAAGGAATTTAAATATTTTATGTGACGAGTCGAACTCAAGGTTATAGATTTCATCATGATATTCCTTTATTTAGTCATTCTTGATAAAATGGATATTTATTCTTATATAATGTTAATATCTATCTAAAAGGATATTTAATATCAATATTCTAATTACAATCATTCTATTTATTTTTATATAAAAATATTCATTCTAGGAGACTGTGATTTAAATGTTCAATGTTGTATGTGGCACATTGAATTTTTATAGATTTAATTCTCAAGTATTTTTCAACTTGTCAATGTTTTTGTTATTATTTTACATATTTATTTATATATCTGAAATAGTATTATGATGGAAATATTATTTCTATATTTAATTTCATTAAAATATTTGAAAAATTAATCTATTAATGTGTTTTATATGATATATTTTTATACACGAAAAAAGGTATTTAGATATTCTTTATGTACATGGTGAAAATAAATTTAACAATTTCAGGCTTATTATTTAATTTGTAGATTAACATATAAGAATAAATGTTTTCCTAAATGAATATCTTTTTTTTATTTTAGTTTTTTTAATTTAAAATTGTATTGGATGAATATTATATTTATATATAAATTTATTTTTCATATTGGAATAAATGTGCCCTTAAAAGGGGTTTATAATGGAAATTTAATTATTAATGAATTATTATGTGATAACTATATGAAACATGTTTTCCCAATTACACATATATGAAGGGTTGAGACCCATTATATCTCCCATATGGGTCCAATATAGCTTATATGATTGGATGTTCCCCATTACATCTCATAGGTGAGCATGTTATAGTTTTATAAAAGGATTATCCCCCATTATAGCTCATGGGTGAGCCATATATAGCTCATAGGAAGGTATATATCCTTTATATATTCCAATTGATGTGGGTACTAATAATATTGGAAGCTAGATGTATAGTTATTCACATTTAATGTGTTTTGGAAGGGTTTATGTATATGATTATCTTTGTCACCTAAATGAGTAATGATTTTTTAGGTGTTTAATTGATTTCATGGAGCCATATCTATGTTTGTATTCAATGTCGAAATGATTTATTGATTTTATCAAATAATATCAGAGCTAAAAGTAATCTTTTTAAGGCTTTTCAATTTTTACTAAACAAATGGGATCCTTTATTTTTAAATCCCATAAAATGATATATTTAACACAAAATGTGTTAAAAAAATTTAAACAAATATAATGGAAAACAGTAATATTGATATGATCAAGGGGAAAATGAGATTATATTACATATAGATAAATCATTATTTTTTTATATAGTGCAATTTTTTTTGTAAAAAATTGATATTGTGTATAATTTTGAACATGTAATGTATTGGTTTACATTAAAATAATTTCCATAATTCTATCAAAAAACTAAAATTAAATGATACTCAATGTGGAAGTAATAAATATCAAGACTAAAACACGCTATGAAGTGATGTTTATGGCCGAATCCGTATAATATCTATAATCGACTAATGGAACACTAGAACTTCATTGTAATTTTATGTATTAATGGTTTGGATACTATAATTATGAGGTCAGGGTAGTCATTATATATGTAGAAGAAAATTCTCATAGATTTTATAAATTTGGGGACAATTTTATCATTTTCTGAGGAATAATGAGGGATAAAGTCATTCAACTAGAGGAGGTGGTGTGGTAGTTTTGTGCATAACACTTCATAGTACATCTTGGAGTGAAAACGATATACTAAATCCAATAAATTCATCTTTTGGACCTGGATTCATCATTTAAAAGTTGATTTCATTTCATGGGGGGATCACTTTCAAGAAAGTTAGGGTCATGCACCAGGTTCCATTAGGTATTTCCCAAAACCATAATGATAAAAAGATGATGTAGGATGGTATATACAAAAAAATTTTAATGTGGCTTCAATGAACAACTAGATATTAGGACATTATATGGGTATATTAATATTAATAACAGTATTCATCCTCATCCAATACATTCATGAGATATGTTTTGTGGAGAGATTTATATTCATGTACACACATGGCATAAGAAAAAAATATAGATATCCCAAATCTATTGATCCATTCAACGATGATAAATTATTATCTAAATTTCGGATAAGATTATATGAGTATTATGTGACATAGTAATGGGTGAGTTTGGCATTGATCACCTTCGAATACTTCCAATGAGAGAAGATTATTCTTGTTTTGGAGGATAAGATGCTCAAATGCATGATTGGTTTTTCATGAAGATATGAATATCACCAATTCATAGAGGAGTATGAGTATAAAAATTTATCATTAAAATATTTTTAGGAAACCATTCAAGGCCCCATAAGTTGGACAATATAGGAGATAATTCTTCCAGACTACGATAAGACGGAGATCACTTATGGGACTAATGTTGGTTAAATCAACAACATCAATGGTTCAGATCATCAAAGAGAGTATAATAACATTCAAGAGTTATTAGAAATCTTATGTAGACTTATGATGAAATAATATTAAGTATAATGAAGTATTAAATGAGATATTAAATGTTTCACCACAAATACATATTTAGTGTTTTTTCTTAGATGACATGCTCTCTTTATGATTAATTTTACCTCTCTTGATACTACATAGGGATTGTCAGGTGGCATACAACATATAATTACCCCCAAATTTAGAATATGTTCATGAATTGTTTCATGTCTAACATTTTCTATGTAGTTTAATGTTATTCCATAAGTTATTGACTAGGGATATCTAGACATTGGGGAAGGAGAAAACTTTTTGGATTACCTAGTGGCCTCTAAGATAATCAGTAGAAGACTATATATGGGAATAAGAATCACATGATATGTATTTTTTTAAAACATAATAATCATTTGGAGAGAACCAATTAGTGGTGATCTAGTGGGGAGGTCACTACCCTCTCCTATTTTAAAAGTTTTTTCATTTTCGGGAATAAATTCTCTAATGGTGTAGAAAATGTAATGAATCCATTTTTAATATTCGATACATTGTAATATTTTAAGTTATATTTTAAGAGGTAGTCATAAAGTCTGTTTGTAAGTCCATTCCACATGAAGCCTAAGCATTGATTCATGAAAAAAAACAATATAATATATAATTTCATAAATGTATTTCATTAATACTGGAATATTCCCCTAATGAAATATTGTCTATAAAAATTGATACTGTTATTAATTCTAGAATAATGGATTTACTCTATGCATGAATAAGTCATTATACTCATCGAGTTTTTAATTTTAGTGAAATCATCAGTATATATTTAGTTTTTACAAATAAAATAAATATATTGTCAATTTCATTATATAAAATATGATTTGAAAATGTGAAACCACATTGAATTAAATTCCATTGCTCATTTATAATAGCAGATACAAAACCCTATAGATTAGAGGTGTGGGATGAGAAGGACAATGTATGTGTGTGATATCGAGATTAATGATCGAGAGATTAAAAATGTCAACGATTATGATGATGATGAATGAATTTACAATTTCTTCAATTGTTTTATATGAGTTAAATTCATCACTATTGACCAATCTATATATGAGACTATCCATTATTGTTTGTTTTTTTACTGTTCATTGTTTTTGAGATGAGGAATAAATAATTTAATTTAAAATCAATTCATGCATAATTGTTTGTTTATTTAACAATTGAATACCCTATTCTACATTAAATAATGATTTTTTTTAATATGTTGGATGATTTTATTACACACATCATTCATTATCATCAATTTTTGATGGAAAAAGGAAAGTTTACTTCTTCTGATATTCAATTTTTTATTTCATCCCATTCTCCCTCAATTCATTTAATGTATGTAATCATTATTTTTATTTACAGATGATTCAACTATACTCGGAAAATAGTTCATTCTAAAATTTCTCCTTAGTGTAACAGATCATTAATGCATTCCTAATATTGTGATTACATTCCATATAAAGGGATGGTGGAGATATTAAGAATCTGATGGTGTATGGGAGATGGTGAATTTTGTATCCAGATTTCCTGGGTATTATAGTAGTTGAGAAAGTGGGTGATTTCCAGAAAAATGTATTTTTGAATGAGGTATGATGTGATGATAGTAGAATGATAAATGTGTAAATGGGTGTTTTTATTGAGTTAAATTTCATAAGGGTATGTGATGTCATCACGAATATTTTCTTTTTCCAACAAATAAATTTATTGAAATTATTATTAAAACATTATATAGTTCATAATTATAGAAGTCATTAGACACCTATATATGGAGCTCGATATTTTTATGATAAAAATATCACATGGATGTGGACTTGTTCTAAAAATAATTAAATACCTGTGATTTAATCCTGGTGTATATCATCCAACATATATTTTGATGAACACAAGAACTATATATAGACATGGTCAGTATTGATTAACTCAAGTATGGTAGATGGGCATAGGTATTGTAGAAGAACACTAACCCGAGTATGACATGATATAATAGGAAAGCTTTTTAATCCATCAAACACAACATGTACTCAAAAAAAGGTATGTTAAGGACATTGTTCTCATCATTATAACTTTAGTTCAATAATTGGTTTGTTCCCTCAAATAGATTCATTACATTTATGTTCCCATAATTGGTCCTCATATGGGTAAAGTAATGCATCACTTATAGAGAATATGACTAGTGATCCCCAAATATGATAGTTCATGATCATAATATGCATATCTATATGAAACATGGGGTATGATGTCCTATCTTAGTCCTACATTGGATGGGTCATGTATTGTATATCTGTTATCCAAGAGGTGTGACCCCCTTCGTAGTGAGTTATAACAGATTGGAACAGGTATCCCGAATAGGGTCTTGGTGTTATCCTATACATATTTGTGGACATCATATATTTTATCTTCTTTAATTCAACATGTAATATCAATATTAGTGTGACTTATCAAATTACTTCCACCAATGCTAGCTAGTCTTGTAGATTAAATTTCATTGGTAGAGTATTACAAAGGATAAAAAATTTTAATCCCTAGGCTAGTCATGAGGAAATTAGTCACCTTGATGAGAGGATTTATTTAAACATATATGTGTTGACATATATTGGATAAATTTATAATATATTTAAAATGAAATCCCTCTTCTGTGAACTATAATTGCGAAAATTGGGTGTCTTACTTGGTATGTTTATACTAACCCCTATATGGTATCTTCCTATATGTGTTGTGTCTAATTTTGATAAAATTTTCACTTATGGAGACTTGTTAGAACAAGAAAAATGATGGGAATAGATTTTATTGATTGTCCAAGTTTGGATCTTGTAGTTTCATCTAAATATCAATATAATTATTCTATTAGGTTGATAATTTTTACAATTTTAGTGGGAAATTATTTTATCCCTCTTTGGTTGCAATATTTTTTTTCATTCATTGATACGGGATTATGTGTTATGAAATAATTTATAGGTTATATTATTCACCTCCTAAATTATACCATTATATATTGATTTGTGCATGAATATACATACTATAAGATACACCCTTTTATGATTTCTATATACCTACGTAGTGCTATTTGACAACCCCATCCATATTATTGGAAGGATTATAATGTCTCTATTTACATATGATAAAATATAATGGACATTGTGAGTATATTTGTGACAAAATTGTATCATATTTGGTGACATTTACGAATAATGGTAAAAATAATTGTGAAATTAGGTGCAGAATCATTTTTAATCTAGTATAAATTAATATTTGATAATGGATCATAACATAAATTATTATTTTTATGCATTAAATAATTATTAGGATATTTTGGGATATTATTTATTAATATTTAGAATTGATATAAATTTTTATTAATAAGTGAATTATTATTTAATTATGGATATATAATCCAGTTTATTCAATTATTGATCTGGTAGAAAATCCATTAAAAGGAACATTGTTTTTAAACCATTAATTGTAACTATTAATTCCCATAATGAACCACTAGAATTCATAAACTAATTTTTGAACGATGATTCAATTTTTTAGTAACCTAATATTTCTGAGATCATTAATATTATCTCATTCATTGACCCTACATTTCTAAATCCTTATTTTTGTTCATCATTATTTGATTTCAGATGTATCATTATATTTAATTGGAATAATTATTTGAGATTATTTATTATGTAGTACTATTATATGTTAAATTTTATATTACACTCATAGAAAGGATTATACGATTAGATAAATTATATTTGTATGTTTTCAGAAATAATTATAAATTTCTATATGACTAACATGTTATGATCAATTATGTGGTACGTTTGAGTAGATATAAATAAAAATATATCTACATAATCACATCATTGGGATACTGTCAGACCAGTATCAAAATGATCAGTAATAATTAATGGTATTAGTATTATAAATGGTGGAATTATAATTATAGGAATGTATGAATATATAAAATGGGGAGAAATTTTTGAGATATCTTTTTGGATATGGTTAATCTTATTGAGAATATATTGACTTTTGATAGAGATTATGGATATAGATTACTATGGAGGTCATGTGTTTCTATGAGGGATAAATTAATGTGGGTGGAAACACTTATATTAAGGAGAATTGTCCCACCATAGTATTTTATATTATTTTATAATGTTTAATTTCAGTATTATGGAAAACAACATGGGTCATTTTAAATGTTTATTATTTTCCTTGTATATTTTTAATATAATTATATAAATGATTCATATTTACATGAAATGTTTTAATTTTTTCCTCTGAATATATGATTTTTAAAAAACACTAATTTTGTCTTCATATCTATTGTATTATGAAATATTATTATATATATTTTATGCATAATTAACAATTATATTACTCTAAACCACTATCATTGAAAAAATTCCAAATAATAGTTATTCTAACATTTAATAAATGTCTTGTACATAACATAAATTAATCATTGATGAAGTTTAATTTAGATTCTTGTTTGGAAACATCAGAATAAAAATATACCATTAATCAACGAACTCATATTTTGAAATGAATTCCTTATTTTGGGATCCCTATCTATAATTATATTAATTGAAGAAAAATAATACATTGATATATGTGTCTTTTACCTACTATTGGAGAATAATTGGTTAATAAATTTATGAATTCAGAGATAAATAGTTATTAAAATTACAATTGAACTTATTTTTTAGCTGTGAAATAACATATTGTTCTTTTCCAAAACTGGAAGATTAAAATATGTTTTAATGTTTTATATATGGGGTTTGAAAAATAAATATTCATTAAATCATGGTTCATCCAATGTAGTGTTAATTTTATTTTTTTTCTTCATTATAATAAAGGAAAAATATTGAACATAATTATCAAGTTTATCCATTAATATTTGATATCATCCAGTTATAAATATTGAATTCATATATTTGTACTAATCATATTAAATGGATTTTAACGCATCATGATATAGTTAATATATGAAAAAAAATTCAAAGTTGAAAAAAATATCTTATATGAATGTGGTATTTGTAATAAGTATTTATGTGAAAATGAGATAGTATGGTTAACTTTGAGTTATGATTTTTTTATTCTCAATAAATATATGATCATGGTGAATCTTTGAAAAATATTTTACCCTCTAAGGCATAAGGTTGATTCTCCCACATCATTTCAGTTAATGGGGGTCCAAAAAAATATTGTTATAAAATAAGTCAGATCATGCCCTATTAAGTAGTAGTTTCATGATTTATTCTTCAAGATCATGATTAAGAATATTATTGTAAAAAAAGACAAAATAAGGCGACCAACTAATTATTAATTATTTAAAAGTTTTCATCACTTCACATTGACAAATCCAAATATATTTGAGTTTGTTCCACATAATATTGTGGAATGTTTTTTATTTTAATTAAAATAGTTGAATAGGAGTTATCCCAATGATAAATTTGCCTAAAATTTTTTAATTCAATATATAAATATCATGAACTATATGGCATGAAATATGATGTTCATATTTTATTATCTTCAAAAACTACAATATTCATTTTTGGATTTGCTTTTTAGTCCAAAAAAATTTATTGATTTAAAAAACATTACATATTGATTGTTGTGATAAGAAATATATATAATGAAAATTATATACATAAAACAACCAAATTATAAAATAATTTATAATAAATTACTAAAAAATTCAATAAAATAATATCCACATCACCCTCAGAAACGTGACTTCGATATGCTAATGAATTTTTGAATGTTTTTCCCACCGACATGAAATGATAAATTTCCATGACATTCCTGATTAAACCTGAATAAGAAAAAATAAAATATGAAATAGTATAGTAATAAATATTGGAATTATATTGGAACTATATATCTAGAAAAGAAATATTTTTGATTTATTAAATATTATGATGTGTTTTTATTGAAATAGAAAGGTCATACGTTAATTACTCTTCCTCTTTATACAATTAATAATACATATAAATTATTTTCTGAATAACAATAAATAGTTATAACTTATAAATATGATCCACTCCTCCTCCCTCTATCATTTATCTCACACAAGATCCAATAATATTATAATTAAAATTTTTCCATGGTCTAACTAAGAATCCACATTTCATTGGTTTTTTGTACAGGCTAAATTAAAAGCTATAGAACAATGATCCAAATTTTTCAATAAATGAATGTGTTATCGATAATTTATGGTTAATAAAAATATATATAACTATAATTAACACATTAACTTTTATAATATTAATGAAAATGGAAAAATACAAAAGGAGTTTTAATTAAATAATTTCTACATCCCCCAAAATATCATATCTAATAATATATGTTAAATATTTTATAAAAAAACAAAAAAACAATGTATTATAATTTATGGTGAAAAAATTATTTAAAATTAGGATAAAAACAATAAAAGAATATTTATTTAACAAAAAAATTAATGAGAAAATTTTCCTCGATAAATGAGTGAAAATATTGATATAAATATCCCCCCTTTTAAATATAACATCATTGGAATTTATATTATAGAGTACCATACATAAACATGGTAAAAAATTTAAAGGGGTTGAAATTATTTATTATTTTTAATAACATAATTCAATGTTTATTGAGAACACATTAATTTCATGTAAATCAATCCCACCTCTCCCCAGCATGATAATACCATTATATATTATGAATAATAAAAATGTGGAAAAATACCACCACTAATGTAGTATAACTCACATATCCACATTAGAAAACACAACTGTCACATTGAAAAATTATAATTGTTGTCGAACAATAATAATATAAATGAAATGTTAATTCATTCTAGTTTTCCTAGACCAAGATTTTGGATATGATATTATCATTATAAATATATTCTTGTGTAAATTTTATATATGAGTTATAGAATAAATCACATTCAACACATAAAAAATTATATTTAGTTCATAAATATAATACATTATATATGATTGATAAATAAACTATACTAAATCCTATTCAGTATAACTAGTTTTAATCATATGAAAATTATAGATATTGAGATTTAAATTTTACATCATTCTTATATATTATAATTATCACCACTCTGAATAAATTTTTAAAACAAAAACAAAAAATCCAATATTTCATTAGAATTATTTAAATAGTCTATTTGAAATCATTATACAAAGATATGTGAAAGAAAATTTTAGGATATATTAGGTATTTGTGGAAATTATCTATTATATTACTATTTAATATAGTAAAAAATAATTTAAAATTTAAAAATTAATTTTTGAAATTATTAGAATCTAGTATGAATTAAAAAATAATATAAAAAATTAATCAAAAATAAAATAATGTTATATAAAAATAATAAAATAATAAAATAATATTCTAATTATGAAGCACTAAATATTTATATCTATGAATTTTTATTATATAATTTTTATAAATTACGTAAAAACAATGTGTTTCTTGTTTAAAAGAAAATATTTTAGTCACATATTATTGATAAAATATATAAAATGGGTAAATTTTTTGATTCATCATGTTGATATATGTTTATTGTGAATTTATTATATTTATCTATAATTTATGGTATTATAATTAATTAATATGAGTGATTTTTTCATATTTAGAATGATTTATGGCCACATAATATTTTAAAAATGAATCAGTAATTTATAAATAAATTCATAAATTAAATGGATTCAGCGAGTAAAATATTTATTTCAAAAATAAAATATTGATTTTATAAAAATATATTTGAAGTATAAAAACCTAAATTTTATATTATTGTAAGAAAATACTTTAATGATAAATTACATTCAATAAATTATTACAATGATACAATTTTTTTCACTCTTTAAATAAAAAAATATTCATTTTACAAAAAACACTACTAATTTTAATTAAATTCATTAATATTTATATACTTTCAAAAAAATAATAAAATTGTTTATATTTCATTATAAAACCACCTCATCCAATTTTATTATAAATACAGCAATCATCCAACCCTTTATCATAACATCCAAACTCTCTCCCATGAAAAATATATTCCAAAATACCTCCCAAAACCCTCATTAATGTATTATACATGGTTTGGTTGAATAAAAATAAAAACACGAGATTTATTTAGAATAATTTCATTAATAATCTACATAAAATATATTATTTCACATCATTATTATTAAAATTTTAATTCACATAATATAATTCATATTTACAATATTCCAAATATAAGAATCATATTGAAATATTATAATTCATTTTAAATAATATACTGATAAATTCAATTTTATTTCACCACATTTTGATTCATTTTCTAAAAACCCAATAATATAATTATTTATTTATAATACTATTATTAGTTATGTTGTATAAATCACTACATTAGTCATATTATTTTGGAAAAAAATCTAGAGTGATGATAATATTATGAAAAAATAAGTAATTTTGAATATTTTGAAATTATAAAAAAATTTATAAAACTCAATAGTTACATAATCCGGTTAAAAAAATTTATTTAGAAAAATGAAACTATTTCATTTTATTTTCTATTGTAGATAAAAAAAATTGAAATAGTTGATTAATTGGATGATATGTAGCATTACCATTGTACTCATTTTATCATGAATCTAAGGGGCATAAACTGATGATCAATATCATCCTATAGAAACATGGGACCATGAATGAAATATATTGATATTGGTAAAATAATAATTATAAAAATAATATTCTATCTTATAAATTGAAAAAATTATTTACATATTATTATATTCTGGAAAATTTTAATTAATAAAATATTATTGAATATTTAAGATGTTTAAGAATTTATTAAAAGAATGTTTTACACAATGAAGTTGGTTCTATTTATGTGATGGATAATATTTTATAATTATATACATAAGTATTTTTATCTATTTTTTGTTATTATATACACTATTTTTATCAATATCCCATTATTTTAACATATTTATTTAAGGGATATTCCTTTCATTATAATTCAGAACCTATTATTTCATAATGTAATAATCTAATATGTTTCATATGGAAAATTTAATGCTTAATTATTAAATTTCACAACTATTTTATGGCGTTTCCTCTTTATATAACATCTAATTCATGATCTACCACATTTCATGACTATTTTATTCAATATTTTCTCAAATATTAATTAATGATCCCTTTTTATTTCTAGAAACAATAGAGTTCAAAATTTCCTTACATTGAACAGTTCCGTTATATAACCCATCTTTTCATGATATTAATCCTTGTTTACACAATATATATGATTTCTGTTTTCATGTGGAAATAATAATCAAGATATTTAATGCTTTTAAATTTAACCAAATAATTCTTAAACCACCCGCCAAATCTATTGAGATAATTTTAAATGTTGTAATATTCCATATATTGTTCATGTCTAGTTGGTGAATAAAATAATGTTATGATGTATGAGTAGCAAGACTCGTCTTATACTAGTCAAATGTTTTATGTGTGTACCACATTCTCTTTATCATCATTATTACCATTTTATTATGAAACCATTCAATTTATTCATTTCATTTCATTATATATTTTATGATTCATAAATCTTATAATTATATTATTTATGATACCACACCCACATGTTTACTATGTTATCCACTTAATAGGATTTAATGATTTACCAGTATTCAAGTATTTACCCAACAATTCCAATGTATTTATATAATTTTGATGATATATATGGGTGAAAATGATGTTGAGATTGAAATATTATTATATTTGTATCAAAATGTTGTATATTTTCTATAAAAGGAAATAAGGCTCTAGATTTAAGTATATATTTTATTAAATCATTTTATGATATTGTTTAATTTTATTTATATCATATTTTAGTCATATTGGTTTCATCTATGTTCTTTGAAACTATTTTGAAAATTTTTTCATTTAACAAAAAATAAAGTACACTATAAGTAACATTAATTGAATCATAGAATGTCATAATCAATGAAATCCAAATTATATTTTTTATTATTCCTTATATTTTTAAACAAATATATTTGTAATATTTTAAAACATATTATTCTTCATTTTTTATTTTTGTTGCTGGAATGAGATAATAGAATCCATTTAAATAACCAATTTTAGAATAAATTTAATGATTTCCTAATTGAGCTGTTTAATAATATGAGATCATGGGTATAGAAACTCAAGGAAGTATGAGTTCATTTATTTTATGTTATTAAAAATATCATATTCCATATGAAGTTATTTTATTTTCCAAATATAGAACATGTTGTGAAAGAGTAATTTTTTGACAAATAACTCAATATTTTAGTTGATCATTTTATCACATGTTTATAATGAAATAGATTAGGTGAAATTAAAATAAATATTTTCCCATTAGTTATTTGAGTTGTTGAAATTTATTTTGGTGGTATAAAGGTTGAATTTCATTAGATTTTTTTATTAATTAGGAATAAAAACCCCAATGTGGTAATCAAATTTAATGAATTAGAGGAATTTAAGAATGTTTTTTAATAAAAATCAATAATCACATTATATAAAAAAGAAAAATAACATATTTTGTTGATGAAATAGAGGATAAATAAGTTAGTTTTCATATATATAATTTCCCATGTATTTCATGGTATGTCTTTTCCTTTTCCATAAACCCTAGAATTAGGTTATAACATTTCATTATTGTCTTTAAATAATTTCCGAGAAATGATTTAATGATTTTAATCCCTGTTATCATGGAGAAAATTGATTTATGTTACTTAAAGTGCCAATAGAGATAGGTTAATCAAGGTGGTCTTAATGAGATATATATAAGAAGAAATAAAAGTACCATAAATTTGATGTTGTAACTAATTGATGAAATGATTGATTAATGGTTCAACTGATCACATGTCATCATTACGGGAAGAATCAGTACATAAATTGACTCAATGGAATGAGGATATGATTCATCTGTGGAATAGGTGAGAATCCTGATGGGGGCTAATCCAGAATAAACATTACATCAATAATTCATAATAATGTCCTTCTAAATTCCAATCATTCAAATGTAGTCAAATACCGTTGAATTTATATTCAAGAGCACATAATTATAAAACCTAAATGACTCAAGAAAAAAACCATAATGAAATATTTTGGATTGTAATGTGTAAAATGGAAACATTCAAATGAATATTGTAGTTACATGGATAAATATCTATATATATTGTGTAACACAACAATCAATATGTCAAATAAACACATTGGAGACCACATAACACAAAATCTCTAATCTCACTATGTTGAACAATTCTTATGATGACGTATGATCACATGTCACTAATATATATTTGAAGCAATGTTGATGTCATATATCTAGTATTAATCACTACGTAGACTTATTCCACTACAACATGAGATTTCAGACAAATGATATAGGTATTTCATGAATATCATTTTTGTTATTATTTAATGAATTTATTCTTCTATTTAAAAAACTATTCATTCTGAATGTTATAATTTTTTTTATTTTTTATTTTATTATTGTATAAAATGAATCATTGTAAAAGATGTGAATGGAGAAAAATATGTGGTCTAAAAGACATTTCATTCCTATTGACTTTTCATGTAACATGAAAATGGATTTTTGAGGATGTTGTGGATCTAGAACACTGAACCATTGAATTTACACATTATGTATTCCATTTACATGTTATCTTTTTGGGATAATTTTATTGTAAATTTAAACTAAAAATCTTGATTCCTTGACCAGAAATTAAAATTTGAATATTTTACAACATGTAATATCATAATTGACCCATCTATGATCATTTGACATAATGTTTTATCATAATCACACATATTGTACCACAAGACCCAAAATAGAGATTTCATAATTCCATTATAATGTAATTGAATTCTATTTGATCCTTAGTTAACTCTATAAATATAATGATATGCTATAAATCATCTATTATTTGGATCTATGGTTGTTAGAATCAAGGAATGTTGTTATTGTGATATGTTAAATAAGATCATTATATTCTTACCTCCTCATGGATATCATGAGCTGTAAGACCATTGGTTGGGTAACTATTATATATGGGATTTATTTTATTAATGTGTTTCATTTTATTACCTTAATTCATTGGATCCTCCTATCACAAACATAATTTCTAAAATCCCTTTTTTTTATATCATCCATAACCATTCCATGATTGATATGGCTGTGATATTTTAAAATGAATTAAATAGAAAATGATTCACACACTAACCATTGGTTTTATTTGTCATGACCCTTCCCCCTAGGAATCTTCCATAACTACCCCAAACCGGAATACCATTTGTTAGTGGCTGGTGACTAGTAATAACTAGGAATATCCAAAAAGGTAGGGTATTTTCCTTTAAACCTAGTCACATCCACATAAATCAAACTAAAAAAAATAACCACAATCTAATCCAAAATTTATACTGATACAACTGCAGAGAAAACAGTACATACTGATTGTAAAAAGGGACCAAAATAATTCCCAAACACATAACGGAATGTAGAACTTCCACGATTTATCCGCTTGAGACCCCACATGAAAGATAGGTGAAGGGTAGCTGCTTCTACCTGTAGGAGTACGCCCATCTGTCCTATCTCTGTGAGCACCACCTGGTCCCGAATCACCAAGGTCTCTGTCAATGTGTCGATCACCTACACGGGTCATGACCATAAGGGTGAAGCTCGTGTAGTGTAAGTAACAAAATACTCAGTAGGGACCCCAAACCACAAAGGAATTATCATAATTAGAGAATAAAAATCAATACCACACATAAAATACAACACAACATAGACAATTCATACCATGTATAAGTAAAATTATATGACTTATAATTATATGTTGTAAAGTTGAAAATTCATAATACTTTGGATTCATCATCTAGGACTACTCATCACTAGGTACAGCTTGTTCACTAAGATCCACTCGGTTCTTGGGCTAGTTGGATCACATTTACCAAATCGTCTATGGGACAACTAGATCACATAGACACTCTCATATCTATGATATTTTGATCACTAATACTCGCTCATCTCTTGGGATAACTAGATCACAATGATCTTCTCATCTCTGGGATAGATGGATCACATGATCATATCCTAGGCCTACTAGATCACCAGAACTGCTTGTCTCTCGGCTAGATGAATCACTAATACATGCTCATCTATATGCCATCTAGAACATTATGTCCCATCCATCTAAGGGATAGCCGGAACGCATTGGCCCCCTCATCATATCCTTCACGTCAGAGAAAGCCCTTGGATTCCTGCTCATAAGGCGCTTGATTGTGGGATATTTTTCTCCTCAATAATTCGGTTGCTTATCAACTACCATGAAATATCACATGGTGTATTCCAAATGGACCGAATCATCTCAATGGTCACAATTATGTAAAAGAAGCATCAATCGAACTCATGGTCTGAATGATATTGTTGTTTTAGTAAACAAGGTACGGTTGTGTATGGACCTGGTCTGACCTGGTTGTGCCGACTTGACCAACCTAGCTTGGGGGTCCTACATGACCCAACCCGGTTCGTCTACCCCAACATGACCCAGTCGGGTCTAGCCCGACTTGGTCTAGCCTAGCTGCTATGCTAGGCCTAGTAGGCCTTATAGGACCCGACCCGTTTCGGTAGCGGGTCTAGCCCATTGGGTTTCCTAGTGACCTAGTTTCATCTTGCCCGATACACAACTAATTGCCCAGTTCATTCCAAGCCCTGGCTACCCAATGGCCCAGTTTTTCCCATCGGCCCGACCAGTATTAGCGAGTCATCTCATCTCCAACCCTGGGTTCCCGACGTCTTGATTCATGCCACCAGTCCCGACAGAATTTCAAATCTATCATACCCCTTCTCATATTCCTACTGGTTATCAGGTTTAGGCCACCCATTGTGGGAAGAAGATGGAAACCCCCTTTTTCCACACGACATGGCCCACCAACACAAACCAATACTTCAATGAGGGACTTGAGTGGCGTCGAACTCTAGTTCCAGTCTATTCATGCAGACCTGTCCTTCTCTGTGACATGTTGATATGTCTTGGATTTGGCTCGCCACATTGGTTTGCAGACTGTAGCCTTGCCCCACTTGGCACCTCTGATGTAGCTAGCTGGCCACTTCTTCCAACCCACAACCACTGGCATCTGTGCATGTGGCACCTATCACCACTCCGGATCACTTCCAACATTCCACCTACCACCTGCTTCCACGACCGGCATGCTGCAGCCAGGTTTTGCTACCGTGGATGGGTGTTGCGGCCTTTTAGCACTACAACAGCCTCTCTCTAGTGTCGTGGCCTTCCTGTCCGCGACCCTTCCTCCTGGGACCTCAGTAGCTGATGTGTCGCTGCCATTGGTCCATGAACAACAGGCAGAATTAAAGAAGATTATAGGGGAAGGAGTTAAAGATATAAAAACCCAAAGAATGATGCATTTTTTTTCCTGTTGACCGGAATGCGTTCTTGTTTTTAGGATTTTAAAGAATAAAAAATAATATGGAAATATCACTATGATAAATTTACTATTTTATACACATCATTATCAACCCCTAATGAAAATTAGATTCCTGGGTTGTATTATTTGTGAGTCAACCTGCATTATTCGTTTGAAGACTACAATGGGGAAACACAATAATTAAATTAAAACTAAACCCACTAACTGTTGTATAGGTTTGATAGATGGTAGGTTTCGTCATTGAAGGCAATCCATCCGTGAATGTAATTGATTTTTCGTTGACGGTGAGATCTCTCAAAGGGTTGTTGGATCTCTAAATGGTGTTGGTGAATATAGTTCTCAATTATTCATTTGTCAAAAGCTATCCTATATAGATTTAGAGTGATTTGGAAGCCCCCCTCTCATCTCGATTATGTTTTCTACCATTAATTGAAGAAAATTTGTCGCAATGTTTTTGTTATAATGGGTCTCCACAATTAATCTATTTATTTTAGATAATATTGATTTATTACTTTTCATTTTAGAATTGTTTTGTGTATTAAACTATGGAATAAAACAATTAGGTCATCATTTCCTTACAACAAATCATTTTCGGATTAAATAAACTTTTAATGTTTAATTTATTCTCCTTAAATCATCTTAAAATAATCATTTTTACGTCGACCCGCATTAGATGGTGTTTGGCCCTACCTAAGGAGAATGTATCATTAAAAATTCATCTGTGTTATCATTTTATTAATTGGGGATATTGTTTGTGAGTTATGTGTATTTGAATATAAAATATTTTTTATCTAAAATATTTTATTTATAGTTACGTACAACAAACCATATAGTCACAGCCTTCCCACACCGACCGATATTAGGTTCCACCTATGGGATAAATACCCTCACTAACTGAATGGTACTCTTTAATTTCCAATCCATGTTCCCATTTAACAATTATAAGGATTTCAAAATTAAATAATATTTATTTAATTATTTTATTTACAGTCAAAACTATTATACATTTTTGGCCTGCAGATGTTAGACTCTTACTAAAGTAATCATTCCCTTATAATCTCAATGGTGGTCTCATATATTCAATTTGAGTCAATGTTCGTGTGTTATAAGGATACTAAAAATAAAATAATTTTACTTATTTATTATATTTATTGTTATTCCATTTTTGGGGTTCCTCATTGAAGGCTCACACTAACTAAACATAAGTAACTCCTAGGGTAATCCTACCATCTTGAATTCAATGGTTACCGTGTATTTCTGATCTGAGAACCCGTTTATGTTATATTCTAGTTTTTTAGGAAAAACGCTCGTCCGTTCTATGTAATACATGAATTTTTTGACACATAAATCTAGGAACTCCGGGCCTTAGAATCACACTCCGTCTCAGTTCTTAGTCTCATAATAAAACCATATATTTTTAAAAACAATTACACATAATTTTTGGAATTTACATTACCAACAATATTTGGGATTTATATACTCATACGATAAAACAAAAGAATAATCAATCAAATAGGGGTACTGAGAACGTATCTGAGTCTCCCACCACCACATGCCCTATTACATATTCTTGATCTTCCATAGATCACACAATTGGTGAATCAATCACCAATAGAGTGTTATCTCTTATAGACCCTTGTTCTATACCGATGACTTCGTAAAAGAAAATCCATCATCAAATCTCCATCATATAGAGTCATACCAATCACACCACGAAAATATTCTCTTGGGTATTTAGGAAGTTGGTCAACTTGGTGAGTTAGTCAATGAATACCCAGATGGTTTCTTATCTATTGGGTGTATGTGGTAAAACTATCATGAACTCCATTTATATCACATCACACTTCCTCTAAAGTACTTTGAGTGGTTGAGTAATATATACTGGAACCTACATATTAACCTTCAGTTGCTGTCACATGAGGCATATCGAGACAATCTATGGCACTACGTTCTTCATCCCTAGCCACTATTACTAATGTCAGAGGTCCTGGTACATCTTCTGCATACCTTGATGTACCACTAAATAGGATGTATGGAACTCCCAGAACACCTCATAACCCAACGCCATATGTACTAAAGTTCATCCTCTAAAAAGTATGACATTCTTCCCGCATTTTGAAAATCCAATTGCGGCATGCCCTATGGACACCTAGGCATGTGTAGTCTCACAGATAAAATATCAGAGTTGCACCACCCTGAATCAATGGAAGATTTTAGGGTAAAATACCATGAAATTATGATAATTTCCCTCATCTATATCCACAAAGGATATATGAAGCGAGGTCAACTGCTCTGAGGCCTCGTTCAGTAGCTATGCACTCGATCACCTGCTAAGAGAATCTTCCACCAAGAACTGAATCCCAAGAGCATAGAATATCACAATTTCATAGAACTAGTGGAACTCTAGCAAATTTCATTATCTCAAAATCAGATCATTCTGAGAAAAGACACACATTATACCCTTTTGGTCAGAGTAGATGATGAATCGTTATCTCATATGGTAGTGTAATATCATCTTCAGTGAAACGACTACCACTACCAACACAAGGCCTTGAGGCACACAGTTCTTATGATGAGGTCATAATTGTCATGGGGCCATAATAAATCACTACCTGTGCATGAATACATAAACAACCAAGCCCAGTTCATGATGCATCACAATTATTATTATACATTATTTTTTATAATATAATTTATATCAATAAAAAGGAATTTATCCTAAATACCATTTGTCATCATGTTTTCTTCCTATTTTATTTTAAATTTTAAATTTTAGACTATTAGTTTTGAATCAGTTAAAATGGATTCAATATGTGGAATCATGATTTATGAATTTTTTTAACAATTCCTTTTAGTAATAATTTTTGAATTGTATACATCATTAAATTTTTATCACATCCAAAATATTAATTAAATAAATTTTGTTTATAAATAATATGATAAGGGCTAAAAAATGACCCTAAAACATGCAATAAATTTAGTATATGAGTATATATCTTAAATATCCATACATTCAATGAATATAGGAAATTTTTACATTTGGAAATGATTTTTACACTTATATTATTTTAATAATATAAAAGCCAAAATTTTAATTCGGTTTGTTATATTGATGTTAAATTTTTGACATAGGAATAAATCAATTCTATGTTAGAGTATAATTTCTTATTTAAATGTTAAATGATCTATTTTTTCACGTAACATTATTTATATTTTTATTGTTGATAGAATTAAATTAAATTCTGATGCAATGATGATGCTAGATATATTTAATTTTATGGAATATGAAATAGATTATTACAAAAAACATTAAATATAGTATACTATTTTGAAATATTTTTTCTCCATAATTTTTTTTGCAAAAATATACAATGTTAGGGTTGGATCTAGAAATCTGTAAAATAAGATTCACAAATAAAAAAAATGACAACAATATCTTAAATTTTATAAGATGATTTTATTTGTTATAGCAACATTTACCCCTAGTCTCCTCAATCCGATGGGAATTATAAATGTTATTTGTCTGCCCGGGAGACTACCACCTTACTAACCAATGTCATTAGTTATCCATCATAGTCCACCATGGTAGGTTATAATGATGTATTTAATGTATATATTACATGTTCATGAAATATTTAATATTATTATAATGAAATATATATTTTTCATTCTTAGGATTCAATTCAAAGAATAATTATAATGTCTTCCATGGATACTAGTGGATGATCACCGCCACAAATCGACGTGAATCAGTTTTTGACATCACATTACATTGTTAAATTATAAAATTGTATTTGAATAAAAAATATTGTATTAATAATATATTTATGATTCTATAAATATATTAAATTGCGTACATTCATTCTATATTGATCACTGTAAAATAGAAACGTTACTCAAGAGTAATTATGGGATACCGACTATGTGATGGGTATATACTTAATTTTCCATATCCATCATTAATGGTTGGATTAAAAAGTATAGTTTATTTGTTGAAATTGTAATTTTATCATTATTTTTTTTTTGGTGGAGATATGAAATTTTTGATCATATTCATCCTACCTATTCCATTTGGACATATGAGATTAATATCATCAAAACATCCATTTTGAAATTATTTGGTTTATTTATTCATTATAAAATTGTATAAAAAAATCTACAAAGGAAAAAAATTATTATGAAATTATACAACTAAAATTATTTATTGATTTATAATTAAAAATTATGTACATGATTTGTTGAACTCGTGGTATGGGACACAATACTTAAGAACCCTATTTTAATTTTTTAAATGATTTGATTTGTAAATTTTATTCATCCAGGTACATATTTATAAAATTATTTTAATGATGTAATTATACAGATATGAATGAATTATAAATGAAATTTTATTTCAGTTTTATATTAATTAAATTGTTATTCCTCATGAAACATTTAACAGAATTTTTTAATTTCATTACAAAAGTTAAAAGGGATGTCATAATTTGCGGTATACGATGATAATAAATTTTCTAACTCCCTTTAGGGTTATTTGATATATCAAATCCTATATAATTATACATGTTTTCTTCCATGAAAAACCATAATTCATTGTTTTGGTTATTTTTAATTCATGATTAATTGGTATCTAATAGGAACAAGTTTTTAAATATTTCCATGTGTTTTTCATTTGGGTTAAAAATATTTTTTCATGGGATATAAAATAAAAATATCCAATATTATTATGTTGTATTCAATATATGTTCCTTGAATATTATTAATGTTAAATGTTGACCCTGAAATAGCTCATCATAATGAATTATAATAATATATATTTTATGAGTTCTTCAACTTGATAGAGCTCAAATAAATATGGAAATTATATTGGATATTAATGATATGGTGACTCCAATTTTTATGTTTCCTATGACAGTTTAATAATATATATATGAAGATATTGCCCCTTAGAACCCACATGACTTATTTATTATTACTTATTATGTTTCAATGAATTTGTTATATATCAATAGATAATAATTGATTAATCCACTTTTGGGTAAAAGTTATGTTTCCATGATAATTTTTTAATCCATTATCATTTTTTCTATGAAAACATAATGTTTTTTATTTTTCGTATATGTCTTCTTATAATTTATTATGAATCATTATCATCATTTAAAGATGATATCCTATTTATTTTAATTGTTATATGAGGTCAATGTTTACTATGAGAAATTAACATACTTTTTGGTGATCTACATGTTCTAAATTGAAAAATGATTCTATGTATTTTTTATATGAGCATTGTTAAATTTTTTCCTACTCATAAATTGTTATAAAATTATTATAAATTTTTTAATGGTGGTTAAGCATAAATAAGTAATAATTGTTTAAATAGAGAATTATTTATATAATAATGAAACATGTTTTTTTTAAAACAAATTGTGGAAAAAATACAGAATAATATTGTCCCCATTGTATTATATAGTTTTTTTATGTTAGGAATTAGAGGTATCAAAATTAAAATATAAAATATAAATATATTTGGGAATTTAATTATGTGAGTTCACGTCCATTGCCACATGAATATTTATTTTTTAATGATATGTAGTTATATATGGTATCATTGAGTTGTTTTTTGTTTATTTAGGGTTCAATGTAAAGTTTATAGAATAACATTAAAAAATTTCTAATTATTGTTAGAATGATATTAAATAGAATCTAAATATTACCATGTTTCATTTTATAAACTATATATATTCAAAATGGTCTTCTTGAGATAAAACATGGAATATTATGTAAAAAATCACCTAATGGATGATATCCATCCAAATCAACAACATGGAACAATAGGAATTAGATAAAATTAGTGTTTTTATAATAATGTATTCATTGATGAATGCTATAAAATTTTGTGGTATCAATAAAAGAGATAAAACATGTTTAATATAGAAGAAAATTACTATATTGTGGAATTTCAGGAAATGTAACCCATTAGTAGATGATGGGTCATTAGATGTAGCACTAGCCAAAGGATGGATCACTTCTACAGAAATTATATTTAATTTCAAGGTTTTCTCATAAAATCAAATGGTAACACTTTCCATTTATAATTATGATGTTAATGAATATTTAATGTAATCAGTAATTTAGAATATCTATAATTTTTGAGCATTATTCCAAATAGTGTAATGAATTTAATAATATTTTCCATCGGAAGTATTTTCCTAAGGATATTAGAAATTTGATAGAAAATCAATTCCTATAATTGAGACAAAATTATGATGATTTAGTTTCAACAAATGATGAAATTTGTAAATGCTTTTCCAGTAATGTATATTCTATTATACATGACATTGATTTTTAAAATAGTATATTTTTATAACCACTAAAGATAAAAATTAAATGGGCTTCAACGTCTCATGAAATTTAAATTTATGAGAAACATGATCACTATTTTAAGAAGCTATATTTATAATTTACTGATAATTAATACCCCATGAGAGTATGAATAAGAATACATTGTTTGGATTTAATGCAACAGAGAATCATAAATCAATGAAAATTGGATGTTTGAATATCATGTTCTCGTATTATCACAAGTGTGTTAAAAATAATAATAGAGAATGTAATATAAAATAGTGAATAGTCACTGATGTTGAAATTATGGAAATGTTTCATGTGACTATTTGGAAAATTATTTGGGATATATTACAATTTCAATGATATGATGATTTACATTCAAATTGATGGAAAATTATCATAACATGTTTGTGGAGTAAAATAATATGGGTGTCAATCATCAAGAACCAATTAAAAATGGTTTTTAGGAATCATTTTATTCCACTATGGTTGATATTGGGATATCTAATTCTGTGGTAAAAATTATTCTACATGTATATTTGAATTATTTCAATTCCCTATTTGAAACTATATTTTCATATTCTGTCATTTCTGAGAAACATGGATATTAAATTTGAATAATACCATATGAAGATAGTGTTGAAATTTTGGTAAGGACTCATAGATAAAATATTATAGAAACAAATATTTATTGGAATTATGCAATTTTTAATAGTGGTGTAGTCATTCCTGAAAATATTTCTAACCATCCAATGATATTGTTTTATGTTAGTTTAGGTATTGATTTACTATTATATTATCAACATAAGAATGATTATATGGTGAGGAATTCATTATTCAATGAATTTAATCCTTTGATAACCTACAAGGAAAATGGGAAATGTTTTATGGAATGTGGTGGAGGTAACATACCAAATATTTTTGAATTGTAATAAACTTTTCAAACTAGTGACTTCCCATTTGTAAATTAAAATGTGTATGTTATGATTGATAATTTTCATGGTTTTATTCATTACTGGAAGGTTGAATTTTGAGATCCAATAGTTTCTATAGGTAATCCTAATTCTACACCCCATATATAATTTCACATGTAGAATATTTTGAATTGAAAAATAAGTATACATATTTTTTATATAATGATTTAATTCATCCCAACACATCACCATAGGGAATTTTATATTTCATTTTTTAAAATAGATACATTTAAATAAGTCATTTAAAAGATTATAGGCCCCGAAATATTTTCATTGTTAACTAAAATTACCCATTCAATAATATTTATGATTTTTTATAATCATTATAGTGAATAGTAATTTTTTCAATAGTTAATTTATGTTGAGGTATCATCTATTGATGGTCAAGGATGAGGAGTTTATGATGACATCTTTTTTAAATAGAAATGATGATAATGAGTTTTTAGTTTTTCCATTTGGGTTGTGTAATTCACCATATATATTTTAGGATATTTTGATTAGGTTTTCTCACAAGTATTTTGAATAGTTTTATGTTTTTTATTAATGACTCCCTATACATATATTAAAAAATGAAGAGGATCATGGTGGACACATAAGGATTTATTTTTAAACCCTTAAATAAATGAATATATATATATATTTAGTAAATGTGTGTTTCTTTAAATATATTTATATCCTTTAAAATATTAACCCAAAAGATGGATTAACTATTGACAATTAATAACTAATTTATTATATAATGGATTCAAAAAAATTATCACGAGGATTTTTAATTTTCATTGATTATTGTGTCACAATCGTCTGTCTGTAAAAAAAATTCTTCGTTTTCAAGTCTACTGACGAAGATAACTAAAAAAAGACTAACTTCCATCTAGATTAGAGAATGTGATGACTGATTCCATGAAAAAAATAGTGGTCAGACATCCTATTTTTTATTTCCATATAGAAAGTGTGATTTTTTCATTTATGATATGTCTTCATTTAGAGGAAATGGATATTCTCTAATGCATAATGATTTTTTAACGACATATTTGTTAGGGAAAATAAAACCGTAGTAGTTAAATTATTATACATATGATATTGAATTAGTTATTTTTCTTTCATTATAAATTTTAAGTACAAAATTATAAGTAGTATTGGGGAAATATATAATGATCAAAAAAATTTGAATATATATTTAATAAAAATTATTTTAAATTGAGATTGATAAGATGGATAGATCAAATTATATATTATGCATTCATGAAATATTATCATACTTGAAGAGTAAAAAATGTAGCTAGTTAATTTAGTTGGATAAATATTGATTCATTAATCATGTTTTGTTTTTATCATGAAACTTTGGTTGATCATTTGATGAATTTTTCAATGAAATTGTGATGAATTAAAATATTCAATTTTTTCATGTTTTAGTAAAATAATAATTGATAGAAATAATTGAAAATATAGAAGAAATGTTTTTTATGTTTTAAACTAAAAGGTATAATATATTACTAAGGGTGATTTTCAAGAGTGATACAATGATGAATAAAATTTTATCAGATTTGGAAAAACAATATTTGTTCCTCATGATTCCAAATTTATGATATAATTATTTACTGGATCTCATATATCCTTATTTTTTCTTCACCAGGGAATCACTATGTTGTATAGAGACATTATTTTATATTTTTAGATGGATATAAAAAAGATATATTATTACCGATAACATTTTTTTACATTTCATCAAGATATAATAGAATTAAGAATACTGATGTGGATACAATAGTATTCACTAGTGCCTGAGTGAAAATTGGAAAACATATCTATGGAGTTTTGTGTGGTATTTAAAAATAAATATCATAGAATAAATGTGATTTTATATGTGGATGGTAGATTATAAAAAACTGTTAATTCCCATTATGATAGAGATATTATGCCATTAGATCATCATTCTAAATTATACCTCCAGGTGATAAAAATGTAACATGGAATTATAGTATCTACAATATCTCACCATTATCCACATTTAATTCAAATTTTTATTAATGGATATCATATTTCATTGTGTAATAAATAAAATTTTATAACATATTTTTATCCTCAATATGAATAATATTTAGTTCTAATAATTATGATTGTGTTATAGATTTTTTCTTCTTATTCACATAATTACCTACAAATTTGGAAATTGGAATATTTCATTAGATTATCTTTCATATAATAATTCATTTCATTTAAATCTACAAATATATGATTTTTAATAATTTAATGGAATTTTGTTTCAGAGTCCATATATTTGGGATGATGTTTGAGAAAAACTTTTATGGGAGTAGAGATGGTGGAGGTAATATATCAGATGGTGAATATTATTCAGCAACATATGAGGATGGTATATATAATGGAGAATATATATATAGATAAATATAGAAATGATCATTCATTTGAGGTAGGTGATCGCCTATTTATTCAATTATTTCATCTCAAATGTGTGATCTGTTTTGGTGTGATTGGGATGCTAAGTCGACAATTCATTATATAGTATGAAATCCTATAATGATAGATTTAATTCTTATTTCTTGGATATTAATTATTTACTAATCTTGGTATATAACATTTTTCATGTTTTGAAGTTATGAAAATACGTGGTGTATACATCTCATGTTTTAAGATGAAAAGTTTTCTTGTTAGAAGTGAACCATTTA
The DNA here is from genome assembly GCA_963277665.1 of Viscum album. Lineage (NCBI taxonomy): Eukaryota > Viridiplantae > Streptophyta > Magnoliopsida > Santalales > Viscaceae > Viscum > Viscum album. The sequence continues at coordinate 1,000,560,371 of OY728121.1, read as the reverse complement.
TATTAGTAACAAGTAACAACCCAAAAATTTCTTAATGAAAATCCGTCTTGATCAAATTAAATGTCAAAATATATGAAATTGTTATAAAAAATATGAAAAAGAATTATGTATTTCGATACCATTATGAATTGTGACCATTTCTAATATAGTCGTTAATCAGTTATCACATGATTAATATAAATATAGGGCTTTAAAATCCAATTTAATCATACAAAGTAAGGGATGACCTCATCCAATAGACATTCCCCATATGAATCCCATTTATCCAAGCTCAGAAATGAGGTTGTGTCATTTGGCTTCGCTCTTGACCAAGCCCAAGCCGAGCTTGAATAAGTTAAGCACATGTAGAACTGCCAACGAGAGTATGAAATTTGATAGAGATTACCACTCGAGCAATGTCATCCGAGCCACCCCAAGAGTCTGTCACCATCACACATCTTACCCTAAGGAATTTTGCGGGGTTTTTAAGGGTTTATGTAACAAGACCCTAGTAATATTATTATGTACATTATTTTTATATATAATAATGAATATACTATATTTTTGTTATTGTCACATTGTAAATGGTTTGTAAAGAACATTAAGTATTTTTAGTTAAAATTCAACTAAGAATTCTATTTTTATGAATGAATGGATATTTGAATTAAAAAATATTTAAATAAAATATTATTATTATTATTATTTTAATATTTATTAAATATAAATGATTGTATAATTTTATGAATGCAATTGTAATTTTTATTATGGTTTGAAAGCCATTTTGTCAAAATAGATAAATTTTCAATAAATTCCAGTTTTTATTTTAAAAGTGAAAATTAACATATTTAATAAATATATATAGATTAAATGACTCTTATATCTTGAATCAATATGTCGAGATTATCCAATGGGGAAATATTCATAATTTTCTGGACAGTAAAATTTTTGGGTAAAATTTAATTATCGTTTAAATATATAATCTGTTTTATGACATCATAATGCCCCAATAGTGATGTCATAAAATAATATACAAATTATGTTATGAAAATATATGTTTTTTTAAAAAAATAATGTTATTTTTTTGTTCTATTTATTTTACAAATCATTATTTGACCATTCAAGACTTATAAATCATTGTGTGTTTTTAAATAGTATTCCGTAAGAGTGTGACTCACCTCCACATAAGCAACCCAATTATTTGTAGAAGTTAGACCATTTTATATATAATATATTTTCTTCCACTCACCTTTGGGAAAAACAATGGGAAAAAATGGTCTGATTGGTGGTTTTGATTAGTTTAATGTGAGGTGTCCCAAAACAAAATAATAGACAATTCCTTCTCCTTTCCTAAATAAAACACCCCATGATCCCACTTCCTCTTCACTCAAAGCCTTTGGAGTTCATCCATCCTCTTACCTAATATCTATATTATCCTCCCATGGCTCCCCAATCTCCCAATAATCCTCTCTAAAGCCTCTCCCATGCCATTGGGATCACACTTCCACATAAGGGTTTCCATCCTTTCCCATTTCTATCCAATATTCATTAAGTTGTTATTCCCTTTTACTATCAATTATAAATTTTTCGGTACTGTTTCTAACCTACCATATACATCCCTATTTAGGTTTTAATGATGGGATACCAATTTCTCTATCATTAAATGCCTCCCATGTACACTTGTTACTATGCCGAAATTCGGAATGGAATTCCTCTCTCCTCATTTACATTCGAGAAATTATTTTTTATCAAGAATATAAATTCCATTACAATAGTTGGTACATATATCTATATTACCCCCTTAATATCCATTTCATGTAAATATGATGATACACCCATGTCTGCCTCATCAACATTTTTTATTAATTCTTATGTCACGCAATTATGCTGCCAAAATTGCACAACGTTTTTCAAGTCAACGTCATTATGTAGTGAATACCATGCCCATTTCTACATCAAGGGTATTCACCTTTATGCACATTTAAATATTTATTATATAGTTTCATATATTATTTCCTCATTCCTTTATCATTGAAGAAATTATTTTCTTTTATGAAACCATGTATTATGATCCATGTGGAACACATATGCATTAAATGAAATGTTTTAAAACGGTGCACCCAAATAGCACTCTAATGCATTAGGTAAAAAATAGCAACAAGATACGTCATGTGTAATGGATTTTGAATCATTATAATTCATGTACTAAGAGGTTTTACTCATGCTTCATGTGGAGTGAGGGTGTACACATTCTCCATGTGCAATAAGCCTTGGCTCATTCTAATTCCATGCTAAGTGTTGTTTCCACATTTCCATGTTATGAATATCAAGTTTTATCATTCCTTTATTTTCATGTTTCTCTTGTGATATATTTATATTACTATTTCCTAAAATTTATTGTTTTCCTCATGTTATTATATTTTTATTCCCTTATTAGGATTTATATCTCACCCTTTTCTTATGCATGTCCTTCGGTTATCCTACGAAATGATATGTATGTGGGAATGTATTAGTCTTATAAAGGAATATTTCAGTATAAATGATGTGTGTTTTATGTTCTAAGTAGTTTTGTAATATCATAAGCCCAAAACACACTATACCTCTCCATATACTATTTTTTAATAATTTAATTTTATTTAATAAATTTTGTTTGAGTGTGTAATATAAAGAAGGGTTGTAATAGTTGGTATCAGAGGATAGGTTTAGTTATTTCTGGTATTGGGAATAGAAAATCCTAGTGAATCCTTAGAGACACGACTAAGTATAATAAAATCATCTATATGTTTTGGTGAGTATTGAGTTTGTGTTTTATGATGAAAAAACATCCCTATCTGGATACGATTAGGTATAGGTGGCTCTGGCACATATGTATCCTAGGGGTAAAACCTGAAAACACAGCTTTGAGCTAGACTCGAATGGGAACTAGTGCACGACAACGGGCTTTGGTGTACTCTTGGTTATGACACACCGGAGGGATATTATTTTTTAAATTCTCATGCTTAGTATGAACCATTACTAAGGGACTTAATAAAATTCCCTATGAATATACGTTAGAAAGTAGATCATGGATAAAACAGATTGTAGCCAATAGATTCTTATGTTAAGTAAATAAAAGTTATTTCTATGATATCTATTTTTTCACTTTGACTTAACCTTTATGTTTTACCACAATCATTCCTTTTATTCAAACCAATGGTTGGTAATAGGAGGAATCGAGCTAAAAACTGATGTGATGATCAATGTAATGATTTTTGTAATGAGATTCCCAATCCAATGAGAGTGGGAATCATGAACTTTTTCATGATTCTCTCTCAGTTAACTAAATCATTGAATAGATAACTGGGTCAAGAGGAACGTTAACCCCCCCCCCCCCCCCAATAAAGGACATGTCTCTATCGAGAGATTCATCAGACAAAGGCCTCATACTTTTAATGGATCATCTGATCCCTCAATCACCAAAAAATTAATCAACTCCATTGAAAATATCTTCATCATCCTTCAATGTTCTGAAAAAGTGAAGGTTCATATGGATTCTTATATTATGGAGGGTCATGTTGATCAATGGTGGACATTCAAAAAAAATATGAATCCTGAGGTGGAGATCGAGGTGTTGGAATGAAAGGATTTCTAGAATATGTTATTCGATAAATATTTTTCGTGCACCCTATAACCTAAGATGGAAAGGGACTTCATTTCCCTCAAGAAAAAAGATGATGAATCCATCATAGAGTATGAGAAAATAATCACAAGGCATTCAATATATTCTTCTGGTTTTTTTATCACCCTCGAATGCAAGGTTGACACCTGCACTGGTGTGCTGAAACCTAGCTTGCGGAATGCCCAGGTGATCCTTGACATCGAAAGCTATAATAAAATTGTCTGATGTGACCTCAAGATCAAAATGGATATCTATGAATGTCAAGGGTATCATGGGAATATGAAGATTAATGTGGACTTCAATTATAGAGGTCCAATGTATAAATCTATTGGTTCTATGAAGATCCATCACCCTACCTGCCATAGGTGAGGAAAGAAGCACCCCAGAAATTGCCTGAAGGGGATGAGGAAATACATTGGTGTGGAAGGGAAGGGAACATAACCATTAAATGTCAACAAGAGAAACTAGTGGCTGTGATATATTATAGAAACACTCTATTTGACTTTCAATTCATTGTTCATTTCTAAAACTGCAATGAAATATGGTATCATACAAATCAGTTCCCTAAGCCAAGGGTTTTCAGAGGCTACCAACTACTACCATGGTAGCAAGGGGGATCTTTTTCCATCACTACTACCAATGTGAAACCTAACAATGATGTTGAGATAGGTATGCTAGTTATTAATTTAATAATAGAGAACATACCATTTGATTCTCATTCTACGCATTCTTTTATATCCTGAATTTTTAGTAGAACAATCCCAACACCACCACAAATCATGGAAGTAAAGATGTTAGTGAGTATTGAAAATGGGACAAAAATTGCATCCCATGAATATAACTCGCCCTATCATAATCTGTGGAATAAAATTTCCGAAGAACCTCGTTATACACTGTCTAGTATAATTTGATTTAATTCTCGGCATTGATTGGCTTTACTTATATAGAGCCAACATAAATATCCATTAGAGGTAAATCACTCTCCATGTAGAGAATCCACCCCCAATTATGTACAAGTGGATGGAGGAGGATGAATCTTATTTAGATCGATCATCTCAAGTGTGGATATTATTTCCCTGTGAGCATGAATATCTGGATTAGATGATTCTGTCCACGGAAGTAATTATCCTTGAAGACATGCCTATTATGATGGAATTCACAGAAGTGTTTCCCGAGGAATTTCCTGGTCTTCCTCCAAGAATATATGTTGAATTCTAAATTGATATCATACCTAGGGACTTGAAAATTTCCAAGAGACCATATTGAATGGTTTTTGTGGAGATTGAGGAGTTTAAGAAACAACTTCTGGACAATCTGGACAAAGGGTTTATATGCCCATGAGCTTCACCATGGGGTGCACCAGTACTCTTCATCAAGAAGAAGAATGGGTAAATGCGCCATTGCATAAATAATCATAAGCTTAACAAAATCACGATAAATAATAAGTATAATATTATATTAAATGATGACTTTTTCAATCAGCTATGTGGAGAACAATACTTCTATAAGGTAGATTTGCGGTCGGGATATTATCATGTATCAGTGAAGAAGAATGATATCCCCAAAACTAATTTTCGTACAACATACGGATACTATTAATTCATAGTAATGCCTTTAGGACTCACTAATGCTCCAGAAATCATCATGTAATTGATGAATATAGTCTTTATAGATTACCTAGAAAAATTTGTGGTATTCATTATATATGATATTCTAATATACTTCAAAAACCAAGGAGGATCCAGAGGACCATCTAAGAACTGTACTACAGACCCTGCTGAAGGATAAGCTCTATGAAAAGTATATTAAGTGTGAGTTCTGGTTGAAGGAGGTCTCATTCATGGGCCATATCAACAAAAGCAATGGGATATCTATGGATCTATCAAAGACATCTGCAACAGAAGAATGGACGAGGCCAACATCAGAAATGTATATTCCTAGCTTCTTTGGGTTAGATGGATATTATCGATGATTTGTAAGAAATTTAAAATGATTTTCCAACCCACTTACTAATTTAGCTCAGAAGGGAGTATTGTTTAATTTTAGTGATAAATGAAAAACAAAGCTTCAATGAGTTAAAAATGAGGCTTATCAGTGCACCCATTCTCACATTAACCACAAGTGGAGAATTTTTATGTTATTTACTGATGCTTTGAAGAAGGGCCTAGGATGTATGTTGATGCAAAATTACAAACTAATTACCTATTCTTCAATTCAATTAAAAGTTCATTAGAGGAATTATCCAACACATGATCTGGAGATGGCTGTTGTGATATTCGCTTTAAAAATTTGGTAGAATTACCTCTTTGTGGAGAAGTGTGAAATATATACAGACCACAAAATCCTCATGTATATATTCACACAGAATGAGTTGAACATGCCCCAACGAAGATTGTTAGAGCTGATCAAAGACTATGATTCATCAATCTATTATCACCATGGTAATGCGAACAAGGATTTAGATGATCTATATAGAAAGGACCCAATGATTCTATCCTTGATTAGAATTGAAAAGTATCCAATCTTCTTAGATTTGATAAAGATGGACACAGAAATTATAATGAAGGTAACATCATCCATTCCTTAAGAAATTACATCTAAAATTCCTCTTTTTTAATGGTTACAGGATTATAAAAAGGATGATGTGGGAATTTAGAAGAAATTGGATGCTATCAGAAAAGGGAAATCCTCAGAGTTCAATGTTAAAGAAGAAGGAATTGTGAGATTCGGGAAAAGACTATGTGTTATATCAAGTCTGTAGCTGAAGAAGTAACTTTTGGATAATTCGAATAGTCCAAATTTCTATAGTCACACAGGAAACACAAAGATGTGTCGAGATCTTGGAGAGAATTATTGGTTTGATAATATGAAGAAGGTGATCGTTGAGTATACATCAATGTGAATAGTGGGTTAGCAAGTAAAGGTGGAGTGGCAGAAGTCTAAGGGGATGATTAAACCATTGCCCATACCCGCATGAAAGTGGGAGAACCTCAACATTGACTTTGTCTCTAGACTTCTGAAGACATCCAATGTAAACAATGCAATCTGGGTTGTTGTGGATCGTCTAATAATTTCATCACACTTCATTGAAATTCGGGAGGATTTCTCATTAGATCATGTGGCACAGATATATATCCGGGAAGTGGTAAGGCTGCATGGAGTACCACTATCTATTATGTCCGACCAAGATCCAAGATTCACCTCTACATTTTGGAAGAGACTTCAACATTCTCTAGATACTGATCTGGACATCAATACGGCATATCATCCTCAAAATGATGGCCAATCTGAGCGGACTATCCAATAACTTGAGGATAGGTTAAGAGCATGCTCAATGGACTTCAAAGGAGGATGTGATCAACATCTGCCTCTAGTTGATTTCTCTTATAGAAAAAATTTCCAAAGTAGCATCTAAATGGATGTATATGAATCAATGTATGGGAAGAGGTTCATGACACTGGAATGTTGGAATGATATTAGTGAGTGTAAGCTTCTAGGACCTGAAATGGTCGATGAAATGGTGGATAAGGTAAGAAACATTCAGTATCATATCATGGAAGACTGGAGTCGACATAAGAGTTATAAAGATAACCGTCGATGAGTCCTTGAGTTTAATGTTGGAGGATTTGTATTTATACGCATATCTCCGTGGAATATATCATGAGGATTGTAAATAATGGGAAATTAATTCCTAGGTACATAAGCCTCTTCAATATTACTGATCATGTCGTGGTTGTGGCCTATCGACTAGCACTTCCACCTAACATTTACAATGTTCATGATCTATTTCATGTATCTCTCTTAAATAAGTACATACTAGACCCTACACATGTACTCTCATTAAAGGTGATATAGCTAGAGTATGATCTTTCTTATGAGTAGAATCAAATAAGTTCTTAGATCTTATAGAAAAAGTTGTACGAAATAAGATAATTCCCCTCGTCAGGGTTTTTTTTGAAAAACCACATGTTTTAAGAAGCAACGTGGGAATCGTAAGAAGTGATGAAGCAGAGTTACACACATCTTTTTATTGTGGAAAATGGAAATTCGTGGGAGAAATTTCTTAAGGGGGAATGATTGAAATGACCCCAATATTTGTTCATGAAAATACATCTTGATCTAATTAATTGTATTAATATGTGAAATGGTTATACAAAATATTCACATTTTTTGTTTTATGTTTTTGGATACTTTTAAGAATTTTGACCGTTTCTAATATAATCTTTGAGCAGTGATCACATGATTAGTATAAATATTGGGCTATATCATATCAAATTTACTTAAACAAAGGAAGTGATAACCTCATCCAATAGGCTTTCTCCGTATAAAGCCCATTTATCAGAGCTCAGAAAGGTGGTTTGCTATTGGGGCTTCCCTATTGACCCTTCCTACACTGAGAATGAATACATTATGCTCTATAGGAACCGCCTATGAGAGATGTGTAATTTGATAGTGATTACTAATAGAGCAATGTTATCCGAGCCACCCCAAGAGTATGTCACCATCACACACCATACCCAAAGGTCTTATGCAGGAGTTTTAAGGGGTTATCTAACAAGACCCTAGTAGTATGATTATGTAAATTATTTTCTATAAAATAATGAATATTCTTTCATATGATTATTATTACATTGTAATTGAATTTTAATGTATAAATTGTATTTTTAGTTAATATTCAATGAAGAAAACTATTTTTAGGAATTAAAGGATTTTTTAATTAAATAATACTTTTATAATATACTATTATTATAATTAAATTAATTTTTATTAAATATAAATTATAGTATAATTTTATTAATGAAATTGTAATTTTTATTAAGGTTTGAAAGCAATTTTTGTCTAAACCCATGAATTTTCGATATATGTCAGTTTTTATTTAAAAAGTGAACATTAACATACTTATTAAATTATTTATATAAAATTAAATTTATTTCTACAATCAGGATGTCGATATTATCAAATAGTGAAATTTTCTTAATTTTCTGAGATAGTCGAATTTTTGGTAAAAATTAACATTCTTTTAAATATTTAATTTGCTTTATAACTTCATAATGACCCAATAATGATGTAATAAAATACTATAATATTATGTCCGTACAATATATGTTTTATCATTAAAATAATTTGTTTTTGGGTTTGTTTGGTTTGTTTTATAAATTTTTAGTGGACCCTTCAAGTCTTATAAAACAATTACTCTTTTTAAATTGTTTTCCTTGAGAGTGTCACTCGCCTCCACATGTGACTCACCTCCACATATGAAACCTTATTATTTGAAGATGTTCATCCCTTGGCCTTATAAATTATTTTTTTCCACTCCTCTTTGGAAAAAAACATTGGCCAAAACCATGGTATTGTTCGTGTTTTTTATTAGTTTAATGTGAGGTGTCCCAAACCTAAATAATAAACAATTATCTCTCATTTCCTATATAATCCCACCCATTATACCATTTACTCACTAAAATACTTTTATGTTCGTCCAACATCTTCCCTACTCTCTCTTGAATCCTCCTAAGGAGCCCCAAGGTCACAATAATCTTCTCTCAAGCCTCTCCAAAGCCTTGGGTATCACACTTCCTAGTAAGGGTTTTCTTAAATTCTCATTTTTTTCCAATATTCATTAAGTAGTTATGCCTTTTTAATTTCAATTATAAATGTTGGGGTATGGTTTCTAACCTTCTCCATACTTACCTCTTTATGTTTGAATTATGGGATACCCCTTTCTCTCTCATTAAATTTCTACCATGTACACCCACTTACTATGCCGAAATTTAGAATGTAATTTCTATCTCCTCATTTACATTAATGAAATTATTTTGTATCATGAATCCAAATTCCATTACAATTGTTGAGACATGTATCTATATTAACCCCTTACTGTACTTTTCATGTGCATATGATGAGACACCCCTTTCTATCACATCAATCTTTTTTATGAATTCTTATGCCACGCCGTTATGCTACCAAAATTGCACCACGTTTTTCCAAGACAAAGTCATTGTAGAGTGAATAACTTTTCCATTTCTCTATCAAGTGTATTCACCATTATGAACATTTTCTTATTTATTAAATAGTTTCATGTATGAATTACACATTCTTTTATCGTGGAATAAATGATGATGTTTAATGAATCCATGTGGAAAACCTATGCATGAAATGAAATGTTTAAGAAGGGTGTGCCCTGATAGCGCTCCAATGCAATGGGTAAAGTATAGTATAATGATATGTCATGTGCAATGGATGTTGACTAATTCTAATTCAAGTGAAATGAGGTTTTACTCATGCTTCATGTTCAATGAGGGTTTACTCATTCTCCATGTGCAATGAGCCTTGGCTCAAGGTAATTCTATGTTAAGATTTGTTGCCACATTTCCATGTGCCTTTATGTTCATGCTTCTCTTGTTCTCTATTGATATGCCTATTTTATAACATGTATTGTTTTCCTCATGTTATTCCATGTTTATTCTTTTTTTTGGGATTTATTTCTCACCCTTTTCTTATACATGTTCTTAGGTTATCCAATGCAAAAAACTGTATGTGGGAATGTAGTGGTCATTTAATGGATGTTTTCAATAAAGATTATCCGTGTTTTCTGTTCTAAGTTGTTATGTAATGATCTTAATCCTCAAATACACTATACATGTTGATCTTCTATGGTGTATTATGTGAATTTTAGGTAACTAAACATGTTCAAGTGTGTAATAAAAATAAGTGTTGTTATATAGCAACCTTGTCATATTTCAAACCATAAAGAAATAGTAATTCATATAAAATTATTTACTCATGATATAGATTTTTGGAAATCCTATATGTTATAATAACCAACATTGAAATCTATAAACACAAGGATATAATGACATCACCCCTTGTTTAATAAGTGAATAAAATTGAGAATATGAAAATTTAAAATGGCGAAAATTGTAACCAAATATTTAATAGTATGATCAAATAGAATCTTATGTTTTTATTAATAAGTAACTAGAATTTATTGATATATATTTTTTATAAAACTATTATATAATTTTTCTACCAAATGGAAAATGTTTTAATTTTAGAAAAAAAAGTTTTTCTTGTAATATATTGATTTATTAAAATGAATTTACTTAAATTATATTGAATTAAAATTTTAATAAATGATATTATTTTTTTAGCACATCTTATAAAATTAAATTAGTTTTATATTTTCTGAGTTTTTTTTAAAAAAATCATTATTATTGAGAACTACTTATTATTATTGAAAAATATTTAAATAATTTATATATTATAATATATTTTCTTAGTTTGTTTTAAAATTTCACTAGTACAATTTAATTTAATTTAAATATATTAATTTATTATATAAAAAAATTAATATTCAATTTTCTATATAAATTTTTTTATACTAAATAATTGATTATTCAAAAAAACAATTTTCATTAATTTTTTAGGATTATATTTTAGGTTATATTATACCACTATTTTTTAAATATGTTAAAATATATTATATATTTTATAATTTTAAAAATATATTTTATATTTTTTATCATGGGAATAATATTTTTTTAATAATTCCCTAAATACGTGGTAATTTTTAAAAGTTACCATTGAAAATTTATGTCATATCCTTAAGGGTAAATCATGTCATTTTATAACAATAAATGATAATGTCTCTCAATTTACCATAGATCATGTCATAATTTTATTTGATGAGTATATATCATCAATAAATATCTATATGTCAAATATTACCATTATTAAATTTGACCTTGATATTTCTCTTAAGTTTGATATATAATGAAAAGTCAACATTGTAATTATATATACTATATTAAACTTATATTTTTTACATATGTATTGAAATAGGTTATGTTTTTTTTGAAATAGTTAATTAAATGTAAAATTATTCTTTACCAGGGTATTTTATTTATAATTTTTAGTCATGAAATAATTAGCTTAAATTATTATTCAACGTCGACAATGTGTTTATTTAATTGAAAGGAATCTTATTCAAACGAAATAAAAATTAAATGAATTTTTTTAATTATTATAGACAATTAATTATTTTGATAAACATTACATGATATGAATATATTAATTTGGTATCTTAGAATTCAATTTTATTTAATTTTCTTTTGAAATTAAAATTAATTTACTAATTACAATATTTAAATTAATTGTATTTTATATAATATAATTATCTTTTAAAAGAAATAAAAATCCTAAAAAATGTAATCCATATTAATTAGATATGGTTTAATATATCAACCATAGACTTTTTATTGGTCTTTTTACCATTATAATAACTATACCGAACCATAATTATTAGAAAGTTATTGTTATCATTGTAATCATCAAAATGTTTAACAAGAGATAAGGAAATGTTAAGGGTGAAAATCTCACCAAAAAAATTCCAAATTTTATATCAAGATTTTATGTTGAAACATCATCTTCCAATAATATATATAAATATGTTTGGATCAATTTATACATGATAATTAAAATAAATAAATTTAATACTATAAGTAATTCTAATAGTTCCCCTCCACTCACATGTAATATAGAACCTATTATAATATTTTAAATACAAATAAAAAATAATTTTTATTCATATAATATATGTGAAAAAACATTTCATTAATCCTTAAGAAAATCCAAGAGTCCATGGTATGATCATTAATCCATCATAGGGAAGCATAGTGTGTAAACCTTAAGAAGTTGTCTAAAGAAGATATATAGTCCTTCACCAAAAGTTATCCATTTAATTACTCCATGTCCCCTGTAAATTATTCATCAAGAAATAAAAAATGATTAAAATATTTTATTTCATATACATATATATTATTATTTCACATAAATAACCTATATCCATCTGATTTTCCGTCAATTTTGAAATGAAACAATAATTTGCGTGTGTGATAGACTACTACCTCGTAATCTACTGTATTTAATTTTCCATTATCGCCCTCATGTATTTTTATAATGATTGATTTAATTAATACATATTATATTATTTAAATATTTTACAATTTTAAAATATAATATATATCATTATTTTTTTCTTTTCCACTCAAAGAAAAATTATAACGTTATTCGCTTGTACACATAAACTACAACCTCTAAAATGTGATGTGATTTATTTTTCATCATAACATTACTCTGTTAATATATGTATATATATCTGAAAAATTAATATGGTATTAATGACATGGATATTATTCTTTGAGGAATAAATTATACATATTATCATTCCATATCTATCGTTGAATAATGTAATTGTTACTCAGGTGTACATATATCCAAATATCTCCATGAATGTAACCTATATAAATTTGTATAACAATATATTATGGTTCATTTAAATAGTATAATATTTTAATTAAATTATAATAATTTCAAGACAATAATTATAGTAATGGTGTGGTTTAGAAACCTTTGACCACAGTATTCATGTTAAATATATTTTTTACATATGAAGTAAATATCATCAAAATGTCAATTGTGTAATTAATTCAATGAATAATTGTTTATAATAGTTTATAAATAAATAATAAACAAGAAAATGATTCTTATTAAAGTGAAAAGTTAATATATTGTTTTATTAAAAATGATATATAATGTACATGATGCATCCGTCTCATGATAGAGGACACTGTACAATAAAACATTGTATTAAAATATTCAAATGATTTATATTGTAATTAATTTTCCTCCAGATGAATATTGAAAAAATTATTCTTCTGATTTATTTATATAGATATTAGTAAAATTTAAAGGATGTCTTATGAGACTTTAAACATTATTTTGATATTTTCTAACAGTAATCCTCTTATGTAATTTTTTACCATTCATTAAAAAAGACAATATTAATGTAATATTTTAACATATATTCCATGAATTAATTTTTATACCATAATAACCATTATTTTATTTTTTTGATTAATATTCATAAATACACATTTTATTCACTGAGTACTACTACATCCCCTGATAAGTGTATTTATGTTTTAAAAATGTTATTTTAAAAGTAACGAGTAATTCAATATTCGAAAGTGTTTTGAAATGAGTCCAAATATATTTTCACGAAATTTATGCTAAAAATAAGAAATTATAAAATATCTTATTCTGGATATGGACATTGGAGTTTTTTGTTAAAGGTTTAATCCTATATAGTTCCTTATGGTGTGTGATCCCAATTACATTATATTATAACTACACAAAAATTGTGGCACATTTCATTAAGACAATATATTCTACGTATATTGTCTGGTTATTCCAATATTAAAGGGTTCTACAAGGGATTAATGAATATGATACCAAAAATATTCTATATAATTTTTTTTCATTTTAATGATTTTACAATGAAATTTTATAATTTATATTGTTACGAAATGATTATTCTCTTTTGGGTAAAATGTTATGATTTTTTTAAAAAAATTCCAAGTGTTCTCTTGTTTTTTATCAAACATTCAGAACTACGATGTTTCAATTTTGATTTCATAGGGTTATTTTTAGGGAAAACATTTTTAATAATTATTATTTCATAAGTAAATTTACAATTATGTGTTCTGAAATATTATTATTTTACCGGAAAACTTATATTTTTGATCTCATTGTTTCAAAATTAATAATAGGATTATTGATTATTTTATATATTTCTCATGATAATATTTTAGATATCATACCACATTATGGAATTTTTTTTCTTGGGGAATAGGGACGTGTAAACAAATATTTCATGTTTATTGTCAAGATGAATTCACATCAAAATAAAACAAGTTTTTTTAAATCTTTTTAGGAGAAAAATGGATACTAAATAGAAGTATCGATGTTGTAAATTTTGGTTATATTTTTTATTGAATATAAATTAAATACCATGAAAAATTAATGATATTGATCATTTAGAATTGATTAATTTAAATTCTAGTATAATGAAAATGGAATTTTTGTTGTTTAAGGCCAACCCCAATAAGAAAAAATGTGTTTCAAATAATCATCATTAAAAAATAATCACCATTATCTATCCAGAGTAGAAAAGAAGATAGTGTCATTAAAAAATTACATATGTGGTGAATAAAAATAATTTTTTTTATACAGAAATAGATTATAATTATCATTATAATAAAATTTAATCATTTCATTGAAAATAAATAAAATTTTCCTATCATTAAGTTTCATTAAAAACTAAAAATTATTATAATATTTAGTGGTAATTATTATTCAAAAATATAAATTTATATAATAATCATTTTATTAAAATCAAATAATGGTCAATATTTATGGAAAATTTTTCCATTTCATTTATTTAAAAATAGAACATTCATTGAACACATTTGTAAAATGTCAACAATGATTTGTATATAAAAATATTGAAATAATCAATTAAATAATTTATAAATAAAAGAAAAGGTAGTAAAAATAATAATTCTCATTAATTTATCTAAATACAAACCATTCCATAAAACACTTTTTCGAACATATAAAATGTTGAAAAAAATTATGGGAAAAAAACTAAGTAATATGGAATATTTTATTAAAATATGTTCTAGATCATTTTATAATTAAAAAAGATTAAATGTGAACTAATAACATAAAATTTCAGGAATAAAAATATGGGAATAATTTTTTTTGTATTATCGGATATGTATCATATTATTTCTCTAAATATAAATTTAATAGAGAGAATACTAAAAGGAAATGAGAATGTTACCAAAATACTTACCTCATGACTAGTCTTGATTACTATTCATTAAATACTCTATTATAATATATAATGATTTACTATAAATCTATCCAAAATAAATATTCCTATACATATTATAATTTATCTTTTCATTGTAATTTCCAATGACCTTTCTCTTAATTTCAACATTAAAATAATTATTCTTGTGAAAATTGATCTGTTTTTCCATGCATGATTGAGTCAACCTATTGTGGTATATGAAACATTTCCATGATTATAACATATAAATAATTCTAATTGTTTCATTAGTATAATATATACTCTCTATATAATCATTTATATCCAATAAATAATGTTTTGATGAAAACTCATTTAATGCACTTCATATATACGACTGTCTATATATAGGTATAAGTGTTGTTTTTTACTTTGTTATGGATAGATGTAGATAAAGGAACATAATAAATCACCAATAATAAAATATAATTTTTTCATAATCATCATTGATATAAATTAAATGTTCAATTATTATCATCCATTATAATTTTAAATCAAAAATTAATCACATCATATTCCAGAGGTGGTTGTCCACACCAACAAATGATTAAAGTAATCATTATCCAAAGGATTATAAGGATATATATAATAACAATAATACTATTATAATAAAATTATTATATTGGTTATTATACATATTACATAATTTAAATATAGCTACCAAAATGTTGTAGGAGGTTTATAAGAATTAATCCCAAAAATAATTTGTAAGAACATATACCTCCATATTTTATACCCTTATATAGAGAGAACTATATGGATTAATAGATGAGAATTCAATGTAGAAAGAATAATATGGGAGTAGATACGGATTTTGGAAGATAACGTTGTTGATTCTTAGTCTATTTAAATACATCATATAGTATGTAGAATATAGATTAGGAGGTGACCATTTATATGTGAGGGGAGGGGAACACTTGTATTCATAAAAGAATTAAATCATTTTACATTCATTATCAAATATAATGTGTCTAAAAATTTAGTCAATTTATAATTTTAGAAGAGTTATAATATAAATAATTTCATAAAATATTATTTTAATTTATTTTTTATAAATTTTATCCATAAATATTTAGTTTATTCCATCGTTTAAAACTAGAATATTTATAAGGGTCACTTGATATTTAACATTTTTATTATAAATTATATTAAGAATAGTTTTTTGATCATATTAAATAATATACACTTTTATTATAAATGATTTTAAATCCATTTTAAAAGACACAATTCAAATAACTGACAAAAAATAGTTATAGTAGATGTTTTCAAAACATGTAAAAAATGTATTTGGGGATATGTAATTTTTTGAATAAAACAAAATTTAAGCCAATTAAATTCCTAGGGAAAGTCATTTTATTATGAACCATATATTTTATTCAATATATCATCTATAGATTTCATAAAACATCTAGTTTTTGGCATCAAAATATGTATTTATATTTGAGCTAATTGATTGAAAATTAATTAAGTGTATACAATTAAAAAAATTCACAAAAATTTAATATTTGGAATTAATTTTAAAATAAAATGTATATGAAAAAAATTATCATAATATATATTTCAAAAAACTCCTTTAAAATAAGTAATATTTTCTTCAAAATAATTTTGAAAAAGTATTTTTCATTATAATAATATATTATTTTATTTATTTGATAATATATACTCAATATTAACATATTTTCATGGTTCCCTGTTTCAGTATATATCAAACTCATTGAATTAATTGATTAAAAAATTATATTAAAAAATAAAAGGGATTTACTTTTTACCGAATAATTCAAAATTCACTATTGAAATTCAATTTCCCTAATACAAAAAAATTGGTATACCTTCATATCATGTCATCCTTGATATCTCAAAGGTAATTCGCAATTTTATTTTTTAACCATTATAAATATAGTATGTGAGTGTTGTTCTTCCATAGATCATTCTCTCTTCGATCCAAAATCTCCAATGGTTGTTCCCCAAAAGATCGATTGTATTATATTATAATGACCAATATTTTAACAATATATGAGGGATATGGTGTTTACACACACATTAAATTTTATTAAAACACATCATGATCCTAAGAAATTATTTGTGCATGTTCCATGTGATAAATTGTTACACTTGTATGATTAGGAGTCTCAAATAGAATCATATTTGTAGGTCTTATTTTTTCCTTATTTCAAAATCACGCAATGTTCATCCATGGAAATATTTGTAGGAATACTATTTCACCAACATTTACTAGTATATATGACCCATGATTATCAACATACACATTTTATAATCTATTTACTACTCTAATGTGTTAGTTAATGGATCTTACCATCTCTTTCATTTTCAAAACGTTCATATTTTTTAATAGTAATTAGTGTCAAACTAAATCCTATTACAATTGTGTTCTTATTTTCATTCTACATAATGATTTATAATATTCCATGTGAATAAATGATTTAATGATATTGTTTTCTAAAATAAAGATAATAGAAATGTGTTGATCCAAGAAAACATTGATATACACTAAAAAGTATCTCAACATATCTTATAGGTCTTGAATGGTACTCTCAAACTGACCACCTATATAAGGATTATATACAATGAAAATTTTCAACCTAGTACATCAATCATATGGAATATATATCTATAAACATAAAGTAAACCTCATATTCTATCATGATAAAACCTTACCACAACCTTAATTCATATAATGGAAATAATAAAAATAGAAAAAATATTCCATTATATTAATACATTATCAAAACATTAAATGGTGATTCACTCCAAAAAATATAATTACATAAATTATATATTTTCTAATGTTTGATGATTTAGTCTATAGGGATTATTTCCAATTTCCATTCAGGAATGTTAAATTAATAATTTTATCCCCTTAAAATTGTATATGTCAAAAATAACTTACTAAAATACAAGGTATTGATATAAATACTCTACGAAATCCCATATTTTTTCATAAATAGGGTTTCATATCCCTAAATATCCACATTAATTTGTTATGTAATGATAATGATGTACTATGAGAAGTATCCAAAAACTTTTATTTCATATATTTCCTTTATTATATAATACATAGTTCCAAAATGTTATAATTATATTTTAATCTTGATTGAACTCATGATCCTTCATTACAATATTTTCTAGTTCTACATATTTGTTATGCACCTATTGAATCATAACATGGATGAATGGTTAAACATTTTTATTAGGATGAAATAATTTATATCCTTTCATTATCATTTCCACATCAATCACCAACATATATATAATTATTAGATCTCTTTATATCCTTATCGTGGATAAACAAGCATGGTCCTTCCAACTCAGAGTGTTAACTACCTCGTTTTCCTTCTTATGGTGATAATGTATTTAGGAACAATAACATTCAATTAGTTTAGAAAATATTATTTGGGTCGTATGAATCTATTTAAATTCAAATACAAACACACACAAACACAAATATATATATATATATATCTATTTTGGTTTGTATTAATGTCACCCCAAATATAATATTGATGAAAACTATTTATATTAAATAAAAACAATTATTTTTATCGACACTAAATAACATGCCAGTCAACTTTTCTCCTGAAATCTAAACATTTTAGTGCCATAATCTATCACAATATAATTCATGAGAAAATTATCATTATAGCTTCATCTATTAATTATAATATTTCTCAATCCCTTCCCCTATGTGGCTTTGTTTAATGATAGGTTCACTAAAGGACAATTTTTCTGTTCATTGATATTTTCCTCACATTCAATTATCCAATGGGATATGGATTCATTTAAAATAAACATGGTTATTGATATTTATATCATTGAGGAATTTTTTGAAAATCATCCATATTGTAGATATTACTCATAAATAATATGGATCATTTTCCCCATGGATGAACTTGGATATTGTTCAATAAATTTTTTATTTTAATGATCAATCGAAATATCCTCACATTAGAACATATGATTGAATAGATAAATATTCATTTTCCAAAGTTCAAAGTATCTAAATTTATTATATAAATTTTCTTTTCTCACGGACAAAAAAACAATCCATAAATGATATTCAATTACATTTGTTCCCATGTAATATATATGAATATAGACAGTAAAGAAAACCTAAAACTGATCATGGTGATCACTAAAGATTATTTTAATTCCAAATATAATGATTTCAAGTGAATTTTCATGTCCAAATTATATCTATATAAATTAATATGGTACATTATTCATATTAAAATTTATCTTAATAATATCATCATTTTTACCACTATCTGATGATATCCAGATTGTCATCAATATTTGAAAATATAAAATATGTTAAAAATTTATCTTACATATCGTTTAGTGGAGTTAGAGGAAAATTTTATATAATAGAGATCTTTTAGTGATCCTAATCATCAATGAAAATAATCAATTACCAATTATTTTTATTTTAAAAATGATTGGTATCATCCTATAGTGACGTACTAATTTAAATAAAGCCTTTATTAAGATTATATTATAGTTTGTTCATCACATCATGAAGGACTGTCATTGTAATTATATTTAGAGTATATGAAAAAGATTTACCATGATATATGAATTATATTGATAAAACAACATCACAATTTAAAGGATTTACTAGATTTTAATCATGAAATACATTAAAATACACTCCAAAGATAAAAATATCATTTATGATAAAATTCTAGAAACCATATGACATAAATATAAACAATGATAAAGAATTATGTTTCATACAATGGACATAATCTACATTAGAATTTTATAGACATTATTTAAATAAAACATCATCATAAGATTATATTAGTCATCAAATATTACATTAATTACATATTAATTAAAATGGTATTAATAATATGTGATATAATCAATGAAGAAAATCATATCAAATTGCACTATAATAATAATAATAATAATAATTTCATAGAGAAAATTTATTCCAATGATTATATGAAATCCCTAACTCCTAAGTGTAAAATAAGTGTTCCTCTAAATTAGTAATTTACCAATAATTGGCCATTACTTCTTTGGTATATGTTTTATCCTTTTGATTAGAGTATTGAATTATATTATTCACATGATTTCAACATTTAATCCATTAACCTACTAGTGGGGAATTATGATGTATTTTATTTCCCCCATGAATAAATTTATTTTTACTTAGCAATTATTTTTTCAACTCCATTATTATATAAAAATACAAATATTATCATTCCATTGATATATTTACATGGTTTCGTCTTCCCATATTAATGACATGTAGGAAATTTAATCATTATTCCATCATGGTATTCATAAACAAATCCATGAAACACTATTATTCTATTTGTATGTGTTTTTGGAAACATAACTACGTTGAGGATTCTAATCATAAATATTGATACATTATTTTTCAAAACCATATTAATTTTACCTCCATATTTTAGAAAAAACATGTTTCTCAATCCGAAAACCCCCAAATTGCTCATCCCAAAAATTATTACATTTTTTATGAGATTAAACCATTTAAAAAGATTAAATATTATTATGAGTATCAGTCATCAATAACTATAGTAAAAATCATGTTCTTATTAAAACTATTCTCATTATAGCTTAAATTTTGACACCTTATTATAATCCATAACAAATTATGTTCGACAACTATTATTGCGACTTGTCATCAATTATCAAATATTCTATCCTCACATTCATTATATTGTTTGATAAAGTGATTTTTAATTAACTAAAGGATAAAACCTAAATGATTAAAATAGTACATGAGGTTAGGATATATTTTCAAGAACCATTTGATGATCGAGTTTATACACATCCATATATTTCAGGTTTAATACATCTAGGTGAAACTATGCAAGATATTTTATCACATATTTTGTATCCATATAGATAGTTTTTCAAGGATAACAAAAAATATATATTTTAAAAAAACATTAGTACAATATGATAATAATTTATTAATTGTAATGTATCGTGTTTTTTATCTGAGTTTAAATTACAATGGATTTCGGAAAAAATACAGTTTATGAACTATTCCATTATTTATCCAAGATCTGGAACTTAATTCTGAGTGTTCGAACTCTTAAATATGTAATTTTTTGACAAGGGAGAATACCCGATAATTTTCATGCGTGTTTCGAAGAGTCTAGAGATATTAGTATCCGTAAAATTTCACATTAATGTATTTTCATGGGTTGTGCATGGTTAAGGTCCCACCCACCTAGCTTACCCGATTTAATATTTTATTTATTTTAATTAATTATTATTAATTGGGATATTTTTGTTTAAATAGAATAATGTGTTAATAATAATAATTTTATTGTTAATATTATGTTTTTATAAATTATTTGGATGTTATAAGATTTTAATTTCATGATTAATGGAGAGTAACATTAATGTTAAATTAATTAGGCTTTGGGTATCATTGAGAATGAATTTAATTAATTGAGGAGTTTCAAAATTAATAGAGAATATTTTATTATTGTTAAATATAGATTATGGCTTGGAGTTTTTATCATTAATATCATATTAATGATATGAAAATAATTTGGGGGATATGGTTTTACTTATATGAATATATTAAGTGATAATTAATTAATGAGTTTGATTTAGTTTTTTTGTTAAAGAAAATAATAATAGGGGAGGCATGACCTGTAGGTGAGGTGCATGACCCCCCTCATTTTTTCCTCCATATGCGATGCACAAAGTACACATTTTTACCTCCCAGTGTGCTCCATATTCTTCGGACTCCTACTCCCAATGATGCACCACCTGTAACGTAACGTACTACCAACCGTATCTCATGCTACAGTGCACAACACTAGGACAACACCCCTCTAGTAGTGTGACCACCCTCTTCAGCCCACCACTCCCTCCCCCAAAATCCTATTTGACCACAAATATTCCTCTCAAATCATCATGAATCATACTCACCTTATCATGGTGTGTCTGTCTGCGTATAACTCGTGATTCAAATCTTCCATTTGACTCATCTCCCTTTCCTTGTTTTCTCGACTGAAACTCTAAGGATCAGGGTTAATCGAATTGTTCTGTTACTCTATTTTTATGCTATCTGAATGTTGACTTAGGACCCATTAGACCAAAATCCCACATCCTTTACTAAGGCCAAGGCAGATGAGATTTTTTTTTCTTATCACCATTGCTTCGGGTAAGTATATACATTCTCGCTATTGGGTTTTCACCATCTAATTTAGAGTATGAATTTTTATCTGAGTCTATTGTATAGAGTTATATGTATGTAGACCGTGCTGTATTGGTTTTTCTAATTCCATTTTAGATTTAGTGAATTATTAATTTTGTTACAGGGATCATGTGTTTATAAATATATATATGTGTGTGTATATATATATGAATATATATAAATATGGTGTATGTGCGACTATGATTCATTTCCAACTAGATCCCACTAAGTAAATTAAAGGGTTGTGTAATTAAAATTATTTCATCCTGATGTAGGATAACCTTTCAAGTCCTCAAAATTAATAATTGCGATAAAAAATGCTTGTTTCACTTTTTTCGGTATTTAAATTATGTACTGATTTATTTATATTAAATTCATTTCACTTGTATATTTAGTATCTTTTATGAACATGATAATTTTTATATGTGATGTGTTGATGAATGGCTTTAGATTTTATTAAATTATGCAACCTAGAAGATGTAAATGAATACATGACTATGTGTTGGTTTTAAGAAAGTATTGCTGAATTTGTTAAAGTGACACGACTAAATAATTAAATACTATTTTTTGGCTAAATCGAGATAATTAATGATGGATTAATTACTTCATGTTAATGATGTGATATTTTATTAAATTTATTAATTGATTAAAGGGTATGATTAAAATAATTAATTTTTATGTAATTAATTATCAGGAATTAATTTAAATGATAAATTTATAATTCTCAATCTTATGTATGATGATGTTGATTTAATAATTTTAATGTTGAGTTTGATTAAGAAATGTTGGAATTAGAATGAGATAATTGATACAGTGATAAATTGGTATATGTAGTTTTGACTAAATAGATATATTTTAATGATGGATTAAATGACGTGCTTTTGTAGTGATATTTTGGAGAATTAATTTTTGGAATTAACTGTGGGATGTGATTTTCATATTGATTAATTAAATTTATTGTTTAATTATTGCATATGTTTACTTTTTTAATTGTTGTGTTAACTAATATATTTTTTTATAATGAATTAATCAATTAATTTAGTAAGGGAATAAGGATAATTGAATTGTGAATTAATTATCATGTTTTCAGTTACGGAATTTGGATAATTGAATAACGAATTAATTATCTAGTTGTCTTTCATGAGGCTAAGAATAATTAATTGTTTATTAATAAATATATTTTGAGATGTTGAATAGTTAATTAATTTTAGAATTAATTGATGGGTTATTATGTTGTTAATTATTTATTGAAATATTTAACGGATTTGATTTATTAATTTATGAAATAACAAATGGATGGTTGTGGGTTTTTAGATATGTATTTCTACATTAGTGATAATTATGTATGTATGATTTATAAATGGTTTGTGAGACATTGACCGATGCTCCAAATACTCATATGGTGGTAGACATGGTGTTCTACACCCAGCTTGCATGTAATTATTCTTTTATGGGATATGGAATAATCCTATAAATATCCATTTGTTTAGAGAGAAATATTGATTCCTAAAATACTCACAAGGGTTCTAGAAATGATGTTCTACAAACATTAATTAATATTATATTATGGGTCCTATTGGTCATACATTAATTGTATTAAATGGTTAATGAATGTTATTATGAAATTTGTGATTTGTGAATTGAATATGGGAAATGGTTCGGACCCCAACATGGCTATGGTAGGTTTTGAGATATGGGTGTCGAAGGGAACCCTATAATTTATGTGTTTAAATAAGAATATAAATTAATGTTTTAAAGAGTTTATTTATGCAATTTAAAGTTCATGTTCAGAAATATTATATTCTGGCAACAAGTCAAGCAGGTATCATCGTCAGGTATCCCATAGGAACCTTGATGAGTTTTCATTTATTTATTCAATTTAGTTGTTTCATAATTAAACATTCATCCTATTATTTACATTTCACTGTCCGTATAGGGCTAGACATTATTGGTTCCAGCGTAATTAGATGTATATCTCACACCCTACTCGAATCGGTATTTCACTAGTGTACCCGAGTTGACCTTTATTGTTCTAGGATTACAGACCATGGACATGTCTTATTATTGTTTTCTAGTACTTGGAGTTAGGTGAAAAGGACCGAGCAAGAACTAAGGATGATCATGGAGTTTTCCTTGGCGATATGAGTTTTTTCTTTGTTTCTTTATTGGAATTTAAACCATGTTGTTATGCTTACTACATTCCATTTTGTTTCATTAGCATGTAATGCATTTATCTGTTATATGAAAAAACCCCTCTTTTTTCAATTATTTATTACCAATACCATTATTGTTTTTTATTTACTATGATATACCATTGTACGACTCTGATAAGAGGGTATTTTCTCCCAACTATCACCTCCTAAGACCCACGCTACTAGTCGGCAGCCTCTTGCATATGAGGAGACCTGCTTGAGGTCTTGTGGTGATAATTCATGCACATGGTTCAAGGGTGAGCCTGGTAGGGATGTTAGAATGTGGTATGAGAGCTTATTTTCCATTGTCTTACTCTTTTGGGGTTGGTATACGTGAGACTAGGAATGTGTCGGAATATGATGTAATAGTTATGCATGGGACTGATCACCCCATATACAGTAAATTAAAAAGTGGCCAGGGATTGGAATTGATTTTTTTACTTTTTGTGGTTACTATTTATATGATTTCACCTTGAGCAACTCATATATTTTAAGCTAGTTAATGATTCTGTGAATTTTGAAAATTTTCATTAGCCTGATAATGTAAGGATGTTGCAAACATGCATAATATTTTTCACTAAGATACTCACATTCCGAACATATAACATGACATATATTTTCATTAGTAGGATGCCTACTTATTTAGATTGGATGCCTTGGGGGAAATGCCATGTTTTGATCTTCATTAGAATTTCTCTGTAGATAACATGATTCAGTGATAGATTTAACTTTCTTGGGTGAATATATGGCATACTACCTCTATTATTAGCATGTCTTTTTTTTTGTTACATTCATATGTGTTATATAATGTTGGTGTGTTACTTATTATGATAACATGCCAAATATTTTTTGATGTGTGAACGGGATAAAAAAGATAATATTTTCAATGAATTTTGATTGTGACAAATGGGATTCAAATGCCTGTGATAATTTTTATTGGAACCTTATTGATTGGTATATGTCCACCCTTGTGATTGAACCTTATATAACAATATTATGTTTGATAATGGTTATAAAATAAAAAATGATGATTTTTTGAAATTAATGGTTTTTGGGTATCATTTTGAAGAACTCAGATTGAATAAATGGGACCCTAAGAGGTCGCCTTTTTTTGGTAAAAAGAATTTAGATGATAAATTTCATATTCATAGTTGGATAAAAGTATATGTGAAATTTTTAATGATGATTTTTGTTATAGCATTCCTATTTTCTCTATGGGGCGTTGATTGAAAACCAAGTGGCTTGTTGTGAAAAAGTACATGTGTGTTTGAGGAAATTAATTGAAATGATAAATGGTTGAAATGAATAATTAAAAATTGATAAAATGAAAAAAAAATTAAGCTTGTGATTTAGGATTTTTAGGATCAAGAGAGAGGGTTGATGTTTATGTTTTTTATGGGGCTATTCAATGGTAGGTAGTACAATTAGAATGTTTTGGGTTTTATGATAAGTTCATCCCACCACTCAGGATGACCAGTATTTAATCAGTTGTTTTTAATCTCCGGTAGGTTTATGTTATGTATTTTATTATCAATGTTTGATGTGGGGATCGTAGTTCTTGGAATGTTACATGCATGTGTTATGTTGTTCTGAAATAGAATGCTAATGAGACGTTGATCTTTTCTTGTTATGACAAGGACAATTCTAAAGTGGGTAGTGGCATGCTAATATGATTTTAAAGAGCACTAATTCCATTGATGATATAGGAATCTAGGTTTGGTTGATGATACGTCAGCTAGAGAAGATAATCATTTTGAGTAAATATTCAACTGGTTATAGTACTACTAATCATTTAGGGACCTCGGTTTTCTATTAGTGTTCTATTCTGAATTAGAATATCATGTAACATATCATGACCTCATCATAGAGACACTAATATAGTGTCAATAATATGTCATTCTAATGATTCAAATGTTCTTGGGCATGATGAGTGGTTAATATCTGTTTTATACAGGAGATGCATGAATGCCAGGGGATAGTTCATTATTCATGTTGGGGACATTATGTTTTTTTTAAATATCCGTGAAATTTCTTGACTTGGTAGTCTCATAAGAGTTCAGATAAGGACTTCGGTGTACATGCTGTTGGGGATGTAATAATTTTAAAAGGCACATCGCTAGTTTAAGGGTGAGAGAGAGTTTTGGGACTCTAATGTATTTCATGGATATAATGTGAAACCGATATCGATTGGTGGATCGAGATTTATCATTTTTATATAATTAGGACCTTGTAATGTCATTATATATGAGCTCCGTTTTGTTGAGCTTTGAATCATGTTTTAAAGATTAAATTGGATGGACTTATATTTTGGTTAGTAGTATGTTTGGAGTTTGGAAATTTAACATATTTTTTCAAAAAAAAATCTTTTTGACCACAGTATGTTAGATGATATTGTGGTAGTTCCTAATGAATTTGAAGGATGATAGGTTTTTACGGTTGGAAGATTGTAAAGTCCGCTGTTTTTTAACATGGTTTAAATTACAATGGTTTTTTAACATTTTTTGGTTCATCAATTTGGAACTCAATTCCAAGTGTTGAAACACGTAAAGATGTCATTTTTGGACTTGGGAAAATACCTGATAATTTTTACAGGTGTGCTGAAGTGTTTTGGGAGCACTGAATCCACAAAATTACACTTTAATGGATTTTCATGTGCTTCGAATGGTTGCGGTCTAACAAGTGCAGCTTACCTAGTTTTATATTTTATTTATTTTATTTAAATAATATTAATTGGGAGATTTTTATTTAAATAGAATAATTTGTTAATAATAATTATTATATTACGAATAATAAGGTGTCAGAAATTATATTTATGTTAAATGATTTTAATTGAATGATTAATGGTGTGTAACATTTATGTGAAATTAATGAGGCATATGGGTATCTTAGAGAATGTGATTAATTAATTGAGGAGTTTCAATATTAATGAATTTTTTTTATTATTAAATAGAGATTATGGTTTGGATTTTTTTTCATTAATATCACATTAATGATATTAAAATATATGTTTGATTATTGTTTTACATAATTGAATATATTAAATTAAAATTAATAAATTATAGTGATTTATTTTTTTGGATAAAAAAAATAAAATAAAATAATAAGAGGGGAGGTGCGACCTGCAGGTTAAGAGCATGACCCCCTAGTTTCATCCTCATTAGGCGACACACCAGGTGCGCATATGCATCTCCCTCATGCTCCAGATTCTCTGACCTCCTCCTCCCTTCACTGCACCTCCTGTAGCACGACTTACTCCAGGCCGGACCTCCAGCTGCAGGGCACGACACCTGGGAAACACCCATGTAGCAATGCATCCCCCCTCTTTGTCATGCCACCGTATCTCATGGACTCCTCTTTGTGCGCCATGATTCCTTTCAGACTCATCATGAATTGTGTCGAACGTATCATGGTGGGAACATCTTCATATAACATGTGATTTTCATCAGCAATTTGTCTTATATCTCTATCTCCTTGTTTGCTCAGCTGAAACCCTATGGTTCATGTTTAATATGATTTTTGTGTTCCTACGTTTTTAAGGTATGTGAATGTTGACTCAGAACCCATTTGTCTTTAATCCAACTTCCACAGCCAAGGGAAAGCTGGATGAACTAAATTGGGCTAGTCTCCATTTCTTTGGGTAAGGATATATTTTAGAGTTTGTCTTTTTATCTTAGTCCCTGGTCTAGAAGAATATTTGTGTTATCCTTGATGAACATGTTTTGGTCATTTAATATTCTTTTGGGGTATTGTTGATTTTTTCTAGGGGTGCATATGTGTAAATATATATATATATATATAGATATATATATCTGTATATACAAACACACACACACACAGACAATCATATATATATATAATAGTGGCACACCAGCAACTGCATGGCATTTGCAACTAGTATCTTCCATGTTCATTAAAATGTTGTGTAATTAAAATGATGTCATCATGAGGTAGGATCCCCATTCAATTCCTCAATGTAATTAAATGCAATAATAAATTTTTTGTTGCACTTTTGTTGGTATTTACGTTATACAGTGATGTATTTATATTGAAATCCCTTCAATAGTGAATTTAATATGTTTGATTAAATTGATTAATATGATATGTGATGTGTTCATGAAGGGATTTGGATGTAATTAAATGATCCATACCATGGGTGATAAATGATTACTTGACTAAGTTTTTTTTTTAAACATTTATTTTTTAATTTTATAAAGTGACACTATTAAATAATTAATTGATGTTTTATTTTGGATAAATTGAGATAATTAATGATGGATTAATTACTACATGTTAATGACGCGATATGATATTAAATATTTGAATTGATTAAATGGTATGATTAAATTAAATATTCGATGAAGTAATTAAGTGGAATGCATTAATTTAAATGATGGATTATTAATGTTCAACGTTATGTACATTGATATTGACATAATATTTTAATTGGCGAGTTTGATAAAGAAATTATTGAATATGAATAAGATAATTGATTCGACGATAAATTATGATACATAGTTTTGGATAAATAGAAATATTTTAAAGATGGATTAAATGGTGTGATTTTATAATGATATTATTGAGATTTAATTTTTGGCATTAATTATTGGATGTGATTTTCTTGTAGATTAATTTAATCGATTGTTTAATTAAAGGTAATGTGAACAAAGTTAATTATTGCGCTATCTAATATATTTGGTATATTTAATTAAACGATTGGTTTAGTAAGGGAATATGGATAATTGAATGGTGAATTTATTATGATGTTTTTATTTAAAAAATTGGGATAACTAAATGATGAGTTAATTATCTAGTATACTTTTTTTGGTTAAGAATAATTAATTGTTAATAAATTATTAACTATAGAGATGTTTAATGGTTATCTAATTGCATAAATATTTGACGGGGACTTATGTTGTTAATTAGTTATTGAAATAATTAACGGATTTGATTAATTAATTTATGAGTTAATGAATAGATGGTTTTGGGGTGTTATACATGAAATCAACACCAACGATAAATTTATATGCATGATGGATAAATGGGTTGTGAGATAGGGATGGAATCTCTAAATACACGGGGGTTCTAGACATGTCTTCCTACACACAACATTGATGTAAATATTATTTTATGGGTCAAGGAATGATGCTTCGAAATCCCATTGATTGTGAAGAAAGGATGGAGGTTCCAAATACTCACAGTGGGGCTAGACATGACGTTCTACACCCATTATTTGACATTGGTTTGTGGATCCAGTTGGTCGTAAATGAAATGAATTAAATGGTAAATGAATGATGACATGACATAATGATTTTTGAATTAAGTATGGGAAATGGTTCTGAAACTGGAAATACAAAGGTAGGTTTTGAAATATAGGTGTCTATGGGAACTGTATAATTTATGCGGTTAAATAAGAATATCAATTAATGTGTCAAATATTTTATTTAAGCAATTTATAATTCATATTCAGAACTCTTATTTTCTAGCTATGATCTGAAGTAGGTATCTGTGTCTGGTGTCCTCTAGGAACCTAGACGGGTTGTAATTTATTTATTCAATTAGTTTGTTACCTTTTTATACTAGCATCCTTTTATTTACATTTCATAGTCTAGATAAGGATAGACACTGGTGGGGCCAAAATACTAAAAAGTATATATCATACCCTACTCAGGCCTCCATTTCACTAGGGTACCCAAGTAGGTCGTTCTTGTTCTTAGGACTGAATACCATGGAAATTTCACGTTGTTTTATGCTAGTACTGAGAGATTGGATTAATGGACTGATCTGGAGCTCAATATGGTCATGGAATTTTCATGATGGATTTTTTCATTTTCATTGTTTCTTTATTAGATTATAAATCATGTAGTTTTGTTTGCTGCCTTCAATTTTGTATCATTAGCATATCATGCATTCATATGTTATATGAAATCTATTTTCCACTGATTTTTCAATTATGCATTACTTCATCCTCTATTGATTGTTTTTTACATTGATATACCATTTTGATACTATAATAATATGGTATAGTCTCCCCATTATCAACTCTTAAAACCCTCGCTACTTGTTGGAAGCCTCTCACAAATGGAATAATCCTATAAATATACATTTTTTTATAGAGAAATATTGATTCCTAAAATACTCACAAGGGTTCTAGAAATGATGTTCTACACCCATTAATTAATATTATATTATGGGTCCTATTGGTCATACATTAATTTTATTAAATGGTTAATGAATGTTATTATGAAATTTGTGATTTGTGAATTGAATATGGGAAATGGTTCGGACCCCGACATGGCTATGGTAGGTTTTGAGATATGGGTGTCGAAGGGAACCCTATAATTTATGTGTTTAAATAAGAATATAAATTAATGTTTTAAAGAGTTTATTTATGCAATTTAAAGTTCATGTTCAGAAATATTATATTCTGGCAACAAGTCAAGCAGGTATCATCGTCAGGTATCCCTTAGGAACCTTGATGAGTTTTCATTTATTTATTCAATTTAGTTGTTTCATAATTAAACATTCATCCTATTATTTACATTTCACTGTCCATATAGGGCTAGACATTATTGGTTCCAGCGTAATTAGATGTATATCTCCCACCCTACTCGAATCGGTATTTCACTAGTGTACCCGAGTTGACCTTTATTGTTCTAGGATTACAGACCATGGACATGTCTTATTATTGTTTTCTAGTACTTGGAGTTAGGTGAAAAGGACCGAGCAAGAACTAAGGATGATCATGGAGTTTTCCTTGGCAATATGAGTTTTTTCTTTGTTTCTTTATTGGAATTTAAACCATGTTGTTATGCTTACTACATTCCATTTTGTTTCATTAGCATGTAATGCATTTATCTGTTATATGAAAAAACCCCTCTTTTTTCAATTATGTATTACCACTACCATTATTGTTTTTTATTTACTATGATATACCATTGTACGACTCTGATAAGAGGGTATTTTCTCCCCACTATCACCTCCTAAGACCCACGCTACTAGTCGGCAGCCTCTTGCATATGAGGAGACGTGCTTGAGGTCTTGTGGTGATAATTCATGCACATGGTTCAAGGGTGAGCCTGGTAGGGATGTTAGAATGTGGTATGAGAGCTTATTTTCCATTGTCTTACTCTTTTGGGGTTGGTATACGTGAGACTAGGAATGTGTCAGAATATGATGTAATAGTTATGCATGGGACTGATCACCCCATATACAGTAAATTAAAAAGTGTCCAGGGATTGGAATTGATTTTTTTACTTTTTGTGGTTACTATTTATATGATTTCACCTTGAGCAACTCATATATTTTAAGCTAGTTAATGATTCTGTGAATTTTGAAAATTTTCATTAGCCTGATAATGTAAGGATGTTGCAAACATGCATAATATTTTTCACTAAGATACTCACATTCCGAACATATAACATGACATATATTTTCATTAGTAGGATGCCTACTTATTTAGATTGGATGCCTTGGGGGAAATGCCATGTTTTGATCTTCATTAGAATTTCTCTGTAGATAACATGATTCAGTGATAGATTTAACTTTCTTGGGTGAATATATGGCATACTACCTCTATTATTAGCATGTCTTTTTTTTGTTACATTCATATGTGTTATATAATGTTGGTGTGTTACTTATTATGATAACATGCCAAATATTTTTTGATGTGTGAACGGGATGAAAAAGATAATATTTTCAATGAATTTTGATTGTGACAAATGGGATTCAAATGCCTGTGATAATTTTTATTGGCACCTTATTGATTGGTATATGTCCACCCTTGTGATTGAACATTATATAACAATATTATGTTTGATAATGGTTATAAAATTAAAAATGATGATTTTTTGAAATTAACGGTTTTTGGGTATCATTTTGAAGAACTCAGATTGAATAAATGGGACCCTAAGAGGTCGCCTTTTTTTGGTAAAAAGAATTTAGATGATAAATTTCATATTCATAGTTGGATAAAAGTATATGTGAAATTTTTAATGATGATTTTTGTTATATCATGACTATTTTCTCTATGGGGTGTTGATTGAAAACCAAGTGGCTTGTTGTGAAAAAGTACATGTGTGTTTGAGGAAATTAATTGAAATGATAAATGGTTGAAATGAATAATTAAAAATTGATAAAATGAAAAAAAAAATTAAGCTTGTGATTTAGGATTTTTAGTATCAAGAGAGAGGGTTGATGTTTATGTTTTTTATGGGGCTATCCAATGGTAGGTAGTACAATTAGAATGTTTTGGGTTTTATGATAAGTTCATCCCACCACTCAGGATGACCAGTATTTAATCAGTTGTTTTTAATCTCCGGTAGGTTTATGTTATGTATTTTATTATCAATGTTTGATGTGGGGATCGTAGTTCTTGGAATGTTACATGCATGTGTTATGTTGTTCTGAAATAGAATGCTAATGAGACGTTGATCTTTTCTTGTTATGACAAGGAAAATTCTAAAGTGGGTAGTGGCATGCTAATATGATTTTAAAGAGCACTAATTCCATTGATGATATAGGAATCTAGGTTTGGTTGATGATACGTCAGCTAGAGAAGATAATCATTTTGAGTAAATATTCAACTGGTTATAGTACTACTGATCATTTAGGGACCTCGATTTTCTATTAGTGTTCTATTCTGAATTAGAATATCATGTAACATATCATGACCTCATCATGGAGACACTAATATAGTGTCAATAATATGTCATTCTAATGATTCAAATGTTCTTGGGCATGATGAGTGGTTAATATCTGTTTTATACAGGAGATGCATGAATGCCAGGGGATAGTTCATTATTCATGTTGGGGACATTATGTTTTTTTTAAATATCCGTGAAATTGCTTGACTTGGTAGTCTCATAAGAGTTCAGATAAGGACTTCGGTGTACATGCTGTTGGGGATGTAATAATTTTAAAAGGCACATCGCTAGTTTAAGGGTGAGAGAGAGTTTTGGGACTATAATGTATTTCATGGATATAATGTGAAACCGATATCGATTGGTGGATCGAGATTTATCATTTTTATATAATTAGGACCTTTTAATGTCATTATATATAAGCTCCGTTTTGTTGAGCTTTGAATCATGTTTTAAAGATTAAATTGGATGGACTTATATTTTGGTTAGTAGTATGTTTGGAGTTTGGAAATTTAACATATTTTTTCAAAAAAAATCTTTTTGACCACAGTATGTTAGATGATATTGTGGTAGTTCCTAATGAATTTGAAGGATGATAGGTTTTTACAGTTGGAAGATTGTAAAGTCCGCTGTTTTTTAACATGGTTTAAATTACAATGGTTTTTTAACATTTTTTGGTTCATCAATTTGGAACTCAATTCCAAGTGTTGAAACACGTAAAGATGTCATTTTTGGACTTGGGAAAATACCTGATAATTTTTACAGGTGTGCTGAAGTGTTTTGGGAGCACTGAATCCACAAAATTACACTTTAATGGATTTTCATGTGCTTCGAATGGTTGCGGTCTAACAAGTGTAGCTTACCTAGTTTAATATTTTATTTATTTTATTTAAATAATATTAATTGGGAGATTTTTATTTAAATAGAATAATTTGTTAATAATAATTATTATATTACGAATAATATGGTGTCAGAAATTATATTTATGTTAAATGATTTTAATTGAATGATTAATGGTGTGTAACATTTATGTGGAATTAATGAGGCATATGGGTATCTTAGAGAATGTGATTAATTAATTGAGGAGTTTCAATATTAATGAATTTTTTTTATTATTAAATAGAGATTATGGTTTGGATTTTTTTCATTAATATCACATTAATGATATTAAAATATATGTTTGATTATTGTTTTACATAATTGAATATAATAAATTAAAATTAATAAATTAGAGTGATTTATTTTTTTGGATAAAAAAAATAAAATAAAATAATAAGAGGGGAGGTGCGACCTGCAGGTTAAGAGCATGACCCCCTAGTTTCATCCTCATTAGGCGACACACCAGGTGTGCATATGCATCTCCCTCATGCTCCAGATTCTCTGACCTCCTCCTCCCTACACTGCACCTCCTGTAGCACGGCTTACTCCAGGCCGGACCTCCAGCTGCAGGGCACGACACCTGGGAAACACCCATGTAGCAATGCATCCCCCCTCTTTGTCATGCCACCATATCTCATGGACTCCTCTTTGTGCGCCATGATTCCTTTCAGACTCATCATGAATTGTGTCGAACATATCATGGTGGGAACATCTTCATATAACATGTGATTTTCATCAGCAATTTGGCTTATATCTCTCTCTCCTTGTTTGCTCAGCTGAAACCCTATGGTTCATGTTTAATATGATTTTTGTGTTCCTACGTTTTTAAGGTATGTGAATGTTGACTCAGAACCCATTTGTCGTGAATCCAACTTCCACAGCCAAGGGAAAGCTGGATGATCTAAATTGGGCTAGTCTCCATTTCTTTGGGTAAGGATATATTTTAGAGTTTGTCTTTTTATCTTAGTCCCCGGTCTAGAAGAATATTTGTGTTATCCTTGATGAACATGTTTTGGTCATTTAATATTCTTTTGGGGTATTGTTGATTTTTTCTAGGGGTGCATATGTGTAAATATATATATATATATATAGATATATATATATATGTATATACAAACACACAGACACACACACAATCATATATATATATAATAGTGGCACACCAGCAACTGCATGGCATTTGCAACTAGTATCTTCCATGTTCATTAAAATGTTGTGTAATTAAAATGATGTCATCATGAGGTAGGATCCCCATTCAATTCCTCAATGTAATTAAATGC
Source organism: Viscum album (assembly GCA_963277665.1). NCBI lineage: Eukaryota > Viridiplantae > Streptophyta > Magnoliopsida > Santalales > Viscaceae > Viscum > Viscum album. The sequence continues at coordinate 1,000,524,824 of OY728121.1, read as the reverse complement.
AATAATAAATTTTTTGTTGGACTTTTGTTGGTATTTACGTTATACAGTGATGTATTTATATTGAAATCCCTTCAATAGTGAATTTAATATGTTTTATTAAATTGATTAATATGATATGTGAAGTGTTCATGAAGGGATTTGGATGTAATTAAATGATCCATACCATGGGTGATAAATGATTACTTGACTAAGTTTTGTTTTTAAACATTTATTTTTTAATTTTATAAAGTGACACTATTAAATAATTAATTGATGTTTTATTTTGGATAAATTGAGATAATTAATGATGGATTAATTACTACATGTTAATGACGCGATATGATATTAAATATTTGAATTGATTAAATGGTATGATTAAATTAAATATTCGATGAAGTAATTAAGTGGAATGCATTAATTTAAATGATGGATTATTAATGTTCAACGTTATGTACATTGATATTGACATAATATTTTAATTGGCGAGTTTGATAAAGAAATTATTGAATATGAATAAGATAATTGATTCGACGATAAATTATGATACATAGTTTTGGATAAATAGAAATATTTTAAAGATGGATTAAATGGTGTGATTTTATAATGATATTATTGAGATTTGATTTTTGGAATTAATTATTGGATGTGATTTTCTTGTAGATTAATTTAATCGATTGTTTAATTAAAGGTAATGTGAACAAAGTTAATTATTGCGCTATCTAATAGATTTGGTATATTTAATTAAACGATTGGTTTAGTAAGGGAATATGGATAATTGAATGGTGAATTTATTATGATGTTTTTATTTAAAAAATTGGGATAACTAAATGATGAGTTAATTATCCAGTATACTTTTTTTGGTTAAGAATAATTAATTGTTAATAAATTATTAACTATAGAGATGTTTAATGGTTATCTAATTGCATAAATATTTGACGGGGACTTATGTTGTTAATTAGTTATTGAAATAATTAACGGATTTGATTAATTAATTTATGAGTTAATGAATAGTTGGTTTTGGGGTGTTATACATGAAATCAACACCAATGATAAATTTATATGCATGATGGATAAATGGGTTGTGAGATAGGGATGGAATCTCTAAATACACGGGGGTTCTAGACATGTCTTCCTACACACAACATTGATGTAAATATTATTTTATGGGTCAAGGAATGATGCTTCGAAATCCCATTGATTGTGAAGAAAGGATGGAGGTTCCAAATACTCACAGTGGGGCTAGACATGACGTTCTACACCCATTATTTGACATTGGTTTGTGGATCCAGTTGGTCGTAAATGAAATGAATTAAATGGTAAATGAATGATGACATGACATAATGATTTTTGAATTAAGTATGGGAAATGGTTCTGAAACTGGAAATACAAAGGTAGGTTTTGAAATATAGGTGTCTACGGGAACCGTATAATTTATGCGGTTAAATAAGAATATCAATTAATGTGTCAAATATTTTATTTAAGCAATTTATAATTCATATTCAGAACTCTTATTTTCTAGCTATGATCTGAAGTAGGTATCTGTGTCTGGTGTCCTCTAGGAACCTAGACGGGTTGTAATTTATTTATTCAATTAGTTTGTTACCTTTTTATACTAGCATCCTTTTATTTACATTTCACAGTCTAGATAAGGATAGACACTGGTGGGGCCAAAATACTAAAAAGTATATCTCATACCCTACTCAGGCCTCCATTTCACTAGGGTACCCAAGTAGGTCGTTCTTGTTCTTAGGACTGAATACCATGGAAATTTCACGTTGTTTTATGCTAGTACTGAGAGATTGGATTAATGGACTGATCTGGAGCTCAATATGGTCATGGAATTTTCATGATGGATTTTTTCATTTTCATTGTTTCTTTATTAGATTATAAATCATGTAGTTTTGTTTGCTGCCTTCAATTTTGTATCATTAGCATATCATGCATTCATATGTTATATGAAATCTATTTTCCACTGATTTTTCAATTATGCATTACTTCTTCCTCTATTGATTGTTTTTTACATTGATATACCATTTTGATACTATAATAATATGGTATAGTCTCCCCATTATCAACTCTTAAAACCCTCGCTACTTGTTGGAAGCCTCTCACAAATGGGAAGATGCGCTTCAGTTCATGTGGTGACCTGTCCATCCACCAGTTCTAGGTTGACATGTGTCAGGATGTTACAGTTATCCAAAACATTTTAACTAATTTCATATATTATAATATATAAAAATATATAATCCACTCTATGATTCCAACATAAAATAAACGAGAAAACATTCGTTAGTATTACATTATTTTATATGAATACCCAGCACACCACAACATAATATATGGACTGATTACATAAAAGTGTAGTGTCTTTGGTGGATAATGTTTTCATTAACTTATTTCTTGATAGATCTTTTATATATCCCACAAAATTTCTCTCACATGACACCCATCTTAGAAATGGCCATCTTAAAAAAATGATCTAAACATGTCGAAATTTAATCAAAACATGGTTGATCATATATTCATAGTATGAGTGAATATAAATGATCTAAATAAATCTTCATATATAAGGTCTCAAACATAATCATTAAATAAACTAGTATATTTTACTAGAATTTATTTCAAAACATTCAAAAATTTCATTTTATTTTAGAGTTTTATAGAATTAAGTAATAACTAATACATGACAATACATAAGAATACAAAGTGGATAAAACCAAATTAATATAATTTTTTCCCAAAAAAATTGTCTTAAACAAAAAATCAATTCAATTCATGAGAAATATACACAAGCTTAATCTTCCGTTATTTTTTATTTTACCATTCGATAAACCTGTTAAAAATTGTTCAATATTGTATGAGCATAATATACTCAGTATGGTACACAAACCAGAAAGAAACCATTAGTGTATTAACACTTATAGACAAATGGAATTATTTATCAAATATTTATACTTCTCACCCATAATGCATCATAAACATACATTGTGAAAACAATAGATTTATAAAAACATAGAAAATGTAAATAAACTATTTTGGTAAATTTGGGAATTAAATACATTATTTTGTAACAATATTGGCTACCCAATTGTATTTAACCAACATGGATACCTTATAATGTATCCCTCACAACTACAATACAATATAACCCTGATGGATACCTTTTGGTGTAACCATCACATTTACACTTGGAGTAACCATTATGGTTGACTTTCTACATAAAAATACCTAGTCAATTGGTGGGAGACATACGTCTGAACATTCATCACAATCAATTCCCTTGAACTATTATATATTCATAAAACAAGAATGATTACATTTATAAAAATCATTCCTTGATGAAAAAAATATTAAAGGAATAATGAACATATAAAAATGATAACATTTATTATCACAAATATCCGTGAAATATTTTAAATATAAAATCCAAAAAATATGGCATCATGTATAAGGTAATGTATTCTTATTCTTTATAAGTTAAAACTCAATCCTTTTGAATTTGGTAAAAATAGTAATTAAATGAGTTTATTTACGAAAATGACTTTTACCGTAGCTTCATATTATATCAATCATGTTCAACCCTCATGTATAATGGGTTTATAAGTGTTATAAATATATTAAATAACTATATTTTTTTATAATATCTTATATTATCATTTTATAAAATCTATCCTCTCATTTTCTAATAAAATCAAGTCATTTTTATTTCAATGGGTTCCTTTACCTCATGGTCTCATGGTCAGTTTTTTATTCTCTTCCATGTGAAAAAATATACCCTATAAGTGAGATAATATTTAAATATATGTAATTTTATTCATTTATTAATGAATTTTTAATTTCCATAAATGAGGATTTTAGAAACGATAACTCAATGTCCATGAAGGTAGTGAATTGACACCCAACGAACAACAATTTTATTTTAAAAAATAAATGAAGAGAATAAAAGTTTAGATTATTAATATACCATATAAAATGATAAAATTATACTATATATATATTAATTGAGTCATCATGTAACATTCTATATGAGGGGAGGATATATTAGAAGTGAGATTTAATTTTAATCTCAGGAAGGTGAAATTTACATCTTGAATTGCTTCTCATTGAGTTCCTCCATATGTCTCTTCGAAGTGGAAATTTTTTGAGACCACAAAAACAATTATGTGGGAAAGGATGAGGATAAAGTATTTTTTTTAGATTTTAGTGGAGAAATAAGTCTCATGGAGATGAAATTTTATGAAGGAATGATCCTTCGTTAATAATATAGGTGAGGGTAAATTTAGGAATTATAATAAATATTGAGATAAATAAATTTAATATATGATTAAAAAAATGCCAAAATAGAGGATGAAATCACATTTTAGACCATATTTCATTATATTTTCCCTTATTCACCATTTTTTTATTTGTGCATCAGTTCATCAAATATGTTATCCATGATGTTTTTTTTTCAAATTATCTTATATTTATAACTATGACAATAAACACATCCCATTAATGATTACAATTTGAGTCCCATTTTTTTACCATATTCTAGATATATAATATTCATCTATAGAATTCTTAAAATATCTGAAAAATAAAATATTATTTTTATTCTATAATTTTTAATATAAAAAATTGATATATTCATTAATTAAATTATTACTATAATATCATTCTGAATTCCATTATGATAATTATTTATTAAACAATAACTAGACATAATTATTCCTGAAAAATATAAAATTATTATATTTGAAATGATTATTTATTATTTATGTAAAACTCTAGAAAACCATATATTAAAATATTATTCCCATTAGAAGGAATAGTTTCAACCCCATAACATCCTTTTAAAATAAAATATTTTAATGGTCTTAAAGGGATTCATGTAAGACCATAATGTCCAAAATTATAATAATAATATTTTATTGAAAAAATACACATAAAAATAGATTTTTATTGACTATGGGACAATTAAGGGTTCTTATAAAATTAGTTTAAAAAATTTAATTATTTTTCGTCTACTTGAACAAGCAATGCATTATCATTACGTATGTATAAATGTTAATTATTAGATATATAAAAACTATAAATATTTTTAGCTCATAAAAAATATATTTAAATTCAATATAATAATTTAGATTATTTCATTAATTATATTTACTCATTTCTATATCATGTCATCATCTTGAGTTTGTTATGTATCTTTTTCATTGATTGTACAAGCAATGCACATGAATATGGAACATAATCATATAATAAAAATATAAAATATAAAATTAACAAGTAAAATATAAAAAAATTAGTAAATAATTCATTAAAATATTTTTTATCACCATCCTATTATCTATCTGTTACAAATTTTGACATGGTCAATGCTATGCAGGAACGACATTAGAAATAATCAATATTTTTATATATAAGAAGAAATTAATTATAAATTATATGTTATGAATTATTTATGTATATGATTTATCTTATTATATCATAATTTCGTTATTCCATAAGTTTAATAAAAATTTATTTGTTTTCCATGTCTCCAAAAATAAAATATTAAAATATTATATTTTTTACTATTAACAAAACACAATAGTTTTTAGAAATATTTGGAAACATTTATAATATGGTAATTTTTAAATTATTAAATTAAAAATGATATTAGTTTTTAAAATAATTATTTTATTATTTTAAAATTAATATTTTACAAAAATAACCAAAATATAAATTATTTTTTAAAAAAATTATGAAACATAATTAATAGAACTTTATAAATAATGAAAATGAAGAAAAATTATTATATAATTAACTACATTGATCATTATCCAGCCCTATTGAAATTACATCCTTTTTATTTTATTCGTTTTTTAAAAAACGAGGAAAAAATTACCTCATAGCATATTCATATTCCAATGTTGTTTCTTCATCCACGTGTTTTCTCCACAAAACCATAACATAATGAATTACCTACTTCTACAATAAATTATCGATATGATTTAAAATTTAAATAGGCTTCCATTCATAAGATATTTTCTCTTAAAACTGAACTAATTAGAGGCTCAAAAGATGACATAGACATGGATCATAAATTCATAACATCATGATATTTAAAAAATTGTTTCCCTACGATAAACAAGGAAGAAACACTACTCGATATCAAACTGGTCCAACATTCTCTAGAATTTCATAACGTCCAATGAATAGTTTACTTATCTTTCCTCTTAAAAAAAAATGTTTTCCATGGAGAAATTAAAAAGAAACATCTTCACCTACATCAAAATCATGTGCATTCCTCTTGAAATCTGAATAACTTATATACATTCATTGATATGTCTTTATATGTTGTTTCATAATCATCACATTCTCCACTAGTTCCTCTACAAATTATGGTCACATCAAATTTCGTTCACCAACATCACCATAATACGATGGAGTTCGACATCTCTTTCCTTATAATACTTCAAAATATTCCACCTATATAGTCTAATGAAAAAATAATATAATAAAACTCAAACAATTTATTATTATAATCCCATAATCCCTAAGAATCTATATATAAATCATGCAGCATTACTTCTAAATATAGATTTATTCAATCAGTCACTCCTTCAGATTGAGGTTGAAAGGTTATGCTGTTATTTAACTCAGATCCCAAATACTTCTCATTTCCATTACAAAATATTATAGTAACTCTTGGATCTCATCAAGATTCAATTGATAGAGGAACTCTATGTAACATGAGAATATATTTGATGTATTTTCAAGAATGTTGATCTATAGACCTAATATCTCGAATGTGAATAAAATGTGACGATTCATTTAGTCAATCAAATAAAAACCAAATCACATTTTTAACTTGTGAAGAATATGGTATCCTAACCATGAAATACCTAGATATATCATCCCTTTTACACACTTTCATCATAAATGATTTAATAATCTCTATTGATTGTTTCCACTCTAATGTAACATGTTGACATATAAAATTTTTTACGTTAAAATAAAAATATCGATTCTCCTTCTATCCCACCGGTAATACTCCTAGTGGGATCCTTACATCATAATGAAACTATGTTGAACTACAAATAGTGAACGCAATGTTTCAATGAATAAATATATAATAATATGTGAATTACAAGGCACACATAATCACTTTACAAATCTCATGACACAATAATTATGATAATTATATTTTTGAAACATACCTTTCATAACCAGTTCTATATTTTTATATAACTCAAATCCTTACCTATAAGCATTAAATATTCAATAACAAAGATACTACTACATTTACCCCTAAAAATAATGGAATTTCTTGCAAAAAAAATATCCAACAAAAAAATCACTAATCAAAGGTTGATGATATAAACAAAAAATTGTTAATGATTCATGATACTTCCGACTCAATGAATCCACTACGTTAATTACTTTTAATGAATGATAATTTATTTTGAAATCATAATATTTTTTCATGTCCTGCTATATATTTTCCTCATGTTCAATTCATTTAGAGTAAATATATACATCATACTGCAATGGTAAGTGAATATCTGACACTAGGAACCATATAAATGATATCAAATTATTTTAAGAAAAAAATAACTAAAAAATTCAAATCAGGTTAGCGTAATTTAGTTCATGATGTTTTAAATTTGTTGATGGAAAATATATTACCCAATCAATATACATTAGAAAAAAACTACATTCCTTCAAAAAAGAATTAATGTAGATAGAAAATTCATCGTTTCATTGGAATTTTTTTTTTGAGAATTCCACAATATTTTTCATTATTATAAAAGATAATCATCACAATAATAGTTTAAGATAAATTTAATTATTTTTCATGTTAACAAAGTTTACCGAGTTAGAAAACCATGAATTTGTTTAACAAAAATCGTTAATATCCTAGTAATAGAAGAATACATTGAATCTCAACAACATTTGTAGGTCTTGAACAATCTTCATCAATTTTTTTTTGTGGAATGAACTGAAATTTTATATTTGTCACAAATATTCTCATGGAATGAATTTTTTTGTAACCATACATTAAATTTGCTAAAATTTTGGTATCACTTCTTTTCATTGAGGGTTTCAGGACAATCTATAGATTTTTTTGATCATCTATATAACTTTTTTAAAACAGATATACATCATAAATAAAAATATAAATAAAATAACCATATATTACTTGAATATTATTTTAATAACACGAATTATCATAGTAAGATCATTTTTCAAACCAATGGTAACATAAAGAAACTCATAATGCATATATCTAGTACAAAATGTTGTTTTTGTAATGTCTTCTTTCATCAGCGTCATCTAATGGTACACAAATCTGATGTCAATCATGGAAAAATACTGATCTCCGTAGATATGAAAAAGCATATCATCAATATAAAGAAATTTATAGTTATTTTTAACAGTAGAATATTTCAACTCGCTATAATAAATTAAAACACCCATGAAATTATCTATCTTATTATCAACCAAAATTTCATCACCCCGTTCTGACATGCAAGGATGGATGATACCATTATAATGAAACTTTTGAAACTAAATTTTCCATTATTGAAGTTCCACATGATCGATCTGTAATGGGTTTTTGGAAATTGGATTATCATTATGAACTATATTATTAGAAAATTCAGATTTCTAATAATGTTAATAATTAGGAATATCATTAGAAAAAATATATACTTATTCATTTACAAATGACACAACATTAATATGAATAATTCCCTTTTTTTCAACAGTATGTGTAAGGAAAAATTCATTTAAATATTATTAAAATTTCCCTATATACATATATTTTCTAAATTACATGGTTTCATTATTGTATAAAAACTAAAAATAAATCTACAAAAATTCTTTATCGCTTTAATAAATATTATCATGGTAAATGGAAATCCAATTCATACCCATAATAACATCAAACTGTACTAGGGGGAAAACACCACGTTATGTAGGAAATTCCATTCCATAAAAAAGAACATGATGATTCTTATATTTTTTTTACATAAACATTTAACTTGGATTTTTTACCATATGTATTTTATTTATTTCAGGAGTTGAAATATTAAATTTTCAAGAAAATTCTTTAGAAATAATGAAATTTATAGTCCCCACCTCACAAAAGACATTAGAAAAATCTGAGTAAAAAAAAATTTACCGGATACCACTTCATTGGATGGACAAACATCTGCTAAAGTAATATCAATGGATTTAAACACACCTTTCTACTTATAATATGATTATATCACATTATATAGATCTTTCTTGGCTCTTGAATTTTTAAAATTCTACATTACATCACATTTAAGACACATTATATTTTTTTTTACAATTACCTATAAAATCATTAAAATTACAATATTGGTCGATATTTAAAAAGAACCCATTTTATGAACACATCTTATTTTTGTAAATTAATTCCACAGTTGATTTTCACCACACTTACAAAAAACTAAAAACAATATTTTATTACCGTAAAATTAATTTGATTTATTCAAACACATTTCTTTCAATATAGTCCTTTTAATCTTCTTAATTTCATTTTTCAATTAAACGCGAAAAAATTACATATCAATCCTCTAATAACATCTACGAAGATTCTCAAAACATTTTAATTCCAGGAAAACCTATTCGCTTTGTTATCCAGGATTTAATATGGAGTAAAAATAATTTCTTTTTAGATAATGATCTCAAATAAGATATTATAATACGATGGGAATAGATTGATGTTTGATTCATACATGTCCACTGACACATCCTCCATCTATTTCAATTAGAATAATTTCATTTCTATCCTTTTTCGAACCAAAATATAAAAATATTTTTCAAGGAAATATTTAATAAATTCATTCTATTCTACGACATAAATATCTTCACTATAAAATGTATTCTTGACAGTTGAACACTAGTGGCTGGAATCACCATCATAGAAAAAATAGAAAGACTAACCATTTTATTATATTAACTCCTCAAGAAATTGAATATGTTTTCAAGGGTATTAATGAACCCTTTTTCCTCCATTGGATCCAATTTCTCTAATGAATTCACAAATATTATAACTTATAAAATCTTCCACTATCATCATCTTCCATTTCAGTTTCGTTGTATATTTTCATTCATGTATTACACCATCATTTATAACATTCATTAACCGATCAATTACAAACAAATATATCTCAATTCTAATTCATAGCATTACATGTTTCATATTCAGAAAGCCAATATCCCCTTGATGTATTCATAACTCACCGTACCTATTTCATCTTTGACAAACCATTATGCATAGACATATATTAGAAGAACATGAAATCGAAAAATTATATATCATATCAACATAAGCAAAATGTAATTTTTTTATATTATATTAAAGTAATATTAACCCTGAAATTTTTCTAAACCATGATCTAATAGCATCTATAATTACTGAAGTATTAACATTACATAATATAGTTAGTATAACTAGATTTCATTTTATCACATTACCAATGTTATTTTTGTTTTACTATTTTAGAGAATTAATATATAAATTATATATGACAGTCCGTACAGATGCATAGTACATAATACTAAAATAGTGTCTATTTTTTCTAATATATATATTATTTTAAAAAAACATGAAATTTTTGGTGAAAAATATTCACAAAATTAATCTTGACTTCTTCATTTCTCTTACTCATCGTTAATCAATGAAAAAAATATAATAAAAAAGATGAGAATAAAACAATCATTAAGGGAAATAAAATGGAAATAAACTATTACTCTATTAACACATATAAACATATGAAACCATTTTCACAATGAGAAACTACTCACAAATAAAGTATCTTATGAACACGTTGCTAAAAAAATAGATTTCCAAAAATCATAGGAAATATAATTAAATAAATTAGATATCATGGGGAATTAGTTACTTATGATGTGACCTATCATTAATCCCATATGATTTTTAACACGTACGACTATCTTACATTTTAACCCTCATAATTACTATACAATGTAACCCTCATGTCTACCATATGGTGTAACAAATTATAGTTGATCCTGGAGTAACCATTACCCCCGACCACCAATATAAACAAACAAAATTCATTGGAGGGAGATATAAGTCCCAAAATGCATCATAAAAACATCCGATGAACCATAAATTATTGATAAAACAATAACACTAGCAGTCATTAAAATATCTCCTTGAGTAAAAATGTCTTATTAATGGAATATTGTGCATATATAAATGAAAAAAATTTCATTAAAAATAACCATGTAATATTTTGAATATAAAATAAATAAATTATTCCATAATTATTTTTTGATTTTCATATCATGATGTATATGATAAAAAACCTCCCTTTTTAAATTTCTATAAATGGAAATTAATAGTTAATTTTTAATGATAATCCCAACCCTTGGGTTTTTCTTACATTAAATTTCATCAACCATCATGTATAATGGTTTTAATAGTTTTATTGATATGTTATTAAACTATATTAATGTTTAAAATACACTACATGACCATTTTATAAAATATTTTCACCCCTTTTATAAATAACATTTAGTTATTTTCATGGTTTTGGGTGCCTTTGCCTCATGGTGTCATTGTGGGTTTATTATGAATATTGATGTAAAAAATAAAATAATACTATTAATGTGATAATATATATAAGTTATGTTTAAAAATTATAATTTATTTTAAAATTTCCATGACTCTAGTATTAGTAAAAATAACTCATAATCCACGAAGGTGGTGAATTGGCACACCATAGATGCTGATTTTATCTTTATGAGTAAATAATGAATATAAATAGTTCTATGATGAATATACAATATAACATGATAACATTTCTGTTAATATATATTAATGGAGTTATCATGTTACATTTTTTTAAGGTTATGATAATGTATATGATTGAAATATTTTCAAGGAGAGGGGGGTGTAATTTACCTCATGAATATTTTCCTGTTGAGTACCTCTATAATGATAATTTAAGTTGTATTTTTGTGAGAAATGAATCACGATAATTTATAATGGGATGAGGAGGGAGGATTTTGGAAAATGGATATATTATCTATTAGGCTCATGTTGATAAAAGTTTATGAAGGAATTAGCCACATTTAATAGTTGTTTTGGGGGAAAATTTTGAAATACAAAAAATATTAAGATATAACAAGTCTAATATAAGGATATAGATATAATAAATGAATAACAATAACATTATATCAGCTTATAGACAAAAAATTATTATGTTTTTACTTATTGAATTTGTTTTAATTTATAAATAATTAAATAAAATATTTTATTCATGAAGTATTAATTTTTTAAAAAGATGCTCACTTAATAACATTTACATTAACTACATAAAAAAAGTTCCAAATTGGAATATTTTAATTATGTAATACACAAATAATATTACCTTATTATATTCATTAATTTTCTTTAATATATATATTTATATTTATGTTATAATTTTTACTATAAATAATTTTATCAATACATTGATTAAATATTTAGCTATCATCATTATTAAAGGCATTATGATTATTTTTTATTCCCTAAAAATTATATATAAATATTCATTAATAAATTAATATAATTAAAATCAATATATATTTTTGAAAATATTATCTAGAAAAACATATATTTAAGGATTATTCAAATTAACTACTATAGTGTGAATAACATGACATTCATTAAAAATAAAATATTATAAGTGTCCAAATGTAATTCATGTGGGTCCAAAATTACTCTAATTATACTGAAAATTGAATATTTTATGATAGATACACATAAAAATTAATATATATAGATTAGGGGTCAATTAAGAGTTGTTATAATTTTATTCAAAAACATTTTATTGATTTTTTTCTTCTTGGAAAAGCACTTTATCAACATTTCATAAGAAGTAATATTAATTGCCTCATATATAAAAAATAAAAAAATATCAAAAAAATAATTTAATTAGAATCAATATCATAGTTTATATACATTCATACATTATATTTACTCATATCCATGTAAAAATAATTTCTTAAATTAGTAATTTTTTCTTCTCATTCCTTACACCAACATTACACAAGAATTTGTATAAGGCTCATGTTATATAACTCTAAAATTTCAAATTAACACATAATAACAATGATAATACAATATCATTATTAAAAAAATTATGAAAATATTTTTAACATAATATTATTATATATAAGATAACAATTTTTACTTTGTCAATGTTGTGCATGCACAACATCATCCCTGATAATTATTTTTATACTCATAGTGAAATAAATTATAAATTATATTTCATGATGCATTTTTTTGAAATAGTTATCTTATAATATCATAATTTATTTCTTCCACTAGTTAATTAAATATTAATATCATAATTTTGCCTTTATGATGTAACATTAAAAAAACTATAGTTTAAAAAATTTAAATATTTATTGTTCACTAGGAAAATTATTAATTTTGAAATATTTTATATTTTTTTTAATAAGATAACTTTTAAATCATAAATTTGCATATAAAATTATTTTTTGATAAGAAAAACTGTAAGTTTTTTATATTATGGTCCTAATTAAAGATCCATGAAAACAACAATTTAATTTATGAATTACATTACATAATGAATATAACTCTTTAAAAAATGAATTTGAAAAAATATATTATCAATACCTGGGTGTGTTACATAATAATTTAAAAAAATGTAATTGCAAGTGTATGAAAATGTGGTCATAAATTATTAATTTTATACCAAATTATTCAAATACTATCGATCACATATTATTAAATCTAGTTTTTTTACGACAAAATATATAATTTATAAGAGTTTAGAATAACAAATAATCAATATTGATCCATAATAATATATTAAAATTTAAATGACATGATTTTTTGTAATACACATAGTAATTTAAAATCATTTCATTTTATGATGGTCACTTCTATTATATTCATAGAGGAAATGTCTCATATATTACTGGGTGCACTCCCTATTTTATCATTTCTAGAGATAATGTTAACTCCTATGAAGATCATAATAGATAGAGTCCCAAACTAAAATGAGATCACTCACATTTTGACTCGATATTAACTCATTATATATCATGTTTTACCAACCACAAAATAGGACTATATATTTATAACACATCCCATATCATAATTAAAACAATACATAAATAATCACCATTCCATTATAGAATAACCCAATGAAAAGGAATGGGTTTTGAGAACATTTCATTCTATTTTTATCATAATTTGACTAGATAAATAATGGTCAAAGTATCATAAAAACATTCCTTATTTCATCATAGTTGAATTTCCAATTGGGAATGTAACATGTTTCATTGAATCATCCCAAAAATATAATAACGTATTGTTATCTAATGATACTATGTGAATGGTATCCAAATAAATTTCACTAAAGAATAAAAAAATACATAATTGATGTTGACACCGGTGAAAATACATTTAAATCCTAATTTGATCATTTCATTAAAAATGTGTACATAATATTTTTGATGACATTAATTAAAAATTAAAAATTAATTGAATATCTGGAAAAATTATTTTCCCTCAATTTGCCCTAGGAAACATATAAAATATTAATCAATGAAATGAATGGTTATGATAGTAGTAAAATACATTCATGTCATAAATGTTATATGAAAACATTTTTTTCACTATAGTTTATTAATTCATCATTATGTCACACAATAAAAATTTCAAATATTCCTTTTAATCGTTTTTAATGAAAATATTAATTAGAAAAAAAATTTATTTCTCAAAAATTTTAGATTATTTAAAAACATCTATAATTATTTTTGGAAATAATGGACATGGAAGAAATGGTTGATAGGCATAAGTGTATATGTCATCATATTTATAAAACAAATATCAATAATTTTATGTAAAAAATATTGGAACATGATTCTAATTATAATGAAACAGAATGGGTCAAATGAACATGTCCCCCACTTTGACCCACTATGTGGCTTGACATACATTCCATATCACTATAGGATAGAAAAAATCACTCTGGTATCATCATAAAATACCGTGGGAATTATTCTCCTGAATACACCAATAATCATGCCTCATATATAACAACATGTTGATTAATATATATTATATAGAGAATGAATAAATACATAGTACTGAGACACATTAAACTAAATCTAATTCAAAAAAATATCATGTCTAGGACTAAAACAGTATCATCCTGTGATCATCCAAACCTACCACCAAAAAAACATAAATAAGAATAATTTACCATGATAATTCAAAAATCAACATTAAACACTTACTTTTACATGTGTCATTATAATCCATGACCTCACACACATATTTTCATATGATGGGCATGAGAAAAATTCCTACTATAATATTAAAATTATTATATGAATGTATTTTCAAAATGATAAAAATATTTCATGCTTTAAGACTAATTATTGTATATATAACATTTTCATTTACATTTATTTTAAATAAAATAATCTTTTTATGACATTAAAACAAATCATATTCAAACTAATATGAATACGAAAATAAAAAGTAATGATCATATAGATGGAAGTGTCCAAAAGTATCTATATTATATAATATGTTGAAATGAGAATCCATGGTATAAACAAAACCATAAATAATTAAACCACACAAAAAAATGTTATCTAACATATGTAATTATGTAACAAAATAAATCATGGACCACTATGTTTTTAGAATTTGAATCCTATGACACCATGTCATACCATAGACAATCTATATAAAAAACATTATACTAGCCTTGATACACTAACCATAGTTTTCATATTTACAAAACCCACATCAATGAGGGATCTGAAATTCCTATTTTTTCTCAAAACATTCATTTAAACCATTCTTAAAATTTCATAAAATGAATCCACAATTAAATAATTACTTCATCACGCATGCCAATATATTTTAGGTAAAAAATAATATTAATTAAATTATATCACTAAAATTAAGTGAATAAAAATATTTATAACAAAAACCCATTGAAAATAATTTCCCAAGGAGATAATAATGAATACAAATCAATAATTTCATACATCAAACCACAATTTTCATATACCAATAATAAATAATTACTTGAACTATGATGTAAATAATCAAAAATAGCAATTGAATTGAGACACCTACCTCTCAAACTGATGAAACCGTTTTCCTTAAAATATGGTGATTTAAAATGAAGATGAAAAAATACCCACGCTCCCAGATCAATAAGGAAAATACTTTGAAGGAATGAAACACTCAATTCTAGCTCATATAGGAAGTTGGATCCAAGAACGACTCATGGAATCAACTAAATCAAAACCCTAGTATGATGATGAGGACGTATGGTTTAATATTGAAGAGATTTAGATTAAGATACACTAAAAAACTCATCATAATGATCATACATGTACTCATTAAAAGGTGTAACATTATAAGGAAAATTAGAGATAGAATTGATCATTTAAATTTTTAATACAACTATCACTATAGGATGGTATTTCCAAATATAGTTTTATGGACTTGATAACACCAATAATAGGCTACCCAAACTAGAGAACCAATATGGGATTCTTTAAATTCCATTTTACTTTTGAACCACCACCATCTTATCTATTGAATGATTGTGGCAACTCTAGCCATAGTCTACTGGATGAACCCTAACATCCAAAACCTGAGGCAATTCCCATCAAGAATTTATTTTCCTTTCCATATTTTGAAATAATATCCCATCACACAATATATGTGGAAATGGTGTTGTCTTTCACATGTTATTGAGATAATGAAAAAATAACATTTTCAGTCTATCAATATCCTCTAAATAATTATGATCCCAAAATTACCCAAATTATGATATAAAACAAACCATAAATTTTAGAAAAAATTTGTTAAAATATCCCCCAACATTCCTCATTAATCCCCAGGAATGTTCCCAAGAATTTCAACTAAAATATATATAAGGAAAATAATTCATTATCATCACATTAAACTACCCTTTCACATTGCTATTAAATAAACTCAACTTAATTATTGTGATTAAAGAAAAAAATTTAATTATCATTATGAAGATCAATATATTCACATTAAATTCTGTTGGAGGGGTCTGATTGATAGCTCCAGTTTTTTTGAAAAAATAAAACTTCCTATGAATCAAATATAAAATATATGGTAATCCAAATGGAATTACACCCTTCATTGATGGTCGAAAATCTCTAATGGCATGATAAACCTCATATCCATCTTAATGTAACATAAAAAATGATGATTACCTAAATGTTGTGCGACCATGATAAATAATTGGATAAAAAAGGAATTTTTTTGTTGATGATCCACATATAATTTACAATGATTTTGAGATTCCACTAACCATTTTTAAAAAAACTATGATTTTTTCATTTACTCTTAAACATGAATCTGTATCAATAAGGGCCACTCTATATGTCCTTTGAACATTATGGTCATCTGTATTTCTTCACTTACAAATAATTAAAAGGAAAAAATTATAGAAAATTTCAGAAAAATATTTTTTACCAAATCTCATCCAGTATGAGTTAATTTTCTAAATAATGAAAATAATATAAAATAAAGAATTGGAGAACGTCCACATGAATGTAATTTTCTTTTTTTTACTTATCATTCCGAGGGAAATACATCATGATTAACTTTGATAAGGTACCCATTATCAATTATAAAAAAATCCAATACTAAGATGTAATATATATATATATATATATATATATATATCTCTATGAGAAATAGTTTTAGAATATTATCCATACAACTTCATGTTCTCTTAGAAATATATATTCTTTATCATTTCCACCATTTTCATCTCCTTATTATTATTGAAATTAGAAACTTTTTTGAGTTGATCCATGATCACCCCAAAAACAATCTTGAATCTATGGTTAATTTTTAACCCCAAAATTGAGTCCATAAATATTTCATCCAACTTCTATGTCGAAATATAAAAATTATTCCATATTCTTGAGGGTATCTAGTTCTCCATTGTAATTGTCTAGTAGTTATGGAATTGTAATATAATGTCTTTAATCACCCACATCATCCCCATCCTCTAATACTAAAATCTAAAATATTTATAAAAATTAGTGGTAATTAGTTTTATAAGGAAACTAATCAGATATATACTATCCCTAAAATAACAAAATATATTTATTTGAAGGATCAATCTATATTATAGGAGTAAGACCTCATACATAGATAAAAACCAGTCACTGATTGCCTCTTTATCATCATGGATTTTTCTTAAACAATAAAAACTATTTTATGTTTTTTATATAATTCTAATTTGGTTAGAAAAATTAAAATGTATATATTATAAATGTTAATCAAACATTTCCATCATATTCCTTCAAATAAAAAATAATATAAGAAATAATTCTCATCAAATACCACTCATTCACTTGTTCCTTCATGGATTGTGTCGAAACAATCATGATAATTGCATCAGTGGCCAAATTACTCATTCAAGGGTTTAATTTAATATATATATATATATCCCTAATAAATAATATAAATTATATCTAGATAATTTTTATATCCCTCTATGTAAAGAATAGAATTTATGATCTTATTATCTAATTAAACATCATTCCACTATTTGTAGAGATAGTTCCATAATGTATTTATTTTACTCATCACTAGATCCAACTCCTTGTAATGTGCATTATAAATCAACTCATTGATTAGTAGATATTGAGAGATATAAGTCACCAGATATTTCCCCTACATCGTCACACAACCTAACCACATACCTGAGGCTTGTATGAAAATGAGATAACAAAAACCCATTCCATGAATAATGATAACAGCTGACAAATACACCCTTAAATTATATTAGTTATCTGGTCATTGACAGATAATGTTCAATTCAAACCGAACACCATAATGATTCTAATATTTCATAGGAAATTCTTGTTTGTAATGATCTATATGATAATAAATGTTACAACTAACCAATGCCAAGAATCAATGAATCATAAACATAATTTTTAGTTGATCCCAATAAAACCTCACATTAATATATTCATTTTCAACATAGATTACCATATCAGAAATAACGTCACCCAAAATATTCACATCGTATAGTTTAAATTAACTTTTATGAATAATTATATATATATATATTTCATCAGTGTTCTAATAATGACTTCTATATGATCCAATTATTTTTAAATTTTCATTTAAAACACAAAAATATCATCAAAAAAGAAACAAAGAAACAATTCAAGGACCAATGAATTATATAATTCATCAATGACATAAAAATAGAAATATTATTTGTAAAATCAGATGGTATATTGATGGAATCATAATTTTCAAACCTACCCAATTATTATCTCATAGAAATATATTCCACTAGAAAACTTAGCTTATTGGGCCCCGATCACTCTCCAATCATAGAAAACCGTCAGGGTCCCTTCAGTTGATCAAATTGTTCATCAATCCTACTCAAATGATACTTGTTCTTAACAGTCACATAATTAAGATTTCATAATTCTACACAATGGTACATTCTTCCAATAATTAATATTTTGTAAAAACAAATATTGAAACCCATTGTGACATGATATGATAAAAAAATAATTTATGCTTATTAAACAAAAGATAATATTTATGTTACTTCCATTTAGTGTGTTCTGAAAAATAATATGGTATATTGATGTGACTAATCTCCAAAATTATATTAGATTGAAAATTGACCTATCCCATTGGTGGTTACCCAAATAAATCATTTGGAATCCTCTCAAGGTACCGATAAAAAAATGAAGAGAACCACATAAACATTGGTCAATGGTGTTAACATAATGATATAAAAAACAACATGAGATCATTGCAAAATTTGGAAAAAATGGCCTTAGTTTCCTATATCTAGTATTTGAATCAACCTGAAATAATTACCTATCCCTATTTTAATATATAAACTAATATCAATGATGAGTAATAGAAATTTTTAATTATTGAGAACAAACCAATACATTCCAATAATGAGAATGAATGTATTTTTATAATTAATTAGGAATTCACATAGAACCACATAGTTGGTAAAAAAAATAATATGAATATTTGAAACCCCATTTCTTCTTCTTACATAAGGGAGTGGAATGTTCAATCATAAATTATATGAGAACTAAATTTGAGACTAGTAAGTTATTGAATATAGAGTATATAAAATAATTATATTAACCAATATCAAAAAATTATATGACATTATTTTCTGAAATAAATAGGGAAGCTCATATAGTAGGTTCCCCAACATCAAAATCTATTTATTCTTAGTACACATCCTATATATGACTATCATTATCCCCTCTATTTCCTATTAGATGATTCATGAGTATCCCATATTTCCTTATAGTGAGATCTAACTTCTCTTCCATGCCATAATGATCTTGGTATCCATTATTAATGGTGGATACCTCTATAATAGCCTTGGATAATCTAAAAAATTATAAATCTTAAAAAAATTATATAATGTTATAAAATACATGGTGATATAAGATAGAAATCCCAACTATATAATGGATTACCCCCAAAAAATAGAACCACATGAAGTTATCTTAAAGATTCTCATATAAATTATCAAATTATGCACATAGATCCATTATTTTCATTCTATTTATAGACACACGATTCAATATAACCTCCCCCCTAGTGAAAAAAATCCACATTAAGTCATGTATTCTTAATATTTTCTAACTCAGGAATATATTCTCTATCGAAAACCTTATTAACATTTACTAGACACAAGTGGATGTGAATCAATTGAATCTATTTATTTATACCAATCTCTAATCATCAATACTTGAGGGATTTAGTTGTGGCTATATTTTATGATATGTTTACTTACTCGTAAAATACACTTGCATAATCCATTACAGAATGGTCTCCAATATCAATGGATAAAAACACTTAATTTTTAATTGTAAACACTGTTAGGGGATTGAAATATTGATTGAAGCCCTTAATAATGTGGTCCATGTGAGTTAATAAATTGAATGTATCTTTCATCATAAGAGAAAACCATTTCATTATTGTCCTATAATGATGTATGTTATAAAAACCACTATATATTCTTCTAGTGTATTCAAATTGTTGAATATATACCCAATTTTCAAAATAAATTATATATAAAAATGGGTAACCTTGTGAGAATGTATGATTGGTGGCCATTTTTCATAAACTCCAAATAATTATTGACATTAAAATCATGATTTCTATAACCAATTTTAAATAGTTATTGAGATATTTATATTATCATTTCCACTAGGTTTTTGCTAAATAAAGGGTTTTACAATGGGACATTCACAACAGGTCCTTCCATAAAATTCAATGCGATCCTTATAGTTTTCATTTTCTATTAAATATATAAGAAAACACATGTTTTAAATGTTTGATTAGAATTTAAACAAACAGGAAGAAAAAAAAGTCCATCATAGTAATTCCAAAATAATGATCAAATGATTAATGAAAAAAATAACTTCCCTCCAATGCTAAGGTGAGGTCCTAAAAATATAATCTGTCCAGGCACAGTTATTCACATGTAACCTATGTCCTAATGTTCCTAACTCTTATATAACAAAGTTATTCATAAAAAATGAAGGATTTAATACAAATTGTCAATAAAAACAATCTTCTATCGAATATATCACCCAATATGGTTTACAAAAGGAATGAAGACAATTCATGGTGTCCCCCGACTTTTTAAAAGATAATAGGTATGAATATATAATTTTAGGATTTATTTGACTCTGAACACAAAAAGACTAAGCAGGTATAACATTTTAATGGAAAAAATATATATTACGTAATGGGAAAATATTAAAAAAAAACCAATTAAAAAATCACGAAACCTATCATTATAGACAAGCAAATGTAAAAATTACAAAATCACAATCAAGTCCCCATGTGAAATTTTTCCACTAACACCACAAACAACTAGGATTTGTTAAAAATAAATATAAATCATTATAGTATATAACATCCTCTCTTTTTCAAATATCATTTAAAACCATGATTTCACACACTGATTATCAAATATACAGTGTGAGTAAAACATTGTTTAGCAATAAACCATTATTTTTTATACATTGTATCACCATGAAATGGTTTGCAATAGTATTAAAAAAATTATAATTCATAAGTCGACTTCATTTATAATCATTTCCCATTAAATATCATTAGGATTCATTTTATAAAAATCTTATTCAAATCCATAAAAACATGATGATAATCATGAATGAAAATATAGTGGGTCGTTTTTTGAAGTATTATCATCTAAATAGATATAAAAATGAAAAATCATGGAATAATAGTACCTTCCAAAATAAAAAACAAAAATAAAAAAAGGACTCTTGTTTTTGGGATTATGTAACTAAGACACCAAATGATCATTAATCCATCACAACGTGAATCTTTTCATACTCAGTCCTACCATGACCTATGAACATCCCAGTCATAACCCATAGTTGTTCCAAACTCCCTATAGGTTACGAATATTTATAAACAAACATAGAGAAGGAAGAAAACATTTTATATTTTCTAAAAAAAATCATGTAAAACATTATCAATGTTTTATAAATCATTTACACAAGAAATAAATACTCACATTTTTTTGAAAATCTATTTTAATATCAAAACTAATGATGAAAAATTTTCATCAAATAGAACGATTGAATAAAAATATTTTTAATGAAACCATAATTAAAACCATTTTCTAGGATTATAATTGTATATTTATATAAAAATACATTATATACATCAAATCACCATTTCATAATCAAATAAAATAGAATATAAAATTTTTGTGAAGTAGTTAGTGATAAAGAACCATTTCATAGAGAAACCTACCTTGAAAATAGTAGAATCATAGTCTCTATTGAAAATAGTTGTTGGAAATGTAGATGCTGGGAACCCAATGATAATAGATTAAAATTTAACATCACATCATCTATGAAAAAACATTTATATTATACTTAATAATGGAAGGATACCTATATTTATTCATGTTATAGAATTTATTTGAACCCTTCTAAGAGGATGGTGATGAATAACTTAATTGAGTGAAAATAATGTTCAGTAATCACTAAAAATCGCATCTAATTACTCGTCACCTTCATTATTAATATTTATACCTTCTAAAATATTACCAGTGATTGAATATTCAATTTCAAATTCAGAAACAACTGTAACCACGGATTGGTATTTCACACCATGTTATTGTATCTGTGATCAAACCAAGACCCAGATACCAAAAACATACACCCTATATAATGCTTTGTAAATTTCATGTTTTTAATTAAAAACAATTCACATACCCACATCATGGTGGTGCCCAATCTGTAAACTTCTACTGGAAGATCCCCAGTGTCCCATGTCTAAGAGATCAACCACCAGATTCATCTTATAACTTCCCTCCTCATATCGATAATCCCCTCGCAGAAAAAAATATTAGACCACATTTTTTTATCTCTCATGTTTCATAAATAAGGGATTATATCTTTTTTAAGGCCACCATGATGCATTAAAATATCTCAAACATAAATTTAACCAACTCAAAACTCAAATTAACAAATACCTACATCTATGAGGGTGTCACAAGAATAACAAAAACTAATTGGTAGAATAACATTAGAATCAAATATATGGGATTTAAAGGTTATTTAAACTATATTTTATATAATTTTAAAATTAACTAAGGATATTATGAAATGGAATGAGATTTTAACATAGCCCCCCACCCCATGACCTATCCTGTATATAATGTATTCAATCATATGAAATAAATAATCAATATTTCTTATAAATATATTACAGAACCATATTATTAAAAAATATTATATATACCATTAAATTAAAATATGTTATTAATATTTATTTAGAAAATATTATCATCATAATTATTTAATTGAGAACTATATCATTTTCCAAGCATGTTCTGAATTGACGATTCTATTCTGTACACAAGGTTTATGGTTTGATCTTCTACAAAATCATAATCATGTAAAATTTTTGTAATTTTTTCATTATATAAAATATTATAATAATTAATATAGTTTAGTGATGAAAAATTTGTTACATTAATTTGTAATGATTGTAGTCTATAAGTACACAGACAATAATTTATCGCATATCAATGGACGGAATGAAAAAAATGCACATACTAATATACCATTACATTTTTATAATTCTATAATATATTTCTTATATATTCATTAAATGTTTCATCGTTACTATCCATGTAAATATGGAATGAAATAATGAATCTCATCGATTCCTAGTGGTGGTAGTTTAGATGTGTGCACTAGGGATATTACTATTTTACAACCAAAGGGGATAATATTGATATTAAATATATAAATAAAATAAAAAATTATCATTATTGTAATGATATTAGTTCTATATTTTTAATGTGGATATAGGAATTTTTGAGGAGATTTAAAAGGAATGAAACATGGAAAATATATCTAAGAACCAAATCATATTCTTCATGCATCCACCTTTGAAACAAACCATATGACTTATTAGATAAGACTTTTAGGATTAATAGAAAATCAAGATCATGGATAAGTATTTTTATAATGCACATCATAATATATTGGTTGATAATAGTGGATCATGTGGTGTGGAAAATATATTAATGGAGGTGCCCTTTTTTAAGTAAGGGGAGTAGAATACATGTGATTGTTATGAATATAAAAATAAATTAAATACACTCCCTTGGGAATATCGATAAAAATTGAATCAAATTTTACTATTTTATGGGATAGGATTTAAATCCATTTATAAAACACTATTTATATATTTTTTATGTATTTATAACAATAATATCATTTTTAACCCTTGTTAACACTTTTAAACATTATACTTGAAATAATTTGTCTACAATTGTTATCATTATATATGACCAAAAAATATGTTTAACATATATCATAATACTAAATATTGTTATTCAAAATATGAAATTTTTTTGAAAAGAAGAAATTCCAATATGTAGAATAAGTTAATTCTATTATAATTGAGGAAAATGTGTAAAATCGTATTTTTATAGAAATTTATTATTAAGAAAAAAATAGAATTTCACACAATTAAATTATATTTAAAAATAATTAGCTAGATGTAAAAATATTATTTGAGTATATATTTTAGTCATTTCATTAAAATAATTAAACAGATTTTACTAATTTAATTCAATAATATGAAAACATATTGAACACATTAATGTTGATTATTTGAAAAAATTCGTATTTAGATTAAAATTATTTTATTTCAGTTTCTATGATGGTGATAAAAATCATTGTATTTCAAAAAAAATGTAAATAATACATCTTCATATCTTTAATAAAATTAATTAATTTGACTATAATACATATAAAATTAAAAATAAATCATATAAATCAAATACATCAAAACTATTCATTAGGATCAATTTTACCTTCTATAAAATAATTTTTCCCATTAATATCTCATAAAAATATCATATAATATGATTAATTTAACAATGTACAACATTTTTATCTTCTATTTTCCAAGTTCCATGAATTAAAATTTACAAAACAGATTGAATTTATAAACGAAGCCTATATTATAACACTATATGGTCATATATTTTATTTTTATCAATATTAAATAATTATTTAAATGAGATATTGTGTATGTGTTTCATCCATAGGGATATTCATCAGCATATCACGTCACTATGGAGGATAGAAAAACACCCAAAATGTAGTCTATATAAGTGATCCAAACTATGTTAAATATTAAATATTTTGATTTTCTCATAACTATTTCTTAAAGATAAATACTTACCGATTATATCATTTTAACATCATAAAAATACTCCACTTAATAAATAAAATAGATTTCATGCCCTTCATTGTCGATTTCTACAATGCTTGCTTTGTAAATCCGTAAAAACAATTTATGATCGCAATACTAAAAGCGTAGTCAAATTTCATTCTCTTTGTCACTATAAATAATATATTTTTTGTGGTTAAATAAATTTATACTCTTTATTTGATCATTATGTGTTAAATATAATGGTGAAAGACCAAAAATATGTTATTAAACAATGAATCATAGTTGCATATTTCATTAATAAGTGTTAAAATGATCGACATGGATGACATGCAAGTATTATAGGGTGAAAGTTATATTCATAAATAATTTCCTAAATAAATCAGCAGGAATATAATATTAAGGACACATATATGATTATCATATACAAAAGGTCGATGAATAGATTATGGGTAATTGCACTGCACTAATATTTTTGAATTGAATGAAAGTATGTCTACTATCACAGTGCATGGGTAAGTGAAAAAAAATCCATGATATAAGGGTGTAATGTTAGAGTTGGTGTCCTAAGAACCAAATGTTTGTACATTGACTACAAGAATGTACACTTATTATATATTGTTCATTGTTCTGCATGACTATAATATAATAATGTCATGGAATATTTGTTTCATTAAAAAGTACATGGAAGATACCCTCTATGATGAGAACCTTGAAATTCTATTACAATATTCTTAAATTAATTTCTACGGTAGGATGACGTACTCTGATAGGAAATATAGTATATAGTATGCCATGTGCGGGTACTCATAAAAGGATGAGAGTCTATGTCATGAAGTTTGTACTTGGTAATCTCCAAGATGGTATATTATGAGAACATACCATCCAGTAGTAATTCTGCATGTCTTCATGTCATCAGATATTCGAATCTGTGAGCATGTGTAATGATCCTTAGATTGGAAGATTATCATTAACTCATGTCATGACTCGCACACATAGAGTTGCTGATGAAAACCGTCACGTATATAGTTGGCGGGAAGTAGGGTACGTTGGTTCAATCACGAATGACATGTTATCAATGGATAATTCAATGAAGGACATGTACGTTCCATATTTATGGAAGTAGATATCTCAGTCCCTTTGATTGAAATAGAACTCTCAGCCAAATTCCATGGCCATGGTGTAATAGCATGTTTATTTCTATAAGTCATAGAATGAAAGATCATGCATAAATGTTTATGACACTTCCATGAAACCTTCTTTATTAGATATTGAGAAAAATGGATTAAATAAAACAGTAAACATTCATATTAGGTGAAACGTCAATGCAGCGTCAACTTCATTCTCTTGGATACCATGACCCGTTGCTAGAATATAATCATGAACATTAGGCAAGAACTCATAATGCCAACTAGGATGAGGCCTAAGGGGTCACACACTATATGTATCCAATTATCTCAAGTAGAATAATTTGTATTCCCACACGTGGTTTAATAATTATTCAAGGAATCCTAAATCGTTTTAATAATGGTGGATGAAAAACATTAAAACAAGTACACTTCGTGTATTAACGATTACACACCATGTAGTTTTTAATTTGAAAATATGTAAAAATCATGTATTATTTGTTACACTCCATGTAGTTTTTTTTGGAAACAAAATGAAAAACATGTACATGCTCTGTATTAATGATCAAACGCCATGTAGTTTTCCTTTTGGAAAACAAGTACACACCATGTATTTATTATTACATACAGTGTAGTATTTCCAGTCGGGATTTTGAGGATATGATATTATTTTATTAAATAATATTTATTATAATAAGTGTGGGCACATGTCAAATAATTAATGATTCGAAATGTGGTCATCAATAAGAGATAATTAAATAAATAAAACTTGTAACAAGTATATTTATTATCATAACTCTATAACAGCAAACCTGATTATAAATATCCTCACAACCCCAACACATTTTCATAATCATTGTGAAAAATAATTCTTGGGAATTTCCTCAAGGGAGAGAGAACTCCTTCCTCCAAGAATGCTCTCAAGATCGAGAGAGATCATCTTCCATCAGATCAAGATGATCAAAGGCAGACAATGCAAGAAAATGTTTCTCCACGCAAGCACTCGGATAATCCTTTGACGACATCCAGAGATACATGGTGCACATGTGGATCACCGCTAGAGGAAGTCTACACTTGTTATCTGCAACAAAATGATGAATCACATCAAAACATGATCAAGAATATCAACAAAGAAAGAACATTCATAAGGTACTTCTAGTGAATTAATTAAATTAAATATAATCAACCTATGACAATCCTACTTTGTGGTTCCGGGACTATTCTTGTTCTTTGTATATTTCTGTGATTTGATCCACATTGTCTAGAGTTTATCATCATACTAATCCTCCATTGATCATTGATAATGACAAAAATCCATGTGGGCACATCCAACCACGAGTTTCTGCTAGGATCGAATCCTTAAAATGGTATTAAAGGGAGCATACAACATTGATTATAGTTATTTAATTTTCATTGATAATTTACGCATTTATATTTGATTCAATTCATGATAAATCGTTCTCTAATCTGAATAAATGAGATCTTTTCTTCCTCCTTTGTTTCTCGATTCATATCACATAAATGAAATTCAATTTTTTATTTTGATTATAATTAAATAACTGGAACTCATCTGGAGGATCCACTCTTTCGGTCTGTACAACACGTGAATTCACGACATGTAATTAAAACTACACGTCGTGTACTTACGTTCAATGAACCGGTACTGGTTCGCCAAACCACACAATAGGAATTGAGTATACCTATGTATTTATTACACCGTGTTCAACAGAATTGAATGACACATGGAAACCGGAATACATGGCATGTATGTTGAATCGACACGCCGTGTAGTCCGATCCGGGAAAGGTAAAACTGTGTACATTGGGAATCCATGTACCACATACATGATATTGCTAGGCTAGTAACCACATAACTAGGAAGTACACACCATGTTAGATTAATCTACACATCATTTACTCCATTATTTCGAATGTACAAAAAACATTCCAAAGCCCAAGACATGTACTTTGGATAATGGGTGAAAAGAAATATATGTCATGTAAATATAAACTTCATACCATGTACTTTCCCAAAATGGAATTTCACCAGGTTTCCTCCAAACTACAAAGGCCCGTACACATAATATGGATGAGAAGAATCTCAAGGGAATTTAAAAAGGAATTTAAGATAAATAACTGATTAATTATATGATCATAATTAATTGAATTCAAGCATGATATATCTTAAATAAAATAATGATTAAAGGAATTTGAATACTAAATATGTGTAAATGTCATTTTATGCTATGGATGATCATGAGATAGACCAAAGACACTTTGTATGTGAATGGTTTCATTTAAATTTATTTGATTTAAATTCATTGGACTGAGATCCTTATTCCATTAAAATGTAGGGCCTACGTGCCCATGGTTTCATTAATGTAACCCCAATGTAAGGGAGTATCTCCTATGCCAGACGGGATGGTTCAAAATCCAAAGCGGAGGTGAAACCAACACAAGAAGATACAATTGTGGATAGGTGGGATCTGCAAAACATGAACCATTAGGTTCAAGGTGTTTTTCCCTAGGTCAAGGTTAGCTTATAAAAACCGCAACATAAGCTAACCAATAGAATCTCATGATCATGACATCTTATTTTATTTCAGTATGATTTAATGGTTTATTTATTATGTAAGTGTTGTCGTGATCACATAATTAATGAAATGAATAGGCATGCAAAGATGGAGTAAAATAAAAACCAGACTATGCGTAATCATTATCAGAACATGGATAATCACTTACCAATAATCACTTAATATTAACAAACATGTGATAATGTGTAACTAAAAATAAAGAATTAATATCCCTCAAATACTATATTAAGTCATACCAAGCCTTTTGTTACATGATTAAGGGAAAGACTCAATAAAACTATGTGTTTGACCAACCATTGTTGGGATACAAACTTTTATAAAGGTTTCCCTTATGAATGTTTTCAGGATGACTTAACCATATTACATCAATAGGAGTATCCCTTGTTAGACATGGGGTAATATTGGGGGATAGGGTTCAAGAAATCCAAGTTAGGATTTCAGGAATGGGGAGTCCACTCCACAGATCAAGGAATTGTAAGCTCATAGTTGTAAAATACCAGCCTACTTAAATATCTTCAAATAGATGGACCAACCCTAGTTGGGGTTATGAGAAGGTGAATATGGATCCTTTCCATTGGAATGTCAAAGAAACTAGACATTATGAGTTCAATGGTGAGGGCCATTGGGACTTGATAAAATAGTGGGATATATAATAAATATTATTATTTGTCATAAAATGCAATCAAGAAAGTAATAATAAATCTGCACTTTTAATTTGTAGAATAATTATGAAAAACACTTAAACCACAGTATTTATGTGTTCAATTATAGATAATGACAATATCCTCACTGGCAGTAACATTCAAGAATGGTTTAGGCGCCTTCGGGTTATCCTACACCATGAACAGATGTCTTACATGCTGGAGTCATCATTGCCTGATTCTCCTGCCAAAGAGGTGAGTGATGAAGATTTACTAGCCTATGAGAAACTTAAGAATGATGCGGTCAACGTTCAATGTTTGATTCTATCATTAATTTCTAGTGAGCTCATGAGCTCTCATGAAGACATGGATTCCTATAGCATGCTCGAGCTCCTTCGTTGTCTATACCAGCTGAGAGAAAGACATAAAATGTTTGATATCTCCAAGGCTCTATTTTAGAGAAAGCATGCATAGAGTTCCCTAGTTGGGCCTCATGTAGTCAAACTCATCGGATACATTGAGCGCCTGGCGGTTCTATGGATTAAACTCTCTGAAGAACTGGGAACCAATATCATTCATGCATCACTCCCTCAAAGCTTCTCAATTTTTTTTTGTAAATTTCAATGTGATAAACATTGAGAAGTCGCTATCTGATCTTTTTATCCTCATTCTCCAAGTGGATAATGAACTGAAGCATGAAAATCATTCTGTCCTTATGGTAAATAAAAGGAAAGGGAAGTCCAGGAGATTTATGTGAAAAGCTTCTTCAAGGCCTTCGAAGAGAATAATGATCAAAGGGGAGGTAATAGAAAATGAGGCTATTTGTTTTGCATGTGGCAAGAAGGGCCACTGGATGAAAAACTGCACCCAGCCAAGGATGCAAGGTGAAGCATCAGGTGAGTTTTTTATCGAATTAAAATCTATCTATTTCTACCAATTGGATATTAGATATTAATTTTGGTGCTCACATCTATATCCAAATAAATGAACCAAGTAGATTTATAAATATTGACCTATTTGACGTGGATCTGCAAACAACCAACGAATCTAGACTCGTTGTTGTAGCTGTCGGAGGCTACCACCTCACATTTCCTACTTGGATGGTCTAGTATTAAAATGATGATTTTATGTACCCTCTGTAAACAAAAAATAGTATTTCAGTATCCATATTAGATACTTATGAATTCATCTTCATGTTCGGAAGTAGATTTTGCTTATGTTATAAAGATATCATTTGTTTTGATATGGCACATTTATATAACATCCTTTATGTGTTATAATACACAAACAAAGTTATTGAAATCGATGATAAATTTAATTCACCTGACTCATACCACACAAAACCTTGGCATCACCGGTGAGGTCATGTCAATGAGAAACTTTTGGAAAAATTACATCAATATGTGTATTTAGATTCTTTCTACCTAAAACCACTTGGTGTATGTCATGTATGAATACAAGGAAAAATGACCAAAGACCCATTTATTGAGATTGGTGGATTGTATAAAGAGATTCTAGAATTATTTCACATAGATGTGTGTGGACCATTTCTAGTTGAAGAAAGGGGGGTTTATTGTACATCATAACTTTGACTTATTATTTTAGTATATATGGATAAATTTACATTATGAGGTATAAGTTAGATTCATTTGATCAGTTCAAAGCATACAAGAATGAAGTTGAGAACAAACATGGTAATAAGATTAAGAAACTTCGCTTAGACAGAGGAGGATAATCTCTTAATCAGGACTTCATTAACTTCTTATGGGAGTTTGGGATTCCCTCTAAACACACTCCTCCTAACACACCTCAGTGGAATGATGTATGTGAAAGGAGGATATGCACCCTGTTGGACATGGTGAGATCAATAATGAGTCATATGAGTCTTTCATTATACTTTTAGGAATATTCATTACAAACAACAGCACACATATTAACCAAGTACCAACTAAATCGATAAATTGTATTCCATATGAGTTATGGAGTGGACGCAAATCCATGTTATCAAATATACATGTTTGGGGTAGCGAAACATTTGTTAAGGCCTCTTTAGTTAACAAACTGGCACCCTGAGGCACATCGAGTATTTTATCAGATATCCCAAGGAAAAAGGGTATATTACCTATAAAACCCCTAAGATAAAAGATTTATAGTGGAAAGACACGTCTTATTCCAGGAGAGGGAGCGCATCTCCAGAAGATATAGTTTGAGTGAGATAGACTTCGATGAAGTCGAGGTTCAAGATAAAGTGGAGTTGGTTCAAGAAAAGACTCCACAAATCCCCATGGAAGAACAATCTATTCCAGAGACACATGAACTACATAAGAGAATGAGAGAGGTGAGAGAACCAGAACGATATGGATTTCTTATAACCGAGGATGGTGACTCATTATTGGCAGACAATGATGATCCTGTTACCTACAAGGAAGCATTTTAAGGCACAGACGTTGCCAAATGGAAAGAATCCATGAATTCTGAAATAGATTCCCTGTAGCAAAACAAAGTTTAGATTTTGGAGGATCATCCAGTTGATGTAAAGCCTATTGGTAATAAATGGGTATTCAAGAAGAATCTAGACATGGATGGACAAGTCTGCAGCTATATGGAATGACTGGTTGAAAAAGGATTTAGGTAGTGTCAAGGAATTTAATATGATGAAACATTTTCACCGGTTGTAATGATGAAATCCATCAGAATGTTGTTGGCCAATGTTGCTTACCATGACTATGAAATTTGGAAAATGGATTTCAATACAACATTTTTAATGGGAATCTCTAGGAAGATGTCTACCTGACACAACATGAAGGTTTTGTGATGCCAATGGATACCAACAAGGTATGCAAGTTGCAGAAATCCATTTATAGAGTAAAGAAAGCATCATTTTCATAGAACATTAATTTTGATGAAGCCATTATAGAATTGGGCATTGTTAAAAACGAATGGGAGCCTTGTTTCTACAAAAGAATTATTGGATGTGTAGTCATTTTCTTAATAGTATATGTTGATGACATATTACTATTTTGAAACGAAGTACATGTTGTAGAGTCAATTAAGGAATGGTTGGATAAATTCTTCTCCATGAAACACTTGGGCGAGTCAGCATATATTCTATGGATCAATATCTATCATGGTATATACAATTGAATGTTGGGCTTATGTCAAAGTACATACATTGACAATATACTGAAGAAATTCAGTATGGAACAGTCCAAGAGGGGATTGTTTCCAGTGTCACATGGCATTCATCTTTCCATGATAATGTACCCTCAGACACATGAGGAAAGAAAGAAAATGGTAATGATCCCTTATGCACCCACGATTGGGTCAGTCATGTATATTATACTATGTTAAAGGATAGATGTTTCTTACGAATTATGTGCGATAGGAAAATATCCAGACAATCCAGGAGACCTCCATTCGATGGAATTAAATACTAACCTTAAGTATCAGAGGCATACTAAGTATATGTTCCTGGTTTATAGAGGAGATGAGGAACTAGTCATGAGAGGACATGTAGATTCTAGTTTCTAGACTGATCAAGATGACATGAAGTGGCAGACTTGATACATATTCCATTTGAATGGAGGTACAATGAGATTGAAGAGATCAAAGAAAAGTG
Organism: Viscum album; assembly: GCA_963277665.1. Taxonomy (NCBI): domain Eukaryota; kingdom Viridiplantae; phylum Streptophyta; class Magnoliopsida; order Santalales; family Viscaceae; genus Viscum; species Viscum album. The sequence continues at coordinate 1,000,491,049 of OY728121.1, read as the reverse complement.
TGGTTGCAGATTCTACAGCAGAGTCCAGATATATCCCAACTTCTGAGGTAGTTGAAGATGCAGTATGGATGCGAAGCTTCATCAAAGAGCTGGATCTAGTACCTAGCAGTAATGATCCGATCAAACTCTATTATGATAATACTACAGTAGTGGAAGTTACAAAAGTTCCAAGGTCATATCAGCGGACAAAGAACATACTTCTGAAGCATCATCTCTTGGGGTATTTTTCTCAGAGAGGTGAATTTTCAGTAAGCAGTATTTCCGCAAAACACAACGTAGACAACCCCTTGACTAAATCCTTGACTCAGCAGAATCATGATCATCATGTGAGGTCTAGTAGACTAAAAGTCATAGGAAGTGGTATCTAGTCCAATTTGGAGTTTTTTGGAGTTGGTGTCCTGAGAACATATTGTTTTTACTTTGATTACATGATTTTACACTTATTATATATTGGTCATTGTTCTGTATTACTATAATATAATAATGTCATGAAATATTTGTTGCATTAATAAGGTCATGGAAGATCCCCACTATGATGAGAACGTAGAAATATTATAACAATATTCTAAAATAAATTTCTACTAATGGATGACATACTTTCATAAGACACATATTATATAGACTGTCATGTGTTAGTACTTGTAAGAAGACGATACTCTCTCTCATGGAGTTCTCAGTTGGTAATATCCAAGATGGGAGATTATGATAACATACCCGGCAGTATAAATTCCGTATATCTTGGTGTCATCAAATATTTCTATCTAAGAGAATGTGTAATGGTTCTTAGACTGATATATTATCATTAACTCATGTCACGACTTGTGCAGTTAGATTTGCTGACGAAAACCATCACATAGACAGTTGGAGGGAAGAAGGGACGTCGTGTGTGTCACGAATGCCATTTTGTTAATGGATATGTCGAGGAAGTATTTATCCCATCCATATTTATGAATTTAGATATCTCATGCCCTTGGATTGAAATAGTACTATTTCCCAAATTACATGGCCATAATGAAATGTCGAGTTTATTTCTAGAATTAAATGAATGAAAGATGAAGAATAAAGGTTTATGACACTTCCATGAAACCAGATTTGTGAGATATTGAGAGAAAGGGATTAAATTACATAGTAATCGTTCGTATGAGGTGAAATTTAAATGTGGCGTCAACTGCTTTCTCTTGGGTGCCTTGACCCATTGCTAGACATTAATCTTGGACTTTGGGCAAGCCCTCCTATTTCCATAGAAGAAGAGTCCTCGAGGGTCACACACCGAGTATATCCGAGTATCTCAAGTAGAATAAATATTATTCCCACACAAGGTTTAATAATTAATCAAGGAATACTAAATAATTTTAATGATGGAGGAAGAATAAAATGAAAACAAGTACAAGATGTGTATTACTGATTACACACGTTGTAGTTTTTATTTTGAAAACAAGTACACGTCGTGTAATAATGATTACATTGCATGTGGTTTTCATTTTGGAAAGGAAATTAAAAACAAGAACCCGACCTGTGTTAATGATCACACGCCATATAGTTTCCCTTTTGTAAAACAAGTACACTCCGTGTATTTATTATTACATGAAGTTTTGTTTTTCCAGTTTGGATTTTGAGGACATAATATTGTTTTTTTAAATGATATTTATTATAATCAGTGTGGGAGAATGTAATTGAATTAATGATTTGATATAGTGTTTTCAGTAAGAGTTAATGAAATAAATAAAATGAGTAACATGTTTTTTTATTATCATAACTCAATAACTGAAAACCCGATTATAAATATCATCTCAACCCCAACACTTTTTCTTAATTGTTGTGCACAATAATTCTGGAGAATTCCCTCAAGGATGATAGATCTCATTCCTCCAAAATGCTCTCAAGACCGAGAGAGATCCGCTTCCATCGGTTCAAGATGATCTAATGCAGACAATGCAAGAAATGGCTTCTCGATGTTAGAAACTGAAGAATCTTTGGCAATGTCCAGAGATACATGATGCACATGTGGATTACCACTAGAGTAAGTCTACACGTGGTTTCTGCGACGCAATACTGAATCACATAGGGATGTCATCAAGAATATCATTGAAGATAGAACACAAAAAAGGAACATATTCTCAATTAATTAAATTAATTATAATCAACCTGTGACGATACTACTTTGTGGTTCTGTGACTTTTCTTCTTCATTGTTTATTTCATTGATTCGGTCTATGGAGTCTATAATTTATCGTCGTATTGATCCTAGATTGATCATTGCTAATTAAAAATATCCAAGTGGTCACATCCACCCACGAGCTTCCATTATTCCTGAAACCTTCATGTAACCCATATATCAATGAAAGGAATGTTGATAATATATATTTTAAGAATAAGGTTGACAATAAAGAGGATAATATTTCACTCAAATGGGGAACAAAGAATATATAATGTATAAAGGAGTAATAAGTGTCCCTAGAGGTTACATTTAAGGGATAACATGATCATATAAAAGGACAGAATGTATATAGTGGAAGAGTGAATAAGAATCTCACAAACACACTTATCCAATATCTTTAATTAATTTTCATAATATATATTACTGATATATATTGTATTGTCTTGTTTTTTAAAGTAATTTCCACTTTTATTTATTATATTAGTGTTTTTTAATTTTTATATGTTATGTATAAATGAATGTAATCCAATTAAGATAATTCATATTTCATTCATCTATTTTTGTTAATAAAAAGGAGGAAAATATTTTTTCACAAGATAATAGGTCATTATAAACATAGTGGATGTAGTATATAATGAAAATCAAAAAAATTGTGAACAAGTAATTCCATAAAACAAATCAAAAAATATTTTTGTGGTTTGATAATTTTAATATAACTTAACAATTTTAATTAATTGATCTATATAGTGTTTTGTAAGAAACTTCATGGAGGCTCTAAAATATATTATAATGGCCTTATATTGATTTGAGATTGAAATTTTAACTTTTATACTCTTATTCTATGAACTATTTCTTCCTGGAGTGTATATAATATCAAGTGTAATAGTTGGATTCTATATCATGTAAATGTATACACACATTATGTTATGTGATATCATAGATAATTGAGTCCTAGTATAAAAAACCATAACCATATGAAATTTATCTTAATATTATTACAGGACCAACTATATATATCATGAAAAAATCCTATTGAAACTCAACCAAAAGACATTGTGATACAATATATGTCCTTATAATTAATCATATATATCCAATAGAAATATCTATTATATCAATAGACCAAAGAAAATGTGAGCTACTTTAAGGACAAGTATAACCATTTACATTGATATATCTATAAATTTATATTTTTTAGGTTTATAAGAGAAAAGAGAGAATATAATACTATAATTTTTATAAAACTAAAAAATATCAATTTTAATAAAACAAAAATTGATATTTTTTAGTTATTAAATTCATTTATTAAATTCATGGATGATTGTGTATGTATTTTTTTAAATTATTTCCATTTTTTTTAATTCCACACATGAAGGAACATATTGATTTCTTAATTATAAAAGAATTTTTCAAATTTAGGGTATTTGTCCTAAAATAGTTGAACAAGGTGGAATACAAAAATATGGAATGATTATACTAGAAGAATATTATGAAGAATATATATAGGTAATTTGGATTTTCATTCACATTTTTATAAAATAATATTAATATGAATTATTCATGGGTTACATAAATGGTATAGAAATGCGATGACATGATTAACTGGCTTAATAAAACTATATGTAATTAAAGTAAAGATTGAAATAATTAGTGAATTATATTAGATGATAAATAATATAATATCACAATCAATACAAAATTTGAAGTGTAAGAAAATGACTTGAGCCATGCTATGATTTTGGAAAAACTAACAGATATTACATTAATAAGATTGGGTTATGACAATTATACACACATTTGTTTAATTATAGAAGATGAAACAGAAATATTGTAATGATTTATTGATGTTACCACACAATAATAATTTTCCATTTTGGAAGTATGTAGTGTCTATGAAAATAATGAAATACCCAAGTTGATTTACCCATACATTTTCTTACCAATACCATTACCCTACCTATTGAGGTCCAATTATTATCTGTATTAATACATGTTTCCAAAAGATCCCACCTATAATAAATTTTTCCTTAATGATAATAATTAATAACCCATAACACACCTATTCAGAGTTAGCCTATTATATACTAAAATAGACATGTATCACTAATGTGCATTAATAACCATCAACATCAAAAATATATTTAAAAATAAAAAAACATCCAAAAATGAATTAAATAGACATTGTATGATATGTTGATCCCCAAAAAGTAAAAAAATATGAACAATACATTAGACAAAGTCACAATACATTATTAATAATTAGAAAAGGAGGGAACCTCCATTATTAATATATATTTAATAAAATAACTATTTTTAGAAATGATAACCACCATCAAGATTTTTGAAATATTAATATTAAATTGAGATACACCAATTCCATATCAGTTAATACAATCTATATACTCTCCATAATTTACATTGACACAACATATATTTTCATGAATAAAATGTTTGGATGATTATAAAATAATAACTGTTATTTCTTAATAGAATGGAGATACAATAATAAAACATCTTCTTGTACTCCATAATAAGAAGGGAACCAAAAATAATTAATGATCCCATATATTCTATATTACATGAAGACCTAAAGATATAATGTTGTATTTTCCACCTCATCTAATAACTATGATGGATTGTAATTCGAAAACTTTAATAGTTTCAAAAAGTACCAAATGGATCATCGTGTATGATGTTAATAAATAATATGAATGAAAAAACATGAAGCAATGGATTAAATTTCAAGAATTCATAAGGACATGATAATTTTCACTATTCATCACTGAAATGATACTGGACTAATCCATAGTTGCATTCGATCACCAAAAATAGATATGCATATAATTCAATGGATTACAATACCATATTAAAATAAACAACAATGTAATCATTATATAAAAAAATTTGGAATATCTTAGCTAATATTAGAATAGTTAATGTTCAAAGTAATATATTTCCCAGCTCTATATAACTACTCAGTCATGTGAAAACCAATGAACCTAATAGAACCTGTAGTGGGTGGACCTAACATAATATATGTGTAAGTGTAATTTAATAGAGTAATCAACCATATTTTAGGGCACATTCTTCCACATGTAAAACACTTTGAATGAGGGGGTATGAGACACTAAGAATAGGAGTCCTTCTACCCACGTTTGATGGGGGAGTTCTTAACTAAAAAATCAATATAGGGGACTCAAACCATGTTAGTAAGACGAGTGTACTAAATCCATAAAAAAAGAGGACCTAAAACCCATGAATGTGGGGGGGGGGTATGAAACTCTATAAATAATTTTGGGGATCTATACCCTATCATCATCGTGTAAATATGGGATTACCTAACATTTTGGGCACTCAGTTTTCTATCCAGAACCCATTACTAACCTCTATAAGTCCAATATCATAAAATATAAATGATAACATTTAAATAATGTTAAGTGGGCCAGATCTTCCATCCATAATTTATTATGAGTAAAATAACTATTAATGGAATATTTACTTCCCTACTCTATCATTTATGTAAGAATATTTGTAAAACAACATTTAATGAAATTTAAATTGTAAATGATTCACATATACATTGTGTGTGATCTATGTTGGGTAGATAGTGGTGTGTTATAATTTTCATATATTATGAAGTCCCACATTAAATTTTCAGTCAAGGTACATAGATAATGGGAGTCACATGTAACACAACATATCATTTTATAGAACCTATGGCATGTAGTGTCAAACTACATTACGATTATAATTATTCACTACGCATGTGATCTATGGAGGAAACTCTTATCATGTATTTCAATACAATATATACTATAAATCATATATATGGATTTTAATCGCACTAAATTATTATATTCATAAATGATATATTTATAATTTACTCACTGAACCATATGATTTATTTTTTTCTTAGACTAACATAATGAGTATTTTTTTCATAAATAATGTATATACCCAAATGGAGTAGTTGGGAAGTATACTTTGGTAAATATGGAACCACTAGACCTATTTACTCATAGTGTGTTTACCCATGTAATATACCATGTTATATTTATACACAGTTAAAACCATAGAATCATATCCCACAACCCTAAAAGGAATATTAATTTATAATCTACTTGTTATATATTCATTTTCTACATGAATATTAAATATCTCATTTAGTTTTCATATTTTCACTACCAAAGTGACCAACCCACCACTATCTGACATACTCTAGGGTTTATCAACAAAAATCCATCAACATCCACCCCATATTCAAATTATCATTCACCCATAAATCAACCATATCTGGTCCCCATATAAATTTACATAACTATTACTTGACCAACTTGACTAAGTCGATATAATTCAAAACATCTCAAAAACATCATCTATATCCATGTTGATGTAGTTATATATAAATTACACTTAAGATCTTGACTTAGAATCAGTTTAAAATGAAAAGGATAAGATTGATATTTTCCATGGAATTTATATAAGGTAATGACAAAATTGAATGAGTGAAATATCAATCAATGTATTTTTTTTATGTGATCAAAAGATTTAATAGCAATAGAAAATTAGATAATTTTTCAAAATAAATAAAAAACTTATGAACATAATAAAAAAATAATTGATACATCATAAATATTTAAAATATTCAAAATAACTATTGATAACCCTAGTATAAAAATTAATTAAAAATAATTTAATATAAATGAATACTGTTAAAAAATATTATATCCATACCTCATTACATTCTATTTATTCTATTTAATTAATTAAATAATCCCATGTGATATAATCATCAACATCAATGAAAATATTATATTAATGATCCCATTATCATCAATTGGTAGATAACATCACATGATGATCAAAAATTCATCCATGGTTTAATCATTTGACGAAATGCAATACCATATAATGATAGCATAATATCAATTTTTTAATTCATAACAAGGATGGTAATTATTTTAAATTAAAGATGTGAAATATCTAAATATATGGTATGTCACCTAGGAATAAATTATAAACATGACCTCTGGAAAAATATTTTCCAATCATAATCCAAAAGTTGATATTTCAAAATGTGCCTCCATTTAATAGATTTTATTTCCAACACCCAAGGGAACAGTATTTATTTAATCAGAAAATATTTAATATCACCAAAAATTCCGATGACTTTTTATTTTAAAAAATATTTTTCATGGGGTAATCATTGCACCTTAAGGATAATAGTTATATTTACATTTTAATTTAATGAAATCTGTTAGTGTATATTTACAAATATATCCCATTTAGGGTACCCTAGAATTTGAATATCAAAATCATTGTAATGGCAATTTTAAAAATATCTAGGCTACAATATTATCACCACCATTTTCTCATTTCATAGATAAAAATATTTCAAATAATGATAATATAATACAAATTTTCTTAAAATAAACACAATATAAAAGAAAATACATACTTAAATGAATTACCTTAAACTTTTTAGGTTATTATTCTAAGATATCATGATATGCAACCATACAGGAAAAAAAACAACTATTTAATATTTTTTGTTTTCTCCTCATTCAAATATAATAGAAATATGGAAATACATGCATTCTAACACATCAAGTTATTTTCTTCCAGCCATTGCACAAAATAAGTTTTCTCACACATTGGATTCATAACTACATGGATTGTTGAAATACCATGAACCACTATCATTGACCATCTAATGGATGGTTTCCAATGTTTCCTCTCATGGGAGAATAAAAACCCCAAAATTAAAGAGTTTTTTATATGAATTAGTCATTGGAATGGTATATGAGATATAGTACACACTACTTACTACATATAAATTTATTGACTCTAAAAGTGTTGACATGGATCATTCTATATAGGGTTTTCATTTTATTTTTTATCATATAACATAAACAAGGAGGAATCATTAATATATCTAGCATAATGTGAAATAAAAAAATAACTATTATTTATCAATCACTTCTATGTCTATCCAAGGAATCTTACATTCCCACATTGACTTATAAATAAGGTCACATCCATCACTACATGTAATTTTATGTTGTTATTTCCACTTATTCCAAGATGATGCTGATGGTAACATCAATAAACAACACCACCATATTCATGAATCTCGAATTCATATTAGTGATTTTTGGTGGCCTAACACCATGATAATGATAATATACTTTCATATAACCCTACCCTATATATAGTTTTCCCTAGGATAATAACAATGTGAGCATTGGTTGAATGATAAAATAATATTTATATAAATAATAAAAACAACATTGATATAGATGTTATTTATTGAGAACGTGTAAACCATATACTAGACATTCCACACAGAGGATGATTCTCACATATGGTCTTGCTATAATACATTTCATACCATCACATTCAACATGAAAAACATTTGAAGACAATTATCTATAGAATGTTATGGGAAAAGTTCATCCCACATTCATGAAAAACTATTATGTCTATTTCTTAATTATATCAACTATTATAAGTCCACTAAATCATCCTCTCTATAATGGGAAACTTCCACATAATTGAAGGGTCTCCCGCCACTATAATAATTAATATGTGAGAATCATTACCCACTTTTATACATAATCATCTACTTTTATGTTAGTTATTAAAGTATATCCTACAAAAATATAACATAAGATTTCCTTGATAATATCCATGATCGACTATTCCACTGTTGTTCCTCTATAGTCTATTTATCCATCATTAAATCAAACTAATACAAGGATAACATATGATAAATATTAAATAAGGATGATTTTATCTTCGCTTTATTCCATATTTAGCTAAAAAGGGTTAGACTATGTGTCTCATGAACATAGTATGTACATTCTTCATTCAACCTAGTTACACATGAATTCAGTATTCTGAATAGAAACCGATGCATATTATATTAGAATAAAATTTATTGATAATTTAATTACCTCTAGGAGGAATTTTTCAGTCATTTACACTTGTTTAAAGTAAACCTTAACCAAACACCCAAAATATAATTTCATGCTTACAAACTTATGGGATGTTCATTATAACTTTTTGAGGATTGGAATACTTCACCATAACTGAGTGGGTTACCCTCATCGAGTTTGTAATACCGCTAATATTCTAAATATACTTCCACTAAGAAACACATTAAATGGGTTAAAAAAAATTTCAATGATTACACCACTGGGTATCATCACTTCCATTAAAGAATCCCCTAAACAACCACATTCTCAATTAAAGCTCAACACACTCACCCGAGTGTTGGATTAAATTAAGAACACCATTATTACTAAATATCTAGATAATAATGGTTTTGTATAGTCACATCACTAGAATCTCAAAATTGTAAATATGATATACGCAAAAAAATTTATACATATAAAAATAATTATGACGCTTTATGACCAGTTTACATTAATTATACCTAAATTTATACTACATTTCACCTAAACATAGTCATTATTTTTGTACCCAAAAACACAACTCTAAATGATAGAACTCCAATAATGAGAGGAATAAATTATAGGTGGTTGGTAAATATTTGTATCATATCATCATCTATTTCTAATTTCTCATATATCACCAGCTTATAAAGTGAAATAATCATCAATTAACTATATTTGGCTTAGGATGAGAGTCAATAATATGAATGTATCATTAAATGTATATTATCATCCATAAAAACAAAATGTATAAGGAAATAAAAATATACATATATTTAACTATAATACCCTCCATAAACAGTATCAATATCCTGCTGGAATAATCAGTTGTCATGATCACTCAGGGCTCTGATATATGTGCTGTAACATAGAAACCCAATCACAACACAAAATTCACCATTGGAGGATCTATTAAAATAGTTCTTCTTTAATGAATCCATAAAAACTAATATCAATTGTATAATCAATGACTTATGAGGTATTTAGACCATACTCATGCACAATTTTGTGTCTCTGTGAAGATATATAAAACTATTGATCTTGAATTATCATAATCATCTCGGAACATAGATCTATCTTAAATAAAATATAAAACAACAACCACGGTATTTTAGTCTAATATTGAGTTTAAAAATCATCCACTAAAGGAATATTACAATATATGGTAATCATACTAAGAGAATATATGTTGGGTTAACACGTTTCCACACCTGATTTATTATATGAGTCATTAACATTATCAAATTTTCCATTTCATGATGATGAGTTTCAAATAGAATCAATGGATACATATTACACTATAATGAGTATATATTTTTCACACTATGTGTAGTATCACTATAGGTATCTACGGTATGATCTAAATTATAATAATCAAGAGGAATGAAGGATAGAGATTACACCTCTACTTTTGAAATACTGATATATCTTAGCCATGTACTGTTATAATCATGACATCACATAACAGATCAATAGATGTAGGTTCCACCACTAGTATAATCTCATCATGAACATGTCTCATAATAAAATTACTCTATATATTATGGACATACATTATTCTATAGTATTACAATATATTAATGAAGTAATATCTATATGAGATGATATGGGGAGGTTATAGAATAAATGAACAATCCACTAAAAGTGTCATCCACCAAATCACATGTACAATATAAATGATATCATAGAAATATTAGATATCAAAATGGTAATTAAATATATGCCAAAAGTATTTATTATTCAATTTACATATACCTGACTCCATTCTCTAATAATTTAAATAAGGTTCCCCTTTCTATCACTTCCCAAATGTCCCAAATAAATCCTTATATGACTGGTAACAATTGAAATTTTCGGATTAATTCATAAAATATATTAAAACATTGACATGATAAAACCCATAAAGGACCCAAATAGACCATTATTAATTCCATTATGGAATAAAAATCCCACCTATAAATTTTCATTTGTTAAAAAAATCACTATGAAGGAATAACACACTAGTGAGGCCTTAGCTTATTAAAACCTAAAAAATGAATATACCTCAAGATTTTAATAAAAACTGTCAATTTTTTTTTTGTATTTCTATAAAAAATTAATCCATATTAATTTATGATTGAGGGTTAAAATTATAAGTATATAATTTCATAGGCTAAAACTAGGATCAATACATCAATAAAATTCACCAAACATAATTAAAATGAAAAATAGAAGAGCTCCCCATTTCTAAACATTATGATATGAAAAATGCCATCTATATAAACAAAACCACCAGAATGAACCATTACAAACCACCATGAGTTAACTAAGGAATTATCAAACCATATTCATGTCCACTAAAATTATCTACATGCAATTTTACATCTACATGTAAATAAAACAATTGTAAATGAAGCTCATGAAAGAATGAGTACAAAACAATCAGTAGTATTGAAGTAAACAAAAAAGTAGAGAAAACTAGTTCATATTTCCTCAAAATTTAAAATAATAATGGAAAAAAAGAAGTAATGTTCATAGTGATTCATTATAACTATACTTATTATGGATATAAGAATATCCTAGTCACATCAGAATTGCTCTATAAAGGATCATTTCATGGGAGAATCTAAGCATTAACATATTATAGAATTCTAGAAAAATTGTGAATCCAAATGTATAGTTATAATTCATATATTGAGTAAACCATGAAATTCCATCAGATAGATAAGTCCTATAATATCTAGAATATTAATACTTTTAATGATACCACCTCAAACTAAGGATAGGGAACAAAAAACATAATTATGTATAAATTTTAGTTCGTCGAGAACAATAAAATATCAATAGAGTCTAAAAATTCACCACTATAGAATCATATTTTGGGGCCAAACCTATTTCAAAATTGTATTTTCCATCAATATTCGTAATACCCAAACCATGTTAAAACCTTCAAACCTCAGAGACATTATATTGAGGGTATCTATGTTATTTATATTTCATTTATATAATTTTCTAAATCATTTTCAGTAACGTTATTAATTAATAAATTAATTCATCCCACATTACCATTTTATTTTTCATATTATCTATAATAAGTATTAATGAGGATTTTTTCAAACATGAAATTGAATATAAAATTTTTTTGTTATGTTTCTACTATATAATCTTTTATTAATTATTATATGATTAAAATAATGTATTACCAGTAACAAAGATTTCTTAAAGAATATATATTATTGGAGAACACATGAAACCATAAGTGGCACATGATGATGTGGGTAATGTGATGTGTGGGTCAAAATAAGTGAAAAGGCAGGATATGTTCCCTCTAGGATGTATTGGTCCCTATGATGATTATTAAGTCATGTTTTCTACATCCTTGTAAATTAAAGAGTGTCATCTTTATATAAAAATTTATTTCGTATAACAAATAACTATTAATTACTAAAAACATTATTTTTTTAATTCTTGATCATGAATTGAAAAAAAACATTTTAAAATGAAATTAAGTTTTTTATGATTAAATGAATCATTAAGAACTAAAATTAATGAAGAAAAATTGAGAACATTTGTTTTTGGTCAATTATATGTTATTCCCATTCCTATTTAAAATATTGTGAAATATCATATCCATTTTTAGTAATGTAGTAATAGAAAGATTGTATGATTAGTATATATGTATATATATTGTGATGAAAAATATAATTGACATAAACACATGATGAGATTCCCTAGTCTTGTATGTTCATACCCTATGAATCCCACTTATCTATGATGTCGAGCGAGATAGAATCACAAGAACATTACCTTGACTCATCCCAATATGAGATTTAACAAATTTTTTTTGAAAAAACCAATTATAGGAAAACATCAATCTCATCACATTCAGGACCAAAATAGTGTTTATCAAAAAACCACATGAAAATCTCACCATCACACACATTACACAAATGGTGTTCATTGATTTAATAATTGACTTGGTAATTTGACTCTAACAAAATTATTTTAGATATTTCATAAGAAAATATGATTTATATAAATCTTTCATTACTGTATAATAGTTAACTGATAATGTTTTATAAAAATAACATTTTTATATAATGAAAAACAAATTGTGTTTTTAGGAAAGATATATCTTCATTCAAGACAAAAATTTTGTTCAATGAAATATTTATTTTAAATAGATCCTATTTCTATTATCTATTATTATTATGTAATATAAATTAAATATAATATATTAAATAATTTTATGAAGTCAAATAAAATAATTATAAAGGAAAAATAATAGTTTTTAACAAAAATATAAATTTATAAGAAAATTTAATCTTTTATAAATGAGTAAATTTTAATATTAAATGTAATATTTAGATAAATTAAAAATTATTTTTTATATAATAATATTAAAATTATACAATATTTTATTTTTCATTACTTTCTATGATTGTCAATATTTTTGGGTAATAATTTCATATTGTATAATTATATAGTATGTAATTTGAAATCACAACATACCAAAAGAGATGTAATTAATTTTGTAAAATGATTCCAAACCCAAAATTTTGTTTCCCATTTAAAATTATTTTTTATAGAATTCATTTAATTAATTTTATAAACCCATAACGAATCCTCCATAAACTATATTATATTTTCAGGTATAAAAATTGATTCATTATAATCATTACTCACTCCCACATCACCTAGAGTATTATTTTAATGATTTTTTATTATAATATTAGAAAATAACGATATAATATATTATTTGAATGAAAAAAATGTAACCCTAATTCATTTTACATGACTATGAAAACATTATAATTATAAACATCATAAAAATATCATAAAACATAATCTAAAGGATTAGTATCATAGGAAACATTGGAAAATACATCACATATTAGTAATAGAATATAAAATTTAATTTAATTCTTTCTTCTATTGATTCTTAATGGACCTAGGATTCTTCTTAGTACATGTAATCACCAATGGGCAAAAATCAAAGAATGGGGTGAGAAAAAATCAAAGTTATAAGATAAATAAGAACATGAATTAATATAATATGTTTAATAATAATAATCAACAAAGCTTAAGTATAGTATCATAACAATAATAATGATAGGATTAATTTGATAAATAAATAAATTCTGTAAAATTACCCAGATAAAACATCATGTCTTAGTAGTCAACTATCTAAAATAGTTTCAAACAATGAAATCAAAATTTTAATATATAAAATATGTGGATTATAATAAAATTATAATTTTTAACAAATAAAAAATTATTTTCACCTATATTTCACATTATACATTGAGATATATCACATTACCCACTGAATTAGAGCTCTATATAACTTCGGGTCCATCAATTGCAGTAAAACACGTACATATTCATGAATTCCACCTAGAAAGAACATTAATGATGTTTATAAAATAGGCCAAAAAATGGAATGGATATCATATAATAAAGAATACATTCATGAATAATCATTTTCGTTTCCAAAATAAATATTGGATATCTTACAAATTATAATAATAATCAATATTGAGTGAAGAGAAAACAATCTCAAGAGAATTTAAACTAGTGTTTTTTTTAAATAATTCATTTGTAAAATCATTGTGTTTATCATATAATTAAAAAAAACCTATAAATAAACTTTATGAACAGTCTATAATATGTAGATGACAATTATATATCACGAAATGAATATTCACACTACATTTGGCATGTAAGTTGTAAAACTAATGGACTTGGAGTTTGTTTTTAGAAATCCACTTAAATTATAAATAAAATAATTATTCATATTAAATTAATGAATAAAAATATATTCATTAATTACAACATATATAGACAACTATACATATATATTAATTATTATAATTTTAATGGGTCCGTTTATGGACTCTTTTATTATATTTAGAGTTCAATTCCATTATTCGGGGTTGTCCATTCTATTGGTTTTCATAACTAGTTTACATGTATAACTGTCTAGAAGTTTTCATAAAATGAGAATAATAAATCATATTTGAAATTATATATTACTAATGGTCATCCATATTATTAAATGGTTATATATACCATATTGTTATCTTAAATTTTTATAATTCTTAAGATAAAAATATAATGATAATCGTTTAGTTTATATTGGATATTTTATTATCATCACAAAATAATTTAAATTTATTTTTTAATATTATGTTTATAAAATAGTTACATAATATTATAAGGTATTAACTAAAAAGTCACAATAATTGTAAACCAATGTAATTATAAGGCCCCAGCCTTAAACATTACTTAATATTGAATTAAATGAGTAATTCACATTGAGGAACATTTCAGGTTTAGAGTTTTAGAGAATTAGGACATAACTATTACATCTCAAAAGATTACAAAGTAGTCGCTTCTACTAAATTTCCATAAAATAAAAACTCTTTAAAAGAAACATGTATAGTTCCATGTTTTAGGTAGCATGACATTCCATTGATCTCATCCTTGACCCTATTCCATGCTAAGTCCTATGAAATATATTTCAAAAACTTGGGATGAGCATAAGAAGCTCAGTAAGGGATACACAAATAATGAAAACTGTTAGTTTTTCAAAACAACAAGTAAACCATGAATACTTTATCAATGTAATACTTTTCACCTACATGAAGAAGTAAAAACTCTTCACTGAATAAAGTATCATTACTTACCTTTTTGTAACCAAAGGATTACCACAAAAATCCATAAAAAGAACACATAACATATATAAAGGTAACTTGGGACATAAACATACTTAAGTGGAATAACCATACGGTCGACTCCCACACATATCACTTAATGGAATAGCCATACGACCAATTTCCATACATACTTAATGGAATAGCCATACGACCGACTAAAATACCCAATGCATTGGAGGTTATAACTTAACCACCCGTCCTGGTATTCACGGCACCACCCGTCATATGGTTTATAACGTAACCAACCATTAAAATGTCCAAGTACCATCATAAAACATAAAACCAATATAATGGAATGATAACATTTCCACATTTCAATCACAGTATATCATAAATATATTTACATAATAGAATCCTTTTTCAAAGCCATTTTCAATACCAAAATACATAAAAGAGTATATGGTATTTATTTTATTCTAAAAAACATTACGGCTTGTTGAGAAATCCAAAGACCAAATAAAACTCGCAGCGGCGAAAAAGGTCGTTGTCACCGCGTACGTTAAAAAAAACATTCTTTTTTGTCGTTTAGTAAAACTCTTCGTAGAAAAATATTCCTTTTGTATAAAAGTAAAAGTCAAAGGTTTTTATACACCGTATAAAAGAAAGTTGTGTATAAAATGAAATATGCCTCAATGAAAGGAGATTGAGACGAAGTCCCTTACCTCGGGTCCGACTTGACTCGATCATTCTTTAACATCCTGAATAATAAACATGAGTTAATTTATACTTTATTAAGAACCTTTTTAGTGTTAATTATTCCTTTTATATCACTTATTTCCAAGTTATAAACATTATGTAACTATTTAAGTTAATAATGTTTGTTTTGTCGATATTTGGTTCTTAAGTCGAAAGTGGACTTGTTACAATTACATGTTGTTCGTGTGGTCAAAGGTTCTTTATATCTAGAATGACATTACTGATTTGGATATCATATATATCATATATATCTAGAATATACATGTATTTATAATATTACATAATCATTTAGAGGTAAGAAATGAAATGCACCGTTCATGGAGACGGTAAGCCGTACGTACTCATGAACGCTACTTTCATTTCTTTGTCATATTAATGGAATTAAAACTAAATGAGTGGTATGTATATTTTAATTCCAGAATTATATTCATCATTTAGATATATCATTAATTATATATATCCATTATATACATGTACTTTTAATATTACATTACATTTGGGGATAAGAAATGAAATGCACCGTTCATGGAGACGGTAAGCCGTATGTACGCATGAACGCTACTTTCATTTCTATCTCATACATTAATGGAATGAAATAATAATTATATAGAGGTATATTATAATTCCATTATAACATCATATATAATAACTTTAAATCCATCCTTTACACGTCCCATATATGGCATTAACGAATCACATCACGTTGAGGGGGCGGTAGTCCGCACTTCCTAAAGTGAAGATATCGCGTATACCCATAATGGAAGCCATAAAGGTAAGACACAAATGAAAAATAATGAAGCATAAGTAAAACATAAACATATTATATATCATATATAAAAATAATGACCTCATAATGGCCACCTTTGAAGGTGTTAAATGAGTATTGAACAATCATCGTTTCGGGAGGCAAAATTTTGCCATCCACAAAAACCGTATGTTCATTAACCATTTGATGTAGTTGTGTGAGCGTGTAGCTCGAATAAATCATATAACAACATCCTAGTATATTGAAGATAATGGTTTTGTTACAAAAGAAATAAATAAAAAGAGTTTAGGGGGTTGGAGAAGCAAAATAAAACAAATGAATATGAGAGAATGAATTACCTTTAAAAGTGTAACTCCTTTTTATTTGAGCCTAATGGCTTCCTTTGAAAGGATTATGCCCAAAGGGAATCCTCTAGGATGAGGAGAGGGATGTGGAGAGAGTAAATGGGCAGGGGTTGGCCGAGCCAAAGGCTTGAGGAGTGTGTGAAATGAGGTAGAGATGAGGGCCTTTTATAAGAGGAGAGGAGGGGCACTTTTGGAAAGTAAAGAAATATTACTTTATTTGAAAATGTGTTTCGGTTTTAAAAGGTCCCACATTGATATAATTCGTGGATAAGGTGATAAGGGTTCGAAATACACCCATAAAATAAGTTTTGGACATGTTTAGTTCATAGATTTTACATTATCTTTCCATTTTATTTAAATCGTCAAATAATGATGTCATCGCTGCATCTTTATTATGTCATAAATAATTTAATTTATTTAATGTCTAAAAATTATAAAAAAAATACTATGATGTAGGAAATCTTTTTAGCTTTCTAATGACTACTTATAATCAAAACTCTGTTTTTTATAAGACCATGTAAAAATTGTTTTCGTAAAACATATTATGTTTGTGTCGTTTTTACTTTTACATTAAATAAAAAGTTATTTATGTCATTTCCCAACAAAAGTGGATCCATGGGGTCCCCAAGTTGACTCATGGCTTTTCTTGGTCGGTCATGACATAAACAATAAGGTTGGTAAATCTTTCTAGGTCATTTCATATTATTAAATCATTATTTATACCTTAAACTACACTAATTACCACTAATCGCAATTAAGAACTTAATAAGTTACTATTCACCAAAAAATTATTATAACCTCATTGAACCACATTTTACTTCTTAATGACAACCATGTATGTCAGATTTTTTAAATTCAAAACACAATGATGGCAAAATTTTATTTAAACGGAAAATCAGTCTTTATAAGTACCACTTAGTGGTTTCACTATTCATTAAAAAATTGAAGTTTTTCAGAAAATTACCAAAAATTCACCTTAAGATATATTTGATATCACGAATTCAAAAATGAAGACTATTTTACAAAATTCAATACATATAAGTCAGATTAATTAATTTAATAAGTAATTCCCCCTGTCAAAGCAAATAGCGTGTTTTTATGAAACAAAAAGTATCGAAAGATTGACACTAGTTTAAGTCTGATTTCAAAGTGAAATTAAATCCAAAGACCACTATTGGATTTAATGGTAAAAATATATTCTAATTTAACTTTAATTCCAATTCAAAAGATAATCTAATCATATAAATAAATTAGATTAAAAAGGGGTTTTGAATTAAAATACATCATTTTACACTATTCATTGAAAAAAATGAACTTTATCGGAAAGATACCAAAAATTTACACAAAGTAAATTTTGATGTTACAATTCTAAATAAGAGTTTTATTTGGTCCAAAATAATGTATAAGATTGATCAAAACTATATTTAATGACAATTCGCCATCAAGAGGTGATAAGTGAACCTTTAGTGAAAATTAGTGTATAAAAGCCGAAAATTGAATTCTTTCGGCATTTTAAGCCGTTATCTTTTATTGGATAAATGTAAAAACATTTAAAAACATATATAATCACATATTATTTATTTCTATCCATTCCTGCCAATACAACGGCTACATGTTAACTACCATTTAAAATAATATTATTTTATTATTAGAGTGCAACGTAAGATTCCCAAGAAACTCATTGTTGCGTATTGGGTACGCCATCGAGCATAGCGTCCCCTTTAAAGTCATTTCAATATTTTATTCAAAAATATGGATAAATATGAAATGTCATATTCTTTATTTACCTGGGGTGTTACATCCTTCCCCCCTTTTGGGAATTGCATCCTCGCAATTTTTAAAATTGAGCTTGGAAACATCCTTGAACGTCCCACATCGGAACAAGAGTCGGTAAAACAATTACATTAAAATAAAGGAAGATAAGTACAGAGGTCACCCGAGTTAACCCATAATAGGATTGCATGTAGGAAAACATGGACATGGAGGAGATAACATAGGGTCATGTTCTGATGGAGAGTGATAGAAAACATGTTTAGGAGAAAGTTAACAATAAGAAAATCACAAACTTGTGATGGGTTAAACGGTGTTGGGTTCCCCAGTAACAATAGTTAATAGACAACATTTTTGTTTTAAGTTACTTTTTATTGAGGAATTTATTCATAAGGAAACATAATCACTTATCATGTTGTCTTTCAACTTTTACTAGATTCCTTAATCAAACTCATTTTTTTTCCAAAAGACGAGTATTTAGGGAGACTTGTTCGCATTAAGAGTACTATAATCAACTTCTAGAGAATCACCATACCCAAAAAAAGAACTAAATACGTTCAATGTCTTTAGACTTTAACCAAAACCAATACCCAAAATATTAGTACAAGATCAGATAACCCAGAAAAGGATAACCCAATAGAATGAATATCTATTCATAATCTCCAAAATTTTTCCAACAAAACCCAAAGCTCAACGAGGACCATTCGATCAACAATTTGTCCATAAAATTCCTCAAAGTAAACCAATTTAAGATTGAAACCCAAACAATTGAAGGATTTAGTCACATAGTCTTCCAAGTTAAATCGTAACATTTATCTCCAAACAACATCTGTTGCTCCTAAAGTCTCGTATTGAAAAGTAATTAACCTAATCACATATCCTCCATGATAGGTTAATCATTTTCCTAAATAACCCAAAATCAACTTACTCTTAATTGATAAAATCATATAACTAGAAAGAATCAGTCAAACTAATCAGGGACTTCACGTAGTCCAGTGGTAGGCGATAAATGCCAGTCGCACTTTGGTTGTGGGTTCGATTCCTGCAACTTTGTCCGACACGACGGGTTGTCACACGGTCTGCGTGTTGTCCTTTTTACAAAACTATATAATTCTTAAATCATTCCCCAAAAAGATATAAAATCATCAAAAATGATCATAACATATTTTAACCTCAAGTTTATCTCATGCCTTTCATTTTCCAGCATATCATATAATAACCCATAATTACCTCAAAAGTAAGGATCATATAAACCCAAATGGTTATTTATAACTCTGTACACAAAAGAAAAGATAAATATTCCATGAATAAAATTTTCCTATATTAAACATCAGGGTTACACATAATATAAAAAGTCTTTTAATGTAACCCCATCATCAAAAGAGACTTCATACTCTTAAGAATTTCACCATAACTCTTGAAGCCCTTATATGTTGACATCGTACTCATTCAACATTCTTCATGATACATTAACCATTTCTTTCCAACTTATTCCGAAATACCTCTTTCCCTCAAAAAAAATCATGAATCATATCCTAAGATTCCAAAATAAGAAAACAATAGTCATGGAATAATACATACCTTTGATTGGTCATTATCAGTTTCTTCATCCTCAATCGGAATGGCATTAGGTATTGGTAAAAGAGTATTTGTATGATTTTGGTGATCCCATTCACGAAACTTCTTAATGGGACATGTGTTTGCATAATGACCATGCACACCACATTTAAAACATTCAATTGATCCCTCAGAAAGAACTTATTTCCCGTTCCTCGAGTCAACTGGATGCTTCCTTTTTTCATGGCAGGTTCTTGCTTTATGACCTTCATTTCCACATCTATAGCATATTTCTGTCCCTTTGAAACATTTTTCAAGGTGTTTCTTTCCACATCTTTGACACATAGGTTTTTGAACACACTTACCATTCTGATTATTACCTGTACTTCCGTAGGGATTTTTTTCTTGCAAATATGATGCCTTAGAGAAATCTCCAAGGTTTAGGTGGTCAATCATGACTCCAGATAGTTGGTTGAGGATAAACAAAAGAGTTCTCATTACAGCTCCCCATATCATTTAGTTGCTCGCTCAGAAAACAGTCATAGTTTCCTTCACATCCACCGTTACCTTGGTGCCTGATAGATCCAGCCATTTACTAAAACCAAAAAGGGTCAGTGTGAGTATAACAACAAAACCATCACGTACTAATGAGGAAGATAAACACTAAGATATTCTTACTCATTCACTTTATCTAAAACTAGGACTCTGTCTGAAATCCTAATCATTATGGTAATGTCACTTATGCTTAAAGAATACCCTAACCTCTAAAGTTATCTAAACCGACCTCTGATACCGACTATAAGGCCCCAGCCTTAAACCTTACTTAATATTGAATTAAATGAGTAATTCACATTGAGAATCTTTTCAGGTTTAGAGTTTTAGAGAATTAGGACATAACTGTTACATCTAAAAAGATTACAAAGTAGTCGCTTCTACAAAATTTCCATAAAATAAAAACTCTTTAAAAGAAACATGTATAGTTCCATGTTTTAGGTAGCATGACATTCCCTTGATCCCATCCTTGACCCTATTCCATGCTAAGTCCTGTGAAAAATATTTTAAAAACTTGGGATGAGTATAAGAAGCTCAGTAAGGGATACACAAATAATGAAAACTGTTAGTTTTTCAAAACAACAAGTAAACCGTGAATACTTTATCAATGTAATACATTTCACCTACATGAAGTAGTAAAAACTCTTCACTGAATAAAGTATCATTACATACCTTTTTGTAACCAAAGGATTACCATAAAAATCCATAAAAAGAACACATAACATATATAAAGGTAACTTGGGACATAAACATACTTAATTGGAATAACCATATGGTCGACTCCCACACAAATCACTTAATGGAATAGCCATACAGCCAATTTCCATACATACTTAATGGAATAGCCATACGGCCGACTTCCATACCCAATGCATTGGAGGTTATAACGTAACCACCCATCCTGGTATTCACGGCACCACCCGTCATATGGTTTATAACGTAACCACCTTTTAAAATGTCCAAGTACCATCAAAAAACATAAAACCAATATAAAGGAATGATAACATTTCCACATTTCAATCACAGTATATCATAAATATATTGACATAATAGAATCCTTTTTCAAAACCATTTTCAATACCAAAATACATAAAATAGTATATGGTATTTATTTTATTCTAAAAAACATTACAGCTTGGTGAGAAAGCCAAAGACCAAATAATACTCACGACGGCGGAAAAGGTCGTTGTCACCGCATACGTTAAAAAAAACATTCTTTTTTGTCGTTTAGTAAAATGATTCGTAGAAAAATATTCCTTTTGTATAAAAGTAAAAGTCAAAGGTGTCTATACAACGTATAAAAGAAAGTTGTGTATAAAATGAAATATGCCTCAATGAAAGGAGATTGAGACGAAGACCCTTACCTCGGGTCCGACTTGACTCGATCGTTCTTTAATGTCCTGAATAATAAACTTGAGTTAATTTATACTTGATTAAGAACCTTTTAGAGTTAATTATTCCTTTTATATCACTTATTTCCATGTTATAATCATTTTGTAACTATTTATGTTAATAATGTCTGTTTTGTCGATATTTGGTTCTTAAGTCGAAAGTGGACTTGTTACAATTACATGTTGTTCGTGTGGTCAAATGTTCTTTATATATAGAATGACATTCCTGATTTGGATATCATATATATCATATATATCCAGCATATACATGTATTTATAATATTACATAATCATTTAGAGGTAAGAAATGAAATGCACCGTTCATGGAGACGGTAAGCCGTACGTACGCATGAACGCTACTTTTATTTCATTGTCATATAAATGGAATTAAAACTAAATGAGTGGTATGTATATTTTAATTCCAGAATTATATTCATCGTTTAGATATATCATTAATTATATATATCCATTATATACATGTAATTTTAATAGTACATTACATTTGGGGATAAAAAATGAAATGCACCATTTATGGAGACGGTAAGCCGTACGTACGCATGAACGCTACTTTCATTTCTATCTCATACTTTAATGGAATTAAATAATAATTATATAGAGTTATATTATAATTACAGTATAACATTATATATAATAACTTTAAATCCATCCTTTACACGTCCCACATATGGCATTAACGAATCACATCACTTTGAGGGGGCGGTAGTCCGCACTTCCTAAAGTGAAGATATCGCGTATACCCATAATGGAAGCCATAAAGGTAAGACACAAATGAAAAATACAGAAGAATAAGTAAAACATAAACATATTATATATCATATATAAAAATAGTGACATCATAATGGCCACCTTTGAAGGTGTTAAATGAGTATTGAACAATCATTGTTTCGGGAGGCACAATTTTTCCATCCACAGAAACCGTATGTTCTTTAACCATTTGATGTTGTTGTGTGAGAGTGTAGCTCGAATAAATCATATAAAAACATACTAGTATATTGAAGATTCTGGTTTTGTTATAAAAGAAATATATAAAAAGATTTTAGGGGGTTGGAGAAGCAAAATAAAACAAATGAACATGAGAGAATGAATTACCTTTAAAAGTGTAACTCCTTTTGATTTGAGCCTAAAGGCTTCCTTTGAAAGGATTCTGCCCAATGGGAATCCTCTAGGATGAAGAGAGGGATGTGGAGAGAGAACATGGGCAGGGTTTGGCCGAGCCAAAGGCTTGAGGAGTGTGTGAAATGAGGTAGAGGTGGGGGCCTTTTATAAGAGGAGAGGAGGGGCACTTTTGGAATGTAAAGAAATATTACTTTATTTGAAAATGTGTTTCGGTGTTAAATGGACCCACATTGTTATAATTCGTGGATAAGATGATAAGGGTTAGAAATCCACCCATACAATAAGTTTTGGACATGTGTAGTTCATAGATTTTACATTATCTTTCCATTTTATTTAAATCATCAAATAACGATGTCATCGCTGCATCATAATTATGTCATAAATAATTTAATTTATTTAATGTCTAAAAATTATAAAAAAACTAATATGATGTAGGAAATCATTTTATCTTTCCAATTACTATTTATAATCAAAAATCTGATCTTTATATGCCCAGGTAAAAATTGTTTTCGTAAAACATATTATGTTTGTGTCATTTTTACTTTTACATTAAATAAAAAGTTATTTATGTCATTTCCCAACAAAAGTGGATCCATGGGGTCCCCAAGTTGACCCACGGCTTGTCTTGGTCGGCAATGACACAACCAATAAGGTTGGGACATGTGTCTAGGTTATTTCATATTATTATAGCATTATTTATACCTCAAACTACACTAATTACCACTAATCGCGATTAAGAACTTAATAAGTTACTATTCACCAAAAAATTATTATAATCTCATTGAAACACATTTTACTTCTTAATGACAACCATGAATGTCAGATTTTTGAAATTCAAAACACAATGATGGAAAAATTTCATTTAAACGGAAAATCGGTCTTTATAAGTACCACTTAGTGGTTTCACTATTCATTACAAAATTGATGTTTTTCAGAAAATTACCAAAAATTCACCCTAAGCTATATTTGATATTACGAATTCAAAAATGAAGTCTAATTTACAAAATTCAATACATATAAGTCAGATTAATTAATTTAATAATTAATTCCCGCTGTCAAAGCAAATGGCGTGTTTTTATGAAACAAAAAGTATCAAAAGATTGACACCAGTTTAAGTCTGATTTCAAAGTGAAATTAATTCCAAAGACCACTATTGGATTTAATGGTAAAAATATATTCTAATTTAACTTTAAAACCAATTCAAAATATAATCTAATCATATAAATAAATTAGATTAAAAAGTGGTTTTGAATTAAAATACAACATTTTACACTATTCATTAAAAAAATGAACTTTATCGGAAAGATACCAAAAATTTACACAAAGTAAATTTTGATGTTCCAATTATAAAGAAGAGTTTTATTTGGTCCAAAATAATGTATAAGAGTGATCAAAACTATATTTAATGACAATTCACCATCAAAAGGTGATAAGTGAACCTTTAGTGAAAATTAGGGTATAAAAGCCGAAAATTGAATTCTTTCCATATTTTAAGCCATTATCTTTTATTGGATAAATGTAAATACATTTAAAAACATATATAATCATATTTTATTTATTTCTATCCATTCCCGCCAATAAAACGGCTACATGATAACTACCATTTAAAATAATATTATTTTATTATTAGAGTGCAACGTAAGATTCCCAAGAAACTCGTTGTTGCGTATTGGGTACGCCATCGAGCATAGCGTCCCCTTTAAGGTCATTTCAATATTTTATTCACAAATATGGATAAATATGAAAGGTCATATTCTTTATTTACCTGGGGTGTTACAGTAATAGTTTTATGACTACTATTGATGGTGTTAATAGATAATGAAAATGCATCACCCCAAGATGGATGTAAATCAACCAATAACGGGAGACATTTTAATTATTTGAATAAAACAAAAAGGAGAAGATGACTAATTACGAACATCCACTAACATAATAACATGTGATTATATATATTTCACATTATTTATTATAAATATTTGATTAGGGGATGATATGTGAGGATGATAAATGAAAATAAATTTAAATGAAACTAAAAGAAAATAGAAGAGGACTTTACTTATTGAACATCATCTCCTTGATATTTTCAATTGCAAAAATTATTTTGTGATTTTATGAGACCAAAGACTCTTGTACGTGTCGGAGAGGATTTGGAATTTGATTTTTTATAATTTTGA
The DNA here is from genome assembly GCA_963277665.1 of Viscum album. Lineage (NCBI taxonomy): Eukaryota > Viridiplantae > Streptophyta > Magnoliopsida > Santalales > Viscaceae > Viscum > Viscum album. Next base: position 1,000,464,851 of record OY728121.1, on the reverse strand, counting down.
CATGATTCATGTATATGGATGCATGAGGATAAAATTTGGTGAGGGGTTGTATTTATATGAGATGAGAGGGTTTTTTAATTAATAAAATATTTATTTTATTATTTTCACTCAAAAATATCTATGGTGTTGGGAAATATCAATAAATATATTAAACATTAATGGGGAGTTTGATATTATGTTCTTAAAAAATCCATACATCTTCCATGGATGAATTATTATTATTTTTGATAAATTCATAAATTTTCCTATTTCCCAATTCATAACGAATTCTCCTTTTTTAGAAAAATCCATAAAATTAACACTAAACATTTATTATTTGTACAATTAAAAAATCGAAAAAAATTTATAAAAATAGTTTTATTATTATGAAAATTATTTTTTTAATTAAAACCATAAATTCTAGAAAAATTTCCAAATTTAAAATAATAAAAAAAATAACAACAGTTTTAAAAATTAAATAAGGACTCATAAAATAATAATATATTAATTACAAAATTACACACTTAATTTATAATTATTTTTATGAAATTTTTTGTAAATTATTATATTCTTCAGAAAAGGTATATAAAAATTAATTTGTTGAAAATATACCACTAAACTAATTTATAATTTTTTAACATTTAATTAATTATTAAATGATATAATTATATCATATAATCATTTAAATGATTATGAAAATTAATATATTCTGTATTACGTGTGTTTAATATTTTATTAGATTGATTAGTAATCCAAATAGTAATTTTACTATTCCAATGTAAAAGTTATTATTCAATATGTATAGGTTCTTTAATTTCCATAAATATATCTTATTTAATTCATAATGTTTTGGAATGTGGTTTAAATTGGGATAATTTTGAATTATATGTGTTTTATTTAATATGATTTAATAATAATAAGGAACATTCCCCTTATAAAATTTTCTGGCATTATATTCTTCCCCCATTTAAAATTCCTCCCACCAAATATTGATTTACATAGTAGGTTGAATATATTTAAGGGTACTTGTCCATTATTGATTCCTCAGTCTACCATATTCCCTCCTCATACATATGATTCCTCTACAACACCTATATATGGGGAGTTATATTGTTTTGTAGTACATTGTCACTAAAATCCACGATCAACATTGGCTCCTCTTCATATGAGAGCTCGTTCTGTAGTTATATCATCTCTAGAATTAGTACATGTGTGGGTTTGTGTATGTCCTTCCACAGGAAATATACATTTAACACATCATTAACATCAACCATATTTTGTGGAAGATCAAGCTGATAGTTCACTTATCATATTTTATTTATGATCTCAAAGGGGCCAATGTACCCTATGGTACGATTCCATTTCTTTCTCAAATACAAGAATCTCTTCCATGGTGATATTCTAAATAAATATCATCTCCAACATCAAACCCCAATCCCCTTTTACTTGTATCATCATATATATTTTTCCTTTCTGAGGATTATTTATATTTTTTAGGATGCATTAATCATTTACTATCATCTCTTACACAAGATCATTACCTTGTAGCTTTCATTTTTCAAAATTATCCCAACAAGATGGAGTTATATACTACATTTATATAGAGTATCATATGGATCCATATGAATGCTCATGTGTGGGAAATTTTTGTATGAGAAATCGACCAATGTGTTATTAATATCTAATGTACCTATAAATTCCATAAGGTAGGCTCATAGAATTTCATCGAGTGTTTTAATAGTCTATTTATATTATCAATTAGTTTTTGGGTGATATGCCAATGTGAAATTCAATTCATTACACATCTCATTATGAATAGTACTCTAAAATTTATATTGGAATCTTTGATCATGATCATATTTAATGAAAAGTGGTACCCCATACATCCTCTTGATACCCTTTACATATATCTTAAAATGTGGTTGCAGTGAAAAATATTCCTGAATTAAGATAATGTTGGATGTCATGGTGAGTCGATCCACCACTACCCATATTGAATTTTTTCCATTGGATGTATTTAGAAGAATAGTGGTGATGTACATAAAGACATTCTCCCATATTAATGTGGATATACGAAATGGTTACATCATCCATTTCGATTTATATTATTCTAAATTACAATTCTAATATATTAAAAACCATTAAAGATACTCTACAATTTATTTCATCTTGATGTCCCTCTATAAGTGTACACGAATATCATATTACATCATTGTACTTACAGGATGGATAAGGAATGATGAACAATGTGCATTATATAAGAGTTCCTTATTTATCTCTAGTCATGAAGGCATTAAAATTCAGGTTCTAAAATGAAACACAGTATTGTCACCAATGCAGAACTAACACATCATTCCTTTTGGTATGATATTCATCATATATTGTAACTCTAGATCATCCCTACATGCCTCCATGTTAATTTATTGGATATATGTTTGGGAAATCATTTGGTCCATATAGAATGTATTATGTATTGTTATGATTTCCAAATACATCCGAGGTATATCTGAAAAGATGGGGTATTTCAAAATCAGAATCATTGATAGAGTATTCTGTTATTTTCCATTAGGATCATCTTCTACATTATTTTCCTTCCCTTGATGATAGTGAATATAGAAATCATATTCCTTGATAAACTATAATCATCCCTACTGATGCACGTTGATATCTTTCTATGATTATATATATTAGGACCATTTGATTAGTATATATGTAACCCTTATCACCATTTGGGTAGTGGAATCATATTTTCATGGAAAATTAATTGTTGTTCGATCCAGATCATGCATTGGGAAGTTCTACTTATAGAAAATCATCATTCATAAGGAATTGAGTATCTCATTATAATTATTCATGAATAATAAACCCAATTCATTCAATTAAGTATTGATGTATATCATAAAAAAAATTCCTCATTTTTAATGTTTGAATTAGTGTATTAATAATACTATTATTTATATCCTGGAATAATTATTTAAATTATTCTATATAAACATAAATTGAAAAATTCCTTGTAAACATAGTTTTCAGAATATAATATGATAAGGAAATTTGGTCTACAATTTTGTAGTAACATACTAATCCAATAACAGTGTTGATTTACCTGAAACTAGTGGTTCTTGGAAATTCTAAAATTGGCTTTGTTTTTTATGGTTCTAATGAATTTCCCTCACATGTGATCACATGTCAAAATAATGTGACAACTACATCCTAAAATTAAACCTACTGAACTTGGTATAAAATTTATCCTTATTTATTTTCATTAAAATAGTTCATGTAAGTTCTTCATGATCCACCATAATTTTTTAGTAGACGAGAATACCAATGATAATATTTACCTCAACATTTTCAAGGTAGTTTCTAAATACAGTATTCTTCAGACCGATGAATATAGAAGGGAAATTTAAATGTCTGAAGGGAATCACTAAAAATGTATAGTGCCCATAACCAGGAAAGAATGAAGTAATCATAATATCTTCCTTAATCATATTAGATCTATTATATCAAAAACGTTGATGAACCTTTTAGATGTATTTATCAATTCTTAATTGATATATGAAGTCATTAGTCCTTGTAAGAGGATATATTTTATTTATGAAGAAATTATTTAGTTCCCAATAATCAATATAAATCTGTAATGATCATGAATTATTCATTACCAAGAGTACTAGAGACCCCATTACCAATACACTAGGGAAAATTAAACATTTTCCAAATGTTATAGGGATTCTTATTGAAGTACTCCATTTTGATAAAGTTCAATTTGTTGTGAAATTATAATAAAGGTGTATCAATGGTTATGATTTCAATTGAGAAATCTACCTCACGGTTAGGGGATTGTTTGGGAAGCTCATCATGAAATAAATAAAAATATTCCCTCATAATTAGAATTTAATACAAATTGATACATTCCATTTACTAATTAAATCGAGTGAAGTATTATTTTACATAGGGAATCAACAACAACTCTGTGGAAGGATTTTCTAATGGAGTTTCATAATTATCATTTATTATATTGAAGATTGTTGGATGTATTGATGTATGTAATGATATTTCATTTTCCCAAATGTTGATGTGTTCTCTATACAATGAGACCCAATTCATAGATAGAATAGTAATAAATTAAAAATGCATTGTATCATTATATTTTCATATAGATTCATCCCACATAAGATAATATTAGAATATTCCAACACATGGGATGAAATGATAACAACACTAGTTTTTTTACAAATATATCTACATCATGTTATCAGCGATTTGATTCAATAGTATTAGAAAAAATGGATTATATAAATTAATGCATTGAAAATGAAAAAAAAATTGAATTTTTACAATAAATATGTGAATAGGAAGTATACCTTGTTTTAATTTTTTTTTCATTCTCTACTTCAGTAGTAGTGATGGAATAGGCATTCCCTTTCCCCAGTGGCTTTGGAAGATGCTGATTTTGATTACACTAAATGAGTTGAGGATTAGTGATCTAGATTTCATAGTTCCAATTCTCCATATAGTTTAATCATTTTACCATGGGTGGTGTTCTTCTATCCTCTATCACAATAGAAAATAGAATCATGTCTTTTTGATATTCATGAGATTTATTGAGTTCTATAACAAACATATAAAATTATATCGTCCATTTTAGGTAGCTCCCATGATGACTCCTCCCCCAGTTTTGATACATGTATTTTTTATCTTTTATTCAACACTTCTCATTAGATCCTCTATATTAACAGTCCATCATTTTATTCATATCCCTATAACCATGGGACATTGTACGAACTCCATATCCACTATGAGAGTTCATCAATCAAGTTATATATAATTCCAAATGTTTAAAATAGAAATATCCTTTGGAAGGTGTGGTTTTATAACTATAAATAATATATATTTATTTCCATTCATATTGATAAAAAAATAATGAGGCATTCATAGAATGTTGTGTGACATTTTAATCATATTTCATTACATATATACCTTAATTTGATGAGCTCTCTGAATACTCTTTATATCATTGTATAATTTGTTTGAGGGAAATACTTATAAATAAATATTTTCATAATGTATTCCCACTCATTCTCTCATATTAAATCCATCGACACAATTTTCATAATCAATTCAAAATCCTGATGGGCCTCTATATCTAAATTATTAATGACCTGTCTCAACATCACTTTCATAGAGAAATGATGAATAAACATATCTTCTCCATCAAGATAACATAATATTCCTTGAATTTTGGATGATAATATCAACTAAATATATGCGGTCATTATTGCATAAAATATTAGATATCTAGTTTCTCCATCTTAGGGGATGGATTATGTTTATAATTTTTAGGTTTTTTCCATATCCTGATATGGATATGATTGAATGACCATTATATTTTGAACTCCCCCTCCCCTTGCTTGGGAGATATCATTTTTGAAATCATTTCATTGTCACATACCATGGTTTTGTCCGATTTTCCCCTAAACCCCTCTATTTTCAAATATACAAAATGATTGAACAAACAATATCTAATAAAATCATGAATTAATAATTTAATATTTTTTGAAATTATGTTTAATGGAATATATTGTGGTATCACTATTTTTAGAATTTATCCACATCATAGATTCATGAATGCTATTATGTACAGATTCAAATTCTAATGGGTTTACAAAATTTTCTATAATGATAACTCCCAATTTAACTAAACTGTGTTTTGATACCATCTATATAGGAAAAACATTTTCAGACATGAATATTAACTCATTTTAAAGGAAATAAAAATAATACTGTTATGAAACATGGATCTAATGGTTTAGTATATTGGGATAATTAGGACCATAAGTAAATAACTCTTAATAAATAATAGTCACTAATTTAATTATTTATTAGATAACATCACAATGTCTCTCATGTACATCTTACATATAGTAATCTCTTGATGATATACATCAATGAAATATTTGTTCTTAAATCCATGTACGATGATAAATAAGAACCTGAATTAATATAATATGGTTAAAAATAATATTCTTCATCATAACATAATAATTTTATTATAATCATAATAATGGGAGTGAGAGTTTTTTAATTTCCTAGATTTTGAAATGTATAAAAATCAAACATCATGTCAATGTGGTCAAATAAAAAACATTTTTGTGAACAAAGGTTACATTAGGATCATATATAAAATATGTCTATAATAATAACATAATCATTGTGAAAAAATATAAAATCATGTTCAATCATATTTAACATTAACTCAGGAGATACAATACATAACCAAATGCTTTGGAGTGTTATATAATTCTTGGTGCATATATCACATCATAAAATTTACATAATCCTTCTTTTAACGTAGAATGTGATGGTTCCGGACGCAGTAGAAGCGCATGGGTTGATGTACCCCCTTGGATTTTTGTCATCAATAATGATCAATCTGAGATCATTACAATGATAAATGCCAGTCTCCACGGATCGAATCACATTAATAGACAAAGAATAAGGTTTGCCCCGGAACCAAAAACAAGGATCGTTACATGTTTATTATAATTAATTTAATTGATTATAAAGAAGTGCCTTTTAGGTGTTCTTTATTTGATGATAATATTGATCACGTTTCGATGTGATTTTTCGTTGCATCACAGAAGACATGTGTAGAATTCCTCTAGCAGGGATCCACACGTGCACCTCGTATCTCTAGACTTCGCCAAAGGAGTCTCTAAGTGCTAGAATGGATAATCCTTTGCTTGTTTTGTCCACCTTAGATCATCTTGATCCGATGGAAGTAGATCTCTCTCGGTCTTAAGAGAATTCTTGGAGGATGAGGTTCTTTCGGACTTGAAATAATTCACTAGAATTGTTGTTCACTACAATTCTCTTCTGTTAGGAAAAGATTTGGGTTTGTAAGGATATTTATAATCAGGTTTGTGGTAGTAGAGTTATGACAATAAATAAATGTGTTACACGTTTTATTTAGTTTATTAAGTCTCTTTTGAAAACCCCACGTCCAGTCATTAATTCCTTAACATGTGCCCACACTGATTATAATAAATATCATTTAATAAAACGACATTTCCTCAAAATCATAACTGAAAAAACTACACAGCGTGTATTAATAAATACACGGTGTGTACTTGTTTTTCATTGAACACTACATGGTGTGTACATTATATGTACATTCAATGTACACAACATGTATATCTTATTTTCATTTATTCATTTACTTTCCAAAAAGAAAACTACAAGGTGTAGAAATTAAATAATACATAGCATGGACTTGTTTTCAAAATAAAACTACACGGCGTGTAATCATTGATACACATCGTGTACTTGTTTTATTTTATTCTTCCTCCAACATTAAAATGATTTAGGCTTCCTTGAATAATTATTAAACCATGTACGAGAATAATATTTATTATACTTGAGATACTTGAATGCACTTAGTGTGTGATCATCTAGGCCCCTTTATCTTTGGCATTAGTAGGGCTTTCCTAAAGTCCAAAATGACTCTCTAGCAACGGGTTAAGGCACCCAAGAGAAAAAATTTGATACGTCAATGACGTATCACCTCACACGCATGTTTACTATGTAATTTAATCACTTTGTCTCAATATCTCATCATTTAGGTTTCATTGTAGTGTCATAAACCTATATATATGATCTGTCATTCTTTGAAAACCTGAAATAAACTCTTCATTTACACCATGGCCATGGAATTTCATGTGACAGTTTTATTTCAATCAAACGGCCCAAATATCAACTTCCTTAAATGGAAGGCACAAATCCTTCCTCGACTTATCAATTAACAACATGTAACTCGTGGTGCACCCAACATTCCATACTTACCGCCAACTATCTGCATGACTGTTTTCGTCAGTAAATCTAAGTGTGTGAGTCATGACATGAGTTAATTGTAATTATCCAGTCTAAGGACCATTACACATGCTCAAAAATAGTAATGTCTGATGACACCAAGAGATACAGAATTACTACTGGCGGGTCTGTTCTCATAATCTCCCAACTTGGAGATTACCAAGTGTGAACTCCATGAGAGAGGGTCTCGTATTCTTACGAGTACTCGCACATGACGGTCTGTATACTACATGTCCTATCATAGTATGTCATCCAACCGTAGAACTTTATTTAATAATCTTGTTATATCATTTCAAGGTTCCCATCATAGGGGGGTCCTCCATGACCTTATTAATGCACCAGATATTCCATGATGTTATTATATTTTAGTTATGCAGAGCAATGAACAATATATAATAATTTAACATTCATGTAATCAAATTACAAAACAGTTGGTTATCAGGACACCAACCATACAAACTCCTAATTAGACTAGAGCCAACTGACAATGACTTTTTGTCCACTGGACCTCAAATGATGTTCATGTTTTTGCTGAGTCAAGGCATTAGTCACGAGGTCTGCAACATTGTGTTCCATGGAAATACTGATCCCTGAAACTTAACCTCTCTGAGAAAAATCCATCAAGAGATGATACTTCTAAAGTATGTGCTTTGTCCGCTGATGTGACCATAGCCATTTTGCAAGTTCCACTGCTGCAGTATTATCACAATAGAGTGTGATAAGATCTTTACATCATGGCACTACATTTAGCTCTTAGACAAGGCTTCGCATCCATACTGCTTCTTTAGCTTCCTTTGAAGTTAAAATATACTCGGACATTGCTGTAGAATCATCCACCACACTTAGTTTTGAGCTCTTCTAGCTCACTGCACCTCCATTCAAACTGAAGGTGTATCCAGTCTTCGACATCATGTCATCTTGATCAATCTGGAATCTAGCATCTACATGTCCTCTGATGACTAGTTCCTCGTCTCCTCCATAAACCAGGAACATATCCTTAGTACGCATCAGATACTTAAGGATAGTCTTGACTGCCATCCAATGGTTATCTCCTAGATCATCTTGATATCTTCCTACCGCACTTAATGCATAAGAAACATCTACCCTCGTACATAGCATATCATACATGACTGACCCAATCGCGTATGCATAAGGGAACCTTGCCATTTTCGTTTTTCCCTCATGTGTCTAAGGACACATTTTCTTAGAAAGATAAATGCCATGTGACGATGGAAAAAATCCCCTCTTGGAATCTTCCATACTGAATCCCTTTAGTATCTTGTCAATGTATGTACATTGACTCAGGCCCAGCATTCTCTTGGATCAATCATGATGGATCTGGATCCCTAGAATATATACTACCTCACCCAATTATTTCATGGAGAATCATTTATGGAACCATGAATTAAATGACTTTAATACTAGTACTTCATTTCCAATTGGTAATATGTCATTAACATATACTATTAGGAAAAAGATTTCACTTCCACTAATCCTTTTGTATACACAAGTCTCACATTCGTTCTTAACAAATCCAAATTCAATTACGACTTTATCAAAATTAATGTCAAATGACCTTGATGCTTGCATTTATCCATACATGGATTTCTACAACTTTCATTCTTTGTTGGCATCCTTTGGAGTCAAAAAACCTTCAGGATGTGTAATGTAGACAACTTCCTAGAGGTTACAGTTAAGGAAAGTTGTTTTGACATCCATTTTCGAAATTTCATATTCATGGTAAGAGGTAATGGAAAATAGGATTTTTATGGATTTCAGCAACACAACCGGTGAAAATGTTTCATCGTAGTCAATTCCTTGACGCTGTCTAAAACCTTTTGCAACCAGTCGTGCCTTGTAGGTGCTAACTTTTCCCTCCATGTATAGTTTCTCCTTGAATACACATTTATTACCAATATGCATTACATCAATTAGAGGATCTACCAAAATCCTAACTTGGTTTTGGTACATGGAATCCATTTCAGAAGTCATGGCTTCTTGCCACTTGGCAACATTTGTGCCTTAAAAAGCATCCTATAGGTAGGAGGATCATCATTGTCAACCAATAATGAGTCACCATCCTTGGTGACATGAAAACCATTTCATTCTGGTTATCCCATCTCTCCGTGCTCCTACATAGTTCTTGTGTCTCTAGAATAGATTTCTCTTCCACGTGGCTTTGTGGAATCTAATCTTGTAACAGCTCCTATGTAACTTGATCCTCGACTTCATCGAAGTCTATCTCGCTCCCACGATATCTTTTGGAGATGTGCTCCCTCTCAAGGAATGTGGCATGTCTTTCCATAGTAACCTTTTTATCTGAGGGGTTTTATAGGTAATATTCCCTTGTTTCCTTGGTATACCCTATAATGATACACGTTGTTCCTCGAGGTGCATGTTTGTTAACTGAAGAGGCCTTAAAAAATGATTCTCTACCCCCACCCATGTAAATTTGATAACATGGCTTTGTGTCCACTCCATAACTCATATAGACTACCATTTATTGATTTAGTTGGTACTTTGTTAAGTATGTGGGTAGCTGTTTGTAATGCATATCCCCAAAAGGATAATGGTAGACTCGAATGACTCATCATTGATCTCACCATGCCCATCACGGTGTGGTTCCTCCTTTCTCTAACACCATTCCACTGTGGTGTCTAAGGAGGAGTGAGTTGAGATAGAATACATAATTCCCATAAGAAATCAATGAAGTCCTGATTATGATATTCTCCTCCTCTTTCTTAGTATAGTTTCTTAATCATCTTACCAAGCTGGTTCTCACCTTCATTATTGTATTCTTTGAACCGATCAAAAGAATCCGACTTATACCACATTATGTAGATATATCCATATTTACGAAAATCATCAGTAAATGTTTTGAATTATGAAAACTCACCTCGTGCCTCAAATGGAAATGGCCCACACACATATGTGTGAATGAATTCTAGAAGCTCTTTAGATCTTTCACCTTTCCCACTAAGTGGGTATTTGGTCATTTTGCCTTGTAGACACGCATGACACACACCAAGTGGTTTTAGTTCAAAAGAATCTAACTACCCATCTTAATGTAATTTTGTCAGACATATCTCATCGACATGACCTAGATGACGATGCCAAAGTTGTGTGTAGTATGAGTCATGTGAATTGACTTTGTCATTGAATTCCATTACATGGTTTGTGTAGTCTACCACATAAAGGACATTATATAAATGTGCCTTACCAAAACAAAATCTATCATCATAATAGTAACAACATTCATTTCCAAACTTGAACATGAATCTATTAGTATCTAATATAGATACTGAAATAATGTTTTTAGTAACATAAGGCACATAATAACAAACCTTTAACAAAAATATCATTCCAATTTTTCAACGTGAGGTGGTAGTCTCTGACAGATACAGTAGCAAGTTTGGCTCTGTTGGCTACTCGTAGTTCTACCACCCCTTGATAAATATTATTTAATCTACTTGGTTCCTGTATTTGGATACAGATGTGAGCACCACAAGTAGTATCTAATACCCAATTTTTTAAAAACAGATAGATTTCATTCGATAATAAACACACTTGAAGCATCCACTTGCTTCCTTGGATGGGTGCAGTTTTTCTTCCAGTGTCCCTTCTTTCCACATGCGAAACAAACAACCTCATTTTCTCCTGCCTCCCCTTTGTTATTTATTTTCTTGGAAGACCTTGAAGAAACATTGGGGCTAAATATCGTAGCCTTCCCTTTTTTTATTCACCATAAGGACATAAGGCTTTTCACACTTCATGTTATTATCTACTTGGAGAATAAGGATAAGAAGATCAGATAGAGACATCTAAATGTTTTTCATGTTGAAATTAACAAAAAAGTTAGAGAAGCTCTGGGGAAGTGATGCAAGAATGAGATCAGTGCCTAGTTCTTCGGAAAGTTTAAACCCTAGAACCTCCAAGTGCTCAATGTAGCCAATGATCTTGACTACATGAGGCCCAGATGAGGCACCCTCTCCATGATTTCTCTGAAATAGATCCATGGAGATCTCAAATCATTCCTGTCATGCTCTATCCTTGTATAGACCATGAAGGTTCTCGAGCATGCTATAGGCATCCATGTCTTCATGAGACATCATGGGCTCCCTAGAAATCGATGATATCATCATACATTGAACGTCGAAGGTGTCATTCAAATGTTGATCATAGACCATGAAATCCTCATCACTCGCCCCTGGGTCAGGAGATTTAGTGAGGACTACATCACGTAAAACATTCGTTCATGACATAGGATAACCCGAAGGCCCCTAAACCATTATTGAATGTTACTGCCGGTGAGGATATTGAATTTATCTAGAATTGATCGTAGAGAAAATGTTGTTGACGAATTTGTCATTTCGATTCTATAAATTAAAATAGCATATTTATTAGTACATTCATGATTACATTTTATGAGAAAATAATAAATTTTATTAAGTCTCCCACTATTTTATCAAGTCCCAATGGCCCTCACCATTGAAAACGGAATGTCCAGTTGCATTGAAATTCTAGTGTAAAGGATCCATATTCCCCTTCGTATAACCCCAACAAGAGTTGGGTAAGTTATTTGAAGGTATTTAGGTAGGCATGTCTTTGCCAACTGTGAGCTTATAGTTCCTTGATATATTGAGTGGACTCCCCAATCCTGAAATCCTAACATGGATTTCCTCAACTCTTGCCTCCAATATTACATCAAGTCTAGGAAGGGCTACTCCTCTTGATGTAATATGATTAAGTCAACCTGAAACCTTTCATAAGGGCTACCTTTATAAATGTAAGTGTCCCAACAAGGGTTGTACAAACACAATGTATTATTGAGTCTTTCCCATATCAAGTAAAGAATGGCTTGGTCTGACTTAATATGGTATTGAGGGATTTTAATCCTTTATGCATAGTTTCACATTATCACATTCTTGTTAATATTAAGTGATGCTTTATTAAGTGATTAACCATGTTCCGATAATGTTTACTCATAGTAAGATTTTTATTTTATTCCATCTATGAATGGTTATTCATTTTATTAACAATGTGATCGCATCAACAAATATATAATAAATAAACCATAAAATTTAGACAGAAATATAATAATATGGCATGATCATGAGTTTCTATTGGTTATATTATCTAGCAGTTTTGATAACCTAACCCTAACCTTGGGAAAAACACCTTGAACCCCGTGGTTCGTGTTTTGATGCTCCCACATGTCCACATTTTTATCTTCTTGCATCGGTTTCACCTCGGCTTAGGGATTTGAACCATCTTCTATGGCTTGGGAGATCCTCTATTACATGGGTTTACATTAAAGAAACCATGGGCACGTAGGCCCTACATTCTATTGGAAGAAGTCTCAAATGCCAACAAATTTAAATTAAATAAATTTAACTGTAACCATAAACATACAAAGGGTCTTTAGTCTAGCTCATGGTCATCTATCGCATGCAAAAACATTTACACATATTTAGAATTCAAATTAATTTAATCATTATTTATTTTAAGACAATTCATGCTCGAATACAATTAATTATGATCTTATAATTAATAAATTCTTTATCTTAAATTCATTTATGAATTTCCTTGAGATTCTTTCTCATCCTTATACTTTGTACGAGTCTTTGTACATTGGAGGAATCCTGGTGAAATTCCATTTTTGGAAAGTACACGACATGTAGTTTATAAGTACTAGGAATGTATTTCATTTCACCATTTATCGAAAGTACACGCCGGGGATTTGGAAGGTTTTCTATACTTTGGAAATTTTAGAGTACACAGCCTGTACTTCCTTATTACGTGGTAAGCAGCCTAGTAACCCCGTGTACCTGGTACGCGGCTTAACCTTGTACACGGTTTCACCTAGGCCAGAACGGATTACACATCGTGTTGCTCCAACATACAGGCCGTGTATTCCGGTTTCCACATACTGTTCAATTCTGGTCAATACAGCATGATTAATAATTAGGAATATTCTATTCACACGTTGTGGTTTGGAGGACCAGTTCAGGTTTTTTGAACCAAAGTACACGGCGTGTAGTTTTAATTACACACTGTGTAATCCCGTGTTGTATAGACAGAAAGAGAGGCTCCTCCAGATGAGTTCATCGTTTTTATTTTAATCAAAAATTAAAATTATAATGGAGTTTATGTGATATGAATCATAAAACTAAGGAGGAAGAATAGATCTATTTTACTCAGATTAATTGAATGATATATTTCGTATTGAATCAACTATAAATGTGTAAATTATAAATTAAAATTAAATAACTATAATCAACGCTGTAACCTCACTCTGATACCATTTGAAGGTTCTGGGCACAGCGGAAGCGTGTGGGTGGTTGTGCCCACTTGGCTTTTTGACATTAAGAATGATCAATCTGGGATCAATACGATGATAATGCCAGTCTCCATGGATCGAATCACAGAAATAGTCAAAGAAGAAGATTTGTCCTGGAACCACAAACATGGATCATTACATGTTGATTATAATTAATTTAATTGATTATAAAGAAGTTCATTTTGGGTGTTCTTTCTTCATTTATATTATTGATCACGTTCCGATGTGATTCATCATTGCGTCATAGAATCCATGTATAGAATTCCTCTAGCGGTGATCCACGCGTGCACCTCGTATCTCTGGACTTTGCCAAAGGAGTATCCGGGAGCTAACATGGAGAAATATTTTCTTGTGTTGTCCGCCTTAGATCATCTTGATCTGATGGAAGAAGATCTCTCTCGGTCTTGAGAGCGTTAATGGGGGAAGAGGTTATTTATGCCTTGAAATAATTCTCCAGATTTGTTGTTCACAATGATTCTCCTCGGTTAGGAAAAGTGTTGGGGTTCTGAGGATATTTATAATCAGGTTTGAGGTTGTGGAGTTATGAAAATAAATAAACGTGTTACACATTTTATTTATTTCATTAACTCTCTTTTGAAAACCACATGTCGATTCATTAATTCCATGACATGTTCCCGCACTGATTATAATAAATACCATTTAATAAAATGATATTTTCTCAAAATCCTGATTGAAAAACTACACGGCGGGTATTAATAAATACACGGCGTATAATTATTTTTCATTGAACACTACACAGCATGTACATTCAATGTACATGGCCTGTATATCTTGTTTTCATTTATTCATTTCCTTTCTAAACTGAAAACTAAAGGGTGTGTTCATTTAATAATAAATGGCATGTACTTGTTTTCAAAATAAAACTACATGGCGTGTAATTTGTGGTACATGGTGTGTAATTGTTTTATTTTATTCTTCCTCCAATATTAAAATGATTTAGTCTTCCATTAATAATTATAAAACCATGTGCGAGAATAATCTTTATTCTACTTGAGATACTTGAATGCATTTAGTGTGTGACCATCTAGGCCCCTTTCTTGTTGGCATTAGGTGGGCTTGCCTAAAGTCCAAGATTACTGTCTAGCAATGGGTTAGGGAACCGAAGAGAAAGAAGATGACACCGCATTGACTGATCACCTCATATGAATTCTTACTATGTAATTTAATCCATTTGACTCAATATATCATCAAGAAGGTTTCATGTTAGTGTCATAATCCAATATGCTAGATCCTTTGTTCTTTGACTACCTGAAATAAACTCGTCGTTTACACCATAGAAATGGAATTTCATGTGACTGTTCTATTTCAATCAAAGGGCCGAGATAGCAACGTCCATAAATGGAAGGGAAAAATATTTCCTCGACTTATCCATTAACTATAAGTCACTCGTGATGCACCCAACATAACCTACTTCCCACCAACTATCTGTGTGATGGTTTTAGTCAGTAAATCTAAGTGAGTGAGTCATGACATGAGTTAATGATAATATTCTAGTTTAAGGACCATTAAACATGCTCACAGATAGCAATGTCCGATTACACCAAGACATGCAGAATTACTACTGGCGGTTCTGTTTTCATAATATCCCACCTTGGAGATTACCAAGTGCGAACTCCATGAGAGGGAGTCTCGTCTTCTTACGAGTACTCGCATATGAAGGCATGTATACTACGTGTCTTATCATAGTATTTGATCTAACCACATAACATTATTTAAGAATATTGTTATTTCATTTCAAGGTTCCCATTATAGCGGGGATATTCCATGACCTTATTAATGCAACAAATATTCCAGGACATTATTATATTAGAGTCATGCAGAACAATGAACAATATATAATAAGTGAAAATTCATGAAATCAAAGAACACAACAGTAGCTTCTAATGACACAAACCCTTACAGAATGTCCATTAATCATAAACAGAAGATAACTAATAAAAACAAATATGGTTCATTTCATTAATTATACAGTCATGAATAATCATTGTGGTTCCCAAAATGAAATGGTAATTTTACACATTGTATATGAATAGTCAATCTTTAGTGAAGTAGAATCAATCGGTAGTGAAGTAAAATAAGGGTTTATAATAAAAATAATAATTAATTTTGAGAAAATATTTTTTCATAATGTCAATAAAAAAATTTCTATCCTAAAAAATAAAATAATGAAATAGAATTTATGAAAAATTAAATGAATTATGATGCATAATTTTGTCTGAATAAGAGAAAACCCAATGCATTTGATTTGCGTTTGAGAAATATTATTACTTTATGCATCCAAAAATTATTCACATTAATACCCTTGATAATAAAATTATATTATGTAATTACTCCAAAAATATCAATTTATACAATAATTTTTTTGATTTTTTTTATTATTTTTATTTATGGAATTCTTTATTATATAGTGGTAAATACCATTTTTGGGACTGTTTTTTTCAAGAATTTCATGATTTTTCAATTGTATAAGGATATGGATGTTCTTGTAAAATGAGAATAATTTGAAATAATTTAAATTACATGTTATTAGAAAACATAATAAAATTGGTTATATATATTATTTATTTATGTGGTATGATTATTATTCATTAGATAAAACATTGGACATGAGCCTCATCACAGTTTGTGAGGTATCTCTAAGGGAATTCACGTGTCCGATGTTCGAAACCAGGAAGAGGCACAATTCTAGTTTACTATATTAAGTATTACAGTTGTTCTGTAGCAGGATTGTGAAGGTACTTTAGTAGTTACTATTGCAGGAACTACTATCTACTATAGCCACCAGAACAATTCACCTTGGGCGAATAGTTTGGGCAAGGAGTCCTTAAGGCCTTCGAGACTCCTAGGACTTCAGGTCATTAAGGCTTTAGGGCCACCTTTATGAAAATTAGGAAACCTCATAGACATTGGGAAACATCAAGGCTTTTAAGGGCTCATGATCAGTGCAGTTTCTCCAGAAATACTCTACATAAAAAAATATCATCCATAGATGAGGATTCCGAGCATGTTAACTCACCAGAGAAAAAAAAATGGAATATGAAGAATTAGAGGGTATGACTATGACATCGGGGAAAACATGTAGTTTCATCTGATGGTTATCCATGCTTCCATGCGAAGGTGACGATATTTCTTCATAATGCAGATGCTCAGAAGGGAAATTATTTGTAGTTACATTCTAGTTGATTTCCATAAGACCTGCAGGTATTGTAATATCTCATAATCCTAGGGGTCATGTAATCTATAATCCTATGTTACTTTTAATGGTTCCCCAAAATACAATGAAGGGGGGGGGGGTTATAAAAAATCATTTAAAATGATTCCCTTTGAGCAATTCGGGTAGATAAAACATTAATGATAAACATTTAGAATATTTTAGTTGTTTTTGAATCATCACAAAATTTTTTCATTATATTATTTAATATTATTTATATATGATAGATATATAACATAAAAATTTTATAGAAAATATTTAAAAAATAATTATAAACAATTATAATATCTATCTGTTCATCCTTGAGTTCTGTAATTGAAAATGAAGATGCAACATACACAACATAGGTTAATTGAGACATCATGGATGATGATAACATGATTAGAATAAAATAAAGATGAGAAGGGGTTTGATGATGATAATAAATTAATATATTAAAATTATAGTATATATACAATATGAGATTTTTCATGAGACGTGGATAATTAGTTATGATGGGAGGATAATAATATAAAATATATTTTAAAGGAAAAAAATAAAGTACATGACTATTTTACATCTTCTACATATTCCCCTTGAAAACCACCTAATGGAAAAATGGTTTATACTTTTTATGAGACCAAAATTCTCCTATATGTATGGAGGGAGATCAAGGGATATGAATAGAAAAAAATTACATGATTCAAGGATTTGGGTATGTGGGGAGAAGAGGAGGAGAGGGTTGGAATTTAGTGTGGTGGATGGGTGTTTTTTGATTATTATTATATTTACTATATTGTTATATCGGCTCCAGACTATAAATAGTATTGAAAATTTTCAATAAATATAAAATATAATGATGTTGAGTTCTATATTGTGGTCATACATTATACGTACATCATCCAAGACTCAAATATTCATGTTTTTTCTAAGTTACATACATTATCGAATTTCACTATTTCACAAAAAGTCATCTATTTTTTAGGAAAATCAACCTATCCATATTTCAATACTTATAAATAAATAATTAACTATGTTTAATGAATATAATTTTAAAAATATAAAGAATATAATATTTAATTATGATAATCATTTATTAAAAACATACTTATTCGAAATCAATAATTGATTTAATTACACATCGAAAAATTAATTATTGTCACATTGTCATAAGAAAAAAAATATTAATCTAGGAATATATTTTCCGAAAATTATTATTTTTAAATAAATATTATATTTATCAATTTGTATACAAGAATTTTATATTATAAATATTCCAAAAACTGACTTAATAATCATAAGATGTTTAAAAACATCGAAAATGATATAATTATATCACATTTTAATTTATAAAACGTTTAAATGTTATTATTAAATTATTATGGGAGGGTAATCGTCTATTGGTTATATTACAAATCAAACATGTTACATTTCCAATGTTTTTGTTGTTATTCCATCGGTATAGGTTTTTTAATTACTATAAATATCACTTACTTCAAAATTCATTTATGTGAATGATGTTTATATTTGGACATATATTATTTGTATGTGTACTGTGCCATATAACAGAAATATATATAAGTAAATTCCACTAATTATTATTTTATTCATTACCGAAACCATAGGAAATCCTCATGGAATGGATTTTGTATTAGATTAATTTAACATTTAGTTTCCAAAATCTATGCTTTCAACATAATAATGAAATATACCCTATTAGGAAATAAAAACCAACCAACCCCCATTACTCTACACATACAACCCATTGATATTAAATTTACATAACCCTTCCCTCTCTAAGACCCTCTGAATGTTCCACTGATCACATTAGATGCTTATAATTATCCTCTAAAAGCACCATCTCATGGTAAGGGATCCCCAATTTCTCCACATTATTCGAAAACCTTCATTATATTTTGAATTGTTATTTCTCATTTGTTCATGTTATAATATTTTATTACACATTAAAATTAATATTTATATGACATCCATGAAATTGGTTTTTTTCATAAAATATATTTAAAAGATTAAATATATATTTATGTACACTGGTTCTGCAACAAAAATTATACTTTAATTTTTTATTCTAATTTTTTTAGTAAATACACATCACCACTTCCACGCAATGTTATTAACAAAGATTTTAAATGAATTAATTTATTTTTAACATGTAGTTATTTTACGAATAATCTCGAGTCATGGAATTAAAAGTGGTGAAATAAATTCTTATGTTGTATAATCTATGTTGTAAACTTTTGAATGTATATGAAATAAAATACATTGTTGGTAAAGAATTATATATCCCTCCAATGGATTGGGGAATGTTTTTATCTCATGAGATACCTTATATGGTGATTCTTAGGTCATCCTAAGAACAATAATTTATGATTTATTTGTATTTATACTAGAAATAATCATATAATGTCGTTTTTTATGTTGCTTCACATTCCCATGTAGCCTTTATGTTATCATCATATATTATTCTTCAATGATCTTTTCTATGATTATCACCAGTCTTGAGTTACCATGATGTGCCTATTTACACACATAAACTACTACCATATTTTTTCAGTTATTATTCCCTTAATGGGATTTATAGATCACCCCTTCCCAATATACCTATATAGTTTATCCATTGATTATTTATACGGTCACAAGAAAGTAAAGAGTATGTTTAAAGTGTTTTAAATAATTTAGTTTTATTTCTATTGTAAATTTTTATGATATGTAAAAAATTGACTAAATAAAAACTGCAATGAAATCATATATGCTTCCATTGGGTGTTTCTTTGATTAATAAATCATTAACTTATGTGTATTAAATATATGGGTGTTTCTAGATTGTATCAGAGTAATTTCCATTTGTTTTTGGAATTAAGATTAGAAAATACTAGTTAACAAACTAATTATAACACTAAAAGGAGGAAAAATTGATTCATTTGTGTGAATAGGAAAATGTGGTTTCAATGAGAATACATCAATGAAAATATACTAGAGTTGGATGTTTCCCTTGAAAAAATATTTCTAATGATATAAAATCCAATAATGGTGAGTTGATATAGAATCATTCATCACATAGTACATGACTAAGTCGAATTTTTTGTCTCATGGTTTGAAATTCTGGGAGGTTATGATTTTGTAAACTCTTAAGAACATTATGAATCATTATTAAGTGGAAACAATTTTTATAAGAATTAATATTTGGAAATTTTCATGAACCCTCTCTTTAATGATTCCCCTCCTGGTCTTGAAACAGTGAAAGATAGAAAATTATTGTCGATTCCCTCCTCAGTTATGACCTGGGGTGGTGACCAACACTAATGGTAAACAAATATCACACAATTAGAGGCATTATCATTTTTATTAGAACCATGATTAGGAGATCATATGTATCAACCAAAAAACACCAAGAATCATATATAACTATGACAAAAATACTTCCCACATGCATGTTTTTAAAACAATATAACTATTACAAAACAAGTTTCCCCAAGGAAAGTACCAAAAAAACAAGGCAGGGAAGCGAAAAAATATTAATCCCAAATTCTGAGCTAGTAATTCCCATCATGATCCCCATAATCCTCTTGGTAACATGAAAATATTTTTATATATGTAGTGTGCGCATACAAGTACAAATTAGTAGGTAAAACCAATGTGTCTAATGCACATGTGGAAAAGAATATTAATCCCCCCATAAGAATCATCAAAAACAAAATGAACCTAAAAAGGTAAACTATCACTCCAACCTCACCAAAGGCATTCTCATACAATAATGCAAGACAATTGAAGTAATATAGTGTGGAAATTTATGATAGGTAACCCCACACAACATTCATAATAATTATCTTGTCTCGCACCCTAATGGTAAATGTTATGGGGCTCCCACGTCTTCCAAAAGAACCACGTCACAACGCACACTCAAACAGCTAGGAAATATACCACAATACATCCAACATGTGCACACCTCATACACACAACAACATCTCATCCTGCCTACAGAAACCTGGTCCCCAAACCACATCACATCCCTAAGACACCATATAACCACAACACATCTCATCCCAAAGACAAATGGGAAGAAAAACCCATTCACATACAACTAGGCCTCACAAAACACAACATGCATAAAGATTCATGGGATATTACTACTTATAAGAGGTATTAGGGAATATTAGGTGGTAACCCATCCATCCTCCAGCAATGAATTTTTGGAAAGATAACATCCCCGTTAACAATGGGGGTGTTTGGATCATAGTGCTCAACAAGGGTGGGGTGTGTATGAAATCACCAGAATTTAAAATTATATATATAGGTATCAAAAACTCCTATGAAATTATTGGTTCTCAAGAAAACAACTACACCATAACAATGAAACCATTTCCTCTACATCTAAAAGAATGTATCTGGATGAACATCGGTCATCTCATAGTATATTAATGAAAACCAATAAAATTTATTTAATTTTTATGTCACTATGAATTTACCAATTATTACATCCCAACATTCTAAACTAACAACCACAACACAAAACAGACCGCATAACTAAGACCAATAGAAGAATAAATCCATGATAATGCACCTCACCTATCAATTACTCCACACTTATCCCCCAATAAAACCACATCCATTATCATTAATCAATTTAATCCCACCCACCATAATGAAAAAACCCAAACTCAAAACAACACCCTCAAACTTATTATGTCATGAAAATATTCGGTAGCACCATATTATATCCACATCTTGACCAACAAAAAGAACTGGTTGTAGAATCATTACAACACACCTCTTAGCCAGTAAACTATTCATAGTACTGCCCAAATCGTCTTCCCCATTGATCAACTAATTATTATCCATTCCAAAATCAATCATTCTCTCAACTTGAGATTCAATAACACCCTCAAACCACCCACACACACCATTATTCTCTAAAAAAACCACACAACCCATTCAAATAACACGATAGAGAATATCCATACAAAAAACAACCACATCAAATATAGAAATGTGTATTTATATTTAACACAATCGTTCTTTATTTTCACAACAAAAATTCGGGGATTATCCTAAAACATGTTTGATCCCGCGACATCCATTTATTTAACTAGAATTAAAAGGTTAATCAGTATCACATGTATATAGACATTAAATAGGATATCAATAATAAGTAACACAAACAACAGGACCACCAACAACCATTATTTTCAGAAATAATATGGCTAATACAATTTAAAACATGTATCAATGATAATGGAGAAAACAAAACCATCATCATCATATTCACCGACCATTATTTATTTTTATTATTTTTATTCTAGAATATTTACATGGAGAAATAATTACACCAACCCCACATGATACACAATAAATGAAAATAAAGGGATCAATATATCCAACAACAGATGATCAACAACTCTTCCTTGTGCAATAATAGGTGGTGCAAGAGTTGTAGGAAAGAATGGAAAACTAGATCTGAATGCCACCACAAAAAACATGAATTCACAGGGTAGAATTTATCTGGGTGTAAAAATAGAAATAAAAATTCAATGAAGAGAGGCTATTAGAATTAGAAAAATCTAGCTCAAATATCAATGGAAGGGAGACAATTTCAATGTAAGTAAAAATTCATGTCATGGATAAGACCACATGTCTTTTCCATTTCAAATACATGAGGGATTAGTATATTAAATATATAATTAATATCAATTGAAACTACATTAGAAACCATAAAAATGGTTTTAAACTCAATTTACATCAAATAAAATATAAGAGGGGTGAAACTAAAAAAACTAGGAAAAGATGGAAATAACTCATCGTTGGGTGTGTCACCGATGCAAGTCAACAGAGTGACTCACTGAAACCACTCAATAACACAACCTTCCAATTCCACTCAATGAAAGTGAGCCTCTGACATGACCAACTAAAATCTTTTCACTGACGAAACCTACCGATAGTGATTCATTGACGTGACCCACTAAATGTGAGTCACCGATTCAACCAACCTAATGTGAGTAACCAATACAACCCAAAAACAATGATCCACCGACATGACCTAATGATGTGACCAACCAATAGGGAGTCAATGAAACATCCCACCAATATTAAGTCACCAACGTGACATACCAAAACAACCTACAAATTCTACCTACTGATTTAAAAAACATATTTTCATAAATCAATTGAAATGAGTCACCATGACTCCCCAAAACAGCTATAAGACTGTATTTTTACAATGGAATGAACCTGAGGGGTTTGTTGCATTACATCAGTTACCTATAAAACTATTGTGGCCCACGATAATTCAAAACCAACCCCTAGAATAATGAGTGGTCTGAAAATACACCTTTTGGGATACCTCTCATGGATCTTGCTACAGCTGAAGCACCTCTACCATCATCAATGTTTAATGATAAACCACCCTATGCTGTACGAAATTTAATGTAAAACATCGACATACATTAACACCTCCTAAGACATATGCTTACCCAAATCGACCAGAAGACGCACCATACGTGGAGAAAAATGACACTGTCCAGAGACATGAATAAGGGAATTCATTCCTCCATGTTGAGATAATATCTGCTATGGGCGATACTGACTCTCCCAGACATGTTTAATCACATCTCAATAAACCTGTATTTATTAAGAATCGGTTCCTCCTATCATCATGGTTTTGACATTACCACACATTACAGAAGAAGGGAAGAACACATTTTATAGAAAACAATGTTCAAGCATCACATCAAAAAAAATACACAAGAAAAACAAAAAACATCTCTGGGTACTAAGAATGCATGTATACCTATTTCTCCCATGTAATATAATCCATGCCAACTTGCCTCCACAAGACACAAACCAAAGGAATGGTCTTTCCATGAAACACCTTCCCCAGATGATCATGGATATCCACTGGCCACTCTATGAATGTTTTTTCATCCTTGATATCCAACACTCCCAAGTCAATAGCATGTGATTCATCATGATGATACCGAATAATCTAAGATACAATATAGTTTTCATGGATCCATTACAAATATGTTGTAAATTCTAAATAGTATACCACATTACGATCTCTCCCAAATGCATTAAAGTGTTCTTTGAACTGCATAGAATGATTTCTCACTATACCAAACATTATCTTCCAACATCGAGGGGAAACCTTTATGAACACAAGGTCCATAACCTCAAACTCCACCCCCCCTGAAATGATAAGTGTATGAATTTATCTTGTAATTTTCTCCATTTATACTCTCATCTATAATCGTCACATTCTCGGTCATACTCTTCACGATGTTCAGACCAAGAATAGATACCTCCCCAACGTCTGTCTAGACTAATGGGGATCGACACAATCTCCCACACAATGCTTCAAACAGATCCATACTAATGAAATATTTTTATGTATTATTGTATGAGAAATATAACAAGGATTGGTTTCATACCCATCATCCACTAATGTCCAAGATGTCTTCCCACAGCATTTCCATTAGTGTATTGATATTTTTCTCTTTCTTCAAATCCTTTTGAGGGTGGAATCTAATGATGAGGAGAAAATGAGGGAAAAAATCATGTTGCAATACCCTACATAATCTGGAGGTAAAACATGTATCCCGATCAAAGAAGATATAACACACAACTCCATGAAACCACACTACCTCATCTATGTACCTCCCTATGAAGGAATCCATCATGATCATGTCCTTGAATGCTAATATATGAGCTGATTTCATCCGGAAATATACCAAAACCCATATATCATCAATAACTCAATGATCCTCAGGTAATAATGTGACTACATGCATTGATAATTCATCCCAGATCCATTTGGGTGAATCTGGGGGCTGCAACAAACCACCAGGCACATGGTTCCCATCCCTCACCTTCTATCACACCATAAAATTTTTCACAGACTCTAACATTTCCCACTTTATTCCATCACACCAATATTACAACCTCATTCCATGATAAATCATTGAAACTCCTTGGTAAACCACTAAAGTTGATATGTAAATATCCCAGATAACTCGCTCACACATTTCTAATGGAACAAGCTGCTCCCCCTGAAATAGCATCTGATTCATAACATCCAACATACATCAATCAAGAGATTCACCATGGTCAACATGATCTCACAAAACCTCTACCTCCATGTCTCTCCACTGAGACTCCACCACATCCAATGGTAGGGTAGACTACGTTATCATATGAAACAGACAACCTCTTCCTCCATCCATTCATTTATCAATGTGTGAGGTGGCCAACTCCTCCATCCCATTCGATGCAATCGAAGAATCCTGAGAAACCTCATTTTATGATTTCCTACTCATATAATCCTCTAAAATATTCCCCTTCCTTGATGTGTATGTTATCTAGAAATCGTAATCATGAAAAAAAAAATCCATCTACATCTGCTATCGCATGTTCGGATCTCACTTGGAAAGGATATACATCATGATCTTGTGATCTGTGAAGACCACATACTGATCCACAATGAGGTAATGTTCCCTCAACTTCAGCGTGAACATTACCACTACTAGCTCCACAACATTAGTGACATAGTTACATTTGTGGAAGTGTATCTTCTTAGATCCATAATAGATAACTTCATTTTGTTGCATCAACATGAATCCTAGACCCAAATGGGAAGAATCACAAATACATAAAATATATCCCCTCCTATGGATACTAGAGAACCGGGGAAAAAACTAAATTCACCATTAGGTAGCTGAAATATACCTGAAACTACCCACTCAACACAAAGGCAAGTCCTCTCTGGTTAGAACCATTAGTGGAGATATAACTTGAGAGAAATGACGTTCAAATTACCAATGATATCCCTTAATATAGAGAAAATATTGAACATATTCCACATTCATGGGTGCTTCCCATGAAAAAACTCCTTCTAACATCAACATTTCCACTACTTGACACTGATGTGACACAACATGTCCATGTAAATGAAAGTAATGTATCAAGAACATATACTTGGAAAACCATCTGTAGATGTGGTTGCATCGAAGTACCTTTCAGTCAGTCCTAATATCCTCGGTATGGTCCTCCTCTGACTTCATGTAGATCTGGATATCATCAATGATTATGTAGAGTAACTATTCTCTGAACCCAAAATTTATAGTGTTCTTGAACCACAAGAACATGGCTGGAATGTTTGTAACACCGAACGACATAACCATGAACTCAATGTTCCCATAACTGGGCCTGAACGTAGTCTTTTGGATGTCACCCACCTTCACCCCCAACTAGTGGTACCTGGACAACATTTTGATCGTTGAAAACCAACTACCTCTCCTCAGATGTTCAAACAGATCATCTATCCTTGAGAGGGGGTAAAAGTTCATGATAGTCATTTGATTCAACCTTCAATAGTCTATGAATATCCTCCATCCACTACATGTCTTCATTGAGAAATATATTGGAGAACCCCAGGTTGACACATCAGGATATATAAGGCCCTTTTTGATCATTTATTCAATATAAATCGGCATCTATCAAAACACAGAATGTGTCATCTGATAATGATCCATTGAAATAGGAGATGCATCGGGCAGAAAATCCATCCTAAACACAACATCATGTCAATGGTGTAGAGTCACCACCTCCTCTGGGAATACATTGAAGAATTACCTAATAATAGTAGGAACCTCGTTCATCTTATAATACACTAATTCCACTAACTCCACATTTAACAAGGAAATAAGGGGCCTCATATGCCGAATTCCCATATGAAAACTCCTCTCACCAATGAACACAAAATTATGCCCACCCATGTATGAAAACATGACTCTCATAAGGAATCAGTAGATAACAACATGAATAGTGTAAAAATGGAATATTTCGAGGATGAAATCATACAACTGAATTTCGAAAAAGAAAAATATTTCATGGCACTTATTCAACCCCATCATCAATCTACATACCCAACACACATCAAACAAGATGGTTTGACCTCCTATTCACTTAATAAATATCATGAATATGGGAATCCTCTACACAACCAGTCCAAAAGGATGGTTTATATTAGATG
The DNA here is from genome assembly GCA_963277665.1 of Viscum album. Lineage (NCBI taxonomy): Eukaryota > Viridiplantae > Streptophyta > Magnoliopsida > Santalales > Viscaceae > Viscum > Viscum album. The sequence goes on along the minus strand of OY728121.1, from coordinate 1,000,437,414 downwards.
GATCAAAGTATTGTGAAACTAATAAATCAAACAACGCCAACAAATGTGTACTAAACAAACTGATCATACCTCGAATGATATCTGACCTTGCGGAAGATGCTACCTTTGTGGCATGAAACTAAATGCACACAGCTCTAATGAACCTATCATGAAGACCTCCTCATCGTCCATATATAGGTTGAGTTACCTACGGAAGACCCTAAGGATAGTGTCTACCTACTTTGTCTCCCCTCTATGGAGAAGGATAATGTTTTCCCTACTGCTGAAACAACCATGGTGACAACTAATGCAAAGGCGGGAGATAAACCAACATATCTCCACCATAAAGAGCACCAAAGTCCATATATCGCTAACATGGATGGTGAACATGAACTCCACATAAAAAACACATGGGACCTAGGACTGTAAGATTGGAATGTAGACCAGACGGTCGAAACAGAAACTGGTGAGGTTGACTCTCTAATGGACGAACCCTCAAAGGACCTAGTTTCTAAGACCTTCCACTAGTATCCTTATAATTTCAATAAACCTTGTAGATCCCCTCTCATGGTATACATCCTCATGAGTGAATTATCTACACTAACTAAACCTTATTATGGACCAATAGGTATATCAGCTAGGTGAAGCGAGTAACTGCATACTGTGGAGAAGGACTTAGTGCCTCCACTGAGCGTCTCACCCCAAACACCTCATCGGGAAAGATATCTGGGGAGATGTAAAATATAACCTTGATCTTGATCCCCTTCACATGTTCCAAAATACTCCCCTATTGAAGAGAAGGTATCTTCTATTACTTCTCATCCATTATGGTCGATGAATGGAATTCTTCCGAAACTCCTTCTCCAAATCGACCAACATAACATAATCCTTCTTTCTCCCCCTAAGTACAGCATCCACCACAGACATGATGCTCCCCCATATCACTATCCCCCAATGGACCCTATTACTCTCTTGGAGCTGAGATAAGGCTAAATCCAATCTCATGTTCCTCGTACCACATCTCCCTCTCTATGTCTGAGACACTACCCTCTTACATTCCAAATGTCTACAAATGGAAAGTATGTGATTTTCTCTACCAGTGGTTGTTATCCATCATTGGATCAACCCTCCATTTATTAGCAAGATCATTCTGTTGAGCCTCCATTGCATGGTCCACTGTGGAAAAAGATTGGGTTACATAGCATAAAGGTAAACAAGGAACTCCACAGCCCGAGTAGTATGTAATTTTTTGTTTATGATATATTTTAACTTGTTATTTATTTAGAATTCTAGAAACACCAAATTAAAAAAATAATAGAAGTCATCATGATGCATGTAACAATAATAGGGTCTCTAACATATAGATAGTTTAGACTCTATTAGACATTTGGTAAGCACAGAATCCATGCATTATATCAGGGGATGTCCTAAATTCCTTTTTCCAAGAAGGTCTTCCCTAGATTATGTCATGCACCAAGGTCACCTAACATTATTTCCATACCAACCCATGTAATCCTAACAATACATAACTCCAATCACCTTAAAATATATCAACCATTATCTCTAATACCATTATTTTATGATACCCTCCCTCCAAAAAGAACCTCTTGATCTCGTAGTGGTTAAAGAGAGATAAGGATCCCCTCTGGTCACACATCAAGAATGCCTTGAGGAGGAATCTGACACCAAGTGTAAAAAAATATCTCAAAATTAGAGGAATTAACTTTTTCATAGTAATTCATAATGATAGATAATATGTGTCAACCTCAATACAAATCCAAGTCATATATATAAATGAAATTCAAAATCATCTATCATGAATGATTAAAAAATATAAATGTTACAAAACATTTGTCTCCAATGTAAATATGAAAAAATAGAAATGTAATTACATAACAACTATCCCATAGGACAAGATATTAATAACTAGCATTGTCACCTTAGTAATCCTAGAAATATGAAAATGGTTTTCTATAAGTAGGGTGAGTATACAAGTACACTCAGTAGGGAAAGGCAGCGTCTCTTGTGAATATGTGCAGAAATATACTACTGCCCCCTTCAGAAATAGAAGAAACCAATATCACCTAACAAGGTATACTAGACACTCGAACCTCAAAAAAGACATAATCACCATATTAATCATTTCATTAAAAGTTATATAGTATGCACATTTATTATAGCGTACACCACACCACATTCCCACTGATTAGAGGCTCCCAAACCCTCAGAAACAACATCGTGCATCAACAAACTATTCCAATATAAATACATCAAAACATTCCCGTACATACATGGCCCTCACAACTATATCACATCCCACCTGCTAAAACCTAGTCCACAAAAAAATACCACATCCGGAAGACACCTGGGAACAACAACACATGTTATCTTGAAGACACCTTAGAAGACAAACTCTCCAACAAACACCTAGGATTCACATACTAGAACCTTCCCAACGAGTCTTTGTCTATCACCACATTGAAGATGATGTCATAAAGAGTGGGTGTCCATCCATCCATCCTCTCACAATTATGATTGGGAAATACTCCCTCCCTCGTAACAATGGTGGTGTTATGCACATAGTTGTCTACTAGAGTTGGGTGTGTATAGAATAAAAAGATAGTACGAGTATATATATATATATATGTACCAAACAATTATCCGAACCAATGTGTTCTCAAGAAAAAAAATCCCCTTAACACTGCCACATCTTCTTGTACATCTAAATGAACATATCAGGATGAATGATGGTTAGTTATGAAGTTCATAAAAAAATCCACTAAATAACCAATCATTTTGAAATCATGAAGAATTTACAAGTTATTCTATCCCAACCGAAGAATCTAACAACCACACCACATAACTATCCTCACATTAATGCATGTAAATAAATAATAATATAATAAAACATGCTACATTAAAATAAATCTAAACATAGAACACAAGAAAACCAATATCTTATCATTATTCAATATAATGCCTCCCAATAGAAATAAAAAATACCCAAATAATAATATAACTCTACAAACTACAATGGAAAAACCATATATGATATCCCCACTACATATCCACAACATTCGCAGAAAAAAAACAAAAGAAACCATGGTTGCAATTCCACTACACAAAACCACTCACCTAGTAACATAATCGTATCAGAACCTTAAATTGATGCCCCACTGCTCAACCACTTTTTATCCATTCCACAATCAATCAATCTATCAACATGATATTCCATTACACCCTCAAACCATCCACACCAACCCCTTTTCTCGTAGTAGTAGCACCACAAAACCTGTACAAAACTCAAGATAGAAAATATCCACACACAGTACACAACCACACCAAAAAAGGAATGGTGTATTTATATTTAACACAATAATTATTTTTTTCACATTGAAATTCCATTTCATATCATAAAAAATGTTTTTATCCTAGGGAATCTATTTATTTTAGAAGAATAAGATGGATAATAAATTCACATGTATAATGTTGTTTAATTAGAGATCGATAATAAGAAGTGAATATAAAAACCACCAATAATCGTTATATTTAGATTTCATAAATCCAATAAAATTGAGAACATGGATACAATAAAATAGATAAAACTGAGTGACCATCATCCTCATCTTCTCCTCAATTTATTTATCATTTTTATATTTTTACTCTATCATATTCACAAGGAGAAGTCACTAAACCCTCCCCACATGATACAAAATAATATAGAGATGATGGGATCCCTACTTGGTACAATAAATGATCATCAACTCCTCCTTGCGCCAAAAAAGGTGTCCAGAAGTAGAAATAATGTATTAAAAACTAGATATGATGGCCACAACACAACACACAATTCCAAAGGGTAGAATGGATATGGGTGTAAAAATAGAAAATAAAAGGGATCAAGGAGATATGATCTGATCATTATAAAATTCTAGGTCCTATATCAATGGAAGAGAGATGATCTCAACATACAAAATAGTCATGTTGTGGCCAAGAACACATTTCATGGCTATTTCAATGTCTTCTAGGAATTATTATAATAAATATAAAATTAATATCCATTGAAACTATATTAGAAATTTTGATACAAGTATTTAAAATGAAATTACATCAAATAAAATTTAAGAGGGGGGAAACTCGAAAAATAGGGAAAAGAAGGAATTTAGTCATTGTAGGGTGTGTCACTAACGTGAGTGATCAATGTGACTCACCAAGGCCACATACCAACACCACTCCTGGGTACCACCTACCAAATCCACTCACTAACACCACCTATGAATGCCACTCACCGATGGCTATCCAACAGTGTGACATACCAAAAGCAAGTCACTGATGAAACCTATAGATAATGACTCACTAACATTACCCAATGACAACTAGACAATGATGCGAACTACTAGTAGAGATGAATTTATGTGAGAAAACAATAGTTATCCACCATCATGACCTATCTACGCAACCTTTCGATTCCACCTATCGACAACACAAACTATTTGAAAAACTGAATTTGTGGATAAATCTTTGAATGAGTCACTAATACTCCCCATAACACATTAAACACAAAATTTTACAATGGAGAGGATGGTAGTGGTCCAGTCAATAAAATAAATAGATTTTTGATAACATAGATTGAATATTGAAAATCGTAAAGAAAGGAATATATGTCCTTAATGAGTTATGCCATTAGTTTTCCTAGTTTCCTATTAATTTTATTACTAGATATAAAATATTCATCACTAATTTTCCATTTGTTAATGTATGATGATTGATATATATAAATATAATTCATTAAATATTGTGATGAAATTGTTTTCAAAACCTAATTGTGAATCCCAACATGAATACTATAAGATTGAGAAATTTCATGGAAGAAGATTCTAAATTATCTCCATTTTTAATAGAAACGTGAATGAGGGGATAACGAACATCCCCAATAAAATATAATATTGAAATTGAGAACATTATGCAAAAAATCCCCCATTTATTTTGTAATATTTTGTTCTAATGAATCAATGAATAATATATAATATCCATCTAAAAGATATAATTAATTTTTAACTTCATTTATAAATAGTATATCATGTTGGGTTTTTATCTTATAGAGGGAGAAACATCTCAATGGTGGGTTTATATTAAAAATATAATTCATGGGTTAGGGATCAATGTTATTTAAGAGAATGTGTTTTCATAAAAAAAATAGATAAATATTTTCATTATACTCTCATACTAGAAATTGTGCGGGATTTTTTCCCCAAAAGTAAAAGGATGAGGATTCAATTATATCATTTGTGGAAAACCAAAAAATACATTTAATATATTCCTTTGGATTTTTCAATTATAAATAATCTAATTTTATCTACTTCTTTTTTGGGATAATATCTTGACAAATTAGTATATATGTTTTTTTGGGTACATTGAAATCATTGAGAAAATTGTCTGATGTCCCCTTAAAGTCAAAATAATGACCCAAAAATCACATTTGTATCACATGTTCAGATTTAAGAAACATATAATGGAATTTATTTCTAGGAAAATGATATAGAAATTATATAGGGGAAATAAATTCTAACATAATACTTTTCAAATGGCTGGGAAGAAGCTTTATAGAAATTTCATGAATAGGATAAGAAAATAATTTAACTAATAGAATGACGGGATCTGAGATGAAGATTATTAATTGGAGAAATAAACCAATGTTATGGAATAAATAAATCATCTTGTGAACCCCAACCTATGATTGATTTTTTCAAATTCAATGAACAAGTACACTATGGGAATCAATGCACACAGACATGGGTTTTTGGATAAAAATGATTGTAGTAGCCTCTATGGCCAAGTGATCAATGGAGTTCTTATTCCATCAAAACTAGTTAATTTAGAACCCGATTACAATGTTGTGATGTGAATTCTAGTAATAAATTAATGGATAGAAAACATTCTACTTGATTATGGTTCTATACATTCCATTACAACACACATGTTTTGTATAACTATTAAAACAACACCATAAAATTTTTAAGAAGAGTTGTTGTTGAAAATAAAAAATGGTTAAATTATTGAATACCATGCACCTAACAAATCCCCTATCAAAATATTCTATGAGATTTACAATCAAACCATCTGATACTATATTTATCATAATTCAATGTTATTTTGGGCATGGGATGGATTTCAATTTATAGAATCATCTAAAAGTGATGAGATATATAAATAACACTCTATATCCCAAATCTATCTATGATTCTATACAATTATAATGAGGTTGATGTTTCTAATTTGGTTTCATTATTTCATTATTGGATGGTATTTACATTCGAGATAGTATATTTTTGTTAAATGAATCATACTAAAGAATATATAATCTTTTATCAAATTCCCATTTTATTTGAAATCACTAATGTGTTTTCTAATGAATTGGATAATCTTACTCCAACCAAATATGTTTATTTCATGAAAAAAAACATATACCTGAAGTGTATAGAATATCTATCTATCAAAATATTATTCTATTTGTTGAATTTGAGCAACTAAAGAAGAAACTACAAGATATTTGAGATAAATGTGTTTTATGAAAAAGTGTTTCTCCATCGGTTGCACTAGTATTTTTCATCAGGTATAATGATTGTTTAATGCAAATTTAAGTAGAAATTCATTGAAAAAATAATCATCATATATAACATATGTCATATTCCACTGATTAATGACTTTTTAGATAATTTATTTGGATTTAAACACTTCTCTAATGTGGATTATCATTCATGATATGATTTTTTAAACATGAAGAAATAGAATATTAATAAAAATACCTTTATTATAAGCTACTGGAAAAACTAGTTCATAGTGATTCAATTTAGAATACTTAAGTATAATAAATATTCATGGAATTAATAATAAAAAAAATTTATGTAGTACCTTGAAATGATTGATCTAGTATTTCTAGATTATATTCTAATATACTACAAAAATAATGATGGGTATGACTATAATATTAACATTTTACAAATGACGAAGCGAAAAGAATTTTTTTATGAAAATTACATATTCAAGAGTATTTGATATTGACTGAAACATTCCTATAGATTTTTATTATTAGTAAATTGATATCTATAGATCCATAAGAAATAGAGGAAATTTTCATATGGCCCCAAAAATCCTATATGTCAGAAATTAGTAGTTTCATTTTATTATCTCGGTTCTATTTTTTATTTATGATAATCTTATCTATATTATAAAGACCATTAAAAACATATATAGTAAATTGAGATGTTTTTATAATTATTACTAAGTAGATATCTTTATTATGATGAAGAATAGGTTTATTTCTTCACATATTCTCGAATTACCAACTAGTGTGGAATAATATATTATCTACAATGATTAAACTAAAAAAATATTTGGTTTGGTAATCATTAAACATGATAAAGTGATATATTACACCTCCCACCAATTAATGATGAATGATCAGAGCAACTGAACCATTATATAGAATTTGTTGCATTGTTCCTCATACTGAGGTCTTTCAAAAAATATCTCATTAAGGAGAAATATGATAAATATACATATTAGAAAACCATCAAGTATCTATTCACAAAAATTGATATTACTATTCCAAAATGATGTTGGTCAGATACGATCCTAGATTTGATATTTCAATTTATTACCATCCATGGATAGTGGAAAAAATAGTAGATTTTATGAGTAAAATAGATCTTTCATCCCCATACATAATGATTATTCAATTGGATCCAACATTCTAGTTCATACAGACGATGTACATAGTAATAATAATAAGATCCCCATCTCCCCTTCTTCAAATTACTTCTTTATCATAATAATGGTAATAATTAGGATATATAAAAACATCAAATAGAACCATAATAATACTGATGTCCTATAGAAAAAGGTTTCTTGTATTCCATATTTGAAAAATACTAATAATGGAATTATAATGTTTTGAACACAAATATATGTAACATCAGTACCATAACCAAAAATAAAACATATGGATGATGAACACAAATCATCCTTAACTATTCATCTAGTATTAATTATTATATATAAATAAATGATGAAAATCATCTAGGATTATAGAATTAAGAGGGGTGTTACATAATTTATAATAAAATTCTGTAAATTAAAACAAGAAACATTGAATGAAAAAAGATATAATGTAAGATGATTTCATTTCCCATATAAGTTATAGAAATTGTATAAGGCTAATGTGGTTTTTATTAGACTCCAATGTAACCCTAAAGGATATAATACGATCATTGTGGATGATGTTATCCATAAAAAATTAGCACATTTATTTATTATCAATGATTATTTATATATTAACCAACTCCCTTGATATATTAAATATATATGGAAGGGTTTAAGACTATATGGTGTTCCAGTCTCTATTGTATCATATCGAGATCTGAGGTTTTCTTATAGGATTTAGATAAGACATCAACAATAGATTGAAATAAAATGGAGATTCAAAAATTCTTATCACCCTCAAATGGATGTTCATTAATATATAATCATTAAAAAAGTAATAGATAGTCTAATAACATGTTCAGTAAAATTATAAGTGAATTGGTATCAACACCTTCCCCTAGTGGAGTTCACATTTCACAACAATTTCTATTCATGCATTCAAATGAAACAATATTTGGATATATAAGGTAAGATTTTTTTGACACCATCATGAGGGGAGGATGTTTATAACCGATAGGTGGTGTGACTTGATCACATATAAGAGTTGAAATAGATGGATTAAATCATTAAAAATCCTATGAAATCATCACAAACTAAGTCTAAAATATATGTCTAATTTCAGTAATGAGATCATGAATTTTCCGTTGGTGATAATTTTTTGATTCATATATTATAATGGAATGATATCATGAGTTTTCAGAAGAAGGGAATACATAGTAAACGATAAAATAGAACCTTTGAGGTCCTTGATCGCATTAGGGTGATAAACAATAAACTAGAACACCCACCTATCCAATCAAAATTTCATGATGTGTTCCATTTTTTTCTCCTGAATAAGAAAAAATAATACACATCACCAAAACAAAATCATTAGTTTAGTCTGTTGGATAATTACATTCAATATGATGAGTACCTTGTGAAGATAGTATATAATTCTGAAAAGGTTCTACAAAGCATTATAACTCACCCTGACAAAATATTTAGGGATAAAAAAATATGAAGATGAATAATGGGTACCATAAGAGTTTATGAATTAGAATAATCCTATTAAATATTAGTGTACGAAGGAAATTTCAACTGTGACATGCCTGAAGATTTAATAATTTAACGTTATGAATGTTTGTAAGGGAAATTGCATTTTTAATTGAGTAAACTTATCTTCACGGATTGAAATAACATCAAATATGTGCACTAATTTGGTTATTGTGCCACAATAAGTTATATTTGATTGGATTGAAAATATGTTTAATCATCATAAATATTAAAAATATACATTTATATAGTAATCAAATGATTAGAATATATATAGGCATACGATAGATTTTTTTAAAATAAGAAATAGAAGAGAAGGAAATGACTAGTAGGATCGTACCAAATGAATCCCATTTATCAAAGCTTTCGATGGTGATTTCATCATTATGATTTTTTACTAACCATTCCATTGATAAGATTCAAAAACTATGGAATTATTGAAACTGTTTATGTGAGAAGTTCAAGATCATTGTGATCAATACTCAAAACATGTTCTCCAAACCATCATATGAAAATTTCACCATCAAAACCCTTAAAATTAAGAAATTCAATGGTATAATAATTCTCAATATATATAGAACGAAATAGTATGAATTTATATATGATTATTTTTATAAACATTGTATATATTATTATTTATTTATTTTATAATTTTTAAATTATAATGTTGGATAAAATTAACCCATTGATATTGTGAAAAATAATGTTTTGGGAAATAATATACCTCCAATAAAGACACATTTTTATGAATTTAATAATTTTTTGAAATAGATGATATTTTAAAAATATATAAAAATAAAATTGTATTACCTAAATATAAATTATAAAATATTTTTATTATGTGAAATGTAATTTTTATATCGATTAGAAACAAGTTATTTTTAAATAATCCGTTTATATTTTTATAAATATGGATTTGTTATTTAAGTCTAAATTATCATATTTAGAAACTTTTTTAAAAAAATTGTTTTTTTAAAATTTATTACGTCAATATTTTCAAATTGTGTGTTTTCCATAATTTTATAATACAACCCAATGTTTGGGAAAATGTTATCATATGGTATAAAAATATTTTATGTATTATGAAATAAAAAAATCCCAAAAGCAATTAAAAAAATAATGTATTCATTTAAAAAAAATTATATCCCCCTTTGAATTAATTAGTTATTTATTTTATTTTTGTCATCTTATAAATATACAATAAATCCTCAAATAAAAATATAATATTTTTTTTAAATAAATTCTTTATAAATATCAGTCACATACACGTCACCAAGGGTGTTATATTATTGATATCAGCTATTATCATTACAAAATATTGAAACACACTCATATTTGTAAGAAAAAAAGAGAAAATATCATTGGATGGTTTTTATTTTGGATTAATTTATTGTATATTGTGCAAAACCTATATTTATAAATTAATAAAAAATTCAACATAATTTTTCTATAAAAACCCACCCAACCTCCCATGCATGTCAACTAAAAACCCCTATTTTATGATGTCACTATACCTTTCCTATTTTATATCCTTCCCATCGATCTTATTTTTTCTTATTAAGACCTCCCCAAACATTTACATGCACCCTCTAATATTAAGGGATATGGTCTATCTCATCATAATTAAATAACCATCAGTATATTTTCAATTTTTTTTAGTTTCATAGGATATCATATATTCATACACAAAACATATAAAATCCTCACGATTTTCCAGATACGATATTTCCCTTTTTATATAATTAATCCCTTCCATGGATCTCAATGTAACCATATTATGCTAATGAAATTATTATTCAATTTATCATTCCAATCCTTTGTTTAGTGAATAACCATCACCATTTCTAAACAAGGGTATTCTCTGAAAAGTAATTATACTTAATTGATTTGATGAATCAATTTTTTCATCCCAAAAAACAATCTAATATGATTAAAAATGATGCAATAAATCATTATTATTTACTATATATATTTCACACATATAAAAATACATGATATTAATGTGACTGTGGGGATAATAATTAAATAGAATTCATATGGATTGGGTATTGTTTTATCTCATGTCATATCATGAATGTTGAACAAGTGGATATCCTAATACCATTATCTAATGATTTATTTGTGTTTATATTTGACATAAATTTATGATGTTGTGTTATTTTTTAATTCAACATTATTGTGTATCTTTTATTTCATAATGTTATATAATGGTTTTATCTTTATATTTATTTTTCACACCTCAATTATGTTAACACTATATGCATATTGACGCACATGTATTTCTTTCATCGTCTTACTCATGGATTATTCTCTTGATCGTATTTCTATATCACCACATTTTTATGTACATCCCTCAGATATATAATGTAATTTTATAATAGAAATGGTATTTAATGATAATTTTAATATAATTTTGAATAACATAATTGAATTTTATTATGTTTTATACCATTTTATCCAATTGTAAGATGATTCTGTATTTTATAAATACTTTCAGGTGTATATTTTAATAATAAAAAATGAATGATTTATTTTTAATGATAAATGATTTCATAGAGAAGATGAAACCCATGAAAAAAACTGGTTCCACTCACACCTCTCTTATATCAAGCCACATAGAATATTCCCAGCATAAATCCACTATTAATACCTCATGATATCATATTATAAAGATATTTATACATCATTAAATTCATAAAAACCAAGGGTTCACAACAAAATCTTTGTCCACCCAATGAGATTTAAGTGGTGATGGTAATGAAGATGATGGATAAAAATAAATTATAAGACATGAGATCTCTCTAAGAATACATAAATAATTGTAATAGTTACTAAAATATTGATTGAAATATTAATCCATTCTATATGAGTATGGTCATTATTCAAACCTCTCACTTGTCTAATATTATGAAATGGCATATCCAACCCCTATAATGAAGAGGGGATCATATGGTCCATTGGAAGAATTTGATGTGAAAAATCCTCACATAACACTGATGAGAATACTGTTTCATTATAGTTGATTTGTGTGAGAATATATTGATGATCTATTTTAGGTTCCTGGGTAAGGTATATAAAATAAATTTATATCCTTGTAAAGGAAATGAAGAACCAATGTAAGTGTATGGATGCTAGAAAAGGTTAATGGATCTCTATGTTAAGTTCATGTATAGACTACATGTGGGTATGAGGATGTGTAAAAGTAATAAAAGTCTATATAATGTTGTTTTATGATATTAATAATGGTAATGTGAGACCATGGGATGGAACTAAAGGATCAAATTCCTTGATATATTCTTAGGGAGCATGATTCCATGTTACATATGAATAATATGTTATCAAAAAGATGATGAACTTAATGTGGTCATCAGTATGTATGATAAATTTGATATAATGTGATAAAGATACTAATAAAATAATATATTAAATTGTTTTACACTATAGTACATGTAAAATTTCACACATTATGATGGATAAAATTATTGACTCAATACTATAGAAAAAATTCAAATGGATTTTGAGATGAATTTAATTGTTAAATATGTAATCATTCAGTATATCCCTTAGCATGGTTACTGCCTATTGAATAATGAGGAATGTGAATATGAAAATATGATGTTTCATTCTCGTAGTTACATTTTAAATTTGATATGAGTTGGTTAGTGAAAAGGTTCTGTGTTGGAATAGAATAATTTTTAATTGTGTGTTAAATTGAAAAAATAAATACAATGAAATTTTAAATACAAGTGAAATGGAAATGGAAAATACCCAATTTCATTTTGATGGAGGAAATACATGTGGTTTTACCCAAAAAAGGGTGTAATGAGATAAAATAGATATTTATTAAAGATTACTATTATTATATAAAAATGAAATTAGGCATACATTGAATAATATATTAAATTATATGGAATGTGTATTTCGATGATATCTATGTGGAGGATGAGATGTTTTTGAATATTTATACACAAGGAATGAAAATTAATGATAAATTGATATATAGGAGCTATAGAGGTAAATATTTTGTATATATGTTGGCTGGTAGTTGTGAATTAAAATAGGTTTTCATAATCACGTTCTAGTTTTTGTCTACTGTGGAGGCCAATAGGGTTTAGACTCAAGTAAAAGATCTTAGAGACGGTTTATCTTCATATTTAATTTGGTTTTAGTTTCATATTTATATTTAAATTTTTAATTAGTTTTTGAATAATAAATTCAATTTTCTATATCTCATTTTAATTATATATTTTATAGTTCTAATAATATTCATCATAGATAAAAAGTTGATAATGATTGAAAAAACATAAATGAAAGATTTGATTTACTGGAGATGGGTTTATATGAACACATTCTAAATTTTTTTCATTTATAAATTAGTAATTCTTACTAGTATTGTGATATGTTTCACTTTTTTAATTTATTTTTCACACAATCATTTAACTAATGTGTATAAAAATTATTGTAACCAAATTTGATTGATTTGTTTAATTTATAAATGGATTATTAGAATAATCTACATCTTTTATTATCAATATAATTATCTCTACTCATTCCATAATTTTCATATAACCAATTCTGATATAATAGGTTCTTTAATAGTAAATGGTGAAACTATTACTAAATAAAGGTAATTATCATGAAATAATTTAGATTGAATATTTTACATGTAATTATATGAAATATTATTCTTCAAAAACACCATGATAATAGGATTCTGACTATTATTAATAATTTATAATTACTTTTTAATTACATTGGTAATTTTGTATAATAATAGAATTTAGATGAATTTTAGCTCATGGTCTAAAAATGTTCATGACAATGAAATTATTTTTTATATTTTATCTTGGATTCCTTGTTACTTGTGGAATGGAACTCCGTACTCATTTTCCTTTATATATATATAGTGCATTGAATAATTTTTGATTCTATGATTTAAAAAGTTTTAAATTAACATTACCATATATAAGTAACATTTCTTCTCCCATGTTGAATTTTTTTTCTACAGATCGCTATGGTTTTAGGGTTTGTGGAAGGTGTAAACAACCATGATGTAACACTTAGAAATATTCCAGAAAAACATTTCACACAAGGTATTACCTTACTAAAATTATATATGTCCAATAACCACTATATTTGGGATAGTATATAGGACTCTCAATCATAAATAGGAACTATCCATTGTTGAAAAAAGTGTTATAAAAACCCCATGGTGGAATATGTAGGACCTATTTAATAAGTATGTAGTGGAGTAGCCACGTCCAAGAAGAAATGTGTGGGACCCAATAATGATCATTACCATGTCACTACGGGAGTACCCAACCCCTTGTCTACTGTGGCCATCATATGTAATCCAATTCATCAACTTTATAGTGATTAAATTAATTAAATATACATAGTGACTGATAAATTGTCATATACCTTCAAAAGGAACTATCATCATTCTCTACATGTAAAATTTCTTTGAATGGCTATTAAAATTCCCAAATCTAACACTAATGTGAGAATATGTGTAAAATTATAATTACATGAAAGTACATACATTGTTTCTCTGTTATAAAACATGCGTATTCCATAGATAAAATATATAAATCTATAAAAATATTTTTATTATGTGTATTAGAACAACATGATGTCAAATTTAATGGTAAAAAAAATTTTGGCTTGTGAAGGAAGATAACATAATATATTACAATATATAGTTTGTTTAGTCCTTGGATTTAGGGAATATATCTACAGAATAATGGTGTATAGTCTATAGTGGACACATTATTAATGTATTAAATCCATGTATATGTTGTGCATCATGTAATTGACCTGTAATCAAACTACATTCAATGCATATGAAATAGATTAGGTATGAATATACTTGCGCCCACTATTAATGATATATTTATTTTCCAGGATTACAATTAATTGAATTCACATGGCATGATTGGTGAAATAGTGTGGTCATGTCATGTAGTCATGTACATGATCATCCACCTGACAGATACCTACATGTATTATATATCAATTTCAAATTTCATGAATTGTTTTTGAAAAAATGAAAACCTAGTTACATATCCAATTCCATATATGACTTGTGATTTCTATACAACAATCTATGTTGTCATGTCCATCATCTAGAATACATATTTCATTTAATTGACTCACAACTACCACTAAATTCACCAATAATATTTCTCGTCGTACTACATAAAACCATCCATGTCCATTGTGGCTCATTTAAAATGATCCTCCAGGCTCTACCACAACCTCATAATTCCTTCCAAAAAAAATCTCTAAATCAAAGTCATTTAAACATCCACACAACAATCAACCAACCATAATTATACATAAATCATATTTTATCATAGTCCTTATAAACTATTTGTATCATCAGAGATCACATGATACTAAAATTCCACCATATATTATGATGTGGAACCATTGAATAATTAAAAAGATATTGAACTATTATTTCATCAAAAAGAGAAAGGATTGAAAAGGGGAGAAGGTCAAAATAATAAATTAAAGGGGTTTTTATATGAGGTATAAATATCAAATAAAAATATATATAGGGAATATTATACACAATAAACAAGGATATAATAATTAAATAATATCTTAATCATCATGAATATATAATATGATCATTATATATTAATATTTAAAATAAATAAATACTTTTTAGTGAAAATTATTTTTATAGAATAAATAAATAGAAATATTTCATTCAAAACTCCTAGAGTACAATTTAATCACATTAATAGAGTCATCAATTTGATGAGATCACATTATCCCCATCATTGTGAATCATGATTTCATCTTCATAGAATGATATGTCTTCATCTCACCATAATCAAAATTGAATATTTAACCTTAACTTATTCTTGGGATTTTTTATTTTAATGATATGGATAACCTTATATGAAAAAGAATAAATATGGATTTTATAATCCATAATTATTTTTACCATTTTTTTAATTAATTCCCTAAATTATCCCTGTATAGAACCTGAAACCTAGGAATAAATAAAATACATATCATTTATAAACTCCACATTCTGAAAACAATTTTGAGTTTGATATTATTTGATAGGACTGTTTTAGGATAAATCACCATAAAAATCATTGTAAATTGAAACATTTTGTAAATGAATATTAGAAACAATTTCAAACCATTTCTATTGAAATTTCAGCCAATCTCATCAATGTATAACACATGCACCTCATTGTAAATGTAACTCTTATAATACATTTTTGAGGATAACAACAAGACTAAATTTATAATTAAACGACATTTTAAGGGCCATGGATTTTAAATCTCACAAACTAGTTATGTCATAGTTGGGATAATATTTGGCCACTAAATCCACACAACCTTTAATATTAAATAATTCTTAGTAAACAAATGGATGTGAATTTTATATTACATCAATCTATAAATGGGGAAACAGAAATGTACATTGGATCTTCTGATTTAGTTTATGGTTTCTAGAGGAACTCATAATTAAATGAATATGTTATCAACATAGGTGTATTGGACCATTCAACATGTGATCGTTACTATATATAAAACCAAATACTCCTTTAATTAATATTTGAATTTAAAACAAGTAAATACTCAGGGTAATGTAATATTTCCATGCATATAATTTCATGGAATACTTTTGATAATTTATTTTTATCATCTAATTGTAGTTTATAATGGTTATACTTTATTGTGTTTCATTACTCAAATAAAACCCATCTATTTATGATTCCCCTCTAATAATATTTATATGAAATAAGAATCATGGGAAGAAAATAGGTAGAGATGTGATCAATTAATAAAGAGGAATTTTACTACATATATAAGGTGTTTAATTATTCCAGACATCTTTGAATCATTAAAATTATTATACTTGAAATTTATATATTATTTTTTTGAATATCACTCAAAATTTTTTTACATAAGTCTCTTAACCTACTTGTCTGAATAATTTGATTATTTGGTACACAATAAAACATAGATACATTTTATATTGTATGAGGATTTTTATATAATCTTTTATTGAATTACCCATTTGGAGATCATATTTTATGGAATCATTAAATGAAATGGTAATATACAAATTAATTTGATAGAATTACAAAAAAAATTATTAAATAAAATTTTGGTGACATGATTTATTTTTATAGTGAAGTAATTTTTAATTTTTTTTTAAATTTTTTAATCAGTATTTTAATTTCTCTATGCAATGAATAAAATGTAAAATAAGGGGTTTTTTGATTTCAAATATTCTTTATGAATGTCTTTGAATGAAAAGTTAAGAACTAAAATTTATAAAAAATATTATATGAATAATTTTTAAACGCTATTTTATATTTTATTTTATATATTTCATACATGATTTGACTATTAAAAAATGCATGGTGTGGTGAATATTATTACAATATCCACATTATATTGTATATTAACACATTATTGAATAAAAAATGTTTCATATTCTATCTTCATTATGTTTTGTTCCCAATTTTTTAATTTTAGGTCTCCAATGACATTAAAACATTACAAAAGAAAGAAGTTTAGTTTTTAATCAAAATAGATCAATATTTGTTAAATAAAAAATTGTTCTATAATATAAAAATTTGGTTCTTGATCATTGGTAAAAATGGAATTATAAAATACATGTAATTATATGACGTAGATAATATCACAGTAAGTTCCCTATTACTAGAACCATTTTTAGACATATCAAACATAATATTTTTCATCATTTCCTAGGTAATTGAAACATAATAAGGGTTGGTACCATATGATATTTATTGTTAAAAATGAGGATATTAATTAAAACATAGGAAAAGCATGAGAAAAAATGAAGAAGAATATTATCTAAAAATTTGAATAAATATCCTACATATTATTAATCCCAAACATTAGTGATAGAGTTAATAATCGTAGTTCAAAAGATACTAATCATAATATAATCAAGGATCATGATTTTTTAGATCATAAAATAGGAATAAAATGTATACTACATTCTTGAAATTATTTATAAAAAGTAATTTCATTAGTATTCATGGATCATTTAAAAAACAATCATTGTTGACAGATTCACTCTCTAATCAATCATAGTATTTATGATTCACTCCCATGATAATCAAAGTGAAAAAAATAATTTAATTAACTAATTATCACTCTCCATATATATAGTGGTCTAATATTAACATACATATATATTAATATATGTTAAATCATTTTTTATTAATATTTAGTATTTAACAAATGTTCATTCCCATGTACCAGAATAATTTTGTGAGTTTAGAAACATGGAATCATAAAAAATTTTACATAAGTGAGAAAAATTATCTCCCACATTTTTCATCATGAAAAACACCATTCAAATAGAAATAATAAATAATAAATTTCATCATAACCATGAGAAGTGAAAAATAAGAAAGGGTGATCTCAGATGTACACTATGGGTAAGGAGTGGAAATATATAAGAATAATCCTAAATATTATTCTTTGGGACCTTGAGAATAACATTATCAAATCATAACATGAATTGAAAATTCATATTTATTTTCCCTGGAATAATTATTGGAATTACATAAGTCACGAATCATAACAAAAAAAAAATTATAATCCATGAAAGAATAACATAATAATACGACCAAAAATCTAGAAGACACATAACCATATAAAAGTATATCCATAGTAGTAATGGAATAACATCCATGTCCATAAAAATATTATGATATCACTCCGCATACTAATTTTTTATTCATGGTCCACTTCCCTGAGCATCTTAATATTAAAGGGTAACATTGAAGACCATCATAGCAGATAATTTTCGCCAGTGAAATGAGTACACTCCATGTCCCCACCATGTTTATATCATGAAATATAAATACTTTACATGTGAATTGGATGGATATATAGGTCCACCACATTTGAAAACAAAATCATGTGTACATGTTCCACAAGATCATAAATAATCAAACCATAACAAATGATATGAAATGGGTATGATAAACAAGTCATTATGTCATATCCCATTGATATGATTCATGTTTCATATCATTTCATCAAAGAAAAACATATGAAATTAATAGGGTATAATAAGAAAAAAATGAATATGAAATTCATTTCATAAACATATAACCCAAATGGACAAACATGATTCATAAACATATAACCAATGAAAGTGAAATGGAATTTGAAAAAGTCATTCAATCGAAACATAAACCAATTATGAAATAACACTAATGGATATCTTCAATTATATCACTAAAAAATAATTAACTATAAAAATGACTATAATATTATATAGATATTTATTTTGAATGACCACGTAGAATATTTATTTATAAAAATATTCTTCAATTATAATTCTTTCTCAAAAAACCTATTAAAGAAGTTCTTTTATTATATTTAAATCATTACAATTTAAATAACACATTTCATGAGGAAAATATTATTTCTACAATAAAAATACTTCATGAAAAATTTTGAATTTTGATAAACATTTCAATTTAGAATATATTTTGAAAAATATAATTTTTTCTTTGATGTATATTTAAAACCATTTTAATTGATTAAATATGTCGAAATCAAAAAATTATTATAAAATTTATAAACCCATTTCTCAGAAAATAATATAAAAAATGAAAACAAAATTCATGAGATCAGTTTGAAAACCCATATCTAGAAAATGTATATTAAAAAATTAACTCAATCATCATATCAATTATATCATATTGGATGAAAATAAATTTTTGAAAACATATAATATCGTCTTTGAAAATAATTTCAAATATTTTTAAAAGTCTATCATTTTCAAAAATAATTATCATTGAAAATATATTTATTGTCCAATTTTTTTCATAATATTTGGAAAAAAATATTTATAAATAAACATGTAATGATATAAATAAATCATTTTGGAATTTACAGTCCTGACAACGTGAAACCCTGTATATAGATAACATTCTTTATGCACTATAAAATGTTTAGAAATGTGCCTTTATTTGTAAATGAAAGGGTGATTAATTTTGAAGACTTTTTTTAAAATGCAATTATTGTTTAATAATGATCGTTAAACATAATTGTATAACAAAAAAACATTTTTTAATGCATTTCCATAAATAAATGTTTTGAAAGAACACATATTTTTATCAAAATGGAAAAATTAAATAGAAATTTAAAAAATCTATATTATTTCTCACAATTAAAAATGACTAAAAAATCGGTATAAATACTTAGATATAATATTAATAACAATATGTTTTTATAATTCATGAGATTTTATGAAATATATACCATAAGGATTCATTGAAGGTATAATCATAAACAAAGTCGATAAATGATGAGATTGTAGAAATAAATTGTTACCACATTGGTAACATTGAACCATAAAACAATGGAAATAAGAAAATTTGATGATTTATAAATTATAATGACAATAACAAGAATACATATATAATATTTTATAGTAATTATATACTACTCGTAGAAAAATATATGGTCATAACATGGCAAGTGTCTCAATGAATGTAAATTGAGGTGAAATTACAATACTGATTATCTAACATTTTAACCATTAAGATCATGAAATAATGATATTAAAATGGATATGTAAAAACTGATAAATCTTATAATAAAGATAAATGAATACATATATGGCCATTATAAACAATAATTATAAGAAATATTTTGTTAACAAGGCATTTCTATTAAGGAAAAATAAAAGTCATAGGATAAAGCATTCAACATGAGTCCAACGTGTCACTTGTGTCTTCATACTCATTGATAATAAAGCCTAGGATATTTATTTAATTACCATATAAACATTTTTTAGTGTTTATTATTACCTAAAATTAACTTGTCACAATGTTTTATACAAGTAATTAAAAATTTATGTTTACATCGGTTATTTTGAAAAAACTTGATTCTCGTGTTAAAAATGGATTTTGTATGTTGACTATGATCAATGGGTTCGTTATATAAATACATAAAGTATAATAATCATTATTTATTTATTTTATTTATACAAAATTTATTCTTTTAAATAAAATGATCAAATAGTTTTATGATAAATGAACCAATGTTACAATCATTGAGATGGAAGGTAGTACGTACGCATGAGTAACATTCTGATTTTACAATGATTATTATGGATATAAGGTTTGTAAAATATTTCATTCAAGAATTATAATTATAAAATATATATCCTCTAATTTAATCATACATATTTTTATATTTAATTCACATGATTTAAAAGGAATCATACTACATCAAGGAGCCAATAGTCTTCATGTTCACGGATGACGTTCTAACTTTTTACTATGTGAAATGGGAAATAAGAAAAATGATATTTTATATTTCAATAAAACTAATAAATTAATGAAAATAATATATTCATAGAATATGTTACATTTTATCAATTTATCACATCCTTTATACATTAAATTTAATGTGTGAATGTATCACATCTCTTTGAGGATATGGTAGTATAATCATCCACAAACTATGTTATCATATCCCAACAATATAGAAGATGTGAAGGTATGTTTTATATAAAAATTTAATAAGAATAATGGTATAATAAATTTCATATATATAATATATAAATTGTGTGTACATCATATTTCACCCTCATGATAGGAGGTAATGGAAGAATGAGAATTTTTTTTCCAAGGCGGTAGTACACCATACACACAAATGGTATGTTCGTTGACCATTACAAGAAATCGTGTATATGTGTATGTGAAAAACATAAAATAAGGTCATATAAATATATTTATAATACTGTAGTTTTTATATATATTTGTAATGAATTATTTAGGTATTTTATAAGGAAAATAATATAAAGGTGTTCGAGGAATAATGTTACCTCTTCTTTGGGTATCTCTATTTAGTTATTACTAATGGGTTTCCTTTGAGGTTTTTCATCAAAAATGGATTCTTCAAGGATTAAGGTATGGAATTTTGGATCTTATTTTTTATTAATTTTGGAGACCCGTTAGGATTTGATAGGTGTGAAGATAGGTGGAGTAGATGAGGCATTTTATAAGTGAGGAAAATGACATAGTAGATATTATTGAAAATATTGTAGTGCTCCCCACATTTTATGTACCCCCAATGGTTAAAAATGGAAAATTATGGATAATTAAAAGATAAATGGACGATATATGTCATTAAATGAAATTTAGACATTTGAAGGTTAATTTTTACACCATATTTTCTTAGTTTAGTCATTAAAAATGATCGGTTTCCATAATAACTATAGTTTACTATAATTCCCTTCTATAATTGCCTTCATAAAAAACCATGACGATGTTATTATATGTTAAATATTATTTTTATTCAATATATGTAATCAATTTTTACATATTCCTATCGAGGATGTGGTAGAAACTAATTTAAAATTAATCATGTAAACAGGGTGATAATGTATGATTTTAAAGAATAAATTTTCCAATTTTTTCTACGATTTTATATACATGTTAAAAGTGAAATATATATCAATGAAATTATTTTTATTAATTTATGTATAATTTATATAATTTTTAATTAAAATAAATTTATAATAAAATTAAACAATATAAATAAATAAGACATGATAGCATTATTGAATAAAAAATTAGTATTTTTTCACTATATATGAAAAAATTAATGTTCTAAAAATATACCAAAAATATTCAAAAAGTAAATTTTGATAAATACATTTCATAAATGAACTTTATTTTTTAAATACAACTTATAAAATGTATGGTAAAAATATTTTAATCAGGATCGACAATAAATCACTAAAAAATAACTTTTTTCAAAAACATTAATATTTTCTAAAAAATATCATATATTCTTATCTTATAGCTATAAAATAAATTTGATCAATATTAGGTATTTTTATTTAATTAAAAATATATAAATTTTATTGAAATAAAATTAATCGAATGTTTTTTTAATTTTCCAATTTAAAATAGTGTCTATACATAGAAAAATAGTTTTTTATATAATTATTTTTAATTATTTTAATATAGTCCATTTATTTACATCTACTAGTTAATTAAAAATGTATTCACGTTATATATACTTGTTTAATATATATTATTAAAATTTATTTATTATTATTTTATCCTTTCAACCAAACAACTAAATTATATATATAAATATATTTTAATATTTATTTGAGTTGTACACTGTAGTTTTGTAATACACTGCCTTATGTATAATTAATGATATCAAAGGGACTCAATATTATATATAAAATAAGAAAAAATAGTTTTATATATAACAAAAATATAATATATGTGTGTCATGTTTTTTTATTACCTTGGTGTTTTATTTGACATAAGAAAAACATTGTGATTCTATGTAGAAAGATTTAAATCATTATTGTTCTAAAAAAAATTCAAAACAATTAACTAGTAAAAAATAATTTATAAAATCATGTGGTGTAAGATTATAAAACCCACAAAATTAATTTTTTCCACAAAAAAATCTGGTTTATCACTATTCTAATACATGAATTTTCTATTAATTGAACGGCACATATTATAAATGAAGTCTAAAAAATATTTTAAAAAATTAAAGTTGGAAACATTACTTCTACAATAAGTAAAACATATCTAGGATTACAAGTAGGATAAAATAGGTTGAAATTTAAAACAATAAAATTTATGAAAGTATTAAATAATCATAGTTGTTGATAAAGATCATTTATCACAAGAAAGTGCATGGTGTAGTGATGTTTGACAGTTACAAAGGCATAAAATCGTGAATTTGTAAAATGGTCATTCATGTACTAAAACAATTTTATAATTTAACAAAAATTTATTTCAATTCCCTTATATGTTTTTTGACTATTTTTCATGAGAATATATACTTACATTATTTTATCACAATATCACCCTCTTTTGTTCATTGTAATATTTCCTCTCCATCTCTTATTGGAGGAAAATAAGTTGATTTTTTCATTATATATGTATATATATATAATGCATAAACAATTGTTATCACAAGTTATCCAATATGATATACCCTTTTATGGTGACATAACACATTAATCTCTAAAACATCATCCAATGAATAAATTAAATCATTCAATAATAGTATAACCCAAAAAAATTTCAATGATAAAAGTCTATGTATATATAAATATGGTCAAAAAAATATGAAAAAAATATCATGTATCCCCTACTTATCACATAATAGCTCTTATATTCCATATTCCAATCATATGTACACCATCGTCATGTATTCTGCTGAAACATGTTAAAAATTAAAATTACAAAGAAATCCATATTAATAACATGCATGGTACGTTATTCCAATGCTTAATAGATATATTAATTATGTACAATGGTTGTTAACATAATCCATTATGGAATAAAACACTTGTCATAAAATCCATAATTAGTTCTAATGTAATTGACATCATTAAATTTACATATTCATATTCATGAAATAATTAACCAAACATCAATATCTTATCATAAGGAACATATTAAGAACAATTTAAACCATAATAATGTGACTTACATGAACATAATATTTTTATTAAATATCTTTTATATTATATCAATAACATTCAACATATTATTTTATATCTTTATAGAAAAAAAAAAGCTGAACAAACCATCAATATTTCACAATTCATTATTCATAAATCAAAATGAAAAAACACATCGATTATTCTACATCATTATAAATAAATTATCAATGATACCACATCCTATTACATTATATATATATATATCTACTTTAACATTTCAAATATAGTCTAACAATCCTAAAAAATATAACCATTACTCATACCACCTTGTTAATTATCTCTTCTTGAGAATTCTACATAGGAAAGTGTTTTTTAAAATGGTCATTTATTACCCACGTAAATTTTTTAACCATTAATTATATAATAGATGGGAAAATATTACAATATATTGCATTAACTGAGTGTTTAATATTTCTTAATAAATTACTTACATTGTGTACATTTTTTCCACTACAAATTCATATTCATCTCTCTTTAAGAAAATCATGGGGGTGATTCCATCCACATTATTGATAGAAATGGTAACAGAATATTCTTTCATTCATGGTCTCCATATTCCTAGATATTATATAACTCCTTATTTCATTTATTTTCTGATTATGAGAGTTAGTTAAGGAACATTATAATAACAATATTCTATGTAAACTGATTAGGAATCATTTAAATATCCTTAACTCTTAATAGAATCCCATTTTACACCTCATCAAATCATTGTCTATAAAAAGAAATTCTTTCCATGTCCATTATGTATTCTTATTTTAACAAAAACTACAAATAGCATTGTAATAATCACTTATCATAGAATATAACAACTTAATCATGACTAATCACATATAGGCTATCTAAATTAGGACATTGTCCAATGGCACCATAAGACTATCTTTAGATACATCCCTAGACATTTCCTTAGAAATATCCTTATGGATATCACTATGGTTTTCTGTGAATACATTCAAGAGGATGACTAAACTATTCATTTGATACATAATATAGATAACTATGATTAAAATACATGGATATTACATTAGTTTAGATGAATATCCTTCAAATTGAAATGGATCATTTCGTTGGTCCGTTATAATTTCATGACCTTTGAAACATAAAAACAAAAAACAAATGGTACATATGTGAGCTACATTATCCCCAAATAGGTTATTAATTACAAAAACACTTAATATAGACATCATGACTAATACCTATCTTCATAACCTAGAGGATGGAAAAATAATAAAGGTTTATCTATGACACTCAGTTTTGGTATACATGGGAGATATATATGAAAAATAATAAAAAAAAGATTTGGGAAAATGAGAATAACATTAGAATATCATTCCTTACACATCAAAGATAAAATACATGATACATGTCATAACTGTTATAAATTCATAACCTAAGATTCATAAAAAAAAATTAATGGAACAATACATGAAATAATAATATAAGAATAACACATAGATTAAGTTGTATGGACAAAACCATTTAAAACGATTGTCTTCATCTTCAAGAAATAAAAATAAAAATCCATTTTATTATTCCTATTTCACCACCCATACCGAAATTATAGTGATGGTTCACTCTGATTAAAATAATAGTAGTCATGTTTATCCTCCCAAATCCATCATAGTGAACAATGTATTATAACGGATTGAGTTGACTCTGATATCTAGGGTTGTATATCTCATGAGATCTAAAAACATACACAATTCAATGTACGGAGAAATATGTCACACTTATCTCATAATGAAATCATTCATATGTGTTCCAAAATATCATAAATAATTGTATCATAAACAATGAAATGAAATGTGTATCATAAACATGTCATCATAACCTAACTTGTGGAAAAGAGACATATTTCATTATAATTTTGTTGAAGTATAACCCATGAAAGGAATCATGTTTCATAATCATATAACCCATGAAATTGAAATTTGGTTTCATAAAAATATAAACAATGAAATATATGTAGGTTTTATATACATATAACTCTTTAAAAAGGAAAATCATTAATAAAATCATGAAATCGAAACAAAATCCATTTTGGAATGATTATAAAAGGTATTGTGGGATTATATCCCCGCTAATGAATAAAATATATCAATGTGTATCATTATATATGGATATTTATTTCTAAAGATCTTGTGGAACATTTAATAATTAAAATATCCTAAAATTGTAAATTATTTTCAAGAATCAATTTAAAAATTAAAATTATTATTATGAAATAAATAAAATTTTATTTTTAACATTTCCTGAAGAATGTATCATTCCCAAATTATATAATAATTCACGAAACATATTTCATTTTGAAAACCATTTTTTTTAATAGGATTAAAAACCTCAAAAGGATGATTGAAATTATTTTTAAAACATTTTCCATTTAAAACACAATTAAAAATTATTATGAATGCATGAAAACCTTTTTGAAAATATTTTTCATTGATGATAATTTCAAAACATAAAATGATGGATTAAAATCATTTTTAAAAAACATATCTTGTAAGTATATTTGAAAAATTATAAATAATTATTTGTTTCATTCAAATAATTTTCTATTAATGTATCTCTTATAAAAAATATAATATTTTCTTTAGAAATAATTTAATACCCATTTTAAAAACAAAGTGTTTTTGGTGAAAATTTTTCTCTAAAAAACACATTAAAATAAATGAATTTGATGAATATTAGAAAACATTTACGTTAAAAATAACCTTGTAAACATATAGGGGATCATTCAACGAAATAATAGTAATGATGATTAGTAATTCTGTACATTCCTAAAATTCCTTTTACAATGTAAAAAGATTAAAAATGTTCCTTGATCAAATAAAGAAGATTACATTTAGTATTTTTATAAGAATATAAAACATGTATATATATATATTTATTTAATTTTAGATTAATATGATAATATTATAACACATTTAATAACATTTTTAGAGTAAAGTATTTTTAATGATCAATGACTTCCAATCGAAATGGGGAAATGCAGATCGTTTTTCAAAAAACGTTTTTATTAATTATTATATATAACAACGAATGAAAAATATTACCATTTTATTGATTAAATGTGAATAACCCGATTGTAAAAACATATATAAGAGTTATTGGGATATGAGAAATAATATTTCATCAATTGTAGAATAATCATATACAATCTTGATAAAAAGTTACGTAGTAGTAATAAATTGTTACCATTTTGGTTACATTAAATTGTAACACAATGGAATGAATAACCATAAATGACGCTTAAAATTTATTTCATGTAATTAGATTCATGATATATTATATAATGGTATTAAATAAATCTTTTAAAAATTTATACATGAATAACATTGTATTTAACTAAATAAAAGAGATTTTAGATGAAATTACATTACGATTTAGGAAACATTTGAACCATAAACCCCCTAAAATAACAATAAAAAATTTCTATGTAAGTAACCAAATTTTTTTGAAATAAAACATATAAAACATTCATGGGAATTATAAAGACCATATTTTATAAATAATAGGTGATCATGTAATCTATTTCATTGAAAAAAATCCTTTGGAATAAATATATTGTTCTATTTGGATTTTATTTAATCTCAACGTAATGAATATTGTCAAAATTGACCTTATTAATATTATAAAAAATAATATTTTGTTTTATTATTTAATAATAATAATTAATGATTGAAAGTAAAAAATTAATTATCATATAGTCAAAAGGGGAATGAATTGTCTATTTATGGATTATTAATAACATATATGTAAA
The DNA here is from genome assembly GCA_963277665.1 of Viscum album. Classification (NCBI taxonomy): domain Eukaryota; kingdom Viridiplantae; phylum Streptophyta; class Magnoliopsida; order Santalales; family Viscaceae; genus Viscum; species Viscum album. The sequence goes on along the minus strand of OY728121.1, from coordinate 1,000,408,915 downwards.
TATTTATCACATTTTAATATTATAATTGTTATTATTGAAATTAAAATTAAATTGAATAATTAAGTGTAAATCAAGATGATAGTTTTTAAAATAAAATCATGACAATTATAAATATTATTTTTCAATATGATTAAAAAAATATCTTATAATATCATTAAATCCATGTCCAATTTTTTAAATCAAGATTAAACATGAATTTATTATAATTTAATGTTTTTAGAAATTTCGTAAAACACCTCTGTCATCCCTTATAAATATTTCCACTTAAAAACCTTATTCCACACACATTAATTCCATGATGATACCATAAATCTATTCCAAAAACTATCATCCTCACTCTCCCAAATCCTTTTCCTCTTTGTATCACAAAAAAAACAAATTCTAAACTTCTCAAGTAATCATTAAATGAGGTGAAATTCAGTAGGTTCCTTTCCGCGACAATCTCTTATAATTCAATTTATTCATCTATATTTAATTCACCCCTTTATATATAATTAAATAATGAATACAATATAATTTATATATTAAAATTTTATATTTTTGAACGAATACATTTTTTCCACATCATTTCCCTCTCTTTATATTCAATGAAAGGAACCTAGTGTCAAAATTATGGTGGATTACCATCTCCATGTATAATGAGTTAATATAACATTACCTCATTAATGGATAGTTATAAAAATATAATTATGTATATATATGGTTTTACTATGTATATTAGAAAAAAAATTGTTGTGGAACAAATATATATACATAATATTAAATTATAAAACAAATCTATTTCGTTATGGTTGAAAACCCACCAATATAAAATAAACATTTATAATGAAGGTTTTTTCTAACGAATCATAATCATGTATGAATAAAAAACCATATAAGGATACATAAAGAGATATTTAATTACATGAATAACCATTCCTTCCAATTATTTATTTTTAATTCCATTTTAAAAGAATATACATTATTTTACAAAAATGGGCATATTCCAAAGCCATGAATCAAATAAACCTGAATCCATGCAAATATGGAAATAACACTATAAAATGGATCATAAAATGTAACAAAATAATCAAATTATTTTTTATAAATATTAAAATAGTTTTTTAATCTATTAATAAAATTATAAATTCAATTTTATAGGAAGTTAAAGAAATGTACACTAAAAGTAATTGTGAGGTAACAGATTTTAATCTCAGTTTTACTTCTACGGTATTTTTGTCATTTTCAAAAATTATTTATTTTGTGTGGTGTATATAATTCTAATTTATATATATAATAATGAATTTAAATGTTATTAAATATTTCATTTGATATTTTTAACTTTTATATAGAAAACGATCTGATATATTAGAAAGTAGTAAGGCTCTCTAATATCACTTTTTTTATTCTATGAGATATATGAATTATTAACCATATATTTATTTTCTATGGTGTACATAATACCCATTAATTAAATATATGATACTTATCATTATATTAATGGATATATATATATATATATCAATTTTATAATCCCCATTTAATGTTGTTTACCATTCAAAAGATACCAAATCGGAAAAGGAATGTTTTATTAATTCTCATTCTATAAAACACATATTATGGTACACACATATATTAATTTAAATGGTGTATACACTACCATATATTATATTTTATCTTGAATATAATTATATTAATAATGTATAGTTATTCATGTTATTTTATTCTCACATTGGATGGAAATCAATGTTTCTTTATAACAGTGTTTTATAATAATATTTCTTAATTGTTTTAATGGTATTTTATTCATATTTAAGGAAATGAAATTCAATGATGATTAAATTTTTATTATGATTCTATTATATTATTTTTATGTTTATTTTAATGAAAAAGTATCTCTAAATTTATTATTTTTGAAAATTAATTATCAAAGAAGAAAGTATATTTTCCTCAAGATTTTTTTAAAATATAAATCAAAAGTATTTTACATCAATGATTAATTCCATTGATGTTTATCATGCATTACCAAGGATATGAAACATGGATACCATTATTACTCATTATCTGAATGGTTTATTTTTTTATAAAAATATTTTTGTGAATTTAATATATATCCTTGTGTAACCTCTATGTTTATACCTTATTCAGGATTCAGTATATGGAACACATATGCATGGACTTTTTGAGATGGGTAAACCCAAACGACACTCTAATTTATTTATAAATTTTTTGTCTCATGAGATATCATGTTGGGGTTAAAAGTATCCATTATTACTTTATCATAATTTTCAACAATTTGATATATTATTGGTTGTTATCATTGACAATTTTTTATTTCATGATATATGATTCTCTAACTTTCTTATGATGATATGATTATAAGAACAAATGTTCTATATGTCATTCTTTATTATGTTTAATCATGAACCGTGAAATTAATAATTATGAACTCATGTGTCCTAAGTAATTTTATTTTTTTCTTTATCCCAGGATTATTCCCTTACTGATAATTTCATCTCATTCTTTTTCTCTATTTACCCCCCAGGTTATCCTATGCAGACGTAGGAGATCAAAGGAATTTAGGAAATCACTGTGGATGTTTAATAATGAGGTGTTTTATTCAATTTTCATGTTTTTTATTTTATTTAACTATTATACCAAATATTTTATAATTTAATGTCCTTTATTTTTTATTTATTTATAATTATTATTCAAATCATGTTTTTTTATTTATAAAAATATTATGTCTCTATAGTTAGCATTAGGTGGGGTTTATAAAAATTTTGAGATTATGATGTTTTTCATTTATGGTATTCTTATAATCATTATCAGTATATAATTATCCGGAGGTTAATATATTGATTCCCTTATAAACTTCTTATTGAGGATTTATATTAGGAAATTTTATGGGTACTAATCTTATTTTTAGAGACATTAAATTTTGAGGTAATTATGGATTATTATATTTTGGCATACAAAATAAAAGGTATTAGACAACCTTATAGGTTGAAAAATATTATTATTGTTATAAAAAATATTTTAAAAAATTATGTAATTTTATAATAATTATAATAATATATTATTATAATAAGGAAACCATCATTGTCAGTGAAAACCAGTTGTCTATAGAAAGGCCATGGGAATCAACCCAACAACCAATGGGAGACCATACTGCATTACATAACATTTTACTACATGATCTTGGTGTTAGGATGAATTTTTAATTTTAGTTTAATGATTTTATGGATTAATAAGTAGTTCATTTCGAGAACATATCATTTATTAGATTAAAAACATTGTGATTGTAAATTGATTTTGTAATTTAGTGATTAATGTTATTCAAGATGTTGTTCACTGTTTTGGGAACAATATATGATTAATGTTAATAAACCACAATGGGATTTTAATTTATGAGTAATGGTGAATTATATAATGGAATAATAAATGATTTTATTTCTTTAATAGGCTCATTCATATTATTTATGGAAATAATTAGCATATCGTGGTTGTTATGTTATTACATTTGTGGTACGAGACTTTAGGGGTCACTAATGTCTTTTTATTAATGTTAATACTATCATGGAAGTATTTGTGATCAAAAAACTTTTGGTTTTCAATCATAGTCTTGAAAAATATGATGAATTTTTGGAATGGATTAAATTTATCATTGACTATTATGATGGAATTTTGGAGTTTTATGTAGTATTCCTTAAAATAATTATTCATATTTTTAGATATTTTTTATTGTATCATAACAATTTTGGATTATTTCAATGTTTCAATAATGAATAAAAATATAAATAACATTTTATGGATTATTTTATTCTCTACACATTGATTATAGTGCTTCATGTGTGAATCATTCATCTTGAATACTAATTTTTTGGGGAAAATGATAATTCTTTTGGTGAAATTTTTTTAAAGGTTGAAAATATACTGGAAAATTAAATATATATACTTATGTTATTAGTCTATGTATTATTTAATTATATATCTAAATTTATTGTATTTTAAAAAATGTTATTAGTTTACTTTTATTATAGTGAAATCAATGAACATTTAACCAATGATAGATTTATGATTTTATGATTATTAACATTCCACTTACCATGTTCTCTATCACTGTCCATCAGACCATGATGGTTATATTTCACATCCATTGAAATTTTTTACTATGTGGAACCCTTTCATGCGTTATCTCATATCGTCATCATATTTCAACTTATCCTTTTTATGGATGTTTTGAAAATCGTTTTTTAAATGTGAGATATCATAAATGTTATTATTAAAATTCAATCCAAAAGTTTTTTATCATGATTCCGAATTTTAAGGATGAAATTTATTAATGTGGGTTATATTTTGAAATCCATATTTTTTAAAGGAAACAATTTATTTGATAGTTTACATGGTATGCCTCATCACTCTTAAGAGAACACATAAATTTTAATATTTAAATGATAACACTATAACCCAGATGTCAAAATGAAGGGTAGTAAAAAAATGACCATATTATTAAATTATTGTATAAATATTTGTATATAATTTATTATTTGGTTACTAGTTATTTATTAATTAACATAAAACATTTTCTTAAATAAAGTGAAATATTTTTCTGAAATTCAATTCCATTGAAAATAGGTGTGTTTATAAAATCCTAAAATTAATGTTTTGAGAATATATTAATGATGTATATATATATATATATTAAATATTAAAACTACTATTTAAAATTTATTTGAAGTGACTTCTAGACATTATATTTGAACAAATTAAATTTTAAGGATAAAGAGAGTATTTTTCTAAGAAGGGAGTTTTTTCTCCTACGGATGGTCCACCTATTTTAATATATTTTTCTCACATATATAAATCAATTTTGTTAATATATTCATACATTTTAAATATTAATATCAAAATTAAATTTTTTTGTGTTTTTTATATTTTCCATATAAGTAAAATTTTTATGATGAATAATATAAATACAAAATTTTAGATAAAAGGAACATTTCTAATCAAAATAATATTGTTAAATTATTTTTTAATTGGATTTAAATTATAATTAGATAATTTTTTCCAATTAATCCTAATTCATATCATTTTAATCAATTTTACATTGAATTTAGATATTAAATTTATTCAATGTTTTTTTTGTTTTAACTTCGATAACATGTTTTCCCATCCCTTCAATGGTATTAATTTTAAATTATTTTCTGAAAATTCAATTGTATGAATTTTAAAAAATCTACTCCATATTTTCAATCATTAGGTCCATATTATTTAAAATTTTTATCATATTTTTTACCTTATGATTAGTGACATTAGTAATTTTTAGAAACACTATAAATAGTAAATCAAGTAATTTATGTTAAGAAATTATAGGATTAGGACAATAACATTCCCCTATAAACTTCCAAGATCCTATTGGATGAATATAATTATAACATTATCAGCTATAGTTTGAAATTGAATCATTTAATGCATATTTTTAAAAAAAATTACAAATATTATTAAAATCCCAGAATATTTCAAAATTTCACACTTTTCTTTATTATAGTTATAATAATTATAATATCATTATAACAAGTATATAACTTAGATCATACATATTTTTTTGAAATATATAGGGATTATCATCATCATTTTAATTTAATTATTATTTTTATGGATTACGAAATTAACATAAATGATGATCGGGTAGTGATAAATTATTATTTCGTTAAAAGAAATATCCAAAAAATTATAAATAATATCATAATAAATATTATGTGAATTAATTATTGTTCTCCACTATCATTACAGGTGAATATCATATTTTAGGACAAAATTATATTTTTTTTATTCAATGACATAGTTTTTTTGTATTTTATTTTATGTCACTGTAATGATTAGTGTCAAAATTTAAAATATTGTTATTTTATAAAAATAACAATTTATTTAAGTACATAATAATCATACCAATCATATAAAAAATATAATGTGATTATTAAAATGTATAAAATGTAATAATGTTTCTATTTATGCACAATTTACACCATATAAAGTAGCAAATTATAAAATTTTTAATTTAAAATGTTATTATCAAAATTAATATTATATAAGTTAATTAATGTGAAAAAAAATGATATTGATTAAAATTAAATCAAAACATGTCTAAATTTAATAATATGATAATTTTAAAACCCTATCACAACATATATTAGTTACCATGTTCATCTAGATTCAATTATATAGAAAATATATTTATTATACATTATTCTTTTGAAAAATTTCCTAAAACAGACCTCTCCTCCATTATAAATACTACCAATTACAACCCCTAATCCAAAGACATTGAAGCCTCATTGATCTCTCAAATATCATAAAAATAATCTCATAATATATCTACCCACATAGAAGTTCTCATGGTATCAATAAAATTATAATTCCATGTGTATCAAGTAATCAATCAACGAGGTGATATTCTAGAGGTACATTTCCCAAACCATCTCTTGTATTTTCAATTATTATTCTAAATTTTTCTCACCTTATTTATCAATAATACCATTACAACTCTAGTATCATGTATATAGATAAATTTTAAATTTATAAGGGAATATCTTATTTTCACATCCTTTAAAATCACTTTATCTTTAATGAAAAGAAAAATGTTCCTCTTAGATATGGTGGATTACCTTTCTATTAATTATGTGTTTTTTTCAATTACTGGCTGCATAGAGGGTCATAAATTATAATTATGATTATATAATAATTTAATATTTATATTATAAGATTTTTTCATACACTATATATACTATATAGTTATAATATTAAATGATAAAACAAATCCAGATAACGATAATCAATGAACCACCAAAATAAACTAAATATTTTTCAATAAGGTTTTATCGAATGATTATTACTCATGTAAAAATAAATAAAAATATACATGGAACAATTTAAATATATATATGTCCATGAATACCATTCCATTAAACATCTGTATTTTTCATCTATTTTTACATGAATATCCCAAATTTTACCCAAATGAACTCCTCATTACACACTTAAAAAAATGAAACTCATACCTTAAAATTATGAAATTTGATTGATGAATAGTTAATAAGATGTTAGAAAATCATCACACAATGTAATATAAATAATAATATTTTTCTATAATGATTTAATTACCTTATTTAATCCTTTTTATAATAGGATAAAGAACACTACACTATAAGGATACAAAAGGTAAAGGATTCTCGTCTCACTCTTACATCAATAGTTTTTAATCATTTTTCACAAATTTTTTTGTGGTTTATATAATTCCCATTTATATATTATTATATGAATATAAATATAATTAAATGATTTATTTTATCGTTATCACTTCTAAAGGAAATATGATTTCACTAATTACAATTTAGTAAGGGTTTCCCATATGAATTTTATATTCTATGAGATATATTAATTCATCACAATATATTAATTAAACTTGGTGTATATAATTCCAATGAATGAAATAAATTAATATAATCATTAAATTCATTTAAGTGTATATATATATATATACATTTTATGATATCTCATTAATGGGGTTACCAATCAAAATATACAAAATCTATAAAGGAATATTGTCTTAATTTTCCATCTTAGAGACCCATAGTATGTTACACATGAGTATTTTTGAGGAGGATTATATAGTTCTATTTGAAAAATAATTTTAGTAATTTTATTCCTTCCATGATATTTTATGCTTTCTGTAATTTTATTCTCTCTTCGGTTCCAAAATTGTGTTTAATCAATATATTCTTTTCAAAAAATCATTTTAATGTGTTATAATGATATTTTATGAATTTTCATGATAAATGATTTCAATTGTGTTAAAATTATTTTAGAAACATCTTTTATAATTTATTCTATGACATTTTAAATGAAAATGGATGTTTTAATTTATTATTATAAAAAAAATCCATAGTGGAATGGATATTTTCCTCATGAAATTTTTCAAAAATATCATCCATTATTATCGATCATAAATGACATATATTGGTGATTATCATAAATTAAAATGGATACTTTCATGGGATTCCAATAGAAATATTTCGTTTAATGGTTTATGATCATGATATCACCCTCTTTTGTTCATTGTAATATTTCATCTCCATCTCTTATTTGAGGAAAATAAGTTTATTTTTTCATTATATATGTATATATATATAATGCATAAACAATTGTTATCACAAGTTATCCAATATGATATACCCTTTTATGGTGACATAACACATTAATCTCTAAAACATCATCCAATGAATAAATTAAATCATTCAATAATAGTATAACCCAAAAAAATTTCAATGATAAAAGTCTATGTATATATAAATATGGTCAAAAAAATATCAAAAAAATATCATGTATCCCCTACTTATCACATAGTAGCTCTTATATTCCATATTCCAATCATATGTACACCATCATCATGTATTCTGCTGAAACATGGTAAAAATTAAAATTACAAAGAAATCCATATTAATAACATGCATGGTACGTTATTCCAATGCTTAATAGATATATTAATTATGTACAATGGTTGTTAACATAATCCATTATGGCATAAAACTCTTGTCATAAAATCCATAATTAGTTCTAATGTAATTGACATCATTAAATTTACATATTCATATTCATGAAATAATTACCCAAACATCAATATCTTATCATAAGGAACATATTAAGAACAATTTAAACCATAATAATGTGACTTACATGAACATAATATTTTTATTAAATATCTTTTATATTATATCAATAACATTCAACATATTATTTTATATCTTTATAGAAAAACAAAAGCTGAACAAACCATCAATATTTCACAATTCATTATTCATAAATCAAAATGAAAAAACACATCGATTATTCTACATCATTATAAAAAAATTATCAATGATACCACATCCTATTACATTATATATATATATCTACTTTAACATTTCAAATATAGTCTAACAATCCTAAAAAATATAACCATTACTCATACCACCTTGTTAATTATCTCTTCTTGAGAATTCTACATAGGAAAGTGTTTTTTAAAATGATCATTTATTACCCACGTAAATTTTTTAACCATTAATTATATAATAGATGGGAAAATATTACAATATATTGCATTAACTGAGTGTTTAAAATTTCTTAATAAATTACTTACATTGTGTACATTTTTTCCACTACAAATTCATATTCATCTCTCTTTAAGAAAATCATGTGGGTGTTTCCATCCACATTATTGATAGAAATGGTAACAGAATATTCTTTCATTCATGGTCTCCATATTCCTAGATATTATATAACTCCTTATTTCATTTATTTTCTGATTATGAGAGTTAGTTAAGGAACATGATAATAACAATATTCTATGTAAACTGATTAGGAATCATTTAAATATCCTTAACTCTTAATAGAATCCCATTTTACACCTCATCAAATCATTGTCTATAAAAAGAAATTCTTTCCATGTCCATTCTGTATTCTTATTTTAACAAAAACTACAAATAGCATTGTAATAATCACTTATCATAGAATATAACAACTTAATCATGACTAATCACATATAGGCTATCTAAATTAGGACATTGTCCAATGGCACCATAAGACTATCTTTAGATACATCCCTAGACATTTCCTTAGAAATATCCTTATGGATATCACTATGGTTTTCTGTGAATACATTCAAGAGGATGACTAAACTATTCATTTGATAAATAATATAGATACCTATGATTAAAATACATGGATATTACATTAGTTTAGATGAATATCCTTCAAATTGAAAAGGATCATTTCGTTGGTCCGTTATAATTTCATGACCTTTGAAACATAAAAACAAAAAACAAATGGTACATATGTGAGCTACATTATCCCCAAATAGGTTATTAATTACAAAAACACTTAATATAGACATCATGACTAATACCTATCTTCATAACCTAGAGGATGGAAAAATAATAAAGGTTTATCTATGACACTCAGTTTTGGTATACATGGGAGATATATATGAAAAATAATAAAAAAAAGATTTGGGAAAATGAGAATAACATTAGAATATCATTCCTTACACATCAAAGATAAAATACATGATACATGTCATAACTGTTATAAATTCATAACCTAAGAATCATAAAAAAAATTAATGGAACAATACATGAAATAATAATATAAGAATAACACATAGATTAAGTTGCAAGGACAAAACCATTTAAAATGATTGTCTTCATCTTCAAGAAATATAAATAAAAATCCATTTTATTATTCTTATTTCACTACCCATACCGAAATTATAGTGATGGTTCACTCTGAATAAAATAATAGTAGTCATGTTTATCCTCCCAAATCCATCATAGTGAACAATGTATTATAACGGATTGAGTTGACTCTGATATCCAGGGTTGTATATCTCATGAGATCTAAAAACATACACAATTCAATGTACGGAGAAATATGTCACACTTATCTCATAATGAAATCATTCATATGTGTTCCAAAATATCATAAATAATTGTATCATAAACAATGAAATGAAATGTGTATCATAAACATGTCATCATAACCTAACTTGTGGAAAAGAGACATATTTCATTATAATTTTGTTGAAGTCTAACCCATGAAAGGAATCATGTTTCATAATCATATAACCCATGAAATTGAAATTTGGTTTCATAAAAATATAAACAATGAAATATATGTAGGTTTTATATACATATAACTCTTTAAAAAGGAAAATCATTAATAAAATCATGAAATCGAAACAAAATCCATTTTGGAATGATTATAAAAGGTATTGTGGGATTATATCCCCGCTAATGAATAAAATATATCAATGTGTATCATTATATATGGATATTTATTTCTAAAGATCTTGTGGAACATTTAATAATTAAAATATCCTAAAATTGTAAATTATTTTCAAGAATCAATTTAAAAATTAAAATTATTATTATGAAAAAAATAAAATTTTATTTTTAACATTTCCTGAAGAATGTATCATTCCCAAATTATAAAATAATTCACGAAACATATTTCATTTTCAAAACCATTTTTTTTAATAGGATTAAAAACCTCAAAAGGATGATTGAAATTATTTTTAAAACATTTTCCATTTAAAACACAATTAAAAATTATTATGAATGCATGAAAACCTTTTTGAAAATATTTTTCATTGATGATAATTTCAAAACATAAAATGATGGCTTAAAATCATTTTTAAAAAACATATCTTGTAAGTATATTTGAAAAATTATAAATAATTATTTGTTTCATTCAAATAATTTTCTATTAATGTATCTCTTATAAAAAATATAATATTTTCTTTAGAAATAATTTAATACCCATTTTAAAAACAAATTGTTTTTAGTGAAAATTTTTCTCTAAAAAACACATTAAAATAAATGAATTTGATGAATATTAGAAAACATTTACGTTACCAATAACCTTGTAAACATATAGGGGATCATTCAACGAAATAATAGTAATGATGATTAGTAATTCTGTACATTCCTAAAATTCCTTTTACAATGTAAAAAGATTAAAAATGTTCCTTGATCAAAAAAAGAAGATTACATTTAGTATTTTTATAAGAATATAAAACATGTATATATATATATTTATTTAATTTTAGATTAATATGATAATATTATACACATTTAATAACATTTTTAGAGTAAAGTATTTTTAATGATCAATGACTTCCAATCGAAATGGGGAAATGAAGATCGTTTTTCAAAAAACGTTTTTATTAATTATTATATATAACAACGAATGAAAAATATTACCATTTTATTGATGAAATGTGAATAACCCGATTGTAAAAACATATATAAGAGTTATTGGGATATGAGAAATAATACTTCATCAATTGGAGAATAATCATATACAATCTTGATAAAAAGTTACATAGTAGTAATAAATTGTTACCATTTTGGTTACATTAAATTGTAACACAATGGAATGAATAACCATAAATGACGCTTAAAATTTATTTCATGTAATTAGATTCATGATATATTATATAATGGTATTAAATAAATCTTTTAAAAATTTATACATGAATAACATTGTATTTAACTAAATAAAAGAGATTTTAGATGAAATTACATTACGATTTAGGAAACATTTGAACCATAAACCCCCTAAAATAACAATAAAAAATTTCTATGTAAGTAACCAAATTTTTTTGAAATAAAACATATAAAACATTCATGGGAATTATGAAGACCATATTTTATAAATAATAGGTGATCATGTAATCTATTTCATTGAAAAAAATCCTTTGGAATAAATATATTGTTCTATTTGGATTTTATTTAATCTCAACGTAATGAATATTGTCAAAATTGACCTTATTAATATTATAAAAAATTATATTTTGTTTTATTATTTAATAATAATAATTAATGATTGAAAGTAAAAATTAATTATCATATAGTCAAAAGGGGAATGAATTGTCTATTTATGGATTATTAATAACATATATGTAAATATTTATCACATTTTAATATTATAATTGTTATTATTGTAATTAAAATTAAATTGAATAATTAAGTGTAAATCAAGATGATAGTTTTTAAAATAAAATCATGACAATTATAAATATTATTTTTCAATATGATTAAAAAAATATCTTATAATATCATTAAATCCATGTCCAATTTTTTAAATCAAGATTAAACATGAATTTATTATAATTTAATGTTTTTAGAAATTTCGTAAAACACCTCTGTCATCCCTTATAAATATTACCACTTAAAAACCTTATTCCACACACATTAATTCCATGATGATACCATAAATCTATTCCAAAAACTATCATCCTCACTCTCCCAAATCCTTGTCCTCTTTGTATCACAAAAAAAAACAAATCCCAAACTTCTCAAGTAATCATTAAATGAGGTGAAATTCAGTAGGTTCCTTTCCGCGACAATCTCTTATAATTCAATTTATTCATCTATATTTAATTCACCCCTTTATATATAATTAAATAATGAATAAAATATAATTTATATATTAAAATTTTATATTTTTGAACGAATACATTTTTTCCACATCATTTCCCTCTCTTTATATTCAATGAAAGGAACCTAGTGTCAAAATTATGGTGGATTACCATCTCCATGTATAATGAGTTAATATAACATTACCTCATTAATGGATAGTTATAAAAATATAATTATGTATATATATGGTTTTACTATGTATATTAGAAAAAAAATTGTTGTGGAACAAATATATATACATAATATTAAATTATAAAACAAATCTATTTCGTTATGGTTGAAAACCCACCAATATAAAATAAACATTTATAATGAAGGTTTTTTCTAACGAATCATAATCATGTATGAATAAAAAACCATATAAGGATACATAAAGAGATATTTAATGACATGAATAACCATTCCTTCCAATTATTTATTTTTAATTCCATTTTAAAATAATATACATTATTTTACAAAAATGGGCATATTCCAAAGCCATGAATCAAATAAACCTGAATCCATGAAAATATGGAAATAACACTATAAAATGGATCATAAAATGTTACAAAATAATCAAATTATTTATTATAAATATTAAAATAGTTCTTTAATCTATTAATGAAATTATAAATTCAATTTTATAGGAAGTTAAAGAAATGTACACTAAAAGTAATTGTGAGGTAACAGATTTTAATCTCAATGTTACTTCTACGGTATTTTTGTCATTTTCAAAAATTATTTATTTTGTGTGGTGTATATAATTCTAATTTATATATATAATAATGAATTTAAATGTTATTAAATATTTCATTTGATATTTTTAACTTTTATATAGAAAATGATCTGATATATTAGAAAGTAGTAAGGCTCTCTAATATCACTTTTTTTATTCTATGAGATATATGAATTATTAACCATATATTTATTTTCTATTGTGTACATAATACCCATTAATTAAATATATGATACTTATCATTATATTAATGGATATATATATATATATATATATCAATTTTATAATCCCCATTTAATGTTGTTTACCATTCAAAAGATACCAAATCAGAAAAGGAATGTTTTATTAATTCTCATTCTATAAAACACATATTATGGTACACACATATATTAATTTAAATGGTGTATACACTACCATATATTATATTTTATCTTGAATATAATTATATTAATAATGTATAGTTATTCATGTAATTTTATTCTCACATTGGATGGAAATCAATGTTTCTTTATAACAGTGTTTTATAGTAATATTTCTTAATTGTTTTAATGGTATTTTATTCATCTTTAAGGAAATGAAATTCAATGATGATTAAATTTTTATTATTATTCTATTATATTATTTTTATGTTTATTTTAATGAAAAAGTATCTCTAAATTTATTATTTTTGAAAATTAATTATCAAAGAAGAAAGTATATTTTCCTCAAGATTTTTTTAAAATATAAATAAAAAGTATTTTACATCAATGATTAATTCCATTGATGTTTATCATGCATTACCAAGGATATGATCCAAGGATACCATTATTACTCATTATCTGAATGGTTTATTTTTTTATAAAAATATTTTTGTGAATATAATATATTTCCTTGTGTAACCTCTATGTTTATACCTTATTCAGGATTCAGTATATGGAACACATATGCATGGACTTTTTGAGATGGGTAAACCCAAACGACACTCTAATTTATTTATAAATTTTTTGTCTCATGAGATATCATGTTGGGGTTAAAAGTATCCATTATTACTTTATCATAATTTTCAACAATTTGATATATTATTGGTTGTTATCATTGACAATTTTTTATTTCATGATATATGATTCTCTAACTTTCTTATGATGATATGATTATAAGAACAAATGTTCTATATGTCATTCTTTATTATGTTTAATCGTGAACTGTGAAATTAATAATTATGAACTCATGTGTCCTAAGTAATTTTATTTTTTTCTTTACCCCATGATTATTCCCTTACTGATAATTTCATCTCATTCCTTTTCTCTATTTACCCCCCAGGTTATCCTATGCAGACGTAGGAGATCAAAGGAATTTAGGAAATCACTGTGGATGTTTAATAATGAGGTGTTTTATTCTATTTTCATGTTTTTTATTTAATTTAACTATTATACCAAATATTTAATAATTTAATGTCCTTGATTTTTTATTTATTTATAATTATTATTCAAATCATGTTTTTTTATTTATAAAAATATTAGGTCTCTATAGTTAGCATTAGGTGGGGTTTATAAAAATTTTGAGATTATGATGTTTTTCATTTATGGTATTCTTATAATCATTATCAGTATATAATTATCTGGAGGGTAATATATTGATTCCCTTATAAACTTCTTATTGAGGATTTATATTAGGAAATTTTATGGGTACTAATCTTATTTTTAGAGACATTAAATTTTGAGGTAATTATGGATTATTATATTTTGGCATACAAAATAAAAGGTATTAGACAACCTTATAGGTTGAAAAATATTATTATTGTTATAAAAAATATTTTAAAAAATTATGTAATTTTATAATAATTATAATAATATATTATTATAATAAGGAAACCATCATTGTCAGTGAAAACCAGTTGTCTATAGAAAGGCCATGGGAATCAACCCAACAACCAATGGGAGACCATGCTGCATTACATAACATTTTACTACATGATCTTGGTGTTAGGATGAATTTTTAATTTTAGTTTAATGATTTTATGGATTAATAAGTAGTTCATTTCGAGAACATATCATTTATTAGATTAAAAACATTGTGATTGTAAATTGATTTTGTAATTTAGTGATTAATGTTATTCAAGATGTTGTTCACTGTTTTGGGAACAATATATGATTAATGTTAATAAACCACAATGGGATTTTAATTTATGAGTAATGGTGAATTATATAATGGAATAATAAATGATTTTATTTCTTTAATAGGCTCATTCATATTATTTATGGAAATAATTAGCATATCGTGGTTGTTATGTTATTACATTTGTGGTACGAGACTTTAGGGGTCACTAATGTTTTTTTATTAATGTTAATACTATCATGGAAGTATTTGTGATCAAAAAACTTTTGGTTTTCAATCATAGTCTTGAAAAATATGATGAATTTTTGGAATGGATTAAATTTATCATTGACTATTATGATGGAATTTTGGAGTTTTATGTAGTATTCCTTAAAATAATTATTCATATTTTTAGATATTTTTTATTGTATCATAACAATTTTGGATTATTTCAATGTTTCAATAATGAATAAAAATATAAATAACATTTTATGGATTATTTTATTCTCTACACATTGATTATAGTGCTTCATGTGTGAATCATTCATCTTGAATACTAATTTTTTGGGGAAAATGATAATTCTTTTGGTGAAATTTTTTTAAAGGTTGAAAATATACTGGAAAATTAAATATATATACTTATGTTATTAGTCTATGTATTATTTAATTATATATCTAAATTTATTGTATTTTAAAAAATGTTATTAGTTTACTTTTATTATAGTGAAATCAATGAACATTTAACCAATCATAGATTTATGATTTTATGATTATTAACATTCCACTTACCATGTTCTCTATCACTATCCATCAGACCATGATGGTTATATTTCACATCCATTGAAATTTTTTACTATGTGGAACCCTTTCATGCGTTATCTCATATCATCATCATATTTCAACTTATCCTTTTTATGGATGTTTTGAAAATCGTTTTTTAAATGTGAGATATCATAAATGTTATTATTAAAATTCAATCCAAAAGTTTTTTATCATGATTCCGAATTTTAAGGATGAAATTTATTAATGTGGGTTATATTTTGAAATCCATATTTTTTAAAGGAAACTATTTATTTGATAGTTTACATGGTATGCCTCATCACTCTTAAGAGAACACATAAATTTTAATATTTAAATGATAACACTATAACCCAGATGTCAAAATGAAGGGTAGTAAAAAAATGACCATATTATTAAATTATTGTATAAATATTTGTATATAATTTATTATTTGGTTACTAGTTATTTATTAATTAACATAAAACATTTTCTTAAATAAAGTGAAATATTTTTCTGAAATTCAATTCCATTGAAAATAGGTGTGTTTATAAAATCCTAAAATTAATGTTTTGAGAATATATTAATGATGTATATATATATATATTAAATATTAAAACTACTATTTAAAATTTATTTGAAGTGACTTCTAGACATTATATTTGAACAAATTAAATTTTAAGGATAAAGAGAGTATTTTTCTAAGAAGGGAGTTTTTTCTCCTACGGATGGTCCACCTATTTTAATATATTTTTCTCACATATATAAATCAAATTTGTTAATATATTCATACATTTTAAATATTAATATCAAAATTAAATTTTTTTGTGTTTTTTATATTTTCCATATAAGTAAAATTTTTATGATGAATAATATAAATACAAAATTTTAGATAAAAGGAACATTTCTAATCAAAATAATATTGTTAAATTATTTTTTAATTGGATTTAAATTATAATTAGATAATTTTTTCCAATTAATCCTAATTCATATCATTTTAATCAATTTTACATTGAATTTAGATATTAAATTTATTCAATGTTTTTTTGTTTTAACTTCGATAACATGTTTTTTCATCCCTTCAATGGTATTAATTTTAAATTATTTTCTGAAAATTCAATTGTATGAATTTTAAAAAATCTACTCCATAATTTGAATCATTAGGTCCATATTATTTAAAATTTTTATCATATTTTTTACCTTATGAATAGTGACATTAGTAATTTTTAGAAACACTATAAATAGTAAATCAAGTAATTTATGTTAAGAAATTATAGGATTAGGACAATAACATTCCCCTATAAACTTCCAAGATCCTATTGGATGAATATAATTATAACATTATCAGCTATAGTTTGAAATTGAATCATTTAATGCATATTTTTTAAAAAAAATAACAAATATTATTAAAATCCCAGAATATTTCAAAATTTCACACTTTTCTTTATTATAGTTATAATAATTATAATATCGTTATAACAAGTATATAACTTAGATCATACATATTTTTTTGAAATATATAGGGATTATCATCATCATTTTAATTTAATTATTATTTTTATGGATTACGAAATTAACATAAATGATGATCGGGTAGTGATAAATTATTATTTCGTTAATAGAAATATCCAAACAATTATAAATAATATCATAATAAATATTATGTGAATTAATTATCGTTCTCCACTATCATTACAGGTGAATATCATATTTTAGGACAAAATTATATTTTTTTATTCAATGACATAGTTTTTTTGTATTTTATTTTATGTCACTGTAATGATTAGTGTCAAAATTTAAAATATTGTTATTTTATAAAAATAACAATTTATTTAAGTACATAATAATCATACCAATCATATAAAAAATATAATGTGATTATTAAAATGTATAAAATGTAATAATGTTTCTATTTATGCACAATTTACACCATATAAAGTAGCAAATTATAAAATTTTTAATTTAAAATGTTATTATCAAAATTAATATTATATAAATTAATTAATGTGAAAACAAAATGATATTGTTTAAAATTAAATCAAAACATGTCTAAATTTAATAATATGATAATTTTAAAACCCTATCACAACATATATTAGTTACCATATTCATCTAGATTCAATTATATAGAAAATATATTTATTATACATTATTCTTTTGAAAAATTTCCTAAAACAGACCTCTCCTCCATTATAAATACTACCAATTACAACCCCTAATCCAAAGACATTGAAGCCTCATTGATCTCTCAAATATCATAAAAATAATCTCATAATATATCTACCCACATAGAAGTTCTCATGGTATCAATAAAATTATAATTCCATGTGTATCAAGTAATCAATCAACGAGGTGATATTCTAGAGGTACATTTCCCAAACCATCTCTTGTATTTTCAATTATTATTCTAAATTTTTCTCACCTTATTTATCAATAATACCATTACAACTCCAGTATCATGTATATAGATAAATTTTAAATTTATAAGGGAATATCTTATTTTCACATCCTTTAAAATCACTTAATCTTTAATGAAAAGAAAAATGTTCCTCTTAGATATGGTGGATTACCTTTCTATTAATTATGTGTTTTTTTCAATTACTGGCTGCATAGAGGGTCATAAATTATAATTATGATTATATAATAAATTAATATTTATATTATAAGATGTTTTCATACACTATATATACTATATAGTTATAATATTAAATGATAAAACAAATCCAGATAACGATAATCAATGAACCACCAAAATAAACTAAATATTTTTCAATAAGGTTTTATCGAATTATTATTACTCATGTAAAAATATATAAAAATATATATGGAACAATTTAAATATATATATGTCCATGAATACCATTCCATTAAACATCTGTATTTTTCATCTATTTTTACATAAATATCCCAAATTTTACCCAAATGAACTCCTCATTACACACTTAAAAAAATGAAACTGATACCTTAAAATTATGAAATTTGATTGATGAATAGTTAATAAGATGTTAGAAAATCATCACACAATGTAATATAAATAATAATATTTTTCTATAATGATTTAATTACCTTATTTAATCTTTTTTATAATACGATAAAGAACACTACACTATAAGGATGCAAATGGTAAAGGATTCTCGTCTCACTCTTACATCAATAGTTTTTAATCATTTTTCACAAATTTTTTTGTGGTTTATATAATTCCCATTTATATATTATTATATGAATATAAATATTATTAAATGATTTATTTTATCGTTATCACTTCTAAAGGAAATATGATTTCACTAATTACAATTTAGTAAGGGTTTCCGATATGAATTTTATATTCTATGAGATATATTAATTCATCACAATATATTAATTAAACTTGGTGTATATAATTCCAATGAATGAAATAAATTAATATAATCATTAAATTCATTTAAGTGTATATATATATATACATTTTATGATATCTCATTAATGGGGTTACCAATCAAAATATACCAAATCTATAAAGGAATATTGTCTTAATTTTCCATCTTAGAGACCCATAGTATGTTACACATGAGTATTTTTTTAGGAGGATTATATAGTTCTATTTGAAAAATAATTTCAGTAATTTTATTCCTTCCATGATATTTTATGCTTTATGTAATTTTATTCTCTCTTCGGTTCCAAAATTGTGTTTAATCAATATATTCTTTTCAAAAAATCATTTTAATGTGTTATAATGATATTTTATGAATTTTCATGATAAATGATTTCAATTGTGTTAAAATTATTTTAGAAACATCTTTTATAATTTATTCTATTACATTTTAAATGAAAATGGATGTTTTAATTTATTATTATAAAAAAAATCCATAGTGGAATGGATATTTTCCTCATGAAATTTTTCAAAAATATCATCCATTATTATCGATCATAAATGACATATATTGGTGATTATCATAAATTAAAATGGATACTTTCATGGGATTCCAATAGAAATATTTCGTTTAATGGTTAATGATCATGATAAAATGATATTTGTGAATATTATATCTTTTACTGTTTATCCCTTATGATTCTATCATATGTTTGATTCTTTATGGGGTGAAAATATGAATGAACTTTCTGTGTTAGGCGCACACAAATAGTTCTAAAATGAATTGTGTAATTTTTAGTCTCATGAGACAACATTTTGGTGTAGGGTGTAATCCAAATGACTTTTTGAGACATTTTCCACCTAATGATATTTGGCTGGCAGTTTTCCTTTACTCGTCTTTATATTATGATATATGTTTCTTTCACATTATTACAATGCCATTATCATAATATAAAATGATCTATATTTTATTATTCCATAATTTAATCATAAACTATTACTTTATGTATTATCATGTTATGAATTCTAACTCATGTGATATATATTATTTTTCCCATATTAATTCCCTTACTATATTTTTTAGCTCATCCCTTTTCTCTATGAATTCCCAAGGTTATCCTCTAAAAATTTAAGAGCATCAATGGTATTTAATTTCAAATTTTGTATATTTAGTAAAGTGATTTTTTAATATATTTTCATGTTTTAACTTTTATGTACCCATTTTACCAATGACACAAAACATTACGATCTTTGGTTGGTACATTAAGAATAATTGTAATTGTGATCCTATTAGTTCATGTCAAAGGGCGTAGGTCATTATAATATCAACATTATGTAGAAACTATTAAATCATATATATATATATATATATATCATTTATATGCATTTATTTTATGCGCAATAAATTACATGTAATATGAATGGGAACATTGAATCACATCTTTTCACAATGTAGTAGTCATTCATACAAATGGTCGACATTTATTGTATCCCCTATGGAATTTAAATTATGAAGGTATATGTTATATAATAATTAAATAGGTGTAGTTATGTTAAAAATATAACATATATTCCATTGACATATAGTTATAACAATCTATGTCAAATTTAAATGGGATAAAACATCACATCTGTTTTCATGGTGGTTGTCTTCCCTACACACGAAAAACATTATTGTTTCCCAACATGTTGGATGATATGAATGAAGTCGTAATATTATAATTCATGAATTATAAGGATATAATTAATATCATATATATAAATTTAGTATGAAATTATATCAATATGTTAGTTTTTCTGATGAATACAAAATACATCGGTTTATGTGGTGGTAGTATGTCGTATAAATGATTGATGATTTGTTTACCATTTGTGAATAAGTACGTAGATATAGGAAAGTTTATTAACATAATAAAATATATTTATATATAAGCTAATATTTTCATAATATTTTCATATTTTATGATTACTTTAATGATTTGGAATAAGAGATAAAACAAAAAATTATGTTTAATAAATTTACATTGTTATTCGAGAAACATATTATGATTACTCCTAATGAAATCATTCAAGTGTTTAATTACACATATAAGGTATATAAGTTTGGAAAATTTATTATGAAGTGTAATTTTTCTGGTATTTTATAAATTAGTTGATTTTAATCATGTATAGGATACGGGAAGGCCATTAATAAATGGAGGAGGTGACAAACATGGATGTTTTGAATAGAATAATGTGTACCCACATTATTAACCATCCAAAATGATCCATAATGAACATATATAGAAAATTATTAGTGAAAAAGACTAAAAAATAAATTAAATGGGTTTTGGAAAATATTATAGGTCATTTTAATACTTATATACTTTTAAATCCCATGGTAATCAATTTTTATTGTTAACCACAGTCATTAATTTTATCTATTTTTACTAATCATTGTAAAAAAAGTAATTAAGTAGAAAATACTATTTATTAATAATTATCCAGATGAAAAACATAAAATAATGTATTATACATTACATTCAATGAATTTTAAAATTTTAAATTGAAATTCAAACTGAATTTGAATTTGAAAATCAGTTTTCAAAAGGGAAGCATTTCCAAATTATTCAATGTTTTAATGTAGTGATTCAATATAAAATTGTTTCTAATTACCAATATATGATAAATAAATTTATAATTTATCTATGTTATCATTTAAAACTATATTATAGTAACATATTTCATATAAATGACTAATATTATAGGGAAATTTGTAATAACAATGATTATTTTACATATTCATAAAATGGATAATCATTTCATAATATTCTAAAAATATCACTCAAATATAAATTTTACGTGTTTAATTATAAATTAAATATTATTCTTCAAAATTAAATTTCTAAAATTTCTAAAATAAGGTTTTTTATTATTTTTCCATGGTGAATATCATTTTTATTTTCAAATAATATAAATACAGTACTAATAATTATGTACTTTTATGACAATTTTTTTCATTATATAAAAAATTTATAATTAATATTTTAAAAGTTGCTAAAACAATTCAAACATACCTTTATATAGGAAAATATAAATCTATTTATTGAATAAAAATATTTTTTAATATAACATATTAAAACATGATGTTTGGTGCAGTGAAACTTATGAATAAAAATTATCTTTAAAAAAAATTATTTTACGAAATCAAATGTAATTGAATTACACTCCCATTAAATTTAGTCTAAAAAGTTAAATTATTTCACCTTATTAAAGAAAAGTTAAAATTCTTATCAATCACTACATCTCAATTCTGCACATTATCTTCCTTAAACAGGTGGTTTCACAAAAATAATTGACTAGGTGACTAGCCTTGTTTTTTAGAACATTCTCTATAAGATAATGAATATACACTGGATGTTCCAAATTTGATAGATCATGATACATTAATATACACTTTGAGTTCGTTAACTATGAAGGATAATGTATGTACATTTTCAGGATAGATACATGGGACACGTCATGGACTTGATAATGGTTTTGTGGTAGTTCTAGGAAAAATGTTATGGTCCCAATATGATCATGAATTTCAATGGGACACATATTCCTAAGGATTATTTTACATTTCATCATTAATATCATAATAATATATTAGTTATTAATTCATATATGAACATTTTCATTAGCATAATATTCTATATTACACCAATAATTATGAGTATTTCTTTTTTTGTGACATTTTTTTTACTTATCTACTTATATATTGACTTTTCATTCCCTACAATTTATTCATCTATCTTCGATCCCAATGGATTTACTTCCCCATGTTCATCCCATTAAATTTTGTTTCTACACTAATTTCCATATAATTATTCATAATGATCCATATCAATGCTTAAGTGAATGATATCATTGTATAAAAACACGATTAGAAGAAGGTGTCTATTCAAAAAACCATTTAAATAAACTCAAACAAGATAATAACATATAACATTGGATTTTACTTTTTCTCTCAAATTTCCCATCTCTATATTGATGATAATTAATGTGGGTAAACATTATTGTATAAATATTATTCATTTTAATTCTCTAGAACATTCAGGTTAACTTCTAATCCTGATTTTAGAGAAACTAATTTGGTACTGCATGAAACCTTATCTATTATATAATTTATATTCATGAAACATTTTCTAGAGATAAATCCTATCTATAGAGATTAATTATACTGAAATTTTAATGTTATCGACTATAACCCTTATAGAATTTATCCAATTAATTTTTTGGGGAGTCTGAAGACGAAATACATAGTGATCATTTCCTACTTCCGTTATTTTTTTGTAATAGTGGTTAAATATATCTATAATTTAGTATCTCACGCATAAATACTATCAAAAAAATCAATGATGTAAAATTATTCTATATATCATTTCATTATGTCCCACCAAAAATAAATTTTCAAAACTATATACACAATTAATATTCTAGGATTAATTGATAATGAAGTTGTATGATCCTATTCTAACAGATCATTCTTCATATATGGTTTGGATGGAACACATAAATGATTCATGGATGTTATCATTCATTCATAATCATGTATAATCTCGGAAAAATCTCTTATCTTCTTATGTATCTATAAATCTTCCTTATGACCCTCTTTAATCAACATTTGGTATGATGGTTGGACATTTATTCTTGAATGATAATAAATGTACTCAACCCTCAATAAATAAACATACATTAAATCCAAATAAATTAGTATGGGATGTTATTTATCCTCAATATGAATTATATAACACATTCCTTTACAGCCTAAGCTTCATCACTATTGTTAAAATTCCCTATGTGGTAATGTATTGTGAAGTTGTAATTATTATTCAACACTAACCACCTTCTCTAAATTATTTTAAACTCATTCTGTATGAATATATATTTTGAACCTTTTTTTATCATTATATATATCACACTTCTCTAAATAATGATAATTCCTCCATGTCATCAATTCAAAAGTTACTGATATTAACTTCAATGCTTATGTTGGGTAATTTTTCACATGAAACACCAATTTTCCTGAGTCATAAGCTATAACCAGATATTTTTTCAGGAGAACTCATCCCAATACCTTCATGTAATTATACTTATTATAAAACTATATACACTATAGGAAAATGTAATTATAGTTTCAGTGATTAATAATTTTTTATGTTCATTAAAATTTCCCTAAAATTAATTTATATAGTGTCTCTTATCTCCCATCAAATTTAAAATAGATATTTGATTAAATTTTCATTTCAAATATTAAAAAATTCAACAATAATTTATAGATAAACAAATTAATGTACAAATATCAGTCACAATGGATAGTCTATACCAATTCTCAATAGCCTTAATCTATTATGAGTCTAAATATATTAAAATTATTGGGGTTATATGACCCAAAAATTATATTTAATGAAAATTTTAAACCATATAAATTCTCAATATTTTTTCTCCTTACATGGTGACTTTGTTAGAATTATTATTTAATCTTAATGAAAATATATTCCTTTAGAAATCAAAATAATTTCACCTATAAAGTCTATTAAAAACTAATCAAGGTGATATAATTAGACAATATTTATAAAATCTATGAATATATATGGGGAATTGGTACAACAGAATGGAATCACTATAAAATAATATTGTTTGTTCCTCATAAATAATGTTCTCTTTGGTATTTTTACATTCATGACCACCCAATTGTTGTCATCCAAAATAAATATCAAAATTAGAAATTTATTTTCATCTAAACTATTGATAAAAAAAGTCATCAATATATGGTTGAAGGTACTGGTTCTTAATTTTGTTATTTTTTAGCTCGTGATAAACCATAATGACTGGCATCAATAATGATTTCTTCCTAAAAATGAACTTGTGTAACCAATGGTGAAAAAACAAGAGAATGAATCCCAATTAATGGTTCTCTTGGTGTTTCTTCTTCAATTAATATAACTCAATTTGTTCCATTCAATATAGAGTCATGAAAATTGGTTTGGAACTATATATGAGGTATTTTGAAAAAGAATCCTCAATATTATGTGGAATAATATAAAACATTACTTGAAATACATAAAGAAACCCCTACACAAGAGAAATATTATTGATTTAAATTTTATAACCAACCATAGGAAAAACATCCAATCAAATGGGGATGAAGTCATATATAATGGATGTGATGAACATTTAATGATCATACATCATGTAAAACCGATGGACAATCAGATAATTTTTTGGAATATCAAATTTGACTTCCATTTAAAAAAATTGATCTGATGTTTAGATAGTGATATCAAACACATTCATAGGAGAAAATATAATTCATGAAAAGGTACAATAACATGAATTTTGGAATGAACATTCCCAAAAATAGTGAATGAATAAGAATTATAAACATGATATGTGATAAAAAATCCAGTACGGGTTTTCACAAATAATTCAACATGAAAAAAATTATATAGTACATTAATAACCATAGAAAATTATTCATATATTAATTTTTTGGTTGATCTGGAGCCAAATAAGTCATTTTTATTTCATGAGTAGATAACAGTTATACCTTTAAACAAGTATTTATCACAAACCAGATTTAAAATAGTAATTACATGAAATTCCCATTTTTATCTAATCTTAATATGTTTTGTACATAGATTATAATATTTAATCTTCATTTTTGGGAAATTATATACATAATTACCGTACGTTGTTAATTTCAAACACTATATTGTGGGTGTTTCATTAGCTACTTCATTCCATATATTTTCATCATTAGAAAATTAAATCCCACTAAATTAAAAAAAAATATCGAAGTCCTTCCTAACAACATTTATAAAATTTATGTGTCCCCATATTACATTTTCTCAATGTTTCCATCCAAAATCAATCATAAAGGGAATATGATCATCTTGAAACAATGGTTTACGGAGATTCATTTGAATTATATATTCACTTTCTTATCATGTGTGTGATATTGATGGGTAAATCCAATATTTATATCCAAATTAATAGAAAATATAATAATTTATTCATAGATAATAATGTCTCTAATTTATAATACCATTTAGGGAAATGGTTTAATGTCACTATATAATTGATCAAACCTAAATTAATATTGGATTATAATACATGAATCATACCTCATATTATTTTTAAAATGTACCTCATAGTATAAAACAGATTCATCATTCATCTATTTTAGATCAATTAATTCCTTATAATTTCCCTATGAAGAGTACATGAATAGTATATAATATAAAATAATCCATTCAAATAAACTCACTCTATGGAGTAAATATCTTCTTGTTGGCTTGATTTCATGATAATAGTTCTCCATTGCTTCTCTTATTCTTCCATATGATATATAGGCCAAATGATATATTTATTCTGAAATCATAGGTGAATATAGAATATAATTTCTGTGTTACTAATCCATTCCATGGATATTTGGGGAGTAGATGAAACACTAAATAAATTCATAATCGCCTAAAGATGGTTTCAATAGACCATCATTCCCAATGTTAATCGTGTGTATGTTTAGAATGATTCATATAATGGGAAATTTAGATGAAAATAGAAATGATATTTTTAACTAATGCTCCCAAAACATAGGGTTCATTATTGAGGAAATCATTTGATTATTCCATTTATTATTCATTTGTCATGACCCGTCCTCGGGGCCCGTGTCGTGACTACCCCAAGCATGCCTTCCATAGGCCAGGGGCTGGCGACTAGCACCAAGGCGTAAATCTCGATAAAAAGGGAAGACATTACCTTTGTAAAGTAAACAAGAACCACAGAGTTCAAGCGGAATAAGTAACACTAAGTAAAAACTGAGTACAACAGTAAGTATGGAAAGTAAAAGGGGCTGGAAATACAAGCCCAATTGTAAAGTACAACTTGAAAGGGAAAATAGCAACTGTAAAGTAAAGCCGCTACACTGAGCTATCCACTGGAAATCCCACCTGAGGGGTGGGTACAGATAGCTCCACTGCTCCTCTGGTCCCGCCGTCTTCTACGAGCACGTCCCACCCAGTGGTCCACCTCCAGGTACCGTCCTCCTCTACAAGCCTCAACCACGATCAACGTTATCCGTCGTCTGCAACCAACACAACGTAGTGCGGGCATAGCCCGTGCAGGGGTGAGTATAAGCTACTCAGTTGGGACCCCGAGACCCCGAAAGGTCTCCCAAAATCCACAAAGGACAAACCAGAAAGTAAAGATGAAATCACGAAGTAACAATCGACACTGCTTAGGTATATGCCCATACATATACCTAAGTCATTAATTCCAATACGCTCCAACCTCCGAGCCCAAGTACAACATAGTCCACACAGGAAAGTATAAGTATTCCACACAGGAAAGCAAAACGTAATCCACATAGGATAGCACAACACATTCCATACAAGAGAGCAAACATTATTCAGCTCACACAGGTATACGTCTTCGAAGACGATAGAGATGATCACTGATCCATCTAAGTCGTCAGACCCACAAAGGACCGATAGGTACTAACCCCCGCAAAGACCCACACAGGATCAGACCCACACAAGATCTGTAGGCGTTGGCTCACACAGAACCGCTGAGCGCTGACCCACACAGTATCAGACCCACACAGGATCGGTAGCATGGATACACATAGGATCGCTCAGTGTTGTAGTCGTCGTCTTCGAATCCACTGAGGATATCTGCACAGTCGTCGTCGCAGTCACAGTAGCAGTCGCAGCCAGCACTAGGGTTCCCACACACAACAAGATCGTTCAGGAGGGTCAGCTCTATGAGCCAAGAGGCTGATACATCAACTGACAAATAGTCCAGAGTTTATGTATCCAAAAGTTCCATATTGTCAACAGGAACTCAACGTCGCAGACAGCGCGTCAATCGGACGTCTGGTCTGAGAGTTATTGGCTTTTTCGTCCCAGGGGCCCGGATGGTTTTTAAGGCAAAACCAACCTGACCGTACTCCACCTGCGTCCATGCCTCGGGAAGAGTAAGCCAAAAGATCAATCTCACTAATAGTAACTCAACTAAGTTTACGGCACGTCAATCGGACGTCCGTAGCTCAAGATCTGAGTGTTTCTGCTCCGAGGGCCCGGTTGGTTTCGTGTACGAACCAACCCGGACTATCTCAAAGTATTCCGAAACCTTTAGTGTGATATGTCTAAACGACCTACTCGATCCAAGGATCGCATCGCTACTGACGGCGCATCGTTTGGAGGTCTGTAGCCCGAGTTATGGGCATTCGAACCCAAATAGTCCGATAACGGGGGTTTCAGGCCCGGACCGACCTGGCCCGGCCCGGCGTGGCCTGGCCTGGCAGACCGGCCGGGTGCCAGTCTAGATGGGGACAGCGCGCCCAGTGTGCTGTCTGGTTCGGACTTTGGCCGAGCCATTCCGGCAAAAGGGGGGGGGGGGCTGCCCTCCTGTGTAACCGCGGCCCCCCACAATTAAGGGGGGCCGTTTTGGCCAGTCGGCCAGGGGTTTGAACCCCCGGTTGTACACCGGTCCGGCCGGCCCACCCTGGCCGGCCAGTTCTAGCCTCCACGGGACTGGCGACGGCCATTCCCCTTCTTCGCCGACACCGGCGGCCCGGTCCGGCCGCCGTTCACCTTGCTCCGCCGCGGCCCGGAACCGGTCGTGACCCTTGTCGTCCGGCGCCGCGCGACGACACCGCGCCCCTCCGCTGCGGCCCTTCTCCGCCCGTGGCCTCTTCAGTTTTCTTCGACGCAGCGCAACTGCGTTGCATCCATGAATTTATTTTCACGGTGTGGCGCGACGGTGCCGCGCATATCTTCTGCATGAAACCACGTGGTGCGACGACACCACGCTTCCTCGTACCAACCACAGAGAAAAAATCATTCATGAAATAAGCAGGAGGGTCGGCCGTGTTTGTGCGGACCGCCCCCCTTGCATTATTCAATAACAATTAGTCGAAAACCACGAAGATCGAAAACTAGAAATCATGAACGAAATTAATTAAAAATAAAATCCCCTACCTCGGTTCAAGAACGGTGTTCGTCAACGACCCGCGGAAGACGAGCGTCGCGGAGGTCGGGCGTCGGGGGAAAAGAACATCGACGTCGCAAAGCGAGGATTCGAAGTCGTTGACCGCGATTTCATCGTGGAAAACCGTCGCGGAAGAGACGACAAGGAAGAAGAACGTCGGGTCACGGATACGGCATCGTGGAAGAACCGTGTTCTTCGGCTGAGAAGTTCTTCGTTGAAGAACGGTGTTCCTCGCGTTCTTCATCGAGGATGAAGGAGTTCCTTAGCTTTTTCTCCAAAAATCCCTCAAACAACCCAACACCAAACCCTAATAAAATAAGTTATAAACTTATTTTATTAACACAACAAAGCATCTGAAATTAAATTGTTTGAATTTCAAAAACGTACATGTAACTCACCATATTAATTACAACAAGTTGTCAAAAAATTAATGAAAGTGAGTTAATGGGGAGTTAGGAATGCGAGGGGTTAAGAGGGGTTAGGGAGTTAGAGAAATTGAAAAGGTGGGGGGGGGGGGGGGTCGTGTGGGCCCCACCCTTTTAATTATCCACACATGGGATGTTGGGTAGATGTGGGCCCCACCACCAACTTCCCATGGAAGAAATTAACCACCTTGAAAAAGAAAAAAATTTTGGTTCAACAATTTTATTTACTTTTTAATTAAACCCCATTAAATAACTTCTTCTCCCGCACAAACACAACTACAGTAAAGGTTCCCTTAAGCGATTACCGGCTTTCCGAGTTCATCGGTGCCCTCAGAATTCAATTTCGGGTACTGGTTCAAAAGTTATAAATTTCCACTCGTTCGTTCACTGAACGTACCCAAGCCAATCTTCGGAAATTGATTCCGGGCACACCAGGCCTCGGAATCAGGTGCCGTCAAAAATAGCGTTCTTGTAAAATTCCAAAGAAAATTAAGAAAGAAATTTCCCTTGAATTTTACGGGTCGTTACATTACTCCCACCTCAGGGATTTACATCCCCATAAAAATACATCAAAACTAGTGAAACAAATGAGGGTACTGCGCACGAATCTGAGCCTCCCGCTCCCAAGTTCTCTCCTGGAGGTTCCCGTGATGCCATCTGATGTGAACTAGAGGAATCGATCGTCCACATAGGACCCACTCCTGTCGATCCTCGATCAACACTGGGACCTCCGTAAATGTCACCCCATCGTCAACATCAAGCTCTCCATGGTCAATGATCTGCATCGGGTCGTGCACGTATCTCCTCAGCTGAGATACGTGGAAGACGTCTTGCACTTGGTGCAACTGATGTGGTTGAGCCAGACGATAAGCCAACTCGCCAATCCTGTTGAGGACCTGGAAGGGTCCGATGAAGCGTGGAGATAACTTGATGCATCTGCCATATCTCCATAAACCACGTTGAGGTGAGACACGCAAGAAGACGTGGTCACCATCCTCGAACTCTAGTGGCCTCCGCCTCCTGTCAGCCTGTGATTTCTGCCGGCTCTGAGCTGTCCTCATCCGCTCTTGGATGACCTGGACCTTCTCTTTCATGGCTTGGACCATCTCCAGTCCCACAAGTGCTGACTCCCCAGGGTGAGTGCAACACAAAGGAGATCAGCAAGGTCGGTCATACAATGCCTCGTACGGTACCATCCCGATGGTGGAGTGGTAGCTGTTGTTGTACGCAAACTCCACCAAGTGTAGGTGGTCCTCCCAGCTACGACCAAATTTGAGGACACATGCGCGGAGCATGTTATCGAGAGACTGAATGGTCCTCTCCGTCTGACCATCCGTATAAGGGTGAAAGGATGTTCTCAGATGTAGCTGCATCCCGAACACCTCCTACAACCCCTTCCAAAGACGGGAAGTAAAGCGAGCATCTCGATCAGAGACGATAAAAGATGGCACACCGTGAATCCGTAAAATCTCTTGAACATAATGTAGTCCCAAGAACTCCACTAATCCCTGCTCTATAATGGGTAAGAAGTGTTCCGACTTGGTGAGTTGGTCGACAATCACCCAGATGGAGTCATGACCTCTAGATGTACATGGAAGTCCAGTCACGAAGTCCATAGATATGCCATACCACTTCCATTCCAGAACCTCCAAGGGCTGTACCAAGCCTGCTGGTACCTAGTGCTCAGCCTTCACCTGCTAGCAGGTGAGGCATCGAGAAATGAACTCTGCCACAGCCTTCTTCATGCTTGGGCACCAGTGCTGTCGTCTAAGATCCTGGTACATCTTCTCCACTCTAGGATGTACCGCCAAAGGAGAAGTGTGAAACTCTCTCAACACCTCCTCTCATAAAGCGACTGGTACCATGGTACGTCCTCTGAAAAGGATTTCGTTCTCTGCTCCAAGGGAGAAACCATCATGTGCATGTCCTGAGGATATCTGTGCACGCCGCGTCTCACAGTCAGTGTCCCCTCGCTGTGCCTCTCTGACCCGCTACAGTAGTGGAGTAATGACTATGAGAGACTGAAGGAAGGCTGCTCCATCACTATCCACAAAGGATATTTGCAAAGTAGCTAGCTGCTCTGTCGCCTCCTCAAGTAGCTGAATGCCCGTCCTCCTGCTGAGAGCATCGGCTATTACGTTTCCCTTACCAGGAGTATAGACTATATCAATGTCATAGTCCTGGAGGCACTCGAGCCATCATCACTATCTCAAATTCAGATCCTTCTGAGAGAAGATGTATCTGAGACTCTGATGGTCAGAAAAGACTGTAAAGTGCTCGCCCATCAGATAGTGTTGCCATTTCTTCAGAGCAAATACCACTGCTGCTAACTCCAGGTCATGGGTAGCGTAGTTCTGCTCATGTGGCCTCAACTGTCGTGATCCATAGTCGATCACTGCCCGCTCCTGCATCAGGACACAACCGAGTCCAGTCCCTGATGCATCATAGTAGACTATGTACCCTACTCCATCCTCAGGAAACATCAAGATAGGTGTGCTGGTCACTCTCTGTCTCATCTCCTGGAAGCTCTACTGACATGTGTCTGACCATACGAAGGGTTTCCCCTTCTTCTTCAAAGCTAAGAGTGGTGCCGGAACTCTCGAGAAGTCTGGAAAGAATCTCTGGTAGTATCCAGCCAGTCCCAAGAAACTCCGCACCTCCGTCATGCTCCTGGGTAGCTCCCAAGATAACACTGCCTCGATCTTTGCAGGATCCACTGAAACTCCCACCTCAGAGATGACGTGTCATAATAAGTGGACCTCACGTATCCTGAACTGGAACTTCGAGAGCTTACCATAAAGATGGTGCTCTCGGAGTGTGTCTAGCACAACCCGTAAATGGTAAGTGTGCTCCTCCTCAGTCGTCGAGTAAATCAAAATGTCGTCGATGATGACCATGACAAATCGATCGAGGTATAGCTGAAAGATCCTGTTCATGAGGGCCATGAACATTGCTGGATCATTGTTTACGCCGAATGGCATAACCCAGAACTCGTAGTGTCCATACCGACTTCTGAAGGCCGTCTCCTGCATGTCCTCGTCTCGAACTCTGAACTGGTGATAAGCTGACTTGAGGTCTATCTTCGAGAACCACTGTGCTCCCTTGAGCTGATCAAAGAGGTCATCAATCCTCGTTAGCGGATAATTTTTCCTCACTGTCACCTGGTTCAGGTGACGATAGTTGACACATAGTCGCAAGATCCCGTCCGCCTTCTTGGCGAACAATATCGGGGAAGCCAAGGGTGAAACAATGGGTCAGATAAACCCCTTGACCTGTAATTCATCCAACTGTACCCGTAGCTCTTGAAGCTCAACGGGGGCCATCCGATCTGCTGGAGTCGATATCGGGGTTGTCCCGGGGTACAGGTCAATATAAAAGTCTACCTCTCTACGAGGAGGTAGCCCTAGAACGTTGTCGGGGAAGACGTCCGCAAACTAATCCACCACTGTAGGGAAACCAGGACTCTACAGGTCAACTGCTTCTAGGATGAGTCTAGCCAACTGATGAGTGATGGGATGTCCTCTCCTCCGCGGAAGTCCATCCTGTACAAGCGGAAGAAGTAAACACTAAGTAAAAACTGAGTACAACAATAAGTACGGAATGTAAAAGGGGACGGAAATACAAGCCCAACTGTAATGTACAACTCGAAAGGGAAAACAACAACTCTAAAGTAAAGACGCTACACCGAGCTGTCCACTGGAAATCCCACCTGAAGTGTGGGTACAGATAGCTCCACTGCTCCTCGGGTCCCTCTGGCCACTCTGACCTTGTCCCGCCATGTGGTCCACCTCCAGGTACCGTCCTTCTCTGCAAGCCTCAACCACGATCAACGCTGTCAGTCGTATGCAACAAAAACAACGTAGTTGCGGGAATAGCCCATTCAGGGGTGAGGATAAGCCACTCAGTAGGGACCCCGAGACCCCCAAAGGTATCCCAAAATCCACAAAGGATAAACGAAAAAGGAAAGATGCAATCACGAAGTAACAACCGACACTACGTAGGTATAAGCCCATACATATAACTTAGTCATCAATTCCAATACGCTCCAACCTCCGAGCCCAAGAACAACATAGTCCGCACAGGAAAGTATACGTATTCCACAGAGGAAAGAAAAACGTAATCCACACAGGATAGCACAACACAGTCCACACATGAAAGCAATCATGATTCAGGTAACACATGTATACTTCTTCGAAGACGATAGAGATGATCACTGATCCATCTAAGTCGTTGTACCCACAAAGGATTGATAGGTAATAACCCCCACAAAGACCCACATAGGATCAGACCCACACAGGATCTGTAGGCGCTGGCTCACACAGAACCGTTGAGCGCTGACCCACACAGGATCGGACCCACACAGGATCGGTAGCACTGATCCGCATAGGATCGCTGAGTTCTTTATTCGTCGTCGTTCAATCCACTGAGGATCTCTGCACAGTCGTCACCGCTGTAAGAGTAGCAGTCGCAGCCAACACTAGGGTTCCCGCACACAACAAGCTCGTTCGGGAGGGTCCGCTCCACGAGCCGAGAGGCTGATACATCAACTTACACATAGTCCAGAGTTGATGTATCCAAAAGTTCTGTATCATCAACATGAACTCAACGTCGCAGACGGCGCGTCAATCAGACGCCCGGTCTGAGAGTTATTGGCTTTTTCGTCCGAGGGGTCTGGTTGGGTTTTAAGGGAAAACCAACCCGACCGTACTCCACCTGCATCCGAACCTCGGGAGTAGTAAGCCAAAAGAACCGTCTCACTAAGAGGAACTCAACAAAGTTTACGGCACATCAATCGGACGTCTGTAGCTCAAGATATATGTGTTTCCGCTCCGAGGGCCCGGTTGGTTTTGTGTACGAACCAACCCGGCTGAACTCAAAGTATTTCGAAACCTTGAGTGCGATATGTCGAAACGACCGTCTCGATCCAAGGATCGCATCTCTGCTGACGGCATGTCATTTGGAGGTATGTAGCCCATGTTATGGGCATTTGAACCCAAACAGTCCGATAACGGGGGTTTCGGGCCCGTACCGACCCGGCCCGAGCCCCCCGGTTGGCCCGAACTGGGTCGACACGCCCCTGGTCCAGGTCTGCCCGGCCCGGTCTGGGCTAGCAGACTGGCCAGGTGCCGGTCTGGATGGGGACAGCACGCCCAGCGTGCTGTCTGGCTCGGCCTTTGCCGAGCCATTTCAGCAAAAGGGGGGGGGGGGCGCCTGCCCCCCCTGTGTAACCGCGGCCCCCCACAATTAAGGGGGGCCGTTTTGTCCAACCGGTCGGGGGTTTGAAACCTTGGTTGTACACCGATCCGGCCGGTTCCGGCCTCCATGGGACCGGCGACGGCCGTCCCACTTCTTCGCCGACACCGGCGGCCCGGTCCGGCCGCCGGTCACCTTGCTCTGTCGCGGCCCAGAACTGGCTGCGGCCCTTGTCATCCGGCACGGTGCGACGGAACCGCGCCCCTCCGCCGCGGCCCCGCTACGGCCGCAGAATCTTCGGTTTTCTTC
The DNA here is from genome assembly GCA_963277665.1 of Viscum album. Classification (NCBI taxonomy): domain Eukaryota; kingdom Viridiplantae; phylum Streptophyta; class Magnoliopsida; order Santalales; family Viscaceae; genus Viscum; species Viscum album. The sequence continues at coordinate 1,000,373,059 of OY728121.1, read as the reverse complement.
GACGCGGCGCGACATCGTCGCGTCCTTAAATTTCTTTCCACGGTGCGGCGCGACGGCGCCGCACATATCTTCCGTATGAAACAGCGTGGTCCGACGGCACCACGCTTCCTCGTACCAACCACAATGAAGAAAATCATTCATGAAATAAGGAGGAGGGACGGCCGTGTTTGTGCGGACCGACCCCCTCTCATTATTCGATAACAATTAGTCAAAAACCACGAAGATCGACAAACTATAAATAATGAACGGAATTAATTAAAAATAAAATCCCATACCTCGGTTCAGGAATGGTGTTCGTCAATGACCCGCGGAAGACGAGTGTCGCGGATGTTGGGCGTCGCGGGAAAAGAACATCGACGTCGCGAAGCAAGGATTCGAAGTCGTTGATGGCGATTTCGTCACGGAAAACCATCATAGAAGAGATTACGTGGAAGAAGAACGTCGCATCACGGATACAGCGTCGCGGAAGAACCGTGTTCTTCGGCCGAGAATTTCTTCATTGAAGAACAGTGTTCTTCGCGTTCTTCATCGAGGAAGAATGTGTTCCTTAGCTTTTTCTCCAAAAAGCTCTCAAACAACCCAACACCAACCCCTAATAAAATAAGTTCTAAACTTATTTTATTAACAAAACAAAGCATTTGAAATTCAATTGTTTGAATTTAAAAAACATACATGTAACTCACCATATTAATTACAACATGTTGTCAAAAAATTAATGAAAGTGAGTTAATGGGGTGTTAGGAATGGGAGGGGTTAAGAGGGGTTAGGGAGTTAGGGAAATAGAAAATGTGGGGGGGGGGGGGGGGTTGGTGTGGGCCCCACCCTTTTAATTATCCACACATGGGAAGTTGGGTGGATGTGGTCCCCACCACCAACTTCCCATGGAAGAAATTAACCACCTTGAAAAAGAAATAAAATTTAATTCAACAATTTTATTTACTTTTTAATTAAACCCCATTAAATAACTTCTTCTCCTGCACCAACGCAACTACGGTAAAGGTTCCCTTAAGCAATTACCGGCGTTGCGAGTTCATCGGTGCCCTCAGAATTTGATTCCGTGTACTAGTTCAAACGTTAGAAATTCTCGCTCGTTCGTTCACTGAACGTACACGAGCCAAACTTCAGAAATTGATTCTGGGCACACCAGGCCTCGGAATCAGGTGCCGTCAGAAACCGCATTCTTGTAAAATTCCTAAGAAAATTAAGAAAAAAATTTCCCTTGAATTTTATGGGACTTTGCATCATTGTCACAATTCATTTGTGTTTTATCCATTTATTAACACCAAATATATGAGTCTGAGAAACTATAATCATAATGAGAATACAAATTCTCATGAAAAAAATTATAATATTTGTTAAAAAAAATTAAATTATTTATAATCTAAAAAATATTTGGATTGTCCTAGGTCATTCATCATAATTATTTAAATCATTAATGATGGTTCATAATAATATTTATAATTTTCAATAAATACCCCCTAGGAGTGTCATACTAGGTATGTTGGTAGGCCCATTCTCATGCACCGTGTGACAAACAGTTCTATCTCAACGCAACATTTTCAGAGTTATTATCCCTATGTAACATTATTCTAGATCCAAAACCACTTGTAGGTTTAATTTAGACATATAATTATTTTGGATCCACTATATCTAAAAATTAACTATATTCTAGGATACATCCCTTTAAATTTACAATTCCTCAGACATTTCCATAGAAATATACCTATATAAATATTTAGATATATTCTGATGGATAGAACTAAGGTTTTATAAAAATCATTTCTAATGTATAATTTATACATTTATCTAATATTTTAATTAGAAATCCAAAAAACACATAAAAATCAATAAATCATAAGGATGAATATTATATATATTACATAATGATCCATGCATGAATCAATTAATTCTAGTGCCTCTAAAAACATAGAAACACAAACAACTGATTCATAACTATGTATCATCATATCCCAATAGGTTCTATATAAGTATAACCCTTATTATTCATATCATACATAATAATATTAACCATATTTTTAGGAATGGAATCATACGAATGGTTGATATTATATGATCGATAATGGTATGAAACATAGATATCAATGATCATGTGAGAGTAAAATGAGCTTATTTGTATGAGAACATGATTTTATCATTTTAAAAAATTATATAAATATATTAGGTCATAAAAATGATTAATAGAATAAATATATAATGACCATAAATCATGAGTCATATTGGTATCAGGATCATTATCCCTCAGATCATAACATTGACATAATTTTTAGATCATTGGAATACACATAATAATGTAATGTTATTTCGGTAGTAGCCATGGATCATTTCCAAAACTATCATAGTTGAATGTATTCCATCCCCAAACAATCATAAAAAAAGGTTCACTCCATATATAATCATTACTTAAATTGAGAAATATAAAACTATGATAACCCCCAATGAATCCATAGTTATCTCCTGATATATAAATCATTTATATATGCATTGTAGGGAGATATTGGTCCAACCCATCACATAAAGAAATTCATACATATGAGTTCATGAATTTCATAAATTATTTTTCATTTTAGTTCCAATGAAAATATTTTTTTAGAATATCATCTTAACACTTATTATTTAAATGAAATAGGTTTTATAATCATTTCATCATTACATCAATGTATAACACATGGAATTTGAAGTATGATTCATGTTTATTTTATCATTGTATTATCTATGGAATTGAATTTGATTTCATAAGAATAATTTTGTCATAAAAATAAACTATCTAGAGAATAAATAAGAATTGTATACATGGATCATATCTAATGTATAAAATAAGTAACAACAAAAAATGATACAATATATGTAAATTGATATTGAGTAATCACTTGGATCATTTATTGAGGAAAATAAAAATTCATTGAAAATAATTTATTTCAAATGAAATTAATTTAAAAAAAGTTATTATTTTTAATTGAATTACTCTAAATTGTGTGGTCCTGACTATGAGAAATTTCATTCAATCTATATATGTTAATAAATGTATTTCTACAACATTTTACGAAAATTTAAAAGATAAATTGTTTGGAAGATGATATAAATATTCATTTTAAATTAAATTAATTATTTAAATAATGGTATATATTAATTTTTTAAAAAAAATTAAATTAATAAATAAATTAATTAAAATATTATTTTTAATATATATATATATATAAGGATAGCGGAATGAATAGAAAATAATGATTATTTTTTCTTAAGAAATATTTTCAAATATTTAGTACATAAAGGGAGTAAAAATAATCAAAAAAATTATTTTCATAAAATAATTAGATAATAAGTAATTTTATTAATTTTTTGAGATATATATCATTTGATAGAATCTACAAAATCACATACATCGTCAATCCTGATAAATAAGGAGATTTTTTTAAAAACATTACCACATTAGAAACAATATGACATAATACCCATGAAATAATCATATTATATTGAACAAAAAATTAATATGTATAAATAATTCATTATATTACATACTAATGGGGTTATATATACACCCCATAAAGGAAAATTGTTGAATAACATAATGTATGTCCCATAGATAAAAACATGAAAAAAGAACCCCTTACAAAATAGGTAATATTATTATTTATAAGTCCAAATAAATAATAAAATAAAATGGATTTGTTTAATATAATTACGTTATTGTTTTTAATGATATAATTTTTTTAATTTCTAGAAGATAAACAAAAAAACTAAATAGTGTGTATAGAATATGTCTCACATAAATAAAAGATATACTAGAAAACATTTTCTATAAGTCATGAAATCCTTCATAAAAAATTAAACCACCTAATTATTTAATATAAGATTACTATAAATCTTCTAAATAATATCAATTATTTATATCATACCATATATGATTGAATTATGATATTTCATTTCCCATTTATTAACAAATCCTTCTTAAATTCATGTTTCGTGTAATAAATTTTTTTTGTCATGTATATATTGATTTTTTATCTTTAGTTCTTTATTTTTTACTAATGTTCCATCATTTATATAATTTTAAACCTGATATATATATCAAATATTTTTATTATATAAACATTAGGTGTAATCCATTAAATTTGTTGATAGAAAATGAATTACACCATTCATTGAGATGGTAGGTCATACATAATCAATATTGTTGTTCCCATTTAAATAACAATATATAAATAATGAAAAATAATATATCCACATTTTTTATTAATTATTATTTAATATATATCAAATTGATTCATTAAATTTACCCTTACTATGTTTCGTGTATATTTTAGTTGAAAAACGAACCACAATGCTTCGTGAGGCTCTCGTCTTATGTACACATGAGAACCACTTTTGTATTGCCAGTGGTGTGGAATGTATGAATTCGTATGAAATTAAATAAATTAAAATGAATTAATATTTTATAAATATCATATAAATTCTTTTAATCAATACAGATTAGAATCCATGTAAAATTATAATAGGAAAAAAATATCACATCGCTTCATGAGTTGGTTTTCCTCCATAGACACAAGCATCATTATTTTCATTGAATGTGTTCAATGGTAAGGAGTTATATTAAATATTACAACTAAAAAAGTATAATTAAATATTTAATATCATATTTATTCATATAAAACATCAATTTATCTTATCCATAGAGATGGATATTCACAAAACACTACATCAGTTCATTATATGGTAGTATGTTTTACACACAATCGATGGTTTCATTTTCAAATTGTCGGATGAGGAGATAGATAATAGACATTAAGTTTAAATAATAAAATCTTAGTAGATTAATCATAATATTTTTATTATACTGGACTGCGTTAATATTGTTTTAAGGGGGAGTAATAATAAATTAATGAAGAAACATAAGTCTAATAATTTTACCACCTCTCCAAAGAACCACATTTGGTTAATAACTAATGGAATCATAGGTGGTTTTCTAAATAAAAATAATTACTCATGGATGTTGAGACAGAATTGAGAAAGTAAATTGCTAAATTTTTTTCAGATCAAATTTTTTTTGGATGTATGATGTGGAGATGATAGGGTTGGTCGTTTATTATTGGGGGAGAGTACATATTAAGAGTGTCTTAAAAGAATAATAAGTAACCACATTTTTCACATACCGAAATGACAAAATAATTTGTTAATATAAACCCTTAGAGGTTAAAATTTTTTATATGAAGAAATTGTGGGGTTTTTACTTGTTTATTGGTGATTTTACACTGCATCATTTTAGTTTAGCCCCTAGTAAACATGTTTTAACTCTAAACAAAAAAATTATGTTTAGTTTATATTTTTATTAAATTTGAAAAAAATAACTTTATATTATCATATAATATTTAATATTATAATAAAAAATTTATTTATTTATGAAAAAAATTCAAAAATATGGAAAATTATAAATTGAAATCATTATACAGATGTCATTAAAAATCAGGTATTCCATTAGAAGATTTTCAGAAGTATAGCTACTTTTCAAATCAGAATTCAACATGACATTGGTTCAACACATTTAAATTTTATTTAAAAATTTCTTATGTATTTTTTTTTAAAATAAAATTAGTATAATATATTACTGCTAAATGAATTAAAAAAATATTTTTTTAAAACAATCATTATTTTTTAATATTAATCAAAAAAAATGTTTTAATAAATTTTAAATAATTTACTCGTATAATTTTTTGAAATTTAGATTTCAGAAATGATTTTTTCTACCAAATACTCTTTTTAAAATTTTATGAAATGGATTCAATTATTTATTCAAAAAGTCAAAAAATTGGAATTTAAAAAATTATTATCATTATTAAAAATTAATTACTTATTTATCAATACATATTATTTATAGAAAATGATTATAAATAATTTATAAAAAGTTTGTATTTCAATTGCAACCACAAAGGATAAAATTTGGAGAATTTGTTAATGATTAAATAATATTAATAAAAATATTTAGTATTTTGTTAAATATTAAATTTTTTTCTAACGTTAGATATTAAATAAATTAAACTTATTCCGAAAATGTTTTCAACTAAATCTATGGTTATTAGAAGAATAATATGTGAATTTGATTTCCATTTTTAAATTTCACAGAGATGGGAGGTTAATTCATCTCACATTTTGTCATTTTTTAAAATCTAGGACACTCAAATAGATAATTAACATGTCTTGTAAATCTTTCCCATTGAATATTTTTACCCTATTATAAATTGGTTTCCCAAAAACATTAATCTATGAGGACACAACAAATGGGGATTAAAAAATAACTCCATTAATAATTTTTTTTAGATAATATATAGTTTATTTTGATATATAATGTCTCTTTGGATTTATTTCCCTCAAAAAAGTAATTGGAATACACTAAATTGAGGTGGGATTTAAAATATTGGGTTGATTGGGGTAATTAATGGGAAATAAATAATAAAATAGAAAAACTTTTGGAAACCATGAGAAGAATACTAACATCATGAATTTTAGGAAACATATATTAAAATTTCATCAAAATAATTTTTTAAAAAATTATAAGGTTATTTTATATATCATAACGTGGTTCATTTTTTCAAAAAATATTAAAATTTCAAAATGGGAGTCATGAATTTTAACGGTATGAAAAGATAGAGAATCACTGGTTAGATACAAGGCATATAAATAACCCATGTAATTGATTTGATCATCAGTTGTACGGGACGATCCCATTTGGTTTGGAACAGTTGGTTCGGCTACATGAGAATCAATATGATATGAGGTAGGGTAATAAGATGTATTATTAAACGTTCATCTTCAAATACAAGGACTCTAAAAATATCCACCTAACATGGTGACCATGGATAATGTGAATAAATGATGGGATTCAAAAAATTCAAATGGATTTAATATATCATAACCTGGGAATAACATAAAATTAAATTAATGTCCTATTAGGTTATCTGTTGGGATTACATGGTCATGTATAAAAATATGGATTTCTGGGTGTGTATGGGTAATAACCTCAATCATGTCTATAATTTGGATTATATGGGAATGGTTCTAAATTGGAGGGATTAAACGATGTGTGATATATTGATCCTGTGAGGGAAGGCAAAGATCCACCCAGGGAAGATCATAGATTTCCCCAAACCATGTTTATAATTAATTATAGATATAATATTGATAAAATTGATTTGGTTAAAATTAGGATTACCCAGAAATGGTGAAACATAGAAAAACCTGGTGTAAATCTACTCTTTGTTTATCGAGTCTTGCATTCACTTTGAAAAGATGTATTCATGACACCATTTGGGGATTAATTTTTTATATCCTTAAATTTTGATATCATAGAAATGAGTTTTTCCAACATTTTCTCCAATCCATATAGAATGAATTTTATTTAATTAATCTCTTGTTAGAGACCTTTTAGTGTTTGGTGGATCATTATAGGGATCCATACACTTAGGCTGGGTGACCTTTATGATAATTTAGAAATTTATTCAATTATTACAGGAAAATGGGAGGATGGTGTCCATTTATTGGAAATCGAGGTATTTTTGGGTGGTTAAACATTTAAAACAAATGGAAAACTTGTTAATATTTAGGATCACTCACAAATAACTATTGGGAACAAACATCAATTTATTATAGTCATACGATTGTAACAAATTGAAAATATGTGAAATAGTAGAAAACAATGTGGTAGGGTTTTATAGTTGGGAATTTTTTGGTTTTTATAGAATGGAACGAAAATATTTTATGGAAATGGTAACCAAATTTGGGAAAATCCATATTGATCTATGAAAATTGGTGTTATATAAGGGTTTATGGAATGACACATAGCATAATGTCGCATATGATCTATATGTATGGCTTGGAATTTTTATTGTTGACTTTGTATACTTTGGAAATAACATATATCATATTTTAGACACAAAACAAATTAGTCAAATTTTTCACATTGATATATAATATTATAATATTTGACCTAAAATAAACCCATAGTTATATGTTTAACATGTATCATACATTTTCTATTTTCAAATTTGGGTCATAGTGAATCTAAATATCAATCAAAAGACATGAAAAATAATTTTCACCATGAATTGTCGAAATACTTAGTCTACAAATATTGGGATTTCTTAAAAACCACATCACGTAAATGGTTAAAAAATTATTAGATATCAACCACTCAGTGATAATGAAATGATGTGGAACATGAAGATCGAATTTCATCTTATTCAGGAAGAATGATTCTAGTTCACATTCTTATAGATTATATTCATTCTATTGATGATCATATCACAGTCATCATGTAAAATTATGTTTTATAAAAATTTTCTCCAAAACAACCCCCCTCTAATGATTTTATTTTATTTATATTAAAAGAATCTAATTATCTAGAATTTTTTATAATTTATAACATTCCTTGATTATTTTGAAGGATAATTGTTTTTTATCATCATGTGGGATTTTCGAATATGAGTAACTATACCCTAGGTTTTCTTATAACCAAAAAATAAGCAATCTATTGGTTTATCGGATATAATGAAATTACTATAAGATGATTAATTTTGGTTTACAAAGAGGGTAATAGTGATAAAATGTTTTTTGGTTTCCCTGAGGAGAATCATGAACCTATGATTTTATGGATGGCTAATAAGAGATTTTAAAATCATGTATTTTTTTAACCTTTAATAGAATGAATATAATTTAGGTATAATTTATTTTTTTATGATTGGTTGGTGAAGAGTAAATTACAATTTTACTGATGAAAATGTAAGCATCCAATATAAACGTCTTAATTAAATTTATCTCCATTAATCTAGATTAGCTAGAGTAGAAATGGATATGTATTTAGGGTACATGATGAAGAGAGTACAAGAGGCTCCCAAAATGATGTAAATGTTGATTCCTAACTATATTATTAGATGAAAATAATGAATAATACATAAGTTATATAAATATATATTTTAGATTAATCATCATAATTGTCCCCCAGTGGGGTCAAATCACGTTTCTTCGATGAAAATGGTGAGGTCAATGAATCTGGTACCTAAAATTAATTTTATATTTAAAAATAATTTTTTTCTTTTTAAAGACATCATATTACTTATTGTAGAGATATATCCACATTTCATATCAGTTTAGATTGTTGAATCATTAAATTATTACCTTGGTATTTTCTATTTTAATCCAAATTCCATAAATTTTTGGGATTTAATTTATGGTTTTTAATTTTACATTTTTAATGGTGTTTCAATATAGTAGAAAATTTTCCATGACTTCAAATTTTTTTGTGGAATGTTGATCCATTATATGGTGGGGTTTTGTAATAATAATTTTCATTTGTTCCACATATTCTATTACCCAATAATTAACATATCCGAGTAAATGAAAGAACGTGTATGTATTAATTAAAGGGATTATATGATATGTTGGAAGGATGAATGAAATAAGGGTAATGATATAAAATGATCAATATTATGAATTATATATCTATTATTTATTCTACCATTATATATATATTAGTGGTTCTTAGTGAATTGGGAACTATATAGGATAGATTTCCTATGTCGATGATCTTATATTATGTGGGAAAATAGTTTCCTCCACCCACATCTATTTAGAGGTTGATCATTCCTTACCCCACCCTAGGTGATCTTAGATTACGATTTATGCTTGAGGAGTAATTTTTATATGCATAAAATTTTATAGGAAATTTGGATTGAAATATTTTGAAAATTTCATTTCATCACTCTCCCTTGTTTATAAAAGGGATCCACCATTCATGTATACCCCAATCATCCTAATTATCTTAAATAATAAAATTAAATTACTATTCTCTTCCAAATATCCCCCTGAATGATATATTGGCACAAATTTTTCCATAATTCCAAACATAGATGGATCTGTTTATAATCCAAATGATGTTTTCCAATGAATAATTATATCTCCAAAAAAGGTATTTTAGTATTTTTTATTCTTATACATCCATCAGTTAATTGATATTCATGATTATATAATGATTTTTTTAAGGTATTGAAATAAAAATTTATCTATATTTTAGAACCTAGTTTATAACATTCTCTTTCAAATGGGTTATGGATTAGTCATCAGTGCCTAAGTTAAGAAAATTACCTCATGATGAAATGTATGTAATTTTTCATCACCCCCATTCATATATGATTATATAACTAGATTTAAGGTTATTATATTTTATTTTGGATATAAATGTTCTATTTTTATTATAATTTATTTTTAAACATTATACAATCCCTTCAATTGGAAATTGATAACGTCATATCTTCATAAATGTTGATTACCACTTCAACAGAAAAATGTGATACATTTTTCAATCTTAATATAATAGGATGTTAAAAAATAAAATATTTACTGAATATATATAATATTGATGTTATAATTAATATATTAAATTGATAATTGTTATTTATATTTATCATTAACCATCCAGATAAATTTGAAATCATTTTTCATTTATACGTATAGACTACCATCTCAAAGAATTGATTCAATTCATCTTTCAAGATCTCATAATATGTATAATTATATATTATAATATAAATAATAAATTATATTCTAATGTAATTATTAATATTCATAAGATAATTAATCCTTGGTTAATTTATAGGTATTGGATCCATCAAAAACAATAATTATTGGATAGTATATCAGTATTAAGTTGGGTGTTCTTTTTATTGACTAAATAGTTAATAAATTGATATTTGGAAATTATAAAGAATTGATAAAAGGAATGTTATAAATTAATATCTATAAAAAATATATTTAAAATAATTATATATATATATATATATATATCATATGATATATTTTAATGTGCCTGAAGCAAGATTTGACTTTGATGTAAGGGTTTCCCATCTCACTTTTGTATCTCTGAGATATATGGTATATTAAAAAAAAATTCACTAATTTGGTTTATAAAAATTAATTTGATATGTTATATGATGAATATATTCATAGAAATTATTCATAATTTTTATTTTAATTTATTTATTTTATTGGTGTTGTAATTCAATAATTACCTAGGCAATATGAAAATATGTTACAATAGCACTTCTTTTCAGGAATTTATATAAAATTTAAGATGTGGGAAATTATATGGATATTATACAATAAAAAATACATATATTAACTTATCCAATAGTCATTCTATAAATTTTAATATAATACAAAAAAAATCCTTTTTTAATAATAATGATCGAAAAAATGTTTTGTATGAAAACAATATTATTTTTTTGTGGAAGATATTTTCCTTCCATGTGTTTTCTAAACAAATTTATATATTTCTTGACCAAAAATTATGTTCTTCAAAAAAGATATTTCATTGAATTTTAATTTATTTTATGATTTATCAAAATGATATTTTTAGAAATTCATTTTGTATTTCTTTAATTTTTTATATGATTTTGAAAAGAATATTATCATTTTTTTATGTAGTATGAGAAGATTTAACCAACATCATTTTGATGTCCCAGACCCAGATTCAACATAACAGGTTCTCTGAGCCATGTGTTCCACATGTCCTCAAGCGTATCTCCTTGAACAGTATTGGCTTCCAACAATTGTGAGGTACTATAGTGTGTTTATGGGGGGAATGTGCACAAATTAGCTTAGTATAGCTCAGAGGATGGATACGAAATAGGTAAATAAATAGTGGAAGCGATATAAGTAAGAAATTGATGTAGATATGTTTAATAGATAACATAGATAATAATGAATGAATAGATAGAATTACATTCATGTACTCGTGATGATATATCATTACACTAGAAATCTTGAAAACATTGAGACAATACAGCTGATATAACAAGTTACACATAGCTCCAAAGAAACCAAATGCAAATCCCAAGCATCCTTAGATCCAAATTGATCCTCTATTATCATGCACCAACATATACAACAAGCATTCAAGTCTTTAATGTCTTGTGCTTCCCTTTATCAACACCTAGAGCCACATAATAAACTCTGAGTACCAAACTATGTCTAGAGAGGGTGTGACATAAATCTTAATTGGCCACCACCAATGGTGTCTGTAACATTTGGACAATGTAATGAAATATATTAGTGTTATGCAAATATATATATAAATTAGAGTATTAAAATGTTTCTAAGTACCACAGTACTTGATTCATCCATCAATTGGTGTTTGAACATGTAACCAATTTATTTCATTAGTGTCACCAATTTATAAATAAATAGCATTTTAATAATATTATGGGTTCTAAGATGTAACTAGGAAACCTGTGAGGATAATTATTATTGATGTTCAAGGTAATAAAAATTGAACCATAAGACTCAAGGGATGCTAAATCAATAGAATATTAGTATTGATAAGGGGTAAGACAGTAATCCATGGACCGTATTCCAAGGGATTCAACAATGATATTCCTACTAAGTATATGGAGTGCATCCATTATAAAATGAGGATATGAGATGACTGCGCCTGATGGGCTTTAACCATGGCACCTACTTGTCAATTCTAGATCCAGGGAGTGTATTCATGGCATAATGGGCCTCATTGAATATATCCAATGCATATTGTAGTTATACGTGATTGGTGAATGCAATGCTATCATACCAGGCATCCAAGTGATAAAAGGATAGGGTTCTAGGTGGTTCTCATACTAAGAAACTCATTCGTTCATTTGAAATGGGTCGTTGAGTTCTAAAGGCATTCCCCCGAGAATCCATGGTGAGCTGGAGTTGGCCATTCTTTTTTTTATAATCATTTTATATAATATTTCATAAGGATCATGAAATTCTATTCTATAGTGTGGAACGAAAAAGTATCATGCAACCATATAAACCTGTCATAATTAATCATTATGTTCATTTGGTTCAAGGCTTTCTATTCAATAGTATTATAAGGAAATGTAGAATTCAACCCTTCGTTAAATACATTTAATGCATATTAATTTATGAAGGTTCACTTTGATACCATCCGTCAACATGTAAAGGGGTTGTACAGACATGAAACCACTTCCTGTTTACATTTAAGGCCATGGTATATACCTAGTATACATTCTATTCCACGTCTTATATTTAATTGTAAAATTGAAGAACATAACATAGGCTGGTCAAGTGGTGAGCATACATGGTAAAATCCATTTAGTGATTCAATTTATAAATAATCCATTTAATATAAGAAATATTAGCATTAGAGAGTTCAAGGCAAGGGACACCTGAACGATGGCATAAATATGTCAAAACAAAGAAAACCCAAATATGGAATATCCTTGGACATAGAAGGAATATAATTGTCTATGTAATGACTAAAAATTAACAATATCATTATAATAATCATTAACATACAATTTTAACGTTTATAAATATGGAGATTAAATTTTAAAAACAATACCCATTGATACCAGCGGCCCCACAAAAATATTTCAAAATCAATAAACATTGTTGATGAGTTTTAAACCACCCACCATTGGCCTGTAAGACTCTCCTCCTCGTGTATTGTCATTTGATTGTAGTTGGAGTGTAGTATGTCTATGAAAAAGGGAAAGACACTACTATACGAATAACTCAATCGAGATCTAGAAAGGAGGAGAACATCGTCATAAGACTCAAGTACTTATTGTTTCACATCCAACATGACAAATAGAATCTCAATCTGATCACAGATGAAAGAGATATCTTGATCCCCTGTATAGATCATCAAAAATACCCAAATTGAGGGGAAAAGGTTAATCTTTCTGTTTTATGGCTTAGGGAGGAATAAGGAGGTTAATTTGATCAAAAAGGGAAATTTGGGAATTTTACATAATGAATTGTCATGTGCATAGTTTTCCCATGTGGTTTGAAAAACTGTGTTCAATACATGAAAGGAATCCATGAGTAAGTTGAATTTTACACACTTATACAGAATGACCATGAACAAACTGTTTGATTGGCTCTGTCTGTAATAACTTAATATGCACAGTTAGGGAATTAGCGTGATAAATATAAAAAAACCATGCGACTTGTCATGTTTTACCAAAAGAGTTGTTCATAGATACAAAAGTCCCTAAACACCCATAGAACCACATTTATAAAATTAGGAATCCATAATTGGTCCAATGTAAATATTTATACTGAAACATAAAGGATCCGTACATGAGTTAAAAATTAAGTTCCTATAATATTCCCCAATAAAAGAACGAGTCCCCGAGTTCACGTTTCATGGGTATAGAAGCACTATCTCAGAACAACTGTGCATATTAGGGCACATATGTCATCCTCCCTCTTCCAAGTATCATTCTACATGCGACAGTGCTTCCAAATCACCCATACAAGAGGGACATACCAGCCTTGGAGAGCTTTGTACTATGTTCATTGATGCGTATGGTATATTACTCAAATGTAGAATCGATATATAACTGAACTTATTAGGTATCAATTATATTGTATAGGTCATCTTGATGTTGGTGAAGAACTGAAATAGGAATTATGTCATACATGGAATGATACCTTTGAGATAGTAGCAACTTATAGGTTACTAGTCCGACTCTCTATAGAATTTCAAATGGACCTAAGTAATGAGGACAATTCATTCCCTACTTCTATATCCATATATTCCCATGACTAGGGGATACCCAAATGAAATCATAATCCTTGACCTCGAATAGTATAGGTCATCAACGATGATTGGAATTAGATTTCAATATGTACTTAGTAGTATTCATACGCATTTTGATTAGGCAAACCTGCTCTTAATACTATTGAATAAGATGAGGACCTAGTAGGGTGGCGTCACTAGCCTCTAGCCAGTACATAGTTGAATTACATTGTACACCATATATGGAAAAAATGTATCCATCTGAATTGTCTCCCTAAAGTTGTTATTTTAGTCAAACTCGGTAAGAGGGATATGGTTCCCCAATGAACTACCAAAATCATGTCCACATTCTTGGACAATATCATCTAAAACCTATATTTTCTGATCTTATGAGCATTATTATAAGGGTAAACGTTTTTTCATAGATGAACATGTGTTCCCATCACCATTTTTAATCAATACCAGAACTATGAAGTGAAATGTGAATCCCTTTTTGAGAAGATAACATTTGGTACCCCATGTAGTTTCAAGATCTCATAGACATGTAGTATTCCCAGTTCATTGATATAGAAAGTGTCAAGAATAGGTATGATATGGGATGTTTTTGTTATTCAGTCAATGATTACCCATATAGCATCACTAAACCTTGACTATCTGGGTAAGACGACTACGAAATCCATAAAAACATATTCAAATTTCCTTTCAATGAATATAAGTAGTTATAAAAATCTAGAAGGTCTATGGTGCTCTTACTTCACCTAAGTAAATGTGTGACACCTTATGATAAATCCTGCAATATGACATATCATTCGAGGCCACCAATACAGGTGTCTTCTATCTCGATACATGTTGGAGATGCTTGGATGAACATCCCAATAAGAATCATGAGACTCTTTCATCAACTACAATCGCATGTATGTAAGATCCCAGATATGTCCTCATATATTTAGGATGTTATCCCTGTCCACAGTCCAATATGTAGGTGTGTAATATCCGGATATACTCTATTAGAGTACCAAGCCATCATAATCTGAAAATTGTCTACATTTCACCTTCTCAATGATGGAAGTGGTAAATATCAAAGATGAGAGGTAATACTGCCTGTGACTATAATGAAACACCAAAAGATGCACAAAAAATTGGGCCATTAATTTTCATTGATCAATGGATTCATGTATGACTTGTTTGTGGGTTTTCTAACTCTATGCATCTTCATCCACACTTCCATTTATGGGCATATATCCAATATCAAAATCAAATGATTGTAGATATCTGAACCATCTCTTATGTATGGGGATCAATTCACACTGTGAAAATATATACATGAGTCTCTTGTAGTTTTTGTACACCACAAATCACTCAGCCATCAAATAGTTTATACCTCTTCATAAGGCATAGATAATTGGTGTTATCTCAAATGTTTTTTTTCACTTAGTTTCTCTCAGGTGGCCTTAACCGCCGAGATGTATACAAAAATAATTTGTAGTCTTACATCATCAGTGATCCTAGGAATATTATTAATTCATCGTAGAAGATGGCTTATCTTTTCTAGGATCTATTAGAGTCAACATCGATGCAAATACAAGCCTCCCATTAAGCTCTTATAAGAATTTATAACATCCTTATAACAACACAAACATGAATCATTTATTTGTAAGACCATTAATAGGTGTATATATATATGTTAAATGTAAAATATAAAACACATGTAATATCCCAAAAACCCCAAGAAACTCATGATATCAAACATGTTATTGGGATGATCCCATGAAAATATAGAAATAGCCTTTCTGGGGTCAAAATAGACTCCTGATTATGAAATAATATGACCCATGAAGTGAATTTTGATAATCCAAAAGTAGAAATTCTAAATCACGGTACAAAGATGATACTTTATTTGTTTAAAAACTTTGATATCAAGATGATTGGAATGGTAGAAATGACAGTTAGAATACACCAAGATATATTCCAAAAATTCCATTAATAAATAATCCAAATAACGGTGGAAACCCCTATTCATAAGAGCAATGAAGATAATTGGTGTGTTCATAAGAACGAACAACATAACATGGTAGTCATACAGACCATACTAGCTAAAAAAATTGTTATAGGTGTGTTTGATGGTTTAACTCAAACCTGATGATAAATCGATATTATGTGGATCTTAGAGAGGAAATTTTATCCTCTGATCTAGTCAAAGAGGTTTTTGAATTAGGCTAGTGTATATATATTATTTCCAATATGCAGGCTCAACACTATATAATTCACACATAGACGTATGGTTACATCCACCTTATTTTAAAAAATAACAGGCAAACCCCAAGAGGATATACTAGGACGTATAAAATCATTGGCCTTTAAATCCTCTAACTGCCACAAGAGATCTTGAGGCTCAATAGGTGCCATCATATATGGAGGAATAGACTCATGAGAAGCTCCCATAAAAAGATTAAGATAAGGATAACCTCACTAGAATAATTTGAACGTATGAAATCTCACTACCCAAGAAATACAACCTCATTTACCCACTTAGACGACCATGTATTGGTATGTCCTTAAGTATAATTTTTATTTCATTTTACACATAACTATAAGGTTCACTAATTTACCTTTCATAAATATGAAACACTTAAATAAGTATGTGATACCATTTGATATTATATTTCATGATTCAGTTTATAATGGATATCTATTTCTAATGAATCTATCCCCATACACCTATCACCAGAAACTACACCCATTTATATATAATATAATTGCTCAACTGGGTAAATTACTCATCCAAACCCATGAGGGCCCATATTCCTATGAATTGAGATAGCTAATAACAAAATCAAAACCCAAGGTAAAACATATACATGGAATCTATCACATCATCCCTCACTAATCAATAGAAAAACATTGTATGCAACGTAGTGAAATGAACCTATAATGCATCGAAATATTCATATCATGTAAAATATATGTGCATAATTTAGTTCCTGTAACAATGCTATGTTCCCTAAAATCAACTAGACAAAGATGAAAAAAACCCTAAGAAAGAGTATTAATCATGAACTCCACAAATAAGGTGCATCACCCAATTATGAAATAATACCAACTGTAATAGGAAAAAATTAGAACAACTATTAGAATTTAGGCAACTGGGTTTTTACCTTGAACATGGGGTTGTGACACCGAAGCATAGACTATGACCATGTCCCAAGAATTCCTATTATCAAATATATTGTGTCTAAATAGAAATGATATAATGGAAACAAACTCTGATGAAACATTGTGGAAACTTGAACCCGAATTCCACTTAATAGTTTCCCTGAGCATTGTGGGCAACATGGCTTCAAGCCCATATGTAACGTCCCCAACCTAGAATCCCCTAATCTAGTGCCCTAGGAAATGTTTCAACATGATCTCAAGCGCACCTCCCCATATTCAAAATGTTTCTGACTAGAAACGAGGTAATTTTGGTCACGTGGGGAGGATGTACCCTCAATACAAAAGTAAGACACACCAGATAATGATTGAAATAGAAGAAACAAAAGAGAACAATCCATAACATGCATGAATAACCAAACCCCAAGAATTGGAAGAACCATATACAAGAAAAAATATGTCAGGTCATGCTATACATTCACGTGAACAAAAAAAGAAATAAAATAGTAGAATCTACAAAATGGTCTGGTATCCTTGTTTGATACCTCAAAAAAAAATATGTTCCATGTCAAACTCAACTCCCTAAAAAACCCTTTCCATTTTATTGATATATAAGGATGAAATCATCTTGTGTACCCAATGGAGACTGGTAATGGTCTGAGTATAACTCAGTAATCCACCACCAATGGTTTCTACAAAATATCCATCAAGGCAGATAGTGCATGTGAGTGATAAATAATGTAACGTAATGATATATAGTTCAAAATCCATCATTACATATATTCCCTTAATTAAAAAACAAAGATACCCCAAAGTTAATTTCCTTCATCATTTCAACCCTTATCATGTGTTCATTGGATATGGCATAATCAACTTTCTCAATATGTGGAAATTTAACATGTCCAATCTTGATAGGAACCACATAACATAATTCCGAAAATCCTCCCCTCAAATCCCAAATTTGGGTGGAATGCAACCATTAGGGGAATAAAACTCTATCCACTCCCTAACCCATGAATTTAGGGGAGGATCTAGAATCTCGGTCCAACTCAACACATGTGAAAATAACCTCAAGTCAATAACCTACACAACCAAGATATGTGAACATGATTATTTATAATTCTCCTCATCTAACCATATCACAACCACATAACCCTATCATAATAATATAAATAAATGTGAAATTAACACTATGACCCAATCCATTAAAACAATCAATATTTATATTAAAAAACCTTTTTAGCTTCATTCCTATTTTCCATACCTACCTCACTAATCATATTCAAGTAATAAGCTAATCCCTAGTATTTTCCCATTAATCTAATTAACCCTTTTTTCAATGATAACCAAACCACCTTAGGCCATTACCCAACATATGTGTATTACTAAACACTAATTTCAAATCCATAAATAATATTGACAAATTCATCAGAGACACTATGTTTTCACACAACGACCTTACACATACATAGCTAAACTCTAGGTCAGGGGAATTTTGGCACAACCCATGGGTGGCCCTAATTTGGTTGATTCATCATCCTTTCATCCCATGGGGATCATGATGGGTTCAATTATCCATTTAGACTCCCACTAAATCGAATCATGTCAATGTAACCAAGAACACATCCAAATAGATTATGATTAAAAATAATACTACATGAAAAAATCTACACAAAACCAAGGGAAATAACGTGTAGACCACCTGCCTTGAATCAGTTGGAGAACACACCCTCAATAGAAGACTTAGTTACCAATTCAACCACCCTATAACTCTTCCATCATAACATTACTAAAAAAGAACATTTTGAGAGCTTGAGAAGAAGAAAAGAGGTAGATACCAACCCAAATTAAGAAAAATAAGCATTGATGGTTTTATCCTTACCCATATCTTTAATCCACCACCAACGACACTTTAAACAGACCTAAGATGATGAACATCGATCATTGGAAGCTATTTTAGAATTTGGTTCATTCCTAGGGTCCAAAGGAGGAACAAATGAGGAAATCATGAGTTGGGTATAAAAATCTCGTAGTGGGATTTTTATAAATTTTTAAATGTTTTTGGGATGCATGTTTTATCTGCATGGCTTTACAAACTTCCTAAAAAATGTTCAGATGAATCAGACCCAAAATTTTCCCTCACATGGTTTACCCACACTCTTTTCCAAATCGTGCACAAACTGTGCAGATGCTGCAGTCTAAAAATCCCCCTATTGCACGGGTTCTGTGGAATTCCCCATGGTTTTCACTAACCATGTTCAAATCATACAAAATGCCCATAGCCCCCTTTTTCTTCATCTTTTGAGTCTCGAACCCCTATAACGCCCCTAATCCTTCATAAGGATGTGTAAAATTACTTAATTGACCACAATAATGGGCCTAAACTAAAATATATGTAAAATATACCTTATTGACAAATCAAAGATCTTTCTCCATATCCACAAATTCCAGTGTTTTCCAACTAGTATCAAGGGCCTAGAGTATGTCCATGGGGAGATTATTCCATTATTAATAGAGTATAAAAATTCCAATGGATAAGACATAGGTAAATAAAAAGTGGAAGTGATATATATAAACAATAGAATTAGATAAGAGTAATAGATAACATAGATAATAATTGTGTAATATATGGAATATCATTCATGTACAGATATTGATTTGTCATGTCATTAGAAAACTAGAAAAAAATGGATATAATATAGTAGAGATAACATGTTCCACAATTCACTAATTAATAAAAAATTATATCCCATGAATCACGAGATCTAACAGAATCCCCTGATATCATGCTCCAACCAAAACAATATGAAATCAACAATTCATAGTATTGTTCTTCCATTTATCAACACTTGTATTAATGTAATCTACTCTAGGAACCAAACTGAACTCGAAGTGGGTGTGTCAAAATTCATAGTGGGCTAACACCAATAGTTACTATGACATCTAGCCAGTGTAATAGGATATAATTGATTAAAGGCATGCCAATATAATGTAAATCAAAATAGTGTAACTAAATACAAAATTACATGCATCATCCCTGAGCTGGTGTATGAACATGTAACCAATTCATTACATAATTGTCACAAAATTATCAATAATTCATTTGTTAATAATTATAATGGTTACAAGGTGTATCAAATCACCCTATGAAGATATGAAATAATGAAACTCCAATGTAATAACTGAGGAAACGTAAGACACATGGGCTTCTACCTCAGTAAAATATAAGTCTAGATAAGGTTACATGTGTAATCCAAGGATCATAGTCCAAGTCATTCAAAAAGTATACACCAATAGAGACAAATGAGTAAATCCAAGGTAAAACAGGGATAAACAGAGACTGTGTCACATGTGCATTAACCTTGGAACAAACTTATCAATGGTGGATCCATGGATTGTACCCAAGGTATCTTGGATACTGTGGACTATATCTATAGAGTAATGTAGAACTACATGAGGAGGACCTAATGGTATCATTCTGGGAATCCATGCGAGACAAGGATTGGGTACTAGGTGGGTTTTAATCAAATAAAAATGACCTGGAATTGGGAATGTGTCCTCGAGTGTTCAAGGAATTCCCTCAAGAACCCAAGCCATGATCAAGTCATCCATTCCAATATTTATAATAAAGTCATATAATATTTCATAACGATCAATTATTTTATTTCATATGTGTGACAAGGTAATGTATCATGGAAACATTTAATCAAGTCATAATTATACATTATGTTCATTTTTTTATGCCATTCATTTCATTAGCGTATCATATCCAAGTTGCATGTTATAATTTTTAAAATCAATTATAGGAATAGTCAATAATTAAGGATCACTCCACTACCTTCATTCAACATGAAATGGGTTTCTACTAAAAATAAACCTCCCCTCATTTACATTTAAGAGGAATTATTATACTTAGTATACCATCCAATCCACATATAAATTTTTTTATCAAATTGAAGCGCATATCATATGTGGTTAAAGTGGTAAGAATACATGGTAAAATTCATTATAAAATTTAAATTATAAAAAATAAACATAATATAATAAATCATACCATTCCAATGGTCATGGAAAGGCACACACAAATGCTGTGTTAAATATGAAAAAACCCTTAAAACCCAAATATTTCATAATATTCAACATGTAAGGAAGGAATTTGTGGGTGTAACCAATAATCAAAATTCATTAATTAATAATTCTTATAAAAATATATTTCTAAAGAGTTTAAAAATTTCATATAAATTTATCAAACAACACTCGATGAAATCGGCGGGTGCCACGTAGATATTTCAAATTCAGCAAACATTACAGATGAGTTATATGCCTCCCACCTTGGGCTGATACAAAAATCATCCTCTGGTATTGACGCTTGATTTTACTCATATTATTGTAAATCTATGAATAAGTGAAAAATTCTCATACCATGATGTCTCCTTCGATTGCAAGAAAGAATTATTACAACTCAAGAGGACTCCAAGACAAACCGTTGTACATCCAACGTGATAATTGGAAATTTGGTTTGATCCCATATGAAGGATAAATTTTGATCCATTGTATAATCATAAAAAATTTACAAATTATGAAAAAAATTATAAACCCACTAGTTTATATATTATGTAGTAAGTGAGAGGTTAATTATATCAATAAGGAAAATTTGTGAATTATACCCAGAAATATTTCATGTGCACGGGTTGTCCATGTTATTTGATAAAAAGTTTGAAAAACATTCATGGTTTCTTGTAGAAAATGGAATTTTTCACTATTAGGATGCACAACTGTGAAAAAGCCATGTGAGTGCCTCTGTCCAGAAAAACACAATTTGTACAGTTAGGAAGACCATGTGTAAAATGTGCGACTAGGCATGTTTTTCCAAAAAGAGATGTTTCGAGATCCAAAAAATAATTAGACAACCTCAGAACCTTTTCAAGCTCAATAATAATCCATTATAGGTCCAAATTAATGATTTAGACATAAATTTAAAGGATCCATATTTTACTGAAAAACTAGGTTCTTACAATCATAGCTATTCTTTTAATATAAAATTCTACTATAATATTCCATATTTCTTAATGAAAAAAATCCAAATATACAGGGAACATCTAATTATAATTTTATAAAATGAAATGTAAATTTTCCACATGTTTATAAAGAAACATTAAACTTATATATCAATTATATTTTTCAAATATATTATCATCTTTTAAGGATTTTTATGAATCACTAGGGATAAGAACACATGATATTAGAAAAATTATTTACTTCAAATAAATATTAGGATAATTTTTCAATGATGATTATATGAATCATTTTTGTGTTATATGTATAATTTATATTAGAATGAAAAATTTATTATATTTATGAAAATTCAATAGGTTATGATGAGATGATATTATGGTTGTTTATATGATCTTGTAGAACATTTTTGGTTTATGGTTATCTGAAGTGTTGGTTATATGTATCCCTCCATTTCAGTTTTTAAATATTGAGTACTCATGGGATATCTAGGTTATGCATGAAAATAATTACATATTTAGAAAAATATTTATAGGAAATTATTCATGTTCATAAGTATATACATGGACCAATATTCATGTCTATAAAAATATAGGAGGACCTGATTTTATGTCCAAATTTTGAAAATTGAACCATTTACTATTTATAAATTTTCATTGTTTTATAAAAATTTTAATTATTATCATAAAAATGTTTATGATATAATTTAATTTCTCATGATTGATAATTTTTTATTATACAATCATTTTAATTATATAATTTATATTAACAAATCCATATTACTTGGATCAAGATTAATTTTATTTAATTGATTATTTTTGAAATTAAAAAATTATTATTATGAAATCATACATTTATTTTCGTTAATATAAATTGATTGATAATGACTATGATTAACCTTACTTAGAATCTATGATAACCATATTATTTAATTATTATCCGTGGTTTGGTGGAAGATTCTATATATGATGTGAATAGTTGGGTAATAATTTGAAAAAAAATTTGTTTAAAATGATGAAGAACATTTATGTACTATTTTTTATGTATTTGGTATCTATAATCACTAAAATGTTATAGTTACCAATTATTATTATTATTTAGATATATTTAATGTTAATATATATGTTCTAATATATATATATATATTTATTATTCTAGGGTCTCCTTAGTTGGAATTAGAGAATTCTTTTTTTTTTTGAATTCGGGGTATAAAAATTTTGCGAAACCCATTGAGATAAGTATAAATTGTTATAAAATATATAGGCCCTGCTAAATTAGATACTGTTATATTTACCTAGAAAATTTATCCCTATCTAGAAACTTGTGAGTGGATAATGTTATCAAATAGATTCACCTATGTGTAAAAACAATGAAATTGGTGGATTATGTATTATATCGATCATCACTAGTTCATTAAGATTGATTTGAGGACATCCCAACATTCAAGACACGCCATATAGTTTACATGGGACAATTGATATTCACATTATAATCCACTATGATGAATAACAGGAAAAATACAATGAAAAGCACTGGTAATAATAACAACATGTGATGGAATTTATGTGTCATTGGATGAAATAATGATTCCTAATACATGGAATAATATGATTGAGTTTATGAATATATCATTGATCACACATATTAACAATTAATAAGGGTTGTAATTAAAAATTTATTTTTGGATTGAATATAGAGTGGTGAAGATATGTTGGTGATATGGTTGATAAAATATTGGGGTATTTTATTTAATTTTAGTTATATTAATAAAATTATATCCTCAAAATTTTCTTGGGATGTTTATTAATATACTGAAAAATTAGATGTTGATTTAGAGTAAAAACATATAATGATTGTATGACCACTTTTCAAAATGATCCTCTTTGATAGATGTGTTTGTGGATCATCTTCAAGAAAATCATAAGCTTCTCTCTATAGGTGAATATGATGTTATTATGGGAATGGGTTGGATTAATTTATATAAATCCCAATTTGATTTCTGATGAAGGGAAGTCACATTTGATTATGAAAATAAACATTGATTGTCAATTTTTCAGAGCTTTAATATTAACATGCAAATTAAATTATATATGTCATATGAGTTTTAATACCAATTAATTATGGATATTTATCTCAAATTATGGTGGATAAACTCTACAAGAATAATATTACTACTTTTTTCAGAATATTATGATATATTTACAAAAGGAAATTCTAGTGTTTTTTCATTCATTAGATTTAATTTTTTATACAGATAATAATTAGTGCTACATGTATTTCAATGTCTTAATATATAATTTCCTCAATTGAGTTTTTTGAATTGAGAATCAAAATACTGGGTAATCATGATAAGGTATTAATATTATATATTTCCATACCATGGGGTGCATAAGTCCGTATTTATAAATAAAAAAGGACCAATGTGTATATTCATTTATTAATGAGTACATTACACGATCACTATAATGAATAAAAATATTATACATAAAAATGATGACTTATCTAATCAAATATGATGAGATCAGTAATTTTCAATAATTTACCTTCATTTGGATTTAAACAATTAAGAATAAAAATGGTGTATATTACCAAAAAATCATTCCATATGTTCTATAGTAATTATAAATTTATTCTTATGCGACATGGATTTACAAATTCCCTTATTACATTCATTGATTTACTGAATAGATTATATGATGTTTTCATCAATTAGTTTTTCTTAGTAATTATAAATGACATTATTATATATTCCTGGAGGAATAAGAGAATTAAATTAATTTAATTATGATGTTTAGTACCAATAAAAATGAAAATATACATTAAAATTTTATAATGTATGATTTTTTTTAAAAAAACCATTCATTATTTATATGAACCCAACAAAGGCTATAGTAGTGGTTTTTCAATAATGGATGTTGATGAGAAATATACCTTACCAACCATGGATACCTAAATATATAGACTTCATGGGTTTATGGGAACAATCCACATATATAGGGGTATTTACAAGGAATACCTAATCTAATATCCATGTTAAAATAAAGGGTATCCTTGTTCCATTAATCTGAAGAAAAATTCAATGGGTTAAAATAATGGTTTGTCCCTACACGTATACAAGTACTTCCCTGTATTGAAGAAGTGGATTTATTTTACAATTGTTCTTTTGAAAATAAAATGGGATTAATAATCATGCAGATAAGAATGGTGATAGATTATACATTATTCAAATTAAAAAATCATGAGCAAAATTACATGAATATTGATTTGGAGATGGATGATTTAATTTTTTCATTTAAAAATTTGATGAATTATAATTATTGTCAAATAATTGATTTATATTCAAATAATTAAATCATGATGTATATATTAACATAAAAATATAAAAATTTTAGCCAAATGAGATGGTTCAAACTCCTTAATGATTTGGATACCTCAATAAACTACAACACTAATAAAGTGAACAATGAGGCTAAAACATGGAGATAGAATGGGCATGCTAGGATTTTAATGGTGTAGAACATATGAGATAAATTATATAAGGGTTTACATGTGATAGATCATCATAACCTGAGAAATGTTTTATATCTTATATTTATAGATGATTTTTGAACCATCTATCGATGGTGTATTAAATATTATCAGTAGGATATGTGTTACTATATAATAATATAAGAAATATTCATGGTATAAACCATTATTTTTATGGTATTATATTGTCTAGTTATCATGAATGTTTATTTCCAATTCTTGTCAGAAAGAGTGAGATGTTGGATGAGGAACATAGTTCCACATTATCTATTCATCATAGAACTATGAAGATGTATAGAGATATACAAGAGTATTTCATTTGGGATGACATGAAAATAGATAATACATAGTGTTTATCTCAATTTATTTTATTGTATTATATTATTTATGATTTGAATAAATATATGCATATTTTTTTACCATTAAAAATAGTTTAATGGAAATGGGATATCATTTCCTTGGATTACATCACTAGACAAATAAATTCATCTAAAGTGAATAATGTTATATTTTGATGAATTATATAATAATATGAAATTATACAATTTTATTGACATAAAAATGTATTGCCTATTGGTCAATATAATATGATATACATTCAGGATGATTTATGGTTTATTGGAGTACCTCATTATATTTTATCTATTCTTGATCCACGTTTTACGTCGATGTTCGGGTGAATTAACCATGAGGATTTTCATAAGTATTGAATTATAGAACACAATATGAACCTAAAATAGATTTTAAGCATAATATTACCATTAAACCCTTCAACATAAGTTTATATAATTATATTTTTATTTTAATGGTGGTGGGGATTATGACAATTATCTGGTTTATTTTTCACAAAATAGTAATTTTCACTCAATAATATAGATAGCTCCTTATAAAGCCCTATTTAGAAGAAAGTGTATAATTCAATTATGACATGAAAAATATTTGGAGGTAATCTATCTTATCCTCTTTTAACTGTGAAAATGGTATAATATTAATAACCATCTTACATAACATAAAAAAATCTCAAATTTAATAGATAATTTAACATAAAAATCATCAACAATATCTAGAATATAATTTTTGTGACAAGGTATTCCTATGAAAATCCCCATTTTTGAAGGTTTTGGTATTTATAAATAATGTAAAATTTTTCTCTATGAATATAATCTTAATTAGAATTTTGATTCATATGGATATTATTTTTTATCTCTTGGTAATTCCACATAATATGTCAATTTTTTTATTTTTTCATATACATCTCATGTGGAAGTGAATATATGATTTGACACATTAATATCCTCAATGTTCAAACCAATAGAGAATTATATTTAATATTAAAAATAATAACTATAGATTATATATTGATAAAAAAATAGATATTTAATCAATAGAACTAATCTGTTGAATGATTTGTAGTAAACCTAAATATATGATGAAGCTATGTCGATACCTGAGGATGTGATGAGGCAGAAGTATCCTCAGTTGATTATTTCAAAGGTATTGAGTTTTTAGATCAAATTTAATACATGTGGAATCATATAACACTGCATGATTCTATTTTATAGGTATATTTAAAAAATATGATTTATTTTATATCTTTTATTAGACACAACAATAATTATAAATGAAATGTTTTATACTATTCAATAATTATTAATTAATATAACAGATGTATCATTACTATTAGATTAGATATTATGAATATGATATACTGAATTATCAATAATTATTATGTACACATGTAGTAAATGTATTAATTGGTTATCAATTGTTTAAAAATATATAAATGAATTTGATTATAATAGCAGATATGCTTTTTAGAAAAATAGCTTTATATTCCTAATGTATTTCTGTTAAAAAAACTAAATTAATTGTTATTTATGAATGATAATAATAAATATAAATATTATAGAAATAATAAATATTATTATTACTCATTTTATAGTTATAATATGACATTTAATAGAAGGAAGTAATGGTTTATGAATTAAAAATATTTTCATAAAAATGTCTTTGTTGCATTTATCACCATAAATTAAAAAAATATTCATCTAATTAAAAAAATTAAATATCATTTAATGTATCTTGTACTATTAATATTAATTATAAATATTATTTAATATGGTAAACTTAATTTTTTAAAATTATAATTTCTAAATTTGGTAAAATAAATCTATTATAATGGTATGATTTTAAATGATTAAAAAGGGTTTAAACAATTATAATGGTTATAATTATTTAAAAACAAGCATGTATACTATTAAATGTTAATATATTGACCCTATATAATTTAATATTATAATATGATTCATTTTGGATATATAATGATATAATAATACATTAGTAACTTTTTACAATTACGAGTGTGTCCTCTCCCTTATAAAAAAACACCACCACTCCCCACATCCTAAAACATAAATATCCACATATAAGCCAATACCTAATAAAACCCTTCATTAAATCCCTAACCATGATCTATTTTTCATGTTTTGATCAAAATACCAATCATTAAAGGATAATGGTATGAGCTGAGGGATTTCATCTAAGGAAGTGGTATAACTCATAACCCTATGTTTTTTATTTTATTTGGTTTTTATATATTGATCAATATATTAATAACCATGATGAAATAAAAACATAATATTAAATTAATAGTTATATTTAATTATTTATATTTCTGAATCATTATTCATATCATTGTCTATATAATTAAATATGAGAAAATCATTAGTGAAGTCTACCACCTCAAAAAGCGATGAATTTCAATTTTCATAACACACAATCATGGTTGGATATAATATTTAATTAAACATTTATATATGATAATAATGAAATAATTACACTTTGGAAAATTATAAAATATTATTAATATTCATACATAGGCAAGTAATGGATGGTGATAATATTTCTCATATATTCATCTAGAATATGACCTACACCAAGTGATGTGATTCATTTTTAATTACTATTTTACATGGCTATAATAATGTATAAATATAATAAATATATAAAACATTATATAATATATTTAACATTAGGTTTTTTCATCAATAGAAAAGTGAAAGAATTAGTTATCTATATATACATGTTATCATCTCCATGGTGTCATATAATACATTTTTCATCATAACATTATATGAATAATTTTAAAATATTACATAAAGAATAAATAATTATATTATTTCATGATTAATCATTTTATGATATCTATCCCCTGAAAAATGTTATTATACATGAAACATTGGACTAAACCTTGTAAGTAAAACAGAAATATTTAAACCCAAATTTTCATTTAATTAAAATTATTATTAATATATTGTTAATTAAAAATTACAAAGGAATGATACATAGTATGTAATACATGGATACGAGTTTGTATTGCATATTTAATAAATAAATACTTATTATAAATAATATTACACCATTAATGAAGGTATACGTGAATGTAGGTAAGGGTTTTACAACTCCCTTTTTTAATGTGTTGAATATTTCATACTCACCACTTATTTCTAAAATGTGATTTTTTATTCCATTATATTTTTTTATAAATCTATTTAAAATGAATTGTATAAAAGACACCCTTGTATTTATTAAATTTAATGGGTATATTAATGAAAAATAACCAATTCATTAAGGGTTGATATTACAATACTATATCTTTTCATGATATTATATGATAAATTTTGATAGAGGGAATATATATATATATATAAATATTATCCTATAAAACAAAAAAAATGTATTTTCCTTTGGTTCTTCATACAGTTTTAAGGATATAATACATTTTTCATCTTTCGTCAATTAATAGAATAAATATGTATTATGTATAAATAATTTTCCTCATTTCCTTTGAGGTTGATGAACATGTTTTCCAATGTCCATGCTCTTGAAAATTACTTTATGTATATTTTTTACATATATGTTAATTTTATTAAAATTTAATTTTCAATTATTTTTATTTGACATATAGTTGTTTAATTGAATAGTTTCATTATTTATTTTGACCAATTCATTTTAAATTATTTAAAAATGTTTGAAACCAATGATCTCATTTAGGATATATGGTATAAAATAATTTTCCCATCATTGTTGTCATTATTTTCAATGAAGGAACATTTATAACAGTCAAATTTTATTTTCAATGATGTCTTGTTTCCCAATTATGTGGTAATTTTTAGTTAAAATTTTATCAATAGAAATGAAATTTTTTTAATAATTTCATTGAATTGTTATGTTGATAATTTTATATTATTTTTCAACTATCACTTCATCCATTAAGGATTTATATTCTTTAATATTTTTATTAATTCTTGATATGATCCACATTAATTATCAATATTGGTTATAATGATGATGATTTACGGATTATTCCATGAAACAGATTTCTATTTAACCAGTTAATTTAGTTATAATGATATATTTCTAGAAGAATTTTACTTTTAAAAATTTATATAATATAATGAATTCATTGATGTTATTATGGTCATGTGTAAAATTCATGTTGTTATGTTTTGTGATGTTTTGTTTTTATATATCCTTTATATACATTGGGAAATGATAGATTACTAACAAGAAAACTATGTTTTCTGTCAACATGATATCAATTTAAAACATTTATCTGTGGAACTTGTATGACATGAACAATTTTATGTGTTGGCATTGTTACATTTCTATAATCATATTTAAGGAATTAATTTCATTTCATATAATTATCATCCTATCATGTTACTATTTATAAGTATTCCATATGATATATTATAGTGTTTTTTTTTCAAATTTCTATGTTTGTGAAATACTCTCATCAGTGATGATTTATTATTGATTATTACACACTATAATTAATCTTGTATTATGTTAACAAACCACATTATATGTATCATGATTCAATATATCTATTTATTTTGGAATTATAATATTTTTTTGGGTTATGTTCTCATACCATTAATCTCATTTTTGACAATCAATTAATATCTCATTAATTTAACCTTAGTGAGTAACTTATATGACTATTCATTATATCCTACATACCAATGATTTGATGTATGGTTTTATGTATTATATTTTGAGTTTGGTACTCATGTCAATAATGTTATGTTAGATTCCTAAAATTGGTTATCATATATGTTATTTATATATGTAGATGTTAAATATAATAATCCTATATGGTAATCATGAAATTTTATTTGGTGTATGTATTGAGTATTGATCAGTAAGTTGTATCTTATTGATATGATATCCTAGGGGAACCATATAAATTGTGTATCCAATGAAAAAATTAATCAATATGAACACATTTATTTAAACAAGTCATTATTTATAGGTTACAAAAACATTTTACATTATGGGAAGTATGTGTTGCAATATAATTATACCCACTTTAGAAGGAGAACCCATAAATTGATAAAGATCATACATAAGGAGGATCGCATAAATTAATTAAAATTTTCATGTTCTAATCCTTGTAGTTTTTGATTAGACAATACGTACATTGATTCCTTTAGTTTAAGGTCATAGATCATTTACCCAAGTAAATCATAGTTTGTAATTAGGTTACACAGATCCATATTCATATTGTATCAAATTTATGTGGATATATTTTTACACATAGTTTACATATATTTTAAATTTTAAAATTTTAAGAGATTAAATCA
This sequence comes from Viscum album, assembly GCA_963277665.1. Taxonomy (NCBI): domain Eukaryota; kingdom Viridiplantae; phylum Streptophyta; class Magnoliopsida; order Santalales; family Viscaceae; genus Viscum; species Viscum album. Next base: position 1,000,341,127 of record OY728121.1, on the reverse strand, counting down.
TGTCATAAAATGATTGAATTAGAAGCAATTAAAATATTTATGGTGAAAAGTGGTTAATAATTATTAATAGAGAAATGAACAAAATACCATCAATAAATATTATTTATTGACTATGTTGGATGAATATACTAATAATGACTATTCTCTAGATGCCAATTTTTCTATCAACATAAATCGCATTTTTCATCCCCAATGTGGGAACAAATTTTAACTATCAATAAATATATCATTAATTTCTATGAATGGGGTTCAAGAGGGGAATATCAACTCAGGGATTCATATTATTATCACTAATATACATAGGATGTAACAATGTTTGTTTGGAATATGATACTTCTAAATTTGTTTGGAATACTCAATAGTATTACTATTATGTTATGAGATGAATATTCTTAAAAAACTCTAAAATCATGATGGGAGGCCAAGGGGAAATTAAACAATTATAGATAAGGTTTTATTAATCATTATAATAAATATTGTTAGGAATAATGATTTTACAGGGAATAAATGTCATTGTTTGTTATAAAACTATCATTCACAGATAGAATGTATATATAAATATGTATTTATCTCCCCAAAATAAAACATGAGGATCTTCTGATCATTTTTACCTTGCACCATGTGATATTCTATATTTCAATATCATATGTGATTTAAAACTCTGTGTAGATTAATGTGAAAATGAATTTCAAATTAAATATATAATTTATGTATGATTTTTAATAAACTTGTTCCCAATAGTTTAGGATTTTTAAATAATTAACATATGATTCAATGTGATTTGTAAGGAAGTATTCAAACTTAAACGGTTGAGGTAAACTTGTATTAAGGTTTCATTCTTTGTAGTATTATATTACTCTATCAAGAATCCATCTGCAGAATTACATTGGTAATACATAAATATGAATAACATAGATAGTGTATTACATAAAAATAAATCATATGGCAATTAAATTGGTTGGTCAATCATGTTCATCATCACGAGTCTCATGATACTTTATATCTCAACCAAATTTTTCAATAAATAATATTCAATTAACTATAAAAAAATTCTCAACATATAAATAATATAACAATTTTCACTACCATAGTTTTATTAGTACCTTTTTTCACACTATATTAATATACACATTTGAATAGGTGATCATGTGGAAAAAGTGTGATCTAGGAAGTGGATCATTAACTATGATCACATAGAGGATAAATGATTAATCTAATGATGTATATGAAAAATATGTGCTATCACTAAAAGAATATATGATTGATTTTTTTTGGGAATTCATGGTAATAAATGAGGGTTATCATGGTTTAGAATAACCTTCTTAGAGATATAATAATATGAAAACTCTCATAGTTTTTTTGGATCAGATTTCATCCTTTCAAAGAAGACTTCTGTAATAGGAGGGTGGCATGTCCCCATTGTGAAATTATTTACGAATGATTAAATGGGTGGTGTTAATTTTTATTGGACGATATCTCTATGGTGAATCTATGAATGTTGCGAATTATCCCAAAAATTATCATAAATTCAATTTATTTTCAAAAACTAAAACATAATTTCATTCAATATTATTTTTTCGTTCATAATAACTGATATATATATCCATCAATAGAGATGTATCTAAACGTTTCTAGTCACTTAGAGGATTATGTCTTAAATACTACATTTAAATTCCCAGATTCATGATGGTTTATCAACGATAGATGTGTACATAGAGATCAATGTGATTGAATCATCTTTTTACAATAGTCAAAAAATCCTTCATAATAGGCAATTGACAAATTCTCAATATTTTATTCTTTTTCATTGATTGTAGAAATAATATATTAATCCAAGGTATGAGGATAATATATTATATTAAAATTGTTTTAGAATAAGGGATCCCAATAGGAAGGGTGAAAACTAATCACGTCTGATAAGGCCATGAGGATGGATCCCAAAAAAGAAGGATGAAATGGGTTCATTTCCTACCACATTCAAATATGAATTTGTAGTTTCTATTAAATTTTAATTTTAATTATACATTTTTATGGATGGAAAATATTTTCAACTTGATGAACATGTGTTTTATCATATTTATAACCATATGAATTTATTTTTTTTATTGGTTAATTAATTTTATATTGGAAGAATATTTTTTTAGATAACATTTAATGATATTAATGGATATTTTTGGGAAATAAATGTTCAATTTTTATTTAATAGTCATAAATAATTTTATTTTGGAATTATTATGATTTTAATTATTTATGGAAATGGATATTTTATCTTAGATATTAATATTGAAATTACTCTTTTGTATGGTTCATTAAGATCGATTAATGTTATTTGGAGATAGATTCTAACTTTTTTCTTAGAAGTTGATGGGAACAAATACATATGATTTATTTGGGTTTTAATCATAGTATTGTCTAATTTTGATGCAATTTGACGGTAAATAATTATTAAATTATCAATGATGATATCTTAATGATACTAAAATAATTCATTATTCAATTTTGATAATTATATTGTCGATTACAATGTATTTTGGATTTTATAAATTTCAAAATAAATATATAATATATATTAATATTCTTTTGAGAATTTTTTGATCTGTAGAAGTGGATTATGATGCATCTGGAATTTGACATTCATCATGAATACTAATCATTGGAAAATAGTATCCATTATTTTTTCATTTTAAAACATTGATAGTTTTGTAAACAAAAATAAATTGATGTTTGTTTGAAAGTTAAATTTATAATGATAGTGTGTTCTACCAATATCCATGAGAAAAAGGTAGTTATAGTTTTCTTAAATATATATTCTTTATGTTTATAATTATATTTTATTATGTGTAATCCTTGTTTTTTTATCTTATTTTAAAATGTAATGTTTCATTGAATTGTTTTTCAAATTGATGTCTTAGTATTCATTTTGATTATGTGGTTTTATATGAAGGAAACTTTAAATTATTAATACATTGATAACCCAGAAGAATTTTCAGTGTCAAGTTCATTTTAAGATATGATGAAAGTAACTCCTCATGTTTTTATGTTATTTTATAAAATAAAATAAATTTATGAGTTTTATTAGGTTCTATGTTACACCATGTTATTCATGTGCTACGTTAAACACCGAATTTTCTTGTGTTACATTCCAGACATTGTTTATATAAAAATTAATTAATTATTATAATTATATAAACAATGAAATTATAAACATGATGTTAAAATGGAAGGATTAAATAGTATTAACATAATTATGAAAATATGGTTTACAAATGTATATATATAATTTATTATTTCTGAAAAATTAAATATAAATGAAATTAATAACCTTTTGAATATAAATGTGCATATTTCCTGAAAAAACTTTTTAATTTGGAACAATATTCTTTTATAATAATAAATATGAAAAATTTATAATTATATGAATATAATAATAAATATAATTTTAAGTATTTAATCTTTTTTTAAATTTGACATAAATCTGATTCAAATTATATGAATAAAATAATTACTTTATAAAAATTTAGTTATTTATCATTCTGATGATGGAAATGTTTTAAAAATAATTTTGAAACGTTAATAATTTTTATTTAAAAAACCAATGTTCTTAATTGAATATGAAAATCATCAACTACATTGGTTGAATAATTTTTATTTCTCAGATAAGTATCAGGTGTTGATGAAGAGTGGAAATACTGATGTTGATTGTTAATTTTATTTTATTTTAATGAATCCTCAAGGTAAAAATTTCTTTTCGAATATATTTAAAATTTAATAATTTTATTTTAATATTAAATAATCAAATTATTGGTTTGGAAAACGATATTATATAATAATTTACTATAATATATTTTAAAAAAATTATTTTGAAAAATCTATATACAGTAAAATTTTGATAACATTATAATAAATTAAATTATATAACATCTCTATGTTATTTAAGTTATTTAAAACATTGATTCATAAGATTAAATTATCTTTATTAGGTCCATTTTAATTTTTTGAAAATATGAATAGTAAATATGGTAAATTTTATTACAATGGCAATGACAAAATATGGTAATTTAGGTTAAAAATAAAATGAAAATTGTTGTGAAAAATATATGAAGTAGGTAAAAATTTTGGATGAAGAAAAATAGGCCTATAACAAATAGAGATCAAAGTTTTTTTTTTATCGGCACATGTCAATGAAAACGACATATATAATATTGAAACCACTAAAAGTCACAGAATTTAATTCTTTTTTCTTTAATATCCCTTTTGTGTGCACATGTGGAAAATTTAATGATAAGAATGAATTTAACTATAAATGTTTACACTGATATAGGTATTTTCAAGATATAAATTTATTTTTGACTTTTTAGGTCACTTATATAAAATTACAGTATTTACAATATATTATACAATATAAATATAAAGATTTCATATTCATTTTTTGAAAAATAAAACATTTTTATATAGGGGTACCAAACAGATATATTCAACTATAATTATTCTTCTAAAATACATTAGATATTTCTCACTCATTAATATTTATTTATAATTTTTTTAAACATATATTTATATTAAATTATTTTAGAACCCTGATGTAGTAATTATTTTATTGATGAAAATATTTAATAAATGTTTCTAAAAATAATGAAATAAATATAAATTTAGATAATTAATGTCATAAATAATTTTTCTAGATGTAACTAAACTCATAATGATATTATAAAATATTTGGTTAGATGATAAATAGTTTTATTTTTATATTAAAGAGTCTATCAAATGATTACTATAAAAATTGACATAAATAATATTTTATACAAATAATATGTTCAACTTTCTTACAAATAAAAAAAAACAGTAAAAATTATAATATATATATATTTTTCAAAATTGATATCAATTTTCCATTTTTTATTTTATTTACATCACATAAGTAAAATTTATATCTTTTTATTATGGAATAATGTTTTACCTTAGTGAAAATTAAAATATGTTCACAAAGGGTTATTCAAAATGATATGGTCCAAAATAATACAAAAATATGTCTAAAAAATAAAGGGTGGTCCAATTACAACCTTATATAGTCATATATTCCAATATATGGTGTTTTGGATATATTTTTATTGATATTAAATTTTTTTATAAATTAATAATTTAAGAAAATGCCCAAAGCGGCCCAGACATCAATTATTAAATAGAATCTCCACCCTCAATACTATAGTTTATTGTTATTAGTCTAGATTTACCAAAATTAGAAAAAACAATACACTTATACACTTCCTTATACACATTATATTGTTTTTGGTATTCCCAATAGACCAACTCTATAGTCTATTAATGGATATCTATAAGAGTAGTTTGGATGAAGATGTAATCGCTATAACTGATCACTCTCATATTGTAATCATCTATAAATCCTCTAATTATATGATATATTTATAATAAAATGATAATAGAATAATACTTTATATTATTAAATATTAATATGACTATAAAAACACTATTGAACCCATTTCTGAGTGATCAGTGAATTGATGTATCGCTTGTGCGTACGTATAGCTTACCATCTCCACATAGAAATAGAATTCTGTTTCCTTCACCATATTTTATTAGTGGGAATTTTGATGAGAGTAATATTTATATATGATTTTAATTAAATAATTAAACTAATAGAATTATAATATCAATTTATCTGTTTTACCACTTATTCTTTTGGGAAATTATAATGTCGCTCGTGTGTACATATGGTTTAACATGTCCAGGATTCTTTACGACACATTTATGATATATATTTTAAATGGATTGTAATGATGATTATTTCAATGAATTTATAATATATTTATGACATAAAAATTATTTTATAATGATAAATATCATATAATGTTTCATTCATTTAATATTACATGATATTGAATGAAATGTTTATGCATACACATGACCTTTCGTCTCCCTGAACAATGTATTTTAGTTTCTCCTGATAACAATTATGAATAAAAATCAATACTTATATAATGCTTATTAATATTATATTAGTATAATTTTTAACATTTTTTATATTATCAAATCATGACTTATGTAAAAGGGCCGTGGACAATAATACATAACATAAATGAAAAACAACCCCTATATTACCAGAAACGTAACATGAAAACAGATTTTTAAAAAAATGGTAATATATAATCCTAATAAAATCAAGTATATTAGTAGTTATATTAATATTGGTTTCTGGTATATTTATAATAAAATATATTTACTATATAATATGCTTCAATGAGTACAAATATGTTGAAGAAAAAGGTATGGAAATTTCAACTCACTTTTTATTTTGGTGACAAAGATTCTATATTTAGAACTTTCTTATTTTATATATTTTTTGTACTTATAAAATACTTTTTATGAAATGAATTTATATTATTTAATAACATTTAATGTTTTCATTGAAGTGATTCTTTCATGGGAATCATGATTCAAAATTTACTCTTGTAGTAATGGGATTTCTAGTCTCCCATATATTTCTGTGATACTTGTGAATTATTCACACCTTGTGTCTATTTTTTAGTAAATATTCTACCCATTAATGTTTCAATTAGAATTATCTGGAAACTTTTTTTAATTTAAAATTCCATTTTATTATCTCTTTCATTAGGTTTATATATCAAAAAATATTAAATCTGTAAGGGATGTTTGTCTCAATTTTCCCTCTATCATCCACATGTAATGTTATGAACTTGCATTATTTTATGATATTTATATAATTACATTTTACATGTGGTTTCATGAATGGTCATATTTTTATTAATTTATAAGCCCCATTTAATTTTATTCTCCCTTCATTGATAAATATTTGTTCATTTAAATCAATATTCTTTACAAATGTTGTAAATGTTTTCTGAAATGAACTTATGACAATTTTCATGAAAAATGACATAAACTTTTTTAAATAGTTTTAAAATAGTCATTTCTATTTTTTTAGGAATATATTAATTTAAAATGTGTTTCAAATATTTTTAACTTTTAAAAATATTTTTTTAATGGGAATGATTTGTTCTTTAATAATTTTTTCATGTGTTTTTTAAATATCATCTTTCATATATGGAAATATTATCTACTGTTTTTATTTAATTACTAGGGATATGCCAAAAATTTTCAATTATTATTCATTATATAAATGTATTATGTTAATGTAGGATTTTTACTTCGGGATTATTTTCTTTTCGATGACTTATGTTATTAATAAATGTTGATAAACCCATTTTGTTTTATAGGTTTAGATATGTTTTATGTTTTTGATGAATAATTACGTATGATTTTCATGATGTTATTAGTGAGACCTATTTCTCCCACCAATTAATTGGTTAATGATTTATATATCATCATATATAAATTGATGATATATAGAGATAACATGGTTCAGTATAGGATTTTTTATACTAAGATGGTCATGGTAGTGAACCATGTCTTCAAAGGTTGTCATGGGAGTGAACCATTACTACCATGATTGGGTATTGAGTGAACTGCTACAAATAATATAGACTTGGAAGTGATTCAATGACTATAATGGAAATAAATTTATAGGATTATGTGTATTCCTTAATTTCATGTATTATTTATATGTTAATTTTATGGATTATTCTCTTGATTTAATTGTGATTAATGTATTAATTAGTATCAATATTTACTCAATGATTAATTTTTATGATCTTTGATATACATGGTATGATTTCTAATTTTCTTTATCCTATTATTGTCACCTTATGCTCATTTTATTATATTATATCTCCTTTTTTGTAACCATATTGAGAATCTGAGATAACCCATTACTATGTTTTCTTTATCCATGTTGTGTAGAATGGTTTACAATATTATTTATTTAAGAAGGGTTAAATGAATTATGATGCTTTGGGGGATAATATTGATTTATAGAGGAAAGTTTTTTATTTAATAAATATAAGTATTTTTTTTTCATAATCCACTAAAACTCCAAATGTAATGTTTCATTGGGTATGAACGTGATCCATTATATCCATTTTATAGGAATATCCTTAGCGAAAAAATTGGGTCACATTTGTAATGTTTTTGTCAACAGTATTGGAATAAGATGTGTATATTCTGGGATATTATAGAAATGATGAATATATATAATAGTTATAATATATTTATACCTTTTATTTCCTTATATCATAAATAGCTATTTACATTCTATTTTGTAGGGGATAATATATTAGCACTTCTATGTATGGAATAATAACACCTCACGAAGTGATTTTATTTGACTTTTATTAACACATATCATAGAAGGTGATAAAGATAATGTTAATTAATACATGATATATATTGAAATGAAAATGTAAGTAATGGAATATTTATAATTTATAAAAGGTATTAAATTATATTATTTCATACCTATTTACTCACTTTTTTAAGGAAATATCATTCATGTACCATTGGAAAACCACTTTCATGTGGTAATGGGACTCTGTTTTTTTTCCACCACGACCGATAGAATATATATATCTATATATTTAAATAAATAATAAATCAATAATATTATTATTATCATTCAATAGATAAAAATTATTATTTATATACATTCCTTAATTTTAATTCAAAATTTGAAATGGTACACAAGATTATGTACATTATACCTTATACATGGTCACAACATACATCATTTCAAAAAACTAGCATTCCTCATTGATATTAAATGTATTATTTATTGATAATTATGATAATTCTGTAATTCTATTTTTTGGATATTTTTTATATATTTATTATATACATGAACAATAAAATTTATGATAAAAAGCGAATGGGAAAACATGGTAATTAACACCCAAAATAATGAAAGTAATAAAAATATATTTATCAGATAAGTTAAAAGAATTTATAATGGATCATAACAAATATTATAAAGAATAATAGTTTTTTTCAGAAAATTAATATATTTTTTAAAACCACTATATATGAGGTTAAATAATGTTCCACCAAAAGCAAGTGTAATGTAAGTGACTTTAGTATCAATTCCCCCTCAATGAGGAATATTGTGATTTTAGGAACCTAATTTAATTTTATTGGTGTATGTAATTCCCTATTAACATGTAACGTAAATATTAATAAATAATTATTTTTTTTATAAGTTCATATTTTAATTATTTTATTAAATAATATTTAACTTTAACTATACAAAGTGATAAAGAATTTCATTTCACAATATCATTTTATTTGGTAATATTATATCATAATAGTATTTCATATTAAAGATTATATGTGTAATTATTTTTTATTATATAATATTTTATATCCACATTTTTATATGGATTTAAATTTTAAATACATAATCAAATCACTGGTTAATTCTCAATTCAACATGATGATCTTTTTAAGGAATTATTTCACAATCTCATTTTAATCAAAATATATAATTCAGGATTTCCAATGAATGAAATAACATAATCAATGAGTAATAAACCCATATAATTTTTCCCATATTAATATTAATGTTTTTTTCAAATAATATTATTATTATTTATACTCTTCAATACATAAAATAATATAGAAAATAAATTTATAAATACATGAAATCGTTGCACTCTTCAGTGAGGAATATTTTTTTTTCCAAATTTATGTTTTCTAAAAACATTTTCCAATGTGTTTAAAATGATTTCCAAATGATTAATTAAATGAATTTTATCGTTTTTGATAATTTTTTTTAATATTTAAAATTAATTTTAATTTTTTTTTTCAAAATTAGGCATGTTTATATTTTAATAAAACATTGAAGGAATTATTTGTTTTACCATACCCAAAATGTATGGAATATAATTATTTAAAGAAAATAGAATGTTTTCAAAATTATTTTATTATACTAGATTATTATTCAAAATGAAAACAAATTTCCAAATGATTTGAGAAATTTTTTATAAAGTTTTTCAAAATAAAATTTATTTTTTCCACTAATTTTTTGAAATTAATTTATATGTTATTTCTTTTTCATTTAAAAAATAAGTCCTTGTATTTATAATGGATTGAATATACCCTTACTATTGTTATTGATTTTACATGATAATTTTATAAGTGTAATTTTTTTAAATTCAAATCATTGATTAATTTTTATATTTAATATGTTTCCTTTGAATTCTTCACATTCTTCTTGAAATAAAATTGCCCCTAAATAGCTATTCTATTTATTATGTATATGTATATTTCATAAACCTTATAAATAAACTACGTATGTTGTTCTCTATTCGAATTAATTTGTTTATCTGAGGATATTTAGAGAAATCATTATTCAATTATCAATATAGGCAAATGATTTCAAGGCACATTGTTCATGAATTTGATTGATGATTAGATATATGAAGAATGAATTGGAAATGGTAATACTTTTGGTGTGATCTAATATATATGTCGTTTATGCATTAGTCAACTCCTGAAATAAATATATAACATAGCCATTGTTAAATGGGATTATATTTTATATCTAAAAATAATTTATAAACTATGTTTTGAATGATATTGAATGTATAGGTATCAGGATTTCTATAATCTAGAAACCAATTAACAATTAAATTTACTTCATTCAGAAATTAGTTATTTTTTCATTAGATATTCGTTGTGATGTTATCTCTTGATGATTTTAATTATGTGCTGGTTGTTTAAATAGAACATGTTTTCATATATTTACTATTCCATAATGATTATTCGTTATCTAATTGGGATAGTCATGTTATTTAATTAATGAAATTTGTTTTTATTTATTTATCCATCCATGTTGATCAGTCCATATCCATTTATGAAAATAATGATATGGTTTAATTGGAAAAAAATTCAGTTATTTAACATTCTATATTGATTATTCTATATATAATCAAGATAGTAAAAAATATTTAAACAGATTGTGTGTCAATTTATATATAATTAAATGTTATTTTTGTTAATTTATTCGTGATAGATTCCAATATAAAATGCACTTAATGAGTATTTTATCCCACATTTATTTTTTCCTACCCCAAGAATCCATATGGTGTACTATAATTGGTATTGGATGATATTCTATATGGAAAAATGATACTCTTAAAATAAAATCTGTCATATTTTTATATTAAAATTATATTAATGACAAACATATAATTCAATTTTATAATACTACTAAACTATTGACCCTATATAGATGTAGATCCTATTTATAGTATGTGAATTTAATAATGAAGACACTAATTCTATACTAATGGGGGTGGGGTTCATAGAAATGGTAATAAAAGGATGTTTTTTTAATCCATTGAAATATGATTTTCGAAAAAATATATTGTTTATCATAACCATATGATAGTAATTGATGATATAGAGAGAATAACATACTAAATTTTTGGTACGGTAGAGATTATCTGGTTTTTCTGGAAATAATTTCATGTCTGGATAATAAAACTGCATATGGTTCTTGTGCATATGTATTAAGGGGTCATTACTCTGAAATGGACACTAGGATTTACCAAATCCTCACATTGTTCACGTGTGTGGACCTAAATTGATAATTTTCTAATCACTATGGGGATATTTTTAGGATAATTCCCTATTTTTTACAACCCATTATAATAGATTTAAATAGACAATGTCGACGAATAACCTATGAATAATGTTATGGGTATTATATTAGATAATTTGGTTTCATGATTTAAACATCCTATAAGTGATTATATGGTTCTACCAATATGATTATTATTGAAAAAACTATTCTATTTGGTTTTATATAATGGTTGTGTACCAATTGAAACAAGTTAACAATAATAATGGAGGATTATGTTTTGACTATAAGAAAACATCAACTGATGATATGAGTGATTGTTATTTTGATTATACATAATTATTTTTAGGGAAATATTATTGATAAACTATATAGTTACCAAATATCTGAGTCACTAAAGAAGAAAATAGTGTAATTTACTAAGATCTCATGTGATGGATATTAGTGGAGAAATAATTCCCTATTTCCATATTTTAATAAATGTAGAAAGATACACCCTAGAAAGCGTCTTAGGGAAATGAAAAAATTAATTATGCATGGAAAATAATGGGATAAATTAATTAATATAAACAAAAAAAGTATAATGGATGAAAATTAATTTTCTCCATGGGATCCATATAATGTTTAAAATTTTATTGATGGGTATCCTTGGAATTAGATGACGAAGTATTATATTAGAAATGATAAACAATAGATTAATAAAATTCATCTAATGAAAAAAATGGTCTATGTAATTATTTATATTTTAATAATGAATTATATCGGAGAATTAATTTTACCAATGGTATTCTTATGTATGAATTATGAAACGTTTAAGGAATCTGATAAATTATAAAAACAAATATATCTTCATTCACATAATATTTTTTCATTCAATAATGGGAAGTTGTTTTTATGGATGATCAAAAGATTCATTTTCATCAAAATAGATTTTGAACAATTTTATTTCAAGAATATAAATTGATAATGGATGTTTTATTAAATTAATTATTGAAATTCAGAAAATTTGTTTTGTATAAATTCATCTGCATAATAATTTAAAAAAATCATTAAATTTTATAGACATATTTATAAGGTTATTTATATCCTTTACGGTTGATATGAACATTAATGGAAATTTAATAATAAATAAATAAGGTTATTTGACATTGATAAAAATTAAAAATAACATCTAATGAAATCTTATGTAGAAATATTATTTAGTGATTTTTTTTCAATTATTTCCATCGAAATGTCTCGAAAACTTTATATTAATTAAATTAATGTACTTGTTGAAATATATCATCAACCCTGCCTTGTGGAAACTATGATCATTACTAATGGCCACGGTGGTTGGACAAACAACAAAATGATGATAAGGGTTTAACACCTCCCATTGGACTAAATAATATCCTTGTCAATAATTATATTGATTGAAAATTTCGTAAATACATTTTTTTGATTAAAAAATGCTGTTACGATTGAGGATAATTAATTAAGGTATTTTGTTTTATGAATTCTTCTATCTATATTAGTTTTTGATACAACTTAGATGGTGTTAGAAAGACATGTAATTCATTTATAGATTGTGGGATATGTTAAAATTTAATATTAGTGATTCATTGATAAAAATTTGATTTTTACATTTCATGGATTAGGCTATGTATTTGAAATTTATTGAAGAACATCCAATGTAAGAAATTTATCTTATGAAATAGAAACGAATCATATAAATATATTTACTTATATTATTATATAGTAAAATATTTCATAATCACAAATAATGAGGTATTGAAAAAAAATATTTTTCTTATTACATCCATATCCGATTAATATGATGTAATTTTTAAATCATCATTGTTTTATAGATTTCTGTGTCTTTAACATTCCATTGATAATTTATATTATTATAATTAAAAACCAATATAATTCTCTATAATTATTTTAAAATTTCATACATGTGTATATATTCTCATTCCATCAATGTTATTTAACGTAGAAATTAAGTTAAATGTTCATCAGTATGACCTTTGTACGTCCCATTATCTCTGGTTATGAGGAATTTTTTTAACATAATTTATGAATTTGGTTTTCAAAAACACAACATTTAAATATCAAACACTAGGTTATAGAGTCCTCGTTTAAATTATGACGATAAAATTTAATTATGGACTTGAGAATGTAACACATAAAATTATAAAACAAAATCGTTATATATGATATCATGTACGACATGTAACACTAATCATAATGAACCAAAAATATATATTTCCATAAATTTATTATCTTATATAGCATATGAAACAAACAACTAAGTGTCTTAATGAACCATAATATCGTATGATGTTATAATATATCCATTAAAATGGAGGGTATTTATATTAATATCTAAATGATATTAATTATTTTCATCCATTCATTTCAAAAAATTTAAATAATTTCAAAGAGATTGAAATAATTATCGAAAAATCTTTTTTTTTTTAAAATGCAGTTGTTTCTCATTGAGCACATAATTTAAAATTAAAATTAATAAATATTTAAAAAATGTATTTGATATAATTATCATTAATATTTAAATTTTAATTTTAATATTAGATAATTATGAAATTTTGGAACATTTCATAAATGTTTCATTATTTTAAAATTACATACAAAATACAATTTAAATTGAAAACTAACTTTTCATATATATTATTTATAAAGAATAATTCTATTTTAAAAAATATATTTAAAGTAAAAATGAGTTCATTTATACATCAATTAATCCAATTTAATTTTCATTTTAATAATTTTCATATTGATTGTTGATATTCAAATTTATATACATAGGAATATTATCCCTTCGGAACTATAATTTATTTTCTATTCTATTTGATTGATTTTAAATACAGTTTACAAATTTTATGAATTTAGTAATGAAAAATGGATTTCATATTTGGAATCAAAATAATATTATATTAATTAATAAGTTAAACATAATTTTTAACCAAACATTATACCGATAATTGAATAAAAATTTTACTATGTTTATGGTAAAATGTGTTTACATGGGGAAAAAAAAGGATAAAATAAAAATGACTTAAAATTTTGACAAAATTTTATATTATTGAAATATTCCAACATTATAATACCTTATTATCAATAATACACCATTTTTGGATCCTTATGAAAAGTGAAAATATTTCATACACTATTTCCCTTATTTAAAGTACAACTACCTCACTTATAAATGGATGCCACCTTTAATATATTCTTACCATATGAAATTCCATTTGGTTCAGCCAATACCAACATTAATCAGTTTATAGTATCAATATCATCATCATATAATCCTCATTTTTGGTTGAAGTCAACAATAGAAATGATTTTGCTACAATCCTATAGAGGCTATGTGGACAATATGTGGGCTTCTTTGACATGAATATTTATATTATTTATTTTTGCACCTACAAAAATTATTATAATACCTTTAATATATAATAAAAGTATTATATTTTTTCAAATTGATATTTTTTATGATAATTTAATTACCTATAAACATCCCCTGATCCCTTAATATGGTTACTAAATCATGATTATTATGTACGAAAGACTACAATCTCACGAACCAATGTCATACAATTTTTACATTTACAGATATCATTGTTGATTATAATGGTTGATCATAATTATATATTTTATATTTTTAAATTATTTATGCATGATGAGTCATTATATCATAGAAAAAATAAAACATTCTGTTATGTATGAGATAAGATTATGTATCTTTTGTGTACAACTAACTACCGCCTCAAAAGAAGTTGATATTTTTCTATGACTAACGATTTACATGGAAGGTGATAATGTTAAATTTAACAAATATATGTGAAATAAATGAAATTATGATGACAGTAATTAAATTTTTATATTTATAAATACATTATAAATCATTTTATTTAGTACTTTTTCCCTCACACAAAGATGATAACATAGTTTCCGTACATATGGACTACAACCTTCATGAAGTAAGGTTAACCTATTTTCATCACCACATATTATGGATGTTATATATATTTATATGTATATTTAAATAAAATATATGGTATTTATGATATTATGATAACTATAAAATGAAAAAATTTACTTACATTATGTCCAAAATGAATAATAAAAATTAAAATGTTACTAATGTATATGTAACACCTACCATCTCCGTGATATTGAAAATAATCCATTCCACAAAACTGTCATTAATTATTATTAATAAAGCTATAATTTATTTATAAATATTATAAATTTTTCATATTATTTTTAAAAATATTATGGAATTATATATTATTATCCTAATCTAGTAAATTTATGTCAAAGAATGAATAAGAAAACAAGACAATTAAAACAAAAAACAAAGAAAACTATGAATGATTATTAATGAACAAGTGATAATATTTTATAAAGGAAAAAATATTATATAATAAATACTAATGTGGTTCTTATATAGTCAGTAACATGTTTATAGCCACTATAGTGTAGGTTAAATCATGTTTAACCAAAATGAAGTGTGAGGAAATGGACGTGGTCTCAATTTAGATTAATTAATGCATATTCTAAAATTTTTCACTTAATTTATTTTATATTGTGTGTATACTACCCATATTACATGTAATATAGTGATTAATTAATAATTAAACATACTTTATGTTTAAAATAGAATTATTTCATCCATGTTTTTTGAAATAAATGTTATTTATTGGAATTTAATTACATAATTTAGTTTATTTTCATTAGGCTACATTATTTCTTCAGTGTCTTCTTCATTCTATGATTATGCCTACAATGAATATTGATAATATTATATTTTATATGAAATTTTTTATGTGGATTTATATTTTATACACATGATCTATTCATTGGTTATTTGTCATTTCAAAATTATTATCAGTTTATTGCATTATTAACAAAAGGTGTAATCATGGTTTTATTTAATAAATTAAATTTATAATAAATAATTATTAATTGGGTAATTAAGCAATTTAATTTAATTATCTTATTGTTATTAATGATATATTCTTGTAATAGTTCCATTTTATCCATTTTTTTGAATTCAATAGTGTTGGTAAAATATTTTTAATAAAACCAGACTTAATTTCATTCTTCAATTGAAAATATATTTTCTCTCAAACCCATGTTTTATAAAAAAAATTATTTTATTTTACATTTTACATTTTATTATTAAAATAATTTTTATCGGTTTAATTTTTTTTAAAAAAATTATTTAATTTGAGTATATATATTTTCATAAAAAACATGGAATCCTAGAATTTTTCCGAAAATATGAAACGAATAATAGTTTTTACATACTGGTCATCTATGTAGTTTACTATCATCATGGATTCACAATATTTTAAAAACATTTTATGATTTTATAATATTATTTTCAAATAAATTTAATTTCAATATGTTTTTTGGATTTTTTATTTGAAAAAATATTTTTTTCATAATGAAAAGTAAATTTTGAAGAAATATGTTTTTAAGACCTTTTTATAGTATTTCTATTTCATCAATGACTAAAAAACTTTAGTGTTATGATTATATGATATAATTATATTGTAATAATTATTCATATGGATGGTTTATGATCTTTTTTTACAATTATTGTGTTTACATTCACTTCCCTAATAAAATCTGTAGTTAGTACAATTTTTTAACTCTTCACATTTATATTATAATTAAATAACCCCTAAAAACAATATTATTTATCATGGAAATATTTATGTAATAAACCGTATATTTTTCAGAAATACTATGTTATACATTGAATTTTATTTTCATATCAAGGTGAATAATAATAAATCGGAATTCAGTATTCAATATGGACATATTATGATACAAAACAGTGTTCATGGATTTAATTTATTATCTGAAATATGATGAATAAATTAGACATGTAGATATATTTTGTGACTAGTTATATATATGCCCTTTATTCATCAGTTTTAGCATGAGATTAATCTAATTTCAAGCCATAGTTAACGGAATTTCTGATATATACCTAGCCATGAGTGTTAAAATTTCTTGTGAATACCCAAAATGATAGAGGTAACATGATTCTGTAGATCATGACATCCAATAAATATAAAATATCATTAATATAGGTTTTAATTATTTCAATCCATGAAATTTTCACGAAGATATAATCATCGAATACATTTAATTTCTCTTCATTGATTAAATTGATTTTTTCATTATTTAGCATTCAATATCGATTATAGAATTTCATTTGATGATAGAAAAAATAGTGATAAAATGGAATGTGTTTTTATTTATATATAATTCCATATTGATTATTCCTTATATAGTTATGATAGTTTTGTTATTGGTCAAACGAAATTTTGTTTCATTTCTTTAGTATTCTATCTTTATTATGTTTGATATAATCATGATATAAAAATTCAGTAGATGGATTGTGTTTTCAGTTACATACACTTCCATGTAGTTATTTATTATGTATTCATAATAGGTTTTTTTTAAATAAACCATCAAGAGAATATTATCTCGCCTTTATTTTATTTCCATCCCCATGAATCGATTGAGTCTACTATGATTGATATGCACGTATATGAGAGAAAAAATAACTTTATTCTAAGAAATATTATTTTGTTATTTTGAATAATAATCATTAATTTGATACTCAATTATATATCTAGTATATCAACATTAATAAAACTTATTTACCTTTATGATCTAATTACATTAATTTTATTCCATTTAATAAATTATACCCTATCATTGGGATACAAGGGTTGGGGTATCTACAAAAACACAATGAAAGACTGTAATCTCAACACATTAGTAATTAATACAAAATATTTTGTAATATTTGTAGTAGTAGTATCATAGTTACACTAGTTAAAATGAAACAAATAATACCAATACTAAAATAATACCCACTCATTCATAAAAAATATCTTATAAATTTAAATAATAAATCAAAATAACAACACACACAACACCCTCCACTATAAACATTAAAATCAATATATTGATTAAACTAACACTACATTATCTAAAAAATATAAGATCCTTCAAGATCATAAACAGTAATGATTTTATGTCAATGAAATTATGTAATAATCTAAATATAATAAAAGACTAAATATTGTTTACTTCATACCTCTATGGAACTCATTAGTGCATCTATGTAAAAACATCCTAAATAGTATCTTTGCTAACAAAAATACCATGCTAGATGGAATTTTAATGCAAGAAAAAAATTATAAATCAAGAAAAAAAGGATTAAATACATCACTATAATAATTTATCATATTAAAAATATTAAAAATTATTTATATGATTTTTATGTTACAGATTTAATATCAAATAGTCCACGTTATCAACCGAAAATAATATTGTAGACTAATCCATAAATTTATGTAATATTATTCCAATTTCCACCATAAACATGATAATTATATACAAATAATGTCAATGAAATTAACAGAAACCCATAATTGGGATATTGTCCCCTAATATCCTTAACTAATAATTTCTAAAATATAAATTCATAATAGTAAGAAAATTCACACATATTTGATAATAAAATAGATCATTTATAATATATAAAGGGAAATTTTTCATAGTAATTTATTGGTTTAACAAATATTAATCAATATAATTGATGAATCTATCATCTTATTTCGTATAAAATAGTAATGGTTTTGAGAATAGACATATAATAGGTATAATAAGACATTTCCTTTAAAAAAACATGAAATCACTCAACAAAAATAGCCCAATGAAAATAATTCGATAAAAATGAAAAAATAACATCTCAATTACTAGGTGAAACCTGAGACTGAAATCGGCCTCACACAAATGACTAAAACTCATTTCCACATCATTGAAAAAATATTTCAATTAATAAAAAACCATTGGAGACTTTTTCATTAATTCCTTCACTAATCCCAATATCAATAATGATAACTACCAAGAGAATAGATTAATTTAAAATTAGTACAATATACTTATGTGATCTTAATATCCCATAATATTCGAAAGTACAATTCAAAATAATGAGAATATAACTTACCATTGAAAATAGATTAGAATTTTATAGACCAATAATAGTCAATTAATGTCTTGAATTACCTTACATGTTTTTAACTAATGTAAAATAATGTCAAAATTATTTTATCGTAGAAAATTAAATAAAACATCTCAAAAAATATCGAAAATCCAAATGAAATATTATTAAAATAGTTTAAAAAGAAATTTTTTCAACTCAATCTATATGTATAAAAACCTGAATCATAAGAACAACCTAGATTTATAAAATAATTATATGACTAATTTCATATTTTAATAGAATTATGATTTATAAAAATACAGATCAAAACTATCACTACCTTTATTAGAGTGAAAATATTGACCTCAATGAATTGGTATCAACATCCATGATTTTCTCCACCATAGTGGGAATGTTGACTCCCTATACATCTATTTTTTCCTAATTTTTTACCAATGGATATAGATCACTATCATGACGATTCCCCTAACCAATCCTTCCATCAATTGATGTCCAATAGGATTTCAAACACACTACTACTACTCAAATTTCCAGTGGAATGGATTATAAAATATTCCCTATTAATAAGAAACTATTACGATACAATCATGGCATAAATAATACCCATAAAAAAGGGCACTTATATTGAATAATTAAATAAAAAAAATTACATTTATAGATATAACTTCAATCAACACCAATTAATAAAGTACAACAAGATCTTAAAAAGTGGGATAGAGCCTCACAAGACTATCTTCAATCACATTAATGAATTTTAATGTATGTTCAATAATAATTAATACTGTATCATCAACTCTAACCACTATTTGTTGATTCTACTATATACATATTATCATTTAAGTCAACAAATAATATATTTTCATATAATGACCCATCAGATTATCAAAATTACTATTAAAAATTATTTTAATATAAAATTTATATATCCTAATGAATAAATGAAATACATTTCCATCATGTCTATCCTATTTTTACAATATACCCAATATATAAAGACTCTATTTAATAAATGAAACATCTTACTCCAAAAAATTTAAATCCCATTAAGATTGAATAGAAATAAATTCTATAACAAAATATGTATGTTGATGAAAATAAACTCATTATAAAGATAACAATAAAAATAAATATGATAGAGTGAATATATTATTAACTATTTTTTACAATTCATCTCCTATTGAATATTTAATCCCTATCCGGACCATATAATGTCTGGAACATGGAAATTCATTGGATATTAATAAAATAAAAAATTTCTATTCACCTCCTCCAAGCCATTCTCAATCACTATATTTATAATATAACCCATTTAAAATGGTAAAAACAATAACACTAAATATGATACATTCAATGAATAAATCACTCTAGGAAATTTTAAATAATCTATATAACAAATTGGACCAAGATATTTTTTCTCATCTCTCAAATAACTGTATTATAATGGACATTATACATAGCTAGATAATTAAAAAGAGGCTTATTAAAATTTATCATTAATATGTTTATTGGTGATTATATATTCCATTAACTATTACACATGAATTTTAAGGAATCACTGCATAAAAAAATAAAATCATTATGACTCGTGAATATTTAGATAACCCATGTATAATGCTTAAAATAATACACAGTAAACATTATGTGTTCTCCTAGAAATGATAAATAAAAATTATTATTCTAAAATAAAATCATGTCATATTCTTATATCTATATTTAGTTTCCAATGATTATTGTACATGTTATGTTCGAGTATAATACAATGACCCCCATCCCCCAATTAACCCACAACCTTTCCAACACTTAATATTATCCTCATACTAATAGTGAAATTATTCTATCGTGACCATGACTTAATAAGACCATTCCATATATCAAAAAAAATGAGTGTTACTTCTTATGAATTACATTATTAATCCAACTTATAATGTTGACTAATATGGTTGGAAATTATAAAATATAGGTGGAAATTTTCATATTAAACATTAATAAAATGTGAAATAATGTATAGTAATTTTTAACATAACAATCATTGTAAAATCCAACATAAATTATTATAATATCATTACATTAATTTAATATAACCATTACAAAAACGTAATTACAACAAAAAAAATATTCAATAATAAAAACAAAAAAATTAAGAAACCAAAAACAATCAGGTATTTCACATTAATGGTATAATCATATTAATCTATTTATTAACCTAACTGATAACTAATATGATAATGTTATCAAATTCTACTAACAATACTCAACATACTATTAAAAGTATATATATAAAGATTAATTCTAGCTATAACCATACTAAATAGGTTTTTATGTTTTTATTCATCTATTCTAATTTAATTAGGATATTTTAGTGAATTTATTTAGTGTGAAATACATACTAAGAATCTGTCAAGATTTCATAAGAATTACAAAAACAATATAAATACCATGAAATATTTTTTAAATGCACAATAATTAGGTAATAAATTTATATAAAATATAATAATGAAAAAACCAAAATTTTCAAATGAATCCCCTACCCATGAGAATCATTCCCCACACTCAGTCAAGTTTCTCTCAAAATCAATTATAATTCCACAGAACCATTATTAATACTAAAATTTTAATATATGAATTATATTTTTTATCTAAATTTTGGGTGAGTATAAAGACATATTATATTAGTCATTCACTGGGATTCATATTCACTTGATGTTTGGGTTCACCCTTCTATCACTATCTAGATTGGTATGTTGTGTATTAAATGGCTGTATATAAATACAAAAAATAAAGTAACATACAATAGGGACCCAAAATACCCATAAAAATAGAATCATCATAACAATCATGTATATCACTAGGTTATGGACACAATATTTTTAGAGTGTCTATTCATATCCTTTTTCATCCCAAAAAAAATCACACTTCCCCCAACTTAATAACGATAAATATCATTGATATAAATTAGGAGAACATTTAATAACTCCATAAACCATAGAACCATTAATCATTTTACAATAGAGATCCTTGTGTCCATATGAATAAATCATTATATTCTAGAGATTATTGAGTACTGGTAAGAGTATAAAAACAACACAAGATGACTATACATTAAGTCTCATCACAGAAAATAATATAGAAATAAAATAAGTAACAAATAACCATCAAGTTAACATATGGGATTATAGATATGTAATAACCATTAATAACGATAAATATAGATGTTTTTTTATCAAATTTTATACATTCCATCCAATTATAAACATATAAAAATAAATGACCACAAATATTTTCATGTATAAAAAATGATAATAACATAAATATTGTTGGAGGCATATCCAAAATCTCAATTCCATCCTTGGACCATCCTCACAAAACTCATTTACTAACTCCAGTAAGATATATAATAGTTTTTTATACTAATTGTGAACCAAGAAACAATATCAACAAAAGGGTAACCATAAAAATGTGTGAAAAATAATCATAGTATGGAACCATCGATAGGTCATGTCAGATATACCATACTATGTTCAATATGTATTCAAATGAAAAGAAATAATCTTCACCATATATAATCCTAAAATATTAATTTAGTCATTATATAATGGCTAGGAAACTGTTAAAAATAGTCCCAATAATTTCATGCATTTAAATATCTTGTTATATCACATTCATCATGATAGATTTCTCATCAAGGGAATGGAATAAGTCTTCAATACTATGAACTGTGTAAGAAAACGAAATCATATTACATTATCATTATCATCTCATCACTCAAGAATGACTAAAACCTTGGTAATGTGTTCTTTAAACACTAATTTATTGGATTCTCGTAAAATATCGTATCATAACAATATTAATATATTCAGTACATAAAACAAGAAACATATAATGTGATACGATAACCAGTTAAAGAACCATCTACCTCAAGTGTCGGGTATCGCATTATGATCCACCAATAATACCAAAAACTAAAACAACAAACACCAACATGATGCCTTTTTTACAACAGGAACCCAACATACTATTAAAAACACTATCATTAACATAAAAAGATGAACATATGGATGATATTTCCCCCACAACTAGACTCATATTCTACATGCCATTCTTATCATTTCATCATCTCCACATGGATCTCCGAGGTCCTTTAAACCTATATCATGATACTATGGTTTTTAAAATCAATCACATTATTATCATCATGGACATATAATAAAACAATATATAGGTATGGATGATATAACCCTTCTGATCCCTCTAATAGCATATATCATAGAATTATATAAGATGACATTGAACATACACCACTCATATATAATAACATTGACACATTCTATGGTAACTTGTCACCTGAAACCTGACATGGATGTAACTATCATAGATAAAGATATTATGTATTTTAGGGAAGAACCATTATATTATATGAATAAATTTTCATATGTAGTTTCCAACACCCAATGGTTATCTAATCCAATCCAAGGAAAAACTTTTCACTTTGAATGAAGGATTCATGAAAAAACAGAAACAACAAACTCTGTGGGAGTTTCACATTAACTAATATCTATGAAGGTATATACCAATAACACATTACAAGAGGAACCTCAATTTTTCCACTCCAAATAATAACTAATTATATAATATTGATAATCTTTTAGCCTTTTAATATATTAATTCATCACGGTATCCCTTAAAGAAAGGATTCTTGATCCAAAATCAATGTCGATAACAATTCTACAATATTAATATAGTCATATCATTAAAAAACCAAAAATAAATATTCAAATATTTAAGAGAATTTAAATCAAATCATTAAAACAAACATTAAATCATGAATTGATTATTCAAAGATCACCTATCCATGTTGGGACTAAATAGAAAATCCTAATGTTTCTCCCCTTCATAGGAAATATTAATGTTCACCTTATGTTCAGCTAACATTTCATGTTAGTCCAAATATAATCTCATTTTGAATTGCAACATTATATCATACATCTAACGATTCACCTATCACCCATATAATAATTTCCAGAACTAGAACCTAAAAAATGAATTCAAATAAAAAACATATAAATCAAAAGGTTATATTTTGAACAAACCACCAAAATCAATCTTATCCGAATCGTCGAGAATAATATTTTTTCTTGACCCAACACTATTGACATAAAAATATTATATAAGAAAAATATTCCCTAAATGGAGGGTAATTAAAAAAATGATATTTGAAGATAATTTACATGAAGGATCCTAGATATTAACATATCCTTTCATTTTGAATCTTCATATAATAGAAGACACAACTAACCACTGACAGATGGTAATCTGGAGAAAAAAGATAGGAGATGGAGAGGGGAAAATCCTTGAAGAGGCTGACTTGTGGGCGGGGGGTCAAGAATAATTGGATGTATTGAAGCCTTATATAATATTTTAATAAAGATAAATTTTTTATGAAGGGGTAAATTTCATCATGATCGATGTTTTCATAGTGAAACACCCTTTGTTTAATGGATTATGAATTTTCTAGAAGGATCACACTCTAAATCTCACCTATTATGAAGGATCATAAAATGATTTTCCATGTAATTTTACATGACCATACACCATATTGAATATCCCTCCTCTATGATGTAGAACAATAGACATTCACAATCTGATTTTCACTTTGAATCCCATTGGTTTTAGAATGAAACATCCCATTTGAGAAACCCTTTATACAGAATACCTTATCTTATGGTGTGTTGTGCAACAATCAATTTAATTTCATATTTTTTATATTCACAATCCCATAAATAATATTTATGGCTCCCACAAAAACTAGTAAAACACACATAGAGATATAAAAATTCCACTAACGATTTATCAATAATCATAGTCACAATTTGAATCCATATTCTCAAAATATTTCCTTCTCTGATACTGAAAATTAATATTATCCTCATATATAGCTAATAAAAAAAATTGGTCATTAATAACTCTCGATACTATGTATTATTTTCCCATGTTAGAATACATAATTATTCCAAAAATAATGGTTCTTCAACTATGAGACGATTCCATTACATTTCCACCACTCAAAAAAACCATGAATTCCCTATATGAAAAATTAATCTAACCCGATTGGATTTCCTCTAAAAACAATATATAATGTAAAATGCATGCCATAATCATCATTTTAATAATATTTAAATCTTAAACCAACATTCCCATATCCATTTATTTTCATGTGCATCAGACATCTCTTTTAAAAAAAACGCATTCT
Organism: Viscum album; assembly: GCA_963277665.1. Taxonomy (NCBI): domain Eukaryota; kingdom Viridiplantae; phylum Streptophyta; class Magnoliopsida; order Santalales; family Viscaceae; genus Viscum; species Viscum album. Next base: position 1,000,315,333 of record OY728121.1, on the reverse strand, counting down.
TAAAAAGTATTATTGGTTCAACAAGAAATCAACCCCTAATCTAAAACATGATTTTGTGATTCGAATTTTTTTTCTAAAAATTACTAACTGTTAGCAACTCATATTTGTATAAACAACACATGTTACATTCAAAACACAACATATACACCAACGAAATAAGACTAATTGTCAAATTTGGGGAAGTCTTAGTGCCTAATATGATTCTTATGACATCAACATCTGAAAAACCCTCAAATTACAATGGTTCAGTTGATAAATTCAATATTGAAACCACTTATAATAATATTATTTCATGGATACCTCACATAATGGACCAGTAAAATACTATCCAATATAGGATTTTACATATCACATAAGGGCTATACCTTTTCATGTAATCCTATATTATATATATGAGGATTTTTATACATGATCATATCTAGAATAATTAGAATAATGCATCTTACCTGAACACCAACAAATTTATTAATCATAAATCACATCAAATATAATTAAAAACATATATAGAGTAATCAATGGTATGTAATATATTAATAATATCATTACATTAGACAAAATCAAAATTTTAATTCAATAATCCCTTTACGGTGTGTGTTCTTAGAGGGATTATAAAAATATTTTATAGGCCTTACTTTTACTATCACACTCCTTCTGCAATACCTTGATATATTTTATCATCCTCAATCATGATTAATATGTAATGACATTTTCTATCTAATAATTAAAATATTGTATAGAATCCTCTAATTTAACCTCTAAAAAATGCGTGAACCAAACATGGAATGAGTACGTGGAAAAATTATCAATATAATGACTCTTTATTAATTCAGTTCCATTCATTTTTAATTAGAATGAATCAAACCTTCAAACATGGTTCCACATTATATTATGGACCACCAATATAATTATTTCTCCATGAATTTGTAATACATTTCATGATGTTTCATATTTAAAAAATCAATCATATAAGATGGAGTTGAATGAAATCCATGAAATAATTCTATTTATATTAATAATATCAATGTGAAATTCCATTTATATTAATATTCCATACAATTAGAAAACACAAATATCTACCACATTTCCCTCAATGATCCATTTAATTTGAACAGAAACTAAATATTCTCTAACTAATTATCAATTTCCAGAAATAAAATGTAATCCCAAAAAATTAGATATATATACTCATCAAAATCATCTATATCCATGAAATCATACTATTTCCCCACTGGATGACAATGTAAAAAGATCCAAACATATGCACCATACATGATGAAAAGGAAGCATCCCACCAATCCTCATTGCTATGATAAAATCCTGTTTTCCTTTATCTCTTCATAGATAATGAATATCTTTATGAAATCATCCTACATTGTCACCTACACTAGAAACCTTTCAACCATTAAAACCCAAAATATATCAAAAATTAGTAATCATCAACTCTATGAATTCATCATTAAAATATAAATATTCAATCTCCCTTTAACCAATTACACATATGTTTTTTTCAAAACATGTACCAAAACACTAATAATACAACTAACAACTCTCAAATTCATAGAACACTCTTCACTAAGCATATATAGAAAACCCACTAAGGATTTATATCTAACATTACCCCCCAACAATATATCGTAGTAGGGGGTAAACATCCAACCCAAAAACATATATAAAAGGAAAAATAATTGCTCAAACAAATATTTACTAGGTTAATCCATTAGGAATCAAAAGTCTATGATTACACAATAAATGGTTATTATAATCCTTGAGAAGTTATATAAATTATAAATAAACAAATAATATAACAAAACTAATAAATTTATAAATTAATTAATCAAAAAATAATAATTAATTTGGGAAAAAACCAAGTAAATTATTATAAATGATTTAATAAACTATAACCAAATTTCCCAATGTCTCTTCAAAAACATTTATTTAAAAACTTATTTCAAAAAAATAACTATTTTTAATACCATCTCAAACATATTTTATATCATGTACTTGACAAAATAATCCAATAAAATAAGTCTCATAAATAGAAGCACTCATTCATACACCACCGACGTTGTCTTATGGGAAAAAAATAAGAATAATCTCTCCCAAGAAAATCATACGTGCATAAATATCTTAAAAATAAGTATTCACATAAATAATATCAATATTTCAACCACTGTAACATTTGATTTCATAATATGTTCTTGTTCATTATGTGATGCTAGTGTAAATTCCATGATTCATTTCTCCCTACCGACAATTAAAATTTACCTAAATAGTATGACATACACAATAATTCTATTACTCCATTTTTTTATTCCATGACCAAGAAATCCATCATCCAATATGAGATAAAGTACCTTTTGATCATAAGAATTCTCTCCCTATATGATCTAGGTTTCTATCCAGTGATTAATGTTATTAAAAAGTGGGAGACTATACTATTTATAACATCTTATACCATATCATAAAATAATAATTTATCAAATAATTTTAGTGTAATCATATAGAATCATAATGTTGTGATAACAATAAAATACCACTAGTATGAACATCATTTATTATAGAACCTCATGACATCACATGTGAAACATAAAACATAGAGTGACCATTATTATATTCATTTATCTAATTTGAAACTATAAAAATACCATTGGATGAAAATCAACAAACTCATTTCCACCAGAATCTTATCTCCTAAAAACTATCCATCTACCCCATCAAAATATCCTCTAAAATAAATGTACTAAAAATGAAATAGAAAAATGTTATAGAAACTAGGGTTCTCATTATAGGGTTGATAAATATTCACATTATGACATAGAATAATGGGTTCAAAAAATAAATAACATTGTCAATTGTATAAATATATACGAATATAAAAAATGTGTGACATATATCATGAGTGAAACAACATCATATCATTTTTTTATAACCAGGATACCTTGATAGTTTTCCATGCATACATAAGTTACTACTTGTATTGGTTATGTTATTATTATTACAGTTGAAATCCTATCATAGTAAAGCCAAATTTTAACTTGATTATGGTGTATAGAGTATCTAGGAATCTACCCACATGAAACTTTCCAAAAAAAATATATATTAGTGAACAAATATAAATTTTCATCTTCTCATTTTCAACCCTCAATCCAATTTAAAATCAAATATCAAAAGAGTTTCAATATATCTAGATATCTATAAAGAAAATTTATCATGAGAAAAGAATAACAATTCAAGAAACACATTATTTATTAGAGGGGGATAATTTATTGGACCAATGATATTAAAATAGCTCTGAAATAATAACCACCTTGGTAAAGTAAATTCCACAACCTGAACACATAGAACATTCTTGAACCATATATATCAATTGAAAAGGTTCATTAAAAGTTTATGTAATCAATAAAACCCAAATACAAGGACCCAATACCTTTCCATTATTCTCACCGTCCCAATATTTTCACCTAAAACATATATCCTAATCCCTAGGTCTCACAACATATCCACATAATCAATTAAATTAACAATTTTAAGATATATAAATAATAAGGTTAGACCTAGATTTTGATAAACCCCAACATTTTTAGTTCTAAACCTATAAATTTTACAGTGTTTATTACATATACCATACTTCTATATTATTTCTATAACTAATTATGTGGTACTCAGTAATCTCAATAAAATTATGCGACTAACTCTCAAACATGATGATCCAAAATATTTTATTATAGAAACCCTCTATAATGAATGTAATTAGTTATATAAAACATTATTTTATTACTATATTGACTCATCAGTCAATCAAATCCATACCAATGAACTATCTTACATCAATGAAATATACCATCTCATAGGGTCTCAAGAGACATGTGTCACCATTTCCTTGGCCCCTAGCACTCTACAAATTTGCAACACCCCATGGATACATAATCATTGGCAAAGACCTTCTATAATCAAATAAAATATAATAACATATAATAGTCACATAGTAAGAAACCAATTTATTAAAAATTCATTAGAATCCACTAATTTGTAACCCTATTTTTATATAAACCATTATTAAACCACTTTAAGTTGGTATAATGCCTTTAGACAATAAAAGTATCACAATACAAACATTATATAGGTTTTTAAAAACATGTTACATTTTAGTAGCCACCCCATAACATTCTCCCAACCCATTATTTAAAATAACCTCAATTTAAAGAAGCATCTAACAAGAAGTTAATTTACTAACACAATAAGAATCAATTAATATCTACCTAAACTTATCTGAAGAAACAAAATCCATTTAGTTCTAAATAAAAAACCGTGATAACTCACCCCCTGGTGGTACAACATTTGGACCACTGAAAAATTAATCAAACATGACTGAAATAAAAAATTCTATACTAAGAGGAATCATCAAAGCATATCCCACATAACAAGACCCAGAAAATCATAATTTTAAAAATTCCAACACTATGAACCCAACTCATCCCCATGCATATAAAATCTACACATATAATATTTTGTGAAATATGAAACTAACAACCAACACTGAGCATACACGTCTCATGTTATACTATATCAATGATTGATAAGGATTAATTTTATGAAAATCAAATAAATCACACAAAATTTATATAAAATGAGGGTTCTGAATTTAAATTAGTGAAATAAGATAACTAATAAGAAATAAATTTTATGTAACATTATACTTTTTTAATGGAAGATCATAATATATATGAAACATTGATATATAGAGAGTCATTGATGGATGAGATAGATCAGTCGAAATTGAGTGGTTCATTTGGGGGAGGTGAATTTTGTAGAAGTAGATTGACAAACAAATGATGTGGATCCAGCTATAAAACACTAATTAAAATATCCTTTTTCATACAAGGTCATATTGATCAATGAAAAAGAGGTTCAAGGTGTAATATATCTATTAGTAACACATTACAACAAGACCATATGGCTCATTCTGTAATTTCCAAATATATGGAAGAATCACTAAATCCCCAACCACATATTTTAGAAAGACTGATAATCTCTGGATTCAACCCTACTCTATGAGGGAACATGAAAATCATCCTCTGGTCACCCTTATCAGTGTATCCCATTGATTTCATCATGACACATCCCAATTGATTGTTCATCATAGTGAATCACCTTGTGTTTATTGTGATGTGCCAAATACTGTAAAATTACCTAATTTACATCTATAATAACCCCATAGCGTCATTAAAAACTATTTAAAACCAAAAAATTGGTACATAGGTAAAACAAATTCTATTGAATTCCTTAACCCAATAATCCAAAACTAATTCCAAATTATCAACGAACCCACAATAAATCGACTCAATGTTTTAATTTCTTCTAAGAATCACTAACTTAATTTTTTTATTTACACATAAACACATAAAAATAAAAAATATAAATTACAATAATAGGAGGATAAATTATTTTTTTACCATTTGTGATACACCATCTAAAATATAACATTAAAACAAACATTTCCCAATAATTTTAATTCCACATTACAAAGCCTCTAGTCATGTGAAACAACATTCCTTTATATCTCATCCAAATCTATATTCCACTACATCATCCATCCACCCCAAAAAATTTCACATAATTCAAAATAAGAAATTGTGGTATCCAACTATTTGGAATATTTTACTAGATAATGTTTCTAGAAGCTGGAGAAATTTTTTTCAAAGGTATAGTCTTTTGTTGTCTAAAAATATTAAGAAGAAAGGAAAAAATTACATTACATAGTATTCGATAAAATTGAGACTGGCAATCATATTTGTAGAATCAAACATAAAATTATTGAAATTCCCATGCTATTTTGGCTAAGCTAGTTATTGATCAGATTCAAAATGAACATGGATTGAATGGATTGACCACATTGAGAATGAATCTTGCGAGAAGTAAATTGTAATCATATTCACCCAAAATATAACATCCTACAATGGGAGAATGAGATTCATCATGACTAAAATTAAATAATGTCATGATTGTTTGATGAATTAGAGATCTCATTAATTATAAATAAGTGGTAAAAAGGTGATTCAATCTTAATGAATAAAATAGGGAGTGAATGAGATTATCCTAATCATATTTAGAAGGATAAAATATCTATTGAATGGAAAAAAGGTATTAGATTTCATATGACACCTGATCATAATCATACCAATCATATTCAGGCCAATTGTATGTTGGAAAATTGTATTTAGTCTGATAAGGAAATAAATATCTTAATAATGGTAATGGGAAGTAATGATACATTCCATTGAAAATTAGATGATGCTAAACATGTTCTTAAATGTATTCAATTTCATAGAGGAAGCCATGATACATGATGATGTTTGGGAATAAATAATGTTGAAGAAGCCAATATTTTTAGATCATAATAATGGGGTCCTAAAATTCCTAAATTCTATTAATGTTTGTGGAAAATATGAAAAACTAAGGGTTTTAGTTTATAGTCAGAGAAAAATACAATAGAAAAAAATCTTTAGATAATTAATTTGATGGGAAATTTGTTAAATGTTTTGTGTGGTATCATATTCATAAGATATAGAAGCTACTGACCAGACATGGTGTGTCATTGTATTCAGAGTAGGAATTGATTGATACTGATCAATGAAAATAAAATAAAATAAAATTATAAAAAATGTAATTAACCATTTTATTGGGGTTGAATTAAATTTTAATTTTAGTGATGTTTTGAAAAAAGTTAGAAGATTGATGATGAATTTATTGTACTTATAAGAGATGTATGAACATTATTTTTTTTTAAATGTGTGTTTTCTTAATTATTCCATGTGCATCATAATATAGTTGAATCATCATTATAAAATGATGATGTTTAAGTGGTTCAAGGTAAGAGATAAAGGAGATAGCTAGATGGGTTACCAAAGGGATCATCATATTCAGCAATAGAAAGGTATAAATAGAATCGGTCTAAGGTATGTAATGAATTCTATATCTTAATTTATATTTATAGATAGATCAGATTATTGTAACAATGATTTATCATCCAAACTCAAGTATCCAACCTAAAAGTGATAAATTTGTTGGGTGTCACACACCTTAGGCGCACGTCCCCAAACACCAATGGTTACATACTAGTAGAGAGGATGTAAACAGTTATAGTGGGGAGGATATACCATTTGATAGAATGATATGGAACTAGTCCGAGTGTAGAAATATAAAATGTAATAGAAATAAATGACCCATCAGATACAAACCATACCCATAGAGCAGAAGAAAAAAAATATCAAATAAAACTGATGAAGTAATACTGAAATATATGGAGAGGAAATTAAATATAACAACATTCTCAATATCACTTATAACTAATAAAAATAGAAAACATGAATCCATAGAATTTCATACATGTCAAAAAACAAAAAGGGACCCAAGGCTAACATAAGAAGATGCATAAAAAGTATAAGCATAATGATTCAAGGATGAAAACTAACCAACATAAACACTATCTAGGAATGGCATCAACATCTATACTAGTCTACATGCCAAACAGTTCTATAGTCAAGCTCCGAAAGATGATCCTTTCACTTTACGTAATACCATTAATCTACATGCATCCTAATGGGCCCATGTAGGGTGAGGGATGAATCTCAGTAGGATTCCACTGAATTGTGTATACCTAGTATAAGTTTTTAACCCAACATACTTCTCTAAATAAAGTAAATTGTTTGATGTAATTAATCAACACAATGACCACTAATGTTCAATAGCCACCAGGGAGTGGCACCTACTTCAGCCAACACCAGATTCAAAAAAAAGATATTCCTTGTCTCACTACCAAAGGAACTCTTGTAGTCACAAAGTCATGGAGAAACCTCAAGTTCCACCTCACTTATATAACCTGACTCTATGTTCCCCATAAAAATACATGTATAAAAGTACCAATGTCCTACAGGAACATCCAGGTAATAGAAACCTGGTCCTATAGACCCTTACTCGACAACTCATGACCATGTCACAACAAATGGAGGAACAATAATTCCGTTAACCAATAAATAATAGGATGAATAGAGATTTCTATCGTCAAATAAATATCACGGCCCACGTCCTTGCAATTGACGATCCTCAGTCCCCAACCTGATATACTCATCACTGTTTCACGAAGGATACTCATGTTTAACATGGATTTCTTATACAAGTTCCCCCAAACTTATAATACCTAAACCACAACTATAAGGTGCCTCTACCCATTTTGAAAGTCAAATCCACCTCATCATGGAGTATACCTATGTGAACATGACACAAATCAACGGTTTGGCAATCATTGGGGTGAAGCAATCACAAACTATCAACCCATGCAAAAATATATCTTACACCTCATGTCCCTGCAACAATGTGACTCAAATATGATGGCTAGTCCATCCCAGTTTCCCGAGTGATGCCCAACCTAACAGTCACACTACCTCAAAAATACATCCACGACGCCCAATCCCATGGTCAAGATACCAAATTCAATCCAGGACATTCCTAAACATTGATCAACTTCACTCACGAAAAATCGCGTGACACCCAACACAACCCCAAGGGATTCAATACATGAAATTAATCAATTACATATATACATACAATTTAAAAACACATTATAATCAATAAATTAAATTTAGAATATTGAATTTCCAACTTTAAACAATCATTATAATATTACATGGGGGTATAGAATGACAGTAAATAGATTAATCAATCTTAAACAGTTTATAAATATCAATATAAATCAAAACAATTCATTTAAAACCATTTTAACACCCCATCCAAGATAACCTAATGAGATATAGCCACTCATCCAGCCTCTCTCAAAAGTAAAAGGTAAGGGAATAACAAAATACATATCGTAATGTATAATAATCATTTTAAAATAAAATAATATGTTTCCTCTAAAAACACACCATTTCACTAGAATTTGGAACCCCCACAAATCATCGAAAACACAAAAAGAAGTATGCATCAACAAACATATACTCGTACAATGTTCCCTGTCTGGTATCGGCCTCCAATTCATTCTACAATAGGTTTTATCTACAGAATGATCAAAAAAGTTCATCCCTAGATAACATGGTTGATAAAGGAAATTATGGAGAATGGAACAAGAGGAATCAAGAGATTTACTATGGATGGATGGACTATGGGATTCTGATGGATCTGATGACGTTCAAATCAGTTTTCGAATGGATGGTTGGGAAAAAAATGAGTCATTTCACTACTTTTTCATGAACCTGGATGGACCCCTATTACCTCTACCTCAAAATGAGGATACATCCTTTTTTAGTGAAAAATAACAATATATATAGCATGTACATGGGACTACATGTCGTGTGGGTTCTTTTACGAATCATTTAGTGACTGAATTGGTCAAGGTCATGCAGAAATGACTACATAGAGTGTGTAAGGGACTAAATGGCGTGTATATGTTTAATTACCTATACCCACCCCAATGTCCCCACAATCCATGTATGTACACTACACATCCAAGACATATATAGTGTGTATTTGGGGTACATGGCTTGTGACCTAAAAATGATTTTATGTTCCCAGTTCGCCCCCCCCCCCCCCCCCTTCTAAAAAAACTATGAAAGAAGGATAAAAACCCATACCTCAATGTAAGAACCTAGTTCCTAAAGAATCAATCATATTTTGAAAATTGGATTGATAAATGAAATCATTTTGTAATTTAAAAAACAATTTTTGAATAAGAATTGTAGTCGTTGATAATATACAAGAAGATACAAGAAGAGTTCATGAAGTCAAAATGCAACCAAATGTCAAAGGAAATTCTGAATTTTGGTAATATGGTTGAGAATGGATGTTTTTGGGATTCCAAAAAAAACCATCCATGGGTCACCATTAAAATGAGAACATTCTTTTTTACTTTATATGATGGATTTTTTGTTCATGTGACGAGAGGGAAGCAACGAATTTCTAGAAAAATAATATGTTTTATGTATTATGATATATTGATGATGTATTTATCTAGAGAAGTGATAGGTGAAGACACAATATTGAAATGTATAATGATTGTCATTGTATTCAGTGATCATAATATTCAATTTTCTATCGTATTCTACTCGTCATTTTATTTAGATGGTTTTATCATCATGTTAGAAAATCAATATAGGATTTCTATTTAGGGGTTTCATGAAAAAGTTATTAATTATTATAATTTCTAAAAAAACAGTAATAGAGTTATGTACATCATATTGGAAAATTGTTTTGGAAGAATCTGATATTATCATTCAAAGTGATCAAAACGAACATGTAAATAAGACGAAATTCTATATAGATGACCTTAAAGATCATACCATATTATAGGTTTGAAATTTAAATTTTATTTCAAGAGAATAAATCTATAAAAGATTAAAATGATCACATGTAACATGTTTTGTTATAAAAAAGTGGTTTACTCTATTTTCTCTAAGTGGGAGCACACACACTACTGTATTTATTACATAGTGATATAGGATGAAATGGGTATATCCTACTAATTTCATTCCAAGGATATTTTTCAATTCTATTGTGTAGAATTGGATAATTTCCAAAACATACCTATTATGTATCTATTACTATTTAATATTGAATAATATAAATTTTTAGGTTCTTATGGTTGTTTTGTTTTTTTGATTTGTTCTGGTTGGGATTGAAATATTTAATAGGAGGCATAATTTTTTTAAGGAATCATAAATGAAAAGGAGTAACTAATTTACCCCTCCCCATCTAACTATATATTTATCCTGATTGAGCACATTCATTTTGTTTCAGATATGAGGGATTTATTCTCTTTTTATTTTTTATTATTTTAAAGATATTATGATGGAGATTTTGAATTGTATTAACAGTAATGGTATTCCAGTTTTTGATGGAAATAATTATCATGTATTGAATGATAGAATGTGTCCTTATCTCATGTCTATTTGATTTTATGTTCTTGAAACTATAATATATGTGTTTCCTCTTATTGATGATGGAGATCCTCTAAAATTTATTGAAAAGTTGAATCCCAAGAATCAGTTAAGCTCCAACCAATAATTATTATCGACTATTTTTGAATGTGAATTTCTAATATTTAATTGTGTTTTCACCTCCAAATGTATATAGGATATATAGAAAATAATATATAAAGTAAATTTAATAGAGAATAAGGGAAAATAAAAAAACTATATATTGAATAATTAGTAAATTATGATGGGTGAGTAAGAATCAATCGGGGACTTCTATACCACGTTTAATGACATTGACAGCACTATCAGTTGTCTTTGTTGAAATGATTGAGGATTATACTATTATTGAATATATTTTCATAATCCATCCTGATATGTTTGACATGAATGATACTTCATTGAATGATAGAGATACTAAAACATTTTCTATAGATGATTTATATAGAACTATCATCTCTTATGGAATGATACTGGATAAATTAATGAAATGAAAAAAAAGCGGATAGAGAAAATTACTTAACGGTTTATACGATAGGAATGACATTAATGATTCTTATTAAAGATGAAATCGGAGATTATAATTATATAAATAAGCTATTTAAAAATATTGATGATATTTTATTCTTGTATTATAAACATTTTAAAATAGGTACAATGAAAAAAATGGAAACTCCCAATGATTTTGTAGTGACTGTTGAGTCGTTTTTCACTTTAACGATAATTGTCTTAGATGAAAAAAAGAAGAGGATAATGAATATGAATAATGAAATCAGATATGATAGTGGATGAAATGAAGAGATAATGGAAAATCATATTCAATAGGGAATGATATGAAATTATTCATATGAAAAAGAATAATTTTCTTATCTAATGGTAATATAGAAGAATGTAGTGATCTTGAATCTGAAAATTCTATTGGTTATGGTGTCGTGAATAAATAATTATAACATTATTTGATGATTAATTCATAAGAATTAGTTTTTATGAACAATTAAATCAACTCAAATATCATTTGAAAGATTAATTGGAAATTGTTTTTTGAGAAATATTAGAAGGAATGAAAAGAAAAACAATAATGTAGGAAAATGAATGTTCGTCAACCAGAAATAATGATTATTTAGATGATGGGAAGATGAATATGACAAAATAAATTGATGATATGAAGAAACATATTGAGGATGAAAATAATTTTAATGACAATATATAGGATAATATAATGGAAAAAGAAAATGTGTTGGAAGGTTTCAAACAAAAGTTCTCTAAAGCTGTTTTAAGGAAAAAAAATTTAAAAAGTCTTCCTATAAAGATGGTGAATATTATTATAATGAGAAACATGATAATTATAAACAAAATATTCCCTCACAATGTAAGAATAATGGTGTAATTGTTTTAGAAAATATGAAAAATATAAAATCTATATATATGGCCTTGATAAAAAATGATGGGAATTCTGACGTTTCAAACTATTACGTGTGATGAAAAAAATAGGATCTTAGTAAGTTTCAAATAAATATCATAATATTATGGATGAAATGAAATATATGATTAGAATTTATTATAGAAAATAATGTGGTTTTACAAGGAATAAAATATGGTTGTTGAGAAACTTGTCTACAATTCAGTTCAATAATGAAGTATTAGAGGAAAATACACTCTCTTTGGCTATTATTCTGTATGATATCATTTTAATTATGGTACAAAATGATTCATATAATGATTTAATATTGATGATGATATTTTTATATGTTATTAATATTATATTAATGATTGTATTATCCACCTAGTGATCTTAGTAGACCATCACCACCAGTCAACTACTTCTGGTACAATGGGATACATGTTTGAGATACATCGAAAACATGGATAACATCAAATGTTCTTTATATCGATAACAAAATTAAAAAAAGTAATATATTATTTTTTAATTGACTATTTTTTGGAATATATTACTATGATAAATAATTTGGAATAACCTCATCAAAATAATCTTGTATCTATGAAGCATGTTTATGATAGTTGTCGATGATTCTAATGAGTATTAGGTTAATATTAATAGGTTTTATTAAAATTTTTTAATATTTTTATCAAATAATATGTTATGTGTTTTGAAAATTTATGCGTACACGTTACCATGGATATTATAGTAGTCATTATACATTCATTATATTTGTATTCTTATATTACATAAGATATGAATAATATTGTATATTTAATTGGATTTATGAAAACATTATATTTCTAAATAGAAATATTAATTGTAATTTATATTATTATATATAGAATGATTGTAGAGGTGAATAATGTATATGAAATAAATATTGATGATTTCTTGAATTTATATTTATTATAATAGGAACCGGAACTGTAGTGGTTCTTTGGATAATGATATGAACCACAGAATTGGACGTTCGGGTATATGGATTCTTAGGTTGTATATTTCAACTATAGCACACAAATATTCTTAGTGAATATGTTTAACCATCATGTAATTTAAAATTGATATGATAATGAATGCGGTCCTATATGTGATGAGAAATATCTCAAGGAATCATGGGTAATGTGTTGTTGTAATTTAGTCCAATAGTGTGTTTCTCTTGTTAAAATTGAATAAAAATTAATAATTACTATGTTCATTATTTTGAACCATATGTTCTATAATATTATGATATTAGACCATTTGAAGTTATATTGTATAATATATATGGTGTAATATTTAATAACTTTTTTGAAGGAATAAGGATTATATTTAATGAGGAACATAACGAGGGGTTTCTTAAGGTTTAAGAAGGTGTTGATCGAAAATACCACATAGTTAAATTGATGATGTTGTATGTTACCCTATATCTCAATATACATAATAATTCTATAAAAAAGTATATATTAGGAAATGAGAAATATATTATTGGTTTAGGAGGATCTAGTAAAACTTTTAAATGATTGATTCCTCAAAGTAAACAAAATTGTTGTTGGAAACATTATAAAATATGGTCTATTAATTAAATTTGTTATTATATTTATGCATTATATATACATGAAAATCATTACTATGATAGATTTTTGAACATATTCATTGAGAAAATCAATCTTGGATAACTAATATTAGATATTGGATCGTTGTAAATTGTAATATATAATGGATATATTTAAATGATTATTTATATAAATTATTTCTAATAGACTATTTTTATTTCACTTATCCTATGAGGATTTTATTACATGATATTTAATTTTTTTATATTGTACTACAATCATCTACCTAAAATCATGTGTAAATATTTAAGTACATGTCATATTTAAATGTGGTGAATATTCTTCTCATTTCTATGAAATTTATTATAATTATTAGAGAAAAAGGATTTATGCTCAATTTCGAGGATCTAGGATTGATTTGTTTAAGGAAATAAATTATGAAATTAAATTTTATTCCATAGTTTTGATAGGTATTAAATCATTATCAATGTTATTGTAATGTACATGCCCTAAACTAAGTGGTCTATAATATGGCACTCCATGGTTATTTAATCCTCTTCGGTGGGTCTCCTACCACCATCCCCATGGGTGGAATCTTCCTCATTAATCCATTTTGTAGTGAGAAATGGATTACCAAACAATAACCTAGGAGAGTTATGAATTATTTCATAACCAGCTCTAGTATGATACCTACATCAATTCATGAACATAAACATCACTTGATTATATATTTTTCTATAAATATTACAAAACTCAGATTCCACAGAACATTACATGTATATTATTTTTGAATTATGAGACATAAAACATAATAATATTTAACAATACAATGATTTTTAAAATCAACATGTATTTTTATATTTTAGAAGTAATTAAATTTTCACATTATTCATTCATGATTAATAATCATATCTTTAATCAATACATCATTATCATTCCTGCTCATCTTTAATTTTTGTAAAATAAGTAGAAAATTTGGAATGAAAATTCAAATCATTCCAAGGGGTAAACAATAAAATGAAGCCCAGTTGATAATTATATTCATGAAATCACATGATGTTGAATAATGATTATAATAATCACATAAAAAGGTACATTGATCTTTTATAGAATCATAAGAAAACATATATTCAGTCATGAGATCAACAAAATGAATAATTATAGTCATATAAATATAATTAAAATAAAATCAAAAATAAAACCAACATTGATTCTAATGGAGAATATTAAAATTATTAATCTTTCTCAGAAAATTATATTTACATAACATATAATTAGTCATGATCCTATATAGTCACTCATTATTACATGTAATCACCCATAAAGGAATAATCCATTGTATTATATTTTGAAAATATTCTTCATATAATATATCATTAACCTATGAATATTTAGGATTTCATTCTCCAATAAATATCTGTAATTTCAAAAAACCATAACCTGAATAAAACATGTTGGATCCTTTATTTTTAACTGTATGGATGAGAATTAAATATTACCTGACTAATTAAAATTAATATAATTTTAATTCTAAACCTGATTACTATTAATATAAAATAAAAGATAATTTTAGAATAAAAAATAAATGCAATGGATCAACATAAATATTTTAATATAAAAATATATTTATTCAAGTGAAATATATTTAAATGGAATATAATATATTTTATGATAATATATAAGAGAAATTTTCATACAATTTGATATATTTAAGATAAATAATGTATAATTAAATGGTATAATATTAGTTATAAACCCAATAAAAGGTATTTAAGGGGTGTTCCATAAGAAAACATATAAATGATGAAGTATAAAAAATCAATGATAGGGGTGAGTGAAAGTGGGTAAATGACAAAAAAATGGATGAAAGTTAAATCTTTTACATCTAAATACCATATGTAGGACTCAATCAAAATATAGAGAAATAAAAAAATCATTTAAATCATATACATGCAAAAAATTGTTAAATTTTAAAAGGGATACAATATTAGTTAAAAAGATATATCTTGATAAAAAATTCATTAAAAATATTGTAACAGGTGATGTCTGAATAAATAAAATATGAGGTCATGGGAGGGAAATGTAAATTCTATAATATAATATAAGAATTAAAATTTTATTGATTAAATATGTGTAATATACACAAAATAGAAGAAAAAATTCAATTAAATGATACTATGAAAATAATTCCCTCACCTTATTCTATAAATCTATTAAAATGTATAATCATCCCATATGGATCATCATTCTAATAAATGTTTTTAGGTATATTATTATCAAAAGTATATAAAAACCATATATAATAAATATTTAGGATGAAATTTTATAATATTATATAGTCAATACAAAAAAGTGGTATATTATGATTTTTGTAAAATAAGGCCATTTTTAATGAGATTATTTAGATTTTTGTGACTATTAATTATTTCATTATTATGAATGATTTTTTTGTTGCAAAAATCTTGTAAATTGAAAATGAATTTTTCTTAATATAATTTTTCATTTACATATATCTCATGATAATATTTTATAGAGTTTATTATTTTATAAATATTTTATTTATCATTATATAATTTTTAATGTTTTTTCAGTTTTCTAATACTGTTATGTACAATAATAAATGTATAATGATGGAATTAATGATATACAATTTTCCAAATATTTTACCAATCATAATTATCCTTAAAAATAATGAAATTACTTAATTAATATAATCCTTTCCACTTGACATGTTTTATTTAATTTAATTTGTTATTTTCTCACATAATGCATGGTGTTTTTCTATATTGTGTTAGAATTTTAAATAATGATCCTATTTTATAAATTCAAAAAAAAATTATTAGCATTATAATAAGTTATTAGTCCTTATTATTATAATCATAAACCAGGTAAACACAATATATTATATTTATTATCAAGATAACATATCTAATACAATATTTTGGGCTTCTCTTATATTATGGAAGTTTATTGTAAGAATTTCCAGTATTATTTTGATATTATTTATTTATTCAATACAATACAACAAAATAAATTATTACCCATCATATAATTAAATTTAATTTTTATTTAGCCTTGTATCATATTAGTACAACAAATATTTACTATTTTTATAATAAGTATATTCCAAAAGTATTATTTCAGAAGTATATAATAATTTGGATATTTATATTCCAAAAATAAATAATTTTTTATCATTATGTAAATTTTTTGGATATTTATATTTTATTATCATTAAATAAAATTACATATATTTCTATGCTATTCTATATCATTCCAAAAAATTAAACAAATTAACTTGGTATTTTAAAATGATATAAACTATTATATAAATATTAGTTAAAATTTTCCACTCAGGGAAAATAAAAATTTAATTTATCTATTGAAATAAATATGTAATTATTTTATTTATGTTCAATGTTCTATAAATTTCTATAACCTTATGATGTGATATATTAACTTATTGATAGACATATAACAATGAATTATAATTTTCAATTAGAACATGAACTTGTATTAATAATATTATTATTTTTGGGAAATTCATCTGTATTTTTTAATCTCTATTCAAATGGAATTTTGATATATACAATTTTTGAAACAAATTTTATTGAATGAATATTTTAAAAAATTATAGATATTTTTTAATTATAGAAAAAAATACTAGATGCGTATAAAATAAGGAATAAAAGAATTTAATTAGAATGAAAACCATTATTTTAAAAAGACTAATCCAAAAAGTTATTATTAAAATTGTAAAAGAGAAACTAAAAAATGACTTCTTAAAATAATTATATTTTAAAAAATATTGAAATAAATAAATTTACAATAGTACTTTCTATTATTTTTATTTTAAATGTGATTATAAACAATATTTACGATTCTCTATTTACTATCATGCAATTAATTTATAAAATTTTAAGAAATTTTTTTTTTATAAAAATTTTATATGATTATTTTAGGAATGTAATTATTATTATTGAAATAAATATATATTTACTAATTAATATGTTTTTAAATTAAAATATATTAAATATTAAATATACTATTTTTCATAGAATAACAATTAATAGTTTTTAACTAAAAACACATTATTATTTTATAACATGACATTAATATTTTGATTATTAGATGAAAAATATAAGTAAATCCACGAACATGATTAACTATCTATAAGTATCTAATTATAAAAAAATACTTTAATGATATCAAAAAATTAGTAATTGAACTAAGGGGGTATTCTAGAAAATTGTTTAAAATTTAATTAATTTCATGAAGAAAACATATATACATTTATTGTAAAATAAAAAACTAATTGATAATATGATTTTTATATAAAAGATCATAAAATGTATAGAATACCTATTCTTCCATTGATCATATCCTGATAACACTAATTTTCATGTAATAGATAACTCTAATGTCAATATAATGGTTCCCCAAAATAATGAAAATATTCTTGTATATTAAAACATATATAACATTGCATACATCTTTAAAAATAATTCATTTTATTACATTATTTCATACTAAAATTTTATAAATTATTTCTAAATGTTAATTTTATATCACCAATTTTACTTAGCAATATTATATTTATGGGACACCACAATGATGAATTCAAAATCACATATATTTTTATTTAATTTTTTTAAAATTTATTTTTTCTAATTTACAGATATATTATTGGTGTGTATTTGAATTTATACTATAATATACTTAAAAAATGAAATATGGACGTTTTTATTTCATCTTCATAGGATATATGATTTATTCTATAGTCATGTTGAATTATATAAAAGGAAAATTAATTTATATTAAATATTGATATAGATATAATTAGGGAATAATGTTGTGTTCTATCTCCGGAGATCATATAAATATTACTTATCCTCCTTGAGGTATACCCTTTGATGAGTGTTATCAATGTGGTGGGGGTTGACACATTTAATCATAATGACACTATATACCCGGAGACCATATTCTATAGGGAGATATTAAATTTTTTTAATATTACTATCAAAGGTAGATTCATAAAATCAGTGTGTGAGGCTTAGTATAGACTCACTATTCTAATGCATGACTAGTTTTTTCATTAAGGTGTGTTACAATGGTGTCATCTGGTAGATAGAGAAACATTGACATAAAAGATTCTCTTCTAAAAAAATAGTTTTCGATTAAACATTTAGGGATTCATACATCCATATGAATGATCCAAAACCATTCTTTTTATCTTCATAATCAAAATTGGGTGATACCTAAATAATGAAGGTGATAAATCATCCAAAATATAAATAAATATATTTGTGAAGTATAGTTAGATATTATTCTATTTTATAAATACGTCGATTCAACTACTATGTGGCAGTTCATTAGGGTAGACATATGTATTGTATGTGTGCTTAGTTTGATAAAAAATGGTGATAGAATGGTATAATCTCATCAATTATAATGAAGTGGAGAGTGATCATCAAATAGAGTGTTATAGTGTCATTTAATTTAATGTTGGGGATATGAATATCAATGTGGAATGACCATGATACATGTTTGTTCTAAATATTTATTGTAATGAATGATTCATCAAAATTTTATAAGGGACCATCCATTGTATGACGTATAATAAAGGTTATTTCTACTATTTAATGACTTTTATTTCACATATATAAGACATAATCATTCAAATTGGAACAGGTGTTTCATTATGTAAAATAATTTTATGAGTATTGAATTAGTTAAATTATCACCATCACTTCCATATATGAGAAGCCATATGATATCTCGGTGTATTTTGAATATATTTTAACAGTGTGTAGTTATGGGTATATGTAAAAAATTCATTGTGTATATGAGTATCATTGATGTGGTCATTGTTATGTAGTTGTTGAATCCTGATTGAAAACAAATATATTCTGACCATTGGTAAGTATTATTTACATAAGTAATAGGAGATAATTAAAATTTATATAATGAATAATATTTATTAGTGAGTCTCACTGAATCAATTGTTTAATAGTTATGCATGATCACATTACAAATGTATAATTTTATTAATGTGAATGATAATGGGATAATTCATATTTTGTTTATGATGTTTTTATATCAATTTTGGGTTATATAATATGATATTTTTTCATTAATTCTTCCTAAATGGGAGATCATGTTTTCAATAAATTTGGATATCATGTATAGTGTCCATATAAATACTATCTAATCCAATTTAACTAGTTGATAATTTATATTTTATGATATAGTTTGATGACTTTATGGTTAATTTATGGTTTAGAGTAATAATTACTACATGGGGTTCAAAATTATTTTTAATTATAAAGGAGATGCAAATTTAATTTTGTGTATGGATTACTAAATCTAGAATAAGACTGGATTAAGAATAAATATCTAATTTGAAGAATAAATAATTAATATGATCTATTAAGTGGATATTTATGAGTATTTAATATTAATTTAAACTGAATATATCATCAGTTACTATTAAGATAAATTGTAATTAAACAACCAACATTCAAAATCTGATATGGGTTTTATGAATTCCTAGTGATATAGCCCATATTGTAGATATTTGAAAATAACTACCGACCATTAATTAAAAAAACATCTATTAATATTTTGATTGATTCAATGTGGTGTAATTTGAATTTATATTAGTGTACATTAAGGAATATAATGGTTATATGGATATTTTTAATTTTGTTGATTATATAGTTAGAAAATGTTTTTATACTATGATCCAAAATATTCATTTCATTTTCTAGAAGGTAAATTTATTCATGCACATAATAGCTGCATTTGGTATTTTGGTATATATTGAGAATTTATATATGCATATTTTTTGGGAGAAAACTAGTAATTAGTTATATATAATATTTCTACTCAATATTTTCCTCTATTTTTATAATATTATTCAGGATGTAATTCAACTTCCATTACCAATCAAGAAGAATATATACAAATGGGTAATATTTATATAGGATAGTCACTGTGTCATAAAATTATAGAATTTAAATAAATGTCTTTCATATAAAAAAATATTTCTATTAACTATGATGATAAAGACACAAATTGTATATTATGTAAAATTTTTATTTTTTATATGAATAGATTTAATTTATAATGAATGGGCCATAGATTATGGTTATATTTAACTTAATCAAAAAGATAATAATAACCTAGCAAATTATTAGACATTGATTATTATACTAAATTCCTTAAAAAGTCATTATCCATAATAGTTTCATGAGAATTAATTTTTTATTACCAACTACATGACTCAAGAATAACAATTTTCTCCAAAAAAATTTAGTATTGTTTATTACAAAATCAACTATAAAAATTCAACATTGAAATGTATTTTACCACATATAATTTTAAAGATAGTATCAAATGTGAAAATATAGATGTTGAAAAAAATATCATGAGATGAAATATGAGTGTTAAATATTGTTACTCTTGTTGGATATTTAGTTTTATGTGATTGAAGAAAATAAGATAAATTGATTATATCTTTTCAGTAAAAAATCTGAAAAAATTGATATGGTGATTGATAGTTAGTTGTAAAACACCAAAATCATTATTAAGAAATTATGATTATATGGTATGGAGAACTCTGTTTGTTTGAATCAAATTTTCGTCTCAATCTTAAATGATCATTGAATGGTAGTCCCCGTAATGAGAATGTGGGAAAAGGTTATATAGGAATCTTAAGGATTTTTATTACTTTATCATCATTTAAAACAAATATGATCCATAACATATGATAAATGATTTTTTGGAAGGGATTGATGATATATATAGTGGGTTTCATTTCATTATACCTCACCTATTAGTATATAAATGGAGAGCACAATGAAATAGTTAATTTAGTAGACCAACTTTTTATTACAATGTGAATATGGGATGAGGTCATTATATATTTTGTTATAGATTATTAGAATTATTTTTGGTTGTTACATCAAGAGTGTCTTTAGAAATTGAAAAAGTAATTAATTATACTCATAAACTGTAAAATATATCCAATTAGTCAAATAGATGGGTAAGTTATATTTGAGGTAATTATAATCATTGAATTATCATTGAAGATCGTAATTAAAAATAGAAATATAGAATTTACAGAGGATTTATAAAAGGTACATAATTGGGTATTGTGTAATTATATGATGTTGAGATAGATAATTCACTCAATGAGAATGATACTGTACCAATTTGAGTGATAAAAAAAATTAATCATATTTACCCTATGTTTTTCATCTTCACATGATAATGGGATTTTTCTTCACTCCATGTATACAAACCAAATATGAAAATTACATTATACTACACATTTTGGATGATTTAACACTAAATTCAATAAATAGTAATTTACTATGAATTGGTATGTTCAATGTATTTAGTGACTAGATAAAAATTAATAATTTATTACAATACTCATGTTCATTTATCCATAAATTCATCATAATACCCCATTATTAAAAAATCTCATTAGTAAGTCTCATACAAAAAATGTAATAACTGAAAACCTATAAAAGGGTGATACCAAACAATAAATGGTGTATAAAAAAACATTTCATGGGGAATGATTTTATATACAAAAGTATAATACCTAAGAATAATGGAAATGTCAAAACTACATGTAAGATAGTCATAATAAATAAGTGATCATAAAGGTACATGAAATAATAACAGAAATATATAAATGATCTATATAAAATCATACTACCAATAAAATTTAATATATTAATTAAAAATTATCCACGAATCATGATATTATTGGATAATAATGAATAACATCCTTTTTCTATGGCATATACATTAGCATTTGAAATCATGGATATCATGATCAACACAATCAATGTCCTTTCTTTCTAGCAGAATAATTGTATTCTTGAATACATATATCATGAGATATTTAATTTTAACACATGGATTGGTTTGAAATTTAGAACCCCAACCATAATTCATATGCACTTATGTGTTACACTTAAAAATCAGTCAATATTTACCTAATAATGTAAATAATATAATAAAATGTATGTCAAAAAATTTCGAATTGTATAAAATAATATAATTAATTAAATCATATTATTCCAAAAACATTATCACAAAAAATAATCGTATTGTATATCAAAATAATATAGTGAATCATGAAACATACCCAAATTGGAGTTATATTTTTTAACAATATCGTGGAAAATTAAAATTAAATTCTAAATTCTGTATTCTTGAGATAATAATGCATTCATCGATATAAAATTCTTATTAATGATTCTATTTTCAAAAATAATAACCTATTTATTTAAATAATGTGAATTTAAAATCATTCATTAATGTGTATTTGGATCAATCAACACTTTTTCTATCCGAAATAATTTTATATTATCATAAAATTGAATGAAATTGAAAAATAACATCCAATAATAAATTACATAATTCACGGAATAGAGTTTGATTTACCATGTATTATAAAATTACTAATGATTTAGAGATAACTTTTTTATCATCTTGAATATTATTGATTATAATATTAATTAAATATTTCATTAAATTATTTAGATAAATTTGAATTTATGGGATTATTTAATTGATATTATCTTGATGTATTACATAGTTATGAAAACTTTTCAATAATGGGTGTCAAAATTCATGATTATTTTTAACTATGATCATAAAAGTGGTGTTGATCTTCCTTATTATTCCAAATATCCTTTTTAGAATAAAATTTAAAGTAATGTATTTATGATTTTTTAAATATGTATAATGTTATAATTCAACCATAGGGGATTTTTACTCCTATTTCTTGAAGAAAAAATCATTGATGAACTACCTTCATTTTGTTTAATGATATTGATGTATTACATATTGATGATA
This sequence comes from Viscum album, assembly GCA_963277665.1. Classification (NCBI taxonomy): domain Eukaryota; kingdom Viridiplantae; phylum Streptophyta; class Magnoliopsida; order Santalales; family Viscaceae; genus Viscum; species Viscum album. The sequence continues at coordinate 1,000,291,517 of OY728121.1, read as the reverse complement.
ATTAATTTTTATGTTTTATATCATAAAATATATTAATGATATATATTACATATATACATATCATTAATACACAACAATATAAATTTTAACCATCCTGTATGATGGTAGTGTAAAATAGAATTCATTGTTCTATTGAGAACTAGTCTACACATACGCATAGTAAATGATTTTATTTTTTGAGCATGTGGAGATATAGGTAACATGATATATCATTTCAGGAACAAAAATATTATATACAAATATATATCCTAGATATTTAGTTAATTCACCTTTTATAGTAACTAGTTAAGATAATGAGGGAATACAAAACATGCTTCTTCTGGAAGGTGTTTGTCTACACGTATTCATTATTTATGTATTATTTTTTGATATAATTAATGGGAAACATGGATAATGAATTTAAAATAAATATAAGAATAAAATTAGAATTATTTTTTGTTCTTATTATCTGTTGGTTTGATGAAAATTTTAGAGTTTTTTATATCTATAAATAAATACATATTAGTGATGGTGGTAGTAAATTTATACCATACTTCATGGACAATCACTATTATAGAAAGTGGTTAACCCTTTAAGGTATTATAATAATATAATTGTAGAAACCATTTATGATTTATATTAATTATTACTACTGTAATGGGTAAATATTTGGATAGAATATGTGGTCTGTGGTTTGAGGGGATGTGAGGAAATGATTGTCCCATTTATAAGTGACATGAGATGGAATTTTCTGAATATCAAATGCATTTAACAATGTGATGTCACTCATAAAAAAATTAGATCAAAATAAGGAAATAATTGACAGGATAACTTGTACGTACTATAAATACCTAGTTTAATCATTTGATGTCTTGTTTTTAAAAATTAAGGGGTCATTACTATTTGATTTTTACATTTTCAATATTTTTAAACTGTATCCATTTTTACCTAAAATATAAATTATGAATATATAAGTGAACTTATTAAATTACTTTTATCCAGTAATTGCAATTACTAAATCAATTTATTTTAATAAAATATGTAAAATTAATTAAAAATACTTTTAAAATATTTTTATAATATAATAAAATAGTTTCTAGAGTATAATATTTTAATACTTATAAAACAATGAATATAGGATTGTAAAATATATTAAATATTTCTATATTTATAAAAAGGGTATATTTCACAATTTACCTAAAACTATTTCTCACAAAAAAAATATTCAATATTTTTCTTAAGATAATAATTTCAATTAAATTAATGTTTCTAATTTAAAATTCACGTTCTAAAATGTAAAAACATTAATTATTAATATAAAATATATAAAAAACAATTTTTTACTAAAAAATAGAGTTTTTGTATACTTTTTATTCTTCATCATGTTTCTCATAAATTAATAACTATAATACTATTAATAAATTAGTAACACCAAAATATAAAATACATACAAAATATTATAAAGCCAAATATTTTTTATTTTTTTCGCACTAGTTTATTCGATATTTATTGTTATTATTTTATTATTTTCTTCTTTATATATATATAAATTTATTTTCATTTTGTATTTCTATGATGAATATTTATCCATTCAAATTATATGTCTACCATATAATATAATATTCATTTTTTGTTTCTGTTTTTTAGGTGGATAAATACATATATCATCATATTTATTAGAGTTAGAAATTTTTACAAAACGTATGTTTTTTACATTATACACCCCTTAAAATGAATTTCATTTGTGATATTTTATTCCATGGATGATAAAAAGTTATGTTTATTTTCTCTCCACAAATCATATAGATACATTTCATCCTATAAAAATGTTTCAACATTCTATAAAACATTCACTAGATTGGTGGAATATTTAAATGAGATATTACAACAATCCTTGTTTGTATATACATATGATATATATATTTCATGAGAAATATGATTTCAATGTAGGGTAAATCTTTCCATCAATGTTAAATGAAATAAAATTATTTTTTATTCTTATAACATATTATTTGTTATTTATTATAAAATTTAATAAGAAAAAACTTTTGGGAGGATTATCATTAATTACTTTGGTTTATGAACTAGCCTTATAATTTTTTCATTATTTTTAATGCATGAAAAACTAAGACACGTCAATGACAATACTTTTGTTTTTTTATAAATCCACCTGATGGATGTGTAAGGGACTATATTTTTATATTTATACATGTAAAATATTCTTTCATAACAATATGTCCTTTCACCTTACTCATTTTCAATACGAGGTGATTTTTTTTATTAGAGGATTGTGGATCCCTCCCGAATGTCGGGTGATTTAGATCGAATTATGAAAACCCATTGTAATAAAGAAACATTAATTATACATAATTAAAACTATATTTTAATAAAACTATAATACAATGTAGATTTTTATCTTTCATGGAACATAAAACCTTATTTGGAATGGTCAATAATTTTTTTACATTCTAGGTCAAAATACCACAGAATGAATTTTAATAATTCTCTTCTAGTAATAATTTTTTATGAAAAATAAAAAATGTAGAATATAATTATTTAATTTTTAATAAAATTTATTATAATATTTGGAATTAATATGTTATTGAATTTTAATTTGATTGATATAATGATATGTTATTTGAAACATAATAAGGGATATTTTTTCATATAACTATTTTTCATGGAATATTATAATCCAATTTTAATTATTTAAAATTATACATAATGATGAATACCTAAAATTAAATATATATATATCATATATATAGTAATTTTAATCCATATAATTATGATTTTTATTCTTATAGTTCAAAAAGATCATTATTATATATAAATTTTCATTTTAAGAAAAAAAGGTTGTTTTTACTTTTGTCAGGATAATTTTAAAATTAAATTCATCAAAATATATGTTATTAATTTTGATAAAATTAAATAAATATTTCAAATCATCATAATTAATATTATTTAATTTGACTGATATTATTTTTTTCGATAATTAATAGTAAAAACATTAAAAGGTAATCACTTCTGTTAAGGTTAAAATGGGTTAACTGGGGGTTAATATAAAAACATAAGGACCAAAATGACGTAAATATATTCAAAATATTAAATTGTTGGTGTAATTTAGATATTATTCCCCCCCCCCTTATAATATGGTTCAACTATAAACATAATTTCATTACTATGACATGATATTATTGGTAATCATTAAATAATTGCATGTGTGCCACTCACATCAATTAGAAATGAAAACCATCTCCCCAAATATCTTCAAATATATAGGTCTATTTAATTAAAAAATACTCTACGAAAACATATCCAACATTTTTTATCCAGTTTATATAGGTACTGGTATTCCCATAGGAACGACACTATGATCCTTAATATTATACAAGAATGAGTTTTCTCTAATTAAAGGTAAAAATCTTGACCAAGATAATTATTTTTAACACATACATAACCACAATTATTCATATCCTCATAATGAAAATATAACAACACTCGTATAGATCTAGAATTTTTTTTCATTGTTTTTAATCACATAATATTGGTTCATATCCTTTTTTATAAAATGTTAATCAAAACCCTCACTCTTGTGTATGGATTACATACACCACTCTAACTAATGTAATTTATTTCGATCAATATGTCACATGAATTATAATAAATATATAAATAATGAATATAAATTTAACATAAAAAATTATATTTATTCTGAAAAATTATGATTTCTTACACTTTATTTCTTTTCTATCCATTATGGAAATGATCATGTCGTTTGTTCTTAAGTATAACCTAATATATCCATGTAGCAATTTAAATCATTTTCAATGTCCAAATTTCACTAATGATATTCAATATGTATATAATAACAAAATATAAAATTATTATAACTAATATAATTATTTATATGATGAAACTATATCATATTCATAAAAATTATAACTTCCATGAAAATACATGTATTAGAAAATGTAGTTAACCCCCAAAACAATTATACTAATGAAATATTTGTAACAAAGTCGTGATAAGATGTTTTAATATGATCATATATGACATTATAAATATTAATATGGATTGGGTATATATTTAAATGATTTTGGAAAAATAGTCACACGATGTTAAAGAACATTCAAATAAAGGTAAACATAAGGAAATGGATTTTGTATGACTTTACACACAATTGAGACATATTTTTTATTAATCACCTGTTATCATTTATGTGGTACATATACATACCCATTATTTTATTTTACAATTATAAAAATTTATTAATCATGAATATTTCATAAATTAATTTCTATTGATTTAAGGGGAAGGAATTTAAATGTTACCAAATAAGTAAGAATTTATTTTACAGTGGTAATTGTTTTAATTGAATTAACATTCATTATGGTATTATAAAAACTGGTAAATCAGAAAATCCCTCAATTTTTTTATCAGTAAAATACTTAAAAAGATTCATTAATCTCTTCTAAACTTGATTTATCCCTGATAATTATTAAATGATAAACTAATTTTATTTATCTTTTAATTGGATTTATTTTTATTTCATGTCCATAGTTTTTATAAATTTTTGAGAAATTTACTTTTATTAAAAAAATATTATATTAGAGTTATCTTATTTTCCCCATGATGTTAAAAGATAAAATTTAAAAAGAACATTTCTAATATTTTTTGTAATGGTTGTTTTAAATATTATTTATAAAAATTTAGAAGGAATAAATTTTTCATGTACACGGTGATAATATAATTCCCATCCACCTTAAAAGTTATACACTATTTACTTTATTCTACAATTGTTTTTGTCATTTTACAAAAAACAGATTTATTTTAAATTATTTTAATATTTCACATCTATTTCATTAATATTTCTAATGGTAATGTTTTTTGTAAAAAAACATATCAGTGATGAATCTATGACCCATTATTATCTCTTAGAATTTTGTTTGTCATTAAATTTCACATAATAATGAAATTTATTATGATAAAATTACATTAAATTTATCTTAAATATCAATATAATTTTTTCACTGATTAAATTATTCATTATAATATATACCCATTTTACATAAAATGATTTATTATGAATTTTATTTAATTTAATGGGGAAAATAATTCTAAATACTTATTCAACATTGAATACAGATAGTTTTTTATAATTCAAAAAACACATGAAATTAATTTGTCAATAATTCTATATGTAATGCATTCGAAATGGAAATATGTGGGGCCTAGTTACTGATTTCCCCATGATGTATCTATAATACTTATAAGACAAATCTAGCGAGGAAATTATACGGATTTTCTATCTAAACCTTCAAATTTTTTAAACAAAATTAGTTAATGTTCACGATTGAATTGATATTATGAAATATTGTATCATTCCATTCAATATTATGTATTTAATTTATTTAGAACATAGTTATTATTATTTGTGAGATTATATATATTGAAATAGTCCCAAGATGTGTTTTGTGATCATGATATTTTAAAATGGAAATTTCTTTTAGGTATTTACCTTGAAATGATTTTATTAATTACTTACTCGGGATTCAATCCACAGTAAAAAGCATTACTGGCCATTTCATATTGCAGTTATTTTTTTATCATTCCCAGTGATATAATGATGATTTTTTTATCGAATTCAAGGATGACAACTTCTATCCATTACATTGATTCCATTTTTATTTTTAATATAAATAGGGTTTCATGTAACCATATGGTCTCTAAACATAATAAACTGAATGGTACCTCAATATATTTCCAAATTTACCCATGCCAATGTAATAAAATAACCAAAATCAATGGATTACCTGATTTGAGGTTATTATAGTTGTTATCAGGAAGTGATTAGTAAAAATAATGGGAAAAATGATTATGATGAAATGATATAATCATACATAACCCTATGATATACCTGGAATATATGACAATTTGTGGAATGAAGTACTAAATTTTCAGTAATATATATATATATATATATATATTTCAAACAATGCAACCCTATCTAAATACATCTCATGAACACGGTTTTTTTTGCAATGCATCTCAGTGTAATAACCTCAAAATTATTAGTTTGAGTATAACTCATCAATCATTATATTTCACAGTGACATTCCCAATATTGAACACTTTTATTGAAGCTCCAATGTGTAATTATTTAGTTAATTTACATTTTCATTAAAGATCATTATGATATATTTGTAATAAAAATTAGGATTTAATGATATTTACAATTAAACCATGTTTATGATTTTGATATTATAATACATTAGTTTAATGTTTATGTTATTTTTTTAATATTTTTTATAATTATTAATTATGATTAATAATTAGTAATACTATTAACAAATATATTATATTATATTTTTAATAAATGAAACCAATGAGAATGAATCATATGATTACACATGATCAATGTAAAAGCATCTATACTAAGAATCAAAGAACTGTAGGTGTTATAAATTATGGAATCAAAGATATATTAATGAAAATTGATGCATCTCAGTTTAATAATATTTCACATGTATTGAAACATGATGTAACATGACCTGATACACATATATTAGATCATTTCATATTATAAAATCCACTATTATTTTTCGAAACTACTAATTAGGGGGTAGTTTAAAAATAAATTATGTCTCATGGAAATATATTTATGGAATTGGGAATTATGAAAATGAAATGACCATACTGGAATTAAATTTTGTAATGGGTTATGTTGATCAATGGTGGTTGGTGGTAAAAAACAATATATATAATGTCGAAATAGAAGACATGGAATGATGATTATTTTAAGTAACATTCTTAGTTAAATATTTCCCTCATTATTAATGAGCTATGTAAAATATATTTCCCTATATTAATGATAATGAATGAAAATTTTTTCATAGATTATGACTATAAAAATAAATGTATATTTAGGTATCAAAAAAATTACTTTAATAGTGTATAATTTAAGATTTTCCATTTAATTTAAAAGATTAATCCATCTGTCTAATTGATCCGTATTTCTCAAAAATTTACATCATATGATGGAAATTATTATGTGAAATCAAAATTTAGAAGAAATTTTATAGATCATATATATGAAATGGAAAAGACGACAATAGGATGTTTTTTTAACCACAATAAAAAGGGAACAAATCTATGGTAAAAAAATAAAATGAATCTTTTTTCATCATTTGATTTTTTAAGAAAAGAAAATCCTTTAAATCTTTTAAGGGAATTTTTTTTATATAAGTGAGGTGATAGGAGTAATATGTCTCATGAATTTAGGGGAAATATTATACAACAAATATCTAGGTTTTCAATAGTAAATAATGAGATTATTATTCCACCAATGGCCTATAAATAGAGGGACTATACAAAATAAGTGGAAATTGGAGAAGGTCAATATTTTATAATCATTGTAGATATGGATGATGATACAAAATATGTGTTTGTAGCTACATTAATCATATAATAATATTAATCAAATTCATTATTTGATTCTTCATTCTCACACTCCTTTATATTATCTATATTTTCTATAAAGGTTGATTGTTTCCTTAGAACCATAATAATAGTGTACAAAGTCAGAAATCTTAGTCGAAATTTAATTACAATAATGATATGTCAGGTAGTACCCATTATGTAAAAATAAAAAATAAATGGATGTTTAATATATCATTAAAATTATTGTTTACATTGATATATTTTTTGTTTGGACTAAAATTAAAAATATGATTAAAAATTATTACAAATATTAGGAATATAGTGTTTGTGAAAAAGTGGACGAATTCTGTAAAATTAAATTAGATACTTTATCATTTGAGTCAGTTATACATCCAACCCATTTGATAATTCGTAATGAAATTCATGGGGAACAAATAAATGAAATTATTTATATTGAAAATAAATATTAATATTGAGGATGATACAATTATATATGAATTCATTGATTTCATTCATGATGAATTAATAAGGAAAAAATAAATTTTTTGTGTTTGTTTTCTGTTGATTTAATTCACAATGAAACTCCAATTTAAAAGACACTCTATAGAAAGGTCACAGTGAAAGTTTTGGGTTTATTAAACAAATATAGGAGTTCCGTGATAAAGGAATTATTCTTATTAGTGTTTCATCTCATAGAACCCCTATTATATTCATTACCATCAAATATATGTACATGTTTTCTTGTATTAATTAAATTGAAATTAATTTAATTACGATTAAATAAATTATTTTATTCATTAAATTTATTTTTGATTTTCCCATTTTCCCAGACCTCAATATTTTTCAATGATATACCTTCAATAAGGGTTTCATAAACATCATGTAAAAAAGGGAAATACTTTTCAGACATCATTTTGAACGAGGATTGGATATTACATGTTTTTTGTATTAAAATTTTTATTTAAAACACATCTTCTATTTTTATGGATCTAATGAATGGAGCATTCAAGGAATACCAATATAATTATTTTGGTGTTAATTTATGATATCATGATGAATTATAAAATCTATATGGACCATGAGGATCACATGCGGATCACTCTAAATCCTCTTAGAGGATTGGTGTAATATGAGAAAATTATTATCTATGTTTTATGGCTTCAATATGTTTATTTCTTTTCCACAATGATTCCATCTATAGAATCTGAGTTTATCTTTCAAAGATAAAGTAAATCAAATAATTTTAAAAACTAATTAATAAATATATTGTACAAAGTTTCAAGGGTTTGGATGGTTATTTTCAACATTTATATCGTAAAATATCCCAAATAGATGACTTATCAACCAATGATACATGTATATATGATATTTTCAAATGTAAAAAGGAATCTGTTTAACAATTTAACAAATTGAATAAGATATTGGATATTTCCCTGGTTTTGACTATTCATTCAAGAAATGATGTGATTGAAATATATAGTAATGAATCAATGAAGGGACATGGTAGTGTATTTATAGAAAATGATAATGTAATTTATTATAAATCATGGATGGTAACAACTCATGAGTTTAAAGATCTAATTAATTATATTGATTTTTAAGATGTCATATTTTATTTGATGACATGGATACATTATCACTATGGCGAATATATCATGTATAAATATACCATAGGATCCTAAAATAATTTTTTTTCATAGAAGGAGTAGAATATGAGGCAATGTTGAAGGATCAGATTACTCAAGGATATTGATTTCTCAATTAACTACAACCTAGGAAAGTAAAAATAAGTTATAAGATGCATTGAGTAGTAAAGATCAAGGAGTCCAAACCGAAATTATGATTGAATAGGATCATATGTTCATTTTTATATTATAAATAGATTTGATAATTAATATGGAATGAGAATAATCAATCCTTTTTCTAATGATTATAGTGAAATATGTTTTGAAAATGATAAAAAATTCCAGGTCTAATGATGAGTGTTTAGAAGAAAATTTAATTTATGAACAATGATAAATTTGTAAATATCATTTTTGATTATGGTGTTTAAATATTTGTAAATTAACTTAATTTTTAATATATCCTTGAATTGAAAATTTATTTCATTGGTGATTCACATATCACTAATTTTTTTATAAACTCTTGTCTCCCAAAAATATATAGGTATTTTAGGGAATATTTTTGGATAGATAACATGAAGAAGGTTATTGTGGATTATTTATCAATATGCATCGATTTTCAATATGTGAAGGATAAGTGAATGTATCCTAGATGTGTCATGTAGCCTATAATGAACCCTAAGGGTAAATAGAAATAAATTACTATGTTATTTTTCATAATACTACCAAACACACTTACAAATAATGATTCAATATGGTTCATTATAGATCTCCATTCCTAATTTTACATTTCAATACAATAAGATAATATATACTTATTGAGTCCCATTAAATGTCCAAAATTACGATGTTGAAAGTAATTATGTTATATCTCATTTAAATGAATCTAACCATGATAAAAAAATTAAATCTATATTTTTTGACATGTCTTGAAAATGATATTGATATTTAGATTCACCTTAGCACAACCCACCACCCACAAGAAGCATTAGAGTATGAGATGACTCATCCAACATAAAAAAAACATTTTTGGGATGTTGTCACACTAAATTAATGGTATGTGAGATAATTGTTTTACATTCGTGTAGTGTTACAATATTAGTAATTTTTATACATGTTTTCAAATGGAACCATTTGAAGGATTATAAAAAAGAAATTTCAAACTCGGAGCTGTTTAGATAAGGGTTGTCAAAGTAAAACAGTAGGTCTTGAATTTTTTGTGGATAAAATGAAAAAGGTATTTATTATTCATACACATATTAAAAATGGACATTGTAGGTAAAATATTTATGCAGAAATATGGATGAATTCCACTGAATTTCTTGCGGGGGATCGTTTTTTATTTGATATTGTTTCCCTGAAGTGTGTAACATTGTTATATAAGAAAGGAAAACTAAGCCCCAACTATATGGTACCAATTATAATTATTTGCATAGTTTTACATAGGGATTATAATATTGAAAATATATATATCCCCTCTAAATCATATTATTTTTACATATATCATTGTTAAGGAAGTACATGCCAAAACAAATGCAGGATCACTAATATGAGCAAATTAAATTAGAAACTAGTCTATCTCAATGTGAATGACCTATCATGATTATTTCCACTAGAGAAAAGGTATTTAGGGATTAGATGGATTTACATATAATGGTATACTATACTAATAATAAAATAGTTGTAATAATTTGGGAACCTATGTATTTAATTAATAAAAAATAGAATCACTTGTTTAGATTTTGATATCAATTAAAATTTGGGGTATTGAATATTTATTGTAGGGAGGAATTTAATATACAAGATTCAATTATTTATTTTTACCACTCTATTTTAATAAAAATATTAAAAATAAAAATATACTATTTCATGGAATGAAAATTCTAATTTTATATGATTAATTTATATTTTGGACAACCTAGATTAAAATAATCCTAGAATGAATTTTTTAAATTTTCGCTTATAAATAAGTCATGGTGAAATTTTGAACATGATATTTATAATAATCCAAACCTTTATATATAATAATTTAATATAAATTTTCAAATGAAAAAATTATTGGAAATAATTTTGATTGAGATATATATAACATCATTTATAGACAATTGAGGATATATTTTAGAACATAGTTTTTTGTAAGGCATAATGGATTTCCATTTTCAGTAATTAAAATAACCGTAAATGGGGAATTATTTTAAGGAATGTTATATATTATATGTCAAACTATTTGACTTTAAATCAATTAAAAAATTATATTTTCAAATAACACTTTTTTTGATAGCGTATACATCAACTATCGCAGAGTTTAATCAAAACAAGATATAATATTAAAATGATATTATTTAAATTTGACTGTTATAACCTATCCATTAAAGACGGTAGTATGAATAGGAAATATGAAACTTTTTAAATTATTTTTTATTAAATTGTAATCTTATATTTATAAATTAGTACTTAATTCATGGTAATGTCCTTATAGGATTTCGAATTCATTTTTCACAAAAAAAAAAATTTATTAATTCTGTGAAAAAAATAATGACATTATTTTTCAGAAATTATTTAATTTATTATTTAAATTCAATTAAAATTTTCAATCATAATGTTAGGATTTACATAGAATTTATTTTTTGGATTTATCTAAATTTTTTTATTTTTTTAATAAATAGTTATAATATATTTATTAATAGTAACCTTTTTATATAAAAAATATATCTTGTTTTGGAATTTAATAAAATAATAATTTTTTATATAATGTTATTATTAATATAATTTATTTCAATATAATCTATTTAATAATTATATAATATATAAAAACGTTTTATACTTTTGAAAAAAAATTGTAATACGTTTTTTCATCATGTAAATATGTTTGTATTTAATTCATTTTCTACTAATTATGTGAATTATATTTTTAATTTTTTTTTCAATTGCAGTAAACATATTTAATATTATATGATAAGTTCAAATTTATTTTTACAAAATTTATAATTATACTAGTAAAAATTATTACTACGGTTATGTTAAAAACGTCATTATACATGGTTAAAAAAGGTAAGGGCACAAATAACCTAAAAATTTTAAAAATTGTTTTTTAACTCTATAATTTAATCGATATAATCCATGGTTATATAATTAACCATTTTGGAAAATTTTGTAATTATATAAATTTGGGTATAAATATTACCTTCTTAATATTGTATGTTTTTCCTCTCAACCATATATAAATTGGTGCCCCTCGAGAGTCCTATATAAAATTATAAATCCAGTTGATCCAGACAATCAATGCCGAAAAAATTCAATTATTCCAAAAACAAAATTTAGAGTTCATGTTAATATTATTAATAAAATATATTGAGGATTTTGGTATAATCCTAATGGCGTGGTCTGAACAAGACATACGTTCTGAAATGAGAATCATTGTTTTTTTATTCTTCCACCTCCATAAAATCATAATCACTAATTATGAAATAATATAATAAATATAAACAATAAAATAATTCTTTTTAGATTAATTAAATAATTTTTTTTCATATAATCATCTATAAAATTTGAATGGAACTTATCAATCATGTGTATGATAGACAATAACATTTTAAACCGGTTATTTTTTTTTATTTTATTGAATATGACTTAAATTTTTTATGAAGGATTAAAATTTAATATATGATATTCATGAAGTATTAATAATTCTATAAAAGTTATATATCATATATTTTCTTTAGTTACCATCCATGTAATAATGACAATGTTGTTCATGTGTATGGAATACTACCACAAAACAATGTGTTGTGGTTCATTTTATATATTCGGATCATATAGATTCTATATATAAGTGTATTTATGGAAATGATAATATATTTATTATATTCTGTCAAATATTTACTAGGAAAATAATTCATACACTCATTACATAATAATCCTTTAAAAATATAAACTATACACATGAATATGTATGTGATACTGGATACATAATTTTGAAATAGTTCATATTTTGTAACCATAATTAATGGTTACATTTGAAAGTAAAATTATTTATAAAAATGAAAATAGTTTAACTATAACTATTCTAGAGATGATTTAACAATTACCCATTTTAACACATGAGACACGCCAATTTCCTTATGAAGTTTTAATACGACCATCCTCAAAACTCATGATGTGGACATAACTGATTATGATATCAAATTTTTATGAAAATTAAATAAAGAAAAGAGATTATCTACACGTTCCTAAAACTATAAATTGATTTTAAGAAAAAAAATAATGAAACAAATTATACTAGATATAATGAAATTACATGATGATTATGGATTCGAGGTATGGGATTTATCATCTCAATTTTTTGAACAAGTTTACATCATATATTTTAAAAATATTTTGAATAAAATCATGTTTTAAATTATATTGAATAAATGGAATTACTAGCCATAAGGAAAAATAAATTCATTTTGTATTCCATTATAAGTTTCCTAAGATTTTTAAAATATATTATTTTATAATATATTCTATTTTAATTTATTTTATGAAATGATATAATGTGGAATGGGTATATTAAATATGAAATATTCTTTTTGATTCATTAAAGTAATTTTCAATAATTTATATAACCTATGATTTTATGAGATACAAGAAAAATATGTATATATTTCCCTAAAAATAATCCTTGGTTAATCACCCTTAATTGGATGGTGAAATACATGCCCTATATTCAACTGTCAAATGCCCTAATTTGTAAATTTCAACTAATTATAATATATTTAATGATTCTAAAACCCATTTTCTTTCCCTGGGTAGCTATTATATAATTCCTTATTATGGACTTCCATTTACTGGAATATGTAAATAATGATATTTTTGAGATGGGTGAAACCAAATTGCACACCAATAAATTTGGTAGATAATTATTATCATGAGGTTCCATGTATGGGATTATGGTGTAAACCAATTCCATCATGGGACTTTTCTACCATGTGATATTATCTAGGAAATAATCCATGAATAATATTTATTTCATTTTATATATTACTATAACACTTTCAATGTTATCATCATCTTATAAAAATATGTTATTTATGTTATTACCTTATATGACTTCTATTGAGATAGAACTTTTTACAATACCAACTTATACCATTTACTAAAACATTACATTACCATCCCGTGCTTATTCGCTTTCTAGGATTCGTAGCTCACCCAGTTTTTATAGATATTACCTATTTTATCCCATGTAGTTATAGGAAATCAAAATAATATTAGTGAAAAATATGGATAATAAAAGTGGGGATGGTTTATTTCAATATCAGATTTTTCTATTTTGATCCTAGTATTACAAAGACACTAGGACTCAAGATATTTTGGTTATAATTAACATATCTTTATATTTAAAATAATATAATAATTTCATTAAAATACATGGGTCACTATACATGGTACCAAATAAAGGAATTTCTATTTCTGGAGATTATGATTATAATAATTGAGTGAGAACAATAAGGATACGTATATGGCTAATTTTAGGTTTAGGAAAAAATAACCAATTTTTAGTTCTTTATTGAGATAGTTGGTTCAAAAAAAATATTCCCTTCTTGATACAACATTTGATGGGGATATTACAAAGTTGTATCTATTCCTTTCATCCAAAAAAGAATGCATTGAGTTAATCTCAATAGTCAATTGGTGTATAGCTATGGGACTTGTTTCGTAGATTGAACGAACCCCTAGGTGATATACTTTTTAAATTGAAAAACAAATTAAGAACCATTATCAAGGGCTTGAAAAAATTGGTTTGTTAAAACCATGAATATTATTAATTTTTAGTGATAACCAATATTTATTCATATATTGTTACAATTTAACATACAATTATCTATTATATTTCATCCCCTATAGATTTATATATTTCCTATTTTATATGTTAATGAATTCACATCATCATTATTTTATTTTTTTTACTTATCAACCGGAAATGGTAGAATGAATTCTCAGAACCAATGTGATGGGAAATTTTCTTATTTCCACATATTGATGGCAATATTAATATAAATGGAATTTATACAAAAATTTATCATTAAAAACGATCTATCATTATTGTATTGACTCCATCTACTAATATATCAATGAATATTATAATTAATGGAATCTTGAATGTGTAAATGTTGCAATACCGAAACCAAGATTTTAGTCACTTTATTTTTCTTCTAATGATGATGCTCGCATGCCCACTATATACTCCCAAATGATATATCTCAAATTTCTATTTTAAAATATAACATCATTTCATTAAATAAAAAATAATTAAGAAAAAGATTACTTGTGATTAAATTTCAAGTAGTAAATATAAAAATTAAAATATTATTCAATTTCTTACATGTTAAAAATAAGAGAAGAATAACCATTGAACATGCATTAAATGAACTGGAAAATGATTTATTGATTAAAACAGAGTGAATATGGAAGAAATTTTCAAGGTAAAAATAAAGAGGAAAGTTAAATAAATAAGGAAAAATAATATTCAACACAAGGCACAACTAAAAGTTCAATTCCACAAATTTGGTAAACATAGTAAAAAAAGTCATTAAATAGCTTAATTGCAGGATTATTTTCAAAGGGTTTATCAAATAAAAAATATTTTTGTGTGATTTTTCAATTTTTTAGGTCTTGTAACATGATAATTATATTATCAAAGTAATTTTGTCAATTGTATTTATGTTATTATAATAATGAAACTTATAAGGATTCATCCTATCATATTTGCATCCATTATTTTATTGAATTTCATGAATGGTTATAATGAAAAATAAATGTGATTTAATGGAATGGTTATATTTTAGGGAAAATATATGATTGATGAAAAGGTAAAATTTGATATGTACTTTATGTGGATTTAATTATAGTCAATTATGATTATTTGATTTTGTGTCCATAAATAAGTCATATAAAAGACATTTGAGGAAAAAATGATACAAAGATTAATATAATTTTGAATATTTCTTCATATTTTTTGGATTTTTATAGGAATTATGTAAATATAGTATAATAAAATTGACATCTTTCATGTAATTAGAATAGCAATCAACCCCAATAAGGATGTGGGGCTTGAACCCCAAATCTATGGGTGATAAAGGTCAATAATCACTTTATCATCTCTGTGATGTTCTGTTATGTATGAAGTTGTTTTTATTGAACATATTGTTGTGTATATATAGATTATTTTGGGATAAATATCTAATCATCTTTTATTTTTTATTTTTTAGGTCATTGAGGTGATTAATGGTATATTGTGAAATATATATCATGATGATGTATATATAACAATTAAGAATAAAATTTTATTTATCATTAAATAATATTTTGGACGAATATAATTAAATCCATAAATGTTGAGGTAATAAGTGATTTGGGGAAATTTTTTTAGGGAATGTGATAAGAATAATTTGGGATTTAGTTATTGATATGAAGTTGTACTCAATTTTTAAATTTGTTTAACCTTTTCTAAACTATTTCTATTATTGGGTTATGAATAAAGAAAATATTAACATCTAGACCTAAATATTTGGAATCAGGTGATTTGTTAGAAGTTAATTTTATTGCTTCATGCATGAAAATATTTCATCTTAAATACTCATAATTTATAGAACCATTTGAGTGGTGGGGAAAAAATATTAAATGATTAAATTATACAAGTCAGATAATTATATTTCCTTTTATTCTTGATATATTTCCTCATAGAATGTATTAAAAATTTTAATATTATATTGATATAAAAATTTTATTCATTTTCATGAAATAAATGGTCTCTTGTCTCTAAAAAAGTTATAACATCATCTCAAAAAATGTATTGCATCGAAATACATGTTATCAAATTCCAATAATATTCTCTTTATGAGTAATCCTGTAATTTTGTTATTTTAGATGGCCTCTATACTTCCCTTTCATGGTTTTATGAGGATATCATATTAAACATTTTTACCATGTTGGTTTTCTAAAATGAAATTTTTTAATGTCAAAGCTCGTATTACTACACACAATTTTGAAATGTTAGGATGCAATTAATTTAAGTTGATATAATGTAACTATAGGATAAAAATAATGATGTAGATGCTCAAAAACAAGAGGGGGTGAATTGTATGCATTAAAAATTCCTTTAGAACCATTAAAGTAGGTATAAAACTTTCTTAAGGAAACTTAAACAAACTTTCAGAAAACCTATAAAAGAAATTATTTCTTAAACTTACAACATTAAGATAAAAAAAATAAATATTTTCTTAAGGGAAATATTCTACCTTAAAGTTCATAGAATCATTAATATTATCAGAGTAACAGTATTAAAAAGTATATGAGTTATATACATTCTAAAATTAACAAATTTATCATTCAACAACAGAGTTAAAATAACTTGTAATAGTTAACAAGTAACAATATGATTCTTTTATCTGAAAAATGAGGGTATTCGACAACCTTGGATAAAGGACCCTTGATTAAAATTTTCATTAATGTCTATCTTAACCAAACCAAGGTAAGCACTCAATCCGAAGATTGGAATTTGTCTTGATATCCCCACAAGCCCCCGATTTAGAAGGAAATCAGAACCTCTATCTTCCATACCCAGAAGCCCACGATCAACATGATAGAAGGCTGGATAAAGCAAGTTTGAACAAGTTGTTCAAGACTGAAGAATTTGTTCATGAAATCTACACGAAGCACTGAGAGTTGTATGATCCTATATCTATATAAAAAACATCAATGCTTTTTCACTTGCATCATGTTCATCCACTCTCTACAATGTAATTTTCTTGTTCAAATAGTCTTTTATTTATAGGAAAAATTTCGTAATGGTCTGCTCCTCTCCAATGGTCATATTTTCCTTAAATATAAGAGGGACCTGGAAACATGTCAAACATAAAATAGTAATTTTTTAACTGATTGTAAAAAATAGTATCATGTAGCAGAAACAGTGTTATGTTAAAGATAAATTCTAAGTAAAAGATGTCATATAATCTGATAATATTAGAATGATACATTTGGAAACTCTACCATTATTAGAAAAACCAATTCTTAAGAAAAGTAAATCAGATTGTGAAAACGGTCTCACATATACACTGAAATTGTTATCATAAAAACTGAATCACGTATACACAGGAATCAATATCATAAAAACTGAATCACTTATACACATGAATCTGTATCATAAATACTGAATCACTAATACACTAGAATCGGTATCAGAAAAACTGAATCACTTATACACTGGAATCGGTATCATAACAACTGAATCAAATCGTAATGAAATATCTTTATGTGTTACAGAATAACCAATCATAATAATATATCTATAAGTATAATAGAATGAAAAATCATAATGATACATCTATAAGAGTAAAAGAATAAAAAAATTTAATGATATATCTGTAAGTGTAATGTAATGAAAAATCAGAATGACAAATTACAGAATGATAATTTTAAAACGTAAAAAAACATTAAGAAAAATAATCATAAATTAAGAAAATGTGTTTGTGATTTTAAAAACATAAAACCAATGGATAAGTCATATAATATCCTTATTGACTCAATAATTTCCACATTATTGTCAATAAAAAATAACTTGACGAAGGAAGAATATATTGACTCGAATAAATAAGTATGAAACACTTATCTCCCCATTTGAATGAGATTTTGGATGAATACGACTAAATCCCCCTTAGGTTATGTTTCCCAAGGATCGTATTCATGTACTTTAGAATATGGTTTTCTTAATGAAAAAAATCTACCCCTTAGATATACATTTATTCATAATAGAAAACTCCCCCTTACTTAGACATTTTCCTTTCATTCAATACTCTTCTTTATTAGATTCTCCTTCTCAGAGATCTTCATTAAATTATTCCTTTAAATAAATTCTACCCCATTGTTATTTTTATAAAATTGGGAAATGAATGAAGAAGTATAAGATGTACCTATAATGTTAATCATGTGTACATTTGAAAACAAAAGAATGATATGCAAGAAACTTCTTAAGAAAATTTTCAAAATAAGGATTAGATTAAAAAAAACATTGGAATTTTAAATAAAATCATCCATACTTGTTCTTCTCAGAAAAAAATTTCATTATCAAGGATTTTAGATTATTAAAATTTTTATGATCTTCTTGAAACTTCTTCAACAAGATCTCATGATCCTGATTATTATTTTATAATGTCAGGGTCCTTTTTTCTTGAGCAGCAACATTTTTCTCTAATTTTGATCTAACATCCTTCTCACTACTAACTGATAAAATAATAGAATTGTGTTGACTAGCCTTCTCAAAGATTAATGCATTGACCTTGTTGAACATGGTTTCACAAGTATTGAAATCTACATTTGTTGAATCCATAAAGTCACTGAACTTTCTTAGCTCTTTTTTATGGTTTTGGCATGGTTAAAATTTAAATTATAAGATACCTTGTGAGCTTCATAATCAATCAACATATTACAGAAGACTATTTCTTGATTGACCACCATGTCTATAAGAATATTGGTTGATTCTGTATTATGATTCACAGTTTCTTTCATCATTTGACTCTAAGAATAAATATTTTCAAGAACTGGAATGGTTCTATCCATCTTCCTCAAAGAAAACATGACGAAGTCATGTTCAACAGTTGAAGATGATTCAGAACCTAAAACTTCATTTCCTTTCTCAGCTGCTCTTGGTGTTAAGGAATTC
Organism: Viscum album; assembly: GCA_963277665.1. Taxonomy (NCBI): domain Eukaryota; kingdom Viridiplantae; phylum Streptophyta; class Magnoliopsida; order Santalales; family Viscaceae; genus Viscum; species Viscum album. The sequence continues at coordinate 1,000,271,771 of OY728121.1, read as the reverse complement.
ATTTTTTCTTTTCTATTCGAAGACTTCTGAGGAGTTCATTTATTAGATGAGGATACCATGACACTATTACCATTGAGATGATTTTGAACTGGAGATTGTTCATCTCTAACTTGGATAACATTTAGATCTCCATGTTCATCTTCTTTCTCATGAAACTCTTTTTCTTCACCACCATGATGATCAACCTCTTATTTATCTTCTTATTCCACTTCATTTTCTACTTGTTCTTCTTCTTTAACTTCTATTTTTTCCTCTACTTCTTCTTCTTACTCAACTTCTTCCTTAATTTCTTCTTCAACCTGTTCTCTGATTTTTTCATCTGAAAAATATTTTGGGACCGAACTCGAAGGAGTTCCAATGTAGTCTTCCACTTCCCTTAAAACAACATAAAAATTTTCATGAACTATTTTATCTTCCATTTCATGAATAGGTTCCAATAAATACAGAGCTTTCATGGATTTCATTGTTTTTTAAGTGTTAACAGACATCTTATAAACAACATCATATCTCTATATTTGATGAGATTTCTTTTCTACAACATTCAATAAAGTGTGGCACACATGAGATTCCAGGGATTTCATCTTCAGAATCTTCTCTTTATTTTCTTTCTCATTATTTTCACCTTTCTTGATTCTCAAAGCCTTAGTATAAGGCCCCAGCCTTAAACCTTACTTAATCTTGAGTTATTACAAGATTACACATTGAGGATCTTTTCAGGTTTAGAGTTTTAGAGAATTAGATCATGAAACTTTCATTACATTCCACACTTAAACAAAGTGGTTACATAAAAGACAGTATTCATTCTTCCCATCAACGGTAACATATTGAAAATAAAACATGGATTCTTTCTTGACACATCCTTGACACTATCATCACATCATGTACCTTTCCCTTGACCTGTGAAAAACATTTCAAAAACATGGGATGAGCATAAAAAGCTCAGTAAGGGTTATAAATATATGGAAAGGAAACATGAGTTCATATATACATAAGAATGAAATCATACTTTACCCATAAAACATAGGCATATCAAATCATGAATAAATCATAGAAAACATAAGACATAAAGGTAACTTGTGGCATTCATAACATTCTTACGTAGGGAGTAACCCTCTTGGTTACGTTTGGAATACCCATCACAGTATATTCCCTAAATCTCTTCGGAGAAACCTTAACGTTTCACTCCTTCGCATTACCCAATGCATTGAAGAGCTATATCGGGCTCACCCGCCCTTAGATTATCACGGAACCACCCGTTCTTCGAAACAATTCCCACGAACCATAACATAATTGTATCACATAAACATGAATAAAGGAAACATAACATTTCCACATTTCAACCACAATATAACATTTTCGGATATTGAAATAATGAATCCATTCAAAAAGAAACCATTTCCAAAACCATTTAAAACATTTAATAAAGAGATTTTTGAATCAAAGTGTCTCATACCACCTTGAAGCTTTTAACATTTTAAACCATTAATATCCATATAAATAAATCCTTAAAACCATTTTGAAAACATGGATATTAATAAGAACAAACAATTAAAACATTTAAAACGTTATTTTGGTTAAAGGGGTTTTACCAAAATTAGAGACACTTGAATACAATAATCAGGGAATAACATTTAGTCAGAACTTTATAATATCATGAGAATAAAAGGATTCATGATATAATACTCCAAAGGACAGTATATACACCATATAAGAGTGAATTGGTGCATAACAACAATGAACCCTCAATAGAAATGTAAAATGTGATGAAATCCCTTATAAAGAAGGTATCCTTAAATTAAGGACAAATAAATCTCAAAAATATGTGTGACAAATATATATACACCCAATATAAGTGGATATTAAGTGTAAAAGAATAAAATTTCATTCACACATATTCAATGGATGACATATTCAATGACTACAAGTTAAACCCAAAGAAATCGAAATTGGGTTAAAAAGTTCCCTTGACAGCCTAACGGCATCACATCAAAATGAGTTGATGAGAGATAAAAAGTGTATCTCATCACTTGGACATAAAATTTACTTCAATAAGGATGTATGAGAACATATCCCAACATAAAAATATGTAAATTAAAAGACCCAATAAAAGAAGTCTTTTAAAAAAGAGGAGGGTGAAAGGTTCCCTTACCGACTTGGGTATCTTTCAAAACATACAACCCATGAAGAAGAACAATAGGTCATTGATGAAAATACTCATAAACAAAAGTATATTATACAAATAGTAGAATAATGGGAAGTACATACACCACTCAATGTAATTTGTGGCAAATGTAGCATAAATCTCACGGGAATAAAAGTGAGATGAAAAATCCCTTACGAAAACTCAGCAGCCTAACCGCGCCACATAAAACTTCCGAATATGGATTGATGGGATCAAATAGAGTATCCCATCATATTACATTAGAATTTACAGCAAGTGGAATATAAAATAAAATCCCCCAACATTGCAAGGAGGAGTTTAAAATAAGTGGCATAAAGGAGAGTACTTAAAAAGAAAGAGAAAGGTTAGATCTCTTACGAAAGTTCGGCAGCCTAACGGCGCCACTCAAAACTTCCAAAATGGATTGATGAGAGAGAATAGGGTCTCTCATCACATGAACATAAAAATTACAGTAGTAGTAATATAAAAGAACATCCCAATCATAAGAGAGATGAACTTAAAATAAATGACATAAAAGAGTGTACTTAAAAAGAAAGAGAGTTGTAGGATCCCTTACCTCGGGTCCGACTTGACTCGATCGTTCTTTAATCTCCTGAATAATAAACTTGAGTTAATTTTTAATTCTATTAAGAACCTTTTTCAAGTTCATTATTCCTTTTATATCACTTATTACCATTTCATAATCATTAAGTAATAATTTAAGTTAATAATATTTGTTTTGCCGATATTTGGTTCTTAATTCGAAAGTGGACTTCTTACAATTACATGTTGTTCGTGTGGCCAAATGTTTATTATATCCAGAATTTTATTCATCATTTAGATATAATATATGTAATATATATCCAGTACATGCATGCATTTATAACATTACATAAACATTTAGAGGTAAGAAATGAAATGCACCATTCATGGAGACGGTAATTTGTACGTTCGCATGAACGCTACTTTCATTTCTATTTCGTATTTTATAGAATGGAATCATAATTATATAAAGGTATATTATAATTCCAGTATTATATCATATATAATATCATAGTTCCATCCTTTATACGTCCCACATATGGTATTTAACGAATCAAATCACTTTGAGGGGGCGGTAGTCCGCACTTCCTAAAATGAAGATATCGCGTATACCCATAATGGAAGCCATAAAGGTAAGACACAAATGAAAAATAAATAAGTATAAGTAAAACATAAACATATCATATATCATATATAAAAATAGTGACATCATAATGGCCACCTTTGAAGGTGTTAAATGAGTATTGAACAATCATCGTTTCGGGAGGCACAATTTTTCCATCCACGGAAACCGTATGTTCATTAACCATTTAATGTAGTTGTGTGAGAGTGTAGCTCGAATAAATCTTATAACAACATCCTAGTATATTGAATATACTGGTTTTGTTAGAAAAGAAATAAATAAAAATAGTTTAGGGGGTTGGAGAATCAAAATAAATCAAATGAACATGAGAGAATGAATTACCTTTAAAAGTGTAACTCCTTTTGATTTGAGCCTAAAGGCTTCCTTTTAAAGGATTCTGCCCAAAGGGAATACTCTAGGATGAGGATAGGGATGTGGAGAGATTAAATGGGCAGGGGTTGGCCGAGGAAAAGGTTTGAAGAGGGTGTGAAATGAGGTAGAGGTGGGGGCCTTTTATAAGAGGAGAGGAGGGGCACTTTTGGAAAGTAAGAAATATTACTTTATTTGAAAATGTGTTTCGGTTTTAAAAGGTCCCACATTGATATAATTCGTGGATAAGGTGATAAGGCTTCGAAATCCACTCATCAATTATGTTTTGGACATGTGTAGTTCATAGATTTTACATTATCTTTCCATTTTATTTAAATCGTCAAATAATGATGTCATCGCTGCATCATTATTATGTCATAAATAATTTAAATTATTTAATGTCTAAAAATTATAAAAAAAATACTATGATGTAGAAAATAGTTTTATATTTCCAATGACTATTTATAATTAAAAATATGACTTGTATAACCCTACTTAAAAATTGTTTTAGTAAAACATATCATGTTTGTGTCATTTTTACTTTTACATTAAATAAAAAGTTATTTATGTCATTTCCCAACAAAAGTGTATCCATGGGGTCCCAAAGTTGTCTCATGGATAGTCTTGGTCGGACATGACTCACCCAATAGGTGTAGTACAAGTGTCATGGTGTTTTCACATTCTTATAATATCATTTTTACCTTAAATTACACTAATTACCACTAATCGCGATTAAAAACATAATAAGTTACTATTCAACAGAAAATTATTTTCATCCCATTGAACCACATTTTAAATACTAATGACAACCATGTATGTCGGATTTTCAAAATTCAATACACATTAGTGTTAAACTTTAATTTAACTGAAAAATCAGTTTGCTTGATTACCACTTAGTGGTTTCACTATTCATCAAAAATTGGAGTTTTTCAGAAAAATACCAAAACTTCACCCTAAGCTATATTTGATATTCCGAATTAAAAAATGAAGTCTGTTTTACAAAATTCAAAACATATTAGTCACATTAATTAATTTAATAATTAATTCCCGCTGTCAGAGCAAATAGCGTGTTTTTATAAAACAATAAGTATCAAAAGATTGACACTAGTTTAAGTCTGATTTCAAATTGAAATTAATTCCAACGACCACTATTGGATTTAATGGTAAAAATATTTTCTAATTTCACTTTAAAACCAATTAAAAATATAATCTAATCATATAAATAAATTAGATTAAAAAGAGGTTTTGAATTAAAATACAACATTTTACACTATTCATTAAAAAAAGAACATTATCGGAAAGATACCAAAAATTTACACAATGTAAATTTTGATGTCCTGATTCTTAAGAAGAGTTTTATTTGGTCCAATAGAATGTATAAGAGTGAACAAAATTATATTTAATGATGGTTCTCCATCAAAAGGCGATAAGTGAACCTTTAGTGAAAACTAGGGCATATATGCCTAAAATTGAATTCTTTCTGTATTTTAAGCCTCTATCCTTTATTGGATAAATGTAAAAACATTTAAATACATATATAATCATATTTTAGTTATTTATATCCATTCCCTCCATTAAAACGGCTACATGTTAACTACAATTTTAAATAATATTATTTTATTATTAGAGTGCAACGTAAGATTCCCAAGAAACTTGTTGTTGCGTGTTGGGTACGCCATCGAGCATAGCATTCCCTTTAAAGTCATTTAAATGGATAAATATGAAATGTCATATTATTTATTTACCTGGGGTGTTACATCCTTCCCCCCTTTTGGGAATTACGTCCTCGCAATTTTAAAATTGCGCTTGGAAACATCCTTGAAAGTCCCACATCAGAACAAAAGTCGGTAAAACAAACACTTTAAAATAAAGAAAGATAAGTACAAAGGTCACCCGAGTTAACCCATACTAGGATTCCAAGTATGAAAATATGGACATGGAGGAAAAAACAAAGGGTCATGTTCTGATGGAGAGTGATAGAAAACATGTTTAGGATAAAGTTAACCATGAGAAAATCACAAACTTGTGATGGGTTAAACGGTATTCGATTCCCCAGTAGGAAAAGTTAATAGACAACATTTTTTTTAAGTTACTTTTTATTGAGGAATTTATTCATAAGGAAACATAATCACTTATCATATTGACTTTCAACATTTATTAGATTCCTTACACAAACTCATATTTTCTCCAAAAGACGAGTATTTAGGAAGACTTGTTCACATTAAGAGTACTATAATCAACTTCTAGAGAATCACCTAATCCACAAAATAGAACTATATAATTTCCATGTCTTTATACTTTAACCAAAACCAAAACCAAAAAGGCTAGTACAAGATCAGATAATCTAGAAATGGATAACTCTTTATAAAAAGAATATATATTCTTAATCTCCAAAATTTGTCCAACAAAACCCAAAGTTCAACGAGGACCATTCTATAATCAATTTGTCCATAAAATTCTTCAAAGTAAACCAATATAAGATTGAAACCCAAATATTTGAAGGATTTAGTCACATAGTCTTCCAAGATAAATCATAACATTTATCTCCAAACAATATCAGTTGCTCATAAAGTCTCGTTTTGAAAAGTAATTAACCTAATCACATATCCTCCATGATAGGTTAATCATTTTCATAAATAACCCAAAATAAACTTACTATTAATTCATAAAATCACATAACTAGAATGAATCAGTAAAACTAACCAGGGACTTCACGTAGTCTAGTGGTAGGCGATAAATACCAATCGCACTTTGGTTGTGGGTTCGATTCCCGCAACTTTGTCCGACGCGACGGGATGTCACACGGTCTACGTGTTGTCCTTTTTCCAAAACTATATAATTATTAAAACATTCCCCAAAATGAGAAAAAATCATCAAGAATAATCATAACATATTTTAACCTCAAGTTTATCTCATTCCATTCATTTTCCATCATATCATAGAGTAACCCATAATTACCTAAAAATTAAGTATCATATAAACCCTAATGGTTACCTTAATAATTATTACCTGAATTTACACATCGAGTTGGCCATCTAGTACATGATGCATTAGAGAACTCACCAAGGTTTAAGTGGTTGATCATGACTCCTTGATATTTGGTTTAGAACAACCACGAGTTTCCTCATTGAATCCTCCATTTTATCTAGTATCTTAATCAGAGAACCACCACAGATTCCTTCAAACCTGTTGTCTCTTTGGTTCCTGCTAGATCCATCCATTCACTAAAAATAGAAATGTCAGTGTGAGTATATCAACAAAACCATCATGTACTAACGAGAAAGGTAAACACTAAGATACACTTACTCATTCACTTTATCTAAAACTAGTACTCTTTCTGAAATCCTAACCATTATGGTAATTTCACTTATTCTTAAAGAATACCGTAACCTCTAAAGTTATCTAAACCGACCTTTGATACCAACTATAAGGCCCCAGCCTTAAACCTTACTTAATATTGAGTTATTACAAGATTACACATTGAGGATATTTTCAGGTTTAGAGTTTTAGAGAATTAGATCATGAAACTTTCATTACATTCTACACTTAAACAAAGTGGTTACATAAAAGACAGTATTCATTCATCCCATCAACGGTAACATATTGAAAATAAAACATGGATTCTTTCTTGACACATCCTTGACACTATCATCACATCATGTACCATTCCCTTGACCTGTGAAAAACATTTCAAAAACATGGGATGAGCATAAAAAGCTCAGTAAGGGTTATAAAAATATGGAAATGAAACATGAGTTCATATATACATAAGAATGAAATCATACTTTACCCATAAAACATAGGCATATCAAATCATGAATAAATCATAGAAAACATAAGACATAAAGGTAACTTGTGGCATTCATAACATTCTTACGTAGGGAGTAACCCTCTTGGTTACGTTTGGAATACCCATCACAGTATATTCCCTAAATCTCTTCGGAGAAACCTTAACGTTTCACTCCTTCTCATTACCCAATGCATTGAAGAGCTATATCGGGCTCACCCGCCCTTAGTTTATCACGGAACCACCCATTCTTCATAACAATGCCCAAGAACCATAACATAATCGTATCACATAAACATGAATAAAGGAAACATAACATTTCCACATTTTAATCACAATATAACAATTTCGGATATTGAAATAATGAATCCATTCAAAAAGAAACCATTTCCAAAACCATTTCAAAAATTTAATAAAGGGATTTTTGAATCAAAGTGTCCCATACCACCTTGAAGAATTTAACATTTTAAACCATTAATATCCATATAAATAAATCCTTAAAACCATTTTGAAAACATGGATATTAATAAGAACAAACAATTAAAACATTTAACACGATATTTTGGTTAAAGGGGTTTTACCAAAATTAGAGACCCTTGAATACAATAATCGAGGAATAAAATTTAGTCAGAACTTTATAATATCATGAGAATAAAAGGATTCATGATATAATACTCCAAAGGACAGTATATACACCATATAAGAGTGAATCAGTGCATAACAACAATGAACCCTCAATAGAAATGTCAAATGTGATGAAATCCCTTATAAAGAAGGTATCCTTAAATTAAGGACAAATAAATCTCAAAAATATGTGTGAAAAATTTATATACACACAATATAAGTGGATATTAAGTGTAAAACAATAAAATGTCACTCACACATATTCAATGGATGACATATTCAATGGCTACAAGTTGAACCCAAAGAAATCGAAAATGGGTTAAAAAGTTCCCTTGACAGCCTAACGGCATCACATCAAAATGAGTTGATGAGAGATAAAAAGTGTATCTCATCACTTGGACATAAAATTTACTTCTATAAGGATGTATGAGAACATATCCCAACATAAAAATAAGTAAATTAAAAGACCCAATAAAAGAAGTCTTTTAAAAAAGAGGAGGGTGAAAGGTTCCCTTACCGACCTGGGTATCTTTCAAAACATACACCCCATGAAGAAAGACAACAGGTCATTGATGTAAATACTCATAAACGAAAGTATATTACACAAAGAGTAGAATAATGGAAGTACATACACCACTCTATGGAATTTGTGGCAAATGTAGCATAAATCTCACGGGAATAAAAGTGAGATGAAAAATCCCTTACGAAAACTCGGCAGCCTAACGGCGCCACATAAAACTTCCGAATATTGATTGATGAGATCAAATAGAGTATCTCATCATATTACAATATAATTTACAGCAAGTGTAATATAAAAGAAAATCCCCCAACATTGCAAGGAGGAGTTTAAAAGAAGTGACATAAAGGAGATTACTTAAAAAGGAAGAGAGAGGTTAGATCTCTTACGAAAGTTCGGCAGCCTAACGGCGCCACTCAAAACTTCCAAAATGGATTGATGAGAGAGAATAGGGTCTCTCATCACAAGAACATAAAAATTACTGTAGGAGTAATATAAAAGAACATCCTAATCATAAGAAATATGAACTTAAAAGAAATGACATAAAAGAGTGTACTTAAAAAGAAAGAGAGTTGTAGGATCCCTTACCTCGGGTCCGACTTGACTCGATCGTTCTTTAATCCCCTGAATAAAAAACATGAGTTAATTTATACTTAATTAAGAACCTTTTTCAAGTTCATTATTCCTTTTATATCACTTATTACCATGTCATAAACATTATGTAATAATTTAAGTTAATAATATTTGTTTTGACGATATTTGGTTCATAAGTCAAAAGTGGACTTCTTACAATTACATGTTGTTCGTGTGGCCAAATGTTTATTATATCCAGAATTGTATTCATCATTTAGATATCATATATTTCATATATATCCAGTACATTCATGCATTTATAACATTACATAATCATTTAGAGGTAAGAAATGAAATGCACCGTTCATGGAGACGGTAATCCGTACATACGCATGAACGCTACATTCATTTCTATTTCGTATTTTATAGAATGGAATCATAATTATATAAATGTATATTATAAATCCAGTATAATATCATATATAATATCATAGTTCCATCCTTTATACATCCCACATATGGTATTTAATGAATCAAATCACTTTGAGGGGGCGGTAGTCCGCACTTCCTAAAATGAAGATATCGCGTATACCCATAATGGAAGCCATAAAGGTAAGACACAAATGAAAAATAAATAAGAATAAGTAAAACATAAACATATTATATATCATATATAAAAATAGTGTCATCATAATGGCCACCTATGAAGGTGTTAAATGAGTATTGAACAATCATCGTTTCAGGAGGCACAATTTCGCCATCCATGGAAACCGTATGTTCTTTAACCATTTGATGTAGTTGTGTGAGAGTGTAGCTCGAATAAATCTTATAAAAACATCCTAGTATATTTAAGATACTGGTTTTGTTACAAAATAAATAAATAAAAAGAGTTTAGGGGGTTGGAGAATCAAAATAAAACAAATGAACATGACAGAATGAATTACCTTTAAAAGTGTAACTCCTTTTGATTTGAGCCTAAAGGCTTCCTTTGAAAGGATTCTACCCAATGGGAATCCTCTAGGATGATGAGAGGGATGTGGAGAGAGTAAATGGGCAGGGGTTGTCCGAGGAAAAGGTTTTAGGAGTGTGTGAAGTGAGGTAGAGGTGGGGGCCTTTTACAAGAGGAGAGGAGGGGCACTTTTGGAAAGTAAAAAATATTACTTTATTTGAAAATGTGTTTCGATTTTAAAAGGTCCCACATTGATATAATTCTTGGATAAGGTGATAAGGCTTCGAAATCCACTCATCAAATAAGTTTTGGACATGTGTAGTTCATATATTTTACATTATCATTCCATTTTATTTAAATCGTCAAATAATGATGTCATCGCTGCATCATTATTATTTCATAAATAATTTAATTTATTTAATGTCTAAAAATTATAAAAAAATACTATGATATAGGAAATTTTTTTAGCTTTCCAATTACTATTTATAATCAAAAATATGACTTGTATTACCCTACTTAAAAATTGTTTTAGTAAAACTTATCATGTTTGTGTCATTTTTACTTTTACATTAAATAAAAAGTTATTTATGTCATTTCCCAACCAAAGTGGATCCATGGGGTCCCCAAGTTGGCCCATGGATTTTCTTGGTCGTCCATGACTCACCCAATAGGTGTAGGACAAGTGTAATGGTGTTTTCACATTCTTATAATATCATTTTTACCTTAAATTACACTAATTACCACTAATCGCGATTAAAAACTTAATAAGTTACTATTCAACAGAAAATTATTTTCATCCCATTGAACCACATTTTACATACTAATGACAACCATCTATGTAGGATTTTCAAAATTCAATACACATTAGTGGTAAACTTTCATTTAACTGAAAAATCAGTTTGCTTGATTACCACTTAGTGGTTTCACTATTCATAAAAAATTGGAGTTTTTCAGAAAAATACCAAAACTTCACCCTAAGATATATTTGATATTCCGAATTCAAAAATAAATTCCGTTTTACAAAATTCAAAACATTTTTGTCACTTTAATTAATTTAATAATTAATTCCCGCTGTCAGAGCAAATGGCGTGTTTTTATAAAACAATAAGTATCAAAAGATTGACACTAGTTTAAGTCTGATTTCAAAGTGAAATTAATTCCAACGACCACTATTGGATTTAATGGTAAAAATATTTTCTTATTTCACTTTAAAACCAATTCAAAATATAATCTAATCATATAAATAAATTATATTAAAAAGAGGTTTTGAATTAAAATACAACATTTTACACTATTCATTAAAAAAAAGAACATTATCGGAAAGATACCAAAAATTTACACAAAGTAAATTTTGATGTCCCGATTCTTAAGAAGAGTTTTATTTGGTCCAATATAATGTATAAGAGTGAACAAAAATATATTTAATGATGGTTCGCCATCAAAAGGTGATAAGTGAACCTTTAATGAAAACTAGGGCATATATGCCTAAAATTGAATTCTTTCCGTATTTTAAGCCTCTATCATTTATTGGATAAATGTAAAAACATTTAAAAACATATATAATCATATATTAGTTATTTATATCCATTCCCGCCATTACAATGGCTACATGTTAACTACAATTTTAAATAATATTATTTTATTATTAGAGTGCAACGTAAGATTCCCAAGAAACTCATTGTTGCGTGTTGGGTACGCCATCGAGCATAGAATCCCCTTTAAAGTCATTTAAATGGATAAATATGAAATGTAATATTCTTTATTTACCTGGGGTGTTACACTTAGCCTCAATAGGATTTAGTCCAAAGGAAGGAACTCCTTTCTTTCTGATAGATACCATTTTGATTGACTTAAATACGGTTGCATCCGAATATACTTTCTGTTTCTTTGTAGTAAGAGGATTTGATACTGGAACATCAGTAACTATTACTAGCAAGCTAGGTTCATCAAGATTCATTTTCTTGGGTACTGACTTTGACGATTCTGGAACATCACCCTTATTATGGACAACTATTTCTTCAAATGTTTTTTATTCTAATAAAAACTACACATTCATTCTCTTTAGAGTATCATCACTAAGCAACATAAATTTGAAGGACATTAAGACTGATCGGCATGGAACATTTTTCTCCTGAAGGCACAAATAAATTATCTTGGAGATGGTTTCTGGATACATAAGGATCTGTGATCTGATGATTCTGCCTTTAATTGCTTGGATGTTGAGAATGATATACTTCACCAAGTTGATATTTCTTAGGTTGAAAAAAAGTCTAAAAGAAATATATAAAAACACTTTAGGGAATCCTTATCTCCCATTCTTGGAATAATAAATCATTTCATCCAGAGAGCTACCATCTTGTGCTTAATTATATGATTTGTAATCTTCAGATTATTATCAAACATAAGACAGAGAATATCCAAAGCCTTGACGTTTTCAAAATAACCTTCTATCTCATGAAGATTTTGAGAGCATAGAATATCTCCCCTTTCATACAAAATGTTGAGAACATTTGATGGCTTATTATAGGGAACTATTAAGGTCTAATCATAACATTTTAACATAAAAATATCATTTCCACCCTTTTGAACGAAAGTAACAGAGTCATAAAATTGAATAAGCAGATCAGGGTGAACCAGATCCTAACTTTTCTCCTTAGCCAAACAGACACATTCCCGTCCATTAGTTTTTATCACCTTGGAGATAAGAGATTCACAATTAGAAACGAAATTAGGGAATACCATCCGTTCCCAAAATTGTAAAGACCCCGTAAATTTCAATGGAATTTTTTTCTCAATTTGTTTGGGATTTTACGAGTACGCAGTTTCTGACGGCACCTGATTCTGAGGCTCGGTGTGCCCGGAATCAATTTCTGAAGATTAGCTTGGGTACGTTCAGTGAACGAACGAGCGGGTTTTCCTATCATTTGAACCGGTTCTCGGAATCGAAATCTGAGGGCACCGATGGAATCACAGGGCTCGTAATTGCTTAGGAACACATTTTCTGGAGTTGCGTTTATCGGGTGAGGTTTTTAAATAAATAGGTTAACTAAGGAGTAAAATAAAAATTTCTGCAACAATTTCTATTTCTATTCTAAGCAGTTATGACCTATGCATTGATGTTGAGGTGGGACTCACTAAATCCTAAATCAAACTTTTAGGATAATAGTGATGTGGGGCCCACACAATCCCCACCCCTTAAAATCCCTTTTAACCCCCCCTCGTGCATTTCTTTATGTAACACACCTGCAACCCTTTTTAAATGAAAAGTCAACTCTCGCAATTAATATGACTGTAAAAGGCACTTTGATTAATTTAATTAATTGAATGAGATCTTTTTTAATTTCAAATTAATGTACACATTGTGTGTGTGAATAAAATAAGAAAAGGTCTTATTTTATTGTTGGCAGATTTGTTGACTGGAACAAAGAAGAGAACTCTTGCACTCTGAAGAACATCTTCTTCCTCGTCGAAGAACATGAAGAACACTGACACGCTTCTCGATCTCCTTTCCGCATCAAAGGGAGGGGGGACGCCTCATCCTTCATCGGGCGTCCACCAATGACGTATACAGAGCCTCGCTCCGCAAATCTCTCTTTCGTGACGCCGTCTTCCACGACACCTTCTTCTGCAATGCCGTCTTCCGTGATGGCGTCTTCCGCGATGCCATCTTCCACGAAGCCGTCTTCCGCGACGCCGCCTTCCATGACACCGTATTCCGCCACGCCGTCTTCCACGACGCTCTATTTCCGCGATGACCTTTGTTAGAAAACTCCTTGAGTTAGGGGTTGATTTTTTTCGTGATTATTTTTTGTCTTTCATCGTATTTTTTTGAGCCACCTGTTATCAAATTAACGGGAGGAGGTTGGATCGCCTGAACATGGCCAATCCTCCTCCCTCTTTGTTATCGAATTCTTTGTGTCTCGAATGAAGGCGACATGGTGCAACGACACCGCACGGAAACAAAGAGGAACGCTGCGAAGAAGCATGGCGCCGTCGCACCGAGCAGTTGAGGTCGAAAGATGTCGTGGCCAGAGTCGGGCCGCGGTGAAGGGGAAGGGCGCCGTCGCGCTGTGCTGTAGAACTACGAAGAGGCCGCTACCAGAGTGGGGCCGCAGAGGAGGGGCACGACGCCGTCGCGCCGCGCTGGTCGAACCAAGGCCATGACCTTTGGCCGCGGCGGTGCGACGGAGGGCGACCAGAGCAACGGGTCGCTGGCGCTCTAGAGGGAAGGATCAATAGGTCCCACATGGTGCGCTGGCCCGCCGTTATGGCAGGCCAGATCCGGAAAGACTGGGGGTTTGACCCCCGGTCAGCGCATCAGGGTGGACCCCCCGTGGGTCCGCCATCCGATCGAAGTGGGTGACCACCCCCTTCCACACTCACGTGGCGCGCGACCCCCCTGCAAGCCTGGACCGGCCATTGTGGCCGGACTAGCTGCCCCGGGCCGGGCCGCCCGCGCCGGGCCGGGCCGCCCGCGCCGGGCCTGGTTGCCCACACCGGGTCGGGCCTCCCGCGGCGGGTCATGCCGCCCGCACCGGGCCGGGCCACACCAGCTGGGCCGAGTCACGCCAGTCGGGCCGGGCCGCTCCCGAGTGGGATAAACCTAGACCCAGGTTGGGTTGCCTCGGTTCGGACCGACCCATGGGGTCTTGGGCCTGGTCGGTCCGGGCCCAAAACCCCCTAAAACTGGACAGGTTCGTTTAAATGCTCATAACAAGGGCTACTGACCTCCGATCGATGCACCTTCAGTTGCGATTCAACCCATGGATCGAGGCGGTCGTTTCAGTTTATTACACTCAAGGTTTTCGAGAAATTTCGGTGCAACCGGGTTGGTTTGATCACGAAACCAACCGGGCCCTTGAAACAAAAATGCTTATAACTTGAGCTCCAGACATCTGATTGGCATGCCGTCGACTTTGTTGCATTCCTCTTAGTGAGGCGGACCATTTGGATTACTCCGCTCGAGGTTTAGATGCATTTGGAGTATGGTCGGGTTGGTTTTGACATAAAAACCAACAGGGCCCCTTGAACAAAAAAGTCATTAACTCTCAAACCGGTTGTCTGATTGATGCGCCGTCTGTCGTGTTAAGCTCCTTTTTTCGAGACGGAACTTTGGGATACATCATCTCTAGGATACATATCAGTTGATGTATCGACCCCCCTTGGCTCATGGAGCGGACCCTCCTAGAATCGAGCATGATGTGTGCGTGAACCCTAAAGATGGCTGCGACTACGACGACGATGACGGCTGCACTGAAATCCTCCATGGCTTTGGCAGCGACGATGACTACACTGAAATCCTTCATGGGTTTGGCAGCGATGAAGACTATACTGAAATCCTTCGTGGGTCCGACGGTGATGACTACTATTCTTGTATCCTACGTGGGTCTGGCAGTACTATTGTTCTTCTATCATACGTGGGTCCGACAGTGTTAGACTCTGTACTTGTATCATATGTGGGTTTGACAGAGTAGCTGGTCTTGTATCCTACATGGGTCCGACAACTTAACTTGTCAAGTATCCTACGTGGGTCACATCATAGATGAATCAGTGGCTACATCTGATCATCTCTATCACCATACGATGACGTATACATGTGTGAGAAGAGTCTTGACATTGAATCATTATCTAGATATGATTGATTTGCTTTCCTATGTGGATTAGGTTGTTCTTTTCTATGTGGATTGGGTTGTACTATCCTTTGTGGACGTAATTGAACATGGGCACGAATGTTGGAGCCGAACTGGAATTGATGACTTAAGTATATGTATGGTAATATACCTAAGTAGTGTTGGTTGTTACTTCGTGATTGTATCTTTCCTTTTTGGATTACCCTTTGTGGATTCTGGGAGACCTTCGGTGGTCTCGAGGTCCCTAATGAGTAGCGTATACACACCCCTTCACGAGCTATGCCCGCACTACGTTGTGTTGGATGCAGACGACAGACAACGCTGATCGTGGTTGAGGCTTGTTGAGCAGGATAGTACATAGAGGTGGACCACTGGGCGAGATGTACATGGAGAAAACGGCTGGAACCGTGGAGCTGAGGAGACTATCTATACCCACCCTTCATGTGGTACTTCTAGTGGACGGCTCGATGTTGCTGCTTTACTTTTCAGTTGTTGTACTTTTATTCTATTTGTACATTACTTTCAGTTTGGGTTTCTATTCTGGCCCATTTACATTCCACACATACTATTGATCCCAGTTTACTTAGTGTTTACTTGTGATGGCATACTCTGTGGTGTTTATTTACTTTATAAATGCAATGCCTTTCCCTTTAATCGGGATTTACGCCTTAGGTGCTAGTCGCCAGCCCCTGGCCTATGGAAGGTGGGCTTGGGGTAGTCACGACACGGACCCCGAGGTCAGGACGTGACAAATTGGTATCAGAGGAGTTCAGTTCTACAGCAGAACTCAGGACTCTGACCTTTCTTATGTTTGAAGCAATAGTGTTAAGGGTATTGGGTGTGATTATCAGTCTAGGGAGTTCAGGGTTGGTGTGGCGGCTGGCATATCTATACATCAGGACCCTGACTTCTGATTCTCGACTCAGTACATGAAAACATTGATTGCATGTGTGTTTCAAAAGTGTTCTTTGTGATTACTTTGTGTCAGCTCACCAGGTATACTGTATTGACCATGGTGCACCTGTTTCTTTTCTGGATGGCCCAACGATGGAAGCCAGCATGGGTTCTGAGCTTTGTGCGAGACGACAGCCCACTAAGCGACGAGGCCTCGGTGCAGGGCCCTTTTTCAGTAGAGGCACCGACGTTACCTCTACCCTCCGAGCCACCGATGCCACCAACCTAGCCACTAAGAGTACATGTCGCCTTAATTCACTAAATGAGTTTAAACGTCAGAGACCGCCCAGGTTCCGTAGGGAGATGGACCCTCAGGCAGCTGACGATTGGCTGGAGGCGGTTGTACGGGTTTTTAGGTTAGTGGGGACACTAGCTGGCACCACGGTTATCCTTGCAGCGAGCCTCCTACACGCGACAGCAAGTTGATGGTGGAGCCTGATACTCCAGGTGCAGGAAGAGGCATCTCTCCTCTGAATGGACTTTGAGATCCTCTTCTGGTCGGAGTTCATCCTAGCCACCCTCCGTGCGGTGCGCATTCACGACCTACTACAGCTGCAGCATGGTATCATGACGGTAGCCCAGTTCTCAGTGAGATTTACCGATCTCTCATGCTATTCGACGAACATGGTATGAGAGACATTCTTTTGGGCCCAGACCTTCGAGCAGGTACTGAGGTACGAAATCAGTGCATCGATGATCTCCCTCAGCATTCTGACGAAGGCAAGAGTACTAGAGAGAGCCCTTATCATAGAGAGATTTCTTGCTAAGCCTACACCAGCAACAAGACATAGCACAGGGCGGCATGTAGCTGATTCTTCTACAGCTGGCAGTCGACGGATGTCACAGGGGTCCAGGCAGACCAGACCATCAGGCGGACGACCTCAGGACACTGGCTAAGAGGTGCGGGGCACAAGGTGCAGAGCCATCCTTTCGAGGAGCAGACAGTGCTACACATGCGGTGGGCATGGCCACATGTCTCGAGACTGCCCGACCCGCCATGTAGAGGAGCAGAAGATAGTTGAGGGACCACCCAGGTAGAGGCAGAGGGTCAACCATGGCGGTCCGTAGGGAGCAGGTGGACGAGGAAGATGAGATTGCCGAGTAGTAGGTGGTGGGAGATGCTTTGAGTCTTTACCACCACCACCACCAGGAGGTCCACCGTGACCACAGGGAGTTGGCGGGCAGAGGAAGACTCAGCTTTAGGCAGCCTAGGCTTATGACCGCGGCACTCCAGAGATGATTCGAGGTACTATCTATGTCTACTCCACCCTTTCTGCAGTTCTTATAGACACTGGAGAAAGTAATTCTTTCATTTCCACTGCCCTTGTTTGGAGCTCGAAGATTCCGACGGAGCCGTTGGCTCGAACCTTATTGCTACAGAATCCTACGAGAGTAGACTCGACGATTACGCACTGGTGCCGGCAGTGTGAGCTTACTCTTGGAGGCGAGAGCTTCATCTAAGATCTTCTTGTAGCGGTGTCGAGGCCTTATGACATCATCTTGGCATGTATTGGTTATCTACAGTCCATGCTCAGATCGATTGTATTTGGTGTGAGGTTCGGTGTGTTCGCATCGATGGGAGTAGGTTCACCTTCACCGGCGATAAGGGATCCTTAGCAGCGCAGGATGGACTCACGCAGAGAATAGGACATCCGATCACTCATATGTTTGCTAGCCTCGTCCTAGGAGCAGTTGACGTGAGGAGTCCTAGTTTTCCTGTAGTTGTGGATCAGTATGCGGACGTTTTTCCTGACAAAGTTCTATGAATCCCTCCTCGCAGAAAGGTAAAATTTTATGTTGACCTGCACCCCGGGACAGACTCGATATCCACTCCAGCATATCGGATGGCTCCCACAGAGTTTCAAGAGCTACGGGTACAGCTGGAGGACTTGCAGGGCAAGGGATTCATCTGACCCAGTGTTTCACCCCAGGATTCCCCGATTTTGTTCGCCATGAAGGTGGACGGGAGCTTCTGACTGTGTGTCGACTATCGTCACCTGAACCAGGTGACCATGAGGAACAAGTATCTGTAACTGAGGATTTGCGACCTCTTCGATCAACTCAAGAGAGCATGGTGGTTCTTGAAGATATACCTCAGCTTAGGCTATCATCAGCTCAGAGTTCGGGATGAGGACGTGCAGAAGACGGCCTTCAGATGTCGGTATGGCCAATATGATTTCTTGTTTATGCCTTTCGGTGTAAACAACGCTCTAGTAGTGTTCATGAGTCTCATGAATAGGATCTTTCATCCTTACCTTGATCAATTTTTTGTGGTCTTCATCGACGACATATTGATATACTCGACCACTGAGGAGGAGCACGCCTACCACTTACGGGATGTACTGGACACACTCTAAGAGCAATAGCTTAATGGTAAGCTCTCTAAGTATCTGTTCTAGTTACGTGAGGTCCACTTCTTGGGACACATCATCTTTGAGGCAGGAGTTGCGGTGGATCCTGTGATGATCGAGGCAGTGCTAGCTTGAGAGACACCTTGGAGCATGATGGAGGTGTGGAGTTTATTAGGTCTAGCTAGGTACTACTAGAGATTGGTGCTAGAATTCTCCAAAGTTGCGGCACAACATTCAGATTTGATAAAGAAGGGGAAACCCTTATTGTGGTCAGATAGATGTCAGCACAGCTTCCAGGAGATGAGACAGATATTGACCAGCGCAACTATCTTGAGGCTACTAGAGGAGGGAATGGGTTACGTAGTCTACTGCGATGCATCTGGGACCGGAATCAGATGTGTCCTAATGCAGGAGTGAGCAGTGATCGCCTATGGATCATGTCAGATGAGGTAGAATGAGCAGAACTATGCTACCCATGACCTATAGTTAACAGCAATGGTCTTCTGTCTGAAGATGTGGTGACACTATCTGATGGGTGAACGCATTACAGTCTACTCTAACCACCAAAGTCTCCGGTACAACTTCTCGCAGAAGGACCAGAACATGAGACAGTGGCAATGGCTCGACTTCCTCTAGGACTATGACTTTTAGATAGTCTATACTCTATGAAAGGGGAACGTAGTAGTTGATTCTCTCAGCAGGAGGACGGGCATGCAGCTACATGGAGAGGCGACAGAACATCAAGATGCTTTGCAGATATCCTTCGTGGATAGAGATGGAGCAGCCTTCATTCAGTCACTCATAGTCACTCCTCCACTACTGCAGCAGGTCAGAGAGGCACAACGTGGGGATGCTGACTGTGAGACACGACGTGCACATATACCCTCAGGACTGGCACCTGATGGATTCTCTATAGGAGGGGAGCATGATTTCCTTTTCATAGGACGTACAATAGTACCGGCTGCTCTACTGGAGGAGGTGTTGAGGGAGTTTCACACTTCCCCTTTATCGGTATATCTAGGAGTGGAAAAGATGTCCCAGGATCTCAGACGATAGCACTGGTGGCAGGGTATGAAGAAG
Source organism: Viscum album (assembly GCA_963277665.1). Lineage (NCBI taxonomy): Eukaryota > Viridiplantae > Streptophyta > Magnoliopsida > Santalales > Viscaceae > Viscum > Viscum album. The sequence goes on along the minus strand of OY728121.1, from coordinate 1,000,251,611 downwards.
GTTGTAGCATAGTTCAACTCTCGATGCCTCACCAGCCAGCAGGTGAAGACGGAACACCAAGTACCAGCAGGCTTGGTACAGCCCTTCGAGGTCCCGAAGTGGACATGCGATGTGATATCTATGGATTTAGTGAATGGAATTCCACACACTTCTAGAGTTCACGACTCCATTTGGGTGATTGTCAACAAACACACCAATTCGGCCCACTTCATACCCATCAGAGAGTAGGGCTCAGTAGAGGGCTTGGGACATCTCTACATTCAGGATATTGTACGGCGTCATGGTGTGCCATAATCTATCGTCTCCGATCGAGATGATTGCTTTATTTCCCGACATTGGAAGGGGTTGCATGAGGCATTCAGGACACAGCTACATCTGAGCACCACCTTTCACCCTCAGACGGTTGGTTAGATGGAGAGGACCATTCAAACTCTTGAGGACATGCTCCGTGCATCTGTCCTTGAGTTTGGTCATAGCTGGGAGGACCACCAACCATTGAAGGAGTTTGCGTACAACAACATCTACCACTCCACCATCGGGATGGAACCATACGATGAATTGAATGGCCGACCGTGCAGATCACCTATGTGCTGGACAGACCCTGGTGAGTCATCACTTGTGGGACCAGAGATGGTCTAGTCCACGATAGAGATGGTCCAGGTCATCCAGGAGCAGATGTGGACATCTCAGAGCTGACAAAAGTCTTATGCTGACAGGTGGCAGAGACTACTAGATTTCGAAGAGGGAGGCCACGTTTTCTTACAGGTCTCACCTCGACGTGGATTACATAGATTTGGTTGGGGCGGGAAGTTATCTCTGCACTTCATCTGACCATTCCATGTTCTCAGAAAGATATTTGAGGTAGCTTACCACCTGGATCTACCACCTCAGTTTCACCGGGTTCATGACGTCTTCCATGTTTCTCAACTGAGGAGATACGTGCATGACCCGACGCATATCATCGACCAAGGGGAGTTTGACAATGACGATGGGGCGACTTTTTCAGAGGTCCCGGTGGAGATCGAGGATTCACAGGATCAGGTCCTGCATGGGAGGTCAATTCCTCTAGTGCGCATCAGATGGCAGCACAGGAACCTCAAGGAAAGCACTTGGGACTGGAAGGCTCGAATGCGTGCTGAGTACCCTCATTTGTTTCCCTAGTTTGTGTTATATCTTTACGGGGACGTAAAGCCCTGAGGTGAGAGTAATGAAAAGACCGGAAAATTTCAAGGGATATTTTTTCTTAATTTTCTTTGAGATTTTCGTGTATGAAGATTCTGAGGGCACCTGATTCCGAGGCCCGGTGTGTCCAGAATCAATTTCTGAAGTTTACCTCGGGTACGTTCTTTGTACGAACGAGCGGGTTTTCCTAAAATTTGAACCTGTGATCAAAGTCAAAATCCTATGGCACCGATGGAATCACAACGCCATAAATTTCTTAGGAACACCTTTTCTGGAGTTTCGTTTTCTTGGTTGAGGTTATTAAATAATTAGGTTAACTGAGGAGTAAAATAAAAATTTGTGCAACAATTTTTATTTCTATTCTAAGCAGTTATAACATATGCATGGAAGTTGAGGTGGGACCCACTACATCCTAACCCAAATTGGTAAAATAATAGTGAGGTGGGGCCCACACGTGCCCCACCCCTTCAAATCCATTAAAACCTCCCTCGTGCATTTATTTGTGTAACACACCCACATCACTTTTTAAATGACAAGTCAACTCTTACAATTAATTAGACTGTTAAAGGCTCTTCAATTAATTTAATTAAGTAAATGATAATTTTTTGAATTTAAAATTAATGTTGAAATGTGTGTGTGTGAATAAAATAAGACAAGGATTTATTTTATTGCAGGCGGATTTGTTGAGTGGAACAAAGAAGAGAACTCTTGCGCTCGGAATAACATCTTCTTCCTCGTCGAAGAACGTGAAGAACACCGACACGCTTCTCAATATAATTTCTAAGTCAAAGAGAGGGGGGATGCCACATCCTTCATCGGGCGTGCACTGAATAAATATACAGAGATTCATTCTGCAATGCCGTCTTCCGCGACGCCGTCTTCCGTGACGCTGTCCTCCGTGACGTCGTCTTCCACAATGCTGTCTTCTGCGACACAATCTTTCGTGATGCCATCTTCCGCAATGGCATCCTCCATGACACCTTCTTCCGTGACCCCATCTTTCGTGATGTCGTCTTCTACAACGCCGTATTCCGCGACACCGTTTTTTCACGACGACCTTTGTTCGAAAACTCCTTGAGGTAGGGGTTGATTTTGTTCATGATTATTCTTTGTCATTCATCATCGTTTTCTTTGAGCCGCATGTTATCAATTTAATGAGAGGAGGTCAGATTTCCAGAACATGGCCGATCCTCCTCTCCCTTTGTTATTGAATTCGTTGTGGCTCGAATGAAGGCGGCACGGTGAAATGACACCACGCAGAAAAAAAGAGGAACGCAACGAAGAAGCGAGGCGCCTTCGCGCCGCGCTGTTGAGGCCGAAAGAGGCTGCGGCCAGAGTTAGGCCACGAAGAAGGGGCGGGGCGCCGTTGTGCCACACCGGAGAACCACGAGGAGGCTGTGGCCGGAGCGAGGCCGCGGTGGAGCAGCGCGGCGTAGGCGCGTCACGCCGGTCGAACCAAGGTCGCGGCGGAACAAGGGAGGGCGACCAGAGCTGCCGACCGCCGGTACTCTGGAGGGCGGGACCAACCGGTCCTGCATGGTGTGCTGGTCGGCCGTTACGACCATCCAGATCTGAAAACACCAGGCGTTTGACCCCCAGTCAGCACACCAGGGTGGACACCTCGCGGGTTCTCCATCCGTTCGAAGGGGGTGGCAGTTTCCCCCCCTTCCGTGCTCACGCGGTGCGTGGCGCCTGTGCCGACATGGACCGGCCACGCCGGCTGGACCGGACGCACCGGGATAGACCGCACCCTAATGGGCCGGACCCGGACCCGGGTCAGGTTGACCGAGTTTGGGCCGACCCAGGGGGTCTTGGGCCTAGTCGGTCCGGGCCCAAAACCCCCTAAAACTCGACAGGTTCGTTTAAATGCTCGTAACATGGGCTACGGACCTCCGATCGACGCACCGTCAGTTGTGATACGATCCTTTGATCGAGGAAGTTGTTTCCCTATATTACACTCAAGGGTTTTGAGAACTTTGTGTATGGCTAGGTTGGTTCGAACACGAAACCAACTGGGCCCTCGGAATGGAAACACTTATAAATTGAGCTCCAAACATCCGACTGACATGCCATTGACTTTGATGGATTCCTCTTAGTGAGACAGTCCTTTTGGATTAATCTTCTCGTGTTTTGGATGCAATTGGTGTATGGTCGGGTTGGTTTTGACTTAAAAACCAATAGGGCCCCAAGAACGAAAAACCCAATAACTCTCAGTCTGGGCGTCCGATTGCCATGTCGTCTGTCATGTTAGGTTCCTTTTGTTGAGACGGAACATTGGGATACATAAACTCTGGAATACGTGTTAGTTAATGTATCAACCCCCTTGGCTCGTGGAGCGGACCCTCCCGGAATCGAGCATGCTTTGTGCTGGAACCATGGAGATGGCTGCGACTATGACGACGATGACGACTGCACTAAAATTCTCTGTGGGTTCGGCAGCGACGACGCCTTCACAGAAATCCTCCATGGGTTTGGCAGTGATGACGACCGTACTGAAATCATCGATGGGTTCGATGGTGATGACTAATGTTCTTGTATCCTACAGGGGTCCGACATTACTACTGATATTGTATCCTACGTGGGTCCTGCAGTGTTAGAATTTTTACTTGAATCCTACGTGGTTCCAGTAGAGTAGCTGGTCTTGTATCCTACATGGGTCCGACAGCTTAGCTGGTCTAGTATCCTACGTGGGTACCAGGTTAGATGAATCAGTGGCCACATCTGATCATCTCTATCACCTTACAAAGAAGTATACCTGTGTGAGATGATTCTTGACATTCAATCAATATCTTCTATATGATTGACATGCTTTCCTATGTGGATGGGGTTGTGCTTTTCTATGTGGATTCGGTTGTACAATCCTTTGTGGAAGTAATCGAACATGGGCTCGATTGTTGGAGCTGAACTGGAATTGATGACTTAGATATATGTATGGGCATATACATAAGTGTTGTTTGTTGTTATTTCATGATTGTATATTTCCTTTGTGGATTATACTTTGTGGATTCTGGGAGACCTTTGGGGGTCACGGTGTCCCTACTGAGTAGCGTATACTCACCCCTACATGGGCTATGCTCATACTACGTTGTGTTGGATGCAGACGACGAGCATCACTGATCGTGGTTGAGGCTTGTGAAGCAAGTCGATACCTGGAGGTGGACCACTGGGCATGACATACACAGAGTAGACGGCTGGACCCATGGAGTTGAGGAGACTATCTGTACAACCCATCAGGTGGGACTTCTATTGGACGGCTCGACGTTGCTGCTTAACTTTTCAGTTGTTGTACTTTCTTTCCAGTTGTACTTTACTTTCTGTTTGGATTTGTATTATGACCTATTTACTTTCTGCACTTACTATTGTACCCGGTTTACTTATTTTTTACTTCTGTTGGCTTACTCTGTGGTGTTTGATTACTTTTAAAGGCAATGAATTCCCCTTTTATTGGGATTTATACCTCAGGTGCTAGTCGCCAGTCCGTGGCCTATAGAAGGCGGGCATGGGGTAGTCATGACACGGGCCTCGAGGTCGGTTCGTGACAAAAATATTGACCAATCCTTTATCTCCATGATAACAGTTATCAGTTCTGCTGAGTATTTCACTGTCATTCAGGAGTAAGAGATGAAAAAGAACCAGAATTCAAATTTTGATGGAAACAGAACATCAGCACTGAGATCAGTAAGGATGTTGTGACACTTGTAAACAAGAAATTCCTTATATAGACATAGTTATGAACTTTCAACTTCAATAAGATAATCAAATGGTTGAAAATAACCTGATCTGATCTTACGGTTCATAATGATTAAAAAAATTGAATTCTGATCTTTTGTAGTAAGGTAAACCAGAATTTAAAAAAAATTGAAATACCAATGACTAAAATGTAAGATAATGAGTAAGAAGGTGTATCTATTGGAATACTCTGAAGAATTTATCAGTATTATAATAATTCTCTTGGAATTTTTAGATTCCTTAATTTCAATTACCAAATTTCCATATTTGAAATTTTTAAATCCCAAATTTCAAAATAAATTAGAGAATGATAATAAATTTGAAAAACATTTTATGGAAAGATACAAAATAAAACATATATACTCCCCCTGAAATAAAGAGTAGTTAAATGAAAGGGGATTATTTAATCAAGAAGTAGATATGAATGAATACCTCACAAAGATCATCACTAGAATCCGTTTAATGTGTTCAAATCTATCAAAAGATAGTGGCTTTGTAAAAATATCACCATGTTCTTCTTGCATTCCAATGAATTGAAAATTTATATCTCTATTAAGTGTCTGATCCCAATGAAAGTGATGTCTAATATATATGTGCTTTGAACGAGAGTTATTTGAAGGGTTTATACTTAGGGGGATAGACCATGTGTTATCACACATTATTTTATTCTTAGTAAACCTCATACCATAGTCTTTGATTGTGTGTTGCATCCACAACACGTGACCACAACAACATCCAGCTACAACATATTCAGTTTCAGCAGTGGATAGTCATGCTATGTTTTTCTTTTTGCTTGACCAAGAAACTAATGAATCTCCTATTAAATGAAAAGTTCCAGATGTACTTTTTCTATCCATTCTACATCCACCAAAATCAACATCTGAATATCATTTCAAAAAAAAATCATTTCAGAAGTATGAAAGAGTCCTAAATTCATGGTTATATTTAAGTAGCTAAAAACATTTTTCACTACCATTAAATGAGATTACATAGGATTATATTGATATCTGAGACATAAGTATACTAAAAACATTAAGTCTGGAAGACTAGCTATTGTGTATGGTAAAATTGTTATCTTACCTCTAAAGGATGCTTGATCTACTGGTTTACCAGCTTCATCAATATCAAGTGAATTAGTGGTACCAAATGGAGTGCTAATAATCTTAGTTTTTTCATATTCATAATTATAATAAGATCTTTGATATGATTTTGTTGAGATATTTTATTTCCTTATAGTTTTTGAGAAATTTGAAAACCTAGGAAAAATGCTAACTCACCCAACAAACTCATTTCAAACTCAGATATCATTAGATCCATGAAGGAATTCGTTAAAGATTGTTGGGTTCAATAAAATATAATGTCATAAACATAAATTTGATCAATGAAAACATTTTTCTTATCTTTCATTAAAAAAAATTTAAACATAATTTCCCTTAACATAGTTATTTTGATGAAAAAATCATATAATATTATCATACCAGGCTCTAGGTTCTTGCTTAAGTCCATACAAAGCGTTGGTGAGTTTGAAAAAAATTTCAGGATGTTTTTTATCTTCAAATCCTGGAGGTTGTTTAACAATAACATTCTCCTGATCCTAACCATGAAAGAAAGAACATTTCACATCCATTTGAATATGTTTGAAATTAATGAATGCTGCAATGGCATGAAAAATGTGAATAGATTCAAGTCTAATTATTGGAGAATAGTTTTATTCATAGTCTATTACTTCTTATTGATAATATAATTTTTCAACTAACCAGGATTTATTTCATACTATGATTCCATTTTCATCAGACTTATTTCTGAGGACCTGTTTTACTCAAATAACCGAACCATCCTTAGGTCTTTCAAAAAATGTCCAGATAGTATTCATTTTGACATCATTTAGCACATCTTGGATGGATTTTTTCCAATCATCATCACCTAAGACTTCATAAGTGATTTTTTTGTTCTAATTGGGAATGAAATTCTATATGTTCTTCTTCATTTCTGAAGAAACTTCTAGTCCTTACAGTTTGATTTACATCACAAATGATACTATCACTGGGATAATTATTTAGAAACAACTTATTTGTGTTTTGTAAAAACTATTCATCAACATATGGTAGGAATTATTCTGGGGTAAACGTTTCAAAACAATTTTCTTGAACAATTTCCTTATCATAATGATCTTCTAACAGGTGTTGATAATCAGTTTTTGAAAACACATCTGATGATATGGCTTGAGGTTGTTTGAAAACAAAGGGATCAATTTCATGAACTTTGATGTGTAATGTTTATTCAACAGTACAAGTGTTTTTGTTAAAAACTCTATAAGTCTTAGATGTTGTGGAGAAGCCTAAGAATATTCCTTCATCAGATTTTGGTGCTAATTTATGTACGTTGTCTTTAGTATTCATAATTAATACTTTGCATCCAGCAACCATGATGTAGGAAATTCTAGGTTTTGTACCATTCCATAACTCATAAGAAGTTTTATTAAGAAAATTTCTTATCAAAACATGATTTATAGTATAACAAGAAGTACTTACAGATTCATCCAAAATATGATTTTCTATATAATATTAAATTAACATGGTTTTAGTTATCCCTCGAAAAATAGTAATTATTCTTTCGACAACACCAATCTGTTGAGGAGTTCTTGGAGATGAGAAGTTATGATTACTTCCTTTTCTACAACAAAAAGTTTCAAAATCAGAATTTTGAAATTCTCCTCCATGATCACTATGAATAGTTATCAATGGAAGGTTTTTCGCATTTTTAAAATAGGATCTAAAACATTTGAATTAAGAAAAAGCATCAATTTTCTTTGCTAGAAAATAGACCCACGTAAATCTGGTGTAATCATCAACTAAAAAAAACACATAATATTTTCCTCTAATGCTTCCTGTTTGTGTTGGTCCAAAATGGTCTATATGAACCGAATGTAATGCATCATAAGATGAAAATTCACTGATTGATTTAAAGATTGATTTTTTTTTTCTTTCTATATTTACAAGGATCACAAACTTGTGAAGAATAAAATCTAATCTCTGTTAGATCATTAACAAGTATTTTCATAGAGTTTTTACTAAGATTACTTATGTTACAGTGTCTTAGACTTCTATTCCATAACCAAGATTGATGTTCAATTACACTAAGGCAAGGTAGGTCTTGGCTCTTAAGGTCTTCTATGTTCAGGGTATATACATTCTCTTGCCAATTGGCAGAAATAAAAAACTCTTCCTTGGAATTGTGTACTAAGAACATTTCATTCCTAAAATTCACAAGTTATCCTTCATCACATAATTGACTTATGATAATGAGTTTCTACTTAAGAACCTTAAAAAATAAAACATTTGAAATTCAGGTTTTTTCAAGAAGAACAATGTTACCCATACCAATAATTTCTCCCTGAGCATTATCTATGAAATTTACTTTTCTTCCTTTCATCTTGATAATAATTTCAAAGAATTTGTTTTTACTAGTCATTTTCAAGGAACATCAATTATCCATGTACCATGTATTTCTGTTGGTAATTTATCTATTTTCCTAAAAATAAAATAGTTTGACTTTTAGAATCCAAACATTCTTGAATACTGAAATTTCACAAAGAAAAATCTTAGGCATCAACATTTTCATAGAAAAATAAAGTTTATGAAAACCTAATGACTATTTTTTGTTTAAGGAACATCTTTTTTCCCAAATTCCATCAAACTAACATTTAGTTCATAATGGAGAACATTGAGGAACAAAATATTTATTAATAAAAATAGGTTTAGCATGGGTATAACAAAAAATAGACATATTCCATAGAGGTCATATCTCGGAATATATCTTATCAAAAGATCCATTACTTATGGTAAAGATTGATATACATGTCTTCAAGGAAAATATTTCGGACTTTAGTATAATAACCATGTTATTATGCTCAAAATCATTAGTTTTGGATCTAAATATAGTCTCTAAATAATTTATCTTTGAAATTAAAATTTCTAGATCCATAGAAATTTTATCCTTATCAGAATTAACATCCTAATGGTTTTTGGAAATACTTTCAAAATCAAAAATTTTCTTATCAAGATCTTTAGAAAGATCTGAAACATCCTTAGTAATAATATTAATTCTAGGGTTTTCTTTATCACACTTTTTCATGATTTTAGAATTTTTGTTCTCAAAAAGTTTAGAAAACCTAGAAATGTATTCATAAGTAGGTAAACTATTATCTACACCTGATGATGATTCTTCATCCGAAGATTCATAATATTTATCATCGCTATAATTATCATTCAATGAAACATTTGTGATAGATTCAGCATTATGTACCTTAGCCATTAGACAATGATTTTCAATAGGTAATCTGAATAGTAAACCAATATTCTTCTAACCAGAAGATTCATACTCTGAGGATTCATCAGATGAGTCTCCACCACTTGAACACCAGGTGTTATTATATTTCAAAACATTCGTAGCTTTATCTTTGTAGTACATCAATATATTCTTCTCAGAATTATTTCTTTTCTATCATTTTTCTTAAGAATAGGAAAATATTTCTTTATATGCCATTATATTTTACATTCATATAAATTAACATCTGAATATTTCATGTATTTACTCTCTTTTTTCTTATATCTATACTGAAAATATTTTTTCCCAACATTCTTATTCATCATTCGAGCAAGATTAGCTAGTTCATTCTCAGAATGTTCACTATCACTGGATTCTGATAAAACAAAGATCATTTTTTACTTGGATCTTGTAACCCTTTTAGGAGTCTTGGATTTAGAAGTAGTAAAGGCTACACTTCCATTCTGATTCTTCTTCTTAATTTTGTTAGCGTCTCTCTTTATTCTGGTTTCATATTGGAGAAGAGTTCCATCAAAATCATCAAGATAAATCTGAGTAACATTCCTATTTTATTCTATAGTTTTCCTATTAGATTCCCACTCATTAGGAATGATGTCAATAATATCGTCTACAAGAATCACGTCATCTAAACCTTTTTCACCCAAAGATTTTACTCTATTTAAAATAGTCATAAATCATTGGTGTACTTCAAATATAGTTTCTACATAAGGAAAGCAGAAACCATGATACTCATCTTTGAGCATAGCTCTTCTAGTTTCAATGACTTTGGATATTCTAAAGTGAGTTACTTCAAACTTCATCCTAATAAAATTTACAACTTCATAGGATGAAATCTGGCTATATATACTTATTTCCATGGAACAAGGAAAAGTATTTCGTACCTTAATGTTCAGCAGGTATTCCACCTTTTCTGGATTTTTAATTGTTCTATGTTCCTTATCATGAATCTTATGATCTCCAGTAATCAAAATATAGTTGTATACAGCTATGTTTATCATAAAGGTCTTCATTATGTCTCTCCAGTACTCATTGTCATTTACATCAAAGATTGGTGATCTAGTTGGTTTGATATTATCTAGATATCCATCTTGAATTCCTTCCATACATAAAAGAAACTTCTTTCCACAAATCTTGTTAACAGTAAATGTTTATAAACAAATATGAATTACATAAGGAAAAGAAAACTTGAGAATGAAAAATTATATGTAGATATAAGTATTTCAGAGACCTCCTCTGATAAAAATTTTAGGATTGAAATAATTATATAGATTCTCAAATACATGAGGGTGGTGAATTTTATACTTTAAAATTTCATTTAGAACCTTTAATTCTGGTAAAAACGTTCTTATGGATAGTTAGAAAAGCATTCACAAAACCACTCAAAGAAATATTTTCGTAAACATATAACGTTAAGATGAAAAATAAAGATAGATTTTAATAAGGGAAATATTCTACCTTAATGCGTATAGAATCTATAATATAATAAGAGTAACGAAATTACACTGTATAAGAAAGTTATACTTTCTATCTTTAACAAAGTTAACATACAAAATCGAAATTAAAAAAACATGTAATAGTAAACAAGTAAAAATAAGATTCTTTTATCACATAGATAAGGGTATCCAACAACCATGGATAAAGGTCCCCTGATTTACACTTTCAAGAAAGTCTATCTTACCCAAACCTAGGTAAACCCTCAATCTGATGATCAGTATCCGACTTGCTATCCTCACAAGCCCTTGATTTAGAAGGATATCAGAACCTCTATCTTCCAAACCCGGAAGCCCACGATCAGCACGATTAGAGTCTGCACAATGCGAGTCTAAACAAGTTTTTCAAGCCTAAAGAAGTTGTTCACGACATCCGCATGAAGCACTGAGAGTTGTAAGATCCTCTCTCTTTAGGAAACACTTCACATTTTTTTCACATGAATCAAGTTCATTCACTCTCTACATTGTAATTTTCTCACTCAAATGGAATTTCATATATAGGGAAAATTTCCCAACTATCGGCTCCTATCAAATGGTGATGTTTTCGTTCAATTTTGGAGGGACCTGGACATGTGTCAAATATAAAATGGTTAGTTTGTAACAGATTGTACGACATCATTTCATGTAACAGAAATGATGTTTACTTAATGATAAATGCTAACTATAAGAAGTTATAGAATCTGATAATATTGGAATGATACATATGGAATCTTTAACATTAACTGGAAAATTAATTCTTAATAAAATTTAATCTTATTGTGAAAACGGAATCACATATACACTAGAATTGGTATCATAAAAACAGAATCACTTATACACCGGAATCAACATCATAAAAACTGAATCATTTATACACCGGAATTGGTATCATAAAATCTAAATCACTTATACACTGAAATTGGTATCATAAAATTGAATCCCTTATACACCGGAAACGGTATCATAAATACTAAAAAAATCGTAATGAAATATCTGTATGTGTAACGAAATGAAAAATCATAATGATATATCTTTAAGTGTAACCAAATGTCAAATCGTAATGATATATCAATAAGTGTAATAGAATAAAAAATCATAATGATATATATTTAAGTGTAAAAGAATGACAAATCAGAGTGAAAAATAATAGAATGAATATTTTGGAACATAAAAAAGTCTTAAGAAAAATAATCAAAACAAAAGATAAAGTGATTGTGATTTTCAAAAGATAAAACCATAAGTAATGGAGAAGTCATAAGATATTCTTATTGATTCCACAATAAAACCCCATTATTTTAAATTAAATCTATGTTTGGTAGTGTATACACCATGAAACACTGATTTTAGACGAACTACAACAGACTTTTAAATTATTATTATTAAACAAGACTATTATATCTTAGCCATTATTTTTTGTTGTTTTAGTAGTAATAAATAAGTTTTATAAATTATATATCATGTATAAAAAACATTTTTATATATGTGCATACTAATTTATAATGTGTTAATAGGATTTTAAAATAAATTTTAATGGAAAAATGATTTTAATTTCTTTTTGTGAGAAATATATATTTAGAATATAGTTTTATAAAATATAAATTATAAACAATGAAAATAAATTTTTTATTAATAATATCAAAATCAACATAGGATGTATTTTTGGGATCCTTTTTAAAAGATATATTTCTTATATAATGGTAATAAAATGAAAGATTATATATAAAACAAATTTATTAATTTACTAATTTGTAAGTTATATTTTGTATCATAGTGGATGGAAATTAAAAATCAATTATTACTGTTATTATTAATCCAATATACTTTAATGGAATCAATATCAGGATGAATTTTTATATAAATTATTTTTATATTTATGAAAACATTTTCATTAGAAGCCAATTTTTTCATCGTGTCCCTTGGTTTAATTTTATATTAAATTCCAAAAAAATTAAAATGAATTATAAACAATGAATTTCGTATTTATAATGATAAATATTTATATTATATAATAAGATTAATATAATTTTTTCATAATAAACTATAAGAAAATTATAAATTAATTATCTCTCTTATGGTAACAATTTGTTTATAGGGGAATAATATCAAACACTAAGGATTAAGAAGAAATATATATTTTCAAGTCGATATTTTCTGGGCATATATAGTCTCATATTAACCAAGGTACTACAAATAATAATTTTTTTCCTTTTGGATTGTGTAAAACATTGGGATAAATTTTTCTTATCAAAAATTGAATGTGTTTCCTCCAAGAAACATATTAAAGGAGACCAACCATCCTTTCTCACTAAAAATTTCAATCAATTTAATTCATAAAATGAATTCTAAATCCCTTACATAAGACATTCACCTATTCCTAGATTACATCACATGTTCCTAAATTCATACTTCTAATAGAATAGTTATAAACATAAAGTGGTGGTCTGAAGAGGAGGTATCATTCATAACAAAGTAACTATATTTTATTTATTTTAATACCTCCATAAATCCTTAAAGAAAATTTGATGATAATATATAATATGTATATCAAATACATTATGATTTTATTAGGTTAATATAAAAATCTCAATCCATATTATCCTCTATCAAATGAAAAATAAAACCATCAGTTATTTGTACAATGGGCTACCACCTGATAAACCGATGTAATTAATTGTACATCATCACCTCTCACTTCAGTTTAAGATGATGGAGATAATATTTATACATTATATACATGAAATAAATATAATTCTTGATATTTAATATATAGTATATTTTCATACCTCTCCATCCATGAAAAAAATGATAACATTATTTGTGTGTAAGGTAGACTACCACCTCATATTGTGATGTGATTCATTTTTTTTAAAACATCACATGTATAGTATATGTAAGAATAATTAATGAATTAAAAAAGTATTTATGTTGTTATTATCATTATTTATTGATTAATGTATACATTTTATTTGCTCTATCATGATTTTTGAAAAATGGGAACGTTATACATGCATATGTATGAGGTACCATCTTTATGATTGAAACATGGTCCATTTTTTAGAACCATATTTCATGGTTATATATAAAATTATATTTATTTTATAAAAATTATGATTTTTTCATGATTATTTTTCTTTTCATTACGAAACAAAGACCCATTTGTCCACAGTCAACAAAAGGATGCTATTTTGAAATTTTGAAATGAGCATTATCAAAACAAATGATGTAGATATAACTAATTATGTAATTATATATGTTAAAAAATTAAAATAAGTAAATGTTTTTCAAAAAATATATCAAATATCCAAAAGTAACCGAATACAAAAATAAATAAAACAAGCTTATTATATATGAGATGAATGCATACATGACAAGTAAAGAATTGGGTAAGGGGTTTATCAAATCACTTCTACAATTATGAGGCATATTACATATTCACCAACTATTTCGAATAATTGGTGTACATAATTCTTCTTTTAATGTTATTTAATGAATCTATTTATCATAAATTTTTTTGAAAAATTAATTTGAATTTACATCATTCATCATGGTTATGATTCAAATTTTAGCAAAGTGGTAAGGGTTTATTTCACAATCTCATCATTTTTTTAATTTTTTATATTGAAGTCTCCCATGGAATAATTTTTTAATACTTTAATCATAATTAAAATAAATATTATTATACGTAGATTATTCATGAAATAATTATGTAATGGTTCATTTTTACACTTTATTTTACATAAAATTACTGACAAATTATATTTAAGACAAAATGATTTCACATCTCTCTTTTGTCAAAAAATTTGTTTTAATTAATTTCTATATTTCCTATAAATAAATTCATTAAATTTTTTATAATTACACAAATTATTGTTAGATAAATTTTTACACAATTTTTTATTCTAATTAAAATGTTTTATAAGATTATTTTTTTCATTTTCTCTATGAGCCACATTTTTATCTTATTACAATAGTGTGAAAAGAATATTTTATTATGTTTTATAAAATTTATTCCATTACCCACCATCACTATATAAACTGAACCATCTATTAAAATATTCCATGGCCCTTTTAAAATAAAACATTTTCATTAAAATTTAAAAAATATATAGATATTTAATAATTTATTTCAATATATAAAGTGTATTATCACCAATAAATATTCATTTTGTTCTGTTTAATTTTTTCTCAATAAATAAAACCATTGATGTTATAGATTTATTATGAATTATGTATATATTTTTCTAACATATATTACTATATTATTATACGTTAATTTTATTTGGTAATTAATAACTTATTTTCTTCTCTCAAGTTTTTTAATTATGAAATTTCCTATTGATATGATTTTACAAAATATTATGATACACATTTTATTTCAATGGGTATTTATTAGGTAATACACTTTGAATAGATTCCACTTTGTGCAACACTAAAATCATTACCATGTCATGATAGGTGTTATTATATAGTGTTATAATTGAATTCGTAAACATTATTATCTAGAGGAATCATGTATGGTATCAGTGGATAAATCTAATCCATCTTCAAACATTTTCAATAATTAATAATTTGCTAGGATGTTATCCAGGGCTCATTTTTGTGTCATGTTATGTGTTTCTACACCTATTTTGATGATTCCATGATCATGTGATACCATGTACCTTTTGTCTCCCCCCATGTGATTACTCATTATCATTTTATTTTATTTAAACATATTAATCCTTCCACTCACATATTATTTTTCATGTCATTATTTTTCAATTATTAGGCAAATCATATCACCCCTTTTTATGTATTCCCCATGTTATCTGATGATTTATTAGCATATTTAATGGATTTAACATATCAATATGTTAAATAAAATACGGATTTTATATTTTAGTTTCACATGTAATTATTTTGAACCAAATTTTATAATTACAATATTCCTCATGATCAATGGGTCTTATTAATATATTTTTATATTATAATTTTTTTAATAAAATATGTAAATGGAATGGGTCCCAATAGTAGGTTCCATAGACTGGTCTGGTGATTTTTGGGGATTAAGACAACAAAAATTAGTGCGTAATGAATGGATAAGTATAAGGATATTTATTTTTATTGAAATTATGTATTTTAATTTTATAGAAGTATAATGTTAGTGGTGTCCAATAATATACATCCCAGCCACAATACTGAAAGTGGATCTGGATCTATAATAGTTTTACCTTAAGTATTATAACCTTTAAAATTGTTCATTCGGCTAGACTCAATCACCACCTACTGAATGACAACATGTTTTTATACTCATCTGGTTATACGCTCATGGGGATATGTTATAGAGAATCAAAACCTTTTATTGATCCATGATGAAGGTCATGAATAATATTTTTGGTTAGATAACCTAATGGGAAATATTGAAATTTATAACATATATAGAATCATTGACTAAAAATTTGTTATATACTTATCATTTTTTGGTTATCCCTTAAAATATTATAATTTCTCACTTTTGTATGTAAATTATTTTTCTTCATGATTCATATATTATATTTAATAAATTTTAATTAAATATGATAAAAAATGCAACAACTGATATGATATGGAATGAAATGATTGCACATAAATTATTTATAATCTAATTGAAATATATGTTAGGGAGTATGTGATCTTGAAATATGAACTACTCGAACTACAATTGACAACAGCAAAATAGTTAAATTTCATAAATCATCATTTATTAGAAGAATGGAAACTCAAGGAATTTTAGCAGCTAAAGATGTATAATAAAAGATGATTCAATTCCCTAGATGTAAAAAATCTTGGAATAGACACTACATGGAATTATTTAATGGAACTATTAGATCATATTTAAAAGAAAAAAGATGTAATGAGGAATATAATTTTAGAGGAAAAGTGAAGATAATGGTTTACAACACACAAGGAAATAATGTTCCTCTTATGGAACCACTAATATTTTAGTGTTGGAAATGTTTGGAACTTGGAAATAATTATTGTCAATGACCATGTAAAAGGATAAATACTTATGGGAATATGTTATAAA
Organism: Viscum album; assembly: GCA_963277665.1. Taxonomy (NCBI): domain Eukaryota; kingdom Viridiplantae; phylum Streptophyta; class Magnoliopsida; order Santalales; family Viscaceae; genus Viscum; species Viscum album. The sequence goes on along the minus strand of OY728121.1, from coordinate 1,000,234,838 downwards.
AATCACTAACATATAATTATTTAAGTGATTAAGATTATTAAATAAATAATCATGTTGTTTACGTATTTTTATTAATGATTTGATATTCATAAGAATTGTGAAACTTGTATATATTAGTATACATATATTTTCATATATGTATAATCAATAATAGGATTAATGGTACTAATGAACTAGAAATTTAATTTAATGATAAAGTGATATATCTTATAAAACACGATGTTGTGAAAATAATATTTATTGATATGTCTTCATGTAAATATATTATAATAAATTCTTATTTTTTAAATTTTTGGGAAACAATATATGATGTTTATGAGGCATTGTTGTTTAAAACCTGAATTTATGAATATGTTTATTTTTAATATTTTCATGATATATTTGGGAACAATATTGAAATTATATAAATATAGTTTTCAAAAAAGAACATGTTTCATGTCGGGTGACAACCCATGCCATTTGGAAAATGTATTGGTTATGAACCCATAACTAAAGGACGATAAAAGTACAATTTCTACCAAATGATTATCATCCCGGTTTTGGGTGGCAAACAAGCATGCCCCGAACGTTGTTTTGAACATGACCTAAAGTACATTTTCCTAAATGCAATAGGCTTATAAAGTATAGCGAGGGAAACTATGTTAGAATGGGGAAACTATGTCCTAATTGGAAGAGTGTAAACACAAAAAAGAATATAGTAAATAGTAGCGGATGTAGAAATACCATAAAACAAATGTAAACTGTGAAAGAATGTTACTAATATATAAACTAGAGGTTATAAAAATGATATATTTCACACGTTTCATTGAATGTATCCAAAAAAGTCACAACTCTGGAAATAAAATACTTAAACTGATGTATAGGAAAAATAGTAAACTCCAGTAGCATTGAAATCCTCAGCTAGGTCCCATGATCTCCACCTCTAATAGCAATCAAGTACACGATGAAGAAGGGAAATTTCACTAATCTGTACATGAAACAATATAATTTGTTTGGGTCCAAAAACATGACCAAAGTATGGTATCAGACAAATCCCAATAGGTAACCTCTAAAATATATGTGCCTAATTTTCAATGAATATATATAGCATTTAATTTTCAGAAATGAAAATATAAACTAAGAAGTCCTCAAAAGTAAACAGTCCTACCGAATTCAATTACATTCATTTTCATTTTGAAATTATTCAATCTGTTTAATTATGTAACCATGGGTATAGTAGAAGAATTGTATCCCCTATGTAATAGTATCATCAGAAGTCTCAAAATACCATCTAAAAAATCAATCAAGACTGAGTCCCTGCTTCTTCTTTGGCTTGGCATAATCATCACAATCATTTATTCCTTAATAAAACAACAGTTTTTGGAAATTTCTCATAGCATGATCCCCCTATTCTAACATAAAAACAATCCATTTTACAATGACCCACATGGTATCTCTCATATTCTATCCCCTATGGTCCAACATAGCACTAATCATTTAAAAATGAACACCTAGGCATTCTCACATTGTATAAACTCCTCGTTCTAATATACTATCATAAAATTATAAAAACCCACTCGGGTAAGCTCTCAATGTCAAAACCAATTGATCAATGACCACCTTGATACTCTCACAGTCAACACCCATGGGTCAACAAAACCACAATTCATTTATAAATTATCCTACCATAGGAAGCTCTCAGAGTCAAATTCCCATTTATCACACATCCACATTTCATATCACAGGCTTTTCATAAAATCAGCAAGTCCATCCTAACAATACACGGCATGGAATCAAGGAAAGACTACATGCATCCTAGATCAAATTTCCATGAATATTCAATCAAGGGAACACTCCCATGGTGTGTCCCATAAATAAGGTATAAATGTTTATGCATAATCAACTACACTTTATCAAACAATAAAATCATAGAAGGTGATAAACAAGGATAAATAACAAATAGAGAGAACCCCACATGGGTACATGACACTTTTAGCTTATACAATTCAAGGATAATAAACAAATGGCATGTACCACCTAAGTTGATGTAATATGATCAATACCCTTGAACCTCATCCCATGAATCATCCTTGAATGGAGTAGATCTATAATGACATGAAAAGAACTCAACATTGAAAAATACATGATATAGGAAGATTCTGGAATAAATTATCTAGGGGAATTGAGAACTCCCCGGTGGGATCCTAATGCACTCGATGGTGTCTCAATCAGAGTTCAGACGAAGAATCGGGAGGGGTTTGTAGTTTTCTGGACCATATATCAATCTTTGTATGATACAAGGGAAGAAGAATGCATTTTTGATGATGAGATGCAACCTCAATACAATTAATCAAATAAAATAAAACTACATGGTGTGTTAATTAAATGTACATGTCATGTAGTATGCTTAATCATCCCCCCCCCCCATTAAGCAGTCTTCAATTTCACATACATGGCCATGTAATTGTCTATTACATGGCCAGTACATGGTTGTATACGGTATCTGGGTACACAGAGTTTACTAATAACTACACCTCATAGTCATGTACATAGAAAATCCTCATTTTTTCCTTTTCTTCAAAAAGAACCCAAAATAAAGATCCATTCATGAAATGAAGATCCGGTTTCTTACAAACCCCCCCCCCCCCTAATGAAATTCGTCCCTGAATTGACCTTCCAATGGTGGTGATGAAGAATCTAAGAACAACTCTATCCAAGTAGATCATATGACGACCTCGCTTTCCAAAGTCTCATATTTTACTCACTCATGCTACAATAGAACCCATATAAGACGAAAAAACATGCAGCATAGTAACTTCTTGATCCGATCCACAATCTGAATAGGGTTCTTCTTGAAATATTCATCAAAATCCAACTCAACCTCACCGGGTTGAAAAACATGTTAATGTTTTGAAAAGTAAGGTTATAGTTGAGAAACATGCAAGATTTTTTGTATAGCCCTGTACCATTGAGATAACTAAAACTGATAGGTATCTAGACCGAATCTCTACAATACCTCAAACGACATGACATATCTCAGTGAATGCTTCCCCAGTCTGATAATCCTCATATGTCCCAACTTCATTGTAACAAGTAAGAAAACATGGTCTGCAACCTCAAACACTAGAGGTCATCTCCATAGATCATCATATGTTTTATGTCGATACTGTCCAATAGAGTCTATCTTAAAAATCAAAACCACCTACTCAGTGGTGTCCTGGACAATGTAGGATCGAAATATGATGTAGATGCAAAAAATACAAGAGGGGGGGGTGAATTGTATACTTTAAAAATTCTATTGGAACATTTATTTTTGGTTTAAAAACATTCATTTATAACCTAATGAAAAACCGTGTTTAAAAAAGATAATCAAGGGAAATTCAGATCACCTCTTAGTTCTTCAAACATTCTTGATTACGAAAATATGATTCCAAAAGTGAAACATAAGAAAAATTTACAAAGAAATTATTCTACCCCAAAGAGTATAGAATATCACTAATCATAGTTTACAAAAACAAGGAAGTGAAAAATAGTTATACTTTCCCTATCAATCAAAATTGCAGCAGAAAATACGCATTAAACAATACATGTAACATGTATAGAATCTTTTAACCCAAAGAGAACGGTATCCAACAACCATGGATAAAGGTCCCATGATTTTTACATTCAAAAAAGACTCTCTTACCCACACCAGGGTAAGCCCTCGATAGGAATATATGAATCTATTTTTATATCCCCGCAAGCCCTCGAACATCAAGGTAGTCGGCACCACAGTCTTCCTCACCAAGGAAGTCCTCAAACATTATGCTAGTCAACACCTCTGTCATCCTATCCCCATAATCCCTCGAATGTACTCAGCAAAATTCAGAGTCACATGAAGAAATATGAACAAGCTATTTAGTACTCACACAAAATGAGATACTCTCTCTATAAAAATCACTACAATACCTTATGGTCTCTAGATTGATCAGTCAGTAGTTGTGTCCTGAGATCGTTCAAATGAGCTCCTATTTATAGCCACTCCACCAATGGTCAGATCCCTCTTCCAATGGTCATATATTTTCATGACTCTCGGAGGGACCTATACACATGTCACTCAATCAATAGTTAGTTAGAAACAGAATGTATGAAATCGTCTCATAAGTATAACTGTGGTAAAAAAAATTGGTTTCATAACCAAATATAATTTTTCAGAGTCTAAGGAAATAAACGTTCAGAGTCTATAAAAATTAACATTTGGTGTCTATATCACATGAATATTAAGATTCTGTCTATTATGGAATTCAGATTCTTAATTATGAGGAATTTGGAGTCTGAATTTCAGAGAATTTGGAGTTTGAATTCAGAGAAATCGGAGCTTGAATTTTAGAGAATTTAGATTCTGAATAAAGTGAATTTAGAGTCTGAATTCATAGAATTTAGAGTCTGGAATCATAACCGTTTGGAGTATAAATTCTTAAGAGTTAGGAGTCTAAATTCAAGGAACTCAGAGTATGAACTCATAAGAGCTCGGAGTCTGAATTCCTAAGAATTCAGAGTCTGAATTTGAAGAACTCATATTCTGAACTCATAAGAGTTCGGAGTCTAAATTCATATGAATTATTAGTCTGAATTCAGAGAACTCAAAATCCGAACACATAAGAGTCCAGCGTTTGAATTTATAAGAATTCAAAGTCTGAATTCAGAGATCTCAAAATCTGGATTCAGAGAACTTAGAGTCTGAACTAATAAGATTTCAGAGTATGATTTCACATGAATTCAGAGTCTGAACTCATAAGAGTTTGGTGTCAGAATTAATAAGAATTCGGAGTCTGAACTCATATGATTTTTGAGTCTGAACTCATAAGAGTTCGGAGTCTGAATTCATAATAATTCAGTGTCTGAACTCCTAATAATTTTGAGTCTGAATTCATTCAAATTCGGAGTCTTAATTCATAGAAATCAGATCATAAATTTAGAGAACTCAGAACCTGAATTTGGATCCTTAAATTGAATGATCAATATCCAATTATTTATATGATTCTAGGGATTTTCAATATGAAACTGATTTTTACACCTGGAAATAAAATTAGTTAGATTAATATGAACTGAAATTTGAACAATGAAAGCAAGTAAGGATGAATTTTCCTTGGGAAAAGAAAATTTTTACTTATTAAGATAAAACATAGGGAAAATGAAATTTTCCTTATGAAAGAGCGTTTGTGGTTTTCAAAACATGTAGGAATGGAAAAGTCTTTAGGAAACCATATTGACTAAAAAATATCCCCCTTTTGGAAAGCACAAACATCCTTACGAAAAATAATATAAGGACATATAATTTGTATGAACTTGAAAAAATACTTATCTCACATTACTTATTGATCATTGGGAATACGAATAACTTCTCCTTAGGCTTTGGACTCACTAAGTATCGTATACTGATTTCTAAAATGGCATTTTTCATTCTCTTGTATATGAAAATATATATGATGTAGAATCCACCATAGATGATCATACCCTTATATGAACACCCGCTTAATTAGGGAAATTTATTCTTTATATATTAATCATTTTGACATTCCTTTCTCCCACTTTGTGATTTTTAAAAAAAAATATTAAAGGGAATGGAAAAGAAAATTTGGTACTTGAAATATTAGAACTAAAAAACCAAACAACATGCAACCAACAATTTCTTTGATATAGGAAATAATATACAAGACAGAAAATACAAAAAAATAGTGGATTTGAAAAATATTATTCTTCCTTCTCCTTTGGCATCAACTTCATCACTATAGTTTTCAATTTCATGAGATCATTGTGATCTTTTTCTTCACGCTTGAGAAGCTGATCCTGATCATCCCTTTTATTTTATAGGGATTTTATTTTCTATTCCTAAGACTTAAGATCCTCTGCCTAATCTTTCAAAACTTCATCTGGATTAACAAGATTCTCTTCAATATCAATTATGATATCTATTTATCTTTTCCAACTATGAGAAACTAAATACAACTTCCCATTCAGATCTTTCACTTGTTGCATCTGAGTAATCTAGTCAAAGGTTAGCTTTTCCTCAATGTTATTAGTGATATCCTTGATCTTCCCATCTTCGGTGTCAAAAGAATCCTTGAAAATATGAAGAAATTCATCAAAGATTCTCATTTATTATATTTTTTTTCCATAACCAGCATGTCATATTCTTGCAAGATCCCTTATGAGCCTTATATCCAATGAGAACCAATTTGAAGTCTTCCTCAAGACTAACACACATATCCATCAACATGGATACTGAATCTGATTTCTGATTTTTTGAATGCTAAATCATCTAACATCTCGAGTATATTCTTGGAAATATAGGGACAGTTCGAATAGGCTTCTTCAATTGTTGAACTAAAATGTCATGGCCAAGAGAAGCTGATTCTGTATCCGAGGTTTTGGTTGGTGAGGGTTCTTTATCTATTAAAACCGCCTTCCTCATTGATGAAGTACCAACTAATTTCATCTTCACCACAACATTACGAGGTGTATCAAAAACCACATGTTTCCCTTATCATCTTTTGGGATTACTTCTTCTTGATTGTGTGATTCGTGTTCACTATCAGATAGTTGAACAATTTTGTCTTCATAAACTTCTTCATTCTCAAATCCAGCCTCAGTATCATCTGGTTGAATGAAATCATGATTGAAACTTTTTTCTTTAGACAAATTTTTCACTTCATCCTCAAACTTCTAATACCTTTATATTGTAACATGTTAATATGAATCAGCATCAGATGTTCGTATTGAAAACTTCTTAGAATCACTTTCCTTCTCATGAAAATCCTCTACTTGCTTTATCAAATATTCAGTATCACCACTGCCTTCTTCTTCTTCTTGTTCCAGTAATTTTTCTAGAACATTTTCTGGAGTAAAAAATTTATTTCCAACATTATTTGATAATGTTTATATCAAGAATGATTCTGGTACTAGAATATTCTCAGATACTTTTTCAACATCTTTGAGGAGTGATTTAACTATCTCGGCCCCATTAAAAATCTTTTTTTACTTCTTTTCCTTTTTTTCCATTTCTGGATTCTCAGCTATCATTTATTTCTTGGATTTTCCTCCACTGAATACAAACCAAAACTAGGATACCCTACATTCTTGTTCTTTTAATCCTCTCTCTACCTCGATAAATCTTCATCATGATATGATATTTTACTTCTTTGGCATTGGAGGTGCACATTGAGTTTCCTCAGACACATGTGTTTTTCATTTCACTTCAGGTACCATGGATGTCCTCTCCCTTACACCTTTCATAGAGGCTTCATCAACCTCTTATTACATTTTTAATGCTTCTACCTCCTCCTCAAGAAGATCATAGAGTTCATCAGATTATTTGGAAAACCCATCTTTCATCTTCCTCAGAGTGTCATCAGTCAATAGAATCACTTTCCAATACCTTGGCATGGAACTACAAGAAATTTTGAACGATTCTAAACAATGAATATGATTTGAAAGAATAGCTGGATAAATTATAATCTGATACTTCCTATTTCCATTCATGATATTATGAATCGTAATCAGAATGTACTTAATCAAATTTATCTTCTTGATGTTCACCAAGAAATCCAAAACATATATGTCACTCTTCTTCAGGGTATCCTTATACCCTATTCTCGGAATTATAAAACCATGATCCCACTATTAAAGAATCCTTAAGTTTGTAGGTAGATGAATAATATTTAGAGTCTTCAATTATGAAATACTTTAGTATTCTATGTCCTTTTCCATGTCAAAATATCCAATTTAATTGGGTAGATTGTGTGGTCAGAATTATACCTCTCCCCCATTAGGGATTCCTACTAAACTTGCTTCCATATTGTAGGAAAGAGCATAAGTGTTCTCATACATTTTGAATGAAAAAATATTTCTTCCTCCTTCAATGAAAAAACTTTTTGTCTCATAGAACTGTATCAATAACTCCAGATACACTGAATCCTGAGCTCTTGGATTCGATACACAAACACTCTCTCATCCATTCAACTTAATGTTCTTAGATATGATATAATCATACTTGGAATAAAACATCCGATCAACTATCCTCTATTGGTAGATCGTCCATTCAATGATTTTCAAAATAGTTGACATTTCATTCTGAGATGAGGCAACATCAAACATTTGGAGGAATGGAAACTTGAGAAATTCTGGAACATCCTTAACAAAAGGGGCTTAGATCCAGCAAGAAAAAATTGAAAGACAGATGTAGGACAAGCATCGGGGTTCCTTTATATAGAAAATTGAAGCAGCTATTCAGCTTCCCAAATTGATCCAACAACTGATAAACTTTATGAGCAGATCTGACAGTTGAGATGATGACTGCAAGGAAATCTTGGTAGAATCTGATATTTTGAGGTTTTTAAAGAAATACATTCATATTTTAGGAAAAGTAAATCCAAAAATTTTAAAACCAAAAAGAAAATACCAACAAGAAAAAGATGATTACGATAAATTAGGAAATTAAATCATACCTTTTGAATTTCCATGATGATTATTCGTAATAAGGACAATTATTCTTGAAGAACATTATATTCTGAAAAAAATTAATTTTGAAAATTTGGACAACGAATAAACTACTTTACGAACATTTTGAGTAAAAAAATCTTCATTTCAAAAATTTTGAGTACGATAATCTTCATTACAAAAAATATCAGTATGAAAAATTTCATTACGAAAATTTTAAAAATGACAAATTTAGAAAAATATGATATAAATAATTTCATTATGACAAATTCTGAACTTAACAAACATATGTACTACCCCTATGAAAAATAGATTTTATTGTAAGAAGATAGGTTTCAACAAGAAGTTAATTAGAAGGATTAACTTATATTATTCATTCCTAACATCTATTTATTGTAATCAAATCTATTGGAGGATAATGTTTTTGTGAAAATATCAGCAAGTTGATCTTTCATTCTGATAAATTGAAGAATTATATCTTCTTTTTGTGTGCGATCCCTAAGAATGTGATGCCTAATATTGATGTGTTTTTTTCATGATATAGGAGTGCATGGTTTTTACATATGTAAATGCCACATGTATTGTCACAGAAAATATTTTGTTTTGGAAAAACTCATTCCATATTCTATGAGTCTGTGTTGCATCCACGACACTTAAGCACAACAACTTTTAGATGCTATATATTCAGATTCAGCAGTGGAATGTTCTTCTGAGTGTTTCTTTTTTGATAACCCATAAATTAATGAATCTCCAATAAAATGAAAAGTTCCAGTTGTACTTTTCCTATCCATAATACATCCATCAAATTCAGTATCTAAAATTTTTTTGAAAACCAAATCCTTTATAGATGTATAAAGGAGTCCTAAATCCATTGTTCCATTAATGTAGAGAAAAATTCTATTCACTACCTTTAAATGAGATTCCATAGGATTGTATTAATATCTTACAGATAATCATACAGAAAACATTATGTCTTGGTAACTAGCTTTCATGTATAGTAAACATCATATCATACCTCTAAATGATTTTTGATCTACTAGTTTACTAGCTTCATCACGATCTAGTGAATTTGAGGTACCATTAGAAGTATAGATACTTTTGGTGTTGTCATATCCATAATTTTTAAGAATATCATTAATATACAAATGATGAGATATATAATTCCTTTCTGATTTTTTAGAAATTAAAAAACAGAGGAAAAATGTTAACTCACCCATCATTCTCATTTCAATATCTGATTTCATTAGATCCGCAAAGGAATCAATTAAATATTTCAGAGTTAATCCAAATATAATGTCATCAACATAAATTTGACCAATAAAACATATTTTTTATATTTCATTATAAAAAGGTTTGGATCTTCATTTCTCTTTAAATAATTATTTTGAATAAAAAATCATGTAAGTCTGCCTTGCCAGGCTATATGGGATTACGTAAGTCCATACAAAGATTTCGTAATTATGAAAACATGTACATGATGTATTGTATCTTCAAAAATATGAAGTTTTTAAAAAAACAACTTAATGGATATAACCATTAAGGAAATCATATTTATCATCAATTTTAAATGCATTGAAATTGAATAATACATCAAATAAATTTAAAATAAAAATGGATTCAAGTCTAGCTATTGGAGCATAGGCATAATCTATTCCTTGTTGTTTATTATAGCCGTTAACAACTAATATAATTTTATTTCTTACATTGACTCCATTTTCATTACATTTATTTCTGAAGACCCATTTTACTCCAATAACAGATGTTTCCTTAGGTCTTTCAACCATTATCCAGACTATATTCTTTATAAATTCATTTAGCTAATCTTGCATGGCTTTGATCCAATCATTATCACCTAAATCTTCATCAGTTCATTTTGGTTATAATTGGGAAAGGATTTATAAATGTTTTACTTTATTTATTATGGAACTTGTGGTCCTTACAAGTTGAATAACATCACCAAAGATACTATCACTGTGATGATTTTTCAAAAACCACTGATTTGGATTTTGTAAAACCTATTCATCAACATATTGTAGGAAATTATATTGGGTTAAATGTCTCATAAAATTTTTCATGAACATTTTCATTATCAGAAGGATTCTCTATCAAGGGTTGAATAAAAAATAAAAAACACATCTGATGATGTATGTTGCGAGTTTAAAAACAAAAGGATATGTTTCGTTGAATTTGGCTTGCACTGTTTCTTTAACAGTACATGTGATGTTGTTGAAAACTCTATAAGCCTTAGAAGTTGTGGAGTATCCTAAAAAAATTACTTCATCAGATTTGGGAGCGAATTTATGTAAATTGTCATTAGTATTCAAAATTAATACTTTTCATCCAAAAACATTTAATTAGGAATGTCTATATTTTCTAACATTCCATTACTCCTAAGGTGTTTTATTAAGAAAATGTTAATTAAAAAACAATATATAGTATAAAAAGAAGTTATTATAGCTTCAGTCTAAAAATTCTTTTCTATAGAATATTCACTCAACATGGTTGTATTTATCTCTTGAAAAATACTATTTCTTAGTTCAACAACACTATTCTATTGAGGAGTTCTTAGTGGTGGAAAGTTATGAGTAATGGATTTTATTATACAAAAATTATCAAAATAAGAATTTTAAAATTCTCCACCATGATCAATATGAATAGTTATCAATGTATTGTTTTTCTCATTTTTAACATGGGCTCTAAAACTTTTGAAATAAGCAAAAAACATCATACATCTTTTCTAGAAAATAGTCCCACGTAAATCTAATATAATCATCTACTAAGAAAAATACATAATCTTTCCAACCAATACATTCAGTTTTGGATGAACCAAAAAGATCCATATGCACCATCTGCAATGCATCATAATTTGAGAATTCGCTGATTGATTTAAAACATGATTTATGTTTCTTTCCATATTTAAAAGGATGATAGACTTTTGAAGAATCAAATATAACCTCTGGTAGATCCTCAACAAGTCTTTTCTTAGAGAGTTTACATAGGTTTATATGGTTACAACTTCCTATCATTCTATTCCGTAACAGAAAATGATCATCAATTTCACTAGGTAAAGGTATGTCTTGGCTCATAAGGTCTTTTATGTATACTGTGTATAAAATATCTTGCCTATGGGCAGAAAGAATAAACTCTTCCTTGGAATTGTGTACTAGGAACTTATCATTCCTAAAATTAATAGGGTAACCTTCATCACATAATTGGCTTAGGTTAATGAGATTGTGATTAAGACCCTAATAAATAGAACATTTGAAATAAATGTTTTTCAAATAAAAACAATGTTACCTATACTAATAATTTCTCCCTGAGAACTATCATCAAAAGTTACATTTTTATCATTTCGTCTTGATAATCATTTCAAATTTGTTTTTTACAAGTGATATTATGGGAACATCCCCTATCCATGTACCATGTATTTCTATTGTTACTTTCTCTATTTTCTTGAAAATAAAAGTGTTAGACTTTCAAAACCCAAACATTATTGGATCCTGAAATTTCAGAATGAAAAATCATAGGTATCCATATTTTCCTAGAAAAATAATATTTATGAAAACCTAAAGACCGAGTTTTATTTAATGAAAAACTTATTTCCAAATTTCCACCACACAGACATTTAGTGCAGAATGGATCACTTTGAGGATCAAAATAATTATTATTAAAATTTTTTTTCAAAGTGTATAACCAAAACTAGAACTATTCCTTGGAGGTTATATTTGGGAATACATCTTATCAAAATTTTCCGTACTTATTGTAATGTTTGAAAAACACTTCCTCAAGAAAATGATTATGGATTTTAGTTTAATAACCATGTTTTTATCTTCAAAATCATTTTTTTTGGAACTAGAACTAGTCTCTAAAATATTTTTCATAGAATTTAAATTTTCTAGATCCTTAGAAAATTTATCCTTCTCAGAAATAACTTCCTCAAGATTTTTTTAAATACTTTCAAACTAATAAATTTTCATATCATGATATTTTGAATTATTAGATATTATCATTGTAAGAATAGTATTTCTTGAATTTTCCGTATCAGTATTTATCTTGTGTTTTCAATTTTCATTCTCGAGGAGTTTAAAAAATCTATAAACATATTCATTAGTAGGAAAAGTTATATCCTCATTAGAAGAGGATTCTTCATTAGAAGATTCATAATATTTTACATCACTATAATTAAAATTCAGTGATACATTGGTCATTGAATCGTCATTGTGTACCATAGACATTAGACAATGATTTTCATTAGATATTATAGCTAGTAGATCATGATTCTTCTTTCGAGATGATTCGTACTCTGAGGATTCATCAGAAGAGTTTCCACCACTCGAACTCTAGGTGCCATTAGCATTCAAAACATTATTAGCTTTATCCTTGTATTACTTCTTTCTATTCCTCTCAGAATTATTTTCCTTTCAATCCTTTTTCATACGCATAAGACAATATGGCCATATATGCCATGATATTTTGCATTCATAACAAGTGACTTCTGAGTCATTATTATCTTTCCTCCAATTCTTCTTGTATGTAGATTGAAAGTTCATCTGTTCAACATTCTTGTCCATACTTTGAGGAAGGATGGATAACTCGTTTTCTAAAGATTCACTTCCACTATATTTGGATTGAATAACATCCTTCTTAGATTTGGATCTTATAACGCTCCCAGGAGTTCTGGATTTCATATGAGTTGATGTTTTTGTAAAAGAAACATTACCACATCCATTCTTTTTAATAATATTATTAGCATCTCTCTTCATTTTTTATTAATGTTGAAGAAGAGTTCAAAATATTTCATCAATATAAATTTGAGTAACATTATTATATTTGTCTATAGCTGTCCTCTGAGATTCCCACTCGTTGGGAAAGATGTTTATGATTTTGTCCACAAGTGCATCATCATCTAATCCATTCTCGCTCATAGATTTTATACTATTAAAAATAGTCATGAATATTTGTTGTACCTTACATATGGGTTCTCCATATGGAATGAAAATACCATGATATTCAGCTCTGACCACGTCTCTTCAAGTTTCTAAAACATTGGATGTACCAAAATGGGTTACTTCAAGCTTCTTCCAAATACAATTTTCAGCTTCTCAATATGAAATCTGAATATATATATTCCTAGTCATAGAATAATGAAAATTATTTTGTAACTTATAATTATGTTGATATTCATGCTTTTCATGATTGTTGAAAGTACTGAATTCCTTGTAAGGGATTTTATATCCTTTAGTTAGCATGAAAAAATTATCTTCTCCAGTGTTGATAACAGAATTCTTCATACTATCTCTCCAATATTCATAATCATTCCCAGAAAAAATTGGTGGTCTAGTAGTATTTAGGTTGTCAATAGAACCGACATTCATTCATGTCATCTTATGAGAAAATATATATCCACACAAACTTTGTTAATAGAAAACGTTTGTAATCAAAGAAAAAATTACTATGCAATGAAAATAGAATAATGAAATCTTGATCAAGAAAACATATATATAAATATAAGAATTTCAAGGACCTCCTATAATATTAATTGTAGGATATAAATATTTTGTATATTCTCAATATACATTAGGGGGGTGAATTTTATACATTATAAATTCATTTAGATCCTCTAAAGTTGGTATAAAAAATTTGTTTTTATCCTAAAAAAAATAGTGTTTAACAATGTTAAACAGGTAAATTCACAAGCCCTCTTAGTTCTAAAAACATTCTTGATTCAGGAAATATGATTCAAGAAATGAAACATAAGAAATGTTTACTGTGAAAATATTCTACCTTAGAGTGTATAGAATCTCACTAATGATAGTATTCAAAAACAAGAAAGTATACGATAGTTATAAATTCCTTATCAATCAAAATTTAAGTGGAAAATAAACTAGAAACAATACAAATAACATGTATATAATCTTTTATCCAAAAGGGAAGGGTATCCAAAAACCATGGATAAAGGTCCCTTGATTTATACTTTCAATAAATTCATTCTTACCCATACCAGGGTAAGTTGTTGATACGAATATTAGAATCTGTCTTGCAATCCCTACAATCCCTTGAACATCAATGTAGTAAGAACCTCTTTCTTACTCACCAAGGATTTCCTCAAACATTAAAGTAGTCGGAACCTCTGTCTTCCAATACCCAGAAGCCCTCGAATGTACTCAGCAACATTTGGTGTCTCACAAAGTAATCTGAACAAGATTTTCAGTATGCACAAAGAATGATAGTCTCTCTCTCTCAAGAAATCACTATAATAGCATGTGGTCTCTAGAGTGATCAGTTAGTAGTTTTGTGTTGAGCTCATTCAAATGAGCTCCTATTTATAGGCACTCCTCCAACGGTTGGTTCCCTCCACTAAGGGTCATATTTTTCCTTGAATCATGGTGGGACCTATACATGTGTCACTGAAATAGTGGTTAGTTTGAAATACAATTTACGACGTTGTTTTATAACTATAAAATGGGTTATTAAAAGTGGTTTTCTTAACCAAATCCAATTTTTCAAAGTCTAATGAAATAAAAGTTTGTAGTCTATGAAAATTGACATTCAGATTCTATATCACATGGATATTTTGATTCTCTTTATCAGGGAATTTGGAGTCTGAATTCTATAGACATTGGAGTATGAATTACAATGAATTCAGAGTCTGAATTATATGGAATTGGGATTCTGAATTCTGAGGAAATTAGAGTATGAATTTCAGAGAATTCAGAGTCCCAATTCATAGAATTCAGAGTCTGAATTTCAAGGAATTTCAAGTCTGAATTAAGAGAATTTGGAGTCTTAATTAAGAAAATTCGGAGTTTTAACTCTTAAGAGTTTGGATTCTAAATTCATAAGATTTCAGAGTCTGAATTCAGAGAACTCGATGTCAAATCTCAGAAGAGTTTCAAGTCTGAATTCATAAGATTTTAGAATCTGAATTTAGAGAACACGGAGTCTGAACTCATAAGATTTAGGAGTTTCAATTCATAATAATTTGGAGTTTGAATTCATAATAATTCAAATTTTGATTTCATAGAACTCAGAGTCTGAACTCATAAGAGATGGGAGTCTAAATTCATAAGAATTCGGAGTCTGAATTCATAGAACTTAGAGTCTGAATTTAGAGAATACATAGTATGAACTCATAAGAGTTCAGAGTCTGAATTTATAAGAATTGGTAGTCTGAACACATAAGATATTGGAGTCTAAAGTCATAAGAATTCAGAGTCTGAACTCATAAGAATTCAGAGTCTGAACTCATAAGTGTTTGGATTCATAATTCATAATAATTCTGAGTCAGAACTCATAAGAATTCGGTGTCTGAATTCATAAGAATTCAGAGTCTGAATTCAGAGTACTCAACACCTGATTTCAGAGAACTCAGATCCTGAATTCGAATCCTAAAATAGAATGCTCTATATCCATGTATTTGTAGGATTCCTAAGTTTTGCAATATGAAACTTTTTTTTACACATAGAAATAAAATGAGTTAGATTTAGAAGAACTAAAAAATGAACAATGAAAACAAGTAAGGATTAATTTTCCATGGGAAAGGAAAATTTTTCTTATTTAGTTAAAACATAGGGAAAATGAAATTTTTCCTTACGATAGAGTGTTTTTAATTTTAAAAACAAGAAGGAATGGAAAAGTCATAAAGAAACTTTATTGACTCAATAGACAAGATGAGGTTCCATCATAACTACATCTCATTCTTCTAGCCAACACATGGGTGATCGGCATGCCCTACCATACAATTCCTAATTAGGCACCATCAGAATCATTTGATGAAAACCATTGTTTTAGGAAAACATTGCTAGGGGTATATGTCTCTCTAAAGATCCACTAAAAGACCGGACACATGTTCAAAACATGACCTCAAAAAAAGGTATTGTGAGCTCAAACTTCCCGTATATCAGTGGATGGTATGTTGTACATAGATGTACTTGTCTCCTCGAAGCCCTATAGAGTCCCTACTAGACATGATAAGTAAACCAGTTTTCCCTTTCTGAAATGATAGAGCGTGGAACCCAATGTAAAAATATATCATCTCAGTTGAACAACCTTCTATGTTCATCAACACTGAAGGTTTTCTTAATCGGAATGAAATGTGTGACCTTCATGAGCCTATCGATAACAACACAAAATTACTCATTACATCAGGGTGATATTGGCAAACCATTTAGAAAATCCATCGTGATGTCATTCCACTTTCACTCTGGATTGGGTTACTTCTACAAAAGACCTGTTGGTCGTTGATTCTCCACCTTCACCTACTAACAGGTGGAATATCTAATAACAAAACCGGCTATATCACACTTTTTATGTAACCAACAGTACAGAAAGTGTAGATCTCGGTACATCATGGGGACACCAGGACTAATTTCCCATACTATGTAATGAAAATCTCACAACATCTCCTTACGTATTTCTGGTGATACCCATACATGTCAATGAAAATGCATGAAATCATTGATGTCTATAGTCCACCCAGGAGTATGGTCTCCTCCTGAAATACTCTCCAATGGGACTAGGGATTCATAATCTGATAGTTTCCTCATTCTCACATAAAGAAGTGGTGTAGAGATAATTACTATAGAAGAACGAAATGTTAACCCATGTCTGCTATACACCTCCAAAAGCATCTCAGAGAATAGACCCATAATATTTCCCTCACTGATGCCCGCTAGAACTGTTTGTATCTGAGTCCTCCTACTCAATGAAATATCCACTGTGTTGCGTTTCCCATGTCTATAGGCAAGCTCATAGTCAGAATAATGAAGTTACTCATCCCACATTCACTATCTCAAATTTATATCATGCTGACTAAATATATACTTGTGGCTTTTGTGGTAAGTGTTTTCCAGAAATTGCTCATCCAAAAGAAAATGTCTCAAATCGTATAAATTTTTCAGAACTATAGCTAACTCGACAATGGTTGTCAGGTAATTCCTTTCATGTGTCCTCAACTGCCGAAACTTGTATGGAACAACTCCTCCACCCTACATAGGCACTGCTCCAAGACCAATACCCGACACATTGTAGTAAATAGTATAACTCTTGTCCTGTTCCAGAAAAATCAGTATCATTACTGAACTCAACATCCCTTTCAAATCCTAAAAGGCTGACTCACAGGAATATTTCCACAAGATCTTCAGCCCATTCTTAGTTAGGATCGTATGTGAATCTATTAGGCATGATAAATCCTAAATATAATGTCTGTAGTAACTATCCAGCCGCAAAAAACTCTGTTCCTGAAATATTTTCTTCGTCTTCTCCTAGAAAACTAGTTGTCTCACATTCTCTAGGTCTAATGATATTCCTATCTCTGTGACGAAAACACCCAAGAAGTTAATCCGGTACATCCAAAAGTGACATTTTGATATCTTAGAAAATAATTGATTCTCTCTTAGTGTACTCAGTATGATATCAAGATGGGTGGCATGGTCATGTTGAGTGTGAGAGTACACCATGATATGGTCCATGAATACTACGACCAAAGAATCCAAGTAAGGATGGAACAATCAGTTAATCAGTGACATGAAAACTTCCATCTCATTCAATAGACCGAACGGTATAACCAAATACTCATGTAGAAAATACCTTCCTCGAAAGGCTATAATAGGTATATATGATGGTCTAATGAAAAATTATTGATAATTTTAGGTCATGTCAATCATTGAGAACACTTGGGCTACTCAAAGCTAATAAAAGAGATCATCATTCCTTGAAAAGTGATATCAGTTCTAGACCATAAAATATTTCAGGTTTTGAAAAACCTTACAATGTATGAGGGTACAAACTGTCTTTATCGCAAAAAGGATTGTAAAATCCCTAGAAGAAGTATCTGTTTTGATGAATCCATTTTCTTCCAACTACTATAACTATTTTTGAGCACCCTTATAAACAGCGTATCCATCGTATAAGGAGTAATATACACCGGTGCTGCTCCTGGCATAATCTCAATAGAGAAATATACATATCTCACTAAAGGAAAACTTGAAATGTATTCTGGAATGAAATATCTGAAATAATCCACCATTGAAGTAAATTTCATCTATAAAGTCTCGTTTTCATCCTGATATAATCTAGTAATATGGGTAATAATTCCACCCAACCCATGATGCTCGGGTGCATCTAAACATACCTCGAGATCCCATTCTCCCTTGTATAGAAAACACCCTCCCTCTAGTGATGTAAAACTCACCCTGCAACAATAGATGTCTATAATGGCCTGGAATGAAACCAACATTTCAATTTCAATAATGACATCAAATCTTGTCATCTATAATACATAAAGGTCCCATAAGAAAAGACACCCACCCACATCCATAGGGAACTCGTTACACTAACAAACACATTCCAGCCTAATTCCTATTAGATTTTCTAGCATCATAACATTATCATATGTAATGATAATATTCCCAAGGATCTCCACAACGAAAATAGATATAAATAAATGGGATTCCCCAGCATTAAAACAACATAATTTAAAAATGAGGTAACTACAGTCACAACTATAATCATATAAGGTCCAGGATCGTTCCCTTTTTGGTTCCAATCCACGTCAAATGCATGACCTGTACTATGGACATACCACCCAACTAGACTACCCTGAATTGATCCACTATATTGTTGTTAAAATCCTATCATCTGGACAACATGTCAAAAAACACCCCCTCGGCCTGAACGACCTAATGAACTACAGTTTCATTACTGAAGGGAAATTGGTGCTCATTCTCCATAATGTGGAGTCATAAGAGATCCCCTCTCACTCATTCCTGGTGATAAAATCTACCAGAAATGCTAAAAATTTTCCATCTTGTCGTACAAGCGGCTCTCGACTGGGTCCCTAGACAATTTTGTGATATATTCCCACTCATCCTGCACCGGTAGCATACCAACAAGGTTATTGAAGAAACATCATGAGAATGATCCATATGATTCTTCCTATAATCTGTCAAAGTAGAACCAAACCTAGATGTTGAACTGGCCTAGCTTACAACTTGCAAATCCATATGATTTCACTCTGTAATTAGCACCTAGTTTACTATAGTAGCCACAGTGTCAGCTTGAAAACATTTTCCAATGATCACATGTCATACCTGATACCATACTCAACTCACCTATCCAAATATAACTCATAACCTCCCAAGATAGGTTGGATGCACTAAAGATCATTAAAACAAGATGAATACTCCATCACTGAAAAGGTTTCCAACTCCAAATGCAAGAACTCTCAGGCTCGATCTGTCCACTAAATATCACTGTATAAGTAATCATAGATGGTCCTATAAATATCTTCCCATTCCATATATCAATAATGTACATCCTATGACATAAAATCCCAAAATCTCTTGTAGGAATCATGTATCATGTATGTTTTGAGTGTCACCCTCCTCTCAAAAGGCATCTTCAGATGCTCGAATATAGAAATCATTACATCCAACCCTGAATCTCCAGCCATTGGTCCTCCATCCACTAAAAAAGTGGGAGGATGTTGCTTCTCGAACGCCTTCATTAACTCTTCAATAGTCGGGACATGATTTGGTGCTCCTCGTAAACGGTACATCATCCTCAAAAAGTACACACAACAACATACATCAGCACATACATCTGCTATTAAAGATGGTCCCAACACGAGCATGATAGGAGGATCTGCTAGTAGTTCCAGATCTACCCTTTCTGGTGTTTGATCATCGTTATGTACTGTGTGTAAACCTAGGGGATGTCATTCTAGCATGTCTCTTCAGGGTCAAATGCACACCCCAATACAAGATTATCAAGGACATCAACATAGAAGTTCATGAATATTATAGGAGAATGAAAGCATTCATGTTTTACAATACATGGTTACACAACGTGTAGAAAAACTAGAATCCATATTTTCTTAACCTTTATCATGGGTCTGTACCTCTAAAAACTTGGTCGTGTAACTCCCTATACACACTGCGTGTCATCATGTGACATGGTGTGTACTTGAATTCTCCCTCCTACCAATGTTCTTCTACATGGGTAGAACTACCCAAATCTCTCCTGGTGTAACACAACATGGAGTGTTCTCCCTAGATATGATTGTGAATTACTTATGTTCTATCAACCCTTGTTTTCAGTCACACAGATAAATACCCAATCAATTAACACATGACATATATAATCAAGAAATGGCATGTACCACCTGAATTTCATCCACTAGTGTAGTTTGTCACACTGTGGGATACATGGTCTCTTATAGCACGGTGCATACACCCAGAACAAGGCATGTTTGACCAATTATTTATCTATTTCTCAAGTAACACAATTATTCACATAGTCAAACATTTTACGATGTGTACAAATGGTACACGTCATATTCTAATTAATAGTTGTTTCCTCTAGAACATAAGAACACATGGCCTGTGTTTATAACAACACAAACAACATTCTCTGGGTTTCTGGATAATAGGCCATTGAAACATCTCCAAAACCCTTCAAACATAAAAATTGTCCATGGAATGCCATGTTTTTATCCTTGAGAGCCCATACTCTCTGTGAGTCAATTATTGGAATCTTAATTCATGTCATATCAGAATATAATTCAAATAAAGTACAAAAATGATCCACTGAATTTTGATCCAATAGGGTCTGTAACACCTTAGCGGACAAAGAATGGTGTCCATACAACTGAAAATTCACATTCTAATACCATATCAAAATTGTAGGTATATCTATCATAGCAACAATAACATCAAAATGAATATCTAACTACACATCTATCAAAAAAACATGCAGTCTCTAATGTACCCTAAAAGGAATGAAAAAAATGAATGACATGTGATCTTGAGAAAGTACCTATACGATTTACGAGATGGAATACCATTATCTAATATGTTTGAAACATAAATATAGCCACAATGAATTAAATCATAATAGCACAAAACAGGTTAATCACTAAACAATGAAATCAAATCAACAGTAAAAATTGTAAAACTAGAAAAATTTCAATATTTGAGGTAACATGGATTTTCCTTGTACACAGGTTAGCTACTCCCATGAACAACATATTACCAACTACATATTCATTCATATAGCGATCTATTGGCTCCAAATAGAAATTCAAATGTAGAAATGAAAAGATCCATTGATACCACATTATTATGCCTCATTTTTAGGTGACTCATAAATGTGCCCCAAACCCTATTGGTCACATAACCTAATGTGAATTTTCACAAATAACATAGGATGCCAACTATAAGAAAGGGTCACAATGTGATAATGGAAAAACCATTCCCTTTTGGCATAGTATACATATCATAAATAAAATAGTAAATATTAGTAGAAGTTGTAATACCATACAAAAAAATTAAATAATGGAATACAAAGAATAATATAAAAACTAAAGGATATAAAAATGATGCATGTCACAAGATTCGTGGAATGAAGCCAATGATGTCACAATGATAGAAATACAACACTAAAACCAATTTATAGAATAATAAAGTAAACTCCAATTGCATCTCAATCCTCAACATGGTCTCATTCCCTCCTTTCCCAATTGAATTGAAATACCAAATGAAGAAGGGTGCATGTCCTTATCTATACCTATAGCCATATAATCTTATTGGGTTAAAAAACATGACCCAAATATGGTGTGAGACGAATCCAAATAGGACAAAATCAAAATATATCTTCCTAACCATCAGTGAATATATATATATATATATGTTAGGTAATATGCCGAAATTTTGAAATAAACTAGGAATTAGTCGTAAGAAAACATTCCTACAGTTTTCAATTACATTAAATT
Source organism: Viscum album (assembly GCA_963277665.1). Classification (NCBI taxonomy): domain Eukaryota; kingdom Viridiplantae; phylum Streptophyta; class Magnoliopsida; order Santalales; family Viscaceae; genus Viscum; species Viscum album. The sequence continues at coordinate 1,000,212,610 of OY728121.1, read as the reverse complement.
TCAATTAGAAATTATTCAATATTCTAACTCATGTAACCTTGGGAACTAGCCAACATCTATATCTCATGTGTAATAGAAACAAAAGACATCTCAGAAGACCTTATATAACACCAACCATGACTTCATCCAATCAAGAGCTTTGGATTGGAAAACTCGTCACAATCATTTAATCATTCATATAACGACTGCTTTGGGAATGATAACACAGTCTGATCTCCCTAGTTTAAAATAACATCAATTAATTTAATAAGAAACCATTGGGTTTCTTTCACGGTCTAACCCCTCTGGTCCAATATTGCAATAACCATTTACAAAAAACCACTTGCGCAGGCTCCCACTATCGAAACCCCTTTGTCTAATATACTATCAATCAATTATAAACAACCTCCTAGGTAATAATTCACTATCTAAACCCATGGGTTGATGACCACCTATAAGCTCTCACAGCCTATACCGCTTGTTCAACATAACCACAATTCATAAATAAATTACCCTACCTCGAGAGTCACTCGCAGCAAAATTCTCCATGGTCACACTTCCACAATGCATATCATATGCATTTCAAATATTTATGAACACCAACCAAACAAAAAAAGGAATGTAAACAGGGATATCCAACATTCATCCTAGAAAAAACAACAATGAATAATTAAACAAGGTAATAACCCCGTTTTGTGTCACCTAAAAAATGTATGGAACCTTATGCATAATCAACTTCCCATTATCAAACAATCAAGCAATGGGAGGTGATAGAAATGGTTTAATTACAGAGACTCAGTACCCTATGTGGGTACATGGATCTTTTAGAATATATAATCCAAGGAAAAACATTTAACGACACAAACAACCTACCTTGATGTCATACGATCAATAGTCCTGAACACCAGCCCTTGAATCAGCCTAGAATGGAATTGATACAAAAAAGGTTCAAATCATTAATACTTTAATAACTGGTGAGAGATGTTGAATCAGGATTAATGGCTCTAGGATAATTGAGAACTCTCCATTCAGTGTTCACCAGCCCTTCAGTCTCTCTCCTAAAAACCCAAGGTAAGAATAAGATGTTTATTAGTATGAGACCAGATACCCCTCTAAATAATTAAATAAAAAAGGAAAACTCGCCATTCAGAGTTCACCATCCCTTCAGTATCTCTCCTAAAAACCCAAGGTAAGAATAATACATTTATGAGTATAAGACCAGATACCCCTCTAATTAATTAAATAAAAAAGAAAAATAAAGGTCATGTTCATTAAATGTACATTCTTTGAAGTAGGATCAACCATCCATGCCTTATGTGGTCTTCCAAGTCACCTACAAGGCTAGGTACTCACCTGTTACATGACAAGTACGCCATTGTAAAAGGTATTGAGGTACACAACATGTACTAATAAGTACATGGAATGTACAGAGAAAATTCCCATTTCTTCCTATTTCTAAAAAATCAACCCTAAATAAATTAAAATACCTAAAATTAATATCTGGGTTCTCACAACTAGGATGTTTGATGTCCTTTTCAATATAATATTTTTAAACATAAATGATTTTATGGATAAATATTTGGTATATTTTGGTAATATTATTTTAGGAAAAAATATATATGAATTATTTTACGATATTGGGTTGATTAATGGTATATTAGGAATTTTTTATTATGGGTAGGTATATATAAAAAGTTGGAATATCATGTGATTTCAATTGAATAATTATTTGGGACCAAAATAAATAATGACATTAATGTTGAGGTAATTTTGTATGAAGGTTTATTTAGTTATTGAATGACTTATGTTGAACATTAAATATTGAGATTAATATGAATGTTTATTAATTTTGTAATTTAAATTACATTACTATAATAATTTTTTCTTTTTCAGTCAAATTTATATAAAAATATCTTGAAATAATTTTAATGAATCTTGTGTTCTATTAGATGTTTTTTAGTGCATAAAAATAATTCATCATGGGTAATCACTATTTAGAGACAAATATTCTAAATTGATGAAAATATATTAATGAATTACATTATAGTTATCATGCTACTTTATTTCATTATTTCATTATTATATATGGTAATATAATCAATCATGATTACGAAATGGTTCTTGGAATATTTTTTTAATTTTCTATAAATAAATTTCCTCATCTCTATAAAAAAAATCTATTAAATCATCTATTTAAATGGATCTTATTTTAAAATCATTATTTTAACTTCAAAAAAAATTCTCCTTATGTGGAAAGATAATTTTTATTTATTTCATAAGACTATTAAAATTCATTTTCCCTATTTTAATATATGGTTTTATAAACCCCTCTGTACACTATGGGTTAAAGACCATGTAAATTTAAATATTCATACCACTGATTACAAATCACATGTTCATTCTATAAGGAAATAATTTATTTAAGATAATAGAATTTAACACCCAAATATTCAAAAAAACACCATATTGAATAGTGTACACAACAATGAAACACTAATATAATGGAACCATGATATATATATATATAATATTTTTATTAAAACATTAATATTATAATAAAAACTATTTTTAGTGGTATTAAAAAATATTAAATAAATTTTGAACAATGTGAAAGAATTATAATGATAATATATTGATAAAAAAGCAATTAATAGTTTTTTAAGGACATTGAAAATAAATATTTGTCGAAATTTTAAATTTTATTTCTATTTTAGAACATAAAATAAAATTAATATTTTTAATTACTTTACAATTTATTTAAAAATAGCTTAATTTTTAGATTATAGGACTAAAAATTATCTGATGATAATGTTTTGGTATTTTTTATAGAATTAAATTTTCATTGAATGGTGAAAAGATACCGGTTTTATTGAAAAAATATGTTTACGTTAAATCATTTAAAATGTTATATAATATTTCAAAATGGTTAAAAATTATCAATAGATATATTATGTTATTATTAATCTATATATCTTCATTAAAATATATTTCATGTGTAATATTCTTATAAAAATATTTTATAGTTATGAAAACGTTATCTTTAGAAACCAACTTTTCAACACATGGTCAAGATAAATTTATGTTTTAAATGTTCTACAATAGTGAATTTGATTTTGAAAAATATTTTACAAATTAAGAATAAATATTATAAATATGATATAATTAGGTAAAATTAATTTGTTTCACAGTGAAATTTTTAATATTTAATTACCTATATTACGGTTAAAATAATTTTACTTGAGGTAAAAATAAATAAGTGATAAAATGACATAAAAAATTTTCCAAATAAAATTTTATTGATATATATAGAATTTATATCATTTGAATTTCATCAATTATAAATTTATAATAATTTATAAATTTTTAAAAGGTGGGTATAAGTTTTTATTTTCAAAAATTCCTTCTATGTAGACTCCCCCACTTTTAAAAGTGTACCCCTTTTATATCATATTTTAAATTATAAATACATCTAGATCATCCAATTAATACCCAAATAACATCTGTAAATCCTTTCCCTCATAGTAGATTTTTTATATTATGATAAATCCCATATAGTAAGGCTATAGATATAATCAATTTGATATTTTAAAGAATTAATATTTTTCCTCAGAGAGGATAATTGTATTATTTATTTATTCATATCCATAAAATATATCTAAATAATTATCATATAATTAAATAATTATCTATAATATAATCAAATTTTCACGACCTATCCCCTAAGGCCTATACTGTGACTACCAAAAGCCCACCTTCCATAGTCCAGTGGCCGGCGACTACTGCTAGAAATGTGTATCCCTAAAATAGGAAGGAATGGCCTTTAAACATGGACACATACATATAGTTGAAAGCAACAAGAAGAAACCACTATCTAAATTGATGTAGTAAAAATAGTGCTGAATGTAATGGGGCCAGAATACAGTCCCAACTGTAAAAGTAAAATTACAACTGAAAGATATGATACAACTAAAAAAGGAAAATAGATCCTAGGTCTTCCTCTGATGATACTATCAGAAGGGTAGGTACAGATCGCCTCCTCAACACTCCACATCTACATATCTCCTCCATGTCCTGCCTGGTCCTGACTCCCTCAAAACTCATCCCAGCTGCTTGTTGTCTGCACAAGACACAACAAGGTGCAGGAGAAGCCCGTGCATGGGTTAGTATAATGATGCTCAGTAGGGTCCCTGAGACCCCAAAAGGTCACTCTAAATTCCACCAAGGAAGACCACAAATCATGATCTCAATCACGAAGAAAAAAGTAGTAGACACAGCTCAAAATGAATCTCAACTCAAACCAGGTATTTAGTGATGTGTAGAAGTATAAATGAGTAGATGCGAAACTAGATCATCTTATTCTGTCAAGAGACACTACTGATGACCATATGGTGCCTGACCCACACAAGATTAATAGGTTCTAATCCCCACAATGACCAACATAGGATCATATCTTCCTAGGATCGATAATTAACTAACACCCATAATGATCCACACAGGATCTTACCCACATAGGATCGATAGGTAGCTAACCCCCACAATGTCCCACATCGGACCTGACCCACACAGAATCGGTATGTGATGACCCACACAGGATCGCTAAGTACTGACCCACACATGATCTGACACACATGATCAGTATGCGCTGATCCACACAGGTTCACTGATCGTTGACCCACATAGTAACTGACCCACACAGGATCGGTGTTGGCCTACATAGGATTTCTCGGTACTAACCTATGTATTACTTGTATACATCCTCTGACTCACTGCTAGACACTGGATTCCTTGCACCTATTGGGCTAATCCATGGTGTCCTTGGCCCGCTGAGCCAGGCTCCGGCCCAACCCGCAAGGGCGCCCTGAAAAAGGGGCCCATATAGGGTTGCCCAACTGGTATAAGGTGAGGCCCATGAAGGGGAAGGCCCCATTAGGGTAGAATCCCGATAGGCCAGCAGATCACATCCCTCTGTGGGATCCTTCATAGCTTGTGCGGGGGGGGGGGGTCCCCTTGACCTCCTGATATACCGAATGGCATGGAGGATGTTCGGTATGTGAAGCAGTACTATCACGGGGGAGTACTCGGTCGTAGGAGAACCTTCCAAAGGTGCGGGTTCTGCTCTGTCGTGGCTTCAGTCGTGCCTTCTTTTCCACCGGCGACATGCGACGGTGCATCCCACTTCTTTTGGGGCCAGTTGTTTCGATAATCTCCGCATCTTTGTGTCATGTCCTCCACTTTCTACATGCATCAGTGCACATCTTCCTCTTATCCATTCAGTATCATTGCACTGATGGTCTTCTATGGAGGCACATGGATTGAAAGACAGTGGAGGGTATGGGCCGTGTTTTTTAGGCACGTGCCCTTCGCGTTAGATCGTAAACAAAAATGGAGTATAAAGGGTTTCATGGAAATTCAATTGAAATAAACAATATTAAAACCCCTACATTGTAAACCTGTTGGAGAACATTCATGATTGAAGGTGGATTTTTCATCTTCATTTCCACCACATGCTCCCAACGATGTTGTTTTCACGTCATCCTTTGGTTCTGCATTTGGTGATTCTCGTCACTGCTAACTCGAACCGGCTTCGTCCTCCAATGGTTTGGAATCTCGGTACTCCTTCAACACTTCATTTTTTTGAGAAGTTCTGTAGATACCCCATCCAAAGTGCCATATAAATATGGGATTTGGAGGGTAAGTAACGAAATGGGGATTTAATGGAGGCCACTTAATTAAGAACCTACCTAATTCACCAATGACATCATTACTTATGATTGATGGGTCAAGTCATTTAATGTCTCGACAAACTGCTGGTACCACTCTTTACATCTCCGTTGGTGGAGAAGAATGAAAAATAATAATAAAATTAATTTATATCATTTTCTTTATGAAGTCACAAAACATAACTTTTTCTCTAGACCTACTGCGGTGAATGTAATTTCTCTCTTATGAAAATCCTGGTGCTGCAGATTCAACGGTGCTCTTGGATTTTTAATCTGATCAACAGTTAAAAAGTTAGAAAACGTTGCCCGAGCGTTTAGTGAATGTACCTTATAAAAGTTCAATAAATTAATAACATTCACCCTCAAACCACACAGGTCAGATTTAGGCTCTTCATAAAGATAACATGCCCCAAATAACTAAATAGAACTCTTGAATTTTTAATCCATGTTACGGTTTAGATGTTATAGATTTTATAATAAAATAAATGTCCCATAATTATTTTATTTCGGTAAAAATATAGCATTCAATGGTGGCATGAGCTGGCCAATTTTAGTATTTTCATAAATAAAGAAAACTCTCATGAGTTCAACGGTGGTTTCAGATTTTTATACCGAGTCACCGTTCGTGAGTTATAATCAATTGAGAAAAATAACTTTATTTAATAATTCTATTTACGGTTATGCCATATTTGGGTTTTCTCACTGGAGGACTGCGCTGACTAAACATATGTTGTGCCTATGGTAAACCTGCTATTCTCAATGCAATGGTGTACTCAGAGTTCTGATCTGGGAAACCATTTAAGAGTTATTACACTTTTTTATTAAAACTGCTTACGCACACTAATTAAAGCTTAACAAAACATCGGTGGATCATTAGGGGAACTCCAGGCCTCGGAATCATGCGCTGTCAGATTTTGCGGTCTCAAAATAACTAAATACTAATAATGAAAAAGAAAATAAATGGAAAATTCAGGTCATTAAATTTTCCCCACTTTAATGAATTTCATCCCCAAAATCCACAACATAGATTAAGAAAAAAAATGAGGGGTATTTAGCACGAATCAGAGTCTCCTGCTCCCATGTTCCCTCCTTAAAGATCCCATGATTCCAAAAAACATGCACAAGAGGTATAGACTCCCACGAAGTAAACACTCTCATCGATCCTCAATATCTACTAGATCCTATATTAAGGACTCCCCATAATCAAAGTCCACCTCGTTGTGGTCGATGATGTGTGATGGATCATGCATGCATGTCCTCAGCTGCGACACATGGAAAACATTATGCACACAGTGCGTCTCTAGGGGAAAAGATATATTTTAAGCCACCTTTTCCACTCTGCTGAGAATATAGAATGGTTTGATGATCCTCATAGATTTCCTTCCACCCCAGCCAAACCTCCGCAATCCTCATAGTGGTGAGACCTGTAAATGGAAATGGTCTCCCACCTCAGACACCAAGGTCTTAGTCCCCTGTCAGCATAGGACGTCTATCGGCTCTATGAAGACTTCATTTACTAAAAAGCGAGTCATCATGATACAAACTATGTCACTACTTCCATCATACCTGGCCACCAGTACTGACACCAGAAGTCCTAGTACATATTCACCACTCCTGTATATATCGTTAAAGGGGATGTATGGATCCCCCACAACACCACATCCCAAAGAGTCACTGGCACCATGGTGCGTCCTCTGAAGAGGATGAAATACTCCCCACCTTCAGAAAAGTCCTTCAGGAGACCATCCTAAGGGTATCTGAGCACGTCAGGCTTCACAGTCAATGTCCCAAGTTGTCCCTCCCGAATTTTCTAAAGAATTGTGGGAGTGACCTTCCAAGACTGGATGTAATCTTCTCCATATTTATCCATGAAGGATATGCACAATGCGACTAGCTTCTCTGACACCTCACATAGCAGTTGTAGACCACACCTCCTACTGAGTGTGTCTGCTACCACATTCCCCTTCTTATGGGTATAGACTATCTCAAGGTCATAGTCATGGATAAACTCTAGTCATCATCTATATCTCAGGATCAGGTCCTTCAGTGTGAAGATATATCTGAGACTATTGTGATCATATTAAACAGTAAATTATTCACCTATCAAGTGGTGTGACCCATTTTCTATGCAAAGACCACTACTTCTAACTCCAGGTAATGGGTAGCGTAGTTATTCTCGTCAGTATCTATTTCATCCCCTGAAATATATACTGACACTTCTCCCATCATAGGAATGACCCCCCTTCTTCAAAGATGACAAGGGGGATGCTACCCAAGAGAAGTATGGTTCAAAACTATGGTACTACACAGCAAAGGTAGAAGTCCCTCTCCCTTCGAGGAGGTAAACCTTGAAGCATAATTCGAAAGGATGTACCCACTCTCTTCCACTTCTGTTGGAAAAAAATCAATACTCCCACTACCACGATGGTAACGCTGGCCTACTCAAGAGTGACCAGTTGCACCCTCCTTTGCATGAGTTTATCTTGTGCTACCTATGTTTCCGTTTTCGCCAACCAAGGAAAATCACATTCCGATGTTATAGGAAACCCACATCTTTTTTTCCATATACAGTCAATCAGAGTATGAAATGTGGATTTCTATTTCATATACAAACTAACGTCGTAAGGCCTCGACACTTCCACCAAGAGGTCCCAATAGAAACTCTCTCCTCAAGTGTCAAATCACAACATTGGAAAGTGATGTTTTCGAGTATCCTCCCAAAGGTCTCTCCAGACTTAAGGGTCATGTAAACACATTAACTGGAAACTCTAGGTGTTGAACACGATTCATGGAAAATATGAATTATTAGTTCCTATACCTATTAATATGGGAGCTAGTAGTAGACATAGACCGTACCATTAATCATTCCTAGAACCCATTGTTCACACTCCTGGACTGCACGCAGCTACTCTCTTCCCATGTCCTCCAGCTCCCTAAGCCATGTGGGGAAAATATTGGGGTGGTGGTTGTAACAATATGAAATGTATAACACCTCATGCTAATCTCCTAGCTATACTTCCACATCTTCTATCCTACAGATTCATTTTTCCCTAACACTTCTTATCCCTGAATCATTTTATATGCCCATGACTCCGAGACATGCGTCAGTTTCCCACTTTTATACTCTTAACATTCAATGGATGTACTTGCTAATCCAAATAAAATTCCTCCAAATAATATCTCTCTAGCACCCTAACATAATTGGAATAAATAGAGGAATAATGCTAGCATTAATGTCCCAAAACACACCGCACTCGATGGTCTGATCCCTAAAGCACTAATATTTTTCTATTCATCGAGTATCTAGGATTGTTGGTACTCCTCGAGGAATACGTAGATACCGAAATGACATCCTACCAATGTGGTTAATGATATAGAGAACTATCAACATTTATCTATTTAAGGAAATAGACCCGCTTCATTGCATATGGTTCTCAATTATGTCAACAGAAAAGTCGCCTATTTGAACGATCAAGGTAAACTAAACCCTATCATCATCTTGCTGAGTAATGTAGAAATCTCTCTACGAGGACTGACAACGGAATGAATGGTTCCCTTTCTAGATAGAAACTTGGCCACCTCTACAAACTAGTCCTTAGCCGCCTGTGAGTTGGGCTCACCTCAGAACCTTAGGGGTATGTGATACTGAAACACATATATAGAACTGAGCTTACGTGTGTCCTATACCAGTACCACCAGTTATAACTACTAACCAATGGGTAGTGATATAGCTGGCACATGGCCCGAAGGTACTATCTCGGGCAACAGTCCCTGCACTAATGCTTCTTCAATCTACGGACCATCATCATGGTCAAAAACTAGAAAAGAATAGAATCAACAATCACCATATGCTTTACTGGTGTCTCAACTAGGAAGAAAACTCTATCCACAGCCACCATCTAGCCCTCATATACCTTGGAATCTATCTCAACTCGAAACCTCAGAGGCCTCTCCTAATGGAACATGTGAAACATGCTCAGTCGGCATGCACCATCCACTATTTGGCTTGTCGATGCTGCTGGCCAAAGGGTGGTGGTGGTGCTGGTACACCAATCGAAGGTGCCATCACAGTAAGAGGGCCCTACATAATAACCTCGTCACTCTGTGGGCCGTCATGGTGTACTCTCTCAGAAATCCTAGATGGTTGTCTACGTAGTGGAATCCTGATAAATAACTGGTGTGGCACTATCATTAAGTTGTACATGGTAATCTAATGAAAAGAAATAAAAAGAAAAAATTTAAGAAATACACGCAATCAATGCTTCTGTGTACTTATTCCAGAATCATAATTATGGGTCCTGGTGTATGGATACGTCGGCCGCCGCACCAACACTAGATTCCCAAAAATAAAATCCACACTCATAACACCTAACACTATTTCCACATATAAAAGATCAGAGTCCTAGTTCTTCCATAGAACCGACTCCTCTATTACCAATTTTGCACGACTAGCCCCCCGGGGCCCATACCGTGACTACCCCGAGCCCACAATCCATAGGCCAGGGGATGTCGACTAGCTCCGAAAAGGCGTATCCCTAAAACGGGAAGGCATTTTCTTTAATCTTGTTCAAACACACAGAGTAGAATGCAACACGAAGCAAAAATTATGTAAACTATGGTAGTAAAAAGGGTGGTGAATGTAAAGGGGATAGAATACAAGCCCGACTATAAAAGTAAAAGTACAACTAAAAGATACGATACAACTGAAAAAGGGAAAACAACTCCTGGGTTGTTCTCTGAGGATCCTACCAGAAGCGTAGGTACAGATCACCTCCTCAGTATTACACATATGCATGTCTACTCAACATACCACCTCGTCCTAGGTCCCTCAATTCATAGACCAACTTCTTGTCATCTGCAAAAGACACAATAAGGTTCAGGTGAAGCCCGTGCAGGGGTGAGTATAACAATACCTAGTAAGGACCTCGAGACCCTTAAAGGCCTGTTATAATTCCATAAAGGAAAATGATAAAGAATGATCTCAATCTAAAAGCACAAATCCATAGATAGAGCTCAAAATACATCTCATCTTAAACCAGGATTTCATTGAGGTATTGAAGATTAAATGATTAGGAGCGAAGCTAGATCATCTCAATCTTTCATGAAGCACTACTTCTGACAATGCAGAGTTTGACCCACACATGAACATTAGGTTCTAACCCCTGTAATGACACACACGGGATATGATCCACCCAGGATTTATTGGAACATAACCCCCCCAAAGACCCACATAAGATATGACCCCCACAGGATCGATAGGTAACTAACCACTACAATGACCCACACTGGATCTAACCCACACATGATCGCTATGCGCTGACCCACACAGGATCATTGAGCGCTGACCCACACAGGATCTGACCCAAAGAAGATTAGTATGCTATAACCCACACAGGATCACTGATATTTTACCCACACAGGATCTCACCCACATAGGATCGGTGCTGACCCACAAAGGATTGCTCGATACTAACCTCCGTATAATATGTCTGAAACCTCCGCCTCACTGCAAGCCACAAGATTCCTCACACTCGGTGTGCTCGAATTCTATAGAATCATCACTAGAGATATTCATCATTCCACATCCTAGAAAAATCTCTACAATGGAGTAACCCAACGGACCACCATGTTGTAAGTGTTCCAATGCGATAGATGGTGTGTCAATCGGACGTCTGGTCTGTGAGTTATAAGTGTTTTAGTTCTGGGGTCCCAGTTGGATTCCGTTTCGATCCCACCCGTTCATACTCCAACAATCTCTATAAATTATATAGACTATACAAAAAGGCCGTCTAAATCCAAGGATCCCAACGTTGCAAGAGGTTTGTCAAACGGAAATCAGGTTCTCAAGATATGGCCCTTTAAGTTTTTATAGGCCTAGTTGGGTCCGGTTCTAGCCCGACCCGTACAGACTGACCCGACTAGAACCAATCTGGGTTGTGCCATAGCGGCCTCATACCCCTAGGTAGATGTCTGGCCTGACCCGCAAGGGGACTGCCTGTAGGTGCATCCCAGCCCGTATAGGGCTGCCCACAAAATGGGGCATGTATAAGGAAACCCGACCCATAAGGGGGGTCACCCAATAGGCTGTGGAGCACGGACCGCTATGGGGTCCACCCTAGCTGGTACGGGGTGACCCCCCGGCCTCCCAAACAATCGAATAACCCAGAGGCCGTTCAGTTTCTGAAGCGACGCCGCCACGTGGTCACCACTCAGTCCTCGCGAAACCCTCCTGATGCGCGTGTTCTACCTCCACAAGGGATTCGACCGCAGTTTCATGTCCGCCAACGGCGTGCTGGTCACACCACCACCAACTTGCTGGCGGCACATTGGTCATGTCAGCTCTCCATTCATGGGAAACAGATGTGTCGGATCCCTCCTCCATTTGTCGTGGCTGACGAGAAGCGACCCTCAGCTCACCAGCGGCGCACAACAACGCGCCAAACTTCCATTGCGTTCGGCCATTCTGATTACCACATAAGCTTTGTTCTGTGACCTCCTCTTGCGGCATGCGTCAGCGCACACCATCCTCGTATTCAGTCGGTGTGGACGTTCTAATGTTCCTCCAGGGAATCACTATTATAGAAAGACAGTGGATGGTCCAGGCCATGTTCGTTAGGCCCGCACCCTTCACGTTAGCTCGTAAAAAAGAGGGTGGATAAAGGGGTTCAATGAAAATAAATTGAACTAAAAAATAATGAAACCCCTACCTTGTAACCCTGTTAGAGAATATCAAAACTTGAATGTGGATGGGTGATATTTGTTTCCACCCCAAGCATCCATCAATGTCTTTTTCATGACGTAATTCGGTTCAGGGTTTGGTGTCACTCGTCACTGCTCGGCGGAACCCACTTCTTCTTCCCAGGGTTTGGCATCTCGGTACTCCTTCAGCCCTTCGTTGCATGGGGAAACTATGTCAATACCCCTGCCCAAGATGCATATAAATAAAAGAGATGGAGGGTAATTAACAACGTGGGGAATTAATGGAGGCCCCTTATTTAGAATCCTTCCAAATTCCTCAATGACAACATTACTTATGATTGATGGGTAAAGCCATTTATTGGCTTGACACATCATTGTTCCCACACACTGCTTGTCTATTGATAGAGAAAAAAGAAAAAGAAAATAATAAAATTATTTCATTTCTTTTCTTTTAAGAAGTCACAAAGCATAACCTTTCCTCTAAAACTACTGCGGTAAAATTAATGTCTTCCTTAAGAAAATCCCGATACTACGGATTCATCAGTGCCCTCAAATTTTTAATCCGAGAACCGGTTCAAATGTTAAAAAATGCCACCCGCGTGTTTACAGAATGTACCATTAAAAGTTCATTAAATTTATAAATATCATCCTCAAATAGAATCGGTCGGCTTAATGCTCTGCCTCTATAGATTATTCCCCAAGGAACTCAACGGTTCTCTCTCAATTTCTATCTGAGTTACCATTTAGATGTTATGGATTTTATATTAAAATAATTGTAACATAATTATTTTATTTCATACCAAAAACTAACATTAAATGGTGTCCTATGCCATCCAATGTTTGTATCTTCACAGAGTGAGAATACCCTTTCGTTTTCCAAGGCACTCTCAGATATTTAGTATGAGTCACTATTGGTGAGTTATAATCATTTGAAAAATAAAATAAATAAAATAAATAAATTTAATTATTTTATTTAAGGTTATTTCAGTTTCTGGTTTTCTCACTTGATTCAAGCGCCAACCTAACTTATGATGCTCCTAGGGTAAACACAACATCCTGAATTTAATGGTGTCCATGAATTTATGATCCAGGAAACGTTTTATGAGTTTTTCCACTTTACAAGAAAATTGCTTCTGCGCTAATTAAATATTAACAAAACATCGATGGATCATTTAGAGCACTCCGGGCCTCAGAATCGCATGCCATCAGATTTCACAGTCAAAAAAAAATTTCATATAAATTAAGAAAAAAACTATATGGAAAATATAGGTCTTTACACAGATGTTATTATATTAATTAAATTCATTAAATGATCCCCTCACTAAAAAATTGGAAATGAATACATCGTTTTTGTGTATGGAGGACTACAACCACACAAATTTATGTAATTCATTTTCCATCATCACCTAGAATGTTTCCTTATGATGATGGATTTATGGATTATAATAAATATTTATGAAAGAATAATATGTCTACAAAATTAATATATCACATACTTTCACACATTATCACCCATGTAAAAATGATAACGTAGTTTGTTGGTATAATGGATTATCACCTCACGAAACGTTGTTATTAATTTTTTTTATTAATATATCACATGATTTATATATGAATGAATATATAAATAAATAATTTTATGTTTATAAATTTAATTTAATTCTATTATGATAAATTATCTCTTACATTATTTCAATCATAATCATGGAAAAAAATTAAATTTTACACATACATGTGTATGGCCTACTCTTTCCATGATTTTAACATAAATCAGTTTCATAACCGTAATTAATTTATGTTTTTAAAATTATAATTTTTATTAAAAAAATATAATTTATTAATTATTATTATTATAGATATGACAGAAAAATTTCACCTTTAACCATAGTCATCACTTTGAATACATTTTGATATTTCTTGTCTGTCCTCAGAACACCCATCGTGGACATAACTAATTAAAAAATAACATATGCCCATAAAATAAATGATGTAAAATGATTATGTATAATGTTTTCATGTTATAAAATATTCCCAATTTTTTTTATAAAATGATATTTTATGGGATATAAATTTCATACACAATAGGATTGGACTCGAGGAATGGGATTTATCTAGACAACTATTCTTAAATGAGAAATACATAATATTCATCAAATATTTCAAATTTTCTATGTATATACAACAACTTTTAATGTCATATCCTGAATTTATCAATTATATATCTATTTAAAAGTTCATTTGAATTTTACTAATTAATTTTGCTAATTCTTCAAATGATACCAATGTTGGATGGGTTTTTTCACACTCAAATCATTATTTGGGATTGTTTATGATTATGTCTCCCATACTATAATTTTGAATATTTATATCTAAAACACATTATATTTTATTAAACAATATTTATTCAATAATTTTGTATATAATTATACAATTTTAAAATCATTTTTACTTATAATAATTTTGAAAATGTTTTTATAATGATATAACATCATTTATTACATCAGTCAAAAAACCATTTTCCTCCATATCCATTATTTCTAAAAAAATACATTATTTTTTATCATTAACCAAGTTATATATTAATTAAAAATTTACTACTGTTTTATTTTTTAAAAAAAAATATTTGAATGGAATGTTACTGTCACTTTATGAATGAGTCACTTTTTCACTTATCTAGATAATGTAGAAGATGTAAATTGTGACATATATATGACTTTATAGAATTAACATCCACTATGAAAAATAAATAATTTTAATTATCCCTTATAATTTAACTTGTTTTATAAAATAATATTTCTCTTTTATATTTTGGAAACTAAATTTCTTAAAATCAATTTTTTGGTTATATATTTAAATTTAATTCCGAAGCATATATGAATTTAATATGATTAAATGGATTAAAAATTTGCAATCATATTAATTAATATGATCTGAAAATTTTAAACATAATTGTTTTTCAGAATTGATGGTAAAAATAATAATAATTACTCACCAATGTTATGGTTAAAATACATTTATCGTGGGTTAATCAAAAAAGATAAGGGTCAATTTTACTTCATATCTTGATGAAATCATTTTTATTTTTTAAAATATAAGCTTATTTATTTATTTATTGAATATGACAGTTTTTGGTGTTATAATAAAATAAACATGACTTGACATTATTGAAAAAAAATTGGAAAATTATATGTGTGCAACTCACAAAAATTATAAAAGGGAACAATCTACCCTAACTTCTCCTCACCTATCAGGAAATTTATTTTGAAAAAAAATTCATTAAAATCCTTATAAAAATTATAGATGTGTTGGTATACCCAATAGATTATCCATTTCTTCCATTATAAAAAATCAATATTAATTTTTTCTAGGAAAAGATAAACACCTTTTCCAGGATCGTTCATTTTTCATCAAATTTTATCACTGTTATTTTTTTTATAAAATGTCCTACATATATTAAAAATATCTCCCATATACTAAAAATTTATTATTTAATGTAATAATATTTCTCTATGTCCTTCACAATCAATAGGTGATCAAAACTGCCACTCACATGTACAACAAACTACAACTTCTGGAAAGATGAAATTTGATTTTGATCAACGACTAACCTGGATAGGTATAATGATAGAAATAATTCAAATGTATGAAAATTATGAAATTATATTAATTTAGTAAATTATAATATCATCCACATCCTTTTTTAAAAAGTTTGGGGCCGAAGCCTCATTTTTATTATTAAATCAAAGAAAAGTCCTCTTTTAACTAGGTAGAGGGAAGCCCATTACATAGCCCAAAGGCCCAGTGGGCTTGTAGCCCATTACATAGCCCGTAGGCCCAAATTCTAAGGCCAATTCACATTCTGTGAATAGTAACCGGTTGCTACAGTACCGCAAAGTATCACCGCTAGTACAGTGCCCTACCGCCGCTACAGTACCCACTGATGAACAGTGTCGCCGCTGCTACAGTACCGCTACAATACTGCTACAGTAAATGATATGATCTCTTGTTCTTACATTTGAACTGCCATCGCATCAAATAGATGTGATTCATTATCCATGTAAAATTATAATGAATGATTATAGAAATTTATATAATGAATGAATATGTTATTTATACCATTATTATAATTATGGATATTATTAAACTATACACCATTCACAAAAAATGGTTCTTTCATAATGAATAATACATGATACATTGATGAAGTTAACCCCAAAAATAATGGTCATAATGATATATTAATAACAAATGTGTTATAAGATTTTTTAAGAGGATAATACATGATACTAAAAATGTGAATATGGTATTACTGTAAATTAATAAGATTTTTAAAACCATTAAAAATTAGTTTAAAAAAATTCCAACTAAAGTGAAGCCTGGGCTAGAATATTTTGGCTCAACTAACACTCTATTTAGAAGTAATTTTTATTATACACCGATTAAATCATTTGTGGAATATATAAATCAAAATTGATATACATATCATTAATAAATTTTTATTCATTATTACCACTGATTCAATTATTTTATATTATTTCATGTGGTTGTAGGAAAAATGTTACCAATGATGTATGTATTTTTATTAAATCTAAAGTTTTGGGATATCCTAAAATTAATATAATTGAATCTAATAACCTATAATTCATATCATCCAAATATTTTAATTTCCTCAAGATATTTATGTAGTTTACATAATTTCTACAAAATATTTTAATATTTTCTAGATGAATCATATAATTCTTGACTTTATGTAGTATTTTGTTTTATTTCATTAGTAATTTGATAAATATTTCATCCAAGTAAATATTAATCAAAATTGTTGTATAAAATTTCTTCTATTTTGTGAATGTTTTTATTAATGAAAATTATCTAATAATTGAGTTTATTATGAATATATGAAATAAATAAATCTAATTTTACCTAAAATGGAAGTGTTTGTATTTTTTTTATAAAAAATAATAATAGAATTTTTTTAACATACTTGGAAATAACAAAATATAGTATTGTTGTATTTTTATTATGATATTTGGATTCGTCTAATGATTTTTTATGGTTTTGAAATGACATTTTTTAGGAAATAATTTTAAATATTTTACATAAATTTGGTATATTTTTTTAAAAACATGATTTTATTACAAACATATATTACGCATGAGATGATGGTTAACTGTTATCTCATATTAATTTTGGGGTAATAAAATTTTACATGAAACATTCAATTTCATTCGATCGATGTACATTACATTTCTCCTAAATATCAATATTAACTTAATAAGGGATATGGATATTTCCTAAATTGTATACCATTTTTATATATGGTGTTTTATTATGAATGATTTTTGATTGAATGGTGGAAATCATCCAATATATATATTCTATACACAAAATAGATATTTATTGATAAAATATATTGTATATTAATATTATTTATCATTCACTATATGAAGAATGTATTGGACTTACAGTAATTGGTGGGGCCCAGTTATTAATAACCCCTCAATGCATCGACAAGCCTAAAGGATTGAATTAGTTTTCCCAATTAAATGTGGATTGATGTATACCTACCAATAGATTTAATTTTTTTTCACATTTTCAAGATGGAATATATAGAATGATGTCTACAAAAATGAAATTAAATATTATGTATTTTCATTACTAATAATTTTTTTTTATCAAAGCCATTATTTAATTTATATTTTTCATAGATGCGTTTCATAATCATGTTACTGATTAAATAAAACATATTTTAAGATAATTACATTTTCATTTCTATTATTATTTATTTATTGATTATATCTTCCATGATATGTAACACTATTAAGAATTTATGCTCAGCCATATTATTCCATTTACTCATGTTTTGAAGATAAGTACATTGGCGGAGTTTATGGATGTTTATTATTTTCCATTGTAATGATTTATATTTTACTAAAAATGTAAAATGGATATCATTTATATATTTGAATCTCAAATTCAAATAAACTGATTAGTCATTGGGTATTATAACCCTTTTATTTATGACATTCTAATAGAGTAACCACTGTCTCTGGATTACAACAGTCATAGTCATTACACCTATAGATGTGGGATACATGCATTAGATTATTTTTTGATCTTCATCAAACCAATATGATGAAGACAAAAAAAATTTAGGCCATCATAGGTGTATGGAACACATATTTACTACATCTCATCATTTTTTATCATGTTATTTCATATTATCTTTTATAGATAATATTTGATATGTGTTTAAATTGATTTCACTTGATATGATTATTTCTATTAGACATCATAAAAAAATTAGTGGTATTAGGTGATCCATGTGTATGTTTTATGAAAAATACCTTCAAATAATGATGATTATTGAAAAACATAGATGTTGCTTGTTTATAAATTTTTATTCGTAATTTATTTATCATTACATAGTTAGGTAATGTAAAAATAACCATATCCTTAGCATTATTCACATTTTTCAATATAAGGTTTATCAAAATTTTCAATTATGTAAAATTAAGGATTTTTTAAATATAGTTGTGTTTTTAAAAATTGTAATGTGAGTGTTGACAACGAATTATCATTTCAACAATGAGATGTGAGTAGGTATCCAATAAATTTCCTAAATGTTGATATTACAACATTCATAATGATCTACCTCTATTACATATATGCATAAAAGTAATCCCTTGTAAATTCATTACATTAAGGGTTCACATACAGGTAATCTATAAAGTAAACCATACCCAAATTGTTTTTAAAATGTTATTACATAAGGGTATGTGGAATATAACCATTTCACATAAAGGTATTATTTTATTTTAAATGAACACCAAAACTATATTGGTCATCCATGCCTCAAATAAATTTTAATGTAAAAATCTAATTACACTTTTTTAAAACATTGATTTATAAATTTTTCCAATCAGTTACCTTTACATAAGGGCACCAAAACCCCATTACCCTTACTTTGAGTTCATGATAATACTAGTGATAGATTACCATTACATGTTAATGGGTTTATATATAATCTTAATAATAAAACAAACTAATTGTTTTTACATTTAAATATTTTTAATGGTTTATAAAATATATATAATTAATTAGAAATGTTTATTAGGAATATTAAATTTATAACATATTTATAAATAAATTTATTTGTTCCAAATGGTTTATAATAAATTAAAAATAAAATTATCATTCATTTATATTAGGAAATATTTAATGTTTTTTTAAAGTACCTTTTTAATAAATTATATAGAATAACATATGATCTGTAAATTAAATAGTTTATATAGAAATTATATATTGTAATTTATGAAGGCATATAAACAATAAAATAAAAAATATAAAAAATAAATTTAAATTTTGAATTTTAAATAATTAATTATTATGATAAATTAAAAATAAAATGCAGCCTTATTTGGATATTATTTAAAACACAGATTTATTTCTTGAATAATATGATCATTTTTTAAATAGATATTAATTATGTGATATTAAATTATGTAAAATGATTAAATAATAGAAATGTAATTATGAATTATATATAAATAATATAATACATATATTAAAATTGAAAATTAATTGTATTAATAAATTTGAAAGAGTTCGTATTTCAATCATTATAGTATATTTATATTCTTTATTGTGGAATTACTATTATATGACGTGTAAAATTAGAAAAGGCTATATAATTACATTTAATTTGTTAGATGACTATAAAAAAGTTATCTCATGTATAAATATATATTTTCCTAATTTATTTAAATTGTTATTACCCAGTATAATATTATTTAATAAATTGTTTTCTGAAATGTGAATAATATGTCTAAATTAGTTTTTTTAATCTTATTATAGAATAGATCATTAAATTGTGTTTCAGTGTGGAATCTATGATGAATTTTTCATTTCATATACCTGTCCAACTATAGTAATTTATGTAAAAAAAATTATTATAGTCGGTGAATATTTATTTATATATTAATTTACTATTATGAACATTTGGACTTTATTTATATTAATGGGTCCCTATGAATATGGACAACGGGATGGACTACCTAATGTCATGGTGGTTTGTCACCTATATAGATTGGTGAATGGGGTTGTTTATATTTCTCTCTGGGAATAATATTTTTGATATTTTAATCCTAAAATTTAAAAAATCATTTATATTATGTGTCCATTTACATTAATCATACAATGAATTTAGATACGTATGATTATAATCGAATCCAAATTTTGGTTGAGTAACACATACATGTTGGTTTTGTAATATGATATACATATATATGGCATGAACATATTTCATTATTGGAGGGAATAATATTGAAAAAAAATAACAGGAACTGTACATAAATAATAAAATTAACATGAGATAAAATGGTGTGAATAAATTCACATTCAAATATTTTGATTGATATTACTTTCTGAATGGTGCATATCAAGTCCTAGATCATCGAATGGGGTAGGCCATTCCATATATGGATTCCCATTAAAAATTATTTTCTATGGAAGGAAAGTATGGGTGACATAAAATAATCATTAGGATAGAAATTCAATAGCTAGGATCCATTTAATTAGTTTTTATTATCCAGGTCTTGGATAATGATTTCTATTAAACTAGTCTAGTGTCCCAAAAAATATTTGGTTATCGGGGAAATAATGTGACTTAAAACATATGATGGACTGTTTTAAGGGATGTACACTGAAATAACCTAGATTAACATATGATATGATTAGGATAATTCTTATCATATGTAACTATGTGTGTAGTTAAATACCATAGAGGACTTATTTCATGGTGAAATATTGATATTAGATCACTAATAGGTATGATGAGATTTAAAAGGTATCATCATATTAGGGGGATCTAATTAAACAATATTAATTGTTAAATGGATAATAATACATGTTACTCGTGACATAAAATATATTATTATATATTATTATCATCAGCAAAATTTTGGTATACATTTTGATTAATCCTTGATATGGAGAAATATAGAGTATGAAAATTTTAACAATGGTAACTCATGAAATTTTTTTATAAATGTTATTTTATATATTAATATTATATCATAAAATTTGAATTTTGTATAACAGTTCCATCCTCACCAACAAAGTATTGATGACAATTAAAAAGGGGATCTACATACTAATTGAATAATAGAATGTCTCATTTAATTATTTACTAGTATTTTAATCATAATCACCACTTTAATCAATATATCCACTAATCTAATAAATATTAATTTGGTACATAAATGATTATATCTCATTTATCTATTGAGATGACTGGAAATACAATTTTCTTTTTAGAAAATTAGATAATTTTCTCGAAGGACATTGTTACAATTGGTTTTATTTTATAATATTATTTAAGGGGATGTTAAAATAGATTTTTAAAGCTAAAGAATTTATTATATTATCATTTATTGAAACTCTGCATCAATATTATTTAATTAATGAATATTTTACATGATATACTCATTTTTTTGAGAATGGATGAAAAATATATATGATTTATGGATTTTTGTACTATATTGATTGAAATAGAAGGTAAAAATTAAAAAGAAGAAGAAAATTTGGTATTAAAGCATGACTATGTTTGTCTATTAATCCAATAACGGTTTGTAAAAACATAGGGATGTCAAAAAAAGAAGGGTATTAATTCAATATGATTGTATTATCTTATATATAACTGAATGTGTTTTTGAAACACTATGAAAAGTTATTATTTTGTATGAATTATGAAGAAATTAATATTTAATGGTATGTTATGATAAATTAATTGATAAATAATAATATTTTGAAATAAAGATGCACCACGAACGTAGAATACAATATATATTTTAGTTTATTTGTTTAATATTCCAAAAAATGGAAATAAATCTTCTTTCTTAACACATAATAGATTTTTATCATAGTATGATATTCTAGAGAAAATACAATTTATATGTGGATATTTGGATTATGTTTTGACATAATGAACATCAATGGTAATAAATCAAAAATTCCACAACACTATTACTAAAAGTTAATTTTACACAATATACTAAGACAAATATGATTGATTATTAAATAATATTGTATCTAGTTATATAAAGTCCTGGAAAAATAGTGATTCAATTGAGTTCCATATATGATGTTGATGAATAACTTAATGACAGTTCAAAGTAGATATCATTAGTTGACATCCTAAAATATGATGTTGGGATGATAATTTTTTTAAATTTGGTTATGAAGATGAATAGTTATGAATATGATTCCACAGTATCACTATTATTCAATCTATTTTAATTCATATATGGTTCTCAGAAAATAAATATTTGGGAGGGATTTATCATATTTTCATAAAAATATGTGATGTGGATTACATATGTTTTAATGTGTAAAAAACATATACACTACAAAAAATAATGTTTATATAAAACTTTATCATATATGATATGATAAAACATTTATCATATTGGTTTTAATAAATATTATTATATAGTTTAGGAATATTATAATTTATAATATTAAATGAAACCTCCATTTTATAATACATTCCCAATGTAAATAAAATAATGTATTAATAAATATTTATTTCATGATTTGTAATGATAATTGACCTCTAAATTTATTACATTGTAGTTTTAACTAACCAATTAAATTTATGGAATAATATAGATTATCATGAAATGTTTAGAATATCTTAAGTTGTATTTTTTTATAAAGAGACATAATATTATCATGACGTAAAAGAAAAATAATATGATTATTTTATCATATTATAAGACCTACTAATTATACCTCAAAGAGTGAAAACAATGTTGTATTTTTTATTCAAGGAGTGCATGGATCATATTAGTGTCCCTAGTACAATAGGTTTGTGAGATATGTTGTTTGTGAACCATTATAATTTTAGAACATACATCTTCCAATATACGTATTAACTTAATTAATATATGGTTTGATGGGAATTTTTCCATTCATATAGACAATTTTATCTTAAAAATGATGGGTTTTTTATATAATATGATGAGTATGAAATCACGGCCCTCATTTCAGATAGACTATGGGTATGTGTGGTCCCACATATATATTATATATCTTATTTGATATTGGACATGTAATGTGGTCATTTTTATGGATTAATGACATGTTATGTATTCAATTATCAATTTTTCCTATACTATGAGAATCTAGAATATATTTTATAGATATATAGTATTAAGATCCTCTTAGTCCCATGGTAACATAATGGATTTTAAATATGTAAAAATGAGAATTTAAATAGGATAAAAATTCCTAATGGTGGACACATATCTAGATACACATGTTACTGATGGAGATCCTGACTGATCCCTTTATAGCTTGAATGTAACTTGTTATATTTTATAAATATTATATTTGTTCTCATATATTTATCTAGGTACTTTTATTTTTATTTAATTTTATTTATGTCTATAGGTTACCATGTTTTGGCCAACTGAATTGTGATTGAGTTTTAGATTATAATGAATAATAAAACTATTTTTTTGGTAAAGGAAATGTATGTTAGATGTGTACTAACAAGTTGTTTCATATGATGTGATAAAATATGAAGTAAATGACAAATTTTAAAAATAATATATACAAAATGAATTTAGAATATGGTTTCAGATGTTATTTTATATGAAAATCTAAAAGGTGAAATAGAAAAAACTATTCTATTTATTTATTTAACTACAAGATTGAAATAAATATTACCAATATGAAATTATATTTATATGATATATTTATATTTATATATTTAATTTGGAATGTTATAATTTTCATGCATGGAATATTATTCTAGGAAACAAAAATGAAATTTTTTATCATTTTTTATAATAACATATAAATTATCATTTAAAATGTTTTTTATATGAAACATTTTCAATGACTATAATTCATGTATATGAAGAAGGAATCCAAAAGTTTTTGTATTCGTTCTTTTTTATGCATAAATAAATCATACAAACCTAGTAGCATCCTCCTAGATTATAAATTATATTACCACACGATGGCTATGTGAGGGAGTGCATTGTGATCCTCACAAATGGATAAACCATCCTAATACCTGTATAAAGCTTCATCTTCCACAATTCTGACATATGATTCTTGAACATCAGGTATAATAGAAGATCATGCTCAAATGTCAGACCATTTGTATTGGTCCGTGCATACAAAAAGAGGATGGATTATTTTATTTTCTACATTTATGATATTTTTAAAACTCATTATATGATGATCAAATGTATGAAATGGATTTTCATTGTAAGGATCAGATATTTAGAGTAGATCATTATTTTTTTATCTTATTTCATCATATTTTCATTCATGTAGATCCTCAAATATGGTTTTAATTCAAAAAATAGTAAAAATTAAACCATGATTTCAATGGTTAATTCCCCATAAAAATATAATGATTTTTTTATACATATTATGATTTTACATAATATGATTAATCTAGTATATACATCCTCAAAAATCAATAAAATGAATACATAATTCTATTAAGAGTGTGTTGAAGGGATTTCTTGGGATAAATTATATGACCTAAAACTGATAGATGGTCTTGATGTGACTAATTTATCTAGAGGAAAAATTCTTATTATTCAAAAAACCTATTACCCACATCCACAAATATATTCCAGGGAACAACAAGTCGAAAAAAACACTAAATAAAATTAATTGTTATATACATAACTCTTCTATCATCATCTTTCCAAATTACTATATTACTAATTGTTTTATATATTCTCTATCACTTCTTAGACTTGGTCATGATATAATAGCTTCCTCTCTAAAACATTGTCCCATCAAATTAGAATCTCGCATCTCTTCGAATACTGTTCCACATATGGGGAAATAATAATTCACTAATGGAAAATAGTATTATATGAGAACTATACTAGGTAAGGTTTTTATACTAATGTAATTTAAATTTAAATTTAATGGATATAAAAATTTAATAAATGGGTGGGATAGTGCTTTTAGGATCACCAACTATTTGATGATGATATAGAGTTCCCAAACATATCCAAGTCTTTTTCCCCCTATAGGATTCTACATAATATCATGTTTAATCATGGATCCTCATAAAATTTAATGGATAATTTGGCTCCATGAAACCTAACCACACACATTACATATGTCATGGTGGTTTGGACAAGGTTGGTGACTTATTTTAAGGAAACAAAATGACCTAACATCACAAATAGGTCAACTATGCCCCAATTTGCATTATACCCATTAGACATATTTGAGAGTCCAGTGAACAAATATAGGGAGTTGTTTTCTCATTTAAATACTATTGTGTGTAATAGAATCATCATACCATTATCCTTTTTTCACTAATCCTTAAAATGTTGGCTTTATAAGATTTGAGACACATATTCTAAAATTTATCTCATATTTATCACACTATATGTTTTGTTTTATGTCACTGAACATCATCACACATCCAATATTTAAAATGACTAAGTATTTATTCATATAATAAAAAATTTACGTCATTAATTTGATCCTTGGTGGAAAAAATATATGGTCTCCAAAACATTCAAATCTATATTTATCAATATAAATCATTTCAATATTCGATACAATATTTTATCTCTAGATCATATTTTTTGTGTTTATTTTCTTGTTATGTAAAGGGATTTTGGTGTATTTAAATGGGAATTATAGTATTTATCACATTACCTTATTTAATAAATACTCTCTATTTAAAAATTTATGAGAACAATGTAATTTTAAATCCTCTTTAAGGATAGGGTAGCATGTTGTGTACTTCTCATAAAAATTGTATCCTTATTTTCCTTCCTGAAGTGGTAACATATTTATTAGACATCATATTTTATAAATTTGATCCACATTTTTTAAAAAATATTCATTTCATTGTTTGTGAAAATATATTTTATGATTATGAAATCAGTATATATATATCACACTATTCTCTAAAGACATAATGACGCCAAATCTATAAGTCAAGGATCACTAACTCCATCTCCAAATCTCTTTCTAGTCAATTTTGTCTTCATTAATAAATTTTAATGGGGTAAAATCAATTAGCATATAAATATAATCATGAAAACCCCAAATGAATTTTTATGAAGAATCACTATATTTTATTAACACTTTTGAAACCCAATATTCATAATTTGAAATCGATGATAAGTATGGAATTTTGAATCCACTATATGGATAGGGAATCATGGTATTTACTGCTCATTAAAATAATCTCCTTATTATCATTCCCGAAGTTGTTAGGTATTTATTATACATCATATTTTATCATTTCCATCCACACTTTTTTTAAATATTCATTTCAATCTATGTGAATATATATTATATGCTATTGAAATCAGTATATATATAACACTATTCTCTATTGAGATAATGTTGCCAACACTATAATGAATAGATAACTACTACCATATACAAATCATTTTATAGTCAATTTTTTCTTGTGTCTTTAATTTGAATCGGGAAAATCAATTACCATATAATTATAATTTGGAATAAAAGATATTAATTTTAATAAATAATCAGAATATTTTATAATCCCCTACACTTTTGGGATAATATAAATATAATATCAGTGACAAAAACACATTTTAGTTCATATATTTTAACATAATATTCATCTATTTAAATAAATGTTAATCGATTCCATGTTAACTAGGGTAGTTGATTTTATATCCATGATACATTTCTCAAAATATTTTGATAATACCCTAATATATCATGAAAAATATGTATCATGATTTTGGGGGATTTTATAATCCATTTCTCTATACCTTCAATCATTGATTGATAAAATAATATTCCCTTACATGACATTAAATTTCTCATGAATGAAACATTCAACAACCAAAGATAACATTTTTAAATTTTCAATTCATATAGTCCTTTATCAATGTCATAAAAATTATTAAAAAATTACACTCATTATCTTATTTTATGTTTGAGTATATGATATTTCCATTTATAAATAGAATATCGAAATCATAAAATTAGCCTATTAAGACTATTAGTTACATCCATCAATATGGCAGGAGAATTTTTTATCTTAAATAGCATTATTAAATCTTCATAGTGCCAATATAACATTAATAATGTTATTTTGGATAAAGAGACCCTTTTTACACTTCAATGAAGCTATAAAGATCAAAGGTAAAAATTAAAAAAAATATATAAGATCCCTTGAGTTGATCAAAAATGTAGTTGAATTGTGTATAATTATAATTATTCATAATTTTGATATTTCTAATATCAATATATTTAATGAACACTTTATTTGATAAATAATTATTTGTATGAAATATGCCTTGTTGTTCCAATTCTTAAGTACTATGGTAGATTACCCTTTACCAAAATTATATGTTGGATTCTTATTTAATTTATTAAATTCAATAGTGTCCATCATATATGTAATATTTTTTATCGGCATAAATCCAAGTGTAATTTTAACTATGAACATAAACCCATGCCTTGGGGAATGATATAGTAGTTCATCATGGAATAATTAGAATATTCCAATAAAACGGGAACGTCATCAATGTTAAAATCCTCTCATATCATTTTATCTATAAATCCCTTAAATTAAATTTGATATAAACCCTTCAAGGTAATTCTGATAGATCATAATATCAACCAAATCATATACCCTGAGGGTGTATAGAAAGTTGTTTCATCCTATGGAAACTCATAATTCCTTAGTGTGATGATCGGGATAATGATCAACCAATCTTTTTTTAATTAATTTAACCTAGGTGAATTTTTTCCCATCCACCTTCAATTTCACGTATTAAGTACTTTTTATATAGAAAAAAATTACTCATGATGTTAAAAATATTTCAAGATATCATCCTATACATGGAGTCATATATCAGGTTTCCAAAAATGTTATATAAGAGCCAACATTTCATTAAACCCTATATAAGGACCTGAACTTAAACATTACATAATATTGAGTTATGTCATGAATTCAAATTGAGGATCTTTTAAGGTTTAGAATTATTGGGAATTAGGCCATATCTATTACATTACATTTAAAAAATTACAAATTAGACACATTTAATCAGTATCAATTTCTTTCAAAAATTAAAATCTCTTAAAAAAAGTAACATGTATAGTTCCATGTATTAGATATCATGACCTTTCCTTGATCCCATCCTTGACCCTATTCTTCTTTAAGTCCCGTGAAAACCATTTCAAAACATGGGGTGAGAATAAAAATATATGTAAGTTTTATATAATAAGGAAAGGAAACATTAACCCATTAATAAATATAAATCAATGAAACCATACTTTTCAATCATAATATACCTCATTAAGTCATAATATTTATGAATAACACATAGAAATCATAATTCATAAATGTAACTTATAGAATCCATATCATACTTACATTATAGCTATCATAGCTACATAATAATTTAAATTGTAATAAACCTCATAGTATATTCCCTAAATCTTTTAGGAGAAACATTAACATTGAGCTCTTTCACGATACCCAATACTTTGGAGAGCTATCTCGGGCTCACCCACCCTAGGTTTATCACGGAACAACCCATAAACGTACACAATGCCCAATAACCATAACATAATAATAAAAAATAACAGAAACATAAATTTAATTTAATATTTCCTCATTACATTCACCATATATCTTTTCAATAGATAGACATAATCAATGCTTTATCAAACCATTTTCAAAAATAATTTAATAAAGATATTTTTGAATTAATTTTTCTCAAACCACTTTGAATATATTAAAGGAATTAAAATTTTAAAACATTAATTTACATCTAAATAAATATTTAATATCATTTTTAAAACAAAAACATTAATGAGGAATATTTAGGAGATTAAATCATTAATGCATTTAAAACGATGTTTTAGTTAAAGTGTTTTGTGACACATGAAAAACACATTACTAATATTAATTAAAGAGTAAAATGAAACAAAACATCTAATATAATGAGAATAAGGATATTCGTGATATAATATTTCAAAGGGAAGTATATACATCATATAACAGTGAATTGGTGTATAGCAACAAATAAGTCTCAGTGGAATGTAAATTGAGACAATGTACCCTAAAAAGATTGTATCCTTAAACTAAGGATAAATCAATCACATAATTATGTGTGAAATATAAGAATAAAAACCAATATAATTTGGTATTATGTGTAAAACAATCATATTTAATTAACAAATATTTATATAATGACATTATCAATAAGTATAAGTTTAACCCAAAGAATGTAAATTGAGTTAAGAAGTTCTCTTACAAAAATATGACAGCCAAACAGTGTCACTTTAAAATTCAGGAAATGAGTTGATGAGAGCGAAAAAGGGTATCTCATCACTTGGAAATAAATTTTACATCATTAAGGATATATAATAAAATATCCCAATATAAGAAGATGAAAATTAAAAGACATAACAAAAATAAGTCTTTTAAAAAGAGGAGGGTGAATGGTTCCCTGGCCGATTTGGTAACTTATGAAGCATACATGACATGAAAGAAAGATCATACAATGAAGATGTAAATACCCATAAATTAAAGCATTTTAAAAGTGAATAAAATCAAGAGCAGTACACACACCACACAAAAGGATATAGTGCAAAATATAGAATGAATCTCATGGGAATACAAAGTGAGATGAAAACTCATTAACACGTTGTTATCAATTGAGTCGAATGATCAAAATTTAATGAACAACATATTAATCACATAATTCCGTGAATGTAAATAGAATCATGATAATATATATAAAATTTCTGCTCATAATACCCCACATGCAATAAATAATTTGCGAACAATGGAAATCTCACGGAATTAAAATTGATATAAGAAATCCCTTACCTCATGTCCGACATGACTTGTTCGTTTCATGTTATTTCGGAATAATAATCATAAGTTAATTTATACATTATTAAGAACTTTTTTAGAGTTTATTATTCATTTTATGAAACTTATTTAAATGTTATAAACATTATTTAATCATTTAAGTTAATAATGGCCCTTTTATCGATATTTGGTATTTGAGTATAAAATGAACACATTTTAATTACAAGTTTTCCATGTGGTCAAAAGTCCATTATCTACAAAATTATATTCATTATTTAGATATAATATGTATCATATATATCCAGTATAAATTTGATTTTATAATAATACATAACATTTAGATGTAACAAATAAAATGCACTATTCGTGGAGACGGTAAGCCGTACATACGCATCAACGCTACTTTCATTTCTACTTATATTTAATGGAATGAAAACATAATGATACATAGTTATATGATTGTTAAAGTATAATATAATATATAATTTCATTAAATACATCCTTTATATGTCCCACGAATTGAATGAACGACTCATATCACTTTGAGTGGGAGGTAGTCCTCACATTATCAATTGAAATTATCGTATTTACCCACTATGGGAACCATTAATGTATGATATGAACAAATAAATAAGAAAAAAACAATATAAATATAATTTATATCATATATAAATACAGTTCCATCTTAATAACCACTATATGAGGTGGTAGAATAATATTGAGAAATCATCGTTTCGTGAGGTGTTTTCTTGTCGTCCATAGAAACAATATGTTCTTTACCCATTAGATGGAGGTGTGTGTTAGTGTAGTTGGAATCCTTTATCCTAAATACAACCTAGTATATGGAATATATAGTTGTTTTTATAAAATAAAGTAATAATATGAGTTTAGGGTGTTGGGTAAGTATAATAAAACTAAATAACTTAAGAGAAGATGTTACCTTTAAATCGGGAAACTCCCTTTGGTTTTAACCAAAATGGTTTATTGAAGTGCCTTCTTCTAAAGGTGAGGATTCTAGGATGAAGGGAGGTATCTTGAGAGATTATTTGGTAAGGGGTTGTAAGAGACAAGGGTATTGAGGGGTTTGATTAATGGGTAAGAGGTGAGGGATTTTTATTGGGGGGGCTCTTTAATAAAGTGTGAAAATATTATTTTTTTATATAAGGATTTTCGGTTTCTAAATGCCCAAAATTTATTAAAATTGAAGCTAGTATGAATAATGGTCTAAATAAAATCATCCAATAATATTTGGACAAGTTTTAGATATTATCCTCTTCTCCATAATCTTATTTATTTAAATCATTTATTAACAAGGTAAACACTACATCATTATCGGTTCATGAATAATTTAATTTATTTGAGGTGTAAAAATTAAAATAATAATACCATAATTTAGGAAATCTTTTTATATTTATAATAAATATTTATAATCCAATATATCAACTATTTATCCAAACATTAAAATTGTTTTAGCAAAACAATACATGATTATGATATTTTTATTTTTACTTTAAATAAAAATTATTAATATCATTATCATAACCAAGTTGCATTAAAAGGCCAAAAGACTCACCCAATGATATTCTCGGTCGACCATTACTCATAAAATAATTTTACAACAAGTGTTATAGTTATTTTATATAAATTTAATATTATTGTTACATTGAATTACCCTATTTACATTTAACTACGGTAAATAAAAGTCAAAAGTTACAATTCACCAAAAATTATTTGCATCTTATTGAACAACATTTTACATAATAATAACAACAATTTATGTTACATTTTCGAAATTAAATTCACATAAGAAGTAAAATTTCATTTAAATGAAAAAGTTAGATTTTTAACTACTACATAGTGGTTTCACTATTCATTAAAAATAGATGTTTTTTAGAAAAGTACCAAAAATTTAGCCCAAGTTATATTTTATATTCCAAATTAAAGAATTATTTTTATTTTACCAAATTCAAAACATAGAAGTTGGATTAATTAATTTAAAATTCATTCACGTTGTCAAAACTAAATGTGTGTTTTTAAGAAATAATAACTATCAAAAGATTGACACATTTTTTCCCAATTTCAAAGAAAAATTTCTTCTAATGACACAAATTGGATTAAATGGTTAAAATATAATCCAATTAAACTTTTAAAACATTTATGATGATAATGTAAACATATAAATAAGTTAGATTAAAAGGCGGTTTTGAATTAAAATAATGTATTTTTCACTATTCATTAAAAAATTAATTTTATCTGAAAAATACCAAAATATTACCAAAAGTAAATTTTGATGTCTCTATTTTAAATACGAATTTTATTTGGACAAATAGAAAATATAAAGGTGAAAAAACAAGATTACAAAATGGTCCACCATCAAAATCTGTTAAAACCCCCTTTAAAATAATATTTGAGTGTATCATTCTTAATATTGGAATGATTCACATTTTAAGCCTCTAAAATTTATTGGGTAAATATGAAAACATTAAAGATACATATTTAATCCTAATATTGTTAGATTTTTTCATTTCCGAAAATACAGAAGTTATGCGTTGACTACCATTTAAAATAATAATATTATATTAATATTTTTTTGTACAACTCAACATTGTGTACAACGTATGTTTTCTGTGAAACCTGTTGTTGTGTATCAGGTATGTCATCAATCATAGAAACCCCTTTATAGTAAAATGTATATTTAATTCAAAAATATTAATAAATATGAAATATTTATATTGTTTATTTTACATGGGATGTGACATCCTTCCCCCCTTTTATAAATTTTGTCCTCACAATTTTTAAATTGGGACTAGAAACATTTTTGAAAGTCCCACATTAGAAAAAGAATCAATAAAAATATCACATTAAAATAAAGGAAGAGAAGTAAAATGGTCACATGAGAAAACATATACTATGATTTCATGAAAACATGGATACATAAGAGAAACTAACTCTCATAGATTAATAGAGTCCAATAGAGAACTTGATCATGGATAGTTAACCACCACAATACCCTAAATTTGTGGTTGGATAAAATTAAGATAATAAAAGATATCTTAAATAATTTTGGATTTAAGATCCTTTTCATAGAGTTGAATAATTTTATTAATAACTAGGCTAAGATCGTACGTAAATATACTTACTTGTCATGTAGAGTGTCAACATTTAATTAAATTCTACCACAAACCCATCTTTTCTCCAAATGGTAAGTATTCAACATGACTTGGTCACACCTGAATTGATAGAATAAACATCTAGAGTATCACATAATATAAAAATGATTAACTATATATTTACCTTATCTTTATACATCAACCAAAAAAAAATTGGTTAGTACATGATCAGATAATCCACCAAAGGATAATCTTTTATTAAAACAAATACTACTCTTAATCAAAAAAATTTATCAAAAGGAACCCAAAGGTCAAGAAAGACTATTAAATATATAATTTCATTAAAATTATTCAAAATAATCCTATATAATATTTAAAACCAAAAATCAAAAGGATTTAATCACATAGTCTTCCATAGTAATTCTTAACATTTATCTCCAAAAACATTGACTACTCTTAAAGACTCATACTGAAGTGTAATTAGACTAATCACATATTCTCTGTGATATGTTAATCATTTCCATAAATAACCCTAATAACCTTATGTCCACAATAATAACATATATTCTTACAAAATAATATTTCAACCATTACTCCACAATTTAAATCCCATAGTAATCTATTTTCCTCAAGTATAGAGTGTTCCCTAAGGATAGAATGTCTTCCAAAATAACCATTACCACTTAATCACCTAATAATTTTCCTATAATAAGGATGTATATTTTGTAAAACATAATATCCCAAATCAACTTATTATTGATACATAAAATCATATAACTAAAAATAATTATTTATACAAACCAGGGACTTCAGGTAGTCCAGTGGTAGGCAATAAATCCCAATCACACTTTGGTTGTGGATTGGATTCCTGTAGCATAGTCCAACGCGAAGTGTTTTCACATGGTCTTGATATTGTCCTTTTAAAAAAATTATATATTTTAATAACATTCCAATAAAGAGTAAAATTCCTCAAATATAACCATAACATATTTTGTCCTCAAAGGTTATCTAATAACATTCATTTTTCACAACGAAATGTAATATCCATTTATCACCTCTAAAATAACACTGACTCTTTCTGATATACTAACCATTATGGTTATGTCAATTATGCTTAAATAAAACCCTATACTCTAATGTTATATAAACTGACCTCTAATACCAACCATAAGGACCCAGCCTTAAAACATTACATAATATTGAGTTAAGTCCTGAATTCACATTTAGGATCTTTTCTGGTTTAGAATTTCAGATAATTAAACCATAACAATTACATTACATATCAAAAATTACAATGTACATACTTCTTCTCAGTATCCATTTTTTCAAAAATTAAAATCATTTAAAAATAGTAACATCCCTATTTCAATTTTTTAGATTGAATGAGTATTCCTTGATCCCATCCTTGACCCTATTCATTATTAAGTCCTGTAAAAATCATTTCAAAACATGGAATGGGAATAAAAAGCATAGTAAGGAATATAAAATATGGAAAGGAATAATTTACCCATTAGTAAATATAAATCAATTAAACCATACATTTAAATCATAATATACCTCATGAAATCAAAAGATTTATGAATAACACATAGAAATAATAAATCATAAATGTAACTTGTGGCATCCATATAATACTTACATTGTAGAAATCACAACTTTATAGGGAGTTACATTGGAATTCCCACCATATTATATTAGCTAAATATCTTAGGAAAAACATTAACATTTACCTCTGTCACGTTACTCAATTCATTGGAGAGCAATCCCAGGCTCACCCACCCTAGGTTTATCACGGAACCACCCGTATATGTATACAATTACCAAGAACCATAATTTGTTATAACACATTACACAAAAAAAAATTAATGATAACCTTTCCACATTATAATCACAATATATCTTTTCAAGAGATAGACATAATCAATGAATTACAAAACCAATTTCAAAAACCATTTAATAACTAGATTTTTTAATCAATGTTTCCCATACCATTTTGAATATTTTAAAGGAATTAACATTTTAAAACATTAATTTACATATAAATAAATCCATGAAACCATTTTTAAAACATGTAAATTAATGAAAATATATAGAAGAATAAGTCTTTAATGAATTTAAAATGATGTTTTAGTTAAACAATATCGTAACAATTGAGAAACAGTTGACTAAACATAATTGATGAATAAAATGAAACAAAACTTATAATATCATAATAATAAGTATATTCATGATATAATATTAAAATGGGAAATATATAAATCATATAAAAGTGAATTGGTGTATAAAAACAAATATGACTGAATGGAATGTGAATTGATACTAAGTCTCTTACAATGATCATATCCTTCGATTAAGGATAAATGAATCACATAATTATTTGTGACAAATTGTAATACACCCAATATAAGCGGATATTATGTGTAAAACAATAATATTTCATTCACACATATTCATAGCTAGGAATATTCAGTAAGTAGAAGGTTAACACATTTAAAGGAAATATGGTTAAGAAGTTCCCTTAGAAAAATTCCTCATCCTAATGGTTTAACTTTAATATTTAGAAATATCTTTGACGAGAAAGAAAATGGTATATCATCACTTATACATAAAATTTACATCAATAAGGATATATAAGAACAAATCCCAATATAATTAGATGAAAATTAAAATACATAACAAAAAAGTCTTTTAAAAAGATGATGGGGAAAAGTTCCCTTACTAATTAGGAAACTTAGGAAACATACACCACATGAAAGAAGGATCATAAAATGAAGATTTCAATACCCATAAATTAAATTATTTACACACTGAATACAATCATGGGCAGTACATACACCACACAGAAGGAAATATTAGAAATATAGCATGAATCTAACGAGAATAAAAAATGAGATCAAATCCCCTTACCACGTCATAATCAATCGATTCATATGACCAAAAGTTAATAAAGAAAAAATTAATCACATATTACCGTGAATATAAATAAAATTATTATAATATATATCAACTGGTAGATCACAATACACCACATGAAATAAATAAGTGGTGAATAATGTAAATCTCATGGAATTAAATGTGAGATAAGAAATCCCTTACCTCGTTCCCGACTTGACGTGTTTGTACCTTGTCATTGTTGAATAATAAACTTAAGTCAATTTATACTTGATTAAGAACCTTTTTCAGGTTTATTATTCATTTTATATAACTTATTTCTATGTTTTAAACATTATGTATTCATTTAATATAATAATGGCCGTTTTATCAATTTTGGTACTTGAGTTAAAAATGAACACCTTATAATTACAAGTTGTCCATGTATTCAAGATTCCAATTTCTCCAGAATGATATTCATAATTTAGATATCATTTATTACATATATATACACTATATATATGTATTTATCATATTACATAACATTTAGTGGTAAGAAATGAAATGTATCATTCATGGAGACAGGAAGTCGTACGTACGCATGAACGCTACTTTCATTTATATTTCATATTTAATGGAATGTAAACATAATGATACATAGGTATATTGTAATTATAGTATAATATAATACATTCATTCATTAACTACATCCTTTATACATCCCACGTATGGCATGAACGAGTCATATCACCATGAGGGGGCGGTAGTCCGAACTTCCTCAAATGAATTTATCGTATTTACTAACTATGGAAACCATAAAGGTATGATATAAATGAAAAATAAAAAAGCAAAGAAATAATATAAATATAATTTATATCACATATAAAAACACTTCCATCTTAATTTCAACCATAAGAGGTGGTCGGAGAAGATTTATCAATCATCGTTTCTCAAGGCGTTAGTTTGCGGTCCATAGAAACAACATGTTCTTTATCCATTAGATGGAGGTGTGTGTATGTTTAGTAAGAATAATTATCATAAAACAACCTAGTAAATTAAATATACTATTAATTTTATAATATAAACGAATAAAAAGTGTTTAGGGGGTTGGAGATGAAAAAAATAACTTAATAGTTGATGTTACCTTTAAATCCGGTTACACCCTTGTTTTGAACCAAAAGGGTTTCCTGAAGTTCCCTTTATCTAATTTTGGATTCTAGGAGAAAGATAGGGTTTTGAGATATTATTTGGGTAGGGGATGGAAGAGACGAGGGGCTTGAGAGGTGTGGGTAGTGGGTTAGATGTGAGGGATTTTTATTAGGGGGAGGAGGGTCTCTTTAGGAAAGTGTGATATTAGACTTTTATTATATAATGATTTTCGTTTTCAAAATGTCCATAAATTATTATAGTCGAATATAAGATGAATAATGGTATAAATAAAATCATCTATTAAGATTGGCACAAGTTATAGATATTATTATAATCTTTATAATCTTATTTATTTAGATCATTTATTAATGAGGTAAACACTGCATCATTATTATGTCATAAATTTTTTAAATATGATAATTTAGGAAATATTCTTAGCTTTATAATGAATATATATAGTCAAATATATCAATTATTTATCCCAACATTAAAATTGTTATAAAATAAAATACATGTTTATGATATTTTTATTTTTACTTTAAATAAATATTATTAATATCATTATCTTACCCAAGTGGATTTCAAAGGCCAAAAGTCTCACCCAAGGATTTTCCTGGCCGTCCATTACTCAGCGAATAATTGTCGGACAAGTGTTAAGGTAATTTTATATTAATTTAATATTATTTTTACCATGATTTACACTATTTACCTTTAACCGCAGTAAATAAAAGTCAAATTTCACTATCCAAAAAAAATATTTTAATCTTATTGACGAAAAGTTTACATACTAATTACAACAATGTATATCAGATTTTATAAAATCACTTCAGATAAGTGATAAAATTTTAATTTTAATGAAGATTTCCTATTTTTAACTACTACATAGTGGTTTCCATATTCATCAAGAAATGATGTTTTTTTTCAAAAAACAACCAAAAAATTATCCCAACAAATATATGATATTATGAATTAAAAAATGTTAAATATTTTACCAAATTAGAAACATATAAGTTGTATTAATTTATTTAAAATTAATTCTTGTTGTTAAAAAAACTGTTTTTTTAGAAATAATATCTATCAAAAGATGGACACTTGTTTATGACCAATTTCAAAGTAAATTTTCTTTCCAATGACCACCATTGGATTAAATGGTAAAAATATAATCTAATTACACTTTATAAACATTTTAGAAGATAATATAAAAATATAAATATGTTATATTAAAAGGAATACTTGAATTAAAATACAGTATTTTTCACTATTCATTAAAAAAATAAAATTTATCAGAAATATACCAAATTATCACCCAATGCAAATTTTGATGTCTCGATTCTAAATAAGAATTTTATTTTTTCATATATACCATATAAAAGTTACAAAAACTATATTTTAAAATGGTTCTCTATCAAAAGGTGTTAAAACACTCTTTAAAGAATATTAGAGTGTTTCATGGTTAATATTGGATTCATTCACCTTTAATACCTCTAAAATTTATTGGCTAAATGTAAAAAAAATTATGGAAAATATTTAATCAGAATTTGTTTTTTTGTTCATTTACGCCAATGCAACGGTTATGCGTTAACTACATTTTAAAATAATAATATAATATTAATATTTATCAGTATAACTCATCGTTGTGTGAAAGGTAAGTTTTCAATGAAATATGTTGTTGCATATAAGGTATGACATCAGAAATAGCATCCCATTTAGAGTAAAATTAATATTTAATTAACAAATATTAATAAATATGAAAATGTTATATTCTTTATTTATCTGGGATGTTACACCCTACAAAGATGTGATATATAAATTAAATCACTTTTCATCTTATAAAGAACGCATATAATTTTCTTTCATATGACATTGAAATGGAATAAAATTATATCATTAATTACATATTTGGAAACTAATATTCTAATCACAAAAAATTCACATAATAAAAAAATATAGGTTGAAAATTGATGAATGCGTACAATGGAGGATGATGAAATTCAATATATAAGAGAAAATGAAAACTAATTCAGGAAATGATATTTATTGGAAGTAAAATTTATCCAACAATTAAAAATTCATAGTCCCAGGCCTATATTAAAAAATATCCTCTATAATTATGAAATATTATATAGAAAATATTATGATTGTTGGAATTATAATTGTGTTAAAATATATTTTCCCAAAAATATGATACATCATAATTAAAAATTAAATTTCCTTAAAACATTAAACTCATAAAATATAATGTTCAATAAGAAATTATATAACTCTAAGAAAGAAGATTGTGTTGCCAAGCCCTATACATTACACTTTATTTAAATGGATTTTTAATAAAATACTCTATAAAATATATAATGATATTAAATTTCTATTTCGAAACCATATTCATATAAATTTTAATTTATAATTTTCATTTTTAAAAATTATTATCATGTATGAGATATTTATAATATTTCATCGACAAAGACTTTTAATAATATTAATGGTTTCGAAATTGGTTTATAAAGGCAGCATTTATATTAATTGTACTTCCAAGGAAAATTAATTAAACCACATTAAATATAATAGAATTTATTTATTTTTTAAATAAATTAATTTTTTATATTTATAATATTTTATGTTTAGCCACATTTTGTGTTGAAAAATATATATGTTAAACTAGAATCATGTTATTTACCTATATCACCAGATTAACTTAAAATGATCATTAATTATGGTGTTATAAATAAAAAACCAAATTAATGGTATACATTACATACATATATTATTTATACTAATAAAATATAAATTAAAAACACTCATGATTGGGTTTTCTAAAATAGAAATCATCATTTAATGGAGGTGGTAGTCTGTATATATGTATGGAGGATGATTACATTTTTTGAAGGGATGGAGAAATAAGTGGCATGATTAATAATTTTTATAACATTAATATAATATTTAAATATATATATATTTTATTTTTCATTAATATATATTTTTGCATCTAGGTTTTGTGAATAGTGATGATAAAACATGTTTCTTCAAATAGTAAATAGTACGCATGTACACAAGATACAAATTTTTTCCTAATATAAAATATAAATATGGTTTATCCTTGAACCATCATTTTAGTAAAACATTATAATAAAAATGATAATGATGTTATCCTATTATTATAATTTAATTTAATTTTTACAAAAATTAGTGCAAATAACAGAATTAAAATTTTAATTGAGCGGTAATATATTGTTTCCTCGCTTTATAGATTACCTCTTTTGAAAAGGTGGTAAATTCATGGAAGTCCTTTTACTTAAATACCAATAAATAATTTCTGTTTTATAAAATATTAATGAAATTTTTATGTATATTTGTCCCAAAATAAGTTTGTTTTGGTTTGAGGGGGAGTGATAAAAGGTGTGCCCCTTTTAAAAGTGAAAATCTAGGTAAGTTATTTAAATACCAAAAAATGATTTAATAATGGGAAATAGATCTCAAGGTAATTATATTAATATTTGGTAAATAATAGAATGTAGAAGTTTTAATGTTGAGTATGTCCTAAAATATATATTTTTCCTTCTTATAAGAATCACTATGGGAATTGATCATTGTTTTTTTACCACTTTTTCATTTACAACAATAACTAGTTTCTACCATAGTAAAATATCCATTTTTAGAAATAAATATAATATTATGATTTTTATATTATAAACCAAATTATTTCAAATTTTAAATCCATTTAAATTTATAAAATGTTGAAAAATTTAATGAATTAAATATAAAAAATTAATTATATAATATATTAAAAAAAATTGATTAGAAAAATATTACTTAACATCAAAGCCATTAAATTTAAATTTGTAAAATAGAATAATTTTTTTTAATTCATAACAAAATTCTTAAAATTCATTGTTTTTTTAGAAAAGGGTTTCATTAATTTCTAATCAATTATTATAAACTAAAAATTTAATAAAACGCAAGTAAATTATAAAATAATTATGTTTTACTATTGATCTAAAAATAATATATAATTGAAAAACATCAAAAACACATTTAGAAAAAATAATTCCGTTATAAATAAAAATGTTTTCTTGTAAAATTAACATCATAAAATTTATATTTTATTAATAAATTTTAACAACTATATTGAATTTTTTTTTTGAAATCAATTCATGTCTATTATATATTCTTCAAATCATTTCCTATAATTAATAAC
This sequence comes from Viscum album, assembly GCA_963277665.1. Taxonomy (NCBI): domain Eukaryota; kingdom Viridiplantae; phylum Streptophyta; class Magnoliopsida; order Santalales; family Viscaceae; genus Viscum; species Viscum album. Next base: position 1,000,171,027 of record OY728121.1, on the reverse strand, counting down.
GATTCCAGTTCTAATCCTTAATTCATAGAAAAATATATCATGCATACAAAATTTCAATAGAAGAATGAATGATTTTATTACTTTACAAATAAATTTTTTTTGTTTATATTTAATGTGACCAATTTTTTTTGTTCTATATAATTATATAATTTTCATAATTCTAATAAAAATGTTTATAAATTCCAACTATGTGGCTTCCATAAAATAGTCTATATTTTTTTGGTTTCAGTGATACATTTATAGAATGATATCAAACATAGTATTTATTTAAGGACAAATATTCTACTAAACCTCAGCTCATTAATCATTTTCCATGTTAATCGACAATCATAGTCCTGAATACTGATAGGGACCCATATATAGTTTCCAGGGGAAGAATGAATGTGCAGAGACATAGTGTGTCCTTGTGATACAATAAGATATCGCATTCCAAATTCATAGTATTTAATAAATTATGTTTGAATTATTTACCCTAGAAGATGGTGTATATCAATGGGTAGTTGGGACCTATGGGAAATGAAATGATCTATGATAAAATCAATAGACATGATGAATTTATATATGATTTAAAAGTTAATAAATTGTTTTGTTAGGATATTTAGGCAATGAGATGAAATGGAATAAATCTAGGAGGTAGGTTTTTTTAATAACATATGGATGTTAATTGTTTTCAGAACATGTTATATAGTGTGGTGTAGATTGTTCAAAGTTGTGGGGTTATATCATATATCATATAACCATATGGTGTGTATTATTAAATTTCTAGAGTTAGAAATTTATATAATGTAACCCTATAGCATATTTCATTATATAGACAAGGATTTTACTATAATATCAGCAAAAGATGATAGTATGGTAATTTCTATGGTCATCGAGTCCGTATGAGATATTATAGTACCAAGTTATTTTGATTATTCTTGAGCTAGGGATTATCATGAGATTTCATTGAACCTATTACTCTACATTATTATGTTTCATGGAGGACAAGATGTGATTTTCTAGCATACCATATTATGGATTATTATCAGTCTAGTGGTTGAATCCTACAACATCACGTTACCTTAATTAAGGTATATATTTAACATTTTTATCAAACATTGAATAAGAAATGTATCATTTCATTTTAGGTGAAATTTAGATATTTTTTTTACTTTGTAGATAATTACATGGTCATTACATTGTGTGTATTACCCATATTATTTCTCCTAGATAATTGTGTGGACATAGTAGATCCATTTGAATGGGAACATGGTTTCTTATAATCATGATGTCACACCCAATAATATAACCCTATGAATATGAGTTATTTAGGGTTGGTGTATAAATAGTTTTATCATGGGTGAAAAATAGTAACACCCTCTATTAGTCAAGTTGGTGTTCTTAGTTAGGGTGCATAATTACTTTTAACTTTATGGATCTACCCAGAAATCCATCCATGTGAATTTTTAACTCAAAAAATAATTAAGTAAAAAATCATGTGACTCCCATGGAAGATACATAACAATCCACATTTAACTCTTTTGGGATTCATTAACAGTTGGAGAATCTCTCTAGGTTGCATAGCTCACAAAACCATTTCTCACAAGAAACAATATTCTACAGGAATATCTAATCATTATTCTGTATGTGAATATCCTCTCATGTGGATTCTCGATATCTCATCTTCACTCCTTTATAGAGAGTTATATATGGTAATTTTATTTATAAGTCTAAAATATGTTTTCATTTATTGTATGAGTTATATCATGACCACATTTTCCTCAGTTCTCATTGGTTGTCCCATTTTAGGTGACATATTGAAGATTTATTTGAAATTATTTCTGCATTTATCTATAGTATAATATTTAGGATGATTTTATGTCTCATTTAAAATTTCATGGAATAGTAACACCACCCCAATGCAAATTCAAGTTTAAAATTTTTCGTGGTATTTTGAGAAATATGATGGCTTCAATTGAATGAGATTTTGTGGGAATGATTAGATATTTATTCTTGAGAAAATATGATAAAAATTAACTATGTTTTCGAAATTCTTGAATTTGATCGAAACAGATGATTTAGTTATGAATTGAAAATGAAATATTTAAAAAATAATATAATTAATTAAATTGTGAATGATGAATGGATTTGAAATAAACTAATTTTTACACAATTCAATGAATGGATTATTGAAATCACATGTGATCTTATGTATTCATGGGTGATTTGTAAAATATTTATATACCTTAAAATCCCTAATAATAGATTTTAAATGAAAACTAAAACATAACCATACATAGATTTATTTCCTTTGATATTATCCCTGACAAGGATCGGATTAAATTTTACAAATGGGTACACCATTAGTGATTTGATTGGAATGTTCACAGATAACTTGATCATTTTTGATTAATGAGATTTTGAGGATACTATAGAATGTATCTGACATACTACACAGACTATTTTAATGGTCATTTGTTGGTATTGATTTGATTATGCATTCCATTTCTTCTAAAATAAATTTAGTTGTTAAAAATATTTCATAAATGTGGCTTATATGAGTTATTCATTTTATCCTATTAGGATATAACTTTTATTTTTATGATTTTAAAATATTATCTATTGAAAATAAATAAATTTTATCACTTTTCCTTTTTTATATAAATTTAAAGATGAATTGGATTATACATCGTGTAATTTAATATAGAACACATATTGAGTCTCTACATGGATGATTATCCCTCACCCTACCTTTAACTATGAAAAAGTATATATTATCATATGTAAAATACGTGAAATGGTTAAAAAGAAACATTAAGGTGGTTGTTATTTAAATGATTCATTGGACCTAGAGTTATGAAGGGTGCTAGTGGTGGTGTGACAACATTTTACATGGGATTTCCTAGACATTAACATGGTTTATTTCATGTTGTCTCATTTGATGATGTAGTTTGGGTTGTTTTTTCAAGTTTAGTAATAGTATGTTCTCCTTGAATATTGTTAAATAAACTAATTTTTATTATTATTCTTCTATATTTTATGTAAAAAAAAATTTGTTGTTTCTCAAATGATTCTATGCGTTATGAGAAAACCTATGGGTTACAAGAAATATAATTTTGGTATATAATATATTGACCCGGTATGATTGTACCATGAAACATATTTTGAATCATGAAAATCGGGCTTCAGAGTTAGGATTATCAAATTTCCTTGTTTTTTATATGTTTTTGGTTTTCCTAGTTAAAATGATTTATAAATTTTATGAATTAAGATGTAGTTATGAGTTAGTTCCTAGATAGCTCCCAATGCAATGATCCAAAAGTCACTGTGGGTGTTTGGGAAAAAAATCATTGATGAATAATGTTATTTTATTATAGTTCATTAATAGTACTATTTTATTGATATTTTTTAAATCTAAATATTTAATTATGTTTATGTAATTTAATGTTATGTATCACATATTTGAGTAATTGAACATTGTATCATTCCTGATGATTTAATGTTTTATATTTATGTTTTGTACCATCATTCCTTACTGATTACATCTGAATAGGTAGCAGGAGGATGCTGATGGTCAAAACACAACAATTTAATACCCTTTTGGTCATGAATCTCATTGAAATAATGGTTTTTTCATGATGTGGGAAAAGTACCTTAACCCATTATTATTTAGGTTTCAATACTGAAACCATAATGGTAATAATCAAGAGATCTCGCATAAGAGTTGGTTAGAACAATAGTCTGGAAATATTTTTCATGAATGATACAAATGAGGTAGACGATTTGTTGAAAAAGATTATTATTTTTTGTTTTAATAAAAATAAATTGTTATAAATCTAGGATGTTCTACGTATATTATGTGTTGGACTAGTATAATTTTATATTATTCAATTGTGATAGTGTAAAAACAATGGGGATTTGAGTGGATTGAAACTAGAATTTATTTCATAGATTAGTTGTATTCCAAATCATTGGTTAGGGAGAATTAAATTGAGTTTATCATCACCCAATAGGGGGAAAACATTCCAAAAATGTATTAGAAACATTATATTATATTAATTAATTTTCACATGAGGTGGTAAAAATGTGAAACTAAGAGCTATATTATTTGAAAATGTTCTTCGATCTAATATTTTATCTCAATTAATATTTCAGAATAACACATATTATTCTAACATATTTTTTATAGAGTTTATGGATTACGATGACCTAGTTGGTATTTCAGGGTTGAAGGGGTTTCATTTTTCTCCTAGTAGATATTTTTTGGGATTGATTATTGGATGTAGTAAGTGTGATGCCACTCATGATATTTCAAGAAGGAATGCATTATCCAATCATCTATATGTTCCTTTCATTATCCCTATAAATTTATTTTTTGTGTCGTTGGGTTAGACATTCTAAATATTTATACACTATTGTACATAATATATATAGTTCATGCAGAAATTCATGTTACCTTCTAAATTTTAGATATGTATTTTTATTCCTAACATTATCCCAGGATCATCAGAACATGGAAGTACTGTTGTTCAATTAGATACTTTGATATCTAATGGTTTCATTCTATTTGAGTCTGTATTTATTCTTTATACAAGTGCATCTCACTAATTTATTTCAACTCATATTTTGAACACGGTAAATAATCATACTTATATTTTTCTCTAATGTGATGTATATTATTATTCCATTTAGAATTGAGAGAATATAGGGTCTCAAATACACATCATGAATTTTCAATCTATCCTTCAATGATATCTCCTTGATACCTCACGAAGTCACTTTCATAATGGATTGGCTGATTTTATTTATGGCCTTGATTGTCTGTTATCTTCAGAGAATCTTCTATACTATTCATGTTGGGTGGGATATATGTTTCAGGGATAATGGGACCCATATTTGAGTAGATTCAAATATCCTCTTCTAAAGAACTCTAGAGTAATATAGATGTTTTCTGTTGAACTAGATTCAGAATCTTTTATTTATTATCTCCCTCTTATTATCATCATGTTTCCTCATGTGTTACCCTCTTATTTATCTAGTTTTTAGCATGTAATATAGGGTGGGATTCATGGTTTATTTATTACCTACTATATAACACATATTGATTCCCCTTACCATATAGAACCAACCAAAATGAATTTGAGGAAAACATATATAGATGGTCTATTAGATAATGGATTTTTACTCCTCAGTATGATGCTATGAGTGGTTAATATTTCATTATTAAATGAAACTGGATGGAACACTTCACCTTTGTTTTTATTAAAAAGAAATAAAATGATTTTTATAATGAAAAAATATTTTTTTTCTTGTGATTGATGATTGATTTTAAATTTTCAAAGGTAATAATTTGTTCTTAATAATTGATCGTTATTCCAGTTATGCTCTGTTGAGAAATTAGAATTACAAAATTTAAAAAACGCCAATAAAGAGTATTTATGGCCATTTTGGTAAAAAATAATAATTAATATTGCTCAATAAAATTCTTATATAGTGTTTATCGACATAATTTGTAGAATATTATGATAAAAACATGATACTTAGGTGTCCATTTTTTATATTACATATTTCTTTACTCAAAAACCATCGAAACCATGTGCATAATATGAGGATAGTTTGACAAATATTTATTGATTATCTCATATAAATGATGGATTTTAAAATTAATTTCAGTATCCAATATGTGATGTTTGTGGGACACATAATTTCAGAACATGTAAATTTAGTTTATCCTAAGAAGGCTAATACTACTATGTCATGGGTAAGACCAGATAATGTGTTAATGATTCTAGTATTTTAGAACATTTCATGGTGTTACTACATATTTATTAATGATTTCCCAAAATAAGATTCACTTTTTAATCCTCTAAAAATTATGGGAGTGATGTTATAGTAGTATTTGAAATTTCATAGTTATTTTGATATTTGAAATGTATGTTTACATTTTCGGTAGTGTTGAAGTTTACTGTGGAAAAGAAGTGAAATGTGGTATTTATTTAAACTGTAGGTTCAATGATGTTCTACATTTTCATGTTTGGTGATCATATGGTAACATGTGATTCTATGTAGCTTGGGCCACCTGAGAATAGTTATCTGAACCATGACCATGTACTCATAGATTTCATGAATTATCATATAGGTGGGGGACAAAATGGTTCAGAGAAACTTGTACAATATATTACTACAAAAAATATTTTGTAATATCTTTTTGAAAACATATGATCTTAATCTAGGAAAAATAAATTTTTGGATTACCTTTTATATTTTTATTTCTACGTTTCACACTACCATGGTGAGGGTAATGTCCTAATTGATTAATTAATTAAAAAACCGATGGCCATGATCAATGATGAATCATCAAAAGTATGAAATCTACTACATTAATTTTCATAGTATGAGTTATGAGTGTGATAGGATTTGAGTAATATCTTTATTACTAGGGTTTATATAAAATTTTGTATAAAATATATTGAATAAAAATAATTTTTCCCCAGAACAAATATTCATAAAAATATATTCTATTTTATTCTGGAAATACAATAAAATAATGATACCATAAATAATTTTACAAAGGCATAACAATAAATTATAATATTAAAATAGGTAATTTTTTTGAATAATTGATGATTTTATTTAAAAAATAATTATCTCATATTTAAAAATTTAGAATCAAAAATTAGAGTTCTTCGTTGATTTCAAAAGTTATAAAAATTGTTCAGGTGATTTTTTTTGTTAATTTTCAAAAATAGTTATATTTATTATGATTAGTTTCATATAGTAATTTATGTTAATTAGAATTGAAGTAAGTTAAATGAAATCTTAAGTCAAGGTTGGTCCATAGATTATGAATCTGGATATTATATAAAACTCATGTGATTTATCTTTTGTAAAAAAAAAAATTCATTAATATTATTTCATATATTGATCCAGAAAAAATTAGCAATTGAGTGAAATATTTAGAAAACACCCCTCTCCTACACTATAAATAACACCCCTCACCGCCTGTTCTCCTCACTCACAATAAAACATGAATCTATTAAAATTTCTTCCCATTCCTCTTCCCAAGACACTTAACCATGTATGGGAGGTTATGGTCTCAAAAAAACCAAAACCAATTTCCGATTAGGAGTTTCGTAGGGGTGGAATTACATAGTTTAAATCCCCTATATTTTACATTTAAAAAAATTCCTTTTTTTATTTTTTATTTATATTTTCCTCACCGCCCATTTTTCATGTCTCATGATAAATATATTATATTTTATATATAGTGATTATAATATGTTACTCAAATATTGATAATGAAAATCATTCCTCTATCAATATTTTATAGTAAAAAAATATCCCATGATGTGTTGATTTACTCACATCGTGGACGATGAATCTTCAATTTAGTTTACTATTTTAAAGGATGGAAATAATTCCAATATAATTGTTGATGAATATTTTAATGTTTCTATTATAACCTTTTTATGTTCTGAAGGTAACATATTAACAAAATAATAATTAATTAATCAATGCAACATTGTGATGATCAGAGCAACCAGAAAATAATCTAAATGATTATCACTAATGTTATATGAAATGATTAATGTTCATAAAATATAACCAAGAGTCATATGTAAACATTTAAAAATATAAATTATCATGACTAACATATTATTTCAATTCAATATAGTGATGCATATTTTATATGATCCTCTATACTCAAATACAGATGAAAAAATAATGAAAAATATTATACTGAACACACCCAAAATGTAACACTACAACCCATGTATTAAGACAAAAATGAACATAACGAAATTATACTAAATAAATGTCATTTAAAAATGGTTCTTAATTATTTAAATATTTTATATAATTTATTTTTACATGAAATTAGTTTCTTGTGTGGAAAACATTCATAAAAAAGGTACATTATTCTCTTTGAACAACCATTTTTTCCTGCAAGTTATTCTTTCACTCTCTTTACCCTAATGTAATTATTCATTAAAATAATATAATTACTATATGTTATAATTATATTTTCCAGAGTCATTTTTGAAGATAAATTATTCTATCATTTATGGGGAGATACAAGATTTAAAATATTTCCCTTCTCAACTTTTCCGGATAAGAATACCAGATTAAATGGAACATCTCAATTTATTACCCATAATAAACTCCAATTCATAATATATTTGTAATATATAATAATTTTTTAAAAAACTCATTTCCTCATGAAAATATATAATGGTTCATTTCATTATTTATAGTAAAAATTATCCCTTTCCAGTTTAATGATCCATTAACATTTTCCATTATTACACAAAAAATTGGCTCATTAATATCGTTTCTAAAAACAATTCATGTTTTTAAATAATTTTGAAAATAATTATCATATTATATGTATTGTATGACTTAGGAATCTCCATTTATGATTCAAATCTATTCATTTAAGGACAACACTATCATAAACCCATTTTTCTGCTTTAAGAAATGATTACAAAACTCATTTATTTCCATGAGTGACCCTAATTTTTATTACATCAATACGTTTATTATTTTGAAACAGATATTACAAAACATGGAATGATATTTCTTAAATGATATCACTCTAATTAATCGGGTAATGTTTAGTCTCATGATATTTCATGATGGAATAGTGTGTGATCATAAATAATTTATAGTTCTTTTTCTGCCATGTACGATGGTCTTGATAGTTTTCCATGACAACTGATCCACCATGTGTGAAATGAGCATTGAATAATGCTTATTTAATGTTTTATGATGGTTCCACATTCAAATCATGGAATAAGTATTTGATCCCAAACGTTACAAGTTATTCTTCAATATATTAATTTATACTCCATTCCTTAAAAAGTGTCCATTTTCTATGGTTCATTCTTATGATTATTCCTTATCGGGATTTTTGCTTCTCCCTTTGTTCATATATTACATATGATATCCTATGACTGTTATTGGGATCGAATTTTTATTAGAGAATATTATAATGATTAAATAAAATATTTTTTTACTCCGATGATTTCAGTTTTATGTACCTAGTCTTCCAAAATCAATAAAATGATAATCCTTGGCATGTAATATTATTATTAATTATTCTTTAAATCATGTGAAAATATGTGTGATGGGTTATGGTCCCAATAATTATTATTATAGGATGGTGTATATATGTTTGGTCATTAATAAATATAGAATACTATTGAAAAACCTATTGATAATTCTATAACCCTAGATGACATTGGCTGAACATAGGGAATCATAATTTAGGATATAGTTTTCTTCTAAATTTTCCTCCTTCTATGTTTAATGATTCCTTTTTATATACTTATTTTCAAATTATTCATCCCCTATAATTATACTTTTATTTTTTATGATAATTTATGGAAATATGAGAACACATTCCAACTATCAATGTTATATGAATTGCAATTATTTCCCTAATGAAATTAAAAATATGATGGAAATAGGTACTCAAAACATCATGATAGTTCATGATAAAGTTGATCTTATTATGAATAATAACATGAATAATATATAATTCCCATATTATCCTAAAAAATACGAATTTTATATCAAATCCATTTTTAAAAAATCACCACCAATGTTTATTGGATCATATCATCCCCTTCATACTAATCAATGAACTAACTTAATTAAAAGGATATTCTCTATCATATAGTTCATAGATGATGATATCGTTATGTTGGAGGATTATTATTTTGACAGGATTGCAAAATAATGGTGGAAACTAATCAATAACCTCAAATACATGGATGACGTTCATTCCACTAAATGATAATATTTCATGAAATTATTATTTTAATAAAATAATTTCCCCCAAATCATCTTCATAAGATGGAAGGGTTGTTCTTAGTACTGTGGGAAAAGTAAGTTGATTCTATCAGGGCGTATGAAAAAAAAATTCACAAGGACTGAATGATGTGCCTCTACCATTTTCAATAATAGTTATTGTAATGTGAATATATTAATAACTATATTATTGTTGAGTCTATGATACATGTAGGTAAATTTAGACAGTTATAGTTATGAGGTGATTTAATGTGGTGCCTTTAATGATGAAATGGATATCAGAGACTCTAAGTGGTCTCATGGTCCAAAAAAGAAAAATGGAGTTTTATATGGGAGGATCAACAGGTAAATCCCATGATAAAATGAAAATCAAAAACCCCATACTTCATAATTGTGGGAAGACGCATCATGAGAACTCTCTAAATAACATAAGATATTTTTCACATGTTGAAGTATTTGGAATGTAGAAAATAAATTCCAAAGGTAGATGAATATCCCAACTAATATGTAATAATAAGGGAGGTTTCATATAAACACTAAACTGAATGATCATTGTTTCATCTGGAAGGATCATGGGTATTATATGATCGATTTTGAAAAGTTGATATTTGTGAGATTTAACCAACAACAACCACTACTATGAGAACAAGGAACTGAATATGATATCTCTACTACTGAGGTGGAACATGAAAATTTTTTGGTGACATATACGCTTTTTATTCATTGCATAATAGTGAACGGAAAATTTAATTCCAATTCAACACGTTATTATATATATGCCATGTTTATTACAACTATTTAAAATCCAACACAAAATATGTATTTTTAATTATCTATGTAAACTAAAAGAGGGGATATTAATGCATCGAAACCATAAAACACCTATATTGTTAATGTCGAATGACTAGGCCTTTGAAAAAAACTTTTCGTAATTTCATTGATGGAATTATATTCTATATTTTGCATGGATTGGATAAAATTATGAACAAAAAACATCAACTATCTAGAAATGGATATCAATATTTACATCTTGAGTCATCCTCCAATTATGTACCTGTGTATGGAGGATGGTTATTATTCAATAGAATAATCATATAAAATGTTCTTATTATTTCCTTATGAGAAATTGAATCATTCTAAAATGATTGATACAATTGAGAGATTAATATTTGAAGACATTCCCATTATGATGGAATACACTGATGGGTTCCCCAATGAAATTTCTGGACTTCATCCTTTCTGGGAGGCTGAGTTCTCTATTGAACTAATACATGGAAATAGTCTTATATCCTGTAATCATTATAGAATATAAAACATTGAGTTAGAGTAACTAAATAACATGTTAATGAATAATCTGGAAAAGGGTTTAATATTCCCGAATGATTCACATTGGAGTGAACCTATTATCTTTATTAGGATAAAGGAAGGATAGATAATCCTCTTCATGATTCTCATGATCTCAACAAAATCATGATAAAAATCAAGTATCCTCTTCCTTAGAAAGATGATTTGGTCGATCAACTACATGACAACAAATATTTATCTATAGTGGACCTGCAGTAAGCATAACACCAATTAAAGGTGAAGAAGGAAGATATTCCCAAGACATCTGTTCATAAATTGTATGGACACATTGAGGTCGTTGTAATTCAGCCTATAGTAAATAATGATCTAGAAATTTCTCATAGACGTAATGATTAATGTCATTAATGATTACCTATAATAATTTGTGGTATTATATATTGATGATATTCTACTCTACTAAAAAATTAATAAGAATATTGAGGACTATATTAATACTATATTACAGACATTGATAATGGGGAAAAATTAAATGTCTAATAAAATTGAGTTTTAGATGGAGGATATATCATTCTTTGTGAACATAATCACTGACAATGTAATATATATAGACCCTTCTAAGGAAATGGTAATCGAGGATTGCCCATGGAAAACATATTTAATATAGATTTATAGTTTCCATGGAATATATTGGTATTATATAAGATTTTTGAATAACTTATCCATATTTTCAAACCCATTATCCTAGATGACATGAAAATTTTACTGTTTTTTTGGAGCTGTGAATGTGAGACTATATCAAAGAGAATAAAAGGTTGCCTATTACTACACATGTACTCACACTTCTGGAATGTGGGGTGCTCATTATTGTATATACTGATGATTCAATTAAGTAAGTAGGCTTTATATGGATTAAAAAAGAAATATTGATATCCTACTCCTCAAGGAATTTGAATATTCATGTGCAAAACTATCCCAACATTATATGTTGTTCTTATCTATTTTCTTTTTGTTGAAAATATAGTGGAATTATCTCAATATAGTTATTTGTGAGATATATAATGATCATAATATCGTCAAATATATATTCAAATATATTAAGCTCAATATGAACCAGTGATAATGGATGAATGTCATCGTGGATTATGATTTCTCAATCCACTACCATTCTGGTAATGAATATAAAGTGGTATATGCTCTATGTAGAAAGGATCCTAAAATAATATCAATTATGAGAATGGAGAAGGATCCCATACTTTTATACATTCAATGGATGTATATAAGAATAATTAAGAGTGTAACATCATCAGTAATTTATTAAATTATTTCTCAACCATCCATAATGGAGAAAATAAAGGAATCTAAAATAAATTATGTTGAAATTATTAAAATTGTTGAATCTATGAAAAATGTGAAATTATCATATTTTAAAATTATTGAGGGTGGAGTAATAATATTTTTTACATGATTGTGTATACCATCTAATCTAGCTATAATGAATGTTCTTATGAATGAATCATATAGCTCAACATTCCCTATTCACATATAAATTAAAAATATTTCATTATATCTCTAATTGAACAATTGCTGGGACAATATAAAGAATGAGATCACTGAATATACATCAATGTGTTTGGTATTTCATAGAGTGATGACAGAATGGAAAAATACTAAAGTGATGATGAATCAACTACACATATCAACATGGAATTGGGATAAAATTCAATATGGTATTTTTCATAGGACATCCAAAGACATCTATAGAAAGAAATGATATATGTTTCATTGTGGATTTCAATACAAATAAATATCACTTTATCACAAAATTTTGGGACTTATTACTTGATCAACATTCAGGGACATATATCAATGAAGTGGTGAGACTATAAGGAGTACCACTATCGATTTTATCGGATTATGATATGATATTTACTTATAACTTCTGTAATATTATCCAACATGATATAACCATTGAGTTGAACATCAGTATTTCTTATCATCCTCAAACTGATGTCCAGACTTAGAAGACTATTCAGACACTGGAAGTCATGTTTTGATCATGGTTAATAATCATTACAGTATTATAAGACCAAAATCTTCCTCTAGTCAAGTTCTACAACAACCCTGGTTTCCAATCGAGCATCCAAAGAGCTCCATATGAAGTTATTTATGAGAAAAAAATAACAAACCTAGATTCATAGTATGATGTTGGTGACTGTAATATGAGAGAACCAAAAATTGTCAATGAAATGTTGGAAAATATGAAAACAACTCATTATCAAATCAAGAATGACCAATGTCTATAGAAGAGTTATGTATAAAATCGTCTATGGGACCTATAGTTTAAGGAAAGAGACATGGTATTCTTCTTTATATCCCTATGAAATAAGATAACGAGTTTTGTGAAGAATGGAGAGTTTCGTCCCAAGTTTATAAGTCCATATGAGATTCAGGATGGTGTCTGATTTGTCACCTATTGACTACAACTTCCACCAACCATGTTTCAAGTACATTATTTATTCCACATATCCCTTTTGAGTATGAACATACTGGGATCCTCACATGTACTGAATTCATAGGTGGTACAGTTGGAAACGATCTTTTGCATTAGGATCATCTGGTTATGATATTTGATCATATAGATAATGTTCTATGGAATAAGACTACCCACGTGATCAAAGTAGCATGAGTGAACCATATGTATGAAAGGGATGCAAGGGAACTGTAGGAAGCAATAAAGGATAATTTCACTAAGCTATTTTCCACTTAGAATTGTAATCGAAATGTTGAGGGTGAAATTTATTAAAGGGGATGATTGTAACAACCCCTAATTATAAATGGAAATTCACTTCATACACTTCTATTATAAATCTCGTAAACATCACACAGATAACACTACACATACAATATAAATATATAATGACTGAAATAAATGGTTTTTTCATGAAGTTATGGATCCTATATGGATGGAATATTAACATTACTTTTGGGGTTGTAATATGTCCCTTATGGAAAATAATTCAACCAATATACTAGTAAAATCATTCTTTAAATTAGAAATAAATTTTTGGCATCTTTTAAGTAAAAATATGATACAATTATATCATGATATATTTATTTTAATTTTAAAAAAATATAAATTAAGTGTTATTATTTTATAAAAAAAAATTAATTAAAATTTTATAAATAATATGATTATTTAATGTAAAATTTATTTTCAAAATATATAATCATAAAAATATATTTCTTTTTCCTATAGTTCTAATATTAATTTATGATTACTTATTTAATTATTCAACGTGTTATAAGATTATTTATAATTATAAAATTTGAATTTTATGAATAAAAGTTGAATTAATTAAAAAATATAATTGTGTTTATATATAAAATTAATTTCATAAAATTGATTTCATTTTTTATTTCATCATTTTTTTAATTGTTGTTGTTAATTTTTCAGTTTTTTCATAAATATTTTAATTTTTATGAATAGTGGAATTCAAAATTTTAATGGTAGTTAGCGTTAGACGTAAATAAATAAATTTTTTTTAGTCATTCATGACTAATTGATTAGGTAAGTGTCCCTTATATCTAAATCAAATTCCCTATATAGTATAAATAGTAATATAAATCAACCCTATTTCTTATCATGAAATAAAATAATATTCAAATAAATAAATTATTCAAATCACACCCCTCTCCTCAACAATAAATGCCACCCCTCGCCACTTATTATGAAAAAACCTCTTAATAAATCATGATGGTCAAATTAGTGCCCAATAATATTCCAATTCCACTTAGCAATGTTTATGACGATTTTATTTAAATAAAATACCAAAAACCAATTTTCCCTAACAATTATTTCATTGACATGAATTAAATATGTAAAGTCCAAATATTTTATTTTAATTTCCTTATAATTTTTATTCATTAATTTTATTCACCGCACATCAAAATATCCATGTGGCATGATAACTTTACTAGATTTTATAATCTAGAATATAATCATATTAATTGAATATATATTATCCAACTACTTCATATATCTCTCTCTCTTATTCTAAAAATTATTACATTTCCCATGATGTGTCGATTTACCAAACATAATCGATGATGGATATTCATTTTTCTTCACCTCCATCATGGATGGACATAAAACCATTATAATTGTTTAAGAATATTTTAAATTATATTTTATATCTTTTTTTTATTCTAGAACTCACATATAGACAATAATAAATTATGAAACAATTCTTGTTTTTGATGATCGAAACAACTAGAAAAAAATTACAAACGATTACCATTGAATTTTTATCTATTGATTCATACTCAAAGCATTTTACAATTCTGGAATATCATTAATAAAGTTTAATTTTATTTCTAGAAATTATAATTATTTCATATGAACTTCCACACTCCAATACAGGTGAACCAATCATGAACATAATGAAAATGAACAGTTTTGAAATTGAACTCTACCAATCATATTAAAATATATAATTGAACATAATAAAATTTTATGAAAAAATACATGAAAAAATGGATCTGAATTATTTTATTATTTTATCTATATTTTTATATATGATAATATGATCATGTGGATAAAACTGTAAGATATAATGTATTGGATTTTCTCTGAACCACCATTTTTACTTCGAGTTATTCTTTCTCTCTCATTAGCCCAATATCATTTTACTTTCCTTTTATGTATATATATAAACTTATGTGTATATGCTCCAAACATATGTATTCAAATCAATTCATCATTATTTTATAGGTAAAACAAGTTTTCAAAATGTTCCCTTCTTAATTTTTCCTAATAACCATTCTCGATTAAAGAGAACCTCTATATTTCTTACTAGTTTTAAACTAAACTCCATAATATATTTTCAATAAATAATTATTTTCTAAAATCACTCATTTTTTCATGTGAAATTTTCTTGGATCATTAATGGTTTTATTCAATCAACTATCCATTTTCATTATTAATTAATTATTAAAATTTCCCATTAAAATTCAATAAATATGTTTATATCTACTATTTCATAAAAATTATTTTAAATATCATTATTAATAATGAAATAAATTTTCATTATTTATGCCTATTGTCTATTATGAATTTCTATTTTTGATTGAAATCCATTTTTTCATGGAAACCATTATGATACACCCAACATTTATGCTTGATTACATTATTATGATACCAATTTCATTCAATGGGTAACACTTATGATTATTCTTTATGAATGATTCTTTATGTGGAACACATACTCACGAACACGTTAATATTTCTCTTCCTAGATAGTTCTCCAATTCATTGGGTACTTTTTTTCCTCATGATTCATCTTGTTGGAATAGGTTGTGAACATTATTACTTTATGGGATAATGTCTTCCACGTGCAATGGTTTTGTATGTTTTCCAAGACTCATGCTCCATCATATGAAATTATCCCATAATCATTCATTTGTAATGTTGTATATTATTTCCACATTTCTGTAATTCAATGGATATATGTTCCCATGTTATATATGTTATGATTCATTATGTTTATTCCTCCTCCATTATTTTTTTCATTCATCATTTCAGATGCTTCATTCTTATGTTTCATCACATACTATGATTTTTAACTCATACCTTTCTTCATGTATCCCCCAGTTTATCCTATGAATGTTTTAATGATATATGTTTGTTAATAGATCATTATGAATATTAAATAAAATGTTTTTCATTACCAACTTTTTAGTTTAATGAACCTAATATTACAAATATAGTAGATTTCAAAATCCTTTGATGGTTTTTTGATACTTATTTATTCTTAAAATAAAATTATAATATTTTTAATGGGTTTGGATCACTATAAATATAAAATTATGGTGGCCCGGTATCAAACAGGACAACGATAACTTTGTATTTTTTGACATTCCAACAACTCAGTTTTGAGCACCTTACACCTTTGAGTTTACTTCAGTGGATTCCATTTCAAACAAGGAAGTGGGACAACATTTCTAGATTTTTCATGGGTTTTTAGTCATAAACCCATAAATGGAGGAATTTGATATGGGTTATTGTTGATTGGCTATCCAAATAGAAACACATTATACCACATTAAGATAAAAAAATGTTCAATATTATTGAATTTTCTTTTTGAAGGATTATTATGTATTTTCATTGAGTTATATATGACATAGTTATTGATAGGGATCCACATTTTAAATATTATTATTGGATTGGCCTCTAGGATTTATTGTCATCCTCAGAATGTCTGAGCATGGAATATCATCTATAGTTACTTGGATAGAAAAAAAAGATCATCACTGATTATTGTTTTCATGCGACCTTCTTTTGTTAATGGAATTGGTGGAGAATAATATTTCTATTTTGGACTCATTGAGTTTTAATAGAAAAATAATAACATGTTTTATATTTGAATGGGTATTTTGATGAGTAGTTTGTTTTTACATGTATATATATTTTATATCAACCAATGGTTATTGAAGCCTCCATGGTAGGAAAAAATATTTTTCCCCGAGATGAAACTTGAGATTCAATTGATTCATTAGTGATTGTATATAGGAAATAGAAGGTATAATTATTATATTGATATTCATCATTTTTCGTTGATGTTTTTATTGGAGGAATAGTGTTCATGAATGTTTTTATCAGTTGTGTCAACAACCACTGGGAAAATTCTTAATGATTATGTTATGTTATGTGGGACCATTAGGGATTGTTATGTTTTTTGGGAAAGTGGATTAATATTTGGATATTCCACCATGTTCCATATCATTCCCCAATTTGTATCATATATCCTACCTCAAAAGGTTTCATTCTGACTATTCACATGTAATAATAAAGTATTACATTGATGTTGAACCTAATTTATCAATGTCTGAGAATCTAATTAGAATTATAGATTCTAAGGCATTATTGTTTAATTTTATATTGATACATTTGGACTATGACCTATGTAATAATTATTCAGTTTATCATGTGTCATTAGAGTCTGATTTAATCACTAGAGAGTGGTGGTCACATCTCATTGATAATAAAAATTGTATGAATGAATGATAGGGATAAGATTTATTGCTGGTTTGGAGGATATAAGATAATTTTACATTAAATAGAGTACTTATTTATGCTTTAAATAATCATATATTATATGTGACTTCACTCAGGTAATTTCAAGTGAAATTTAAAAATCACTGAATCCTTTTGGTAATATTCCCTCATATCTTATTGTTGGGGAGAATCATTTAGTTTGGACAACAAAATCATGTGTCCAAGGATGAGTTAGTGGAAAGGGTGAAAGATATATCTAAACTATGTAACCACCCCTCAATACAATGCACCATCTAGAATATGAGTTTTTTCAGATTTGATTGTACATGATTAAAATGCATGGTTACTAAAAATGTGTAGCCCTACATTGAAAATAGTGCACATGGGTTTTCCATTATTTGAAAATTATAATGCAAATACTAGGACACCCTTTTATATACCTAACAGCCCAACCCTGTTTAGTTCCCTTCACCATTTTAGTATATCTTTTGAATTCAATGGATCTTTAATCACATTATATTGTGAATTAATGTCTCGATGGAAGATCTGATCGCTCTCTGATATGTAAATATTATCTGGTGTGGGTTCTCTTGATCACATCTTATATCCACCATTAAGGATCATGGATTATCATGTTATTACTGGATCTAACCTCTATTTCTTCTGGATATTGATTCTAGTTTTTATTTATAGGTATACTTCTCCTCCATTCATATTACATACCCATGGCATCGGTTTGTTAGAAACATTGATTAATGGTATGATATTCAATAATTATTTACCATATAATTGATTCAATAATTTCATAATTTATGTACAATGAGTTTTTAATTGATTTAAAACCCAATTTTATGATAGTAAGATATTTGACATAAAAGTGAATGTAATTGTGAAAAATCCACAATTTTAATTGTATAAAAAATATTTTGGTAATTTTTGTGAAAACATATTTTTTGAATTGAATGTTAATTTTTATGAAATTTTTTTATGTTGAATCCATATTAAATTATCATAAAATTAGAGAGGTTTCTAATGAAAAAAATGTGATATTAAATTTTATTTTTTATTAATATGAAAAGACATATTGACAAATGAATTGGGCAATTTGAAATGATAATGATGAAATTATATGGAATGAAATGATTGTACCAAGATGGAATGATTGATTAATTGAATGGACATGTCATCCATGGTTTTAATTGGGTTATCAATGCAAGAACATTAAGAAACTGAATTCCATTAAATTATTTGATGAAAAAAAAACTAACTAACTGATGTTCGACATGATTTCCCATTAAGAATTACCAAATTGGATGTAGATTTATTTCTTATGAAGAGTTCCCTCTTGGAGTTTCTATATGAATATTCAAAAATATATTAAACCATATTGATAATTTATGGGTGTGAGGATGCTATATCTATAAATTGACAAACCACATGTCTAAATAGCATGGTTATTTATTGTGATTTATTAGTTTATGAATTCCATTAATTGTAGAATAGTTCAATTAATGGAAAATATTTTATAAATATGTTTCATATAAAATGTTAATTTAGGAATTTGCTGTATATTTTCAATAATTTTTATTTAAAATGATGATTTGATGAGAATATTATAATTCCATTCCATTCATATACAAATTTAAATTTAATGAGTAATTGGATTAATTATTATAAAATTGACTATGAAAAAATTGGTGAGTCCCTACTGGGAAGTTTATCTAACATCCTTCCATTTCTATTAGGATTTTTTATATTATCTTATTTCAAGCCAAGAAAAGGGAATTTTCTACAAGGAATTTTTGAGTGTACATTTTACATGGGAACTGGAGTGATGTAGGTATCTGGTGGAGTTGTGATCCATAATCAAACTGTGTTTTCTGAGATACATCTTGGTATATTTGATGTTTTTATTTTTATGATGTCTCTTCTATTGTTTAAACAAAACTGATTCAAGTATATTATCATCGTGGAGTGATTATATTCTAACTTGTATTATTTATCTTCCCCTAATTTGTAGTAAAATAATTCCATTTTAATTCATATATGATTTTAGGTTATAGTTTCCAACTCATGAGGATTGGGATATCCCTTCAGGATATTTCAAGATAAGATTGGGTGTTAGTGTATTGGGGTATCCAATATGGTTCATCTAAAATCATATATCATGTTACTTTAACAAGTGGATTATCATTGATGGTACAAAAAAAGTGAGGTCAACTGGAAATAGGAAAAAAAGACTGTTATGAGATTTAACATTATATATATATATATATATATATATTGATAGTTAAAACATTTTATATTGTATTTTACATACATAGATTTATATATTGTATGGTCATTGCTATTGACATACTATGATTCATAGTCACACTATGTAGTAACTCCCTAATGCATGTGGAAACACAATGGAAAAAATATCAAATGTCCATAGATCTTTTGATAGGTGGTTGAGTCAATGCAGCTTGATATATTGGTATCTAAGATTCCAATTTAAGGCTACATAAACATTTGATGAGGAATTTTATAGATTTACATCTATTTATATTTTAATACTACCATTTATATGAACTCACTTGTGGATAAAATACTTTTAAGATGGTTTTATGATTTTTCTAACATCTGTAAAATATTGATGTTATAGTAATCGACATGGAATATAGGTTTATGAGACATGTTAATTTTATCCGATGTTGAAAATGTATTTTTCATCATTTATCACATAGAACATTAATAAAAAGTATAGAATAAGATTTATATTTCACATCAGGTATTCAATAACCGATGTGGGAAACTATAATTCACATAATTTATTTCATAATATAATTAGTAGAAATTAACATCAATTTCACACCATGTTTTTAACATAATAGGAATGAAAAGTATTTTTTTAGATTTATATTTTCTAATTAATTACCCTAGATACACTATTGTAATCATACAAAAACCACAAGGAAAACATTATAATAATTATATATTCAGAAAAAAAAATTAAAATTCATTTGTTATTCTAGTAATTTGTACACTTAAATTTGATATTTAATATTAAAATATAATAATATTTTTATTCCCCAGGGAAATCTGTATAGTTGAAATTTTTAAAAAATTCATATTATATAGATTTTCTATTACCATGTAAAAAATGTTATGTAATCTTGTTTTTTATATTTGAATGAAATATAAAATCCCCAAACCAAAAACTCTTAATTGACTAATATATATGTAAGGATATTCACCTACCTATATCTGTATGAAACCAAAAAATTATTTTCATGCAATAATACTAAAAATCCAACAATTTTGGTGTAAGACATCATGAAGGTGGGTAGATAATAATTAGGATGTCTAAAAAAATTAAAAAGGAATCATTCACCAACCCAATATTTCAACATTTTTTAATGGACTATTTGAATTAACAATATCACTCCATCTATATAATATTGATAATAATGTGGAACCCCAAATAACATAGAAAATAATGAAATTTCACAACCATATGATACATTAAGATACCAACACATATTTAAGGATCCATATATCCATTAGTATAATTGTTCACATTTTTATCGATCAAATCTATAATAAGAGTCATCTAAACCATAAGAATATATATATATGTTATTTATTACAATTAAATCTTATTCAAAAACTATCAAGAATAGAAAACTAAATGATAATGTTCCCCTCTACACCAAATTGTAACGGATTTTTCTAACTATATAGATTCTTGTATTATACACAAAGATGTACTTATCCAAATTTCATGATAATCCTTACTCATGAAATTAATATTCATTCAATTCATGTTTAATTCCATAGTAATGGAAACTCATTAAGGCCTCTTGATCAATTAAAGTCTTTAATTGAGTTTATAAAATTTTAGATCTACAGAAATATTAAAATAATTATAAGAATAAATTATAAATATTCTTTATATATTGTTCCATAAAACTTTATAATTTTATAATTAGAAAAAAAATCACGTGATTCCTCCCTAGTCATACAGACACAACAGATGGGGCAATGATTTAGAACTAAATTAATAAGTTGATTTTATATAACATGCTTATGATAAGTGGATGTCCATATGAGAGTAAAATAATAATGTGAAATATAATCCAATTTGATGAGATTGTGATTATATGTCGTTTCTAGTGGTCTACCCATGAAAAATATATAATAGGTCTTGCATGATAGAAATCTACAATTCAACAGTAACCTGAATGAGTAAAAAATAATGGACAGAAAAGGATTTTGTTAAACCACCAAATTTTTATATGAGGTAATTTATTCAATTAATATCAAATTTATTTCTTGATAAGGACATGTTGGTCCAAAATCAACCGTTAAAAATAATTAATAACTAGAAAATAATTCTACTCTCTATTAAAGATACTTATTCTTGACTAAATTCATTACAAAAATATTATGTTTTTCATAACATACTAATTATTCAAATTTATATAGCATATGATAGAAGAGAATA
Organism: Viscum album; assembly: GCA_963277665.1. NCBI lineage: Eukaryota > Viridiplantae > Streptophyta > Magnoliopsida > Santalales > Viscaceae > Viscum > Viscum album. The sequence goes on along the minus strand of OY728121.1, from coordinate 1,000,148,387 downwards.
GGTAGTTAAGTCTTCAAGATTCTAGCAAACCTAAAAATTGATCTTCAATAATGAAATATAATATGAAACATATAACCACATTCTCTATATGACATGACATTAAAGGGATTAATTGATGGATGAACTATTTCTGATTCTGAATCCACCTTATTTGTGAGGTTTACAACATGTATTCCATTTAATAATTATATAATTCCTCTATAAAACGAACCTCCTCATAAATTAATGTATGAATGGAACTATTCATATAAATTTCTCTCATAATGGGGATATTTATAGACTATAAATTAGTACAAAAACATAAAAATGGAAAAAACATTAAAAATGGATATTCATGCAAGAAAACTTGTGATTTACCATTCCAAAATTAAATTTATTCCTGGACACTTTCCAAAATATCCCTAATATTAGTAATTTTAGTATTACATAGAATGAGTGAGATCCCAATATAGGAAAATTGGATTATTCCTCAAAAATATGTTATCACCAATTAATGAAAAATATCAAATAAGTGATGAAATTATTACTTCCGATTTCTTTTGATTTTTTAAAGAAATAATTGAACATTATTATATAGATATAGATTTCTTAAGAACCCCCTTGGTTGAGTTTATACAATAAATTGATCCTAGATGAAAGGTAATTATATCATCATATTAAAAAATTAGCATGTTATTTTAAAACTATCCCCATAGAAAGATTTTTGAGACTACCATTTATATCGATGTATAGAAAGAATATTATATGATGTAACTCAACAATTATAAAAAATTTACAATAAATATGTTCACCTTGTTGATTTCCAATAGATTATAGAAATATCATTTCATTATGTAATAAATTGATGATTAATTTTTTACATATTTAACAACAATAAATATTATATAATTGAAATGGATACTAAATACAAACCCATGTATTATCAATTTCATAAAATCAAAATTAATTGTAGAAAATCCCTTTTGGACATATAGTTTAATAGATACAATCCATTCCATTATAGGATTCCTCATTAAAGTAATCTATTAAATGTATTGAAAAGGAAATAAGAAATTTTCCTACCATTATAAATGAAATATTAATTTAAAGTGGCATTCTTATTAGTGATAGTGGAATGTCTAGTGTAATGAATCTATCTGATAATTATTTGATATATTTATTTAATATATCATTAATAATTGCATAGACATTATCTAATGATACATTTTCTGAAAGGGATAATGGATTTGAGAATTATAACATTCCGGAATAATATTATTACTATAGATGATGAAGATTATTTTCATGAGTTCCCTGTGAATGATTTCCAAAAATTACAAAATGAATAGATTGGAACAATCATGTGGACTCGGAGAACAATCTGGGTTGAGATAAAATCATGGCAAACTCACCTCAAGGAAATATAGAAAGCATATGACTGTAAATCTATTAGGACAATTAATAACCTAAAGGATGACATTACTTATGTCTTCATGAATAATAGTGGATCAATATTTATATTTTTCCTAGTAATAAATCAACACATTCTGACCATTTTCATTTATCTCAGTTATAATAGAATTCCAATTTCTTAGTAATGTGATAGGATGAGATAGCATCCTATTTTTTAAAATTGTTGGAGAAGCTATTATTATGGTTACCCTTATTGAAATATTTTTCACATTTTTATCTTTTATCCCAAAATCATTAAATAATATTTTATCATAGGAATGGTGGAATGTTTCCTTTATTATAGACTGACATGTCTTGAAATATTTTACTACAGTCTAGGTTTATGATCCATGAATTATTATATCTAATCTGTACAATGCTATTTTATATTTATGAAATAATATTACTTATGATATGATGATATCTAGAGTTTGTTTCAACAGAGTCCATGTTTTTATCTCATCTTGGTGTCTAAAGGAACTAATACTTCCAAACTGATTATAAATATTCCTAGAAAAATACTATTTAAATATATTCCATACCATGTGAATCCATCCTTATGAAAATAAACCATTATTGACATATTATTTTACATTAATTTCTATAATTATATACTATTAACGAAATAAAAGGATGAAAATTACTTTATATTTGAATCCATGAAAACATTAATGTCCTTGTTAAGAATCCATGGATCATGAATGTACAAATCGATCTTCCCTATATGTTATCTAATGGAACTTTTTCCATGATTGTTATTGATATTAAAAATGATGGAGTAGAAAAAATTACAACAATACTTTCTCTAAATGATTGTAAGAATCTGTTCAAAAATATTATCAATAGAAAAGTTATTGAAATTACTAGATACTAATACCCAATGTGTTTCCATCATTCTATTATGATGATTTATACCAATTATATAATATCCCATTGGATCAATATTACAGCCATTAAAAATATGTAAATGTAACCTGATATTTGAAAATACAAATAAAAATGAATGAAGAAAGATTTATAAATAATGAAGGGTTCTTATTATGTTATTATTGGTTAATCCCAGACTTTTTGAAATAATCATTTGTTTTATAAAACCCAAGGTTTTCATCACTTCCACTAATTAGTGCTTTATTACTATCAGTTTAAACCTTTCTTGTATAGTAAATATGTAAACACGTTATTTGAATTTCCATTTCATTGATGAAAAATTCATTCAAAATTTTATCCTTCAAAACTTATTCATTCCTCATCTAGAATATGAATATATTAATTAATGCCTCTTTTTTCCTTCGAATCAATTTTCATTTGAATCGAAATATTGTAATCCCTCATATTCAAAGGAATATCACACCATATGAACTTATTAAATCTTGAATGATGATTTTGATTTAATACACTTATAATTAACATTCTAATAATTAGAGATATGATCCCTATCTTAATACTATAATTGATCAACATTCACAGGTTCATCAAAAATATTTGATTATTCCATTCCATCAAAATTGTTGATTCAATCCTTTATATGACAATTTTTTTAAGGATTCATTGTGATTCTTGATGCCCATATACATTAATTATGTAAATTATATTTTAAAATCCTTATTTTTTTGTGATAGACCAATCCACCTCGTTATAGTTCCTTCTTGATGAGTTTCCATAATAGCATCCAGCATCCACTTCCTAATACATCAATGGATCATAAACCAAACCCCATTCCCCTAATTTTGTCCTTATCACATTCTCTTTCTATTAATATTATATAGGTTATTTCATGTAAAAATTATTATCCTTTACACATCATGAAACTCCATCAACAAAAATTCTATAAAAATAACTAATAAAAACAACATATTCAAGATCAAATTTTATTCAATGTTATTTCCATCGACCAAGGGAGAAGGGTTGTTCGGTCTCAGTTTAATAAGATCAATATAAATGGTCAACAATTAATAATATTCTAGAATTACTTCTATTGTGTATGAATTGAATATCATGGGATCCCCTATACATGAAAAATTTTCATTCAAAATACGTAGATACTAGAATACCCAACTGATTCCATGGCTCCTAAACTAGATTTTGGAGTTGGTTTGATTTTGATTAAGAGGATTGAAATCAACATCATATTTTTATATCATAGAGAAACAAGGATTAATATAATAGAAAATAAATTCACATTTAGTAAATTTTTTAAATATAGATGCTAAAATGAGATAAAAGTATACATTTTAAATTGAAATGATCATAAAATTAGAAAATCCCCATATCATTATGAGGTTCCACTAATGGTCATCCAAAATTAGTGTATTATCTAACATTTACAAGATGGTGTGACAAATTAGAGAGAAAATGATGAAATAAAACAAATCCTTTTTTACCACAAAAAAGATAGAAATCCAAAACCAGGGTCCTAAACTCTAGCAAGCACCACAAACTGAATGAGGGATTCCCTCCTGAGGAAAAATCCAGGCAATGTTGTCCGGCTGGAAGAACCGTGGGCATCACTCCTTCTAATGATAAAACCAATCCTTTAATGCTTCTTAGTTGAATAATGTAAATATTTATGACCCTCAATACAAGATACTAATAATATATTATAGAAAAGAATAGGTAAGACGTCAAGATTTTTAGACACATTATTTCGAACGTCATAAAACGTTACTCCTTTTTTATGGTGATGATTGACCTTCCCATTTTTCTCATGGGCTTATTCTGAACACATGGTCGCTATATTGGGCTCCATTATTATATATCAAATTGAAATGTGATAATGATAAGTAAAATATTGATGATACCAAATATCCATGGATATTCATGTCATAGAACACCATTACCCTCCCAAAACAATATCAAGTAACAAGTTATTACTGAGAGACACACCACACCAATCATGGGACCAACTGAGAACCAGCACAACATACATACCTAACTAAATTTGAATTTGGATAGTGTCAAACATAATCTTCTTCTATTACCATGGAGTCAAAATATATAATATATAAAAACCAAAACCCAATCATCAATTTGAAATAATCTTCCCATACGCATTGTAATTGATTTATCTCCTTTTCCAAATAATGATTTAGGTAATAAGAATGGTATAAATTAAAAGTAAATTAACTCACATGTATTGAATCTCCCCATTATTTTATGGTATGATCCATTTTTAATTTAATCTCATATATAGATTATGTTGTGAAAAAACATCCAACGAAAAAGGATAATGAACTATAACTGTATATTTTCCATTAAATTTGGTGAATTGAATTGTGTTAATGAAACGATGATAGTTTCAAAATATATAATCAATAATTTCTTAAATTCATACATTAATTTCAATAGGGATAATATAATAACAATTACATCGTTAACCATTATGTGTCTTCTTTTTCTAATAGGAAGCTTTTCTACCATTTAATGGAATACTTAAATTAATACAAAATATTGATAATTTTATAAAAATAATTTTAATAAATAATTTTATTATATGAAATAAGAATATATCAATTAACATTGGATCAATATTTTGAATTTTTCTAATAAGATAGAATTTGTTATGACAAGTGAAATTTTTTGCTTGTTATTTGAAAACTAAATTATCATATAAATAATATATAGTATTAAATTATTTTATTAATAAGATTTATGGAAATATTAGATCAATAAAAAATCTACTAATCCAATTTATTTCATTATAATTATTTTGAAATTAAATTATATATAAATACTTTTTATCCTTTTGAGAAATTTCACTTTAAAAACACATTGTTTCACTCAGTCTTTAGAATTAACATTTTATAAATTATAGCCACATCCATATTTTTAATTTTGAAAAATAGTTTCCATATTTTGAATCAGAATGAACAAATTTATTAAATAGGTTGATTTTATTTATGGACAATATGAATAGTAACTTCTGTAATTTTTCTTACCACGATAATAGGTGAATCTTGTAATTAAGGGTAAAATGATATTATAAATTAATATAAATAGTCGTAACACTTAAAAAAGTTCAATTGGAAGAGTATTTTTAAACCATTGGAATTAATTATCAGTTTTTTGACCATATATGGGATTTTTTTTATGAGATGAAATTTATTATATTTTATTCAATTAAAATTCCAACTAGTAATTCATTTATTTTTAACATGTTAGATATTTTTAATAGGGTATTGGTAATGGGATATGATTGATCAATAAATATTATAGGTAAAGATGAAATATATATCTGCATGAATTTAATTTTTTTTAAATTCTTCTATAATAAATAATTACCTCAAATGCTTGCACAATGATTATGCAGTAATTGTTAAATTAATGGAAATGTCAAATAAATGATATTAAAAATAATATAATAAACGAATATGATGTAATTAATTTCATAAAATAAATTTTTGGATGAAATTGAGATATTAATTATTTATTAAAATAGTATGATAAAACATGTCTACTTATTTTTATTTATTGAAATTCAATTGTTATTAATAGTGAAAAAATCAACATTATAGATATATTAACAAAAATAATATATTATTGAATGATATGAAATATTTAAAAATTTTAAATCCATAAAATTGATTATAATAATTTAAAACCCTCATAAAGGATCCATTTATTGGTTTTTTTCATTTTATAGTGACTAGATTAACCCTTAATGAGTAAAAAACCAAGTTGTGACAGTAATTTTTAGATGGGTTTTATAAGGGATAAAACAAAATGATAAGGGTATAACAACGTCAAAATATTGTCCACAAAATATTGTATTAATAGGATTTGACAATTAAAACCTTATGATATAATTTAAGTTGATTAATAGAAACCTTCATATTAATATAATTTATATACTATTTAAATAATTATAGTAACAAAATGTCACTCTCCTTGTATTTAATAACTTTTATGTGTCCAAATTGAGACAATTTAATGTTATGAATGAAACTAAATGTCCATATTAATATTAATGAAGTCTATATATTTTTAAAAAATTAATTTTGTTTCCATAAATTATATAATTTATTTAAATGCTTCTAAAATTGTAATACATTATTTATTTAATTAAACGACAAAAAAAATTGATTTTAAATGTATTAATATTAATATATTTGGGAATATTTAATTGGTAAAAATAATTTCATTGATCAATAAGATATATTATTAATTTCTGAATGCATTAATATCTAATTAAAACATATTCATGATTTATTTTATTTACGAATAATTAAATCATCTCAAATTTGACAGTAATGATATTTTTACTAAATTTATAGTTTATTAAATTATTTAAAAATGAAAAAATTATATATAATTAGAAATGGGAGAAGAAATGGTAAAATTTTTATTCAACTATAAATTTATATTGCATGTGATACACATTCTATCTATAATATCCTTATTATATTTTATTATTTTTTGCATTTCTAAAAGTTCCCCTCACATCAATTATAAAATGTAACCTCCTACACCACTTATATATAAAATTTTTTGACATATAACTCGACAATGAAATGCCAATATCTCTTATAAATATCCATTGAATAATTATATAGGTTTTGGAACATCAAAAAGTTAAAAAACGGATCCCTTAATAAGTGAGTAATGAATATATTTTGATGAATAGGTAGGCATCTTAATCGACTCTATCAACTTTTTTTATTCATCTAATTTATTTTCATGTGTTGTTTCTAATATAATGTAATAAAAATTATATAACATACATTATATTATATTAATATGATAATTGGAGAAACATATTCCACTTTTTACCCATCTAATTAAAAATTAAATCACTAGGCATTCGTACATACATCTAATTGTCCCCAGTTAGTGTTGTAAACTATTTATCATCACCACATTAAATTGATAGTTATAATGATAGAAATAATTTATATATATAATATATATTTTATAATAAATAATTTTTTTTCTTTCTATAATACACTTCCTTACACATTCACCATTAATGTAATTCTTTCGCCGATAGGCATACATACAACATAATATCTACAAGATATGATACAACTGATTTTTCATGCTCCCCACTCATAAATAACTATAAAAGTGTATATAAAAAATAATTAATATATATATATTAACTTAATACCATTATTTAAATGAAATAACTATATCCTATGGACATGAATAAATTCTTACATGACATAAATTCAAAGGAAAATTAAATACTTACAACCCGAAACATGGGTTAAAAAGAAAACATTTTCAACAAAATGGTTATTAGATGATATAAGAGAATTATAAATTATATAATAGACATGTAGAAAGTTATTGTTTAAATTAATAATGTTATTTAAATATTTATAGTATGTTTTTTATCTAGTAAAACAAAATTAATATTCTAGTTAGGGTTTTATTTTGCTATTTGATCATTATTTGATATTGTGTTGGTTTAAATATCCATTTGGTAATATTTCTATTTAATGTACATGTTTTCTAGAAATGAATTAAAATTTTATTTTCCTTATATCCAATTCCTTATTAATGTATTATTTCTAACCATTATTTAGTTTTTATTTTATGGTTCAAATGTAATATTTTTGGTGTTTCCTAAGCGACTACTTTAGGATTATTTTGATAAAAATACTGATGCATTTTTTATCTTATAACATGAAAATATTTTCCAACCATCAGGATTACATAAATTTTTTATGCTTAATGTACATGTTTAAAATTTTATTTTTAAATTACATTTTTTCATTTATTGTTGTGTTTCCATTATAATGAAATGATTTAATAAAAATAAATCCTAAAAAACATTTAATTATAGTATTTTCATCTTTATAAACACCAATTATTGAAAATTATATCATTTTATGGTTGATGTCTTCTGATATCATATACTATATTTTATTTAAGGGTTTATGATATGTTTTACTATTGAATTACTATTTTTATAGTATTACTGGTTCATGGTTTAACTATTCACAATTTGTATTATTGTTTATTATACGAATGATAATATGTTTATGATTCACCAAATCATACAATAAATGAATTTAGAATAGTAAGTGAAAGGTTTTCCCTCTATATGTACTAGATTAATTCATTGTTTATAAGAATAATTTTATATTTATGGATTGTGATACAATAACTATTCTTTAAGGATTTTGGAGAATATGATGAATAATATCGGTAAAAAATAGAGTTCATTCTATGCAAGGTTACAATTTTTAAAAAAACTAATTAAAGGATGATAAACCTTAATAAATGAATGATGTTGAGATAATAATTAGTAATATATATTGATGGGATATTATTGGTGATGATGAATATGGTTAGTGATTTTATGGTTTCTGATATCTTTATTGGATATACTACATCTTTTTATTTGAGAAATGTATTTAAAAACATGATATTTTATTTCTAGAAGAATGCATGATTTAATTATATATTTTAGGTGATTATCATAGTTATATAACTTGAATGTGAAATTATGTGCTACATTATTTTTGGAATATAAATATAAATATAATTAATAAATATATTAGAATTCATTATAATTTATTGGAAATATTAAAATGGACATATATATTTCATAGGTTTCCTATGGAAGTATTGGATTATGTTTAACCTTAGATATTATATTTTATTGTAAAATATATGATTTATTTTATACAATTTCTAACCTTTTTGGTTTTAGTAAGCATTATGTGTATGAAAAAATATCATGACAAGCTTATGTTTCATTAAAGTTATTTAGAGATAGAAAATTCATCTAGAGTGTCCATTTCCTAAAAAATGATCAAATTTGAAAAAAGGAAGAAATTATGATTATGATAAAGAATGAAATCAAATTACATTATTTTAAGATGTGATTATCTAAATATTAAAATAATTTATGCACCCTAAAAAGAAGGATTTTGAAACATAAAACATATATGATTACTTTTGTTTTTGAAAAATCAATCAACTTTTAAGGAAACACATATTTATTGTTATGTGACATCTATTATTATATTTACCATGTTCTCTATCACTATCTATTAGAACATGATAGTTATATATCTCTTTCGTGACCAGTTTTTCACCTATTATTAATGTTCTCCTTTTCAGATGCATAATTTTATGTAACCATTTCATTTCCCTTCCCTCTTATTAGGAGGATAATTTATTGACTCTTTTTAATATGGGAGATTTCCTCAATGGAATTATTAAATATTGAACCCGTATATGATTTTTTCAATTTCATTTTTTGAGGAAGAATTTTATTCATTAATGGGAGAATGTGACATCCTATGATTTTATGTTATTTCAATTATAAATTTAATGTATTTTATATCACACATTTCACACGAAACAACTTAAAATAACAATAAAATATTATTATATGCTAGTGTTAATTTTGTGGGTAATTAATAGTATTAGGAGAATTATAAAATATCTCTATTATATATATTATAAAATTGTTCAGAAATTCCAAAAATAATCATTATCTTTTTAAAATAAGAACCATTAAAATTTTGATCATAAATATAATTATTTTTTAAAAGGATGTTTTAAGGTGTCATGACCCACCTTCTTCATGACGAGGGAGGGGACATCAATGTTCCACAACAATACTTCTTCATGATGAATGGGAGATAATGAACCCATGAACCCTACCTTCTATTGACCCTAGAGTGACAAATAGTACCAATGGTATATAATATCACACAAAATGGATGGTGTAACACATTTCATGGAACAATAGTGATAGATATGATGTTCAATTCCATGATAATCCAAATGAAAAAAGTAAGATTAAATCCAATATACATTCCCAAATGAATTTTCAAATGGAAATCTTATACAATGTACAAAAAAATATATGTAAAGTAAAAAATGAATAGAAACTAACCAGAAACATCAATTATCCTGATGCCTGAGCTAGAAAAGTACATCCCAAACCACAATGTCCTACTGAATACCTTAAAAAAGATTTATATATATTGGATTAGTATACATGTATACACATAGTGAAACCAAATTCACTCACAGAAAAGTTGGGGAACAAAAAAAATGTCCCTTTGATGGTAGAAGAAACACAAAAAACTATTCTAGAATAATATCCAACCAACCTCACCATGGAACACACAATAAATAACACGTGTTAAGTAAACTAATTTTATAATCCCATCGACATTTTGGTACCACAAACCACATTCCCACTAGTTAACTACATATTCCTAAAGGCTAACATCATGATGATAAAACTCTTCCCATACACTGTCCCACTACCCCAACCTACATGTAGAAACCTAGTCCCTCAAACCACACATAAATAGCTACCCACAGATGTCTTGGCCACAATAACCACACCCTAACCCAATGAATCCTTGGCCTCATCCTGAAAAAAGCTATGAAACAAACCTGGCCTACAAACACGTGAGCTCCTCGTCCACAACAAACTTGTATGAAGGATATGGGATTATGGTAAGCCTCAAGCCATTACATCCTTCCAGGATATTCTGGTGTGGTATAAACCTAGCAGACAAGTAAGGAAAAATTTTAGAAACTAGCCATCCGTCCACCTATAGAGAGGTTGGGAAAGAGACCCTCCCCCATGAAATGGGTGTTTTTACCACATGGTTTCCAAAAAGGGTGGGGTTTCCAAAAAAATCACAATGAAGTATAATTTATACATATAGATAATCAAACACTCATCCCAACCTATGAGATTCTAACAAACAAACATGACCACCAATACAACTTTTTCTGCTACCCTATATGCAAAACCACATAAAAAGAAACATCCAAATCATAAATCATTCCCATTTTTCATTTAAACAATTTACATTTAATAATTATGTGGGATAACTTTAAATGATTCTAGCACTTTTAGGAAACAACCATGCACAACCATATCAGAAACAATCATCTCAAAAGGTGAAGTATTCCCATTTCAACAACCATTCTTAATAAAAACAGAGAATAACAAACCTAAAGTCCCATTTCACACCCCCATTCTTCCTATACACATGTTCATCCATTTCCATATATCAGTCTTCAATGTTATACAACACAATCCTTCTCTCACATCCAAGTCCTGCAGCCCCACAACCCAATGATTTCCCAAATGCAGACCCATTGCATAAAATGATCATAACCAAATCACAGTCCCACTACCCCAACATTTCCAAGTTTTTTTCCCATTACATATAAATTTCATGTCCACATCGCAGTCCTGATACCAAACATCACTTCACATCCACCACACAAGCATAGTTTTATAACAGACTACATGTTCATCCACTCAATAAACAATCAATATCTCAAACAGGGATACCACCACAACCCCTGGACAACCCCATACACAAGCCCCACAGTAACTAACATTATTCTTTATCCTCGAATAACACATATATAACACCCTTCTCATGCAACCAATATAACACAACACACATTCAAACAATTAATCCAAGAATATTTAGGATTGTCAAGAGGGTTTATTTTATTACACTTTTAAATAACTAGGGTGAAAATATAACATGATTTATCCTACGGTATCCATTTCAATATCCAATGTATACATGATTATGTATTTTTCATGTTACTTCCATTTTTCCAGCATTATGAATATGACCTGACATCACCAGTGTACAAGCAACGACCATAAACGACCATGATTTTCTGAAGTCATAAAACAACAAGAACCAAAAAAATAATCAAATATAAAAAATAAAACATGAGATAAACATCAACCACTACATACCCATTATCATAATGATCCATGTTATCATTTGATCATATTCCCATCTTATTTATTTCAATGTTTATGAAACTTATTAATCCATTCTTCACATGTAATCCTTAGTACTCCTAGCCCGCATGATACACAAATATTGAGAGGCAGTAAAATATCTATCGGATGATCAAAGGATAGAAGTTTCTCCATGCGCAAAGAACATGAATTGGCATGTGAAGAAGGAAACTCCAAGAAAACCAAGAATGATAGGGATATAGAAAAGTAACATGACTCATATATAGTGGAACACTTTAGGCGAACCAATAGGGAAAAGAAAACACACTAGAAGTGAAGATCTTGGATTTGAGGAGCTAGATCATATATTATAAGAAGAACAGTTTAAAAAGTCATTAACGTGGGATCGTGGTCATGATTCTATGGTTGTATTATATCAAATACCATGGAATTATAGTAGATTAATGATATACTTTGTATAAATTGAAAAACTATTTATAATGCCTAAATGAGGCATTAAAATTAGTTTAAATCAAATAAAAAGTAAGAGGGGGAGAATTGGGAAAACATATAAAAAATTGGAAAACTGTAAATGAGTCATCAAAGGGTGAGTAATCGATTGTGAGGCACTGATGGGTTAGCTACCGATGTCACCTACTAATGTTGAGCCACCAATGGGTGAGCAACCTACTCGACCTATATTTGTTAAGACACTAACATTGATCCACAGACGCTGAGCTTCCAAAATAATGACTCATCGATTCCATGACTCACCAACACCAAAGATCCCAATGCCAAACTAAAGATTCCCATACTAGAATTCCAACCTACTGATTCCCGGACCTACTGACACATGTATCCCAATCACATAAAACCTCGAATCTCTGATGTCGATGCCCCTGACTTGCTGATGTCGATCTACCAACACCTCATTCTACTAATACTGACCTACCGACACCCTAACCTATCAACGACTCTCTCACAAACTCTGATGCCCTAGACTCGATGATATTGACACCCCTGACTCACTGATGAACTGACACGCCGATGCATTGACATGACGACACACAGACAGGCCGGTGTTGATGGTTCAAACTTAATTTTTTGAAAACTATTAGAACGAGTAACTAAAATCCCCCAAAACACCCCAAAAACTAAATTTTCACAAGGGGAAGTCCGGGGAAATCTAGGTTATTACATATAATACCTACCAAAATAATCTCATCCCTGATAATTTAAAACTAAACTGTATGGAAGATGGGTCTGAAAATTGATTCCATAAGAAAACTCTCAAGGATAAACTCGCGTGTATTATTCAGAAACTAGAGTGGAAACCCAAAAATCCAAGAACATCTCCTTGAAATCTATAACATGATCAACTATAAAAAACTATGCCCCCATTACCACAAAACACCATAAAAACACCAATGTTAACACTTTCCAAACACATGTATTAGGGAGATCCTTCCTCCATTTTAATAGATTATCTTCTTTGGGTGGCCCAGACTCTCCTGCATGCATTTAATCACATCTGCTTTAGTGAATATTGAATAGGGATCAGGTCCTCACCACCCTAGAATCATGAAATTACACTCACCTTAAAATATCAAGTAATCAACTCATCTGATAGAAAATGTGTTCATCATTACATAATAAGAAAATCCCAATGAAAAACAGAAAAGAAATACAAAGAATAGCTCTGGGAACATGGCACACATTTGTGCCTCCTTCTCCCATGTACTCTCCTCGAGGCCACAATGCCTGCATAACCCATGAAAAAATGAAATGGTACGGCCTCACATCACTTTATCATGATGGTCCTGGATCACTAATGGACATTCCGAGAACATCGTTTCATCCTCGATATTCAATTTTCAAAACTATATGACATCAGAGTGATCATGTAGAAAATGAGGAAGTTGTGAGACATAGAAGAGGTTGGGACCCTCTCTTATAGTGGTGGCAATGCCAACTGATATGCCACCTCACCATAATGTCCCAACACCTCTAAAGTTTCGATAAATCTAGGTGAAATCTTGATTCCCAACCCAAAACTCTACTATCCATGACGATGGGAAAGCTTCAAGAAAACATGGTCCCCAAACTCAAACTCCAAATTCCTCCTCTTATTATAAGAATATGAATTTTTTCAATCATATATTGCCTTCATCCTATCATTACAAATCTAAAACTTCCCTTTATTGCTCTGAACCACCCTTGGTCCATGAACACTTGTCTACCCCACCTATGTATAGCATATGGGTGAACAACACGATATTCCGAAAAATGCTTCTAATAGATCCATTAAAATATTAGAGTGATTTATTTTATTTCAGGAAAACTATACCAAGAAAATATTTATACTAACAACCAATTATGTCCAAAAATCATGCTCATAGTATATCCTGCAATGTCTAGATGGTCCCCTCTCTCTCTACCCATCGGTCTGAGGGTGGAAAGTAGTGCCCAGATGTAACTGCGTGACAAAGGAATGATTCAATCCCTTCTAAACATGTGAGATAATTTTTTTTTCTCATTATCATATGATGGAACTAGGAGATCCCTGAAACCTCACCAACTCATCCACATACATCCTTTAAAAGGCATCCACTACGCACGACTCATTGATTTCCAGGATGTGAGCATATTTCATCACCAAATCCACCACTACCTATATATTTTCACAGCCTCTCCAAGCCTTGGGTAGTCCTATGATTAAATATATTGAGATTTCATCCCACTTAACTTGGGGAAATCTCATGGGAAAAAAAACCATCAGGAACATGTTGCACATCATTCACCAGCTAACACACTAGGCACAATACAACATACTCCACCACTGCCTTCGTTGACCCGGGCCACTAATAATGATATTTCAAGCCTCGATACATTACGGAAACTCCAAGATGTACTACTAGGGGTGATCAATTAAACTCACATAGGACTACCTCGTGCAATGTAATTGGAAAAAATAATCAAATGGAAGATAAATCCATTCTAAATATCCACCAACCGTCATTCTATAACATTTCCCTTGAAACGCGATCACGCATCACCTTAGCTTATGTGTCTCCCCACTGAAACTCCTGTATAAGTCGCACCAAGGAAGACTACACTGTCATCAGAAATAGATATCCTCTTCCACTATCCTCCCCAGTATCCAGGATAAAAGTGGGTAACTCTCTATTCCCTTCCAAGCATCCAAAAAATCTCAAACAACCTCCTTATAAAAATTCTTGATCAATGAATCAGACACAACATTCACCTTACCTATGGTGTAAAATATATCAATGTTTTATTCCTAGACAAACTCTATCCACCTTGGGTTTCTCATGTTCAGGCCTCAATGGGATGGGATATACCTCAAACTCTTTTGATATGTGTAGACCATAATGTGATCCATGAGGAGGTAATTCCACCACAACTCTAGCATGAATACGACCACTGAAAGATCCAGGTCATGGGTCACATAGTAACATTTTTTAGGAAATAATAGGATAGAACCATTATAGATTAATGCTTACTAATGAATCATCACAAATCCCATGCCTAAACCGTAGGAATCCAAAAAATACTTGAAAATTTCCCCTTCATTTGGAAACCTAAGCACTAGATCACTGACCAACTTCCCCTTTAAGTTGACATTGCTCACTCTTTAGAAAGTCCTGGACCATTCTGGTCAAATCTGTCAAGGGAGTTGTACCTCATTAGAAGTCAGGTATGAACCTCAAGTAATTTCCTGCAAGTCCTAGGAAACTAAGAACCTCGACCTAGTTCGTGGGATCTACCTAAGAAAAAACAACATCATCCTTTGATGGGTTCACTGGTATCACTTTATCAGACACCATACATGAACATGGACAACTTCTTGTGGATCTACTGCAATTGGAGGATGTACACGAATATCCTAAAATTCTTAGTGTGCTCCTCTTATGTCATTAATTAAATCAAAATTTCATTGATTAACATGATGACATACCATTCTAGGAACATATGAAGGAAAGAGTTCATGGGACCCATGAACACGTCTGGTGAATTCTAGAAACATAAGGGTATGACCATGAAATAGATGATCCCGTACATGCACCAAAAATAATTCTTCAGAATGACACCCTCCTTCACCCTCAACTGGTAGTTTCCATACTGTGTATTGATCACGGAGAACCATCCTCCCCCTTTAACTAGTCCAAAAAAAATTCGATCCTGGAGAGGGCATAACTGTTCTTAACCATCTACTGATTAAATCTCTAGTAGATTGTGAAATACCATTGTCCACTATTTTCATTCTTCAAAAAATACTTCAGCACCCCATAGTCACACACATGGCCAGATAAAACACTTTTCATTTGGACATCAATCTGAATCCGCAAATCCCTCAACTCATAAGGCACCATCAGATAGGGAGAAATCGAAATACAATAGGAACCAGGTTGCACTTATATTCTGAAAACAACATCACATCAAGGATGTAAATTCACAACTATATTTTGGAAGTCATCTAGGAACCCACTGAAACCCAATGGGATTCTAACATTTCTGTGTCTACAGATTCCCCTGACAACTTGACCAACTAAGAGATAAGAGGCTCCATACACTGACTTTCCACCAAAAACTCTTCTCCAAAATGAATTCTACATGCTAGCCATCCCTATCCAAAAACAAAACACTTCACTAGAAGTAATTGATATTGGAGTTCCTAGAAAACAATAGTCGATTCCACGGATGACATCGTATGAATTCATCAGTTGAAAAATAATATTCCCACTGGACTGATGTGGCCCCAACATCAGCCTATATCCCCAGTAAACATCAAAAAAACTTGTTTGAACTCCATCTATAATACACAACACCAAGGGAATTGTATTTCTGTATAATTCTAGTCCAACCGCATGGGATAGAATGTGTAAAAAAATGGAGTGAAAAGCTATTTTATCAAACAAATAACCCAGAAGGGTACTAAAAAAATTGATCGTACCTCGAACAACCTCTTCCCATGTTGTAACTGCTACATCTTCATTGTGAAACTTCCCATGCCCAGATCCTCTATCCCCTATATTTTTGACTACCTCCCCAACTAGTCCCTAATCACGTTCCATGAGGATAACCCTAAGGTCGGCCTACTCAAGCACCATCTACCCACAGTGGTGTGTGAGCTTGCTGCCGCTGCTATAGGAATGTTCTGACCAGCAACCAATGTTGTTGATGTGGGTGATGAACATGACCTCCCCAACTCTACATACCTTTTAATGTGAACTATTTCAGATATGTAGAAGGTCTCTACAGATAAAAATTCCCTCCCTTGGCCTATGGGGAAAGAGCAAGGACCAAGTGATCGGAACTGGAACTATTGAGTCCTACATCTAATTGGCAATAACCTAGAAGGCCTTGACCCCATAGATGTACTGCTAACAGCTTTCTCCTTCAAAGAACTCAAATGGATCCCTTATCATTCTACACCTTCCTGTTATTGAATCATCTACACTACATTTTCTTTCTAATGAACTTCGATGTATGTAGGTAGGGTAAAGCATTTGAAAGCATAGTGAAGCATGGTCAGAGTGCCTCCTATAAGCATATAATCATTTAATGCTCATCCAGAAATAAATATTGATCAATTTATAGATGATCCATGAACATAATACCTGGTTCTATCACCTATATTCTACCTTTCTAGAGGGAGAGAATATTCAGGAACTTCTCAGCCTTCATGATCGAGGAAAGAATCTCTGTCTAGAACACCTTATCAAAGTCATCCATGAGACTTCAGTCTTCATCATCTCCCTGAGGTAAATCAACCACCAATGACCTGCTACTCCTCCCATCATGTTCAATGTTAGTGGAACCTAGTACTCCCTTCGAGAATGGATCACGGAAAAGTTGATTGTTATATACTCATTTTAGCCTTCCATATCTAATTATAAAACACTTCCTTCGTACATTCCGCAGGCTTGCCGCTGGAAGGCACAACAGATCAACTTCCCCAAGTCATCATCATCCTCTCGATCGACCCTCTACTGATCAACTGGGTTATCCTACTGGGCCTCAACTGGTTTTACAACATGTGGATGACATCCAAGTGCCAAAGAAGAAAAGAAAACAAAGAACTCATAAGAGTGGGTAGTATGGATTTATTTTAAACTCATTTTAACAAATTATTTATTTATCTTATGAAAATTTCCAACTCAAAAAAGAACAAAAGTCATTATGATTAATGTACCATTCCTATGATCTATACCATTAAATTTGTGTAGCCTCACTTGGACATTCAGTAGGTCCAGAGTCCTTTCATCAGATTATAGGGGCCCTAATATACCATGTCCTAGCCAGACATCCCTATCCTATTTCATGAATCATTGTCTCCTAACACTATTTCACTACCACCCTATGTGATCCACAATATGACTTACTTGTAACTCCATTATATTCCTCAACCTATTACTATGATACCATTCTATCATGACCCGCCTTTATCAAGACAATTTAGGGGATAGAAAAGTTCCACATCATTCCTTCATCATGATAAAGTAGAGAAAATGACGCCTGATACCCACCCTCAATAGTCCCCAGAGTGGCAACTAAAACAAAAGGTATAAAATCTCAAAAAATGGAGGGAATTACCCTTTTCATGGATCAATAATAGTTGATAAGATGGTAATTCAACAAAAATCCAGATTCTAAAAGATATAGTAAATCCAAAATCCATTTCCAGTTGCATGTTAAAATGTAAAGCTGATACAAAGTAAAAAATATCCAATTTAGTGTAGAAAAAAATATAATCTATTTATAAATAGAAATTATCCTGGAACCAAAGATAGTAATGGCTATAATTGTTCTCAAAGACATCCTTGATTCCTAAAAACAATTTTATATACATAAGGAAATCATACAAGTATACTCAGTTTGGAAACCGATGTAACTCCTTTACAAGTAGAGGTCTATAATAATGGCGCTATGAAGATAGTAGAAACCAAAAAACATCTAGGAAGGAAAACAAGCCACCCATCCTCACTAAGGAACACTCACCGAATAACATAAGATAAGTAATGAAATAGTATAAGCACATCGACATTTAAGTACCCAACAACACATTCCCACTAGTTAACTGCACATTCCTAATGGATACCATCTCGATGCATCCACTCTTACCATACAGAGTCCTACTGGCACAACAATCCCCGACACATTGGAGCCCTCAAACCACAAACGAATCTGTGACCGTAGTCACTTGGGGCACAAAAACAACACCCTATGACCGAAGACACATATGAATCATCCCAAAGGCACATGGGAACCAAACTAGGTCTTCCGAAACGTGTTCCCCATGTCCATAAGAAACCATCCCAAAGGATCTGGGACTATAGAAAGTCTCAAAGAATTATATCCTACACAGATATGCTCGTTCAGTAAGAACATGGAAGATGGTGTGAGGATGAAATTTAGTAACAATCCATGCTTCCTCCCAGAAGGATGTTGGGAAAGAAAAACTCATCCATGAAATGCGTGTGTTCGGTACATGGTTTTGAACAATGGTTTGTTCCGCATAAGAATCACAAGGATCTTCAATTGATAAATATAGTTAATTAAAAATTCAACCCATCCTAAATGTTTTAAAAAAAACAAACAAGACAACAAGTACAATTATACCTTCTACCCCTATATGTATAACCACAAAAACACCCATTTCCATATCATAAAACCAACCCAATTTTGAATTAACCACTTTCCCTCTATTAAATTCGTGGTTCAGATAAATGTATTCAACCACAACTGGGAAACAACCAAACACGACCATATTAAGAAAATTTATCTTAGAATGTGAAGCATTCCCATTTTGACACCCATTCATAAAAACAATAGAGAACAAACAACCTGTAGTCCCACTACACAACCTCATTATACCTAGAATCCAATTCAGAAATTGTGAACTATTATTATTCAATATTATATAGCACAATCCTTCTATCACAACCCAGTCCTACAACCTCGATGCCCGATCATTTTACAGATGCAGTCCCACTCCATAACATGTTCATAACCACACCACAATCCCACTACCCAAACATATCCAAGATGCAATCCCACTGCATTAAATGTTCATTAACACACTGTAGTCCCGCTTCACAATGTCTCCTTATGACCACCACATAAGAAAAGTCAGTCTCACTGCCTACAAGTCCATCCATTCCACAATAAATCTTTATCACAAACAAGGATACCAACACACAAAATGTAGCACCCCATACACAAGGCCCACAACAACTAAAATTAATCTATAACCATAAAGTACACACATACCATACCTTTATCATGAAACCAATGAAACACAACATGTAGTTACACCATTAATCATAGAATATTCACTTGTTACAAGAGGTTTTCTTTAATTCCATTTTTAAATAACATGAGTGACTACACAACAGGTTTGATCCTGGGGTATCCATTTAAATTAGCCATTTATATTTGATTTATAATATGTCATGTTAAATAAATTTATCAAGCATCATGTCCATAATAGAACATAACTAATGTGAAAAACATAACACCGATGAAAATGATTTTTAGATGGAATACAGCCACAACAACCATAAAATAATCAATGATAATAAATAAAATAGGTAATCAATATCAACCACTACCTGCTTGTTATCTTATTTATCCATGTATATTTTGATCATGCTTCCTTATTATTAATAACTCGTTTAAAAAAAGTTATTCATCCATTATTCATAATTAATCATTTGTACAACAACCCAGCATGATAATAATATAAAGAGAGGTATTAAAAATCCCTAGCTGATGATAAAGGGATCAATGTGCCTCCTTGAGACAAGAATAGAGGGCCATGTGAGAAGCATGGAACTCAAAGAAAACTTAGTAGGATGGTCCTCCAGCACAAGAACACAACTCTTTTAGAGAGCATCAATTTAGCCGCACCAAGAGGTAATGTAAAACACACCAGGAAGGGAAGATCTTGGATATGAAAAAAAGAATATTATATTAAATGAGGAACAGTTTCAAAGGCCATTAAAGTGGGTTCGTGGTCAATACCACGCGGATGGAGTATCTAAAATCAAAAAAAATTCTAGTATATTAATGATATATTTAATACCCTTTCAAAACCCCATAAAAATCCCAAACTAGGCTTTAAAATTGATTTACGTAAAATAAAATGTAAAATGGTCGAAACTAGAAAACTGGGAAAAAATTCGAAAAAAAGGAAATGAGTCATTGATACTAATCCACTGATGGGTGATATACCGATACGACGTACTGACATTGATCCACCGATGGGTGGGCTACCGATGCAACCTACCTACACTAATCCACTAAAATTGATCTACTTACAAAATGACTCCTCGAAGTCACAAATCACTGATGCCCTGACTCATTAATGTCAAACTACCAATGCCCCATCCTACCAACACTGACCTACTGATGCCTTGACCTATTGATTCTTGTCTTGCAGAGACTAAAACCCTTGACTCACCGATGCCAATTTCCCTGATTCATCGACACCAACCTACCCACACCCAATCCCATCAATGCCGACCTACTAAGGCCCTGACCTACTGACACCTATCTTTCCAACATCGATGCCCTCGAATCACCGATCCAGACACCCCTAACTCCCCGATGCACTGACATGCTGATGCACTAACATTTCGATGTCGATATTCCAAATAGTATTTTTGGGTAACTCTCAAAATGAGTCACCTATAGCCCCCATAACTCCCGAAACAATGGATTTTCATAAGGGAAAGGCTTGAGGAAATCTGAGATATTACATGCATGCATTTAATGGAAGACATGTTTTAATAAAAAAACTTGAATCATTTAAATATCTTATTTGAAAATCTAATTTTTTTATACGAAATATGAATATGAAAATTTAAATTGGTTCAATATTTGTAATTTTATTATAAGTTTTATTTTTTGATGAATAATGAATAAATATATTTTAATGTAATAAATACATTTCATCTAAATAATTTCTAATGATAAATTATATATTCAATTGGTTCAAATTAATAATTGATAAATAATATATCAATTTATCCAATTTATGTCATTTTAATATTTTTAATATTAATTTTGATAATAATAACATTTTAATCTTTTAAAAAATTTCACTTCTAATGACCATTTCCCCATCATTAAGAATAATAATGAATTAATTTTAAAATATGTTGAATTTTGTCATTTGAAAAATGTATTACATATTTTAAAATATAATTTCTAATTTTATTAACTAGAATAATTTTATTTTTTCATAATAAAAAGATTAACATTAATAATTTTTCATACCATGGTTATTGGTAAAGAGGTAAGTAAGAGTAATAACAATATTATAAATATTTTAAAATGACCCTATAAAAAAGAAAATATTCCATTATTTTTTAATTCAATAACTATTATAGGATTTCTTATGTGACAATTTATTTCCTTTTATGATAATGTAATATTTACAATATTTTACTCAAGAAAATTGAAACTCATATTACTTTTATTTTTATTAAGTGAAATATTTTTAATATAGTTTAATGTAGGGTCTATGTCTATTTATAAATATTATTCTAGACAAAATTATATTTATATTCATCATGGTAATCTATATATATTGTTTATATAATAAGATATTACTATAATGGATTTCATAATGATGATGCAATAATTTTATAATTAATGAAAACATCAAATAAATGATATTAAAACTATTAAAATAAACATTAAATTATTTAATTAATTTCAACTATTTCTTTTTAGATTACGTTGATATATTAGTGATGTATTAAAGGAGTTTTATAAAAGTTGTATCTTTTATTTTTTTAAAAGTCAATGTACTGAATTATCTCAAAATATACATTAAGGATATTTTAAAATAAAAAAGATTATTAAATGTTTTAATATTTCAATAAATATTTATTTTATCCAAATGATTTTTCAGAATGAGGAAAATTTCATAAAATATCCAATTATTAGTCTTTATTAATTTTGCGATGACTATATTAACCCTCAAATTGAAAAAAACTCATATTGTCATTGTAAGAGTCAAAGGAATTAACTGAGAGTTAAACAAAAGGATAATGTTATACTATTGACATAAAAAGAATAAAAAATATAGGATGAATATTATTAGATAATTATATCCTTATGATTTTTTTTATTGATACATTTCAAAAAAATATATGTTATACAGAATTTAAATCAATGATAGTTAAAAATTGTCACTCTCAATGTATTTAATATTTTTCGATTTTCACATAGGGAAAAAATGAAGATATAATAGAAAAATAATATATATTTTAATATAATTGAAGTTAGATTACATAAAAAATCTATATCAAAATTTTTGAATTTATATTATTACATTTAATTCATTTGAAATTTAATAAAATATTTATTTCAATAAAAAAATAATTAAATTTAAATGAATTAATTTTGAATCATTTTCAGATGAATTAATGTGTCAAAAAAATTTGATTCATCCATATCATGTATTATAAATTTTTATAGAATTATAATTGAATTAATACTTTTTCACTATTTAGTTGATGTAAAATTAACGGAATAGTATCAATTTTTTCAATATTAATATTTTCTTTCATTAATATTTTATTTAATTATTTATAATAACCGAAATGATAAATAATCAAAAAGGGTATAATATTTTATTTTATGTGCTTTAACTTATTCAATTACTAGAAATTTGGTTGTATTTTTCATTATAATATCATTATTATATTTTTTTATTTTGATGTTTTCGGAATGTTCCACTCACCTCTATAATAAAAGGGAATATACTACCTCAATTATTTAAACAAAATTTCGAAATATAACCCTACCAAAATATTCCCATTAATATTATAATATTCATATATAATATATATAAGTTCTCATCATTCTAAAAAATGAAACAAATATATCCCTTAAGAAGAGAGTAATGGATCTCCTCCGATGAAGTTGTTGTTGTCTTTATCGAATCCTTCTTGTTTATTTCATTATCTAAATCCATATCATGTGTTGATTACATTATAATATATTATACCCAGTATTATATAATTTATGGTAAGATATTATTATTATAGTAAACGTATATTCCACCTTTTATCCATCCTATGAAAAAACGAAAATATTGCATGTCAGTATATAAGAAGTACCCTATGTACGATGTGGTGTAATATATTTTCCATCACCACATTACATGTAATGGTATAGTGATTGAAATAAATATTATATATAATTAATGTTACATGATATTGATTATTCAAAAATTAATATACACAAAATTTACTTATCCTATGACCATTAATGGGATGATAATGTCAGTCCTACAAATGTTCGACATATTTTCTCCACGATGAAATACAAATCAATTTCCATGTTCACAAAACAAAAATGATAAAAATTTTATTTATTATTAATATTTATTACATATATAAAGTTAATATAATTATTTAGATTTTAAAAATTATGTCACATGCACAAGGACCATGACTTACACATCGAAACATTCTTAAGAAAATTAAGTAGTTAAATCCTAAAACATGGGTAATTGGAAAATATCATTAACAAAAAAATGATAAGATCATATAGGATGTTTATATATTATATAATTTATATGGATAGAGTTAAAATATAAATTGATAACATTTAATAAACCATTATACAAAATGATAAATCATGTTCAACTAAATGAAAGTTAAATGTAATGGTTTATTTCATGATGTCATCATTATTTGAGATTGGTTCGAGTTAAGTCTCCACTTGTTAATATTTACCTTCAATTTCTATGTTTCGTAATAAAATAAAAAATGTTTTTACTATTAACTAATGAATATTCAATGTCTTATTTTACCAATTATTATCTATAAATGTTATTTTTTACAGAATCATTATTACATTTTCCATTCGAGTTTCTTTATAACTTCTCAGAAAAATGTACGGAAGGAATTATTTTTTAATTTATGTGGAATAAGTGGATTTTCTTACCTTCATGAAGCCTTAATATTTTAATTATTATATTAAATTTTTTCTAGATTCACTTCAAATATATTTTTTTAGTAAATAAGATTCCAACATTTTTAAATAAATTATTTCAATGTAAACATGGGATTTCTCAAAAAATTGATCTATTTAGTGTATTTTAAATTTTTTCAACACACATTGTTGAATGTTATGATTAATTATCATTGATTATTTATGATAACTTGTATAATATTCACAATAACAAAAAAATTATATAGGGTTATTTTGAGGGGGTTGTTCAAAACCCCCTCTAAATCCATTTTGTATATAATTAGATTGGATTATGCACAACTCTCTCTAATCATGAAATTTAGAGTGGGGTTACAAACCCCCTATAAATTGATGTTCAATATATTTTAGAGGGAGGTCAATTAAACACCATTTGAATAAACATATTTATAGGGGCTTGTGGACTTCCTCCAATTTCATAGATTATATGGGGTTTTGAAAACCCTCTATATTTAGTAATATCACATTAATTTTTAATGGGGGGTTCTAAACCAACTGTATGTTCTTAAATTGTTAGGGGCTGAATACCCCATATAATATGATGAACTATATGGGGTATAATACCCACTCTAATGCATTTAATATATAGGGGATACATATTCACCTCTAATTTATGAGATTATAAGGGCTTGTGAACCCCGACACATTAAAAATTATACAATATATATATACATAAAAAATTAAAACAAAATATATAAATGTATTTTAATACATTGAATGAAAATATTATATAAAATATTTATATGAATTTATTTAATAATATTTATATGTATAGAAAAATATAATTGTATACAATTATGTACATTAATATATATTCAATTTTATACATTGTATTTCGTATAAGATTAGTTATATATAATATAAAATCATATTAATATTGTATACATAAATTAAAAATATATTTAATTTAAAATATATATCATATAAAAACCAAATATTATAGTTTTTAGTTATTATATTACTATAATAATAAATAAATTTTTAAATTATATGATTATTATTTTTATTATATATAATTAAAAATATATTACATATATATTATACAAATAAATTTATATTAATGTAAAAAGATTTATATGATCATATTTATTAAAATAATTATATATTAGTATATATTATAATCAATATATATGTATTAATTTACATTATATAAGTATTAGTATAAATTGCATTTCATGTAATTATAATTATTTATTATGTTAAAAAAATTATTCAATTCAATATATATGAATGTGGACAATATGAATAATATGTATCGAACTACAATATATAAATATATGTATTCAAATAAATTATAAAAAAATATTTTTAAATACATAATATAAATCTATTAATTCTATATACATGTATATATTATATAAAAAAACACATATATAATATATAAATATTTACATAACTATACAAAGAACATATGAAAATATATTTATTAATGTATACTCATTTCTATATAAGCGTAAAAAAAATAAAATTACAAATATATGTAAATTTATAATTACTCAAATGTATATAAATGTAAATTTATATATATAGTTATTTTAAATTTAAATATATTATATAATTAAATGTAATTTAATATATTTTGTGAATAATATGTATTTAATAATGAATGGAATGTATATAGAATGAACAATGTTTATATATTTACCATGTGTTAAAATGGAATATTTGAATTAATTACTTTTTCATTATGCCTCATGTATAGGATATGGATGTTGGAATCTCACTTATAATTTGATTTACATTGATGGGGTAGACCCTGCATATTTTTCACGCACACGTGGTGGGACAATTTGGAGGATTATTAAGAGAATTCATAGACATTGAAAAACCTAGGTTATATGAACTAGACGATAGGTATTGGATGGGGGTTGTGGCGGGATAGATGTCAGGAGAAATGTATTTAAGCCATATAAGATGAGGTGGGAGGTTTATTTTGAAAAAAATTAGAGAATAGTTTGTCGATGCCGAACCTCCAATGAAACATGGGGAAATTAGGGGTAGTTGAAAATGAAAACAAATTTCACTCTTGGAAATTGAAATTATAGGCAGTTTTAGTTACAGATGATTAATGAATCGATTTTATGTGTTTCAATATTCTTCTAAATTAAATGTTTCTTGGGAATTTTGAGAAAATTTACAGGGGTTTTAACCCTTTAAAATAAATCTGCTACTAATTCACATCTACATTTAAATATGGTTTATAAAAACATCCTCTAATAACATTAGGTATTCACATTAGCATCAGATAAAAAAATCACTACTAAATAATTTATAAAGGGTTATAACCCCTTCTATACACAATGAAAAAACATTTAATGAATTCATTTTTATATAATGTCTTTATTACCAGTTTTACGATCTCTTTAACTATGGATGTTCTATTTTTATAACATTCATGGTATATGGAATGTGTATTCACATGTTGTATTCTATATTTTTTATTATAATCATCATTTTGTTTATATGTCAGCCCATTTATATGAAGAATCCATTGGAAATAGTAATTTATTTGTGGGGCCCCCTATATCCCCATAATTAATCGATAGGTCTCATGATACATAATAGTTCGAGACTTGGCTAAGGCCTTACCCATTTTTTTCTACATATTTGATGATCCCCTGAAATTATTTTCTTATTGTCCAATATTTTGTGTTCAATAATTATGTGATTATTTATTGATATTATATGTGATTATTAGATGTTTATTCCTTTATGGTTTACAAATGGACCATTTCTCTCATTCGAAGCATCATTGGTGCTCTTAGGAATTTTATCTGCAGTGGAAATATCATTAAAATAAAGTTGGCTACTATATCATGGTCTGATTGTTGCAAACCTTATGATGCTGGTGGATTAGGTATTAAGGATCTTGTCTTCTTTAATGATTCTTTGCAGGCCTCTTTCATCTGGAGATTGTTTAACAGAACTTCTAATGGACTGACCTTCCTTCAGAATAAATTCTTGAATAGATTAAAGGTGGGATATTTTAATCTATTAGAATCCTATGTTTTCCCTACATTTAGGTGTATTTTCACTTATATTGATTCTAATTCTAGATGGATTGTTTCAATGAATTCGTCACTTAGTTTTTGGAAAAGAAGATGGACTAAAAATCCCCTCCTTGATCTCGTGAAGGATGAACGACAAATTGATTTGGACATTGTTATCTTGGATCGAATTGAGAACATGGAAGGTCTTTCCACTCAAATTTTTAGCATTTTCAATAACCATTACCTTTCTGACAAGAAGGATTTTTGGGCTTGGGAGCCTGCAGTTAATGGTATTTATTCCTCATAGCTTTATTATGTGTTTTCTCTAAAATCTAGTTTGGTGAATAATTGGATGGCAAACTTGAACAAAAATTTCATCAGGCCATCTCGTTCCAATTTAGTATGGAGGATTTCTCATAGAAAAATTCCTATTAATTGTAACCTTCAACACTATGGTATCTCTTTATGCTATTCTTGTGTGTTTTGTCACTAGCACAGGGAGGATACTGATCATTTATTCCTTTGAGGTACTACTATTGCTTCTTTGTGGAAGGATTTGGAAATCATATTTGAGATTTCACTTCCTATGATGACATCTATCAATGGGTTTATTCAGAGATTAAAGTACATTCCTCTCCCTTCACAATTATTGGATTTATTTTAGGTTTCTTCTTCTAAGATGCTTCATTATATATGGTATTCTTGGAATAATTTTCTTCATGGAAAGCAGCCTATCTCGATCGCTTCTTCTATTTCGAACATCCTTGCTTCGATGAGAATGGTTAGCCTTCTTAAAAATCATTTCTATGCTAATTCTATACATGATTTTTTTGTTCTTGCTCGAATTGGTGTTAAAGGAAATTTTAGACCTTCATATGGTACTTTTGAAGTTATATAGAAAGTCCCAATGTCAAGTTGGTTGAAAATTAATTCAGATGGTGCATTGAAGGGAAATCTGGGGCCTTCTGGGTATGGATCCGTTTTTAGGGATCATGAAGGTCAGGTGATTGGTCGCTTTCATAGCTCATGTGGAATTTATTCTTTATTGGAAGCTGAGATTATGGGTATTATTGTGGCGGTGGAGCAGGTAAAAGTTTTGGATTGAATAATCTTTGGTTTGAATGTGACTCGACTATCATTGTGTTAGCCATTAGAGAATGTTCATATTACTTTTCTTCGAAATTACATAATCGTTGGGCTAATTTTTTGGACTCCTTTCGGACTATGAATCATATCATTACTCATGTGTATCAGGAGGAAAATTCTGTGGCAGATGGATTGGCTAACAAAGTAATTGAAGATGCTGATTTCACTTTGTATGAATGTCTCCCTGTTTCTTTATCCTCCCTTTTTAAAATGGATTTGGAAAAAACTCCCGTTTTTGTGATTTTGTAAGTTTAAATTTTTATTTTAATTTAGGGGCATTGCTTTAAAAAAATCTGATTATTAGAAAAGTACAATATCCGAGTTTCTATTTTATTCTCAGTTGATTACATATAAGGATTTATTTGATTATTTATATTCATTACATATTATACTAAAGATATTGATTAAATAGAGTGCAATTCAAATAATTACTATGTAATAATAATTTATGGTTATTAATGATATCTTCTCCTTTATGTATACCCTTTCATAGAATCTGATCTCACCCTAGTATTATTTTCCTCACTTCTCCTAGGTTAAGTGGAATTGTTTTGTGATTGATATGAAATGGTAATAAAAGGGTGAATAATGGAATTATCAATGAAATTATTTGTTAACATTATTGTTAAAATGTAATTTATATTTTTAATATGTATCTTGTTTACCAATAATATTATACTATTTGGTTCATTTGGATTTAATTTCATATATCTTATAGAAATATAATAAATTAAGGCAACCACTCTAGGAAATAATGGTTGATGTCCATACATGAATTCTCAAAATATTTATAAGGTAAACTAATGAGAATGATCTAGTAAAATCGACCCCTATGGATTTTTTAAATGGAAATATAAAATTATAACAATAATAAATCATATATGATAAAATCCACATTCGATTACTCCTTATTGATAATGGCATTTGATTTTAAAAGATAAACATTTCAATTCAATAAATAATTTCAAGTACATGTATCCAAAATTATGTAATGGTAATTGATATGTCACCTTTTTGAAGTAATGTTTTATATATTCATTTTCATTCAATTTTTCAATAAAAATAAATACTATTATAAGTTTTAAAATTTTATGAATTGAATATAATGGAAATTTACTATAATATATATTTTTCCAAATAATAAAACTTATGTGTAAAATTAATCAATAAAATATTCCCACATATCTCCATGGATAGAGAAAGAATAATATGTTTCATTCTGTATTGAAAAAATACACAAAATACAATGGACACTAATATATTAAATATATTATTCTAATTGTTATTTTGATAAGATAAAAACATTTTATGAAATATATTTTTCACCCACCTTTTTTAACAACCCAGAAAATGATAAAACATTATTTTTCATATTTATTAAAATTTATGATGTAAATATTAATTTTATTTCAGTAGTTATTCTATGTTCAATATAATAAATTTCACAGAGTAATTAGTTTCCTGGAAATATTTTTTTCCATGCAAGACTAATTTATACAAAATAATAGTATAAAATTACTATTATTTTTAAATAAAAAAAATATTAGATATGTATTTTTTATGAGAATATTAATATGACTAAATATATTAATTTTTAATTTATTATAAATATTTTTTACATTCGCCTAGTTTATTGTATAGGTATTAGAAACGAATAAATCATGTTTTATGTAAAAAAGATTAATATTTTTAAAAAGCAATATTATCACCTTTTAACGGTGAACCTATTTTAAATATAAATTATGAAACGTATATAAATTTTATATTAATGAATAATAATAAATTTTTAAATATAAATATCAAATTTTATTTTTCGGGATTTTTTTATTTTTCTGAGAAGATTCATATTTTGATGAATTGTAAATAATACAATATTTGAATTTGAAATAGATTCTTTTTCTAATTTCCTAATACTGTAAAATTATATTAATATTTTTTCTCAATCTATAATTGGATGAATTTTATATTATTGAATTGAATTTTTATTATTTTTATAAAAGTTATTGTGTTCATTAATATATAAATTTACAAAACGATTGAGCATTTTAACTTTTGAAACCTATTTTATCATCCTCTTTATCAGATTAATATTAAATTTTTATCTTACAATTATTTCATTGGATTATGAGAAAATGGATTCAATATTTGGTATCATAGTAAATAATAATTTCTAATGATTCCAAATTTATTATTGGTGAAAATATTAATAAATGAAATTTAAATTAATTAGAGAGATTAAGGTAAAAATGTCTTTACTAGGTTGATAATATTTAATATGAATAGAATAAATGGCATCAAAACTTTTCCAAAATCCATTGGATTAAAATTAAATAACCATGTACCATATTTTATAGAATTGAGATCATTATTTGAGTAACATTATTGAATTTATTCCCTCAAATTGATTTTTACTGTTTATATTTCACAAATGTCACTCCTCATATACAATATAAAGGTACACAAACACCCCCATTTAGTCACATATAATTTGTAATTTGGGAAACCTATAATATGTTACAATATTCTCCCAAAATTCCCCTCCTAACCCAATATTCCTATGTTTTAGAGGATTTCCAACCAAAGAATCCCTTTGGTGGAAACCAATATGAGTTACACCAAAAAGAAGTTACACTGATCAACATGCATTTAATTT
This sequence comes from Viscum album, assembly GCA_963277665.1. Classification (NCBI taxonomy): domain Eukaryota; kingdom Viridiplantae; phylum Streptophyta; class Magnoliopsida; order Santalales; family Viscaceae; genus Viscum; species Viscum album. The sequence goes on along the minus strand of OY728121.1, from coordinate 1,000,116,436 downwards.
TTATTTTGTTCCCAATCAATTAATTTATTCTTATTACAGATAATATAATAACCAAAACATCATAAATATACAAAAAAAATTAATGGGTTTTGACCAACAACTAGAAACAATTCCATCAAATGGGTAACAAAATTTTGGTTCATGTTTGTGACTGACTACTACCTTAAAAAATAATCTATTTTGTTTTTTAATTACAAAATCTCATGGTTGTGAATTATAATGTAATTTTTTTATATGATATATATATATTATATATAGACACAACTTCATTCCTTCGATTATATGGGTGTATGATAACATTATTTGTGGACGTGTGGACAAAAACCTCTTCAAAGAGATGTGATACGTTTACATTAATTTGAATGTATTAATGATTATATTAATAAAAATATTTAACAAATATAAAATATATATTATATTAAATACTTAATAATCTTTCTATACATATAACATATCATATTATTTTCTACCCTTTTCAGACATTAAAAAACTTATAATGACGTCAATCTACATGTGAACTAACGCGTCCCTGACGCTATATCATTCCATTAACATCATAATTGTTATATATACACCTATATATGATTAAATAAAATGGTATTTATGATACTATGATATTTATTTAAAGATAAACTATACCTACCTTATTTATATTAGGATAATTGAACAAGGAGAACATTACTCTTGTGAATGTTTTACCTACAATATTTGTGATTGTAATGTTCGTTAATTTTTCAAAATAATAATTAATGATTTTTTTCAAATTATAATATATTTATAATTATTATAATTATTTAATGATTAATATCGTTGAGATTTTCTAAATAATAACACATTTTAAAGTTGTTAGCCCACCAATTTTTTTGACACATAAATAGAATTTGGTCAAAACACCAAACATAAACATAATTTATTATGAAGTTTCATAAAAAGGGTAATAAGTGAAAATAAAGTGATGATGAACATGAAAAATCAATATATATATATATATATATAATGAGTTTTTTATTAATAAAATGACACACATGACCTGTTGGAATCATGTTATGATATTTCCTCTCAAACTCCTTCATGGATCCATATATTGAGGTTATACAACCAAATTATCTTATTATGTTTATATGCAGTCCAATTGTATTAAAATTTTATGAATTTATTTAATATCATTTTATTTAATTTTTTGCTAAGTCTCATTCATTCATGAGAATTACTATTCAATTTATTTTAAATTTCTATGGGATACTATCATTTAAAAATATCTTCTTTTTTCTCTAGGTTAATATTACTTATATTATTTATCATATTAATTGGTATGGATATGAAATAAATATGAATGAAATTTTATTTATTTTTGGTATATTTATTCCTCTCTCAGCCTCAATGTTTTTAAATTCGAAATAAACTATCATTTTTCCTTTGGTTATCTTCTAATGTAATTTTTTTTCTAAATATGGATTGATTATTTCAATATAATGAAGTGTTTTCTAATGAGTTATAATGAAATATAATGTTACATGTTAATAATTGTATTGTTTTATGTTTATTTATTATATAATTTTAATTAGCCACTTGATGGTTGGTTTCGTGATAACCCAATGATAGGTGGGGTTGTGATAGCCCTCTAATCCTTTTGGTATGGATTTTGGGCATTAGGTTAATCCTTTTAGAAGAGTGACATGAATGGAATTCAACTGCTTGGTTATTACATTTATAAGAGTGATAAGTATTATGATGTCTCAATATACCAATATTCATTATCTATGATTTCTAGGGGGTTTATGTTAATCTTGTTATTAAGAAAGGGATAAAATTGATCTTATTTTCAATGGAATGTTTTAATACATCGTATTGGTGAAAATTATTTCATTATGACAATGTTTTAAATGGATTTAATGTTTTTCAATTGACTAGTGGTTTAATTCGTTTTATATCCATTACTGTGATTTTATGACAATCTGACATTTTAATGTCTCCAACATGACATATGGTTGAGTAAGAAATTTGAGATAGTCATAATTAATGTCAGGAGGAATTTTCATAAATGATATCATGCCATATTTTAGCTATTATAGATAATTGAAAAGATTGATACTATTTATAAGTTTCCATATAATATATTTGTGTTTTTATGTATTATTTATGTCCTATTTCTATGATACTATAAACATGAAATTATCCTCAAGGTTATAGAAATAAAAACTGTTTTCTACATCTCAAGATGATGTAATGATTAAGGTGGAGGACATATAGTTGGTATGAATGAATATGATTAGATAACGTTAGAGTCTAGGAAACTTTTAATATCATAACATTAAAATATTTTTGATTATCGTTATGTTATGATGATATATAATTTAAATATTACCATTATGGTTTAGTTAATGTATATTTTTTAGAATTAATTTCTCTATAGGAAACATTGAAGACGTAGTGGTATGGAACCTAGAGGAAAATATCATTCCACATAAACATCTTGATCTGGTTTGGATTTTAAATGATTAGTCTGTGTTAGTGATGGCTCCAATGACACATAATACAAATTGTCGTGGTGTCCATACAAGAGAGAAAATATATATACCATAGAAGGATATGAATATAGTGGATCTTTTTATGATACAACGTCCCCATAATTTAGAAGTTCATATAACCACATTATAGATTATGGATGGATTAAGTCCCTATAAAATATATCATATGCCATGGATTATTTAGTCCATATAATGGTTAATCTTTTAATTTATCATTTTGAATTTGAATCCAAAAATTTTTAGTCATGGGTTATGAGTATATAAGAATGTGAAGTGATTCATTTTATCGAATTGGATGAATTTATGAATATTTTACATTATAAATAATTCCATAAGTCTCTTAAAAATATGATTGAATAAAATCCATGAAATTTAACTAAAATTATGATGCTATTATGGATTCATATGTATAATACGTCAATCGATTGGAAAGGAAGGCATAAAATTTTATCATTTATGTTATTAAGAAGATAATTTTGTTCAAATTAGTTCAAGATCTATGAGACACATTTTCAATTTGTTGATAAGGTATAAAATGTGTTTTTATAGGATCATCTCTCCCATGAAAATAAGAAAAATAAGTTGTCTTGTAGTAAGGAAATGATAATGAAATCATCAAGGAGTCTATTAGTAAGAGGAAAAAATTAGTAACTTGTTAAAAGTGTGGTAAAAAGAATTGATTATAATTTAATTAAATGTATGGTATGTGATTAAATATGGTATTTTTTCAAATAAAATTTGAATAAAATAAATATGGTCATGTATGATATGAAATTATAGTGGTATGATGTTTTATTTTAAATGAGTTTGAACATTATGCCACTGTGTATCAAGAATTTATTACTCATTAAGGATACCCATGTGATCGAATGAAAAAGGTTGTTTCAAAAAAATATACTAATTTTGATGAAGATGGGTCATAAAATGAATTGTTTATAGTTATGTCCATGGTCAATTCAGATAACTAATATAAACATTTTAACTAAAGATCATCACAATCTTTCATTTCAGATAAAGTTTCTAAATAACTGGTAATATCAACTCATGAATTTATGATACACCATTTAGTAAATACTTTTTTCGAAAATACTAGAGAAAATATTATTTAAAATAATATTCCTATTGTAGTTATTGGGATGATATTTCTATAACATCATTTTGAACTGACCACAAGTCTATTTGAGATAATTTTGGGTATGGATTTGTATATGTTTATCAAGCTAGAATAGATTTAAAATAGAAGAAGTTTTTTTGTAAATTATTTCATACTATTTATAAAATATCAAGAGGAATATAAAATGATTAAAATGGTATTGAACATTATCTTGATCTTTTTTTATATTAATTAAATATTTCTATTACTTCTAAACTATTATTAAATGTATTTATAGATGTTTCTCTTAATGATATTCCTAGGGTTCATCCTGATTAGGATTCTAAAATAATTGATTAATTATTTTATGATGTTAAGAATATTATAAAACCCCATATCAAATTGATCAAGTATAAATTGTGGAATTGATAAAAATTTTGTATTGATTTCATTATAAAGTATTAATTCTACCTATGTCTTCACTGTGGGGTGATTATGGTTTATTTTTAAAAAATAATGATGGTTCTATAAGACATTGATTTGATCCCAGAACCATGAATAACCCCACTATTACAAATAAGTATCATTTTCCTTATATAGATAATTTTTTTGATTTGTAGAAGGGATCTTAGAGTCATTAAATATTGATATGGGGTTCTAGTACCATCATTTAAAGGTTAAGGATGGTGAAATTATGAAGGCAACATTTCAGAAAAGATATACCCATAATGAGTTTGTAGTTGTTCTAATTTGGAAATCTAATGCACCTTTTGTATTTATGAATCTCATTGATAGATTCATCCATATGTTCTTAGACCATATTGTGGTGGTATATATGGATGAAAAATTTGTATATTATAAAATCCACTAGGAACATGAAATCATCATTATGATTTTTTTAAAAAATAAAAAATTAAATGAAACTATATAGAATTTTTAGTATGTCTGAGTTTTTGTTGAATTAAATTTCATTAATTGGATATATTATTTATATATATGGAATAAATATTTACCATGATAATGAAATATTGATGGATGAGTAGCGAAGACCTACCAATCAAATATAAAATCTTAATATAAATTAATTAAATGGTTATTAAGGATATATTATAGACAAAATTATGTGATCATCTTACCCAATATCTATGTTACGATGAAATGGAGTTTTTTTATCTTTATAATAGAAGATGAAAATTTTCAGGATATAAAAATAAGATTTATCAATGATCTATTTTTTAGAAATACATTATAAAATGGTTAACTTTTCATCTATAGTGATTGTTAATTTAAAGGACTATGTTTTGTCCTTATCCATAAAAAATATTAATTTCTTATTCTTCACATCATTTAAAAACTCATGAGTTAAATTATCCTACATATTATTATGATTTAGATAGAATTTTTTAAAAATATTACCTATTTTTATTTATTTACAGAAGTGTAAAATATATTTTTATCACATATTTTTGAATTTTATATTCAATCAAAAAGGGATGAACCTAAGACAATGAAGCCAGATGCGATAGATAAGGTAACATGATTACATGTTTCAATTTCATTATAGAAAAGAAAAAATTTTGTATGATGGTTTTAGTTGAAATGTTCATTATACATTGAACTTCTCACATTCAAAATGTGACCCTTTAATAAATGATATCATAAATTGTTTCCTTGAAATTGTGGGACGTCAAGTATTTTTTCATATTTTAGTAGAGGCAACATACTCATAATGAATTAAAAATGATTTGAATGATGATAATAATATTATTAAAATTATACAATATGATAAAAAGGGAATGGTTTCATATATTAAAATTGATGAAGATTGTGTATTATGATTTTAATAAATATTATTTGTTCCTTATCATTAACATTTGAGGAAATCATTTTGGAAAAAAAATCTCATAGTTACTAGTTTTTCATTCATCCTTGAAACACTAGGATTAACATATCCCATTAAATGTATTAATGGTGGTCTGGAATGAAAATATATATTTTAGACTATATTAGGTATTGAATGGATTATTATTTGGTTACCAATGAATTAAAATAACTACAGTTGATGTGTAAATCGTTTCCAATGATAGAGTGGAAATGAGGGAACACGTAAATGGATTTTACGTTAGACCTTCCAAATATATCACATGGTAACAATATGATTTCTGTTATTGTTGATTGATTTACTAAATATTCACACTTCCATTCCATTTGAGATATAATATATTTAAATAAGCATTTTCAAATTTATCTATTTGCAATTTTCAAGTTACGTTGAGTGACTCTCTCCAATGTATCATACACTGATCCCATGTTCAAATATAATTTCATCAACAGACATCATATGTAGTTGGTATTTGAATTATATTTCAATACATCATATCAACCTAATATGATTGACAGTCTTTGTGAAAAATTCAAAACACTGGAGATAAGAAATCTTCTTTCTCAATTGATTACCGTGGAGGTTGGAATCAAATTATATATTGGTTGAGTTATTATATAATAATAAATTTCATTCTAATTTTTAAATTTAACCTTTCAATACATTATTTAAAAATTAGTTTGTAAAACCTTTGTTTTGAGAAGATTTAGGAGAAAGAACATTTGTCCTTCCATTTTTGGTTGATCAAATAGCTAATAATGATGAATTGATTCACCAACACATTAGGGATGCTCAAATATTCATGAAATGCAAAGTGAATAATTGGAGGAATGATCATTAATTTAATGAAGGTGATGATGGCATCCTAATGATTCCTCATGGACAAGTGTGATGTGTTTTATTATGAAGGGGGGGTGTATAGGGACCCTCACTTCTCATACATTGTCATTAGATTACATTTTCATAGTATGTAAAAAAATATAATAATAGACACATAAAGATCATACTAGTTTAATTACTTTAGAAACATGGAAACAAGAACACTAGTATATAAATGAGCTACATAATCTCACACTAGGTTTTCCTTGTCTAGCACCCTTAGTAGAGAAAAAAATATAATACATTTCCTCATAACCTGTGAAAGCAAAAAAGAAATAGATGATATTAAATTCCAAGTAAGGAAAAATGGGATATATTAAATCATAATCATGCGAATAAGGATCTGAGAACAATATCAGGAAAATTTAAGATCATAACCTACATAAAAATAATCATATATATTAATCATGACATAAATCATGGTGGTTCATAATAAATGAATCATAAGAAAATAAATAACATAATAAATGAATAAATAACATAGTAATAAGACATAAAACTTTGGTAGACACATAAGTGTATAATCTGTTTTCCATAGTATCGTAGTCATTTCTGCTGATACCATCTTAGTGGCCAAATTACTTTACTGATTCGGGTTCACACCGCACTCTAGCCTTGTATTATTGAACTGAGTTCACTCTGAATTTTGGGAATTTAATTCTTAACTTATATTATTTCTTATTACATACCTATAATACAGAACCGAGTATATTTCTCACCCTAGCCATGCCCATCTCATGGTATATAAATCTTTACCCAATTCATTAGAAGAAGATATAGGTCCCACACATCTCATAGTAAAATCATACATAAATATTCCACATGATCATAAATGACCATATCATATCCTGTGAAATGGAATGGGTATTTTAAACATTTAATCCTCTCTTAACATATGTAAATATATTAGTTTCATAATCATTTCATCATAAATATTAATAGCGAAATGTTTCGAGTTTCAAAAGTATATAACTCATAAATGTGAAGTAGGATTCATATACATAATGATATCAAAAAATAATTCAATTAGAGAAATAATTTGAATTGAAACATTGAATAATTTACCAAATATGGGATTAGAAACACCAATGGATGTTATCCTAGATGGGATATAATTTTTAAATATTTATTAAAGATTATTTCATGAGGAAAAATCCACTTTTCATTTTAATCAATTGATAAAACATAATTTTTTTGAATGTATCATTCAATGAATATAGACGTGAAAAAAAATAATTGAATCATTTAAAACCATATAACATTCTTAAAATTCCGTATAATTGAAAAAGTTCTTTGTGATCATTTGAAATCATTTTTCAAAATATTTAATAAAACAAGGTTTTGAATGCAATAGTTTTCCAACCGAAGAAGATGATTGGGAAATTGAACTTTAAAACCACAACATTTGTACCAATGAGCTATGAAATGGTACTAATAAATTATTATATATTTAATAACCCAGGTAGAGGAAACTTAAATATGTTTCTTGACATATGGATCATAATATTTCATCAAAGAAGCATAATAATTAAGAATATATAATTGAAAAAATATTGTTTCCATAAACTATTACAACTTGGTTACATGGGATCATAATATTCATGTAAGATAAAAAAATTTAATGAGGCCTCAAACAACTTGAAAATAATGAAACTCATGATATAACATGCCAAAATTTAGTATATACCCCTTGAAAAATAATTTAGTTTTATAACAATACATTAGTCTCAATGTAGTAAAATTGTGACAAAACTATTTTACCGATTTGGTACCGTTTAGAACATACACACAATGAAATTTTTTCATATAATGTACATGAAAATACCCATAAATTTAAATATAATAATAAATTATAAAATTCATGGGATCAATAAACACCACATTGAAGGAATGGGTGGGGAATGAAGCATGTATTTCATTGAAATAAAAATTGACATGAAATCCGTTTTCATTAAATCTTCACTCACATCATACTCATTAAAAAACTTGTATAATAAATATAAAATTATTATAACTATATTATAGAACAATATATAAATACATAATAAGGTATCTAGATTTATTCAGACCATATATTTTACTCTTGTAAACATTACTATGTTAATGCTTCACTTTGGGTAAAATCCACTTTGTTTTTCGCATGTACCTTATATTGTAATATAAATGTACCTTATACTTATATAATGATATATAGAGTGTTAAAAATGTTTTAAATATAATATATATTCATTATATTTTTATTATATAAATAAATAAACTATAGAATTATGAATCTTATTACTTCATTCAGGGAGACGGTATGTCATACATCCGCACGAAGGCAATATACATTTTATTTTCATGTTAAAAGAATGTAAATGAAATATATGGATATTTTTGTGTATATATATAAGTATTAAACTAGATTTATTATACCATGTATATCATATATATTCACCAATACCATCATTAATACATTCTCTATATTGTATTAATGAATCACATCCCTTTAAATGGCGGTAGTCCACAATTCCTCAATCCAATTTATCGAATTAACAAAAAATGGAAATTATTAATATATATGACATAAAATAACTAAATAAAATTAAATATATAATAAATATAACAACTTTAATATATAAATAGTTTTTCTATCATAATTTACATCATGAGTGGTGTTAAATGAAAAATGAACAATCATCGTTTAGTGTGAAGGTATTTTGTTGTACACATAAATAGTATGTTCATTACCTATTAAATGGATGTGTGTGTATGTGTTGGTAAAACCACTTGAAAAAAACATTCTATTATATTTAGTATAATTTTTATTCTATAAAATCATGGAAATATAATATATTAGGTAGAGTATAGAGAAAATAAAATAAGGGTGCTTGAGAGAAGACGTTTCCTCTTCATTTGGTGAGTACTCTTGGTTTATGGAAAATGGATTCCATGGTAATATTTATTACAATGGGGTATGAATATTGGAAGAATAAAGGGATATTGGGATGTTTATTGGGATGATAATTTCATAATATGTGTTCTTTTAAATGTGTGTCTAATAGGGGGAGTTGGTGTCCTTCTATAGGGATAATGTAGTACACACTTGGTATTTTTGGAAAACAAGAATGGTGTAACCACGTTTTTTCCTAACAAAAGACATAAAAACAAACAAAAAATATAATGTAAGGATAATGGACGAATAATATCTATTAAATGGGTGTTAGTAAATAATATGTATGGTTTTGGGTCATCAATTAATGGTTTATTCTTTAGTTAGTCTTAATTTTACCTTCATCAATGTAATTAATTTTAATTACTTTCAAATATCACTTTTCTTCGAAAATTAATTTGAACTTATTAGAATATATATATTATTATTTTTCAAAATATAGAGTCTATTTTTAATAATTCTAATAAAATATTTGGAGTAAATTTATCTAAAATTAATCTCACAATCGGGTAGATAATTAGGGGGTTTAATGTAAAAAAATTCAAAAGTTTGCAAACATTTTTTATCCAATTTCAATGTGAAACTGATCTCCATTACCTAAATATTATAAATTAACAAAAAAATTATCTAATTAGTAAATGAAATCTATTTTAAATAAAATCTAATCTTATAAATAAATTAAATTAAAAATAAGTTTTGAATTAAAATCTGGTAATTTCCACAATTCATCCAAATGTGAACATTCTTAGAAAATTACAAAATATTCACCCTAAGATAATTTAGAGATTATAAATTCTAAAATCAAATCTATTTTATCAAAATAAATTTATAATTTTTTCTAAATTTAGTTATATTGTTTTTCATATAAGGACATGAAACATAGTTTTTTTGAGAGATAAATTATTTTTAATCATAAATGTACTTTAAAAAAATAATATCGTTTGTTATCAATATGTCATATTTATATAAGAACACTGTAAAAACTATTTTAAATTTTAATATTATTTTTAATTTTAATAAGTTTAATTTATATTATATATTTATCTCATTTAATGAAATATTACAATAAAATGTTATTTTGTTGAAACATCGGTGTTGCATGTAACAACCACCATTTTAATGTTCCACGTTAAATATTCCAATTTTCATCCAATTTAATGAAATTTTTTCTATGTTCACTACAATAAATGAATTAAAAGTTAATTAATTTGAAATAATGGCAAATAATAATAGTGGGTGTTACATTATACCCCCTATAAAATGATTTTTTCCTAAAAAAATTTCACACATGTAGAAGAAAGTGTGGATAATTATACTTCATCATATCCTCATGTTCCCACGTAACTTCCTCTAACTGGTGATTACTCCACAAAAAAATTGACTTAGTCGGTGGTATTATTTCTTACAACTTCCATTGATTATGTAAGGTCCCGGTAATTATGTGGAAATTTTTTTAAATACATGGGAATTTTACAATTCCATGAAAATTGACGACGCATGATTCCGAGGCCCGGTGTTCCCAGAATCAATTTCTAAACTTTTGTTTGGGTACCTTTAGTTAACGTACAAGGGGGATTTTATAAATTTTGTTCCGGTGCTCAAAAATCAAATAATAGGGCATTATTGAACTTGCAACGCCGTTATTCTCTTAAGAAGACTTTCACATCGACGACAGTTGGTCATGAATGGAAGTCAGATTTTGGGTTTTATAAAATTAAATAAAAATAATGTCTTTTCTTATTTTTATTTATTTGGTGGTTAGAACCTCCAAGTGGATGTCAGAGGTGGGGGCCACCACACCATAACCTCCCATGAGAGGATATGGTGGTGGGGCCCACCCGAGGTCGAAACACCTATTATCAATTAAAGAGGTGGGGACCACACATTCTTTAACACCCTTGTAACTCTCCCTAAAGTGGAGATAACCCTTGACCATCCCCATTAATTATTTGAACCAACTCCACCCATTAATTAGGTGAGTTATCTCATTTGATTAAAACTCCACATTTTTAATTCATGCCAACAAATAAAATAATAGAAAATATATTATTTCATATTGTTGGAATATATCATTTTCTAGAAGGGATAATTAAGTAGTGGATGAGCTTCTAGAGATAGAGCGCCAAAGAGGAAAGAACTCTCCTACGTAGAACGCTTCATTCGCCAATAACGTACACCCTATTCCTTCTCCAATCGGAACAAAGAAGGGGAAGTTTCGTCCTTGAAGAACGCTGACGATGCCATTTTAGAATTTTCCTTCTCCGAAATCTCCACGCACCGTCAACGATCGACAATCCAGGTAGGGTTTGTTTTATGATTGAGTTTTACCCTTCGTAATTCTTCGTTAGTTTTTCTCATTGAGGCCTATTGATATCTCTGTAACGAGGAGGGCTAGGACCGCACAAACACGGCCCGACCCTCCCCCTTCGGTCAACCTCACTTTTTGACGACGATGATGACATAATGGCACTGCTGAAAGAGTGAACTGCACTAAAGCAACAGCGGCCAGCGACGGGCGGGCCGCGAAGAAACCGATGGTGAAAATCTGTAGGGTCGCCGAAAGGGCGCGGCACCACCATGCCGCACGGAAGAAATGGTGGGGCGTCGTCACACCATCGCGCCGCTTGCAAGAGATCTACGGCCAGGGCGGGCTGTGGAGGTGGGGCACAGATCCTTCGCAGCGCGCAGAGGATAATGGAGCGACCAGGTTGGGTCGTGGCGGCAGACCAAAAGTGGCCGGCGGGGCCAGCCGCAGGCGGAGCGGGGGAGGAGGTCGCTCAGCCAGCTGGGAGAACCGGGACCCCACATGGTCCCACATTACCTAGACTAGCGCCAACTATAACCTGTTTGGGATCCCACCTGAATGAAAAATCCATCTGGGAACCAGGGGCACATGGTTTACCCCATGGCCGAAGCTATGGAGGACCCCCCGTCGGGCTGTCGGGTCGCCAGGCCGACTAGGCTGACCGGGACACCATGCCAACCAAGCCGCCGGGACAGCATCAGGTCGCCCCCCCCCCCCTCGGGCCAGGCCTCTCTCGGAGTGGGCCGCCCCCTCGGGCTGGGTCGGACCAGCGAACTGGGTCAGATCTACAGGTCGGGTCGGACTCGCGGACCAGGTCAGACCCCAGTCCAGTCCTTCTTACCCTAATACACCTTCTCAACCAAAACATGGGCTACGGGTGTCCGATCGACAAACCGTCTACGTCGACATAAATATTTGAGTGAGATGGTTCTTTTGTAATACCATACTCGAGGATTGAACATATTTGGAGAATGATCAGGTTGGATTGAACCTAAAATCCAACTGGGCCAATGAACGAAAATCCCAATAACTCATAAACCGGGTTTCTGATTGACTGCATCTTCAATTGAGTTGAGACCCCTATGACATGGTGGTCCTTTTAGATAATACTATGTGATGCATCGTGACACTTGGAGTATCAACATGTAGCTTGTGGATCGGACCCTCCCTGAGACGAGCAAGCGGAGTACTGAAACCTAGTAGCTGGGTGAGACCTGACGAATACTTGACCGATTCGACTCGGAGTGATTCGAAAATCCCAATTGGGAGAGCCTCTATGTGACACTGATTCCCCATGGTAGTGGAACATCATTTTGTGATATGGGAGACCCATGGTAATTGACCAGAGGAGTACCTCTATAGGCTATTAGGGGGAGCGCCTCTGTGTGATGCGGCAGACCCAAAGTAGAGAGCGCCTCTATGTGATGCAGCAGACCCACGATACTCGCCAGGAGGAGTACCTCAACAGTCTATGTATAGTGTGATGCACCACAATGTGACACGGTAGGCCCACTGTACTCGATAGATAAGGATTACACCACCAGTCATTGTTTTGATAATGAAAATCCTGGTTTGAGCTATGTTAATGACTTTTTTGTTTCTCATGATTGAGATGGGTTACTTGATAACTTAGGTATATGTATGTGAATATAACTAAGTAATGGTAATATATTGATTACATGATTGTGGTTTATCATTGTTTATTTTTTGATACCATGATGGTCTTGGGGTCCCAACTGAGTATCACTATACTCACCCCTACACGGGCTATGCCCGCACCTCGTTGTAATGGGTGCAGACGTTGGACAGTGCTGATGGAGGCGGAGAGCGCCAAGACAGGACGATTCCCAGAGGTGGACCTTACGATGAGTCGGTACCAAGAGGAGTCTGACGAACGTGGAGTGCTATGGTGGACATCTATACCTATCCATTAGGTAGGAACCCAAGAGGATGATCCAGGAGCTATACGTTACCTTTCTGCTATTTTTTCCCTTTGTAGTTGTACTTGTACTTTACAGTTGGGCTTGTATATCTGACCACTTTTACTTTCAGCACTAATTTTGTTTTCAACTTTACATAGAGTTTTTATTCTAGTTGTGTACTCTGAGTCTTTATGTTTACATTTATAAATGAAATTCATTCCCATTTTAAGGATTTAATCCTTTGGTTCTTGTCGCCTTCCCCTGGCCTATTGAAGGCTGGCTTGGGCTAGTCACGATACGGGCCCCAGGGGATGGGTCGTGACAAATTGGTATCAGAGGAGTCGGTTCTACTGTAAAATGTAGGACACTGATATTTCTTTTCTATGAAGCAATAGTGTTGAGGGTACTAAGTGTTGTTTTATTTTCAGGGAGTCCAGTGTTGGTGCAGGCGGCCAACATATACATACACCAGGACCCTGACTTCTGATTTCTTTTTCAGTTCACGAAAACACTGATTTCCTATGTGTTTTCGAAAGTTTATATTTCAGTCAGCTCTACCAGGTCATCTCACCAGGTACAGTATTTTGACCGTGTCACATATGTTTTTTTCAAGATGCCTCCCCGCAGACGACTAGCTAGATCCCCGAGATTTGTATGCACTAACAGCCCATCCCGAGATGACACCTCAGTACAGGGCCCTCTTCCAGTTAAGGCACCAGTGGAGGCACCGGCTATACCACTGCCCGTTGGGCCACCGATGCCACCAGCCCCAACAGTAGAGAGTGCATGACGCTTGAGCGTGCTGCCCGAGTTCCAGTGCCAGAGGCCACCAATGTTTTTGGGATATATGGACACACAAGTGGATGGGGATTGGATGGAGGATTTTGTGAGAGTCTTCTGACTGGAAGAGACACCATCCGACTTCATGGTGATCCATATGATCAAACTTCTACGGGAACCCGCATGCATATGGTGGAGCCTGATTCTCTAGGTTCACAACGAGGTGATTCTACTCTAGGAAGACTTCGAGAGCGTGTTCCGAGTGGAGTTTGTACCATCCATTTTTTATGCAGTGCGAATATAGGAGCTACTGCATCTAGAGTGGGGTATCATGATTATGGCTTAGTATTCTGTGAGGTTCACCAACCTCTTGTGCTACTCAACATATATGGTGTGGGGCCCTTTCATTAGGGCCCAGACCATTCAATAGGGACTCGGGTGATAGGTCAGATCTTCGATGATCTCACTCAGAATCTCGACGCAGGCAGTGGTGTTGGAGCGAGCCCTCTTTGTGGATATTTTCCTTGCTGAGCATTATACAATAGCGATATCCACCACTAGTCAACCCACAGAGGAGTCTTATGCAGACGACAGTAGATAGATGATGTGGAGGTCTAAGTGGACCATCCCTACATGTGTTTGACCGCATGACTCAGTATCGGTTGTTCGGGGCACACAGAGCAGAGACACCGATTCCGGTAGAAGGCAGTTTTACTCATGTGGCGGGCATTGTCACATGGCACATGACTGTTTGACCAGCTGTACTGACAATCAGCGGAAGGTTGAGGGGACTCCCAGGTAGATGCACGGATTCGATCGAGGCGGATCGCAGGGTGCAGGCGGACTTGGAAGAGGAGCTGGTAGAGCAGTTGGCAGTGGATGACGATAGGATGTGCTACCGCCACCACCACCAAGAGGATCACACCGACCTTAGGGAGCAGGTGGACAGGGGAGATCTCAACTTCAGGAAACTGAAGGATAAGACCATAGATCCCCAGAGATGATATAAGGTATGATTTTTTTCTACTCCACATTAGCTGCAGTTCTTATTGACGCCGGTTCTAGTCACTCTTTCATTGACACTTCCCTCGTTCGGAGCTCAGAGATTCCAAAGGAGCCGTTAGTTTGATCCTTATACCTAGAGACACATACGAGAGCTGATTCGACGATTACACACTAGATTCGGTAGTGTGAGATTACTCCAGGAGGTGAGGCCTTTGGGTGGGATCTCCTAGTAGTGGCGTCGAGGCCTTATGACGTCATCTTCGGTATGGACTGGTTATCTAGAGTCTATGATCAAATTAAATGTATTAGGTGCAAAGTGTGGTGTGTCTGAACTGATTGGACTAGGTTTACCTTCACCGGCGATAAGGGATCCTTTTTAGAACAAGATAGACTTACTCGGAGGTGGGTGCAGCCAATTACTCATCAGTTGGCATGCCTTACCCTCAGAGTAGTTGATGTGGAGAGTCTGACTTATCTTGTAGTTCCGGACCAGTAAGTGGATGATTTCATGGAAGATGTTCCAGGACAACCTACTCAAATAGAGGTTGGATTCTACATTTAACTATACCATGGGATGACACCGATATCTACTCCAGCATATCGGATGGCTCCCGCGGAGCTTCGCGAGCTGTGGGTACAACATGAGGACTTGCAGGTGGAAGGATTCATCCGGCCCAATGTTTCTCCCTGGTCATCCCCAATTCTATTCTCCAAAAAGGCGGATGGGAGCTTGGGTATTTGTGTCGACAACCGTCACATGAATTAGGTGATTGTGATGAACAATTACCCACTCCAAAAAATGTACGACCTCTTTAATCAGATAATGGGAGCGTACTGGTTCTCGAAGATTGTCCTCAGATCAGGATATCACCAACATAGAGTTTGAGACAAGGAGGTGCAGAAGACGCCCTTAAAATGTCGGTACAGACACTATGAGTTATTGGTTATGAATTTCGTGGTAACCAACTCTCCAGCAGTGTTCATGGGACTCATGAACAAGATCTTAATTCCATGCCTAGATCGCATTGTCGTAGTCTTCATAGCGAACATTCTGATCTACTCGACTACTAAGGAGCAGCATGCCTACCATTTTTGGGTAGTGTTGGACACACTCCGAGGGCACCAGGTTTATGGTAATCGATTGAGGTGATAGTTATGGATTAGATAGGTTCACATTCATGGACACGTCCTATCGGATGCTATAGATGTAGTGGATCTAGCGATGATTGAAGTGGTACTTGCATGGGAGAAACCCAGGACTGTGGCAGAGGTACGAAGTTTCATGTGTTTGGATGGTTACTATCGGAGGTTCGTTCCACAATTATCCATATTTGTAGCACCACTATTAGCCTTGATAATGAAGGGGGAACCCTTCGTATGGTCGGAGTGATGCCAGAAGATATTTTTGGAGTTGAGGTAGAGGCTGACTAGTTCCCCCATATTTATACTTCCAGAGGAATGTGTAGGGTGTGTAGTTTACTGTGACGCATCCGGGACAGGAGTTTGGTGTGTTATGATGTAGTAGAGATCAGTGATCACTTATGGTTCTTGGCAGCTGAGACATCATGAGATGATATACTCTATCCATGGCCCTGAGTTATCATTAGTTGTCTTCACCCTGAAGATGTGGCGGCACTATCTAACGGGTGAACATTTAACCATGTACTCGGATCAAAAGAGTCTCAGGAATATCTTCTCTCAGAATGACCTGAACCTGAGACAATGGCGATGGACTGAGTTACTCCAAGACTATGACTTTGAGATAGTCTATACTTTTGGGAAGGGTAACGTTGTGGCAGATGCACTCAGCAGTAGATTTGGTATACAGCTACATGGAGAGGTGACAGAGCAGCTGCTGCTTAATAGATATCTGTTCGGGATAGGGATGGAGCAGCTTTCTTATAGTCTCTTATAGTGAAACACCCACTTCATCATCCAGTCAGGGTGGCACAACATGAGGACACTGACTGCGAGACACGACGTGCTCAGATATCCACAAGGCAGACACCTAAAATATTTTCGGAAGGTGGGGAGCATGTCATCCTCTTCAAAGGACGTACTATGGTACCAGTAGCACTTCAAGAGGATGTTTTGAAGGAGTTCCACACATACCCTCTAGCAGTAAATCCAAGAGTGGTAAAGATGTACTAGGACCATCGACGACAGCCCTGGTGTCCTGGTTTGAAGAAGGCGGCAGTAGAGTTGTTCTCATAGTGCCTAACATTCCAGAATGTGAAGGCAAGGCACCAGGTACCAGCAGGAATGGTTCATCCATTAGAGGTTCTGGAGTGGAAGTGGGATGGGATATCCATGGAAATCATTACAATTCTTCCATGTACATCCATGGGTCATGACTCGATTTGGGTGATCATCGACCGACTACCCAAGTCGTCCCACATTTTACCGATCAGAGAGCAGGGATCAGTAGAGAGCTTGAGACGCCTCTATGTGCAAGATATTGTACAACTACATGTAGTACCTTCATCTATTTTATCATTTCGTGATGCATTCGTTACTTCCCGATTATAGAAGGGGTTTTCGAATGCATTCGGGACACAGCATCACTTGAGCACTGCCTTCCATCCTCAGACAGATGGTCAGATCGAGAGGACCATCCAGACCCTCGAGGTCATGCTCTGTGTATGTGTCCTTGACATCAGTCAAACATGGGAGGATCACGTACCATTGGTGGAGTTTGTGTACAAAAACAGTTATCAGTCCACCATCGGAATGGCACCTTTTGAGGCCTTGTACGGGTGACCTTGCAGATCACCACTGTGCTGGACAGACCCAGGGGAGTCCGCAATAGTGGGGAAAGAGTTGGTATGGGCTACCATGGAGAAGGTGCATATCATCCAGGAGCGGATGAAGACTGCACAGAGCATGCAGAAGTCATTTCGTAATAGGATACAGAGACCTCTGGATTTCGAGGATGGAGACCACGTCTTCCTACGAGTATCAATTGACGAGGTCTACATAGATTTGGCTGAGGTGGAAAGTTATCTCTGAGGTTCATCGGCCCTTTCCAGGTCATCTGCAGAGTTGGCGAGGTGGCAGACCACTTAGCTCTTCCACCACAGTTACAATGGGTACATGACATCTTCTGCGTATCTCAGTTGATGAGATACGTGCATGAACCTTCTCACATCATCGAAAATGGAGAGATGGACCTTGACAATGCGGTTACATTCCTTGAGGTTCCATTGGAGATTGAGGATCGACAGGAGAGGGTCCATCGTGGACGTTCGATATCTCTGGAGCACGTTTGTTTGCATCATGGGAATATCCAGGATAACACATGTGAGCAGGAGGCTCAAATCCGTGCTCAAGACCCCCATTTGTTCCCTTAGTTAGAGTTTTAGATTATGAGGAAGTATATCCCTGAGGTGGGGAGAATTTAAAGACCCATAAATTACATCATAATTTTTTTAAAAATACATTGGAATTTTACAAGTCTGCGAAAATTGATGGTGCATGATTCTGAGGCCCGGGGTTCCCAGAATCAAATTCTGACGTTTTGTTTGGGTATGTTCAGTTAATGTATGAGCAGGATTTTCTAACATTTAATCTGGTGCTCGGAATTGAAATCTGGGGGCACCGTTGAACTCGCAGCGCCGGTATTCGCTTATGAAGACATTCAAATAGACGACAGTTGGTCGAGAATGGAAGTTAGATTTTGGTTTTTATAAAATTAAATAAAAATAAAGTGTTAGCTTATTTTTATTTTTTTGGTGGTTAGTACCTCCAAGAGGAGGTTAGTGGTGGGGGCCACCAAACCATAACCTCCCATGAGAGGATATGATGGTGGGGCACACCCGAGGTCTAAAAACCTATTATAAATTAAAGAGGTGGGGACCACACGAGCTTTAACCACCTTGTAACTATCCATAATGTGGAGAAAACCCTTGAAATTCCCTATTAATTATTTGAGCCAACTCTACAAATTAATTAAGTGATTTATCTCATTTAATTAAATCTCGACATTTTGAATTCATGACAACAAATAAAATAAAATACAATCAATTATTTAATTTTGTTGGCATCATTCATTGGCTAGACGGGAGAATTAATAATAGGAAGGGCATTTGTAGATAGAGCGCCAAGGAGGAAAGAACTCTCAAATGAAGAACGCTTCATCCTCCAAAGATTAACACCCTCTTACTTCTCCAACAGGAACAAAGAAGGGGAAGCTCCGTCCTTGATGAACTTCGATGACGTCGTCATCGACTTCGTCTTCTCCGAACTCTCCTTCCATCATCAACATTTTACAAACGAGGTAGGGGATGTTTTATGATGGAGTTTTACCATCCATTCTTCGTCGTTAGTTGTTCTCATTGAGGCCTATTGATATCCCCATAATGAGGTGGGCCCAGACCGCATGAACATGGCCTGACCCTCCCCCTTCGTTCTACCTCGCTTGTTGATGACGACAGCAGCGCAACAGCAATGACAGATGTGTGAACAACGGAAAAACAACGACGAATGATAAAGAGCCTGCCATGAAGAAACCCGTAGAGCATCGTCTCCAGGTCACCGGAAGGGTGTGGCACCGCTATGACGTGCGGACAAAAACGCACGGCACCATCACACTGCACGGAGGATAATGGACCGCGGACGGGGCGAGCCGCTGTGGACGGGCGTGGAGCCGCCGCGCCACAAAGAATAGGACTTTCGCGGAAAGGTCGGGCCGTGGTGGAGGGGTTTGATGTTGTCACACTGCATGGAGGAACATGCCACGGACTGGGCAGGCCGCAGGTGGAGCGAGAGGGGTGGGCCGCTTGGTGAGCTGAGAGGAGCGGGACCCCACTTGGTCCCGCGTGACCAGGACCAGTGCCATCTGGCACTGGTTTGGGATCCCACCCAAATGGAAAAGTTGTTTGGGGGCTAGGGGTGCATGGTTTCCCCCTGGCCATAGCTAAGGCCGACCCCCGTTGGGCTGCCAGGTCGCTATTCCGACAGGGCAGCCAGGCAGACCAGGCCGACCGGGCCGCTAGGCCGCCATTGGGATGGGCCGCCCCTTCATGTCGGGCCGCCCCCTTGGGATTGGCCGCTCTCGGGCTGGGATGCCACCTTAGGCTGAGTTGGAACAACATACCAGGTCGGATCCATGTGTCGGGTCGGACCTGCGGACCGAGTCGGATCCCAGTTCAGATTGTTTTACCCAAATACACCTTTTCTCCAATAACTTGGGCTACATGTGTCTGAACAATGAATTTTTTATATCACCAAATGAATAGAGTGAACCAATTCTTTTGGAATACCCCACATGAGGTTTGTATATAGTTGTGGTACGGTTATGTTCGATTGAACCTAAAATCTAATAGGGATCCAAGAACGGAAATGGCAATAATTCAAAGACCGGGCGTCCGAGTGACATTTCGTCTGTTGCTTTGAGACCCCCATGACGTGGAGGTCCATTGAGATACTAATATGCGAGACTTCGTGAAGCTAGGAGTATTGACCTATAGCTCATGGAGAGAACCCTCCTAGAGATGATTGACTGGAGTACGGAGGCCTAGTAGCTGGGTGAGACTGGATAACTTCTTTACTGATTCGACTATGAGTGATTCGACTAGCCCAGTGGGGAGCGCCTCTCTGTGACGAGGAAGACACCTGACAGAGGAGTGCCTCTGTGTGATGTGGAAGACCCAGGGTACTTGATAGGGGGAGTATCTATGTAGTCTATAAGGGGGAGCACCTCTATATGACATGGCACACCCAAGGTGGGGAGTGCTTCTGTGTGACGTTTTAGACCCATGATACTCAACAGGAGGAGTACCTCAGCATTATAAGTATAATGGGAAGTGTCTCTGTGTGGCGCGGAAGGCCCACTGTACTCTATAGAAGAGTATTACACCAGTAGATGTGGTTTCGATAATGAAATTCCTAGTTTGAGCTGAGTCAGTGACATTTATGTTTTCCTAATGATTGATATGGGTTACTTGATTATATAGGTATATGTATGGGCATATATCTAAGTAATGGTTATACGTTGATTAAATTCCTATGGTTTATCATTATTGGATTTTGTGAGACCATGAGGGTCTTGGGGTCCCTACAGAGTATCGTTACACTCACCCCTACAGGGGCTATGCCCGCACCTTGTTGTGTTGGATGTAGACGAAGGACAATGCTGACAGAGGCCGAGAGCGCCGAGGGTCGATGGTACCCGCTGGTGGACCTTACGACGATTTGTTTCATAGATGAGTATGACGGACACAAAGTACTAAGATGGAAATTTGTACCTACCCTTCAGGTAGCAACCCTGGAGGATGATCAAGGTGCTTCTCTTTATCATTCAGCTATTTTTTCCCTTTTCAGTTGTACTTGTAATTTACATTTGGGATTGTATTTCCTTCCCCTTTCACATTCAACACTACATTTGTATTAATATTTACTTATTTTTTTTCTTTCATTTGTGTACTCTGATTGTTTCTGTTTATAGTTATAAATGCAACTCCTTCCTAGTTTAGGGATTTAAACCTTTGGTGCTAGATACCAGCCCCTAGCCTATGGAAGGAGGGCATGGGGTTGTAATGATACGGGCCCCATGGTACGGGTCGTGACAGAATATTCTATAATTTATAAGGTTGTTCATCATAAGATAAATCCTGCTCTAGCAGTACGACCACTCAGTTAAGTAAATTTGAAGGGCCTAGTATACGATTCATCAGGAGTGATACCTGGAAAAAATCATGAACTTGAGAAATATTTGGAGAAAGTAAGAAGAGATATGATACCATCATGATATTATAAATTATTTAAAATGGACTTATATTACTAGGAATTTTTTTCCCTTTTTCTAGAATTTTATAACATTCTTCTCGGGTGAGATTCAATGAAACACCTTTTCACCAACATCAAATTTTATATCACACTAACTATTTTCATCAGATATTTTGCACCATTATTTATATTCGATGATATGATGTTGAATTGTCCTAATTTTCTCGGCCATTTCTTTATTGATCACATGTCCCATAGAATAGATTTTACAACCTCATTCCATCATGTTGGAGCTCTAAAATTCATCCAATAAATGTCATCATAAGGTGCCATCATAATTCTTTACTGAAATCTATTGTTGTAAGAAAACTCAACTAGAGGATGGTATTTATTCCAACCTCCATTGAAATATAGAGAACACGATCTCAACATATATTACAGGTTTTGAATTTATCAATTCGGAATGATCCATTTTATGAGGATGATATGTACTTATGAAACTAAATATTATGTGTAGTTTTTATTGAAGACCTCACTAGAAAGTTTATATTAATGTTGGATCCCAATCTAATTTAATGTAATGCGGTACACCATTAAACCATATGACATAATTATTGTATATCCTAGAAATATAATCAAGATAGGATACTTCTCTAATAGTGATTAACATAATAAGAATATAGACTACCACTCATATAACATTAAACCCATTACATGTTTTTTGTTGTCTAATGAAAAATTCCATATAATGTTCTCCCATTTACATTATGTTATGATTAATGAATGTCATATCAACATTGACTTTTTAATATATCCTTAATTTTTTGTTATACCTTGCACTAACATAGTCTTTCAGATATATGCCTTTTTATCATCCCACCAGATGTATTATTTCAATTCCATATACATCATAATTCTTCCATTGTTTATAGATAATGATGAAATATGAGAATTTTATAATAGAACCTTCTTTATGTCTAGTATGGAAATAAAACATACAAGGTTCTGGAACCTCATTATTCCAGTCTTATCATGGTCAAACTCAAGAATATATCTATCATTTTTTTCGTCTCTATATATTCCTTCTGCACCACCTTAATAATCACATGCATATAGGGTTGAACATTCATTTTAGAAAGAAAATATTTTTCACCTTCCTTATTGTTTTATAGATCCATCATTATCAAATCCAGAAATATTGGAACTTTTGTGTCCACAACATGGATAATCTAGGATGATCCTTTCAACATAAAGAATCATCTAACTTGAACTATTTCATAGGGTGGTATTGTATGAGATTTCATAATACATTATAATCTCTGACAATATTTTATATAACATGTTAAACTCCTTGTATGTGAATAAAAATTTAATTCATTTATATTTGGTATATATATCACAATATTTTTCCAAAAAATATAATGTCTCCACGTATTTAATGAAAGATATTCTTCTGCTAATACCATATGATGAGATGGTTAATTTGTATCATCAATATTATATATTTTAGATTCATAGGAAATAACATTTTAATTCTATATAAGAAAAAATCCCAATCCCTTCTTTGATATATCACAATAGATTAAAAACCATTCTCCATTAATGGATAATGTAAGAACATGTTCACCGAATAAACTTCTCTCCAATTCCATGAAATTTTTCTTAGATTAATATGTCTATAGGAACATGACTCCATTAAAATTTAACATGGATATAGGATTAGTTATTGGGGAGAAATTATCTAAAAAAGTTCATAAAATATTTCTAGAACATGAATGATATATCTCTCAGTCACAGTGGCTGGTCCGTGTTGGAATTCAATAGCTTTTATCATTGATGGATATACTGATATACCAAATGTTGAGAATATGTACCCCAAAAAATGGAACATTTTTATCCAAAATTCATTCATTTTAAATTTTTAATATTTCTTCTCATTCATTATGGTATTTAGAAAAAATCTAAAGTGTTCTTTGTGCTCTTACTTTCTCCTAGAATAGATAATAATATCAACTATAAAGACTACCTCAAATCAGTAGTGGTAATCTATATTGACTCTATTCATTAAATCCATGCAGATAGAATGTCAATTGTGATGACCAAATGGATTTAATATATATTCATTGTGACCGTAAGATTTATGGAATGTTTTCTTGGGTATAAAATATTTCTTGAACATAAATTAATGATATTAATAATGAAGGACAATCTTGGAAATGTCTTGTTCTAAATGTACTTGATCAAACCAGTCATCAATAATAAGAAGATGATAATTGTTCTTGATAGTGATAATGTTCTACTACTATGGAAAATGGAGAGTCTCATTGATCCATATTTAATTTTATCAAAAATAATGAGTTCACCATAAGGTGATTCACTTAGACCAATGAATCCCTAATCAAGGTTTTATTATACTTTTTTCTTCAATTCATAAAACTCAATCAGATACATTCAATAAAGATTCATTGAAATTTTTGTGGAATGAGGTATGAGTACTATTGAAAACTAAACATTTAATTTAATTGTAAGGGTAATAAACTCTTCCATAATGACATCCACAAGATCTAGAACAATAGGAATATCATCAATGCCAATTTTCTCCAAAACCATTTTCAATAAAAATGCTTTTTAATTTGAATTGATACAGATAAACTAGACGTAATATCCACAAGAATATCATACATATCATCAAATTGATGGTTTATAATATGAGGGTTTGAAATATCAAATATAACATCCCTTAAATGATAATTTATTTGGGATTTTTGAAGAGATATAAAATCCATTCTTAAGATGATAAGAAATTCCACCAAAGAAAGAATAACATGATTTGTAGGAACAACATTACATAAATATTAAACCAGAGCTTAATCATAAACAAGATATGATATAATCATACAATTTGGGGGGTTTACTACTAATTCCTAACTTTATTATTTTGGTCAAATCTTAAAATACAAATTAAATTCATTAGATTTGACAGAGTGGATTGATCCATCATCAAATATCAAATTAATTGTTCTAGAGTGTATGTTAAGTGTACCTTTCATCAAATTGTTATCTAAACCATCATAAAAAATAGATATTGCATTAGTTCACACCATATTACTCATATTAAGAGGTTTTTGGCATTGATCATCATCACTAGACCATAGGTTTGGGTAGTGAATGGAATAATTTCCATTCTCTTTACATTTGTGGAACTGAATCATGGGAGGTTTATTCTATGTTGCATTTTATATAGAAATTTTTTTACTAACATTATATAATTATTCTTAAAATAAATTTCGTAGTGAAATTTCATTACACATATAAAACATTTTTTAGACCCATTAGTAAAAATTAATCTATTATTATTCCCACATACACAACATAATGTAAAAATAATATTCTTATCTCCATTTTTTAGTGTTTTCTTTTGAACTCCATATTTATTTTCTTTAAAAAACAATGACGTTCTTATGTGACTCCATCCAACATTTCAACCATGATTTTACGAGACATAATATCTTCATAGATAAAAACTTTTCATGTGGAAATCATCTTTCTAATACAAGGTTTTAATTCACTAATGACCCTATTTACATTAATTTTGGTATTGATAATTATTACTAAATCATTCCTTGAAAATATCATGAAATTAGTCTCTTAGGTACCAATAGATTTTTCGGCATTTTTATTCACCTTTTTTAATTTTTTATCTATCATTTTGTTATGAATACTGAGAATGTAATTGTTGAAAATATGTTCTTAAACTCATCAAAATACATAGATTCATTAAAATTTTCCTACCTCTTATAATTGTCCAGAGTCGACTACTGATCAAATTCAATTCTAACCAATAAAAATCAAGAATGAATTTATCATTCTCTTAAAACTGAATAATGGATAATATATTTTCAGTAATAATTATCTATTTTTCAAGAACAAGTGGATCCGATGGACCTCAGAAATATGGTGCATATATTCTTAGGAATGGATAAATAGTATTTTTTTATATCATTTTCCAATTTTTATATCCAATTGTATTTATAGCTTGTGAAAATCTAGCGGGCATGGTAATAAGGTTTTTAATTCAAGGACCCATTCTATTTAGTTTCTCTAGAGGACAATTGTTCATTATCCATCACAATCACAATTAAATCAGTTTTTTTTGCACTGCATCCATTGAATAAAAGTAAAATAATATAGTAAGGAATTGTTACCCTATTATGGAACCACATAATAATGAACTGTAACTTATTGGATGTCTAAATTATGGAAACTTCTTTAATTTATGACAAATATGTGTTATACTATGTTATATCTATGAAAATTCAATATTAATCATTTATGATGGATGATGAAGAGTTTGTGAATTCCCAAAGAATCTCCCTTTAGAGTTTCAATCCATTAGTGTAGGAAGTCTCATTTTTATTTAACAAATTACCCCGACATACACTAAATACATCTTTTCAAAGTTGTTAACTCTAGGTACATCTATGTCAGATCCACATCCAATTTTAGTATCTATTCATGGTTGTATTTCTACAAAACAACTCAGTCTATCATTTACAAAAATTATATTTATTTTTTCTATATTTTCCTTATCATAAACTTATCCCTATATATGTATTATGGGTTCTCATTGTTTTCTTCTCATCCCACCATACAAAGGATAACTAAAAATTTTCATTGATACAAAATATTCCAATCGTTTCACTTCATACATTAGTAGTACATAAAATTTTCCATATATATAAAACATTATACAAATAGATTCCCAAATATCTAATTTAATAGTATCTTTTGAATCATTTAATCATAAACATTGCTAAATAAATTAGCTACATCATCTCCCACTAGTTAATTTTTCACTATAATTCTTCATAGGTACATCAAATATAATACATATCATTATAACATTGGGAAGAATCATAAAAAGTGGTGAGATAAATTTCCCATTGTGGTTAAACAAGTGATATATGTAAGCATAATCATGTGCATAATGTTATGAGATCATGATCATGAAAAATAGAGATCATACTCTATATATCGTAGATAATATACATTAATTATGGAAAAAATCATTATAGTTTATGTCAAATGAATCATGAAAAAAATAAAGAACATAGTACATGAATATGTAAAACCTTAGAATAAATCATGTAATTGTACAATAAAGAAATACTTATAATCTGATTTCTAAAGTATCCAACACATTGTTTTCGAAACCATCTTAATGGACAAGGTCCATTAATGATCTTGGTTCACAAACCGTTCCAACCCACTATTACTGAACTGAGTTTGATCCTCGTTATATACATTTTATAATGAATTTATTTCAATTATCATTCTAGATTTTTGATATTGAACCATGTTTATTTACCATTCGACCCTTTTTTATATCGGGAGATATAAGTCATTACCCACTGAAATGGATGGAGATATAGGTCTCAACCATATCATTGTAAAATTATACATAAATATTCCACAGGATCATAAAAAATAATATCACAACCATTGATATTAAACGGATATTATAAACATTTATTCATATAAAAACAAGTGGAAGGATATAGGTTTCATAATCAATTCAACATAAATATTTCTTGAAAAAATAAGCGTGTATAAAAAGTATTTAACTCATGATCAAGAATAATATTAATAAACATCATGAAATAAAATCATAATCCATTCAAATAATGAATATGAATTGAAAAATTGGATATTTTATCAATAAAGGCATGAGTAACACAAATGGATGTTATCTTATAATGCAATTATTTTAAATATATTTTGAAAAACAATTATTGAGGAAAAAATTATTTCTACATTAAAAATTATTTTTTAAAAATAAAATATGATAATTTTCATTTAAAGTATATTTGAAAAAATATTAACGAAGCATTGAAAACCATAAAATATTAATAAATTACATTTTACCATGAAAATGGGCTTCAAATATCTTTTTTAATCATTTTTAACACATTATTGAAAACATATATTATTAGTTGAATAGATTTTTTACAAAATAAATAGACATATACATATTTCATAAAAACATCATCTTATGTACCAATGAATTAAAAAATGTTACTAATAAAGGGTATATATTGAATAAAAAGATAAATATAAAATTAATTAATTTTATTGAGATATTGATCATAATATTTCATCTAATATGAATAATCATTAACCATATTAATAAAGGTTGTTGTTTTTTCAACAAACTCTTACTAATTGGTCACATGGGATAATAATATACATGTAAGAAATTAAAACTACAAGAATCCTAAAATTTCATGAATTGAATGGGATCCAAGATTAAACATGTAAAATGTAATTATATAAACCTAAAAAAAATGAATTTACATGAATAAAAAAACATTTGTCTCAAGGCAGGAAAATTGAGAAAAAACATCAGTAATAATTTGGTAAATATTGAAATATTAAGACAATGAATTAAAGGTTATGGTATGGAAATTTAAATAATGATAAATTTTAATATAATAATAATTTACTAAATCTATTGGATGTATATAGACTAAATAAATGGAATGGGTGTTAAATAATTAATGTAGCTCACAGAAATAGAAAGTGAGATGAAAATAAATTACAATGTATCATGACTCTCATCATACTCATTCAGACCAATATTATAATAAACATAAATTAATTACAAATATCTTATAGAACCATATTATTATATATAAAATCATATATGGTTTTATTATGACCTTATATTGCACTCTATTAAACAATATTATGTTATGGTTTCATTTCGGGTAACATCCACTTTTTATTTCGCATGTGAGTTAATTTCTTGTATCGTTAAACCAAATAATTATATAATGGTTATCATAATGTAAACCATGATTTAAATATAATTTATATTCATTAATTTTTGGCAATAATAATCCATAGTGTATTGAATTATGAAATGTAATACACTATTCATGAAGATGTCATGTCTTATGTACACATGAACAATATTTCCATTTAATTATCACGTGGGATGAAAGAATGTAAACCTATAATATATATATATATAATGTAATTATTATAATAGATTTATTATATAACATATATCCTATATATTCACTATACCCATCCTAAATACATTGATTTTAGTGTGTCAAATAATGTCATCAATTTGAGGGGGTGGTAGTCCACATTTCCTCAAATGAGATTATCATATTAAAAAATTTAATTTTAAAAAATATGTGATGTAAAAGAATAAAAAAATAACAAATAAATTGTATCTATAATATATATCATATATAAATATAGTATCAATCATAAAGCCCACCATGAGAGGCGGTGAAGGAAAAATGAACAATAATCTTTTAGGGAGGAGTTCATTCGCCAGACATGAAAACAATATGTTCGTTACCCATTAGAGAGAGGTTCATAAAAATATAGATAAAAAACATATTTTTATAATATACTAGTATATTTAGGATTATAGTATTGTTATAAAATCATGGATAAGTAATATTTTAGGTATTTGATAATGGAAAGAATAGAACAGAACATTAGAGATGATGTCATCTTTTAATAAGGGGCCTCTTTTTGGTTTGTGCCAAAACAATTCCATTGATATAATTTTTAAAAGTTGGAGGATTCTAATTTGGAGGAGTGATGTTGGGTTGTTTATTGGGGACAACATGGTAGAACCTATATCATTTTAGTGTTGTGATGAAGAGGGAGTGTTTGTGGCCTTTTATAGAGAAATGAAAGGACACATTAGGCATTTTTTAAAACTAGTTAGGTGTATACACGTTGTGAAACAAAAAGTCATAAAACCTAAAAAACTAAATAATTTAATGTTAATGGACTAATTATTCATTTTAAATGGTTTTTTGACAAGTTTCTATGTCTTTTTGGGTCTTAAATTTATGGATTAGTCATTAGATAAGCGTAATTTTATCTTAATCAATTCAATACATTTTAATTACATTCACTAGTATTTTTTATAAAAAACATTGATAACCATTGAAGAAATTATAAATTATTATGATTCAAAATATTTAAACCATTTTTTCAAATTATTATCACATAAGGGAAATATATTAATTTAACATTAATGCAACACTTTGCTCAACAATGTTGGATTTTAAAGTAAAAACATTGAAAACTATGATAAGTTTTTATATTCAATTTCAATGTTAAATTAATATCAATTACCTAGATTATGTTAAATTATAAAATTATTTTGTAGTTAAACTTTGAAACCAATTTAATATATTATTGAAATGTATAAATATTTTTATGGAAATGTCATTTTGATTTAATATTCGGTATGCTTCATTATTCATATAAAATTGACGTTTCTCTGAAAAATATATAAATTTAACCAAATTATAGTTTCATCAATATAAATTAATAAATGTACATTATTTTTTAAAATTACGTTTCATAATGTGTGTACAATAAATTTTATTCTTTTTCAAAAAATGAAATGAAAAGTAGTTTGTTTGAGAAAATTGTATTTTTAAATATATAAGGATTTCCCCAAAAATTATATCATTCATTTTTAATATAATACAATTATAAAAATTAATGGAAAATTATTCATTGATGTTCATATTAGTATTTTTAATGGCTAAGTTATAATTATCTAATATATAAAATTATAATAATAAAATGATGTTTTGATTAAACATTAGTGTTACATGTAATGTTTGAAAAGTCCATGTTCTCTGTAACACAGTCAAATATCATTCCATTTTAAAGGAATTATTTAATTAGTTCATTTAAACATATAAATGTAATTTTAATTTAATTGAAAAATAGTCTACAAAAATAAGGGGTTTTACATGAAAAATCAATGGTTCATTGGACTATATGAAATCCTATTGAAATTTTTTATTGGTTGACTACTGATTGGATTTATATATGATTTTATCTTATGTACACTACATATTTCATGATTACATTATATTTAGGTATGTACCTAATTAATACAACATTTTGACCCTAAAATTAGTTTTGTTGGATGAGAATCTTTCTTACGACAACAACAGTATTATGATATGGACTGGAGGGGAAAATTGTTTTTGAATAATTTAATTAAATAGGCTATGGTTTTATTGAAAAAATATATGGTTAAAGAGGAAACATGGTAATGAATAAATTATATTAGGAAAAAAATATGACAACATATTTTATATGTGAAAAAATAATGACAATATAACCTCCAAAAGGGGGGAAGGACATAATAGGCCAGGTAGTGACAAATTATTTATATTTAGATTTTTATTAATAGATAATAGTAAAGTAAAATCACAATAAAATTTATTCTTCGTTATATTGTATACACAACACACAACCATGTGTTTCTTCGAAATCAAGTTTTGTAGACAAGTGTGAGTAATAACAAAAAATATATACAATTCAAATAAATTTATGATATGGTTGTTATTTCCAAGATATTGTATCTATAGGAATGAATAGGAGTAACTATATTATGTATAAAAATGATAATAAATTTTTATAAATTCAATTATGTTATTTTATATATATTTGATAAAGATAAATCTGTTTTTAGGCTTAAATTCTATTTAAAAAAATAATTTTATTTACTTTTAATGGAGTACCTATTTTAAAAAAATATTAACAAAATTTATATTTTTTATTTTAATAATAATCATTTTCTGAAATATGAATATAAAAAATAAATATCGGTGTGCTTTTTTAATTTTCTTTGTGATGTTTCATATTTTAATGAATAATAAATAATACTAAATTTAAATTCAAACTTTAATTTTTTATAATTTATTTATATAATTAAATTACATAAGAAATTATTTTTATATCATAAATATATAATTTTTTAAAATTTAATCCAAAATACATCTTTCAAATAATTTATATTCTAATAATTTATGTGAAAATATATCAATCATTTGAATAATTTCACCTTAAAACATATCTTCTCGTCATGTACGTGGGATTCATTTTAATTTTTATACAATTAATTGTTATAAATTTGTTAATAGGGATAAAATATTTTGACCAATCATAATTTATATTTCATAATAATATCATCATTGATTTTTACCAAAAATAATTGTGATTGAAATTAAATTAAATTGCAATGATTGAAATAAAAATGTATTTAATTGATGTTTACCAATTAATATTAATAATTCAAATATAAATGACTCATTTGAATTTCTCTTAAATATTATTATACTGTATCACTTAATTTTTCATATTTGGATCATTATTGGAGGTATGTAATATTTGGGAGACCTCACAACATTTTTTACCTTTTTAAATGTACAATATTGACACTCCTCCCCCCAATAAAATTTCTATCGTCCTCCCCCATTTCATAAAAACAATCAATAAAATTTTCTCATATAAACTATTAAAGAATAATATACTAATGTCCCTCACCTCGCAGTGGAGTAATCACATTAGGCATTATCCAATTAGGGAATCCCTTTAGTTAAATTGAAAGGGATTTCCCATAAAAGTGTTAATATTTTTCAATGTCCATTTATGTTTTATTTCATTCTCCCCCCATTCAATTAATCATATATAATATTTACATATTATTTTGAGAATCCAAAATATACAGTTTTTTTATGTTATATGTTCTACCATTGCATATCATCACTTCAATAAAATGTTTATTGAAATTATCACTCATATGTTTGGTGGACTACCGCCTCATGAAACGACCCAGTTTGTTTCCCCATTACCACTACTAATGGATGGAATCTATGATGGTCGTTTTTTCATATGATATGTATATATATATATGTGTGATATTTATTATTTCCTGATAATTATATTATTTTTACATAGATATACCTTCATGGATTCTATTTAGTTGGGGTATGATAACATCGTCTGTGGATGTGTGGACTACCGCATATGAACAGTGATGTCATATGTTCACACATTACATAGTATATGTAATGTCCCTCCAATTATCATTGGCTTGATAGTACAACGAGTCATTACTAGGACTTAAGAGACATCCCCAAGACGCCAAATAATGGAAATAAATGCCGAAGGGTTTGGAATAAAAGTGGGGGATGATTTACCCATTAAGAAATAAACCCATAAACCAACCAACTATTACCAAAAATTTATAATATTATTTAGTTCAATATAAAACAACTAATGTATTACCAAAAGAAAAACCCAGTGGTACAAAAAAGCAACCCACAACACAAAATCAGAGTACTATGTGGAATACTACACAAAAGACACAAAACAAGCCAAAACATACTCCACAGCTCCACACCGAGCTATATGCTCCAAGAACCACCACATATCACATGCAACACCACGATCCACTAGTAATGAGATTCCTTACCTTTACATGTGTCCCTGAATATGACATCTTCAAAAAAAACTTCTGTTCCAAAGCAGGGGTGAGTATAAAACTCAGTAGGATTTCCCTAATGACTTCCCTACTCACGCCACTAGGAGAGAAGAGTTACAAACAGTTATATAAAAACATTTTATACCAAACATTTTCCCAAAAGTATTTTATAACTAAATATAAACAAGTTTCCAAAACCATTCATAACCGAAGGCATTCCAAAAGCAATTTAAACCAATTTTCCAGCTGGTTATTTTATTCTAAGAAAAAAACCAAACAAGCTTTAGAACCATTTCACAAAAATGCCTTTTTGGAAATCCCAACCCATTTAACAACCCTATGAAACCAACCCGGCATGCTACCTAGAATAAAGGTGAATACCTAACCCTTATCCATCCCATCCATAATGGGGGAGACTTATTACCCTTATTCAACCCAAATTCACATAAATGCTTTATGGGTGAATGCCCTAACCCTTATCAATCCCAATAATGAAGGGGGAGACCCCATACCCTTATCTGTCAAAAATGAAATATAAAAATATGGAGGATATCCCTATCCATTATCCCTTATCCATCCCAAATAAACTTCAATACACACAACCATCACGTCAACTACCATGTGTGTTCAACCAATTCAAACCATTTCAATAAAACTTCCTTTTTATTGAAATCCAATTCCATCAATGTAATTTAAATACCGAACCATTTGAATAAGAAAAAAATTTCTTGAAAACCCATCTTTCATCAAACCATTTTCAATTACAGAAATTATATAATTTAAAATCATCATTTTAAATTCAATAAGCCAAATCACTTGCACAACAAATCACCAAGATTTCAAAATTTCACCAAAACCATAAATCATCACAAAATAAGATTTATTAAATTTTTTTCACAATCAATTCCATTCAAATAACCCAATATGAAACAAATCCAACCAATTCTAACAGGATGAGTTGAGGGTGAATCCACCTACCTCAACGGTTTTAACAAAAACCACAACGGTCAATGAACGCTCAAGAAACCCATGTCGATTCTCCAAGAACCCGCCTTAGATATCTTCTACTAACAAGACCAAGACCAAATAATTTCATATTTGGAATCCACACAAATTGATCTACACATAATAAAGGTAGATATAGGAAACCTATAGAAGTGGAGATGTTGGTCCAAGTAGATCTAAGAAACCGGGCATGAATGAAGAAGAATGATCACATACCTCAAGAATTTGGCTTCGATTTTCCAAGAGAAGCCTTTGGATCACCTCCAGAACAGTGTGAGAACCTTCTAGGAAATAATTAGAAGACAAATCCCAAGTTATAGTCACATAAGAGGAAAAACGAGCCACTTAATGGAAAAACGCGTGAGATACACCTTTATAAGATATTGTTTAAGTGGTCGCATGGTTAGTACAAACATTTTGAAAAACTGTGTGCTAACCATGAATTACCTACTACCTTGGCCACCCTTATCACACAGTTTGGCCTCATGGTTAGACAAACCATGCACTGCCCGTGCGGAAGCTACTACCTCCATGACCAACTACGCACAGTTTGGCCTCACGGTTTAGACAAGCCATGCGCCGCCCGTGCGACTTCTCCTTTTTCCTCAAAACAACATTCCATGTTCTCTCGACTCTCTCTTTCATCACCCTTAACCATATAACCATTAAAATCATCAAGAAAGTTTTACATACCAGAAACATGGGGTACTACATTCTCCCCACTATTGGTCTTTCCATCCCTGTAAAGTGGAGTACATTTAGCCAATGGAAAGAGTTCTTGCCACTGCTCTTTCATTTCCCTTTCACGTTCCCATGTCTCTTTCTAAATCTTACCATGCTGCCATAAATCCCGCACTATACCGATGGTTTTTCCATATAAGACATTATCTTTTCTATACACAATTCGTACTGGGATATGTATCAATGAATCATTTGGCTCTAGGTCATTGTGATCACATCTGATCACATTTTTAGGGTCAGGATGATACTTTTTTAACTGAGATACATTGAACACATTATGCACCGAACCGAACCATGGTGGTCAT
Source organism: Viscum album (assembly GCA_963277665.1). NCBI lineage: Eukaryota > Viridiplantae > Streptophyta > Magnoliopsida > Santalales > Viscaceae > Viscum > Viscum album. Next base: position 1,000,081,007 of record OY728121.1, on the reverse strand, counting down.
GAAAATCGATATTCTACCTCTCCAACCGATTCCAGTATCGCATAATGGCCAATGTATCTCTTAGATAACATTCATTACATCCCGAAATAATGATGTCCAAGCCCTGGACAGATTCTCAAGAAGACATGAACACCCACAATGAACGACAATGATCTTAAATGGTGATCTTCATAAGATTTATGATGACACTAAGCCGTCTCTATCCTATTTCTAATCTACTAAATCTTCTCCATTGTTTCTTGGAAAAGGCACAGCCCAACTAGTGAAGGTTCTCCCGTTTCCACCCAGTATAGTGAAGAATGACAAGGACGCCTACACAGTGCTCCAAACGGAGCCATGCGTATCGAGGCGTGATATCTGTTATTGTATAAGAACTCCACTAAGGGTATATGATCCTCCCATGAGCTACCAAAATCCATTAAACAATCCCAAAAAAAGTCTTCCAACATTTGTATCATCCGCTCGGATTGTCCATCCATTTGAGGATGATACACTATGATCATAGTCAACTGAGTCCCTAGGGATTGCTGTAATGATTTCCAGAAACAAGTTTTGAACCTACGATATCTATCTGAGACTATAGAAACTGGTACACCATGCCTCTTTACCACTTCCCAGAGATATATTTTTTAATGATCTTCCACCATATGAGTTTCATGAATATGGATGAAATGGGCCGACTTAGTGAGACGATTCAATATCACCCAAATGGAATCGTGTTTTCGGACAGTTCTTGGAAGACATGTAACAAAATTTATTTCAATTTCATCCCACTTCCACTCTGGGTAGGTAAATACTGTAACATACCAGATGGTCTATGATTCTCCGCATTAACCTGCTAACAAGTTAAGCACTACAATACGAACTCGGCAACATTTCCTTTCATTCCACTCCACCAAAACTGTGCCTTCAACACCTTATACATCTTTTGTGTACCTAGATGTACATCCCATCTCGAATGGTGGTAAGCATGAAGGATTTGTTCCTGAAAAACCATTGTTACAACCGTCTGATCTCTGAAATACAAAACAAAATCCCCATAAAGCTTCCATCCATCAATGGTTTCCCCACCATTGAGTTTTGAACTCACTACCAGACAATCTGAATCAGATGTTTTTGCCTCTTTGACCATTTTTACTAAATCAAGAACAAGATTTGATGAAGAGAAAACTACAAAATCCCCTCGGTTTTCACATTCCACATGCATTTCGTCTAATACCGACATCTACTACCATTCATATGAAGCCTCTTTTTCCAATTGAACATATGTATTTCTACTCAATGCATCTACCACCGAATTTCCTTTCCCTGGTGTGTACATCAAGTCAATGTCAAAAATTTGGAGATACTCCATCCATCTCCTCATCCTCAGATTTCAATCTCACTGTGAGAAAATGTGTTTCATGCTTTTGTGATCCGTAAACACAATAAATTTCACTCCAAAGGGATAATGTCTACATGATTTCAAAGCATGGATGACTGAAGCTAACTCCAAATAATGTGTTGGGTAATTATTCTCATGAACCCTCATCTTGCTTGAACCATACACAACTACATGGTCTCTTTTCATGAGAACTCAACCCAACCCTGATCCTGAAGCATCACAATACACCACATACCCCAGTCCTAATTCAAACAAAATCAAAATAGGTGCTGATGTAAGCCGGACTTCTTTCTCCTAGAAAGACTTCTGACATTCTTCTCTCCGTTGGAATAGAGAATTTTTCTTTGTCAATGTTGTCCTTGGTGGAGCTAGACATGAGAAATCAGGCACAAAGCATCGGTAGTAACCTGGTAGACCAAGAAAACGTCATATCTTAAAAACATTCGTCGGTGGTTTCCACGAGATAATAGCTTCTATCTTTTCTGTATCTATACAAAACTCATTTCTCATAAATGACATGGGAACAGAAATGTACTTATTTTATCCAAAAATCACACTTTGATAATTTGGAATACAAACGATGATCTCACAAGATTTGTAACACTGTTTCAATATACACCTCATGATCAGACCTTGTCTTTGAATACACCAAGATATCCTCCACAGACACCACAATAAAATAATCTAGATATTGTTGAAATATTTGATTCTTCAAATCCATGAAAACTGAAGGTGCATTCGTTAGAACGAAAGGTATGACTACATATTCGTAGTGGCCATATCTACTTATGAATGTTATCTTTGGTATTTCCTCCTTCCGGAATCTCAATTGGTGATATCATGATCGCATGTCAATCTTGGAGAACCACAAAGCTCCCCATAATTGATCGAACATGTCATCAATGCATGGAAGTGGATATCTGTTCTTTATCTTCACTTAGTTAAGCTTAAGATAATCAACACACAGCCGTAGAATTCCATCGGCCTTCTTCACGAACAAAACAGGTGCTGTCCACAGAGACGTACTAGGCCGAATGAAACCCTTTCTTTCCAACTCCTATAATTTCACTTTCAATTCACATCACTCTATTGGTTCCAACCAATATTATGGAAGGTAAATAAGACTGGTCCCCATAAGGATATAAATCGTAAACTCCACTTCCCATAGAGGTGGTAACCGTGATAAGTTCTTGGGAATGAAATCTGGAAATTGATCCACAATAGCTAGAAAACTATTTCCCTCATCATCTTCCATTGATTCCAAAGTCAATGCTATCAATTGGTTAGAGATCGTTTCAACCATTGGTCCCAACAAGCTCTTTTCACCTTTCATTACCATCCTCTATCCACTGAAGAGCTGGTTGATGTCATCCTCAGTCGGGAAACTAATGATTCTCTTGTCACAGTCGATGTGATCCTTAAACATTGTCAACTAATCCATTCCTAGGATTACATCATAGACATCCATATCCAACATCGAAAAGTCCCATTTTAACTCAGATCCATCAACAGTTATAGAACATGCTCTATACACAATGTTTTGACATTCTATTTCACCTCTAAGAGTTTTTTGTATCAAAACAGAAGGCATCATTACTAGTTTTAAACATAGAAAGTCAACAGAACTAGAAGAAATGAAGGAATGTGATGAGCCATTAATGAAGAGAACCTGCACCGTGTTAGAATTCTAAATAATCGTACCTCTCACCATAGATGGTCCAGCACGATCATTGACCATCATCTACTCAGCTCCATACATTTGCTTCATTGATACAATGTTATACTTGTTCCCTTGCTGGGATTGCCCTGTTGAGGAGACATAGTATTTTGGGAATCATAATGTCTAGCTCTACAATGATGATGAGACTAATTCTGATGTCCTCGTCCAGTCGAAGCATACGATGCTTGCAACGCCTGAGAATTATCCCGAGCACCGGACCTAAGAGCACTGGGACAATAGCGCTGAAGATGCCCTATCTGTTTTCAATTATGACATGCTCGAGGTTGTGGTGTACAATCCTGCTTTTTGTGGTCATGAGAACCACATTGAAAACAACATGCTTTGCTCTGGGGTCGTGGAGGAAGGTTTACAGATCCAACTGTCTGGTTCTGATTTTCACTTGCACCATAGAATTAGGTGTCCCTTTTTGTCTTGTTCCTAGTAGTTATGTTCCCACCATTTCCTGTAGGTATCATCATTCCTCCTCCCATCGATCCTGATATATCACATTCCGAAACAGTCACTCAGTTCACCATATCTGTATAATCCGTAATACATAGCATCGCGATCTTTGATCGAATCTCCAACCTTAGCCCTGATTCGAAGATGCATACCTTCAACGACGCACTTGTCGCAACCTCTGGTTAAAAACACACTAAATTCCTGAATTTAGCTCCATACTCTATGATAGAGAGATTCTATTGTTTCAGGCTGATGAAGTTCGTCATTTTATGAATCTTGAACGTGTGAGGATAGAATTATTTGTTGAACAATTCCCTGAAATCCTCCCATGTAAGGCCTTCATCCAATTTAGCCTACACCGCTAAATCCCACCACTGACGTGCTAGATCCTAGAGCATATATGTCACCAACTTGACCTTGATCTCTGATGGTGTGCCAATGAAATCGATGATACGATTCATCCTTCATAGCCACACCTCCGCCTTTTCGTGTTCAGCATCACCCAGAAAGTTTGGTGGATTCTGCTTTATGAACTGGATGGTATAATCCTCATTCCATGGTTTATTCCTCGGGTTCCCCATATCCACATCTTGAAATGATTGTACAGTACATTAAACTAGCTCTTAGTTCACCTCTGGTTCAAGTGCAACCACATTTTCCGCATCTTGTTTGTCTTGGTTCTGACGACGCCAACTGGGTGCCACTTTCTAAACCAACAAAAAACACTGTCAATCTCACTCTCTAGAAACTGATGTCTTAGCATTTCAAATTATATCACATTAAATAACACAACATTGTTTTCAAAATGACCATTTTTTTTATGTTCAATTTTTTTTTGAAAACATACCTCATGCCTTTTGAAAATCAACCAATTTTCAAAATACACCAAATACCATGTTATCAATATCTTTCACTTGAAAATAATTTATGCATTTCTCAAAAATTTACACCTTGCGCAAAATCCTTACTCATTCCTCACAATAAGATATGCAATCCTAATGGGTAGTCATTCCTCTAAAATTCATGTCATGCTCATCTCAATGGCTAAACCCGTAACAATGACTTTTTCAAGATTCTATAAGTGTCCACAAACTCTTATGTACCCAACACCCTGGTAACATGAATTTCACCATAAAAGGGTTAGATACGACCTTTATTGCTATACCATTCATGTTCCAACAATCCTACTCTTGTCTAAGATTTAGACCCAAGGAATATACAAGAAGGTATTTCAACTCCATGACTAAGAACATCGATGAACACTTGTTAGGAAAGAACTAAACAAGATGATACCATTTCTAATTACCCACCAATCCTCATTCTCTTGAGAGTACAACGAGTCATTACTATTCCTTAAGCAACATCCCCATGACGCCAAAGGCTGGAAATAAATGCTGATGGGTTTCGAATACAAGTGGGTGAAGAATTAACCTTTAATAAATAAACCCATTAACCAACCAACCATAACCAAAAATTCTCTATATGATGCATGTAAATAAAACAACCAACTCATGTATTACCAAAAGAACAACCTAGTTGTGTAACAATACAACTTACAACACAAAATCATAGTACCATGCGGAAGATTACACAAAAGACCCATAAAAATTCAAAACACACTCCATAGCTCCACACCAAGCTCCACGCTCCAAGCACCACCACATCTCCCAAGAATCACCACGAACCACTAGTAATGAGATGCCAAATATTTACCTGTGTCTCAGAATATGAAATCTGCAAAAGCACCAAAGTGTCAATGCATGGGGGAGTATAAAACATAGTGAGTTTTCCCCAATAACATCCTTACTCAAGACACTAGGAGAGAAGAGTTTGTAACAGTTATATAAAAACAATTTATAGAAACATTTTCTCAAAATCAGTTTAAAACTAAATATAAAAAAGTTTTCAAAACCATTCATAACCTAAGGAATTCCAAGATCAATTGAAACCAATTTCCAAGAATGTAATTTTTTTCAAGAAAAATAAGCAAACAAGCTTTAGAATCATTTGACAAACATTCCTTTTTGGGACACCCAAACCATTCCACGAACCCATGCAACCTACCATGCATGCTACCTAGAAGAGGGGGGAAGCTCTAACCCTTTTCCATCCCAACCATGATGGGGGAGACTTATTACCCTTATCCAACCCAAATTCACATGATTTCTTGAAGGGGGAGAGCCCTAACCCTTATCCATCATAGCACTGAGGGGGGAGACCCCTATGCATTATCTATCCTGAATACAATATAAATGTTTGATGGCGGAGAGTCCTATCCCTTACCCATCCCAACACTGATGGGGGAGACCCCTAACCCTTATTCCTACCACATACCCTTCAACACACAAGACCATCACAACAACTACCAAGTCTGTTCAACCAATTAAAACCATTTAAAAAAACTACATTTTTATTGAAAATCCATTCTATCAAAGCCATTTCAATAGCAAAACATATCAATAAAACTCCATTTTTAATGAAAACCCATGTTTCATAAAACCATTTACAATTATAGAAATTATATAATTTAAAATCATCATTTTAAATTCATGAATCCAAATCACTTTCACAACTAATCTCTAAGATTTCACAGTTTCATTAAAACCATAAATCACCACAACAAAAGATTTATTCCATGATTTTATAAATAAATTCTATTCAAATAACCCAATTTGAAACTAAGACAACCAATTATAATAAGAGGACTCGAGAGTGAAGGCACATACCTCAAAGGTTTTGACGAAAACCCCAATAGTCGAAGAACGCTCAAGAAACCGAGGTCGATTCTCCAAAAACCCAGCTTAGATCTATTCACCTAGAATGACCTAGACCAAATTTTTTCATATTTGTAATCCAAACACATAGATCTACACATAATGGGTGTATATCTAAGAAACTGATCGAAGAGGATAAGTAGATCTAAGTAGATCTAAGAAACCGAGAAATAACGAAGAAGAACGATCACATTACTCAAAGATTCAACTTTGATTCGCCAAGAGAAGCCATAGGATCACCTCCGTAATGATGGGAGAACCTTCTCAAAACTAAAGAGAAGAAAAATCCTGAGATCTAGCATCTTAGGAGGAAAAAGGATCCACATAGAGGAAAAATGTGTGAGATCCACTTTTATAGGATCTCTTTTAAGTGGACGCATGGTTAGTTCATGCAGTTTGAAAAATAGTGCTCTAATTGTTCATTAGTTACTGCCTCGACCTCCCTTCACGCATGGCTTGGCCGCACAGTTAGAAAAATTGTGTGCCGCCCGTGAGAATGATACTGCCTCGAAGACCAACTACGCAAGGTTTGGCTGTATGATTTAGAAAAACTTTGTGTCGCCCGTGCGACCTCCCCTTTTGCCTCAAAACATCATTCCCAGTTCTCCCGACTCTCTCATTACTCACCCTTAAACATATAACCATTATAATCATCAAGAAAGGCTTACATACCAAAAACCAGGGGTACTATAGTATATATTATGTATGGGTTTAACAATCATTTGTGACTTACATAAAACATATGTTATATTATTGACTAAATATCTATTTTGGAAATTTAACATTTCCTTTTCAATAATTCTGTTTTCACAAACATAAAATAGTTAAAATGTCGTTATTGAATGTGTGCACAAATTCCACTTATACACAATGTGATTCATTTAAAATCACAATAATTCAATATAAAATTACATATTATTAAATAACATGTTATTTAAAATATAATTATTATTCATTAAATTTCATTTATAGTCAACTTCTTTCAATATTGATAATTGAAAATTGAGTATGTTTCTCATGGGTTGATATGACATTTTCCCACCAGGATTTTAATGTTGTTTGCTTTTTACTAATAATATTTTATGATTGGATTTAAATGTAGATTGATTTTTAAATATGATGGTTATCTCATGAAAAATATTCTTTATATTGTTTAATAATAACCAATTTTAAAATAGTTAATCTCAAAAGATGTTTTTGACACATAAACCTAATATGTTGAAAACAATAAACATAAAAATCATTGTTTATGTACTAGTATAAAAATTGTATTTAATGAAATAAAATTATTAATAAAAATGATAAATTTTTTGAATCATGAAAATATTTAACATATGTTCATTATTTATGATTATGAACACACACATTACATGTTGGACTGATGGTAAGGGATTTCATTTCATTCTCCTTTCATTAAGTCATATTTTGATGTAATACAAACACATAGATTTTTTAGTTGATTATATAGTCCATATGAAATATAATATAATGAATTTATTTATTTTCGTACTATTTAATTTATTTATATATTTTTTTTCATTTACGGGGATTATGATTCTATTTATTTCAATGTGGTAAGGGATGCTTTGATATAAATATAAATTTATATTCCTCAATGACATTGTTATTGATATTATTGTCAATATTTAAATATCTTTATATAAATTGTTAAAAATAATATTTTATTTTTATTTTGGAATTTTTATTCCTCAACGAGCCTTCATGTTAATAAAAGAAACCCCAATTTTACATTTTTAGTAAATTTATTTTGAAAATAGGTTTTGATGTTAGTTTTATTATTTCAATAAAGTCATATGGTATCTTAGAGTGAAAATGTAATATTATGAGTGAAATGTTGATAATTTAATTAATTTAGGTATTATGATCATATAATGGTTCATGGAAATTTTATTGCAGGTTCCCTGATAAACCAATTATTGGTGGTTCTATGATAAACCAATGATGTGTGGGCCCATGATATCCCTCTAATTTTTGAGGTGTGGATGTCCTATGTATGGATATTCAATTTATAAGAGTGAAATGTATTGAAGTTAATTTCCTTGTTAATCAATTTGTAATTGTAATAATTATAATGATGTCCCAAGATGCCAGTATGTTTTATCTTTGATTGGTATATTTATTATGGAATTCATGTGTTTACAAAAAGGGTATGATACTAAATTATTTTGACAATAAAATTTTTAATACATCATAAGGGTTAATAATATTACATTATCATAAATTTTAAATGGATTTTAATATTTATAAATGGTCTAATAGTTTGATTCATTTAATATCCCTAATCAAAAAATTTATTATCTTCCAATATTTTTAAAATTTTTCATAGGTCCTAAGACTGATTAAGGGATTTAAAGAAGGAAATCTGTATTTAATAAATATTAATCATTAAATATATATAGTTTTTCAGATAATAAGAAAATTTATAGAATTAGGGAGAGTCAACATTGTGTTTTGTTGTTTTGTTATATATGAGTTATTTCCAAATTATCTAAAAATATAAACCCGAAATGATCCTCAATGTTTAAAATGTAATACTCTTGAATAAAACTCAAGATTATTTAATTTTATAAATTTATTTCGTATATAATATGAAAATGAATCATCCAAAAAATAATTGTAGTAATTTTTAGTATATTAGAGAAAAAAAAATTCTAAGGAATATTTCATTGGTTTTATTATTTTCTTAATAAATTTTGGGTCAAAAAAAAATATATTGATGTCTTTTAATACAAAATAAAATATGTATAAATACACCACATAAATAATACTATGTTTCATTCACAAAAAATTATTGAAATAAATAAGATAATAGAGTTGTATAGAATATACAAACATCATGGTGATAAAATATAGTTTCATGCTCCATGATATATGTCCTTAAAATCATCACATTATTTCATGCTAAGACATTTTTTAAGAAATAATATTCTCAGAAACTTATAATAATAGAAATTAATATAATGGGATTTGGTGGAGATCTCCGGAGACGGGTGAAATACTCATTTATAAAAAAATGTCGATTCAATATATCTTTTAATATATATCTACAATTTTATAAATACCCATGTTAAATAAATATAAATTATATATATAATTTATTTTTATTATATATTTTCTCATGGAAAACTCCAAGATATTCAAAATGAACATAATCTAAATATTGAAATATTATTACTTTCAAAAATACCATAATATATGTCAACAATAACGTTTTAGTGTAAAATTAGTATTTTGAAAAATAATGTTTTTAATACGGGATAATATATATATTTTTAAAATATAGAATTCATTGTCAAAACTATATTGTGAAAGAAAATTTGAAATAACACATTGTTGATTCTAAAATAAAAGATTAATATATATATTGGTACCAAATCATCCCACCTTGATAGTATCCCCTAATAATAAATATTATTAAATCAATTAAATTAATCAATAACATCGACTATGTTGTCCATAATGTATCTACCTACAAGGTAATCCATTTTCTATACAACCTCTGTCATAGTTATTTTTGGGAAAATAGATATAAAATTAATAAGATGTGTATCAATGTACTCTTATTTAAAATATAGGAGTAGTTATAACACAACCATTAATCAAATTAAAAGTATAACATTGATAGTTTAAATGGTGAATATATAGTTTTTTATGAAATAAAACCAATGATCAACTTCGATTGATTAATTTTATTTTTTCCATCCGTGAATATAGATGAAATTATTCTTCAATGCATCAAATTAAATATTGTAGTAATGTGTTCGAAGGGTACTATAATGATAATTATGTCGCAAATAATTATTTTTATATATTTAAATCATGTATACTTTTTTATATGTTTTTCCACTTGACGGTTCTATGAATTTAAAATTCTCTTCTCTCAAGATATCTTTTGAGGAATAATAATAATCAATTTCCTATATAGATCATCATTTATAAAATAATTCAATTTTATTAATTTCATTTAATCATTAGACACTAGCTATCAATATAATAAATATTTTACTATTGTATAGGCATGGAATGTTATGGTCAAAAATTGGTAATATTTGTAATTATCTCATAGATGAACCAAAGAATGATCTCATAGAGGTGTGAAAGGAGTGGAATTGATTATCAATTAGGCAGGGGATAAGACTATGTGAATTTAGCTGATTCATCTACACTTATCATGGAATATATGATTCCTTCTCATGGATGATCTACTATCTTCTCAAGAATTATATTTTAAAAAAACAAACACATAGTACATATCCATATTTGTGTCTTTGAACTAATGAATGGGATCTAAAATCTAATAAAACATCAAATGGTAGAGAAAATATATCTCTCGAAAAAAATAACAAAATTAATATCCCCATAATTAAAAATATAAATAGTTTATAAGATTGTAAAAATTTATGTTTTCCTACGTAGTCAATTGTGAATTATTGTAGTTTTTTGGAATAAATTAACTATATATATCTAATTTTTAATGGAATTCCATATCACAAAATATCCAACAATTAGATAAATTTTATATTGTATTTGTGGAATATAGACTCTATATACATTTGTTATCATTGATACCTTCATTGTATTATAGTATATCCTTCATGTAATATCTATTCTCACACTTGTATAAAACATTTCGTCACATAAAATGTAGTACTTGATCAAATTATTTTTTACCTTTTAGTAGGAATATTTTCGTCACATGGAAGAAACAATGTTATTGTAGAATATCCATATAATGAATATTTTCAGAAAATACAAAAAATATTATATTATACCAAATATCATAGAATTTCCTAGAAATTAAATAATCATTATTTTTATCATTAAATCAAGTAATTGTTATACTAATCCTACAGTATTTTTTTCTTATGATAAAAAGCATGACATGAAACTGACTATAATGTAGTTGGCTATTTTCAAGATATTGTAACATTGTTATAATTTATTGGAATAAAATTATTATAAAAATCATACATAAATTTTCAATCTATTATTTTTATTATAAAAATGATATTAAGAAACAATAAAAGGAAACAAAAAATAATAATGATAAGAATAAAGAAAATTTATTTAATAAATAATTATATATTTTTATAAAAATATCAGAAATTACCCTATTACATATCCTAATATGAATCTAAATAAACATTATCTTCATTATGGATTCAATGATCAAGGTGTTTAATTACCTTAAAGGTGTTAGTTAAAGATGAGAATAATTTTATTAGAACAAGGGGATGAGGAAATAATACCAACTGTAATGGGTAAATAATTCTCGTACCTGGATAAATCCAAAAGAACATGATGGTATAAGTGTGGTAGAGATATGTATATAGATCCTATATATAGATATAGAGGCTAGAAAAATATGATTTTTAGTGTACGTATATCACTAATTAATAAAATTTTAATTACAAACTGGTCTTGAGTCAAACCTCATAATGTGTAAGAATTCATCTTTCACAATTAAAATATTGAACATGAGGGTTGATAAAAAAGTAAACATCTTGACTAATGACTTGAAATACCTTTGGAGGGTTTTATTTTGAATTTCAAAATATATATATATATATCATAAAATAGATTTCATATCTTAATTTTTGAATATTAAACTCAAAGAATCAGTAATATCCCAATCGATAACTTAACATTCCTATATTTATTCTTGATATAACTATTGACTATATAATATGTTATATATGTTTTCATTTTAAAAACTTCTAAAATCATTTATAATATTTCAGTAATTTAATTAAAAAAATTAAACTAATCCTTTAAAATATCACCAAAAATCATCATTAAACTATTCAGAGACAACAAGATCTCTATGGAAATCAGTTGAAATTCCTCTATATGAAATTTAAGTGTATGAAAGAGATGATAGTTGGGAAAATATTTACAGTTCCCTTTGAACAATGTGAATTATCTTTGTTTCTATATCCATATTAATATCTCATTATTTTCTCTTAAACTATCAATTTTCATGTTCATATGATAAAATTTTAAAAAAATATGCCTTCAGGATGAGAATAAATATGAACTATAGTAATATCTATTTATTCGCCTATTTAATTCACAAAAAAAGCTTCTAAAATGAATAAAAATTCCATGATAATATATAGCACAAATATAATTTAAATAAAATAAAATTATTCCCTTGTACATAAATAGGAATAAGGATAAAGTTATTTTATAGATGGTCTATTTAGAGATTGTATACTTCTATGTTCATATATAAACAGGAATGGTTCTATTATAAAATATATTCTTTAGATAACATAAATAATTTTAAATCAATATTTTCAAAAAAATAATATTGATATGTGATCCGATAAGTAATTATTCATCTTGATTAAGATAATACTATCCAACTACAATTGTTTTAAATGGAGTGGCCTAAATTCCTTTTCAATGTCAATTCTCCAATAGAATGATAATTTAGAATGTCGATGAATATTTTGAATGGAATGTACATGATGCCTAGGTTAATTCACTATGTTAGAATCACCAAATAAGACACCACCATCAAAACTATAATTTGTAATTAAAAATAATTTAAATTGATGAGACTTCTCACATTAAGATGTTTATTTTTTCTCTTTATAATCATTATCAATAGTATTATTGTCTTATTCATCATTGTAATGTGTAACAGAATGTTTAGTATCAAATAAAACATTTCAACATAGATAGAATTCATAATATTGATTTTATTCAGGAGTGTCCTGATCTCTAAAGGAAAAATTCCAACATTAGTTTCCTGACATAGAAAATGGATAATATATTCTTCATTAATCTCAAAAATTGTTATCAATTTATTAATATGTCCCACATTATTCATGTTCATAATATCAATAGGTATCTTTATGTATAAAATACCATCTTCGTTGCCATAAATATTTTCTTCCTTCGATAATAATTCAAAAACAATAATTTTTTTGATCCAAGGATATTTATATTATATTTTAATAATGGATTCTTAATAGGAAGATGTTATTCAAAAATCATATAATTTTCAGCAACCCAAACATTATTCATGGGTTTCCAATTTACAACCACTCTTATGAATGTTTAATTCCATAAACAAACACCTTCATATGTGATAGATAATTTTCCCCATTTTTATTACCACATAGAATTATATAAAGACTGATATGAGATTTGAATAATTTAAATAATTAAAATTTTATGTATTCTTAATTAATTCCTCTATATTATTATAGATCAATCTAAATAAGATATCTTTTACACCATTTTTTATAATATAAAGGAAAAAATATATATTGATGCCTTATTATTCCTAAATACCAATTATTGGTATATATTAGGTCTTGTATAAGAATTTGAACTAACCCACATTTACCATACAACACCTTTGTATTTGGGATCCTTGGGTAATCATTTCATGTAAGCTCAATTTCATTATATCTTAAATATAAAATGTTCTATATGAATATATCTTTTCTAATAAGCAAATTACCCTTTCAGAAAAATCTTCTAACATTTTACAAATAATTTTTAATTTAAAAAATTTTCTATATTAAAAAACATTCACATAAATACATTATTCTCATCCATTTCAAACATAACGTTGTCATAAGATTCCTTAATTAAAATTAGATAGTTGTGTTGATCTTTTTAGGTAGAACACTCATTCCAAACATGATCATTGATATCATTTAACTCTATAGACCAAATCATCAATTAATATTCGACATTTATTTTCTTAATAGAATGAATTTATCATCTCACTATAAATCTATAATTTTCCATCCATCAGATCCTCAATCCAGGCCCACAAAATGCATGATTCGAGTCCCTAATATCTGTATGGTGGTGTTAATTTTCATGGTCATTAGATTTACCTAAATGGAATAATTTTCTCAAATTAAAAAGATTATGAAAAATAGTAAAATATGAATGACTATTTCATATGTTGGGTGTCCATTGCTAAATAAAATAATCATTTTAGAAGAAAAATTTTTAAGAAAAAATTCTATATTGAAAATAAATATACTTTTAAATCACTACACTACCACATAAAAAATACCATTCATTGAAAACCATTTCCAAATCTAATTACCTACTATAATCCCATAGAATATATCTACCATCTATAAATAGAATGTGACAAATAGGCCAATTTAGGGCATGAGGTAAACGAAACCTAAATAATATAAGAATGGAATCCCTCCACATGACTATACATGTCACCATCCAAAATCTGACATAATTCCCCATATTAAGAAATATATAAACTGGATCCTGAAACTATAAATGATAACAAGAATGTATAGTAAGCTCAGTAGAAAAGAAAGGTAACCACACTCCTTGTAAAAGATATAAATATTGGATCCATATTATTCAAGTTAGAAATACATGATCCAAAATATTTAATATTGTATTTCAAACAAAAACAAATATGATCTCTATAAAATCATTTTTGAAAAATTAATATTTCTCTATTTAAAAGGAATATAATAACCAGAAAATTTTTGTTTGTAGAAAGCCACATTTTATAAAATTATATTAATGAAACTATTGAGGTAATCTCATTAATTAAATCTATACTAACATTTTGAAAATAACTGAACGGGGTTCATGAAAATGTATAGAATAAATAACTCATGGATATATAAGAATGAAAAATGAAAATTAATAAATCAAATAAGAATTATCTTTAAAAGAATCTTCATGGAAATAACACCCTAAGGATCATTATGGCTCAGGGGAACCAATATCTAACATCCCTAATTAGGGAAACCATCAATTAGTGAAAATAATATTGTATCATTGGGAATTAGAACGAAGATAATATTCGAATCCTTAGTAATGACTATTATATAGTAAACAACACAAAAATATGATCTCCAACCAAAGAAAATTGTTTTCAAATGAGTTTTTAACCACAATAATTATTACATGACAATAATCCAATACAACAATAGGAAATCCCAAAAATTACCATAATCACACAAGACCAATTACAACCATGGGAAAATCTAGGATATAATATCAATCCCCATTTAGAATGTTACTACAAAATTCAATCAAGGATATCAATCAAATATAAAAGGGATTTATTAATTTGAATAAAGGATCCAACTGAGAATATAATATATTTTGTAGGGATTGTGGAAACTTTTCTAATTCCAAAAATTGTATATTCAATTGGATGACTAATGTTACCCACAATTATTTTACTCACATAAATTCACACACATAGACAGACAGAGAAAAATATGTATATATATGTATCTTTTGTTGTATAAATTCATACACACTCATGAAAATTGGTAAAAAATGCTATATATATGTATAAAAATATTTATATGATTACTTTCAATGATTTAATAAATTTAATTTCAATTCTATCCATATTTAATAAATATAAATTTAAAACTAAAATTATATACATCATATTTTAATTATTAACTTGATATTACTTGTAAAAAAATCTATTTAAAAAAATTTCCTAAAAAATAAGCTATTTAGAACTATTAAATTCATTTAAAAAATAAATCCTAGATATCATCCAAAAAAATCATGACCAATGTATTCAAATCATATTAATTATAATGATTCCATTAGAGTAAAACCATTAAACTATAATGAAAATCTTGTGATGCATGATTGTCCACTAAAATACATCATTATTTTATAAATACATTGAATTAATTAAAAAATAAGAGTATAAAATGGTAAAAAAAATCTAAATCGATAAAATAATCCGAATCCTTCCATCAATAGAGTAGAAATCATCACATATGATGAGAATCATAATAACCACTCCAAAATCTAGTTTCATAATACCTTTGAAAAATTATGCATGAAATCATAACAAAAACTATAATAGGGTTCATCCTAGGGATGGAATCATTTATAGGGATAAGAAACCAAAAACAATAATGAAATATTTTAAGGGGGAAAAATGTATAAACATAAAATATCTGCCAAGTAAAAAATATAGTATGTATATGGGATACAGAGGAGGAATGCCACATTTGAGGGAGGTCATCCTCTTTCTGCATCGTATGAGAATCTGGATGTGTGAGAGAAGGGGGTAGTTTATTAATAATAGGAGAGTTGTAATTTGGAAATAAATATTTTTTATGTGATCTAGAAGTGTTGATGGTTTCGATATCTGATTGGACAAACCATGCATAAATTAAACCCCCACACTCGAATTCGGTGATCACACCACATGATTGGGGTGGTAGGTTAGGGAAACCATGTTCTGGATCTGTAACAAATATTAACACATTAGAATAATTTGATCCTCTTTTCTATAAAACATTCACCACCAATGGGAATATACTGATAATCCAGAATATTAATATTTTTATCCCTATTTATCTCGAAATTAAAGAGTGAAACAACAAATTATAAAATAATTAATAACTTTTTTTCTTGGTGTGACATATTGAGTTGATATATATTGTTTTTATACAAGAATTTAACATTTTGAGTAAATAAGGACTTCATGTGAGGTTTCATTGTTTATAAAGGAGATGAATATATATGGTTATTTAGTATCACCATTGTAAAAACAATATATGATTCTATAAGATAATTATTGGTTTGAAAGGGAGATAAGTGTGTGTTCTTTAGTCATGAGGGAATTTACATTTTTAATACGCCTATTTAAATTTTTTGCTCGATATATTTTAAATTCATTATTAGAGAATATACATATTAATATATAATAATATTTTTCTATTATAAAATTATAAAAATACACATAGAAGCAATTGAGATCATGTAATATTTTATGTTCAAGAAATAATATATTCTTATAAGTAATTCCCCATAAGAATGTTCGATGGATGAATGTTCCACAAAATATTGTTCCATAAAAGATACTTCCATTACATAAACCCTTTCCATAAGAAATATAAGGGTCCATAAATATTTAATACCAAATATTTAGTATAAATGAACTTATTATTAATTCATGTTTATAATAAATATTTAATAAAATTATTCTAGAATGAATGAAAATTTTATTTAAAATAATTAAATAATATATACATAGTTTAAGAATCAATAATAATAGGGATTAAGGTTAAATAATCGTTCTAAATTATGGTTTGAAATAATTTAATCTAACAACATTAAAAATATTTGTAAAAATATCAAAACAATTATGTTCTGTGGCTACTAATTTAAAAGATAGGTGAAATATTATTAATTTATCAATCAAAAGTGATTTCATATATCAATATTATTTGTTCTATAATTTCATTCTATATTTTTTGTGATATTAATTCAAAATTTATGGTTACTTTTTTATATTAACATGATCAATGATATCTATAATCTAATAGAGTGTGTTTCACCAAGAGATTAAATGGTGAAAAACATCATTAAATAATTTATTATGATTTAGTAGTGGATATAGAAATTTAATTATTCTATCTATAAAACCATCATACTAATAAATTACCAAAATGATTATATATACGATAGGATCATTTTTATGTAACTTATATACGTTCATATTGTCATCTAGATATCCTAATAACTAAATATAGATTCCTCCATAGTAAAAAAATCCAAATATGATTATAATATTAAGGTATTCAAAAATTCAATTAACAAAATTAAAATGTGATTTATATTATTTTCAATAAAATATCCACACATTCATACACTGAACAATGTGTATATCGGTGAGAAATTAAATAAAAAAAACTTCCAATCACACATATGATTCTTATTGGTCATACATTTTCTTATATTTAACCAAATATAGTTTAAATGTGGTACTCATTGAAGTCT
The DNA here is from genome assembly GCA_963277665.1 of Viscum album. Taxonomy (NCBI): domain Eukaryota; kingdom Viridiplantae; phylum Streptophyta; class Magnoliopsida; order Santalales; family Viscaceae; genus Viscum; species Viscum album. The sequence continues at coordinate 1,000,062,868 of OY728121.1, read as the reverse complement.
AATCTTTTTCCTTCATTCCAGAATAATCTGTGTTGCATGTAGGCATCTTGGACATGCTGTTTCATTTTGTCGAAGTACTAGGATGGCCAGGGCTTCATTGGGGGTCTTGAAAATGGAAAGTTCATGTCCAGGCACGATGATGATGAAGTATATTTCTAGGATTATTGGGTCCATGTGAGGGGAGGGTGCTCAGGATCTGGTTACCTCCTCTACACAGGCTGTAAATGGTTCTCGGGTTGATGTGGTTCAGGTTGTGGGTTCCGGTCCTGAGTCCACAATGCAGGGGAAATTTCAGAAGGAGGTGGAGGAGCGGCCACAAGACCCAACTATGAGGTAGGTTTTTGAACATCTAAAGCGGGATCTTGGTATTCCAAATGGAAGTGCACAACTGGGATTCATGTGACGGGAAAAACAAGTCTTTGCCTGAGCAGTAGCTGGATGCAGTTGTTTCTGAAATAAAGGCAGCAGATGCCTGTGATGAGCAGTGGGCAGGGCAGGAAGATGCTACTGGAGGGATGTCAATCATGGTGTCCACTGGAAATCCTTTTCTGGATTTAGCTCAAGTAGAGGAAGATGCTACAAGGAAGGAGGAGGGCCTAATGTAGGATGGTCTCTCCCATGCGGGAGCGACAGTTAGGAATTCTACTATGAAGGATATTGTGGAGCAGCTACAATGTCTTTCCATGGTTGAATAGAACAATCAAGATTAGAAAGAGCGAGGATTGCAGTATCAAGAAGTGTAAATCCCAGGAATGTGGGGTGATATTTCTGACAGTGACAAGGAAAATTTGAATGGTATAGTTCATATGTCTTACAGTGATGTGGTTCAGGGTGTGGGAATGAAGACGTCTGGGAATAAGTATGTAATGACTGTCCCACCCCAGAAAAGGTCAAGAAAAGATTACTCCTATCTTCCAGGACCGATGGCTAATAGATCTTCTGTTTCGAAGGAAAGTGGGGTCAAGCTGTCTCCATAGGAATTTTTGTCTCTTGAAAAGCTGAATCTAAGAGAGAAATATTCTAAAGGCCTTAATCGTTATGAAATCTATGAGTGGGAAACTACTACTACAGAAGATGAAGGATATAATGGATGTGGAGATGGGTGTGATTTTTATGATATGTACTTATCATTCCCCATGTTGTACATGGATGACTTTTTATTTTTTTTATTAATAAATGGTCAAAGGTTTACCTCTAACTGAGCTTTCCTGGTTATAAAAAAAATATAACTTTTTTTAATACATATATTGTTTTAAAATATTTCCATCGTCACTTTATAAAATTTGAAAAACCAGGGGTGAAATATAATTATCCCACATAATTCTTTTCTGAGTCATTTTTCATATGTTTTATAAATTATATAAATAAATAATGTTTTGATAAACCAACACTTATTTCACGAACATATAATTGGGAAACTAAGACATAATTTCTATTTATTTTTATAATTTTGTATTATAATATATTCAATTTAAAAATAATTTTTTAATTTAAATGAGTTAATCATATCTAACAAGCTCATGGATATTTTGTTAAATTTTAGTGAGATTTTTTATATTCTAAAAAAAGATTTGGAAAATATACAATTGAAAATATATTAGGGTTATTCAACTAAAATGTCATTTGTAATACAAAAATTTAATATAGAACTCATGAAATCCATTAAATAAATTTTAAAATTTAATTGAGTAATTTAAGATAGAACCATTATGATGGCTTCAAATATGGACAGTAGTAAAATGTTTCCTTAATAATAAATACCTTCCTATTGAAAATTTATTTTTTTAAAAAAATCTATAATTATTTATTACTTCTATTTTAGATTAATCACATTTTTTCTCTTTACACAATTAGTTGCAATGTTCAAATTGTCATTGTGTTTATCATGTAGTTATCAAAATTTATTTAATTTAATCAAATTTAATTCCTCATACATAACTATTATCTAATGTTCCTCAATTATTACTCTATATATATTCGTAGTTTTTAGTGAGATCGGAAATCATGATGTTCATCCCCATTTCTCATTAATGATTGGGTACTAGTTTCTTTTTCAATATCACCTACTATATCATCTATAGGGTGATAATTGTGGGTTCAAATGGTTTTGGGAATTTAATTACATGATTTTTATTATATTTTTTTAAATTTAGGATTTTTATTTTTTTCTACACTAGATTACATGTGTGATGACTTAAACAATTATAAATGAAAACACCCATATGATTTAATTAATTGTCTTCTTATGCAATATACTTATGAAAAACACTTTCAATTCATTAGTTTTATTATATCCCATTGTATTTATAGGAATATTATGTATCATTTCCATTAATAATTTACACTTTTAACAATTATTAAATGATTACTATAAATATAGATTTTTATCATAACCAATTGACAGAAATAATGTAATTGATGATGTGAAACTATTGGATTATACATTATAAATCCCATTTATTAGAGATTCGGAGTGAGATAGAATCAAAGGTCATTTCCCTTGATCATTCCCATTCAAAAATACAATAAAATATTCATGATCAACTTTATTAACAATATAATTTCAAGCACATTTAGATAATGACCTGAACCATGTAGGTCTCACCACCACATGAAAGTCTTAATATCACACTCCTTACACATTAGAAGATTTTTGGTTTATTAATGATATAATATTCAATAAATAATAATATTAATTATTATATTCTACATTCAATATAATAATTTTTATATTTACTTTTATTTTCATTTTTATATTTATATTGATTTTTATAATAGAAATATTATTTTTAGGTTTTAGTCAAATTCAATTAAGGTATACAATTTAGTAAATTTTATGATTTTTTATATAAATAATATTTTATTAAAATATTATTATTAATTAATGTTTATTATATATAAATTATCATATAATATTTATGATGTCCAAGGTAATTATGACAATGGTTCAAAAATAGTTATTGTTAAAAAAACAAAACATTTCTCAAAAATTGTCAATTTATATTTTAATAGTGAATTAAAAATTTATATAAACTAATTTTGATAAAATGAATATAATTTTATTAATAATAATTCCAAAATAATGTAATAATGAATTTTTCAATGATTTTTATGTCATTTGAATGTTCGGGTATGAAAATAAATATCGTACAAATATACAGTGCATATTATGATATCAAAATTCCTAAAAAATGATTTAATAAATACTCTAAAGGGTATTCTACAAAACAAATTATTAAAATATTTAATATAATGTGATTTTATTTTCAATTGAATAACTTTTAAAATCCTTGATGAATTATCCAAAACAACTAAAATATTTTATGATTTTAAAATAATTTCCTTAACATTGTACTTACTTCTACATCAGATAGGGTATTATTTTATTATTTTCGGCCAATGAACATATAAATTAATTAATTATGGTCCCATTTCAAAAAAAACCATGGTTAAAACCCGTGATATGTCTTCTGAATTTTCATATTTTCTTATGAATTATCCAAGAAAACTTTTTGGGAAATAATAACGAAATCCTAGCTCATTTATTATACAATCCCACACTGTATCCCATTTCACTTCACTCCAAATAAATTGATCACTAACTAAATATAACCTAACATTTCTAACATTATCCCAAGTATCCCCCAAGAATTAATGATGCTACTCCCAAGCATTTGGAGTCACACATTCAAGTAAGGGATCTTCCACTATTTTATTTTTAATCAAAAACAACTTTTAAGTAAGGGATTCACAATTAAATTAGTTAATTTTGGGATATGTCCTTCCATTTCCCGTTACTGTACATTTTAGGTATAAAAAACAGAGGACACACTCACAATTTATATTCCATCCCATAAACCCCTATGTAGACATGTTACCATGTCGAAACATATTTTAAGTTCTATTAATTCTACACCTTATTAATGGTTATTTATAATGTTATATCTATTATATCCAATTTCTAATTTCATTATATGAATTCCCATATCCCAATAACAAGCCTTTTTGGTTATGTGTTATGAGAGTATAATTCCTCTCTTTTAGTTACATTATTTGAATTTTCATGTGATTCCATTAGGATTCTGAAATTTAACTACAATTTTACATGCCAATGTAATTGTCTGTTGAATTACAAACCCACATTTTATCGAGGTATTTCTTCTTTATACACTTATAACTCCTTATCATGATAATTTATTTTATTGAATAAATTGAAATCGTAGAATACAATATGATAATTTATGAATCGATTTTATATAATCTATGTGGGACACATAAGCATGGGAATTAAATGAATGTGACTGGTGGGTCGAAAATTATATAACTCTCCAATGAATTGGATTATGTTTAAGCTCTGGAGATGTCATGTAGGGACAGAGAGTGATCCTGATTTCATTAGAGTAATTTTTTATCACAATTTCATGACATTTGGCATTGACCTATGTACATGATGCATTCACTTAAGTTGTTTTAAAAAATTCCAATGTTTTCATTATGTTATCAGATTATATCAAACCTTATAGTTTAATATCAGGATTCTTACAAATTTTATTATCTATTTATATGGATATTATATATATTGTTTTACATTCATCATGATATGCCATTTTCTAAATCTATTGGCCTTTATAGGCCACCCCTTCTATATGTATGTCCCCAGGTTATCCCATGTAGTTGTGTCTGTGAACTTTTTAAGGATTTTTTTCAAAAATATAATCTATTTATTATTTTAAACTCTTATTTAATGCACCAAATTAAAATACATTCTAGACATATTGATATTCCTCTTATTATAATATATAATTTTTTGTAATAAATCATATATTAATATGTAATAACGTGAAGGGTTGTAATTATTGGTATTAAAGTAAATGATTAGTTATTTATGTGAATAGGATAAGAAAGCACAATAGATAACATTATAGATAAAAATAAATTTAAGAAAACATCCCTAAATTTTAGTAAGTATAGAGTTAGTGTTTTATCAATCAAATGAATCTGTATATTGATACTATAAGTTTATATGTTTCCTAAACACTAGTAGATTATTTTATAAACTAAAAACACCATGTTCTACTAAACTCGACCAGGAAATGATGCATGAAAATAGGCCTTTCACAACACTATGTTGGACACGCCAAAGGGAAATGAATTTTTAAATTCATAATATCATTACACACTATTATTAATGGAACAAAAAAATCCCCATAGTGATATATGTTATGAAATATATAATGGATAAAATTATAGAATCCTTAAAATTTATATGTTAATGAAATATAATTTATTTATAAGTTATACCATTAATTTCATTTAATTCCCTTTTTTTATTTAATAGTTTAAAAATATTAATACTGAATTTGTCATTTATTCTATCCAATTGATGGATATAGGAGGAAATAGGTAAACATCCATTGTGATTGGAAATCTAATGGCGTCCCTAAGTAGATGCCCATCCCGATAGGATTAGGAATCCTGAAAATTATGATGATTACCTATCAAATAACAAAGAGTATAAATAGAATAAATGATCATGAGTAGATCAAAAATCCCTCTAATTTATAAAAAGCTGGAATTGAGAGCATTATATGTCACATGGATCCTACATTCAATGGATCAAATCTATTAAGATGATCTTCTGCATCAGAAATTTTTTTGAGTGAGAGAAGGTTCTGTTGGTTGTTTTTTGTAACAAAGGAGAATCTAATTAAGTACAGTCGTTGATCATGAATACAAATTGTAATGAATTGACTGATGTGATGTTGTGGAAGGAATTCTATAATTGTTTTATAAATATTTTCCTTGAAATATCTAAAATAAAATATAAAGGAATTTTCTTGTCCTCATGAAATATATAGTGAATATATATATATATGTATGTATGCCTAAATATTCCTAATGCATACATGATACACCTTGGGATTTTATGTTACACATGAATTCAAGGATGATCGATTATTTTTTTGGACAAAAACATTTCTATGAGAATCCCTATGAATCGATGACATTGATACACATGAGAAATATTTATGTTATTACCTCAATGTCGTAATGAAGATCGAAAAATAACAGTTCTATCATGTGGATATGAATCATGTTGAGGCCTTTAAATATAGTGGTTCGATGGAAAAATTTAATGCTGGTATGATATTTCAATAATCCACTTTCCAATGTTGTGGGATGAAGTACCCTAGATATTGGATATGGTGGATGAAGATATGATTTAGGTGTAGGTATAATGGACACAAAGCTAGTGATTTCGGATGAGGGAACCCCACTAGTGCATTGTAAGAAATGAATTTTGTTTATAACCATTAGTATGTTATTCATGGAATCAACTGCATTGACCTAGTGATCTTTTAAAACCAATGCACTAGAATAATTATTTTTTGGACAACAGAGAACCTGCAAGGAAACATGGCTGTCCTTTTCCCAAAACAATAGATGAGGTGGATCATGTCTATGATGTGAAGATAGGTATTCTAGTTAATAATTCAATAATATAGGATTACTTTTTTTATAAATATTCCATCAAATAAGGATTTATTATTATAAATATTTAGTCACCACCATAAGGAAATGAAGCTAATATTTTCATGAAAATGGAAAATGGGGAAATTTATACATTCATGTATATAAATCCTAATATGTCAAAACATGTGGGATGAACTTACAAAAAAACTTTTTATACCCCATTTTCTAGAAATTGATTTAATTTTGTGCATGTTCTACCTTTCACTATATGGATCCAACATTAATGTATTCATGAAACATATCACTGATTTTTTTATGAATCATCCCCTGATTCTATACAATATTATGGAGGATGATGAAAACCCTTTCGCAAAAATATATCAAGAATAGATATAATTATCCTATGAGAAAAAATATATAGTTTAAATGAATGATTATATATAAAGGATCATCCTTTAAGTCATTCCTATTTTTGGATAATTATTATTTGGTTCTTTGGGAATTGTATGGCCTTCTTCCTAGAATAGAGGATGACTTTGAAATCTATATTATACAATGGAAATTTCTATTCTCTATGACTCTTTATATAATGGATTTTGAGGATCATGATGAGATGAAGAAACCATTAATTGAGAATCTAGATAAATGGTTTATATACCCATGTGCTTAAGCAAGGGGTGATCCATTCATCTTCATCACAATGAATGATTGGTCAATGTGCATTTTCATTCATTGTTTTGAGCTAAACAAGATCATGATAATTAGCATGTGTCGTATACCATAGATTTATGACTCATTAAATAATATACCAAGATCAAAATATTTCTACAAGGTCGATATACGACTAGGGTATTACCATGTTATGGTGAAGGAGGAAATCATGACCAATCAGTTTCAAACAGGGTACGAGCACTAACTGTTCATATTAATGTCATTTCAATCACTAATTCTATACGAAAGAATTATTGAATGGGTGAATCTATTATTTAGATTTTATCTCACAAAATATTACTCTTTAAATATGATATTCTCATATACTCCAAAAACGATGATGATCATGAGAAGCATCTGTGCACTATCCTAAAGAGATTTTGAATGTTGAATAATTTCTTGAAATAAAAAAAGGTGAGTTTTTGTTTATGGTTGTCTTTTTGTCGGTTCATATTATCAGAATACATGACATATATATTAATCCTTAAAAACAGATGCAATTAATGGATTTTCACGGAGAACATATGTGACAAATATATATATATTACATAGATTAGATTGTTATGATAATCGATTTATGAAAAGTATCTGGGGATTTTAAAACCCTCAAATAAAGAAAACATTTTAGGGTGTCATTTTTTCGAATGATGAATATAATGGCAGTATGAAAGAGTCAATGTAGAGGATTATCACCCAACCATTACCCACACTACCAACAAGTGGAGAACAATTAATTGTATTTAGTGATTCTATGAAGAATTCATTGGGTTGGGTGTTAATGAAGAATGAATATTGTATAGATTATAATTCAAAAATGTTGAAATTTCATGAATATAATTACACAGTGCATTATCTGGAGTTAGATAATGTGATATTTGTGTTGAATATTTTGTGGAATTATCACTTTGGGGGGAATACTGAATTATATACATATATCAAAATCCTAAAGTATATATTCTCAAAGAATGATATGAACAAGATCCAATGAATATGGTTAAAGAAGCTGAAAGACTATGGATGGTCATTTTACTTCCATGTGGATAAAGACAATAAAGGGTAAGATTCATTATGTAGAACAGATTAGCCATTTAAATTATTGATTAGAATTTATAATGATTTGGTCCTATTTGACATAATGAGGATCGACAAAGTATTCATTAAGGTAGGAATATCATTAATCCTTTCACTTATGATTACACATATAACACTAATGGATTGGATAACAGACTCTATATGAAATAATTGATCAATTTAAAATAAATTGAAAACCATAGGATAATGTAAATCCTCAGAGATGAATTATAATTAATATGGAGATGTATGATTTGGGCCATAAATATTTGTACCATTATATTCTGAGGTAATGAATGATTTTTTGGACCATCTGCATAGGTCAACCATCAAAACCCATTATAGAATGATGATGATGTATCAATATCTTCAAGGGAAATATCAGGGGTACAATATAGAGAAGGAGACTTTGGAATATAGAAAATTATGTCATGTAAACTATTAATATAATGTAGAAAGGAAAAACATCAATTGGCTGATGCATTCATTACCATTACCCACATTTAAATGGGAAACCATCACCATAGACATTGTCACTGTATATACAAATACATAATGACAAATTAATTCTATCTATGTTGTGGTGGATATTCTGAAAAAAATCACATTTCTTTGTGACTTTAGACAAAATTACACTTGATCAATATGTAAGGATATAAATTAGACAATTGTTTAGGCTGCATGGAACACCACTAACAATTTTATTCAATCGAGACCATTGATTTACCTATAATTTCAGGAATAGTCTTCACGACACTAAATATCTATGTTTCACATTATCATGACCTAAAACCCACCAAATTACATCCCATTTTGGCGCACTTTCCATCAAATCAATCTCATGTTGATTGAATGATCGATTGATTACAATACAAGATAGAAAAAAAATCATTATTTGGTTTTTTTCTCACACAATAATAGATTCCAATCATGAATCCAATTGGATCCCTATGAATCCATTTATGGGAAGAGGTACAAAGCATATGCATGATGGGATGAAATAATCGTGTAAAACTTATCTATCCTGAATGTACTCAGTAATGCACACTCATTTTCCAATGGTTACACATTTGGTTAAAAATAGTTTGAACAATACATTCATTCCAATTTAGGGGTTCTAGGCTCCACACGATCCTCAAACAAACTTGAGACATCCTTGAATTGGGTAGTCAACATAATTACGACTATTTCATGGAGTAATATTGAAAATCAAATGATCCATACCATAATGAAATGTATTGTAATTACAACAACCTATCTTTAAAGAAACTCATTCCTAAGATATATGTATGAGGGTATATATGTATCATTAGTTTTATGTTATGTCCATTGATCTCACATAGTAGTTTCTTATTCGATTTTTTGATCATGTACTTGGTTATGCTTTTTACCAACCATAACAATGAAAATGATCTATCATCGAGATTCATGACACTCTGATCAGCAGTATTCCCTAGATACTCATTAAAGGATACATCAATATCCAGTTCATTATCTATAGTCTTAAAAACATTTGACGGGCTAGGATAATAATAGTGAAGATGTGATTTATTAAATTTATCATTCACAAACTGTTATTTTTGATGAAGAGCTATCTAGTAAGCCATAATTTTGATCCTCATTGTGACCAAAATGTTTCAATGAACCATAGTGAGGGATTACCCTGACATTTAATATATCTATGTCCCTACCTTTTAGAGACTCGTAAGAAAAATAAAACTCTAACCTTCATCTCAAGAGGTCATTGGTGTATATTGGAATATGAATTCAGTCTGGTTTAATCTATCATCATGTGCTTTCTGAAAAACTGGACCGACTCTATTGTATCCTTCACGAGACATGGTATAAGTATAACTACCTCCCCTACCTCAATATAGATATGAGATGAATGGAATGAAATATCATATAAGGATTCAAATAGAGTGATATCGATGCGATCATAAAATATTATTTTATAAGAGAACACAATGGTTGGAATTTGTTTCTAATAAGAACCTCTAAATTTATGGATAGATACACAGATCAAACATTCTAGTTCATAAATCATATGATTTAACTATACATCAGTTTGATGGTGATAGGTTGGGATTAGTCGATCAAATATACCCATGTACTTATACCATCACTAAGAGAACCATGATGTAAAATGGTTATATATATTAAATGAAATATAACAACGATAACGATGAAGAAGTATAGCATCCCGAGAATTCAACATCCCTAAATCTTCTACCTAGATGGTAAATCACAAAGTTAAGAATTATGGTACCATCATCAAATGGTCAACAACAAGGTACACTGTGTAATTTCCATGAGGTGGTCTGTGAAGACTAGTAACAAAATCCATCAAAAAGGCACATTTTCACTCTGTAATATATAAAGTATATAAAATATATGTCAGATGAAGATGTCATGCCATTATATTTTGATAGGTGTTAGACTATTTCATGAAGTCATAAATCATATGTTTTATAATAAGCCACAAATACTGGTAATGTAGATCCTGTTACATCATTGTGACACCAGAATGAACTACCCATGATGAGGTATGAAATTCCTACATCAAATCATATCTAATGTTAGGAGGCACTCATACAAACACTTGTAATAGAATATTTTCATCCCCATTAATGGTATAACATGATAATTTATATTCATTAGAGTCAATGTACCATATGAATGGAACTTCAGTATTCAATTATTTCCCGATTCATTCCTATTATATGATATTAGGGGTAACTTCTAAGGGTGATCGGATAGTATGACCATGGTCCTCATGAATTTTAATTTGAATATCTATGAATCAGGCCATCTGATACCATTCACCACAAAATTACTAATCCAAATATTTCTATGTCCTCTATCGTAGAGAATCATCTATTGTAATACCCATACTTGGTGTATACCCAAACTCAAAATCAATTGACTGATGGTTCACAACGGACATGAACTACCCAGTATTTTGATCACGCTTTGTAAAATGTACATGAGGATTTTTATATCATTGAATAAATAAATATTATATCCATGTATATATTTTCATGAATAGTTTAGTGCATGAAGAATATAATCTCACTCTGGGTCAGGCATCGGGTAGTTCCCCTCATGATGGATCAACTAATCAGTCACATAGGCAACAACTAGCTCATCCAGTAACATGATACCATCAATATAAATACTAGATGCATAAAATTTGAGTTTATAGTTCGTTCCTAGTTCAAGAAAAATTAATATCAATGCTAATGAAGAATAGCTCTTCAAATCCTAAAAAGATAATTCCAATTATTCTAACCAGATGAATTTCACAACCATCTTTTTCATAAACGTATGTAGCAATGAATTTCATGAGATATATTGGATGAATAATATATTATATCTTTTAGGTCCTAATAAACATTATATTTCATATATGTTCTTGGATGGTTACTAGAAAAAAAACATCTCTCATGTCCTATAGGTATTCTAAAACATCTGACTCTATGAGTATGTGACCAAACAATATTTCATTCCCTATCCAAATGTGTCATTTTATGAGTATATATTATAGGTGGTTGTCTCTAATTGTATTCAAAATGATCCCATAGTAGTCTGTATGGTTGTTCCAAGAGATTGAATACAACATTATGTCATAAAAAACTTCCCTAAATTAATCTAGATAAGGGTGGAAACACAATACATATTTTCCATGAAAACTGAAGGAGAATTCGTGAGATCAAGAAACATGAAGAAGTTCATGTATAAACTATACCATCTATAGAAAGTTCTGTAAGGTATGTATGAAGTCCTAAAATTATCCTAGAGATCCTGAAAACAAATATATATTTGATAACATCATATACCCTTTGAGATAATAAAAATGGGCATCTATTCATTTCAGTGGATACTAATTCATTATCATGAAATATCTCAATCAACAATTATCCACACAATGCCTAAGGATATCATCCACCTTCTTAGAAAAAATGAATGGTGAACCCCAAGATGAATTTATGGTGCATATAACTCCTTTATCCTTTAGATCCTTTAACATCTTCATGATCACTAAATGTTTCTATGATGTAATCCAATAAGGATGAATTGTTACATTGGATTCTCCTTATAAAATATCTATGGTAAAATATACCTCTCCCAAAAGATCTAGACCAATGAATTATTCATTTAATACATCCCATAATAACTCTATTACAGTTTGGAAAATTTCTAGTCAGAACTCCCAATAATCTAGGAAAAGAGTGAAGATATAATCTATCAAGCATCCAAAACACTCCTTGTATGGTCCTAACCATTTATCATAAACATACCATTCTCCCTAATTGACATTCCAACCACCCTCTTGTGATTTCAATGTCAACCTTATATGATCGCTATAAATATGGCCCTGATAGGGAACCAACTAGTATATTTTATTAATTAAAAAAAATCCCACGATATCATTGATGACAATATATTAAATGAAAGAAAACCCAGCTATCTCAATTGGAAAATATATATTAAATTAAACTCTCTCTGATCGGATGCCTAATGGGGGGTAATGTGTCAAAAAAACCATAGGGATGATTGATCTTGACGAGCAGACTAACTGTGATATCCTGACATATAAATGTGTTAGACATGCCTATATCAAATAATGTATAAAATAATGTGGTGGATACTAGAATAGTACCACATAGAATATATGGTAAGACACTGTTCTCCTATGAAATTGGACGGAATGCATGTAATTGGCTTGTATCATGGCCCTTAGTCACATCCTAACACTACTGACCAATACAACTTTTCAGTCACTGTGAAACATGAGTACTATAGAATCTTCCTAGACCACCATATCAACATGTGTGGTTGGTTATATTCAATCTCCATGCTTGGAATGAAATTATATGTCCTCCTCTTGAATGAGGCATATGAGTAGATATAGGATCACTAGTCACCGAAAGAAATGTTTTGCAGAAATGATGAATATGGCCCATCATATTGTAGTGTCTATATTCCAAAAGATATGATTAACAACCCAGGTTGTTATAAAATAATTTATTTTCATCCTGGAATTAAGTATTCATATTCATTATGAATGTATAATATAATATGTTGTATTTGTAAAAATTATGAAATTTGTTCTGATGGAATAGTCACGATATATTATTAATAGTAACATAACCATTAGCAATACTAATATGTCCAAGAGAATTGTAAAATATCCTATGACACTATAAATAAAATTTATGTTTCTAAGAAGAGTAATCATGATATATTTATATATTGGAATAGGTAAAAAATTCAAAAATTTTAAATTGTGTGTTGGTAAATTTAAAAGTCATTAATAATTATTTACAAATATAAAATGAATAAAATGATTTAAAATAAAATATATTTTAAAAAAATAGATTAAAAAATTATAATTTTTTTTTTCTTATTATTATAATATAATCATAAGATATCTTATTTAATTTTTTAAAGTGTTATAAAAACATTTATAGTATTATAACTTTTATTTTTCATGTAAGTTATGATTTTAATTAAAAATAATAATTATCATATTTAGAAAATTATTTTAAAAAGGATGGAGTTGATTTTTTATTTGTACACTTCAAAAAATAGGTTCACTTCAAAAAATAGGTAGGGTTAATTTGTGTTTTTTTATGAAATACATGATTTGTTGTGAATAATGATGTACATTAATTTATTTTATAAGCTAAATACATGATTTATTGATTCATAGATGAAACAAGGTAAACATAATCTGAAAATCATTACCAATGAATATTTTTTTAGTATATTTGATGATAATTCTCATACTATTCCAATTATTGATCCAAATTTATAATCTAATTAATATAATAATGAGAAAACGCACCTCTTCATCACTATTAATACCTCCTATAACCAACACTTCCCTTCATGCCTCAAATCATTTTATCATACTTTATTAATACCCAAATACCTTCCCAAGACTCTTCAACACATCCAAGACCTACTAGTCTCAAAAAAAATCCCCAAAGGAAGGGCATTGCAGAGGTTCTCATGGAAAACAATTCAGCATGTAAAATTCCTCTTTCATTTTCATTTCAATTATTTTTATTTCCTTATAGTCTCTTCACCTACAATTATCTAAATGGAACAAAAATACCATTATCATACATATAAATTAATTTTTTAATTTTTAAGGAAAAATTCATCATCAAAATTTTTCTTCCCTTCCTTTTTTTCAAAAAATAAAAAACATCATCTCTAATGTGTTGATTTACCAACACGATGGACGATGTGTTTTCATTTTACATTACCTCCAGCTAGGAAGTCCAATAAATTTTTTTTAAATCATATTTTATTATAACTATTATATTTTATATTTTATTTTGTAACTATTATATATAGATAATATAATTTAATATAACAAAAGTGGTTCTTAATGATCAACATTTACAAGAAAACTATCATTCATCACTAATGATTTACCTAATGATTCATCCTCATACCACATAAAAATGATATATAGAACCATTTAACATTATGGATTTTCATTAATAAAATCTATTTTCAATTATTTTGGTTTTATTCAATTTGAAAAAAGAATCCATAATAATCAATCATCGAAACCATGAAATTAATTCTACTGAAAAACTGAAATTAAAAAAATATTTTTAATACATGGGTCGAAAGATGTTATGATAATATCATATATGTATTTATAAATATGAATATGGTTATATAATATATTAATAAAACTATTTAGCCTATTATATATTAGTTTTGAATATGTTTTATGTAAGATGAAGCCATGGTAAGGGAATTCATAACCCAATTTCCATTCATTATGTTAACGTTATACATCATAAATTATGTGGTACTAATATTATTTGAAATTTTGTTGAAGATATATTATGTGATTTTATAGTTTAAACACATATTCCATTCATTTTATCAAATCTCACATCAAATATATGATATTTTATGTCACTTTTCATCAATAATCCTCATTAAATTTCATTTTTTAATGAATGACATTTATGATGTATGTTTTATTATTTTATGAATATGTTCTGGTTTTTGGTAAAATATTATGATGAAATTTGGTACCTATATCTCCCTCCAATGCATTTTTTATGTTTATATTGGAGTTCAGCTATATGGTAGCTCCATGTGTATCTGTGATTGTTACATTATAAGGTATCTGTGATGGTCAAATTGTAAGGTAGCATTGAGGGCTACAAATCATAAGGTATTCATGAGGGTTAGAATATTAATTATGTAAGGAACCATGTTACCTCTTTGGTTTATTTATATTACTCTATATTTTATGGAAATTTAATTTGTTTCAAAAATTTACAATATGATTTTTTCGGTGATAAATATGTCTTTGGAAAAATAATTTCATGTGTTAATATGTATTCAGGTACTGATGGTCAATCAACTTATTTTTATATCATTTACTAAACATTTTTTTCTCATCCCACATTATAATAGTTTTTCAAATATATTAACTATTTGTATGATAAAAGACTAATAAAAGATAAATTTTATGAAATAATAAATATTTTATTAATCAAATTTTCATTTTGAAAGAAGTGGATAGTATTTTAGTAGTACCCACTTTTTATGATTGTTGGTTGTAATTTAAGAATTATGTCCTAACATTATAAAATTATAATCCAAATTTTTTTTAGAATGCAATATGTTTAATATGTATTATTTATGGTCGGGTCCTTATAGTTTTTATTGGATCATGATTTAGATAACATTAGATGTTATGGTTATGTCAATATAATACCACAATATGTTTTACCTTGTAATAATGTTGAAATGATATATGATTTTAATATTTCCATTTTTTTATCTATGATATTTCTTTTCATAATGGTTTTCCACAGATGAAAGAGGGGAGATGAATATTGAAGGCACCGAGAGGATGATATCTTATCGAATCTACAACCTGGAATTGTGGGAATTGGAACTGAATAATATTTTCTCAGTTGATAATGGCTATAAATTTGGGTGGAATCCATTCATGGTTATAACTAGAGATTCCACAAAGGAACACGATGATAGTGGGGAATTTTTTGAGTAAAAACCCTCTAACATTCAGTGGTTCTACTAATCAGTGGTAGGTGAAAGATGGATTAAATACCATTAAATAATATTCAAACCATTTATAATTTTGATAGCTAAGCTGACCAATGGAGGTAAATGGTCTAGAATAAAAGGGATAGAGAAGGGATTGATGACGCATAAATGGATGAATATATGGAATTGTTTCTTGAAACTTATTTTCCAAAGGTGGTTTATATTTGGTTGTAAAAGTAGTTCATTGAATTCAAATAAATAGAGGAAGAAACAATGGACTTGTATGAATAAAACTTCACCTGATTGGGGAAGTATGCTACAAATATTACATGGGATATTGATCGATAAATTATTCTTTTTTTACTTCGGATTCAAGATAAGATATCAGAGGATATGAGACTCCAATGAATTATAATGTCATGAAAAAATGGTTAGAAAAATTGATATAGTTGAAATGGAGTTTATTGAGTAATAAATTTATTTTGAAAACAATTAGAGGAAGAGGAACATGTGGAATGAAATCAGTAAGAATCAATCAATTATATCTGATGGTATGAATGTCTAGTTTCAATTTTCTGAAAAGTGTTGTAAAAAGAACACTTGGGAATGTATAACCAAAATTTGGAAGTGTTTTCAATGTGGTATGATTGGACATATAACCCATGATTTTTATGAAAATGAGTGTTAGATTAATTTAGATAATAAAACTATAAAGTGTTTTCACTATGGTGATATGGTTAATTATGTAAATTCCTACCCAAGGACTGATCCTAATTATATAATAATGCATGATTATAAGAAAAAAGGGGAAATGATAACCTTTTAGACTATGTCAACAGATGTAGGTCTATCTAATGAAGTGGGACTAGGTACATTTTTTTAATGATTTTTCTAATATTTTTTCCAATATGGGGTTTACACTTCCATTTATTTCTAGGATATTTTTAGATTGATTTGAAATTTCACCTCAATAAATGAGACAACAACTAATGATTAAAACATTGGGAGAAATATTAAAAAATAAGGCATTATAAGAATGTTAATATTTTTTCTGTGGATAGAAATTACATGAAAAAAATATTTTTTTTATCCTCAGTAGAGTTTGATGTCATTTTGAGAATGGATTTACCTTATGTTTATTATTGAATGATTTGATGTATCAATAAATATGTTTTTTTCATAACGATTTTTGGTTTATATAGAAGAATTAACCCATTGAATTTTATAACATATCATGATGCAGGGAAACTGTTAAAAATAGAAATAAATGTTATATTGCTCATATTGATGAAAAAAATGGAACTCTTCAAGATAATGATTTTCCAATGGTAAATTAATACCTAGATGTTTTTCTCAGTGAGTTTTCTAATATTATTCCCAATCAGGAAGTTGAATTTACAATTTACAATGTTCCGGATTGAATACAATATGAAATCCCCCTTATTGAATGTTGAAAGTGGAACATCATTAATTGAAAATTTATATTTATGTGTTCCTTGATAAAGGCTTCATTCATTCTTGACCATTACCATGGGGTGCTCTTATTTTTTTCATTACATTGAAAGATGTTTCTATGATAATTTTAATAGATTATAGTGATTAAAATAACATCATTGATAAGAATAAGTCATTATTACCTAATATCGATTACTTTTTTACTAGCTCTAGGGAGATTAGTATTTTTTCCAAGATTGAATTGAGATCAGGGTGCCATCTTCTAATGGTGATGGGGGATGGCACAGGAAAAATTTATTTTCAAACTATATATGGTCATCATAAATTTTTTTATGAAAATTTTATTGACAAATTACCTTGTTGTATTCATGGACCATATTAATTGGATTTTCCATGAATACATAGATATATTTTGTATTGTTTTTATTTATTATATTTTTTTAAATTTATAATGTTATTTTGTTTTGGAAAATGAATTATAGATTATATTTACAAAAATCAATGAAATAAAGTTACACTAAAAATTTATTTAATGTTATTTTTGGTTGTAATATATTTATTTAAATGAGAACATTGTAAATAATGATAGCTTAAAATTTGATCCCACCAAAAAACAAGTGTTTTATGAATGAAAAAACCTAAAAATGTGACATATAATCATTGCTTTCATGGATTATTATGATATTAAAAATACTTTTAAAAAAAATTGCACAGTTATCTATCCCACTAACTAACCTTAAATGAAATTTTTTTAAATTTATTTAGACATAAGAACGGAATGTTTGCTTTCTGGAACTGAAGAAGATATTTTTGAATGCTCCATATTTGTCCAATTCTTCTAGGAATGTTGTATTTTTCATCAACAATGACACTCCATTGATGGGTCATGGTTTTGTTTTGATGGAGAATGATGAGGTAATATAATATTCATCAATAAAACATAATCATCAAGATTTAAATTATAACAAAAATGATTTGAAATTAATATATATGGTTTTTGCATTTAAAATTTGATGAATTCATTTGTACATAGTCTAATGTGAAATATATACTAACCATAAAGGTTTGATGTATATATTCTATTGTATGTAATTAAACATAAAGAAAAAATATGGATTAAACTGATAAAGTATTATGATTTCACATTCAATTTCTATCCTAGAAAAGTTGAAAATGTAGTGGATTCCCTGAGTCAAAAATATCAAATCATTATTTAATGTATTATATTTAGGACATTAGACATTAATTAATAATTTGATGAATTTTGGATCATATGTTGTTTGTGTAGGAAGTTCCTGTAACACACCAAGATTGTGAAAATCAATATTGAATGCATAAAACATTGAGTCCCTACAAAACAACACATTTTATAAACTAACCGTTAAACACAACTTTTCCTCTTCTATGTTTTCAATTTCTAAAAATAGTCATCTAGAGTTGTGATCAGTGAGTCATTTGGAGTCTGATAAAACCAACATTATTTTTGGGGAATAGTAACACACTATTATGACTAGTAATATGAATAGTAATATAACCGTTCAGAATGGTAAATTATTTTATAATTTTAATTTTTTAAGTAATAAGATAATGAGATATTAATTAATTTTTCAATGTGATATAAAACTAATTAGACATTTAAAATTGTTATTTTTTGAATTACCTATTATTTTTATTTAAAAATAAAATTAATTATATTTAGAAAATTATTTTTGAAAAATAGGCTTCATTTTTGATTTCTAAACATCAAAAAATGGTAAAGGTGTTTTTTTATTTATCAAAAAATCATGAATTTTTTATGAATAAAAAAATATGATAAAATTTCGTATATACAAATTATTAGTTAAATAAACTATTAATGACATCATAAGTGATATAGGGCCACTTGGTTTGAACCCTCATGCACTTATTAATATTAGTGGTCAAATGAAACAACACTATTGTTTTTCATGTGTTAAATAATAAAATGATGAATAATATATTCATAATTCACTCATATCCTCCACTATAATAACCCCCCTCACTCCCTCTTCTCCACACTCCCATATTCCCCAATGATCCTAAAGTTTCACTGAAAAACCCATACCTAGTAACTCCCAACTTCCATGAAGCTCGTTTTCATTCCAAAAGAGAAAATACCCTTCCCATAATGAGATTCTCAAGGAGATGGATTCAATTGGTACATTCACATTTTATTTCATTCATTTTTATTTCTTGTTCCATTATATTGTTATCCAATCATCACCTCTTCTGTGCAAATGACCATGATAACTACATTATCAAATATAAACTAGAATTATATTATGTTAATGGAATAACCATCACCATTATTCTCAGAGTACCCCTTTTATTTTATAAGTGAAATAATTGTCTTTGAGGATCAAATTTACAACTATCATGGACGACGGAGTTAAATTCTTCAATTTATCATTCATTACAGGTCATGAAACAATTTTTATGGTTGAAAAAGACTATAATATATATAATACAGTTTATTTAATATTCAAGAACCAGTATATGTACATAATATTCAATAATATGACCAAACTAGTTCCTAATAATCAATAACCACTAAAATAATCAAAGTGATCATCATTTATATTTAATCTAATGAATCATCCTAATTACTTGTAATAAAATTTTATAAATGACCATTATCACCTATTTATATTCATAAATATTATTTAAATTTAATTCTGGAGATTTACTTAAATTAAACATGAACTCTATTACATAAAAAAAGTGGACCGATTATGAAAATCAATAAAGGGAACACTCTGGAACGACAGAATTCAATCTTATAATTAATCAATAAAGACGTATTGTACTTAATAAAATCATTATAAACTAAATAAATTTATAATATGTTCTGAATTAGGTTATTAATAATTATTATATCATATTATAGGACCTTAATTTCAATAACGGAACATAGTCGGACATAAGGTAAGGTTTTTTAACCCAAACCTCCATTTTCATTTAGGTTACTATTATTGTTTACAAACCACAATGAAGTTCTTATTTATTATTTTGTAACCGTCATAAATAATTTTTGAGTGGTCTATAATATTTCACCAACCATAATCCTTCCCAATTTTATGGAGGGATACACGTTATAAATTGAATACTAAAAATGTTTTCTAATATACAAGCCCAATTCAGTGGAATTTTTCAAATTCTTACATAATTTTAATGGAAATCTATAATATTTTTTTAGGAACAATTAAGATTCAAAAACCAATAATTTTATTTTTAAAATACTATAATAATTGGGTTCTGGATTTATAGATATAATTTTCCAAAGGAACAATTCATTTAAATATAAAAGTGAATTTATCTAAATAATTACTCAATGATTTTAATAGAGTATTTTCATCTGTTTCAACACAATTGTTGATTCATAAGTATTTTAGGGACTATTATTTTATGATCTCATTGACCATATTTAATTTTATGGTTTATGATTAGTTTTATTGTGGATGTGTTATCTTAAAACCATTCACCAATATACTTTGAAGGGTTAGTGTTTAAGCTTTATGATCAGTGAATGTAATTTAGATTTCATATGTTAGTTTAAATATGATTATATATGTTATTTATTTTTATCCCCTCTCATATGAGGAATTAATTGGAACTATTATTTAATGGGTGGGGCCTATATTATCCCCTTGATGCATTGGTAGGTCTCATGAGACAAATTGGAGTGGACTTGGCTGAGGCCTTAATCATATTAGACATTTTGGTCGATGCCTTGATGATATATTTTAGAATTTCTGGTATAGTAAAATCCATCATTATGGAGGTTTTTAATGAATGTTCATATGGTTATTCAACTATTTTATTAACCATGATTATTTTTTATTATAGAATAATTTACTCAGCTCATATTCCTTCCATAATGTGTTTATGATTATTAATTTTAAAGGCATATGTTTATAATTTTTCACAATGACAAATGATTATGATATATTTCACTACATTTCTCACCCATAAGAAGCATTTTATCTCACCCATTTCTTATGATTCATTTTACATTGACATGATGAAATAATGTATGAATGACTTTCAGACATAATCTAGGAGGCATGGATGTTTCTAATAGAATAAATTATTGTTGTTATTCCTTTCAAGATTTAATGTTGATCTTTTAAATATTTTTTGCTTCCAATACTACTAAAATAATTGGTCTTTAAGGATTCATATTCCATGTTTAAATCTCATTATAATTAATTAAATCACATGCTTCATCCAACAAGGGTTGGTTCTTTATAGTTTGGGTCAGAGGATGGTTAGAAGAAAACATGTAAATGATATTAAGAAAAAATTGATTAGGGAGAATATCCATATAATTGTATTTAAAGATAAACATACATGATAATTATGTTATTTGGGTAAGGAATATATTATTTTTACCTTTATAACAAAAACAACATTGTCTAGATAATACATGTAGTAGTGGGTCTAGAACAAATGTACCTAGAAGTGAAAACTCTGACAATGGGTTTCAGGCTGGACCCGGGGTATCTGGGTACATGACAATGGGCCTTACGGCACACCACGTTTGACACTCCAAGGGGATATTATTAGGATAATTCAAATTTTATTTAAAAGTGATTATGAATGATTAAAATGTATATTTTTTCTAAAAGAAACCATATTTTTTATTATAGGGTTAGTCATGTGTAATATTTCAATTGATGGGATGTATTTTTTATATTTAGATTATACATTATGATTCATATCATATTCTAGTGTATTCCATTATCTAGAAATGGACCCTAGTGGAATATATAGAAACAGCATGAACACACATACCCCATTCATGGATTGCCCTTCGATGAAAGATAATGATGTTGGATCTAAACCTGTAACTGCTGTAGAGAATCTTATAAATATACTCGGAAAAATAATCAGGTTATAACCAATATCCTTACCTACCTAGAGAATCCATATCCACCACATGGAGAAGTGTTATTATATCTCTTTATGCAAAAAAACCTCCATCAGTCAATGGGACTAAAAACCCATTTGTATCTGAGAAGTTGATAAGTTTCATAGAGAACATATTTCTATCTTTGGGATTTAACTAAATAGGGATGGTCATCATGGAAGGTAATCATCTATCGGGAGATATGGATCAGTGGTGGATGTTAATCCAAAACACAAAGGAGGAGGAAGAAATAAAATATATTGAATCGAGGGAATTTATAGAATTCTTCCTAGAGAAATACTTTCCTTGTGAGTTGTGAGCGAATATGAAAGGTAGTTTCTGAATTAGAGACAAATGGAAGATGAGAATTCTTCAATGTATGAATATAACATCGCTAGTATAGAAAGACATGTTTTGGACAATATAAAAAATCCAAGTAGAAAAAAGGATCGATTCAATGATGGCTTAAATCTATTCCTCTGCCAGGCATTGGAATCCCAAAGTTTTTCTTTATATGAGGAAATAGTTTCATGTTCAATCAAGACAGAATGGGAACTATCAATGTATTATGACATAAGGGAATGAAATATATGAAGAAAAATTCATAAAAATATGGGAAATTTAAATTTGAAATAGTTAATAAGGAATGATATAAATTTCCACCATTTGATAATTGTGGAAGGAAACACCGTGGTGAATTTTTAAGGGAAAATGATTATACAAAAAAATGTGGATAGAAAGGACATCTTGTGGTTTATTTTGAGGGGAAGAAAGAATATATTAATGTTCAAAGCTATATTTATTGGGATATGGGACAATTTTCTAATGTTTATCCAATGCGTCAAGGAAACATGCCATAGAAAGGGCCAAGGGAGTAGGGACAAGCTTATGTGATCACAACAGCTAATATTGATGTTCCTAATGATGTGGTGGCATGTATTTTAATCATTTCCTCAAACATAGCCAATAATTTAACTTATTTTCGATCATCGCATTCTATCAAATCATCCTATTTTTTCAAGAAAATTAGATATTTCCAATTTTATTTAATAAAGGGGTTGTTAGTCAAAACTCATAAGGGAAGTATCATTTTAATAAACATGTGTCAAGTAGACACCATTATGGTGTCTAAATTTTTTTTATATTCTGATTTTATTTTCATACCCATGATTTACTTTTATATACTCCTTTGTATGGATTTATTTTCAAACCATGATTAGAAATTTTTTAAAAATAAGAATACGATTACAATTTCTGAGGATGATGTGGAATCCCGTATCTTTAGGGCATAAACACCACCAGATGATTTTATTATCGATACACCACTAGTATATATACTGAATTCATTTATTAGGGAGGAAGGGAATGAAATAACTTTGGGTGAGGAGAATAATTTTCATATAGAGGATGTACTGATTGTAAAAGAATATATTGATGTGATTCCATAGGACATACACGAACATCATCATAAGTAAATTGAGTTTAACATTGAATTTATTCATGGTTCATGGACCATATCAAAGACCCCTTATAGAATGGACTATGTGCAATTAGTGGAACAGTGGAAACAGCTAGAGTAATATGGTGATAAAATATTTCTTCACCAATGTGATTATCCATGTGGTGACCCTATCATTTTCATTAAAAAGAAAGATGGATCCATGAGGTTTCACATTTTCTAAATGGAGATTAATGATATAAAAGTAAATAAGAAGTGTCCCCTATATCTCATTGATGATAAAATTGGTCAACATCAGGGAGCCCGTTATTTTTCATAGATTGATCTTCGATCTCGATATCCTCTGTTTCTTATGATGAAAGAATACATTCCAAAAACACAATTTTGAACAAGGTATAGGCCTTATTATTTTACCGTGATGTCGTTTGGACTCACTACGGAACCCATTATTTTCATGGATCAAATTAATAGATTATTCATGTAATATCATGATGAACTTGTGGTGATATTTTTTAATGATATCATGGTATAATCTAAAATATATGATGATCATGAAAATAACATACACACTATTCTGAAGACTCTAATAAGAAATAAATTATATTGTATTTTCAGTAAGAGTGAATTTTGGATTTAATCAGTTTCCTTTCTGGGCTACATTTTCTATAAATATGGTATATATGTTCACCATACCAAGAAAAAGGATTTTCATGAATTTCCTACTCCAATGACATAACAATGGTATGTAGTTCTATTGGTTTAGCAGGTTATTATCAACATTTTGTTCAGAACATTTCCCATTAATCAAACCCATGGACCAAGCATAAATGTATTAGGGTTATTTTCATATGGACCAAATAATTTGAGGACGTCTTTGAAAAATTTGTAGAGGAGATTAGTGAATGATTTGATCCTATCCCTACGATTGGGAAATGATGGGATTGTGATCTATAATGATGCATAAAAAAGGACATGGTTATGTTCTTATAGATAATGATATAGTTATTTCCTAATAATCAAGGATGTCAAAAAATCCTGAAAAAACTATCCCACTAATGATCTTGAGTTAGTAGAGGTAATAATTTCTATGAAGATATGGATACATTATCTCTATATAAAAAAATTTGAGATATATACGAAAGAGAAGTGTTTGATGTATATTTTCTCATAAAATGAACTAAACATGAGGAAATGGAGGTGGCTCTAACTACTCATGAAATGTTATTGTACCATACACTACCACCTAGGAAAGGAAATCGAAGTAGTTGATGCATTGAGCAGGATGGATCATAGAGGTCTCAAAAAAACGAGATTTGACACAGATACTTTTGTACACAGATCTAATAAGGATGGACATAGGAATTATCAAGGGGAAATCATTAGTTTTTCAAATTGTTTCATGACCATATATACTATAATGAACTAAATCTTCTCAACCCGATGATGGGAACCTCAAATAGAAAATTAATGATGTGAATGACGCGATGATGGCTGACATTGCATGTGAAGATGGTGTTCTAAAATTTGGGAGGAGGTTTTGTTTTTCTCTTATACCCAATCTAAAAAGGGAGTTATTAAATGATTCCCATAGATAGAAGTTCTATATACAGCCTAGAATCACTAATATGCATTGATATTTGAGGTAACGTTTCTGGTGGACAACATTTTTAGGGAAATTATGGATTATGTATCAAGATGTTTAGTCTCTCAATATGTGAAGGCTGATAAGAAAAAACCAAAAGGGCCCATGCAACCTCTACCTATTCTTATGTGGGAATGGGATGACATCACCATATATTTATTCACTGGATTTTCCCAAACTCTATGGAATAGTGATGCGATATGGGTAATTTTGGATCAACTTATGAAATATGCATATTTCCTCACTATAATTGAGAATTTTACACTTGAGAGACAAGAAAGAATCTATATCATTGATTTAGGGAGGCTTCATGGAGATCATTTCTCAATTGATTGTAATAGTTTCCCACAATTTACATCGAATTTCTGGAATGGTCTTAAAAAAGAATTGGATACTGATCTTCGATTGAGTACAGCTTACCACCAAAAAAATGATGCGAAATTGAAGAGGATGATCATAACCTTGTCGGAAATTTTGAGATCATGTTAACATGACTTCCATGGTATGTGGGATCAATACATACCTTCAGTGGAGTTTTCCAACAATAAAAGTTTCCATTCAAGTACTCAAATGGAGCCATATGAATCATTGTTTGGAAAGAGATGTCTTACACTAACTTATAGGGATGATGATTGAGAAATGAGGCGTGTGCGTCCATATCTTATGGAGTAATCAACATCAAAGACAATGACTATTCACTATCATATCAAAACCTCATAAAGAGGAAAAAAGAGATATGTCGATAATCGATTGTAGGATCTAGAATTTCAGGTGGGAGATCACGTTTTATTGAAAGTATCTTCCTGGAAGGGTGTTATATTATTTGGAAGAAAGGGAAATTGATCCCTTGTTACATTGTGAAAATTGAAATTATGGAGATAATTATAGTTTTAGCATACTGTTTGGCTATTCCTCCTAGCATGTCCAATGTACACAATGTTTTATATGCCTCATTTCTGAGAATTTACATTCCAGACACAACAAATGTCCTCACTTTTAATGGTATAGAATTGGAACCTGATCTATCTTACTGTCAGGTGCTTATATGGATTATGGATACTAAATAACAAGTGTTTAGTAATCATATGAGTCATATGGTAATGATACATATGAGAAATTTGAAAATTGAAGTGGAAACATGGGAGCCAAAGGTGGTTATATAGAAGACATACCCAAATATTTTTGTGTGGTAACATTATATGAATTTCATGGACAAAATGTTTGTATGTAGGGGAGAATGTAACACCCCATGGTTTTGAAATAAAAATTGAATGCATGAAACACTGATTCTCTAAAAAACAACCCATTTTATAATCTAGCTATTAAACACATATTTTCCTTTACTATTAATGAAATTTTGAAAAACATCCATCTAGAGTCGTGATCAATATGTCATTTGGAGTTTGATAGAACCCACATGATTTCTGGTGAATAGTAACAGACCATTATGGATAGAAATATGAATAATAATATTACCATTATGAATATTAAATAATTATTTTAATTTATTTTATTCTAGTGATAATATAATTAGATCTTAATTAATTTATCAAATGTGGTGTAAAAATAATTATACTTTTAAAATTGTTATTTTTAAAATAAAATATGATTTTATATAAAATTAAATTAATTGTACTTAGATTTTATTTAAATTGGAGTTCATTTTTTAATTTTAAATTTGAAAAACTTTTAGGGTGAATTTTTAGGATTTTTCTAAAATTTATGTATTATTAATGATAGTGAAATGCAGTAAAATTCATTATATAAAAATTTTCATGTAAATACGCTATTTATGACATCATGATTGATGTAACACCATATAGACTGGACTAAAATTCACTTATTACTATTAGGGGTCACATGAAACAACACTATTAGTTTTATTGAGGGAAATAATAAAATATTGAATAATATATTCAAAATTCACTCCTCTCCTCCACTATAACCCCCCCCCCCCCCCTCACTCTCTATTATACTCACTACTCTATGCCTTGATGACCCTCAATTTTCTTCCCAAATACACTTCCCTAGTCAATAACCAAGTCCAAGAATCACTTGGTCATTCGAAAATTCCAAAACCCCTTCCATTAAATAGATTCTCAAGGAGGTGGATTCAATCATTAAATTAAAATTTTATTTTTATTTCATTTTCGTTTCAAGTTCTCTTCTATTGTTATGGTACCCTTATATCTTTTTTTCATATTACCAAGATAACTATATTTTAATATATATAATATAATTATATCATGTGATTGGAATAACCATAATCAATATTCTTACTCACTCTCTTTTATTTTATAATCGAAATAATCGTCACTGAGGTTCATATTTACAACCTTCGTGGATGATGAAGTATCATTATATAATTTCTCATTCCTTTATAGTCATGAAACCATTTTATGGTAGAACCATAATATAATATTTGTATAATTACCAATTTAATATTCATGAAATAGTACATGTACATAATATTAAATCAAATGACCAAACTAGTTCCTAAGAATCAAATATCGATATAAATCAATGTGGTTATTATTAATATTTCATCTAATCATTCATCCTAATTCCATGTAATCAAATTATATAAATTACCATTAACACATATTTAAGTCCATAAATATTATGTAAATTCGATTCTGGATATTTACATCCATTTCACATGAACTCCATTACATAAAAACAAGTGAGCCGGTTCTGAAAATCATGAAAACAGACACTCTCATACGACATAATTAAATCTTATAACTAATAAAAAGTACACAATTGACTAAATAAAATCATAATAAAATGAAAACTATCTAATAGGTTCTAAATTACATTATTAATAAGTCTAAAATCATATTCCAGGACCATAAGATCAAGATAAGAACACATTCACAATTTTTGAGAGTTCTATATATGTTTACCAACTGTAATCCTTCATTATTTTATATGGGGTTACACGTTTTAAATGGAACTTTCCAAGTTATTTCCGAAATACAAGCCCAATTAATGGGTATTTTTCAAATTCTTACATATTTTAAAGGGAAATATGTACTAATTTATTAGAAACCATCAATTTTCTAAAATAAATTATTTTATTATGAAAATACTATCTTACTTAATTTCTGGTTTTATAAAATTACTTTTCAAAAATAACTATTCTTTTCAAAATAATAGATAATTTCTCTCAACAATTACTCTATGATTTTATAAGAGTACTTTATTCTATTTATATACAATTGTTGATTATTATGTATTTTTAGAATTATTTTTTATGATATAATCTACGATATTTAATTGGATGGTTCATGACCATTTTTATTGTGGATTTTCTATCCAAAAATAATTCACAAATTTACTCTTAATTGTTTGTGTTTATGATTAATCTTCAGGGAACGTTATTTACATTTCATATGTTAGATTAAATATGAATTTATAGGTTCTTTATGTTTATATCCAATCATTTTTGGAATTAATTGGACTTATTATTTTAAGGGAGCGGCCCTCTATATCCTCTAGATGCTTCGGTAGGTGTCATGAGACAAAAAGTTCTGGACTTTTCGGGGCCTCCCCATTATGAGTTATTATTTTGGCCGAGGACATATTCATATTAAAGATCTTGGTCTAGGCCTTGATGGTATATTTAATAATGTTTTTCATATTCACTAACCTAATTATAAATCTAGTAAATTAATTATCATTTTATTATTTGACTCGTATAACTCCCATGATTATTTTTTATTATGGTATTATTTACTCATCTCATATTCCTTCCATAATGTGTTCGAGTTTATTAATTTTAAAGGCTTGTGTTTTCAATTTTTCACCACGTCTAATGTTAATGTTATCTTACACTTTATTTATTAATCCCACTTATGGTTTGAGATCTCCTTTTTCTTATGTTTTATTTTCCTATGGTATGAATATGTAAATTATGAATAAATTACAGACATCATATCGTTGGCATCGATGTTTCTATAGGAATAAATTAGGTTTTTTTTTCATTCAAGATGTAATGTTATGATTTTAAATGCATATTTCTTCCAATATTACTAAACTACTCAATCTTTCATGATGTATATTCATTATTTATATGCCAATGTAATTAAATAAGGCACCATCTCCAGGGAAATGGGGTCCGGTCCTTATAGTTCTACTATTTTGTTTCAAGTTTCAGTGTAGTCATCTCTATCATACAGAAATATGAAAATATAGAAGGTGGACCATGAGTTATATATAAACATAGAGTTTTTTTAAATAGTGTATGTTTTTAAAATGTAACATTGATGAAGATTGTGATTCATGATTTGGAAATATATTTTGTCTGTGTTGTGATTCCCAACTAAAAAAAGAATTTTTGTGTGAAGCAAATAGTTCTCCATTTTATGTTCATCATAATATTAATTAGATGTATAGAGTCAATCATGATTATTTCTGGTGGGATGGAATAAAAATATATATTACACATATTACAATGAAATGTTTGACATGTCAATAAGTTAGAGAATATAGATAATGACCAAAGGTGATGCTTCAATATTTTCCAGTTCTAGAGTGGAAATGGGAAAATTTACCTATGGAAATCATTGTGTTACCACCAAATAATTATTATGGTAACAATGAGAATTGTGTTATTGATGATTGGATGACTATATGTACACATTTCTTTCATATTCAAGATACTATGTATTTAGATCATATTTCATAACAGTACCTCAAAGAGGTTGTCATGTTATATAGAGTACCTCTATCAACTATATTTGAACTAAATCCTAGGATCACTTATAACTTTTACAATTGACATCATAATTCATTGGGAACTAAATTAAATTTCAGCACTTCTAATCATCCCTAATCTAATGGATACCCTATGAAAACGATTTAGACATTGGCGGATATTATTCTAGCTTATTTAATGGATTACGAAGGAATTTGGTATCTATATATTTATTTAAATTAGTTTTGATATACTTGTTGTTTTTATTCTACTAGACATAGGAAACATATTGAGGAATTATATAGAAAGCGGTGTCAAACTCTAGGTTCATGGGATGGAGTTTAGGAAAGGAATTCAATGAGAGCTAAATTAGTAGAGGATGTGGATGATAGAGTGAAGATTAGCCAGAAACACATGAGGAATCCTTAGAAAAAGAAGATGATTTATACTAATAACAGGAGTAAAAACTCTTCTTTTGAAGTATGTGATCATATTTTTCTTATAATATCGCAATGTAATAGTATTATGTTTTTTTGGTAAAAAAGGATTATTAGATCCACAAAACATGGGACCATAATAAATCATGTTGAATGTTAGACCAGTTGTCTACATAGTCTATTTTTATCCTAGTTTATCTTACGTAGACAATTTTTTTCATTTATTAATGTTGAGAAATTATGTGTCAGATTCATCTCTAGTTTTCAACCAAAAAGTTGATTACCTAGAAGGGACCCATTATTATGAATTCAATCATGTTCATATTCATGATCATAGAGTGAATTTATTTTTGAATAAGTTAATTCACCACATGATTCTTTAATGGAAAACCCTCACTGTTGAAGAAGAAACATTACAAAGAAAAATTCTCTGAGGGAAAGGTACCCTCAATTGTTTAGTATGTAAATAAGATTTTTTGGACGTAATTTTTAATATGTGGTGAGAATAGAAAAATAAAGGAACACAGAAAATTTTTTATCTTCATTATATAATTAAATATTCAAATTCCTTATAAATATATAATTATATATATGGTATTTATAGAAATGATGGAATTTATACTGATTGAAAGGTAACACGACCTTATGAATTATAACATAAGTATTTGGAACTGTAATCTAGAAAAATGAAAAGATACCTCACCTATAGCAGTATAAATAATAAATAGGTATCATATATTTGTAATCATGATATTTTTTTATCATGGAATTAGTAAATAAATGTTTTGGAAATGATAAATTAAGTGTTCGTATTTTTTTATGTTTGAAATATTTAATTAAAAATTTATAATTAATATAAATATTTAAAAAAATATGTTTTAATGAAATATTTTTGTAAATAATCATTTTAAATTTTATGATTATATGATATTTTGATAGTCTTTATTTAAATTTTTCAAGTGTTATAAAATCAGTTATAGTTTTAAAATTGGTAGTTTCAAATAAATTATTTTTTTAATTAAAATATAAATTTATCTTTCATAGATTATTATTTAAAGAATATTTAGTTCATTTTTTAATTCTACAAAATAAAAATTTATAATATTTGATTTTTGATATTTTTCTAAAATCCTAGAATATTTGGGAATAGTGTAGAACTATACTTTAAGATATAATCTCAATATAAGTTATATTAATTCAAAGATGATGTAAGGATGTTATATTTCCAAACTCATGAACTATACATAACCATATTAATATAATTTATGATAATTAATGATCTATTATTATTGTTGTGCCAAATTAATAAACTAATTAATAAAATAATGAGAAAACACCCCTCTCCAACATTATAAATACCATCACTCACCACCTCCTCCCCTCACTTATCATATCCTTGTAATTTTCAAAACCTATATAAAAATTCATTTCTCAAGACTCTTCCTAATGTATAAGACCTACCGATCTAAAAAAAATCAAAAACAAGTACCTTAAGGAGGTTCTCAAATTAGAGATATTGAGAGGCAAATATTATCTTTCATTTTCATTTATTTTTTTGAAAATTCTTTTTATTTTCATATAATCTCTTCTCCTTCCATTATCAATGAGGAATGGAAACTAATGTATCTTATATATAATATAATTATTTCATAATTATGGATAAATTCATCAACATAAATATTCTCCTCTCCCTTTTATTTTCAAATAAAATAATCACCAGTGATGTGTCAAATTACAAACATGGAAGACAATGTGTTTTCATTTTACTTAAACTTACTCAATGGTGGACATAAAACCATTATTATGGTTATATAAGATTTTATTATGCATATAATATGCTACATTAAGTTCTATAACCTGTTTTTAACTATAATATAAATCATAAAAAAAAATTTCCTTGTATTCATTAAATTTCACAAAAATAAACTAACATTAAACACTAATGATTTATCTAAGGAGTCATCCAAATAAAATATAAAAAAAATGATTTATAATACCATTTTATTACTTTTATTTTCATTAATGAAATTTAATTTCAATTATATGTTTTTTCTCCCTTACGATAAGAAAATCGTTATATTACGAACCATGGAAAAACTGAAAGAAATGCCCCCCAAACAACTAAAAATACAAAATTATTTTTAAAATATGGGTGGACATATTTTATGGGAATTTCATATAACAATTATAAAATTGAATAATGTTACTTAATATATTAAAAAACTCTTTAATCAATTATACAGGAGGATTCAGCACATTTGAAGTAATACGAACTCGAGTGAAAGGAATTCATAATCCAATTGTTATTCCTTGGGTTAACAATGCACTTCATAAATTATATGGTACTAATATTATTTTTGAAATTTATTTTTATGTCTTATTATATGTATTTATTGTTTATAAACATATTACATTCATTGTATAAACTGTCACTTCACATATATGATATTTTTAAGGGAGTTTTATTTCAAAATCTATTTTTAATGTCTTATCATTGTTAATGATAAATGATTTTTGTGATACCAGTATTCCTATTATAGAATTAGGTTTTACTAATCTGGGGTTTTTTATGGTGAAGTTTGGATGATATTTCTCTATCCAATTTATTTGGTATTTTAGCTTTTTTGGGAGGACATATGGTCACTCCATCTGTAACTCTGATGGTTACACAATAAGGTACTCGTGCACATTACATTTTAATGTATCCATGAGGGTAACCAATCATATGTTAGAAACAAGGGTTACAATATTAAGAAAGTAAATCCCCCTTTTACCTATGTGTTTCCATATTTTATACTATATTTTATAGAAATATCAAGTGTTTCCCAAATTAACTACATGGTTCTTAACAGGTGAGATGTATGTCTTTGTGAAAATAACATCATATGTTAAAAATTAATCGTGTACTATCAGTTTTATCCTTATTTTTATATCCCTTTGTGTGATTTTAGTTTTCATCTAAAGTTTTAATTTTTATCCAATTGTCTTATGAATTGGTTTGAGAAAATAGGATGGAATGATTAATGTTTCTGAAGAATTTATATTTTACTAATTACTTTTTTATTATGAAGAAAAGGATATTGTTTTTGTAGTATCTTCATTTTATGCAAGAGGGTTGATTTGTTGGATATATATAATATAATTATAAAACTCTAATATAGAAAGATATTGGGTTATTTATAATGTATGTTATTTATTGTTAATGAACATGTAATTATGATATCATAGGCACTAAGGATTCATGTATCTAGGAATGACGAGACATGGAAAAATTAGTGAGATATTTATCATGTGGAGCCTGAATACTACTACTTCAATGAGAATCCTCAAAATTTATCTTTTTCGATAAATAA
Source organism: Viscum album (assembly GCA_963277665.1). Lineage (NCBI taxonomy): Eukaryota > Viridiplantae > Streptophyta > Magnoliopsida > Santalales > Viscaceae > Viscum > Viscum album. The sequence goes on along the minus strand of OY728121.1, from coordinate 1,000,028,585 downwards.
TTAGAAATGTTATTTTTGGGGATTAATATATCTAAACTCGAACCATCAAAATCTCTCAAATGGTTCATTGTGATAATTTTATCGATGACGAGTTAAGAAATTTTGGTCAAACAGAATACATTGACCCGTGAATGGATGGTGAAAATCATCTGAAAATCAGATCGCCTATAAATGATAATATCAAAACTAGATATAGTAAGGGATAACCTCTGTTGCTTTATGAAACAATATGAGTCTTCCATAATAGACATTCATCCCAATATAAAATTAAATAATTCTCTTGTTTTGTCATCCATCTGTGCTTGTGGAAAGAAAGAATCATAGAAAACTGTCTTGAATTTATCCTAGATCATATATATATTAAAATATTCATAGGATATAACATCCCAAAAATGGATGGATGAATACAATAACATAAACACATCAATTTATACCATCATATCTCAAGGGGTCTCAAGATTATTGATAATAGTATGAAAAGATTCAATATAATAATCGACATCATTTGGTCTGACATCCCCTAAAAGTGTGGAAGGATGATACTTCTAGAAGAGCATAGTCATGTATTTCAAACTCAAAGAATTTCAATTTAAATCATGCATATATTTCATCATACATAGAATGGATTCTCTATACCGGGTTCTAGTTCCCATCATTTGTATACGAAGAAGATCCCCCAACGGAACTGTATAAGGAATCATTTGCATCTCAGGGTCAGCTACCTTAGGTTCCTGATTTTCACCAAATTTCTTGTACATGATAGGAGGATGTCTTCAAATCATGAAAATAATATTCTCAACACACACCTTAGAAGAAATTTATTAACATAATCAACTACTAAGATAAAACTAGAATATGTATATTGCCTTCCTATATAGAGAATGATGCCTCTATTATAGCTTCAAAATCCAAGACCTCTTGGTAGAAGAGATGATATCATACCTTAAGAATTAAAGGAATACCCAACTACCAACTCCTGTGGTTTGGATTAGGTTTTATACTACATTAGACATTTATAAGGTTGGACATAAATTCCCAAAAGATATATTGATTTGATTTTTTTTCATAATATTAAATTATAAATCACCTTAATTTTTTGAATTGGACGGGACACCATTATAAATCCATAATTTCACATACACATTATGTATAAAAATATGTAATCCATATAACCCACAATATAACATGTTCCGGCCCATTAAACCGATGGTCCATGGTTCAACATTCCATAATTAATTTCTTAAGGTGTCCTATTTAACCTATTATGGGAAAAACTATTAGGTTAATGAAAGGAACATTATATGCTAATTATTATTTTAAATCCCTTAATACTCAATCAGAACATTTCAATACCCAATCAAAGAACAATCATTATGAAATAAGAAAGTTCACATTGAAAAAAAGGAAAATTAAAAAATTCATGGCATATTAGTCATATCCTGCCAAATATGACGAATGAACTAATGAAATTCCCTCATTTCATCATGCCTTGTTAAAAAAAATTATAATTTCAAAATAAAAAATATAAATAACCTCATGTTTCATGTTTCTCACCAAACTATTAAGTCAATAACACTATAATATGGAAAAATACTAATAACTATATCACATCCGTGGTTATTTGGGTTTCCCTTGTACATTTGTTAGAAAAATAAAGAAACATGGTCAAATTAAAAATTCCATTAACTCATATTATAATATATAACATAATAAAATTAAGACAATGAAAAATTATGCTTTGATACAACATTAAAACATCCCAACCCATGGTCCATATAATATGATCCCTATGTCGATGGGACACATGGCCTCAAGAATGCCACACCATGCGCTAGGAGAAAATGACTTGAAGAAAGTGGATAAAGGTTCTTTGGTGGGGGAGAATATAAACTCATGTCATAATGGTGTATATGATACAATAATAATTAATCCTATATAAGTAGAGAAAATTATAATGTAGCATAAGAATAAATGTTGATTAACTGAATAATATTCAAAATTCATTTGTTAGTTGCACATACATAGATGAATTTCACGATGATATACAAAATGGGAACTAAGGACATGAAAATATGAAATCTAAAAAAAATTAAAAAAAATATCTCCACTAGAATCTTCAAAAAATATTCACTCCATTACCCCTATGATCCCTCTATGTAATACATATCCACAAAATTTGACATGGCCCCTTCCCTTATATGTACCTACAGTTTCAGAATATTCTCATTTACTAATGGTAGTTATAGTAGGTTGTGAGATAAAAATATTATGTAATCATTGTATTTCAAAAAATGAAATAGTGATCATGTATATATTAAGTAATATACAATGTGGAATGATAAATGACCAAGACACTCTAGTTATCAATGAATACTGGGTGACTCTACAAGCATTTTTTATTTTCAAGAATGTATATTTGATCGGAATATATATATATATATATATATATATATAATTTTGATTTATATATTTCATCCACCTATATTATACACAAACGTGTGGATATATGTGTCCAAATATATGGAAATAAATTTAGACGATGAACCATGGTATAACTCGGACATACATATATAGTCTAATGTGAATATAATATCATTAAATATTGCTGATTCTACAAATCTCATAATGTGTGGTATAATTCATTTTTATCACTATATAGGTTGAGTTTTCCATAATTTCAACACTCAAATAGGGAGCGTGGCAGATCAAGACTATTTTCCATATTGTTTCAGTGGTGTGAGACATTATGCTCCTCACCCAATGTAATGGAACATGAAACCCTAGTGATCAATATGATCCTTACCATAAACCATTTCCTATATCAAGGCTTAATCACATTTATTAGATAAGGGATGAGGAATTACCACTAATGTGTCATGATCACATAGCCCATACATGTAAATAAGGTATAACAGTTGAATTTATAATTTTATAATGAATTTAGACATATGTGTCACCTTAATAGAATTTATAAGTCATTCAATTTAATTATTTTTGTTTATTTAAAGAATGGAAAACCATCAACTATAAGACATTCCATTGATGCATTCTACTAAATTTACAAAAGATGGGAATTCATGTTTTAATATTCATATACATTAAAAAATGGCATTCTCAATATGGAAAATACCAAATTGGGATATTCATACTATAATTTGGTCCATTCACAAAATTGGTTTCGTGGGTTCAATTAAAATTTCATATAATAAGGGAAAACCAATATTAAACCATGAATGAAATCATAAAAGGAATTTATTGATGTTATGAAATTAACCATGATAGGAATTTCACAATGGAAAACCCATGGGTTTCCATGAATGAGGAAAAAATCCTAAAAAATACGATAAAATGGTCAATGGATAAGTAACAAGGTTCATTGATCAATTTGATATGATGAAATATATAAAAAAGGGATGGTTTAAAAAAGCTGTCATGCATCTCTACAACAATGCTATGAGAATCCAAAACTCATGGAGAATTTGATGAGTCCAACTACCTCAATGTCATAGATGAATCCTCACTAAATTATAGTCTCAGATTTGGAGTCAGATGGATTAATTATAATAAGTGGCCCAATACCCAGAAAATAGTGAAAATGAGATTAACCCAAAATAGGGTGATGGATTTATAGATATACATAGACAAAAATAGTGATGATTTGAGTTCTAAACATAAGGAATCCAAAACCATTGAAGGATATGGAATTAGACAGCAGGTTTAGAAGATATAATAATGCATAGGTTTTTGAGATATTTGATCTCAAATGGAGATGAAACCAATTTCATCTGCTGGATAAAAGATGTAGGAAGGATAAATATGGATAATAGATTATATATGGGTTTTCTAGAAATTTCACACCAAAAACCAAGGACCCGTGATTTTGATTGATAGTTTGGAAAATATTTCTCCAAATGTGCTCCATTCACTACATCAAAGGGGAACATCACATGGTAAGACATACTATTCATAAAACCGTTTACATACCATGAAAACCCACATTGTCCCAATTTACTATAGCTCTACATGGTCATGGGAATGGGGTCCCATAGTTGCAGAAAAACCATGTGGCCCCCTATCTCCAATGTATCCAATATCATTGTTTTAGATAAAATGTTCGGGCAAGGTTAATCTGTTTATTGTAACAATGTATCCCATTCATTCATTACCATTTTGGGATCTGGGCTCCAAATGAGCCCCAAACGGACCTGAGACCCCATTGATACGATTAGGGATCCTTATTAGGACCATTTAAAGAAATATTATTAAAAATTATATATATATATTTCTGAAAATATGGTTCATTAACTTATTATATCCTATTCTATTTAAATGAATATTACATATCCTTATCATTGAAAATATATTCATTGAATAGTGAACATGTGATTATGATAAAAATGGGTTTAAAAAAATATAATTGACATTGAAAAAGGATGTTATGGTCAAATACAGTAGTATCGTAGCCTCTGTAGCCCATTAATCAACACTAAGATTTTATCATGATGAATCCCAAGATGATATCCCACAACTTACTCGTGAGAGAGGTGATTTATAATATAAGTTCAAGATCATCGAGATCATGGCCCAAAACATGTACGTCGAACCATCCCATTAATGACTCTTCATTACGCACCTTACTCATTTGGTGTTTTCTAGTGTATTAATGGGATATGTGTCATATTGAAAAAATATTATTTTTTATATTCTACATTAAATGAAATAATGGTTATACATACTTCTTATTTTTTAAATAAAAAAAATTATTTAAAAATATTAATTTTATTATTACATAAAACTAAATTTCAATTAAGGAATTTAATATTATTAATTAATGGATTATTTAAATAAAAAATACTTCCAAAAAAAATTATTATTATATAATATTTATTAAATATCAGTGATCATCTATTTATTATAATGTCAAATGTAATTTTTGTATGGGTAAAAAACTGTTTTTCTTATAAATCCAATCATTTCATTATAAATGTCCATTATAATTTTAAACTGATTATAAAAATATTAATAAAAATATTATTTATAAATTTAATGTTATTTTTAGAATCAATAAATTAAAATTACCCACTGGTTAATTTTTCATAATTTCCTACGACATTCAAATTATCAGGTAAAAATTTAAAAATTATATATATATAATGTGTGTATTATAACATAGTAATTACCCTAATGTAATGTTATAAATACTATAAACTCTATCCAAAACCAAATATATTTATTAACTTCAAAATAATGAGGTTTTATATTATTATTATTTATTTTATGAATCCTTTCATAATCCTCCAAAACAAATAATATATTTTAAGACTATAAAAATGTATGCTTAAGGGTTTGACTCACTGACACCTCAATAATATTATTATCTTATTATGTTCAGATGATGTACGTATAAAATAACATAAACAAGTATTCTTATGAGGAATCCACGGTGAAATCCCATGTTATGGATTGTGTTTTGGTTAATTTTATTATGTAGTCTCCATAACCAATGTTTGGGATATAATTATGAAATAACCACTAATATACCTTATAAAACCACTGAATATCCCATTTATCTTCACAAAAAATTCATGGACCATGTCCTTACTCTTTCATTCCCTCCTTAGATTCCTCTCACTGCACCCCAATGATCCATGGAATATATTTCCATTCATTTGGAGTCACACACTTGAGTAGGGGATCTTTCATTCTCCTCATTATTATCAAACACCTCTTTTATGTTATTTAATTTCAAAAAAATGGTTCATGTTTGCATTTTTTCTTCAATATCCCCCATTATATCGATTTAATGTATAAATTATGAGTTACCCATTTTACTTTCTTTTTTCCCACCCACTAAACCCTATTTACACATGTTACCATTCAAAAAGTTATTGAGGGTTTTTTTCATTCACCTCATTATTATTATTTCATTATTATCTAATGTCATCAATATCAAATTTACAATTTCAGGATATTAATTTCCATGTAGCAATTAATTCCCATTTTATTTCAAAAATACAATACATATTTCCCTCTCATTAGACTTTTATTCACACGACGTCTTTATGCAGTTGAAATTTCACTGAGATGTTTCATGCCAAAATAATTTTGTTGAACTACTAAACCCATTTCCTTTCAAAGATGTTAACCTTTATAAACATTTAAATCTTCAATATGGTACATAAAAATATTTATTCTAAATTTAATAATCTTGTAATATAAAATTATGATTATTTGATCAATTTTTTAGTACCTAAATGTGAATGAAAATCATGATAATGAAACGAATATGATGGGTGATCCCTTAATTATATAGGGATCCAATGACATTTATCGTTTTTAGTCTCATGAGATTTAATTTAGGGACATATAGTGAACATGATTTCATTAATGGTCTTTTTATATAATTATTTCATTGAATATATCCTTCAATAAATTTTATTTTTAAATATTTTATGTTATTTCTAGATTTCTTCTATTTCATTTTCGTTATCTTTCTATATCATGCATCCATGTTCATATTTAGGGATCTCACCACTTTTATGTATAATTAAAATTCATATTTTACAAAATGTATTAATATCTCCATGTTATTCTATCATTATTCCCATATTGAGATTTATATCTCACTGCTTTCACATGTAGGTCTCATGGTTATCCCATTCCGATTTACATATAACCTTTTGATGGATGATTTTTATAAAGATGTTTTTTAAAAAAAGATTGTTATATATTGTACATTATCCTAAAATAAATTATACTCTCAATCATAAATTATATATCTTGTGTACTCTTATGTAATAAATATAGATAAATGTGTAATAAGTATAATGATTTCTGTAAAGATTTATTTAAATCAATGGTAAGGTCTATAGCTTGGAATGTATTATGGACATTAAAATTAAACAATTCATCCTCCAAAATTTCTATGGAATCTCTAGGTTTATGTAAACATGATTCAAGAAAAAATAACATGAGTGGCTTTTTCCCAAAAATTAATTCCTTTATTGTACTCTATATATGAATTATGGTTTACTGAATTGAAATAGAAAATTATTTCATCACACTTGGGTGAGATTTTTTTGTATTATCAGCACTATTAAGAATAAAGACATCATACCCAAAAAGTGTGTCGTAATTCACCTTAAGGATTCATATATCATATAACTCATAAAAAAATTTCATTAACAGAGGAAGTTTTAAGACTCTATTAGTCACATATAAATCATTCATTATATATTTATCCAAAAATTATATAGGAAGGTCATATTTATTCTGAATTTATTGATATATCACATAACGGTTCATATTCCTTATTTTAATCACTCATATTTTTTTGTGGGGTTATAGTATAAACGATTTTGTTATTATATATTATTTTTTAGTATTTGGATTCAATATCATTATTATTATTCTATATTTCATTATACCTTATCAATGAATTTTTGGAAATTAGACTATATTTATCAATAGATATTTTATATTATGAATATCATATACATGATCTAATTTGATGAGATCGAAATTTTTCCCATGTGAGTCATGAATAATCACAAAAATATCATTATACTAATTACATAAGACATATCTAGAAAAATTATATCAAACAAACAAATCCATAAAAAACTCATGGGGTACAGAGGGTGATATTTATTTCATTGGATTCAATGAATTTTTTTGTTTGAAGACCTTCTGAAAATGATGGAATCATTTATCTATTGGGGATTCTATCTTCCATAAATAAAAAACTATATATCATTTGGTTATATTAATAATATAATAAAAATAATTACATATTATTATCTTATGATATATCCTTCATTAATTATGATATTATTTTAAATAAGAAAAACATTTGAAAAAATAGTTTATAAATAAATTTCACAATTATTATAGTCTCCTAAAGATCAAAAATAAAAGGTATATTAATATTAAGAATTCATATAATTTTTTTTTCAAAAAATTACATGAATTACATAATAAAATTATTTAAAAATATTGTGATTAATATATTATAATCAATTAATAATTAAATCATCTAATATAAGAACTAATTCAATGGCACATATTTGTCCAAGGATGATTTTTATAACATTTACATTACCACCAAAGGTTACATTGCCACAATGTAATCTGGATAAGTTCATGAATCATGATATTTATCCAATAATGTATATATTAAATCCACAATCCATATACCATAGACCATTATTGTTTGTCCTTAATAATGAAACCATAGTTTCATTAAACAAGAAAACATTTCGGTACCCAGTTTTTCTTTAGTATAGAGACTTTTGTAAACAGACCATTTATAATCCAAAAATGTTTTAATATCCATTTGTAAAATTAATCCATAGATCCAAAATAACTATAACTATATATATATATATATAATATTTTGGGTCTATGATTATATTTCCAATAACCAAATATTTTATTGGGATTCTGAGATCCAATGAATAAATGTGTTTTAAAATTATTTTTTGTTGTATCGATTGATTTATTAAACATTGTTAGTATTTTGGATTTCTATGAACTAATTGAGTTTTATTCATATTTTATGTACGATTAGTGAAATTTTTTAAATAATTAATATTTTTTGATAATATAAATTCAAATAATTAATTTTTTTAATTTCACAATTTTATTATTTTTCAAAATACATATTAAATATTAATGTTATAGGAATATTATAATAATTCTTTATACTTTTTATTTATCATTCTTTTCATTAAATGTTATTTCAATAATTGAGGATTATTTAGAAATTTAAACGTTTTAAATATTAGAATCATAGTGAAATTCAGTATTATTGAACATAGAATTATATGGTTATACCTCAAATGACGAAACCCTAAAACTAATTTTTTTTTATTTCCCAATAATCATTCCTGATTCATTTCAAGTCACCAGATCAGTCTTTGTATTAAGTTTAAGTGGACTTTATTACCATTTTAAATTTCATTTCATAATCAAAGTATTGAATCATATATATCATATTTAGGAACACATCTATAATGTGTCATTACATTTTGCACTCATAACATGTATCCTCTCTTAATAAATCATCCTTCCTCCATATCTGATTCCAATTATAAATTCACTTATAATATTATTTCCTAAATAAAAGGTAATAATAAAGAATTTATGAATCATTTCATATAGTTGATAAATCTATAATCAATTTTTATGTCCATTTTTCATTCAATGATCCTCTAAAATTATATCTTATTTTTATTTTGACTATTTAGATATAATGGAAAGGGAAATTTTCTATTCGGTATTATAATCATTATTATCATTCAACTATAGCACATGAGTCATAAATTTTAATATTATTCCTATCATCAGTAACATTATACCCACACCTAGTGTTCTAAAAAATAGTATTGTCTCTACATCATAAAATTCAATGACTCGTGGTCCTCATTAATTGTATTTTATCATATATAGTCATTCCAAGTGCCTGAAAATTAATGAAAATTTTATTAAATGAAAAATTTTGTCAGAAATTGATATAATAATATTCATCCTCAACGTATTATAATTTATAGTATAATAATTTATATGAATTGTTTTGACAACTATTATTCAATTAAGATACATATAAAGAATTTTCATAATATAAAACATTTTTTCACAAGTATAAATTCGACAAAATCCATTTTCTCTTATATTTTTACCAAAAATTCAAGTATTTACAGTTAAATTTATATGTATCCTTAATACATAAACACCATTAATTTCTCGGAGAATTTTTATTTTAATATTTACCTATTATGTTATTTCTAATCCCAAAAGTCAGTATCCCATTAGATATTTTCTTTTTTTCAAATGATCATAGTTCTATCAATTATATAATAGGTCATTATTAGATTTATTTCTCTCTATAGTATAAGTATCCATAAAAATGGATATTAAACTCAAAAGAAACTAATATAGTGGTTTGATGACATGACCAATGTCATAAAAATAATAGAAGGTATGTAAGAGAAAAAATATTATACTCAAAATATCTAAAAAATGATTTCATATCAAATTTGGGCTATAGAGGAAGGGTAAATGAAGGGGAAAACTATTCATACAATATAAATTTATATTGAAAATAAAATTTAAAAAAATCCCCATAATTAAAAAACCTCAAAGTAAAATAATGCACTTACTATTTAAATTTAGTATTTTATAATTTTTTTGGGGAATGATCAAAACATAGTTCAGTCAATTTGAAATTACTTGAACATTTTAAAAAAAAATTACACATAATAAATAAATTATATATATCACTAATAAAGGCTATGAATACAATTTATTGATTTTAAAACACAATTTTTCTTTATTAGATAAAATGTTCATCTTGTAAAATACATTATAAAATGAAAACTAATTTAAAATTGTTTATGATAAATTTAAATAACATACTGTTGATATAAAGAATTGATAAACTATTTCCCAACATAAAAACCAATGGATTACTTTCCCATGGGTTAACATCATTTATAAAATTATTCACTACAGGATTACTTTCCCATTTTCCCCGGCATTTTAGAAAAAAATTCAATTCTACTAAACACAATGGGGCTCAACAAAATGAGTATACATACTACCCGTCGAGTATTTTCCGCCTATAGTACGAGAGTAGACCCATCCTCCCTTGAGAAGCTAAACATAGAATGCATGTGGCATACCCCACACTTCTTCGCCTACGTCAGATGAAGGGTAAGCAAGGCCAGCTTCATTGAGAAGTGGGGAAAGTAAAGAAGACAATCTACCAATGAAACAAAAATACTTCAACAATCACATTCATCCCTTTCCATTATCCCCAGTGTCCTCCCCGACACCAACATGCATAAACTGATTCATCTTACAACTCTAGGCATCAACTGCTGCCACCACTAATAGGCCTCCATGCCTCCACATATCACCACAACCATTCAGGATCACATCAAAACACAATAAAAAGTAAAACAAACATCATTAAAATTGGTCTCTTTGCCCATTAACAAACAATAGGGTAACTTAGAACCCTATAAAAATTATATTTTATCAAACCACCAGTTCATTAATCCATCTTGGATTAACCGATTTATTAATCGTAGGTTAAAATTTTTTTGAAACATAATCAGTATGCTATGATAAATAATTAAACATTACTGCACCAATTTGATTAACATCAAAATACAAAAAGATGAACCAGATTCATTTACATGCCTATTTATCTTTATCCAAACTGTTTGTCAACTTATTCTAACATTACGTTACTTAACAATTTACATCAAGAAAAATCATAGATATCACACTATCTGGAAAAAGAGAGAGGCAAAAACATACGATAAATATCAATTTATTTATCCGCTTCAAATATTTATTATGTCAATCCTATTGTCATCCAGTGGTATAAAACTTTCTAACGATGCAGTTGCACTTAAAAGAAGAGAGAAGAAATGAATCCCCTACCTCAAATGGATCTTGATGTTCTTTATATGAGAATATTCCACAAAACAGATCACCATCACCTCCACTTGCGACAACTTATTTTGATGAAGCATCAAACCATTCCACATACACCAAAGCTGGGTATAAAGAACGTCGAGGAAACCAATCCCCGAGGAAAGGTTTGATCTCCCGAATCCGACAAGAAGGTAGGAAAGGTTTGACCATCTCATACCAAAGAACAAGGAGAAATAACAAGGGTGGAAGATATCTTGTCCCTTTTGATGATTTAATGGAGCTACGGTTTAAGATATGCTAGATTTCCCATTAAATTTAGATCATATTAAACCACATAGTTTGACCAATTAAAAACATCCTGAGCCTTATGAAAATTACTAAATTAGTTATGGCCTTTGAATCAACATTAGGGTCTATAAAACAAGGCTTTAAATGAATTTTACGTAAAAGGAAATGTCAATGGGGAGAAAAATGTTGGAAGCTACAAACACTGTTCATGAACACAAAATTTGGCAAAGGAAATAGAGGCCGCAATTGGAAGCTCAATGTTCAGCAAACACTGTAAATAAACCACAAAATTTTGGAAGCACTATACATGATCCTCACTATTATGGAAACACTGTTCATACACCTCACCATTCTTGAATCACAGTTCCTAAACCTCACCATTCTAGAAACACTGTCCATAAATCTCGCCCTTCTGGACATAGTGTACATAAGCCTCACCATTCTGGAAACACTGTACATAATCCTATCCATTCTGGAAACACTGTACATACACCTCACCATTCTGGAAACACTTTTGATAACCTCACTAATATAGAAACATTGTAGATAAACCTCACCGTTATTGAAACACTGTTCATAAATCTCACCACTCTGGAAACATTGTACATAAACCTCACTATTCTAGAAACACTATTTATAAATTTCACCGTTCTGGAAACACTGTTCATAAACCTCACTGTTTTGGAAACACTATTCACAGAACTCAAATTTGGCAAAGGAAAGAAAAGCCCATCGTTGGAAGGTCACCATTGGAACCTCACCATTGGATTATTTACTTAATGTTATCGATGACACTGTTTATATAAGGTTACCATTATGTTGTTCACAAAAGGTCACTGATGACACTGTTCACAAAAGGTCAAGGATGTCACTAATAACATAAGGTCACCATTGCACTGTTCACAACAGTCTATAGTTGGAAACGTTCACTTAAGGTCACCGTTACACTGTTCACAACGGTGTACCGTTGAAACTGTTCACCTAAAGCTACCGATGCACTATTCGCAATGGTCTACTATTGGAACTTCTCACCTGAGGACTCTGATGCAATGTTCATAACAGTCTACCTTTGGAACTGTTCACCTAGGTCACTGATGCACTATTCACAATGTTCTACCCTTGCAGCTGTTCACCTAAGGTTATCAATGCACTATTCACAATGATTTATCATTGGAACTGTTCACCAAAGGTCACCGATGACACTGTTCACATAAGGATACCATTACTCTATTAAAAACGTTCTATCATTTGACACTATTCACCAAAATTCAAATTTGGCAATGTATTGGGGATAAGTCACCTTGACCTCCCAGAACATCTCCAACACCATATTTTCACAGGGGAATGGACCAGGGTAGTCCAGCCCATTACATCAGAGACCTCTCAAAACATTCTCAAGATAGAGATTTCAAAACCCACCTAAAGGGAAAATGAAACGAGGTCCAAACAAACCACCCATCGTGATACCTCTCAGAAGAGAGAAAACCACAAGAAGAAACTAAAGTAACCCATACTATATTCATGAAAGTTCTAACCACAAGGGGATATCGTTACATGGAAATAGTTAATCATCAAACAACATTGGGTACAGAGCACATATCTATGACTCACGTTCCAAGGTACTCTCCTCCATGCCCCTGTGTCGCCACAAGACATGAACCAAGGGGATAGAACACCCACGAAACAACTTCTCCTTATGGTATTGGATCACCAGAGGTTGCTCCTGAATGATTTCATCATCATCAAATTCAATCTCTCCCCAACGCAGGACGTGAGAGTCATCATGAAGATAACGACGGAGCTGTGATACATGGAAAGCATTATGTAGCTGAATCATCTATGGGGGAAGTGCCACTCGATACGCCACAACTCCAACATGAGATTACACCTCAAATGACCCAACAAACCGGGGATAAATATTACTCCAATGACCAAAACTTCTTTGTCCACAACAGGGAGTCACCTTCTGAAACACGTGATCCAGAACATCAAACTCTATGGGTCTCCTTCGTCGATCGACATATGATTTCTGACGATTTTGTGATGTCTTCATCCTCTCAGAAATCCCCTGAACCATCTCTGTTGTATTCTTCACTAGTTCCGGTCTGAGAATTGATGACTCTCCAACCCGAGTCCATCCCAATGGAGAATGGAAAGGTAAACCATACAAGGCTTCAAATGGCACCATACCGATGGTGGAGTTAAAAATATATTATAAGTGAACTCCACCAAGGGTAAGTTCCTCATCCACAAAACTCCTAAATCAAGAACACAAGAGATTAACATGTCTTCAAGAGTCTAGATGGTTCGCTCTGTCTGGCCTTCCGTTTGAGGATAAAAAGCAGTGATAAGGCCTAGTTTCTAACCAAAAGCTTGTTGGAGACCTCTCCACACCCTAGAAGTAAATCGAGTGTCTCAATCAGAAATGATTGTCCATGGAACTCCATGATGTCTCGCCACCTCTCTAGATATTTCCTTGAAAAATATTCCACTAAGTTTGACTCCTTGATTTCTATAAAGTGGGATGATTTTGTTAAGTAATCCACTACCACCCAAATAGAAACATATCCACATGGAGCTCGAGATAACCAGTAACAATGTCCATTGAGATGTCCACCTACATCCACTGAGAAATCTCTAATGGCTGGAGTAGACCACTAGGAAACCGGTGTTCAGACTTCACCTTCTAGCATTCTGAAACATCGAGACACAAACTCTGCAACCGCATGCTTCAGCCCATGACTCCAAAAGTAGCTCTTCAAGGCTTGGTACATCTTTTTTATGCTATGTTGTACCGCTAAAGGAGAACTATTAAACTTTCTAACAACTATCTTGCGCATCATAAAAGAAACAAAAGGCATTCCATGATACAACACTCGGTGTTTTCCATCCTCCGACCAACCATCAGGGGCCTCACCACAACCATCTCGATCTCTCCACACCTCCACCTCAAGATCGCCCAACTAGGAATCATCCACTTGCTTCACGAGATATGACTACACCATTATCTAATAAAACACAACCTTTACCACCAAATTCTCCCATATCAAGATGTAATGATTACAATTCTTCCATTACTCTCCAAGCGACACCAGAGTCACTCACTACATCACTATGTGTGTCCGACTCAGCACATCAGCTACAACATTCCATTATCTAGGTGTACACTATATTTCTATGTCGTATTCCTATAAGATATCCATCCACCAACATTGTCGAATGTTTACGTGATGCTGGGCGAAAAAATACGTCAATCTCTTATGATTGGTGAAAACAAAAAAATGCTCACCAATGAGGTAATGTCTCCACAACTTCTTGGAAAACACCATGGATTCTAAGTCTAGATCATGGGTGGCATAGCTACGTTCATGGGGATGCAACATATGAGTCCCGTAAGAAAAAACTGATCTCTACTGCATCATAACACACCCTAACCCCATATATGAAGTGTCAAAGAAAACATCAAATTGACCTCCCCCTACTATAAGACAATGAACGGGAGCACATACTAACTTCTATTTTAGATACATGAAATCTACCGAAAAATGATTATTGTATATGAGAACCTGATCCTTCCTAGTCAATGCTATCAGAGGAGTCGAAAATTGAGAGAAATTGGCTACAAACCTCATGTAGTAGCATGAAAGACAAAGGAAACCTCGCACCTATGAAACTGTCTTGGGGGCTTCCCAAGACACAACTTCTTCAGTCTTCGACGGATCCACAACTACTCTATATTGGGACACAACATTCCCCATGAAATGGACTTCTTGATCCCAAACGTCTCACTTCAAAAACATCCCAAACACCTGATGTTGTTGGGGAACTCCCAAAACGGCGTGTAGATGCACCACCCGCTCTTCTTCAGTCATGGAATACAAAAGGATGTCATTGATGAAAACAATAATGAATAAGTCTAGGAACTCACTAAACACACCATTCATCAATCCCATGAACACAGCTGGAGAATTTTTCACACCGAACGACAATACAAAAAACTCATAATGTCCATAACTACAACGAAAAGTAGTATTTGGTATATCCTCGGCCTTCACAAGCATCTGATGATATCATGACCGCAAGTCAATCTTTTAGAACCAACATTCACCCTTAAGTTTATTGATTAAATAATAAATATGTTGAAGGTGATAGCGATTCTTTATTTTCACTTTTTTTAAGCAACGATAATCGACACACAACCGCAAACTATCATCAGCCTTCTTCATGAAATATACCGGTGCACCCCACAGTGACACACTTGGCTGAACAAAACCACACATTCACAGACCATCAATCTATATACATAGGTCTTGTAACTCAGAAGGGGTCCTTCTATATGGATACATAGAGATAGGAGATTCTCCTAGTTGTAGCTCGATCCCAAACCTGATCTCTTGTCAAGGGGGTAACGCCGCAACCTCTACTGGAAATACATCTGGGTACTCATCATGACCCTATGAAACATCAACTACCTAACCTCTAATGAACTCATCGTCATCTCAGCCATCATGGATGATAAAGACGGAATCCTCATATGACCCATTCGAGAGTCCCACTCACCAAAGAACACTACAAGCTCTCTATCTGCATCGATGAACACAACCTGCCTCCTGAAGCAATCCACGATAGCCTGCACCTAATACAAAAAATACAAGCCATGAATGAAATAATATTGTTGTATTAGTTATCATAGGAAATCTCCCCAAGAGAGGTGTTTCCCCAACACTATATCATAGTGACTAAATAATTCAAACAAGTCATCTTGACCTCCAACTGGCGTAGTCAACTCCAAGGGAACATGGAACCTCTCTACCTAAATTCCCAAAGCATGGAAAAGGTTAGGCGATATGAAGGAGTGTGTATCTTCTGAATCATACAAGGCATACACCAAGGTAGAAAACAAGAAAAGGGTATCTCAAACGATGTCTGGCTCGCCTGGAGCTAGAAACGCTAGAGCATTAAGCTGACCACAACATCCTCCATAACCTCTATGACCATGATGCTGATCACCACCACGGCCACACTCGGCTCTATGAGTACGGGGAGTGTCATGTGGCTACCCTCTCCCTACCCCATCTACCCTCTGCTGATCTACAACTAGTGCAACCTGTTGCTTCTACCTCAGCTGTAACTTCGTCAATAGAGGAACCTAGATCGGTGCACCTAATGTACGATGTCTCCTTTGAATGGTCAGAACTCCCACTACTAGTGACCTCGTCCATCAGAGTAAAAACCAATGCATGATCCCTTGGAATAGGCCTGAGATTATCTGCCTCCATAGAAACGAGATGTGAAGGGTTGGGACCTACCACTAGTTGAACGGAAACTCTTATGCCCTAAAAACCGGGAACCACGGACCACATATCTACTTTGTGAGGAATCATGATGGATTTCCTCTAATGATGACACTGTTTTAGTCAAATTCCTCTGGAAAACCACTTCACTCTCAAGCACTTCAAGATATGTATTCATCATAAATTGGGTGACCTGGCACTACATCACTAGATTCAAAACATCCTCGAAATGCCTCGTCCTGGCCTCCTCATATGTAAACAGGTCTCAATCATATCATAAATGTTTCCTGAAATGGATTCCAAACTCCCACACACTGGGGATCCCATGTCGAAGGTTAAGAAGCTCCTGGTGACTGGACGCCTTCATGGTTGAAGAAAGAAACTAGACTCTAAACTTGTATCGGAACACCTCCCATGAGATCGCTGACTTCTTGCGATCCCTGATATACAAGAAACACAACTGCCTCTCTGATGCACCCAATATCGTCCCAACCAAGGACACCCAATGCGCCTTCTGAGTACGGATCGAACTGAAGCTGATCTCGACCTACTCTAACCTATCTTCCATGACTGCATCTGAAACGGATCCCTCTTAATTCTGATGAAATTGGCACAGAAACTCTCAGACAGTCTTCCTCCAAGTGTCATTATCATTAACCTCTACCCTGCGACGATCAACTATAACAGCCTGCTGGACATCATTTATCTGATCTTGAAGACAACATCGATCTGGAGTAATACTTATAAAATAAAAAACAGTTAGGCCTCCTAAACGTGGAATATGTACGTCACAAAATTAATTAATTAATTTTATTCTTGTTATTCATTTTATATTAACCTATATCAAGGTCTACCCATTCAAACACAGTAACAAATACGAATGATGCATTATCCATTCCTAGGACTCAACCCTGCAACTAGTATCACATCATTTGGTAGCCATTGTAAACATAATGGTCTGTACAGCAGATCATAGGGGGCCCTAAACGCCTAAGTCACAAACGGTCTCTAGTGTTTACATCACTTGATAAACAAGAATGAAATAGTTTCCCTACCAACCCATGCCACCTCACCTGTGCCTAACTCCAAACTCCATCCTATCCCTTAACCTAACCTCTAATACCACTCTATCATGACCCACTCCCCGCAAGGTGTACCCCTCCTAGCCCATCAATGTGAGAAGGGGGATAATGACCCCTAAGTCCCACCTCCAGTATGCCCCGGGTTGGCGACTAGCACTGAGGGTATAGTAAAAACTCAAATGGGAGGCATTAACTTCTAAGAGAACACATGCGGAAGATCGAGATAAGATAGATACCAACGAACACCATCTCATAAAATAATATAAATAAAATCCCATGTACACATATGAAATGTCATGAAAAATTACTACAACTGAATGGGGAAATAATAAAAGTACCCAAAAGAATGTAAAAACAACAGCAACCACAAACCCGAACAACACCAGCAACCCCAAGCTAGTAGTGACCAGATTTATCTCCAACCTGCTCCATGTGACATGAAAAACATTTCATATATAAATTGGGTGAGTTTAGTAGTATAATAATTTTAATCCTCCCCAAATCCTCTCGTGAAAAAGTAACGAAATCGCGTTAAAGCACAGTGGACAACAAGTGAAACTAACTCGTCACCTAAACAAGTATTCTATGTTCCCAACCTCAACAAGGCTACTATCACCATGTAATGCATACAAGAGTGTATAATATAGTAAATAATATCAAGGGTGACCTTATACTACTTCCCCACTAGTTTCCCACTTTTCCCCAACGTCGCACGTCCTAAGCATCTCTCTCAAAAAAGTAATGCCCGCAGACACCTAGGCGAAGAACCACAATATGCACCTCATGCATCAAAACCACCACGTCCACACACCAACGTATACAAGTAGTTTTCAGGATCCACCACAGCTCTCATAATGTTTATCATACATCAGGAATTATACTTAAATCCATTAAATCCCATATACCGAGTAAGGATCTTCAATCCATCACAACCTATACATGTTACACCCATAGTAGTCCATATGATACTATATCCCGAATATATGTGTGTGAGTAACCACAAGCCATTACAGCCCTCAACACACATATATGGGGAAAACTAACCATTGTGCCTACTAGCACAAGTAACTACCAAGAGAAGTCTGTGGGGAAAAGAGGGTATTCATTCATCCATCATCCCACTAGAATGTTGGGGAAAACACCCACAGTGTTCAGAATCCATGGGGTGTCAGTTTCCCTTACAAAGAGGGTGGAGTAGAATATAGAAACACAAAAAGTACAGAATATATATTATATCTCACTAACACACTATGGGCATAACCTAGTCTTAGAA
The DNA here is from genome assembly GCA_963277665.1 of Viscum album. NCBI lineage: Eukaryota > Viridiplantae > Streptophyta > Magnoliopsida > Santalales > Viscaceae > Viscum > Viscum album. Next base: position 1,000,009,203 of record OY728121.1, on the reverse strand, counting down.
TCAACTGCAGCTAACATCTCTTGGACTCCCGACTGCCACTTTAAGAATAGGTATCCTATAAGAACACAGCCAATAAAAATTTATTAGATACATACATCGTTCTTTTTTTATCATTTACAATTTACATTTATTAATTCAGTAATCATTAATTAACAATTTAAAATTCCACATTAAATTTCATTAGCATCACACCCAAATTCCAATGTCCCTTTTAAAATTACAACCTCATTATTATGTTCCAACAACTCCAAGCCCATGGGTTAACATCATTTATTCAATTATTCATTATAGAATTACTTTCCCATATTCCTATGAATTCTATGAAAACATTCTCTACTACTAAACATAAGGGGGCTCAACATAGTGAGTAGATTTGCTACCCGTCGATACTTTTCCGCCTATAGAAAGAGGGTAGAACCATCTTCCCTTGAGAAGCTAAACACAAGAAGCACATGGAATACTCTATGCACCTTTGCCTCTTTTGAACGATGGGTAAGAAAGTCCCACTTCATTGATATGTGGGGAAAAGTAAAGCATATAATCAACCAAAGAAACAACTATCATCCAATAATCACATCCATCCCATTTCATAATCCCTGGCGTCCTCCGTGACACCCACATGCATACACCGATGCATATTGCCACTCTAGACGTCAAATGATTCCACAACCAATAGGTCTCCATGCCTCCACATATCATCACAACCATTCAGGGTCACATCACAACACAAGTAGCAGCAAAACAAACATCTTAACAATTGGGCTCTCGACCCTTTAACAAAGAAGAGGGTAACTCAGAACCTTATAGGAAAATATTTTTTTTTTCACACCACCAGTTCATTAATCCATTTTGGATAAACCAATTTATTATTTGTAGTATCCAAATTCAGGAAACCAAATTAATAAGTTGTCACAAAAAATTAAACATGCTTACTGCATCAATTTGATTATCATCAAATTACAACAAGAAAAATCAAATTCATTTAGAAGCCTCTTTATCCTTAGCCAAAAATTTATCAATTAATTTTGACATTACGTTAATTACTAATTTACATCAAGATTAATCATGGATATCACACTCTCTAGAAAAACAATATGCAATAACATTCGTTCAATATCAATTTGTTTACCCAGTTCAAATATTTATTATGTCAATTTGATTGTTATCCAGTGGAATAAAACATACTAACGATTTTATTTCACATAAAATAAGATAGAAGAAATGAATACCCTACCTAAAACGGTTTGGGATGTTATTTACATGAGAATATTCCACACAACAGATCATGATCAACTCCTCTCATGATAACTTATTTTGATGAAGGATCGACCCTTGCCGCTTGCACCAAAGCAGGGGGTGTACATGAAGTAGGAAGAATGTGTAGGAAACCAATCCATGGGGAAAGGTTTGATCTCATGATTAATGTGGGAAGGAAGGAAAGGTTCGAGCGTCTTGCACTAGAGAACAAAGAGGAATAACAAGGGAGGAAGATATCTTTTCCCATTTAAAGATTTAACGGAGTGATAGTTTACGATACGCATGATTTCCCATTAAACATGGATAGCATTAAACCACGTGGTTTCACCATGTAAAAACATCATGAGACTTAAAAATTTAATATAGGATATATGGCCTTTTTATAATCCTTATAGTCTTTATATAGGTCTTTAAATTCACATTACGTCAATGTAATCGTCAAAGGGGCGAAAAATGTAGGATACTGGAAACAGTGGTCATGAACACACGATTTGAAAAAGGAAATAGAGGTTGTGGTTAGAACCTCACTGTTCTGGAAACATTGTACATAAACCTCACCATTCTAGAAACAGTGTACATAAACCTCACCATTTTGGAAACACTGTACATAATCCTCACCATTTTGGAAACACTGTTTATAAACCTTACAGTTCTAGGAAACCTGTTTAAAACCATAGCGTTCTGGAAACACTATTCGTAAACCTCACCGTTCTGGAAACACTATACATAAACCTCACCATTTTGTAATCACTATACATAAACCTCAGCATTCTAGAAACACTATTCAAAACCTCACTGTTATGGAAACACTATATATAAACCTCCCCATTCTGGAAACACTGTTTATAAACCTCACTGTTCTGGAATCACTGTACATAAACCTCATAGTTCAGGAAACACTGTTCATAAACCTCACTATTCTAGAAACATTTTTCCTAATCCTCAACATTCTGGAAACACTGTTCACAGAACTCAAAATTTGGGAATGGAAAGAAAAGGTCACCATTGGATGGTCACAATTTGAACCTCACCTTTGGAGTGTTTACTTAAGGTTATCGATGACACTATTCATATAAGGTTATAATTATATTGTTCACAGAAGGTCACTGATGAAATTTTTCACATAAGGTCACTGATGAAACTGTTCACAGAAGGTCATGGACGTCACGATTCACGTAAGGTCACCATTTCACTGTTCACAACGGTCTACCGTTGGAGCTGTTAACCTAAGATCACTGATGCACTGTTCACAATGGTCTACCATTGGAATTGTTCACCTAAGGTTACTTATGAACTATTCACAATGGTTTACCATTGGAACTATTCACCTAAGGTTACAGATGTACTATTCACAATAGTCTAACATCAGAACCTTTCACCTAAGGTCACCGATTTTCGGTTCACAATGGTCAACCATTAGAACTATTCACCTAAGTTTACCGATTCATTATTCACAACGATCTACCATTAGAACTGTTCACCTAAGGTCACCAATGACATTGTTCAAGTATTATTATTGTTTCACTGTTCAAAACTGTCTATCGGTTGAAAATTATTCACCAAAATTAAAATTTGGGAATGTATTTGGGATAAGTCAACTTGACCTCAGGGAACAACTCAAACACCGTATTTTCACAATGGAATAGTCTAGGGAGGTTCCATCCATTAAATTATATATTTAATTGGTTTTAAATTGTAATAGGATTATATTTTTACATTTTAATCCAATATTTGTAATTGGATGTAATTTCACTTTGAAATAATACCTAAACACATGTAAATTTGTTGGTTGTTTTTTCTTTTTCAAAACATGCTTTTTGGTTTTGGCTGCGGAAATTAATTTTCAATTATTTTCTATAAGTTCAATGTTTTGAATAAGGAAAATTGGATTCAATACTACAAATTAGGATGTCAAAAATTTTTAAAGAGGTAAATTTTTTTTTATAGAAATTATGAATACAATCTTAAATAAATATATTATTTACCATGGTTAATGGGTAAATCTGATAAATTTGGGTAAATAATAATATTAAAATAATATTAAATTACCCTAATACATGTCCTAACACTATTGGATGATACATGTCCGACGACATGAATCTTTGTGTCAATTTTGGGGCCCCATGAATCCATTTGTAATTAAAAATGATATTTTATATAAAATAATTTAATGTTATGGAAAATGTAACATAAAAAATATCATTTAGTAATCAATTATTATATCGGGTTATATAAGTGATAATTTCTACTATAAATATTTATTACAATGAGAAGATTACTTCCTACATCATTGTATTTATTTATAATTTTAAGACATAAAATAGATAAATTTATTTATGACACAATGTTTATGTAGTGATTACCTTATTAATTGATGATATAAATAAATGTGATTATTAATATTAAAATAAAATGATTTTTAAACTATTCATGCCATGCTTGAATTTTATGGACTAGTATAGATTTTTTTATTTGAATAAATATAATTTTTCTTCGTAATAATAATGATTTTGTGGAATTTTAAAAATTCATGATATGAATAGAATATAAATTAACATAAATGAGTTTTTAAAACAAATAATTTTTAGTTAAATTCTATAATATTCCTAAAAATATAATATTCCGAAAAATTACTTAGATAAGGTTGAACATGTCATTGATGGACCACATGAGGTCCTATTGGAATGTTATTTTAAATATATTAACCTTATTGTATTAATATACAATAAGACAAGGTAATACTTAAATAAGTTAACTTAGGGTTAAAGATAAATGATTGGGTTAATATTGAGGCCAAAACATACCTAAAACCCTATTAGTTGAAAGGATTTAGAATAACTATCACCTTATATTATAATTAAATGTGTTGGGGACCTTTAGTAAATATAAATTAAATTTTAGAATAAAATAATATTTCAAGACATTTCTAAAGTTCCACTCCTCCCTCTTATAAAAGTACACCACATATAACCCATTACTCACACCTCTAAATCCCCCTAACTCATCCAAAATCTGACAAAATAATCCCCAAACATCACTCTCCTCCTCGTATAATAATTCTTTTATGAATAATAAAAGTCGAGAAATCATTTTGGCTCAAATCAAAGTAAGTTAACCGATTTAAGGTAACTTTTTATCACATGTTCTTTTCATTTATTGTCTATATCCAACCCCCCTAAACACTCATTATTCCATTACATTATAAAAAAACAGAACCATAAATATATTAGGATATTTTTATGAGACGGATTCGATATACACACACTCACACCTCCATCTAATGGATTTAGAACATATTGTTTCTCTGGATGGCGAACTAGTGCCTCACGAAACGATGATTGTTCAATTATCTAGTACCGACACTCATGGTGGCCATTATGATGGAACTGTAATATTATTTGATATATATTATATTAATTTAATCTTTAAACATCTTTAATTCTCATTTAATACAATATTTTATTGTTTTCATGTTGTATAAATATGATAATCTCATTTGAGAAAATGTAGACTACCGCCCCCTAAATGTAATTAGACGCATTCATGCCATACATGGATGGATGTAGGATGGAGTTAATGTACATATGTAACATATATAAAATATGATATGATAATTTAATTATAATATACCTATGTATCATTATGGTTTCATTCAATTTAATGAGAAATAGAAATGAAAGTAGCATTTATGCGTACGTACGACTTACCGTCTCCATGACCGGTTCATTTCATTTCTTATCTTAAAATGTTATGTAATATTATAAATACATATATACTAGATATATAATATATATATATGAATTACTTTCTAGATATAATGTTCTTTTGACCACATGGACAAATTTTTAATATAACCAGATCATTCTCATCTCAAGTACCCAATATCGAAAAAACGACCGGAAAAATATTAAATAATTATGAAATTTTTATAACTTTGTAAAAAGGGATATAGAAGGAATAATAAACTTTAAAAGGGTTATGGAGAAAGTATAAATTTACTAAGTTTATTATTTAGGAAATTAGTTAATGAAGGAGTCGTGTCAGACACAAGGTAAGGGATCTTCTTGACCTAGTTTCCATTCATTGGGTTACACATATACATTTTGATTATTTCATGATAGGATTATGTGAGAGATAAATTTTGATATCCTATCTTTTTTTATAATTTCTTTATGTGTACTCATAGTGAATACACATAATTGATGTATATTATTTAAAATATTATCTTTGTATGGGACTCTGTCCCAATTTCTTCTCAATGAGGCATATTTAGATAATATATACCTCATTATTTTTAAGGTGTATAATAAAACCAATTGACTTTTACTTCCATTCAGCGGGAATATTTTTTCTATGAAGGATTTTACTAAATGAAAAATGGTATGTTTTTAACATATGTGGTGACAATGACCTCTCTGCTGCCAAAATCATTATTTGGATTCCTCTATAAGCTTAAATGGGTTTAAAAGGAAAGGAAAGCCCTTATTCGCTTTTTGGGTGTCTTGGAATTGAAAATGGTTTTTGAACAACACTGATTTTTTCAATATCATGTAATGATTTCTTGTGGTTGAAAATGAAATTTTATGACTAAAATGTTGATATTTTCTATCTTTTATGTGTTATTATTATATAATTGTACTTGAACATTATATGGGTGGTTATGTGATAAACCAATGGATGGGTGGTTATGTTATAAACTAAGGATGTGTGATTATGTTATAACCACCAATGAATTGGATATGGATGTCAGTCTTATGGATATTATAGTTAGTGATATGTAAGGATTTCAACCATATTGTTATTCATTTTAAATATGTTTGTGTCCCAAGATACAGTAATATGTTATATGATTCATTCTACGGGTTTTGTGGTAATCTATTGATTACAAAAGAATTATAATCTATGATATTATATTCAGTGGAGTGTTTTTTCTACATCATTAATGATAAATGTATTACTTTGTGATAATGTATTCATGGATTACAGGTTTTTTTTAATTAACCGTTTTCCTTCTTTATGTATCCCTTACTATGTTTTTTATGCTAATCCCGTGTTTTTTAAATTTTTTCATAGGAATAAGAGTGTAATATGGTCAAAGATTGGATCCAGGAAAGTTTGTGATGAAATAATCATGGAACTAACCATGATTCATTTTCTATAGTTTTTATTTTATGAAAAAATGGATCCTGATTATAAGTTTCTACATGTAATATCCATGTTCTTATGAATATGTTATGACCTAATACTCTAAAGCTCTAAACATGAAAATTTTCTCAATGTTAATAATTAATTTAATTCAAGATTATGTAATTTTTATGTTCGGGTCCTTATAAGTGGTACCATAGGTAAGTTTATATAACATTAGGAGTTAGTATTTTGTTTATAGAAAATAAGTTAGTTATTTTTACATTATTGTCAAACTAAAATGATATAGAATTTGAGGATTACCATGTTTCTTTGTCTTAGATATGTTTGTTATGAATGGTTTACCACACTGGAAACAGGGAAATAGTGTTGGGTAGGAATATAGAGGAGAATAAATTTCAATTCAGCATCTCAAGATGGTGGGAATTAGAACTGAACAGTTTGTTGCAGTGATGGAGCAATTGAATCATTCTATAAATGGTGGTGGTATGCATGCACAAGATCAACCATATCATTCCTAGAGGAACTTTTATATAATTGAACATTTCATGAGGCAACACGCCCCATCATTTAGAGGATCATCTGACTCTGTTCAAGATCATGTGTGGATCAAATAGCTAGAAATGATTTTTTATGTCATGGGTTGTACAAACAGTCAAAAGTTTAGTCTTACAATATTTCATTTTCAAGGAGAAGCATATTAGTGGTGGTCGATGGTTAAAACTATCAGAGATAGTGAGGAGACTGATACTCTTGGTTGAGACTAATTAAAAGGTATGTTTCATGAAAAATATTTTCCTAAGGATGATCGACATAGAATGGAAAGATAATTCTTGGAATTGAGGTAGGAGGATGACTGAGTGGATGCTTACAAAGAAAATATCTCTCGACCTGCAAAGTATTATACAAATTTCATCCAAGATCATGATAGTAAGATAAATAAATTTTACTCAGGACTGATGCCATGATATCAAAGATCAATAGCCTATTGTGAATTAAAAATATATGAGATTATTATCAAAGTTACAAGAAGGTTTCAATCGAGTTTTCTGATGATCAGGTGTTACAAGTGCTTCTTGTTTGGTTAGACATGTAATATTGCTCATAACTGTAAGGAAGATGATCAAGCCAGAAATAAAAATCCATCAGTAGTATGTTTTAGTTGCAATGTGTTTAGGTGTTAAGGAAATGTTTTTCCAAAGTTGATTACCAATGGTACAAACCAGATAGGTGAAAAGAAGAAGGGTGGGGAAAAATATTTTTCTAAAACTACGGCTGATGTGGGACCATCAAATGAAGTGGTATTATGTAGTTTTTTTTGGTATTTTCATATTTTTCCAATGTTTTTCTTGATACAAGGTATACAAATTCTTTTATTTTTGATAACATTTTATGTATATTTGGAAATACACCTCTATATATGAATCCTGAACTTGTGGTAAAAGCAAATGGGGGATTTTTTAAGGTAAAAATATGTTATAATAATCATACTATCCTTATTTGTGGAAAAAAATTATCAAAAAAATTGTTGTTTTTTCTATAGTACAGTTTGATGTTATTTTGGGAATTGATTGGATTTCTGTTTACCATGCTAATAATGATTATAGAGATAAAGAGGTATATTTTTAGAAAGAATTTAAGTTTGTGTACAATATTGAATCCCTAATTTTGATAACATATTTAGAAGATGAGAAACTAGTAAAATATGGAAATGAATGTTACCTTTCAAATATTGTTTAAAAAAAATAACTATTAAGATTAATGGTGTGCCAGTGGAAAATGTATATCATGGTGTCTTTATAGATGAGTTTCTAGGAAAAATACATGACAATGAACTTGAACTTACTGTTGATTTATTTCCTGATGCTAAGACAATTTCAAAACTGCCTTATCGAATGGATCAAATTGAACTTTTAGAGGTAATGATTCAATTTCAGGAGTTTTTATATAAAGGTTTCATTTGACCTAGCACATCACCGTGTGGTGAACTAGTATAGTTTTTAAAAAATAAATATTGTTCAACAAGACTTTTCATTGATTGTAGATCCTTGAATATCATAGCTATTATGACAATCACCTTTGCCTCATATCGATGATTTATTTGATCAGCTCCAGGGAGATCAGTATTTTTTAAATATTGACTTGTGGTGGGGGTACCATCAGTTTCAAGTAAAGGAGGAAGATATTCTGAAGACTGCATTTCATACTTGATATGGCCATTGTGAATTTTCAGTTATTCCTTTTGGGTTAACCAATGCAGCTGTTGTATTCATGGATCTTATGAATAGAATTTTCCATGAGTTCATGGATATGTTTTTGGTTGTGTTTCTTTATGATATTTTAGAATATTTTGTAACTAAATAGGAACATGACATTTATAAATGGTTTTTCATTCAAACCATAAAGGAAAATAAATAGTATGGGACATTCAGAAATTGTGAGTTTTGATGAAAATAAATTTCATTCCATGGTCGCATTGTTTTAAAAAATGGAAAAATTTTGACCCTAACAAAACTAAAGTTGTTGAAGAGTTGGAAAGACCTACAAATATCACAGAGATAAATATTGTTCTTTGTTTGGAATGATATTACCAATGATTTTTTGAATATTTTTCATGATTATCTAGCCCACTTACAAAGTTAACTCAAAAAGGTGTTTAATTTATCTAGACAAAATAAAATGATTATTGTTTTCAAGAATTGAAAAGATGATTGGTGAATGGTCCAGTTTTGTAAATAACTTCCAAAAATAGTGATTTTGTTATATATAGTGATGTTTTGTTGAAAGTACATGGTTTTTCCTAATGTAGAATGATAAGGTAATTGCTTCTTCTTAACATTAGCAGAAAAATCCATTTTTAAATTACCCTACACATGATTTTGCATTAGATACTGTTATTTTTTCATTATAAAATCAGAGGCATATTTTGTATAGTGTAATTTTTGAAACATATATTGACCACAAATGTTTGAATTATATATTCACTTAGAATGAATTTAACATCAGAAAGAGGATATGAATGAATTAATCAATAAATATAATGGCACTATACATTACTGTCCATGAAAATAAAATAAAGTGGCCAACGCTTTGATCAGAAAAGTAATGCAACATTAACCATGTTACGTTTGTAACAATATCCTTTTATTAACAATTCGATGAAATTTTTCATAGATGTTGTTGGTGTAAAAATTCTTATATTTTGTTTCAGGTGGCAGTGAATTCATCAACAGAAGAAAAAATAATGCAAGCATTGAATGAAGACAATGAGTTTCTAAAAAAAGTTAGAATCGGTTTAGTAGGGTATGTTACATGAATTTAACATTGATAAAAAAAATTGGAGGATTTTAATGAGATTATGTGTTCCATTTGATTCTTAGTTGAATAAAGAGTTATAATGTGAAGATCATAGTTCACCATTTTCAGTTCATCAAGGAAGTACTATGATGTGTAGAGATCATCAATAGTATTACATCTGAGAAGGAATCAAAATATATATTGCTTACATTACTGTGAAGTGTTTTACTTTCAAACAGATTAAAGAAGGGCGATAGTTACTAAAAGAGATTCTTCATCTTTTTCCAGTGCTAGTGTGTAAATTGGAAAATGTGTCCATGGATGTTTTTGTGGGATTAACAATGGATTCTCTAAGTAACAATTCAATCTGTGTTATTTTTGATCAATTAACTAAATCTACTCATTTTCATCCAATTTGATATAATTGGCCTCAAGATCAAATTTCTCAATTTTATATAAAAGAGATAGTCATGTTTCATTGAGTTCCCCTCTTCTTTGTATCTGATCATTATCCTAGGTTCACTTCTAACTTTTGGAAAGGCCTTCATATGTCGTTGGTTACTGAATTAAATTTGAATACAACTTTTCATCCTAAATCAGATGTGATGTCATAACGAACAATTCAGATGTTTCAAGATATGTTGTGTGCTTCTTCAACAGATTGTAAAGGATGTTGGGACCACCATATTTTTTTGGATGACCTTTCATATAATATCAACTTTCATTCCAGTATATAGATGAAACCATTTGAAGCATTATATGGATAGTGATTTCGATCTCTAGATTTTTGTGATTAAGTAGGTGAAAGGAAACAGATGGGACTAGAATTAGTTGAATAAATGGCAGAAAAAGTTCATTTGATACAAAAACACATGAGGACATCTTATAATAGACATAATTTTTATTCACATATCCTGAGAAATGATATTTCTTTTCTTGTAGGTGATCATATCATTCTTAAAGCTTCACTATGGAAAAGTGTGTTGTGTTTTTGTAAGAAGGGTAAGTTGAGTCCATAGTTCATTGGAAATTATGAAATCCAAGAGAAAGATGGATCATTATCCTAAAGAGTGTCTTTACCGCCATGTTTATCCAAGGTACAAATTTTTTTTCATGTTTTAATGATGAGAAAGTATATGTCGGTTCTATATAATGCATGGAGTCCAGAGGTAGGTGAGTTGGAAGAGAATCATTCTTATGAGGAATAAACAGTCCGGATTATTGAATGAAGAGAGAATGTGTAGGGGAATAATGTAATTCATCAGGTAAAGTTGTTTTGAAAAAACCCCATGGTTGAAGATCCATCATGGGAATCCTAAAATGCGATGAGGGATAAATATCCCATATTATTTGATATGTGAATAGAATTACGGGGACACAATTTTCTCAATATGGGGGAAGGATATAACATACAAGGTAAATAAAGAATACGATATCATCATATTTATTAATATTCATGAATAAATATTAATTTTTATCTGAAGGGGATTCTATGTTCGATAGCATTCCAAACACGTTACAATCGGTTTCTCCGAAATCCCTTGTTTTTACATAAGGCTGAGTCATACTAAAAAATAAATATATAATATTATTATTCGAAATGGTAGTTAACGCCTAGCAGTTATATTGGAGGTAATGAAAATAACTAACAATTTTATGAATAAACATGTTTGATAAATGTTTTAAAATATATCCAACAATATTTTCAAGTTTATAAGAAGAATTAATCTAATTTTAAGTACAAATACTCTAAAAAATTTTAGAAATTAGTTTTACCTCCTTTTGATTTTTAACGATTTTTAAATATAGTTTTGTTTACAATTTTATATGTTCTACATAAGAATTTTATAGTTTTTTGTAACCGGGACATTAAAATTTACTTTGGGTAAATGTTTGGTATTTTTCTGATAATGATCATTTTTTAAGGAATAATGAAAAATACTATATTTTATGTGAAAACTATCATTTAATATTATTTCTTTATATAGATAGATTGAAAAATTAATTGTTTTTATGTTGTAATTTGATTAAATTTTTACCTTTTAATCCAATTTTGTTCTCTGTAAGTAATTTATCTTTGAAATTAGACATAAACACGTGTCAATTTTTTTGTAGTTTTTACATCCTAAAAACACATTTTTTGGTTTTCACAATGGGAATAAATTTTAAATTAATTTATGTAACTTTTGAGTTTTGAATTTAGAAAAATATATTAAATATTTGGAATCAATAGGTCCAAATTTCGTAAATAGGTAATGTTGTTTAGACATTATGAATATTATCCTCGGTAAATATTTTATTTAACATGGATAAAGTGTAAATATGGTAAATAAGGGTAAGAAATAATATTTTAACAATATTAAATGACCCAAATAAGTGTCCTAACATTATTGGATTATATATTTCCAACTACTGGAATCATTGGGATTATTTTGGGACCCCATGGAGTCACTTGTATATTAAAATGGTATTTTATAAAAATTATTTTAATGTTAAGGAATATGTATCTTAAACATATATATTTTATCAAAAATATATATAAGAGCATATATAAGTGATATTTTTTACTAAAATTAGTAATTTAAAATATAAAATAATTTCCTACATCATGGTATTGTATTTATAAATTTTAGACATCAAATAAATAAATTTATTTATGACATAATAGTGTTTTAGTGATTACATTATTAATGAAATATTTAAATAAATGAGATTATAAATATTAAAATAAATTTATTTTGAATCTTTTTATGCCATAAAATAATTTTATGGATGATTATAATTTTTTATCTTTTAGTAAATGATCTATTTTGGAAACAATCAAAATGTTGTGGATTTTTATAATGTTTGGATACAAATTGTATATAAAGTGACATAAATGTGTTTTTAAACCAAATACTTTATTATTAAATGATATAATAGATCTAAAAATATAATATTTAGAAAAAATAACTTAGATAATGTTTAAAATGTAATAAATGGACCAATTTAGGTTATATTGGAATTTTATAGTAAATATATTAACCATATAGTATGAATATACAAGAAGACATGGTAGAAGTTAAATAAATTAACTAAGGGTAAAGGGTAATAGATAAGGTTACATATATTACATAACTTTTCTAAAACCCATTGGTTGAAAGGATATCAAAAAATTCACACCATATCATAGAATTAAATTAGTTTGGGGCTGTTTGAAAATAGAAATTCTCTTTATAATAAAATAATCTTTCAAGACATTCATAAAGTTCCACTCACACCTCTTATAAATGGACACTGCCACTAACCCATTACATATACCTCTCCATCTATTTGGGTCATCCAACCTCTAATTAAATAAGCTTTATACATCACTCTATTAATCCTATAAGGATTCCCCTATGAAGGTGGATATACATGGATGTCTTTTTGCTCAGATCAATGGAAATTACCCGATTTGAGGTAACCTATTCTCTCATGTTATTTTCTTTTATATTCTATTTCTAACCCCCCTAAACACACATTATTCCATTAATTTATAAAAATATTAGTATCATCAATATACTAGAAGGTTTTTACAAAATGTATTTTTCCTAAACTCAAACGCACATCCACCTAATTGATTTAGAACATTTTATTTTTGTGGGCAGTGTACTACTGCGTCATGAAATGATGATTGTTAAATTATCTCCTACAATATAAAATTGTTTCCATTGTGATGGAAATGTAATTATATATTATATAGATTATATTTATTTTATCTCTTTAATTATGTAATTATCAATTATAATATACCATTATATTTTTCATGTTTTTTAAATACGATAATTTCATTTGAGGAAGTGAGGACTACCACCGCGAAAAAGTGATATGAACCATTCATATCATACAAGTGACATATATAGGATGAAATTAATTAACATATTTATCATATATAAAATATGATATTATATTGGAAATATAATATACCTATGTATCATTATTTTTTCATTCCATTAAATATGAAATAGATATGAATGTAGTGTTTATGCGTACGTACGACTTACTATCACCATCAGAGGTTCATTTCATTTCCTATATAAAAATGTTATGAAATATTATAAATATATATATTCTAGATATATATGATATATATATATGAATAATATTCCAGTGATATTTTTATTTTGTCCACATATAAAAATTGTAATTATCTCTTGATAATTTTCCACTCAAGTACCCAATATCGACAAAACGATCAATATTAAATTACATAATTATATAATTTGTATCACATATTATAATTATATATAAAAGGAATAATAAACCTAATAAATCTTTGGAATCATATATAAATTAACATATTTTTTTAAAAGGATGGGGCCGAAGCCTCATTTATTATTAATGGAAAGCAAAGACCTCTTTTTAACTGGGTAGAGGGAGACCCATTACATAGCCCGAAGGCCCAGTGGGCATTTAGCCCATTATATGGCCCGTAGACCCATTTTTTTGGCCGGAAGCCCATTCTGTGAATAGTACTGCTACAGTACCTACACTGCTACAGTCCTGCACAGTACCCGCCACCGCTACAGTACTCTACCGCCGCTACAGTGCCCTGCCGCTGCTACAATGCTCGATGTTGCTACAGTACGCCGCTGCTACAGTACGCTACAGTACAGCTATAGTACTTGCACCCAATGGGTTTTGAACCCCCATTTTTCATGTAGATTTAAGGGGTGCTTACCACTAATCCAAACCCCAACTACAATATAAATTAACTTATATTTATCAATAGGTAATTAAAAGAATGAACTAGTCAAGTTGGACTGAGGTAAGGGAACTTCTTAACCAAATTTCCATTATTTGAGTTAAAGTTCTACATTTTTATCATGTAGTGCTATTAATATGTGAGATATAAATTTTTATTTCATATATTTTATTTATACTTGATTTATGTGTACTCATAGTGAAAAAAAATAATCATTAAATTTTATTTTCAATGTTATATGTGTAAGGGACATCGTCTTAATATCCTTTCAATGAGGCATACATCGACAATATATTCCTAATTATTTTATATGGTGTATAATAAAATCCTTTTACTTTTCCTTTCATTCAAAGGAAATATTTTTTCTATGAAGGGTTTTACTAAATGAAAAAAGAAACTTTTTAACATATGTTATCACAATTAAATCTCCGCCACTGTAACCGTTGTTTGGATTTATCTATAAGCCTTTATGTTATTTAAATTGTTATAAATACCTTATTCCATTTTTCAGTGTTTAGGTATTGAAAATTATTATTGAAATGGATTTATTATTTCAAAATCCTGAAATTATTTCTTTTGATTGTAAATGTAATTTTATGATTAAAATGTTTATATTTTCAATCTTTTATGCATGATGATTATATAATGGTTCTCAAACATTTTATGGGTGATTAAATAATAAAAAAAATTTAGAGTGGTTTATTGATAAACCATGGATAGGTGGTTATGTTATAAGCTCCATTGAATTGGGTATGGATGTCAGCCGTATAGCTATTCCATTTTTTGATATGTGTGGAAGTAGACAATATGGTCATTCCATTTTTGTATGTTTAGGTACCATGTTACCGTTATATATTATATGTTTCTTTGTCTAGGTTTTATGGTAATCTTTTTGTTACAAAATAAGGGTATGCAATGAGCTTATATTTAGTGAAGTGTTTTTGCACATTTTAAGGTAAAAAATTTTACTTTATGATAATGTAATAATTCGTTACATGTTATTTTGAAAACTAATAGTTTTCCATATTTATGTATCCCTTGATATGATTTTTATTCTCATCCCATGTTTATGAAATGTTTTTCATAGGACATAAAGTAGAATAGGGTCAAGGATAGGATCATGGAAATGTCATGCTGTTTAAATAATGGAACTAAACGTGATTCATTTTTTAGAGTATTTATTTTAAGAAAAAATTTATAGATAGTCATAGTGTCTAGATGTAATATTCATGTTGTCATGTATAAGTGATGAAAAAATTGTCTAATTCTATAATCCTGAAAAGATCGTCAATGTGAATTATTAACTTAATTCCAGATTATGTAATGTCTAAGTATGGGTCCTTACAGTTGGTATCATCGGTCAGTTTATATAACATTAGGAGATAAGATTTTGATAATAGAATATCCATAAATGATTTTTACATTATGTTCAAATTGAAATGATATATCATTTTAGGATTACCATGTTGCTTTGTTTAAGATGTGTTTGTTCAAATTGGTTTTCCGTATAGGAAATACGGCATTAGTGCTAAAAATGCATATAGTGGAGAATAACATTCGAAAGCATCATCCCAAGATGGTTGGAATCAAAACTGAATTGTTTTTTTTTTCATCGATGGAATAATTAAAATCATGATATAAATGGTGTTGGTATACATTCAAGAGATCAACCATATCAATCTAATAGGAATATGTCTATACCAGTACATTTCACAAGGTAACATCCCCCCTAATTCAGAGGATCATCTTACCATGTTCCAGATGAAGGACAGATCAATGCATTGGAAATGATTTTTGATGTCATGGGTTGTTAAGACACTCAAAAGGTTATTCTTATTGTTTACTTTTTTGAAGGAGAAGTAGATCGGTAGTGGTCGATGGTTAAAAAATCAGTGATTGTGAGGAGATTGACGATCTTGGTTCTAATGAATTCAAAGGTATGTTTAATGATAAATATTTTTCTAAGGTAGAACAACATAGGATGGAAAAAATCAACAAATTTAGGTGGGAGGATTACTTAGTGGATGATAGAGAAGAAAAGCTCACATGTCTAGCATAGTATGTTCTAAATGTTATCTGAGTCCGTGATAATAAGATAGATTGATTTTACTCATGATTGAAGCCTCTATATCAATATACAATATCCTCTCTAGAATTCAAAATCTTTGAGAAACATGAATGTTGTGCTAATATGGTAGAAATGGTGTTTTCTGATGATCAGGTGTTCCAAGAGAGAATGAAAAAGAAGAGGTCTAGTTTTCAAGAATAGGGAATGAATTAATCTATGAATCCTGGAAGTATGAAAATTAAATTTATATCTTGTGATAAGTGTGGAAAAAAGAATCCTGGAGAATATTTATTGAATTACATGATGTTCTTATTGTGTTGTAAGACTGGTCATATTTCTCATAACTATAAAACATATGATCGAACAGGAAATGAAAATCCCAAAGTAAGATGTTATAGTTGCAATGATTTTGGGACTTACGCCAATATGTATCCAATGTTGATTACCCTAGGTGGAAACAAGACAGATCAAATGTATAAGGATGGGTAAAAATAATTTTCTACTACTATGTTTGATGTGGGACCATCAAATGTTGTGGTCTTAGGTATATATATTTTCATAATATTCCAGTGCGTTTTTTGATTCAAGGCCATCACATTCATTCATTTCAGATAAATATTTTTGTAAATTTGTAATTCCACCTCAATATATGAATCCGGGTCTTGTGGTAAATAAATCTGGGATAAATGTAGATGCAAAAAAGAAATTAAAATAATCATCATATCCATGTTTGTGGAATGAATTTACCAGCAAGCCATGTTATTATTCCTCTAGTAGAGTTTGTATGTTATTTTGGGAATATATTGGATTTCTGTTTACCATTATAAGATTGACTACAGAGATAATGACGATTCTTTTCAATAAAAATTTCATTGTATGTACATGAATGAACCCCTAATTTTTATAACATATCATGAATCTATGAAACTAGTTAATGATGGAATCAAATGTTACCTTAAACATAGTTTTTAAAACAATGGAACTATTTAGATTTATGATTTTACATTTGTAAAAAAGTATCATGATGTGTTTTCTGGATGAGTTTCCAGGTATATTACCTGATCAAGAAGATGAATTTACTCTGGACTTAGTTCCTGATGTTAAGCTATATCAAAACCTCCTTATTTAATGGCTCAAATTGTTCATGTAGTGTTAAATAAACAATTTTATGAGTTGATAGATAAAGGTTTCATTCAACATAGTGCATCATTGTGGGGTGATCCAGTCTTTTTTGTTAAAAATAATGATGGTTAAATTTTACTTTTCATTGAATAATGATCGTTTAAAATAATAACCATTAAGAACACGTATCCTTTGACTCATATCAGTGATGTTTTTGATCAGCTCTAGGGAGTTTAGTATTTTTCAAAGATTGACTTGAGGTCGGGGTACCATCAGTTGATAGTAAAGGAGGAAGATGTTCCAAAGACCTTGTTTCATAATAGATATGGCCATTATGAAATTTTAGTTATGCCTTCTGGGATAACTAATACACTTACTATATTCATGGATATTATAAATAAAATATTCTATGAGTTATTGTATATGTTTGTGGTTTTTTTATTGATGATAATTTTCTATATTCTACATGTAAAGAAGAACATTATAGTCAATTAAGGATAGTAATGATATCCATAATGGAAAATAAATTTTATTATAAATTCAGCAAGTGTGGGTTTTGTTTAAAAAAAATTTCATTCCATTGTCACGTTGTTTCAAAAAATTGAAAAAATATTGATCCTAGTAAAACAAATATTGTTGAAGAGTGTCCAAGACCTACCAATATCATAGATATCCTTAGTTGTCATGGTTTTGAAGGCTATTATAGAAGGTTTGTTGAAAAATTTTCACAATTACCTATCCCATTGACTATGTTAACATGAAAAGGTGTTAAATTTTTTTAGACAAATTAATCTGTTGATTATTTTTAGGAATTGAAAATAAGATTGTTGAATTCTCCATTTTATGAATTACCATCCAAAAATGGTGAAATTATTAACTATAGTGATACTACATTTAATGGAAATAGTTTTATCCTAATGAAAAATGATTAGGTAATTGCTTATTCCTCACGTTAGGTGAGAACTCAAGAGTTAAATTACCCTACACATGATTTGGAATTATCTTCTATTTTTTTCATAAAAAATTTGGCCGAATGTTTTGTATGGAGTAAAGTGTGAAATATATACATACCAAAAATGTCTAAAATACAAATTAACACAAAATTATTTCAACATGAGATATGAGAGATGTATATAATTAATGATGGATTACAATTGCATGATTCATTACCATCCAAAAAAAGAAAATAAAGTGGATGATGTTTTGAGTCGAAAATGTAATGCTACATTAACTTTGTTATGTTTAGATTGAGATCCTTTTATTAAAGATTGGACGAAACATGAATAGATGTTTTTGGAACATGAAATACTTCTTCTTTATTCCATGATGTAGTGATAGAGTCTCTAGAAAACAGAATAAAGAATGTATAGAAGGAAGACAATGAGTCGTCGAAATGGTTATAATTGGCTCAGAAGTGTAAGTTACCAGAATTTAACATCGATAATGATTGTGTTTTGAGGTTTGTAAAGAGATTATGTGTACATTTTTATTCACAGTTGATGAAAGAGTTATTAAGTGAATCTCATAGTTCACTATTTTCAGTTCATCCTGGCAGTAACTAGATATACAGAGATATTCAGATTTATTACTATTGGGATGGAATGAAAATAGATATTGATAACATTATTGTGATTTTTTTCACTTGTAAACATGTTAAAGTATAGAGACAGTTACTGAATGGGATGCTTAAGCCTTTTCCTGACCAAAGTGGATATGGGAAAATGTGTCCACTGATTTCGTCATGGGATTACCAAAGACATCTCGAGGTAATAATGTTGCCCAGGTTATTGTTGATCGATAAACTATATATTCTCATTTTCATCCAATTCGAGATACATTGTCTCTAGATCAAATTTCTCGATTGTATGATAATGAGATAATCTGGTTGCATGGAGTCCCCCTCTCCATTGTATTTGTTCCTCATCCCAAGATCACTTAGAACTTTTGGAAAGGCCCTCTAAAGTCATTTTATACTGAATCAAATATCAGTACAGCTTTTCATCCTTAATCTGATGGGAAATCAGAATGAAAATTTCAGACGTTAGAAGATATGATACGTGCTTATTCAATGGATTACCAGTGTTGTTTGTAAAAACATCATTATTTGTTGTGTTTTCATATAATAAATGTTTTTATTCTAGTATATATATTGTGACATTTGAAGAATTATAATGAAAGAGGTGTCGAACTCCAGGTTTTTGGTATGAAGTAGGGGCAAAGAAAACTGATGGGACCAAAATTATTAGTAGTGATGACAGTGAATATTTAGTTGAAATAGAAACACATGAGGATAGCTCAGAAAAGGCAAAAAATATATGTGGATAACCAGAGGAAAGATATTTTTTTAGGTAGGTGATCATGTCTTCCTCAAAGCTTCACCATGGAAAATTTTGATCCGTTTTTGAAAGATGGGGATATTGTGTCCATGGTTCATTGGACCTTATGTAATCCTAGATAAACTTGTATAATTAGTATACAGAGTGGCCTTACCTCAATGTTTATCCCTATTAAACATTTTTTTTCATGTTTAAAAGTAGAGAATGTATATCCTGGATCCATCTCATGTTTTGAGTCTAGAGGTAGTTCAGTTGGAAGAGAACTTTCCAATGACGAACAATCAGTCCATATCGTTGAAAAAGGAGAGAAACTGTTGTGGAATAATTTAATTCATCCGGTAAATGTTTTTTTGGAAAAACCGTATTTTTGAAGTGGTAACATGGGAATCTGAAAATTCTAGGAAGGGTATATACACCCACTTATTTGATAAGTGAATAGAATTGTGGTGATGCAATTCCCAAATGGTGGGAATGATTTAACATCCCCATGAAATAATGAATATGATATTTTCATGTTTATGAATATTTTTGATTTAAATATTAACGTTAATTTAAAGGATATTTTATGTTCGATGGCGTACTAGACACACAAAAGTGGGTTTATCTGATATATCATGTTGCACACAATGTTGAGCCATACTGAAAAATAATAATATGATATTATTATTTTAAATGGTACTTGAAACATAAATTTTATATTGGAATGAATGAAATGAACTAAAAATATTATGATTAAACATTATTTTAAAATATTTTTACATTTTTCCAATACAATTTAGAGTCTTAAAATGAAAATGAATCATATTTTCAACATAAATACTCGAATATTTTTAAAAGTTGATTTAACTCTCTTTGATAGAGAAACCCTTTTAAATATATTTTTTTATCTTTTATATATTCCATTATACAAAACAAACTTCTTCTTTAGAAGTGATACATTAAAATTTAATATGGATAAATTTATGGTATTTTTCTAAAAAAGTACATTTATTAATGAATATTGAAAAATTATGCATTTTATGTCAACTGTGTCTTCTAATATAACTTATATATATAGATATATTACAAATTTAATAGTTTTTAATGTTTCATTCTATTATATTTTTAATGTTTTATTCAATTTTGTTAATTTTTTGAAATTTTACTTTGATTTTAGAGATAAACAGATGCCATTTTTTAGTAGATTTTAATTATTAAAAAAACAATTTTTTGTTTTGACAGTGGGAATTAATTTTAAATTATTTTCTACATTTTCTCTATTTTTTAATTTGAAAAAATAGATACATTATTTGAAATAAGGGGGTAAAAATTTTGTAAATAGGTATCATTTATTTTTAGACATTTTCAATTGTAACTTCGGTAAATATTTTATTTCTAATGGTTAAAAGATAAATCTGTTAAATAAGGGTAATTAATAATATTTTAATTACATTAAATTACCATAAAACATGTCATAAATCTATTGGATGATACATGTCTGACCATGGTCATCCTTAGGTCGACTTTAGGACCCCATGGAGAAAATTTTATACGAAAATGGAATTTTTATAAAATTAATACAATGGTAAGGAAAATATAACATAAACAAATATTTTTAGTAACACAATTTTTATATGGGAATATATAATTGTTATTTTCGAATTTAAGTAGTCATTATAAATATAAAAATAATTACTACATCAATGGATTTTATTTATAATTTTTATAAATCAAATATATTTATTTATTTTTGTGACAATGGTGATGTAGTGATTACATTATTAACGATTGAATAAAATAAATGAGATTATAAATTTTAAAATAAATTTATTTTGAATCTTTTAATGCCATTAACGAATTTTATGGATTTTTATAACTTGTTTTATTATAATAAATGATGTTATTTTGGAATAATAGAGTTGTGGGGGATTTTTTAAAATTCATGACATGAATAGTATTTAAATTTCCATAAATGAGTTTTTTTAAAAAATAATTTTTAATTAAATGTTATAATTGTCTTCAAAATATTATATTATGCCAAATGACCTATATAAGGTTGATAATGTCACTAATGGACCACTTGGGGTTCTAATTTAATTTTATATTAAATATATTATCTATATTTTATTAATATACAAGAAGACATGGTAAAATTTAAATAAGTCAACTAAGGGTTAATGATAAAGGATAGGGTTAAATTTCAGTTCTAAACATTCCTAAACTCAATGGGTTGAATCGATTTTGAACATTAATCTTCTTTTATTTGAATGAAATTAGTTGGGAACCAATTGAAAATTGAAATTCAGTTTATATTAAAACAATCATTCAAGACATTCTTAATGTGTCCCCCCTCCCTCTTATAAAAGGACACCACCTATAACCGATTAATGAGACCTCTCAAGCCACTTGGATCATACAAACATCATGCCAATATGATCCTGACATCAATCTATTACCTAGAGATATCATTACCCTAGGAATAATTAAATCCAAGGAAGACTATTGGCTCAAATGAGAGGATGTCGCCCGATTTTTTGTAACGTCTTCTATAAGTTCTTTTCTTTTATTTTCATTCTCCACCCCCCCCCCCTAGACTGTCTTTATTAAATTATTTTCCAAAAAAACAGTGTATTCAATATACTAAGATTATTTTATGAAAATTATTCAACCTATACTCACACACACCACTATCTAATGTATTTTGAACATACTGTATATGTGGATGGTGAACTACTACATCACAAAACGATGATTGTTCAATTATCTCCTACCGCCTCTCATGGTGGGCATCAGGATGGAAATATAATTGTATATGATATTTATGATATATATTATATCTCTATAATTATTCAATTATAATTTATAACATTCCTTTATTATTTTTATTTTTTATAAATATGATAATTTCATTTGAGGAAGTGCGGACTACCGCCCTCTCAAAATGATATGACCCATTCATGCTATACATGAAATGTATATACGATGGTGTTAATGATCTACTGTAACATATATAAATTATTATATTATACTATATTTATAATATACCTATGTATCATTAATTTTTCATTCCATTAAAAATGAAATAGAAATGAAAGTAGTGTCCATCCATACGTACGACATATCATCTCCATGAAAAGTTCATTTCATTTATAATATCCAAATGTTATTTAGTATTTGAAATACATATATACTAGATATTTATCATATATATAAATATTTATAATATGATGGATATAATATATCTTTACTACATGGAAAAATGCAATTATAACCAAGTCATTTTGGACCCAAGTACCCAATATTGTCAAAACGACTGATATTAACTTAAATAATTATGTAATTTTTATAATGTCATAAAAATTGATATAAAAGGAAAAATAAACTTGGAAATGTTTCAGAATAATGTATAAATTAACATATTATTATTATTCAATAAATTTGAGAATGAACAAGTCATGTCGGACATAAGGAATGGAAACATCATAACCCAATTTAAATTAAATGGTTTAAACTTATACTTTTTTATTATGTCATTCTCTGATTATGTGGGATATAACATTTGATATCTTATCTTGTATTTATTATTTCTTTATGTGTACTCGTAGTGAATACACATAATAAATCTATTTTATTTAAAAAATTATCTTTGAAAGGTTCTTTATCTCAATCTCCTTTCAATGATACATATTTAGATAATATATACCTCCTTCTTTTATAAGGTGTATTATAAAAAAAATTTACTTTGACATTCATTCAAGGGGAATCATTTTTCTACAAATTTTATCACTAAAAAGGCATTTTTTAATGTATGCACCGTCAATGACCTCTCTTCCACCTTAATCATTATTTAGCTTCGCCTCTAAGCCTTAATGTTTTCAAAAGGAAAATAAATCCCTTATTACCTTGTTGGTGTTTTGGTATTGAAAATGGGTTTTTGAAATGGATTTATTATTTCAATATAATGAAATTCATTATTGTGATTACAAATGATATTTTATGATTGAAATTTTGATCTTATCAATCTTTTATGTATGATGATTATATATTGGTACTTGAAAATTAGACTGGTGGTTATGTGATAAACAAATGATAGGTGTTTCCATGTTAAACCTAGGACAGTTGGATATGTTATAACCTCCAGTGCATTTGGCATAGAAGTCGGTCGTATGGATATTTAATTTAATGATATGTGTGGAAGTCGACCGTATGGTTATTCCATTTAAGTATGATTATTTACAAAGTTACCTTCTTATGCTATATGTTTCTTTCTATTGGATTTATGGTAATATTTTGGGTACAAAAAAAGGTTATGCAATGAGATTATATTCAGTGAATTGTATTCGATACTTCATTAAGGTGAAAAGTGTTACTTTTTTATAATGTATTCATGGTTTACTTTATGTTTTGAAAAAGTATAGTATTCTTTATTTTTGGTATCCCTTATAGAGATTTTTTTTCTAATCCCGTGTTTTTTGATTTTTTTTCACAAGACATAATGGGGAATAGGGTCAAGGATTGGATCAAGGGAATGTAATTCTATTTAAATCATGGAAGTAAACATGTTTCATTTTTTAGAGTTTTTATTTTATGAAAAAATAGATACTATGTTGAAGTTTCTATATATAATATTCAAGTTGATATGTATAATTTATTTCCTGATTCTCTAAAGATCTAAACCTAAAAACCTCCACAATGTGATTTATTATCATAATGCAAGATTATGTAATGTTTTAATTCAGGTCCTTATAGCATTCACCCCACATTATTCTTCCTCTATTTTCGACTTCAATATCTAGAACCAACACTAGAAACCCTCTGTGGCCTCCATGCTCTATGAATCATTGAAAATTCCCACTAGTCGTGATTTTTTTGCTGGATTCAGCTCTAATCATCCTTGAATAAACCCCAATCCTCTCTTCCATCATTAGTATTTTATAATTTGGTTCAATGTACTAGATTGGTCAAATACTAGTGTTATAAATTTACCCAATTATTATAATTTGTTTAATATATAGGATTTACCTAATTTTATTATTTTATATATGGGTGAGATGGTTCTACATTGGTTTCATTATTTTCATTTATGTTATTTTTTTCATTTTTTTGATCTATATGTTTATTAGATAATTTTTTTGGTGAATGGGGTTGTTGTAAGGTTATTATTTTATATTACTATTTGAAAAATGATATTGATTAGAATATTTTGGATGATTTTATTCATATATATATATATATGAATATTTTAAAGAACGTATATATGTGTATTCTTATGTGAGAATACACATGTATGTGTCAATATAAATTTTATATTTTTATTTCATTATGAAACATGATAAATTATAATTGATGTAAATATATTTTATTATGAAATTTTGTAATATATATATACATATAACATATAAAATAAATATAATTAAGTGGTTCTTGATAATTACGAGAACCTTAATGTAATGAATATGTTTCTAAAAATGTATTTATATGATTTTTTCTTTTGAAAATTAAAAAATATATTGGTTTAATGAAAAAAAATTACAATTTATTAAATGTAATATTAATTATGGAATTTTTTTTATTAGTTAAATTAATTTTTTTAATAATTTAAATGAAATATATGAAATACAATGAATTATTATAAATTCCCAAAATTATTAATCATTAAAAAAGATGTATTAATTTTAAAAATAATTCAAAATTCGTTCAGTAATATATAGTGTATATTAAAAAATGTTTTGTGGTTTTCAATTAATTATAGATAATGGTGATAATTATAAAATAGTAAAAATAGTTTTTAAATTAATAAAAAAATTATTACGCAAACATAATAATTTGGATAAATGTTTCACTAATTAAAATATATAGTCTTAATAATTCATATAAATGTTGTAAAAGTACCAGACATACGAAAATATATTATAATTCTACTTGGGTGAATATTTTTATTTCATGATCTAATAAATAAATATAGTTATAAATTAAAAATAAATAATAATTCAAAAATAATAACTTGAAATTTTTTATAAATTACATATATAAATTAATAACTGAATATTATCAAATTTATTTAAAATCATAATTAACATGAAGTAAATTTTTTTATTATATATATAAATATTTAAAATGATTTGGAATTTTATTTTATTTTATGAAAAGGAGTTACAATATATTTGATGTATTCATTTCACTTATTAAATATATATTTATTTAAATATATATATTTTTTAATAAAATTATGATATTAATTTAAATTAATAATACTAATAACAACATAATATATAATAATTATAACTAACTAATAAATATATTTAATATATAATAAATATTAGTGGTAGTTACAAATTATTATTATTAATTATAGAATTTTATGAAATTATTTACATACGAATGATTTTGTAAAATATAAAATATGAGAAATTATAAAATATTATAAATATTATTAAATGAATTATCATCGAATGAAATTTAACATCATACCACACACCCAAAAATGATATGTAGTTCCCAGGATAAACCTCACTTATTAGACCCAACATTATTCTCCCATTATTCATATGATTCATAGTTTGAAGGATATATAAAATTTGAATAATAATTTTAAATTAAAAAATAAAAATTATTAATGTCTCATGATAAGTAACCAATCAAAAAACATTCAAAAAATTTTGGTCACACCTATGGTAAACCCCACATCCAGTACCCAATGGTGTCATTGACATTTCATACAATAAACTATTTGATGGTCACGTTTAATTTTAATAAAAAAATATGATAAAATTATTAAATGAATTTCCCTCACCTGAAATGTAACATAAAACAAGATATTGAAAAATGTTATATTTCTTCTAGGGTAAAAACAACATCATAGATCTAATTTCAGTCTTTGAATTCTGATATGACACACACTTTTACCGGTATGTTACATTTTAATAATAAATTATAATGAATATATTAAGTTAATTGATGTCACGTAAAATGTAAAAATACACTTGACCCAAAAAATGTTATATCGTGCCTGTGGTATACCACACATCCATACCCTTTAGTGGTCTACAATTTTTCCAATGATACACATATTGATGGATACGTGATAATATTTTATAAAACAATAATTATTATTTCAAATGAATTACCCTCATATATAATTTAACTAAATAACTGACGCTCAAAAATGATAGTTCACATCTTGGGAAAACCCATATCAAGGATCCGAAGGTGGACTTTGTTTTTTCAAATGTTACATAGTTAGACGGATACAATAAATTTTAATAAGAAATAATTATAAAAATAATAAATTAATTACCCTCTCGTGTAATGTTACTCAGTTTACCATGTTCACAAATTTTATATCATGCCTAGGGTAAAACCCACATCATATAACCAATGATGGTATCATATTTTTCATTTGAGACAACATTTTTGTGATATTAAATTATTTTCTAAACACCACTTCTGTCTTAATTAATATATTTAATATCATAACTCTATCTTTTTCAAGCCTCTATGGGACAACTAATCTACTGTTAACCCAACACCTCACTCTAATCATATTCAGTAGAATAATTTAATGTCTTAGAATATATAAATACCTTGAAACTAGAAAAAAAATATCATTAATATTTTTTATTATTAATAATTATTTCTAGATAACTATATAACCAAGAAGTAGACACATGTTTCTATTAAATGATCATGGTTTGATACATAATCACAAAAATACAACTAGATCTGTTATAAATATTAACTACTTTGAAGGTGTTGGAACTGTTATATCATATTTATTCTATAATTAAAATTTATATCTAAAGGAACAATTATATTTCCCAATAAAAGATTTGATTTTATGATTTTCAAACCATTTGACAATGTTGGACTTCAACATTCATGTTTTGGCTTCGGTATAGATTATATTTTTCTTGTATCAACATGTGTAAATTTATTTGGTAGAAAAACAATAGTTATGGATCAGTCTTTTATGATTATATTACATTGGGATGCTAGTCATTTATTCCTAAATTAACAACTAAGGATGATATTTTAAATCCTATATTAGAATTGTATTTCTTTTACAATTTTTCGAAATATGCTATGGAGGTCTTATATATAGGATTCTAAATGAGTAAAAATGTTGTTGTTTCATAATTAATGGAAATTACATTATATTTTGAAATGTAAAAGAGTAGTTTTTATGATATTTTATCTATGGATAAATCATTTTTTCCTAATGGAATATGTTACCATCATGTTTCATTGTATATTACCAGATGTTTCATAATTTGTGCCTTAGTTATCATAAAATATATGCATGTTAAAATCACTACATCAAATATTTTTGAGAATATGAATCCTTTGTTAATTTTACATCATGCGTAGAATAAACTTTTAAGTTAGAACAACAAGGATAATCTGGATTTCTTACGAAATAGTTGAGGTATTTTCCAATTACACAATATTTAGAGTTCTTATCTATGCCTCACAACACTGCTAGATTATTGATACATTATTAATCAAATATTTCCATCATTAAAATCTCAATGAATCCATGTGATGGTGATTCCTGAATACCATTTGATCATACATATCTCTATTTTCTTTCAGAACATTGAAAAATTCAGCTAGACCTTTATGCTGATGGTTTTTGTCCATTTTTTTGATAATGTAGTAAAACATTTTATTTGAATGTTCTCAATACTCCATAAAACATACCTCCATGTCTGTTGATGAAGGACACAAACAAACACACACACACATAGACATATTTATATATATTACACTATACATTCCAGGACACCAAATGATTAATATTTTTGTTCATTGGATAGAAAACATGGTGAGATAATTTTATTACGGGACATTGGTGTGAATAATTTGGATATAGTTTCAAATAACAATTTTATAATTGTGGTTTCATTAATATCGAGGATTATTGAATTTCCATAATATGGAATTTTATCCAGATAGAGAACTCAATAAATTTTTTATTTTTTAAAGAATCCACTTTTTGGTGAAGTGGGAACCATACAAAAACCTTCACAGAACACCCTCATAAATAACCAACAACCAAAATAGAAAATCAAAAATCAAATTTCCTAAACCATTTACCTCTACAAATACCTTCAAAAATTATATCAATTTCAAATTTGCAATTTTAAGTCATCATCACCCATCTCGTTAAGAGATATGCATTTGTGTCGAGTCACACACCCATCACGACAGTTGTCATGTCCTTACCAAGATGACCCACCATCACATTACTTTCCAATCACCATCACTATCTTAATATCATCACCTCACATTGGGCATCATCCTCCACGCATCATTAACACTGGACTCTTCTTCAATGTTCACCACCTCTACCAGAAACCAATAACTATCAGATCCTCTAGAAACTATCATTGCTGAACAAAACATCTTCGATGTTGAGGTAGGTCTTCATCCCCATCGATCTACCAGAAATAATTTTGAGCATCATTGTATTGTAGTAACCATCCTCACCCACAACATTGAACACCACCTATTTCAAACAACATCACTGGCTCCAAAAAACCTTCACCATCATCACTGTTGTTTAAACATCCCACTAGAAAAAAAACACCAAAAAAGAATCCAAAAACTCAACATCTCAAAAAAAATTAACCACCAGAAAATTAGAACACCAATGAAAATAAAAAATACACTGTATAAGAATAATTCAAAAAAGGAGAAAAATAAACCAGGGTAAACCCACTAAAGAGGCCAAGAATGAGACCATGAATAAGGCTAAGGATGAGACAATAAATGAAATCTCATGGACCAATAACTATATTCCGAAAAACCTATGTACCCATCACCCCAACTCTTATTGGGAGAGGAACATATAAACCCAAGATTAAGGGTATTTTGGGTGGTTGATTATGGAAGGAGGACTCTAGAAGCATATAGAAACACAATTTCCACTAAACCACAATCAGAAAATATGTAGGATAACTCCACACCATCCCCAATACAGAGAGGCCTGAAAGAACATAATGCTAGAGATGTTTCAGGTGAAATAGCATGTTAAAACACATACCTTTGATAGAAGAAAAATGGAATTATGGTATAAAGACCACAGTGGAAAGAACCACATGATAGGGGATACCAATAGTGGAGGGGATAATTTGAGAGCTATGGGGAGGATTTGAGAGAAAAGGGGTGTAGTTGAAGAAGAAAATTGATCCATAGATGGACGAAGAAGACATGATAGGAGATCACTATATGTAAAGGCCACAAATAGAATCACTCCCCATCTAAATGGAGAATGCATTTTCCAAAATCATGTACGTAGTACATGGTAGTAAAAAAATATTTTTTTCTTGGTAAAGGGAGAGTATATATTTATTTTGACTTTTATTGTATATTTCTTCATTTTGGTCACCCTTTTTGATGCATCATAAATAATTTTACAAATGGTCAAATGGAAATAAAATAACCTTCATTAAGACCCGTATGTAATTAGGTAAAATACATTGTATCAATATTAAATTCTAATAGTTTTGAAAAAAAATTAAAAATAAATGAATATTTTTTGCAGAAATGACAATTGGATAATGTATAGTATTCTTTGGTATTTTCCATATTGGACTGATTTTTTTATCATCACATGTCAGATGTAATAAATATTGAGAATAAATTTTTTTGGATATCTTATATTATGTTGTGTTAGACACACATGGTAGGACCCGAGATTAATTATTGTTAGGGTTCGATCATTCATATTTTTTTAGATATCCTGATAATAAATTATTTGATGTTAAATGATCAAAAAATTTAATGTTGATGAAACCAGATTACTCTCTTAATAAATAAAAAAATTAGTATTCTATCAATGGATTAGTTATTTGAGGTTAGCAGATGGATATGATTCTAATTTTTTCATTATGTTATAAATATGCATATTACAGCGTTAAAAAGTCATTATTACCTTTTCATAATGGAACGATTTCTACTTGTTATACTTAGAGGGGTGTTAAGTTTATCAATATAACACATATTGATCGAAATATCATATTTTATTTATGATATTTGTGAAAAACATAAGATTATATTTCATTGAGTTTTCAAAAAATTATTTTATTAATTTTATGTAAATTGGATTAAAAAATCCCACTAGTCATTGTTGAATCAATAGATCGTTTAATATTAAATTTCTATAAGTCTCTAAAATAGGATGAACTATTAAATTCATATGGACGTATCCATTGGATAGGTGTATTAAAAAATCTTAAACGATAGAACATTAAAAGCCATTAGTTAAAGAGTCAATTCTAAGAGAATACATATAACAAGATATTTAAAATTTACTTTCATATTATTTTTACTCAGAATATAAATAAAAACATTAAAGAATGGGATGAAATGAGGAAAATGTTTATGATATCAAAAACCTTATGTAATAATTATTTAATCAGCGCAAGCATGGTTTTGGTGGTAATCATAAATGGTAGATTATAGTTGAAGACCCCGCATAGAGATCCTACATATGTTCTGATAGATTATGAAAAAATTATACAATTTTTTACATAAGTACTAATTTTTTTTTGTTAAATATTTATAAAAGATACATTTATTTAAATTAAAAGTTTCTGAACTATATGATGACCATATGAAAAATAATTCTATAAAAATTAAATCATCCACCCTTGAAGATTTTCATCAAAAAAGTTTTTAATATTGGGTTCAAATACGTTAATGTTATGTTACATTGAATGAAATAATAAATCAATTTTACAATTATATTGATTAAGAATAATATTTATTGTTTACATAAAACACAACATTAAAATAAAATTTATAATTAATTATTAATGGTAAAAAAACTCCTTTGATATTGGTAAAATCTTATAATGGTTATTTGGTTAATTTATTAAGATTCTATACAGATATATATATATATGGTGACATAAATAAATCAATAAATTGTGGTGTTTTTTTAACAGATAGCATCATAATTAATGTGATGATGAACTTTAGGGAAAACTAGATGAAATAATTGAGTTATGTTATATGGTACCAAATTATGTAACAATGATTAAATGTCATTGGTTTGGTATTGATTGAGGTTTTTAATTTAATCAATGACATGGAATCATTGAAATTAAATATAACCATATTCTTTCATGAAATTTACCATTTATATTTCAAATTCAGGAACATCATGATAATTATGAAACTTAATGTGACATTGCGAGTGACTGGAATATCTGTAGTTGTGTGATAAAAAATAAATCACATGAATATCATTTCATTAAATAGTAAAATTATTTTTTTAGAATTGAAACAAACTGATTTTTTTATGAAATATCCCAAAATATATATCTTACTCAGTGATATAATAATATAGATAATGAAAACATAATTTTAAGAGCTGATGATGTAGATTATATAGATTAAGTAATATGGAATGATTAAACTAAACGTCATATGGAAGTTAAAAATACTGAAGATAAAGATAGAGGCATTGATCATGATGATAATGTTAATAATAATGATGGTTAATGTAATATATTTAGTTTTTCATTTACAAGTAATAAGTATATTTTTTCATTTTTAGTTTTGTTATTTGATATATTTGTTTTCAAAAAATTTACATGAAATATTCTTTCATTATTTTATTTAGTAATTTTTTATTTTATAAAATTGTATTGACTATTTCACACAGGTAATAATATTTGTTTTAGTTGTCTAGAGTTGTTATAGATTATTTATATTGATTATTCAATGATGTTATACTTCTTGTTGATAAGCCCAATTTAGTTGATCCTCAGGATGTCATGCTTGTTAGGAGGGGAATTGTGTTACATGAACACTTTTATAAAATTTTCTAAAACCCAATATAGTGATATATGTATAAATATTGTGAAACAATTTTTGATGATTCTTGCATCTCATATCGAAATGACTATAACTCATCTCAGGGACATGGTGGATTATACTCCTGGATATGAGGTACTTTTTACAGGAGGTCATCATGTGGACATTAGATCAAAGGGAGGAAAGAGGTCACACATTGTTTTGAATGTCATACATTTTTCACACGCCGAAAAAATAAGATAATTAATATTAATTATCCATGAATTATACTTTATCTATAACAAGGTTTTCATTTTTTATATGCCTTAACTGATACATCTGTTATGGATTTGGATTTTTATAATAAGATTTATATTGATTTTGTTTATGATATATTCTAGGAAAATGAATGCACTGAATTATGTTAGTTATCTTTTCTCAAAATTGCATGGATGGTAATTTTATTGTTATTCTAATTTTACATTATATATAAAGGAAATGATTGAGACTATGACTAATCATTCATGGGAGTGTAAATTTGAGATTGAAAATGATGCCTCTAGTGATTTGGGATTTGATGATTCATCCTAGAAACAGGGGTCAAGGCATGGTATCAACAAAGGATGGGTGATTGGTATTGGTTCTTGACTGGAACTTAAAAATATTTATGGTACTTCTTCAATGGAATATGTGATCATTATGGGAGGTCATCAAGTGTTTTCACCTATGTCATCATCCACTACACTATATGTGGATAGGTTGAGACTTCAAGATGATATGTTAATGTAGATGAAGAAAAGGTGGGAGTAAAGCATGAGAATCGACGTTAGAAAGATGAGATAATATTGGAGTATATGCAACAGCTTGCACATTGTGGGGGGGGGGGTGGAGTTTCATCCTCCTTCAACTTCAGCTGATTCCCTTCCACTTGATGTAAAATGATGATTTATGACATTTTATGTCCATTTTATTAAATAATTATGATAATATTATAAATATTTAATTGATGTATTATTTTATGTCAATATTAGTTTCATTAATAATTTTTTTAAATGTTTTCATTATTTTATTGTTTTTTTAATTTTTTTAAATTTTAAAAATTATTTTTTATTTAACATTTAAAAATTAATTTCAAATTTATTAATTATTCTTAAATATATTGACTTTCATAAATATAATTAATATTTTTAATATTTTTTTTGTTTTATTATTTTAAAATATATATAATTTTTTAATTTTTTAAAATTATTCTAATATTATTTTATTCAATTTAATTAATTTAATTTTTTAATATTTTAGTTTAATTTTATTTCATTCAAGATTAAATATTATTTTTTTTAATTAATAGTAATTAATATTAATTTTATTTCAATTAATTTTAATTTTTTTATTTTTTTTATTATATTTACATTTGATAATTTTTTGGGAAAAATTATTAATTGTGACACAGGAATGGTCTTTCACAATTACTTAGCTAAAATGGTCGATCAAAATTGATTATTATGAAATATAATGGAATTTATTTGTGATGTATATATCATATGTTGCAATTAATCAATATATAAAAGTTATGTCACAAATAACCACTAGTGTGACATTGTTTTTTTACATGGTGCATTAGCCAAAAACACCCTTCACAAATGAATATTTGAGACATGATTCTGTCACAAATTCTTCGTCGCATATTATAAAAACGTTAGTAGGGTATGTAGCATTAAACAATCATTACATATTTAATAAAATTATATATACTGAATTTCAAATCCTATCATTCATCATCTCACCAATATCCTGAATTATGGAATCTAATGTTTCTATTTTTTATATTATATACATCCTCCTTTAATGAATATAAATATAATGATTGATCAATTTTTAAACCAATACTTCATCATCATATCCTCTCCTATGAACTAGGTGTTTGATATTTTCTAATGTTGAAAATAAAAACATCCTAACAACCATTTGTTATGAGGGCACCATCCTCAATAGATTCCTATATAGAATATTTGAAAAAATTTGTGAATCAATATATATAAAAATATTTAATAATTTGAATCTCACAAATAACATAAATAAATCAATACATTTCTCTTAACTAAATATATTGAATATTATTTAAGACAAGTTTATGTTTTTATCAATTATACCCTCTTCCATTTTTCATGTCTACTATGGGATAACGAAATGCCAATCAATATTCATCCTAATGATTACATTTTAATTATTTTGATAATTTTCATCGATTAATTGTCATTAAAATAACTTAAACCCTCTAGAAGTTAAATTGTGAGGGTATACATTATTTTGATTAGATTTCTTAATATTATATCTTTAATAGCCGATAATAAAGGTCAAAAAATTAATAATATGATATTTATAATAACTAAAAAAACTTTTAATGGATAACATTTCACTTAAAATTATAATTTTTATCATCTACAATCCAAATTCTACTTTCATGTATGATCAAAGAAAAAAAAAATCACATGGTTTTTTATTTTTATTTTCCACAAAATTGAAATATGATATGGGGGTTAATTTAAAATCCGTTCATCTCCTATAAGATAATTATAAACATTTCTTCTTAATTTCCATGTGTTACCAAAATAATATATCATCTAAATAAATTCAAAACCTAATATTAGTAAAAATATGTAATGATATGTAATATAATAAAAAAATGATCATACCAAATTTAACTCAATAACCATGATATTGTAACATTGATGACACTACGCTTATCACAAAACAAAATTCAATATTTCCATTAAGGTCATGTTACAATTAAAGACCTATATTGTATTAATTTGGATTAATGTGATTACCTTATTCTTTCAACCCATAATATTACCTCTAGTCTTGGCTACATGAAACTAATATTTTTAAAAAGTTTTTCTCACCACATTTAGAAACTTGATAATCCTTCACAACCCATGTAGTAGACAAAGGCTCCTATGTAGATGGGTGAGGAGACCCTTAGTAGAATTATGTGTACACTGCCTATAAGATTAATATGATTTAGGTAATTTATATTCAATTTTCCTACATCTAAAATTATAAAAACTTTAATATAAAATATAAAAAACCAATCGTTACATATAAAATATATAGAGAATTGAAAATCAAAAAACATGCACTAAACTAAACTGATAATTTTTTATTCATATTTTCTAAATTATAAAACTAAAATGAAATAAAATAAAAAAAATACTACTATGTTATTCATTTTTATATTATTTAATGATGATGATAAAAAATATGATAATAATTATTGTAACATCAAATGAAATTAAAAAAATTAATAACAAGAAAAGAATATATAAATAAAATTTTAATATTTAATCTCTATCAAAGGATGTGAAATTATAAAAACTAACACAATACTAATACACTAAAAAAACTCACCTCTTAATTAGTTTGTAGATAATGACTCCCAATAATAACAATAATATTCTATAAAACAAGATATTGATTGAAAAAATTAAATCTTAAGTAAAAATTAATGACAATCCATTACAATCATATATTGTATGATAATATAGAAATTATAATGATTAAACAAAACTATTATAATGGAATAATTTATCATATTTACATTAATATATGTTTTACATACTAAAATATTTTTTATAATATTTTATAAAATTTAAAAATGTAAACAAAAATAAATTCATGTTACATATAATAGTACAAAATTACAAAAGTTCTATTTTATTATATTACACCCTTGATATAATTATATATGAAAAAATGTTTATGTTGTAACTCCCCTTGATTTTATAATATATTTTTCAATAAATAAATTTATTTCTTTTATATTTTTAGTTACATGCAATACAATGTATAAATAAACACTCATATACTATATTATTTTTTAAAAATGACTATAACTACCAAGACATAAATTTTAGTTATTTGAATATGAATAACCTAATTTTTTTAAAATATGTATTATATTTTTTGAAGAAAGAATAATTTTAGTAAATTCATTATTTAATCTACAAAAAACATTTTTCCTAGAATTGCATTTTATGAATTTTCGTGAATAAATCATATATTTTTTTATGAAAATTTAAAAAAAATTAAAATGAAAATAATTATTTTAAAATATCATATAATATATATCATAGATTGAAATTTTTATATTTTAATTTAATGAATGATTTTTCACTGAATACTGATAAATAAGGATTATTAAAATGCATTCATTTATTATCACTAAATCAAGTAATTTAAATGTAAGAGAATATTTTTTTATAAAAATAAAATATTATCCATTTTATTTTTAATAGTATATATAATTTCATTTGAGAATTTAATTTTCATGTTTTTTTCAAAAATTATGGATTTCAAAAAAACTAATGTTTTATGAAAACTAATTTCAAGTCCCTAATGTATATCCAAATTAAATTATTTAAAATATCCCTATTATGGAAATATATAAATTAAATATATAGATTTTATTTTTAATAATATAAATTTTAATTTATAAAAGATTTATTATAGTCATAATGTTTTTAAATATTAATCTATTGCTTGCAAGATGAAATATTTCA
Source organism: Viscum album (assembly GCA_963277665.1). Classification (NCBI taxonomy): domain Eukaryota; kingdom Viridiplantae; phylum Streptophyta; class Magnoliopsida; order Santalales; family Viscaceae; genus Viscum; species Viscum album. Next base: position 999,971,910 of record OY728121.1, on the reverse strand, counting down.
GAAAAAAATTTCATCACTTTTTTGTGTATATTTTTAAATAAAATAATTCCACTAATTGAAATTGAATTATGTAAAATTGATTTAACGTTTTTAATAATGTGGTCCGAACTTTATTAATAACACCCATTTATTTTTTTCATTATTATTAGTATATATATTAAAGAATTAGGACCACAATATGTGTAAATCAAATCATTATGGTAAAATATTATAGTATAACGACTACATATTGACCATAACACATTCAATTGTCCATTTGGATCAGTGGAGTTCAATCACTTCTATCCAATTACAAAATAAATATCAATTGGGTGCTATATATTTTCAATTATTACCATTACAATATTTATGTAAAAGATAAAGATAAAAAAGTGACATTATTTCTATTAATTAATATAATATTTTTTGATTAACATAAAAAATTTTGAGTAGTTAGAAATTTCAATTTAAAGATAATTTTTTTATAATAATTTATTTCTAGTTTTTAATAATTAAATATTTATAATTAATTTTTAGAAACACTAAAAATTATTTTTTCAATATATAGAAAAAAAATTAAATGATTTTAAAATATATAATGTAATTTAATATGAAATAATTAAAATGGTAATTGAATTTTTATTAAAAATATAGAATTTCATAGTGTATTTTGTGTAATAAATTTTAAATCCCATGTTTTGTTGTTGTTATCAATGAAATCATATTGTAATTATTCAGAGGGTAATATTAATGTAATTTTTTAATAAATAATGTTTTATTAAATGATATAATGTGCCTAAAAAACAAACCATTTTACATGTAATATTTTTTATGTCTAAAAATAAAATATATGGTCTGTCAATTGATATATTTTCCATTTATTTAACCTATATTAATCATAAATTTTTAATTAACTATGTTATCATTATAATGTCAAAAATATATAAAAACTATTTAAATCATGAGAAAAAGGGTGGAAAAATAAAAAAAGAAAAACATAAAACTTAATTAAATGAAACAGTTTATAAATTCAGGAATTTAATTTTAATTATATCATTCTGGATATATTGTTTCATGAATATTAATTTATATTAATTTAATACTTAAGGTAATTCTATGAGATCCCCTCCCTATACATTTAAATGTGATCCCACTCTTCTCATTTCTTACCAATTTAAAAAACATTTGTAAGTCAATCACATCTCAAATTCATTAAATAGTTATATTATCATAATATATGATAATATTTTGACAATGAGACACTCCATAGAATGATTTAAATGAAAATAAACATAGGATGTTCGAATAATATGTATCCTTTTTAACCAATAATATCTTTATATTTCTTATTCGACATCCATCATATCATATTCAACCACGATTATAAAAAACCATTATAATCAATACATTTATATGTTATTGAGTTAATATAATATCCTACATCCATATCCTCTACAATTAATTGTTATTTGAGACCTTCATTAATGTGTACAGTGGACAACGACCACAACCACCTATGTAATTTGTTTTCTATTATCACATGTCACGACTATTTATAAGAATGAAAATTAAATTTATATATAATATTTCTAAGATATAATTAATTTTGAAATTTGAATAGTTAATACTTTTTAGTACTTTTATATTCCTTGAAGGATGATAATTTGATTCATGTTTACATGTGGATTAACCCATCTATATAGTGACGTGGTTTGGTTATCATTACCACTAAACATATATGGTTTATATAATTTTATTTAACAAAATTACACTATTTATATGATAAAATAATAAACATGGAATGATAAAATGAATTTTACATTCTTTTAACCATAATAATTGAAAAATATAAATGTTACTCATTGTACGTATGACCAACCATTTCAATGAGTATAACATGGTTTATTTTTTTAAACCATATTTCTATTTTGGATTAAATATGATAATATATATTTATTTGATATTTATGACATAGTTATTGATAAGTATATGAAAAATAATTTCAACTTTTATCGCATTAATCCTTCCAATGTCATTTTGGACATATGAGTTGAATATCATCAAAATGCGCAAGATTATCTAAAATGACGATTTAATTGAATATAACATGATAATAATAAAAATAAAACATCTAATCAAATTGAAATGGATCGTTAGTAATGTAAATAACAGTATTTATATTTAAATTCATGATGATAATTAATGTATGTGATGAATCAGACTCTGGTTAATGGATTTTCTAACAAAAATGTTATTTTAATGTCTCACTTCCACCACATTTTCATCCTAATAACGGTACTTTCAAATGATTCGTTAAAATTCGGATTTATGATTAAATTGATGATATATCAATTTTTTAGGTATTTTTAGTTTTAAAAATTATATTCAAACTTTATTTTATGATTTTTTGTTTGGGAACCATTACATTAGTAAATTAATTTTAAATTATTTAATTAAATAATTTTTTAAACAATTCCCACCATAACCATATTTGTAAAATAAAAATATTAATGTATTTATATGTGATTAAATTAATTATAAATGAAATTTTATTTCTCATTCATATTTTATTCTATTTTTTTAAAAATAAATCATTTTATTTATTTTATACGTATTGTTTATACATTCATTATATAAGTGAAATGGAATGTTTTATTCTAATATACACAGTTTCAACAGATTCTGATGCCACCACCGCCATTATTTGTAATTTATATTTCAATACATGATTTCCTATTTTCAGGAAATTAAAATTCTATTTCCCACTATGCATCGTGGTATAATGAAATTAAATATAATATTTATTTTTATATCTAGATAAATTTTCGTAAATAGAGTTAGATATCTCCATAATCCACTCATTTCAATGGGTAAAAGACATTATATCTCTAACTCACATTAATTATCACATTAATGATAGATAATTTGTTGAAGTTCTATATATGTCTCTATTACATGTATACCTATCTTAATTTACCTTTTTTGGACTGTATAATATAATCCATATGATCATTTATAAAATTGCATCCAAAAGACATATTATGATTATGATATGCCGCCACATTATGAAAATTATTTTCATTAATTGGTTGATTACAATGTTTTTGAATTATTGTTTATTTCCATTTTTTAGAACATAATACTTAACTGTATATGATGGGTATTCCAAGATATCACTTAATTTCATATTTTTATGGTTTTATTTCATGAGATGTTACATATGTTATTTAGTGAGTGAACAAAGTCTACAATAAGACTCTATCCATGATATCATTTAATCTATGTAGTATGAAATGAAAAATCATAATTTCATGTTTTATAATACCACAAAATATCTTATTTATATCATTTTTTATACCATGATTTTAATTTTATACACCCATGTGATCATACATAATCCTTCTATTTTATGATTTCATGTTATAAAATTGATTAACCCTTCATGAATCCTTTTCATTGTTAATCGAAATCTGATATTTTTAGCTCATGAAATTTTTCGATGTATTCCACATGTTATCAAATGTATATTTAGGAGCTTATAAATATTTAGGATCTCATTTTTGGGATTGAAATAATGATTCTTTATTTTCATGTTGATGTTTTACGTACCAAGTATTCAAAATACATTATGAATTTTTTTTCCTTGGTTATTGATTCGTGGATATTTATGTAAAAATATGTAATAATATGTATAAAAAGTATTAGGTCACTATAGTTAGTATCTGATCTAGGTAATTTAATTTTGGTGATTTGGACAAGAGTAATTTAGTAATAAACTTAGGGATAATTATAAGTATAAGAAATTATCATGGTGTTTTTTGAAGTGTGGAGTGAGTGGTTTTTATGAAATAATATCCCATTATAAATATTGTAGACGTGTGAGGCTCTAGTAAAAATTAACATTGTCTCAATAACTCCAAGATTTTTTCAATTGGTAATCACATTATCATAATTGCTTGTATGAATAAATTGGCTTTATATAATCCTAGATTGACACTCCCTATTGATAATCCATTTAAAATTAACAAACTCTTTACAAACATTCATGACGTATTTCAATAGATACTGATTTGGGATGATGAATTCCAAACCTAATGTTTCATAGTGTGAATGTAATATTTCATTATTTAGACATTCCATAAAATTTTATTTTTTTATTACGTGGCATCCCACTATGATATTTTTTTCTCAAAATATTAATTTTGGTGTTAGTAAAATGATGTAACAATGAGGAATGATGTTAACACTAAATATAATAAAAAATTATGTGATTATATGAAACATAATATGATTAAAACCAAAGTGAAATATGTTTTGATATTTTGTATTAAATTATAATCGTATATAATCAACAATTTTCACCCTATCAAACTCTTAGACTCACAATAGATGATAATAATGTTGTGTGTTGAGTGATCTAGTGATTGATACCATTGAAGATAAAATGATATCTTATATTCATGTCATCAAATTTTAATCACACACCCTAATTAATGTCTGAAATTAACATGGAAATGTTTTACTTTTGAAACATAAGGAAATATAGTAACAAAATTCCAATTAAAAATTAAGAGATGACGGAGTTAAAAAAATTCCATCAAAGTTATACATTCATTTTTCATTATAAAAAATGTGTTGAACCTATACATTATCTGAGTCAAATAATTAAAATGATGGTTAAATCATATACAAAGTAAGAAAAATTTTTATAGAAATAATTGATGTGAAATAATAGAATTATTTATGTACTTATATTCTAGTAAAATGTGGTAGAATCGATTTTTATCAAAGGTATTTTTATTATTAGAATCATGTAAAATCTATGGATTTTTGTAAAATGTTTGATCATTATAAATTTGAAAACATATATTAAATGGAATTGATATCAAATAATTGATAAATATTGGTATTGTGATAATATTTTAGATCAAATATTTCATGGAAAAAAAATTATCATGTCCCTAATCTTGATTTAATGATGTTTTGTTGCATTAAAAATAATTTATCCACTGGTGAAGTAGAATGGATAGTATTTTTAATGTTAAAATTCATTATTAATTAATGGAACAAAACTATTTTATCTTAGGGGGAATTTATATAATTTTTTGATTTATAGATTATATTCAATAATATATGACTCAATATAAGTAATGAGTAAGGAGTTAATGTTTTGAAGAGTTCATTTTCTCACTAATGATTTATTGTAATTCAGGTTATTAACATGTTTCAAGATAATAAATAATCAATATATCCAAATAATTTTTATGAAAGATAAAGAGAAACTTTACGTTATTTGTGGAATTAATGTTAAGTTGATATTTGATATTTGGTTACCTTATTTCTAAATTTTTCTACTTTAATTTTGAACAAACATTCATTAGAATGAATATCTGGATTTAACATTATGGAAATATATATTTTGAACCATGGGTACTGTATTTATTGGTCAAATTATAGTTCTACATATTGAATAACCTATACTATTAATTTAGTGGAAAATATATAGATATTGATTCAATGAAATTCCAATATCATACATATATTATGTTCCATTAAATATTAATTTTAGATCTATCGGAATAAAAAAATCAACATGATCAATAATTTTGTAGAGTAAGATATAATGTGGATGTTTAAAAAATCCAAAACAAAAGAAGAAATTATTCTCGTTAAAAATAATGAAATAATGTAAATATATTTTCATATTTTCACTATATTTATTGTAGTGTAATACATAAATAATATTAATATGATATTGATATAAAATATATTATCATTGAACATTATATTTTTTTGAATTGAGGATCTGTTCACACATCACTGATTTATGGTTTTGTGGTCATTATCAGTTTCACGAATACGTTCATTATCACTCTATATTAGTCTATTAAAATTAGTTTTTCCTCTATATTGATATGTTAACATCCAACTAATGTTCACTTTATTCAAGAACCCAAATATTTTTATTTCAAGTGAAATTTTTGTTCCAGCATCCCGTGTTTAAAAATAGTGTTATTATCCATCAGTAAGTCCTTGGTTTTAAAAAAATTTTATTTTCAAATATTGAACCTTTAATGACCAAGATAAAATTATGAGAGTGAAATTTATTTCAGGTGGTATAGTTTAGCACCTTGATAGTATAGAATATATTTCTTATTTAAAAAATTTATTTTCATTGATTGATTGTGATACACAAAGATTATGTTTAAATTAATCATGATTTACTTTTTTTAATATAATATTTATATCCTCATAAATAAAATTTATACAATTAATAGTAAAAAATTTATGGAACCTCTAATTTATTTATAACAAGAAATATTGTTCTATTTGAATTGATAATATAATTTATATATTACGTTTTACCTCAGTAATGGTTTTTATTAATTTTTATGAATAAATAATATAATTAATTTCAACATTTATTATAAATTTTATTTTTCCAAATTAATATAATTTTTTGAAATTATAATTTCATAATGTACTTATGTTAAATATTTAATATTTATTAAAATGGTTGAGTTTTTAGTAAATAGTGAAAATTAGAAATTCTTAATATTCAATAATTTCATTTTAGTAAATAATGTTCTTTAAAAGACCCCTTATAATTTTTATTTGGGCATAACATTAATAATTAATCAATTTATTTTAAAAAATATGGTCACTTTTATTTTAATCACCAATTTTCATGTGTTTGTTATATGTTTTGTATGCTTAAAAATCAGTTTTTAGAAAACTGAATTTACCTACATATTGTTTATAAATTTTATTTAAATAATCTAAAAACTACTTAATAATGATTTAATTTAAATTTATAGATTATATATATTTAATATGATCATAAATTCATAAATTTTTTAATTATATTTATAATTATAATATAAGATCATTTATTTCTTGAAAACACATTTCCCAGAAACCCCACTTTTCATCGAGATTTATAGCTATAATTTAAAATTAATTCATACCTCTTATAAATATTGCAATGTAAAAAATTGATTACAAATTATGAATTAGTATGTCTATATTTTATAAATATTCCAATTTTACTTCTAATAATTATGAATAATAATAATAATAGAATGTAATTATCACCACTATAAAGGTAAATCAGTTAATTGTGGTTTAAAAGTTAATGATAAGGAGAAGATATCTACCCTAATACATTATGTTCTCATATTTTATGTGTTTATATCATTCATTTCATTACATGCCTCAAATATATTTTCACTTGGAACCATAATTCTTTGATTTCTGACCTTTAAAATATTTATGTAAATTATATTGAAAAAATGTCACATTCTTATTTTTAATAATTATAATAAAATATTATATTGCTAAAATAATATTTTTAGATATAAATAGTTATTTAAAAGAGATATTATTTTTATATAATTTTATATATTATTATATTTTTTTAAATGAAATAACAACTAGAATTTTTTACACAATACTGATATAATATTTATTCAATTAATAAAAAATTAAATAAATTAAATGAAAAAAAATTAATGTAATATGATTGGAAAAAATATTATTTTAAGTGAATTTTTTAGATTAAAATATCATTTTATAAATTTAAATGGGAGTATATAGTAAATAATTTTATTTCCTGTTTTATCAAATGTACAATTATGTGAACAATTAAAAAAATACACTATTGTTATCTTATAATATGAAATATTTTTTAAAAATGTATAAATTTCTAAATATCAAATATTTCCTTAATTTGATAGTTGATAATTAAAAATATCACATATTTTCCTTTAATGGACATATTTTCCTTTAATAGTGTATATATTAACCCCTAAAAGTTTTTAAAAAAAATTATCTCTGTATTTGTCAACAAACAATTATCATTGGTTAAAAAATATAAGGATGAAAAAATCAACCAAAATTGAAAAATTTATATTTTATGTGATTATTTTCACCCATACTCACCATGTCTTACAAATATAACTATATGGATCCATTGGGCCATGAAAACTAATTTATATTAGTTTAGTAATTTTTGTAATTCAACGAGTGACACTCCCCTCAACTATAAAAGTGAACCACCGCTCCATTTTTCACACATAAATTTATCTTTTATTTCGAATTTCATACCATAAATACGTTCCTTACTTAAAATTTCATTTTTTAGAGGCGTTATTTTAATATAAAATCCTCATCAGATGGATTTTTTTTTTAAAACTACTGATCTTGATCGAAGAAGTTATATTATTAGTAAACATGTGTTTTTGTTTCATGCCTTATACATCCTCCTTAAAAAATTATTCAACCATTATAATATAAATAACATTTTTAAACCATATACAAAGGAGTTATTATGTTAATGTCATAACATACATTTATCTCTACTTCTATCAAATGGAAAATAAAATAGTCATTTGTTTTTATTGGAGACTACCATCCCACAAACAAATATTATAAGTTTTCCATAATCTCCTACCATGACTACAAATGATGATATATTTATCATTATTATGATATTAATATATTTTTTATCCTTTATTAAAATAAATATATCAAATATTATCTTATAATTTCATTCTTTGAATAAAGATATTGTAGTTCACGAATACGTATGAATTACGACCTCTATAATTTTATTTAATTAATTTATCATTTCTACAACACAGGGGATGTATATATTAGTCTATTTAATGATATACAATGATATATATTATTTAATGATCATTATATATAATATAACATATTCATTATTTCAATTATGACCATTAGTAAATGAAATTCTTATTGATTTTATGTATGTTTTACTTTATCGAGGATTAAAGCATTGTTATTTTTCCATAAAATTATTTATTATTTCGATTAAGATTATAATATTTTTATAAAAATGAGAATTGTTTAATTATTTATATTTTGAAGATGATTATGTCCTGAAAAAATTTATAATAGTCAACCTAACGAAGTCGTTATGGACTTATGAGCTAAATATCCTCAAAACATGTGACATGAACAAATATAATTAAGTAAATGAGTATAAAACTATAATAAATTAAATAAAAGTTATAATAAAATGTAAAAAGGTTCATAATAACATAAATAATAAAATTTAGTCTTAACGTAAATGATGATAAAGAACATATGTGACTATTTGGAATCAATGTGATATATTTTCTATTAAAAGTATTCTTATAATGTTTCACTTCCAAAAAAATTTCTTCCATGTCCATGAAATTATATATATTTCATGATGATTCTTATTTCTGATTAAATTTATTGTAGATGAAATTTCTTCCACAGTTTCCTTTATTTTAGTTTTTTACAATATAAATTACTTTTTTATGTATAATACACTATACATCATAAAACTTGTATAAATTTTTATATTTATTTATTTTCTAAATAGTCGTCTTCCATGAATATTTTTTGATTTTATTTTTTGTGGGTTATATTTATGGACATAAGTGAATGATATTTTTAATTTTATGTCATGTTTTTTACATTCATATAATTTTTTTAAAAATTAATGATTTTACATGTTTCATATGGAATGTTTTGATATTCTGAACAACATTAATAAGTAATGATTTATTTTAGTTTCATGTCATCCATGAAATTACTAGTTCTTATAACCATTATTTTATATTTTTATCTCATTAGAATAATCAATGTTCCAATCAGTGAAAAACAATATTTCCCTTTAATTAATGTATTTTCATATGATTTGGATGGGCTTTTCTTCAGCTATGTAGCTTATTCATATTTGTGGAACGATGTAGATGATATATTTGAAATTTATCCTCCTCTAAATTTCTCCATCCATTATTTTATTATGTGTTTGTTGGACCTTCCTCTTTCCCTAGAACTCTATCATCTATTTAACGCTATTAATATGAAATTGGTGAATGTGATATGGAAAGCGTGCAATATGTGGCTTCATGGTTTAGTATCCATTAGTATACATACAAGATTGGAATACATTTTAGCTACAATAAAAATAGTTAACCCCAATAAATAGTGTATAGGAATAGCTATATCCATGAACATTCAGTTCTCTTGAATTTCAGAATAAATGGTAATTTTTCTTACCTCTAGAACTATATAATTCGTCTAGAAAACTCCTTTTACTAAATTGATTAAAAACAATAATGGAGGGTCTTTATGATTCAATAACTTTTTTTAGGGATATGGTTTTGTCTTTACAGATTATCATCGAGATATTATTGGATGTTTAAATAGTTTATATAGAGTTTTTTCTTCTCCTGAAAATGAGATGATTGTTGTTATTACTACATTTGAGCATGCCAATAAATTTTTTGAAACAATATCTAATAATAATGTGACTCCACTACTATTTTTCATTACATAATTCCTAAATCTATTCATGTATGGGGTATGTTAACTAATTTTTGGACGTATATTTTTAACATTAATATTTCCATTGACTATATTGTCACTCACATTTACAGGGAGGCTAATTCATTTACTGATGGTATTTCCAAAAAAGGTGTTGAAATAAATTATAATTCATGGTCTAATCATATTCCTCTATACCATTCCCATTTTTTTCAAAAAAATAAATGTAATCACAACATTTTACACTATTTTCGCCTATTTTTTAAAAAATTGAGTCCTTTTCAAGGAAGGTACACATAAAATTAATAAAATTTATTTTTTTAGTGTTTTTAAATTGAATTGATATTTTTATTTCTAGAAAAATTTTGGTTGGTGTGAGGAATCTCTCCAAAAATTCTATATCATTGGTTTATGTCCATTCTATATCTTATTGGATTTCGATCTCTATCTTTAATGTTACATAATGCATGTAAATTAATTATATATGTGTATTCGATATATACATAGATTTAATATTGTTGCGTAATTGTAATGATATATCCGTTTGCAGTTCATTACTTTGTTGATTGTGAGTGTTGCAGGTTATTAGAGGGAGTCTAGAGAAGTTCAATTTCAAAATGAATGAAGATGGGACATTACATGTCGTGTAAGTAAATTACACAACGTGACAGTTAGTTTCAAAATTTGTCCCGGGATGTTTCATGATTTGTAAATATTTTAAATGAAATCAAGATGATTTTGATGTGGTGTATTATATCAAGGATGGAAAATATATATAATGAATAGGTAATGTTTTATCAGTAAAAACCGATCACCAGGTTTTTCTTGATGTGAAATGGGATTACACATCATATAATCCACTGATCTGGTGTAGTTATAAAATTATTTGTAACCTAAACTTTTATTCATTCATTTATGCTCTCTTATTACCATCACATTGGGAAAACCCTAGGTGCCCAATGGTTTTATTCAAACCCTTCATCATACATCATTGATCAATTGATCATGGTTGATGTTTGTTTGCAACCTGTGGTTGATCTATGGTGAGTTCTCTACTCCATACATATTTTTTTCATTCTACTATGTGTAAACTTCTGTGGTAGTTATTATTTGGTTTGGGGTGAGTTTTGGTTGTGAATCCGACCAACCATAGTATTAGTATAGGTTGAACTTAATGTATATTGTTAAAAGTGGGTTTTGAGCAAATTCTTTTTTTCCATGTGGCACGTAGAGAGTTCAAATGATTCCTTGAGGTATTATTTCTTTAGATTATCATCATTGTGTATCATATGGAATGAGTACAAATTTTTTATCTCTAGATTATGGTTTCATATGATTAATCAATGATACTGAATTGATTAATTTGGATTCTATAGGGAAAACAAGGATTGTTTTGGATGATCTATAATCTTTTAAACTGTTTTAATGTGATGGATTTTATGGGCTCAAGACCCCACTGAACATTGTGGTCGTCTGTAGTGATTTAAACTATTTGAATTGAGTTATGGAACCCTTATTTTTTGTGACATTTATAATTATTGTGGTCTAACCATAAATAGAAATTAGTTAATTACAATTACAAGTATACTGAATTTTTTCCCTTGATTTTCTTTATTTATAATGATAACGCCCCAAAAATAATTAGGAATCTGATAAAAGAAATATTTTATAAATCTTGGATAATAAACATGCTATGTTTGGATGTTTGGAAGTGATTATGGGGTTGTGTTGGGTGATTTTAATGGGGTGTGGTGTTATATATGGTTTTTTTCCATTCATTTGGGGTATTGAGGAGGTGGTTTGTTGGACAGTGATTTTGGGTTAGTGAGGAGGTGGTTGTTTGGCCTTGCTTTTGGGGTTTGGAGGAGGTAGATTGTTTTATCCATCATTTTTTTTTGAAGTTAAAAGGTTTTTTTTGTTATTTAAAGTCATATATGTGGTGGTTAAATAGTTCAAGATTCTGAGGTTATGATAGAATAAATTGAATAGTTATTTAATAATGTTAGGAATGGATTGTATTGCTTAGGTTAATGGGATAGAAATGGTTAATGGATAATTAAATGTTCAGCTGTGTGGTTAAATAGTTATGATGATAATCATTTAAATAAATATGTTTTAAATATAGGGTAAATGTGAATTATCTTTAATTTAATTGGTCTCATTACATTCTGAAATGACTATAGTAGATATTAATAAAATAATTTTTAGGTGGAAGAGAAATTGGGGGTGTATATCATTGGATTGTTTTTTTGATATCCCATAGGTTGGGACTGCGATTTTGATGTTATATTTATACTTTTATAATCTGGTGATTTTTATACAAAGGCCACCAATGTTGAGAACTACATGCCCAACACTTGTATAGTCATGAAGTGGTTGTTTTTTCCAAAATCTACTAGGGAGTACAGAAGGATCGATACCCTCTCCTTCCCACTCACTCTTCCAGTAAATGTTGTTATGGAAGAGGATGTGATGTCAAGAGGTCAATTAGGGATATATATGGTGGTTGTAATGGACTAGGGTGTCTTTGAGTTTAATTTAATAGCCTAGGTGTTTCTGGTCATGGACTTATGTGTCCCAGGTATCTTCTAGATTTTTTTTTTGTTTTTTGGCCCATGAGGTTTCAAGCGATGTGTGATATTTTTGTTCTTATGGGGAGGCGGGCCATGATGTATGTGGGTGAGGATTTTTTTCATCGTTCATGTGGGGTGGTGTGGTATATGTATTGGAAGGGTGTTCCAGGATATACGAATTTGGGTGTGTGGGGTGGAATACTTGTGGGAAACTGGTGTACGGTACCCTTATCAATGTGATCGTGATATATTATATTACATGACATGCATTATTTTTGAGCGTCCCATGCCAAGGATGAGTATGGTTAATTTACCTATCATGTTGTGGTTTTATTTTGATATTTTGTCAAAGGAGAATTAGTATCCTCCATTCACATGTAAATGAGAGTCTTCTTATTTCCTACAGAGTATACATGTATTATTATCCTACATATATATATAAAAATTTTGGTGTCAAGGGGATTTTCTAAATAATTTTGTACTTTACTAGCTCAGACCATTGATAGTTGTTGTGTTACTGCAATAGTTTTACATTTGGAAATTTACATTGGGGATTTTATCTTGATTTAGTTCTATTTATACCTGAATGTGAATTTTTTTGGATATCTTTTTATATTATTAATTAAAGTTATTGTGCTTAATTTATTATATCTCATGATAGTTTTTTCATACAGTGGTTAATTTTTCTGTTATTGTGATATTTGTACACCCATGGTGCTAGACACCAACTAAGGGCCTATAAAAGGTTCGACATGGGGAAAATCATTTATCTCTTCATCGCATTATCTTCAGAGGGATGGGGTAATGAAATAGTGGTATTAGAAGTGATGTTTGAATGACTGTATGGAGTTTGGAGTTGGGGGTAGTGACGACATTGTGGGTTGGTAAGGAAACAGTTCTAGTTGACCATAGTGCATGAAAAATGCCTTTGGGGCTATCTAGTGCACAATTCAAAAGGGGCCCCCGTGATCTATTGCATCAACTATTAGCTTATTGAATAATGAAGTGAGACATACCTTCTTTTATGGATGATAGATTGTAGAATTACATGAATCATGATGGCATGTGGTCTTATTTTAATTGGGTTTCGTCTGGATGGTTAAAATACTTTATGTTAATTAAAATGGAACATAATAAAATTCCACACATTTGGAATTAGGGATTACTTTATTTTCCATTCATCTATGGATCTTGGACATCATCTGAATGTGTCTCAGGTAGTTTAGGTTCAATAGGATAATCTTATTGATCGACATATTGTAGATCTAGTTGAGGTGGATGATTAGTGGATGATGATGTTGAATTCTTTCCAACATCAATCTTTGTGAATTAATTATGGATGTTTTCTAGATGTGGAGATAGAGAGCTGGGATGAGGATTTCGAGATCACTATTAATTTGACCCAGGATCTGATGGAGTGTTGGGTCCCTTTGGAAGTTAGTTAGAGGCATGAAACTACACGGTGATGGTGGATAATATATTTAGGAATGATAAAAGAGGTATTAGTTTTGGGTGTTGACTTCCATAAGTATTTTTAGGTAGATTTAATTTTTTTCAACCATTTATGAAATGACGAGAGAGGTACTTAATTACCTTTAACAGGGGATCATATCATTTTTGGTGTCCAGGATCATGTTCACTGACCATCTACGGTTTTGCGAGATCTTTTTTCAGATGAAAATTCACATTTGAGACGTCTTTAGGAGGCACTTTGTACTTCTATCCAGTATGCATTTACTCTTTTTACATTACCTACATATTTAGAGGTTCAGTAGAAGGTTATGGTCAATGAGAGGATTCACTCACAAGTAAATTTCCCATGATAGGTGAACCGATATTTTTCCTAGAAGATCAAAATTTTCATTGTTAGTTATCAATCACTAAGACCATCGAGGTTTAGACAGTGAGGGAGTCGAACTCAATAAATTCCATTATAGTCTTCTAGTTCCTATAGTTTTGGTGCATTTCAATGGTTCATTGTGCCAATGGTTTTTGGTTGTGGGGTTCATTTCCATTTTTGTAACTAGTACCTAATGGTTACTATTGATCATTTTGATGGAGGTGGATAGGTTCGATGCCAACCTCAGTAGCAGTTTTTAGTGAGGTCATTTCAGATGTACATTAAACTGATTTTTAGTATATTGAGGGGAGATGGAGCTGGTAGAGTCGGACCAAAATACGTTCGTCATAGTCAGGGAACATGACCCAAGTGTGGTTATAGAGGTGTTCATCAGTAGAGAGGTGGATGATTTTTTCATAGTCAGTTGTATGTAATTTAGGCAGTAGTACCAAAGGGTCCTGAGATCATCAAAAGTATGATCAGTTGGTTTAGTACTCTTGATTTTAATTTGTCTAATTTAGGATCTTAGTAGTGCTTTGTTTCACCCATTGTATCCTATTATATGGGACTACCTATTTTGTGGATTCCCATTCCCCTGATGTTGACTATACCATTTCGGAGGCTATACCAACTTGTTTGATTTGTGCTTGTAGTGTAGACTGATTATGATACCTCATTAGTCACATGGGGATATTTTCTTTCTATAAATGCCTCTAAATGATTTCATCCATGTAAATTAAGGGTTTTATTATGTATTTTCTATTATATACTACTTATGGAGGAGAGTCATCTTTTAGGATATTGATGGAAAATGTGCAGTTTTTGTTGGAAACCGGTTTTTTCATGCATTTAGTTGGCATTTGGATCCCCTTATATAATTTTTGGTTTAGTTTTTGGTAAATTCAGTAGGCACTATGATTGTAAACATTCGTACGGTTGTCTGAGAGTTTTTGTATTTTTTTTTGAGGATTTTATGACACTACAACCACAAAATGATGTTGACATGAAGATAGATTTTCTTCCCAGTTATTCTCCTATTTTTGTGGGTCATTATCAAATTGAATGTTTTGAGTAATTGTAGTTGAGGATTTCGATTGATGATCTGATGAAGAAGGTATTATCTAGCCTAGTGTATCATTATGGGGTGCTCTAGTGTTTTTCGAGAAGAAGGAATATGGTAGTATAATATTGTGTATAGACTACAGGAGGATAAATTTGGTGACAGTCTAAAACAGTAACCCACTTTTGAGAATAGATGAACATTTCTACCATCTGAGAGGTGTGACTTGGTTTTCTATGATTGATATACAATATGGATATCACCAGCTGATGTTGATGGATGGAGATATCCAAAAAAAACTACCTTCAGAATTACGTATGGGAACTTCGAGTTTGTATTCATGCCATTTGGTGTTATAAACATGCCAAAACTATTCAAGGGTATTATGAACAATGTGTATATTGAGTACCAAAATAGGTTCATCATCATTTTTATTGATGAGCTCAGAATCTAGTCGAAGTCCAAATAGTAGAATTTCGAACATCTTCACGCTTCCATGTAGGTTCTTCAACACCAACTGCTCTATGGAAGTTTTTCCAAGTGTATATTTTGGAAATGAGAAGTGCATTTCCATAGAAATGTGGTGGTTCAGTACGGTGTGTTAGTAGACCCATTGAAGGATGATTTATCTGTTTCATGGGAACCACCCAAAAATGTGGAAGAGGATCATAGTTTATATTTTATGGATGCTATTATCTAAGGTGTTTCTAAATTTCTATTGATATATTTCCCCATTGACATATTTTACCACAATATAAGATTATTTTTTAGAGTGATAACTAAGAGGATAAATTTAGTTACTTGAATGGAATCTTGTTTAGAGATTCAGTGCTCTGATTGCCTAAGTGATGAGTGATGTTTAAGGTGATTTCTAATGGTTCTCATCTGGGATTACAGAGCATATTAATGCATCATATGTTATATTTCTCTTATAGGTTTGTTATGTTACGTACCCATGATAATAACTATGCCACCCACAATCTGGAGCAATGAGGAGTTATGTTTTTTTTGTTATTATGGTTGCATTACCTCATTAAAGAGTGCTTTGGGGTAATTACGGATCATAAGAGATTGAGTTATATCATTTCCCTATGAGATATAAACTCATGGATGTAGAAGGGGATTGAGCATTTTCAATAAAATAATTTTTATATCCCCAAAACCTCATGAATTTTGAATTTTAAGGATGATTATTTGAGCATGTAGTCATGGAAGGGTGTAATTTATTTGTCTGTAAATGATTTGAGAGAGGTGGAGGAGTTAGAAGCCCTATAATTATATAAAATCCTAGATTTTGGTAGAGTTTGTTTATTTTAGATGAAAGTGAAATATTATTTGATTCCTCGGGTGTTGGAGTCTTAGTGGAGAGATTCAATGACATAGTTGTTGTGCGATAAAGTTATCTATGGTGATTATTTGAAGGAATAGTCAGAAGAGGGTATTGTTTCATGGAATGTTGATTGTTCTAGAAGAAATGCAGAGGGGAGTCCTTCAAGAGATTTTTTTAACACCTTTGGTTGATCAACATCATATTTAAAAATGTATATGGGATTAAGAATGCATTTTATTAGTTCTTGATTAAACATGTATTAGCTGAGTTTGTGGAAAAGTGCTTAGTGTTATAGAATTTATAGGTCAAGAATCATGTCCAAAGTGGTCTTTTTCAGCAATTGGATGTTCCCAAGTGGAAATGGGATGACATATCAATGTATTTAGTCATATTTTAACAAATTATCAGGGATTTTTTTATACAATTTGGTTGATTGTGGACATGTTGATGAAATCATCCCACTTTTCTGTGATAAATGTGATGGGTGTAGTGGATTAGTTGGCAATGAGTTATTCGGATGAGGTGGTTTAGTTTAATGGATTTACGAGGAACATTATCTCGGAACAAGACACACATTTTACATAATGATTGCGAAGGGTATTTTAGTAAAATTTTCAAACTCAGTTACACCTTAGTGCTGGTTCCCACCCTCATAAAAATTGGTAAATAGAATATATTACCCAAAAATTGGAGGATATGTTGTCGGTTTGAATCCTAGATGTTGGTGGATCTTTTGTGTGATACCTACCTTTGGTAGTGTTTTATTATAAATAAACCCAACACATTTTAATTGGAATTATTCCATTTGAGTATTTTTCTAGTAGACCGTGTCATTCTTCATTGTGCTGGATAGAGGTTGGGGATACAATTTTTCTTGGTCCGAGAGTGGCGTAGTTCATGACAGAGAAATTTTAACTCCTTCATTAGATGATGAACATAGTGCCAGAATAGAATAAGTCTTATTTCAATCATTGAACTAATACCTTGGATGTTCATGTTGGGGACCATTATATTTCAATGGTTTCCCCTTAATGTGGGTAGTGTAGGTTTTCTAGAAGGAGTATTCTTCCTCCCCAGTTTCTTAGCCCCTTTGACATGTTGGGGTGATTTAGTGTGGTGGAATATCAGTTCCCATTTCCACCATAATGTATAGAATACATAACATCTCCTACTTATATCAGCTTCATAATAATATTCATGATGAATCTGATGTCCTTGAATGTTGACAGTTAAATATCGAGGATGAAGCAACATTTGAGGAGTGGCTTGTAGAGATCCAAGAACACAAAGAGAATGTTTTTTAGTTGAATGATTATTTTGGTTCGTCAGTTGTGGATACATGGTGCCTAGGAGGAGAGTATGTGGGACTAGTAAATATAGATGCATTCTCAGTACCCCATGATGTTTTGATTTTTCCGTTTCTCTATTATGTTTCTTATGTGATGTTTGAATCACTTTTTATGGGATGAGATGTTTCCTTTTTGTTGATGTGTGTTGGGTGATCTGTGATTAATTCCTACAAAATGATAAAGGGAGGAATTGTTTCCAAATCAATATGAATTAATTGTAAATCAATTAAACCCGTGCAGATGTGCTGGTGCTTCATTGAGTAGATAGTATCATTACATGGAGGATGGAATTCCGGGATTCATCTTTTCAGTATGGGGTATTTTTTTTGGCCATGTTTTTTTAGGTTGTAACAATTGTTATTATGGGAAGCATAGAAGATTAATAGGTTTTTAATGGTTTTTTGGTAGTGTAGTGGTATGGGAGGATCCAATTTAGAGTTTTTTTTGTAGAGATATGTATGTGGAGTGTGTTTTATGGCCTTTTGAGTTGGAATGTTTTGATGGTGGAAGCATGTGAGGAATGATGTGATCCTTGAGAGGTATCTCATAGGAAGGTTGTGCATACCCCTTTACATCTATGCTAGTTTTGTATTGTTTTTTGTGATAATCTTTTCAGAGGTATCTGCTATTAAGGTATGTTCCTTCACGGTCCATTACATTGAATTTTGTGAGTGTTGGAAGTGTTCTGGGGGAGTCTAGAAGAGTATGGTTGCTAAAGGTTGGATGAAGTGATATAACACATTACATAACTGGATTTGATGAGGTCAAATTAAGTATCACACATTTTCCAGTGAGGTTTCATGATGTTTATTGGATTTCAATGATATGGAAAGAGGTTTAACACCATATAATATAATAGGGATAAAAAAATAAAATAAAACAAAGAAGAATTTCATTTTTCAATGGAAACCGAACACCATGGAATTAATGAAATATAATGGGATACACTTCATGGAATACCCTAATATATTATAGTTTTAAAATTCATTTTCAAACTAAAAATTATTTATTCATTCATTCCCTCTTGTTCCAATAATATTAGATTAACTGTAGATTACCTGAGCTGTTCTTCAATCCCTTCATTGTCTGGCTTCATATCATTGATGGAGGGTCATATTCATGGTCACCCATGGAAGATCTGTGGTGTGTTGTCTCCCCCTTCTCAACAATTTTATTCATAACTTCTCATTAGGATCTGATACAGTGGTGTTTCTTTTGTTTTTAGTGAGTTTTTGTTGCATTTTAATGTCATCTTGTGTGGTGTAAGTCGGTAAATATGTTTTTTAGGAAATAATGGCTCCTTTTCCATTACTTCTTCTACCTATAGAGCATGGGGAGTTGAAAATCTTCTATTAGCTATCATTTACCACGTTTATCCTCATTTTCTATCATACAAGAGCGGTTCTCTTTTGAGATCTATGGTCTATGGTTATTCCAGATTAGTCAAATATAATGAATCATTAAATTATCATTTGTTGGGTAAAAAATGTATTTGTCTCATGATTTTAAAACATTGATACTATTGTGATGTGATGGATAGTATGAACTAAACTCCCCACTGAAAATTATGGTCTTTGGTGGTTTTATTTGTTCAATTTAACATGGGTTGTGAAACCCTTCTTCCTTGTAACTTTGGGGATTTTTTTTTATCACCCCAAATAAAAATTATTTAATTATTTATTATTTACTAACGAATTATTTTATACAATATGTACCCGGTTTGTTTGATAATCGATGTAAAAAAATGTGGAATGCGATAAAATACACTTATGTAAATATATAAAAATGATATTGATATGTGGTGAAATTTTTCTATGATTGTGGGGAGGTGATGGTTGATTATAATTTTGTGTGGGGTGATATATGTTTTTTTGGATGTACTATTGTGGATTGGAAGAGGTGGTTTGTTGGACACTATTTTGGGGTTGCATGGACGTGGATTGTGTGTCTGTGATTTTGTGGTATTGAGGAGTGTTGGAACCATGGTCTTCTATGCATGATTTGGATAATTTGAGAGAATTTTGGCGGGAACATTGGAGCTTCAGGATTTTAGCTGACGTGGTGCTGACTTCGCGTGGAAGGGTTGAGGGTCGGTGGAATATTCTATAAATAGAGGCCGCCACCCTCAAGAGAAAGAGAGATAATTTCAGAGAAAATCCTTTGCTCTCGGTTCGCAAAGGTCACTTGTGAAGGCAGTGTGCTTCACAAAAGAGGAGTTGCGCGGCAGCTATTCTAGATCTGCGAAAGTCATGCACCCCGCATTGGCTCAGTGAGCTTCGTGAAAAGGTAGGAGCTCCGGGATAGTCAAGCATTGTGATGGCTGGAGCATCGTGATATTGCTTCGTGATTGAGATTTGCGATTGAGCATCGTGAAAAGTCAGTGACTCCGTGAAGGCCTGTTTGAGCTTTGCAAAATATGGAGCCTTGCGAGGTAGGGTATTTTGTGAAGGCCATTTACAAAGTTTGTTTGCCCAATCGATAGGGGAAAATGGGGTATTCATCAATGGAAGGAATTTGCACTTTAACAGAGTATCGACTGAGGAATCTGATGCAAGAAAAGTCTCATGCTGAATAGGATACAAGGACCTTCATGTCTATCTATTGAAGAGACCTTCACCTCTATAAACTGAGTGAGACTTCACCAACAGCAGTGAGCCAGGGGGAGTCAACGGGAGTGACCCAAGGGAAGCATTGAACTATCCCTGAACCTTGGTAATGGCAGTGAGCCTGGGATAGAGTGCACGTGCCTGAACAATTGTAATCCCCAACAAGTGAAGATTAGTGGATTTTGGTACGACCGACAACTTGTCAGTGTATGCTCCTTGGACGTAGCCCTTAGTGGTGAACCAAGTAAACACTGTTGTGTCTTCTCTGTGCATGTGACTATTTTATTTCTGATCATATTCATCATATAGGTTCAACATGTTCCTACCAACGTGGGAACAAGATCCATCACATTAAAAGAAAAAATTTGTCACCCTGATTCACCCCTCCCCTTTCAGGGTGTCCCGAGGTCCTTCAACAGCTATCAGACAGAGGTTACTAGTGTTGAATCTGTCCTTTATCATCATGGAGAATGCAGTCAATGTCAAGGGAGTCTCTCACTTCGATGGAAGTAATTTCCAGATCTGGAAGAACAGAATGAGATCTCATCTATGATCTCTTGGAATGTATGTTCTCTTTTCTACTATGCAAGGAATACAAGTCACTGACCCCACAGGCCTGGATATGACTGAAACAGATAGGAAAATTCTTAATGCAGATTCTAAAGCACGAAATTCCCTTACTGCTACCCTTTCTGATCAGATCTACCTAAAGGTGATGAATTGCACCTTAGCAAAATCCATGTGGGATAAACTCGAGAATATTTTTAAAGGAGATAGTAAAGTGAAGGAGGAGAAAATACAAGTGATGCACAATCGGTTTGATGATCTGAAGATGCATCCAGACGAGAATGCAGACTCTTTCTTCAATTGAATTACTGAAGTGGTTCGAGCAATTCAGGTTCTAGGTGAAGAAATCAAAGACAATGATATTGTAAAGAAAATATTAAGAAGACTTCCACCTATGTACAATGCAAAGGAGTCATCCCTTGAGGAAAAATATCTTTCAGATCTTTCTCTCGATGATCTACTTAGCAGCTTGGTAGCATATGAAATGAGAGTCAAGCTAGAAGATGTTACGACTCATGTGAGCAAGGAAATGGAATTCATGGCCATGGATAAACTGAAAATCTCAAAAGATAGTAGTGGTGAAGATGAAGAAGAAAAATAAATTCTTTCCCTCATTGCAAAGAAGTTCCAGAATGCGAAAGGGAAATTCATAGGGATGTTACCTCTTGCATGTTTTCGTTGTGGAAACGTTGGGCATATTGCCTCTCAGTTCCTAAGAAATATCAATGATGAATATTGTGAAGATGAATTCTTCGAGAAGCCTCAGTGAATTTTATTCAAATAGGGAGACTTCAAATCTGGAAAACAAATGCAAAGGAAGAGTTTTTTCTGTGAAGAGGATGAAGAAGATAATTAATTTTGTGATGAAGAAGAACCAGAATTCAAAATTGGGAACCATGCTTCCATGATGGCCACTGTTGAAAAGTCAGAAGATACTATTGGAGAAAAACAATTGAGAACTTGTGTAGATCCTGAGATGAATCTTAAGGATGCTGTTAATAAGCTTAAGATTAAATGCAAGAGTTGCAATAAGTGGAAATATATTGTAGAAGAATCAGCAGAATACGTTGATCAACTTGAAGCTAAAATTGAACGACTGGGAGAATTTGTGAGGGTACAATCTAAAATAATTGAAAGCAATGATGATGTAGTGGATCTGAAGCTGAGAATTGATGAACATGAAAAGTTTATTAATGACCTCACCTCCAAACTAGATGAAAAATCCAATACTTGTGAGGGTCTTGAGGGGTAATTTGTTACTCTAAGGAGTAAACTTGAGATTGAATCAATTCCAAAATTATCGAGGAAGAAAATACAGTTTGGAAGATTCTCAGATGCATAATTACTAGCAAGAGCCAAGTGCAGTTCCTATGGGGTTGGAAAAATCTTGAGTAATCAAAGACCCACTTGCATGGGAAAGAGTGGAATTGGCAGTGAGGCTGAGACTTCAACTAGTGGAAGTGAAAAGATCCAAAAGAAAGATAAGATGAAAGTTGAACATGTTGAAACATTTCCTAAAGAGCTGAAAAAGGAACCCTCAACCAAAACTAAAAAGAGAACTTAAAATCATCCTCAAACATTCAGAAATGACAGACAGTCTAAATTTTCTCCCAAGGAAGAAGGTATGAGGCGAAATTCAAGTGAGAAGACATTTCCACTCATGAAGTGTTAGTTCTATGGATATCTGGGCCATACCATGTCTTATTGTGAAGAGGCAAGATGCTATCTGAATGGATAAGATATAGAAGTTCCACAAAGGAGAAAAAACTCATATCGTAATTCTTATAGAAGAATCAATTTCTATGGATATTGTTTTCCTTGTTCTAACATTGGTCATAAGGCTGCTAATTACAGGAAGAGAAGGGACATGGACACCTCATACAGTATTTCAAGACAAGTCAAGTCTCATCAGCAAGACAGTGTTTCTCTTTCAAATAGGTTTTCTCCTCTCGAAGAAGATTTCGACTATGAAGAACCTAGGTATGCGTAAGAGATAATTGAAAGGCCATCAGTACTATATACTTAATCCATTGTCTCATGGAAGGAAAGGAAGAAGATAGAGAAATCCAACATTTCAGAGGTGGCCCTCAATTCTACAAAGTACAACAGTACCTGGATTCTGGATAGGGGTGTTTCATCTCATATGACGGGTAATGCGGGCCTGCTAACGGATATCAAATGGATGATTGATGGTACAATACAATTTGGTAATGATGGGGCTCTAAAAATCAATTAGAGTGGAAGTACTGAGTTAGCTAATGGAGAACTAAAGAAGACTGAAGTCCTTTACATAGATGGCCTACGTCATAATCTCCTCAGCGTGAGTCAACTCTGTGACTAAGGACATATAGTTACTTTTAATCAGAAAGGATGCACTATTAAGGGAATGACATGAAATTCGCTTATGAAGGGATGTAGAACAGATGGAAACTTGTATTAGGATGATAGTGAAGAGAATGTATGTTACATGACTGTTGAAGAAGAAAAACATATGTGGCATCAGAGACTGGGACACATCAATCATCAAGACATGGAGAAAATATCAAAATTGAGAATTGTCATGCACATTCCCAACCTGAAGCGTGAGCGTGAAAAATCTTTTGATGCTTGCATTCGTGGGAAGCTGATCTGCAGTTCATATCGTCCAATGAAGAAAAGGGAGTCTCACCTTCTTGATCTGATTCATACAGATGTATGTGGGCCGATAAATTTTTCCAGAACTCCTGGAAAAAGGTACTTTGCCCCTTTCATTGATGATTATAATAGAATGGCATGTGTGATGGTCATTCACAGGAAACGACAAGTACATGACTGCATGAAAACATATCGGCGAATCACCGAGAATGATACTGGACGAACAATCAAAGTGTTGCGATCGGACAATGGAGGAGTATACACGTCCATTGAATTTGAAAATTATCTGGAGAAGCATGGGATACAACATGAGGTAGCTGCTGTGAGAACTCCACCTCAAAATGGAGTTGTTGAACGTAAGAATCGACAGGTGAACATCATGGCACAAACTATTCTGATTGACAGTCGTATTCCACGACATTACTGGAAAGAGGTTGTTCAAGATGCAGTGTTCATTCAGAATCGAATGGGACTTTATATGGGTGAGATGAAGACACCATATGAATTTTTGCATGGACAAAATCCTTCTTCAAAATACTTTCGTGTCTTTGGAAGTAAATGATTCACCAGGAACAATGAAGGAAATCAAGGGAAATATGGCGACAATGTAGATGAAGGAATTTTACTCAATTACTCAATGAACAAAAAAGCGTACAAGTGTTTCAACAAGCGTTCAGGAAGGATTGTGGAAAGCAGTGATGTTAAGATAATTGAAGAGAAAAGTACTAATTCTTCAAGGATGTCATATGCTGATGTGATAGAAAGTCAAGAAGAAAGTGAACAGGAAGAAAATACAAATGCAGAAATAGAGGAAGTTGTTCAAAACACTCAGCAGTCACATCATGATGTTGACTCAGACGAAGAATCTGGAGAGGAAATCTTGGATGGCGAGAATGTGATCGAACCTCACAGGAGAATTCGAAGTGTAGAGATTGATCCATCTAACATAATTGGAGACAGGAATGCACCCACACAGACAAGGAGGATCAGGAATAACACACCTTCTGCATTTTTGTCAGTTGTGGAGCCTTCCTCATTTGAAGAAGCTGCAAAGGATGAATCCTGGGTGAAAGCCATGAATGAAGAGTTAGATCAGATTGACAAGAATCAGACATGGGATTTTGTCCAAAGACCCAAAGGTCACAATGTGATTGGAACAAAATGTATATTCAAGAACAAGTTTGATGAGCATGGAAGTGTTTTCATAAAAAAGGCTCGACAGGTATGTAAAGTGTATTCTCAGATTGAAGATGTTGATGTTGAAGAAACCTTTGCGCCAGTGGCTAGACTGGAGTCAATCAGGCTATTCCATTCCATGGATCTCCAGAGATGATATAAAGTATATCAAATGGATGTCAAGATTGCATTTTTAAATGGTGTACTCGAAGAAGAAGTCTACATTGAACAACCAGTGGGTTTTCTTCTTGGTGATGATGAATCAAAGGTCTACAAGCTAAAGAAAGAACTTTATGGCTTGAAATAGGCACCACAGGTGTGGTACTCCAGAATAGATTCTTATCTCATGAAGATAGAATTCAAAAGAGGTGGAGTAGATCACAATCTATATATGAAGAATTATTCGAAAGATCAATTCATGGTTCTCATTTACATCGATGACATTATATTTGGTGGCAGCAGGCAGAAATCAGTGGATGAATTTTCCAATCATATGAAATCAAAATATGAAATGTCAATGATTGGGCAGCTCACATATTTCTTAGGACTGCAGGTGACTCAAAGGAAATACTACACCATTATCTCTCAGGAAAAGTATGCAAGAGAGCTGCTGAAGAAGTTTAATATGCAAGACTCTAAACCAATGTCAACTCTGATTGCAGTTGGAACCAAACTTGGAATGCACGAGAATGAGAAATCTGTAGATCCCACCATGTAAAGAAGGATCACTGGGAGCCTACTGTACCTGACAGCGACACGGCCAGATATTGTCTTTTCCACATGTCTTGCAGCCCACTTTCAGAGTAATCCAAAGGAGGATCATTTGGCAGCAGTAAAAAGAATCATGAGGTATATTCAAGGTACTCACAATTATGGCTTATAATTTACTGCAGGAAGGGACTGTGAATTGTTAGCATTTTCAGACGCTGACTAAGATGGCGATGTTGTGGATAGAATGTCCACCAGTGGTGGAGAATTCTTTATTGGGAATAACTGTGTTGGCTGGTTGAGTAATAAACAAGAAGGTACTTCTCTTAGTACTTCTGAAGCTGAGTATATATCCCCCACAATGGCATGCACTCAACTGCTATGGATGAAGCATCAATTAACTAAAATTGGCGATGAGCAGAAGCAACCAATGGTGATTTACTGTGACAATAAGAGAGCAATTGATCATACAAAGAATCTTGTTCAGCATTCTCATACTAAACACATTGAAATTAGGTATCACTTTATCAAAGAGAAAGATGAGCAAAGCGTGATTAGAATGGATCTGGTGGGAATAGATGAGAAAGTGGCTGATATCATGACAAAACCAATTTCAGTGGCTGTGTTTGAGAAGCATCAGTTGAACCTCGGTGTTTGGCCACCTCCTAGTGCATAAGGAGGTAACAGAATTTCCCCTCCCTATTTGTGATAACTGTTTTTATCTGTTTATGGATATGATGCAGGTTTGTAGGGGAGATACTATCCAAGGGGAGTATGGTTTGAGTTGAACATTGAACAAATTACTGGTCTTTGGATTTATTGTCAATGGGGGAGAAAGGAGAAAATGAGAAATGAATAAATTCAGGCAACTTTTGTGATGAGAAGGAAAATAGTGGAACCCAATTCAAGCCTCCTCCCTTGTTTTATACACCGAGCATTGCTCACATAGACTTAGTGTGTTGGATGAGTTGATTCGTCCATTTTTGGTTTTCACATGGATGGAGATCTATTGAATTTACTTTCTGATTGCCAACAAACCCAAAGGGGGAGATTGTTGGAACCATAGTATTCTATGAATGATTTGGAGTATGGTTTGTGTTTGTTGTCAATCCTCAATGGATGTTTGGATCATGTACTAGAAAAGATATCATACCTTTCAAGAAGACAACAGTATTGAAGGTGGAGCTGTTTCCCAGTGTTTGCCAAATTTTGGGGGTCCAAAATTTGGAAGTAGGTGAGCATCGTGAAAATAGGATTTCAATGAAGAGCATAATTAAATATGGCAATGGCATGAATTTCATGAAGAGTGGATTAATGATTTGGAATTCGCAAAGACCAGAACTATGGAGGGGGTGAATCTTTGTGATTACATCAAAGCTTCGTGAATTGTAGAGGATGAAGAGCATCACGGTGACGAAGAGCTTTGCGAGGGAACTTCGCGGCGAAGGCGCAATGGAAATGACGGAACACTCTGGGATTACGATGAGCTCCACAAATGGAAAATTTACGTAGTGCTTCGCGATTTTGAGAGAATTTTGATGGGAACTTCGGAGCATTGTGATTTGAGCTGATGTGGTGCTGACTTCGCGCGGAAGGATCGAGGGTCGGTGGAATATCCAATAAATAGAGGCCACCCCCTCAAGATAAAGAGAGATAATTTCAGTGAAAATCATTTGCTCTCGGTTCGAAAATGTCACTCGCGAAGGCAGTGTGCTTCGAGAAAGAGTAGCTTCGCAGTGGCTATTCTAGCTCCACGAAAGTCGTCCACCCCGCATTGGCTCAGTGAGCTTCGCGAAGAGGCAGGAGCTCCGCGACAGCCAAGCATTGTGAATACTGGAGCATTGCGAGAGTGCTTCACGATAGAGCTTCGTTATTGAGCTTCACGAAAAGGAAAGGACTCTGCGAAGGCCTATTTGAGCTTTGAAAAATTGGGAGCCTTGCAAAGTAGGGTACTTTGTGAAAGCCCTTACCAGTGTTTGTTTGGCCAGTTGACATGGGAAAAGGGGTATTCATCAGTGGAAGCAATTTGGACTTTAACATAGCATCGACTCGGGACTCTGATGCAAGCAAGGTCTCTTTCTGAATAGGAGACAAGGACCTTCATGTCTATCTATTGAAGAGACCTTCACGTCTATAAACTGAGTGAGATTTCACCAACAGCAGTGAGCCTGGGGGGGTCAACGGGAGTGACCCGAGGGAAGCAATGAGATATCCCTGAACCTTTGTAAAGGTAGTGAGATTTGGAAAGAGTGACTGTGCCCGAACAATTGCAATCCACAAAAAGTGAATATTGGTGGATTTTGGTACGACCGGAAACATGTCGGCGTATGCTCCTTGGACGTAGCCCTTAGTGGTGAACAAAGTAAATAGGGTTGTGTCTTCTCTGTGCATGTGAATGTTTGCTTTCTGATCATATTCATCATGCAGGATCAACAAGTTCCTACCAACGTGGGAACAAGATCCATCACATTAAAAGAAAACATTTGTCACCCTGATTCACCCCTCCCCTCTCAGGGTGTCCCGAGATCCTTCAAGTGGTATCAGAGGTAGGTTACTGGTGTTGAATCTGTCCTTTATCGTCATGGAGAATGAAGTCAATGTTAGGGGAGTCCCTCACATCGATGGAAGTAATTTCCAGATCTAGAACAACAGAATGATATCTCATCTATGATCTCTTGGAATGGATGTTCTCTTTTCTACTATGCAAGGAATACAAGTCACTGACCCCACATGCCTGGCTATGAATGAAACAGACAAGAAAATTCTTGATGCAGATGCTAAAGCACAAACTGCACTTACTGCATCCCTTTCTGATCAGATCTACCTAAAGGTGATGAATTTCACCTCAGAAAAATCCTTGTGGGATAAACTCGAGAATATTTTTGAAGGAGATAGTAAAGTGAAGGAGGCGAAACGTCAAGTGTTGCACAATCGGTTTGATGATTTGAAGATGCATCTGGACACGAATGCATACTCTTTCTTCAATTGAATTACTGAAGTGGTTGGAGCAATTCGGGGTCTATATGAAGAAATCAAAGACATTGATATTGTAAAGAAAATATTAATAAGACTTCCACCTCTGTACAATGCAAAGGTGTCAGCCCTTGAGGAAAGAGATCTTTCAAAACTTTCTCTGGATGATCTACTTAGCAGCTTAGTAGCATATGAAATGAGAGTCAAGCCAGAAGATGCTACAACTCATTTGAGCAAGGTAATGGAATTCATGGCCATGGATAAACTGAAAATCTCAAAATATTATAGTGGTGAAGATGGAGAAGAAAAATAAATTCATTCTCTCATTGCAAATAAGTTCCAGAAGGGGAAAGGGAAATTCAAAGGGATGTTACCTATCGCATGTTTTCATTGTGGAAAAGTTGGGCAGATTTCCTCTCAGTTCTTAAAAAATATAAATGATGAAGATAGTGAAGATGAATTCTTCGAGAAGCCTCGGAGAAGGTTCTTCAAAAAGGGATACTTCAAATATGGAAATAAAATGCAAAGGAAGAGTTTTGTCTATGAAGAGGAAGAAGATGATAATGAATTCTGTTATGAAGAAGAACTAGAATTCAAAACTGGGAACCATACATCCGTGATTGCCACTATTTAAAAGTTAGAAGATACTGTTGGAGAAAAACAACTAATAATTTTTGTAGATCCTGAGATGAAACTTAAGGATGTAGTTAATAAGATTAAGATTAAATTAAAGAGTTGTAATAAGTGGATATCTATTGTAGAAGAATCAACAGAATTTGTTGATCAACTTGAAGCTGAAATAGAACGAATAGAAAAATTTGTGAAGGTACAGTCAAAAATAAATGAAAGCAATGATGATGTAGTGGATCTGAAGCTGATAATTGAAGATCAGGAAAAGTTCATCAATGACCTCACCTCCAGACTAGATGAAAAATCCAAGACTGGTGAGGGTCTTGAGGAGGATATTGTTACTCTAAGGAGTAAACTTGAGACTGAATCAATTCCAAAAGTATCGAGGAAGAAAATACAGTTTGGAAGATTCTCAGATGCAGAATTACAAGCAAGAGCCAAGTGCGGTTCAGATGGGGTTGGAAAAATCTTGTGTAATCAAAGACCTGCTTGCATGGTAAAGAGTGGAATTGGCTGTGAGGCTGAGACATCAACTGTTGGAAGTGAAAATATCCAAATGAAAGATACGATGAATGTTGAC
Organism: Viscum album; assembly: GCA_963277665.1. Lineage (NCBI taxonomy): Eukaryota > Viridiplantae > Streptophyta > Magnoliopsida > Santalales > Viscaceae > Viscum > Viscum album. Next base: position 999,941,579 of record OY728121.1, on the reverse strand, counting down.
CATGTTGAAACGTTGCCTACAGTGCTGAAAAAATAACACTCAACCAAAACTAAAAAGAGAACTGAAAATTATCCTCAAACATTCAGAAATGACAGAGAGTCTAAATTTTCTCCCAAGGAATAAGGTATGAGGAGAAATTCAAGTGAGAAGACATTTCCTCTCATGAAGTGTTAGTTATGGGGATATCTAGGCCATACCATGTCTTATTGTGAAGAGGCACGAATCTATCTAAATGGAGAAGATATAGAAGTTCAACAAAGGATAACAAACTCATATCCTAATTCTTATAGAAGAAATAACTTCTATGGATATTGTTTTCGTTGTTCTAACATTGTTCATAAGGCTGCTAATTGTAGGCAGAGAAGGGACATGGACACCTCATACTGAAGTTCAAGACAAGTCAAGTCTCGTCAGCAGGACAGTGTTGCTCCTTCAAACAGTTTTTCTCCTCTCAAAGAAGATTTTGACTATGAAGAACCTGGGTATGTGGAAGAGATAATTAAAAGGCCATTAGTACTATATAATCTATCCAATTTCTCATGGAAGGAAAGGAAGAAGATAGAGAAATCCAACATTGCAGAGGTGGCGCTCAATTCTAAAAATTACAACAGTACCTGGATTCTGGATAGCGGTCGTTCATCTCATATGATGGGTAATGCGGGCCTGCTAACAGATATCAAAATGACAGTTGATGGTACAATACGATTTGGTAATGATGGGGCTCTGAAAATCAAAGGGAGTGGAAGTACCGAGTTAGCTAATGGAGAAATAAAGAAGACTGAAGTCCTTTACGTAGATGGCCTACGTCATAAACTCCTTAGCGTGAGTCAACTCTCTGACTAATGACTTATATTTACTTTTAATCAGAAAGGCTGCACTATTAAGGGAATGACAGGAAATTCACATATGAAGGGATGTAGAACAGAAGGAAACTTGTATCAGGTTGATAGTGAAGAGAATGTATGTTACATAATTGTTGAAGAAGAAAAACATTTGTGGCATCGGAGACAGGGACACATTAATCAAAAAGACATTGAGAAAATATCAAAATTGAGAATTGTCATGGACATTCTCAATCTGAAGTGTGAGCATGAAAAATCTTGTGATGCTTGCATTCATGGGAAGCTGGTCTGCAGTTCATATCGTCCAAAGATGAAAAGGGAATCTCACCTTCTTAATCTGATTCATACAGATGTATATGGGCCGATAAATGTTGCTGGAACTCATGGAGAAAGTTACTTTGTCCTTTTCATTGATTATTACAGTAGAATGTCAAGTGTGATGGTCACTCACAGGAAACGACAAGTCCTTGACTGCTTGAAAACATATCAGCGAATCACCGAGAATGATACTGGATGAACAATCAAAGTGTTGCGATCTGACAATGGGGGAGAATACACGTCCATTGAATTTGAAAATTATCTTGAGAATCATGGGATACAGCATGAGGTAGCTATTGTGAGAACACCACAAAAAAATGGAGTTTTTGAACATGGGAATCGATAGGTGAACAACATGGTACGAACTATTCTGATTGAGAGTCATATTCCACGACATTACTCGAAAGAGACTGTTCAAGCTGTAGTGTACATTCAGAAATGAACGGGACTTTATATGGGTGAGACGAAGACACCATATGAATTGTTACATGGATGAATTCCTTCTTTAAAATACTATTATGTCGTCGAAAGTAAATGTTTCATCAGGAACAAAGAAGGAAATCAAGGGAAATATGGCGACAATGCAGATGAATGAGTTTTCCTCGGTTACTCAATGAAAAAAAAATATTACAAGTGTTTCATCAAGCATTCAGGAAGGACTGTGGAAAGCAGTGATGTTACGATAATTGAAGAGAAAAGTAAAAATGATTCAAGGATGTCATATGCGGATGTGATAAAAGTCAGGACGAAATTGAATGGGAAGAAAATACAAATGCAGAAATAGAGGAAGTTGTTCAAAACACTCAGCAGTCACATCCTGATGTTGACTCAGACGAAGAATCTGAAGAGGAAATCTTGGATGGTGAGAATGCGACTGAACCTCACAGGAGAATTTGAAGAGCAGAGATTGATACATCTAATATAACTGGAGACAGGAATGCACCCACACAGACAAGGAGGATGAGGAATAACACACCTTCTGCATTTCTGTCCGTTGTGGAGCCTTCCTCATTTGAAGAAGCTGCAAAGGATGAATCCTGGGTGAAAGCTATGAATGATGAGTTAGATCCGATGGAAATTAATCAGACATGGGATCTTGTCCAGAGACCCAACGGTCACAATGTGATTGGAACAAAATAGATATTCAAGAACAAGTTTGATGAGCATGGAAGTGTTATCAGAAACAAGGATTAACTGGTATGTAAAGGGTATTCTCAGATTGAAGGTGTTGATGTTGAAGAAACCTTTTCTCTAGTGGATAGACTGGAGTCAATCAGGTTGTTCCTTTCCATGGCTCTCCATATAGGATATAAAGTCTATCAAAAGGATGTCAAGACAGAATTTTTAAATTGTGTACTCGAAGAAGAAGTCTACATTGAACAACTAGTGGGTTTTCATCTTGGTGCCGATGAATCAAAGGTCTGCAAGCTAAAGAAATCACTTTATGGCTTGAAATAGGCACCACGGGCGTGGTACTCCAGACTAGATTCTTATCTCGAGAAGATGGAATTCAAAAGAGGAGGAGTAGATCACAATCTCTATGTAAAGAATTCTCCGAATGATCAATTCATGGTTCTCGTTTAGGTCGATGACATTATATTTTGTGGCAGTAGGCAGAAATTAGTGGATGAATTTGCAAATCCTATGAAATCAAGATTTGAAATGTCAATGATTGGGGAGCTCACATATTTCATAGGACTGTAGGTGACTCATAAGAAATACTAAAATTTTATCTCTTTGGAAAAGTATGAAAGAAAGATTCTGAAGAAGTTTAATATGAATGACTCCAAACCAATGTCAACTCCGATTGCAGTTGGAACCAAACATGGAAAGTATGAGAATGAGAAATCGGTAGATCCGACCACGTACACAAGGATCATTGGGAGCCTACTGTACCTGACAGTGACACGACCATATATTGTCTTTGACACATGTATTGCAGCCCGCTTTCAGAGTAATCCAAAGGAGGATCATTTGGAAACAGTAAAAATAATCTTGAGGTATATTCAAGGTACTCACAATTATGGATTATACTTTGCTGCAGGAAGAGACTGTGAATTGTCAGCATTTTCAGATGCTGACTGGGATGGATATGTTGTGGATAGAAAGTCCACCAGTGGTGGAGCATTCTTTATTGGGAATAACTGTGGTGGCTGGTTGACTAAGAAACAAGAAGGTACTTCTCTTAGTACTACTGAAGCTGAGTATATATTCACCACAAAGGCATGAACTCAACTACTATGGATAAAGCATAAATTAACTAATATTGGTGATGAGGTGAAGCAACCAATGGTGATTTACTGTGATAATAAGAGTGAAATTGATGATACAAAGAATCCTGTTCAGAATTCTCATACAAAACACATTGAAATCAGGTATCACATTATCAAAGAGAAAGTTTAGCAAAGAATGATTAGAATGGATCAGGTGGGATCATATGAGCATGTGGTTGATATCGTGAAAAATCCACTATCAGCGGCTGTGTTTGAGAAGCATCGATTGAACCTCGGTGTTCATCCACCTCCTAGTGCATAAGGAGGTTACAGAATTTCCCCTCTCCCTGTTTGTGATAACTGTTTTTATCTGTTTAGGGATATGATGTAGGTTTATGGGGGATATACTATCCAGGGGGAGTATGGTTTGAGCTAAATGTTAAACAAATTACTGGTCTTTGGATTTATTGTCAATGGGGGAGAAAGGAGAAAAAGAGAAAGGAATCAATTCAGGCAACTTTTGTGATGGGAAGGAAAATAGTGGAACCCAATTCAAGACTCCTCTCTTGTTTTCTACACCGAGCATTGCTCACGTAGACTTAGAGTGTTGGCTGAGTTGATTCCTGCGTTTTTGGTGTTCTCATGGATGGAGATCTATTGAATTTACTTTCTGATTGCCAACAATCCCAAAGGGGGAGATTGTTGGAACCATGGTCTTCTATGCATGATTTGGAGTGTGTTTTGTGTTTGTTGTCAATCCTCAATGGATTTTCGGATCATGTACTATCAAAGAGATCATATCGTTCAAGCAGACAACAGTATTGAATATTTAAATGGCATGAATTTCGTGAAGAGTGGCTTAATGGTTTGGAATTGGCGAAGACCAGAACTATTGAGGCAGTGATTCTTCGTGATTACGTCAACGCTTTGTGAATGCTATAGGATGAAGAGAATCGCTGCGATGAAGAGCTTTGCGAGGGAACTTCGCAGTGAAGGAGCAATGCAAATGAAGGAATGCTCTGCGATTACGAAGAGCTCTGCGAATGGAAAATTGCCATAGTGCTTCACGATTTTGAGAGAATTTCGACAGGAACTTCGGAACATCGCGATTTGAGATGATGTGGTGCTGACATCGCGCAGAAGAGTCGAGGGTCAGTGGAATCGCCTATAAATAGAGGCCGACACCCTCAAAATAAAGAGAGATATTTTCAGAGAAAATCCTTTGTTCTCGGTTCGAAAAGGTCACTCGCAAAGGCAGTGTGCTTCGCAAAAGTGGAGCTTCGCGGCATCTATTCTATCTCCGCGAAAGTCGTGCGACCCGTGTTGGCTCAGTGAGCTTCGTGAAGAGGCAGGAGCTCCACGATAGCCAAGCATTGTGAAGGCTGGAGCATCGTGAGGGTGCTTCACGATTGAGCTTCACGAAAAGGCAGGGACTTCGCGAAGGCCTGTTTGAGCTTTGCAAAATTGGGAGCCTTGCGAAGTAGGTTACTTTGTGAAGGCCCTTACCAAAGTTTATTTGCCCAGTGGACAGGGGAAAAAGAGGTATTCATCAGTGGAAGGAATTTGGACTTTAACAGATCATCAAATTAGGACTCTGATGCAAGAAAATTCTTAGGCTGAATAGGAGACAAAGACCTTCATGTCAATCTATTGAAGAGACCTTCACGTCTATAAACTGAGTGAGACTTCACCAACGGCAGTGAGCCAGGGGGGTCAATGGGAGTGACCTGAGGGAAGTAGTGAGATATCCATGAACCTTTGTAAAGAAAGTGAGCCTGGGACATAGTGACTGTTCCCGAACAATTGTGATCCACAACAAGTGAAGATTAGTGGATTTTGGTACGACTGGCAACTTGTCGGCATATTCTCCTTGGATGTAGCCCTTAGTGGTGAACCAATTAAAAAGGGTTGTGTCTTTTTTGTGCATGTGAATGTTTTCTTTCTGATCATATTCATCATATAGGTTCAACAAGTTCCTACCAATGTGGGAACAAGATCCAGCACATTAAAAGAAAAGAGTTGTCACCCTGATTCACCCATCCCCTCTTAGGGTGTCCTGGGGTCCTTAAAGGAGGAATTTATTTGGTCGTGATATTGGGGCAATGAAGAGGTGGGTTTTTGGATGTGATTTTGGGGCAGAGAGAATGTGGTCTATTTGGATATGTTATAGTGGAGGCTAAATGGGGGTTTATTTGTGATAGATGGTAGAGTAGTCATGAAATATAATGAATAATTGTTTAATAATGTTTGGAATGACTTAGGTCGGTATGGATAATAAGATATAAATATTTGATGGATAATTAAATGGTGGGTTTTGTGGTTAAATGTGGTCGGTTTTAAATAATGGAACGAATCGGTATTAAATGTAGAGGTAATGTGAAGACTCATTAATTTCTCAAGTATCTTCCCCTTTTGAATGGACTTCAGCATATATTAATAAATTCCATTAGAGGTGGAAGAAAAAGTGATGGTGTTGTGAGATGGTTTGTTTGGTTTGTAACCCATAGGGTGGGAATGAGTGTTTGATACTATTTATATACTTGTCTATTCTGGTGATTTCTATATGCACACACCCATGTTGAGATGTGTGTGTCAAACACCCACATAATCATGAAGAGGATGTTTTCCCAAAATTTGTGTGGTATATATGGTTGGGTACCATCTATTTCCCTCTCTCTATACAATATGAGTTAGGTATGGGACATGACGTAATTTATAGAGGTATATCAATGCTTTATATTGTGTATGAGATAGAACCTATGTCTTCAAGAGAGATGTGATAGCCCAGGTGTTCACAAGAGAGGTGTTATGTGTTCCAAGTGACTTCGGGGTGTGATGTGTTATTTGGCCCAAGTGTTTTTATGAGATACATGATGTGGAAATTCTTATTAGGCATAGATACTAGGTTACTTTGATAGTGGTTTTTTGTGACAGTTCTTATGGAGAAGTGTGGTATATGGAATAGATGGCAGTTCAGAGACGTTCGATGTTGGGTGTGAGGGTTGCATACCAGTGGGAAATTAGTATAAGGTAAACATATCGATTTGATCATGTAATATTATATTATAAGACTAGAATTCTATTGATATCGTTTCATAGTGAGGGTTGGTTTGTTTAGTAAACCGATTTTTTTGTAGTTTGGCAATGTTATTTTCTCGCCTGTGAATTAGTAAATTTATTTCACTTGTGCATAGGAGACATCGGTTACCTTCTTACTCGTATGTTCATTCAACATATATTGAACTAATTTTAGGTTTCTAGGAGGATTTTTTGTATCATGCTACCCCATACTAGATCATATCCTTAGAGTTTCTATGTTGTGGAATTAGATTTAATTTTTTTAATTACATTGGAGATTTTATCTTGTGTCAGATCTATTTATACATGTATATCAGGTTGTTTTTTTCTTTATTTATATATTATTACATGGAGTTGTTGTTTATGATTCATTATATCTCATAATCATGTTTTATTATAATGGGTAATGCCTCCCATATTATGAGATTTTTATACCCTTTTTGATAGTCCCTATCACACATCCTACTAGAGGTGGGAATTTATGGTCACTATCTCTCTCCCCTCATTGCAGTATATTTGTAGGGATGGGGTCATGACAGTAAAAGATTCCATATGACCATTAAAAAATTTCATCCATTAGAAATCTCTTTTGATTATGATATGAGAGAATATTATCTATACTATTAACATTATAGGGAAAATTAAAATGCATATACTTTATGTATTTATTCATTTATGTGGAAAACATATTCATTAAAAATTTATAATGGTGTACCATGATAGAATTCAAATGCATTGTGTAATTTGTTTTCTCACGAGACATTATCTATTTGATTTTGGGAGTAATCATATTCCACTATGGGATTATATCTACCAAATGATTTTTTTTCATAAATTTAATACTTAATACATATATAAATATTGTTTTTTTTATATTTCTAATAATTACATTTCCTTTTGATGGAATGTTTTTATAATTTACACTCATGCCATTTTTCAGGATTATTATCCTTTACGATATCAGGTTATATCAATGAATCAAATGTAATATTTCATTACTGTTTTTATTCCATTACTAGGATTTTTAGCTCACCCATTTTCTTATGTTATCCTTATGATTACACAAGTTGTTTTTGGAGATCAGAGGGATTTATAAGATCAATATAGAAAATAATATAATCATTCATTATTTTAATATTGGTGTTTTACATAACATTCCATCCAGTGAATATAGATACATTTTATCATTGTTTACTATTAATTGATTTTTTTCATAAAATATTTTTATAATTTGTGTAAATGGGATTCTATTTCTATATACGATGTATTCATAATTATTCTCTAATAATCATTCTATTTAATTAGGTATCTCACGTAAATAACCATCATCATAATGTATTTCATTATTAGAATATTTTATTTTCCTAAAAAAACAACCGAAAAATGAACATTTGATTGATCAATAGAATAGAATTTTTTTTTATGTTCCCATGATAAATGGATTAGTTATTTATTCTAATATATTAATATTGATGAGTTTCATAAAAAATTCATCTTGTTTAACACATTTATTTCTAAAAAACCATTTTTAGTTAAACACTAGAACACTAAATTTAAGGTAATAAATCACCCATGTAAAAAACAATATTATATCAACATGGTTTGTATATTGATATTTTTTCATTCAAAAATTTAATTCATTTCATGAACACCAATACAAAATTATTATAACTACACATTTTGTAACACCCTTATATTTTATGAAAAATATTCTTTTTAATTTCATTAATGTCTTGTGTTGTGTGCTACACCAAAAGGAGCTTGCAAAACACTCATCCCTCACTTTCCTTGCATTACATGCAATGACGACCTTCCTCGATAGTGTGTGTATGACGCAATACCGAGTTTCATTTTTGAAATTTTATAAATTTTATCTTTTAAAATGGACTTCATTTTTGGATTCTTAATATAGAAATTAGCATAGGGTGAAGTTTTGGTACTTTTCGGATAACTTTCATATTCCGATGAATAGTGAAAATTACTAAATTTTAATTAAAGACAACTTTTTTAATCAAAATAATTAATAGTGATAAATTATTAATTTGAGTGGTTTTAAATTATATTTAGAATATATTTTTACAATTTAATACAATGTTGGTCATTGGATGTAATTTCACCTTTAAACAAGACATAAACAAGTGTCAATCTTTTGATAATTATTATCTCTTAAAAACAGACTATTTGTTTTGACGACGAGAATTAATTTTTAAATTATTTAATGTAACTGATATGTTTTGAATTTGGTAAAATAGACATAATTTTTGAATTCATAATATCAAATATAGCATAGGCCTAATTTTTTGTATTTTTCTTGAAACTTTCTTTTATTTTGATAAATAGTGAAACCTCTAAGTGGTAGTTACAAAACTGAATTTTTTATAAAACATAATTTTACCACTTCTGTGAGTGGAGTTTCGAAAATCCGAGATACATGGTTAATATCAAGGACTAAAATGTGGTTCATGAGATGAAAATAATTTTTTGTAAATAGTAACTATTTACTTGTTTTTTACCACAGTTAAAAGTAAATATGGTAATTAAAGGTAAAAGTGTTATTATTATTACCTTAACACATGTCATAATTCTATTGGATAAGAGTAATTCGACCAAAAACAACCTTAGGAATAATATATGACCATTTAGGCCCACTTGGATTAGATTAGGACATTTATTATTAATTTATTTAAATAAAGGTTAAAATAGTTAAAATCAATGTTTAATAAATAAATAACTTTTAATATAGGGATATACATAAGATAACTTCTACTATAAATATTCATTAGAAATATAAAAATATTTTCTATATAATTTTATTTTATTTGTAATTTTTATACTTAAAATAATTTAATTTATTTATGACACAATGATGATGCAGTAATTATCTTACTAATGAAATTTTGAAATAATTGATGTTATAAATACCCAAATAAATGTAATTTGATACTTTTTATGAATTCCAATAATTTTCAATGTTAATATGACATTTTATTACTGAGTTAATTATCTTTTTTAGAACTAATCATTCTGGTATGATTTTCACAAAAATCAATTACCAAATACTGGCAAAATTGACATAAAATAGTTTTTAAAACAAATATTATATTATTAATAGTTATTATATTCTTAAAAATCAATGGTTCGTCCAAGATAATTATATCATGATAGTTGTATCATTAATGGACCCCTTGGGGGTCTCTTGGATGTATATTTTATGTTTATTAACTATATAATATAAAAATACAAAGTGACATGGTAAATGTCAATCTAATTAACTGAGAGTTAAAACTAAAAGATAAGGTTAATATAATGACCTAAACATGTCTAAATTATATTATATGAGTGTATCTCAACCCATCCCCACATTATCTTTGAAATATATCAATTTGGATCTATTAAAAACAGAATATGACTTTATAATAAAATAATAGTTTTAGTTATTCCAAAGGTGCCCCTCTCCTCCCTTAAAAAGGGCACCTCCTCCCTTAAAAAGGGCACCTCCTCCCTCTCCTCCTCACACCAATTTGAGCCTTCACGATCGCCAAACCTCTGAACATTTCACTTATCCACTTACCTAGAATCATCCTATAGGTTCTGGTCTTCTTCAAAGACCAATATGAGTTCCCTAAGATGAGGTTTCAAAAAGGCGTGTCGAAAGAAGAGGTAATATATGTTACTAATTCATTCAACATTATTTCTTCATCTACTTCTTCTTATTTAGTTGTTTCATTATGAAGTAATAACATCAGTATCAATCATATACTGATATGTCATTATAAGTAGGAAACAAACCTATGTCACCATCTATCCATCCTACAGAAAACGAAATCACCGCGCGTGCGTACGTACGGAATATCGTCTCCACGCTATGGTGTAATCTATTTTCCACCATCACATTACATGGATGGATACAATGGTGTAAATAATAACTATATATGATTATTGTAAAGTGATATTGATTCTGGAAGAGTATACATACACTCCAATACAATTCCACAATCATGGGAATGATATCATCGCTCGTGCGTACGTACGGACTACTGTCTCCACAAAAGCGATGAGATTCATTTTCCATGATTAACCATTCAAGAATGATTATAAAGTATATATAATGAATAATAATGAAATATATGGAATAATAATTCTACTTGATTTATGTATATATATATGTATGTCATCTATTTAATTTCATTCAATTCAATAAGGAAACGAAAACACCGTTCATGCGTACGTACGTCCTACTGTCTCCATCAACAGTGCATTTTATTCCTTTTATTGATCTATAATATATACATATATGATGAATATATATTATATATAAATCATTTTTTACATTATGGTATTATTTACGTCAGGATATAAGTAATAATATCAAGAACGAAAAGTCGAAACATATACGATAAATGATATGATTTTACCCAAAACGCTGCTTCTACATGGAATGTAGAAAAGAACGGGTAATATAATGTCATAAGTTAAACATATATGATATCATACCAATGAATATGATTATGTAATGGGACAATGACATTATTTAAATCATTATACATGAGTTTCGGGTATGTAGGAAGCATATCAGACCTAAGGTAAGGGATAATTTTCCAAATCTCATTTTATCCGAGATTGCTTATTCGTAAGTATTTACTGGGGTTATTTCAATTATCCATATCCATGTTTTATAAAAGTGTTTTCATGTATGTTTAATGTCATATTTACCCATTCTTGACTTTTACTACATGGTATGTAAGGAATCCATATTTTATTTACGTTACGATGTAATTTTTGACTTTTCCGACAAAAGTATGAGAAGAATGTTTTTTTAACTTATACGGCATGAAAGGATTTTTAAGGTTTTATAATGCCTTATTTTCATGAAGCTTACTCCTAAATAATTCATGAGTATTTTCGATAAAATCATTTTCTTTTAAAAATAATTGAATGTTTGTGAAAAGAAAATGATTTTCAAGATGATAGGATATTTTCTTCAATAATTTATTTCAAGTGCTTTATCAAAACCATTTTCCATCTAAGATGACATTATTTCATATGTGTATGTTTCAAGTATCATGTCTCTATTATTTACATGGTTTCAGTTTTCTTATTATGAAATGATATCCATTTATTTTATATATATTTTGTGATGATGGGATGATGTTTATGAAAACCATTTTATTTATTGGGTTATTATGAATGATGTATGTTTATTTTGTGGCACAAGTAATAATGATTTCATTATGAGATGGGTGGGACCTATATCTCCCTCCAATGCATTGGGTAAAGATTTATATCTCATGAGATAGACATGGCTGGAACGGCAAGTTAAACCGGTTCAGTAATACAGGACTGGAACGAGGAGTGAACTCGATTCAGAAAGGTTCTTTGTCCACTAAGATGGTCTTGGCAGCAATGCCTTGGCTAATATGGAAATCATATCATGTGATTAATGGTTTCCAAAATTACACGTTTTATTCCCATGCTATTTTATCATTCATCATGTTTATTTATGATCTATTCCTTACGTACTTCAATGTTTTATGTCATTGCTCAAGCTTTTGATGTTTAAACATTATGTTCATGTTTTTAAGTTCAAATGTATATGGTATGTCTTTTTATCCATTCTTAACCTTACTGAGCATTTCAGCTCACCCATATTATGTTTTCTTTTCCCCAGTATAGAAAGAATGGTTTTATGTAAGAAAAAAAGGGGATTATCTTTATTGGAGATGTTGAAGATCTTTCACCAAGATTAAAAGATTATGTTCCGAGTTTCCAAACACACTAAACTTTTACGGTCTTTGAGTTTTGATTATTTTTTATGTATTAAGTATTCCAAAAAAGTAATGTATTGTCCATGTACATCAAGCTTCAGGTCTCTATAGTTGTTATCAGAGGCAAAGTAGGTATGAATGTATCTGATCCTTGGTAACTCTCACATGTGAGCATAAGACGAAGCATGGCTCTCCACCCAAGGGCATCATGAGGAAATGGCTGCCACTGGGGATGTTGGTGTGTCCCACCCAGGGGGTGTAGCCGCACATGGAGTGCACTGATAGGTGTCAATTATAGTCCACCAGAAGTAATTCTAGACCGCTATAGTGGTATCAGAGGAAAGGTTTAGTCAACCATTGGAAACTAGGATGTGAACACGTTAGTGAGATCCCTAGAGATATTTCTAAAGTACGTCTAGGGATATCCCTAAGGATAATTATACGTATATGATATATTCCTAGAACATCGGTAATGATCGTATAATTTATACTATGATGTTAGATATTGAGGGAACTCCCCCTTTACTATGTTGTTTTACCTAGCCTTATTTTTTTCTCTCAAACTATTCTTTTTGGGTTTTAGAAAGTGGCTGGAAACAAGATGATTCACGATAATGGAGGATATGATAGACAATGGAATGATATTCTACATGAGAAAACAAATGAAATGGGATTTGTAAGTCCAAACATCATTATTATGCCGAATCAGCAATCTCATAATATGATCAATAAACTCAAATTTGGTAAGTTTCCAAACTCAGCTAATAAGAGAAAGATGGAGTTTCATGATGATCATAGAGGAAAGAATGTTCAATTTCCCTTATGTAAATCATGTGGGAAAAGGAATCAAGGAGAATGTTTCAAAGGAACTGGAAGATGCTTTGGGTGTGGAAAAGAAGGACACAAAGCTAGTAAGTGCAAAGGAAAAGGATCAGTTAAAACCATGGATGAGGATAATGGTATTTCTGTGACATCAACAATGGTTAAATGTTTTAAATGTGGAACGTACGGGCATTATTCAAACCAATGTCCTAAGAGAAAGTCTCATGAAGTCAATCAGTATGGTCGTATGGGTAGTATTTATGTTGATGATGATGAAGAGACTACAAATGATATGTGATATGAAAGAATTTTTGAAGCTCAATCAATGGTTTAATAAGGTAGTGGAATGATTACATGTTTATCAAGTGTAATGTTGTATAAGTAATCTCATGGTACTATGGAGTAAAGAGACATCTAAGGATCGTTACACTGTTGTATTTCCTTAAGTTTTGAAAGTGTATGATGAATGGTACCAGTAACCATGAAAGGTTATTCAGATATTTTCAGAAAGATGATGATATGTGCATAATGAAGGGATAAGGAGAAAATTAAATGTTTGATAGAATTCATGAGCTCATGACTAATATAAGGATAATGTTATATGAAGGTTTGAGTATATAGAATTTTTGGATTTTGGTATGTGGAAAGAGTTAACTTTTGATAGAATTCATGTTTTCACTAAGGTTTAATAGGTATTCATTTTTCAAGAGAATACATGATTAAGGTATTCACATGATTGGAATGTGACCAACATGATATATGGGGTATAAATGATGGTATTCACATGCATGGTTGATGACCTTTCAAGTAGTCATTTTCTTTATACAATGAGATTGGACATATTAATTTTGGATAAGCCTAAATATTGGAATGAATTATGTTGGACATAAGTTAGTATTGTATAAGGCTAGAATTTTTTTTATAATGTAGTTTTAGTCAAAGGAAAACCTGCAGGATGGGCGACAGCCCATCGCGTCGGACAAGGCTGTGGGAATCGAACCTACAACCGAAGTGCGACTGACCTTTATCGCCTACCACTGGCCTACAGGAAGTCCCTGTTTAGTATAAACTAGTTTTATTATATTAAGCAGTATGATATATGAATTATAAGTCTATTTTGGGAACCATATATGATTAATCTCACTATTGATGGACTTATTTATTTTTTGATAACTTTTCTAACCTTTTGTTTGAGATAGATGGAATGACCCATTATTCTATCACATGACCTTCTAACACATCACGGATGTCAAATTCAACTTCATTTCCTTAATAGATGAAGTTAAATTCTCCAAAGAACGACCAATAGTGAGACTGTACCAAAATCACGAAAGTATTTCTTCTAATCCCAATTTCATCAACCTTTGGGAAATGATCATGAAAACAAAAAATGTTGTCCTAGTGCACTTATATCCGATGAATCATATGGTACCTTAGATCGTCACAAATTTATAGCTTTGTGATTGTTGGATTTTTCATAGCCATGTTCTCTACCACTCTCCATGAGAACTTGATGGTTAGATTTTTCTTCCATATCCATATTTTCACCTATGTTCTCCTTTGTGGAAACCGAATGATGAGTTAATTTGGGTAACCGTTACGTTTCATACATTAGTTTTTAAATCCAAGTTTTGGTATTCCTTTTTACGATTTGGGTTTCTATTTAAGAAACTTTCGATAAGTAAACCATTTATAACCCCGATGAATTTTGAGGGCGAAATTCATTTTAAGGGGTGTAGAATGTAACACCCCGAGATTTTATGAAAATTATTGTTTTTAATTTCATTAATGTCTTGTGTTGTAAGCTACACCAAAAGGAGCTTGCACAACATGCATCCCTGACATTCCTTGCATTACTCGCAATCGCAACCTTCCTCGATAGTGTGTGTAGTACGTAATACCGAGTTTCACTAAACGAGATATTATTATAATATTATTATGAACTAGCCGTTATGAACAGTAATACCCACTTTTTGAAATTTTATAAATTTTATCTTTCAAAATGGACTTCATTTTTGGATTTTAATATAAAAATCAGCTTAGGGTGAAATTTTGGTACTTTTTGGATAACATTCATATTCTGATGAATAGTGAAAATTACTAAATTTTATATATAAACAACTTTTTTAATCAAAATAATTAATATTAATAAATTATTAATTTGAGTGGTTTTAAAGTATATTTAAAATATATTTTTACAATTTAATATAGGGTTGGTCATTGGATGTAATTTCACATTTAAACCAGACATAAATAAGTGTCAATCTTTTGATAGTTATTATCTCTTAAAAACACGCTATTTGTTTTGACGAAGGGAATTAATTTTTAAATTAGTTAATGTAACTGATATGTTTTGAATTTGGTAAAATAGAAATAATTTTTGAATTTATAATATCAAATAAATCATAGGCCTAATTTTTGGTATTTTCTGGAAACTTTCATTTTTTGATAAATAGTGAAACCACTAAGTGGTAGTTAAAAAACTGAAATTTTCATAAAACTTAATTTTACCACTTCTGTGAGTGGAATTTCGAAAATCCGAGAGACACGGTTAATATCAAGGTCTAATATGTGGTTCAATGAGACGAAAATAATTTAAGATGAATTGTAACTTTTTACTTTTTTTTACCACGGTAAAAAGTAAATAGGGTAATTAAGGGTAAAAGTGTTATTATTATTACTTTAACACATGTAATAATTCTATTTTATAAGTGTAATTCGACCAAAAAATACCTTAGTAATATGATATGACCATTTAGGACCACTTGGATTAGATTAGGACATTTATTATTAATTTATTTAATGAAGGGTTAAAATAGTTAAAATCAAAGTTTAATAACTAAATAATTTTTAATATAGGGTTATACATAAGATAAATTCGACTATAAATATTAATTAGAAAGATAAAAAGATTTACTACATAATGGTATTTTATTTGTAACTTTTATACTTAATATAATTTAATTTATTTATGAAACAATGATGATGCAGTAATTATCTTATTAATGAAATATTGAAATAATTGATGTTTAAAATAGCCAAATAAATGTAATTTGAGACTTTTTATGAACTAAAATAATTTTATATGTTAATATGACATGTTTTTATTGATTTAATTAGCTTTTTGCGAACTAATAATTCTGTTATTATTTTCACAAAAATCAATTACCAAATAGTGTCATAATTGACATAAAATAGTTTTTTTAAAAAATATTATATTATTAATTGTTATTATATTACTAAAAATCTAAGGATAGGCCAAGATACTTATATCATGATAGGAGTATCATTAATGTGCCACTTTGGTGTCGCTTTAATGTATATTTTATATTTATTAACTATATAATATAAAAATACAAAGTGACATGGTAAATGTCAATCTAATTAACTGAGAGTTAAAACTAAAAGATAAGGTTAATATAATGACCTAAACATGTCTAAATTCTATTTTATGAGAGTATTATTACCCATACCAACATTATCTTCTAAATATATCAATTTGGAGCAATTAAAAACCGAATATGACTTTATAATAAAATAATATTTTTAGTTATTCCAAAGGTGCCCCTCTCCTCCCTTATAAAAGGGCACCTCCTCCCTCTCCTCCTCACACCAATTTGAGCCTTCAAGCTCAGCCAAAACCTGCCCATTTCACTTCCCCACTTCCCTATACACATCTTATACATTCTGGTCTTCTTCAAAGACCAATCGTAGTGCCCTAAGAGGAGGTTTCAAAAAGGTGTGTCGAAAGAAGAGGTAATATCCGCTACCGATTCTTTCAACTTTATTTCTTCTTCTACTTCATCATCTTTAGTTGTTTCATTATGAAGTAATAACATCAGTATCACTCATACACTGATATTTTATTATATGTATGAAGCAACCCTATTTCACCATCTATCCATCCTACGGGAAACAAATTCACCACGTGTCCGTACGTACGGAATACCGTCTCCACGCTATGGTGTAATCTATTTTCCACCATCACCTTACATAGGTGGATATAATGGTGTAAATAATGACTATATATGATTATTGTAAAGTTATATTGATTATGAAATAGTATACATACACTCCAATACAAATTCGCAATCATGGGAATGATATCATCGCTCGTGCGTACGTACGGACAAACGTCTCCACGAACGCGATGAGATTCATTTTCCATGATTAACCATTCATGAATGATTATAAAGTATATATAATGAATAATAATGAAATATATGGAATAATAATTCTACTGGATTTATGTATATATATATGTGTGTGTATTTCATCTATTTAATTTCATTCAATTCAATAGGGAAACGAAAACAGCATTCATGTGTACGTACGACCTACCGTCTCCATCAACGGTGTATTTCATTTCTTTAATCGATCTATAATATATACCTATATGATGAATATATATTATATATAAATAATGTTTTACAATCAGGAATTATTTAAACCAGGATATAAGTAATAATATCAAGAATGACAAGTCGATACATACACAATAAATGAAATGATTTTACCCAAAATGCTGCTTCTACATGGAATTTACAAAAGAACAGGTAATATAAAGTCATACGTGAAACATATATGATATCATAACAATTAATATGATTATTTAATGAGTCAATGACATTATTTAAATCATTATACTGGAGTTTTGGGTACGTACGAAGCATATCGGACCTAAGGTAAGGGTTAATTTTGAAAATCACATTTTTATCAGATATTTCTTATTCGTAAGTATTTACTGGGGTTATTTCTATCATCCATGTCCATGTTTTATAAAAAAAATTCATGTATGTTTTATGTCCATTTTACCCATTCTTGAATTTTACTACATGGTATGTAAGGAATCTTTCTTTTGATTACGTTATGAGGTACTTTTTGAATTTTCCGGCAAAAGTACGAGAAGAATGTTTTTTTAACTTATACAGCATGAAAGGATTTTTACAGTTTTATAAAGCCTTATTTTCATGAAGGTTCCTCCAAAATATTTCATGAGTGTTTTCAAAAAAAGCCTTTTCTTTTAAAATTCAATGGAAATTTGTGAATATAAAATGATTTTCAAGATGAAAGGATATTTTCCTCGAGAATTCATTTCAAGTGCTTTATCAAAACCATTTTCCATCTAAGATGAAATTATTTCAAATTTGTATGTTTCAAGTATCATGTACCTATGATTTACATGGTTTCACTTTTCTTATTATCAAATGATATCAATTTCTTTTATATGGATTATTTCATAATGGGATGATGTTTATAAAACTCGTTTTATTTATTGGGTTATTATGAATGATGTATGTCTATTTTGTGGCTCAAGTAAGAATGATTTAATTATGAGATGTGTGGGACCTATATCTCCCTCAAATGAATTGGGTAAATATTTATATCTCATGATATATACATGGCTGTAACAATAAGTTTAACCGGTTCAGTAATATAGGACTGGAACGAGGAGTGAACTCAATTCAGAAAGGGACTTTTTCCACAAAGATGGTCTTGGCAGTAATTCATTGGCTAATATGGAAATCATATCATGTGCTTAATGGTTTCCACAATTACATGTTTTATTCCCATGCTATTTTATCATTCTTAATGTTTCTTTATGATCTATTCCTTACGTACTTCCATGTTTTATGTCATTGCTCAAGCTTTTGATGTTTAAAAATTATGTTCATGGTTTTAAGTTCAATTGTATATGGTATGTTTTATTTTATCCATGCTTACCCTTAATGAGCATTTCAGCTCAACATTTTTATGTTTTCTTTTCCCCAAGATATAAAGAAATGTTTTAGGTAAGAAAAAAAAGGGGAAGATCTTTATGGGAGATGTTGAAGATCTTTCACCAAGATTAGAATATTACGTTCCGAGTTTCCAAAGACACTATACTATTACGGTCCTTGAGTTTTGATTTTTGTTATGTATTAAGTATTCCAAAAAAGTAATGTATTGTCCATGTACGTCAAGCTTCGGGTCTGTACACATTTTTTCTGATCATCGATAGAATTTATATATCCATTTATTGAATACCAAGAAAATGTAATAAAATTTAAATATGGGCCACCCACTAACCATATCAATGGCTCTGATTTCTCATATCTACGATGAAATTATTCTTTAAACCATTTTAGCAGTTATTTATAATGATAATTAAATATGTAGTGATCCAAAATTATGTAAATTAAATTTCTTTTATTAAATATTTAAATATAATTTTATGTTAAATGGTTATAGAAAAAACATTAACAAATTTTGTATTATTAAATCATTTTTTATTTAAATATCCATTATATATCATTTCTACTGATAATGTAGTCATTTAATTTAGACTATATAATAAGTATATATATACTGTTTTTAAAAATCAAAATATCATTGAAAAAAAAGAGATTCAATAAACATGTAAGATCATTCCCATTAATGTCAATTTAACATATTTACCAAGTGAGATATAATCACTTGGATTTTCCATAGACCAAGAGAAAGCTGAGATCCAACTACATAGAAATGATTGAAAACGTTTATAAGAGAAGTTCATGTTTCTTGTCATCACAAACCAATCCATGTTCACCAAACCATCACATGATTGTCTCACCATCTGACAAATTAGTCAAAGGTACGTTGATGTTCAATTAAAGCGATATTTATCAATACAACAATTACATTATTATATATATAGTGTAATGAATATATTTCCATCATATTTCAACTAATAAAATTATATGGATTTTTATAAAATATTAAAATGTTGTAATTTTGATTAATATTTGGTTAAGTAATTTAGCATGATTAATTTATGGTTTTTAAATAAATAATATTTTATTGAAATATTTTTATTAAATAACTTTTTATGAATAAATATTACACTATAATTTTAAAAAATTCAAATGTACTTTTTGTGGCTGTTAAAAATTTTTATTGTAAAAAAACAATATTTTTTTAATAAATGTAAATTAAAATTTTAAAATATGAAAACAAAAAAATCTTTATAATATTGTATAATTAAAATGAATATTATTTTTGGAATCAGAACATCAAAATTAAAAAATAGAGATTGTTTTATAATTTTCTATGATAGTCATATTTTCTAGTAAAAGATAAATACTATAGTTTAATACAGTGTGTTTTATTACATCATAATTAACCAATAGAAATAAAATAATTACAATATTAGTTATCCATAATCAGATATATTTTATATATTTAAAATAATTAAATTTTATGTTTATGTTAATATTATTACAAATCCTTAATAAATCCTCCCAAACCATTAATATATTTGATGGTTTTAAAATCATTTTCCATCATTGGGAATCAACTCCGCATCAGAAATAGAATTATTATATTAATATAGTTCCATTTAGTAATAAAATATATATAAATACAACCAATTTTTTTAAACCATTGGAAAAATCCATTGGATTCATCTACTGTTTTGGTTATTTTATTATGTTGAGCCCAAAAGATAGATAATAATGATATCACCCACATTTCATATATAAAACCAAAAAAGCTCCCATTTAACATCACTAATACTAAATAAAACACATTAATAATCCACCATACCCCCTCTATTGTCCTCCCAAGTGACACCAAGAACTCAAGAATCCCCTCGAAAGTATTTGGAGTCATAGACTTGATTAATGGATCTCTCACTCTTCTCTTTTATCAAGCACTCCTTTTAGGGTATGTATTTTAATTTCCATTTGATTATGATTAAATATTTTGTTCCATATCCCCCTTACACTACATTTTGATGAATAAATTATAATAAACCCTTTCACACTCATTTCTCCATCATATAATCCTTTATGTACATCTGCTACCAAGCTGAAATTTTATAAGGTATCCTCATATTCTCCCCATTATTCATGATTATTTATTATCATATGTATCCTATATCACATTAATAATGTTGTTACGTGTATTTATATATCCCTATTAGTTAATATTTCATTTCCAAAAATATTATAGCTCCCTTAAACTCTCATCAAACCATGTTGTGAATTTTTATGCGACATCGCTATGCTGCAGAAATTTCACTGCAATTTTCCATTAAAATTTATTTATAGTGAATTACCATACCAATTTCATATCAAGGGTGTTAGCCTTCATTAAATTATACTTATTTATTGTGTACTTTCATTTAATTATTATACACTCCTTTATCATTGAATAAGTTACAATGATGAATAAATCTATGTTGTATGATCTATATGGAAAACATAAACAAGATAATTAAATGAATGTCATGATTGTTCCTAAAATTATTTTGCTCACCATGTCATTGGGTACTATTTTTTATAATTATATATTATGATGGGACATGGAGTTAACATGATTCCATTATGGGACATGGTACATCACGATGTACTGGCAGTTATCCTTGAACCATGATTATGATGAAGTGTTTTTTATTTCGCCACATTTTCCATATTGCCTTTATTATTATCATGTTATATTGTGTCTCTTTGTTTGCGTATATTACTGATAAAACTTTTATTACATATTGATATTAATTTTCTAAAATTTATTTTTCACTTTATGATATACCATGTTTATTCCCTTATTATGCTTTATATCTCACCCATATTAATATGCATGTCCCCTAGTTATCCAATCCTTGTTATGTGAGAGAATGTTAAGGATGTTTCTAACATAGATGATGTAATTTATATTATAATTTTTTATTTAATTTAAAAAATTATTAAATCCACAATACATAAAAATAATTTGGTTTTATTATGTGAAAGAATATCAAATTAATCATGTATTAATGATTAATAAATACTAAGTTTGGTGTAGTGTCCAAATAAGTAAAGGTTACTTATTTTTTAGATTAGGAATAGAAAAATCAAGTGAACAACATTGGTATAAAACTATGTGTAATTAAACATACCTAAATTTAGGTAAGTATATATTTAATGGATTATTAATAAAAATCATCCATATCTGGATAATTTATGTGGACATGGTTATAAAAAATATATACCTAGGATTAGAAATTGTGATAATGTGTGTTGGGATGGAATTGGCATAACCGAGTAAAAAATAATGAGCCTTACTACAAACCTAGTTTGAAACTCCCATGTTATATGATTTATAAAAATTTTATGATCACTATGACTATTTATTAAGGGAATAAAAAATATCCAATAGGAACAAATTCTTGGCAATTGGTCATGGAAAACATAGTTTTTAGGAAACAAATTACTATAATAGGTGATGAATATAACTTATATGTTTTCCCATTAATGTCAATACAGTCTAACGAATTAAGTGAAATAATTAGTTATTTTTTACATCATCACACAAATGAATAACTAATTTTTAGAGTACCAATGTACGAGAATATTTTCTTGAATAATGTTACCAAGTCATGTAATTTATTATAATTTTTTTCCAAAGGTTAAAAATGATAACCTGATTTTTAGAGTTCCATTTTAATTCCCAATGTAATAAAAAATATATATGAAGACCTAGAAACACATGTTCATTAAATAACATTACATAACATCCAATTACAAATTAATTAGTATATTAAACATAATTTAGATGTTGTTGAAAATGTATGTAGGATTTAAATGTCATCCTTTCATCTAACAAAAATTAATCAATTACAACACCAACCAAATATTCATTCAATATAACTAATCAGAACATATATGTTGAAATAATTATTAAATAATCATCATATCCAATCTGAAACCACTTAAATAGAACCTATCATATCATTAACAATTAATTTGAAATGAATTATTACAAATATTAAGAAAAAATAATTTAATAAAAAAAACAATAACCCCCTCCTATTTCATTTAGACAATCAATATTTGTCTAAAAATTCTTAATTATGAATAAAATTACTAATGAAATAATAGATAGAAGGTGTGAAATAAATAAAATTAGAAGGTGAGAGTAAATGTGGTGATGCAGAAGGAAATTGAAAAAGATAGGATTGAGGTTGGATAAATGAAAAGGAGATGGTGAATAATAATGGAAATGGTTGATGGATAGTTTAGGATTAAGAATAAAATTAGTGTCATTGTTGGTGAAATCGAACATGAGAAAATAAATATAAAAAGTATTAATGTTTTACAGTTTATTTAAATAAAAAATCTTTGTCGGAAATTTTCATGAACTAACCCAAGACCATCCTCAATCTAGGACTAACCCTTGCCCCCCTCTATAGGCCAGGGGATGGAGAAAAATTGTGAATTCATTACATAACATGGGGACTAATTTTCCAAATGTAGTTATACGCATGCACCAAGAAATACCTCAATGAAATAATTATTATATATATAAATATTAAACTCAAATTGATGGAATGATTTGTCCCAAAAAAGTGTACATAAGATATACAGATGTAAAAAAACAAATGTCATGGAACCTATAAAAGGAAATTGTAAAAGTGTCTGTCATGATCGAAAGGAGGGGATCACTTCCAAATGTAACATCTTGATTGGCCATTATACTAGTTCTGGTAAACACCATGGTCAGTCTAGCTCAATGAGCGTCATCTACCTCAGGTCTTCCATGGACTCTGCTGAAAGGGTTTTGGACTTCATATGACACTATTTATTTGTGGGCAAGGCCTGTATAGGGGTGACTATAAATACACACTCTAGGTAGCCCAAAACCCCAAATAAAATGAGATACTGAAAGGAAACAATCATCAGGATCTTTCCATAGGAAACCTCATCGATAGAGAAATTACATCCCAAGTCATCCTGGGTTGTACATGACTTTTTAGTAATGTAAATGGAGTCCCCAATGAGATTTTAAGGAAAAACACTATTTCCCACTGCTCAACCAAACACTAGATATAGGGAAAAATTACCAAAACACAAAGGGATCTAAATCAAGTGAATATGAACATCGTATTGAGTATTCACTACCTATATATGGTGTGTGTATTCATAAAATTATAAGAATATAATTGAGGAAATCACATTTAATACCAAACATGTATTCACCTAACATGGATGTAGTGTAACCAAATGTATGGTATTGGAACAGAAGTGGTATGTATACTCAGTCTTCAAGGGGTGTCATCAAAAAATGTGAAAAAATTGCAAGGTATCTTTGAAATATCCTACAATTACTCGTACTGAACTCCATGTAGGATGAGGTTATGACCTCATAGATGGAAACAATATTTCATTTTAGGCTCAAAAGGTAAATACAAAACTAGGAGAACACTCTCTATGAGCTCATCCATCCATGGTAGAACCTGTCCAAGAGATACACCCCATCAGGAAGATATCTACCATTATAAATGGTATGTGTGGGTGAACACACCTCATTTAGAATAACTTTTATTTTCATGATCTATTTACATTCACTATAGTTTCTTCCATATCCAACATGTGCCCTATGTAAGGTTAATGAATCTATGTGGAGAGGCATGCTCCTCACCACTTCCCAAAATTTAGTGGATCAGTGATATAAACCATGAATTATGTGAATCCTACCTATGAGAAGTATCCAAGGGATCTTAACTTTGGAACTTACCTACAATCGAGAGAATAATAGCCATAAATAACCCATGAATCCTTTGTCACTCTTTTATGGAGTATCACACACCTCAGTTCATCGAGGGATAACTATATTCATTCAAGGTATCTTGATTATCCAGAGGAGGGGACCACTCCTTGGGACAATACTCAAATTACGATGGATATCCAAATACAATCGGGGATGCACTCCCTACTATGACTCAGATTCGGGGGAGCAAAACTCAGTTAGAGAATACCTACACCCTGGGATAACATGGGAGTTCATCTCAAAGAATAGTGGACCATGCCCTGATACGACAAGGGAGTTCCACTCCCTAGATTTAGTGAACACACCCCTACCAGGTAGTTGAGTAAAACTTTGTGTCTAGAGGAAACACACCACAGTAAAAATGTGGAGTACCTACTATGCCTACTTGTTTATGATGTGGGACCCGCACCTCGGTTTGATTTGGGATTACTAACCCTAGTCTTGAGGACACTATCCTTAGGATGATAGGGTTGTACTGACACTATCAGATCATTTAAAATTGATTGAACACCCCATATTACGATATGTGAGTAATGATACTATGATAG
Source organism: Viscum album (assembly GCA_963277665.1). Classification (NCBI taxonomy): domain Eukaryota; kingdom Viridiplantae; phylum Streptophyta; class Magnoliopsida; order Santalales; family Viscaceae; genus Viscum; species Viscum album. Next base: position 999,916,446 of record OY728121.1, on the reverse strand, counting down.
GAGACCCTATCCCTAGAATGGTAGGGGAGTACCGATTGTACTGTAACATTGCCTATAGAGGAACAACACCCCGAAATTATAGGGGAGTTCTATCTCAATTGATAGAGGACATGCAACCTATCCTGGTATGGGAGTGACCAAGCTACCTATACATCACATAAATTGGACCCACAGTTGGGTACGTTTGGGGAGTATCGAATGCATGTATAGTCGATACGAAGACTTTTCAAATAGGGGAGTTGCTACTCTATATGTCAAACAAGTATGGAGGGGTCTCTCCCTAGCACAACAGGTGAGTACTATAAAACATTATGAATGATACAATAAACCCACACCCTATCCAATTAAAGAATTACTGATAGCTATATAAGTCCATAAATTCATCCCAGCATCCCATTTGACTTCCATGAACAACCTAGTCTATGTAACTCAATCACAAAATCTAGATACTATCAACTTTGGTAAGACCTGACTTGCCCTCATGGTTTTAGGTCTCGTCATAATGAATCCTCCTCGTAGGAAAATAATTCATCTTCCTCATGTGTCTAAGGCTATTCCCAACCACCTCCATTCGCAAAAAATATATGAATATGTAAATAAACCCCACCCACAACTTTGGGAGTTCCACTTCTACTATGGAAAACATGAAACAGAAACCCACACATTGATGCCACATGGGAGTACTAATCCCAACATATGTCTTCATAACCACAATAATCTCCAAAATATTCCAAGAAATGATTAGAGGAGAGTCACACATAATATACATCATGCAGACACACCATCGTGTGTAGGGGACCCACACCCTATTACAGTAGGGGAACACTACCTTATCGCTCTAAAGAGTCCTCGGGACCCGCATATAAAAGTGGATGGGAATGTTACCAACCCCGATGTCTACCCAATTATTCACCCTGATCATAGCCAATGATTTTCACTGCAAAACAAATTTATTCATTGAAACATGCCACCTCATACCTCATAGTCCAAAACTGAGTCAACCATCGTGTTCTAAGTGGGAAATAAACACAGGATAGACTACTCACAATCCTGAATCTGAGTCTTAGAGAGGGAGATATGGAAGGTGGAAGATATCATTGGGATTACCTTTGAGTACATGATGTGCACTAGGTAATACATGGAATGAGATCTTACCCAAAACCTAACCATGTATCTGGTCAACATAGTTTCCAACCCCCTGTAATATTACATGTCATATAAAGTAGGTAGACATCATGTTTTTCATCACATAGCCCCTTTCAGTGTAGTTTACCCATGTCTGTGTATCAGACCATGTGTCTGTCTACTTTTTACATGTTTTAGAACACTCTTATTTTATTAACATGGATTCCCAGGAAATGTATCACAGCCACACGAATTGGGGGGTACTAGAGGAAAAATAATTATGGTACATGGTGTGTTGTCCTAGAAGATCATCGTCCCAAAATAATAAGGTCTACAGTGTCTGTGTCTATAGACTAAATGTCATGTTTATGGTTATTCTAGTTTTAAATTTCCTAAAAAACAAATGATTCTATGCTATTCAACCTGGAACCCTTATATCTACATAGCAAGGATCAACAAAAATTTACATTGGGCTATAGGAAATTAATATAATGAAAAATAAATTGTATTGGGAGTAATAATTAAAACATCCAACATCAATTGAGAATAGAATAATATTTGGAGGAATAAAAATTCATGGATCATTATACATTTCGATCTTATGATGATATACTTCATAAAATGAGATCGAAAGCACCTCTTTGTTTCAATTTGACATCAATCCATCAACACCAAAGGGATAAGAGGAGTGGAGGCTATCCCCTTTCAATGTGTACAGCCACAAAGTGGTAGTGGATATTTTTATGTTAGTTTAAGGTTATTTAATTAATTTAAAATTAATTTAATTAGATATTCCACCATAAAATGTCCCACAAATTCACCTTTGACCTAAACTCCATGTGCGGAAAACATTGTGTAATGCTTAGGATAAATACGATGTTTTGGCCTCAACAGACGTATTTGGAAGCTGATCTGAGACTAAAAATGGTTGTTTTTACTCATTTAATATGAAATTCTACACACATAGAAAAACATTCTAATTTTTATTAAAATCATCATGCCGAGGCTCTTCGTACCACAGATTCCATTGTCAATATAGTGCGTATATTAAAAAATATTCCATTTTCTTATAGGGAAAAATCGTAGAATCTCTATCACAAACACCTTCAAATGATTTATTCATTTTTAAATAAAAAAAATCTTATGATCGTGTAATAGAAAATGATATCTACAATGGAATTCCCACACCTGGAAACCCATCATGAGTTACCACTCTTCATTAAAGAACATAATTAGCTGGAACAAGGAGGCCAAAAAACTCTTAAGTTCATCTTATATGAGGACACCAGATTGAAAAAATGGGAACATCTCTCATCTTCTAGGATAAGTGATAATGAACCGAACACCATGGTATATCTACATTCATCAGGTCTTGTGGTATTCCACCCTACTAACGAGATATAGTTTCTGTCAAACCCTATAGTTTAAATCCAATAAATGTTGAAATGTCTCAAGGCCACCTTAAGTATATTGTGTACAAGGTTGATGAGAAGCACATGATGTTATAAATTTTAAAGGTATTGGGGTAATATAATCCAATATTGAGAATCTTAACGTGGAAGGAATGTTTCAAATGACACATGTATTTTCCCCTCTTTAATAGATTGAAAACTTAACCAGAAACACCGCCACTCCCACAAGTGGCATACCAACTATGGAAGGATGATAGGAAACCAGTACATACTGTAGAAACTTCATAGGATCTAACTGTGCCTCTATAAATTGATTATAACAGTGGTCCTCCACTACTCAACATCTCCTTGAACACAGAAGTAAGTGGGACTCATCCACCTCAACTCGATATTTTCCGTATTGAGTGGAAATAACTCACCAGCATATTTTTAAGGGAATCATAGAAATGTATCTTGGTGGGGTAAGGACATCTAAATCTCATGAAATCAAATATATGATGATAAACTCCAACATAAGGTTCTAAAAACACCCCATGTAACCTAGTTTTAAACATTGACTATGTTCCTATTGAAAATTTATACCCCCCACATTGTCAAAAAATCTTACTTATAATTTTGACTGGAAACAATGAGTACATCTATTCATCCTCATAGATTCTGGGTTGGTGGATTATAATTTAATCTTTTATCCTCACATCAGTCCTCAAGCTCTATGATCCATGAATGGACAACCTACTTCTATTCTCCCACTACCTCCACCTAGTTTTTAATCTCACATAACTCCCTCCTCGAAGAGATACCTCTACAAGGGCGGCCTGTCATCCAGCCACCTCTCAACAACAAGATGGTTCTGAATATCTAATGAAATATGTACCTAAAAATTACATGAATAAAAATTCCTCACCTATAGTTTACCAAATCCTCAAAACTACTCATACGCTATAGGCCCACTTTCCATTGTCTAGGAATGGGTTTTCCTCTTATTCATTGATCCTATAACATATCATCTTCTAGATTTTCCCGATTTGTCATCATCATCACTGTATTAGTGGGTCACAACCCCCTTTTCCTCCAACTAGAATCTCTCTACATCCATTGTTGGCTCAAAAAAAGAATTGGTGGGAATGAATAGACAAATTACAAATAACATGATCTTCCTACGAAGGCCCAAAACGAATGTCTATTCATTGAAAAAGGGACCCATAACCATATCCAGGGGGTAACATTGTAGGGTTGTGATCCATGAAAAACTATACTAATGTCATGAAATCATGGAGATGTTTCATGAGCTCATAGATACATTCTAATCTTAGTGTGGCTGGTTATAACTCTTCCCTGATGAGTTTCTCGAACTCTACCAAAGTGTGCATCACCTCTTCAGTGAAACACATCACTAAACACCACCAAATCATGACCGAACAATGAAAAAGGCTTTCTTATAGGACAAATATTTGACTGATAAGTGTCATCACTAAGATAAAAACCTTTTTGAATGCCTCAAGTAAGTCATATGATACTCAGGGGTGTCTAGATCACCCTCGTACCTCAGGGGATGCTATCTCTAGAACCCATTCCACACACTATGACAACATGCATCCTTAGGGTGATCATCTGGTATAACGAGTGGATGAATGGGTGGTGGATTGTCTGGCTAACCACTTGGAGGTGACGCCATAGAAATAGTTCCCAAAAATGAATCCTCATTATGGGGTGGATCATAATAATGATCATGATGTATAATCCTATTTAGTTTCCATCATGGAGTCTATATAAAATTTAATCAAGATTCTCCATAGTCAAGGAGTATATCTGGAAAGCTGACTATATAATGAAAATGAATGAATATCCAAAACCTGGTCATATGTGATGAATTTGTCATTTACATAACTTACTAGTAGTTCACTAATGTTATAATACAAAAAAATGTTTTTAATGTCGTAGTGGATGGATACATCAGCTTTCATGACCTCATTGAAACCCATGACATAGAGATGAACATGAAACATCCTAAAATTGTTGCAATTCAACCCAACCAAGTTGTTTTTAATGGGAAAATTATGAACAAGTTTCCAATGACTGAAGTTGTTCTGATACCACTCTATAATGACCCAAACCGAACCATGGATCGAGCCATGAATATCCCATGACATACACCATATTCTATGTGTTAGAAAAACGTTCTGATTGAATAACTAAACATGGTGAGGGATTTTCCAAAAGTAAATTTATGCATGAACCCACAAACACTACAATGAAACAATGTAGAATTATAAAAATATGAAACTACAAAAAATGCATATATATATCTCAAACTAGAGTTAAAAATAAATAATTAATATATAATGTTAAATAGTCTCCCACAAAAAGGAAACTATAGAAGAATATGACCTATTTAGATAGAAGGATAACTGCAAAAAGTAACCACCAGAATGCTCCTTGGACCTACTCTGATAAACACCATGGCCTGTCAATCTCACTAATATCCTCCTACCCCAATCCCTCCAAGGTCTCCATAAAATGGAATGTGGTATTTAAAAAACACATGTCATGTTTGGGATGGGCCTATGCATGGGAGTACAAAAATAATTAGTAGATTCCCAAAAAACCAAAAAATTAAAGAGAGATACTGAAATGGGACAAGCCAATAAACCTAACCGGAGGGAAACCCATTGAGAGAGAAACTCAATCACAAGTCATCCTCATATGTTCATGAATAGTCAATTATGTAAACATAATCACCAATGACATTGTATGTAAAAAAGACTACACCCCATATCTCAACCCTACTAGGTAATGAAAGAACACTAGTCCAAACACAAGGAGGTCGACATGGTGAAATATTGAACTTCATGGAGAGTATTCTCTTCATATATCTGGATAACATACTCATCCATCCTTTTTAAGATAATCATAGAATGGACAAGGAATACTCAACATGTCTTCACCACCCATTTACAGAGAGAAACAAAAAGTGAGGTATATGAATTGATATGGTATGTATATTATGTCTTCAATGGGTGTCAATCAAGAATATATCAAACAAACATGGCCTCCAAGACATCACCCGAAACACATGAATCAGATTCGATGTCTCATGTGGATCTCATATCATAGATAGAAAGTTGATTTTTTAGAGTCAAAAGTAAACACAAAACAAGGAGAACACACTCCATGAGCTCTAACATCCGAAGAGGAACCTGTATTATAGAAAAACTACATATGGAACATATATTCCTTTGAAAATGGTCAATATGAGAGACAATTTTCCATTAGGAATTCCATATACACTGCATTATATTTCTAGCCTTAGAGGTTCTTCCATCACTTACCTACGCCCTACACCAGGCTAAAGAAACTCTGTAAAGTGGCATGCTCCCCATCTCTGCAATGCAGTTGAAGGAGAAATACAGTACAACATGAAATTTCTAAATCTTCTCTATGAGGTGGGGGGGGGAATTGGAACCATACCTTGAAACCTTCCCATAGTCAAGGTATTATTAGAAACTAACTAACAAATGAAACCATTATCTCTCCTGTATTGATTGGAACACAGAATAGTCTATCGACAGAGATGTTACTCCTATCCATGCATAACCCTTATTGAGTGGAGTTGACCACTCCATGGGAATATACTCAGAATCTGAGGGAGCTCTAGATCTAATGGATGACCTGCACCTCATTAAGAAATGGATATGGGAGATCATGACACTATTGGTAAGGACAAGCACCCTGGGATGACATGGGAATACCAATTAGAGAATGAAGGACCCACACATTGATAAAATAGGGTATTTTAACTATGTAGATTGAGAAACCTCACCCTAAACAAATAAGGGAGTGCCACTCTATGGCTAAAGGATTCTCACCCTGGTAAGATTTTGGATCATAGAACACAGTCTAGAGGGCCCACTCCCTAGCACCATAGTTGAGTACCGACCCTATAGACTCATTTATTATGGGGGACACACACCATGGTACCACAGGGGAGTTCCAACCCCTAGCTATAGGACCTACTCCCTTGAATAAAAATGGAGTAACAGCTCTTTCAAAACATCATGTATAAAGGACCCACAACCATGAACAACATAAGAGATCCATTCCAATGATTGAGGACTCACACCGTATCCCGTTAGGAGAGTACCCACTCTACCTATATTTGAAATATGGATCACCCACACCCTAGAATGTCCTGGGTGTACCGAATCAATGGATAAAGGACTTGAAAAATATTAGAAAAAGGGAGTTCGTACTCTATCTGTCTGAAAATTATGGAAGTCTATATCCCTATCATGGACGGGAATCCCTATCCAGGTTTTACAATGATACGCAGAACCAACATAAATATCCATTATTGGAATACAAAGAGTTCCAAATGTCCATCAACTATGAAAATAATCCCATGGGTTTTTCATAAACACCCATGTCTAAGGAACTCAATTGTCACGACCCGTCCTCAGGACCCGTGTCGTGACTACCCCAAGCCCGCCTCCCATAGGCCAGGTGTTGGCAACTAGCACCAAGGCGTAAATCCCAACAAAAGGGGAATTAATTGCCTTTATAAAGTAAACAAACACCATAGACTAAGTAAGAATAAGTAAACACTAAGTAAAACTGGATACAAAAGTAGTTCGGAAAAGTAAGTGGGCCAGAATACAAACACAATATGAAAGTAATGTACAACTGGAAAGGAAGTATAGCAACTGAATGTAAAGCAGCAACGTCGACCCGTCCACTAGATGTCCCACCTGAAGGGTGGGTACAGATAGCCTCCTCAGCCCCTCGGGTCCAGCCGTCCACTCCGTGTACGTTCCGCCCAGTGGTCCACCTCTAGGTATCGACTTTCTCCACAAGCATCATCCACGACCAGCGATGTCCGTCGTCTGCATCCAACACAATGTAGTGCTAGCATAACCCATGCAGGGGTAAGTATACACTACTCAGTAGGGACCCCAAGACCCCTGAAGGTCTCCCAGAATCCACAAAAGATAATCCAAAAAAAGATAAAATCATGAAGTAACATCCAACACTACTTAGGTATATTCCCATACATATACCTAAGTCATCAACTCCAGTTCGATTCGAACACCTGAGCCCAAGTACGATCACGTGCACAAAGGATACTACAACCCAAACCACACAGGATAACACAACCCAATCCACATTGGAAAGCATGTCAATCATATCGAAGATATTGATTGAATGTCAAGACTCAACTCACACAGGTATACTTCTTCGTAGGGTGATAGAGATGATCACATATAGACACTGATTCATCTATCCTGGGACCCACGTAGGATCAAAACCAGCCACGCTGTCAGACCCACATAGGATACAGACCAGCTACTCTGCCAGACCCACATAGGATAGCAAGAACAGAGTCCAACACTGCCAGTCCCACGTAGGATACAAGAACAATAGTCATCGTCATCGAACCCACAGAGGATTTCAGAACGGTCTTCATCTCTGCCGAACCCACGTAGGATTTCAGTGTAGTATTCATCGCCGTTGAACCCACAGAGGATTTCAGTACGGTATTCATCGCTGCCGTAGCTAGTTCTAGGGTTCCCGCACATAGCATGCTCGATTTCAGGAGGGTCCGCTCCACGAGCCAAGGGGGGTCGATACATCAACTGACACGTAGTCCGGAGTTGATGTATCCCAAGGTTCTGTCTCGACAAAAGAACTCAACGTGACAGACGGTGCGCCAATCGGTCGCCCGGTCTGAGAGTTATTGGATTTTTCGTTCCAGGGGCCCGGTTGGTTTTTAAGTCAAAACCAACACGACAATGCTCCAACTACGTCCAAACCTCGAGAGGAGTAATCCAAAAGGTCAGTCTCACTTAGAGGAATCCAACAAAGTTGAAGACACGTGAATCGGACGTCTAGAGCTCAAGTTATAAGCGTTTCCACTACAAGGGCACGGTTGGTTTCATGTTCGAACCAACCCGTCCATACCCATAGTTCTCCGAAACCATGAGTGTAATATAACTAAACGACCGTGTCTTTCCATGGATCTCCACGCAACTGACGGTGTGTCGATTGTATGTCTGTAGCCCATGATATGGGCAAAAGAACGAACATGTCCGGTGTTACGGGGTTTTGGGCTTGGACCGACCCGGCCTGAGACCCCCTGGGTCGGCCAGAACCGGGTCCGGTTCCGGCCCCTTAGGGCGCGGCCCGGCCCAACGGGGGCGTCCCGGCCCCACCAACATGGCCCAGCCCGGCCTGGGCGGCCAATTGTCCAGGCACGGGCGCGGCCCGCATGCGGCCAACTCGGCACTGGCCGAGCCGAGCAGAAAGGGGGGGGGGGGTTCCCCCTTATATGAAACTGCGGCCCCCACATGGGGGCCACTCCTTAGCCAACGGACGCAGCGCTAGACACCGCATCTCCCCTCGTGTCCCGCGCGACCGCGGTATCCCGGTCGCCTGCCGCCACACCTTCAGCTGCGGCGGTCCCTCCTGGCAGCGCCCCGGGACGCCGCCGCCTCCAGGCTGCCGGCCTGTGGCGGCCGCCAGTGACCCGCACCGCCGGTGAATTCCGCGGGCCACCGGAGCCGCTCCGGTGGTCCGTTACTGCTCCCGTATGCGCTTGGGGTCGTCTTGGAACCTGTAGATTACTGCGACGGCCTCCAATCGTTGAACGGTCCCGTTTCATCGTCGCCCAACGATCTCAGCATCAAGAACAGAGAATCGGTGGGTTCAGACATGATCATTGGTCTGCACCCACCGGGTTAGTGGTTCGAATGATTTTCAACAATTTAATCATATGTCGAGGATATAATCCACATAAATTAAATTAAAACAAACCCCCTACCTCAATGATGTCGTCGAACAAGGTTTGTCGCAAGAAAGGGACATCGTGGAAGACGGCGTCGTGGAAGGAGGATCGTCAGTGTCGCAGTACACAGCGTCGTGGAGAAGAGGATCGTAAGCGTCTCAGTACACGGAGTCGCATCGTCGATCTCCAAGGAATCAGCATTAATCATCTTCCTTCATCAGAGGTCGGCATTATTCGTCGGTGACGGTGTGTTCTTTGTGTTCTTCAAGGAGGAAGATGAGGATTGCAAGGCTTGAGCAATTCCTCTCCAATCCTTCTCTCACAACGAAACAACAATAATAAAATAAGGTGATTCCTTATTTTCTTACTCATTCCATTCCTTATATGAAATTCAAAATTAATACACAATTTAATTAACGCGCGTTGACCAATTAATGAGGCGTTTAATAATCCAATTAAACGCGAGAGTTGACTTTGAATTTAAGAGGGGGTGTGGGTGAGTTACCAAATTAAATGTACGTGGGAGGTAAAAAGGAAATAAAGGGGGTGGGGCTCGTGTGGGCCCCACCTCACTAATATCCAACCTTATGGAGTTAGGATATTAGTGGGTCCCACTCCAACCATCAAGTATAATTTTAAACTACCAAGAATAAAAATAAAATTTGTAGCACAATATTTTATTTTATCCTTTTGTTAACCCATTTAATTAATAACCTCACCCGAGCAAACGGAACTCCGGAAAAGGTGTTCATAAATAATTATCGACACTATGGTTTCATTGGTGCCCTCAGATTTCAATTCCGAGCACCCGTTCAAATGTTAGGAAAACCCACTCATTCATTCCCTGAACGTACCCGAGCTGAACTTCGGAAAATGATTTCAGGCACATCGGGCCTCGTAATCAGCTGCCGTAAGAAACTATGTTCTTGTAAAATCCCAAAGAAAATTAAGAAAAAAATTCCCTGGAATTTTACGGATCTCTACATTACTCCCACCTCAGGTCTTTACATCCCCTTAAAGATACATCATAACTAGGGGAACAAATGAGGGTACTGAGCACTCATCAGAGCCTCCCGCTCCCAAGTGCTCTCCTGGAGGTTCCCGTGCTTCCATCTAATGCGCACTAAAGGAATCGACCACCCACGTAGGAACCATTCCTGTCGATCCACGATCTCCACCGGGACCTCCGAAAATGTCGCCCCATTGTCATTGTCTAATTCCCATGGTCGATGATATGCGACGGGTCATGCACGTATCTCCTCAGCAGAGATACGTGGAAGATGTCGTAAACCCGGTGCAACAAAGGTGGTAGAGCCAGGTGATAAGCCACCTCGCCTATCCTATTGAGAACCTGGAACGGTCCGATGAAGCGCAGAGATAACTTGTCGCCCTGGCCAAATCTCCATAATCCACGTTGAGGTGAGACCCGCAAGAAGACGTGGTCGCCACCCTCGAACTCCAGTGGTCTCCGCCTCCTGTCAGCATAAGACTTCTTCTAGCTCTAAGCAGTCGTCATCTACTCCTTAATGACCTGGACCTTCTATGTCGTGGCATGGACCAACTCCGGTCCCACGTGTGCTGACTCCCCAGGGTCTGTCCAGCACAGAAGTGATCTGCATGGTCAGTCGTACAATGCCTCGTATGGTGTCATCCCGATGGTGGAGAGGTAGATGTTGTATCATGTGAACTCCACCAAGGGTAGGTGGTCCTCCCAACTGCGAACAAAGTCAAGGACACATGTACGGAGCATTTCCTCGAGAGTCTGAATGATCCTCTCCGTCTGAACATCCGTCTGAGGGTGAAAGGCAGTGCTCAGACGGAGTTGCATCCCAAATGCCTACGGCAACCCCTTCCAAAGACATGAAGTAAAGCGAGCATCTAGATCGGAGATGAAAGATTATGGAACACCATGAAGCCGTACAATCTCGTGAACATAGAGATATCCCATGCTCTCTACTGAGCCCAGCTCTCTGATGGGTAATAAGTGAGCCGACATAGTGAGTCGGTTGACATTCACCCAAATGGAGTCGTGACCTCTGGAAGTACGTGGAAGTCCAGTCATGAAATCCATAGATATCTCATCCCACTTCAACTCTGGGACCTCCAAGGGCTGTACCAAGCCTGCTGGTACCCGGTGCCTTGCCTTCACCTGCTGGCAGGTGAGGCATCGAGAAACGAACTCTGCCATATCCTTCTTCATACCCGGCCACCAGTGCTGTCGTCTGAGATCCTAGTACATCTTTTCCACTCCTGTATGTACCTCTAAAGTTGAAGAGTGAAACTCTCTCAACACATCCTCCTATAAAGAAACTGGTTCCATGGTACCTCCATGGAAAAGGACGTCGTGCTCTCCTCCAATAGAGAATCCATCAGGTTCCTATCCTGAGGATATCTACGCATGCCACGTCTCACCGTCAGCATCCCTACACTGTGTCTCTCTGACCCACTGTAGTAGTGGAGGAGTGACTATGAGTGACTGAAGAAAGGTTGCACCCACTCTTTCCATGAAGGATATCAGTAAAGCAGCTAGCTCCTCCATCGCCTCCCCGAGTAGCTGGATTCCTGTCCTCTTGCTGAGAGAATCAGCTACTGTGTTCCCCTTTCTAGTAGTATAGACTATCTCAAAGTCATAGTCCTGGAGGAACTCGAACCATCGCCGCTGTTTTAGATTCAGGTCCTTCTGCGAGAAGATGTACCTGAGATTATGGTGGTCAGAGTAGACTGTAAAGCGCTCGCCCATCAGATAGTGTCACCACATCTTCAGAGAGAAGGCCACTGCTGCTAACTCCAGGTCATGAGTAGCATAGTTCTGCTCATGTTGCCTCAACTAACGTGATCCATAGGTGATCACGGCCCGCTCCTGCATCAAGACACATCAGAGTCCGGTCCCTGATGCATCGCAGTAGACTACGTACCCCAATCCATCCTCTGGTAGCCTCAAGATAGGTGTGCTGGTCAATCTCTGTCTCAACTCCTAGAAGATCTTCTGACATCTGTCCGACCACACGAAGGGTTTCCCCTTCTTCGTCAATGCTGAGAGTGGAGCTGCAACTCTGGAAAAGTCTAGCACAAATCTCCGGTAGTACCCAGCTAGAACCAAGAAACTTCGCACCTCCGTCACGCTGCTGGGTGGATCCCAAGCTGGCACTGCCTCTATTTTTGCAAGATCCACCGCAACTCCCACCTCAGAGATGACATGTCCTAAGAAGTGGACCTCATATAACCATAACTAACACTTTGAGAGCTTTCCATAAAGCTGGTACTCTCTGAGTTTGTCTAGTACCACCCACAAGTGTTAGGTGTGCCTCTCGTCAGTGAACGAGTATATCAAAATATCATCGATGAAGACCACGACAAATCGAACGAGGTATGGCTGAAATATCCAATTCATGAGACCCATGAACACTGCTGGAGAGTTGGTTACACCGAAAGGAGTCACCAATAACTCATAGTTGCCATACCAACATCTGAAGGTCGTCTTCTTCACGTACTCATCTCGAACTCTGAGCTGATGATAGCCTGAACTGAGGTCTATCTTCGAGAACCACCGTGCACCCTTGAGCTGATCGAATAGGTCGTTAATCCTCGGTATCAGATACTTGTTTCTCACGGTCACCTGGTTCAGTAGACGATAGTCAACAAAAAGTCTCAAGCTGTCATCCGCCTTCTTGGTGAACAATATCAGGGAAGCCCAGGGTGAAACACTGGGTCAGATGAATCCCTTTCCCTAGAAGTCCTCCAACTATACCCATAGCTCTCGAAGCTCAGTGGGGGCCATCCGATATGCTGGAGTGGAAATCGGGGCTGTCCCGGTGTACAAGTCAATATAAATGTCTATCTCTCTGTGAGGAGTTAATCCTGGAACGTTGTTAGGGAAAACGTCTGAATACTAATCCACCACTACAGGAAAACTAGGACTCTGCACGTCAAATGCTCCTAGAATGAGGCTAACCAACAGATGAGTGATGGGTTGTCCCCTCCTCTACTGGAGTTCATTTTGTGCTGCAAAGGCTCCCTTCTCGCCAATGAAGGTGAACCTACTCCCGTCGGTACATACACACCGCACCGTGTGCCTGAAAGAGTCGATCTGAGCATGAACTGTAGATAACCAATCCATTCCAAAGATGACATCGTAAGGCCTCGACGCCGCTACAAGAAGATCCCAACTAAAGCTCTCGCCTCCTAGAGTAAGCTCAAACTGCCGGAACCAGTGCGTAATCGTCGAGTCTGCTCCCGTAGGAGTCTCTAGCCATAAGAATTGTTCCAACGGCTCTGTTGGAATCTCCGAGCTCCAAATAAGGGCAGCAGAAATAAAATAATGAATCGCTCCTATGTCTATAAGAACTACTTCAAATGTGGAGTAGACGCAGATAGTACCTCGAATCATCTCTGGGGCGCCGTGGTCATAGGCCTCTGCGGCCTGAAGCTGAGCCTGTCTCTTCCCGCCAGCTCCCTATAGTCGGGATGGACCTCCTGGTGGTGGGGGTGGTAAATCCTCAAAGCATCGCCAACCACCTGCTGCCCGGCCTGCTCCCCTGCCTCGTCCTCCTACTCTCGGAAGACCGCCATGGTCGACCCTCTCCCTCTGCTTGGGTGGATCCTCAACCGTCTGCTACTCCTCTACACAGCGGCTCAGGAAGTCACGAGCCATATGGCCCTGCCCGCCGCATGCGTTGCACTGCCTGCTTCTTGGAAGGCTGGCTCTGCGCCATGTGCCCCGCAACTCTGAGCCAGTGTCCTGAGGACGTCTGCCTGATGGTCCGGTCTGCCTGGTCCCCTGTGACATCCGTCGACTGCCAGCTACAGACGAATCTGATATGTGCTGCCCTGCGGTAGGTCTCTCTTCTGGAGTAGGGTTAGCAAGAAAGCTCTCTATGAGAAGATCTCGCTCCAGTACTCCTGCCTATATCAGAATGCTGAGGGAGATCATCGATGCCCTGATCTCATGCCACAATCCCTACTCGAAGGTCCGGGCCTGGATGAATGGGTCCCATACTATGTCTGTCGAATAGCGCGATAGATCGGTAAATCTCACCGAGTACTGGGCGACCATCATGCTGCCCTGCCGTAGTTGTAGAAGCTCCTGGATGCGCACCACATGGAGGGTGGCTGGGACAAACTCCGAGAAGAAGAGGCTCTCAAAGTCCGTCCAGAGGAGTGATGCCTCGTCGTGCCCCAGGAGCATCAAGATCCACTATTTGCCTGCTGCCGCATGCAGGAGGTTCGCTATGAGGATCACCATGAGGTCAGCTGGTGTCCCCACTAACCTGAAAACTTGCACAACCGCCTCCAACCAATCCTCGGCTGCCTACGAGTTCGTCGCCCCGCCGAACCTGGGTGGTATCTGACACTGAATCTCGTGCAGTTCTCTAAGGTGATGTGCACTATCACAGGCTGGGGATGGTAGCATCGGTGGGTCGATGGGTAGAGGTACCACTGGTGCCTCCACTGTCACATGGCCCTTCACCGAGGCTTCGACGCTCGGTGGGTTGTTATCTCGCTCAATGCTTGGAACCCTAGCTGGCAGCCGTAGTGGGGTCATCCTGAAAATAAACAGTTGCACCACGGTCAAAACAGTATACCTGGTGAGCTGACACAATGTAATCACAAAGAAATATTTTGAAACACACATGGAATCAATGTTTTCGTGAATTGAGTCGGAAATCAGAAGTTAGGGTCCTGGTGTATGGATACGTTGGCCACCGCACCAACATTGGACTCCATGGACAGATAACCACACTCAATACCCTTAACACTATTTCTTCACATAGAAGAAAGATCAGAGTCCAGAGTTCTGTGGTAGAACCGAACTTCTCTGATACCAATTTGTCACGACCCGTCCTCGGGACCCATGTCGTGACTACCCCAGGCCTGCTTCCCATAGGCCAGGGGCCGACGACTATCACCAAGGCATAAATCCTGGAAAAAGGTGAAGGTATTTCCTTTATAAAGTAAACAAACACCACAGTGTAAGCAAGTAGAAGTAAACACTAAGTAAAACTGCATACAAAATTAGTGCGGAAAAGTAATTGGGCCAGAATACAAACCCAAACTAAATGTAAAGTACAACTGGAAAGAATGTACAACAACTGAAAGTAAAGAAACAACGTCGAGCGATCCACTAGAAGTCCCACCTGAAGGGTTGGTACAGATAGCCTCCTTATCCCCTTGGGTCCAGCCTTCCACTCCGTGTGCGTTCTGCCCAGTGGTCCACCTCTAGGTACCAACTGGATCCCCAAGCCTCAACCACGATCAGCATTGTCCGTCATCTGCATCCAATACAATGTACTGTGGGCATAGCCCGTGTAGGGGTGAGTATACGCTACTCAGTAGGGACCCCGAGACCCCTGAAGGTCTCCTAGAATCCACGAATGAAAGATACAATCACGAAGTAACATCCAACACTACTTCGGTATATGCCCATACATATACCTAAGTCATCAATTCTAGTTCGGCTCCAACACCCGAGCCCATGTTCGATCATGTCCACACAGGATAGTACAACCCAAACCACACATGATAACACAACCGAATCCACATAGGAAAGCAAGTCAATCATATCGAATATATTGATTGATGTCAAGACTCAACTCACACATGTATACTTCTTCGTAAGGTGATAGAGATGATCAGATACAGCCACTGATTCATTTATGTTGGGACCCACCTAGGTACTAAACCAGATAAGCTATCTGACCCACAATGGATACAGACCAGCTACTCTGCCAGACCCACGTAGGATTGAAAAAATAGAGTCAAACACTTCCAGACCAATGTAGGATACAAGAACAGTAGTCATCGCTGTTGATCCCATGGAGGATTTCAGTACGGTCTTCATTGTTGTCGAACCCACGTAGGATTTCATTGTAGTCTTCATCACCGTCGAACCCACAGAGGATTTCAGTATGGTCTTCATCGCTGTTGTAGCCAGCTCTAGGGTTCCAGCACACTGCATGCTCGATTCTGGGAGGGTCCGATCCACGAGCCAAGGAGGGTCGATACATCAACTGACACGTAGTACGGAGTTGATGTATCCCAAGGTTCCGTCTCGACAAGAGGAACTCAATGTGACGGACGATGCGTCAATCGGACACCCAGTCTGAGAGTTGTTGGCTTTTTTGTTTCAGGGGCCCGGTTGGTTATTAAGTCCAAAACAACCCGACAGTGATCCAACTGCGTCCAAAACATGAGTGGAGTAAGACAAAAGGTCCATCTCACTATGTGTAATCCAACAAAGTCGATGGCACGTCAATCAGACATCCGGAGCTCAAGTTATAAGGGTTTCCGATCTGAGGGCCCGGTTGGTTTCGTGTTCGAACCAACCTTGCCATACCCAATGTTCTCTAAATACTTTATAATAATATATCGAAACGACCGCCTTGTTCCAAGGATGACCACGCAACTAACGGTCCGTCGATCAGAGGTTAGTAGGTCAAGATATTGGCAAAAGAACAAACCTGTCCGGTTTTAGGGGGTTTTGGGGCCCGGACCAACCCGGTCCGGGACCCCCTGGGTCGGCCCAGCCCATCCGGGGCGGTCCAGCCCGTCCTGGGCGGCCCTACTCGGTTCGGTCGGTCTGACCTTGGGGTCCGGTTGGCCTGGCGCAGGCGCGGCCCGCATGCGGCCATCTCGACGCTGGCCGAGCCGAGCGGAAAGGGGGGGGGGGGGGGGGGGGCGCCCCCCTTGATTGAAATCACGGCCCCCATGTGGGGGTCGCTCCTTAGCCAGCGGACGCAGTGCTCCGTCTCCCCCACAGGTCTCATGCGGCCATAGGATCCTGGTCGCCTACCGCCGTGGCTTCATCAGCGACGGTCCCTCCTGGCGGTGCGCCGGGACGCCGCCGCCTCCGGGCGGCGGGCCGCCGCACTGGCGCCCCGCCCCACCGGTGAAGTCTGCGGGCCACCGGAGCCGCTCCGGTGGTCCATTCTTGCTCTCGTCTGTGCCTGGTGTCATCTCAGGACCCGTAGATTACTGCGAGAGCCTCCAATATCTCAACAGTCCCATTTCATCGTTGCCCAATGTTCCGCACATCAAGAACAGTGAATCGGTGGGTTCGAACTTGTTCGTTGGGCCGCACCCACCGCGTTAGTGGTTCGAATTATTTTCAATGATTTAATCATATGTCGAGGATATAATCCACATAAATTGAATTAAACCAAACCCCCTACCTCGATGAAGTCATCGAAAAAGGATTGTCGCGGAAAATGGATGTCGCGGAAGACGGCGTCGCAGAAGTAGGATCGTCGGCGTCGCGGTAAATGGCGTCGCAGAGAAGACGATCATCGGCATCATAGTACATGCCGTCGCATCGTTGATCTCCGAGGAATCATCATTAATCATTGTCCTTTGTCGGAGGTCGGCATTCTTCATCGGTGATGGTGTGTTCTTCGTGTTCTTCAAGGAGAAAGATGAGGATTCCAAGGCTTCAGCAATTCCTCTCCAATCCATATCACAGAACGAAACAACAATAATAAAATAAGGTGTTTCTTTATTTTATTACTCAATTAATCCCTTATTTGAAATTCAAAATTAAAACATGATTTAATTAACGTGCGTTGACCAATTAATGAGGCGTTTAATAATCCAATTAAACATGAGAGTTGACATGGAATTTAAAAGGGGGTGCGGGTGAGTTACCAAATTAAATGCACGTGGGAGGTAATATGGAAATAAAGGGGGTGGGGCTAGTGTGTGCCCCACATGACTAATATCCTACCTAGTGGAGATAGGATATTAGTGGATCCCACTCCAACAAATAATAATTGGTTTAAAATACCTAGAATAAAAATAAAATTTGTAGCACAATATTTTATTTTATTCTATAGTTTTCCCATTTAGTTAATAACCTTACCAGAGCAAACGCAACTCTGGAAAATGTGTTCATAAGTAATTACCAGCGTTGCGGTTTCATTGTTACCCTTGAATTTTGAATCCGAGCACCGGTTCAAATGTTAGGAAAACCTGCTCGTTCGTTCACTGAACGTACCCGAGCTGAACTTCAGAAAATGATTCTGGGCACATCGGGCCTCAGAATCGGGTGCTGTCAGAAACTACGTTCTTGTAAAATCCCAATGAAAACTAAGAAAAAAAAATTCCCTTGAATTTTAAGGGTCTCTAAATCAATCACCCACCATGACGCTATACTATTTTACCACCACTAACTATCCCAAATACTTTTAGGTCGCAGTAAAAGGATGTGTCTCAGTGGGAAATATGTTCTTCTTCCTCATGAGTCTAATTCTATGCCAAACCACATCTCATCCTACTGAAAAATCTAACGTTAATAGAACTAAAACTCATGAAATGGGGAGTCCCACTTTTTGAAGGAAAATTGGTAAGTGAAAATCATTCCCAAATGCCCAATGGGAGTACCATTCAAAGACCATCTCTTCATAAAACATACTGATCTCTAGCATTTTTCATGTGCCACTAAGAGAAGCACCACATTGATTATAGTTCATGTACTGACACAATTTTGGGTAGGGGACCCACTCTCAATTCTATTAGGATAGCACCACCTCACCTTCATAAAGGGTACGTGGGAATAACATTGTAATGTTTAAGAGAATGTTATCGACCCAGATGTCCACCTATTAATTTACCTTGACTGTATCCCAAGATTTTCACTATTTATTATGTGTCTTGATTGGAACATGATACATCATAACTCATAGTTAATAACTGATGCAACCAAAAAGTTCTATTTGAAAAAATACTTTGGATAGGCTACTAACATGCCTAAATATAGGTTCTAAAAAGGTGATACGAAATGGGAAATGTCAAAATGAGATCCCCTAGGAGTTTACGAAGTGCATTGGGAAATACAGGGTGTGCGAACCCACATGAGAACCTTCATGTTTGTCCGATCTACATGGCTTCCTTCCCTTTTAGGGAACTTTGTATGCAATGTAGGTACACATTATGTTCTTCTTCACCCATCCCCAAGCCATCTATTTTACCTGTGTCCATGTTTTGGAATGCGTGTCTATGTACTTTGGGCTTGTCCAAGTACATGACCATGTGTTTTAACATAGCTTCACAAAACATGTCCCATAGCTACGTAGATTGGGGTATTATATGGACTGTAACTCCAGTACATGGTGTATAGTCCCCAATGATCATCTTACCAAAATAATAAGGCTTTAATGGCATGTTTCTCTAGAATAAAAAAATTTTAAAGGGTAATTCCAAACAATAATTACCTACAAAACATATGATCCACCCCGATTCTACCCAAAACCCAAAAATCTAAATAGTAGGGATCCAAAAAAAATTTATAATAGGATCTAATACCCTAAAAAAAGAAAAAAATGGGATTCGGACTAAAAATAATAAATAACTACCACGAGGGACAAACACCAAATCTAACATTGAGGAACCATGCCTGTATCATTCTTCTTTTTGATATAATGACTATCTGCTTCAGTAAAAGTGATTGATGGAACCTCGTTGTATTGATTTGATGTCTGTTAATTGTCTCTAAAGGTTTTATATTATGGGAGTCTTTTCGCCTTTTTTTTAGCTCCACACAAAAGGTAGAATTGGGTGTTAGGTTATTTTTAGGTTACTTAATTAAATAAACATTCATTTAATTAATTATTCCACCATAAATTCACCTGATTACATTTCTCTAACCAAAATATTCTAGGAGGGAAACTATATGTTGTTCCATGGGTAATCATTACATTTCATACTCAACTGTTGTCTCAGAAATATGATCTTAGACTATACATGGGAGTTTTTCCACTTTTCATGTAGAATTAAGTCTACTGAACGAAATGTATTTAATATTTTCAAAATAATTCAACCGATGATCCCTAGGCCCTGGATTCCTATGAAAACCTAGCGCATAGATATAGAAATATTAAAAACTCTTACAGGGAAAATCCGTGGCCTCCATATTATTGAAATAATACTCATATAATCCCAAAAAAATGGGTTTTTTCATTAGTTTCAAAATAACTATTATGAAAATTTATTTATCATTTTGAACATTAAAAACTATGGTTTTATATGTGATGTCAAAAACCCTTTTTAAAATATTTTTGGCCAAATTATGATGATCTATTTTATTTATGATCGTCATTCTAGTAAATTGGTTTCATATATTATTATGTAGTGATACGTTATATGGTGTGGTTGAACTTCTATTGTGATTCCAAATGTTCTCTCTTTGGTGCATAGTATATGGTTTATTATTTGTCTCTATTATTTATGACATCTTATTGAGAAAATATTTTCCCATCTAATCATATTTATTCATCACTATTTTCTGTTACCCCCAAGTATATACAAGGGATTATTTGTGGTTTTGACACATCATAGATTAGGTGTGTGGATGGTCACACACATTGAGGCATTAAAATTGGTTCATATAACTATATTTATATGTTGATCCTCACAGTGTATAGAAAATTATTTTTAGCATTTGATAATGCAGACTTAAAATCATATATGATCATAAGGAAACTCTAATATAGGGGTAACAAACTCATTCCTAGTACAATGATCTCTAATTAATTTAAATACATGATTATCAATGAATTAAAAATTTAGTATAGTTCCCCATGGGAGAAAATCCTATAAAAATGACTTCATAATATTCATAAACATTTATAAATCCAAACTAATACCTATTAATCATTCTATATTTGACTCATAGATAAATTTCATTCATAACCCCCTTATTCATATTATCATTCATAACTCTATATATGTGAATAGTTTTTTTTATAAAAAATAAAATTTGACGTTTCATAGTCTTGGTGAAACTCATAATGAATAGTGGGGTTTTTTAATATCTGTTATATAAACTGTAATTATAGAAAAACTCACCATGTTGTAATTATATTCATCAATTTATTTTTCATTTTCGATTTATGATTCTATGGATGAGTGGATCAAGGATTAAACAAATAAAAGAGTATTAATATATTTTCATTATGTTATAATCTATCAAATACATTTTAATCTGATAATAATTGTGGTTTATGATGTTTAAAACCATTTCAAATTTTTTATTATGGTTTTAAAACAATTAATTTATTATTAATATATAATTATCTTAAATTATTTTTATGATAACTCTTTAATTAGAAATCGTCTTTATGAAAACATTTTTATCACTTTTATTGATTTTTTATATGATGAGAGTAACCTATTAACGTATTCCATTAAATTTTAAAAAAAATTATTAAATTATTTACAAAGGGATTAAATAAGTCAATATTATTTTCTTTTTTAGGAATAATTTTTCAAATTTAGTGTATGTTGATATGAAAATGGATTATATGTAAATTTATTCTGAAATTCAAACTTTGAAATAGTTGTTTTATTTAAACTATAATGATGTTTAAATGAAAATATTTTGAAAAAAAAATTAGTATACATGGTTTTTCTTGTAGAGATTTTTATTATTCACATGTACTTTACAATAGGATTTTTTAAATATATTCCCATTACATGATGATACATATTGGTTGGTAGTGATTTGATTTTTTTTATAGATCATAGATCAAGCATTTTAAAACCATTGGGGATGAGATGTATTTTTATTCAACAAGTCATGATGTCGATATATATTCAGAATAAAATCATGGAATTATTTTGGAGTACTAATGAAAATTTGATTGTAAGATGAATATTATGTACCAATTAAATGATATTAATCATGTGTTGATATTAACATATTTGAGAAATATAAATAAGGATGAATAAATCATATCCTTTCATAATTTATATATTTGTAAGGATAAGGAATGATATGATTCCAATAATAATTATATGGAGATAATAACCATTAAGATATGTTTGAAAATGATTGTTGAATACTCATGATCCGTGATTATTCTTTATTCATCTATAGAAATTATTTTCCACGTTTCAAATAGATTATCAGAAGATGAACAGTTTCTGGAATAGTACATCATGATGAATAATATTTCTCTATGAAGGTTCATGGGATATTTCAATGAATTTAATATGGAATCTAGACATATTATCTATCTACATGTATATCAATATTAAAAGTATACAATTGTTATGGAATTCAAAAATGGATGATGAAGTATTAATATAACTAAATTAAACATGAAATTGGTAATTAACTGATAAGAAACAATATATTGATGATGTTTAGAGAATAATTTAGTTTATACAGGTACCAAATTATTGGAAAATTGAGATGAAAATATTTATAGTGGATTGATAAATTCCTAATAGCCTTTTATTTGTTTTTTGAGGAATTAATGTTGTTGATATTTATTAGAGATATTTTTAGAATAGTTGAGATGATTTTTAAAAATTATTTTTTGTAGTTCTATATGTAAATTTATTTGAATAAATGAGATCACAAAAAAATGATTTGGAAATGTTCAAGGACTTTTAAAATTTTATACATAATATCTAATAGATAATATATATATTATACTATTAGATAATTAATATATCAATGAGTAATGATATTTTGATATGGAAAAGAAATCAGTATGACATGTTACATAAAATTAATGATATATAAGATCTATCAGATGAAACATAATATTTTTAAATCATATAAAATATTGTCTGAGTTCATATATAATATGTATATTGAGTTTAAAAATTATACATTATAAAAAACATGATAAAATAATATTAAATCAAGGGTGTCATCTGATAAGGGAAAAAAATTCTTTGATATGTATGATAATTTAAAAGTTAACCAAAAATACATTAATGATATATAAGTATTTCTAGGATAAACCAAAATATTTTAGATTTATATGACATTATTCTTGTTTAATAATAAATTAAAATATATTGTATACAAATTTGTTCATATAAAATAAAAATAACATAGGGATTTTGTTCGTAATCATGTTTCATGAATAATTTTATCAATTTTTTATGAGAGGATTCAATGATGAATAATGTCATGCACCATAAATGTTTATATATATAAACATACAAATCTAAAAGTTCAATTGATGATTTTGTATAATGATAACGAAGAAGTAGAAATTTATTTCCAATAAAATAAATTGGGAAATAACATTGAAATATAAATATTAAATAATGACAATAATTCATGGACATTAAATGATGATATTCTATGTGACATTAAAGATGGATTTGGGAATGCATATTTTAATGTGTTATAACTATGATTATCACATGGTAGATAATTTATAGTATATCTATTGACCTATTTTAAATGAGAATTTCAATATGATTGAACAAGAGGATATTTTATTGGGAAATGCAAGATATTTCAAAGGGATGTTTCAAAAAATAAATAAATAATAATAATGTTAAGAAGAAGCTATAATTTTATAGGATTCATGTAGTTTCAAATTTGAATATTTGAAATAATATTATCCTTGTAGCATTTTTTCTATGATTTTTTAATATAAAATATGGTCTGAACTAATATGTAAGTGGGAGAATAAAGTGAAAAACAAGATGAATATTTTTTGAATTGATGAATAAGAAGAAGAATAAAATAATGTCTAATACAATTTCCAATGATTACCCCCCATTTCAATGTTTATTAGGAATATGTAATATGGGGATAATTATTAGTGTTTTAGAGGAACCCATATATATAATACTTTATAAGAATGTTTTAAAAATATTACTAGTCTCTCTATATAAAACGTGATCCTTTATTAATGGTCACAAATCAAGAGGTGTAATCTAAATATGGTTATTGTATAATTGATCTTGTTTTTAATAGTCGCTATGAAGAAGAAGGGGGTTCTAGAATATGTTAATAGCTATTTTGAATTTAATTTGGTGGGTTCCAAATAATTTATTTCAAGGACGTCCACTTATCATTAACACAATTTTATAATTATATATCAGGCGTGATTGTAGGGAGGATAAAACTAATTACTCAACATGGAAAATCTCAAACATTATCAATGATCCTAATAAAAGATAATGATCCTTAAGTTTCTATTTATCATTTTATCATATCATGTATATTGATTGAATGAAATATTCTTTTTAGATATATTTACCACAATACACACATTTGTTAAAAGGCAATGTGTTCTAATTGATAAGCATTAGGTCATTCTTATTCATTTCCCATCTCATAATAACTGCATTGATCTTTTTGAAACAAAAATTTTTATTAGTGATCTCATTTCATCATATTATTATATTATAAATATTGTTATTATTTTTAATTTGTTGTATTCTATTATTAAAAGCACCCTGATGTGTATACAAGGAGAATATACAACTATTACTGATCTGGGTCAAATATAATATTAATCTCTATAATATTTTAAAGATGGAATATATGATATATATATATATATATAGGAAATCATCATGTATATAGATGAGAAAATCTATACATACAAATGTTGTAATCATTTAACAAATAATATATAGCATGTATAGATAAGAGTAATGTTTAAATAAACTATTGAAAATTTATACAACAATTCAGTATATGATGGATTAAAATTAATACATGATCAAGAGGAAAAATGTTATTATTATCCAGATTATCCAATGGATAAACTAGGCACATTTGGGGATCAAAATGAAAAATATCATATATATGATTTGTAATATATTTATTTTTCAATATCCTTATTCAATACTCATAATTAAATTGACATTTATATCTGTATCATCTGCAAATACATAAAATAGAAAATTACCCAACTTGAATAAGACTCCAATGGATTAGGAGAATCACTAATGAAAACATGGTTAAATGTTTATTTATCAGAAGACATGTTATAGCCAAAAATGATACGAGTTTAGTGATTGTTGTGTTATTGACATGGACTAAGTTTGTGTTCCTGGAAGCAACTCAAGATAATGATAAGGTTGTTAAAATTATTGATGAGATGATCCATATATTATAGTATATCCTTATTATCAAGGATTATCAAGGGGGAATGAAATAAAATAGAATAAATAGACCTGATAATTCAAAACAAATTGATGAAAAAAGGTTTATAGATATAATATCGAGAGAATCATATGATAGTTTATCAATATGGTCACATCAATTGAAGATCACATAAATAATGTAAATGTGATGTGTCTTTAGACTTTTGTGAGTATTATAAATCTACAGTTGATATATATTAGTTCATTAAAATAATATTATGAAATAATTATTATAATAAATTCAATTGATGAGAACCTTTAATAAAACATAATTTATCAAGTAGAAAAAAGGGATTTAAATAATTTAAATATAGATATAATCTAATACCAATGAATAAGTTAAACCATAGTCTAAAAGGATTTATTTTTACACATGTTGTTTTTATAAAAATTTAATGTTGAAATTAGAAATCTAGAAAAATATGGGATAATAAATATAATGATGAAACTCTAAAAATATAAAATTCGGCTAGAGGGAAGTTTATAATTTTTTCCACCTAAAATAAAATAAACTAGAGCATAAAATACTACACAAATATAAATCATTCAACATTTGATAGATTATATTTAAATTCATCATAAAATATTTATTTAGAACCTATGGTGTGGTTAATGATTTTGAATAATTAAATATTATGTTTTCATAATATATAAATTATTGAATGATGATGATATCTTAAATCTTGTTAGAAAAATGTTGATATGATCAAAAGTACATATAAAATTTTGTATAATTTAATTATTTCTAGTAAATTATTAATCATAAAGAAATTCCATATATAATTCAATCAATATGGTAATTCTCATGATGATTATTAATTCCAAATCAAAAAACATGTTTTGTGTGCAACATGAGTAATAAGGCCATATAATACAAGTTAGAAACAAGGGATAAAATAAGGTGACTTTTCTATGGGATAAATTTAAAAGGATATTTCAAAAAACCCAAACATGATGTTTGAAATGGATTCATCACTAATAAAAATAATGATAAACATCTTTGTCCAAAAATAAGACACACCATGGATAATTGAATGTGATGTATGGAAATTGGTTGTGATTGAGGAAATGTTAATAAAGGGAAAATATCATTAATCAACAAAATAAATATTAAGATTCATTTTTAACGAATTCTTCAATTACAGAAGACAAATATTTCTTTAGTTTTTTTAAATATATTGATCCAGTAGTTCTTTAAAAGTATACTAACAATGAATGTAATCTACAACAGTTCAATAAAAATTCATTGTAAAATTTCCATCTCGTGATGATATGTAGAAGAAAATAATGTTACATGTAAATTGATATAGTTCTAAGGAATCTATATTATGGTAGGTAATTCCACATAATGAAATTTCTAATATAAAATAAACTATGTTACCAAGAATACAATTGATTTTAAAAATAATTAATAAATAATAATGTGTTATATCATTTTGGGAATTTTAAATGAAGGAGATACATTATTGAGAAGAAATTCCCATACTTGTTTCTCTATCTAATGTACTTTTGTGAAGAAAATTATTCTCATATATTTTTTTTTCTATATTTTTTTATATAATTGATAGAAATTTACAAAATGCAGAGATGGAATTTTTATTATATATTATAAATTATTATAGATAAAATAATTATTCATCTAACTATGATATTTTTATTTGATATATAAGAGTTCATTTGATAATGATATAATCCTATATGATGATTTTCATATATTTTTCCCACTATGTGGTATAACTTGATGAATTTTTTAGAAACATAACAGAATTTATAATCTTATATTTATCTAAAAAAATTATTGATTTCATGTATATTAAATTCAATATGTGTGTTTTCCTTATCCACTAATCCTTATATTCAATGAGTCAAATTTTATGTTAATGGGGATTATTTAGAAGAATAAATTAATTTATATAAGGGAAGAATATGATGGAATACATGTCATTGAATTTTTATCAATGGGATGTTGATTTGTAACTCTTATTTTATACAATAATAAAAGATCATGTACTCTTAGATTTTATTAATTAATAAATTAAAAAAATTAGATATTTTATTTATTATCTAAAATGGGTCGATAATTTAAAAATATATGAAGACATGTTTGAATGTTTTTTCTACATGTATATTTACAATAATCATAATGTGTGTGATGGATGAACCCATTGGTTAAATGTAAAAATATATTTTTCCAATAATTCTTGAAATAATTATGTAGTGGTAAGAGAAGCCGATAATAATTTTGGATTTCCAAAAATATGTAATGAAATGATACAGGGAAACTACCGAATTATGTATTCCATCATGATTTGAGTGAAGAATATTGGAAAATGTCAATCAGGGGGAAATGATTAGTTTTTATGATTTATTATATATTAGAAATAATGAGGAAATGAGATTCTTCCAACAAACTTTATAACTGATTATTATTCACATTGTGATGATTGGTGGAGATGGTATAATATGTAATGTCAATTATCCTTGATATTTTTAAAATATAATGTATTTATAACAATTGAGCAACATAAAGAGAATATAAGGACATTCATAATGTAATAATCCTCTAAAATATTATGTCCTTGTAAAGGTTCATGTGATCTATCAATGAATTGATGATGAAATATTACATTGAGGTCTATCATTTTTTTAATTCTAAAAAGATAATTTTTTTACTCACTCCATATATATCTAGAGTAAGTCTATTTCTCTATATTTTTACTCCTAAGTACTTTATATTAACATGACCCCAAAAATTGTGGCCCGACCTATGCTGGTTGTAATCCTAGTGTTCTACCAAAATATAACCTCTAATAAGCCAGCACCTAGTTACTATAACTATGTGGGAATATCACATTACATGTGAGTGCATATAGTGTATCATCATCGTATAAAAAATCTACAATGAATAAAATAACCAAAAAATAAAAATTTTATATATTTAAAAATGAATTTCATAATAGCATTCATAATATGAAAACATCAAGAAAATTTCCAATATAAAAATAAAAGGAACTGAAAATAAAGAATTTTTTTAAACATGATAGACATAAGGCATTGGAACACTACTCCAAAATGAGAGTTAAAATGAAAATATCATGCAACAATGGTCACTACAACTATCCTGAACCAAAATTACCTACCAAGAATCGCAATATGTAATAAAACATTAGTTATAAATAATCCAAACTAACTTCATGAAAAATGATACCAACTTCAAATTGGAGATCATAATCATAAATAATAATTTTTGTTCTTGAATCCCATGTTGGGGTGAGAGGAAACATACTTACTAGGATACTATAAAACCACAAAGAAAAGGTAAAAACAATTAAACTAAAAATAAATAGTATCAGAGAGTAAACCTAAGGGATATAAATAATTAAAATAGAAAAATGATTTACAATAAAATGTATCCAAAACATATGTAATTGTCTATACATTAAATTTTAACCCATGATGGTCATAATCACTTCAGCAACATGGGAATCTCAATGTTACCAAAAGTCTATACAGTTGGAAGTTAATGGTCTATATAATTGACGAATTAATAAAACAACCCAATGTTCTAGAGAAGACACATCCTTTGAAAAAAATTATATTCTCATCCATATTTCAAAATATCATGGAGTATCTATAAAATAAAACATACTTCTCACTCAAGAATGTGTGATACTAGGGGGAGTATCACACCATTCTTATTACAATTCGTCAATCACTTTTTTTAAACCTATATGGACAATCATAGATTTTTCTGAAAAAGATGTTGGAAAAGGGAGTATGGAACCCCACTACCATAACTGAGCTATTATAAATACAAATAACCTATATATAATAGTGGTGGAGGATAAGGGGACCCTGATTGGTACGAGAATATTGTTTCCATTGGTGGTTTCCAATTCTGTAAATGAGATCATAGAAATGGGGATTATAACTCCATATATATATATGATCATGTTCCCCATGTGTATTTATGGATACATAGCATATATTATCAGTATGTATAAGATAACATTCCCCCATGAATGTGGGGGATACCAGCCCAATCAGATCATTGTAATGTCCCTGGCCCAAGTAACTCAGACCTTATATCATACTTTTTTAAATTATCAATCATATAATGAATTAAATCCCAATATATGGAATGGTTTAGTGATTTGTTAGAACTAGATACATACATAATACACATTTCACATTTAAAATGGAAAACAAAATATATTAAATAAAGACATAATTTTCTCAGAATCCATGAAAACTCATTTAATTTATTATATATCCTAACATTGTTAAAGTAAAAAATGGATGAGATAAAATGAACATTAATGGTTATAAATAATATAACCATTCATGAATTAAAAATATTAATCAATATTAAAAGGTTAATAATTGAACTCACATATCATTTAATCAATAAAATGGGAATTAAATGCATATATAGATAATATAATAGTAAATATCCAATGGAAAATAATAATAACACAATTCCCAATAATGGAAAATATTAATTAATTTATAACATGTTTCCCCATTTCATGATAACATTACTATCATGATCCATCCTCATGATAGTTTAAAACTATTGGATAAAACCCATCTAATTTGGAATTGTTTTATAAGACTATTGATGCATCAATGTGAAATATATTACTGGGATGCACCCTTGTCTTTCATTTCCAAATAATTTTTAAAATATAATTATATATATAAATCATAAAAAATTACCCTTTTCATAAAGTATCCTAGTTGAGTAAAGGATATAGTATTTCCAATATTAACTTATTCAATGAAGTAACATTCAATGTAAACAGCATAAGTCACAATAGTATATTATTTTAGAAATAGTCATATAAATTTATCATAAATATGGATATTTAAGAGAAATGCATTATAAAATGATAATAAATTAATATTATTTTATTATTTTATGAGAAAGATAAAAAAACAAAAAAGATATTTACTGTGTTAAACATCATTATCCACTAGTTAATTTTGACTTCAAATTTGCTTGGATGAAATAATTAAATGTGAAAAATAAAATAAAATGACTAATTAATAAATCATTATATTAAATTTCAAATTGGTTGAACATAAAACACATAAAATTGAATTGGTGCATTATAAAAAATAAGTATCAGTATAATTGACTTTCGAAAAAATCCCTGACCACATATTGTCACTTAATCAATTTTCATACATAATGTACATTTTAATATGAATGTAATAATTTATAAATAATTGATAATCATATTTATAATATCATATATTATTCACTTATAACATATTACCACAATTTTGATTGTATTCTGTTATCATTTACATTATTTCAGGAGTTAATTTCCATGTTGTCTCATTCATACGTTAAGTGAATGTTCCTGTTCATATGAATATTATAAAGTTAAATAATTACCAAAATAGTAATTATAAAAAAATTATCATATTTTTACATCTATTAATCATTTAAATAAAAATATAACTGATATTTTTTATAAATGAAGTACGTTACAATCATGGAGATGGTATGTCGTACATATACATGTGAAATGTTTCTACTATATAATGTGAATTTTTTAATGGAGTTAATTAATATTTTGACATTTAAAAAATATCATAATAGCATAAATTATATATTATTTCATTATATACACAGATATATTTATTTTCCATGCGGTTTGGTGATTACAATTGATTTGTAACGCATCATGGAGGTGGTAGTCCACACGTTGTCGAATAGTTTTATTATCGTTATGTTAGAGAAAAGATAATAATTAAATTGATATATATTATAATTATAGAATAATAAATACATAGTAAATTTCATAATTATTTCACTAATATCACTTATAATCATTGAATTTATCCAGATAACCTTACATGTAACACTTTAGTGAATAAAGAATCGCATCGCTTTGCGAGGTGGTAGTCCTTAGTACACACGAGATATGTTATTGTATCCCTGAAGGAATAGAGCCTTAATTGATATATATGATTTAATTAATTAAAATATATATTTATATTATAAATATCATATATATACATTATATCCATCATCATAGATAACCTTGATGTGTGGCAATGGAAGAATGAATGAAATTGGTCTATGAGATGATAGTCAACCATACAAATGAACAATTATTTCATAACCCATATGATAGAATTGGATGTTTTTTAGGAAATTATCATATTATAAAAAAATCACTGAATAATTAAGATAATTTTTTTAAATGATCGTAATATTATATTTAATTTTTGATGTGGTGACATAACTAAAATAAAAATTCTTGTTTTTGAACGTTAAGTATTATTTGTATATCCTCCTTTGGTTTACAAAAAATTCCATAGAGGGATAGGTTTATGAAAAAACATGGTATTTAATGATTAGGAAAGGATTTGTGTTAAGTGATTTTGGTTGCAATTTCTTTTCCAAAATGAATAGATTTGTTGATGTGGATAGAAGATGATGTGGGATTTTATAAGTTGGTTTGATGAAAGACATGGTATGTTTGGAAAGAAATAAGTGATCTAACATATATCATATGTAATAACGGTACATAATTTGTTATTGTTGAATAGTATAGGTGAAATGATCAATATATAGATATTAATTTTTTTTAAACAACGGTATGCTTAATTTTAATCCTTATATTTTTAGTTTAACCCATTTTAATGACATTTTTACCATTATCACGATAATTCCATTTTTTACATAGAGTATTCAATTTGATAAAAAAATACTTCAAATTATTATAAATTATGATTTATTATATATATAAATATGGTATCCATTTTTCAATGTTCAATTAATAGATGTGGAAAAGTTGAATTCGATTTCAATATTGCATATGCAATGAGGAAGCATGATTTTAATGAGGAAATATCGAAATGTTTATAATATTTTTATTTATAAATTTAAAATGAAAATGGTTACCACGAACTAAATTAGATAACATGATATATAAAAATCCAATTATAATATAATAATTGTTAATAATTTAATTTATCAATAATACTTTTAACAAAAAGGATGTTATCAATTAAATGTCGCTATTTTTTAGTATTCATAAATAAGTTAATCATTTCCTAGAAATTGTAAAATTAAATCCTAAGAACTATTTTTATTCTAATTTATAAAATTAAATTTATTTTTTCAAATGAACATTAAAAATATTTAAAATTATTATTTTTAAATAATTAGTTCCATGTGATATTAGACATTATTTCATAAAAATATTGTTTCTCTAAAAATATTTAATTTTAATTTAAATGATTCTTATTTTATTTCTAATCAATAGATAAATAATAAATGTCTGTAAAATATTTATTTTCATATGATAGTTATTCTTATTCATACAAACCATTATAATTACAAAGTGATATATTTTTTAATCATGTTTATAATATAATGGTGTCTAGAAAAACATCTTCTTGGGTGTAATACAAGATATCTAAAATAATATAGAATGTGAAAAACATGTTAAACTATATGTTTTGTGTAATGGAATATATTTAAGATATTAAATTTATTAAATTATATATATATTCTAATGAGTTGTGTTGTTATATTATATTGTAATATTTATGTTTTGTGTCATGTATTCCATTTAATACAGGGTTCTTGTTTGCGAAGTTCAGGCTGTTAAATTCTCCCAAACATAAATAAATACTACGGTAACAATTTAGTCATCATCTCAATAAAAAATTAATTTGGATTTTGAATTTAAATTTATGTGTAAAATAAATTATAAAAATGACAACAATATATCATCTTTATAATATAGAAAGGGGTATATACAGTCATATGGAATAATCACATCGTTCGGTTTCTACATTGGAGAACATATGTGGGAATTATATTAATATACATAGAAAAGAAAACTAGCAACCAAATTATGATGGGGAGTGATAGAAAAAATTGACTACAATAAACAGGGTGATACGGATAATGATAAAGACCAAAAATACATAAAAAATTAATGGATGAAAATGTTTGTTATATTATAAAAAATTATAATAACAAGATATCATTTTTCATTAATCATTATCTAATATTTCTGTAATTCACAAACTATAAAATAAAAAACTGAAATATACACATTTGATATATTTTGAGTCCATCGGAAAAATATAATTTCACTGGGTTTTAATCATTTTACAGATCATTTCTTAATCTAAGAAATTAATATCCATCAATGAATTTTTTTTGAAGTGAATTTAATTTTAAGTGTACTATTTGAGTCCTAATAGAATGATCATTCATTCCTTTTATTACATGTTATTATTATAATAAGATGTATATTATAGGTTATATAATATGAATGAACATTAGTATGGTGAATTAATTCATTAATCCCTAAAATGCCATCTAATGATACACATAATTTTTTTTAATTGTTTAAAATTTTTATCATTCCTAATGATAATGATCTAGTACAATAGAAAAAATGGTAATGAATATTAAAAATAAAATTATAGATAATATATCAATCAACATGATGTTGCTCATAATTCTCACATAACAAACGTGATAATACATTTATCAATTATTAATTTGTAACTTGTTAATTACCTTATTTAACATAAAATCATAATGAAATAATTCTTGATTACATATTCATGGAATATAAAATATATTGTTGGATATATTCAATAAATACGAAATAAAATCAACCCCATCAATGGTATCATAAACCAATTTTTCAAAAATATAATTAAATATTTCTAAGGAAGTAAATATTATCCAATTTACATTACCCATAATAACAATATCTTTATCAGATCATCAATATGTAAAAATCATAATCATATTAACTGTCAGTTACCCAACAATCTTGTTTTTCCAATAAGATCCACATTCCACTGAAACATTCAATTTTTCATCAGTACCATTCTATATACTTAATAAAATCATTAAGGAAAATTTAATATAGTATATTCCGTACATAGTTAATAATTCGTATAAAAATAATAAAATCAGTAAAATAAATTTAGAACACATATCATGGATCTAAATAAACATTCAAATTAAGTATTCCACATCAGTTGTACCAATATAATAATATTTACATTGATATGTTAATAACTTATGAAGCATACTTCCATGAATCAAGGGTGATCAATTTTCATAGTTCCTCATATCCATATTGCGGAAGTATTTCACATTGGAAACTTCTTGCATTCCACTATAATTTTGATAATAGTGTTCATTTTATATAAAACGGATGAAAAAATATTTTCCTTTTCAATATGTACAATGGTGTTTCCTTGAAAAATTAACACATGTTGTATAATCCTTCATTCACACCCTTTTATTTTTTTTCTATCATCCTCTAATTATCTTTAATCACCTCCATTCCATTATAAATTGATGATTCATTATCATCCTTGTAAAACATGATATTATTTTATCATAGGATTATAATGTATTGGAGATTATTTCCCTTTAAATGATTTTATTAATTCTATCAATTAAATAATAATACACAATCATTGGATTATTTCAATTTATGTGGTTTCCATTCATTCTTACGTTACCCAGTTCCATGAAATGGAATACAAAATAGTAGATCATATTATCATGAAATATAATTTATATAATGGTAATTATTAACAAACATGAAATCAATTGAAAAATTTATATATAAATAATCTAAAAAATAAAAACTTATTTTCATTTGGGATATCAATTTTATAAAATATTTAATAATATTTTTTTAAATAAAATTTGAATTATCCAATGAATATACCCTAGGAGTTTCAAACAATATATATGGTATGAGCTGTCATCATGCACCAGGTGATGATCGAGTGTATTGAAATGTCACCTTATCATAGTTATTACCTCTAGGTACATATTTACCAAAAACCTGTCCCCATTTAGTATCCATACATGGATGTATTGTCATTAAAAAACACCTTATAACTTCCTTACCATAATCATAGGATGTTATAATATAGTAATTCTAAATGTATATCACAGGGATAAGTTTCCTAAAAAATATATTCCTTAATAATGTTCCCAATCCTTTGATAAAATTGTTAAGAACTTGACCCTAGAATCCTAGATCCAGTCCCATAATTTAATAAATTGGAATAGATACATGGACTATTTTTCCAAATAATTGAATATTTTAGCAGCATTAGGGAACCTGATACATATATGATACCCATTTAACACTTGGAATCGAAACTAAAACCTAACACATAATAAAAGAAAAGGTTTATAATATATAAAAACACATTAAAAGGATTCAAAATCATAACATAAGGAATTTAAATAAATATATTGTTGATAAAATACTCATTATGTGTTATGTACAATAGAAGCTATCCTGAATCAATAATCAACATCAATATGGAATGGTAAATAACTAAACAAAAATTAAATGTAATCAATAAACAAAGTATGAAAAGAATCTATAGATAAAATAATAGAGAATATATCATGGATAATAAATTTTAATAAATTTAAAATTATTAAAGAACTTAATTTATGGACCTTAGTCTTCCTGGGAACATGTTATGTTTATTGTCAAGATCGATTGTCATGACAGTTTAAAACATATCGGTGAAAACCCATTTGATTTTGAAATATTATTAGTCCAATGATACTACTAATGCATCATGAGAGTATCTATAAATATACCCAAAAAGTCAATAATTTTCTATAAATTATTTTTATATATAATTACATATTTAATTCTTAAACAATTTTCATTTTCAAAAAGTATCTGTATTGATTAAATGATACAGATTTAGGAATATTTCCCCAGTTAGTCATATATCATACAAATTAAATAGAATATTTGAATATAGTATAAAATTTCATCAATTATAATTTCTATATGGAATGATTATTTATATATATGAACATTTTCATTTGTAGTGAAACATTATTAAAATAAATTTATTTTTTCTGCCAAATTTACCAATTAGAAAAGCATGTTATATTTTTCAATATCTCTTATCACATGGTAAATTTTATGTCAGATACAAATAATAAAATTATAGTTACGAATAATTTATAATGATTACTAAATGAATTTTGGAATTACATGCCAATGGGTTCTTATAAACACCACATAAAAGTGAATTGGTGCATAATAGAAAATGTTTCTCGATTGAAAGTAAATTTATATGAAATCCCTAAACATACACATTAGTTCAGTATAATGTTTTTTTTCCACATTTATAATGGGATTATAAATGTTATTAATTTATACCAAATTCATAATCACATTTATTATATCATATATTAACATATTATAACATTTTATCAATAATTTGATAAAAATTTATCATTATTTTCATTGTCTTGAGTGTTAATTTCCTTCTATTTTCATTCATGATTTGTTTTGGATGTTCATATTATTGTACATATTATATTGTTCCACCACATATAGAATAATAATAATGATATTATTATCATATATATATATATATATTACACATTTAATAAAAAGCAATAAATATTTTTATGAGAAAGGATGTATGTTACGATCATGGAGACAGTAGGCCATACGTATGCTTGTGTAGCATTTCTATTTCCCAATTATAATAATGTAAAAGAGGTAACTGATAATTTATCCTTAAAAAATTATAATAATATAACAAATACAATTTCATTTTTTATATATACATATAGATATCATAAAATTGTTTGGTAATGAAAAGAGACTCACATTGCTTCATGATGGGGGTACTCTACAAGGAAAATAATAATATTATCATTTATATATGAGTGAAATGATAAGAATTAAAATAATATATATTATCATTAAGTAATTATACAAATGTAATTAATTATATAATTACTTCATTTATATATAATTTAATCATTATCTTTATCCATATCACGTTCAATCATAAGAGTTACTGATAGAAGAATAACATCGCTTCATGAGGTGGTATTCTGTTATACATTTGAGTGATGTTATTGTATCACCTATAGATTGTAATATAAATGTTTAAAAATTATGTAATTACTGAATTAATATAATTAATTTATATATAATATATATTTATTTTTGTTCCTTTATCATACCTAACTGAGAAATGTGGTAATGAAAGACCAAATTACATCAGTTCATGTGTGAGTAGTACGTCATACACATGAACGATGATTTATCAACCCATTTTATTGACGTGGAAGTGGTTTTTTGTTATTCACATATTTTAAAAACATAATAATATATGTAATATATTCAGATAAATCTTTCAATTTGGTTTGATGAAAAATAAATGATATACATAATGAAATAAAATAAAGATTCTAGTTGATGAAGGTTACCTATTCTCCTGGTATCTTTCTTAGAAGTCAAAAAAATTCCTTCATAGGTTTTATTGATTAAAAAAACATGGTGGCATTATTTAAGGGCTGTTTGGATGTTTATTGGGTAGGTAATGGTACCAATATAGTTAGATTTTTTATTTGTGGAGGATATTTGGAGGCCTTTTATATGTCATAGATATAAATCACATGGTATTTTTGAAATTAATCATGTGGTCCCACGTTTTCCACATGTAAATGGGGTCCAAAATGGTCCATTATTGAATATTATATGTTTAATAGTCTAAATATGGAAATAATTATCTTCATATATTTTTATAGTTATCTTTAACCCTTATTGATTTAATTTAACCGATAGAAACAAAATATTTACCATAATCCCATTAATTCATTGTTATTGTTCTCACAATTCATTTGAGTCAAAAAAATATTATTCCCTTATTATAAATTATAAATTATTATGATTTGAAATATTTATTGAATTTTAATAATTTAATTCACAAATGTCAAAATTTTTAATTTAAAATTTTTCTCGCAAACATTACGAGAAAGAATGTTTTTAACATTAAAATTTCCAAAAAGTGTTCAATATTGTTTTATTTTTTAAAATAATGTTTATAATTCTGGAAAATATTAATTTCAAATTATCTGTACATTGATAGATTCAACAATCTGTTAGAAAAATAATTTTTTCCAAAAAAAATTATTTTAATTAAATGATTCTTATTTTATAGATAATCAAATATATTTTATTTAGTAAAATTAATATTTCCTAAATTTAGTATATAATATTCATACCCATAATTCCATGGTCTCAGTAATATTTTAAATAATAATGTTAATAGTATACTGTTATTTTGTAAAACATGGTAATGCTTGTAATGAATGCTTCTAATGAAACATGTTGTTGCATTAATGAAATCTAAAATAATTGTATCGTGTAATGAAATATATTTAATAAATTAAATCTATTTTAAAAAAATATATATTGTAAATTATTGGGATCTTATATTTTATTATAGTTTTTTTATGAGTCATTTTGTTTATTTAGTACAATATTTTTCTTTTTTATATTTAGGGTGTTTTATGGATTGTGGGGTACTTCTCCCCAAATATATATATACCATCATGGGATTACCAAAATATGGAACTCTCTAATCTTTACTCATGACATAAAATTTTGGTTTTGTGGATCTAAATTCAATATATATAAATATATATCAACGTAGAAATGGACTCATATTTTCAATGAGATCACAGAATTGTATTATATAAATAAAAATAAATAGGATATTATTTTTATGTTTTGGTAACTGGAAATATAAATTAAAATATTGAAAAACATTCCTAGAAAGGTGTTACAGTCCACATAGATGTATCTTGAAATTGAAAATGTGGTGTTGGAGATATCATGGGAGAAAACAACACTGTATTTCATTCCACATGAATAGATATACATGAAGTATCATGGATCCCACATGACACATGTGTATGCCGCCTCCCATATTTGATGGTTCTGGAATAGTAGAACATGGTTGGTAACCCTTCCAATTTTAATATTGGGTCCTTGTGTAATGTGCTACACATTATTGGACCACGACAAGTTTCTTTGGTTTTCCATTCAATGCAATCTGACACAGTATGGGTGATCTAAACTCATCTACCAACAAGACATGTTGATGGTTGGCCACTTTCTGGTCCAAATGGGATCATAGAGCTATGGAGGTTACCTAACTTCCCATATGTCTCATTCTGGCACTTATTTTTAGTGAAATTTACACCTCTTGATTCCCGTCATGTTGTGTCACAATAGTCAACACTAATACAACATGGTACCGATTCCTTAAACATTAAAAAATAACATGAATGTAAATATTATTTTCTAAATGACACTGATGGTGGTCCATCCCATAGACGACATGTGGAAACCCAAATTATTACATCCTAAGGCTAAACCCACCATTCTGAATGCAACTTTGGAATTATTTTT
Source organism: Viscum album (assembly GCA_963277665.1). NCBI lineage: Eukaryota > Viridiplantae > Streptophyta > Magnoliopsida > Santalales > Viscaceae > Viscum > Viscum album. Next base: position 999,876,964 of record OY728121.1, on the reverse strand, counting down.
CATTCCCAACACCATATATTAGTTTTATATTCATTCATCATAAACAATCTCTAGGATACTATAAATAATAAATAATTCTAAATATATTAATATCGTGTCTCTGAAATTCTAAAAAATCTATGTCAACCCAATAATTCATAATTAAATATAAAAAAACCAAATTGAAATTAAAAAAACTATATTCTATGGAGATTTATTCACAATCTACGATCCAAAATAATTATATATTTTATTTAATAATTAATAAAAACCTATGAAAACTGATCATTATTAAAAAAACACCAATCCAAAACCTATATGTTAACACAACATTCTAATATCGTCAATATAAAAAACCATTTCCATGATAATTTTCCATGGTAAATTTATAGATTTTTCCTTTTCGGGGGACAAAATCGAAATAACTGAAGTATATAGTTATTTATTTCCATGGAAAAACAAAAATTTATAATAACCTCCACACATTTAATAATTTGCATCCCTCAAAAGTTATTAACTGTGATTATAGAAAGATAATTCATATGGATCACTTCTATATAAAAAACCATCTTAATGCATACTTCATTTATGTTTGGAGGTATCTAATAAAGGAAAAAATTGTATACCCCCAACCATTATGTGAATATCCAGTCTAATCATAGAATATATGAGATCTACATTATCCAAAATAAATACCTCAATGAAAACATGCATCCACCACTTGGGAGACATTCCATGAGACAATACTTATAAATCTTTCTTCCTTTTATATTCATCCTACCAAATGTGATGACATGATTCCACTAAAAAAACATTCATCAATAAGTGGATCATACAAGATTTCAACTCTATTCATAAATCATCTATATCAATATATAAATAACATTCTAAACAGTTTCTATATAATAAAAATACAATAATATTTCAATTCAGCATCAATAACATATAGCGATTCTGTATTGGGACAACATGAGTTACAAGGAAACCTGATCCTCTAGACTTTTCTACATCTCTATGTTCCATTAATATTCATAAATTTTCAATATAGACATAACATTAAAATACCATTTCACAACGTATATCAATAAACATAGAAATACTCCTTTTAGAAGGTGTAGAGACATAAAAAATTTACACAACTTCACATCGAAAAATTATTTAAGACACACCCATTGAACATGACATACCAGTCCTGAGATATTTATCAAATAATTCTATAGGTTATTCATGGAGAAACTCATTTATAATTACCCTTATCAATAACTACTTTCATTCTATAGGGTTATGATGACCAAACTGCCATACAAACTAGGAAGAATCTCCCACTCACAACCACTTCCACCAAAACATTAAAACATAACTAGTTTCACAACCTTACATTAAAATCACATCATGCTTATCCCCAACCGATATTATAATGAAACTCCGTCCATTTTCTCCACACATACAAACCATGAAAATCTACACTTCACATCACAAAAAAACATTTCATAAGATCACAATAACATTTATCACATTCCACTATGATTCATTGGGGAATTATCAGAAAAACAAAATCATAGGGAAACAGATTCTTTAGAATAATATATGTGGAAAGGAAATTTCCATTCATAGGTGATATTATAAAATCTCAACCAAAAAAAACCAAATTAGATGAATCTAGCACATAAAAAGGAATAAACAACCAAAATTTTTAGAATGGAATTTTACCCATCTAGACACAATATGAAAATCAAAATAATGTTTTAAAAACATTTGAATAAAATCCCATTACCTATTTCTAATTCAATTTGAAAATTATTTATCTTACATTAATCTAGATCAATAATAGTACATCAGTAAAAAATGTAAATCCCTCCCGTATGATTCATAATAAGGAGAAATGAAGAAAATCCTATATAGAGGATGATTTTTTTCACCATATGGCGAGAATGAAGGCATGAAAACCACAACCACACCATTAGGCACTACAGATCAACCTTAATTGCATCCCAAGAAAATTTAACTAAACCTAACATAAACCCCAAACAAAATACACAGAACCTTAATGGATCACTCAGAGAATAATGGAGAAAAATAGATGAGAATTAGGAAAAAAATCTCTATAGATCAATCAATGATCGCCAATGAGAATCTTCTAGGATCAACATATCAAAGTGGGAGGAAGAGAGCCAGAATAACACCTCAGACACCTAGGGTTCTCCCACAACAAGATGAAGGAGAGATCATGAATAAAAGAATTTATATCCAGATGGAAATAATTTTTAAAAAATGGATCGGGGTATTTCATGATGTGTAATCAAATTTGACATCGTGTAATAATTGGAGTTAGTATTACACCAAAAAATGAGTTGCCTATTAATTTTGTTGTTTATTTTTAATCCCTGATATATTACACATCGTGAAAACATATTTCATGGAATGTAAAATGTTAACAGATCAATAATACCTCTTTATAATCCATTAAAGACACTTTCACATTATGAAATAAAAATACATGATTAGTAATCTCCCTAACTAGATATTTTAGCAATCGAACATCTCCAGAAGCCCTCTGATCCTACTATGAACACCTCCAACAACCAAAACATGCAATGTAATGGACTAAAATAAGAAGAGGTGTACATGAAAACATCCTATGTGATACCACTAAAGAATATCACTATACCTTAACCACTACCACAGGTAAAACATGCCAAAATAAATGAAAAAACATCACCACACAACCTCATCACCACAACCAAAAACCTCATCCTCCAACACATCCACACCTCCACACAACAACTACAAAACTATATCCATGACTACATAACCAAATCCACCAACCAATACAACCATCGAACTACAATATCCTAAACATATGAAATAGGGAATCCCATTTTCCATGTTAAGATACTATCCTTTCTAAGAAGCACTGGCTCACCCACAAAGGTTCAATTTCATTATTGGGAATGTGTCATGATTAGGAATCTCATACTCCCCTATAAATATGTGTTGAAATTATCACACATCACCCCACACACATCACCAACAAAAGGAAAAAACACATTAGATTTATCATTGTTAAATCATTACATAACATAGAAAAATATGGAAAAGAAAACTCAACAGATCTCTAGGTCTTGGTCACAAAACGATTTTTCTTTCTCCTAATCATTATATACCAAAACACAATGCCTCCAAAACACATGAACAAAAGTAATGGTTCATGAACAAGGAGCCTTATCATGGTGATCTTTTATATCTACTGACCATTCCAAAAATGTTGCATCATCCAGGATATCTAACTCTTCCCAATATATGAAACAAGATTCATCATTAAGATACCGATAATTTTGATAGATGTGGTGGATTTCACAGATCGTATCAAGACATGGTAGTAACACCAACCCGTTCACCACCTTGGTAACATGAACCAACACCTTAATGGGTCCAAAAAGCACTTGAGAAAGCATACTCTCTATATCTAACCTTTTCTTCCAACATTGTGGGGGAAAACTTCAAGAAAAAATGGTTCCCACCAATGAACTCTTAGAGTATCATCCTATGGATGATATAAATCTTATTCAAGTCATGTGCAACATTAATCCTCTCATAAACGAGTAGAAAAATTACTATCATTCTCTACAAGGAATATAAAACATAAATGACCATTTTTCCAACATATTCCCTTCACAATGTATAATAGAACAATATCCCATAAAATTATTCAAATGGTTCCATTGTAATGGATGGGTTTTATATATTATTGTAATACAACATTACCAATGCTAGGTGTCATTCCCAGGATCCCCCAGTGTCCATAAAGCATGCCTGAATCATATCCTCTAATTTCTGGATTATCCATTCTATCTTCCCATTTGTCTGAGGGTGGAAAGGATTTAAAAGGTTTTATTAAGTTCCAAAATAATGTTTCAATTCCATCATTATTCATTTGGTAAAATATGTGTCCTTATCTACGAAAATGGATGTTAGAACTGCATAAAACTGTAACACATCATCCATGTGCCTCTTAACCATGGAATCCACTACACCGGAATCCTTTATTGATAATAGGTGAATGGTTTTTCAACCTATACATATCCAACCATTTTTACTCACTACCTCCATATTCATTAGATGAGCCTATGGCGAAATCAATCGATTTATAATATTATTTACAGTCAAGAACTTCCATGAGATGCAACAAAAATCTAGGAACATGATTCATGCCTTTACTTGTTGGAATAGACAACACCTTTCCACAGACTCCTCCACATCCAATTTCATCCTCGGGACAAAAAAATTAATCCTAATTTCATGGTACATCATGGGATATCCAATGTGTGCCATCAAATGTGAGATATGAATCTCATGATGGAATCAATCGTGCATTTCTAGCAGAACAAACAACTTCCTGTGAAACAACATATGATTCTGACCATCCTCTAACCATTCCTCCAGAGCATCACCATGACTAACATGATCAAAAAACACTTTTTCCGATGTGTCATACCATTGATAATCCTTCACCTTTTTCATTAGATAATACTACAATGTCATCATAAATAATGATCCTCTACCATCATGCACTATTTCATCTATGTTCATGGTTTCAAACACGTCCATCACTCTATAAGAATATGAATATTACCAAAGAAATCAAATATATGATACTCTAATGAAATATTAGTCCACAAAATTCCACTTTCTGAAAGTGTAAATGATATCAAAATCATAGTCTTAATAAAACCACACAAACCTATGTTGTTTCATGCTTAGATATCTCTAGGAAAATATATACCTCAAACTCTTATGATATATGAAGGCCCCAAAGCACTCCCCATATGAGGTAATTATACCAGAACATCATCACACAAAAATATTTCTACTAGCTCATGATTAGCGTTACTTATATACATTAATGGGGATGTAACTTCATAGGAAAATAAGAGATCACTGGAAATTGGGTCATCAATACTCATACCAACACTAGGACAGAATTATCCCATATCACCTCAAACATCACCCATTCCATTGAAATCCAGAGTTGGAGAGAACTAAGAAACATCTCTATTGGGTAACTGAATTCTTCTTGATACATATCAAACCAAAAAAATCCAGATTGTTCTTTGTTAAAGCTTTCAATAGGGAAGTAAATTGAGATAAATCAGTAAAAAACACTAATAATAGCAGGTGAGACCAATATAACTATGGACCATTTCCACGTTCTCAGGTGTAACCCAAAAAAATAATTCAACCATTTATTTTTATTCTACCACACACTAATGGGATACCACATGTCTAAGGGAATGGAATTATTGTGTCCATAACATTCACATGGGAAACCATTCAATATTCTGGCGGCATCAAAGAAAATGAATGCTAGTTCTGATGTTCTTGAAATTATGTTCATCTAACATCGAGTAGAGGAGGATATCATCAATGAATAAAATAATGAAATGCTATAGGAACTCATGGAATAAGAAGGTCATAAACCCCATGAACATTTCTGGTGCATTCAACATACTAAAATAGGTAACTAAAAAATTGAGGTACCCATACCTGAATCTAAAACCAATCTTCAGAATATCTCCCTCTATCACCCTCAAATGTTGAAATCATGACCACATATCAATCATAAAAACCCAACATTCCCATATCAATTGGTAGAAAAAATAATCTTTCCTTGGAAGAGGATAATAGTTTTTGACAATCACCTTATTCATCCACTAGAAGTCTGTACAAAATCTTAAACCACCATCCACCATCTTGGTTAATAATAGTAGAGCACCCTATAGTGACTCAATAGTCCATATAAAACCCTTCCACATCATTACATCTACCAGAATCCCAAAAAACTACATCTATTAAGGTATCATTCAATAAGGATACATCAAAATTAGAGAGGCATGAGGTTGCAAGTCTATCTCGAACTCAACATCACATCGATGGGGTATCATCACAACCTTCTCAGGAAAACACATCCAAGAACTCCAAAACAACCCTTAGAACCTCTACAATCCCAATATCCACTGATTCAATTAAAAAATAATTCTATAATGAAATAAAGGGGTCCATACACCGATATCCAACTAAACAACTCTGATCACCAATGAAAACCACAAGATGGCCATCCACATCTGGAAACACGACACTCCTCCTAAATAATTCAATTATAGAAAATGAAAAATACAACTACTCGATTTTACGGTTAACATTGTATGGATAAATATGCAACAAAAAATACTCCACGGGACGAATGAGGACCCATCATCTGTCTACACTCTCGGCATACATCAAACATGCTGGTATGTCCACTAAATAGAGTACTCGTCACTAATGGCATGGGAATCATCTATATGTCTATTACTAAATCATGGTCTTGGCTGGTAAAATAATGTAGTGTGAAGCTACTGATTCAATAAATTCAAAATCAATGATTCTAAAAAAACGCATGTACCTCTAATGATCTATGACATATCTGGAACTGTTTCTTGAAATATGAGAAACTAATCACTCCAAGCTCCTCTACCTCTCTTATAAAAACACATCTACATCCATGATCAAGAAGTTTTTTTGAACATTATGATCATCCTAAGGTTTCCCTCTACATATTTATATACTCTTAAAGGATCATAATCATGATTTTTAGGTTACCAAAATGGTCTCACTGGAAACTGCTTTCGAGGCTGGCAGTGAACCTTTCGACCTCCATGAATATAAATGAATCCACTTGTTATTGTTTCTGAAGATGTCCATGAGACCCACAGAAATAAAATTTCATCCCTATGTCCATTATAAATGAATGGAAAACAATTGAACATGAAGGCTAGGAAGGAATCTGTTGTGGTTGACTCCCTTCTCATTGTATTCGCGAAGGCCCTAGAACCTGAGACCTTCAACTAACAACACATCCCCTCAACGAAACCTTCTAGTTACCCTTTCATGGTAAAACATCTATATAGTGCATTATATAAATAAAATTAAACTTATTATGACCCTTCAGGTAAATTAGCAACATAAAAGGATAAATGCATAATGGATTTAAGGACATAGTGCTTCTTCAAGAAGTCTCACATAAGACTCCTCATCTAAAAAAATATCTGGGGAAAATGAAGAAGATACCTAAACATTATCCCTATTTTCCATAGTGTCATGATCCACTCCTAAAGGGATATAATATCCCACCTATTATTAGAATTCATGGTTGATGAAAAGAAATTTGTTCAGAACTCTTTTGGGAAGTTGACCCACATAATAGCTACCTACTTTTTATCTCCTAAGAAAATTTCCACCATTAACGTGGATCTCCTGGAATTAGATTGACAGATAAAAGGACCTAGTACTCCATTGGGGCCTAGATTAAACTGAAATTGATCTATATCTCCTCCAACTAGCTCTCTATCTCCACATCTTAAACATTTCCCTCATAAACTTATAAGTTTTGAGGCTAGAAAGTGCATGTTAACCCTATGCTACTGATCATATTCCTTAACCAGGTAATTCCTAAGACAATAAACTAGATTATCCATCTAAATATCAACTAGATTAGCCACATGCTGATGATGTACTAGATCCATATCTAAAATGATCAATATGGACATCTAATTACTAGTTGAATGGATTTCATTTGAGATTCTTTTTGACTTATTTAACATGATTAGTTTTCCATTTTTAATTTACCAAAACAACCTAAATCGTATAAGAATACAAATCATTATGATTCAAGTACCCATCCTAATTATATAAAATGTAAATATTCTAGGATCACATAGTCATTCGGTAGGCTCAAATTCCTAGCATTGGGTCATGGGGCCCCCTAAAATCCAATGTCCTAAATGATCATCTCTTGACTATGTCACACACCAAAGTCATCTAAAAATGATTTTCTACCAACCTATTCAATCCTTAGTATTCCTAAATCCAAACTCCCTCCTATGAATTTAAATTAGTTATGATACCATACTATAACAACCCACTCCCTAAAAAGATACACCTCTAGGGATGGAAATGATGAAAGAGAGATAATGACCTAGGATTCCCACCTCTAGTAAGACACATGTTGGAGACTGTTACCAAGTGTGTATTAATATCATAAAATTGAATGAATTACCCTTTACAAAAAAAACAAGATCCAGATATTAGATGAGTCATCGAAAAAAATAATATAAGACATTTATATTTGAATACCATAAAACATGCCACATTGTATTTACATAAAACTGAGAAAAATTCAACTATGTCTAGAAATTAAAATATATAAAAGTAATGCTAAAGAAGAAACATTGTAGTTATCCAATGGTATAAACAAGAAACACCCTTCAATTTCTATGTAATTCTTTAAGAAACGTGAAAATAGTTTTTTATACATAGGTTGAGAATATAGGTATACTGATTAGGAAAACCTTATTCCTCCGTGTACAACTGGAATAAGAATAATAATTCCCATGTGAGAGAACAACATAAAAACACTTTAAACGGTTCACTAACCATACCAACCACACCAAGCAATGATCTCCATGTAATGAAAGTTATGTAATGTAGTATAAGTAATGAACATCCATTATATGGTACCTCACACCACATTTTCATTGATTATACAATCTCACACCCTAACGATGGAAATCGTAGTGCTCCCTCTCTTGTGAATATACAACTTCCCAACCTACCCACCCCCCCTCTCCCACACTCACACCTGGGCCTCAGAACACATCAAATCATGCATGAACACACATAAGCCACAAACCGATACACATCCCACCCATATCCACATGGGCCAAAACTACATCTCATCCCACCAACACACCCTTAGGACAGAAACCACACCACATCCCAGAGGCTCTTGTGAAAGTAATACTATCTCATCCCAATGACGCTTGGAAATTCACAGCAGAACCCACATGCAGACAACAGGGAATCAAATAACATGAAAACATGCCTAATGAATCATGGACCATCATCGTCTGCACATGGGATAAGGGAAGAGCAGGTGGCCATCCATCTATCCTACCTCCAAGATGATTGGTAATTGCACCCTCCCCCATGAAAATGGCAGTGTTGTGAATATAATGCACAAAAAGGATGGGTGTGTATAGAAATGAATAGGTCAATAAATGTGGATATATATTTGAAAAACAATACTATCACAACAAATGGGTTCACAAAAAAAAAGTAATTAACTCGTGTTTTCCCAACATTTCTCTTACCTCTAAATTTACAACTCCACATATACAAAACAACATTCACAATATGTTTTCAATCATTAATAATACCTTTTCAATCCTCTAGGTTTTACCATTTCAATCAATTCTATAAATATTAATTAATTTAACATCCAAAAAAATCATGAAACTACCATGGCCCAAATTATGATAAAAAAATGGAAAAAAAATTAGAATTAGAATCACCCTGATAAATTAACATTGATTCGCATTACCTCTTTGTTTAACACACATCCCATCGAGACCACATTGGTGTTCCTATGTATGGGGTGTATCAATCTACATGTTATTCATAGAGAAAATCCCAAAAAATTACCAATACCAATCACAACTATCCAGCATCCAATCATCCATCCAAAACCACCATACAATCCAAGACGAACCCCCAAACTCTCAAACACATCCGAAAACACATTACAAAACAACCTATTATGGAGCCCTTATCCATTATCAAACCATTCTCATCATACCCACATCGTAAAAAACCACACCACCCACATTCACAACATGTAGAAACCATAAGAATCCATACATCACATAACAAATATATATTTCAAAGATTCACAAGAGCATTTATCACATTCCACTACCGTTCTATGTGGATTTATCAATCAAACAAAATAACAGGGTGAAAATTTCATTATAAAAATATATGTGGTTATCCAATTGAAATTCATAGGTGACACAAAACAGTATCATCCAAAAAACCATATCATATGTATTCGGCTCATACAAATCCACCTATGACCACAATTTTCAGCAAGTCATTTAGCCAAAATAAACACCATATAACAATCAATATAAAATCAATAAAAACATGTGATTCACATCCATTTATCCCATTTTGTTTCATTTATGAAATTATTTATATTTTATTAATATATCACAACTATAATCCATAGCTAAAAAAATTAAATCCCTCATGAATGATGCATAATAAGGAGAACCAAAGGAAGTCCGAACTCAGGGAATATTTTAGAAGTATAGGTCAGTAATGAATACTTGCAAACCAAAGATGAACAATAAAGAACTACACATCAACCAACACATCATCCCAAGAACATAAAAGCTACCTAACACATACCCCAAAACAAATGAAACACCACCACAGTGGATCCCTAGTATAATAATAGTGGAAAGTAGAAGAGAAAGTGGAAAAAACTCACCACAAATCAATCACGAATCTCTAGTGAACACCCATTGGGATCAACTGATCGAATGGGGATGAGGTGGGATAAATGAACACCTCTATACTCCTAGGGTTTACTCAAAATGAGAAGATGTATAGTGAAAACCCGATTTAATGAATTTTCAAATAGAAATAATTTTAAAACAAAAATGTATTGGGGTAATACATGATGTGTAATCCATTTTAACATAGTGTAATACCTGGGATTCAGTTTCCACAAAAACATATGTTAGATCATCATTTTATTTTTTATTTTTAAGCTTTGATATATTATACATCGTGAAACCATATTTCACAATGTGTTAAATGTTATGATTTTAGGAATCCCACTTCATGTTCTGTGAAATACTCTTTCATGTCATGTAATAAACATATAATCCATGGAATATCTATACCTTGTTCCATTAAAAATATAACTAATCTATACTCTCTATAATCCTCCTCCGAACACCTCCAATGAAAAAAATGGAATAGTAAGAGACTGAGAAGGAATTGACCATTACACCAAACTATACCATTGATTATACCACTTTAGTTATCTTATATATGATGTAATACCTTGATGGAGTTATTTCCCTACATTGGATACACATTGATCACCATATGGGTGAGAGAAAATTGTTAACAATTAATATATACTCTCTATATAAAAATGATCTTGATAGTGTTTCTACAAGTATATATATCTTATGAATATGTTATCTAGGTGAATATAATATTTATACTCCATCTAGTACATCGATCAGTAAAAAGAGGAACTAATCATACATGCAATTTTATTGTTTTTCTCCTATTCCTAGCCATCCATCCCAATCATAGTATCATATATCTGACTAAAAACAAACCAATAATTATATGAACTATCAAAGCGTAGTGATTCTGGGAGTATACTGATGTGTTATCTGTCTCCTATGACTCTAAATGAACATGATTTTACCCCCATATAGATTACCGGTGTAAAAAAATTATTATTATATACGGGTCACAAATCATATTTTTATCTTCCATGTGAAGTTAAATCTGCAACAATACATCGATTATCATTAAATAAAACCCTAATATACCCCCAAGTATTGGTTTCTTCTTTAACAAGAATTAAAAATCTCAAATTTCTCATTTAGGGGTCTCTTATATTGGTGGTTTATCGTTAATACACAAAAATTTCCCTATTATTCTATCTCAAATATTTTCATCCCAAACCAATGTGTTAAAAAAAATTCCCCCAAAAACATGTATAAGAAATTCCTTGAGAGGTCCAAAAGATTCAATGCATACGTTAAAATGGTCTCATATCCCAATATAGGGACAAAAAACCACAAATAAATCTCCCTAGATAAAGGATCAATCTTAGACCACAATAGTGAAATATATCAATACTTTTTAAATAACAAAATCAAGAAATATATAACTATACCCTGTTAGGAATAAAATTAATGGATAATCATATAGAAAAAATTTATATTGGAAAATATAAAAACAAGATTTTCTTACTCCAAACTAAACCATATCCATGAAAGTATCATGCTCTCCTTGAAAAATGATAAGGCCTAAAATATTGAAATGAAAACAACATATCTAATCTGTCGATAACCTTTTTTTGCTAATTAAGAACTAACATCCAATCAATATAGATGAATTATAATATATTAAAATGAGAGAAAAATTAATTATATAATATTTAATCTGTATGATCCTGGATCTTTGTTTTCAGGTATGTCTTTCTTTTCCTGGTGTTTTTGAGAAAATAGGGGTTTCTGGAAATTTTTGAAGTACACGCCTTGCACTTTTAGTGTACATGACGTGTACTCCTTTGCCACTCGAAGACATGTATTGGAAATGTTCGGGCCACACACATAGTGTGTATGGGTGAACTGGAGGCTGCATAAAGAAGAGTATGGAAAAATTGAGTACACGTCGTGTAATCAAGAAGTACATATTGTGTACATTATTTTTTTTTCAATAAACGCACCGGGGTCACGCCTAATCACCAGAACAAACTTCTTCTTGGTTTCGTTCAGTTTAGAGCCCCCGTATGGTTATGATCCTTCTCCGTGCCCCTGAGCTACCAACCGATCTCTATTTATGTCACCGTCAATTGCGTTGAGATCACCTCGGTAAACTCTATCTTCTTCTTTAGCCTTGTTCCTTGTTTCATCTTCATTTTCAAGTTATCGTGGGTTGATCATTTTCTAAGTTTTCTCGGATCTTCTACGTTCTAAGGAAAATCAATCATCGTGGTTCATTTATATCAATATCCTTGCATTGAGGTAGGTTGTTTGTTTACCTACATTGAATGTCTTTGAATTTAGGTTGCAAAAGTGCCTGATACCCATGTATTAGGTATCACGAGTTTGGTAATTTAATCATATTGTTTATTTTCCATAGATTTCTGTGTAGCTTATGATTAATTGATACTAATATATTCTTGGTTACATGTTTCAGGATCACACCATGGGTGTTTTCCCTATTTGTCTGTATATCGCCGTTTGACATTATTTTCCTGTGAGGCAAACCCTATGCAATTGCTATTTTACTTGTTATAAATGATTTCATGTATTTCTTGCTATTTAATTGCTTTTGATGCATGGTATCTATTATCCAAATTGCTATTGAACTTACTTAGGGCTGCTGACAGTCGATTACACATGACTGGACTGCTCGGGGCTGTGAGAAACCAGTGCGGGAGATCAAAGAAGGAATAGATGATTAAGTGCTTCCCCAGAGAATCTGTTGGGTTTAGTTTTGTATGCAGGACCTACAGGAATATGACTTGGTGCTTCCCAAGAGTGATCTCAGTTTACACACATATCGTGACCATATGATGAATTAGACATAAGTGATTCCTCATAGAGTTTCTAGCTATCATTGCAAGACAATAGGGGAATTGACGTGAGAGCTTCCCAAAGTGTATGTGCCTTGTTTAATTACTGTACTATAGGGGTATACTAGTTTGAGCCACCCAGAGAGTCAGTGTGAATTTTTATGGGTGGTTGTGACGAGTCCACCAAGCCAAAGAACAAGCATGGGTTTTGTACTGCTTGTGTTTAGGTTGTCTTTTGAGATACATGTTGTGTTTCTTGCTTTACCTTTTAATAGAGATCTTTTCTAGTTTTCCCTGGTTGTGTAATTAAATGAATGTCAATGTTAATTGGTAGGATTATTTACGGGTTTACTTCTAGTTCATTACTGTATTTATTTTTGTTTACTTTTTCTATATTTCTCCCTGACAGTAGGGAAAAAATCTTGTGGTGGTTTCCTACTGGGATTAGTATCACACCCTGTTTGGGTACTCCTTTTGACCCAAATAGATTATATGTTTGCAGGGGTGGATAGTGATTTTGGCCCTTACACCTCAGGTACATGATTGCTGGTTGGAGATGGAGAGCATGGGACCAGGCTTTGGGTCGCGATGCTGCTGGAGTTGTTGTTTACGTTTAGTACATTGGTTTCAGATGTATTTCAACTTGTTTATTTGTTTACTACTTTCTATAGATACATGTACCATACTGCATCATTATTATATCAGACATTTCTTCTGTGTTGAGTTCAGTTGTTGTATGTTTTTTACTGCTTCCACTATTTTTTATGTTTATTCTTCCACTCTATACTTTACCAAATGAGGGCATAGTTTCCCCACTGATCACCAAGTCCCTCGCTGCTAGTCGGCATCCTTTGGCATTTGGGGAAACACGCTTGAGGTCATGTGGAAAACTGGGTATGGGGCACCATTTATGTGGATTCAGATTCGGGTCGTTATGAAGTGGTATCAAAGGAGTTTTCTTCTTTTATATTGCCTTACTACTTTGTGACAACAGACAGGGATAGGAAGGAATGGGTAGTTACTACATAACTATGCCCGGGAGTAATTAATCCATGTACAGGGAAAAGCAATATTACCTCGTAATTGCAATTTTCAGTTTTTGCAAGTGTTACAGTTTTTTATATTTTACCATTGGGTGATGCACATGTTTTGTGTTGTTACAGTTCATATTATTGTGGTTCTATTTTGTTTCAACATGATGAAATGAGGGTTTTCTATCTCATTCATCATATAGGCACTGGTTAGGAAATCACATGTCATGCATTTTACCATTCCATCTAGGGTGAATTAGAGATTCCATTCTGTTATGATAGATGTCATGATAGATTATGAATAATGTAGTGATAGTTGATGTGATAGGAATACCGGTATGTTGATAGGGTTTTGTTTATTTTACAGTTAATTTATCATGGATGCCAATCATTGGTCTTAGAGGTGTTATGGGCCCTCGAGGATCGGAATTTGGGGGATCATCAGATTGTTATGTTGTTTACTTGTTATATGCATTGTTATGATGCCAAGCTTTGATTTGAGGGGATTATGGGCCCCCACAAATCAGAATTTGGCACATAGAGGCTTGTTTTTTTCAGTGTTTCTGGCGTTCGGTGCAGTTTCTGAGCTACTGCCCAGAAAAACCCAGAATACACAATGCGTAATTTATTAATACACGCCGTGTAGTTTTTAAACTATTTTACTAACTGTGTGAATAGAGAAAATGGGTTGTAGAAAGTCTTCAAGGACACACCGTGTAGGATAAGTACACATTTTGTAGTAGTCAACCGTAAACCTGGCCGTGACACTAACAACATGGGTCGGGGATGCTCGTGTAGTATACGTTGTGTGTTGTGAGAACACGCCGTGTAGTCTTGTTCTTGGTGCCCAGCCGTGTCACGCACAACACGGGTCGGTGTTACCTTTTCTTATACACACCGTGTTTGTTCGGAACACGCTGGGTAAAGGTAAGCAGTGTGGTAGGCCGTGTAACCACTACACAGGTCGCCAAAACCTTTCTAGTACACACTGTGTCCTTAGTCAACATGTCCTGTAGTTTAGGATTAGGAGGACCATGTAGGGTAGCCATGTAAAGAGACTCGGGATGGTGAGTGGAGTTCATGTACACGTCGTGTGTTGGGAAAACACATCGTGTAGTCTGGGGTGTTGCACGACCAGTTGTGGTAGAGGTACACGCCCATGTGGATGGCTTTAACAAACCCACCATGTAGATTAAATACATGTTGTGTAGTCGTGTTTTGAAAACATAAGTGTTTCTATCTCATGTTCTTGTTTTGTTCTATTGTGTTTTCTGTCCTTGTTAATCCTATCTGAGGTGTTATTTTGACCTTTCAGATCTATGTCACCAAGACATCCTCCCATTGCACATCAGGAACCAGGTAGTGACCGTACGCCTAATACGACAGACCAGGGACTACAAATAGTTTTGCCAATCATTCTAGACATGGCACCTGTAGTGATTCTAGACATTGGTGCTGACGCTCAGTTCAGAGAGGGTTCCATGAGATTCAGGTAGACCTTCCAGGGAGCTGAATATCCTGTCACGTCTATGGAAGAGATGACACGTGTATTCCAGCATTAGCATTCTCCCACTTTCACAGGGGATGGAGGACCTCAGGCTACAGAGCCTTGGCTAGAAACCATGATTTCCATATTTGAGCATCTGGAGATACCCCCAGACATAAGGGTGAATCTCGCGACTTATATGTTGTGAGATTATGCCAAGAGATGGTGGGATGTAGTTTCGTAGGCAGGGCGCCAACATACTATGGCTTTGGACGTGTCCCAGCATACGTTCTATGAATAATTCTTTCCAGCGATGCTGGGGACTGACAGAGAATGATAGTTCATGAACCTGCAGGAGGGTACTCTTTCGGTTATGGAGTATTCCTCCTGTTTCACTGAGTTATAGCACTTCACTCTTTTTCTGGGAAATGATGAGCTATTTTTAGAATAGATTTTTGAGGAGGGCCTCAAACCAGAGATCAGATGACAATTGAATGTCTTCCAGTTGACTTTTATTACTCTGATAGTCATCCAGGCACTGATCACCAAATGAAATCTGAGAGAAACTAGAGCTGTTGGCCAGGGTGGTTCAGCATCTAAGGCTTATTCATTACATACTGACGGTAGGAAGTGCCACTGAGTGTCTACTCAATGTGACTCGAGGAAGAGAGGTATTTCTCCGGGTAGACGGGATATTCCTTCTGGTAACCAGGTGGCGTTCTATCAGTGCGGAATGAGTGGGAATAAAAATCCTCAGTTCCCAAAAGTCCCATTGGAGTGCCGATCATGCAGCAAGATGAGTCATCTGCAGCGTTTTTTCAAGGTTCTCCTATGTCACGAACCGAATCTGGTCGCCTTCAAAATCGGCACCCGACCCGGTCCCTGGCAAGACCCGAAGGGCGTTCCCGATCCCCACGGGCTGGCACAAGTGCCTGGGTATCATGAAATGATAATTGGGAACGATTTACCCGAGTTTATAAAATTAAAACGACAAAAGAGTCCAATAAAACAAATCTGTATTTTTCAACTAAAACCGTCTTTTACAAAATTTCAGAACTGAAATACATAAGTTAAAACTATGTTTAAAGACCATTAAAATGGTACATAACTAAATAAGGACAGCCCAAGAACCTCCATAAGGAAATAGGCACTGCCCTCAAGCTATCTCCACGACACTTCATCCCAATGGACAACTAAAAACCTGAATCAATGTCATAAATCATGTACCCAAACCTGTGACATAAAATAAGCAAATCTACTTACACCCAACGGTGTAAGTAGGGTGTGAGCGAGATCCCAGTAGGATACCACCACTAATAGATTCCATGTGATAAACATTTAATGGCGAAAAGCATGCAAGTTTTCAAAGACATGAGATGCTAGTTAAAATTTCTAAAAGATGCAACATTAAATAAAAACAATTTTCAGGTGGGCTAATTTAAAGAATAAAAACATTTAAAATAAATACTATAGCTACTGAATTTTCCTGCCTCTCATACCGTATACCAACTGTAAGAACAAAGTATCTAGTGAGCACAATCAATGGGAAATAACCCCTAGGCACTAGCTAGCTGTGGGTCCCAGGCACCTCGTATCTCGGTGAGAGTAACCATCACAAATATCCATTCTCGTGCACGAGCCACTAGTAGGGAACATACCTATAACCTAGTGGTCCCCAATAATCATCATCATAGTTTAGTTAGAGTTGTAAGCGTCAATCTTGCTAAGTGAAACTGAGGCCAAACCCAACGGATTCACTAGCATACTAGTACACGTCCACCCACCTAGATACCCGGGTTTTCCCTTTGTTCTCAAACAAGTTCAGCAATCCAAGAAGTATAGTTATCACATGAAAATATCACTTACACATCACAAATTAACCAAACAGCCCCATGTACATCACGCAATTCAAAAATTCCACTTTTCATTCAAATGCATTTTGAAATCAAACTCACTCCAAATTGCCTACAACACTTTTCACATCTTTTTAACACTTCCACAAATCCATTAAACACCTTTATAAAAACATTACAAGATATTCAACTCACATAACAGCCCACACACATGTCACACAATCCCCTTCTCACCTTCACAATTCATTTTATAAATAACTCACATGAAATATCACACACCCGTGTTTCGCACACAAAACACAATTTAGTGAAACATTTCGACAATTTATAAAAAAAATTCTAAAAATGTTTAACATCTCAAATCACCACTTTACCATTCAAAAACCCACATTAGGTGAACACACTCACCCAAACAGTACATATACACCCTTTCCCAACTTTGTTTAACCAAATAAAACATTGGCAATTTTTATAAAACAAACCCAAGAGGTATAACCATTGTTTGCACACTAAACCCATTTCAAAACCCTCATTTAAAAGCAAAATCATACCAATACCAATCCAAAACAGAATTGTTCAGCCCTAAAACAATTATTAAACCACCACCAAATGTTATAAAAATACATCAAATAATACCACAAAGATACACATGAAAAACACACGTTTTCATAAATCACCTTCAAGAAGTACAACATGTTTTTACTCCTTAAACTCATTAAAAAAAACCTACTTTCAAGGCCAAAATGACAATAAGGAATTAACAAACCAGAATTGGCATCCACTTTAAAGACTAATAAATCACTTTCATATGTTATAAACTAGACCCAAACATTACCCCAAGAGTCACACATGAAAAGTACCAAATTTCAAGCTATAATGCAACTAAAAATTAAATGTTCAACCAAATCCATCAAAACTGTTTTCACAGCACATAAAACAGATTATAAACATGCTAAATTAATAATCCATGCAAGCTAACTCATCATAAAATGGCTACCCATGGAATCACCTACCCTTTTGAGTCGAAACCCTCAAAACATGGTGCGAAACCTTAAGCGCATCATCGTTGCACCAAAATGAATATAAATCCATACCTAAACGACAATAATTTATCCAAAAGATACCAAATCATACATTAGGATCGAACCCCAACTTCTGGACATGAGGAACTTCAAGAAAAAGGAAATAAAACTAAAAGAGGATGGAAGGAACCAATAAGGGATTCCCTTACTTGAAATATCTTGAAGGAATCGGCCCCAATCCACCAAATAATGAATCACAAAGTACCCAAAACTGGTATGTAGGTTCGAAGGATCCATATTAGGTCATGTGGGGACTGAAATGGGGGGAAAAAGGATGAAAAATGAAGGAGTTATGAAAGGATCAATTTACCTCTCCAAATCTGCCTGATTTTTGAAACCCTAATACATTCAGTACTAAATCGCGATGAAGAAGAGCTCCAAAGAGGAGAGAGAGAGAGAGCTTGGGAGCGCGGCTGGGTTCAAGGGGCGCATATGAGGCTTTGAATCACAGAAAAATACTTAAAAATGAATAAGTTATTAATTAATCGAATATTATTTTTAAAACTGCAATTGGGCTTTCGGGCAGGCCCAATCCCTTAAATAAAAACCAACATAAACCTTGGTTATGGATTTCAAAAGGCTCCAAATTTTAATTGAGGTGTTAATATATCAGGGTAGGACATTTAGGAGTTGGAATGAGTGAAAAATATTAAAAAATGAAAAAGTTATAAAATAAATATAATTTATTTTTAAATCTGGAATTTGGTTCACGGTTTGACCCAATTCATGAAAACTCACATATTCTCCATAAAATCTTTGGAAACCCCCAAAACAAAGAATTAATGGAAATTAAAATAAAAATAAATTTAAAATAATCTATGTATGTGAAAATTCTCCCCACCATGAAAACTTTCCTCCCCGGAAAGTCACAGCAAGACCAAAGTAACAACCAAACCCAATTGAGAAACCAAGAGGTACTCCCTTGTCAGGTTTCTCCCCCAAAGGCCAAAACACCTCCAGTGATCAATTAATGAAGGATTACTCTCACAAAAAAAAACTTACACCACTTTCCTGAAATAATAAATCACATTCATAATTGATCCCAAAATAAAACTCCTCAAACACTATCCGAACAAGACTCAAGGAATTCACCCTAACGAACAATAACATTGAACAAAGTTACACTTACCTTACTTTAACTAATACATTGGGCACTCTCCAGTCCCAAAGTTTACCCAAGGAAGATGTAAGTAGTTAGATATCTCTAAATGATATTACCTGCTTCCCATACAATACCAAGGAAAACCATGAGTTACTTGTATGAAGAGACACAAACGGGCTCCCCACGATAAGGGACAACTTAATTTTTTTTCCCGAGACAGAATCAAGACACTAATAGGGAAAGGCCCAAACAGACTCCCTAGTACAAGGGGTATACATCCATTAGAAATTTAAAAAATAATATGAACGATACCCATGGTGGGTCATCCCACCATAAGAACCAACCATCTTAACCGACCGGTGTGGGCCGACACGAAAAGACCCCAAAATTAAGGAGTTGGGACGGTCACACGGTTAGTCTGCACAGTTTGAGAAACTGTGCGATAACTATGTGGATCCTTATATCTGCATGGTTATTTTTTTTGTTCATGGTTAGAACTAACCATGTGAAAACCGTGTGCTCAACTTGTCTAGCCAAATTTCCAACCATTCTCTAAAGACTCAATGGAAACCAAAGGGGGAGGGAATAACATTGTGTGAGACATGGGTACAAAACCCTCCACATATTTCCACCGAATGGGAACAACGGAAGAAATATGATGAAACCATAGGTTTAAACTCTTCCTATCTTTCATACTGAGGATATGACTTTGTACAAGGGTTTAAACGACCCTGGGGTTTCCCCTGACTACGCGCCAGCTTCTCTCCGGGACCTATGGCTGGAGCTCAAAATATTGAAGCATCTTCGGCCACGTAGTTTGGCTGTTGAAACCCCTATGTGGAACTTCTTCTTTCGGTTCCACAAACAACTACACCGCATACCCTGATGGGTTCATCAAGACATAACACACTCCATAACTCACTTTACCAAAACCAGACATTTCACTGAAACAAGGGATCAGAATAAGCACACACATCGCACCTTGTTTCTTTGGCTGAGAAACAATGGAAGGGCAGGACACGTATAAACATTGTCCTCTAAGATAGAGGATTTTATGTTTTTCCCAAGGGATACATACTCCCAACATAACATAGAACCTAAGAGGATAGTGTGACCTTGACCATTATAGTCAAAAGAGAACACAACATCACAATGTGTCACCGAACATGACCCTTGTGATTGATAGAAACAATACATGGAACATGACCATATTCCAAGTCCCTAAACAACAGACAAGTCCAAAAAGTGGACACAATATCCTATCAGGACCAAAATCTCAAAATTGGTGGTTTAATAATAACTCTTGCTTCAAGGAAACTATGAAGAACCCAGAGGCCCTCTTAGACACCATCATGACACTCATCCACACTAACAACCAAAGAACACTTCCACCTTCGATGAATCATGAAACTTAAGAAACCAAGGCCTCTTTCAACCTTCCACAAGAACTATCCCACTACAAGAGGATCTAAAAATAAACTAAATGAATGGTTGTAGACTCAATCAACAATGATCTATAAAATATTCCTTATATTGATCAACTGGAGGATTTTCCAATGGAGAAACAATACGGGTTGCACTTCAGTTATTCACTAACCCTAAATGGGGGCGTAACTTATCCAACAGAAGAACGCAAGGACCCAACCAAGATGGTCCATTGGTCAAAAAAACCATAAACCAGATCCAAACACATGAAGGAAACCACCCTAAAGGTGTCCCGAAACATATCTCAGAGGAGACTACTAACCGGTCCTTCTACCTAGATTACCGACCAAACATAATCCCAAAACACAGTTCAAACAGGAGGGGTTCTTGGACTCAAAACATCCCACAACATCAACATTTTCCAAAAAAACATAATATAAACCATTCCATACAATTCATCAAGTCTTCATGTTTCTCTTTAAAAACAGTTCTTTAAAAACAAATGGTTCAGCGGTTAGCACATCCACTAATGGTACCCCATGGGCCTTACACATGCATGTTTCTGTGCCACACTGGGCACCCTCCTCGTATCCATCTCGACTCTCATCCAGTCATTTCATCAACCATCCATCTTCCCATATAATCTCATGCATGTGGTTTCTCACGAAAATACCAAAGGTTAAAACCAAAATTCCTTCCACTTTTCAAAACCAAAACGGTCAACCAACACATCCTTTTTTCTCAAAACCGCTAACCACGTGATCAAAATCCCAACTCACATCTTACAAAAAATTTCAGAAAGTCACAACCATTTATAAAATAACTCACTTTCAAGATATTGACATCAATTTCAAAACATCTCATCCCATTAAAACACACTCTCATTGTTTAGAAAACTCTATTGGAAACACTTTTCAAAACCAACTTCAATACAGTTTCTGCCTTCAAAAGAGGTGTAATCACACCATTTTCTATTTCAAAATAATTCTGAATATTCAGTTCCAAAATTTCATAAATCATACCATTCCATCATTATTTGAAAATCAATTCACAAAAAAAGTACACTTCTTAAAACCAAGTCACTTTAAAACCAAAGTTCCAAGATTTCAAAACTAAAGAACACAAGACAATGCGAGAGGAAACTAGTTTCAGTGGGTGACTTGGACATATGGTTGGAGGCCATATTCCAATCACCTCACTATCACAAAGAGTGTTCTAGGGAATATCCCCAGCTCCACATGGCTTGCCAGACCCTGTGAGATCATTGAGACCATTAACCCAACTATCTTTTCATTTCCCCTAATCATTATCAAACCAAGAAAACCAAAAGACATAGACAAATCCCAACTTCCCCTGGCGACATGAATCCTGAAATGAGGTGTGGTGATCAAGCACACTACCCATAACCAGAATTCCATGTCGCAACAATCATAAATCTGTACTATCCTGACTATTTCCCAAATAACGTGACTCAAAGAAAGCGAACCTCCTCTGATACCATTTTGTCACGAACTGAATCCGGTCGCCTTCAAAATCGGCACCCGACCCGGTCCATGGCAAGACCCGAAGGGCGTTACCGATCCCCATGGGCTGGCACAAGTGCCTGGGTATCATGAAATGATAATTGGGAACGATTTACCCGAGTTTATAAACTTAAAACGACAAAAGAGTCCAATAAAACAAATCTGGATTTTTCAACTAAAACCTTCTTTTACAAAATTTCAGAACTGAAATACATAAGTTAAAACTATGTTTAAAGACCATTACAATGGTACATAACCAAATAAGGACATACCAAGAACCTCCACAAGGAAATAGGCACCGCCCTCAAGCTATCTCCACGACACTTCATCCCAATGGACAACTAAAAACCTGAATCAATGGCATAAATCCTGTACCCAAACCTGTGACATAAAATAAGCAAATATACTTACACCCAAAGGTGTAAGTAGGGTGTGAGAGAGATCCCAGTAGGATACCACCACGAATAGATTCCATGTGATAAACATTTAATGGCGAAAAGCATGCAAGTTTTCAAAAGACATGAGATGCTAGTTAAAATTTCTAAAAGATGCAACATTAAATAAAAACAGTTTTCATTTGGGCTAATTTAAAGAATAAAAACATTTAAAATAAATACTATAGCTACTGAATTTTCCAGCCTCTCATACCGTATACCAACGGTAAGAACAAAGTATCCAGTGAGCACAATCAATGGAAAATAACCCCTAGGCAATAGCTAGCTGTGGGTCCCAGGTACCTCGTATCTCGGTGAGAGTAACCATCACAAATATCCATTCTCGTGCACGAGCCACTAGTAGGGAACATACCCATAACCTAGTGGTCCCCAATCATCATCATCATAGTTTAGTTAGAGTTGTAAGTGTCAATCTTGCTAAGTGAAACTGAGGCCAAACCCCACGGATTCACTAGCATACTAGTACACGTCCACCCACCTAGATACCCGGGTTTTCCCTTTGTGCTCAAACAAGTTCAAAAATCCAAGAAGTATAGTTCTCACATGAAAATATCACTTACACATCACAAATTAACCAAACAGCCCCATGTACATCACGCAATTCAAAAATTCCACTTTTCATTCTAATGCATTTTGAAATCAAACTCACTCTAAATTGCCTACAACACTTTTCACATCTTTTTAACACTTCCACAAATCCATTAAACAATTTTATAAAACCATTAAAAGATATTCAACTCACATAACAGCCCACACACATGTAACACAATACCCTTCTCACCTACACAATTCATTTTATAAATAACTGAAATGAAATATCACACACCTGTGTTTCGCACACAAAACACAATTTAGTGAAACATTTCGACAATTTATAAAAAAAATTCTAAAAATGTTTAACATCTCAAATCACCACTTTACCATTCAAAAACCCACATTAGGTGAACACACTCACCCAAACAGTACATATACACCATTTCCCAACTTTGTTTAACCAAATAAAACATTGGCAATTTTTATAAAACAAACCCAAGAGGTGTAACCATTGTTTGCACACTAAACCCATTTCAAAACCCTCATTTAAAAGCAAAATCATACCAATACCAATCCAAAACAGAATTTTTCAGCCCTAAAACAATTATTAAACCACCACCATATGTTATAAAAATACATCAAATAATACCACAAAGATACACATGAAAAACACACGTTTTCATAAATCACCTTCAAGAAGTACAACATGGTTTTACTCCTTAAACTCATTAAAAAAACCTACTTTCAAAGACAACATGACAATAAGTAATTAACAAACCAGAATTGGCATCCCCTTTCAAGACTAATAAATCACTTTCATATGTTATAAACTAAACCCAAACATTACCCCAAGAGTCACACATGAAAAGTACCCAATTTCAAGCTATAATGCAACTAAAAATTAAATGTTCAACCAAATCCATCAAAACTGTTTTCACAGCACATAAAACAGATTATAAACATTCTAAATTAATAATCCATGCAAGCTAACTCATCATAAAATGGCTACACATGGAATCACCTACCCTTTTGAGTCGAAACCCTCAAAACATGGTGCGAAACCTTAAGCGCACCACCGTTGCACCAAAATGAATATAAATCCAGAACTAAACCACAATAATTTACCCAAAAGACACCAAATCATACATTAGGATCGAACCCCAACTTCTGGACATGAGGAACTTCAAGAAAAATGAAATAAAACTAAAAGAGGATGGAAGGAACCAATAAGGGATTCCCTTACTTGAAATATCTTGAAGGAATCGGCCCCAATCCACCAAATAATGAATCACAAAGTACCCAAAACTGGTATGGAGGTTCGAAGGATTCATATTAGGTCATGTGGGGACTGAAATAGGGGAAAAAGGATGAAAAATGAAGGATTTATGAAAGGATCAATTTACCTCTCCAAATCTGCCCGATTTTTGAAACCCTAATATGTTCAGTACTAAATCGCGATGAAGAAGAGCTCCAAAAAGGAGAGAGAGAGAGCTTGGGAGCGCGTCTGGGTTCGAGGGGCGCATATGAGGCTTTGAATCACCGAAACATACTTAAAAATGAATAAGTTATTAATTAATCAATTATTATTTTTAAAACTGGAATTGGGCTTTCGGGCAGGCCCAATCCCTTAAATAAAAACCAACATAAACCTTGCTTATGGATTTCAAAAGGCTCCAAATTTTAATTGAGGTGTTAATATATCAGGGTAGGACATTTAGGAGTTGGAATGAGTGAAAAATATTAAAAAATGAAAAAGTTATAAAATAAATATAATTTATTTTTAAATCTGGAATTTGGTTCACGGTTTGACCCAATTCATGAAAACTCACATATTCTCCATAAAATCTTTGGAAACCCCCAAAACAAAGAATTAATGGAAATTAAAATAAAAATAAATTTAAAATAATCTATGTATGTGAAAATTCTCCCCACCATGAAAACTTTCCTCCCCGGAAAGTCACAGTAAGACCAAAGTAACAACCAAACCCAATTGAGAAACCAAGAGGTACTCCCTTGTCAGGTTTCTCCCCCAAAGGCCAAAACACCTCCAGTGATCAATTAATGAAGGATTACTCTCACAAAAAAAACTTACACCACTTTCCTGAAATAATAAATCACATTCATAATTGATCCCAAAATAAAATTCCTCAAACACTATCCGAACAAGACTCAAGGAATTCACCCTAACGAACAATAACATTGAACAAAGTTACACTTACCTTACTTTAACTAATACATTGGGCACTCTCCAGTCCCAAAGTTTACCCAAGGAAGATGTAAGTAGTTAGATATCTCTAAATGATATTACCTGCTTCCCATACAATACCAAGGAAAACCATGAGTTACTTGTATGAAGAGACACAAACGGGCTCCCCACGATAAGGGACAACTTAATTTTTTTTCCCGAGACAGAATCAAGACACTAATAGGGAAAGGCCCAAACAGACTCCCTAGTACAAGGGGTATACATCCATTAGAAATTTAAAAAATAATATGAACGATACCCATGGTGGGTCATCCCACCATAAGAACCAACCATCTTAACCGACCGGTGTGGGCCGACACGAAAAGACCCCAAAATTAAGGAGTTGGGACGGTCACACGGTTAGTCTGCACAGTTTGAGAAACTGTGCGATAACTATGTGGATCCTTATATCTGCATGGTTATTTTTTTTGTTCATGGTTAGAACTAACCATGTGAAAACCGTGTGCTCAACTTGTCTAGCCAAATTTCCAACCATTCTCTAAAGACTCAATGGAAACCAAAGGGGGAGGGAATAACATTGTGTGAGACATGGGTACAAAACCCTCCACATATTTCCACCGAATGGGAACAACGGAAGAAATATGATGAAACCATAGGTTTAAACTCTTCCTATCTTTCATACTGAGGATATGACTTTGTACAAGGGTTTAAACGACCCTGGGGTTTCCCCTGACTACGCGCCAGCTTCTCTCCGGGACCTATGGCTGGAGCTCAAAATATTGAAGCATCTTCGGCCACATAGTTTGGCTGTTGAAACCCCTATGTGGAACTTCTTCTTTCGGTTCCACAAACAACTACACCGCATACCCTGATGGGTTCATCAAGACATAACACACTCCATAACTCACTTTACCAAAACCAGACATTTCACTGAAACAAGGGATCAGAATAAGCACACACATCGCACCTTGTTTCTTTGGCTGAGAAACAATGGAAGGGCAGGACACGTATAAACATTGTCCTCTAAGATAGAGGATTTTATGTTTTTCCCAAGGGATACATACTCCCAACATAACATAGAACCTAAGAGGATAGTGTGACCTTGACCATTATAGTCAAAAGAGAACACAACATCACAATGTGTCACCGAACATGACCCTTGTGATTGATAGAAACAATACATGGAACATGACCATATTCCAAGTCCCTAAACAATAGACAAGTCCAAAAAGTGGACACAATATCCTATCAGGACCAAAATCTCAAAATTGGTGGTTTAATAATAACTCTTGCTTCAAGGAAACTATGAAGAACCCAGAGGCCCTCTTAGACACCATCATGACACTCATCCACACTAACAACCAAAGAACACTTCCACCTTCGATGAATCATGAAACTTAAGAAACCAAGGCCTCTTTCAACCTTCCACAAGAACTATCCCACTACAAGAGGATCTAAAAATAAACTAAATGAATGGTTGTAGACTCAATCAACAATGATCTATAAAATATTCCTTATATTGATCAACTGGAGGATTTTCCAATGGAGAAACAATACGGGTTGCACTTCAGTTATTCACTAACCCTAAATGGGGGCGTAACTTATCCAACAGAAGAACGCAAGGACCCAACCAAGATGGTCCATTGGTCAAAAAAACCATAAACCAGATCCAAACACATGAAGGAAACCACCCTAAAGGTGTCCCGAAACATATCTCAGAGGAGACTACTAACCGGTCCTTCTACCTAGATTACCGACCAAACATAATCCCAAAACACAGTTCAAACAGGAGGGGTTCTTGGACTCAAAACATCCCACAACATCAACATTTTCCAAAAAAACATAATATAAACCATTCCATACAATTCATCAAGTCTTCATGTTTCTCTTTAAAAACAGTTCTTTAAAAACAAATGGTTCAGCGGTTAGCGCATCCACTAATGGTACCCCATGGGCCTTACACATGCATGTTTCTGTGCCACACTGGGCACCCTCCTCGTATCCATCTCGACTCTCATCCAGTCATTTCATCAACCATCCATCTTCCCATATAATCTCATGCATGTGGTTTCTCACGAAAATACCAAAGGTTAAAACCAAAATTCTTTCCACTTTTCAAAACCAAAACGGTCAACCAACACATCCTTTTTTCTCAAAACCGCTAACCACGTGATCAAAATCCCAACTCACATCTTACAAAAAATTTCAGAAAGTCACAACCATTTATAAAATAACTCACTTTCAAGATATTGACATCAATTTCAAAACATCTCATCCCATTAAAACACACTCTCATTGTTTAGAAAACTCTATTGGAAACACTTTTCAAAACCAACTTCAATACAGTTTCTGCCTTCAAAAGAGGTGTAATCACACCATTTTCTATTTCAAAATAATTCTGAATATTCAGTTCCAAAATTTCATAAATCATACCATTCCATCATTATTTGAAAATCAATTCACAAAAAAAGTAAACTTCTTAAAACCAAGTCACTTTAAAACCAAAGTTCCAAGATTTCAAAACTAAAGAACACAAGTCAATGCGAGAGGAAACTAGTTTCAGTGGGTGACTTGGACATATGGTTGGAGGCCATATTCCAATCACCTCACTATCACAGAGAGTGTTCTAGGGAATATCCCCAGCTCCACATGGCTTGCCAGACCCTGCGAGATCATTGAGACCATTAACCCAACTCTCTTTTCATTTCCCCTAATCATTATCAAACCAAGAAAACCAAAAGACATAGACAAATCCCAACTTCCCCTGGCGACATGAATCCAGAAATGAGGTGTGGTGATCAAGCAAACTACCCATAACCAGAATTCCATGTCGCAACAATCATAAATCTGTACTATCCTGACTATTTCCCAAATAACGTGACTCAAAGAAAGCGAACCTCCTCTGATACCATTTTGTCACGAACTGAATCCGGTCGCCTTCAAAATCGGCACCCGACCCGGTCCATGGCAAGACCCGAAGGGCGTTACCGATCTCCATGGGCTGGCACAAGTGCCTGGGTATCATGAAATGATAATTGGGAACGATTTACCCGAGTTTATAAACTTAAAACGACAAAAGAGTCCAATAAAACAAATCTGGATTTTTCAACTAAAACCTTCTTTTACAAAATTTCAGAACTGAAATACATAAGTTAAAACTATGTTTAAAGACCATTACAATGGTACATAACCAAATAAGGACATACCAAGAACCTCCACAAGGAAATAGGCACCGCCCTCAAGCTATCTCCACGACACTTCATCCCAATGGACAACTAAAAACCTGAATCAATGGCATAAATCCTGTACCCAAACCTGTGACATAAAATAAGCAAATCTACTTACACCCAAAGGTGTAAGTAGGGTGTGAGAGAGATCCCAGTAGGATACCACCACGAATAGATTCCATGTGATAAACATTTAATGGCGAAAAGCATGCAAGTTTTCAAAAGACATGAGATGCTAGTTAAAATTTCTAAAAGATGCAACATTAAATAAAAACAGTTTTCATTTGGGCTAATTTAAAGAATAAAAACATTTAAAATAAATACTATAGCTACTGAATTTTCCAGCCTCTCATACCGTATACCAATGGTAAGAACAAAGTATCCAGTGAGCACAATCAATGGAAAATAACCCCTAGGCAATAGCTAGCTGTGGGTCCCAGGTACCTCGTATCTCGGTGAGAGTAACCATCACAAATATCCATTCTCGTGCACGAGCCACTAGTAGGGAACATACCCATAACCTAGTGGTCCCCAATCATCATCATCATAGTTTAGTTAGAGTTGTAAGTGTCAATCTTGCTAAGTGAAACTGAGGCCAAACCCCACGGATTCACTAGCATACTAGTACACGTCCACCCACCTAGATACCCGGGTTTTCCCTTTGTGCTCAAACAAGTTCAAAAATCCAAGAAGTATAGTTCTCACATGAAAATATAACTTACACATCACAAATTAACCAAACAGCCCCATGTACATCACTCAATTCAAAAATTCCACTTTTCATTCAAATGCATTTTGAAATCAAACTCACTCCAAATTGCCTACAACACTTTTCACATCTTTTTAACACTTCCACAAATCCATTAAACAATTTTATAAAACCATTAAAAGATATTCAACTCACATAACAGCCCACACACATGTAACACAATACCCTTCTCACCTTCACAATTCATTTTATAAATAACTGACATGAAATATCACACACCCGTGTTTCGCACACAAAACACAATTTAGTGAAACATTTCGACAATTTATAAAAAAAATTCTAAAAATGTTTAACATCTCAAATCACCACTTTACCATTCAAAAACCCACATTAGGTGAACACACTCACCCAAACAGTACATATACACCCTTTCCCAACTTTTTTTAACCAAATAAAACATTGGCAATTTTTATAAAACAAACCCAAGAGGTATAACCATTGTTTGCACACTAAACCCATTTCAAAACCCTCATTTAAAAGCAAAATCATACCAATACCAATCCAAAACAGAATTTTTCAGCGCTAAAACAATTATTAAACCACCACCATATGTTATAAAAATACATCAAATAATACCACAAAGATACACATGAAAAACACACGTTTTCATAAATCACCTTCAAGAAGTACAACATGGTTTTACTCCTTAAACTCATTAAAAAAAACCTACTTTCAAAGACAACATGACAATAAGGAATTAAAAAACCATAATTGGCATCCCCTTTCAAGACTAATAAATCACTTTCATATGTTATAAACTAAACCCAAACATTACCCCAAGAGTCACACATGAAAAGTACCCAATTTCAAGCTATAATGCAACTAAAAATTAAATGTTCAACCAAATCCATCAAAACTGTTTTCACAGCACATAAAACAGATTATAAACATGCTAAATTAATAATCCATGCAAGCTAACTCATCATAAAATGGCTACACATGGAATCACCTACCCTTTTGAGTCGAAACCCTCAAAACATGGTGCGAAACCTTAAGCGCACCACCGTTGCACCAAAATGAATATAAATCCAGAACTAAACCACAATAATTTACCCAAAAGACAATAAATCATACATTAGGATCGAACCCCAACTTCTGGACATGAGGAACTTCAAGAAAAATGAAATAAAACTAAAAGAGGATGGAAGGAACCAATAAGGGATTCCCTTACTTGAAATATCTTGAAGGAATCGGCCCCAATCCACCAAATAATGAATCACAAAGTACCCAAAACTGGTATGGAGGTTCGAAGGATTCATATTAGGTCATGTGGGGACTGAAATAGGGGAAAAAGGATGAAAAATTAAGGATTTATGAAAGGCTCAATTTACCTCTCCAAATCTGCCCGATTTTTGAAACCCTAATATGTTCAGTACTAAATCGCGATGAAGAAGAGCTCCAAAAAGGAGAGAGAGAGCTTGGGAGCGCGTCAGGGTTCAAGGGGCGCATATGATGCTTTGAATTACCGAAACATACTTAAAAATGAATAAGTTATTAATTAATCAATTATTATTTTTAAAACTGGAATTGGGCTTTCGGGCAGGCCCAATCCCTTAAATAAAAACCAACATAAACCTTGCTTATGGATTTCAAAAGGCTCCAAATTTTAATTGAGGTGTTGATATGTCAGGGGAGGACATTTAGGAGTTGGAATGAGTGAAAAATATTAAAAAATGAAAAAGTTATAAAATAAATAAAATTTATTTTTAAATCTGGAATTTGGTTCACGGTTTGACCCAATTCATGAAAACTCACATATTCTCCATAAAACCTTTGGAAACCCCCAAAACAAAGAATTAATGGAAATTAAAATAAAAATACATTTAAAATAATCTATTTATGTGACATCCTACCAGCTTCTAGTGAAGGAGGATCAATTTCTACTCCTTGTATAGGAGCAGGATTACCAGTTCCACAGCAGAGTAGGGGTTGGAGATCATCAGGTCGTTCAGGCCAGGGTAGAGGCCATAGAAAGGGTGGTCAGGCTCAGGGACGATCAGCTCTGGGATATCAGGTGGCTACACAGGGTCACTTTACTGGCCAGATGTTTTCGGTAGAGAAAATTCATCTGAAGTGAGATCCTAGACCTTCCACAGTTCGAGGTACGATCTTAGTAGCCTCAGTTTTAACTATTGTACATTTTGATATCAGAGCTTCTCATAGATTTATTTCATTTCACAATGTAGATAGCCTTAGACACACTTTATTTAATTCTCGGGATATGTTGTAACTAGACACTCATTTGGGACATAGAACTACTAGTGTCCGTCAGTGCAAGGAGTGCCCCCTTGAGGTTGGTTTGTGTCACTTCATGTGGGATCTTTATGTTATTGAGATGAAGGGTTATGATTTCATTCTCAGAATGGATTGGATAGTTTCTTTTTCTGGACCTTATCGATTGTTATCACCGCAGGGTGAGTTTTACGTCACCAAAGGGTGGACCTTTTCTTCACAAGGTCGAATGGGATGTCCAGGAAAGTAGAGCTGGACCAGAGTATCATGGTTTGGGTAGTGTTACAGCTCAGATTGCTAGTTTATATCTAGACGATCAGGGGACTTCTCAGATGGACTTCCCTTTGGTAGTTGATCGTTTTCTAGATGTCTTTCCAGAAGACTATTTAGGGTTTCCTTCGGAGCGTGATGTAGACTTCTCTATTGAGATTGTGCTAGGAGCAGCACCGGTATCCATACCTCCGTATAGGATGGCTATGGCTGAGTTGAAGGAGCTCAAGAAATAGTTGGAGGACTTGTAGGGAAAGGGTTTTATCCGACCCAGTACTTCTTCTTAGGGTTTTCCTGTGTGGTTTGTGAAAAAGGAGGATGGTACCTTCCGTCTTTGTATGGACTATCAGAAGCTGATCTAATTGACAGTCAAGAACCGATATCCATTGCCAAGGATTGATGATCTTTTTTATCAGCATCGAGGAGCCAGAGTGTTCTCGAAGATCGACTTGAGATCCAGCTATCATTAGATACAGTTCAGATTATCTGACATTCCTATCACTACCTTCCGAAGCAGGTATGGTCTGTACGAGTATCTGGTAATGCCGTTCGTTCTCACGAACGTGCCGACAGTTTTCATGGAACTGATGAACAGAGTTTTCCATTCCTACTTGGATTCCTTCTTCGTTGCCTATCTGGACGATATATTGGTGTTCTCTCACACTCGACATGACCATGCTACCCATATTGAGATTGTATTGTGTACAGTGAGAGAGAATTAGTTATATGCTACGCTCTAAAAATGCCACTTCTGTATGGATGAAAGTCATTTCTTGGGTCATGTCATCTCAAAGAAAGGCATATTAGTAGACCCAGTGAAGGTGAGACCAGTAGTTACCTGGGAAAGCTGAAGAATTTCTTCTAGGTATAGAGTTTCTTGGGACTACATGGTTATTACAAGCGGTTTATACATGACTTCTCATGCTTAGCTGTTCCATTGACAGTCTTGATTAAGAAGGGTGGGAAGTACGTGTTGTCAGAAGCTTGTGATGCAGCCCTTCAAGAGTTAAAGGTGAGATTGACTTCAACACTGATTCTAGTTTTTCTAGAGTCTATCAAGAGTTATCCGGTTTTCTATGATGCATCAGGCATCGGTCTTGGATCAGTGCTTATGCAGGAGGATCGTGTCATTTCTTATGGATCTCGGCAGTTGAGGCCACATGAGAGGAACTATCCTATGCACGACCTGGAGTTGGCTACTTTTTGTCATTATTTTCATTATTGGAGACACTATCTACTGGGAGAGTATTTTTTGGTATATATTGACCACAAGAGACTCAATTATATCTTCAGGCAGAGTGACTTGAATTTGAGGTAGTGGTTGTGGGTTGAGTACCTGATGTCTTTCGACATTGAGCTTGCTTATACGCCTGGGAAAGGCAATGCAGTGGAAGATGCACTAAGCAATAGGACTCAGTAACAAGCAGTTCAGGAGGCTAGTAGCAAGTGGAAGCTTATGGATCTATTCTCTGAGATGCATTTGGAGGTGCACGACAGATAGGGAAAGACCATTCTCTCTTATGTGGTTGTTACATCTACTCGTCTTGATCGGGTGTAGAAGAGGCAGCTATCAGATTTAGACGGATTGATCCTGGGGGAGAGGGTGTCAGGAGAGGACCCTCTTTCATGATGAACAGTGGGAGAGGATGATATCATGTGTTTCCTGGGACGCATATGGGTGCCATCATACATACACGAGGAGATAATATAGGATTTTCATTCCTCAGTTTGGGCAGTTCATCCTGGAGACACCAAGATATATCGGGATCTTCATCGCCAGTACTGGTGGCCAGGTATGAAAAGTGATGTGGCTAGATTTTTCTTGAGGTTATCTACTTTTCAGAAGGTTAAGGCTCAGAATCAATGACCATCAGGCCTTTTATAGTGTTTACCCATTCCGGAATGGAAGTGGAATGATGTCGCGATGGACTTCGTGACAGGGTTACCGAGATCACCTTGAGTTAATGATGCGGTTTGGTTTGTAGTGGATAGGGTCACGAAGGTTTCACACTTCATACCGATCTAGGAGACCTTCGGTGTTGATGAGATGGGACGGTCGTACATCTGAGAGATTGTACGTCTACATGGAGTTCCACATTCCATTTTTTCAGGCAGGGATGTGCACTTTACTTCTCAGTTCTGGCAGGGACTTCAGAAGACTTTGGGTACACAGGTACTTTTGAGTACAACATACCATCCCCAGACTGATTTCCAGTCTGAGCATACGATCCAGGTGCTTGATGATATGCTTCGATATTTCATTCTAGAATTTGGTGGTTCATGGGAGAAGAATATCCTTCTGGTGGAGTTCGCCTAAAACAACAGTCTTCAGGTGACTATTCAGATGACACCTTATGAGGCCTTGTACGGTAGGCCATGTCGATCACCTTTATGTTGGCTGGAGGCAGGAGAGGTAGTATTAGTGCGACCTCATCTTCTTCAGGAGACCTTAGAGAAGATAGAGTTGATTTGGAAGAGGATGTCTATAACATAGTCTTAGCAGAAGTCTTATGCTGATCAGCGTAGAAAACATCTGGAGTTTGAGGTTGGGGATCATGTTTTCCTGCTTGTCACACCGAGGTTGGGACATAAGAGGATCCAGAGATAGGGTAATCTTTCACCGCTGTACGTTGGTCCATTTGAGGTATTGGAGAGAGTTGGTCCAGTTGACTATCAGTTACAATTACCTCAAATGTACCAGGCTATGCACGACGTCTTCAACATCTATCAGCTTCGACATTACTTTTCTGTCATGTCTCATGGCTTTCAGCCCTAAGAGGTTGAGCTCGAAGCGGATGCATCATTTGATGATCATCCTATCTGGATAGTCGATCACAGTATGAAGGTTCTCTATGGGAAGTCTGTTCCTCTAGTACGGGTTCTATGGAAGAACAGGCGAGAATAGGACGAGACCTGGGAAAGGGAGTCTGATGAACGATTGTAGTGGCCGGAGCTGTTTAGGGTTTCTTCTTCTCTGCCTCATTAGGGAAATTTTGGGATGAATTTATTTAAGGGGGAATGTTTTTAAGATCCCAAATATTCATTTTTAGGTATGTATTTCTTTTTCTGGTGTTTTTCAGAAAATAGGGGTTTCTTGAAATTTTTTATGTACACGCCGTGTACTTTAAGAGTACATGTCATGTACTCCTTTGCCGCTCGAAGTCATTTTCTATCCTTGTCTGGGCCACACACATGGTGTGTAGGGGTGAATTGGAGGCCTCATAAAGCAGAGTACGGAAAAATGGAGTACACACCGTGTACTCAAGAAGTACACGCCATGTACTTTATTTTTTGAACTAAATGCACCGGGGTCACGCCTAATCTCCAGAGCAACCTTCTTCTAGGTTTAGTTCAGCCGGGAGCTCCTGTCGATTGCGTTGGGATCGCCTCAGTAATATCTCTTTGCATCTTTAGCCTTGTTCCATGTTTCCTCCTCGTTTTCAAGTTATTGTTGGATGAGTGTTTTGGATGTTTTCTCAGATCTACGACGTTCTAAGGAGATTAAATCGGCGTGGTTCACTTATATCGATCTCCTAGCATCGAGGTAGGTGGTTTGTTTCCCTACGTTGAATGTATTTGAGTTTTGGTTGCAAAAGTGTCGGATACCCACGTATCGGGTATCCTGGGTTTGGGATTTTGATCCTATTGATTATTTTCCATAGATTCCTTGTTAGCTTATGATTATTTGATACTAATATATTATTGGTTGCATGTTTTAGGATCACCCCATGTGTGTTTTTCCCTGCTTGGCTGTTTATCTCCATTTGTCACCGTTTTCCAGTGAGGCAAACCCTATCGCAATTGGTAGTTTACTTGTTATAACTTATTTCATGTGTTTCGTGCTATTTAAATGATTTTGATGCATGGTAGCTATTATAAAAGTTGTTGTTGAACTTTCTTAGGGCTGCTAACAGTTGATAACGCATGACTGGACTGCTCGGGGCTGTGAGAACCTTATGTGGGAGATCAAAGAGGGAATAAATGATTAAGTACTTCCCTAGAGGGTCTGTTGGTTTTTGTTTCATACGCAGGACCTATGGGAATATGACTTTTCTCTTCCCAAGAGTTTTATTAGTTTACACACGTATCGAGACCACATGAGGAATTAGACGTAAGTGCTACCTCAAAGAGTTTGTAGCTATCGTTGCAAGACCATAGAGGAATTGATATGAGTGCTTCCCAGAGTTTATGTGCCTTGTTTGATTATTGGACTATAGGGGTTTGCTAGTTTGAGCCACCCAGAGAGTCAGTGTGAATTTTTATGGTTGGTTGTGATGATTCCACCAAGCCAAAGAACAAGGTTGGGTTTTTTACTTCTTGAGTTTAGGTAGTCTTTTGAGATACCTGCTGTGTTACTTACTTTACCTTGGAATAGAGAGATTTGCTAGTTTTCCCTGGTTGTAGAATTAAATGAATGTTAATGGTAATTGATAGGATTATTTACTGGTGTACTTTTAGTTCATTACTATATTTATTTTCCTTTACTTTTTCTATTTTTCTCACTGACAGTATGGCACAAATCTTGTGGTGGTTGCCTATTGGGATTAGTCTGACACCCAGTTTCGGTCCTACCATTCGGCCCAAATAGATTATATGGTTGTAGTTGTGGATAGGGATTGTGGCCCATCTAACTCATGTACTTGATTTCTAGGTGGAGCTGGAGACCATGGGAATATTATTTGGCTCGTGATGATGTTGGGTTGTTGTTTACGTTTAGTACTTTGGTTTCAGATGTATTTCAGCACATTGATTTGTTTACTACTTTCTATAGATACATGTACTATATTGCAACATTATTATATCAGAAATTTCTTCTACTATGAGTTCAGTTGTTGTATTTTGTTTACTACTTCTGTTATTGTTTATGTTTATTCTTCTACTGTATAGTTTACCAAATTAGGGCATAGTTTCACCACTGACTCACCAAGGCCCTCGCAGCTAGTTGGCAGCCTCTGGAGTTTGTGGAAATGTGCTTGGGGTCATGTGGTGAACCTGGTTTGGGGCACCAATTATGTGGCTCTGGATTCGGGTCATTACAAAATCTATTTCACTCATTTAGGTTTCTAAATCAACACCTCATCACACATTAACGATAGTTGAAATGCCAGACTCTAGGGAAGGGATCGTCAAAAACCTTCCTCTACACCAAAGATGGATATATGCATGTATCACATATTGTATTATATGAAGAACCCACAAATATTTATTGAATATATAGATTCCTTGACTATGTAAATAATATTAAATATCAAAATTAACCCCTATATGATGTGTTCACCAAACATATCATACCGCACAATTGATGCCCTAGTGATTTTGGTTAACTGTTAGGTTATTAGAGTCCAAGAGAAAGGATGTGTCGAATATCATTCATATATTGTAATTTCTACTTGAATAACAATAATCAACACAACATGGCATGTTTTACCCATATTATCATTCCAAACATCATGGGATAGATAACACCAAACATTTTCCATGTTATTATCCCACTATGATACATATCTGGAAAGTTATAAATCACCGAGGACCCACCTGAGCTCGATGTAAGCTGATTGGAACACCCCCAAGTATGCTTCCAATAATATAGGGGATGGTTACTAGCACAGTAATTTTATAACTTACAATATTGTAGGGATTATCCAATATAATACTATTAAGGGAATACATCTCCAATGCATCAAAAAACACCAACACCAAGAGTATATATATATAACATTTTGAGTTGTATATAACACATTCATGACACATAATTATCAAGAACATTCCATAATAGAAAAAATGAAAGGATATTTATATTTCATATGATTTTAAATATAAAACATAATATACAATTATAATATAATCCTTTTAATGAGTACATTGAGAGAGATATATAACTAAAACAGTCACACTATTCCTCATGTACCTCAACGATCCACGATGGTATGCATGAATCATTAAGAATAAAATCCTTATAGGACACACCCTCACCATACCCAAAAACAGCATATATGATGTATTAATCATCGTCATAGACACAAAAAATGTCGGAACACGGGCCACGATATGAGTGACTAATAACCAGCATAGTAAGAAAACCCAAAATATATACACGAATAAGGAAACATTAGTTTGATCAAAAAATATATCATGATAGATTGAGGGGAAAGAAGGCAATAAATGAAAATCCAGATACTCACTAAAATAATAAATATATTTAATATAGATAATTCTAAATCACCTGTGGTCCAACCCTAGAAGGATCAAATCACCTGAGAATCTAGGGATACATTGAGCATCTAAATTTACTTTATGTCATAATTATATTGTTCATTTATGTATAGCATCATGAGTTCAACCCATAGTTCATGATGAGTAATTGTATTTAAATAGTTTAATCTACTCAAATTTCACTCAACACCACCACAAAAATATATAAATGGGAACTCAATCCTTGTTCAACAATGAAATAGATTTTATGGATTATCTCACATTACTATTTACAACAATTGAATAACCACAATAAAAACGTATAGGGCGAATCACACCTTGTCTTAGAAAATAATCCATACAATTGAGTATTGACCCCTATGACAATAAATGGTCATCTATAATAATACTAAAATAAAATATATTGAATAATTTTGTAGGAACCCATTCCATGAGTAGTATGGGATAGAAACTATACTATAGGATCCTTATTCGCAACTGTGTTCTTAGAAGTTCATAATACCATCATTATAGATAGATCATACAAATCTCAAAGTATTTTTTGGGACAATAAACAAATATAATCTATAGGCGGAATATTCAATACCCTTAATAGTTTAGTATAGATACCAAACCTATTTGAGGATTATGGGGGGATTCCCCTATATATTTATTCCTCTCTGGGAGTACCTTCCCTAAGAATTTTCTAATAGTTATGCCTAATACCAAATGTAATACATACATATGTAAATTCAACATCATCATACATTTAAATGAAAACAGATTATGTTTGCATCATATATAATACCATTAATATTAACTTGGTAAAATAGTCAATAAAATATATTTCTCTGTCTTCAATTGTCTTATGGTTTGAAAATGGATAATAACACCCTATGCAGTTGGTTTCGGCCACAATATGTCCTGGAAAATGACTGGTGGAATGTAGGGGAGAGTATGTGACTTCCCAAATCATTGAATCATTCAACACACTTAGGCTGGGATGTGTGGATCACTTCGAATGGATTGTTGGAAGAT
The DNA here is from genome assembly GCA_963277665.1 of Viscum album. Classification (NCBI taxonomy): domain Eukaryota; kingdom Viridiplantae; phylum Streptophyta; class Magnoliopsida; order Santalales; family Viscaceae; genus Viscum; species Viscum album. The sequence continues at coordinate 999,837,347 of OY728121.1, read as the reverse complement.
TTCACCCCATGCATTGTTCATTTGGTATTTCTTATATTGGTTAGGTCAGGATAACTCAACTCGGTCTGCTAATCCACTCATCGATGTGCATGGATGTGAACATGTTGGGTTGTGAGTTCCATGGACCCTAAATGTATTGGTCTATGCCACCCATATTAGTGAGGCTGATTAATCCATGCCCTCTTTCAATTCACGTGGTCAATGAATTAACAAATAATATTGATGATTCATATTTGACTGGGGGAAACATATTTTCAACCCCAATGTCCTAATCATGCTATCCAAATATAGACATCCACCATTATGAGTGTGGAAATCCTCCCCCAACACACTTTACATTATTATATGACATCCATAAATATTGTTTTTCAATCCTTCTATTACCCCTTTTCACACAACCTTAACATGACCTCTCTCGGGAAGCCTACATGAGATGCCTCTATTTTTTAATCTTTCATGAAATCCATTTCATACATAATATAAACCAAATATCCCCCACAACCTCTATTTATAACTGCAAATGGAAATGGATAGGGACAACATCCCATTATCTATATATAAGAAAAAAAGATGTCCTTTTGTTAATGGGGAAATGAGTGAGAGAATAACTTGGTTGACTAATTAGTCATTGATTTACCCCATTTGAATATCATAGGAATGATAATTCAAAACCTATCATTATTATATTCAAAAATTATTTACCTATAATAATATAAAAATCTCTTAAAACATATTAAATTGTATTTTATTTGATCTGTAATCAATGACATGGTTTTTTTGTCATTTCTTGCTCTAGAAATCTAGGTAATTTTTTATTCATTCCCAATATAATGTTTTCATTGTCATATTATCATTGGATCTATATCATTCAACTCATATTAGGACTATTTAATGAAATTATGCATACTTGTAGAGATGAAATATGTTATGGTTTTATGAATTAGTTTATATGGTTCTAACATTAATAAAATATTTATCAATTTTACTGTTTTTAAATAAATGAAAACAGTTACGGTTCATCTTGTGGGATAGAGGGGAAAATTAATTGTATACAATCACAAGGGTAAAACCCATACATATTAACCAATCGTGGTGTTGGTATTTACATCTAAATCCATATTTATGAAAAAAAATAATTCCATTAGAATCAAATATTTTTATACTAAAAAATATACATAGTTTTTAATTTATTAATATCAAGGAATTGTAATGATAAACATTAAACACCATCACTAAAATTCATACCAAATTTTCCAACTTAAAATAACTAAAAAAAAATCTTAATAACCATTTATCAAAAAATATAAAAATCTATTAATGTAATAAATATAAAATAACCGATAGAAATAATCATGCACATTTATATACCAAACCATATTATGAGTTCAAACACCATATTCTCAGATCAATGTAAGCATATATAAATTTTTAAAATGCATTCTTGTTGGGTAAATTTAACATTATACATATGTAAAGGACTTAAAAATTTATATCAGTATGATTGAGCTAAGACTTGGTCTAGGGTAACCCATTTCACTAATGATATTTCCATTGTATTTTTCAAGTGTAATCTGGTTACTGAAAAATAAAATTAATAAATATTATGTCTTTATCATTGTTTTTTATTAATAATAACATATTAATTGTTATTATAGGGTATAAAAACTTCCATTCAAAAAATGAATATCACACATATTACCTGTGTAAATTGTGGAAAAACTCTATGACCTTATGTTATTCGTTTATTATTTATTATTTCATGAATATATATTGTGATAGTGTGATGTGATTTGCATCCATTCACCCAAACTACTGTAGAGGAAAGGAATGTTCAAATTTGAATTAAATATGACACTCTAATTCAACCAACCCCAACACTTTTTATGTTCCTGCATATATCCTAGTAGATCAATAATGATTGTTTCCCATGATAATCATTATATAGTGATACTTTCATATTAATGGTTCCATAAAGGACATCCATTTAATTATAGTGATATGGTACTCATGCTTGTCATTTTTAATAAATTATTAAATAAGTGAATAATGATATCTAAATATTATTCTTGGATCATTATTTATAATAATATTTATTTACTCATATTACTATTATTATAAATATATTTTCATTGTATTCCTTACACTCTTTTCCTATTTATTTAAGTAAAATGAATAAATTATCTGTAATGGGGTTCATTTCACATTTTGGCCATTTATTTATATATCCTGACAATGTATAAATCTATTTCAATATTTATACATTTTCAGGATTAATCATATCATTATTGAAATAATCTAATATTTATTTCATCACGGATTAAAACTATTTCATTAATTTCCATGTATGTATAATTACCTGTGAAATTTTCAGAAATCCTAGTATTATTTCTATTCACCCTATACAAGTTATATTTTGTTCACATGAAACCATCATTCATGATATGTACTATACTATTTAAAATTACTTTATGAATTTGTTGAATACTTGGTTAATCCATTCCATTGTAAAGTATAGAAATTTTCAAGAGGTGGTTTAGAACCATAACAGTGAATTCATCATCAATCATTTAAGTCATTGTTATATATTTCATTATTATTTAGTTATAAACCATGTTGTATAATATTTTCAATTATTTTTAATTTTTTGGAAATAATTTATTCTTTTATTTTTATTTAGAATAAATACATATTTGATATTATTAAATAAAAAGTTTCATCCATGACTCATAAATAGGAAAAAAATAAAATAATTACATGCATTTCTACAAAAATAATTATCTTTTTTCGAATTTATTTGTTATGATTAATGAAAGAATTATTCATACAAATTATTTTCAAAAAAAACTAATATAAGAGGTTTTATGGTTATTTTTATGGAATTTATTCCCCTAACATATAGAAACATCGTCTTCCACTGGATAATAACTATTGGTCATTTTGTGTGATTCATTGGATGATAATGGAGGAATATTGCTTCTGTCTTGTATTTAGGATTTGGATGTCATAATTTGGTAATCTTTGCATTGATTTAATTTTATTAATATGATTAAATGTTCATCCATAATCTCAATGATTTTAAAAATCATAGGAAAAAGGTGAAGTTTAAAAGATGTATTTAGTAAATCACATTTGTCAAGGAAAAATCAAAACATCGGATATGGAAGAGAAACCAACATAGTAGATGAATAAAATACTTTCCTCTTGGAATCATGTGGTGTCAAATTTATTTGGTGAAATTTAAGAATTGGTTTCTCTAAAAATGACAGGTTTGAAGAACTATATCATATAATAAAATTTTATCAAATATAATTTTTGTGTCTCAATGTATAGAAAAAAATAATATTAAAACAAGTAGTATAAAAATATTATTCTTAGATAATATAATATTTTTTATTCACATGTATAAATTCTAATAATTTATATTAACATATTTTAATTACACATTATCAGTGGATTATGATAAATTTTTTAAAAAAATTTAAGTGGTTTGAGGAAATATTTTTCCCCATTATAAGCACATAACAATAAAATTATATTGCATGTGACATTGAGATATCCAATCGTATTGTTAACATACATCAATATAGTGAGGTTTAATCTTGTATATTTTTTCACTTTATATAGTTATTATTAATTCATAAACATGATTGAGAGGGACAAAAAATATGAAAAATATATACGATTGTCACTATTTATTTGTTTCAAAATATTAACTAATAATGATATAATGTATATAAAGGTTCATTAATTAATCCCCTTTTTGGGAAAAAGATATATGTTAACAAAATATATACTTATTATTCGGGTTTACTTACGTTTTGGAAAATATTATCACTTAATCGAGTTATTGATCATACATTCATAATGAAAATTCATAATAATTTAATTTATAATCACAAACACTCAAAATATGATCATAATATGCTTTAAAAGATCTGGATCTGATCGTAAATAGAACTGATTAAAACACATTAAAAATGAAAAACAACCAATATTATAATTTGACATCTATTAAAAATATTTAAATAGAGAAAATAGTTTCTTAATTTAAACTTTAATGATCCTTTTAATCCATGATTTACATGATCATTATCATAATCACAAGAGGGAAACATATGGGTTTCTATATTCAATGTTGTTGATGAATCACATAATTCTCCCAACGTTTGAGATAGATATACAAATTATAAAAAAATCTAGAACCATTGGTTAAATGATATAAAAAAATCAAAATGATAATTATTTTCCTACAGTATCTATTACAATGCCACCACATCACTTATTCCACAACCATCAAAAACTATGATCCCCAATAAATTTTTCATCCAATGGTTCTCCTTTGATTCAAAATTTTATTGATGTTAAATTTGAAAAATTTCACAAGTCATTATTATTTTAACAATGATGTAATCAATTTTCATTGATTATTTAATGTTTAAAAAATCATGTGCTAAAATAAAACACGATATAATCACTCTTTTTTGGTTATCATAATCGATAATAATCATTTTTTCAATGTTGATATCCAAACCATGAATTATATTATAATAAAAAAATCTCATGAACTAACTCTATGGAATTATTTATCACACTATTCAACAGTGAACATATGTATTGACAATGACCTGGTATTAAACTATATGTTATTGTTATCCTTTTAGTGTATATATCAATTAAATTTCCACATAAACCATATATCACATCATTGGTATATCCTTCAGAAAATATAATAAAAAATAATATATGAAATCTTTCATAAAACAATTTAATATAAATATTATATATTTCCACAATATATTACATCTAAAATAAAAAAATTTAAAAAACAATTCAGTATATCTTTTTGATGTACAAAATAATACATTCACTGTAACTCCCATATCATTTTAAATTTTTTCCTTAGTCAAATAATTTTTTACCAAATGGGGAATTCTATAATTGAACATAATTCTGAATTATAATACCTATAAATATATAAACCAAGAATCATATACCAAAATATTAGATAAACTTTATAAAATAAGGGACTTTGTGTGATTATTATAAAAAATTTCCCTCTGAACATTTTTTTAAAATATTATCTTATATTTGTATGCATTATAATATAATACCATTTCCAAGTCATTGAGTGAACACATTACGTAAATTATTTCAATCCATTAGATCCCAATATTACATTTTTTATTCTATGTGAATAGATCAACTATTTCAAAGAATATGTCATATGTAATTTATCTACATTGATTAGAATAACACATACCCCTCATTGAGAGAAATAACCACATCACATGTAAGGAATCTAGATTGTTATATATACTTACTTGAAATATTTCCAAAAAGGGACCATAAATAAAACATATTAAATAATATAGGAATAAAATATCTTAGAAAAGCTTTAATTGACTATATGATTGGTAGCATAACTATCAAACCCATGATTTGCTAAACCTAAAGGCTTACAGAATAATTGGCTGAATGAATGAAATATATCATGCTATGTATCATATAAACGTTAGTTACAGGGATTTTATATGAAACATGAATCCCATGTAAATTAGAGACACAATGTATGATATTAATTGTGGCATGAATTGTCTTTCTTTTATTGTAGAACAATTTTTTTTCACTAGAATATTTTTTATATCAATAACAAATAAATATTTCAAAAAATGAAAATTTGAAAAAATATTATATTCAATGATGAGTATTAGTTAGGAATAACTCAATTTTATTCATATAGAGGTAAATTATTATTTCATTTCTTGTTATATGGGTACAAAATGTGACAAATTGATAATGTGGAGTTTAACAAACTAGACCTAGGACGCTAATAAGAACCCATAATAGAGATGTCACAAGACCATAGGTCAGCCTCCTCATATGTGAAAGGCCAAGGACATTCATTACGTGACTAATCCATATAATAGTGATATCATGACCAAGAATTAAATTCATACAAAATATAATAAGAAAAAAAACATCTAATGTATAAACATCAGAGTATGTATAACAAATTTATATATCAAAATATACCTTATAGAGTTGTATAATTATATATAAATTGATCACTAACTAGAATGGTCTCAATAACAAAATAGAAATAAATAACACCAAACAAATATCAATATTTTATTCTTTGGGTTCAACAAAATTTGTATCCAATGCCAGTGAGAAACACCATCCTGATCCATTTCATACCTTTTACTAAACCTGATATAAGAAATAATGTCGGCATGTGCAACAAGGTTATCATTCAACCTTTGGAAAATAAATCTCATAGGGGTTATACAATGTATCCTAGGTACACTTAATAAAATATGTGTATACATGTTGAAAAATTAACATGCCTCACAAGTTCCTTTGTTATAATATGCTAACTAGCCCACCAAGAATCCCTATATACTAGGTCACCGGGATCGAACTAGGTATGTTTATACCTGAATGTACCTACTTTTGATAAATCCAAATATCCAACTCATCTTCTATGTTCATTGTGCGAATTTCTAGCCCCGACCTGACTAATCCAGTTTGGGTGGGATCTGAATCCCCAAACATTCATAAAGTAACTAGGTATGTTGATAGACACATATCCTGAACCAATTCATAGTCACTCAAGGAAGGGTCCATCAGTAATATATCACCTCACATCACGATCAATACCCTAATGGGTGGTCCAATAACGTGATCCAATCGTCTCTCGAACGTTCCCATATTGCATGATATCCAATCCTTATATATTATGGAATGATAATCCCAAAAACAATGACCCATCCTTACACTCCCATGAAGGTCAAATAAAAAACCAACACATCCCCACATACTCTAGATAGTTCAATACAGATTGATCCATCCACAAATATACTTGAGAGGGTGTAATAACATTGAACCATCCCTATATTATTTTTGCAGGTCACATCAGGAACATGGGTCCATAACCCATAACATATCTCTCCAACTTATCCAAGAGCTCTAGAATGTATCAACCTGAATCCATTAAACTAGAGACTGTGTATACATTGTTACATTGGAACTAGATATGTTGTATCGTATCTTGATGGTATGGGTAGAGTAGTAGTCATCATAACTAGAAACATACTTTAAATTTGGATTTTATTTTAATCATTTTTAAAAAACTATTTTCTTTTTTAAATCCATTTTCCCTATAGCATTTTCCCATATAAATCAGAATACAGTTCCTAGTATCCTAGGGAAAATAAAATATAAGAATGGGGTGGCCTCATATAATTAGTAAAGGCATCTGTACAACATAATATATCTTCAATAAGTAATCCTAATAAATATGTAAAAGTAAATAATAGAATCTCATTTCATATAATATAAAACATCATAAAAATATTATAGGAGTATATAATGATAAAATAATATCATCTAAATAATCACAAAAATATTGATAACATAAAAATTCATATTTTGATTAATCAGAAATCAAATGGGATATCAATAAGTAAATTCACAATGATTTAATCCCTTATTCTTGTTATCTAAGACATATCTTTGATCCCTTGTGTAGAGAAATATAGATAAATAGGTAAGACTATGGCCAAAACAAGTCTAGATTGTCTAATTATAAATTCAAAAGAAACAAGTATATATAGAATGCCACGAACATAAAAAACTATGGAAAATTAATTACTCATATGAAAGGGACTAAAAATTATAAACATAAACATTATTATCTAAATACTAACATATGAATTATTAATAAAAAACACAATAATTTTTTTCATAAAACATCCACAGTAATATGTTGAATGGTAATAAAATTATAAATCCAATATAACATTGGACTAAAACCATCCATATAATGAATAAGTATGATTTGAATAACACATATTCCTACTGTGTCATATTTTGAATAAAGTTATTGGTTTCATTAATAAATTGAAATACCATTGTAATTTCAACATTATATTTTTTGACGAAGATAGATTTTTTTCATAGAAATTAATTTTTTCGAAAAATTATAAAATTTATTATTAAAATAATATTAATTAGAATTAAAAATTGAAAATATATAAAATAATAATTAAAAAAGTTAGTGTTCATGATGGTGGAACATAATGTTGATGTCATATATGATCAAACAAGTATTTTTTCATGTTATTGGTAAATGAAAAATGGGCAATTTTTATAAATTACATGAATGTAACATTAAAAAAATGAAAAAAGTAAAATATGGGAAAAATATTATCAATGAATAATTTAAAAAAAATGTTAGATAATTAATTAAATTATTTTTAGAAAACATTGGTTTTAATGAAATTGAATTTCTGAACAAACACAAAATTAAATTCATATTCTCGTAAAAACATTCCCTTAATAATTTGAAGTTCCATAGATAAGAAAAATTGTCCTATTACATGAAAAATATAATGAATAACTAGATTTGTGGAAAATATTAAGATTTAATTAAATAAATATCAAATAATTACACATGGGAGATTAAACATAAATATTCTCGAATTATGATTATATTGTAAAAAAACTGTACCCCTTTGGTATCTTCGAAATCATAATCACCATAAAAGAAATAAAATAATTTGAAAACATAAAGACAATGAAGATAAATATACTCATGATATAACATATCAAATATGAATTATATTCACCACATGTAAAGACCCAAACAATCATGAATGGAAATTAATCTTGGTTGTTTTAAATGTCTTATTATGTAAAAAGTTTATATAAAACATATGCACTTCCTTTGGTTTATTTTTATGAATTTTGACTATTTCTAATATGTATGTTGAATATTGTCAACATGATTAGTATAAATATAGGTCTTTAACAATCCAATTAACTCAGACAAAGAATGTAATGGCCTCATCCAACAGAATTGATCTATATGATGCCCATTTGTCAGAGCTCGGAAAATAGGTGGTGTCATTGGGCATCACTCTTAACCAAGATCAAGAAAACCTTCAACATGTTAAGATCTAATCGAACCTTCTACGAGAGAAGCGGATGTTGATAGAGGTCGCCACACGTGCAATGTTATCCGAGCCACCCCAAGAGTCTGTCACCACCACGAACCATTCCCTTAGGTCTTATGTGGTTGTTTTAAGGGGTTATATAACAAGTCCCAAGCACTATGATTATGTATATTATTTTTCTATATAATAGATATTAATCATTCATTTTATTATTGTTACATTGTAATTGTTTTCAATGCACAAATAGTATTTTTAGTTAGTATGAAACTAAGAAATCTCTTTTTATAAATTAATGGATTTTTGAATTAAAAAATATTTTTATAGACAAAATATTATTATTATTAAATTAATTTTTATTAAATATAAATGATCGTATAATGTTATGAATGAAATTATAATTTTTATGAAGGTTTGAAAGCCATTTTTTGTCAAAATCCCTGAATTTTCGATAAATATCAGTTTTTATTTTACAAATGAAAATTAACATATTTAGAAAATTCATTAGAAAAAATCAATATTATTTCTAGAATTAGGATGTCGAAATTATCCAACACTGAATTTTTCATAATTTTCTAAGACATTAAATTTGTTTTGTAAATATTGAATATTATTTAAATATATAATGTGTTTTATGACATCATAATTACCCAATAGTAATGTAATAAAATACTATAAATGATATGTTCTGCCAATATATGGTATATCCTAAAAATAATGTGATTTTAGTTTTGTTTGATTAATTTTATGATGCCTTAGTGGACCCTCCATGACTTATTAATCATTTTGTCTTTTAAAATTGTTTTCCTTGGCAGTGTGTCTCACCTCCACATTAGAAACCCTGTTATTTTAAGAAGTTAGGACTTTGGCCTTATAAAATATTGTTTTCCACTCCCCTTGGAAAAATAAATTGGAAAAAACCATTGTCTGTTTGGTGGTTTTGATTAGTTTATTGTGTGGTGGCCCAAACCTAAATAAAAAAACAATTCCCTCTCCTTTACTATATAAACCCATCCAAGCTCCACTTAATCCTCACTAAATGTATTTGGAGTTCGTCCAACCTCTGACCTCCTATTTCTATAATCCTCCCAAGGTTCCCCATGCTCTCAATAATCCTCTATCAAGCCTCTCTCAAACTTCTCTCAAGCCTTTGGAAGCACACTTCCATGTAATGGGTTTTCTTGCTTTATCATTTTTGTCCAATATTTGTTAAGTTGTTGTTCCCTATTAATATCAATTACCAATTTTGTAGTATGGTTTAAAACCTCTCCCATACTACCCTATTTATGATTTAGTTATGGGATACCCATTTCCCTCTCATTAAATACCTCCCATGTACACTCGTTACTATGCCGAAATTCCGAATTTAATTTCCCTCTCTTCGTTTACATTGAAACAATTTTTTTGATTCATGAATCTAAATTCAATTACATTTTCTGGGACAATTATATATATGAACCCCTTACTGAACATGTCATTTAAATATTATGATTTATCCATTTCCCTCTTATCAACTATTTTTATGAGTTCTTATGTCATGTTGTTATGCTGCTGAAATTGCACCGCGTTTTTTCAAGCCAAAGTCATTGTGTAGTGAATAGCATGCCCATTTATCTATCAAATCTATTCACATTTATTCAAATTTACTAATTTTTTAAAGATTAAAATGTATGTATTCCAAATTAATTTATCACGTAATAAATTATTATGTTGAATGATTCAATGTTTTATGATCCATGTGTCACACTTATCCATGAAATGAAATGTTTAAGAAGGGTGCGCCCTGATGGCACACCAATGCATTGGGTAAAGTATAGTATCATGATATATCATGTGAAATGAGTTTTGAATCATCATAATTCAATAGAAATTAGGGTTTACTCATGCTTCATCTTCAATGAGGGTTTACTCATTCTCCATGTGCAATGAGCCTAGGCTCATGCTAATTCCATGTTAAGTGTTGTGGCCACATTTCCATGTTATGATTATCATGCGTTATCGTGCCTTTATGTTTATGCTTCTCTTGTTCTTTATTGATATTACTTTAGTATAAATTTTATTGTATTCCTCATTTTATTACATTTTTATTCCCTTACTGGGCTTTATAGTTCACCCTTTTATTATGCACATCCTCAGGTTATCCCAAGGAATGTTTAGTATGGGGAAATATAGTGGTCATGTAAAGGATGTTTTCAATAAAGCTATTTTATTTCATGTTTCATGTTGTTATGTAATGATCCTAATCCCTAAATACACTATAACTCTCGATATTCTATGTTTTATCCAGTGAAGTTTATATATTAAATTATGTTTAATTGTGTAATAAAAATCACGGTTGTCGTAATTGGTATCAGAGGATAGGTTTAGTTATTTTTGGGATTAGGATTAGAAAACCCTAGTGAAGACTTAGAGAAAATAATAAGTATAATAAAAATATCCCTATGCATTTATGATTATTGAGTAAGTGGTTTATGAATAAAATACATCCTTATCTTGATACGAGCAGGTTGAGGCGGCTCTGGCGCAGATGTATGCGAGGGGTAAAACCCGAAAACACCACTTCGTGCTAGAAATGAACGAGAAATGGTGCAAAATAATGGGCCTTTCTTCACTCTTGGTTACGAAACTCCAAGGGGATATGCTTTGTCAAATTCACAATCATAGTATGAACCATTATTAATGTAATTAAAAAAATCTCAAAGAATATATGTTAGAATGTAGATCACAGATAACATAGATTGATGTCAATAGATGTATAGTGAAGGAAATAAATGTTATTTATAATTCATCATTTTTTATCATTGGAATACCCTTTATGTGTTACCCCTAACATTCCTTTTATTCCATCCAATGGCCGGTATTAGAAGGACTCGGGCTAACATCCTATGAGACGATCAATGTGATGACTATACTAATGAGATTTCCAATCCAATTGGAGCTGTAATCACAATAAGTTTCACACATCCCTCTCATTTATCTCACGATATGAATAGAAACATGGGTCAAGAGGAATGATCAACCCCCCTACTAAAGAAAAAGTCCCAATAAATATCTTCATTAGACAAAGGCCTCCTACTTTTAATGGATCTTATGATCCCTTAATCGGCGATCAATGGATCAACTGTATTGAAAAGATAATCTCCATCCTACAATGTTCTGAACAAGAGAAGGTTCTTCTGGGTTCTTGTTGTAAGGATGGTGAAGCCGATCAATGGTAGTAATTGATCAAAAATATATAGCCCGGGGAGGAGATTGGGGCGTTGGAATAGAAGTATTTCTAGAAGATATTTTTCGATAAATATTTTCCACACACCCTCTGGATTTAGATGGAAATGGAATTCCATTCCCTCAAGAAAAAATACAAATAATCAGTCAAATATTATGAGAAAAACATCACAAGGCATGCATGATACGCCTCTGGCTTTGTCGATACCCCAGAATGCAAGGTTGACCGCTTCTTTGGGGGGCTGAAGCCTAGCCTATGGAATGAACTGGCGATCCGTGACGTCGAAAGTGATGAGGAAATTTTCTGATGTGCCCTCAAGGTTGAAATAGAGATTTGATAATCTCAGGGGTATCATGGGGATATGAAGCGTAAGGTGGGGTTCAATGCAAGTGGACTGATGGATAAATCCAATGGTGCTAAGAAGATCCAGTACCCCAAAAGCCAAAGGTATGGAAAGAAGCACATCGTAAATTTCCATAAGGGGGTGATGGAATTCTTTCAGTGTGGAAGATAAGGGAAACTAGCCCTTAATTTCATGCAAGAAAAACCTGTGGCTATGACACACGAGAGGAATGCTTTGTTCGACTCTATACGTGTTGATCATTTCTACAACTGCAAAGAACCAGGGCACCTTATAAATCACTACCATAAGCAAAGGGTTTTAGGAGGATACCAAAAACCTCCAAGGAAGCAAGGGAGACCTTTTTTCCATCACTACCACCGAAGTGAACCCCAACAACGAAGTGGTGACAGGTATGCTAGTTATTCATTCAAGAATAGCGAATGTAATTTTCGATTCAGGTTCTACGCATTATTATATATCCCAAATGTTTAGTAGAACAATCCTAGCACCACGACCAATCATGTAAGTAAAGATGTCGGTGAGTGCGGAAAATGGTGAAATCATTACATCCCAGGAATATAAATTATCCCATTTCGTAATCTGTGGATTGAACTTTCCAGCGAACCTTGTCATATTCCCTTTGGTGGAATTTGATGCAATTCCTATCATGGATTGGATTTCCTTATATTTAGCCAACATAAATTTCTGTAAGAGGGAAACCAATCTCCATGTGGAGAATCAACCCCCAATTCTGTACAAGTGCAAGGAGGAGGATGATTCTTCTTTAGCACCATCATCTCAAGAGTGGATATTACTGCCCTATGTGCATGTGTATCTAGCTCAGATGATTGATTCCATGTAAGAAACCATCCTATAATACATGCATATTGTGAGGTAATTCACTGAAGTGTTTCCCAAGGAATTATCGGGTCTTCCTCCTAGAAGGGATGTTGAATTCAAAATTTATCTTATACCTGGGGTGTTTCCAATATCCCTGAATCCATATAGAATGGTTGTTGTGGACCTTGAGCAGCTGAAGAAACAACTATAAATGAATCTGGATAAAGGGTTTATACGCCCATGTGATTCACCATGGAGTGCACTAGTCATCTTCGTCAAGAAGAAGGATGGGTCAATGCGCCTTTGCATCGATTATTGTGAGCTTAAAAAATCACAATAAAGAAAAATTATCCTCTTCCAAGAATTTATAACATGTTTGATCAGCTACGTGGAGCACAATACATCTCCAAGGTAGATTTCCGGTCATGATATTATCAAGTAAGGGTGAAGAAAGAAGATATCCCCAAGATTACTTTTCGAACAAGGTATAGGAACTATGAATTCCTAGTAATGGCTTTCAAGAATCACTAATACTCCAGAAATATTCATAGAATTGATGAATAGAGTCCTTAGGGATTATCTTGATGATTTCTTGTAGTCTTTATATATGATATTCTAATATACTCCAAATCCAAGGAGGATCATGAGGAGCATCTACAAACTGTACTAGAGACCTTGAGAAAGGATTATCTATATGAAAATTACAGAAAGTGTGAGTTCTGGTTGAAGGAGGTCTCATTCTTGGGCCATAACATCACAAGAAATGTGATATCTATTGATCCCTCCATGAAAGATGCAATAGAGGGATGGCCGAGGCCAACATCGGTAACAGATATTCGTAGATTCTTGGGATTAGCTGGATATTGTCAACGATTTGATAGAAATATCTCACGATTTTCCCACCCTCTTACCAAGATAACTCGGATGGATGTAATGTTTTCTTGGTGTGATGAATGTGGAGAATGCTTCAAGGAGTTGAAATGGAGGCTTATCACTGTGCATGTTCTCAATTTACCTACATGTGGAGAACTCTTTGTGGTGTATAGTGGTGCTTCTAAAACGTTCATAGGTTGTGTGTTGTTTCAAAATGATAAAGTGATAGCCTATGCCTCAAGGTAGATGAAAATCCATGAGCAAAACTATCAAACGTGTGATCATGAATTGGTAGCTATGATCATTGGCATGAAAATCTAGTGGCATTATCTATATGGGGAGAAATGTGAGATATATACTGACCACAAGAGTCTCAAATATATATTCACATAGAAAGATCATAATATGCGGCAGTGAAAATGGATAGAGATCATAAAGGATTATGACTGCTCGATCCACTACCATCTCGGTAAGGCAATCAAGGTGGAAGATGCTCTATGTAGATAGGATCATGCATATATATCAATGATGAGAATATAAAAAGACCCAATATTTTTATATTTCCAATGGATGGATAGGGGATTCATTAAGGGAGGAACATCATCAATCCTATCTCAAATGATTGTTCAACCATCCCTCTTGGAGAGAATAAAGTATACTCATAGAAGAGATGTGGAAATTCAGAAATGGGTGGAAGCTGTTAGAAATGGTAAATCCTCGGATATCAATGTTGTTGAGCAAGGAGTTATTTGATTTGGGGTATGATAATATGTACAATAATATCCAGGGTTAAAGAAGGAGCTATTGAATTATGCACATAGCTCGACGTTCACTATCCACATAGGGAGCACAAATATGGATCGAGATCTCCGAGAAAACATTTGGTGGGACAATACGAAATAAGAGATAACCGAATATACATAAAAGTGTCTGGTATTTTACCAAGTGAAGGATGAGAGACAAAAGTATAAAGGGATGATGCAACCATGACCCATACCAGCATAGAAGTGGGAGAACATTAACATGGACTTTTTCACATGACTTCTTAGAACATCCAGAGGAAATTCTCTACGAAATAAGACAATGCCCCTTATGAAATTATTGAGGTGAAACTACATGATTGAAGAAGTGACGTGGTAATTAGAGGATTTGATGAAGCAGAGTTACCCTCATCTTTTTAGTGTGGGAAAATAAAATTTCAAGGGAGAAATTTCTTAAGGGGGAAGATTGTTACGACTCAAACATTTATTAATGAAAATTCCCCTTGGTCTTTTTAAAAGTATTATATTGTAAAATGATAATGTAAAACATATGATATTCCTCGGTTTTATGATTATGAATTTGGAATGTTGCTAATATGGCCTTTCAATAGTGATCACTTGATTTGTATAAATATAGGTCTTTAACAATCCAATTTTCTCCGACAAAGGAAGTGATGCCCTCATCCAGTAGAATTGCTCCATACAAAGCCAATTTGTCGGTGATTGGAAAAGTGGTGGCACCATTGGGATTCTCTCTTGACCAATCCCAAGCTGAGCTACAACATGTTAAGCTTGAACGGAACCGTCTACTTTAGAAGTGGAAGTTGATAGAGATCACCACGCGTGCAATGTCAGTCGAGCCACCCGAAGAGTTTGTCACCATTGCGCACCATACCCTTAGGTCTTACGTGGCTATTTTAATGGGTTATGTAACAAATCCCAAGCACTATGATTATGTCAAATATTTTTTTATATATATTATAATATACTTTCATTTTATTATTGTTACTTTGTAAATAATTTTTAAATCACAAATAGTATTTTTAGTTAATATTCAACTAAGAAATCTATTTTGATAAATTAATGGATTTATGAATTAAATAATATTTTCATAAAATTAATATTATTTTTATTAAATTAAATTTTATTAAATATAAATGATCGTATGATTTTATGAATGCAATTGTAATTTTTATTAAGGTTTGGAAGCAATTTTTGTCAAAAAAATTGAATTTTGATTAATGGTTGTTTTTCTTTTAGAAGTGAAAATTAACATACATAGAAAATTATTTAATTAAAAAAAATATTATTTCTTGAATCAAGATGTTGAAATTATCCAACGGTGAATTTTTCATAACTTTTTGATATAGTCAAAATTTTGTGTAAAAATTAAATAGAGTTTAAATATATAATGTGTTTTATGACATAATAATGACCCAATAGTGATGTAATAAAATACTATAAATGATATGATTGGATAATATATGTTATATAAATAAAATTATGGGATTTTTGATTTGTGTTATTAATTTTATGATTCCGTAGTGGACCCTCCATGTCTTATTAAACATTTTGTCTTTTTAAATTGTTTTCCATGGGAATGTGACTCAACTTCACATAAGAAACCCTATTATTTTAAGATGGTCACAATTTTATCATATAAAATATTATTTTCCACTCACCTATGAAAAAACCATGGGCAAAAATGATGAGAAGGTCTGTGGTTTTGATTTGTTTAATTTGAGGTGTCCCAAACCTAAATAATAAACAATTCCCTCTCCATCCCTATATAAACCCACCCAATATCCACTTCCTCCTAACTCAAAGCCTTTGGAGTTCGTCCAATATATTACCTTATCTCTCTATAATCCTCCAAAGGTTCCTTAAGCTCTAAAAATTCCACTCTCAAGCCTCTCTCAAGCCTTTGGAAGCACACTTCCAAGTAATGGTTTTCCTTCCATTCTCATTTTTGTACAATATTATTTGACTTTTTATTACCTTTTAATTTCAACTAATAGTGATGGGGTATGGTTTCTCACCACCCCCATACTGTTTTCTTTATGTTTTAATGTTGGGATACCCCTTTCCTTCTCCTTAAATTCCTCTCATGTACACCTGTTACAATGCCGAAATTTTGAAATAAATTTCTCTCTCCTCATTTACAGTAAAGCAATTCTTTTGTATCATGAATCTAAATTACAATACATTTGCTGGTAAATGTATCTATACGACCCCCATAATTTACATTTCATTTAAATATGATGATACCCCCATTTTTCTCTCATCAACTATTTTTATGAGTTCTTAGGTCACGCTGTTATGCTGCTGAAATTGCACCGTGTATTTCCAAGCTAATGAAATTTTGTATTGAATACCATTCCCATTTCTCTATCTAGTGTAATTAAATTTATGCACATTTACTTATTATTTTAAGAGTTTCATGTATGTATTCCATATTCTTTTATCATTGAATGAATTATTATGTTGAATGATTCAATGTTTTATGATCCTTATGGCCCACTTATGCATGAAATGAAACGTTTATGAAGGGTGCACCCTGATAGCGCTCCAATGCATTGGTTAAGTATAGTATCATGATACGTAATGTGCAGTGAAGGTGGAATCGTTATAATTCAATTACAATGTGGGTTTACTCATGATTAATGTTCAATGAGGGTTTATTCATGCTCCATTTCAATGATCCTTGGCTCATGAAAATTCTATGTTAAGTGTTGTTTCCACATTTCTATGTTATGATTATCATGCTTTATCATGCCATTATGTTTGTGATTCTCTTGATCTAAATTGATATGCCTATTGTATAACTTTTATTTTATTCCTCATTTATTACATTTGAATTTTCTTACTGGGATTTATAGATCATCCTTTTCTTATGCATGTCCTCAGGTTATCCCAAGCAATGCAATGTACGAGGGAATGTAGTGGTAATGTAAAGGATGTTTTCAATAAAGATGTTGCATGGCATGTTTTAAGTTGTTATGCAATGATCCTAAGCCCCAAAGACACTAGATCTATCTAACTTCTATGTTTTATCAAGTGAATTTTATGTAGTAAATTATGCAAAATTATGTAATTAAAATAGGGTTGTCATACCAGGCAATTGAAATAAGTAGTGGATAGGGAATATGTCTCAAGGAAGTAAAAGTGTGATGTGAAAACATTATCTCCTGTCCAATTACATTCATAAATGTATGTTCCTAATGTATAAATATTTTAATAATTTTATTAATTTTTACATGAAAATAATAATATTTTAAATATATTTTTGAACTTTTATAAAAGTTAATCACTTTTTTTAATAATATTTGATGGTTTTTATTAGTTTGGGTGTTAATTTCATTATTTTTTCCGGAATATTTTTTATAGAATGTTATGGTTCTTGAGAATATTATATATATTAATATATCATATAAAAAATTATATTAAATCCATCAATTTCATATTTCATTAATTGAATCATTTTTAGGAATAATTTTATTGTTGGATGTGGAAAATGTATAACATCGCTTTGTGGAGATGTCAGGTCATACGCAACACAAGTGATGATATCAGCTCCTTAACCAGTGAATAAATAACGAAGTTGTTGATATATTAATTTTCCGTAGTAAATGTATTATAATTTATATAATATATATTCATTAATTTAATCCTCATTACATTCAATGTAATGAATCACTGAAAAAGAAATCACATCGATTCACAACGCATTAGTCCACCATTTACAACATCGATGATTTTTCATCCCATTTGATGGATGTGGAGAAGGATAGATATTAAATCCACATAATAAAATTGTTAATATATATAAATATTGTTTTATTATATTGTATGTGTTAAATAAAAATTTATGGTGGAAAATGTATAATTAAAATAAAGGATCTTTGTATGATAATTACCTTATTTAAGAGAAATCCCCTTTGGATCTCCACCGATGAAGCCTAGTGATAGTATTTTTGGAGAACGATAAGAACTAGAATATATATAACGGGTATGGGGAGATATTTTTAAGGGTTTGATAGAGATAAAGGGATATGGAGGTTTGAATAAGTGATGCGATGTAGTTCACTTTTTGATGTGGTTAATGGAAAATCTCTTGGATTTTAATAGAAAAGTTTCCAAATTGAATCCAAAATGAAAAAATTAATTCACATGGAAATAGATTCCAAAAAACATTATATTAGAATTCAGAATTGTAGATGGTGAAAATATGGCCAACCAGGAATATTTTGACAGGTTGGCAGGTCATTTTAATAATTATATTCATAGATTATCCCCATGTCAAACTCATTTTTACATTAAATATGGAATTTTCTTAAAGGGTTCAGTATTAATTTTTGTATGAAATTAATTTTAAATTATTTTATAATATATTTTATAGTTAATTAAAATATGGATTCCACTTGTCTAAATTAAATTCACATAACTGACATAATTCATCATAAAAATAATCCCATAGACATAAAAAAAAATTGGATTCCAAAGAGAATAGCGTCATAAGTATATGTTGTTTTAATATCAAAATTAATTAGGAAATTTATTATAAGGAAATAAATTACTTAAATATAAATATTATTTAACTAATATAACATTAACATCATATTAAAATTTAATTTAATTTTGAAAATAATTTAAATGGAAAGGTAGTTTTTATTAAAAATCATTATTTATCACTTTTCATTTGAAAATCAAACATTTCAAAAATTTATAAAATATCACACTCAAATAATATTAATATATTGATTTATTAATTTTATTTTTTTAGATAAATTTTCAAAATTTTGTAATAATTAATTATGCATTATCCATGGAAGAACAAGAAATCCACCATTTACAAAAATTTCGTTTTTCTAAATTAATTTTTTTTACATTCAAATCATTCATTTTATATTTCTAATTAACAGATAAAACAAATATTATTTTATTGATGTGTAAAAAATTTATTTTTCATAAATTAGTTTTTATTATTCATACCTGATATCATAATGGCTATTTTATAATGCACCTTTTTAAATAATAAAATTTTAATAAACTATTATGTATTGCTTAAATGAAATGTTGCATGAATGCATGTTATCAAAGAGATTGAATATATTTATAATGAAATAAATCAAAACTACTTACCCTATCATATTATCTTATAAAAATAATATAGTTTTTTATACAGCATATCAAACATATTTTTATAATTTTAAAAATATCAGGGTGTTACGTAGACACTCAAGACCTGTCCCATCCAAATAACTCTTCGCATCCCACCCAGCATGGACTCCAAATAACCTGTTGACATATCATGGTCTCTACTAATAAATTCCTGCTAATTAATAATACTTTTCTTCAAAACCACATCCTATAGTCTCGTCGAGAACCATACCTCAGGGTCTTGTCCAGCCTCATCGAAATCCCTCAACACTACTGTTCCCAATACCCATAGATAGACCTAAAGATATCACCCTATATTCCCTATTGGATAGATGTGACATGTACATAAAAAAACTAAACATCATAAATTAGTTCTCATTTATTATTTCCAATGACTGATACCACTAACTATCACATAGTGGTGAACCCTTATCATGAAAATTATTTAATTTTATGTCCCTCTTCCCAAATCATAATGCTTATCATGCTAGAGTTCACCCATTGGATGGTTTCTCTCTCCATCATGATAAAAACATTCATCTCACCCATTGTTACTTAAAACAATCCTTGAATTCATTTTCGACAAGTAATAGGAAAACCAAACATGGAAATAGAAATCCAAAATCGTATACAATTTCCACTGAATGTCAATTTTACATGTAGAGAAAACAAACACCCATTATAAAAATAATCAACAATGTTTCTAAATTAATGATGTTATGGAATAAAATCATATTGATCATATATGTCTCACCTCCACCATATCTCATCAACGTTGGAACTCATTTTTACTATCTATATACCTAGTCTGATTCATCATGCATGTAGAAAAAACATCAATAATAAACACATATAAGATATTTTATTAAAGGGACAACCTACCACTAGTATTGTATAACCAGAACATCAGCACTCTGTGTCACCTCTTCCAAACCTACCCACACCTCATCAGAGCCTATACTTACTCTCAAAATCCTACCTCACACCACATGGAAAAAATATTTAACAATATAAATATATAATGATTTATTTAATTTATTATAATTATTCATGAACATTTCGAAACGCTCTAGTAACAACTATCATAGCAAACCCATGGCCAATTTTATGAAGATGATCCATAACAAAACACTGACACCATACCATGAAAAATACATAACAAATGAAACTCTAACACTAGTCAATTTCATCCAATTTTCTAAAAAATTATAAAATACTAATTAAATATTCTTAACTCAACCAAATCAGGGATGGATGATGTGCATACATAACCATGGGTCATACTGTTTCCACCACATGTGAATAAAGTCTCCCAATCCAAAAATTACACAATTCACTAGTGAAATAAAAATGAATACATAAATAAAATAGACCAAATTAGTTCAAATTTATTTGGAATTTGAATATAGGGAGTCTATTTTAAGAAATTATATGTAAATGTTATGAATAACCATTAGAAACATCCAAATAATAAGATGGGGGAATATATTGGATGATTGTAGTTGAATGTCCCTCCCCATGCATGCTCCATTTTCCAAAAGAAATGGGGTCGATACCACATTTATGTTTAAAAAAACAAGGAATACCCCTTTCATAGTGTCAACCTTGCACAGAAAATGTCACCTACCGATATCTTAAAAAATAATCGTGTGAAAAATGAGTTCATGTTGTGAATCTGTTGTTGTTAAAATCCTTTAGTACCAAATCCAATATAACTATATTGGTAGTCTATCACAAAATAATTAGAACAAAAAAAAAACAATAATTCCCATAAAAAATATTTAAAAGAATCTTTCAACCCCTAATACATCATTTTTCCCATTTTTCAAAAATATCCATCCTTAAAATTAAAAAATATGATTTCAATCCTATTGTAATTACCTAATAATTAGGGGGTTGTTACGAAACCCCAAACATAGGACATCTAATTCAGAAGAAGCAATGGTAAAATGAAAAATACATCTCCCAACATGATTCATTGATTAATAAATTTTGAAATAGAAGTCTTCTATCAAAGAAACTGTAATAATCCTATACTTCACAACTCCATACACAAGACCAATATTCAATATTGGTCATGCGAACGACTCCCTGAAAATGCTAACACTGAGTAGAAAATAAATGAAGCTTTCTATCATATCACACCATGATGTATTATCTGAATTTGAATTTACGATTATAGAAATCCTATCTATAATACCCCATCCATTAATTATATTTATAAACCACAATTCTCCACACAACATGAATTTCCTAATAAAAGCACACTTCCATTGCTGCACTTACCCACCAAACCTATTTCAAATAGTTATCCCAATGCGGTTTCTATATCACCATTACTGATTATTTATCAAACATCTTTAAGTCCACCATTGCTAAAAAATTACCAATACACTTGGACATATCAGCTGATTCATCCTCAATAGAGAAACATGAATTTAACATCAAATTTCCACCTATAACCACAAAATGTTGGGCCCCACTCATTCACTGAGACAAAAAACCAATATTAATTACATAGCCTGAAATTTTGATCCAATGAGACAAAATCACTATGATTCCCCATTTGATTCATCCCATCTAATCATGTGAACAATTTTGATTTACCACTAGAACAATTTTACAATCCTAGTTCAACTATATATCCATGTAATTATTCTTTATTCGTCACATGAATCATGTCTAGAATGATTATTCATTCCATTAATAAAAAACAACCCTTTAATCACACCATGACCCCTTTGGCCCATATTTGAATGTTCTAAATTTATCCCAAATGACATCCAAATACCAAATGTGGTATTTTAAAATGAACATTATATCATTAGATCATGTCATCCCATAGTATCATAGTGCCACCTTTATTTACCACTATCTAGTTTTACCACATCCATTACAAGTCCTTCAATGTAGACATTCACCCATGACCCACATGATTCAATCTACTATAAGAATATCATATTAATCACTCTAAAAACAATAATTTCAATCCCCACAGCCCTCATTAATTCCATTACTTATCTAATGGTCTGGATGTGGCTAACCTAGTCATGCATGAGAACAAACCAAAAAAACCAACTGTTTCTCATTCAATTCTCACCAAGAATGACATATTACTATGACCAATGATGCACTCCCCACTAAGTGGGATTCATTTCTACACTACTCAGATAGAAAAAAATCTGTCCCAACACTACATGTGGGTTACTCCTCCCAATCCATGAACACAATCCATCACAAATACACTTCACAAAATTTCATGCATTCTAATGGGGCCTACATAAATCAAGGTACCATATCCATCACTAATGTCACCTCTCACAAACAAGGGTCATCTCCCATTTTCATAGGACACACTGGACCACTATTCCTACAAGCTTCCCACTACTATATAATATCTCATGTTTATCCATTTCTCAATTATACTCAATCAACCCACACATGGAACATACATGGATTCAACTCAAAAATTGGGCATCGTGAAAAAATAGTGTGCACATTCCCTATCATACTGATTTTTATTTCCAATAAATGACAACACACAATCCCCTCCACCAAAATGTTATTAATCCACCAAAAAAACACACCAATGTTCTCAACCACAATCAATGTTTATATTAACTAAAACCATTTGATGGATACATGAATCCATGATAATCATATAAATTGAATCATAGTCCCATTATGAATGACCCATCAAACTAGTCCAAAACACCTAAAATTCTAACCATGTAACATAAACATCATAGTAATACACAACTACTCAGGAAAACAATCATTCCAAAGCTAGACACAAGACTACTGACACTATATACATCATTTTTAGAACCATGGTGATATACCCATGTTCCTATCATGCTACCAAATGTGTATCCTAAGAACCATGGGACCAAGAATCTGGCTGATTCTAACCTCTCAACCTAATCATGTTACTATAAATGTTGTATGATCTTCGAATATTAAATCATATTAAATTCGAAATACCTTAGTCCACAACACCTTAGTGTTTCCACAGAAACATTTGTTCTAGTCATGTAGACTTCCACCGAAACATTATATTGGCAGACAATATATATGTAAATATTGACTCATTAAAAACGCAATCCATTTCATACACAATGAGGTTACAGATCTATATATATTTTAACACCATTTCTAAAAAAAATCATAAAGCATTGCATTCATATATTGACCCTAAAAGGGTTCAATTTCCAAGGATTGAGATTCTCCTACAAACCCAAAAGGGGTACCCACACAAATATTGATGAAAAGATCCATTAAATCTCCAAATAACATCTTATTCCTAGATCCACATGGCCGTCCACCAAAGAAAAGACTGTGATCTATATAATCATAAATAAACCAAAAAATAACAAGGTAAAAGTCCTTATATGTCTCAGATAGATCATTAAATATGTGAACCTAATCATAAAAAACAATCACATAAAAGATGTAATAATGTATGTAATTATTATGTGTATAATATAATTTTTATAAACATGCCTTCTTATAATTATATATTATCCAAAAAAATAAAAAATAAATCAAAAATCCATCCAATTCAAAAAACATCTCAGAAATCATAATGTATATAATGAAAAACATTCATTTACCCCTGGTTACTAGGACATCCCACCAGAATGGTGTTCATGACTATCAAGTTTGAGGACCATCACAACCTATGAAAAATTTCAGGACATCATATATAGAATCTTGAAAATAATAAAATAAAATAATTATTAAGTATAATTTTTTAATTCCAAAACTCTTGGAAACTAATCAGTGCCTGGGAAGAAGAAATTAGAAGACATCATGTTCACCTCCCCAAACACTAGATACATTTAACTAGAATCATGTTTTGAAACCATTCAACAGATAGACTATAAACACGAATTAGAATCATAAATCATGGTATAAATAACCAAAATATCAAAATTATACAGATGAATGTAATAATTATGAACAAAAACAAAGCAATAGTAAAATGTAACATGTGAATGCATATAATCATAAGTACTTTGATTTCCCACATGGTTTATCTGAAAAAAATAAAGCAAATATATATTTCAAAACTATAGAAAATGGCACTATTTTCACGCATGGGACTCATAGAACCCATATATGATCCCCTCATGAAACATCATCATGATTTTTTATATGTCATGTGGTGAAAAATAAGGAATTCAAAAGGTCTTTATGGGAATCACAGTACCTATTGATGGTATGAGAAATACATCTTAATAAGGTCATAATAACATCCCCTAGTATTTTAAATCACATAAGTTATTTAATGTTTTAAAATAAAAATTTCACACATGTTTCATATACCTCAAATGTTAAACAATAAACCAAGATGCCATATGTATCATCTCACCATGTTCTCACTAGGTCACATTTGAACATGATCATAACTACATTGGAACCCTCACTAAATATATATTATCATGTCATTATGTATTATTTATTCCTACCTTTTACCAATAGATTCAGGGTAGATAATAGTCATAACCACTACTCATTACAAAAATGAACTAGGTAATGTCAAACTTCTATCACTCAACCCACTAAATAGTTACTCAAGGAATCTTAAATTGGACACACATCAGATAAAAACTTCACCTATCCCCTACCATATATTCTAGTGACATAACCCAAGCATCACATTCAAGATACACATAATGAAAATTGACCCACCCCAATAGAATCTAGGTAGGGGATGGAAAAGACAATAACCCATTTGGGAACACTCAAGGTTGTCCAACCAATCACACTAACTCACAACTAAAAACTATTGGGATGTCTCATCATGAAAAAATAACCATGGTATATCACATATATCCCTAGATAATAACAATGAACTAGTGACATGAGTCTTTTCCCTTATCTGCAACATGTCTGATCTCTCTCATCAAGATACTCATAGGGTTGTAAAAACCAATCATATTCCCAAACAATGGATTCTAGCTCATTCTATCCATACATCAATGACAACATAGTTAGTTGGATAATCTAGACCAATACCTCATGAGTTTTCATCATCAAAATCTCTAACACTCCCTGTCCCACTACCAAGGGACAACACAAATTTGTTATCTTCTAATTCCCTTGTAATCGTTATCCAAATCCCATAGCAACATTCATTTACATGTATTGGGTCTCATATCACATCTCCAAACATATAACCTGAACCAACCCCTACTAGGATACCTCTCTATATTAACCCTATCTATTACCAAGGGTCTCATTCTACACAGAACACATAATTTGCTTCATATCATATTTTGGGGGGTTTCTATCACAATGGTGATATGAACTGTTGTTTCAACCACCATAATATGAGTGAACACATTAATAACTTGTAAATAAGACCTATATAGTCCAACCTAGTCTATCTACATCACAACATGCATCTCGAGACCATATTATTTCTCTCTTCATCCCTAACATCAATCTCTCCCCTCGGTGATATAGTCTCAGGGTATTTCCAAATTAATAAATTGTTAGAAAACACTCATCCTTAGAATATGAGAACCAATGACACCATATATATTTGACATTTGATGTATCAATACCAATACATATTCCCAATCTAATGAAATATACGTTATGAAATTATGTAATGCATAAGAACACAAATTTAATTCTACTAATTGAACAAAGCATCTCTGTCAAGGAGTCACCTTCCATTTTATGGTCTAAATAACCTTTTCCATGCCAAAACATTCATTTTCCGGTACCATATCATCTCAAACAATCCTAAATTATAATGTATGATAGAGATCATTTGTTTTCAATAAATTATAATTATTAATTAGATAAATCCAATGATGATTTTTGGTAAAACTCATCAGTCTCTGTGGTTACAACAACTCTTTGACCTACTACATAGAGAAGGAATATAAAACACCCTTGGGATCATCCTTGAAAAAATCCTTATAATATTATCCCCATAAAATAATCAATTATTTATGATTTTACAAGAAAAACCAAAATAAAAAATGGTATAGGATTTTATAAACTGAAACAATGTTTGAAGACACATAGAAAGCACCACAAGTCATCGCATATACACCAAGAAAAATATCCTCTTCTGAATAATCGCATTCAACCATCCTATAATGGAATAATTTTCAAAACCCTATAAAAATATGAATGAATCCTCTTCAATTGAAATAATAATTAATAATTGGAGAGTAGTGGATTGTGTCACCCATAAAACAAATGAAAACCAAAAAGAGAAAACACACCAACAATGGAAGGTATAGAGTGGATAAAAAAATGGTCCTCTATGTATAATCCCCCTCCATCGAAAGCAAAGTGGGTAAATCCCCATAAAAATTTAAATTTTTTTGACACTACATTCATGTACTGATCCTATGGTTCATGCTATCGTGTAATTTAGGTAGAAGGCCTCTACCTATATCGAAAAAATTTGAGGCATGAACCAAGGGTTAACATTATAATTGGATAATACGACATTTTTAAAACATCTCATACATGAATTCCTTATCTAACATCCATATAGATACCATGATAATATACTAAATATTATACCTCATAAAATAACAATTTTAAGACATTAAAATACTAATAACCGGATTTTGATTCTACGTTCTAAAAAACAACCCATCTACCAATTAAATAAAAATTCAAATCTGTTCCTATAAATAATGTCCTATAAATCCATTGATTGTTTTATCCATTCTGAATTTTATACACCCAAATATATTTATTATCATTATAAACTTTTATGAATATTGATAAAACAATTCATATGGTCCCATCAAATCATATCCCACATGTGATACCAATTTTGAGGCTTGGTTATTACTAAAAATTTAGTTTTTTACTAAAATAATTAAATCTATAAGTAATAACTTCTCTGTATATAGGTTACTATTTAATATGAAATAACAAATAAACTACTTATTCTATAAAATTTATGAATAAAATATATTATAATGATGGAATGAATTAGGAATAAAATTTATAATTCTAAACTCCATGAATATAGTATTCATACATACTTACATAAAAATGTCAAATTTTGTAATCATAGTAACGTTTTTAACTATATTCAACCCCTTCCATGTTCATTAGAATCACCATTATTAGAATAGTTCCTTTTGTTTTTTCATTGAAATTATTTAGTTGAAAAAATAAAACATATTAAAAATACATTGGCCAGTATACTATAAACCATTTTATGATATTAAGTGATATCATTGATAAATATTTATTGCATATTACATTCATTATTATAAATGAAATTATCTAATATTAAATATAAACCCACTTTGATAATATAATTTTTTATATCATTAAATTGGTAGCCTATAATACATAATCTATTTAATGTTTATCAAATATCATTTATTTATATAAGTCGGATTATTTTAAAAATTTATTATTGTAAACATTTCATATGTCGAATTATATTTATTTGGGTCATTATTTGGAAATGGTAATTTTTTTTCATTTTAATATTCCACAAATGGTAGTGGAAAGACATTTACTCATATTTTTACATATAACTCCAATTAACTCTATCATCTTAGGTAAATAATATTATTCGTTATCTTAGTTTATAATATGTTATTCAAAATAATGAATAATAATATGTGTGTATTGAATCATTCATCTAAATTATTCTATAATAAATAATTGTTAACAAACAACATTAATAATCATTTTTTAGAAATTAGATCAAAATATCCAATCATTAATTTCATCTAATGGAGATTGTATTTTTGAAGGACAACAAAAAAATTGGTATATAAATGAGTAAATATTATATCTTGTTTTATAAAGATTCACCTTGATTTTTTTATCATACTAACTAAAACAACATAGTTATGAATTCCTAGTTTAGAGTTGTGTTAGTATAAGTGATATCTTGGTACATTTCCTAACATTTGAATGTGATGAAAAATTTTATTGAATGAAAATGTGATTTCATCTTGAGATAGTCATTTGTTTAATAAGTGAAACCAGTGTGTAACAGCAAGTGGTGTGTTGGGAAAGCAACAAAGGTATTACTTGAGACACATGGGGTTAGATGTGTTCATTTATGGACTGGGGATTCCTAGATAAGAAAATTTGTATCTAATCCAATACTCATCAAGAAGTGCAGTGGTACTGCTAGGGTTTGAGATTTGATGTCCGCAATGAAGGAGTTTTGTATTAAATATTGGGGATTATAACACCCATTAAAAGGTGAAATGTATTTTTATAACCATTAATACACATGTCAAAAATATAAAACATTTTTTTCAGGATGCCAACCAGTTACAACATCGTAGTTAAGTGTGCATGGAATAGTGTAGTGTCAGGATAGGTAGCATCTTGGAATGTTTCCCATGGTTTGTTACAATGGAGAAAAAAATTAACATTTATTATAATGTATTGATAATCATCATCCTGATAAGTTAACCTATTTTTGAATAGTATATATTGTGTTCGGAATGATGAAAATGTATTACATTAGATCCATGGTCATAAATGATGTGGTTAAAGGCCCTAGGATGTTATGTCATATAAAACAATTGTATCAACATGAATTTTTTTTTGAAACAATTATTTACTATTTGAAAAAAAATTATTCTATTTTCGGTCTTTCACATATTTAATTTTTTAGAAGATTTAAAAAAAACATTTCACATAATTAGTAAAATATCAGTGTATATGGTGTGATATCCATATAGGAGGGTCATGATTTTTTAGAATTGTTGGTTAAATCATTTTAATTTAAATTTTCAAATTCTTCATCAAAACCATGAAAAAACATTTTTCATCTGTTGTAATGAGTGTATGGTTAGCACAATGTTTATAATTCTTACGATGAAATAATATGATTTACCCAATTCATTAAATACATGAAAGTCTAGTATTTTTCCGTCAATATATTTAGATCTGAAATGGGGTACCATCAACTAACATTCATTTTAGGAACACCAAGAATATTTATTTGAAAATATCATGTTCATTCACTGTCAATTCTGACCTTTATTCATTTATTCTAGGTCACTTTTCTAATATAGGACCTTGATTTTTGTTCCCCATTTTATTTTCTTCTGGATTATCCCTTATTTTATCTATTCATAACACTATTTCCAATAACATGAGAATGTATTGATGATTTTATTTGTGTTATGTAATGTTTGGGTTTGTAGATTTATATTCTAGTCTTTCTATATCCATATTCAATTGTATCACGTTTTTATCACCCATCTATGGTAAATGATTCTATGTATTATTATTTTCTAAAAAACATGAGTTATTGAGATTTTTGATACCGTATTATATGAATATTATGGTATTTTGAGTACTATATGAGTTTGATAATTATTTATAGGGGTTTTCCACTTCACATTATATATTTTAAAACTGAGAGTAGAATCATGTGTTTAATAAAACCTTCATGGGGGAATTGTCAAATAATTTAGTCACATGAATGATGTTTTATATTACTAAATGTTCTCATGTAGAAATAATTTTTTGACAGTGGATAATTATTAAGGATCACATTGTTATTTTTTTTCTTTTAGGGACCATTTTATAGTTTTATTCCGTTATTCTCATTTGAGTTGTGTTTTTGTTTATACTATCAAATTCTGAGACCTGTACTCTGAGATCCCGTGCTAGAAACATGTTGTAAATATTTTTAATTAAAATTGATTAAAAATATACATTACATTACATTCATATTGATACTATCAATCAAGGTATTAGGGGATTTGTTTCATGGCCCATCCCAATGGGGTCCAGACAGAGACTACCCCAAGACCTCTAACAATAGGAAAATTTTTGGATAAAATCACAATGTAAAATCATCCCAAACATTGTAATAATTATCCTTGTGTACAAATACATAAACAAACACATATAAGCCTATAAAATTATGAAAATTAAAACTACTGAAACCAATTAATGCATGAATTTATAACCCACAAATATAGAATGAAAATATTGTCCTGAATGAAAAAAAATAAAATTTGAACATGAACAAGTTATAGATTGTTCATTTGTTACTAAGGGTGAGTACTATGATAATATTATACCACATGAAAAAAACAGTTCTTTCTAGATCATGATATTCCTTGCATTCTCCATGACATCCTAAGACACCTTCAAGTGGGATGAAATCTATATAATATATAATACAAGTGTATAGATCCCATACAGTAGTGAGTAAAAAAATACCAATCATCATTCTCAATAAAAGTATATAGTAATAATTGAATAAATGAAATAGAATCCATTATAAACACAGAATGGAAAATGTTCCCCTAAATGATCACAACCTTCTTCTAACCATAGGATATTAGTCCGATTAATTATCATCCAGGGAGAATAAAATAATCATGAATTATATTACTATATACACTCATCCAATAGCTCATAAACATTAGTCCCCATCCATGAATTCACATTTTTCATAGAAGACCTCGATACTCATATAGGGGCCACCCACATTACTACAAGAGGACACCACAAATACCCATATGGATTAACACACTACATAGGGGATCAAATAACAATAATATCACAAAGCCTTATAATATGTCCTAATATATGGATGATTATCCCCCTTCTCACCAAGGTTATGTGATACCATAAACACTCCCTATGGTGTAATGTAAGAGGGGAGTTCACTCATGTATCACAGATAGACTCCAAAAACTCTATCATAGGCTCATACACCAGAGAGTATCACCCTATTGTGATGAGCCAATAATGTATCAATGTACCATAAATGAAGTGGATTATGAGAACACACACAAATGATACTATTATAATCATAAATATAGGAAGGGCTACAAACAACCCCCATGGGGGAACACAGTGTATACTAGTGGTATATGAAATGTCCAACCAACCCTTTCTCTACATTCATGGTTATTCGCTACACATAATTTATAACTCGAGAACCTTTTTAATATCTCTGATTTGAAGAATGTAGCCTTTATTGATGCCTTTTTATGTGTTCAATGTGCATGGGATGAGTTGGGAAGAGGTTGGGAGAGTTTGGAATTGATTTGAATGAGTTTTGGGGCTTTTCTAGGGGTGCATGGTTTGAGCACATTAAGGGGAAACCCTGCAGAAGCTCAAGGAAACCATGTAGGGGGGAGACTGTAGGATTTGAACGACATGCACACTGTTTTCCAAACCATGCGAGACATACGTGTGGACCCTTTATCTCGATTCAGTAGTGTGTTCATGGTTAGCGCACTGTTTTCCAAACCATTTGGGCTAACAGTGAGACAACATAAATATAGGGTTTTATGTTTCGGGATCCCTTGGTCTTAATTGATTTCACTCCAATCTTCATACCACTCGTTCCTCAATCGGGTTTTTGGGTTCTCAGGGGGTGGAGGTTCTCTCCCACATGTTTTTTAAGGAGTTTGAAGATTTATCAAGGTGGTTTCATGGTGGTTTCTCCTGGGTAAGTCTCTCCTCTTGGGTTCCTTGTGTTTTTCTCCAGATCTACATCCCTCTCTTTATTGGTTTTCTAGATCTACAATTTTTTTGTGTAGATATAGGGGTTTGGTTTCCTTGGATGTTGATTTTAAGTATTGTGAATGTTTGGAAAGGGGATCTACAGATGTTTCGGTGGTGCGTTCGCCAGTTTTGATGAGTGATTTCTTGTGGGTCGAGTTTGCTGGAACCCGAAAGGTAGGTGGATTATCTCATGAATCCACTTGGATATAGGTACTGGTTTTGTTTACAATTAAATTGGTTGGATTGAAAATAATTATTTTTTGATGTGTGAATTTGTTTGGAAATCCATTTGGGGGTCTTTGGAAAAAAGGGGTCATGTGGTGGAATGCAATTGTTGTGGATTTTAAAATAGAGATTTTAAAATGGGATGATATGGTTGAATTGTGAAAATAATTAATGGAAATTGTTTTCAATAAAAGGGTATTTTATTGAAATGTGGTTTGGCATGGGAAATGATTAATGGAGGATTTTCAATAATTACGTGATTTATTGAAGTGGTTTATCATGTAATGGAATCCGTTGACTGTATGATGTAGTGACCTTGGTGGGGAATATTCTGGGTTATGCCTTGATTGAATGTTGTGTGAAAGTGGAAAGAAGTACCACTATAAAAAGGGGGTGCGTAGTGGATGGAAGGGCCACCATAAATAGAAAGTGGATGGGAACTTCCACTAAGGTTTGAATCGGTGATCGAGTTGGATGGAAGATCCACCATTAGGTTGTTTCGTTGTTTGGGTTGTTTTTTTGTGCATTGCATGGAATGATGGAAATTGTTGTACTGTGTGTAAATGATATAATGTATTTTTTCATGTTTGTTGGTCTTTCCCTTGGTTTTTTGGTTTGAGTGAAATGGAATGGTAAGGATGTGTTTGACTTATATAAATGGTTCCACTTGTGATTATTTTATAGAAACTATTTTTTATAAATGTTCTAAAGGTTATATTCTTGTGGAATGTGTAGGGAAGTAATTTTTGGAACCTATTATGTTTTAGTACACACCCCCTACTTTGGAACGTTGGTGTTTTTTGCAGATGTCGTGTATCGTGACATGCGCAGCGGTAAGGCATCAACCTTCTTTAGTGGTGCGTTGTGATGTCTTGGTGGAGCTTGGAGCTTTGAGCTGGGTGTGGAGCTATAGTGTTGTCATGGATCGTGGTGTTTTCTTGTTTGGTATTCCGCATAAGTACTCTAATTTTGTATTGGGTTGGGTTGGCATGTGATATCGTTAGGGATTATCTGGTAGTCCTTTTGTAATATATGAGTTTGGTTGTTTTCCTGACAAGCATCATATAGTTGTGGACTGTTTGGTCTGTTTCATCTCATGGGAAAATTGTTCCCCATATTGTTCTCGGAAGCCTCGGCATTTATTTCCAGCCTTTGGCATGTTGGTAACCTCGCTTAAGGACAAGTAACCCTCACCGTGTCCTCATTCCAATGAGGTAGGGGCGGGTTGTTACACCCTTGACATATAACTATATATACAAGGCTTAGGGATATCACTTAACAATCGTCTCATCTCATTTTTCCATACCCATGTACCTCTGGATGTTCTTGAACACCAACTTCTGCACTTCTATCTATGTCTTTGTACACATATCCATGTGTTTTTTTGGTATCCCTCGAACAATCTTTACGCATGTAACCTTTGGGTTACATGTCATGATTCCGAGCTTGATTAACATGTAATTTTATAGGGTCACACAATATATGATATTTAACCGTTTGGGGAAACCTAGTTCTACTAAGGGGGAATACATGTTGTTCATCTCTAGGTTACACTCCATGTATCTTGGGAGATTCCTAAAACCATAGTTCTTCTAGTAAATCATCCTCCACAAATCCATATCTACCGATATCACTGAAAACATTTCATATGGATTATGGAGAATCTTTTAATCATTGATCCATGGGTTTTAGGATCCAAATTTGTTATATATAACTATAGTCAATCTAACCATAAACATATATCAAAAAAGGAAACAACAAAACCCGAAAATCAATATGATTTGAATCTAATCATTCTTATCTTTCCTCTATACTCGATCTTACAATTAAACATGATCCAAAGTCATTGTATTGATCCATGTTACAAAATAATGGTCATGAAAAAATCTAATTAAATGTATTTCATTAAATAATGAGATAAATAATGTGACTTTGATGATCATTTGATTAAATGGGGTAGAAACTCATAATCCATAAAATTTGATGAAGGAAACAATACGATTGATCATTAATCCTTGATTGGTTGTAAGATAATTTAAAATATAAGTGGGATAGATAAACAAAAAAAAATACATCATATTAAATCATTTTTTGTTGTGGTTATTATTTCCCTTGGAGGAATTTAGGTTTTTTTGACCAATATTAAATAACAGTATGGAAAGATTAAATTGAAAAGTTTACATTTTTTGGGATTGATCATTAATATAGAACATTCCTATTATTGTTGATGAAATGATCCATGTATTCTATTAGTGCAATGATTATAAATATGGTCTCTATCTAACATCATGAGTAATGAACACTTATCTAAATGTTCACTAGGTCTCTAGTGTTTTAAAGGAAAACCATGAGATTATTATATTGAAATATATTTATATTTAACCCACCTACGAAGTAAAATATATTAAAGTAAATGAAATAATTATTTAATTTTATTAATTTTTCACCTATGATGACTATTTCACAAACACCCTACACTGAAAAAGGACACATGGAACCATAGTTAAAACTCATATTATAAACTCAATGGTTCCCCCATATTTCTAATATGTGTACATGATTGGGAGATTTTCTAATAATCAAGAATACAATGAAAATGTGAATTTAATATAATTATATTTCATAAATTTATTCTGATCTCAGCAGGTCTCAATATCACATACATTTAATGTATTTTCTAATTAATTATCCCCATATTGGAACATTACATCCCAAAAATAAAAAAAATAGAATAAAAATTAATTACTGTAATGGGATCACATCTAGGCCTCATGATCCTAGGTTTCATCTTAAATATTTTTATGATTCCACTAGACATGAACTATGGCAGTTGATCTTCAATAAATGATTTTATCTGGTTGATCATAGATCACCCTGGGTACTGATAAGTAGTATATCAATCCTTCCTGAATATCTCTTCCCTATCAATAACATGCCACGACTGGTTCATGTAACTCCTCGGCCACAACATGTGGGTGATATTATGTACCTCATCAAACTATAGTGGTGGATCTAACTATTACACGACCATGAAAAACATACATATTATCTATAATAGTATTTAAACCAATATATATATATATATATATCAATGAATAAATAAAATATAAACACATATATACTAATTATGGACACCGCAACTCTAGGTGGTGAGAACATACCACAACCCACATGATACTTCTCGAAGCAATGCTCATTTTAGGAGAATCGAAGATATGGGAATTCTATCGAAATTGAATCCCATCCAAGGGGTTATAAAAATTGGACCCCTCCCATAGAAGATCATTATTCTTATAAGACCTCATTACTCAGATAGGGGGTCACAACTAGGACCACTAGGGGACACCAAGAACCAAATATGGACCATCCCATTATATAGATGATATAATACTAATGATACAAAAAACTGTATTAATATGGAATGCTAGATGTAGTATCTACTACCTATTCAAGGAGGACACAAGATTCCACAAGACCCAGTAAATCTATAATATGACAGAGGATCACACTCCAAAATCACTAAGGTACTCCATGAAAATTATCTAAGACTCATATCTTATATGGGATAACAATATTTTGTTTTGTATTTTATCTATTGATGTACCCTTTAGGGAATGTATAATGGGATCACAGTCAATTGATACTAGTCCAAAAATGAAGAATCGAAGGGATAGAAACACCCAATATGGTTGAACATGGCATGTCTAACCAAACCTTTCTCTTCTTCTGTGTTTCATATGCACATGGAATGTAATCACTGAGAGATGTGATATGTAAGGGGTTATACATAGTGTGTGAAGCTCACCTAGCACATTGAAATGGATTTATTGTCATTCTCATGTAACAAATTTTGTGCATGTGATCCATCCCATGTAAAATTGGTTGTCTTTGTGTACACATTGTCATATCCATGCCAATGACCTCTCTCAGGCCCACCCAAATGTAACATATGACCCACATGCTGATATTTTGATCATTATTCACCTAAAATGTGATACGATAACATGTCATTTTATATCTAACTCTCTATAGTACCCTAGAACCACACAAAGTTGACTGGGGGGGATCCCACACAATGTGCATCTTTTGGATTAAAATATTATTTCTATGGATTTTAATGAACCTATGGTTCTTCCCCACATATTCAATTACATTGTCAGAACCACCAAACTCACTATAAACTATTGATATGAGGTTATCCAACACAATACTTCATCGATAATTAGGATTTGTGATCAAATATTCTCCCAAAACACCTCTGTTGGGAAATTCAACACCATGAATGAAAACTAATACGAATTGAATGTTGAAGTCAACATTATATACCTCCAATAGTACTTATTAATTATCACACCTCTATCCTACACAATATATTGAATCATAGATGAGGTATTGATATTCTGTGTGAAATAACAGTCATGTGATGATCAAAAACATAGAATTTAAATGAACCATAGGCTAAATAAAATTCATATGATGATAATGCAATGAAAAAAGGATAAAAACTTTAAACATAATTTATAAGGAAAAAATCATTGCCTTATTTTTCTCATCGATGATGTTTTATCATATAACTAATAAAATAAGAGGGGTATATATTTAAAGAATAATAATCCACATATATAAATCTACCAACAATGCATGTGTCAATTCAATTTGTGGAATTCAAACGTGATAGACCAGGATTAATGAACATGATTGAAAACAGAAATTAACATCATTCCTTGATTTGGAATTGATCATTTACAAAAACAAATGGGGCTGATTTCATTGATAATATTGAAGAACTCCATCATCACAATGACTCTCTCTCTAGAATAGAGTTGAGGACATATTCCTAGAAAACATATTCCAACCGTATCTAG
Source organism: Viscum album (assembly GCA_963277665.1). Taxonomy (NCBI): domain Eukaryota; kingdom Viridiplantae; phylum Streptophyta; class Magnoliopsida; order Santalales; family Viscaceae; genus Viscum; species Viscum album. Next base: position 999,799,599 of record OY728121.1, on the reverse strand, counting down.
GTACCATGGGTTTTATCATCCTTCTATAATATATGTCTATAACACATACTTAAAGTCAACACAGAAATTGTGTATAATAAATTGAAAAGAAATAAATTTATTTAATTATTTTAGTAATCTTGTGCCAATGATTTTTATTTCCCAAACACTTGAGGCTGAAAAAACTATGACAAGCCTATAGTAAAACATAGGGTAGGAATTCAGGTGAACCCTTTTATTTAAAATATGGTCAAACATTTGGTATTTATTACACATTTTAGGTAAAACTAATCATATGTGTTATAAATATATTAATTATATTTGAAAAATTTATTCCGGTATTAATGTGGCTAAAATTCAGATGACGTATCAGTTCTTAGACTTCAAAATATACCATATAATATGCAAAAAATAATTTATGTAATATCTTGGACATTTAATTATCCCCATCATTGAACATTTCATCTTATAATGACAAAAAATATGTCTGAACAAAAATTATTAGGGTACTAAGATCATATTTGGGTCTCCCACCCCCATGTGCTCTCCTAATTATTATTTTTCTACTACAAGAGTCACATTAGGGGAATCGATCACTGATGAAGGATACTATCTTGTTGATACTCGACATCCACTGATTACTCAACAAATTTCTATCCATCCTCATTGTATAGTATGCCTTAATAATTAACGTACGACATGTGAAATACATATAACCTGAACTATAACATGTGGAATATGTCATTTACATGGTCCTATATAAACATTAGAGATAATCAGTACAGCACCATGAAAACCATAAAAAATATTTGATTTATTTTTAATCTCAACTGAAATTTATAGAAATTAATGAAGAAAAGGGAAATTGAAAACCAATTACTCTCTTCAAGGACACTCCGCCTCCCGTTGGTGACAAACAATCTCCTGTAATAGGATATTTCATGATGTATTTCACATTCAAGGAGAATCCAATCTAGGATAATTATATAATTGGAGACACTCATCCAAGAGGTCATAATAATTATGCATCACCAATGAATTTTTGAGAAAATACGGTTTCCTTATGATGTTCCATTCCTTCATGTTTTGAAAATCACAAACACTCAAAAACATCAAACAACTTATCTTAAGGAAAATTTCTTTTCTCCTTTGTTTTATTTGTATAAGGAAAATTTTCCATCCCCAAGTAAAATTTATTGATACCATGTTTTCATTGTTCATATTTCAGTTCTTCTATGTCAAACTCATTTTATTTCAAAGTGTAAAAATTGATTTCATGTTCAAATATCTCAAAATCCTATAATTACATAGATATGAAGAATTCTGTTTTAGGATCTGAATTTTCCGAATTATGATCAGGAAATTTTGTAAAGTTAGACTCCGAATTCAGGTTTCCATCTTTTGTGATGTTCGACTCTGAATTCTGATTACGATCATTTATCAAGCTTGAATACAAATTCTGATTACGAACATTTATAAAGCTCGACATTGAATTCAGTTTACAAACATTTGTGAAGTTCGACTCTGAATTCTGATTACGAACATTTATAAAGCTCGAATCTGAATTCTGATTACGAACATTTGTAAAGCTCAACTCCAAATTCAAGTTACCATCTTTTGTGATGTTCGACTCTGAGTTTTTATAACAATCTTTTATAAAGATCAACTCCGAATTCCGGTTACGAATTATTCTGAGTTCTGACTCTGAATTGTTTTGAACTCAGAGTCCGAATTCAGGATACGAATTCTTATGAATTGACACTCCGAATTCAAGTTACAAATTCTTATGAGTTAAGATTCCGAAGTCTATATATTTCTAACTCCGAATTCCCTTTATAAATAGAATCTGAATGTTCATGTATTATAGATTCCGAACAATTTCCGTAGACTCAAAAAAATGGACTTTTTTCAAGTAACCATATTTTTCTCTTCCTGATTATAGTTATGAAATGATATCTTACATTTTTTTTCTAACCAACCATTGTTTGAGTGACATGGGTACCGGTCCTATTGAGATTCAAGGAGAAAAACGATCGTTGGATGAGAGAGTTGACCGTTAGAGAACTACCTATAAATATGAGCTCATTTGAAAGAGCTCAACACTGTTCTACGACTCTAGATATTGCATGTTATTGAAGTGATTTCTAGATAGATGCTATCCTACCTAGTACGTATTTAACTTCTTGTTTATATTTCTTTGTGCAACTCCGAATGTTGTTGAGTACATTCGATGGATTCCTGGGATAGGAAGACAGAGGTGCCGACTACCTTAATGATCGAGGAATTCCTTGATGAGCAAGACAGAAGTGCCATCTTTTTTCAAGTTGAGGGATTTCCGGGATAGCAAGACATATACTGATATTCTTATCAAGGGCTTACCCTAGTGTGGGTAAGACAGAGTTTCTTGAATGTATAAATCAAGGGACCTTTATCCAATATTGTTGGATACCCTACTGTTTTGGTTAAAACATTTCGTACTTGTTACTTGATATGTTTCAAGTTTGTTTTTCCACTGCATTTTGATTGTTAAGGAAAGTATAACTATCTTATACATCCTAGATTTTGTATAATCTGATTGGTGAGATTCTATACGCTTTAAGGTTGAATCATATACATGTAATCTTTTCTTAAGTTTCATTTTTGGAACCATTTTTCCAAAAACTAGCATGTTTTTAGATCTTGGAGTTCTTGTGAATTTACCATGTTTATCTTGTTCAAAATTGTTTTCAGTAACCAACATTAAAGGTTCCAATGGAATTTTTAATGTGTACAATTCACCCCCCACTTGTATATTGAGCATCTACATCATTAATTCCATCCTAAAATTGGTATCAGAGTATTTTTCTAGAATACATATATTCACATATAAGTTTTCCTTGCTCATGTTTTCATTTTTATATATTTTTCCTTGCTTAGGAATTTATTCCTTGATTCTGTACTTTTTCAATTCACATGTTTCGGTGGAAAAATATTTTTCCAAAGGATGATAGGAATGAATGTTGGATATATTGACAACATTAAACTCACAATTCCACCTACTTTTTTTGGGAATGATTACGGATATTGGAGAGATCGTATGAATACTTTGGTTATCAATACTGGAGTGGATAATTTTTTTCATGCTTACTGGAGGTTATCAAATTCATTACAAGGATGTTAGTACATTCACCAATCATGAAAATCATGAATATCAACTGAATTATAAGGTACACAATACTATGTTGTGTTCTATGACTAGAAATATATTTTTCCAAATTTCATATTGTGAAGCAGAAAATTGTATTTAGAAGAAACTTGAATTTACACATTTTGGGACTTCAGAAGTTATTGAAACAAGAAGATCCATGATCCGAGCTGAGTGTCATGGTTTTTTCATTACCTATGGAGAACCCATATGTAGGGTGTAACAAAGATTAATGACTGTCGTCAATAGATTATAGAAATTATGCCCATTGATTTGGAACCCAAGAGAACATATATAGATGAGAATAGAAATGTTACTCAGATTTATCATAATAAACTCTTCAGAAATCTTCTTCCACATAAAACTAGAATGACGACAGATGCTGATCTTATTAAGAAGAAGAATTCAAATTGCAGTATTGATTTTAAAACAACATGAAATCATATGAAATACAGGACTCCTAAGAAAGTTACAAGACCCACGTATAAGAAAAATGTTATTCAATACGAATCTAGTGGAAGTGAATCTTCAAAAAATGAATTAGCCAACCTTCCTCGAAGGATGAACAAGATTATTGGATAGAAGAACATTCAATCTAGATAAATGAAGAACTAAAGGAATGATAGGAAAGACTTTTAAGTCACATGTAATGAATGTAAAATATAATGTCATATAAGACCAGATTTTCCTATGCTTAAGAGAAAGGATAGAAATTAAATGAATTATGAGAGGGATAGAAAGAATTACTACAAGACTAATGCTAAGAATGTTTTGAAATCCACTCAAACCAGGAGTGAAAGTGGTGGTGGCTTTTCTGATGAGTCCTCAGAGTATAAATCTTCTGGACAGAAGAATCGTGGTCTAATAGCTATACTACCTATCAAAAATAATTGTCTGATGGCAAAGGTACACAATGCTGAATCTTTTACCAATGATTCTTTGAATAAAAAATATAGTGGTAAATCTTATAACTCTTCAAATGAAGAATCCCCTAAAAATGAAGATAATCCTTTTCCTACTTACAAAGAAGTTTTTGGGTTTAATAATCGTTTTGAGAATGATAATCCAAAACTCATGAAAAATCATGATAAGGAAAACTCTAGAAATACTGTTCTTACTATGGAAATATCATATTTTCTAAAGATCTTGGTATGAAAATTCACGAGTTTGAATGTATTTTAAAAAATCCTGAGGACATATATTCTAAGTAGAATAAACTTTCTAAGGATATAGAAAAGTAATTTCAAATAAAAATGTTTTGTAGGCTTGATCTAGTTCCAAATATAATGATTTTGAAGATAAACAATTTCTTATCAAACTCAAGTCCAAAATTTTTTCCTTAAGGAATTGTTTTTAAAACATTACCTTAGGTAAGGAAAATTTTGATATTATGTACTCTCAAATATGACCTATAATAAATAGTTCTGGATTTGGTTATACCCATGATAAAATTATTTTTAGTAAGAACTACATTTTTCCTCAAATTGATCCATTCTGCACAAAATGTAAGTGTGGTGGCCATTGGGAAAAAAAATTCCTCAAATAAAACCCAATATTTAGGTTCCCATAAAGCATATTTTTCTATTAAAATGTGGTTACCTATGATTTTGATTTCTGAAATTCCTGGATCCAAGAAAGCATAGATTCTGAATGTCTAACACTCTTATTTTCAAGAAAATAAGGAATTTTCGAACATCAATACATCGTACATGGATAGTGGATGTTCTCGAAATATGACTTGTAACAAAAACTTCTTTGAAAAACATTCAAGACGAAAGGAGGAAAAGTAACTTTCATAGATAATTCTTAGGGAGAAATTATTGGTATAGGTAATATTGTTCTTCTTGGATAAACCTTCATTTGAAATGTTTTGTTTGTTAGGGTTCTTAAGAACAACCTAATTAGAATAAGTCAATAATGTGATGAAGGATGACTTGTGAATTGTTGGAATGATAAATGCCAAGTACAAAATTACAAGGATGATTTTATTCTTTATTCCCATAGGCAAGAGAATGTATACACACTTAACATAGAAGACCATTGGAGCCAACATCTACCTTTCCTTAGTGAAATAGAAGATCATTCTTGGTTATGGAATAGAAGGTTAGGACACTGTAACCATAGCAACCTATGTATGATTTCTACGAAAAGACTTATTAAGGATCTACTAGAGCTTAGATTTGATTATTCAAAATATTTTGATCCTTGTCAATATGTAAAGTAACATAAAATGAGTTTTAAATCTATCATTGATGTCACAAAAACTGATGCATTACAGTTGGTGCATATGGATCTTTTTGGCCCATCATAAACTAGAAGAATTGGTGGAAAATATTATGTATTTGTCTTAGTTGATGATTACACAAGATTTATGTGGGTATATTTTCTAGCCAAGATGTCTAAAGATTTTTCTTATTATAAAATTTTAGATCCCATGTTAAAAATGAGAAAAACCTACCATTGATAACTATTCATAGTGATCACGGTGGAGAATTTTAAAATTCTTATTTTGAAACTTTTTGTAGTAGAAAATGCATTACTCACAATATCTCAGCACCAAGAACTCCCCAAAAGAATGGTTTGGTTGAAAGAAGAAATAGAATTCTTTAAGAGACAACAACAACCATATTGAGTGAATATTCTATTTCAAAACATTTTTAAGATGAAGTTATAAGTACTACTTGTTATACTATAAATCTCATTTTGGTTAGATGTTTTCTTAATAAAACACCTTATGAGTTATGGAATGGTAGAAAACATAGACTTTCCTACTTCAAAGTTTTTGGTTGCAAAGTGTTCATTATAAATACTAAAGATAATTTACATAAATTCTCACCAAAATATGGTGATGGAATATTCTTAGGATACTCCACAACTTCTTAAGGCTTATAGAGTTTTTAACAGAAATACTTGTACTGTTGAAGAAACAGTGCATGTAAATTTTGATGAAACTGATAATTTTGTTTTTAAACAACCCCAACCAACATCTTCATATGTGTTTTCAACAACTGATTATCAACCTTTGATAGAATAACCTTTTGATATGTAAAATGTTCAAGAAAATGGTTTTGAGACATTTACCCCATAATATTTCCTACCATATGATGATGAACATGTTTTACAAAATCCGAATCAGTTGTTTCATAAGAATTATCCTAGTGATAGTATCATTGTTGATGTAAATCAACCGTTAAGAACTAGAAGTTCCTTATGAAATAAAGTATAACATCTAGCATTAATTTCCCAATAAGAACCAGAAAGCACTGATGACGATTTATTTGATGGTGATTGGATAAAATCCATGCAAGACAAACTAAATAAATTTGAAAGGAATAATGTCTGGACCTTAGTTGATAGATCTATGGAAACTTCTGTTATAGGATTAAAATGGGTCTTCAGAAATAAGTGCAATGAGAATGGAGCCATTGTATGAAATAAGGCTACATTAGTTTCTAAAGGCTATAATCAATAAGAAGGAATATACTATGAAGAAACATAGGCTCCATAAGCTAGACTAGAATCTATTTGTAATTTACTTGACATTACAGCATTCATCAATTTCAAAAAAATTTAAATGGATTTGAAATGTTATTTCCTTAATTGTTATTTACATGAGTATGTTTTTGTGGAACAACCTCCAAGTTCTAAAGATACAAAAAATCCTGATCATGTGCATAAACTTACCAAAGCTTTGTATGGACTTAAGCAAGCTCCAAGAGCCTCGTACAGAAGACTTACATGATTTTTTCTCCAAAATAACTATGTTCAGGGAAATGCAGATCCATCCCTTTTTAAAAAGAATGATTTGAAAAACGTATTGATTGTTCAAATTTGTGTTTATGACATTATATTTGGTTCAACTCACCAATCTCTAACTGATTCCTTTGCAAATCTATTAAAATCTATGTCTGAAATGAGTATGATGGATGAGTTAACATTCTTTCTTGGATTTTTATTTTCTCATAAACCAAAAGGAACCAATATATCTCAACATAATTATATTAAAGATCTTTTTAAAATATAAGTATTTGACAACACAAAATGTATTAGTACTCCCATCGGTACCTCAAATTCACTTGATATTGATGAAGCTGGGAAACCAATAGATCAAACATCTTTTAGAGGTATGACAGGAAGTTACAATAGTTGACAGCTAGTCATCCAGAATTAATGTTTTCAATGTGATTATGTGACAGATATCAATCCAATCATAACTAATCTCATTTAAAGGCTATGAAAATAATTTTCCCTACTCAAATGGAACCATGGATTTAGGACTATTTTATACTTCTAAGAGATTTGTTAGTTTCGTGGTCATTCAAAAAACAACACTCAATATCACTTTCCACTACTAAAGGTGAATATGTTGCAGCTCGAAGTTTTTGTGCTCATGTTTTGTGGATGCAACACACACTTACAGAATATTGTATGAGTTTTACCAAAACACAAAATTTGTGTGATAAGACTAGTTCCATTTCCCTTAGTAAAAACCATGCACATCAATCCCTTGAAAAGAATATATATATTAGGAATCACTTTCTTAGGGATTACACACAAAAAAGAGATATCATTATTCAATTTATCGGAACGCAAGAACAACATGCTGATATTTTTACAATATCTTTACCATCCGATAGATTTGAATGCATTAAACAGAAATTAATAATGATAACCATAAGGTAATCTTCCTTAATAATTTCCTGTTGACACCTATATCCTTATAGTAATAATACCCTTGTTATAGGGGGAGTACAATTTGTATTTATTTATTTTAAAATTTTAGGTAATGAAATTTATTTTTTCAAAATTTTCTTAATGGAAATTTTTCGTAGCTGGTTATTCAAATTTTTTCCTAATGAAATTTTTTTAGTTAGAAATTTTTTGTAAAGAAAATATTTAGTTCAAAATTTTCATGTTGAAAATTTTTTGTATTTAGATTTTAGTTCATAAATTTTTCGTAATGAAATTTTCTTAATGAAGATTTTAGCTCTTAAAATTTTTGTATTTATATTTTCGTAATAAAGATTTTAGATCATAAAATTTTGGTAATGATACTTACCTAATGATGATTTTAGTTTTTAAAATTTATGTAATGATATTTTCATGATGAATATTTTAGTTTTAGAGATTTTTATTAATGAAGATTTTAGTTTTTAAAATTTTTGTAATGATGATTTTAATTTTTAATATATTGATAATGATATTTTCATAGTCTAAAAAACTCCAAGAAAAAATTTCCTCATTACCATTAATCTTCCTAGAAATCTTATAGGTATTATTTCCTTTATTTACTTCTCATAAACAATTTTACTAGTTGGTGTTTACTTTTTCTTTTAAAATCGTCATATTTTTTTCATAAATTAGAATTTTCATTAAAAACTGAAAAGATCAGATCCTACCAAATTTTCATTACAGATGTCTTTTCAACCGTTAGATCTGATCAAGAGTTTTCTGAACTATTGGATTGGTTTTCGAAAATGAATTGTTGTTTCAATCGCCTATATAAAGGACCCCTGATGGGAATCTCACATCGGATTTCAATCCTTTGTGTGCCAAAGTTCTTTCCCTCTACAAAGGGTCGTTTTGAACTTATCAATGTTTTCTCATTTCTGAATGTCTGTAGAAGAATCCTCTCATAATGAATGTATACTGTCAAGCCATCTTCAGAGTGGCAGATTTATAGAGAGAGGTTGGTGCATCCAAATTTCTTTTCCAAGTACGATTCTATTATATCCATGAACATCAGGTTGAATGGATGGGAATGTGTTTTCATATCAAATCTAATAGATCAGAATGTAGTATATCCAGATTTTCATGTGGAATTATATGAATATGTACGTTTTTTCAATGAATAATAGAGGAGTAAAATTTCATTCAAAAGATACAAATTTTTTTTGCCCTTTCACACACAAAGGCTGCTAGCTTGGTTGGGTTCTCTTATTTAGGGGAAGGTGAGTTCTATTCCCATAAGTTGCTAGATTATAAAGGATGTTTAAATAAGCTGAATTCTATAGGGTTTCTTGGAATTTCATATGTCAAGACTCTGAAGATTGCTCATTCATGTACAAATAATCATATTCTAGAATTATGGGCTCAAGGATTCATCATTCCGAGAAATGGTGACAAACATACATTAAAGAAGAGTGATATTTACATCTTGGACGTCATGTTGAATCAATGGATGATCAACTTGATGAAGCATATTCTCATTACGATTGATAATATCAATAATGGGAGCATGAAGGACCAGATAATTATGTATTCATCCATCCTCCCCAAGATAATTGTTCAGTGCCCAGAGTCATTAAAAATTCATTGCAGTTCCAAGACAATGAAATGAAATGTCATGCTAGTTAGTGATTAAACATTAAAGAGAATTAATGTTAGTTTCTCTAAAGACTCTAGAGAGTTTTTTGATTTACCAGAGGAAGAAGATGATGTCGTTCCAAAGAAACAAAAAGTAGTAGATGAACCATCCAAAAAGATTGGTAGGAAGAGGATGTTGAAGGATGTTAAAGAAGAATCAAGAACCCCAAAAGCTAATGAAATCCAACCCACACCTCCAATTCCCAAGAATCAAAAATCATGTCTGGATGAGGTTGTAGCCATGTGGATGGAAGACAAAGAGAAAGGGAAAGAATGGGATCCATGTTTAATTTTGATCTTGTTGAAGCAAAATCATTAAAAGAGAAGATAGCTAACTATCTTGAGAGGCAAGAAAAGGAGATGAAGCAGAAGAAAATGATGATTGAGGCTGAGATTGTCCAAATATCTCTTGAAGGCTGTTGAAATAGAATCTGAGAATATCCCTATACCAAAATCCAATTCGGTAGAGCCCTTACCCAAAACATAGGGAAATAACTTTATCACTCCAGAAAAAGATACAGAAATACTTATTGAAGAAGAAGTTGAGAAAGAATAAGAAGAAGAAGAAGGCAGTGGTGACACTACATATTTTATTAATAATGTTGATGATTTCCATGAGAAAGAAACTCTATATGAGAAGTTTTCAATAGGAACATCAGAAGCAGATTCTTCAAAACATTCTACACCAAGGAATGATGAGAAGGGTGAAGAAGTCAATAATCTATCTATAGAGGAAAGTGAAAATAAAGACATCATTCAACCAGAGCATGCTAAGGCACATGTTGATAAAGAAAATGTTGATGAAGACAATATTGATTATCTATCTGATAGTGAACACGAATCTCTTGATGAGGAATCTGTTCAAAGATCTAATAAATGAATAAAAGTTGTTTTTGATACATCATGAAGGTCAGTAGTGAAGAAAAAGGAAGCTGGTGGATCTTCCAGGAGGATGCTTGTTGAGTTAGAGAAGGAAGCCTCAGAAAGAAATTTTTCAGATTTAGAATCATCCTCTCTTGGACATGATTTCGTAGTGCAGTCTATGATGAAGCCTATTGGGACCATTTCGATTTTTCCTAGAAAATATTCCTGATGTTATAAGCCTCAACAAACCATGAATCAAAAGTCATATTTTGTATCATTGGTGCAGGGAAAGATTGTTAAGGTGGAAGCTGACTTCAAGGATTTTCTTATCAACTACGGAGCTCACAAGAGATCTTGCAAACAAATGTCAAGCTGGTTGAAGAAAACAGTTGTATATTTGTGGATTCCTGATGAATTTGAAGATAATGTTAAGGATTCCTTTGAAACCGAAGATATATAGATCAAGCATCTTTCTAATATCTTTTAAGAAAAGCTATCTCTTGAGAAGAATACCTAGATGCATGAAGTTAAATACATGAAGGGGATGTTATATTTTGTTGCTCAAAACTGGAAGAGGAAAAGGGATATTCAAATTGAGATCTATGAGAATATAGTTAATAAAGATGAAGTGTTGAGGGATCAGGAAGAGGAAGACCACAAAGTGCTCAAAAAATCTCAATACCTGAGTAAAAAATCTCAGGTCGAAGGAAAAGGATGGATAACCTTGTTTCCATTCTGATATTTTTTTGTTTTTTTGTTATTGTTCAAATTCATCCAAACATAATGGAAATTTTTGGTTGCTCATATTTTTTGTTGTTTAGTACTAATCTTTCTGGTACAACAATTTCCTTTTCCATTCACTATATTTCTTTTTTAAATCACAAAGGGGGAGATGGAATGTAATAAAAATGAATACCAAGTGTAGATGAAATTTCCCTAAGTCAGGGGGAGTTTATTTATGGATAATTTTCATCACAGATTTTTCCCTATACAATATATTGAAAATTCTCTTTCCGGAAATCAGAATATGATCCTTAGTGGTTCCAAATCCTAAGGGGGAGTCAGTCGTATTCACACTGATAGATAAGTAAAGGGAGATAAGCCTTTATTTTCAAGTTCATAAAATTTCAATGTTCTTGTATTATTTTTCGAAAGGATGTTTGTGCTATCCAAAAATGGGAGATTGTTGATTCAATAAGGTTTCCTTATAAATATCCATTCCTTCATGTATTTAAAATCCCAAAAACTCTAAAATATCAAACACTTTATCTGAAGGAAAATTTATTTTATCCTTTTATTGTTGGTCTAAGGAAAATTTTCCTTCCCCAAGGAAAATGTATCCTTGCCATATTTCCATTGTTCATATTTCAGTTCTTATAAGTCTAACTCATTTTATTTCTAAGTGTAAAAATTTGTTTCATATTCTAATTTCTCGAAATCCTATAATTACTTATATATAAAGCATTCTATTTTATGATCTTAATTCTCCAAATTCTGATTACAATCTTTTGAAGCTCGACGCAGAATTCTGATTATGAACATTTATAAAGCTCGACTCCGAATTCAGGTTATGAACTTTTTTGAAGTTCGACCCTGAATTGTGATTACGAACATTTATAATGCTCGACTCCAAATTCTGATTATGAACTTTTATAATGCACGACTCTGAATTCATGTTTATAACTTTTGTGATGTTTGACTCTAAATTGAGATTTCAAACTTTTCTAAAGCTCGAGTCTGAATTCAAATTACGAACTTTTATAATGATCGACTCCGAATTCATGTTATGAAATTTTGCGAAGTTCAACTCCGAATTCTGATTACAAAATTTTATAAAGCTCGACTCCGAATTCATGTTACGAATTCTTCTAAGATATGACTCCGAACTCTTATGAACTAACACTCAGAATTCAGGATAACAATTATTATGAATTGATACTCTGATTTCAGGGTAAGAATTCTTATGAGTTCAGACTCTGATGTCTATATATTTCTAACTCTGAATTACCTTTATAAACAGAATTCAAATTTTCATGTATTATAGACTCTGAACTTCTTCCATTGACTCTGAAAAATGGACTTTGTTCAAGTAACCATATTATTCTCATCATTATTATAGTTATGAAACAATTTCGTACATTCTGTTTCTAACCAACCATTGTTTTGGTGACACATGTACAGATCCCTAAGATTTAAGGAGAAATATGACTGTTTTAGGACGGAGCTGACTGTTATAGATGGGGCTATAAATAGGTTCTCATTTGAAAGAGATCAACAATGTTCTAAGACTCTAGATATTACATACTCTTGAAGTGGTTTCTAGAGAGAGACTCTCATGCCTAGTGCATACTGAACTTCTTGCCTAGATTGCTTCATGCGACTCTGAATGTTTCTGAGTAAATTCGTTGGCTTCCAGGGACTGGAAGACAGAGGTTCTGACTACCTTAAAGATCAAGCAATTCCTTGCTGAGGAAGAAATAAGTGCCAACATTCTTCAAGTTGAGGGCCTGTGAGGATAGCAAGACAGATACTGATATTCTTATCGGGGGCTTAACCTAGTGTGGGGGAGACAAACTTTATTGAAAGTATAAATCATGGGACCTTTATCCAATGTTGTTCGATACCCTACTCTTTGGGTTAAAAAATTTTATACTTGTTACTTTTTAGGTTTCATGTTTTTTTCACTGCATTTTGATTTTTAAGGAAAGTATAAAAACTTTATACTTCCTAGTTTTTGTATACTATGTTTACTGAGATTCTATACGATTTAAGATAGAATCTTTTACTTTTAAACTTTTCTTAAGATTCATTTCTGGAACAATATTTCTAGAACCAAGAATGTTTGTAGAACTTAGAGGACTTGTGAATTTACCTTGTTTAACTTTGTTAAAGATAGTTTTCTATAACAAACTTTAAAAGTTCCAAAGGAATTTTCATCGTGTATAATTCACCCCCTCATGTATATTGAACATCTTCATCATTATTTTTATCCATCATGAATGGTTACCATTCTCTAAATACCCTGACACACATATAGGGGGAAAATCCCATTACCTCTAGTAGGAACCACTAACCCAATCTTGAACCACAAACTACATTGGGGATTGTTTATTGATGATACCATGAGCCCTATAGATATTGAATACTATATAGTGGATCAATGATCTTATCATGAAGGTAATATATTTCAAAAGAAACCCATATAGGTAATAGTATGTTAGAAGATAGCACTCTGGTCTCATAGTGGTACACTAATAAGTCTATCTGAGACTCATACTCTAGAGTGGATAAAATTCATTTTCTGTATATCTAATTTCAAAATTTAACCTGGAGGGAATGTAAATGGAATCAAAATAAACCTAAATTGGTCCAAAGCTGAAGAAAATATTGGCTACTATCACCCACTAAGGGAGAACACAGTGTTTATAAGTGGGAAAAAGTGTGGTAAAAAACCCTTTCAATGATTGTATCGTGATTCCTCACACATCATGAAAACCTCGAGATAAATGACATGTAAAGGGTTATACATGGAATATAGAGACAAACTGGAACTTTTACCATGTCATCCTACCATACTTGTGTAACTATGTCCATTCCCATATAACAACCTTTGTATAATTTTTCATTTCTGTGTAAATCTAGAAGGGTATGTTCCCATTACCACCATCCTATCAATTTTATTGTATCCTCTAAGATTCAACTTGACCTACAAACATTTATTTACATGTATTATGATTCATATCTAAATTTGTATCCCAAGATCCACAAATAGGATTCCCTCACTCTATGCATCTTCCAATTACACTACATTTAACATATTTTTTTTCAAAACAATTAATTCTTCCTCCACATTTTCTTCTGTGTTTGTGGAGCTACTATCCTCTCCAAAAAATATAGATATTTGATAGGTCCCATATTTATATCATCGATTTCCGAAATTCATGTTTGAATATTCTTGAAAAATTCTTTCAATGATCTATTTTTTCATAACATAGAAAAATGAGAAGAAATGAAACCACAATACATTTGATATTCCATTGATTTCCTTTCACCCTATTTACACTATGATCGTATCTTGATCATGAACGACACCCAAGTAATTAATCTGTTTCATTATTAAATTTGCATGCATTGATTAAATAAATTGAATACCCTAAAAACACAAGACAATATTAATTGAAGAAATGATCATATGATGAAAACAAGGAGAAAAAATTAATCCACAAGATTTTGGTAAATAACCATAGACTTTGTTCATTTAGCGTCAATATGATTTCATATAATTGAAAAAATAAGTTGGATTTATTAACAAACAAAATTAAAATAATTTATATATACAATCGATGAGACTATTATAACTTCATGGGGAATGAATCCATGTTTGACTATGATTATAAAATAGGATGGAATTCAAATTTCAAAATCTATATTGATCTTCTATCTGTCGTCGGTGAAAAATAGTTGTTTTTATATCAGTGATTATATCCACAATATCTGCTGGAATAACTCTTACAGATTTCGTATCAATCTGATGTTTTCTACAAAGAATGCTTCTCCCAACAATCTCTTAGAATTTAGTGTACTTAGTTAAAATTATGAGATCATTCTATAACTGTGTATTCATTGGATATTTAGTTGTTTTATAAAATAAAATAAAACAATTCAATTAATGTATATATTGTTTAATTTTGTGCTTGTGATGAATTTATCACACACACCCCACACTGACATAGGTTATGTTGCACATTATGTAAATAATATATTCTGAACCCAATGGTTCCCTTATATTTCTGATCTAATCCCCCATTCATGTGTTAGTGTACTTATTAATGAAAATTGAGTGTTTGTGTGAATTTAATTTACTAATAAAAATTCAATCTTTAATCTCAGGCCCACCAGGCCTCATAATAAAATGTTATATCCAGGCTTGGTCTCAAAAATATTTCATTTAATATCCATAAAATAAAATTTAACAAATATGAGACATTATTGGTTCTGAGAAACTATTTAATATATTGGAAATTTACAAAATTTTATAGACAAATATTTTATTTCACTCTACCATAATTCTTAGTTGAATCTATTAAACCATAAAACATCTAATAATCTATCTAAAATAATTTTAAATTGTATGGTGATTATAAAATTTCCCAATAACGAGTTTATAACATGTTTTCAAATCATTTTATTAATACTATACAAATTTTCATTGAATATTTAAATTTGAAACGCTTTCTGTAAAAAAATGCCATTGAAAATATTTCTGTTGATATAAAATATAATACATTTGATATAATAAAAATCTTCCAAAAAATATAAATCCATGTTTTTATAGAAATATCGATGGGATATACTTTTCATAAACCTTAAAAAAATATCATAATGAAAAAAAAATTATTTCAAAATTTGATCAAATTTGAAATATAAACATTGATGTCTTCTTAATTTTTTAAAAATATTCATTAAAGTTATAATTTTATATATTTAAAATATACTTTTAAATAATTTTTAAATTCATGAGGCCGTTATAAGTATCATATTTAGTACAATAAACCCATTGAGTTCTTGGATTCACTCCCCTTTTCTTATAATCACATTCAATACACATGTGATTAGTTTTTTATATGAAGTAGGTTATATTGTATTTTCATAAATATTAATTCCACAATGCATCCTTCTGATAATTTTTTTTTATTTTAATGATAAAAAAATTCTTATCAATAAAACCGGTTCAATAACTTCCTTTACAAAAGCAGTAATCGTTTCTCCAAAATAAGATAAACCGATAATTTATAGATAATAATATTCAAATAATCATGGTAATGGAATACTAAAAGATTTACATATTCTAGTACATACATTAATGAAATTTAATGATTAATTATAATGTATGTACAGAACAAATATAATTTTTTCAATTTGAAATTTTTAATTTTGATTTTATATGTTAAATGTTGTCTTCAAAACTCACTTGAAATTGGTAATGAATATTAATGAAATAATCTATTTTTGAAAAGTGTTTTGAAATTAATAGAGGCATGGAAACACTAAATTTATCATATTATATATATATATATAAATGAAATCAAATATCCCTATCAATAATTGTTTCTAGAAAACATGAAAAATATGTTTTATAAATAATAATTCCCTTAGAAAATTTTCTTTCAGAACCCAAATGTTATCTAATGTGAAATACAATATTATGTAGGGATATAAAAATAATACAAGCTTAATGAAAATATATTTTCCCTTACAGTAATATTATATGAAACAAAAATTTAAATTAGACTAAGAAATTCTCACAACATCCATCACATCCCCATATAGAACCCCAAATGTGAAATTTTAAATTGGTTTTCCATGTGTGTAACATTTGAATGGAAACATATTATATAGTAGAACCACAATTATAATATATATATATATATATATATATTAGTGGATTGTTCTAGTATAAATTTTATTAATAATATATATATATATATATTACTATTCATCTCCCTTGACATTGGGATGAATATTGTTCTTTATATTTCCATCCAAGTACTTACTTCAGATAATGAGATGATCACAAAATTCTAATAACCACAAAACATCCAAAATGAATGTTTAACATTAGTTGTATTATGAAAGAAATTTGTAACACACACACACAGATATATATATATATATATATATACCAACTTTGACATTGGAATATTCATAATAGTAAAAATATGATCATGAGACACCTCCAATGAAATATAAACTATATCCGACTTTAAATATGTTTTTTTATAATTAGTTATTTATATTTATATATATTATTGATGCATCTGGCTATCCCAAGGACGAATACAACAGATTCAAATCTATACTTGAGATGTAATTGATTAAAATGGACATTTATTTTGAAAAAACTATAAAGAATGATATTGGTAAATATAATAGATGTGGGCTTCATCAAATGTCTATTATTTTGATGATGTCCATGATAAATCTATGGGGAATGGTTAGAATGGATTTTGGTATAACATAGGATTCATTGAGTTTAATCTATCCTTGTGAATACATATTTTGATTGGAAATAGAATGGAGATGAAAATGAACTAGGAAATTCACACATGGATGAATATGGAACCAACCTTGTAAGGATAAGAATATAGTGAGTATTTTGTTATGTGTTTACCTGATTGAAGAGAAACCAATGAGATACGAGATAGAGGTGATGTAAAGAGTTATTTTAAGGCATCTGAGTTGTACCTATGTCCTTATTTCACAAATTTATTTTCCAATATGTGGATAAGATCCATAAATATCTTACACATCAGAATCAGGCAAGGGACAAGGCATATGGTGATTGGAACCTAAAAATAACTCTCACAAACTCCCTGCAATTACCATCTCTCACATACATAGCTCACTTTTGTTACCCAACATGCTCCATGGGCACACCTTGTTCATTCCAATGAATTATTAGTTAGTGATTTATGATGATAATGTTACTCTATACCGTATGTAGCTACCCATTTTGACCTTTCAACTGTGGTTAACCATCCGAGACCCAAATATGTGGATGATGGTTCCATAGTTGTCTATGGAATAGCCAATTTTCTAAAATAATTATATTTTAAATTTCATAATACTATTAATATACAAAATATATAATTTAAAATATAATGTCAATATTTATTTAGACAATTTTAACAGCATTAAAATTATCACACATCTTCTATTACGACAAACTATTATTTAAAATTTTATTAAAAATTCTTCATTCTTCAATTATATAGATGATAAATTCTACAAACCATAAAGTAATCTCTCTCTCACAATTCACTTTCATACGTAAGGATAATCAAGTCTTTTTTAATAGTATTTGTAAATAAGGGTCATAATATTTATATATTCTTATGTGTTCTCTAGAATTTAATTTTTATAAAATCAAATAACAAAATAACAAAATTTTAAATTATCCAGAAATAAAATATTCCAAATATCAAAAATATTCTTTTCCATTATTAGTATACCAATTGTTTTATCTCTAGAACTGCACCCCGTGAATATATACTAAAAACATTATGTATATTTATTTATAAAAAGATACTAAAAATATAGGTTCCATTACAAACTTGAGGATCACTTTTTTATAGATTTCAAATGACAATGAAAAACCATGAAATATATCAGTGTTTAAAAATCATTATAAATAATAATCTTACTTCACTCGAGTAGATCCTTAATCGAGAAAAAACACCCTTAAATCTACTATTTATTATATGAAAACAATATTAAAATATAGGGTGAGAATTTAATATATCAGTAAGGGTTTTAAAAACATAGTTAAAAATAATTTTGTAAAAAATATTACATTTTCCATTAAAAACACTCATTTGCAATCCTTTCCTTTAAAAATTTATATTGGATAACAATTAACATTATATAAAATAATGTCAATTCAAATAAAAAATAATTTCACAATAAATATAATTTTGTTATTTTATAGAAATATTATTTATATATAATATTCATAAATGTAAAAGATACATATCCCAATGAAAAAACATTTTATTTCAAAATGTGTTGAGGATTGAAATATATAATTGAATTTTCAAAAAAAAAATTCATATGATTATAATAATTTATTTTCGAATGAAATGAAATATTGAAATACATAAAAATCTATAAGGCCATACGAAAAATGAATTTTTTGATAACAGCCACTTTTAGGTCATTGGTTCATTCCCATATCCACATCAACACAATCAATACCCATGTTTCAAGTTAAAAAAATTAACTAGGGTCTTATATTCTAATTTTATATCTATTAAAATCCCTTTATAAGTCAATAGAAATATTTATCAGGAGAAAATAATTTTATAACTCTTACGCATTTATAAACAAATTTCTTTTAGAAAAACTAAAAATTTCATAAAAAAGATGGGAAACTCATTATTTATAAACAATACATTGAAAATAATCCCTATAATGTAGTCATTTAACTTATACATATTAATGTACAAATATGAATCACGTGTAAAAATTATTTATTGTTTATGACCACAACTATGTTCTTGCATGAAATTACATATAACCAGAATATCGTGATATATTGAATTCAATACATGGAATGTAGAGGTAAGTCACAACTACTGCATAACAACACTAGGGATTTAGATAAATGATTCCACGAATCAATAATCTAGGAAAACACACTGTTGAGTCTGATAACAATAACAATGTCCATCAGAGATATATTTTTCATCAAGAACCATCACCAGAGAGATACTATGATATATCTATATTATGGGATATGATACCCATATAAGGATAATAGCCTGAGCCATGGTTTTATACCATGAAATCCAACTAGAATGACTAACTACATAGAGGATCAACACTATTGAATTTCGTTGCGTCAATACTGAAGTTTCTACAGAGGGGTCAAAGAATGTATAGAGGAACCTACTATGATCCTCTCATGGGATTGCACCAACTCTATCCAGGCAGTCCTACTAACGGGATCATAATCCTATGACTAGGAAATGATATGCACCATCCTTTTTCGAAATGATCAAGGGAATAAAACCCAAGGATATTTTTCTAATATAAAGTGGAAATGATATGTATGATGTATAGAATGGGGACACATTTTTTGTAGTTTGGAAACATGTCATGTACATTGACCCCAAGTACTACCCATGTACAAAAACCCATTTCATTATAAAATGTTGTGTATAAATGGACGTGTACTATGTGTAGAAGGAGTCACCAGTTGTGTCCTTCCATCTGGGGTCCAACCTTGTACTCTGGCTGTGTGCTGGTACACGTTGTCAATATGTGTTTTTATTCCTGGGTACCAGTACACGGGGTAGCCCATGTGCTTGGTCCAGGACAAGCCATGCATTGGGGTATATGTTTTGTAGGAAAACCATGTACTCCACCCATTGTATTTTTTTCTCCCGAGATACACACAAAGTCCCTAGGAAGGGCCTACAGGTCGTGTGACTGTGTCACATTCCATGTGATATTTTAAAATATCCAAAAAATCTAGTCGTCTCTCAATAGAGGACACACATTATGTCACTCTATGTTATAATCTGTGTTCATTTGGATTTTAATGAATTTTAGGTTCTTCCTCCACATTCTTTGGCTGATGATTTGGGTTCCTCTATGATGTTCTGTTCTCCATAAATCTATGGATATAGGCACGTTTCATCACCCTAACACCAAATCGATGTGTTTCAGGGCATCAGTTAGCTTCAAAAAAAAAATTAATACCATCTGATGAAAACCTCTTGAGGAATAAGATCTCTTGAACCACATTGATTCATCTTTCTCAATCCCTATCACACAACTTCTCGTTCATCTTTGTGTTGTATCATCAATTTTGGATTATTTCACCATGAATCAAAGGCATAATGATTATTCTATTATAACCCCTTGATGATTAATAAACACACATAGAAAATGGGGGAGATAATTTCACATGGAAAAAACCAGTTGAAAAAACCGTGACAATTATTCTTTCTGACCTTGATCTATTCCCATAAGAATGATCAACCATAAAATAATAAAATAATCAACCACGTATATCCTTTAATCAAATCCAATTCTGTAAGAAAGATTGGAACTGTGGAGAAACATGATCGTTGGTTGGTCTGTGTTTATTGTTTAATTTATGAATGGGGGAATGAATTTTAAAAAAACTTACCCAACATAAGAATTGGATCATTCACTATTGAAGACTGCTGAACATTGGTTAATCTCATTATGAATGATCCTCATTCCATTTATTTTTCATCACCGACCAGAGATTTCTCCAGGGTATCACTACAGAGCCTCAAGTGAATTTACAAGTGTATGAACCTAACCCTGTATCCCTTCCCAGTTTATTTATTAAAATGAAAATGAGTTATTCCATTTCAATGTTGATGAAATGATAAAATAAAATAAATTCACAATTTAGTTTATTCATTCAAAAATGTCTGAATCTACATTTCACATTCGTCCCACGTTTTTCGATATTATGCCTCACGGAGTGTAAATCCCCTAGTCTAAAAATAATGGTGCCCTCATATTTCTGATCTAGGAACCCATCTAGAAGATATTCCACCATTTTATGGAATCTCTGGGTTCCATGTATTTAATATTTTAATATTATTTGAAACAATTGCTTTGGCCACACCATGCCTCGGAATCACATGACATCTCAGCACCTAGTCTCGAATTTAATCCATATTATATATGAAAATAATAAACATAAAATAAGGGATATTAAAATAACACTAATATTCATGATAATGTAATAACAATTTAAAAAGTTATATTATATATAAAAAAATCAGTGGAACATTTAGTGATGTTCATCATGAAACATTAAAAAATATTGACATTTTAATGTTTATTGACATGAAACTGAATTTAAATTATTTGAAAAATTATATATCGAATCAATAACTCCCTGATAACATATTTAAAAAAGAATATTGTGTTTGATTGTTTACATTAAAGTCAACAACATGTTTTAATAGAAAAACACGATATTAATAAATCATAATTATTTAAATGTAACTTTATTTTCGTAGTCAGTGATCCAAGAAGGTATTATAGGTAGAAAACACAACAATATATATATATATATATATATATATTACATAGTAAATTATATTAGTTTATGAATAAGAAACATGAAATTAATTTTTAATAATGTAATTATATGCTTCAAAATTATATTTTCTTCAAATATGTTTGTATTATTTTTCATGTGAATGTTATATTTAATTTACATCCTTATTTAGAAAATTAATTTTATAAAATAAGATTAATTTTTTAATTCATAAATTCAAAATGTTATTGAAAAGAATTTTTGTGATTTTTCTGAAAATATATATTTTTCAATAAATACTAAAAAAACTAATTTTAACCAATCTTTTATTTAATTTTTTAAATTCAATTTAAAAAGATTTATTATAGTTATAATTTAGTTATAATATATGAAAAAATTCCTTTTAATATAAATATTCAATTTATTTCCATATAGATTAATGTAAAATTTTATTTTTAGGTATGCATCTTTTTAGGTTAAGAAACAAGTTTTACATTAAATAATTTCCCATTGTAATTTTTTTATTAACTTTAAAAATAATTTCTACCACTATTATAAATTGAACACTAAAAAAGGTGATCCATATTTATAATAATTTTTTTTGAATTGGTTATGTAGTTCCATTTCATTTTTTTTGACAATTTGAATAGTAACAATGGTAGATATTTTTCCCCATATTAAATGGTAAATTGGGTTAATTGAAATATAAACATTACGATAAAGACCAATAATTATAATATATTATAGTATAGTATTATTTAATACACCCTGTGAAACATCCTATAAAAATAATCAATAATAAATGTTCATAATTATTAATATTTGTGAATTAAATATAATGTTTCTTTAAATGGGATACTATGTTCGATGGCGTAATTGATACACAATAACAAGTTTCTTTGAAATATTACATTACACAATAATAATATAATATTATTCTTTAAATGTTAGCTATCGCCTAGTCGTTTTAATGGTTGGAATGAAAATAACTAACTATAATATGATTATACATGTCTTTTAAATGTTTTTACAAAAGTTAGAGGCTTAAAATGCGAATGAATCTAATTTTAAGCAAAATTTACTTTAAAATGTCAATTTATCACCTTTGATGGATAACCCTCCTTAAATATATTTTAGGTCACTTTTATATGTTCTATTTTAGAATAAAAAATCTTTTCTAGATTCGGGACATCAAAATTTACATTGGGTAAATTTTTGGTATTTTCCTGCTAAAATTCATTTTTAAATGAATAGTGAAAAATATTGTATGTTAATTCAAAACAGCCTTTTAATCTAATTTATTTATATGGTCAGATTATCTTTTAAATTACTTTAAATGTCTAATTGGAATATATTTTTATCATTTAATCCAATGTTGGTAAATAGATTGAATTTCAATTTGAAATTGGACATAAACAAGTGTCAATATTTTGATAGATATTGTTTTTTTAAAACACGCTATTTGTTTTGACAACTGGATTTAATTATAAAATTAATTAATGCATTCTATATGTTTTTAATTTGTTAAAATAGACATCCTTTTTGGAATTCAGAGTATCAAATATAGCTTAGGCTGAGTTTTTGGTATCTTTCTGAAAAACATCAATTTTTTATGAATAGTGAAACCACTGAGTAGTAGTTACAAAACTGACTTTTTTATTTAAATGAAATTTTACCGCTTCTGTGAATTTAATTTTGAAAATTCAACAAACATGGTGTTTATTACTTAATAAAATGTGGTTCAATAAGATGAAAATAATTTTTGGTGTATAGTAACTTTTGAATTTTAATTACCGTGGTTAAAGCTAAATATGGAAATTCAAGTTAAAAAGAAAATTATAACTATATAAATTACCATAACACTTGTTATAACCTTATTAGATAGTAATTTACGGCCAAGGGGATCCTTGGGTCTATTTTGGGACCCCATGGAGCCACTTGAGAGTGATAATAACACTTTAGATTAATTATTTTAAAGTAAAGACAAAAATGACATAAACAAATATCTTTTAGGAAATAAATTTTTACATAGGGTTATATAAGTTATATTTTAAACTATAAATATTAATTGGAAATATAAAATTATTTCTTAAATTATGGTATTTTTCTATAATTGTTAGACTTCAAATAAGAAAATTATTTGTGACACAATAATGATGTACTATTTACCTCGTTAATAAATTATATAAATAATTATGATTATAAATTCTAAAATAATATCCAAAACCTGCCCAATTAATATTGGATGATATTATTTCAACCATGAGTAATATTATCTTTTACTTTAATTAATTTTTGGATCTTTGGAAACTGAAGATATGTTTATAATAAAATAATTGTTTCACACATTCCTAAAGAGCCCCTCCTTTCCCTTATAAAAGGATACCACCTCTATCCAATTCCACACACCTATCAAAACTTTTGGATCATCCAAAATCTACCAAATTAATATCACTATATCCCTCTCTTCCTCCTAGATTCCTTAACTTAGGAAGAACTCACTTCAAGAATTGTTTCTAGTTCAAACCAAAGAGAGTTACCCAAATTAAAGGAAACAGTTTCTCTTAAATTATTTTCTTTTATTTCACTTCTCCATCCCCTAAGAAATTTTATTACTTTATTTTATTACAACACCAATATCCTCAATATACTAGGATGTTGTTATGAGAAGGATTTGAACCACACATACACACACCTCCAACTTAATGGGTGAAGAACATAATTTTTAGTGGATGGAAAACTAACGTCTCACGAAACGATGATTGTTCAATTATCTCCTACCGCCTCTCATGATGGCCATTAAGATAAAAATGTATTTATATATGATATATATTATGTACATTTTTCCTTTATTCTTCTTTATTTTTAATTTATAGCATACCATTATGGTTTCCATTAAGGGAAAACACGATAATTTCATTTGAGGAAGTGTGGACTACCAGCCCCTCAATGCGATCTGACTCGTTCATGCCATATGTGTGACGTATAAAGGATAGAGTTAATGAAATTATATATGATATTATACTGGAATAAAAATATAACAATGTATCATTATGTTTTAATTCAACTAAAATAAGAAATAGAAATGGATGTAGCTTTCATGTGTAGGTTCAGCTTACCGTCTCCATCAAAGGTGCATTACATTTCTTATCTCTAAATTTTATGCACTATTATAAATACATGTAAATACTAGATATATATGAAATATATGATATATAAATCATTAATATAATTCTGGTTATAATGGAATTTTTACCACATTAACAACATGTAATTATAAGAAGTCCATTTTTGTCTCAAGTACCCAATATCGACAAAATGACCATTATTAATATAAATGACTATGTATGGTTTATAACATGGTAATAAGTGATATAAGGTTATTATAAACTTGAAAAAGGTTTTTAAGAAATTATAAATTAACTTTAGTTTATTATTTAGGAAATTAAAAAACGAACGGGTCAAGTCCGAAACGAGGTAAGGGACTTCGTCTCAATCTCCATTCACTGAGGCATATTTTGTCTGTTTTAGACAAAACATTATTTTATATGGTGTATAAACCACTTTTACTCTTACTTTAATTCAAATGGAATCTTTTCTCTATGAAGAGTTTTACTAAACTACAAAAAGGAATGTTTCTTTTACCATTAGCGGTGAAAACGACCATTTCTGCCGCTGCAAGTATTATTTAATCTTTTTTTCCTAAACTAGTTGTAATGTTTTTAAAAGGAAAATAAATACCATATACTATTTTATGTATTTTATTATTTAAAATGGTTTTGATAATGGATTTTTTATGTCAATATATTTAAGTGATATTTTCTGATTGAAATGAGGAAATGGTTCTTTTCTTTTATATCTGTTGTATGTGTTATGATTTGCTAATGGTACATGGAAATTTGACGGGTGGTTATGTGATAAACCAAATGACGGGGGGTTCCGTGATAAACCAGGACGAGTGGTTATGTTATAACCTCCAATGCATTGGGTATAGATGTCGGTCATATGACTATTCCATTTAGTGATATGTGTGGAAGTCGACCGTATGGTTATTCCATTTACGTATCTTTATGTCCCATGTTACCTTTATGTGTTATGTGTTCTTTATATGAGTTTTATGATAATATTTTGGTTAGAAAAGGGTATGTAATGATCCTATTTACAATGATGAGTATTTACTACTTCATAATGTTGAAAATTATTACTTTTGATAATGTATTCATTGTTTGCTTATTGTTTTGAAAAACTAACACTTTTACTTCTTTATGTATCCCTTACTAAGATTTTTATGCTCATCCCATGTTTTTAAATGTTTTTCACTGGACTTAATGAATAATAGGGTTAAGGATGGGATCAATGAAAATTCATTCTTTCTAAAACATTAAACTATACAAGGCTATTTTTTCAGGATTTTTTATTTTGTCAAAAAAATTGAAACTGAATATGAGTGTCTACTTTTTATTTTTGAGATGTAATGTAGTACTTATGTACTAATTCTCTAAAACACTAATCCTAAAAATATCATCAATGTGAATTATTTTTTTAGTTGAGGATTATGTAATGTTTTAAGGTCGGGTCATTATAGTTGGTATCAGAGGTCAGTTTAGATAACCTTAGGAGTTAGAATATTGTTAAATTCATGTCCATAAATTAATTTCTGTTTATATTGAAACGATATAGAATAAAAATATTACCATGTTGGATCGCCTAATATATTTTTGTTTTTAGAATGTTTTTCATCAGAGGAAATAGGGAAGCTATGGTGGGATGACATCAGGAGGAAGGAAACCTTCCAAATCAGAATCCTGAGATGGTTGGAATTAGAACTGAATAGTTTGCTGTAGTGGTGGAACAGTTGAATCAAGCTACAAATGGTGGTAGTATCCATACACGAGATCAGCCAGATAAACTGTACAAGAACATGTCATTATTGGAGCATTTCATGAGGCAACAACCCCCATCATTCAGAGGATCATATGACCTTATGCTAGCTAAAGGGTGGATTAAAGCACTGGAGAAAATTTTTGATGTCATCAAGGGTTCATAACATCAAAAGGGTAGTCTCATTATTTACTGTTTTGAAGGTGAAGCTGGTCAGTGGTGGTCGATGGTGAAAAATATCTGGTATAGTGATGAGATTGATGCTCTTGATTGGGATGAATTCAAAGGTATGTTTCTTGATTAATATTTTCCTAAGGTGGTTCATCTTAGGATGGAAAAACAATTCTTGGAATTGAGGCAGGAGGACGACTCAATGGCAGCATATAAAGAAAAATTCACTCAACTGGCATGGTATGCACCAAATTTCATTCGAGATCTTCATAGTAAGATAAATATATTTTACTCAGGACTGATGCCACGATATCAGAGATCATTGGTCTCTTGTGAGCTCCAATGTTATGAAAAACATGTTCGATGTGCAGAGAATGTGGAAATGGATTTTTCTGATGATCACGTGCTCATTGAAAAACAATAGAATAAGAGGTCCAGTTGGCAGAAAATGGGGAAGAATTCATCAAAGAAGCCTGGAGGTAAGAAAATTAAATATCAAACTTGTGATAAGTGAGGTAAAAAACATCCTATAGAAATATTAACAAAGTCTGGAAAGTGCAACCAGTGTGGTAAGTCTGATCATATTTCTCATAACTGTAAGGAAGATGATCAAGAGAACAATTAAGTGCCACCGGCACGATGTTTTAAGTGTAATGACATGGGTCATTATAAAAATGTGTGTCTAGCGAATAACTCAATTGAGGGAAATCAGCCGGACTACAAGCAGAAAGGGGTGGTGAATTGCTTTTCAACTAATTCAGCGGATGTTGGGACATCGAATGAAGTAGTATTAGGTACACTGTTTTTTTGATCTGATTATACCAATGTGTTTTTTGATTCAGGGTCTACACACTCTTTCATTTCTGAGAAGTTTTCTAGTAAATTGGGAATTCAATCTCATGATATGAATACTGATCTTATGGAAAAAACACCTGGAGGAAATTTTGAGACAAAAAGAAATTATATGATCCTTTATTTCCTTGTATGCAGAAAGAATCTACCTAAAAACCTTATTGATTCTCCTCTAGTAGAGTTTGATGTTTTTTTGGGCATGTATTGGCTATATGTTTGTCTTGAAAAGATTGACTAGAGAGCTAAAGATGTTTCTTTTCAGAATTATTTTCAATTTCTGTACAAAAATGAACCATTTATTTTGATAAAATATTAGGAAGTTGTAAACTAGTAAAATATGGAAATGAATGTTACAGTGAAAATATTGTTGAAAACTAAGGAACTGTTCAGATTAATGATGTACCAGGGGTAAATGAGTACATTGATGTTTTACCTGATGAGGTGCCTAGTATTATACCTGATCGGGAAGTTGAATTTGTTCTTTACTTAGTTCCTGATGCTTAGACAATTTCAAAACCCCCTTATCAAATGGCTCAAATTTAACATTTAGAGTTAAAAAAGCAATTTCATGAGTCATTAGATTAAGGTATCATCGACCTTGCACAAAACCATCGGGTGATCCTATCGTGTTTGTTAAAAATAAAGATGGTTCAGTGAGACAATGCATTTATTATAGAGCATTGAATAACATAACTGTTAAGAACAGGTATCCCATTCCTCATATCGATGATTTGTTTGATCAGCTCTAGGGAGAGCAGTATTTTTCAAAGATTGACTTCAGGTCGGGGTACCATCATTTGAAAGTAAAGGAAGCATGAATTTCGAAGACCGTGTTTTGTACTAGATATGGCCCTTATGAACTTGTAGTTATGTCTTTTGGGTTAACCAATGCACCTACTATATTCATGGATCTTATGAATAGTATTTTCTGGGAGTTCTTGGATAAGTTTGTGGTTCTGTTCATTGATGATATTTTGGTTTATTAAAAAAGTAAGTAGGAGCAGGAAATTAATTTAAGGGATTTCTTGAAAACCTTAAAAGGAAATAAACTATTTGGAATATTCATCATATGTGAGTTTTGGTTACAAAAAATTTCTTTCCTTGGTCACATTGTTTCAAAAAATGAATGAATTGTTGATCCTACTACAACAAAAGTTGTTGAAGAATGTACATGTCCCACAAATAGAACCCAGATCCGTAGTTTTCATGGTTTGACATGTTGTTATCACAGATTTGTTGATAATTTTTCACGGTTATCTAGTTCAATGACTAAGTTAACTCAAAAATGTGTTAAGTTTATTTGGAAAAAATAATGTGATGATTCTTTTCCGGAATTGAAAAAATGATTGGTGAATGCTCTAGTTTTAGAACTGCCTTATTGAAATGGTGAGTTTGTAATCTACAATGATTCTTAGTTAAAAGGACTTGGTTGTGTCCTTATACATAATGATCGGGTAATTTATTATGCATCATGTTTTTTAAAACCTCATGAGTTAAATTAACCTACACAAGAATTCGAATTAGCTACTGTTGTATTTGATTTAAAAATTTGGAGGCGTCATTTGTATGGAGTAAATTGTGAAATATATACTGATCACAGAAGATTAAATTATATATTCACTCAGACATAATTGAACCCGAGACAGAGGGTATGATTGGAATTAATCAAATATTATGATTGCATGATCCTTTACCATCTAGGAAATGAAAATAAAGTGGCTGATGCTTTGCGTCGAAAATGTAATTCTTCATTATCCATGCTACATTTGGAATGATGTCCTTTGGTTTTTGATTTGATGAACTTTTGCATAGAAGTTGTTGGTGCTAGAAATTCATTTGTTTTGATTCAGGTGTCAGTGAAATCATCTCTTGCAGACAAAATTAAGCAAGCATAGATAGAAGACAATGAGTTACAGAAAAAGGTATAGTTGGTTCAGAAGGTTTAGTTTCCTGATTTTAATGTTGATAATAATTGTGTTTTTAGGTTTGGGAAATGATTATGTGTTCCCTGTGATTGACAGGTGAAGAATGAGTTGTTATGTGAAGCTCATATTTCCCCATTTTTAGTTCATCATGTAGTACTAAGATGTACAATGACCATTGAGAGTATTACTAGTGGGATGGAATGAAAAAAAAATATTGCTGATTTTACTGTGAATTGTTTTAATTGTCCTCAGGTTAAAGCATAGTGTCAGTTACCGAAAGGGATGCTTCAGCCTTTACCAATGCCAGAATAGAAATGGGAAAATATATCTGTGGACTTCATTGTGGTATTATAGAATACATCTTGAGATAACAATAAAATATTGGTTTTTTTTTCATTTTACTAAATCTGCTCTTTTCCTCCCTATTCAAGATATATTGTCTCCAAGTCACCTATCTCGGTTGTATGGTAAATAGATTGTTCGGTTGCACGGTGTTCCCCTCTCCATTGTATATGACCATGATCACAGGTTCAATTATAACCTTTTAAAAGCCCTTCAGTGTTCATTGGTTACTGAATTTAATTTTAGTATATCTTTTTATCATCAATCAGATTGGTAGTTAGAACGAACAATTCAAACCTTGGAGGATATTCTACATTCTTGTTCATTGGATTACTAGGGAAGTTGGGACCGGCATATATCTTTGGTATAATTTTTTTATACTAAAATTTTTCATTCCTGTATACAAATGGATCTATTTGAGGAATTATATGGGAAGCAGTGTGGAACTCCATTTTTTTGGGATAAAGTAGGTGAACGGAAACTGATGGGACCATAACTGGTAGAAGAGATGGAAAAAAAATTCAGTTGATTCAGACTCACATGACAACATCTCAGAGAAGTTAGAAAATTTATGTAGATAACCGAAGGAATGATCTTTCTTTTGAGGTAGATGATAATGTTTTTCTCAATGTTTCTCCTTGGAAAAATGTGATGTGTTTTGGTATGAAGGGAAATTTGAGTCTGAGGTTCATTGGACCCTATAATTTCTTGGAGAAAGTTATATCAGTTTCATACAGAGTGGTTTTACATCCATGTTTGTTTCAGGTATACAATATTTTTCATGTTTCAATGTTGAGAAAGTATATTCCAGATCACTCTCATGTTTTCAGTCCAGAGGCAGTTTAGTTGGAAGAGATTCCCACTTATGAGGAACAAACATTCTAGATTCTTGACCATAGAGATCTAGTGTCACGGAATAAGGTAATTCTCCAGCTAAATGTTTTGTGAAAAAATCATATGGGTGAAGAGGCAACGTGGGAATATGAAAATGCTATGAGGGATAAATACCCCCACTTATTTGATATATGAATAGAAATTGCGAGGAAGCAATTTCCAAAATTGGGGGAAGGATGTAAGTTCCCAGATAAATAAGGAATAATAAATTTTCATATTTATTAATATTTGTGAATTAAATATTAATTTTACTTTAATGGGGACGCTATGTTCGATGGCGTAACCGATACGCAACAACAGGTTTCATTGAAATCTTATATAGGAAACTAATAATATAATATTATTATTTTAAATTGTAGTTAACACCTAGCAATTTTAATTGCGGGAATGAAAATAAGTAACTATAATATGATTATACATGTTTGTTTAATGTTTTTATAAAAGTTAGAGGTTTAAAAATGTGAATGAATCTAATTTTAAGCATAATTTACTTTAAAAGGTAGATTTATCACATTTTGATGGATTACCCTCTTTAACTATTATTTTGGTCACTTTTATATGTTCTATTTGAAATAATCAAATTATTTTCTAGATTTGGGACATCAAAATTTACTTTGGGGAAATATTTGGTATTTTTCTGATAAAATTCATTTTTTAATGAATAGTGAATAATATTGTATTTTAATTCAAAACTGTCGTTTCATATAATTTATTTATATGGTTATATTATCTTTTTAAGAATTTTTAAAGTGTAATTAGAATATATTCTTACCATTTAATCCAATGGTGTTCATTATATTGAATTTCATTTTAAAATTTTGCATTAATATCTGTCAATTTTTTGATAGATATTATTTCTTATAAACTCGCTATTTGTTTTGAAAATGGGAATTAATTATAAAATTAATTAATGAAACGTCTATGTTTTGAATTTGGTAAAATAGACATCATTTTTTAATTTTGAATATCAAATATAGCTTAGGCTGAGTTTTTGATTTTTTCTGAAAAAATTCAATTTTTGATTAATAGTTAAACCACTTCGTAGTTCTTAAAAAAATCAATTTTTCATTTAATTAAAATTTTACTATTTCTGGGATTTTAATTTCAAAAATCCAACATACATATTTTTTATTTGTAAGTAAAATGTTGTTCAATAAGATGAAAATAATTTTTGGTGAATAGTAACTTTTGACTTTTAATTAATGTGGTTAATGGTAAATAGGGTAATTCAAGGTATAAAGAATAATATATTTATTTAAAATTATGTTAACATTTGTAGTAACCTTATTTTATGAGTCATTTCCGACCAGGGGGATCCTTGGGTCCATTTCGGGTCCCCATGGATCCACTTGGGAGGGATAATAACACTTTAGGTTAATTAATTTAAAGTAAAGACAAAAATGACATAAACAAATATTTTGTAGTAAATCAATTTTTAAATTGGGTTATATAAGTTATATTTCCAACTATAAATATTCATTGGAAATATAACAATATTTCCTACATTATGGTATTTTTTTTAATTTTAGACATCAAATAAATGAAATTATTTATGACACAATAATGATGCGGTATTTACCTCATTAATAAATGATTCAAATAAATAAGATTATAAATATTAAAATAATATCCAAAACCTGTCAAATTCTTATTGGATGATTTTATTTATAAAATTAGTCATCTTATCTTCTACTTTAATTAATTTATGACCATTGGAAACTGATGATATGTTTATAATAAAATAACTGTTTCAAATTATCATAAGGAGTCCCTCCTCTCCCTTATAAAAGGAGACCACTTATAACCAATTCCACACACCTCTCAAGCCTTTTTTCTCATCCAACATCTTCCTAATTAAGCTCCCTACATCCCTATATTTCACAAATAAGCCTTAACATAGGCATAATTCACTTCAATAAATCTTTTGGATCAAACCAACGGGAGTTACCCAAATTAAAGGTAAGAGTTTCACTTAAATTCTTTTCTGTATTTTACTTCTCCAACCCCTAAACACTTTTTATTCCTTTATTTTATAACAACACCAGTATCCTATATATACTAGTATTTTTTAATGAGAATTATTTAAACTACACTTACACACACCTCCATCTAATGGGTGAAGAACATAATGTTTCTGTGGATGGGAAACTAACGCCTCACGAAACGATGATAGTTCAATTATCTCTTACCACATATCATGGTGTCCATTAATATGGAATTTATTTATATATGATATATATTATGTTTAGGTTTTCGTTATTCTTCAGTATTTTTAATATATAGCGTACGATTATTTTTTCCATTATGGGTAAACATGATAATTACATTTGAGGAAGTGCAGACTACCGCCCCCTCAAAGTGATATGACTCGTTAATGCCATACATGGGATGCATAAATTATAGAGTTAATGATATTATATATGATATTATAATGGAATTATCATATAACTATGTGTCATTATGTTTTAATTCTAATAAAATAAGAAATAGAAATAAAAGTTGTGTTCATGCGTAAGTACGACTTACCATCTCCATGAACGGTGGATTTCAATTTTTACCTCTAAATGTTATGTACTATTACAAATACATGTATATACTGGATATATATGAAATATATGATATCTAAATCATGAATATAATTCTGGATATAAATAATGTTTTACCACATTAACATCATGTAATTATATGAAGTCCATTTTCGACTCAAGTACCAAATATTGAAAAAACGACCGTTATTAACATAAATGACTATGTAATGTTTATAACATGGTAATAAATGATATAATATGGGTAATAAACTTGATAAATGTTTTAAATCAAGTATAAATTAACGTTAGTCTATTATTCATTAAATTAAAGAATGAACGGGGCAAGTCTGACACGAGGTAAGGGACTTCATCTCAATCTCCTTTAATTGATGCATATTGTGTTGGTTTTATACAGAAATTTCTTTTATATGATGTATAATCCATTTTGACATTTACTTTTATTCAAAAGGAATCTTTTCTCTATGAAGCGTTTTACTAAACGACAAAAACTAATGTTTCTTTTAACGTAAGTGGTGAAAACGAACTTTTTCGCCACCGCGAGTATTATTTGATCTTTGGATTCCGAAACAAGCCATAATATTTTTAAAATGAAAATAAATACCACATACTATTTTACATATTTTGGTATTGAAAATTGTTTTGATAATTTATTTGTTATTTCAATATATTTAATTGATATATTGTGATTGAAATGTGGAAATGATTTCTTTCGTTTATATTGGTTGTATGTGTTATGATTTTATAATGGTACTTGGACATTTGAGGGTTTGTGACGTGATAAACCAAATGCTGGGTGGTTCTATGATAAACCATGATGGGTGGTTACATTACAACCTCTAATTAATTGGGTATGGAAGTCGGTTGTATGGCTATTCCATTTAGTGATATGTGTGGAAATCGAACGTATGGTTATTCCATTAATGTATGTTTATGTCTCATGTTACCTATATATGTTATGTGTTATTTATATGGGTTTTATGGTAATATTTTGGTTAAACTAGGGTAAGTAATGATCCTTTCTACCATGATGAGTTTTTACTACTTTATAATGATGAAAAGTATTACTTATGATAAAGTATTCATGGTTTACTTGCTGTTTTGAAAAACTAACAGTTTTCCTTCTTTGTGTATCCCTTACTGAGATTTTTAAGCTCATCCCATGTGTTGAAATGTTTTTCACAGGACAAAAAGAAGAATAGAGTCAATGATGGGATCATGAAAAAGTCATGTTGTCTAAAACATGGAACTAGACATAGCTATTTTTTTCAATAGTTTTATTTTTTGAAAAAAAATTGAAACTGAATAGGAGTGTCTACTTTGTATTTTCGAGATGTAATGTTGTACTTATGGCCTAATTCTCTTAAACTCTAAACCTGAAGAGATCCTCAATGGGAATTATTCATTTAATAAAAGATTATGTAATGTTTTAAGGTCGGGTTCTTCTACCCTAATCTTCTATGTTTCTTATTTTATATAATTTCTTTCCACATTCAGTGGATTAATTGGATTATATTAAAGTTTATAAAGTACAATTACCCAAATACACGCTCCTACTTTTAATATGACATATATACATTCAAATTGATAAAAGTATTTTATGAATTAATGTAAAATTTTAATATTAACATTTATAAATATATTTTATGATGTCAATTTATTTCAATTTTTCTAGTATCAAAATTATTTCTTTAAATGTGTATACAATGTCAATGTAGTGCTTATGCATGTAGGATAAAAATCATGTAATTTTAAAAAAAACAAAAAGGTATTTGATTTGGATGAATTATATTGTTTCAAGAAAATGATGTATAATTAAAAATTATAATTAATGATAATGTGTTTATATTATAATTATTTTGTTATCATATTATTCATAAAGGTAAATTAAATTTGTTTTTTTCAAAAAAAAAAATATTCATATTTTATGTCAATGAATATTTTTTTAAATGATATAAAAGTAAATAAATAATGAAATTTGAGATGTAGAAAGGTAAATCATTTAAAATTTAATTAATGAATCATTTTACTTTATACCATATATGTAATTTTATAACCACTATATATTTAAAATGTTATTATCATTGTTATAGTTAAAATGGTGTATCGAAAGGTAAAACCCAATGATAAGGTATAAAATTATAGTTATATTTGTCTAAATTTTATTGTTTGAAGAAATATATATATCGATACATTTCATTAATGTGATATTATGTTCATTTCGTTCAATTATACATGATTATTATAGTTATTATATTTTAATGATTTAATATTATCTAGTATGTCACTCCCGTCCCATATAAAATAAAACCTCCTCTCATATCTTATTCACATATTTTTTTAACATTAACATAATAAATATGTGGATAAATCCCCCCCCCCCATAATTCTAAACATGATCAAGAGGATTTGGTGTCACCAAAAATACATCCCAAAAGGACTGAGGTGTAAGCTAAAGGAGTTATTATGAAAAATAATTTACAAAAAATTACTTTTGTTCATTTATTTTATTTCATAATCAAACATAATGAAATATAAAATTCCAATTTTTATATAAATTCATTTTGATATAAAATAATCAAAAATTTAAATATGTTTTTATAAGCCTTTTCATATATTTTTTATCAAATCTGAAATTAATGCATCATTTGTGTGTGTGAGGACTACCACCTCTACATTGTATTGTAGTTACTTTTCCATCACCACCATAAATTTATATATATAAATATGTTTCTAATGTAAATATATGAAATTCATGTCATAATTATCAATATATAATGATAATTTATTGAATATGTTCTTATCCTTCAATCTATTGGGCAATAGAAATGCCACTCATGTGTGCGTACGGACTATTGTCTCTATGTAGCGATGAGTTTCTTTTTAAATGTTTCCTCAATTGTGTTTCCATAAGGGTTGAATTAATTAAATAATATGTAAATAATATCATATATATAATTACATAATTTTAAAATATTATTCACCTTTCATTTCTTTTTACAATGAGAAAATGAATTTAGCATTCATGTCTACGTACAGACTACCATCTCCATTAATATTATATTTTATTCTTATGTTATTTAATTTCATTAAAATTTATAAATAAAAATATTAATGATAAAAATTTAATTATTTAATTATTATTATTCTAGATATTATGGAACCCTAGTCTACTTTACCAAATTTATCATATTTATTTCATCTAGAGATTATGAATTGAACTTCCTCAAAATGGAAAACAATAATATAACCAAGGGAATATCTATATATTTCTAGGTCATATATGAAATAAAAGGTTTATTAATAATCATATAAACCTAAAAAATGTCTGTAAACATGTAAATTTTTAATATATGTTTATTATAAATTTTTTAAAGGATGTATTTAGTGATTCAGGACTCGACTTAAGATAATTTTTTTAAATCATCATCTTTTCATGGGGTTGTATCACATTTTTATTTATTACGTTAATACATAATTATTTTATAAGTAACAATTGAATTCATTATATTTTACTTCCACTTTTTTTCTGTGGAATTATATTTTTTACACATCACTACATAATTGATTTATATTCTCTTTCATGGTATGATCATGGTAATGGATTTTTATCGCAATATTTTTTCATTGAGACATGAATCAAGTTTCCCTCCTATAGTATTTTTGAGGTGTAAATACATCCCCATTCACAATTTATATCTATAATCATTAATAATTTATGTAATTAATTTTTATGGTGGATTTTATTTCATTCAAGGGTTTTATTATTCAAATTATTCCTAAGATGTATGGGTTCTATGTGGGAATCTATTATATATTACAGATTCTACATGTTAAATTTTTTTTTGGGGGGGGGAATAATACGATATTTTGTTTTCAAACAAAACATATTTTCTTCAAATCTATATTTTTTTTGATTTGACATATTTTCCTTTCATTTTACACCAATTGGTAATTGAAAAAATCAGGAGAATGTTTTTTATAAAAACCAGATATTTTTCTTTTAGGTTGGGAATAATTCTCCATCAAGTTCATAGTCATTAATTTTTTTTCAATATAGTTCATTTAAACTATCCAATGAATGATTAAATTATCATTAATCTATAATTTTTATTAATTTTTATAAGTGTAAAAGGAATATTTAGGTTATTTTATTTTGATTTTTTAAACATTAAATTAAAATTTGAAACAAATCATTATTTTAACATTCACCAAATGATTGGTTTTTCCTTCTTTATTATTATTATTTTTGAAGAATCCATCACATATTTTCATAATTATTATTAATGAAATATATTTTTCAAAATAATATTGAATATTTATATTTTATATATTAAATTTCATGATGAAAATGATATTTTTATCATGTTTTCAAAGAAGTCTTCCAATGATATTTAATAAGTACTTTTATTATATGTCAAATTATAATGATGGTTCATATGATCCATTGGGGAAATTATTTTTTTACCAGGAAAAATCATTCCATTTGTGGATTATGATTGGGCTTTACGAAAATTCCCATGAATCTAATTTTTTCAAAGGGTGATATAATCTATGAATTCACTTCTAAAAATGATGATGAAATATTGATAGATCCTATTGCATTTTCATAGGTTATACTATGATGAAATGTTGATTGTGTGATGATAATGGGTAATACATATGATTATATATTGATCAAGTTTTGTGGAAGCTGATATATCTCATGATTATAGGTGATCCTGATTTATCTCCCCAAATACATTGGTTAATCATAAAATAGTTAGCTAGGTCGAAGGAAACCCTAATAGAATGTTTGAAATGACAAGGTAGTATTTTAATTATGAGAAATTTTTTACTTTGTGATGTTGGTGTCAGTAGAGATCTATAGAAAATGTAATTATTTTCTATTCTTATGATTATCTAACAAACTTATTCTTCACCCAATTTTTATATTCCTATAGTCTATGGAAGACTAGGTACATGAAATTGAAAATATGGTACTAAATAAATCATTTCTTTATTTATAATCAAATATTATCTCCTAAATTAATTTGATCACTTATATCCTCAAAGGATTACATGGGGATAACGTTAACAAAAGAGATGATCTAAAAAACCCTGATGGATAATAAGAATAGGAATAAAATAGGGCATATACATTATAAAGCATAACATGATGATGTAAAGTGATGAAACCTGAATAAACATTAGTAAGAATAACATGAATAATATGTGAACACATAATCATGAAATCATGAAAATGTGGATACAACATATAACAAGAGATAAATAGGAGTCATGTCTAACTGCAAAGACTATATAAAATGGTGGAAAAAGTCCCACAAGGGAATCAGGTTTACTACTTGTCCCAACAAGACACCAAATGGGACTAAAAATTACCCAATTCCATAATTTCATATGTATCATCCCAGGAAAATAAACAATAATACAATTTCATATTTATCCATATGAAAAAATATAATGTTAATACTAATTTAAAGGGAATGTTATGCTCGATGGCGTACCCAATACGCAACAATGAGTTTCTTTGAAATCTTACATTGCACTCTAATAATAAAATAATATTATTTTAAATTGTATTTAACACCTAGCCGTTGTAATGGCGGGAATGAACAGACCCAAATAGAAAATGATTACATATGTTTGTCAAATATTTTTACTTTTTCCAATAAATGTTAGAGGCTTAAAATTCGAATGAATCCAATGCTAAGCATTAAACTTCTAATGTTCTTTAGAAGGTCGATTAACCGCCTTTTGATGAAGAACATTTTTTTAAAAATACTTTTGAATATTTTATATGTTATATTTGAAAAAATAAAATCCTTCGTTAGTATCTGGACAACAAAATTGTCTTTGTGTAAATTTTTGTTATTTTTCAGATAAAGATCAGTTTAAGTGAAAATATTGTATTTTATTTCAAAACCTCTTTTTAATCTAATTTATTTATATTATTAGATAGTCTTTTGAATTGGTTTTAAAGTTAAATTAAAATATATTTTCACCATTTGATACAATGGTGGTCATTGGAATTTATTTCACTTCGAAATTTGACTTAAACTAGTGTCAATCTTTTAATAGATATTGTTTCTTAAGAACACGCTATTAGTTTTGACAGCGGGAATTAATTATTAAATTAATTAATGGAACATTTATGTTTTTAATATTTTAAAATCGGTATCATTTTGGATTTCGGAATATCAAATATATCTTAGGGTGAATTTTTGGTATCTTTCTGAAAAACTTCAATTTTTGATGAATAGTGAAACCACTAAGTGGTAGTTAAAGAAACTGATTTATCATTTAAATGAAATTTTACCACTTCTGTGATTTGATTTTCAAAAATACGACATATATGGTTTTCATTAGGAAGTAAAATGTGGTTCAATGGGATTAAAATAATTTTTTTTGGTTAATAGTAACTTTGACGTTTTATTAATCGTGATTAAAGGTAATTAGTGTAATTTAAGGTAAAAATAATGTTATAATAGCATGAAATGAGCATAATACATGTCCAACCCTTATTTAATGTGTCATGTCCGACCAAGAAAATACATGGGTCAACTTGGGGACCCCATGGAGCCACTTTGGTAGGAATATGACTTTAATAACTTTTTATTTTAAGTTAAAATAAAAATGTCACAAACATGTATTGTTTGGCTAAACCAATTTTTGCATGGGGTTATACAAGTCATAATTTGTACAATAAATATTCACTGGAAAGATAAAATTATTTCCTACATCATGATATTTTTTATAATTTTTATATATTAAATAAATTAAATTATTTATGACACCATGATGATGTAGTGATTACCTCATAAATGAACAATTTAAATAAAATGAGAAGATAGGGTAAAATCTAAGTCTTACACTCGTCACAAATCTATTGGATGGGTGTATATCAAAACCTTATCACCTTATCCTAGAAATGTTTTATTTTTGGGACCTTTAATATTCGAAAATCATTTTATAATAAAGTAATATTTTATAAATTTCCAACAGTGCCTCACCAATTCTCTTATAAAAGGCCCCCACCTCTACCAGCTTACCCACAACTCTAAAGAATTTGGCTTGGCCAACCCCTACCCATTTAATCTCTCAACATCCCTCTCTTCATCATTGAAACCTCACCTTTGGCAGAATTATCTTCATGAAACCATTTTGGTTCAAATCAAAAAGAGTCACCCGATTTTAAGGTAATGTCTTCACTTGTGTTCTTTTGTTTTATTTTGCTTCTCCAACCGCCTAAACTATTATTATTATTATTTTTAATAACACCAGTGTCTTAAATATACTAGTATGTTGTTATATGAAGTATTATAGCTACACTTCCACACACAATAATCTAATGGTTAATGAAGATACTGTTTCTGTGGATGGAGAATTACTGCCTCACGAAACGATGATTGTTCAATATTCTTTTAACACCTTCAAAGGTGGCCATTAAGATGTCACTATATTTATATATGATATATAATATTTTTATTTTTTTTTTAAGATTCTCTATATTTCATTTATGTCATACCTTTATGGATTCCATTATGGGTTAATTCGATATCTTTATTTTAGGAAATGCGGACTACTGCCCCCTCAAAGTGATTTGATTCGTTAATTCCATATGTGGGATGTATAGAGGATGGACATAATCGTATTACATATGATATTATACTATAATTATAATATAACTTTATATCATTATTATTTCATTCCATTTAATACAAAAAAAAAGAAATGAAATTAGCGTTCATGTGTACGTATGGCTTACCGTCTCCAGGAACGGTACATTTCATTTCTTATCTCCAAATGTTATTTAATATTATAAGTACATATATATAATGGATATATATGTAATATATTACATCTAAATGATTTATATCATTCTTTAATTATAATATATATATCTTTCATTTAGTTTTAATTTCATTAATATGACAAAAAATGAAAGTATCGTTCATGCGTACGTACGGCCTACCGTCTCCATGAACGGTACATTTCATTTTTATTGTCTCCTAATGTTATTTAATAGTATAAAATGAATATATACTGGATATATGTGATATTTAAAACAGTAATACTATTCTGGATATGATGTACGTTTAACTACATGGATAATTCTTTTCCAACAATTTCAATTTTTACACATGTACCGAACATCGACAAAAACATCTAATATGAACTCACTTTATTAACCAATTATTATAACATTATAATATGCGATATGAACTGAATAATAATCTTCAAAATAGGTCCTTAATAAATTATAAATTGACCTATGTTTTTTATTCATGAATATATGGAAACGAACAAGACAAGTCTGACTTGGGGTAAGGGATCCGACCTCTCTCTTTCTTTTCTAGTACCCACTTTTATTCCATTTAATTTATGCTCCATGTTCTTATATTGGAGGAAGTTATTTTATATTAACCCCAATTTAATTTGTATTTTCATATGATTAGATAAACCCTCTTACTATCGTCAATTCATTTTTATAATTTTTTAGTTGCGATGTTAGGCTGCCGAAGTTTTGTAAGGGATCCTACCCCTCTCTTTCTTTTTAAGTACACTCTTTTATGTCATTCCTTTTAAGTTCATATTTCTTATTATTGGGATATTGTTTTATATTACTCTTACTGTACTTTTTATGTTCATATGATGAGATACCCTATTTTCTCTTATCAATACATTTTGAAAGTTTGGAGTGGCGCCGTTCGGCTGCCGAATTTTTGTAAGAGATCCAATCTCTCTCTTTTTAAGTACTCTTCGTTATGTCAATTATTTTAAGATTCTCTTTTTTTTTGGGGATGTTCTTTTATATTTCACATTCTGTAAATTTAATTCTAATATGATGAGATACCCTATTTTATCTCATTAATCCATTTTTGGATGTTTTAAGTGGCGTCGTTAGGTTGTCGAGTTTTCGTAAGGGATTTTTCATCTCACTTTTATTCCCGTGAGATTTATGCTACATTTGCCACAATTTCCTTTGAGTGGTATATGTACTTCCAATTATTCTACTGTTTGTGTAATATACATTCGTTTATGAGTATTTTCATATCTTTTGTATTGTCCTTCTTTCATGGGGTGTATGTTTCGAAAGATACCCAAGTCGGTATGGGAAACATTCACCCTTCTCTTTTTAGAAGACTTCTTTTTTGTTTGGTCTTTTAATTTACATGTTTTTATGTCAGGATATGTTCTTATATATCCTTATTGATGTAAATTTTATGTCCACGTTATGAGATACCATTTTCTCTCTTATCAACTCTTTTTCTGAATTTTGAAGTGACGTCGTTAGGATGTCGAATTTTTGCAAGGGAACTTCTTAACCCAATTTTGATTCTTTGGGATAAACTTGTACTCCTTGAATATGAAGTTCTATAAATATTTTTGAATTACCTCTGATTTGTTTACACTTAATATCCACTTATATTTGGTGTATTCATTTTTCACACATAATTATGTAATAGATTTATCCCTAATCCAAGGATACAGTATTTGTAAGGGACTTCGTCTCAATATCCTTTCATTGAGGCATATATTGATCTAATACAAGACTTTATTTTATATGGTGTATAAATCCCTTTGAATTTTAATTTTATACAAAAGGAATCTCTTTGTATGAATAATTATACAAAACGACAAAAAGGAATGTTTCTTTTAACGTATGCAGTGACAACGACCTTTTCCGCCGCCGTGAGTATTATTTGGACATTGGATTCCTCAA
Organism: Viscum album; assembly: GCA_963277665.1. Taxonomy (NCBI): domain Eukaryota; kingdom Viridiplantae; phylum Streptophyta; class Magnoliopsida; order Santalales; family Viscaceae; genus Viscum; species Viscum album. The sequence goes on along the minus strand of OY728121.1, from coordinate 999,756,278 downwards.
TAAGCCGTAATGTTTTTAAAAGTAAATAAAAACCATATACGATTTTATGTATTTTGGTATTGAAAATTTTTTTATAATGTATTTGTTATGAAAATATATTTTAGTTATATATTGTGATCGAAATGTGGAAATTTTTTCTTTCCATTATTTTTGTTTTATGTCTTATGTTTTTATAATGGTACATGGACATTTGGCGGGTGGTGTCGTGATAAACCATATGATGGGTGGTGCCGTGAATACCAGGATGGGTGGTTACGTCATAACCTCCAATGCATTGGGTATGGAAGTCGGCCATATGGCTATTCCATTATGTGATATGTGTGGAATTCGACCGTATGGTTATTCTATTTAAGTATGTTTATGTCCCAAGTAACCTTTATATGTTATGTGTTATTTATATGGGTTTCATGGTAATATTTTGGTTACAAAAGGGTATGTAATGATATTTTATTTAATGAAGAGTATTTATTACTTCTTATAGGTGAAAATTATTACTTTGATAAAGTATTCATGGTTTACTTGTTGTTTTCAAAAACTAATTGTTTTCCGTCTTTGTATATCCTTTACTGGGATTTTTATGCTCATCCCAAGTTTTTGAAATGTTTTCCACAGGACATAAAGATGAATAGGGTCAAGGATGGGATTGATGAAAGACATGCTATCTAAAACATGGAACTAGACATGATTCTTTTTAAGAGTTTTTATTTTATGGAATCTTAGTATATGTGTCTACTTTGTAATCTTATGAAATGTAATAGTTATGTCCTATTTATATAAAACACTAACCCTAAAAAGGTCATCTATGTGAATTATTAATTTAATTAATTATTATGTAATGTTTTAAGGTCGTGCCCTTATAGTTGGTATCATAGGTCGGTTTAGATAACTTTAGAGGTTACGGTATTCTCTAAGAATAAGTGACATTACCATAATGGCTAGGATTTCAAAAAGAGTCCTAGTTTTTAGATAAATTGAATAAGTAAGTATATCTTAGTGTTTATCATCCTCATTAGTACATGACGGTTTTTTTTATATACTCACACTGACATTTCTGGATTTAGTAACTGGATAGATCTAGCCGGCACCAAAGTGACAATGGGTTTGAAAGAAACTGTAGTGGTTCTCTGATTAAGATATTGGATGAAATGGGGGATTCAGTAATAAATATAGTGGTTATTCTAAACCAACTATAAAGATTCATGATCAACCACTTCAACCTTGGCGAGTTCTCTAATGCACCATGTACAAGAGAACCAACTCGATGTGGAAGTTTAGGTGATAATTATAAAGGTATCCATTTGGATTTATATGATACATACTTTTGAGGTAATTATGGGTTACTATATGTTATGATGGAAAATTAAAGGCATGAGATAAAATTGAGGTTAAATTATATTATGGTTATTTTTGAAGATTTTATCTCGTTTTGGGGAATGTTTTACGAATTATATAGTTTGGAAAAAGGACAACACGCAGATAGTGTGACAACCCATCGCATCAGACAAAGCTGTGGGAATCGAACCCACAACCAAAGTGAGATTGGTAATTATCGCCTACCACTAGACTACGTGAAGTCCCTAGTTAGTTTGACTAATTCTTTTTAGTTATTTGATTTTATGAATCAATAGTAATCTGATTTTGGGTTATCTATGGAAATTATTAACCTATCATTGAGGATATGTGATTAGGTTAATTACTTTTGAATATGACACTTTAAGAGAAACTAATGTTATTTGGAGATAAATGTTAATTTTTACCTTGGAAGACTATGTGATTAAATCCATCAAATATTTGGGTTTCAATCTTAGTTTGGGTTACTTTGATGAATTTTATAGACAAATTGTTTATCGAATGGTCTTCGTTGAACATTGGGTTTTGTTGGAAAAATTTTGGAGATTAAGAATAGAATTTATTTTTATAAAGGATTATCCTTTTGTGGGTTATATGATAATTTTCTAAAAATTTTGGTTTTGGTTATGTTCTAATAATAGGGGAAATATATAGTTCTCTTTTATGGATTATGTGATTCACAAGATGTTGATTATAGCTCTCTTAATGTGAACAAGTCATCCTAAATACTTGTCTTTTGGAGAAAATATGAGTTTGTGTAAGAAATATAGTATTAGATGTGAGACAACACCACAAGTAAGTATGTTTCCTTATGATTCTGTTAAGCTCATAAATAAATTCCTTAATGAAAAATAACTTAAAAACAGAAATGTTGTATGTTATCTTTTCCTACTGGGGAATCAAATACCGTTTAAACCATCACCAGTTTGTGATTTTCTGGTGGTTAACATTCTCCTAAACATGTTTTCTATCACTCTCACTCATAACATGACCCTTTTTTTCTTCCATATCCATGTTTTCCTACATGTAATCCTTGTATTGGTGAAGTCGGGTGACATTTTTTACTTCCCTTTATTTCTTTTAAAGTGACATTTTAATTTACTCCTTTTCCAATGTGGGGAATTCAATGATGTATCCAAGCCCAATTTTTAAATTGCGAGGACGCAATTCCCAAAAGGGGGGAAAGATGTAAAATCCTAGGTAAATAAAAAATAATACCTCTTCATACTTATCCATATGAAAAAATAAAGTGTAAATGTTAATTTAAAGATAATACTATGCTCGATGGCGTACCCAATACGCAACAATGAGTTTCTTTGAAATCTTACGTTGCAATTTAATAATAAAATAATATTATTTTACATAGTAGTTAACACCAAGATGTTGTAAGGGTGGGAATGAATAGAACTAACTACAAAATTATTATATATTTTTGTCAAATATTTTTACTTTTTCCAATAAATTTTAGACGCTTAAAATGCGAATGAATACATTTTTAAGAATAAATCTTCTAATATTCTTTAAAAGGTCGATTAACCACCTTTTGATGACGACCCTTTTTTTAAATATACTTTTAAAGATTTTATATGTTATATTTGACAAAATAAAATCCTTCATTAGAATCTGGAAATCAAAATTTACTTCGTGTAAATTTTTGTTATTTTTCCGATAAAGATCAGTTTTAGTGAAAATATTGTATTTTAATTCAAAACCACTTTTTAATCTAATTTATTTATATTATTAGATAATATTTTGAATTGGTTTTAATGTTAAATTAGAATATATTTTTACCATTTTATTGAATGGTTGTAATTGGAATTTATTTCACTTTGAAATTGGACTTAAACTAGTGTCAATCTTTTAATAAATATTGTTTCTTAAAAACACGCTATTTGTTTTGACAGCGGGAATTAATTATTAAATTAATTAATGCAACTTTTATGTTTTTAATTTTTTAAAATAGGCAACATTTTTGAATTCGGAATATCAAATATAGCTTAGGGTGAATTTTTGGTATTTTTCCGAAAAACTTCAATTTTTGATTAATAGTGAAACCACTAAGTGGTAGTTAAAGAAACTGATTTTTCATTTAAATGAAACATTACCACTTCTGTGATTTGATTTTCAAAAATCCTACATACATGGTTTTCATTAGGAAGTAAAATTTTGTTCAATGAGATTAAAATAATTTTTTTGGTGAATAGAAATTTTTATGTTTTTTTAATCACGATTATAGGTAATTAGTGTAATTTAAGGTAAAAATAATGTTATAATAACATGAAATGACCTTGAAACATGTCCTTCCCTTATTTGATGTGTCATGGACGACCTAGAAAATCCATGGGTCAACTTGGGGACCCCATGGAGCCACTTTTCTAGGAATATGACATTAATAACTTTTGGTTTTAAGTTAAAATAAAAATGTCACAAACATGTATGGTTTTTCTAAACCAATTTTTACATGGGGTTATACAAGTCATAATTTTGACTATAAATATTCATTGGAAAGATAAAAATACTTCCGACATCATGATATTTTTTTTATAATTTTTAGACATTAAATAAATTAAATTATTTATGACACCATGATGATGCAGTGATTACCTCATAAATGAACGATTTAAATAAAATGAGATGATTGGGTAAAATATAAGTCTTAAACATGTAAAAAATATAGTTTATGGGTGTATTTAGAAACCTTATCACCTTATCCTTGAAATATATCCTTTTGGGATCTTTGAAATTCGGAAAACATTCTATAATAAAGTAATATTTTATAACTTTCCAAGCGTGCCCCACCTATTTTCTTATAAAAGGCCCCCACCTCAACCACCATACCCAAACCTCTCAAGCCTTTGGATCGGCCAAACCCTGACCATCTAATCTCTACACATCCCTCTCTTCATCATTAAAGCCTCACCTTTGGCAGAATGCTCTTCAAGAAACCCCTTTGGTTCAAATCAAAAAGAGTTACCCGATTTTAATGTAATGTCTTCACTTTTGTTCTTTTGTTTTATTTTGCTTCTCCAACACCCTAAACTATTTTTATTCCTTTTATGTTATAAAAACAGTATGTTACATATACTAGAATGTTTTTATAAGAATTATTCGAGCTACACTTCCACACACCACTGCCTAATGGTATAAGAACATACTGTTTCTGTGGATGGCAAATTACTGCCTCACGAAACGATGATTGTTCAATATTCTTTTAACACCTTCAAAGTTGGCCATTAAGATGTCACTATATTTATATATGATATATGATATTTTTATTTTTTCCATAAGATTCTTTATTTTTTATTAATGGCATACCTTTATGGGTTCCATTATGGTTAAACTCATTATCTTTATTTTAGGAATTGCGGACTACCGCCCCCTCAAAGTGATTTGATTCGTTAATGCCATATGTGGGACGTATAAAGGATGTAATTAATGTTATTACATATGATATACTACTGTAATTATAATACAACTTTATATAATAATTATTTAATTCCATTGAATTCAAAAAAAATAAAAGTAGCGTTCATGCGTACGTACGGCTTACCGTCTCCATGAACGGTACATTTCATTTCTTATCTCCAAATGTTATGTACTATTATAAGTACATATATATAATGGATATATATGTCATATATTACATATAAATTATGGATATCATTATAGAATTATAAAATATATATCTCTCATTCATTTTAAATTTCATTAATATGACAAAAAATGAAATTAGCGTTCATGCATACGTACGGCCTACCATCTCCATGAACGATGCATTTCTTTTTTATTATCTCCAAATGTTATGTAATAGTATAAAATGAATATATAATGGATATATATGATATTTAAAACATTAATACTATTATTAATATGATGTACCTATAACTACATGGAAAATTGTTTTCCAGCAAGTTCAATTTGTACTCATGTACCGAACATCGACAAAAACATCTAATATGAACTCACATTATTAACCAATTATTAAAACATTATAATATGTGATATGAACTGAATAATAATATTTAAAGTAGTTCCTTAAGAAATTATAAATTGACCAAAGTTTATTATTCAGGAATATAAAGAAACAAACAAGACAAGTCGGACTTGAGGTAAGGGATCTGACCTCTCTCTTTCTTTTCAGTTGCCTTCTTTTATGTCATTTCTTTTATGCTCCATGTTCATAGGTTGGAGGATGTTATTTTATATTAACCACAATTTAATTTTTATTTTCATATGATGAGATACCCCCTCTAAATATCATCAATTCATTTTTAAAATTTTTATGTGGCGCCGTTAGGCTGCCGAATTTTCGTAAGGGATCCTACCCCTCTCTTTCTTTTTAAGAACACTCTTTTATGTAATTCCTTTTAAGTTAATATTTCTTATGATTGGGATATTCTTTTATATTACTCTTAATTTAATTTTTATGTTCATATGATGAGAGACCCTATTTTCTCTCATCAATCCATTCTGGATGTTTTGAGTGGCGCCGTTAGGCTGCCGAATTTTCGTAAAATAACCAATCTGTCTCTTTTTAAGTACTCTTCTTTATGTAAATTATTTTAATCTTATATATTTTTTTGTTGGGGGATGTTCTGTTATATTCATCTTTATATAAATATTATGTTAATTTTATGAGACACCCTATTTGATCGCATCAATCCATTTTTGGATGTTTTAAGTGGCGTTGTTAGGCTGCCGAGTTTTCATAAGGGATTTTTCATCTCACTTTTATTCCCGTGAGATTTATGCAACATTTGCCACAATTTCCTTTGAGTGGTATATGTACTGCCAATTATTCTACTCTTTGTGTAATATACATTCGTTTATGAGTATCTACATCAATGTTGTATTGTCCTTCTTTCATGGGGTGTATGTTTCGAAAGATACCCAAGTTGGTAAGGGAACCTTTCACCCTCTTCTTTTTAAAAGACTTATTTTTTGTTTGGTCTTTTAATTTACATATTGTTATGTTGGGATATATTCTAATATATCCTTATTGATGTAAATTTTATGTCCATGTGATGAGATACCATTTTCTCTCTCATCAACTCTTTTTCTGAATTTGGAAGTGACGCCGTTAGGCTGCCGATTTTTTTCAAGGGAACTTCTTAACGCAATTTTGATTATTTGGGATAAACTTGTACTACTGGAATATGTCGTTCTATGATCATGTGTGAATTACCTCTGATTTTTTTACACTTAATATCCACTTATATTTTGTGTATTTTTTTGTCACACATAATTATGTAATTGATTTATCCTTAATCCAAGGATACCATCTTTGTAACGGACTTCGTCTCAATCTCCATTCATTGAGGAATATATTGTCCTAATACAAGAGTTTTTTTATACGGTGTATAAACCCCTTGGACGTTTAATTTTATAAAAAGGAATCTTTTTCTACGAAGCATTTCATAAAATGACAAAAATGAATGTTTCTTTTAACGTACGTGGTGACAACGACCATTTCCACTGCCATGAGTATTATTTGGACTTTGGCTTCCTCAACAAGCCGTAAAGTTTTGAAAAGTAAATAAAAACCATATAATTTTTTATTTATTTTGGTATTGAAAATGGTTTTTTATAATGGATTTATTATGGAAATATATTTTAGTGATATATTGTGATCGAAATGTGGAAATGTTTTCTTTCCATTATATTTGTTTTATGACTTATGTTTTTATAATGGTACTTGGATATTTGACGGGTGGTTACGTGATAAACCATATGACGGGTGGTGCCATAATACTAGGACGGGTGGTTACGTTATAACCTCCAATGCATTGGGTATGGAAGTCGGCCATATGGGTATTCCATTACGTGATATTTCTGGAATTCGACCGTATGGTTATTCCATTTAAGTATGTTTATGTCCCAAGTCACCTTTATATGTTATGTGTTCTTTATATGGATTTTATGGTAATATTTTGGATACAAAAGGGTAACTAATGATCTTTTATTCAGTGAATACTATTTACTAATTCTTAAAGGTGAAAAGTATTACATTGATAAAGTATTCATGTTTTACTTGTTGTTTTGAAAAACTAACAGTTTTCCTTATTTGTATATACTTTACGGGGCTTTTTATGATCATACCATGTTTTCGAAATGTTTTCCACATGACTTAAAGATGAATAGGGTCAGGGATGGGATTGAGGAAAGACATGGTATCTAAAACATGGAACTAGACATGTTTTTTAGGTGTTTTTATTTTATGGAAACTTAGTAGAAGTGTCTACATTATAATCCTTTGAGATGTAATAGTTATGTCTTAATTCACTAAAACTCTAAACCTGAAAAGATCCTCGATGTGAATTATTAATTTAATTCCTGATTATGTAATGTTTTAATGCTAGGTCCTTATATGATATCTGAGTGAACCCATAATAACATGTCCATGAATATGTGTTCCACATGATTAATAAACATAATGGATACCCATTCAATAAATTGGGTATCATAATAATTTCACAAGGCTTAACAAATGAAAACATCATAAATGGGTCCATGAATGAATGGATTGAAAACATACAGGGAAATTCATAAGGGGAAAAATTGATCATGACATGTGATGTTAAAATTAATTGAATTCGTGAATAAATATTGTATAATATACTTTATAGATAAAACATTTTAGCATGTGTTATAGAAAATATTAAAGATTATTTAAAATAGAAAAAGAAATAATTGTTTGCATGAATGGAAAAAATGAACATTGAAAGTTTTTCATGATAAAATGAATGATTTTATAAAAATAATGGTGGATTATAACATATTATAGAGTGAAAATGAAAATGGGTAACAATTCAAGAAGTTCCCATAAATCAAGCATGCTTGTCGAGAAGAATTGAGTAGTGAACCTTTTAAAAAAAGTATATCACCATAAATAACAATGAATGGATAATTATAAATGAATATAGAACATATACACAAAATTTAAATGATATAAATAGAATGTAAAAGATAATTTTATTTGGGTAAAAATAGAGGAAGTGTTACACGAATGAATAATGGAGGTTTGGGTATAATCCCTTACTTATCTTCGAAGGTCTCATTCATGTGATCCTAATATAAAAAATGACCATATTGTATTAATTAATAAGTAATTATAGATCATTTTCTAAATTTAATTTATCTATTAAAATTTTATTATGTTTATTTAATTCATTAATTATGAGTTATAATGTTCAATTTAATTGTTCAGGACTGTTCATTTTCTTAGTTTCATCATTAGTTAGTTTGTAAATGAGTATGGAAGATCAATTAAAATGGGAATAGTTCTCCAGAATTAAAATTATAAGTTTTTAATGAAAAAAAATATGTGTTATTTTTAATATATATTATTTTTCTCGAGATATGAGGATGAAACATTATAGAACATGTTAATGGTAATTATTTAAATTATCTTTCATTGTTTTTTCGAATATAATGAACTAGTTTTGTTATATAATTTTATATCATGTATATATAATGATCCTATAAAATTAAAAAAGTTATAATTCTTAAATTATAATACGTTTCATCCATGAAAATGGTTTAATAGAAGTACTTGAAGACGGTAACAGAAAATGAAGGCGCTTAACCCATGGTGTTAGTATGTTAACACATCACAAGCGATGATTTAATTTTTTTAAAACCAAAGGTGAATAGAATAGGTATTAACGATATATAATTTCATTAATATAATAACATTATAGTATAGTTAATTTACTGGAGTTATAAATATATTTGGATGATGGGGGAGGAGTGAGGAAAGAATATTAATAGGATGATATTGAAAAAAAAATAAAAAAATGGAATGGGGAATTTATATCTTGAATTTACCCTCCTTGGGAGCCTCCATATGGAAATGGTTTTCTTATTTTTTTGAGATAAAGAAATCTAGGACATGGGGGATGGTCTTAGGAAGATATTTTAGAAGAACATGGACAAGGCTCATGTATTGAGAGGTGTAATGAGAATAGGTGGTGAGGGTGGTATTTGTACTGGAGAAGAGGGGTGTTTTGTCATAATGTTTCATTAGTTTATTATTTCGGTCGAATACTATGAATAGTTTTAGAATTATCATCAAAAATATTAAAATAATGATGGATAGTTCGATATTTTGGTATTAAATTTTCCATTTATCCCCTATGACTCCATAATTCTTTTATTTAGCTTTTATCATAAATTATCATATTTTATTATTCATAAAAAAATCAAGTATTCTTGAAAAACCCAGAAAATTCACCATAACCAATTTTCAATGTGTAGAACATAAAAATTTACTCCATTTTATGAAACTAATTTTCTCAAAATGATAAATTGTATTTTTTTAAATAATAATTTACCTTGAAAATAAAAAATTTAAAATTATAATGAGTTATATAACACATTGATAAATTAATTAATGTTTCATAAAATTATATTATAATAATATGAAAAAATATTAATTTATGAATAAATTTTATGAATATAAATTTTATTATAATTTTATAAATTTTTTATAAAAGTATAATTATATAATTTTGACTCTAAAATATACCAAAACTTAATTAATAATTTTTAAAATATTTATATACTTATACTACGATATAATTATATATTCTGTTAACTTATTCGATTTATAAAATTTATTTAAAAATTCATTAGTGTGGTTACTATTCAATTGGCTGATATATTTTTTAAAATGGTATATTACTATTCCATAGGTGATGTTTTTATTTCATCGGTATAGATTCCATAACTTCTAGTAATACTTCTTAATTCATTCATTCATCATTTATGAAGTATTTCATTATGTTGTATATGAGATTTTTATGTGATTTATACTATATAAGAAAATTATATGATGGTAATTACTATTAATTTTTTTGGATTGACACATACCTGATCTAACCATATTAAAAATTCTAACACATTCATTTTAGTACATTCATTATATATATGAGTTCTGGAATCATCCATTAATTATTTTACTCTCTTATCATTATCGTATTCTCTATTTTCCACTGGTGAATTAATATCATTTCCTTCTTCCACTTGCATATTATCACTCTTATGATGATGAAAAATAGGAATCATATCAAATATAAAATTCTCCAAACAAAATATCCCATATCGTTCAAGAACAATAGAAGATTATCTTATCTCTCAATTTTGAAACAAAAAATTATAGTTTGTTTGAAATACATCTTTTCTTTAATATGGTAGTAATCTTATTACTTACTTAAACAAGGACTTACAACAAAATTATAGCATGTAAACTGTATATGGGAAATATCTGATATATTTTTAAATAAATAATATAAAAAATAACTAAAATCTTTTGAAACTCGGTTGAAGTCCAGTCGGTATGATATATCCATCATATAACCATTCTATTATAGGAAAAAAAATTCTGATCTAAGAAAAAATATAAACCATAAATAAAAACTTAATTACAAATAATTTCAATATAAAATTCAACAATGCATGCAAGTATTTATAAAAAAATAATTATATAAACAACATATGTTGTAAGAAATGCATAGAAATAATGAACCATACACTATATAAGATATGAAATGAGAAAACAATATTACCAAATATAATTAAATATATATATATTTAAGAAAAAAATTCTTTTAAAACATCCATGTTTTGAATTTTAAATTAATTAAATTTATAAAACATATATTTATGATGGAAACATTTAATCAATAACAACAACAATGTGTCACCAAACTTCAAAACTAAAAAAACCTCTATAATGATATCATGGATTTTCTAACATAATTGGGAAAAATATACGTAATCATCCAAGCCTAATATCCTAGAAAATATAATTTTTAAATTAATAAATAAATATACAAAATTTAATAAATGAATGTTAATCTAAATATAAAATACAATAACAAATTTTTTAGAAAAAATTAACCATATTTATTAGGAATAAATTCATTTCTTATTCCAATGTAATTGTAATCTTAAACAGATGTCTTGAATGGAAAAAATTCTATAACCATATTAATTTCATAATTAAAGTATCGTGTTCAATGAAAATACTTAGATATTATTCAATTCATTTAAATACAAAAAATAAAATGAACCATATAAATATATTATCTAATGACGCATAAATAGACATTAGTAAAATTATTTTAAAAAATTCAAGGGTCACAAAACTACATGACAATGACTATGTAAAAAAATGCAAAAAATGAAAACATTTTTTGATTCAAAATACCATCCCATTAAAAATGTCTTCTTTATTTATATATATATAATTAAATTGAAAAAATAATTATTATTATTTTAGTAAAATATTCATTTTCATATAAGTTTAATATTATAAATCATTATAGTCACATCATATGTAAATTATGAAAAAAACATGTATGGAAGAGGATACCTATAAATACAATCTATGGATGAGCTTTATAATCTTTGGTAATAATAAATCATACTCTAACAAAAAAAACATCAATTTATACAACCAATTTATTCCAAATAAATCATATATAGAAACAAACAAAAATTATACAATGAAAATAAAGAAAATAACATCTAATAACTTCTAGAAATAAAATTTTAATAAAGAGGTAATTTTTAATACCTAATAAGTGATCTATTTCATCCTATATGAAATAAATCATTTGACTAATTTTACAAATTTCATACCTAAAAAAATAAAATGATGAATATTTTTTAAATGATAGGCCATAGACTCATTTTTCTGTAGTATATGAAATCATCATCACATGTAGTGCACTATCTCATCCACGTTCCTCATAAAATATTACACATTATCACTGTTCATTTATAGAGTATAAACGTTAGAGCTCTTACTTCCAATTCATTTATGTATTATTCTCTCCATGTTCACCAAAATAATCACAATATATATATATATATATATAATATAACATGGAAAATCAATTAATACATTTAAAAATAAAAACTAAATCCCACCAGCTAGTACCCCTAAGATTAATATATAATGTCCTATAACAAGGTAAATATATTAAATTCAATTTATCTGAATCAATTTATCAATGTAAACTCCAATATATAAGAAATATATATATATTATCTTGTGGAGTAAGATAATGAAAAATATATTTCAAATTAGGTTACTTTGTTCACCATTTAGTGGTTTCTTTATACATTATAATACCATAAAAAACCATATCCTCTAGTTGTCCATATACTGGTACTCTCATCAATGATATTAAATGAAAAACCATATATCTCCAAAAATTATGCAACATCAAAATACTAAATCCAAATCATAATTACTATATGTAAAAAAAATAATTATCATAAAATATATCCTATAAATAACCTTATTTCAAATAATTTGAAATAATTTTGGCATAATTGTATCATGGTTAGGTTTTCATACATAGAAAATAAAGAGAAACAATATTCACAAGTATGGAAGATGTATTTAGAACTCACATTAATATATGATCGGGATATGTAAATCACTACATTAGGGGACAATATTGTAGGAGGAGAGTTGTTCATTGTTAATCATATGAGGTAAGAATATAGATTGGCCGAAGAGGGTAGATATTTCCTACGTAGTGAAGGAGAGGGTGTGTAGGTTGTGAAATATGAACAAATTTATGCAAATAGATTTAATAAAATTGGTTGGATAGGATATCTATTGCAATTACTTAAATAAACTTTTGGTATAGAGAGACTGTAGAAAAGCTATACCCATGGTTTTGGTAAACCATGGGTATAGCTTCATGGGGATATCCCCAATTTCCACTAGTGTTGGGTGTAGGTTCGTAACACCTTTTAGGAACCTTGGTAGTAATCGAAATTATGGTGTATTGACTAAGAAATTGATATAATTGTTTCTAATGAATAGAATGAGGATATTGTATGGGTTTATATATTAAAATAGTGATGAGTTCTTTATTATTTAAAAAAACAGGTTTTGGAATCTATGAAATTAAATATCCAAAACAAAAAATATTTCCATGGTTTTTAATAATTATTTATACAACAGTTGTTTGGTTATAATTATTTTATATATAAATGTTCGAAACATATTAAAATAGTACCCATGGGGATGTGTAAGTGTGTCATTTCATTAAAAAATGATTTCAAAACTTTAAAATATAATATAGGTTTTAGAGGATTCATAATGGATTAATAAAATTAATAAAAAAATAATAATATAATATAATTATGAAAGGGAACATATATTTGGTCATTTATACACATTAGAGAATTTACGGCATCACTATTTTAGAATTATGATGTCATAAGGCCCATCATATATTTTTCTTGTATTTAATTTTTTCATAAAATTTTTATTGTTTTAGAAAATAATGAGAAATTACATATTAGATTATTTTGATAGGAAGATTCCATTAATGATATTTAATTTAACTAAATAATTTCCAAAATATATTAATTTTTTACTTCTATAGTAGAATAAATTTTTCTTATAAATAATTGGGTTTTTCACAATAATATTTTAGTCAGCTTATGAAAATAACATTTAAAATTATAATGATTAAATTATATTTTTTATTTAATAAATATTATTTAAAATTATTTTTGTTAAACCAAATATTCTTCAAATTTACATTAATTCATCAATATTAATGTCTTAACTGAAATTACATAATACCCAAAAATACAATATCTATTTTATTGCTTCAATGTGAAAATAGTATGTTATTTTTAAAAATAAGATATAAATATTACTATTATTATATTTACATTAAAACATACATTTTTATATTAATAAATTATTTATACATATCCAATTATTAAAAAGGAAAACACCCAAATGGTATGTTGTTTTATGGTTAGATTTTCATGGGGTTGTTCTACATACATTGTTTTGATCAAGATCTCTATGAGCAAGAAAATATCCACTAAATGGATTCAATAATGAATTAGATGTTAGATCTCATATTTCGATTATCCAGGTGAAAATTATAGTGATTATAACTCCCTTTGATGCTCTGATAAATGTCCATTATAGGGAATGATACAATTGTTTAAAGAAATCACATCCTTTTTTATGTCAATTGGCTTTTTCAAATCCTATATTTATAAAAATGTTATGATATCAATTAAATGGTTATATAATTAATGGTAAATATTATAAATATCCTCTTAAATATGATTTTATATACTAAACTACGGAAGAGAATGTGTTGTATGCAACCATAAAAGGGTATTTAATTTAATAAGAAAAGTAAATTATATTTAAAACCGTTGGAGATACAATTATAATTATTATATTTTGATGGTAATATTGGTCCTTAATTAATATAAATATTTTGTGTTAAATTTATACATCATTCTCTTAAATATTATAGTACATTTATATGTAATTTCATATAAAAAATTGATATTGTATTATTAATAGTATGATATATTTATATATATTTATTCATGAGTGTGTAAATATATGTGGAACAATAAATTTCAAATTATCTTATTCCTATTTTCCTATTTTAGTTTTACTTTTTGATTTAAATATTTTAAATTATTATTGGATTATTTATTCCATGATGTTTCCTTCTTTATTTATTATAAAATATTTTGTTAGTTTCCCTACATGATGTATGCCCTTTATACTATATGACATAAATAATGAAGGGAAATTACAAAGATTGAATTCTTGGTCATCACTGAAAGAATCAATATAATCATTTATTAATTATTCAATTACGATAGCATATGGTTTTACATAATCACAATCACTTCATGTCTTAAGGTGCATGATGATAGATGATTCTTAAGGAAGAGGTGTAACACATAACCATGAAATTTAAATTTTATTTAATCTTTTTACTATTCTAAATATTTTTTATTCATTTTATAAAAACTATTTAAATAATATAAATAGACAAAATATTTTTTACGATTATGGAAAATCCATTATTCAATTTATTTACATCATATTATACAAGAAAACAACACAAATGCTAATGTATTTGCTAAAAACTACATGAAGTGATGTGTTTGGTTATTCATCCCTGATTCAAATTTTTTATTATAATAATTAATATAGTGAAAATATATATGACACATACAAAATAGTTATCATTCTAGAAATTTTAATAATTATTTAATTTTCTTTCATTCCATCTATTAAATATTAGAATCATCACTTGTGTCTATATATGAATTATTGTCTTAATAAAATGATATAAATATTTTTCATACTTATGTAATTTAATAGATATAGAATATTATATAATCATTTAATTTGATAATTAGGAAATGATTAAATTTATATATTTGATGAAATCATGATCAAATTATAAGTACAAGGATTTATGAACTAAAATATGCATGAAAAACTATGTAGTTCTCACTATGAATAGAGAATTTAATAAATAATTGTCAATAAATGAATGAAATGATGATATAATTGAATTATATGTTGTATGATATATATTAAAAAGTTTATTGAATATATTTATTACAAATATATAATTATTATATAGGATATTTGTACACTTACAGTGCAAGAATATACTTGAGGTAAGGGTGCACCATCTAATTTTTGTTTCTATGAGATGTATACCATGTTCAACAATGGTTTCCATTTGATGGTTTATATAATTCACATTAATCTAATTTATTATTTTAATAATTAAAATTATTTTATATTAAAAATCCATCCACAGTTTTACTATTCATGAGGTTTCCATTCAGATATTCCCCAATCAATAGGGGTTTATCATCTCAAATTATCTTCTTCGAGAAATATGTTATATAAAATACCTATATTATTTTATGAGATTTATCTACAAATTTTTTTTTGAATCATATAAAACCTAATGGTAGTTTTATTTTATGTCCCATTTGATTTTATTTATTTCAGGTGGTTTATGACTCGATAGTTTGAAAGTGGAATGAGATTTATGTTTCAAACTCATATTAATTGGGATTACGTATTTTTTAATTTCCATTAAGGAAATTTATATGATACTAATATAATAAAAAAAATTAGATTAATTATTATATGGGTATTTATGTTTTATTTATAAACTTTTACCATTATCCATAATTTTTTACTTGAAATGATTATTAAAATGTTTTTAAACAAAATGAGAACTTATTTTTCCTTTGGTATAAGAACTTGTAATCAATATTCATGATCTATGAGTTTTTTTTTGAAATTTATTAAATATAATTGTAATATTATAAAATATCTATTTTATCCAAATTTTAATTTCTTTAAAAGTACTTTTATGGGTATATTTCTAAATATTTTCTAAAAATTTCATTTCATACATTTTACAATCATGTGAATGGAATGTTTTCATTTACTTTTAAAACATGAATAAGTTTGACCACTTTCATGAATGTTCAATTCATCAAAAAATAATTTATAATATTCCATATTTATTTGATAATTAAATAACAAAATCAATATTCTTTGATTTTTTGTTAAATTTGTCAAAAAATAAAATAGTATTTTATCATTTTTTAATAATGGTTGAAAGGATATTTTAATTGTTTCTTATATATTTATACATTTTTTTAAGTATTGTTATTCTTCACTATGGTTATGATCTATTGACATCGTCCACTAAATTTTTTATTATATATTATGACAATGATATTTAAATGATTATTATATAAAATTCATTTCATTACCATATTTTAATTAGGTGGTGATGAAACATGTTTTTTGAATAGTCTATGATGAAATAATTATGAATTTCATTTCCATTCAATGATTTATGAGGCCATAATTGTTTGAATGTTTAATGATCATGTGGAAGACATATATATGGTTCACATTAAGTGAATGGTTGGTTTATTAAAGACTTCTTCATCATTTTGTAAATATTTTAATCTCTTGTGATAAATATGGAAATTTTCTTATGTGCACGATCCACTATGGGATATAGTTATTGATTCCTAAACCAATATGATACTATAAATTGGAGGTGAAGCATGATCCACTATGATATAGGAAACAATTACATTGTTATTATAGATTGGTTGCTAAAGGGGAATATCTTTTAATTCAATATCGATAGTTGAATTATGGAATTGATTGTAAAACATGACTTATAATATTCTTTACATTCATATACTGGTTCCACACTCTCATAAAAATTCATTTTTACAATTATTTTAACTTAGGGATCATAATTTATTTGTAATTATTACCTACTCTTCTGGAAATTTGATTAATTTTTTTATGACTCAGGAGTAGTTCAATAAATTGATGTGTATTAATTTTAATTCAAAATATCATGATATGATAACCTTATGATAATGATAAACTCATATATTAAAATCTGTTGATTTCCCATGTTAACCAATGTTGAGCATCTGAGCTCACCCCATAACATTTTTTAATATTTCTTAGGATATATAGAAGGTTCATATATATGATATATCTATAAAGGATTTTATTTGTGAATAAATAAGTGGAATGTGATACAGATTTTTTTATGAACCTATTTTTTACATATCCATGTTTCTAAAAAAATCTAATCCTTTATGGTTCTGGTGTGGATCATAATTATATTAAATAAATATTTATTTAATAAGATGTGATATTTATGTATGAAAAATTTTCATCATGATATATTTTATTACATAAGGTTTTAGTTCATCATTGGAGAAAATAGTTATAAAAGATTGTTTAAACCCATTGGGATAAGTTTATGTATTGTAAAATGTCCAAATATTTTGGAAATGTATAGATTGTGTGGGTTTTGTATAATATACATCCCTTACTGGGTAATAATAAGTGGGTGAATCTATTATGTAGATTCATATAGGGGTAACAACTATGAAGGGGGTTTATTTGATATAAATTCATTAATTGTTAATTCAGAATGAGTGGTCCTAATGTTACACATATAGATTGATTCCCTCAGTGAGTATTTTTAGGTTAATTGAATTTTTTTATTATCCTTTATGATTAATGATAGGATAAAACCAATGTAAACATATTATATGGTATAGTGATATGATATAAACCAAATATATAATGGGATGATAATTTTACTATTGGTAATATGTTTAAAGTCAGGTATTTCCCTTTTGAGAATTTATTTGAAGGTATATTAGATGATTATGTATATTCATAAGAAATTTATAAGAATAAAACCCTTTGTATTAGTATGTATTTATTGAAAATTTTATTATAAAAATAATGCCTTAATAATTTCTGCACATAAGATTAATGTATTTGAAAACATTTAGGTTTTATATGACCATTCCTGATGAGATAACAGTGGTTATATGAGATTATAGAATCATTAAATTTAGGGAATTATTTTTATTATATATATAACTGTGATATTGAATTGTGACATCCTAACAATATAATTAACATTAGTTTTGATGAATCACATTTTATTTGGAACATTATATGATTAAAAAAATTGGATTTAATATGCGGCTATCTTATTGAAAACTATCTGATTTTATTTTGTTTTTATGGTGATTTGGGTTATTTTGGGAAATGATTAAAATATTTTGAGAGATTATATGATTTAATTATTCATGTGTTCGGTATCAGATATTATGAAACACTATATATTTTTGGGGGATAAATTTTAATGTTTAACATAATATATATGTGTATGAGGTCAAATATTCCTAATTTTTTGTTTTTAATTTGTTAAAATATATTTGTTAGGAGAATTAATATTATCTTTTTCAATGGATTTAGTAGAACATTGGGTTTTATAATTTAGATTTTAGATATTAATGTATTATATTTATAGCTATTAGATTACATGTGCAATACATTTTTGTTTTAGTATATATTAATAGATATAAGGAATTAATTATCATTATTCTCTGGATTTTATGGCCCCTTCGAAGGTAAATGTAGTGATTTAAGGATGAAAAAATAATCTTTAATATTCATTTATAGGAGAATGATGTACTATGGGAATTGATCAACGTACAACCAAAGGAAAAAATTATGGTTATGAAATAGAAATAAATCATGTCTGTGTATTTTTCAGGTTCCCTATATTGATAGTAAATTCATACATAAAAATTATGTAAAGGATCATTAAATAATAATTTTATACATTGACCATAATTATTTATGAATTTCTGGACTTTTTACCCCTCAATAATTTATTGTTTAATGGTTACTAAATTTTTTATGAAAAAGTTATGTATAAAAAAATATTTGTACATTGATATTAGTTTTATCCTCCATATATGTATTTTAACTCCCAATTTTTTCCTTATATGGTAACCCAATTATACCTCATTTTAGGTATGCTTTTGGTTTCCCAAATATTCATCTCAATAGATGTATTATCTCCCCATTATAAAATATGGTTTTTTAAAATACAAATTACAAAAGATTTGACCTTTTATTACCAAGAAAAAATGTTATAGGGTGTAATTTAGTTAAAGGCTTTATAACATGACACTGAAATATTATAGAATATCTCTCTCTTTGAATAAGTTGTTTTTATCCAATTGTTTTCTTGACACACAACACCGAAATTAAAAAATAAATTTGTTATATTATAACATGATCGTTGAATTTAATTCTATGAATTAGATTGAATACATAATGATATATATATATATATTAAAAAATTCAATTTTATTTATTAATCCATTATATATATGTAAAATATTTTTAATATGGTCTTTTTTCCTTAATTTTTTTTTCAAATATATATTATTATTTAATTTTTAGAATGAATTTTATAGTTAATATCTACAATAATTAAAAAAAATATAAAAAAAAGTTATATAATTTTTATATTCATCATAATAAATTTATATTGGAGGGAATGTTTTTCTAAAAATGTTTTCTTAAATTAATAGTGGAAAAATATAATTTCTGAAACAATATGATATCTTTCCATCAATTAAAGAAATTAAGAAATACCATAATATTTTAAATATGATATTATAATATCATAAGGTTTATTCAGTTAGATATAATCTAATTAATTACAAATGAATTAGCATTATAATTTTTTGGTATATGTTCCTTTTTTTGTTTTATGAAAAAATTATAAACTATATTTTTATATTCCCAATGAATTTATAATTTTTAGAGGTGAATCCTACTTTTTTATTGAAATAATTCAATACCTATTATTAGTCTAGGAAGTCATATTCCATTACATTTACATTTTGTTTTCCTTTTGAGAATTAAACCATAATACATCAGACCCATATGACCATATACTCTATGTTAGATCATTGTCAAAATGAATATTTTCTCACACGGTTCGAGAACGAATAAATTACTTACTAAACTACAAATATTTCCATGGCATGTGACATAACTCGAATCACAATCCAAACTGATTAAATCCATCTATCTTGAAGACCTATTCATTCACCATTGCTCGATCAACTAGAAGACGTCGTCACCGACCATCAGCCTGAATCTATCACCCTAAATCATCCACCTACATAGATGACACTACTCTAGTGTCTAGCCACCATAATCCATTAGTCTGTTCTTGATACACAAATTTCCTACCTCTTGAGATTCCACATCTCTCTCAACATGTTTTATCCTTTATCATCCACCAAACCAAATATCACTGATATTCATAGCTTCGTGGATTTGATCCCAGGATGAAGTACTATTACGTGGCTTCCATTACAACAATTTTATGACCCTAACTACACAAAATTATTTTATTCCATTTTTTGTATTTATTTTGACATTATCATCCATTTTTTGAAAATATATCATAGTGGAGCCAGTTATTATTTGATTATTACATTTATATTATTTCCAGAAAATGATTAATAAAAAATGTCATCATTTTTCCATTAACATCTCTAATATTTTATAATAAGTATCAAACAAGGATATGTTCCATTACAAATATATTCTTTAAGTGTGACCTAATTTTATTTTTAATGATAATTTATTTATAATTTTTATTAATCTAATGATTACATTAAATTTTTACGTAACATAAACAATTCATTTTTTCATATAATAGAAAAATAAAATAAATATTATTTAGATAAATCATAAAAAATAATATTTTAACAAATTATCATGCTACGAGATTTATATAGATAAATATAACATTATTTTGAGGTTTTAAATGTTTTTATTTGAATCCCATTAAAATATTAGGGTTTTTAATTCCAAATATTTGAATAGTAATGAAAATGACATTAATGATATCTTATGTTTAATAATATTTTATTAAAGGAATTAATATTCATAAAAATAACAAATTTAATAAATTTAATGGGATATGGTTGAGAATATAAAAATCTATCTTATTATGGGGAAAATTTTCTTTTATAGTATCATTCATGACCAATAAATAGTAATAAAAAAAAATTTAATTATCAAAACGCTTATGGGTGGGGGATAAAGCCCACAAACACACACACACACACAAACATATATATATAAGGGTTAATAAATCACCTAAACATGTTTAAATATTTTTGAATCAAAGGATTTATACTTATCCAAATCAAATATTTGTAATATATCTATTTTAATATAATTAAACCTAAAAATTAATTTATGTAAATTAAAAACATTATGTAATTCCAAAGTCCCCCTCCATTAACATATTAAAGGTAACTTAATATACTTAATTATTAAAAAAATTTGAGCATTCATGTTCTGCCAATGAATATTTTAATATCATCCAAGCATCCCTCATCATAAAATAAAGATTCATTTTATTAAAAAATCATCCTTTAATAGCTTAATGTGTATATTGAATAAGGTTTCTCAATAAAGATATAAAACTATTAATATATTACAACAAATTTTTTATTCTTTTACCAATATTAAATCATTAGTATATATTATAAAATATTGAATTATCTAACATAAATTTACATAATTTTTATTATTATCATGTAACAACCATTATTAATAAACTTTCAATCATTTGGGAAAAGAAAACATCCTTGTTCATATGTGCGAACTATGCTATGCACAATGTGATGAGTTGGGTTCTTCATAACCACTTCACATTGATTGTCACAATGATTTAGTTAATTAACATATATGATATTATTATCATTATTGAAATTTTAATTATTATTTCATTATATTTTATTTCGTTCATAAAAAAATTTGACACATCAATCATGCTTACGTAGTGATAAACATCTCCCGAAAGTGGTGAAATTAATTTTTCATCACCACATTAAATGAATTTATATAAATGTTAATGTAATGATTAGATATGATATTCATGACATGGAAAAATAATATATAGATTATGTAACCATTATATATGTACAATGAATAAGAATACAAATATGAAACATGAATGAAAATAGAAGAATTTATCACACAGAACAATGACTATAATAACGAATTAGTAATAAATGGATGATAATAAGTTATAAGTAAATAAAAAATAGAATTATATATATTAGAACGGTTAATAAATAGATTTATAATAAATCAATATTTATTTTCTAGAAGGTTGAAGCACGTAAATAAAAATGAGGGTTGATGTTAGGGTTTCTAGTCTAATATTTTTTATAGTGAGACGTATATCATATTCATTACATGAATACTTTGTGTGTTGTATATAATGAAAATTTATATATTTTTTGATTATTATCAGGAATATTAGGGGGATTTTTAAATCAATCTATCATTTTCACTATCATGATTTTTTATTCAATTAATACCAATGCGGTAAGGGTTTATCATTTCAGATTTTCTTCCTTGGGACATATGTTATGATATGCACCAGTATAATTTTAAGATGTTTATATAATTCCCCTTTTATTTTTTTTATAAAACATAATCTAATTTTCCTTGTATTAAAATTTTCATTTGAAGTTATTTCATTCATGAAAGTTATTATTAATGAGTTACTAGAGTTGTAAGGGATTTTTGTTTTAATATAATTTTAGTATGGATTGTTTATTCATGAATTTACATTAAGAGAAAATATAATATCCTAATAAAATAAATTTATTTTTTTCTAATACTATTGATATTCTTTTATTTTTCAATTATTAGTATCATTTTCCTATCTTTATTACATAAAATAATATATAAAATTTTCATATAATAGTTGGATTTATTTCATCAATTGTCAATGATTATTATATTTCCCTTTCAAAAAATAAAATTAATTTTACAAAATTAATACCCATACTTGGAATGTTTAAAAAATATAATATTTTCTAAATTTAACTACATTAATATTTTTAAAATTGATTATTTCTATAAAATTTCATAATAATACATTTTTATCATTTTAGGAAAGTGTGAAAGGAATAATTTCATTTAATGTTTACATGGTCAATGTATTTTCCAGCATCCATATATGTTTTGTTCATTGAATACTCCATTATAAGAATCCTTATTTATTTTCAATGAAAATTATTTTTCCAATTTTCTAGGAATTTTTAATTAAAAAATTCTCAAAATAAAATTATATTTTCTCATGTTTTCAGTGAAAGATTCAAATGCTCTTTTAATTGAATTTTTTCCAATATAAGTATCCTTTAATGATTTTGATTCATTGATACGGTTGTGTTTTATTTATACAAAACACATTATTTCTATATATGGTATTTCATACTGATAAGATATGTTTTACTCCACAAAATATAGCTCATTACCATGAGTTAATTTAGTGATGGTGAAATTTGATTGTTTTCCATGGGATATAATAGAACACCTATGAGATCCATTCATTTTCATTGGTTGTGATGTATTGAATTAAAGAAAGTTTAATGATATTTTTCACACATATGTATTTTTTTATTATATGATAATGTTTCTATTGTACCCACCATGACATTGGGTGAATCTTTATATCTACATATATAATTATTAGGATCATGTTGACATTCTCATTTAACTAAGGGAACTGGAATTTATTACTGATTCTATTTAGTATTGAAATAGGTACCATTGTATGATAAAATATGATATATGAAAAAGGTTGTCATTCTTGATCCACAATGAATTCGGAAATTGGATTTGATACATGGTTCATTGTGATATAATGCTATATATAGATAATAATTACTTATGATATGGTTTATATGAAAATAATGGTGACACACTCTCATAACAAGACGTTATTCATAGGATTTAAATTCATTGATAATGATGAATTTTGAGGATTACCTAATCTTATGATATGTTAGTGATTTATTCCATGACTCAAAATTATTATAAATGAATTATTGGGTATGTTTTTCTCTTAATAATAACATATTATCATAATCTTACACTGATGATATACATACATGTGATCATTGATTGATATATATAATTTTTAAAAATAATTATCATCTATGTTCAGCCCATTTTATGTTTTAATTTTCTCATGGTTATGAAGAAGGTAACTGACAATGATATGTCTATAAAGGTTTCTAGTTGTGAACAACAACATGGAAGATGATAAATAATGTTCTTATTACCCATTTTTTGTCTAAAATCATTTTCAATGACATTATTCTTATTTTATTCTTTCATGGAAAATAATAATATGAAATGAATATTCATATAGTTATATAAAATATTTATGGATGAAAAGTTTGGGTCACTATACAACAGCTGTGAATTTTAGTTTGACAATCCTGATCAAAAGAGTGAATTTTATGAAAATAGGTAGTTTGTTCCTTTTTTTTAAATTGAGGGATAATGATGAAGATTTTGAATCATCTGTTATCATGACACACCATGTAGGGTCAGCTCGGATAATATTCATATACTCATCTAGACACCTCGGGTGAGGTTACATGGTCATGGATGATAGATGGCTAGACCTCATGTCAGTTGTATGGAATATATTGTTGCATATCCTTTGGGGATTATATCACCTCAAGTAGGGTACATGATTTGGATTCTCATGTGAAGTATATGAAATTTAAGAGTGGAGATTCCTTGATATTTAAAACAGCACACTATGGTTATTTTAGATACACAACAAGGGTATGAATATGTATGTACACACCATGTACCTTAGGTACATGCCATGCACTATTCCCTTATAGGGGGTTGGAGCATTTTGATCCACTATAGTCAAATATAGATGCATAGGGATGATATTGTGTTTATTTTTCAATTATTAATGTGATGAATCATTTATTAGAGATATCATAGGTCTTGAATATGATGATATGGTAATTGAATGCAAACATGGGATCGATATATTGAGGTTCATGTAGGAGCAATCCAATTCATTTTTTCATTACTATAGGGTGATGTGTGAAATATAATATAGAAGTGGAAAGAATAAGATATGTCCTCCAGAACTAGTCGATGATCTTATAGGATATATGAGATGAGATTAAATTATAGATTCTAGAAAATTTCTAGACCATTATGTGAGTTTTTGGTGAACTGTGGTGTAGGTTGTTGACCCAATATGAATTTTCAGAAATGGATTCATCTAGAGGGTTGACAGGTCCGAAAGCATGGCCTAAACATGAGTGATATAATATTTATGGCATTTCCAAGAGTTATATGGAGTCTCTATCATGTATGATGTTTGTTCCATTCATGAGTGAAATGGTGGTGACATAAGGAAGGTGTGCAACACCCTTCGTATGACGGATGATGTAGGGTCATCTATTAATGAGATTTTGAGAAATTATTTTTTATGTTACTTCATACACTAAATGATAAGGTAACATTTATGAGAGGGGCCTTTTAATGATTCAGATGTCCTAGACGGTAATGTCTCGAGTGATAAATCATTGGTTGATGGATGAACAACTAGTAAACTATGAGGAGATAGATGATGAACATGAAATGATTATTTGACTTCCATAATCAAGATTTGGTGATGGATGTTCAATGAGACGTGGTTTCATTATTCTTGATTGATATGGTTGACTAATGACTAATGGACCTTCCATGAGTGAGTTGGCCATAAAAGATGATGATATTATGCGTATTCAAGGAGTGAGATGGGGTATGATATGTCATATGATGCCAGATATAGACGTTCTCTAAATTGATAAAGTATAAAAGTGTCATGCAATGGATGTGAAAAATTCCTAGTTTGTGGGGCTTTATAATATTCTTGGAATGCTACCCCACTCCATTGGATTATCAATTGGGACGTGGATAATTCCCTAAACTAAGTAATCAGTCGCCAGGTTGGTTATAATTGCAATTTCACTATCTAACGTGATAAAAGGATTATATCATGGTGTTGAAGTAGGTAATATTGAGTGGAGTAGTTTCTTGGTTAGCACATGGTGACCCGACGATCATTGATTCATAATGACCCCATATCACAAGACATCCTAAGAACTTGAGTGCCCATTTTCAGGGTTTTCCTCATACATTCACAATGTATAGGTTGTATGAGGGTGTTTTATGAGTGGCATTCAAAGTATTTATTTTCCACCACATAGATTATGAAGTTTGTGTTCGTTTAGAAATTATTCATTTTCCCCTGTTTCATTTTGGATAATGTTGAGTCCCAAATTTGCCAGATTAAGCAGGGCATCATGATAAGTACGAGATAATGGGATTTGGTTGATTATTATATATTAAAGTAGGACTATATTGTATTTTTTTTTTAATATTTAGTGTTTTCCCATAGTTCATGTTGTTGTGATATATGTTTTTTTCACTTGACACATTAGTTATGAAATTATCATTATTTGATCGTTCTTACTCTGATAAATATTTTGATATTTAATTATTAGTTGTTTATCCATTATTGAATGACATTTATTTTAGGTAATACACTCTACATTGTACAAATTATGTCCTTAGTTCTAGTCAGTAGCATCAGACATATTGGAATGCACACATGATGTCATGTGGTGACCTAATCGAGTTACTTACCAGAGTGTTTTGTGTTAGGTAGTTAAATCCACCCCCCCCAACCGCGTTCATCATTACCATTGTGGGAAAAAATATTATTTTTTATTACTTATACACTATATTGGTCATTCCAAACTAACCACAAGAACTTACGAAGATCCACAATCTCCCTTATAATAACATCTTACTCAAACCAATCAACAAGGTAATGTTATCATCCATCTATGACAAGCTATCCTTAATTTTTTTCTCATTTATTTCAATAATAACACAACTAGAAAATGGTTAAAATATACAGTGATCTAGGTTGGGTTGTTACATACCCTTCCACTCATCCTCTTCGTTCATTTGAATCGAGTCCATAAATTCCAATTTTTAAATATATCTTCATGATCTTGGGAATTCCATGCTTAACATTGGATCCAATCATGATCCTCAATCTCCCTTACAATAACATATTTCCCAAACCAATCCACAAGGTGATTATCCATAAATTTCAATACATCTATCTTCAATTTTCTCCTCTATATCTACAATTAAACCACATTAATTTTAGTAATTTCCTGACACCCATGAGGTTAAAATAACCAATTGAATCCATTATTAATCTACCAAAAAATTATGACAATAAAATCCTTAGTTATTTTGAACATTTCTATATATAACTTAAAAAAATCACAAAGTGACCTTATAAAAAGATAGGATGATATAAGAACATCAAACCACTATCAAAACATATACTATACATGTTCACGAGGAACATTTCACATTGGAGAAACACTCCTATTTTTCCATTCAATTATCAAAATAGCTCAAAAAAATAAACATATAAATTACCTAGTTATGATCAATGAGGGATTTAATATTCTCCTTTAAAAGGGTGGACTATCCGCATTGTAAATTATTATCAATAGAATCTATAATATAAATAATATCACCATTCAGGATCCTTGGTACTAACCCCATATTGTGCATAAACTACTCTTGGGATGATATTTATCCTCCATCACAAATCATAAATAATCTAAGATAAAATGTAATGATTCAATTAATGTGGAGAAAATAAAATTTTGTGTTGGTATTAATATTTCAAAAAATAATAACATAAAAAATCATTCTAATCAATCCAAATATTTATATATATATCAGTCCATGAAACATGCTCATAATGAAAGCATTGAAATATGGATGCATATATTTAGAGAAATAACATCTTATCATTTTGTAATAAAATTACTAATATTTTCTTTTCAAAATTATCCCCCTATTTAATAATATATACAAAAATGTTGGTCATCAAGATCCCCTTTTATTTTTTAGGAATTTATATAATATGATTATATATTCTGTTTGGAAGACTGTTTTATTTCAAAACCTTCATAAAAAATGATGATAAATATATTATTACTCACATAATCAGATTTAGACAACATTATATTATGAATTATATAATATAAAATGTATGTATCATAATCATGTATATTAATTTACATATTATACATTCTACTTCACATAGTTAGAGACGAATGATCATTAAGACCTAGTAGATTAGTTGATGAAATAAAAAATGAATTGAAAAAAATAGTGGAGAGGCTGGATCATTATGGGTAATCACCCCCTCTTTATTCCCTATTTCTACCAAATCCATATCATGAGAAATTAGATCATATGATTCCAAATAACCAAAATGACAAAGGTAGATGATTGGGTAGTAGTGTAGGTTGGTTCTTCTGTTTGGTCGCCAATATTTAATACTTAGAAGAGGATGTGACATAGGAATGGTAGTGTTTTCAATGTCACTTAACTACATGGGGGTAAACATTTAAAAACATAGAGGGTATAAATGTGGACTAATGGGATGAAATGTGGTGTCTTTTTTATTTTTAGGAACTTGGTTGGTTTATAAAAATGATCGAGGAGAGAGATACCTGATGGAGAGACATACTGCATTTTTTTAAATAATCCTTCAAATATTCTATATTTTCTTATAAAAATTATTTTCATTGAGAATATACATTTTTATTCATAATATAGGTTAAAAATAAAGATAACTAGATATCATGGTATGTTGTATACCCACATTAATGGATGGGAGAGTATTAGTTGTCGATTTAGTGATCAGTGGGCTATAGAGTGACCATCAACTCCTTGAGGCTTGGAAAATTTAATGTGATGAATATTTAAAATGGTCAGAAGAGTCACTATAGCGGATGGAACTCCAAATACTAGATTTGATATTATTATTTTATTAACTTGTTATGATTTAGTTGGACCATATTGGAAAAGTATATGATAGAGGAATGATTTTCATTGAGGATGAATGAGGTAGATGTTTTCAAAGATATAAATTGGTAAGAAACTCGAAACTAAAAAATTTTGATGATGGAATGGTAGTTTTTGGAACATATATATAAATGAACAAAGAGAAATTTAGGCCTATAATATTTTGATATTTTTTCATGTGATGATCCATTGAAATATATAACATGAGATGAAATGTACTTTTTGATTTACTGAGTACGATCTGAAATAATGGTGTCAATTGCACAACATTTAATGGAATGTGTGTTACATTATTGGATAATGTTTTTGAAATGTATGAAATCAATATTTACATTGATTCCATTCAGTTATGAACATTTTGGATGGTATAGTAACAATTTTACGGAGGATCATGTAATAATATTGAAATTCATTTCACAAACCGGAATAGTATATGATTCAATTGATGATTTTGAGTGGGTAGAATTGTGTTTTTCGTATTTAACTAAGAAATGGTATATGAGACTTTTCATTAGGGTATTTCATTCAGATTTTAATAGTACTATGTGGTCTCATGACCCACAACATATTTCTAGGTTTTGAAATTATTTATAAGGATATAATGGGAATTGATTATGAAAGGAGATATAAATTATTCTAAGTTTCCTGGAATAAATAGTGTTGTGAATCCATGGGGAACCAGGAATATAATCTCAATTACTCTATTTAATTTTGACAATAAGAGTGAGAGTGGAAGTTGTTGTGATACAATTCATAGGTGTAACGTGGTGATGACCTTTTCAAGAGAAGAATATAATTATAGGATGAAAAAGAGATTATGTTATACATGTGGTCAATGTTTTATGGCGAGGAATAAATGTACAGAAAAATTATTTAGGATAATGGTGGGGGAATCTATGTATACTAGAAACTACAAAGAATAAAAATTGTTTTTTGAACTTTGCAATAAAAAATGGGTGTGAATTGGAATGTAAATTTAGATTCATGTGGGGGAGTCTGGAAAATGGTTACTCAAGGGACCCTGGCTTCCAAAGAAGGGATGATTCCTATGATTGTGTCTAACTCAATATAGTTGAAGGAGGCATTGGAGGGGCAACAGTTTAGGTTCACATTAACATTGATTAAATTAATAAATTCCGTTTGGAGAATCTATTAATGTACATGCTAACAATTATTATTAATTCTAGACCCTTCAACAAATGTTTATGTGATATCTATGGGGTGTAATTGAGAGGGTCCATATGGAATTAATGGTACTTCTTAGAGAAGTGTAATTTTATGTGTATGGTTATATTTTTCATTCAAAAGGTTCTTATTTGGTTGTTTGAATATCATGGATGGAAAAATTGGGGTGTGTTACGACCCCTAGGTGAAATATGATTATGTGATTTGAATTTCATGGTAATGAAGTTACTACTCAATACATCCAATGTCCTTTTGAGGTAAATAGGGAATTTTAGGAGTACCATGGTGTAGTTATATTCCAATTTGATGGCTGATTGTCTTTGGGGGATAAAATAATAGATAATGATACAAAAGCAATTTCTAGGTGACAATATAAACAACTACAAATGCTTCAAAATCAGTATTGCATGGAGTATTTGAAATTAAAATGTCTTTACAACCACAAATGGAAAATGAACATGAAATATGTTTGAATGATAGTGTGGCACTGTAGAATGTACGCACCTATAAAAATTCCTACCACATGAATATTTAAATATAAATCCCTGTTAATTATCTTTTGGACCACAAGTATATGTTGAATTGTTCAATTCATTATTCTAGTCATACTATTCTTTACAAAAATTAAGGTGGAGAGTGTGAAGTTATTGTTTAATACCATGCATTAACCCATAAAACCATGACTGACATGTATCACATACCAATCATTGATGATCACATGGATATGATAAATGGGGTGGTATATTTCACTAAACTTGACATGAAATAATGATTCCATCATGATCTGATGAGTTTTTTGATGTGGAAAACATGGAATTCAAAAATCAAGAAGGGAATTATGCAGACTATATCATGATTTTTTCTATAATTTATGAACTATATACATTATAAGAAATAAGTAATAAGAATTCAAGACTATGATATAGAAAATTATGTGTGTATTTATTATTACATTATTGATTACAATAGAAATTAGGAGGACCACATTGAAGACTTTTGGTGGGTAATATTATCTATCAGGAATAATACATTTTCTGAAAACCCAAAAAAGTGTTTTTCAGTCAACAAATAGTGTAATACCTAGGAAATATAATTTTAATGGATGGAGTTTAAATGGATAATAAATAAAATTTATATCAACGTTTATGCAACAAATAATTTCATGAGAATGTATAGGATTTTTATGGATGAAAGGTTACTACCTGAATTTTATCAACGAATACAGGAATATTGATCAACCACTACTTTTTTACCATGAAAGATGTATTTTTATAGACCCCATAGATGAATGAGGCCCTTAGTTGATTAAATAGTTTTTTTATTTCTACAAATTTAAATAACAAGAAATATTTTTATAAGGATTTTTCGGTTGAATGTGATGCTTAAAGTGATCAAATCGGTTATTTCATAATGCGGGGAAGAAGGCTAATAACATATTTTGAATGGCATGTTCTGAATAATGTTTGAAGAATTCTCTATTTGGGAAAGAACATATTTAATTTTTGTTATCAATTTAGAAATAGAGGATGTTTCATTTTTATTGTAAATGTATGGTTTTTATAAACCACGTTAGTGTTAAGGATGTTCTTATCCTACGATTCACATCGAAAAATCAATAATATTTGCATGCTAAATGTATGAGATTTTATTTTGACGTCATTTCAAAAATATAAAAATTAAATAACAATATTGTTTTTATATCAGGTGATGGGGAAAATAAAACTATCACAAAAGCATGTTTCCAATCCAACTTGGTTTCTCCTCCAAATATTAAAGGAAAAAATTAAGAAAGTTGATCAATTATAGTTGACTATTTAGGATTGGATCAGTGTATTGAATTTTAGATTGGATTATTATATCTGTTTGAGAAATATCTTCTTCCTGAACATCTTTTTGTTTTCCAAAATTTCGGTTTTGATAAAAAATCATATTCATGTATTATAATATTTCTCCTATTGGGGGCCATTTGGGGAACCTAATAACATTTGATCAACTTTCTCAAGGGCTCTATTGAACAATAATGATTAGAATGTGAAATATTTCATTCTCCAATGCGATCTTTTCCATATTAGTATATATTTATTGTTGACTAAATCATGTATTCTATATCTATTACCAATTCCAACATTGTTCGGGGAAGAAATGTATATGGATTTTATTTCTAGGATAACAACATCTCAATGGTATTAAATTGTGCTAGTGATTGTTGATCGATTGACTATGTATGTCAACATTATAATGCTCAAACATCACTATAAATATAAATAATTCTCCAATTTTTTTAAAAAGTAGGTTTTTAAACTACTTTGTATTCCCATAGTATTTTCAGAAATTGGGAAACATTTTCCAGTATACACTTTTGGAGTGAATTATTTAAATTACAAGAAACATCCATTTAAATGAGTTCATCTTAAAATATCCAAAGTGATAACAACACTGACATGGTGAACAATTATTTTAAGATATATAGGAAATGTTTCTCCATAGAAAAGTTGTGTCCTTGGGCATTCTAGATACCAGGTTTATATTCCATTATAATAGGACCTTCCACACACTTATTGTTCACAGACCCATTGAACAAGTTTATTTACTTACACTGCCACATTTTCTAATCTATGTTTATGTAGAAGAAACACTAAAAAATAGGTCTTAGTAGAGGTTGATTATAACTAGTTATAAAAACCACCCCAAAATAATTCGTATTTAAACAATATAATATAGTGTAGGATTTAAATAATCTCTAAAATACTATATTATTTTAATATTTTTTAGTAGTTTTATTTAAAAATCATATACATATTTTAAATAATTATATTTTCACCCCCCCCCCCCCTCCCTGTATCTCATTCCCCTTCCCCCAACCCTCCTCTCATCCCACTCAGCTTGGCGACCCCTCACCATGACCTCAATACTTCTAATAGAAACTGTTATTACACTAAAGGCCTCGTCTCCCTAAGGATACCATCATGACACATACCTCCCATGTTGGAAACCAGTATGACCAAGACCCACACCCCTTACACCTAACATATTGAACCCGACCCCCTTGCTTCATTCCTATGAGAAATGTGACCCCAACACCCCTTCTCCATATAGTCAACCACTGAATCCCTAAATCCCATTATAGAGATCACATTGACACTGAACCCCATTATAGAGGCCCCTATGAACCCTACCATTTCAATTAGCTATAGTCATGAACATGACCCCCATTATTGGTGTCCGCTATGAACATGACCCACGTTTCGGCAACCTTCGTGACCCTGAACCCCCATCCATGTACTTTTGTCACACCCACCACTCTTGTTTTTGATTATCATGAACCTATTCCTTCATAAAAATGACCTTCATGATCCCAAACAACGTGGTGATGATCGCCATGACCCTGTTTGCCCCTACTCCATGATAGTGACCCCTAATGGTCTATCATTCCATTTTTCTTATGACTGCGACCCATGACATCATTTATGGTTTGATTAATTTAATTTTTATAATTGATTTAATTAAATTATATAATTTTCTATGTAATGTTATGTTTTTTATTTCATTAATTTTGTATTGAATAATTTTTTTAAGGGTTGTACATGGGTTGGGTTGCATCAGGTCTAGGGATATTTTGGACACCACCCCAAAAATTATTTTTGGGTTGGGTCGAATCAGATCACAACCACTTATCTTCTATCACCTCACCTAACCAGACTCCCATTGGGTTGTATTAGGATAGTATGAGTTAGTCGGTTCAGAAGAATAATGTAAAAAATATCAAATAAATGAAAACTATTTTTTAATATAAAACTAAAATAATAACTAAAAAAATATTTCTTTAATAATTAAAACATAACTATAATATAACTATAACCATTTATATCATTCTACCATGTAAATAAAATATTTTAAAATATAAAAATAATTTTACATTTGTGTTGTGTAACATTATATTAATATAAATCAAATGTTATATATTGTAAATATAACAATACATAACATTAATATAATATTATATAATGTACATTTAACGTTATATAATGTTAATATAATGTATATTTAATGAATATTTAATGTAGATATAATATATATATGATTATGTTGTTATGTTATATAAATATATTATTTATTGTCAATAATTATTATTATTTTGTTGTTAATATTTATTATTTAGAATAAATTTTTATTATTGATGATCAATTATTAGAATTTATTACTATGTAATATCCAATTAAGAGTTTTATTATAATTTATTTATCAGTAAATATTAATATTAATTTAATATTTTTTATATATAAACATATTTTTGGGTTGGGTCATAATTTTTTTAACCCATGACCTGACCTGAAAGGACCTCAACCTGCCCCAACCTATTTTGACCCAACCATACCCTGTGTATAAATTTACTAGACCCTGGAAAACAAAGTAGGGTCTGTCACATCATAATGGCTTTGGACACCACTAATTTATATGTTGAATTTTTTTCCTATCTAATCATGACCTTACCCTTGTCAATAATGAAGTTATGTGATGTTTAATTTTGATTTCACTTGTTTTTTTAATGATTGGTATCATTCTAAATGAATATAGAGGTAGAAAAATGACAATCAAATAGCTATGGATTAACTTTTTATTAATTTAAATCAAAAAACACCACGTTATTCATTTTGTTTGGTTGATTTTTTGGATTATGAAATTTCAATCCGAATATTGGATTGTAGAAAAAATGTACATGTCATTATTTTAAAGTAATTTGATGGTTGAATAGAAAAAAACTATATGAGAATTATATATTGGGAAAATTTCATTCTCACTATGTATTCTGGATCATTTCTTTTCAGTCGATTTTTATGGAATGTAAAAATAATAAAAATATTGATAATGAATCATTATGTGACCCACTAGATCATAATATAGTTCAAAATTTAATTAATTATGTATTCCGAATTTCAGGATATAATGTCTACTATTTTAATAGATCAATAGAAAAATCAGTTGATATTGTGAAGGTTAATCTTTCTCAGAATTTCAATGAACAAAAAATGAGTATTATGAATTATTTGAAGAATGTAAACATGAATATTATGAAAGTGTTTACATGTATTTGATGATTTATTCTATAATTATTTATTATCATATCACATATCTCTATGGAATTATTAAATAACCAATTACATTGATTTTAGACTTTCTGTCACTACCAGTCCCAGAGGGGCCTGTGTCATCCCTACCCCAGGCCAACCTCCAATAGGCCAAGGGCTGGCAACTAGCACTGATATGGAATATCAAACAATTAGGTGAATTTTCCTATATTCTTTTACAGATAAACACAACTCCATGACATAAAATCTGAAAAAAAATATGTAAAAAAATTAATGCATAAACTATATCTCAAACAACAGAGTAGGAAAGGAAACTAATGTATAGAAATGTAAACTATGAAAGAGTACAACACCATAAAAATAAAAATATGTAAACCAAAATTTCCAACCTATAGACAATGTTACTAGGAATTATTCTTGAATCTCTAGGAATATCTCGACTTTCCTGAACTCACAAAGCATTGTTTGGTCATATTTTTACTAGGCTTTGTCAAATGGTTAGTCTCCTACACAAGACATGATACGTTTGGGAAAATACCATGTTGGAGTGAGTAAAATAAAACTTAGTAAGGCACCCCAAAACCTCAAATGAATACCAATAAGGAAATACCACACATGAAATACCACAAATGAAAAACAATATAGGAAATACCATAGTGGAAAATAACATGGAGGAATAGTAATGTCAACAACTTAATTATATACTCCCATGGACAATATATAATGAATATCTAGATATACTCTCTCCAATGAGACACACAGTCTCCATGATACACATAGTCTCCATGACAGACATAGTCACCATGGGACACATAGTCTTTGAAGGAAACACAGTCATTGGGAGTCACATATACTCAATGAGAAACACAGTCTCTATAAGAAAAATAGTATTTGGGAGTCAGAGTGTCTCTATGAGACACACAGTCTCTAAATGGCACATATTCTATCTCAGTCACATAGTCTCCATGAGACACCTAGTCTATATGTCACATCCATCCCCATGATTCCTCTTAATGCACTCTCTTCTGGGAGAACCTACCCCTCAATCCAATAGGTCTTGTGCCCACATTTGAAAAACCCACATTCGATATCTAAAAATTACCATCTTTTCACAAGTGTTACAATGCCTCAAATGTTAAATCATATTGAAACACATTTTGAATGTTTCATGAACATGAAAATTTTGATGGGGGTCCACTATCTTATGGAATAACCATTGCGGTCGACCACACCAACTTGAGCTTCCGTGAAATTAGGAAGTGGTTTAGTTTTCATGAACGCATGGAACCTTCGTCAACTATGGCCGGGTCTAGCCAACCGGGTCCAACCTAATGTACCAAGTCGATCCGACCTATTTTTCTCGACCATCCCTGGTGGACTCTAACTTGATCCAGATGGGCCCAAACCATAAGGCCTAGACCGTCTCGCCGAGGCTTGGCCCATGTGCCACGTCCACATCCCATGATCTTGCTCCCTTATGTGGTCATTTCCACCACCCATGGCCACTACAGGTGGCCAGATGCAGTATGTACCCACATGGCTGGGCCGCTACATCCACACGACTCAACTGGCACTGCATGTGCCTCCTACACATGGCCAACCACCATGATCCACCACTAGCACCGGTTTTCAATGAGGACATGCTAGTGTCCCCTTCTGTAGGACATCGTGACTCCTACATGAGTTTAATTAAAGAAAAGATACTAATTCCACGATCCATGGGTATTTAGATTCACTGATCTATCATTTCTTCATTATATAAACAATATGTGTGTCATATTTCAATTAGAGTCTCCTAAAAGTTCAAGACACAACCACGAGGGTCCAACAGTGAATAAATCCATGAATAGAGGAGAGGAAAAAACACAAAGGCTAGGAATAATGAACCTCGACATTGACCTGTGATATCCTCAATCAATTCATGTTATAACGAATAACTAAGAAAAAATATTCCCAATGATTTATTTTGCAGTAAAACCCTGAAGTCAATCTCATCCCACAAGAACGATTGAGCTGCATATCAATATGTTGATGGGATAGTCTACAATCATAATTAAATTAAATAATAGGGTATAATGAAGAGAAAAACACCATAACTCAATTTGGATAAGTCATTAATGAGGATTGGTTTCATTGGCATCGTTGATGAGGTCCTCCAACTCTGTTGGCCTGGCAATCCACAATTTTATCTATGATCCATCATCATTCATTAGAGAGGTCTCTTTCTCCATTATTTATAGGAATTCCAGTGTTTGGAGAGAATCATGAATTATATGAAAAAGGGTTGTTAAAATGGAAACAAATATGCTTTATTGTGTAACATTAAATAAAACATAACATAATTTATTTTATTCTTTAATATTTTCAGAAATAACTTTTCACATATAACCTACGTTGGTCGATGTTAGGAATGACCTATGGTGAAGTCACTGATCAAAAGGCAGCGGTCCCCATGTAATTTGGATACATGAACTCGTTTATGAGTTATTCTTCTTTTATAGGAAATTTCCATGTTCATGATTTATAATATTTTATTATTATTTAAACAATTCATATAGGAAACTCGATCCTTGGAATTTTATGTCATTTTAGTTCATAATCTCAAAATCAATTGATATAATATCTAAGAAATAATACAATTAAAATATGAGATGCTACATTCTCCCCACATTGGGGCTGTATATCCCCAAAATCCCAAAAAAAAGGCTACTCAAACAAAACAGGTTACTGAGCATGAATCTGAGCATCTAATTTCAATGTTT
Source organism: Viscum album (assembly GCA_963277665.1). Classification (NCBI taxonomy): domain Eukaryota; kingdom Viridiplantae; phylum Streptophyta; class Magnoliopsida; order Santalales; family Viscaceae; genus Viscum; species Viscum album. The sequence goes on along the minus strand of OY728121.1, from coordinate 999,717,885 downwards.
ACTTTGGAAGATTCTTGTGCTACCGCTAACAAAGTTCTATAGGAATTAACCCCAGCTGAAGGATCCTCCCATGTCAATCCTTGATATCAACTAGGTAGTCAGTAAACATCATCCCATTTTCGATGTCCATGTCACACCTCTCAATGACGTGTGATGGGTCATGAATGTACCACCTCAAAAGTGACATGTGGAAGACGTTAGGCACCCTCTCTAACTATGGAGTTAGATGTAGGTGGTGCGCCACCTCTCCAACTATATAATGAATCTGGAAGGGGATAATGAATCTCAAAGATAACTTTACACCTTGACCAAATATCCATAATCCCTATTTATTTGAGTCCCAATGCAACACCTGGTCTCCTTTTCCTAACTCTAAATTCCTCTGATGTCTATTAGCATAAGACATCACATAGCTATGTGACGTCTTAATCCACTTCTGGATGATCTCCACCTATTCTCTAGTTGCCTAAACTTACCATGGGCCCATTATAGATGAGTATCTTGTGTCTGTCCAGCAATTTTGTGACGTCTAGGGTCGCTCGTACAAGGCCTCAAATGGTTCCACACCAATGATGGAGTGGTGGCTGTTTTTGTATCCAAACTACCCCATAATAATGTGATCCTCCCAAATAGGACCAAAATCTGTTATTAGAGTATGTAGAATGTCTTACAGAACATGAATGGTCTACTCAGTCTGGCCATCCTCAAATAGGTGAAATTTTGTTTTCAAGCATAACTAATTCCCCAAAGACACCTGAAATACATTCTTTAACCAGGATGTAAAGAGAGAATCATGATCTGAAACTATCATCGATGGAACTCTATAGAGTCGAAATATCTTCATCACGTAGAGGCATCTCAGTGTCTTTATGGAAATCTGTTTCCGAATAGCTAGGAAGTGGTCTAAATTAGTGATTCGGTCAATGGAATCCTAGACGGTATCTTTCCCCCCTAGACAAACAAGTTAATAAAATCATAAAGACCATCATTATCCACTCCCACATCCATTATGGCACCACTAGGGGTTGAGTTAATCCTGGTAAAACATGGTGCTCATCCTTTACTTGAAGATAAGTGAGGCTTCAAAAAAAACAAACTCTACAACTCCCTTCTCCATTTCGGGCCACTAAAACAAATGTTGGAGGTCCTAGTGAATATTCACCACACATGGATCTACCTCCCAAGGGGATGTATGATTCTCCCTCAAAACATCCTAAATAACCAATTACACTACTGTGTGTTCTCAAAAAAGAATGATATTATCCCCCCTTTCAAATATCCATCAGGGGAGTTCCCTAAGGAAATTTGAGAATGTTCAGTCTCATAGTTGGTATCTCCATGTTGTGACCCTTTGAATCATTGTAAGTGTTGAGGGGTGACAACCATTGACTATATATAGGATGCTCCATTTCCATATACAAATGATATCGTCAATGAGGCAAACTTCATTGATACCTTGTTCAGTAACTGTGAACCGGATGTCCTACTAAGCGCATATGCCACCACGTTCAAATTCCCAGGAGTATAGATAATCTCAATGATATATTCTCAAGGGAAAACTAGTAATATCATATATCTCTTGTTTATTACTTTCTGAGAGAAGATATACTTAAGAAACCTTTGGCTAGAGTAGATGACATACTACACTCCCATCAGGTAGTATAACCACTTCTTCAGTTCAAACACTACCACTAATAACTCATGATCTTGTGTCGCATAGTTCTTCTTGTGTGGTCTCAACTTGTGTGAATCGTTGGAAATAACATATTTCCCCACCATTATACCATATCCAAGACTGGTTCTTCATTAAATGAAAAAAAATACGTAATCAACAACCTCATCATGAATTCTCATGATGGGAGGCCTTGTCAATCTCTTTCTTAAATAATGAAATCTCTTCTCGAACATCCCTGACCACACAAAAGGATGCCCCTTTTATGTCTTATCTGTCAAGGATGCTGGTACTCAGGAAAAGATAGGTACAAACATCAAATAGTGACCATCCAAACTATGTAAACTCTTTACCATGGTATCACTCTTAGGTGGATCCCAAGAAAGCACTGCCTCAATATTCATGGTATCTACTACAACTCTAGCCTCTAAAATTTATTTTCCCAGAAAACAAACATCTTGAATATTGATTTGACACATTGAGAGTTTTTTTTAATTTGGGTGCTATAATTTTTTCTCCATGAACATCCTCATGGGTCGCACATGCGCCTCCTCAGATTCCATGTATACTAGGATGACATCAATGACGACCACCGTGACCCGGTCTCTATAAGGATGGGTGATCCGACTAATGAGTCTCATGAGCACTATATGGGAATTCTTCATTCGAAATGGAATCACCATGTAGTCATCTAGCCGTATCAATATCTGCAATCCATCTTCAGAATAGCCTCAACTTGTACACATAGCTCGTGATAGCCTGATTGGCGGTTAATCATTGAGAACCACGATGCCCCATTCAACTAATCGAAGAGGTCCTTCATGCTCTATAATGGATAAATATTCCTCAATATCACCTAGTTCAGGGACCATATGTTCACACATAATATCAAGACCACTACTTCCGTCTTGATAGAAACTAGGGCTGCCTAGGGTGAAACACTGGGTATCACAAAGCCCTTCCAATGTAGGTCCTCCAACTATACCCTCAACTCACGAAGCTATGTAGGAGCCATCCAATATTCATGTGTAGATGTTGGAGTAATCCTAGGGTATATATCTATGCAAAATTCAACCTACCTATGGGGAGGTAATCTTAGAACATCATCAGTAACGATGTCCTCATACTCCACCACAACTTCAAGAAAATGATGACTCAAATAATCCATTGCACCGGGGGTGAGGCTAGCCAACTGAAGAGTGATCTATTTCACCACTCCTATGTGTGAGTTCATCATGTACTGCTTTAGTTTCCTTTTCCCTAACAAAGTAAATCATGGCCCCATCACTACGGACACACCAAACTCGGTGCCTAAAATAGCCAATCTGAACATCGATTGTGGATAACCAGTTCATCCATAGAATGATGGCATAAGGCCTCGACACTACTACCATGAGATCCCAACTGAAACTCTCACCTCCAAGAGTATGTTCACACTGTCACACCAGTGTGTGATTATCAAATATTCTCTCATATGAGTCTCTAATTGTAAGGCTCGAGTCAACCGTTTAACCGGAATATCTGAGTCTTGAACAAGATTCATGGATGGAATGGAAATACGGGATCCTATGTTTATCAAAACTCTATCTAAGGAGAAAAAGACACATATTGTGCATATAATCATCATTATATCCCTAGGATTGTAATACTCCAATGACTAAAGAAGGCCTTGTCCATATCCACCATCTCCCTGATCCTATCTTAGACCACCTAGGTTAGGGGTGGAAGCACGTCGAACCTTTTCCCACGTCTTACTACCCTAAATTCTCTTCTTCCACGTCTTCCACCCTAAAGAAAACCCTATTTGACTCTCTACCAATTCATCGGAGTTTCCTCTATATTCTCATGATTGGTCATAAAAAGGCTCAATAAATATCATGTTATTTTCCACAGAATGCCTCATATGTAAAAAAATCATGTCCCTCAGCTAATTCGTGCCACCCTGGGAGCCATGAACCACTGATACTATGTATTGGGATCATCCCCCAAAGTGCTTGGCCCACTTGGTTACATAGAACTATTTTCTGTTACCTCCTACGGAGGAATAATATACCTAGTGTTAGTTCGTAGCACCCCCCCATCGGTGTCTTCTTAGCTAGAAAAATATCCATAAAAAGATCTCACTCATGAACCCCAGTATAAGTAAGAAATCTATGGGATATCATGAATTAATTGATCTCCTGGTGTATACCCTTCATGATGGTCAGAGCCCGAAATAACTAGTCGTGTACCATATCGGTGGAGTAACATGAAAGATCGATAAACCATGTCAAGTGTTCTTCCATATTTTGACTTCCCTATTGCAGATGTAGAAGATCATATATCCACGATGATCACAATGTTATAGGAATGAACTCCTCTATGAATAGATACTTGAATTAATCACAAGAGAGTTTCAAATCATTTTTTATCTCGATCGATAAGCTCCAACAACATCATGCTGATCCATATAAAACGCTTTCCATAAAAACATCCATCTGGTTGGAAGGTGAACTCACAAAGCATAATAAACATGTAAATGCCTCCATCCAATCCTCAGATACATGGGTTTATGGATCACCCCTAAATTTTGGAGGTCTATACCTCTTGAACTCATGAAATTCTATTAGTTTTCATGCATCCTCAGCAAGTAATGATGGTAGTAACCTTTTCTCGATGGGTGACAGTATTTCGTGAAAACCACAGAGAGGTGTAATCTCTGATAAAGGCCCCTGCTAAAACTCCTAGAATTTAGGTGGATCATCCTTGTGATCACACAATGTAATTCTGGAGGGCGAACTTTGTGAAGGAATCCTATAATAAAACTGGATGTACCTTGTTCAATAGTTTATATATAGAGAGACAAGTCAGGAAGGACATGGAAAACACTACCCATTCATATATGATGCATGTACCATTTTTTTCTATATAACCAATGTTTTCATGTACCAAGTCAAAAAGAAGAAATTAGATTCTGAGGGTATGGATACATCGGCCACCACACCAACACTAGAATCCATGGACTGAATACCGAACTCAAAACTCATAACATTATTTTACCAATACAAAAATCATAGAGTATTTCTCATAAGGTATAAATGAACACCTCTGATATAACTCTATCACGACCCGTCATAGAGGGTCCCATTGCCAGGGCTAACGCAATCCCACCTCCAATAGGATAGGGGCCAGTGAATAGTATCGAGAATGAAAATCCCACTTTGCCGAATATTCCTATGTACCTCCACAGACATACATTTATCAAAGAAACTAAATCTGAAATAAAAATACGACTATGTAAAAAATGAATGCATACACTATATACCAACGAATATAATTTTAAATTAATGTAAACTACAGTTATGTAAATCGAGAAATAATATTATCCCATCAAAAGAAATGTCTGTAGAGCCTAATGTAAAACATATACAAAAAGGTACTACGAATGTTGCTAAAATCCGTAGGAGCACCTCTTCCATCCTAAAATCACAAAGCCATGTCTAGTCCTATTCTTCCCCAGACTCTGAAAAAAGGTCACTCGTCTAGCAAAGACAAGACACGTGTGGGAAATTCTTGTGTAGGGGTGAGTAAAAATATGCTCATTAAGGAACCAAGAATCCACAAAGGAAGAGCACAAATGAATTACCAGACATGAAATACAACATAAGAAACACAAAAAAGAAAATACCACATAGGAAATTCCAAAAATGAAAATTTCATGAAGGAATTGTACATTAAAATATTTAAAGATATGAACCCACGACCCATATATCTTTATTATCTAGATATAATCTCTCCAATGAGACACACCCTCCCCATGTGACACAAAGTCTTTTGGGGTCACAGTGTATCCCTGAGACACATAGTCTATATAAGATATAGAGTCTTTGGTAGTCACACATTCTCCCTGAGACACACTGTCTCCATAAGAAACATAAAATTCATGAGCCACATTGACTCCATGTTAAACCCACTCTCTATTGAATATCCATTCATAGGATTCTGAACAATGAACACTCCTTTATGGAGGACCTACACTGCATTCCATTATTTCCTTTGCACACTTCCACAAAAACCCAATAAGGATATACCAAAACAACCATCTCATCGAAAGGGTACCACTGCTATATACAGTTCGTCAAACAGAACCATATTTTGAATGTTAATTATGATATAAATTTCAAAAGGGTGGTCCACTAGCTTGGGGACTGACCTAGCGGTCAACTGCCCAGTCAGACTTCCCTAACAGTCAATCATGCCATGACAATTTAAGATGCCATGACAGTTGTCTAGGACGCACCTATTGCGACAGAATAGCAGTATGGTCAAATCTGGATCTTGGTCGACCATGGACTGGTCCAGCCACCTAGATTCATCACTAGTTTGACTAGACCTAACTCATTGGGTCAATTTGGCCCACAGAGTCTGGCATGCTCGGGATGTGCCCGACCCTCCTGGACCCGACCTGGCTCACTTAGTCTTGAACCTCCTAGTCTTCATGGATCTTGGACCACGTCCGCACCCCATGAATGTGCTCCCCTCCATGGTGACCGCCTTGTCTCCTGACCACCACAAGCATCCATCTTTTTTCGCTTCCACATGGCTAGGGCACCACATCCATGAGGATCCATCACCGCATTCCACACCTCCCGCATGTGTCATCCCACAACCGGCATAGGTCAACAATTATGGAATGCTGGTGGCCCCTTTTCAGGGCCACCATTCATCATCTGGTGGTATAATTTATAATATGATACCACTTCTATGATCCTTGCATCTCTAGCTACACTAATCGTACCTTTGTTAAATCATTACAACAATCTGAGGGTCTAATTGTGCTCTGATCCTCCGGGTAATTCGAGTTTCTGCTATAATCATCTAACGAAAAAGAACACAAAGAGAAGGGGATAAAAAATACAATAACAACATGACAAATGAACCTCATTCCTTGATCTTTTCAACCCCAATATATTGCCATTATAATGATGAATGAAGACAAAATAATCCAAAGGATTTACCTCCCATTAAAAACCCCCAATCAAGCCCATCCTGCAAGAACGATCAAACAAGAGATCAACCTATTCATGGGTTGGTCTACGTTCATCATTCAATTTATGAATGGGGAATCATGATTCAAAAACTCCCTACCTAATGTTTTATTTGTTGTTGATGAGGAGTGGTTTCTTTTCTAACATCGATGACATCCACCTACTCCGTTGGTTTGACGATCCATGTTCTAATATCTGATCCATCGTCAATATTTTGAGAGGGATATTTAACCACACATGAGAGGAATTATAGTTTTAGGGAGATAACCCTATTCTTTTTTGTTAAGATTATTAAAAAGGAAACGTCATTTCATCGGTGGCTAATGTTAAATAAAATAAAACATAACTTATTTTATTTTTTAACATGTTCAAAAATAAATTTTCACAGTTTTCCCCCACATATTGAAGTTAGGAATCACCTATGTAAAGTTGTTTCTCTGAACTAAATGGTGCCCTCTGATTTCTGATCTGGGTACCCATTTTGGCGATATTCAACTTCTTCAATAAAACTGTTCATGCGTGTTATATAATATTTCAATATTATTGAAAAACAATTTCCAAGTACCTCGTCCCTCGGAATCGCATGTCGTCTCAGTTTCTAGTTTCATTATCAAATCATTTAATATGTTTAATTTATTGAATCTAATATCATTAAATCAATTTATGAGATAAATAAAGTCATAAAAATAGACCTAATTATTTAATGATACACGCATGACCTATTTATTTTAGGAATTACTAGGGAGAATATTCTTACAAAGTGTAATGCATAATTTTTCATACAAGAAGATAGAATTCAATGAACAAAAATGAGTGTATAAATAAATATAAACCCCACAATAATAATATAAATAAAACTCTAAAGAAGCTATTGTGATAATTTCTTTTGAAACCATGGTTATAAATATTATTCTTTTCATCTATGAATAAATATTATACTATGTTTCAATCTATGGATATAATCTCCTTCTTTACAAGACAACCAAAAGATTCAACCTCATGGATGATGTTTGATTCATTATATACAAATTTTTTTTGTTTCCAATTAATGTATGTTTCGGATTGTCATTAGATAGTTTTAATGATTTTGGTATATTAATATCTAATTATTTAATTTTTCCAGTCATTTTGGTATCCTATAATCAAACTCCATTGATTTTTGGGAAGAATAATTCTTTCCTCTTATCAATGATTATTCATAGAAGTAAAACTATAGGAAATTACATTGATGTATACCATAAACCAATTATAAATGAATTATTATAATTATGGGATGATGTGAGGGAAACAGATGATGCTTTGAGGAGAAAAATATTCAAAATGAAATCTGCTTTAATGTGGACTATTAGTGACTTTCCTATACTCGAAAATTTATTTGGATGAGCCACTCCTACTAGATTGGATTTCCCAGTTTGTAATATTTATTTTTAAATTTAATTTTTACCTCATAATAGAAAATTGATCTTTATGTTTCATAATTGATTTCATTATGCTTCTCATAAATTAATGTTTATAAGAAAAAATTAAATAGAGATATACAGTTGAGAAATCAATTTATGGTGTTATCTGGTTGAAAAATTATCGGACAATTAATGATTGAAATTAATGAATTATAAAGAATAAATAAATTTAATAATGGGGAAGGGGAATGATGTAAAGCATCTGATGAAGCTCGATCTCCAAAATTGAAGAAAAAGATAATATTTATTAAACCTCCTTATTTAGAGATTCATATGATATGTTCTTGTATTGACATAATGCATATTAATAATAACATATTTGACTATGAAATATTCAAATTTATTAATTAGAAGGGTAAATAAAAGGATCATCACAATTCAAATAAGGATATAGATAAAATGAAAACATGTCATGAGTTTTGGGGGAAATGTGAGTTTTAATTATCCTTCTGAAATTTTCAAAATTAAAAATCATGAGAAATAATGATTCCATATAACATTAATAAATATAAAATAATCAAATTGATATCAAAGTAAGATAACAAGGTGCATTGTCATAAAAAATTAAATGTTCCCTAGATTTAAAATTCATGAATAACATATTATGATTGGGTGGTTATTGGAATTGAAATTACATAATATGTTATGTGAAACTATTATTGTTTTTCTAGTTGATGTTTTTTCCTTTTTACAGTGTTTTTTTGAAAAACCCTAAATAAAAATGGGCATTATATTCTTCATGAAATAATTATATTTACACATAGTAATTTGGATATGTTATTTTCTCCCTTATTATTCACATTCATATTTCATTTGACTGTACTTTTTTTGAAGAGTATAAACTTAGTAGAACAGTAAACTATCAATAGATTTATCCAATTGAGATGAACAATGATATTATTTTTATTTTAAATTTTGAGTTAAATTAAATAAAATCATTGCCCAAATTTTTTTAATATGTTTCTTATTTTATTTATAAGGTACATATGTTTTTTGAAATCATATGTGAGTAATAGAGACCAACTACAAGGATTTATTAGTGAAGGTTACATAGTTGAAATGTGTTTGACCTTCTATTCTTGATATTTGGATGGGATTGAGACTAGTTTAAATTAATTTAAACATTTTGATGATATCTCAATAATAATAATCCTGAAAACAAACCCTCTGTATTTCCATCAATTGGATGACCAATTAGAAAGGGGTCTTATTTTACAATGATTGAAATGGAGTTTATAAAAGAAGATAGATATTTTATACAAAATAATCTTAATGCAGATCAATTTTTTAATTTATTTCAATTCCAAACAAAGAGGAAACTAAGGGGTCAATATTGAATGTAAATATGACTAAGAAATGTTTTAATATATATATTTTCTAATGGTTTTCCCATCATCATAGCATATACTCATATTTATATTATTTATATTTTGTAAATTTATCTTTGATAAATGTAAATCAATATATACATTTTTTAATAATTAATTTTTAAATAAACATGAAATATTAATTTATTTTATGTTTTAAAATGAGGTCCTCTAAGGCATGTTAATAAATTTCCTACCTAAACTATCATGGGAATTTAAATTCATAGAATTTACAATGAATAATTCATGAAACACTAAAATAGTGGCATATTTATAAGTTTATAGGTTGGATACTGTGGAAGGAAAAATTATATAATTGATTTAAACTATCATATTATGTTTTTAATTGTCTAATTCAAATGAATGTTGTTAAACATTGCTTGGTTTATAATGAATGATTTGAAAAAAAATTCTTCTATATATATCCCTTTTGTGTTCCATAATATTGAGTGTGCAGAGAAAGATCCTTTTATAAGGGATTCACAAGCGAAGATGATATATTATACAGGTGATGTAATACATGATGTTTTCAATGATGTTGTGCATAGAATGGAGAGAGACTTATATGATATGGGTTTTGAAGATCAATTTGTTGTTTGTGATAGTGAACCTCATCATTCCCAAAAAATTAAACATTTTTTTTAAAATATGAAAACAATATAACAAGAAATAGAGGGTTCTATTTAAGTACCTAATACCATATAGGTTAATAATAATAATGATAATGGATTTGAATATAATTGTACATATAAATTGGTAATTACAATATATTTCAATTTCATTTTTATAAGTCTTCCTTGTATATATACATTTTTCTAGTTATTATTTTTTTATAAATATTATTTAAATTTCCATTTTTGTTATAAATAATATATTTGTGCCATTTTAATAGAAATAAAAGTCTAGAAAAAATGGAGATTGTAGCTAATCATCATCTCAGGGATATCCACTACTACCATCAGCTTCAATGGATCTGCGTTATACAATTGTATGCCGGTAAAAAAGAGAGCCAATAGTTTCTATAGATGTTGATGGTAGACCACCATCCAATTCACCTCCAGTGATAGAGAAATTAAACACACCTACATATAGGGGATACTAGTGAGTTACCATTACTGGTATTTATTTCACAGTAAAAAACATTATAGTTTATTTATTGTTCAATGAATTTGTGAAATAGATAAAGAAAAAAATATATGGGATATAATTAAAAACATGGGTGATGTATGGTACTCCATATAATTAAAGATTATCAATCCATTTGATGAGTTTAGTGTGCCTACCAGTGACACAAATGACACTTTCTGATAGATTTGTGATACTATTTCATATGAGACGGTAATATTTCATATTAATTATAAATATTGGTGTCATAATCCTACATCATGAAATAATAACATATATTATAATAATGTAACATTAATATATATAAAATATTCCTTGATATCTAATTTTAAATCCATTAGTAATATTTTGTAATATACTTATATATTAATATGTATTTTATTTCTCTATTTTAATTTTAATTTTGTTGTCCCTGACTCAGTTTCCCCCCCCCCATGGGCTCTGAAAATTTTGTGCATGAAAATCAGGAATTTTAATTAGAGATAATGGGATTTGTTTAATGAAAAATATAATAGATCACAAAAGATATGTGAGAATGTGTCTACATGCAATTCTAGTGAGTGTTGGAGATTTTGTATCTATATTAACATAGATTCATCCAATTAGGTAATTACATAATTTATAGTTTCTTAATCAACATAACTCTGTAAATTTATAAATGTTATTAATGATTTTAATTTGTATGAGAAATATAAAATATATACTTTGATTCATGTGAAATAAATCATTCCCCATATTAATGGGTCTTATAGTTTTTAAATAAAATATAGTTCATTTTTATTTTATTCAACATTATTTAAATAATTTTATTATAATTCATTGTTTTATATATATTTGATTGTATTATATCTAAAGGATAATGAATTGGGTCACTCGATTCTCTAAATAGTGATTTATTTTAAATATCATTGGAAACTTGATGAAAATTTTGTAAATGACCCAACCATAGATGTCGGAGTATGTATACTTAATTAATATTTAATGTTATTTCATTAGAATAAAAACATAATAATGAATAACATACTAGAACAAAAAAACTGTTAGAACCATTTAAATGGTAATGGAAACATGGATCCAATGATTCCAATTTGGCGTCATTTGATACAACTATCTAGCCCAAATTAATGGGTCTTATGGATTTTTTTTATTATACTATACTTCTCAATAATGTGTTTTTATATAAATGAAGTAAAATATATAATAATAAATATTTTATTAATTATAATATTTTATTATTTTTATATATTTTAATAAATCATTATTATTAGTTGTGTTTTAAGATTTTAATATTTCAGAAGTCTAGGATGTGAACACATAAAAATTATCATCAGTTACCTATAACGATGTTGTTACAATCATTTTAGGGATAGAACCTCCCTAAAATTTTTAGGGGTTGGGTTATAGGACTAATAAATATGATGTTATTAGTAGGGAATCATCATCAGTAACTAAAACACCAAGTGGGGGATCGAGTAGTGCCATTGATCAGGAATTAAAAAGAGAAATTCCAGGGTTGAATTAAATGATGGAATGATAAAAACATGTATTAGAACACACAAGAGTGTGGAAGTCAGTAATGGAAAATTATTTCTTTTATGAATTTCAACATAAGATCAATATTGTCCCCAAGGGAATTCCCAGACATTCTTATCATCTTGCTAAGGTAAATTCTAATTTTGAATGATAATACGAAAAATTCAAATAAACCCAAAAGACATGCTTTTATAAAACTAATGTTAATGTATTATAATTATAACATGTACATAATGAAATATAGACCATATATTCTACTAAATTGATGTGTGAAGGATTCCTACACATAGAAAATTATTTATATATCATCGTCCTATTGATTAAAAATAATTTGATCTCGTTTTATCAGTTATTACTCGGTAAACTATTTTTATAGGTATCAATGCCTTTAATTATTTTCCAAGTTGTCAAAACCCTAAATTCAATGTCCCATTGACATTAAATCATATGATAATAATCTTTGATTGATTTTTAAAACATAGGAACACATAAAGCATCATTATGAGTAATGATTTTCTTGGAATGCCTACAAACACATTTTTAAAGCTTAAAACCACTAAAAAAGCATGTAATGGTCAAAACCATTGAAAATATCTATTAATGATTTTAAATAATGGTACGATCACAATCAATGTATTGTTCATCAATATTAAAAAAACAATTGTATACCGTTAATTTATATTAGAATGCCTCACTAAATAGTTTTTTATTGTACTAAAGCCTTTAAAAACATGTGTTAGAGGGTTATGAATAGGAAAAAATGATGTATTTCTTTGAATGGAAAGACTATAAAAATGGATTTATTTTTCAAATATAGGAACGTATTGAATGTAATTCTAATTATTGGTTTTCCTGAGATGACTGTAAACATAAATTTTTGGTTTAAAAATATTAGAAACATTTGTGTGACTCCCAAAATCATAGAAAAAAACATCATATTGATGTGAAATCCTAAAAACCATGCCATTTTTTATATTTTTGACATCTACTCATAGACCAAATGGAAATATGATGTGGGGTGTGGTTATAATGTCTCAATAAATAGTTTTTATAGGTTATAATGCTTATAAAAATGTGTTTCGGGGGGGGGGGGAGTAAAATGACATAGGATTTATAGGATGTCAGATAAAAGCTACAATATATTTATTTTTTATGTTTTGGAACAAATAAAATGTCATTCTGAAGTATGGATTTCCCAAAATTCTATTAATCACATTATTGGTGATTTAAAAAACTAAAACATTTATCTAACAGTAAAAACTTTATAAAAAGAACAAATATTGATGTGAAATCATTATAAATCCAATTTTTATTTATTTTTCATGTGTACACATACAAAAAATATATTTCTAAAAAGTAGTGTGGTCATAATGACATGGTAAACTATAGTTATAGGAATCAAATCCTTCCAAAACATGTCTCAGGGGTCAAAAGAAAAAAAAACATTGTCAAATTAACATTGAAATTAGTGGAAAATGAAAATAGATTTTTTTTTAAAATTGAGGAACAAAAAGAATGTCACTTAAAATTGAAGATTTACCATGATGCCCGTAAATGAGTTTCCAGTGTTTTAACACTCATAAACATGAATGTAATTGTTAAAACCATATAAACTATCCTCATATATATGTGAAATCATGTATAGAACAATGTGGTGTTATTTTTTATGATTACACATTGAAAAAACATCAGTCCTACATGTGGTGGTTATAGAATAACTCAGTAATGAGTTTCTAATTGTACTGTTGTGATTAAAAATGCGTGTCAGGGGATCAACACTAAGGAAAAAATGATAGATTTAATTAAAATACAAGGACCAAATGTTTATATTGATTTGTGAAATTTACGAATTGAAAACACGTGATTTTGAGATATTTTTTTTTAAGGATGCCAGTAAACACATTTTTAATTTTTTTAAAACACTATTAATTTCATGTAATTGTAAAAATCAAAGAAAAATGACATTATATTTAAATTTAATAAGTTTAAAATAATAACTGACTTATTTTTCATGTATATAAGGAGAGGAAATTAAAATATTATGTGTACTATAGTCATAATGACATTGTTAACAGTTTTTAAGTTTCCTAAAACCTGTAAAAACAAGTTTCGACTGGTTAAAAATTGTAAAACCAATTCACATTTACCTGTAATAGGTTGAAAACAAAATCAAAATTATTTTTTAAATGATTGAACAGACGTCACATCATTTTGAGTTGTGATTACCCTTGGATGGAAATAAATGTGTTTTTAGTGTTTTAGAACACAAATAATTCCAACAAATATTCAATAGCATATCAAAAGAGAATAGATTGATTTCAAATTTAGGTAAAACCATATTTTAGTTATTATTGAAATCTATGCATATGAAAAATTTAATAATGACATGTTGTGTGGTCAGAATGGCTCGATAAACAGTTTTTATGGGTATAAAATTTTTTAAAAATGAGTATGGTGGGCAGTCAAAATATGGCTACCATCATTATAATGAAATAAATTATTAGGAAAAAAACATTGATTTATTTTTGAAATGTTCAAAATAAAGACACATCATTCCAAGTTATTGTTTTCCCAAGATGCTCATAAACACATTCTTAATATTGCAAAACACTATAACATCAGTGGGTTGGTCAAAAACTCAAAAAAGACCTCATATTGAAATTAGATAATTGGGAAATCACCTTTTATTTTTTTAATAACACTAATATAAAAAATGATAATAATTTGTGTGTTGAAATCATAATGACATGATTAACAATTTTTAAATTTAATAAATCCTTTAAAAATATATTCCATGGGTAGTAACATAGAAAAAAATGTCGTATTGATATGAATTTAGAGAAAATTTATAGTAGATTGATTTTTGAAATCATGGAACCCAGATAACATCCTTCCATATTACAATTTTCTCTGGATTGTCATAAAGGAATTTATAGTGTTTTGAAACATAAAAACATGCATGAAACGGTCAAAACCATCAAAAAAAACTCATATTAACATGAAATCATGTAAAAAACCACATCTGATTTATTTTTCACCTGTCTTGTCAAAAAACACATCATTCGGACATTCAGTGTGGTTTTAATGACTTTGTAAATAGTTTTAATGGTACTATAGCCTTTAAAAATTTTTTTCGAGGGGTCAAAAATAGGATAACATCAAGGAATTTCTATGAAAATATATTACTATAAAAATTGATTGATTTTTTTAATTCTAGGAATTTATGTCACAAAAATAAATGTTTTGATTTTCTATGGATTCCAGTAAATGTGTTTTAGTGTTTTAATGCACTAAAATCTATGTGTAACGGTCAAAACCATAGAAAAAGACCTCATATTAATGGGAAATCGTCGGTTCACAGTAACTATATAAAAATATAGGGTAATAACATTGTATTTTATAGTGTTCATGACACACAACATAGAGCATGTATGTGATTATAAGATCCCAAGACTCTAATACATATTATCTATTTTAAGTAAATTCAATACATGATATAGTTTCAAATTGACACAAAACTGAGATATATTGTGTTACATGAAAGAGAGAACATCCTAGATATATTATGATACACACATGTGGGAACTTCTTCTATAACATGTGTTACATTAAATAGAAACCATCCTCGATATCTTCCATTACATGAAAGACTGAATTTCACCAAAAAATGATATATTATAAAAATATTATTATGTAATATAATATTATATAACATGGACATTAAATTTTAGTTATGAATAGTAATAACTATCTTATGAAAATTTTTGGTTTAACTAAATAGAAAATGAATTAATTGGTTACAAATTAATGATAAACGAATATAAGAACAAACTAAATAAAAAAGAAATATTATTATTTATATGATTCAAATGTTTTTTTCTTAATAAACATAGTTAACCATAATTAGTGAATGGTTTTAATTAAATATATAAGTTATATTTTAAATATAATAATTTTCATTTTCATATATTATGTTTTATATGTATAATATCATAACAAACTCTAATTTACACATTAAAATCAACAATTGTTTAAATGAAATTTTACCACATTTTAATGGAGAACCCATATTAAATTTTAATTTTGAAACATTAACATATTTAATATATTAAAATAAACATCATATATTCAATGATAAATAAAAGTTTTCTGTGATGAAATTTTGATATTGTATTGAGACATTGTAATTTTTAATGAATAGTAAAAATACAAAATTTTAATTAAAATCTGCCATTTTCATCTAATTTAATTATAAAGTTAAGTTTATATTGATTTTAATGATTAATTAGATAATTTTTTTTTCAATTAATACAATTTATTTAATTGTAATTAATATTCCATTGAAATTTATTATAAAAACATAGTGAAATATTATACGTTTTACATTAAAACCCTACAATGTCATCCCGCTTGCAGGATAAATTTTAAATCAATTTCTCCCACATATGTGATTGGAATTTCAAAATTTAGATCGCATATTTTGATTCAGAATAATTTATACTCTCTAACATAAGAAACATTATTTTTTACCTAATTTATTAGTGAAGCTAATTAAAATTAATTACAATTATTAAGGACAAATTAATCATAATAGAAGACTAAAACATTAACGTAGGGGCCCAAATGACCTATCCACATGTAAAAAACTATTTTTATAGAAATATATCTTCCATTAACCATAAATTATTTAGTTTTGTCCTTTTTTTCTTCTTTACATAATTTAATGTGTACACCTTACTTGTTTTTAGAAATTTCAATTGAGTCTTTTTTCCTTCCCTATAAAAGGCCTCTACACCTCCCCGTTCCTCGCACCCCTCAAACCACAAAGGTTTAGAAAATTTATTCCAATATAACATCCCAAAACCCCTCCCCTAATCTTTAAATCCTCCTTTTGGTCACAAATCCTTCTACGGAATCTTTTTGTTTCAAAACCAAATGTAATTACCCTTTTAAGAGGTAACATCTTCAATTAAGATTATTAATTTTATTTCCATTATTCACCATTTAAAATCATTTTATTCTAATATTATGTAAAAAAACCTTCAAAATAAATATTCTAATTTGTTTTGCTGAAATTTTTTTGATCTAAATTTACACACACTTCTATCTAATTGGTAATGAACATTCTATTTCTGTTTACAACGAACTACTGCCTCTCGAAATGATGATTTCTCATTTTTCTTTAACACCTATCATGGTGTCCATTCGGATAAAAAATATGTATAGATATATTATATATATGATATTTATAATTTATTAATACATTTTTAATCCTTTTATTAAAACAAAATTTAATAATTTCAATTTTATGTCAATTTGATAAAATTGTTTGTGGATGTGTGGACTACTACCCCCTCGAAACATTGCGACTTGTTCATATTAATCATGTAATTTATTAAGGATGGTCCTAATTAAACATGTTTGACATAAAAAAGATATATCATATTCATTACATAGTTAAATTTGTAGAAATTTTCAATATATATCATTTTATTTATTACCCTTTCGCACACATAAAAATTGATAATGTCTTTCGTGGACATGCAGACTATCGACTCCTCTATATGATGTGATTACATATTCATCAAATATATATATATATATATATATATGAATATATGAATAACTAATATGTTATTTATGAAATAACTATATATTTTGAATGATTTGGTTTTATTGACAATAATTCTTTAATGTTCATTGTAAAATGTGAATGTTATTCATGAATATTTATGACCTACCTTCTCCATAATCATAACGTTGATTCATTTTTCATAAAAATATTAAATGATTGATTTTAAAAGTAAAATTAATTACTAAAAATTATAATTATTTCATTTTTATAATTTAGTAGATGTTATGTAAATAACCCTTTGTACATAGTTTACCTAGAAAAGTTATTTTTAAACATAAACTGAATTTGGTAAAAACAAACGACGTAAATGTAATTGTTTATGTAGTGTATACAATATAGTAATAATAGAAATAATTTTTTTGGGAAACATCAAAAATGTACTCAAGGAAGTATAAAATTATCATAGGTTTATTATATAGGATGTTAAAGGGCATTCACCAGAATGGAAACTCAATGAAAGGGATTCTAATCTCACTTTTTACAAATTTTAGATAAATGTCATTTCACCACTTACAACTTTTGTGTGGTGTACTGAATTCCCAATTTTTAAATTATATCCATATTTCTCTTATCTTATGGGTATTTAAGGATTTAATTTAATATTATTCCTTTATAGATATTATGATGTAGAATGATTTAATGGGGTATGGGACACATTGGAATATTTAAATATTATTATCCTCATCAATAACATTAATAACCATTCAATGGTATTTCCATTCGAGTAAATTATATGAAAAATATTCAATGAAACCATTAATTATATTTTATATGGTTATTCATGACCATTTTCAGGTATTAGTACCATTTTCCACTATTTAGACCTCTAACATATTTGAAAATGTGTTTCAGAAAACCATATTTGGTCCCTCTCATTTTTTGGAGAACATGTTTTCTTAAAGAAAAAATTTTCTATTACAATGTTTTTTAAATGATATTGTAATTAAATTTCAAACCTTATATATTTTTCCAAAGTTTTCAATGGAATATTCTTTTAACATTCCAAACAAGGAATTTTTTATACTTTTTTTACAATGAAAAAAGAATATTCTTTTACCTCGTACATAATGTGCCAATTTACACATTGTCATTCTTTAAAGCATCTGTTGATGATTAAGAGGATATTGTTTTAACGTGAAAATATTTTTAAAAGTGTTTTGAATTGAAAAGGGTTCCAATAGGTTTGTCATATTTAAAGAAATTTTTTTAAAAAAAATTCAATTTTATTTTTATAATATATTTATTTATTAACGACAACAACCCATTATTTTACTCCAATTGTGGTATATTTTATTAATACCATCCTAAATTTCCCTTTGGATGTTTTATGATTTATTTCCACGAGGATTGTATTCACATTCACTTCCTATATTTCATCTTTTCCCATAAAATATTCTAACTCCTATGATCATTGAATTTTCCCTAATTATTCATATCATTTATCATGGATGTTACAACTGACTAAACTATACCATTTTACATATGATGTCTACATTGACATTTTTTTTATTACATTGGGAAATAATGTTAAATCATAATCCTTTATTAAATGTGGACATTTGATAAGGAATTTTTATTATTAATTAAATTGAATAATTGATATTAATAATTCATTAGACATGGAATGATGGGTGGAGCCCGAATATTATATTTCTCCTCAATGCATCAACATGTATACATGAGAAAAATATGTTTTGAAAAATAAATTGGGTTTTGTCCATAGATTAATGATATCTATAGGATGGATCCTAAAAATATTGGTTTTCATGTTCCTGAGATATGATGTCCATTAAGAATGAATTTTCCTCCTTTTAGTTTTACATTTTATTCATCCATGATATTTTTCATCGAAATATATATTGATACATTTCATTTCCGGTTATTTATATGGCATGTTTTTCGGCTTCATACCATTCTATATTTATTTTACCTTATATAATTATTTGAATGGAATGTGTTGAAATTTATTACCTTTCCATGTTTTTTACACACTTACATTCAATTTAGTTTTTACATGGCATGTGTGTTATATTATTTAACATGCCAAAATAATTGTTCCAATAGTTTCATTATTTATTTCGCTATATTTTTCCTATATTGATCAATTGATCTCACCCTTATTTTTTTTACATACCAATGAATCCAATATGAATACTAATAAATATATCCCATGGTTTACTAGATGAATTATAGTTATCCTTGATGTTATATATTTAGAAATAAGAAAAAAATATGTTTTAGTTAGTGTATTCTTTTGTAATACAAGACTCATTTATGTATCTATTATATCAAGACTACTAATCTCTTATGTCCATCAAGGGTTGATTCCTTGTAATATTGATAATTTAATTGATATAAAATACTAGAACCATGATATATAGGGTCGGGTCAATATAGTTGGTATCAATGTATGTTTATTAGAATCCTTGTGGACAAAATTTTGGAAAACATATGTTATATAACATAACCCTAAGGTAGAAATTCTTGTTAAGTATAGATTTACATCCTAGAATTTTGATAAGGTATATCTTATGTGTTACATCCCTTAAATACATCCATATTGGGATACTTCATGTGGAAATGGTTTTTGGTTTAGATGTACCTTGGAGAAATAACTTTGAAAATTTGTTCTAAGCCCGACACTGGGTGACTTGTTACATGACAACGAGCCTTAATTCTGTCATGCTTTGATACTCCTGAAGGATTTCATTAGTTTAATTCACATTTTATTAACCATATATTATGATGAGATTTAAAGGAAATCACAATGAATGATCAAGGACAAACATAACGTGTTTTAAATTAAACATAAGGTCTAATGGTTCATAAATCCTATAATATAAATTAGTCGTAAACCCTAGTCCTTGGAAGGTCCTATGGGGAAAATAAAAGGATGAAGTTTTTATATATTGAGTTTTTATTAAAAACAAAATTTAAAATTATATTTAGTGATTATAAATATTTAAATGGTGTACATCGTAATTTTTTAAAATTATATTAATATTCTTTTAGAAAGGGAAAACATGTCTTTTGGGTGACAACCCATCCTGTCCGGAAAGGACACGGGTCTTCAACCCATGGCCGAAGGATGATACTGATTTTACTCCAACCATTATACGATGAAAATTCTTGGTAAATTTTAAATTGTTTTTTGTTAAAAAAATTAGTTAATAAACATTAATGATGAAACCATAGTATCACTTTTGCAAATTAGATATTAATCTATTAACCATATTGGTTTTCGATGGTAGTTAAACACAAATAGGAATACTTTCACTATTTAATGGGCCTTAAGATCCTTTATAAATTTATTTTTGTGCCTAATGCATCAATATTAATTTTTGAGTGAATTAGAATTTGATCAAAGCACAACCAAAATTAAATATTGGTAATATTAAATATTAAATTTCAATTATGTTAAATTTATTATATTCATAGGAAATAAATGAATTCCAAAACATTAGGAAAAGTGTCTTGAAACAAAAATACATTCTTAATACCTTAAATTATATTGAACCGATGGAATCTTAAATAATTCTAGATTTATGGTTTTGAGGCCCTCAGTATTTTGTTGATTATTCACTTGTATGAGATTGATGACCAAATTGACTCTCTATAAATATTTAATTTTTACTCCAAGAACGAATCTGTATTTTCCACTTATGATCTCCAAATAAAAGACATATATACAAGGTAGTACAATTTACCCATGTACATTCCATTAATTCTATTATATAGGATGACTTATGAACCCTACTAATGATGTGGGAATCAAAAATAGGAAACAATAAAAAATCAATCACTTATATCAAGTTAAATTGTGAGGACTCTATTAAATTAAGGTGAGGAGAATGAAACACTTAAAAAATTTAATGTAAGAACACTGTATTGGATAGTTTGTATGACATGTGACACCAAGCATGTATAAGAATATAATATCCCATGGCGCTACTATATATTTAAAATAGTAAATATAATCAATACATGATATAACATGTAATGCACACAACACTAATTTTTCTTGAATTACATGCAACATAGAACATCCTTAATATCTTTTGTTACACACAAGAGAAACAGTCCTTGATAAATTTTGATACATGTAAGAGATACCATCCTTGATGTCTTTCATTATACGCAAGACCCAGTTTCCCCAAACAAATATATATTATTTAAATATTATAATTTTATATAATATGATATAACCTAGCCATTAAATTAGTAGTTATGAATACTAATAACAATCTTATGAAAATTTATGGTTGACATAAATATAAAATGAATTCATGGGTTATTTATTAATTAGAAAGTAAAATAAAAACCGACTGGATATAAAAATAAAATTTATTACTTATATGCATCCTATGGAGTTATGCCTTAATAATAATAGATAATTAGATCCAATGATTATTTTAATGAAATAAAAAATTTATATATTAAAAAAATATTTATTATATTCATCGATATTGTTTGATATTCATAAGATATGAATAAACCCTACTTCACACTTAAAAACCTATATGTTAATAATGGCAATTTTACCACCTTTTAATAGATAAACCAATTAAAATATAAATATTGAAACATTAATTTATGTATAATGTTGTTATTAAATTAATATTTTAATTGGAAACATAAAAATTAGGTTGAGATGAATTTTTTATATTTATTGGAAACATTTCATTTTTAATGAGTAGTTAGAGTTACTGAATTTTTGTTCAACACTGATTTTTCATCTAATTTAATTTTGAAGTTATATTATGTTATAGATTCATTTTATTGTTAAATCAGATTATATTTTTATCAAATAATTCAATTTATGTAATTGGAATAAAATTCAATTTGAAATTGATTATAAAACATAGAAAACATTCATTCTTTTTTTGCATTAAAACCCTGCAATGTCATCCCACTTGCCGGATAAATTTTAAATCAATATGTGCAACCTCTGTTATTTGAATTTCGAATAATGGATATAATATTTGATATCAGAATATATTATAAAATCTAAAAATAGAATCCTATTTTTTTCCAAATTAATTAGTGAAAATAATTTATATTAATTACAATTATTAAGGATAAATTAAGATTAGTAAAGGACTACAACTATAACATAGGGGCCAAAATGACATTCACACTTTCCAATCACCAATAATCTAGAAATATCTAAAAATTTATGCTTCCATTATTGAGTTTTTCTGGTTTGGTATGACATTAGTTAGGTAATAAAATGTGTACACCTAACATGTTTCCAAAAATTCTAAGTGAGTCCCTTTCATTCCTTATAAAATGCCACCACTTCTCCCCATTCCTCACACATATCAAAACACATAGGGTTGTGAAATATCTACCCATATAGATTCCCAATTCCCCTCCCATAAACCATAAAGCCTCCCTTTGGGTATATATCCTTGCATGTAAGCCTTTTGGTTCAAAATATTAGTTACCCAATTAAAAGGTGACTTATTCTATCATGTTTTTTACATTAATTTTCTTTATCCATCCCATAAAACATATTTATTTTATTATTATTTAACAACACCAGTATCTGAAATTTGATTTTATTTAGTAATGTGATGGTTTCTGACTACATTCAGACACACATCTTTCTAATGGGTAACTAACATACTGTTTCTATATTTGGTGAAATACTACCTCACAAAATCATGATTGTTTATTTTTCCCTTACCATCTATCACAGTGGACACTATGATGGGAACACTATTTATTTTTTATTTATTTGATATTTATTATGTGTTTATAAATATTTAATCCTTTTATTAAACCTACCATTATCACTTTCCATTTTACGATAATATTATTATATCATTTGAGGATGTATGGACTACCACACCCTCGAAGAATTATGATTCGTTCATAGTAAACTTGGAATGTATAAAGGTTGTTTTCAATAAAAATTATGTCAATTAAAAAATATATATTTGTTATTCATTACATAACTAAATTTATATAAATAATATACATATATATATATGTGTGTGTGTGTGTCTATATCATTTTATTTATTTCCATTTCACACACGTAATAAGTGATAACATCATTCATGGACTTGTGGAGTACCACCTCCTCGACATGATGTGACTATGTTTTCATCACATGAATTATATATAAAATTATATATGACTAACTAATATGATATTTGTTATATAATTATCATTATAGAATGGTATGGTTCTACTTACCATATTTCAATAATGATCATTGAAAAATGAGAACGTTACTCATATTTAAGTACGGCCTACCGTCTCAATGATCATAACATTGATTCATTATCCAAAACCAATTTTGATGATTGATTTTAAATGTATAATTAATTTATAAAAATTAATATTTTTTCATGGATTATTCTGGAGATATTATATAATTAAAACTTTGACCATAGTTCACCTACAACATTTTATTTGAATCATAATCAAAATTAGGTCAATGTAATCGACTTACAATTAATTGTTTAAGTATTTTTTTTATGATATAGTAAAAATTGAAATAAAATTAATGATAAAAATGAAAAATTTAATCATTAAAGATGAAAAATAACATAATTTTATTATATATAATGTAATAGAAATTTACCTTAGAGGAAATACAAGGTATGTGGTTTTCATCTCATTTTTTACATTTGTGAGATAAATGTCATTTTCACCACATACATATTTTTTGTGGTGTATCTACGACCCATTATTATATATTATATCTTGAATTCTATTATCCTCAATGTATTTAAGTCATTCACTTAAAATTACTCCTTCATAAGGTTTTTTATTTAAAATGATTGAAAGTTTTATGGGACACTTTATAATATTTAAATATTATTTTCCTCAATAATAACTATAATAACCAATCAATGGTATTTCAGTTCGAGGAAATTCAATGACCATTGTTAAATAAAACCATTAATTTTCCCTCTAATTGTTATTCACAAACATTTTCATGTAGAATTACCAATTTTAAACTCCTTGGTAATCTAACACTTTTAGAATTTTTTTAGAAATCACAACATTGTTAATATATTTAGTCAGAGAACCTATTTTATTCTATAAACCTTTTTTTACTAAAATAATTTAAAAAATATTTGCTAAATATATTGTTCTCCCTTTTATACATTTAGCAATGCTTCCAATAGAATTTTATTTTAACTTACCTGATAATGATTTTTTCAGACCTTTTTTTCTGTGAAAAAAGAATATTATTTTACCTCACATTGAAGTATGAATTTACTCACAATAATTGCATTGAATCCTCTTCTACATGTTTAAAAAGTTATGTTTTAAAAGTAAAATAATTTATATGGGATTTTAAATGAAAAATGTTTCAAAATGATTTTCCTAATAAAAATATATTTTTCTCATTAATGTTTTTTAAAATATATTTTTATAATATATCTATTAATAAATTATAAAGAAACATTTATTTTATTCAACATGAGTTATATTTTATTGATACCATCCATAATATTCTTCTATATGGTTTATGATTTATTTTTATATTGATATTAATCACACTAACTTCCAATATTTCTATTTCCCACAAAATATATTCAATCTCATATGATAAGTGAATTTTCCCTAATTATCCGTCTCATTTACCATGGATATTATGATTGATTAAACTGTATACCATTTTACATACATTGTGTAATTTGATATTTGTTTTATTATTTTGAAAAATAATGATAAATATGTATCAATTATTCATTATCGATATTTGATAAGTCATATTGTTTATTAATTAAATCGATTACTCAATATGAATAATGCTTTGAATATGCAATGATAGGTGGATCATGGAAATTATATAGCACCTTGAAGCATCATCATTCTCTCATGAGACAAATAAATTAAAAAATAATAAATAGGTTTCCATCCATATTTTAAACTGTCCCATAGAGGGATATTTAAAGTATGGGTTTTCAAGTTCCTAAGACATAAATTCCATTAAGAAATAATTCCCTCATAGTATTTTTTGTTATTATTCATCCATAATATTTTTCATTAACATATCTATAGATACATTTCATTTTCAGTAAATATAGATTAAATGTGCTTCGATTTTTTTACCTTACATATTTATTTTACCTTATCTAGTAATTTTAATGGAATGTGTTTCTAGTTATTACCATTCCATATTTCTTACACACTTCCATTTAGTTTATTGGTCACATGCAATTTTTGTTCTATTATTTACCATGCGATAACTTTTATTCTCATAGATTTATTATTTCATACTCTATATTTTTACTTTACTAATCATTAAATATCTCCCCAATTTTGTTTCTCTTCCCAGGAATCCATGAAGCGTACTACGAATGATATGTAGGGATTTACTGGAGGGATTAATGTAATCTTTGGTGTTAATTATATAAAAATAATGGATAATTATGTTCTAATTATTGAATTATTTTCTGATAAAAAACTCAATTATGTTTCTGGTTCACCAAAACTATTAAAATCATTTGTTCTTCAGGGCTTGATTCCATGTAATCATGCCAATATAATTTATATCCTACACCGAAACTATGATATCAAAGGCTGGGTCTCTAGATACTTCATTATTGATTTATTTTTTGAATATAAATCATGATTTTATATAAATTTATAGAAATTCTATTTTTTATGTAAATATTAATAACATCACAATTTGATTTAAAAATAAATTACAAGGTTATATACTTTTCCCTTTTATATTTCTAGTGTTGAATCATATCTTAAATAAGAATGCGTATATTCTAAATGTGTTTTAAATGTTATATTAATTGTTCTATATTAAATATTATTCTTCGTGATTAACAAAATAAAAAATTTAATTTGAAAAAAATTGAATATATTATAGAAATTTTCTTATTTTCATTAATATTTTTCAATTATTTGGATTTTATTGTATGTGAATGATTTTGGTAGTAGGTATGAGGTTGATCATTCAGATCTATGACATTATATATTATGACGTCATGAGGGTTCATGGTTCCCATAGTATGTTTAAATTTTATCAATGATTCTAATGTAATTATAATTTATTATGATTAGTTTTACATTATTCCTTCTTTTTTGTTACATTTGATGAGATGATATGGTCATTTTAAGTTGATGTGATGATCTGTATAAAGAATATTGTAGTAGATGTCTTGGGGTGGATGTATATTTTGTATGAGTTATTTTTGGACATATATTTTATGAATATATTGATGAATGAGGATTAATTTGAGACATTTTATCAGTTTATTGAGTTCATGGGGGATGGGGTTAGGCAGCTAGTCATTTTTATGGATATGGATATATGTATAGATTAATGTGGATGTATGATGTCTGATATATTTATTATTAATTTATTATGAATTTATATTTTAGTTGATTGATGTCATTTTTTAATATAAATATTTTTTATAAAAATATTTTAAAAATTAAGAGAAATATATAGATGTTGTTTTCATACGATGTCGCTAAATAAATTATTGAGAATCATAATTAGTAGGGGTTAGGTAAATTATAGATATTTTTTGGGATATTTCTTTAAATGACACTAAATAATATAAAACCCATTACTAAATACTCCAATATTGACATATAGGAAAATTATATATAAATGAAAACAATCTCCACTAAATTAAATCCAACCATGAAATACATTATTGTATTAGTCACCGATGTTAAATTATTAATGGTTTGATTCAACCAATTCTAGTGAAATATTATTTTCTTGTAATGAAGTAGAAGAGAGTATATAAATAGAATTAGATTACTAGTATGAGGAACTATGAAAACATAATGTGAATATGCACATATGATATCAACTTATGGTGTGATTTGGGAAACAACATCAATGGTTGGTGGTATACAACATTCATAATATAGATTGGGCCTCTTTGGATCCTAATCAATGTTGATTTTTCTCCAGCATCAATCAAAAATTATTATCTTCATACTATAGTTCTTTTTTATTTATATGAAATGATTGAATGAATGATTCTAGTTTCAGTTCTATATTAATAGTAGAATACAACCGATGTTCAATGGCACATTTTTGATGGTTGTAGTTGGAGAAATTTATGGTACTAAAAAAATTGAAATATTTTTTCTGAGTGGGAATTTCCCCTTAATTTCTGGGCGTAAATGTGTCAAAGGAAGGATTTAGTATGCATAATTTAGTTGGATGGACTTCCTATAAAGGTAAAAAAAATTGGAAAGAGAATCTAAGATCAAATCTCACATTCATAATTTTCACATTGGGGAGATGATGATACTTCTAGGTGGTGTAAATGGTTGGGGATTTGGGAAGCATGTCCTTTTATTATGCCACAAGTATTCAATTCTTACCAATTTAAGATTGATAGAAGGATGATGAAGGATACATCACTTAACATTCATGGGGGGGAATTTAATTAGTATAATGGTATTAGTATGGTTAATTGGGAATAAAGGGATATATTTTGTGTTTCTTAGGTATTCGGTTGGTTTAGATAGAGCCTCGAGGAGGGATTTACCTCCACAGAGTGTTATAATACTTTTTTATGTAGAATATTTAAAACATTTTAGAGCTTCCAGTCATTCCATATATTAAAAAAAATTATTGAGAATGACCATATATTAATCATAGCTAAAATAAGTCTCATGGTCCTCGAGACACCATCTAAATAAGTGACACAACCAAAAATACTTCCACACATTCCATTAATTGAAATAGATTGATCAAAAAAATGTCACAGTCCTTAAATAATAAGAAATCTGAAGTCATATTGATCAATAATCATTAAGGTAGATCCAATATTTTTTATAGAAGACCAAAATAATTGGCATCCCTACCATATTAAAAGAAAAAACCATACACACTTCATGAGTCTATAAAAACAATAAAATTTCTAGATTTTAAAACTAGAATAACATCATATACAATAATATAAAGAGAGATGGACACCAAATATTTCAAAGCATTAGAAAAAAATGATGTCCATAATAACTACCCCATCCATGAGACAATAAAATCTAACATTAGAGAAAGAGAAACTGACAACATACCTTTTCTTTGAGAATCTTTCATGTGTCTCTTTAGTTTGTTCGCTTAAATCCAGAAATTGTAGTAAAATATAATTCCATTCTTATAATAAATCATTTTTCTAACATATAACCACATCCAATTTCATATACTAATGTGGTTCCTTGAACAAAAGGAAACAATCCATTAACACATTGATGTGAGGAGTCATGAAATGAATAATATGCAACCTGAGGTGAATAAACATTATAAAATGAACCAAGTAATCAAAAATTCCATTATGAAAAGTGGGGTTTCTAATGAGTGGGGTGAGACTATGAAGAATAAGAATGATTTCTACCATACAAGGAGATAATCATTGTTAGTGATTATTGTCCCTAAGATGTGATTACTCTAATAAGAAATGTTAACACTAAGAGGTGACCTAGTCCAAATTTTGAAACCAGAGTATGAGAATTGAAATCCATATATTTAGAGAAACTCTTATGGAGATAATTTCAATATGTTACCCCACAAATGTTGAGATAATGATTAGATGAGACATGAAAAAGTGGATCATATCAAACCCTAACTGAAAGAGGGATTTTATTACATCAATTCTATAAATATTCCTATATTGTTTAAAAAGAATTATCATTTGGTACTTTGAGACCATTTTTACTTAGAACCCAAGATTCAATTGAACTATGAGAACATTCCATGAAACATGAGAAAAATCATAATAAAGGTTCCACTACAAAGAGATAATTCTAGTTAACCACATATGTCATGAAAAACATTGATCATTAATCAATAAAACTAGAGAATAATAACCATTATAATCTCTAACCATATTAAATTAAGGTCAATGACCACTAAATTTTACCAACACCTCATTATATATTGACTCATTCAACATTAAAAAGGGATGAAATTTTTTAAAAGAGGTCATGGAAGTTGGATAATGTTAGAATTATTATTCCAATCACTTATATAAAATCACATAATGTGTTTCACCATTAATTTAAAATAAAAATCTCTCATAAAGAAAAGAAAAAACCTTATTGTATTAATTCAAATTTTTTAGCTAAATGATGACATCAACCAATCTGAAAAGTATTTCAAACCAATTGATTTAAAATGAATTAAAAAAACTAAAATAATGAATAATAATAAAATTATCATAAAAATTAATGGAATTGGTAGATAGAATAATTTAGGATAATTTCATAATGGATACTATGAAAATAGATTAATCAAGTAAAAAATATTAACAGGACAGAACAATTAAATTATAAGTAAAAAACATTGTAAGTACTAATATATTATTATATACTCCCACACACACCCTATAGAAATATTATGATTCTATAATCAAAAAATAAATCTTAATTTAATTCATACCATGTTCATGTTTAATTTTTAGAAACTTTATATAATTTTATGGGTTTGTTGAAATATTATCCAATAGATCATCTATAGAAAATATATCCAAATTAATTCCCCATATCATAACATTATATTTAATAAAATTATAAATACAATCAATATAATTTTTTATTGAATGATATATTGGATTCAATCAATTATATATAAAATATGAGTTTTTATAGGAATGATGGTATACTCAAAAAAAGAAATCCATTGTACTAAAATTAATGTATGATCCCAAAATACTAAGAACCAAAACTTCAAGATGAAAATATTAATCATAATTATGAGATAAATAAAATAACCAATATTTCCTAATACTACATATAACTAATCACTTACCAATGAAATGACACATACCTAGAGTTATACTTCTATTATTTATTCATCCCCTAGATTAAAATTATTTTAAAATACATATCAGGTAAACATATTTTCATTAATTGTAATATAATCCAATGTTCATTGTATCTCAAAACTATTTTACATTCATTTTAATTACTACCATCTAAACATATTTTTTGACATCTTGAAAAAATGGAATCATTGAAACACAAAATTTAAAATAAATATTACAAGTATGATAATAAAATAAATATCCAATGAATCCAATAGAATCATTAATATCAACATATTTAAGGGAAATTATCTTTATTTAAACTACATATATTACATTTACGAGTACTAATACAAAATTATAATAATGATCGAGTCACATAATCATTTCCAAGAATACCAAGGGTGATTTAAGTGTATAAAACTGTCTCCTTAAAAATTACCAAGACATCAGATGAATTTCTATTCTCTATATAAAATTTTATATTAAATAAAATAAAAACTCATTACAATGACAATAAATAGATTAATGTAATATATTATCCTTAGTATAAATTTATAAACATAAATAATTATAAAAAAATTATCTTAAAAAATAATTTGAGATACACTTAAACATTCAAATATATATTTTTTATCATAAATATATATAATATATGATGATAATAAATATGGTGTTATTAATATCTATAAACATCATTTGGCATGTTAAAACATGATCTTGACAATTTTTCATCTTCAAAATAAGGTTCTTGTCTTATATAAATATTTTTTGAAAGAAGTCGTTTTTGGAAATAAATTTTCATATCCTTTTGATAAATTTAATATCATGACATACAAAACAATTTGAAAAAATGTATTATGATGAAATAAAGGAGTATCAATAAATAATTCTTTTCAATCAATAACTTTTTTATTATAGTAACATTGTTTAACCAAAATAGTGTTATTACATATCATTTGACTAGTGTCCTCAATGGGATAACCCTGACTCTAATCACCCAGAGTCAGTGCCTTCCTATAATAAATTGGAAAAAGATAAAAGATATCAAATCCCAACTGACCTAATAGCTTTGTAGACTTTGTAAAAAGATAAATATTTGATGCTAAAATTAAATTATGGAAATGAAATTAAAATCATATTTTCACTGAGACCACCATTATTCCCCTTAGTGTAACCCTTCATATCAATCATAATAATGTTTTGGCATACTTGTGTTTAAATAAAACAAAATATGGGTCGGAGATAAAATTCTATATAAGGTTTAACCATATAATGGAATCCATGAGTAAAGAAGACATAAAAAATAATAAATGGTAAATAAATAAAACACATAATATATAATCAATAGCATTATAATAATTTGTCTAGAATACAAGATGATCAAATAATTCAATAAAAATAATCACATGAAAATGAAACATAGATATTGATATTATGACTAATGGAATAATCACATTGAATATCAATAACTGAATTCATAAGTATATAATTAACAATTTCCAAAATCTGAATCATATTATTCATGTTACTACCAATAATATAATATTGTCAAGGATTTATGTCAAGAAACTTACATTATGAAGTCTTGAACCAAGAATCTAATAAATGGGGAAGGCCTTGGAAAAAAACCAGTATAGTTTATATCATGAGACCCATAGATTCATCTAGGAGATATAATGGTCCTAACCATCACTTACAATGTCCAAATAATTTTTCGCGTGGATGATTAATATAAATGAATCAATAAGTCTTAATGGGTCCGATAACTAGCACTGTTATATATCAATACTTCCCAAATTAAATTAACCATAAAACATTTACGAAAGAATGGGAGATTTAATCATAATAGATATAACGCAATTAAGCACAAGATCCAACAAGGTGTGTTGACATATATGAAAATATTTTATATGATATCATTGAATAATTCACGAAGAAAATAATCTTTAAACATTCCAATGTGTCTCATACCAATTTGATTCATCGGAATTATAATACCCATGAGTGAATATCATTATGTGAAACATATAATATCTTAAGAATAATATGTTTCATGATATTATAATCCATATGATTTCTAAATACTCTACATTAATGAAAACATATTTATAACAGAAATAATGACTAAAATATGGAAAATTGTTACAAAAAGCCATTAATGATTTGTTAAATTTGAATTCAAATACCCCATGAAATAGATGTAATCTTATTTTTATGTAAATACACATAAATATAAATATATCAATATTAAAATAAATTCATATGAAATATATACACAACATACTAAAAATATTGGTGAAGAATGAATATATCTCACTAATGTAAAAGTGAGACGAGAAAACCCCTTTTACACGATTCCCATTAATATATTGATATTTAAAAACTTATATAATGAATTAAGGAATGTTACAACGTCATTAAAAATATATAATAATATTTATGGTACCATATTTTATTATTTAATAAAAACATATGACCCATACATTAATAATATTTCATTACTTTTATTATTTTTGATGCGTTCATTTTAAGGTTTCATCATTAGTTCATTTCTATATAATTATTTGTTATCTTGTAATATGGGAATAAAAATAAATTAGTGGAATGAAGTGGTATAAATGATCATATATGGGTATGAACAGTCCCATATATCATTTTTTATTCTTTTATGAGGATGATTCATTATAAAATTTTTTAATAATAAATGTTTAGTTTATTTCGGTGATTGTTTCTGAAAAACATGAACTAGTTTCATTTAAATTAATATGATGAATATAAATTAGATTTAGAACATGAAATAGGTTATATAATAACTATTAAAATCTTATTTTTTCTAGAACAACAGTTTTAGGCCATCTATGAAGGAATTAATGGGAATAAACATTATTCTGTGTGGTGATTAGACGGTATAACATTGTCAATAGATTCTTTTATCTGAATTGAAAGAGGTAAAGAATGTTATGAATATAATATATTCCATTATAAAAATAAAATTTCTATATTTACATGATTATGTGAATAATATTCTATTGAGGATGAATGGTATTAGGATTTTGTAGAAGATAAAGAGAAAATAAGAGGGGTGTTTTGAGAAAATCTCCTCTTCAATCTCACCTCCGTGGTGGATCCTGTAAAGACCATGGTTTCTATTTTTTCATGATAATAGTAGAAAATTAATGTAGGGAGAGTGAGTAGGATTTTTTTATGATATTGGTGTATATTTAACGATTTTGGGTAGAAATGGGGTTGTGAGGGGTGGTATTTGTACTTCAAGGGAGGTGGGTTTAAATGATTAAAATAATTATTGTATTATATATAAAAAACATGAAGAGTTGGAATAAATTTAAAATAATTATATTGTGAATTAATATTTCTGGTATATCTAGGGTCTATAAAAAATCATTTAACCTATAAATATGGTAATTGTTAGGTATGTTAAGCTTTTACAATTTATCATTAATCATTGTAACTATTATTCATATAATGATGTAAATAATTTTTTTACCATGGTAAAATTTGAATACCTAAAAAATAAATTGAAAATGAACCCAAATTTGGGAATTATTATTCCGAATATGAAAAACATTTTACAAAATTCAAATCACATCATTGGAAAAATTAGATTTAAAAATAATCTCACTGAAAAAACCAAAAATGTTGTTTTTAATGTGAAGGGTTCAAATGTTTGAAATTTCCTATATCCAATTAACATGTTGAAATTTATTAGAAACACATTTATATGTATTATTGGTCTATAATTGAATTACTTATACTTTTAAACCATTCTAGAACATAATTTATCTACACAACTAAATTTAATGAAAATCATCTCTCAAATAATATGGAGAATGATTCATTATCCATCAAAAAATGAATATTATCTGAAAAATACAAACAATTAATAGTAAAAAAATTATATAAATTTTTAAAAAAGAATTATATTTTACCAAAAATAATATATCAATATTTAAAAAATTATATTCAAAATTAGTGCGCCATTAAAAGGTGGAAAAATTGATTCTTTGGAAAATATGGCTCTTTGCTATTAAAAATGTAATTATTCATGATCAGAATCCTATAAAACATATTAGATTAATTTAAAATCATTTTATTGCCTATATAACATAAAAATTTCATTTATTGTGACTAATTTAATTAATTATGAAAAAATTCAACAGTCTGCAAAAAATCATTTTTTTATAAAAACCAATTCATTAGGTTTAGATTGAATTTATTTTTTATTATAATTTATTTGTAATAAATGAATTCATTTTATTAAAATTTATTAACTAAATATTTTTAATTTTATTAATATCATTCATTCTTGACAATAAAATGGATAGGTGATACCTATCATCACTAAATAATAATTTTTAATCATTTTTTTAATCTCAATGTCAAGTTTAATGTAATCTATAATTGAAATTAAAATTATTTATAAAGAGACATTCCATATATTCATTGTGTGTTATATTCTTCCATCCTTCATAAAATCTCACCCATGCAATTTGAAATTTTAGTTTTGAAATCATTTGTTGATAATTTACAATTCATTTTTGGGAAACCCACATTGTAAATAGTGTTAATAAAACATCAATGTAATTAGATGGAATGGGAAATGTGATGTTCTCTACAAAATTAGGCATATTAATAGGATATCCTTAGTGGGATGTGATTATTAGTACGTAGATTTGAAATAATACTATTCTGTTCCTATATAGAGTGATAAGGAATACGGTCATCAGAATGTCTACCATGACAAAACCATATATCCATGATTGGTAAAAAAAATTGATTTCTCTATATGAAAAATAAATGAATCTGGTTTCTCATTCTGAATTACATTCCTATAGTTGAGATATTATTTTAAAATATATATAATAACGTCAAAAAAATAAGTATTTAAGATTTATTTCAATGTCATAACTATTATATTATACATTGGTTGTGCTTAGATCTATTTTCACTTCATATTTTAGGACATGAAGTGGATATGCATGTTCATGTTTTTATACATGAAGCACTTTAATGAATCATATGATCCAAAAGTAATTCCTTCAATAATTAATTATTATTTTTTAAACCAAAATAATTCTCACATTATATCCAACATAATTAATCGTACCTCAACCTAAAAAAAATATCTAACATTCATCCTATTACATTCTTAAGTATTTAAATTTAATACTTGTCTAAAATATGTCATTCCAAATTCTAAGAGAAAATATTTTGATGGAATTTCACTAAATTCAAAAAATAATCTTGATAATGTATCATCAAAAAAATACAACCCTAGATGTTAATTACCAAATATGTGATGTCATGACCCGTCCCTCGGGGCCCATGCCTTGACTAGCCCAAGCCCACCTTCCATAGGCTATGGTTTTGTGACTAGCACCGAAAGGCGTATTCCCTAAAACGGGATGGAATTTCCCTTAACCTGTACAAATACACGGTCCGAGAACACAACCAGAAGAAAATGTGAAGTAAACTGCTATAGTAAAAGTGTGGTGAAAGTAAAAGGGGCCGGAATACAAGACAAACTGTAAGAGTACGAGTAAAACTAAAATAAAAATACAACTGAAAAAGGAAAAATATCTACTCGATCATCCTCTAAGGATCCTACCTAAAAGGTAGCAATAGATCGCCTCCTCCGCACACCTCGTTCGTCCATCTCCTCCACATCATTTCACGCCAATTGGTCAACCTCCGAGCACCATCCAATCCTGGTTCCCTCAGCCTCGATCAATGTTGTTCGTCGTCTTCACAAGACACAACAATGTGAGGGAAAATCCCGTGTAGGGGTGAGTATAATAGTACTCAGTAGGGACCCGGAGACCCCCATAGGTCTCCTAGAGTTCCACAAAGGAAATACCGTAAAGAAAGACCTCAATATCAAAGCACGAAGAAATAGAAATCAACTCTACATAAGAATATTTCAATACATATACCTAAGTTATCAAGACATACTCATCTCATACATGAGGGGAGAATACCTCAAAGGTAACACCACGAAGGTAGAAGTACCACATAGGTATCACTACGACGATAATACCACTAAGGTAAAAGTACCAAACACGTATCACCATGATGATATTACCACAAAGGTAAAAGTACCACACAGGTATCACTATGAAGATAGTACCACGAAGGGAAAAGTACCACACAAGTATCACCACAAAGATATTACCTTCCACGAAGGTAAAAGTACCACACATGTATCACAACGACGATAGTACCACAAAGTTAAAAGTACCACACTTGTATCACCATGAAGATAGTACCTACAAAGGTATCACCATGAAGATAGTACCATCAAAGTAAAAGTACCACACAGGTACCACCACGAAGATAATAATACAAAGGTAAAAGATCCACACATGTATCACCATGAAGATGGTAAAACGAAGATAAAAGTACCACACATGTATCACCACAAAGATAGTACCACAAAAGTAAAATTTCCACACATGTATCACCATGAAGATAGTATCACGAAGGAAAAAGTACCACACCGGTATCACCATGAAGATAGTACCACGAAGGTAAAATTACCACACATGTATCACCACACAGATAGTACCATGAATGTAAAAGTCTTAGTTCAAACAAAGTCTCAGTTGAAACTAGGTTTTTAGTGAAGTATTGATGTACATATGATTATTCGCAAAGCTAGATCATCTTATTCTATCTAGAGGAACTGATGCTGATTATACAGAGTCTTACCAACATAGGATCGATAGGTACTAACCCCCTCAATGACCCACATAGGATCTGACCTACACAAGATCAGTATGCGCTGACCCACACAGGATCATTGAGCGCTGACCCACACAGGTTCTTCCCCACATAGGATCGTTATGCGCTAAGCCACACATGATCACTCGGCGCTGACCCACACAGGATTGATATGTAATAACCTCCGTATTATCTGTTTCCAACCTCTACCTCACTTCCAGCTAGTGGATTCCTCGCATCTGGTGCGCTCATGTTCCGTAGAATTTGTCACTACAGATATCGGTCATACCTATACCACCATGACATCCCAAGGATAAGTATACCAAAGGTCTATCATGCCATAAGTGACCCAACGCAACAGATGTCGCGTTAATCGGATGCCCAGACTGTAAATTAATAGAGTTTCCGCTTCGAGGGACCAGTTGGATCCGGGGATTGATCCAACCTGGTCATACACCAACATTATCCAAATCTCAAGTGGATTATTCCAAAAGGATTTTCTTGATCCATGGATTCTAGTGTCGTAGATGGTCTGTAATATAGATGTTTGTTTCTCAAGATACGACCAAAAAGGCAAAACTGGACCCCAGTCCGGTCTGAACCAACCCGATTCGGGTCGACCAAGTCCGGATCCGACCCGGATGGCTTGGGCCTCGATGGGCCTGGCCTTCTATGAGGTGGTTCGGCTCAGCCCCTAAAGGGGATGGCCCAGCCTGGCCCAGTGGCACGACCCCCTAGGCGCGGTCCACCTGAGCTGGTGCCCAGGGGGGAGTGTCCCCCTTCCATTCAGAATGGCAACGAGCAGCGCTTTTAGGCACTTCCAAGTCACCGCGGGACGTGAGCGCGTCCCTCCGAACTGAAATGGTCGACTGGTGGTATGACCGGTCCTCCTCCTAGCAGTGGGGTCGCGCACCACTACTCCACCACGGCTGGCACGGCTAGCATCTATTCCGCCTCCGCTGCGGCCTCCTGCTCCACCGACGTTGCGGACGCGTGCCGCTGCTCGGCCACAAAGCCCACCGGATGTCTTCCGCCACCCTAACTCTCCACGTCTGATGGGTCACGGCCACCAGATAATCTGGATGCGTGGACGCGCACCACCATTCCATCCTCGCGCCCGACCCATTTCCGGCCATGAACTTATTCTATGATCCATTGTGGCGTCGTTCCAAGCCCCAAAATCATGTCGTTCGCATATTCATGATCCTTGGGCCGAGGTCTCCACATCTGTATGTCACACTCAAAATAACATGGGGTTTCTAGTGTCATTAAATATTTTATGACGAAGAACACATGACGAATGCGCGGAAAATCAATGTCAAGTGGCAAGGTATATGTGGAAGAAGATGGCCATATTAGTTTGGTCATCATAGTTGTGAAAACATTATTATGAAGAATCGATAAATAAATTCAATCATATATAAATAAATCCCCTACCTCAATCGTCTATTGGAGGTGTCGTGGGGAGGAAGATGAATTCGGTGAATGGAATACCAGCATTTGTCACTCCCACAACACATCTCTGATCCGACTCGAGCGTCATCCTATTTCATCATTAGAGAATCTACTTTGTTGGAGAATGTGTTCTCCAATGCACTCCCTCCATGTTCTATCCTTTCCAAAAATCCGCCACACCAAGAGAAAGATGAGGAGACAAAATATTAATTAAACTAATTGAGATGGCACAACAATTATGTTTAAGTTCGCACAATTAATTCGTGGAATAAACCAAGAGTCACCTACCACATTAAAGAGGAGTTCAAGGGTCGGGTGGTCCCCACCATTAAATTCAAATGGGAGGATTCACAAAAAAAAATAAGTTTTATTTTATTTTTATTCTTTTAACACACCCACGAAATTTCCAAAAACTAACATTCACCCTCAAACTTCTGCAGTTGAGGTTAAGGACTCTTTAAAAGAATATCGGCGATGTGAGTTCAATGGTGTACTCAAATTTTAATTATGAGCACTAGTTCAAAAGTTAACAAATGCATCTCATGCGTTTACTGAACGTACCTGAAAGAATGTTCGGAAAATTATTAACAGTCACCCTCGACCCACACCAGTTGAGGTTTGGGTCTACCTTAGTGAAACACGCCCCCAACAAACCCAATGGTACTGTCATATTTCCAATCTGAGTTACCTTTTAAATGTTATGGATTTTTACAATAAAACAATTTTCATTTAATTATTTTATTTACTGCCAAAAACTCACTTTCACTGGTGTCATGTTCCTGCCAATGTTGGTATCTACCTAAATAAATCATACCCTCACAAGTACAGCGGTGGTCTCAGATTTTTATTCTGAGTTACGGTTTGTGAGTTATAAGCATTTTAAAAATAAAATAACTTTATTTAATTATTTTATCTACAGGTATGTCATTTTCGGGTCTTCTCTCCGTAGACCTGTGCCGACTAAACTTAAGTTGTGCCTCGGGTAAACCCACCATCATGAACGCAATTGTGCCCTCATATTTCTAATTCGAGTTACTGTAACACACCAGGTAAATAAAGAATATGACATTTAATATTTATCCATTTAAATGACTTTAAGGGGGATGCTATGCTCGATGGCATACCCAACACGCAACAACGAGTTTCTTGGGAATCTTACGTTGCACTCTAATAATAAAATAATATTATTTAAAATTGTAGTTAACATGTAGCCGTTGTAATGGTGGGAATGGATATAAATAACTAAAATATGATTATATATGTTTTTAAATGTTTTTACATTTATACAATAAAGGATAGAGGCTTAAAATACGGAAAGAATTCAATTTTAGGTATATATGCCCTAGTTTTCACTAAAGGTTCACTTATCGCCTTTTGATGGCGAACCATCATTAAATACAGTTTTTTTAACTCTTATACATTCTATTGGACCAAATAAAACTCTTCTTAAGAATCGGGACATCAAAATTTACTTTGTGTAAATTTTTTGTATCTTTCCGATAATGTTATTTTTTTTAATGAATAGTGTAAAATGTTTTATTTTAATTCAAAACCTCTTTTTAATCTAATTTATTTATATGATTAGATGATATTTTGAATTGGGTTTAAAGTGAAATTAGAAAATATTTTTACCATTAAATCCAATAGTGGTCGTTGGAATTAATTTCACTTTGAAATCAGACTTAAACTAGTGTCAATCTTTTGATACTTATTGTTTTATAAAAACACGCTATTTGCTCTGACAGCGGGAATTAATTATTAAATTAATTAATGTGACTAATATGTTTTGAATTTTGTAAAACGGACTTCATTTATGAATTCGGAATATCAAATATAGCTTAGGGTGAAGTTTTGGTATTTTTCTGAAAAACTCCAATTTTTTATGAATAGTGAAACCACTATGTGGTAATCAAGCAAACTGATTTTTCAGTTAAATGAAAGTTTACCACTCATGTGTATTTAATTTTGAAAATACTACATACATGGTTGTCATTATTATGTAAAATGTGGTTCAATGGGATGAAAATAATTTTCTGGTGAATAGTAACTTATTAAGTTTTTAATCGCGATTAGTGGTAATTTGTGTAATTTAAGGTAAAAATGATATTATTAGAATGTGAAAACACCATGACACTTGTCCTAAACCAATTGGGTGAGTCATGGACGACCAAGACAATCCATGGGCCAACTTGGGGACCCCATGGATCCACTTTGGTTGGGAAATGACATAAATAACTTTTTATTTAATGTAAAAGTAAAAATGACACAAACATTATATGTTTTACTAAAACAATTTTTATGTAGGGTTATACAAGTCATCTTTTTTATTATAAATAGTCATTGGAAAGCTAAAAATATTTCCTACATCATAGTATTTTATTTATAATTTTTAGACATTAAATAAATTAAATTATTTATGACATAATAATGATGCAGCGATGACATCATTATTTGACGATTTAAATAAAATGGAAAGATAATGTAAAATATATGAACTAAACATGTCCAAAACTTATTGTATGAGTGTATTTAGAAGCATTATCACCTTATCCACGAATTATATCAATGTGGGACCTTTTAAAACAGAAACACATTTTCAAATAAAGTAATATTTCTTACTTTCCAAAAGTGCCCCTCCTCTCCTCTTATAAAAGGCCCCCACCTCTACCTCATTTTACACACTCCTCAAACCTTTTCCTCGGCCAACCCCTGCCCATTTACTCTCTCCACATCCCTCTCCTCATCCTAGAGGATTCCCTTTGGTAATAATCCTTTCAAAGGAAGCCTTTAGGCTCAAATCAAAAGGAGTTACACTTTTAAAGGTAATTCATTCTCTCATGTTCATTTGTATTATTTTGATTCTCCAACCCCATAAACTATTTTTATTTATTACTTTTGTAACAACACCAGTATCTTCAATATACTAGGATTTTGTTATAATATTTATTCGAGCTACACTCTCACACAACTACATCAAATGGTTAAAGAACATACGTTTTCCGTGGATGGCGAAATTGTGCCTCCTGAAACGATGATTGTTCAATACTCATTTAACACCTTCAAAGGTGGCCATTATGATGTCACTATTTTTATATATGATATATAATATTTTTATGTTTTACTTATGCTTCTTTATTTTTCATTTGTGTCTTACCATTATGGCTTCCATTATGGGTATACGCGATATCTTCATTTTAGGAAGTGCGGACTACCGCCCCCTCAAAGTGATTTGATTCGTTAAATACCATATGTGGGACGTATAAAGGATGGAACTATGATATTATATATGATATTATACTGTAATTATAATATACCTTTATATAATTATGATTCCATTCTATAAAATACGAAATAGAAATGAAAGTAGCGTCCATGCGTACGTACGGATTACCGTCTCCATGAACGGTGCATTTCATTTCTTACCTCTAAATGATTATGTAATGTTATAAATTCATGCATTTACTGGATATATATGACATATATGCTATCTAAATGATGAATACAATTCTGGATATAATAAAAATTTGGCCACACGAACAACATGTATTTGTAAGAAGTCCACTTTCGACTTAAGAACCAAATATCGGCAAAACAAATATTATTAACTTAAATTATTACATAATGTTTATGACATGGTAATAAGTGATATAAAAGGAATAATGAACTTGAAAAAGGTTATTAAGGAATTAGAAATTAACTCAATTTTATTATTCAGGAGATTAAAGAACGATCGAGTCAAGTCGGACCCAAGGTAAGGGATCCAACAACTCTGTTTCTTTTTAAGTACACTCTTTTATGTCATTTCTTTTAAGTTAATCTTTCTTATGATTGGGATGTTATTTTATATTAATCATACTATAATTTTTATGATCATGTGATGAGAGACGCTATTCTCTCTCATCAATCCATTTTGGAAGTTTTGAGTGGCGTCGTTAGGCTGCCGAACTTTCGTAAGAGATCTAACCTCTCTCTTTCTTTTTAAGTACTCTTTTTTATGTCACTTCTTTTAAACTCCTCCTTGCAATGTTGGGGGATTTTCTTTTATATTCCACTTTCTGTAAATTCTATTTTAATATGATGGGATACTCTATTTGATCTCATCAATCCATATTCGAAAGTTTTATGTGGCGCCGTTAGGCTGCCGAGTTTTCGTAAGGGATTTTTCATCTCACTTTTATTCCCGTGAGATGTATGCTACATTTGCCACAAATTCCATTGAGTGGTGTATGTACTTCCCATTTTTCTACTCTTTGTGTAATATACTTTCGTTTATGAGTATTTACATCAATGACCTATTGTCTTTCTTCATGGGGTGTATGTTTTGAAAGATACCCAAGTCGGTAAGGGAACCTTTCACCCTCCTCTTTTTTAAAAGACTTCTTTTATTGGGTCTTTTAATTTACATATTTTTATGTTGGGATATGTTCTCATACATCCTTATTGAAGTAAATTTTATGTCCAAGTGATGAGATACACTTTTTATCTCTCATCAACTCATTTTGATGTGATGCCGTTAGGCTGTCAAGGGAACTTTTTAACCCAATTTCGATTTCTTTGGGTTCAACTTGTAGTCATTGAATATGTCATCCATTGAATATGTGTGAATGACCTTTTATTGTTTTACACTTAATATCCACTTATATTGGGTGTATATATATTTGTCACACATATTTTTGAGATTTATTTGTCCTTAATTTAAGGATACCTTCTTTATAAGGGATTTCATCACATTTGACATTTCTATTGAGGGTTCATTGTTGTTATGCACCAATTCACTCTTATATGGTGTATATACTGTCCTTGGGAGTATTATATCATGAATCCTTTTATTCTAATGATATTATAAAGTTCTGACTAAATGTTATTCCTCGATTATTGTATTCAAGTGTCTTTAATTTTGCTAAAACCCCTTTAACCAAAATATCGTTTTAAATGTTTTAATTTTTTATTCTTATTAATATCCATGTTTTCAAAATGGTTTTAAGGATTTATTTATATGGATATTAATGGTTTAAAATGTTAAAATCTTCACGGTGGTATGGGACACTTTGATTCAAAAATCTCTTTATTAAATGTTTTAAATGGTTTTGAAAATGGTTTCTTTTTGAATGGATTCATTATTTCAATATCCGAAAATGTTATATTGTGATTGAAATGTGGAAATGTTATGTTTCCTTTATTCATGTTTATGTGATACGATTATGTTATGGATCTTGGGCATTGTTATGAAGAACGGGTGGTTCCGTGATAAACTAAGGGCAGGTGAGCCTGATATAGCTCTCCAATGCATTGGGTAATGCGAAGGAGTGAAACATTAAGGTTTCTCCGAAGAG
The DNA here is from genome assembly GCA_963277665.1 of Viscum album. Classification (NCBI taxonomy): domain Eukaryota; kingdom Viridiplantae; phylum Streptophyta; class Magnoliopsida; order Santalales; family Viscaceae; genus Viscum; species Viscum album. The sequence continues at coordinate 999,673,783 of OY728121.1, read as the reverse complement.
ATTTAGGGAATATACTATGATGGGTATTCCAAACGTAACCAAGAGGGTTACTCCCTACGTAAGAATGTTATTAATGCCACAAGTTACCTTTATGTCTTATGTTTTCTTTGATTTATTCATGATTTGATATGCCTATGTTTTATGGGTAAAGTATGATTTCATTCTTATGTATATATGAACTCATGTTTCCTTTCCATATTTTTATAACCCTTACTGAGCTTTTTATGCTCATCCCATGTTTGTGAAATGTTTTTCACAGGTCAAGGGAAAGGTAAATGATGTGATGATAGTGTCAAGGATGTGTCGAGAAAGAATCCATGTTTTATTTTCAATATGTTACCGTTGATGGGAAGAATGAATATTGTCTTTTATGTAACCACTTTTTTAAGTGTGGAATGTAATGAAAGTTTCATGATCTAATTCTCTAAAACTCTAAACCTGAAAAGATCCTCAATGTGTAAACTTGTAATAACTCAAGATTAAGTAAGGTTTAAGGTTGGGGCCTTATAGTTGGTATCAAAGGTCGGTTTAGATAACTTTAGAAGTTACGGTATTCTTTAAGCATAAGTGACATTACCATAATGGTTAGGATTTCAGAAAGAGTCCTAGTTTTAGATAAAGTGAATGAGTAAGTGTATCTTAGTGTTTACCTTCCTCATTAGTACATGATGGTTTTGTTGATATACTCACACTGACATTTCTATTTTTAGTGAATGGATGGATCTAGCAGGCACCAAAGAGACAACAGGTTTGAAGGAAACTGTGGTGGTTCTCTGATTAAGATACTGGATAAAATGGAGGATTCAATGAGGAAACTCGTGGTTGTTCTAAACCAAATATCAAGGAGTCATGATCAACCACTTCAACCTTGGTGAGTTCTCTAATGCATCAGGTACGAGATGGCCAACTCGATGTGGAAATTCAGGTAATAATTATTAAGGTAACCATTAGGGTTTATATGATACTTAATTTTTAGGTAATTATGGGTTACTCTATGATATGATGGAAAATGAAAGGAATGAGATAAACGTGAGGTTAAAATATGTTATGATTATTATTGAAGATTTTTTCTCATTTTGGGGAATGTTTTAAGAATTATATAGTTTTGGAAAAAGGACAACACGTAGACCGTGTGACATCCTGTCGCGTCGGACAAAGCTGTGGGAATCGAACCCACAACCAAAGTGCGATTGGTATTTATCGCCTACCACTGGACTACGTGAAGTCCCTAGTTAGTTTGACTGATTCATTCTAGTTATGTGATTTTATGAATTAATAGTAAGTTGATTTTGGGTTATTTATGAAAATGATTAACTTATCATGGAGGATATGTGATTAGGTTAATTACTTTTCAAAACGAGACTTTAGGAGCAACTGATATTGTTTGGAGATAAATGTTACGATTTATCTGGGAAGACTATGCGACTAAATCCTTCAAATATTTGGGTTTAAATATTATATCGGTTTACTTTGAATAATTTTATGGACAAATTGATTATAGAATGGTCCTCGTTGAACTTTGGGTTTTGTTGGACAAATTTTGGAGATTAAGAATAGATATTCTCTTTATAAAGGGTTATCCTTTTCTGGATTATCTGATCTTGTACTAGCCTTTTTGGTTTTGTTTTTGGTTAAAGTCTAAAGACATGGGAAGTATATAGTTCTATTTTGTGGATTAGGTGATTCTCTAGAAGTTGATTATAGTACTCTTAATGTGAACAAGTCTTCCTAAATACTCGACTTTTGGAGAAAATATGAGTTTGTGTAAGGAATCTAATAAAAGTTGAAAGTCAATATGATAATTGATTATGTTTCCTTATGAATAAATTCCTCAATAAAAAGTAACTTAAAAAAAATGTTGTCTATTAACTTTTCCTACTGGGGAATCGAATATCGTTTAACCCATCACAAGTTTGTGATTTTCTCATGGTTAACTTTCTCATAAACATGTTTTCTATCACTCTCCATCAGAACATGACCCTTTGTTTTTTCCTCCATGTCTATATTTTCATACTTGGAATCCTAGTATGGGTTAACTCGGGTGACCTTTGTACTTATCTTTCTTTATTTTAAAGTGTTTGTTTTACCGACTTTTGTTCTGATGTGGTACTTTCAAGGATGTTTCCAAGCGCAATTTTAAAATTGCGAGGACGCAATTCCCAAAAGGGGGGAAGGATGTAACACCCCAGGTAAATAAAGAATATTAAATTTCATATTTATCCATTTAAATGACTTTAAAGGGGATGTTATGCTCGATGGCGTACCCAACACGCAACAACGGGTTTCTTGGGAATCTTACGTTGCACTCTAATAATAAAATAATATTATTTAAAATTTTAGTTAACATGTAGCCGTTGTAATGGCGGGAATGGATATAAATAACTAAAATATGATTATATATGTTTTTAAATGTTTTTACATTTATCCAATAAAGGATAGAGGCTTAAAATACAGAAAGAATTCAATTTTAGGCATATATGCCCTAATTTTCACTAAAGGTTCACTTATCGCCTTTTGATGGCGAACCATCATTAAATATAGTTTTGTTCACTCTTATACATTCTATTGGACCAAATAAAACTCTTCTTATGAATCAGGACATCAAAATTTACTTTGTGTAAATTTTTGGTATCTTTCCGATAATGTTCTTTTTTTTAATGAATAGTGTAAAATGTTGTATTTTAATTCAAAACCTATTTTTAATCTAATTTCTTTATATGATTAGATTATATTTTGAATTGGTTTTAAAGTGAAATTAGAAAATATTTTTACCATTAAATCCAATAGTGGTCGTTGGAATTAATTTCACTTTGAAATCAGACTTAAACTAGTGTCAATCTTTTGATACTTATTGTTTTATAAAAACACGCTATTTGCTCTGACAGCGGGAATTAATTATTAAATTAGTTAATGTGACTAATATGTTTTGAATTTTGTAAAACGGACTTCATTTTTGAATTCGGAATATCAAATATAGCTTAGGGTGAAGTTTTGGTATTTTTCTGAAAAACTCCAAATTTTGATGAATAGTGAAACCACTAAGTGGTAATCAAGCAAACTGATTTTTCAGTTAAATGAAAGCTTACCACTAATGTGTATTTAATTTTGAAAATCCGACATACATGGTTGTCATTATTATGTGAAATGTGGTTCAATGGGATGAAAATAATTTTCTGGTGAATAGTAACTTATTAAGTTTTTAATCGCGATTAGTGGTAATTAGTGTAATTTAAGGTAAAAATGATATTATACGAATGTGAAAATACCATGAAACTTGTCCTACACCTATTGGGTGAGTCATGGCCGACCAAGACAATCCATGGGCCAACTTGGGGATCCCATGGATCCACTTTGGTTGGGAAATGACATAAATAACTTTTTATTTAATGTAAAAGTAAAAATGACACAAACATGATATGTTTTACTAAAACAATTTTTAAGTAGGGTTATTCAAGTCATCTTTTTGATTATAAATAGTAATTGGAAAGCTAAAATGATTTCCTACATCATAGTATTTGTTTTATAATTTTTAGACATTAAATAAATTAAATTATTTATGACATAATAAAGATGCAGCGATGACATCATTATTTGACGATTTAAATAAAATGGAAAGATAATGTAAAATCTATGAACTAAACATGTCCAAAACTTATTGGATGAGTTTATTTCGAAGCCTTATCACATTATCCACGAATTATATTAATTTGGGACCTTTTAAAACCGAAACACATTTTCAAATAAAGTAATATTTCTTACTTTCCAAAAGTGCCCCTCCTCTCCTCTTATAAAAGGCCCCCAGCTCTACCTCATTTCACACACTCCTCAAACCTTTGACTCGGCCAAACCCTGCCCATTTACTCTCTCCACATCCCTCTCCTCATCCTATAGGATTCCCTTTGGGAATAATCCTTTCAAAGGAAGCCTTTAGGCTCAAATCAAAAGGAGTTACACTTTTAAAGGTAATTTATTCTCTCATGTTCATTTGTTTTATTTTGATTCTCCAACCCCCTAAACTCTTTTTATTTATTTCTTTTGTAACAACACCAGTATCTTCAATATACTAGGATATTGTTATAAGATTTATTCAAGCTACACTTTTACACAACTACATCAAATGGTTAAAGAACATACGTTTTCCGTGGATGGCGAAATTGTGCCTCCCGAAACGATGATTGTTCAATACTCATTTAACACCTTCAAAGGTGGCCATTATGATGTCACTATTTTTATATATGATATATAATATGTTTATGTTTTACTTATGCTTCTTTATTTTTCATTTGTGTCTTACCTTTATGGCTTCCATTATGGGTATACGCGATATCTTCATTTTAGGAAGTGCGGACTACCGCCCCCTCAAAGTGACTTGATTCGTTAAATACCATATGTGGGACGTATAAAGGATGGAACTATGATATTATATATGATATTATACTGTAATTATAATATACCTTTATATAAGTATGATTCCATTCTATAAAATACGAAATAGAAATGAAAGTAGCGTTCATGCGTACGTACGGATTACCGTCTCCATGAACGGTGCATTTCATTTCTTACCTCTAAATGATTATGTAATGTTATAAACTCATGAATGTACTGGATATATATGACATATATTCTATCTAAATTATGAATACAATTATGGATATAATAAAAATTTGGCCACACGAACAACATGTAATTGTAAGAAGTCCACTTTCGACTTAAGAACCAAATATCGGCAAAACAAATATTATTAACTTAAATTATTACATAATGTTTATGACATGGTAATAAGTGATATAAAAGGAATAATGAACTTTAAAAAGGTTCTTAAGGAAGTAGAAATTAACTCAAGTTTATTATTCAGTAGATTAAAGAACGATCGAGTCAAGTCGGACCCGAGGTAATGGATCCTACAACTCTCTTTCTTTTTAAGTACACTCTTTTATGTCATTTCTTTTAAGTTCATCTTTCTTATGATTGGGATGTTCTTTTATATTAATTCTACTATAATTTTTATGTTCATGTGATGAGAGACCCTATTCTCTCTCATCAATCCATTTTGGAAGTTTTGAGTGGCGCCGTTAGGCTGCCGAACTTTCGTAAGAGATCTAACCTCTCTCTTTCTATTTAAGTACTCTCCTTTATGTCACTACTTTTAAACTCCTCCTTGCAATGTTGGGGGATTTTCTTTTATATTCCACTTGCTGTAAATTCTATTGTAATATGATGGGATACTCTATTTGATCTCATCAATCCATATTCGGAAATTTTATGTGGCGCCGTTAGGCTGCCGAGTTTTTGTAAGGGATTTTTCATCTCACTTTTATTCCAGTGAGATTTATGCTACATTTGCCACAAATTACATTGAGTGGTGTATGTACTTCCCATTATTCTACTATTTTTGTAATATAATTTCGTTTATGAGTATTTACATCAATGACCTATTGTCTTTCTTCATGGGGTGTATGTTTTGAAAGATACCCATGTCGGTAAGGGAACCTTTCACCCTCCTCTTTTTTAAAAGACTTCTTTTATTGGGTCTTTTAATTTACATATTTTTATGTTGGGATATGTTCTCATATATCCTTATTGAAGTAAATTTTATGTCCAAGTGATGAGATACACTTTTTATCTCTCACCAACTCATTTTGATGTGATGTCGTTAGGCTGTCAAGGGAACTTTTTAACCCAATTTCGATTTCTTTGGGTTCAACTTGTAGTCATTGAATATGTCATCCATTGAATATGTGTGAATGACCTTTTATTGTTTTACACATAATATCCACTTATATTGGGTGTATATATATTTGTCACACATATTTTTAGATTTATTTGTCCTTAATTTAAGGATACCTTCTTTATAAGGGATTTCATCACATTTGACATTTCTATTGAGGGTTCATCGTTGTTATGCACCAATTCACTCTTATATGGTGTATATTCTGTCCTTGGGAGTATTATATCATGAATCCTTTTATTCTCATGATATTATAAAGTTCTGACTAAATGTTATTCCTCGATTATTGTATTCAAGTGTCTCTAATTTTGGTAAAACTCCTTTAACCAAAATATCGTTTTAAATGTTTTAATTGTTTGTTCTTATTAATATCCATGTTTTCAAAATGGTTTTAAGGATTTATTTATATGGATATTAATGGTTTAAAAGGTTAAAAGCTTCAAGGTGGTATGGGACACTTTGATTCAAAAATCTTTTTATTAAATGTTTTAAATGGTTTTGAAAATGGTTTCTTTTTGAATGGATTCATTATTTCAATATCCGAAAATGCTATATTGTGATTGAAATGTGGAAATGTTATGTTTCCTTTATTCATGTTTATGTGATACGATTATGTTATGGTTCTTGGGAATTGTTATGAAGAACGGGTGGTTCCGTGATAAACTAAGGGCGGGTGAGCCCGATATAGCTCTCCAATGCATTGGGTAACGCGAAGGAGTGAAACGTTAAGGTTTCTCCGAAGAGATTTAGGGAATATACTGTGATGGGTATTCCAAACGTAACCAAGAGGGTTACTCCCTACTTAATAATGTTATGAATTCCACAAGTTACCTTTATGTCTTATGTTTTCTATGATTTATTCATGATTTTATATGCCTATGTTTTATGGGTAAAGTATGATTTCATTCTTATGTATATATGAACTCATGTTTCCTTTCCATATATTTATAACCCTTACTGAGCTTTTTATACTCATCCCATGTTTTTGAAATGTTTTTCACAGGTCAAGGGAAAGGTACATGATGTAATGATACTGTCAAGGATGTGTCGAGAAAGAATCCATGTTTTATTTTCAATATGTTACCGTTGATGGGAAGAATGAATACTGTCTTTTATGTAACCACTTTGTTTAAGTGTGGAATGTAATGAAAGTTTAATGATCTAATTCTCTAAAACTCTAAACCTGAAAAGATCCTCAATGTGTAATCTTGTAATAACTCAAGATTAAGTAAGGTTTAAGGCTGGGGCCTTATAGTTGGTATCAAAGGTCAGTTTAGATAACTTTAGAGGTTACGGTATTCTTTAAGCATAAGTGAAATTACCATAATGGTTAGGATTTCAGAAAGAGTCCTAGTTTTAGATAAAGTGAATGAGTAAGTGTATCTTAGTGTTTACCGTCCTCATTAGTACATGATGGTTTTGTTGATATACTCACACTGACATTTCTATTTTTAGTGAATGGATGGATCTAGCAGGCACCAAAGAGACAACAGGTTTGAAGGAAACTGTGGTGGTTCTCTGATTAAGATACTAGATAAAATGGAGGATTCAATGAGGAATATCGTGGTTGTTCTAAACCAAATATCAAGGAGTCATGATCAACCACTTCAACCTTGGTGAGTTCTCTAATGCATCATGTACGAGATGGCCAACTCGATGTGGAAATTCAGGTAATAATTATTAAGGTAACCATTAGGGTTTATATGATACTTAATTTTTAGGTAATTATGGGTTACTCTATGATATGATGGAAAATGAAAGGAATGAGATAAACTTGAAGTTAAAATATGTTATGATTATTATTGAATATTTTTTCTCATTTTGGGGAATGTTTTAAGAATTATATAGTTTTGGAAAAAGGACAACACGTAGACCCTGTGACATCCCGTCGCGTCGGACAAAGCTGCGGGAATCGAACCCACAACCAAAGTGCGATTGATATTTATCGCCTACCACTGGACTACGTGAAGTCACTAGTTAGTTTGACTGATTCATTCTAGTTATGTGATTTTATGAATTAATAGTAAGTTGATTTTGGGTTATTTATGAAAATGATTAACCTATCATGGAGGATATGTGATTAGGTTAATTACTTTTCAAAACGAGCCTTTAGGAGCAATTGATATTGTTTGGAGATAAATGTTACGATTTATCTTGGAAGACTATGTGAATAAATCCTTCAAATATTTGGGTTTCAATCTTATATTGGTTTACTTTGAAGAATTTTATGGACAAATTGATTATAGAATGGTCCTCGTTGAACTTTGGGTTTTGTTGGACAAATTTTGGAGATTAAGAATATATATTCTTTTTATAAAGGGTTATCCTTTTCTGGATTATCTGATCTTGTACTAGCCTTTTTGGTTTTGGTTTTGGTTAAAGTCTAAAGACATGGGAATTATATAGTTCTATTTTTTGGATTAGGTGATTCTCTAGAAGTTGATTATAGTACTCTTAATGTGAACAAGTCTTCCTAAATACTCGTCTTTTGGAGAAAATATGAGTATGTGTAAGGAATCTAATAAAAGTTGAAAGTCAATATGATAAGTGATTATGTTTCCTTATGAATAAATTCCTCAATAAAAAGTAGCTTAAAAAAAATTTTGTCTATTAACTTTTCCTACTGGGGAATTGAATACCGTTTAACCCATCACAAGTTTGTGATTTTCTCGTGGTTAACTTTCTCCTAAACATGTTTTCTATCACTCTCCATTAGAACATGACCCTTTGTTTTTTCCTCCATGTCCATATTTTCATACTTGGAATCCTAGTATGGGTTAACTCGGGTGACCTTTGTACTTATCTTTCTTTATTTTAAAGTGTTTGTTTTACCGTCTTTTGTTCTGATGTGGGACATTCAAGGATGTTTCCAAGCGCAATTTTAAAATTGCGAGGACGCAATTCCCAAAAGGGGGGAAGGATGTAACACCCCAGGTAAATAAAGAATATGAAATTTCATATTTATCCATTTAAATTACTTTAAAGGGGATGTTATGCTCGATGGCGAACCCAACACGCAACAACGGGTTTCTTGGGAATCTTACGTTGCACTCTAATAATAAAATAATATTATTTAAAATTGTAGTTAACATGTAGCCGTTGTAATGGCGGGAATGGATATAAATAACTAAAATATGATTATATATGTTTTTAAATGTTTTTACATTTATCCAATAAAGGATAGAGGCTTAAAATACGGAAAGAATTCAATTTTAGGCATATATTTCGTAGTTTTCACTAAAGGTTCACTTATCGCCTTTTGATGGCGAACCATCATTAAATATAGTTTTGTTCACTCTTATACATTCTATTGGACCAAATAAAACTCTTCTTAAGAATCAGGACATCAAAATTTACTTTGTGTAAATTTTTGGTATCTTTCCGATAATGTTCTTTTTTTTAATGAATAGTGTAAAATGTTGTATTTTAATTCAAAACCTCTTTTTAATCTAATTTATTTATATGATTAGATTATATTTTGAATTGGTTTTAAAGTGAAATTAGAAAATATTTTTACCATTAAATCCAATAGTGGTCGTTGGAATTAATTTCACTTTGAAATCAGACCTAAACTAGTGTCAATCTTTTGATACTTGTTGTTTTATAAAAACACGCTATTTGCTCTGACAGCGGGAATTAATTATTAATTAAATTAATGTGAATAATATTTTTTGAATTTTGTAAAACGGACTTCATTTTTGAATTCGGAATATCAAATATAGCTTAGGGTGAAGTTTTGGTATTTTTCTGAAAAACTCCAATTTTTGATGAATAGTGAAACCACTAAGTGGTAATCAAGCAAACTGATTTTTCAGTTAAATGAAAGTTTACCACTAATGTGTATTTAATTTTGAAAATCCGACATACATGGTTGTCATTAGTATGTGAAATGTGGTTCAATGGGATGAAAATAATTTTCTGGTGAATAGTAACTTATTAAGTTTTTAATCGCGATTAGTGGTAATTAGTGTAATTTAAGGTAAAAATGATATTATACGAATGTGAAAACACCATGAAACTTGTCATAAACCTATTGGGTGAGTAATGGCCGACCAAGAAAATCCATGGGCCAACTTGGGTACCCCATGGATCCACTTTGGTTGGGAAATGACATAAATAACTTTTTATTTAATGTAAAAGTAAAAATGACACAAACATGATATGTTTTACTAAACCAATTTTTAAGTAGGGTTATACAAGTCATATTTTTGATTATAAATAGTCATTGGAAAGCTCAAAATATTTCCTACATCATAGTATTTTTTTATAATTTTTAGACATTAAATAAATTAAATTATTTATGACATAATAATGATGCGGCGATGACATCATTATTTGACGATTTAAATAAAATGGAAAGATAATGTAAACTCTATGAACTACACATGTCAAAAACTTATTGGATGAGTGGATTTCGAAGCCTTATCACCTTATCCACGAATTATATCAATGTGGGACCTTTTAAAAGCGAAACACATTTTCAAATAAAGTAATATTTCTTACTTTCCAAAAGTGCCCGTCCTCTCCTCTTATAAAAGGCCCCCACCTATACCTCATTTCACACACTCCTCAAACCTTTGCCTCGGCCAAACCCTGCCCATTTACTCTCTACACATCCCTCTCCTCATCCTAGAGGATTCCCTTTGGGCAGAATCCTTTCAAAGGAAGCCTTTAGGCTCAAATCAAAAGGAGTTACACTTTTAAAGGTAATTCATTCTCTCATGTTCATTTGTTTTATTTTGATTCTCCAACCCCCTAAACTCTTTTTATTTATTTATTTTGTAACAACACCCGTATCTTCAATATACTAGGATATTGTTATAAGATTTATTCGAGATACACTCTCACACAACTACATCAAATGGTTAAAGAACATACGGTTTCCGTGGATGGCGAAATTGTGCCTCCCAAAACGATGATTGTTCAATATTCATTTAACACCTTCAAAGGTGGCCATTATGATGTCACTATTTTTATATATGATATATAATATGTTTATGTTTTACTTATGCTTCTTTATTTTTCATTTTTGTCTTACCTTTATGGCTTCCATTATGGGTATACGTGATATCTTCATTTTAGGAAGTGCGGACTACTGCCCCCTCAAAGTGATTTGATTCGTTAAATACCATATGTGGGACGTATAAAGGATGGAACTATGATATTATATATGATATTATATTGGAATTATAATATACCTTTATATAATTATGATTCCATTCTATAAAATACGAAATTGAAATGAAAGTAGCGTTTATGCGTACGTACGGATTACCGTCTCCATGAACGGTGCATTTCATTTCTTACCTCTAAATGATTATGTAATGTTATAAATGCATGAATTTACTGGATATATAGGACACATATGATATCTAAATGATGAATACAATTCTGGATATAATAAACATTTGGCCACACGAACAACATGTAATTGTAAGAAGTCCACTTTCGACTTAAGAACCAAATATCGGAAAAAAAAATATTATTAACTTAAATTATTACATAATGTTTATGACATGGTAATAAGTGATATAAAAGGAATAATGAACTTGAAAAAGGTTCTTAAGGAAGTATAAATTAATTCAAGTTTATTATTCAGGATATTGAAGAACGATCGAGTCAAGTCGGACCCGAGGTAAGGGATCCTACAACTCTCTTTCTTTTTAAGTACACTCTTTCATGTCATTTCTTTTAAGTTCATATTTCTTATGATTGGGGTGTTATTTTTTATTACTCCTACTGTAATTTTTATGTTCATGTGATGAGAGACCCTATTCTCTCTCATCAATCCATTTTGGAAGTTTTCAGTGGCGCCGTTAGGCTGCCGAACTTTCGTAAGAGATCTAACCTCTCTCTTTCTTTTTAAGTACTCTCCTTTATGTCACTTCTTTTAAACTCCTCCTTGAAATGTTGGGGGATTTTATTTTATATTACACTTGCTGTAAATTCTATTTTAATATGATGGGATACTCTATTTTATCTCATCAATCCATATTCGGAAGTTTTATGTGGCGCCGTTAGGCTGCCGAGTTTTCGTAAGGGATTTTTCATCTCACTTTTATTCCCGTGATATTTATGCTACATTTGCCACAAATTCCATTGAGTGGTGTATGTACTTCCCATTATTCTACTATTTGTGTAATATACTTTCGTTTATGAGTATTTACATCAATGACCTATTGTCTTTCTTCATGGGGTGTATGTTTTGAATGATACCCAAGTCGGTAAGGGAACCTTTCACCCTCCTCTTTTTTAAAAGACTTATTTTATTGGGTCTTTTAATTTACATATTTTTATGTTGGGATATTTTCTCATATATCCTTATTGAAGTAAATTTTATGTCCAAGTGATGAGATACACTTTTTATCTCTCATCAACTCATTTTGATGTGATGTCGTTAGGCTGTCAAGGGAACTTTTTAACCCAATTTCGATTTCTTTGGGTTCAACTTGTTGTCATTGAATATGTGTGAATGACATTTTATTTTTTTACACTTAATATCCACTTATATTGGGTGTATATATATTTGTCACACATATTTTTGAGATTTATTTGTCCTTAATTTAAGGATACCTTCTTTATAAGGGATTTCATCACATTTGACATTTCTATTGAGGGTTCACTGTTGTTATGCACCAATTCAATCTTATATGGTCTATATACTGTCCTTTGGAGTATTATATCATGAATCCTTTTATTCTCATGATATTATAAAGTTCTGAATAAATGTTATTCCTCGATTATTGTATTCTAGTGTCTCTAATTTTGGTAAAACCCCTTTAACCAAAATATCGTTTTAAATGTTTTAATTGTTTGTTCTTATTAATATCCATGTTTTCAAAATAGTTTTAAGGATTTATTTATATGTATATTAATGGTTTAAAATTTTAAAAGCTTCAAGGTGGTATGGGACACTTTGATTCAAAAATCTCTTTATTAAATGTTTTAAATGGTTTTGGAAATGGTTTCTTTTTGAATGGATTCATTATTTCAATATCCGAAAATGTTATATTGTGATTGAAATGTGGAAATGTTATGTTTCCTTTATTCATGTTTATGTGATATGATTATGTTATGGTTCTTGGGAATTTTTATGAAGAACGGGTGGTTCTGTGATAAACTAAGGGCAGGTGAGCCCGATATAGCTCTCCAATGCATTGGGTAATGCGAAGGAGTTAAACGTTAAGGTTTCTCCGAAGAAATTTAGGGAATATACTATGATGGGTATTCCAAACGTAACCAAGAGGGTTACTCCCTACGTAAGAATGTTTTGAATTCCAAAAGTTACCTTTATGTCTTATGTTTTCTATGATTTATTCATGATTTGATATGCCTATGTTTTATGGGTAAAGTATGATTTCATTCTTATGTATATATGAACTCATGTTTCCTTTCCATATTTTTATAACCCTTACTGAGCTTTTTATGCTCATCCCATGTTTTTGAAATGTTTTTCACAGGTCAAGGGAAAGGTACATGATGTGATGATAGTGTCAAGGATGTGTCAAGAAAGAATCCATGTTTTATTTTCAATATGTTACTGTTGATGGGAAGAATGAATACTGTCTTTTATGTAACCAATTTGTTTAAGTGTGGAATGTAATGAAAGTTTCATGATCTAATTCTCTAAAACTCTAAACCTGGAAAGATCCTCAATGTGTAATCTTGTAATAACTCAAGATTAAGTAAGGTTTAAGGCTGGGGCCTTATAGTTACTATTTAAGAGTGATTCCAATTTTTCAGTAAAACTTCTTACGCATGTTAATTTAAGCTTAATAACAATTTAACGGATCATTCCTGGTACTCTGGGCCTTAGAATTGTGTTCTGTAAAATTTTGTGGTCTCGAAATAATTCCATATAATTAAAAATATTACGGAAATTCTGGGATAATACATTCTCCCCACCTTTGGGCTTTACAACCCCGAAAGCCAAAACATAGACTAAGGAAACAAATGAGGGTACTGAGCATAAATATGATCCCCCTTCTCCCATGTGCTCTCCTGAAGGTTCTCGTGCTGCCATCAAACGTGCACAAGAGGTATCATCTACACACAAAGGACTTGCTAATATCGATCCTCAATCTATACTGAAACCTCCATAAATGTCTCCCCATCATCAAAGTCTAGCTCTCCATGGTCGATAACATGTGATGGATCTTGCACGCATCTCCTCAGCTATGACACATAGAAAACATTATGCACCTTGTGCATCTGTGGGGATAGAGAGAGATGGTATGACCCCTTGCCCAGTGTCCTATGAATCGAGAAAGGTTTGATGAACCTTTGAGATAACTTGTTGCCCCGGCCAAATCTCTAAGAACCTCATCGAGGTGAGACCCGTAGGAATACATGGTCTCCCTCCTCCATCCAGCAAAAGACTTATACTAGCTCTGAGCTGTTTTCACTTACTAATAGGTGAGGCATCGTGATACAAACTCTTCATATAAGGACCTGACCTTAAAACATTAAATAATCGTGAATTAAACAAATAATTCACATTGAGGATCTTTTCAAGTTTATATTTTTAGAGAGTTAGGCCATAACTAATACATATAAACATGAATATTTCATGTAGACAATACTACTCAATATCTTTTATATCATAAAATAAAAACTGTTGAAAAGAAACACGTCTAGTTCCATGTTTTAGATAGTATTACTTTTCCTTAATCCATTCCTCGAACCTATTCATCTTTATGTCTTGTGAAAAACATTTCCAAAACATGGTATGATCATAAAAAGCTCATTAAGGGTTATAAAATAAGGAAAAAAAACATTATCCCATCAATAATTACAAATCAATGAAACCAATAATTTTCAATCATAACATACCTTACAAAATCATAATATTTATGAATAACATATATAAATCATAAATCATAAAGGTAACATATGGAATCCATAACATACTTAAATTGTAGCTATTGCATCTACATAGGGAGCCACATTTGGAATACCCATCACAGTATATTCTCTAAATATCTTAGGAGAAACAGTCACATTTACCTTTGTCACGTTACCCATTGAATAGGAGAGCTATCTCGGGCTCACCCGCCCTAGGATTATCACGGAACCACCCGTATATGTAAACAATGCCCAATAACCATAACATAACACATTAAACAAGAATAAAATAAAGATAACATTTCCACATTACAATCACAATATATCATTTCAAGATATTGAAATAAACAATGCTTTGTCAAACCATTTTCATAACCATTTAAAACATTTAATAAATTGATTTTGGAATCGAAGAGTCCCATACCACATTGAAGATTTTAATGAAATTAACATTTTAAAACATTAATCTCTATATAAATAAATACAAAAACCATTTTGAAAACATGTAAATTGATGATAAATATTTATAAGAATAATTCTTTAAAACATTTAAAATGATATTTTAGTTAAAGAGTTTTTAACAAAATGAGAGACGCTTGAATACAAATAATTTAGGAATAAAATATAATCATAATTTTATAATATAATGAGAATATAAGTATTCATGATATAATATGTCAAAGGACAGTATATACACCATATAAGTGTTAATTGGTGCATAAAAATATTGAAGTCTCAAGGGAATGTAATTTGAGACTCAATCCCTTATAAAGACGGTATCATTAGATTAAGGATAAATCAATGACATAATTTATGTGTGAGAAATATAAATACACCCAATATAAGTGGATATTAATTTTAAAACAATCATAGGTCATTCACACATAATTATATCACGAAATAATAAACAAGTTGAAGGTTAACCCAAAGAATTGTAATTGGGTTAAGTCCCTTTACAAAAATTCGACAGCCTAACGGCGTCACTTTAAAATTCAAAAAATGATTTTATGAGATAAAAAGGGTATCTCATCATATGGACATAGAATTTACATCAATAAGGATATATAAGAACATATCCCAATTTAAAAAGATGTAAATTAAAATACATAACAAAAATAAGTCTTTTAAAAAGAGGAGGGTGAAAGGTTCCCTTACCGATTTGGTAACATTCGAAACATACACCACATGAATGAAGGATCATAAAATGAAGATGTAATTACTCATAAATCAAATTTTATTACACAGGGAATACATTAATTGGAATTACATACACCACATGTAATAAATAAGTGGCGAACAATGGAAATCTCACAAATTTGAAAGTGAGATAAGAAACCCCTTACTAAAATTTGGCAGCCTAATGACACCACATAAAAATTCATAAAATGAATTGGTAAGAGTAAGTGGGGGTATCTCATCATGTTAAAATACAAATTAAAGTATAGTTAATATAAAATAAGATCCTCTAACATATGAACATGGATAAAAAATGAAATGACATAAAAGAGAGTACTTGAAAAGAAAGAGAGAGGTCGGATCCCATACCTTGTGTCTGACTTGACTCGATCGTTCTTTAATCTCCTGAATAATAAACTAAAGTTAATTTCTACTTTATTAAGAACCTTTTTCAGGTTTATTATTCCTTTTATATCACTTATTACCATGTTATAAACATTATGTAATCATTTATGTCAATAATGATTGTTTTGTCGATATTTGGTACTTGAGTCAAAAATTGACTTCTTATAATTCCATGTTGTTCATGTGGAAAAAGCATCATTATATACAGAATGATATTCATGATTTATATATCATATATATCTAGTATATACATGTATTTATAATATTACATAACATTTAGAGGTAAGAAATGAAATGCACTATTCATGGAGACAGTAAGCCGTACGTACGCATGAACACTAGTTTCATATATATTTCATATTTTAATGGAAATAAAACATACTGATACATAGGTATATTATAATTAGAGTATAATATAATATATAATATCATTAACTTCTTCCTATATACATCCCATATAAGGCATTAACGAATCAAATCACTTTGAGGGGGTGGTAGTCCACACTTCCTCAAATGACATTATCTTATTTAACCAATATAGAAACCATAAAGGCATAATATAAATGGGACTTACAGAAGAATAAAAAAATCATAAACATAATATATATCATATATAAATACAGTTACATCATAATGGCCACCATGAGAGGCGGTATGATGTAATTGAACAATCATTGTTTCGTGAGGTGTTAGTTTTCCATCCACATAAACACTATGTTCTTCATCCATTAGATGGAGGTGTGTGTAAGTGTAGTTCTAATACTTATTATAAAAACATCACAATATATTTATGATACTGGTGTTGTTACAAAAGAAATAAATAAAAATATTTTAGGGGTTGCAGAAGTAAAATAAAAGAAAACAATTTAAGAGAAACTGTTACATTTAATTTGGGTAACTTCCTTTGGTTTGAACCAAAGGACTTCTTGAAGTGCCTTCTTCCTATGTTAAGGATTCTAAGAGGAGGATAAGTATGTTCATAGATTAATTGGGAAGATGTTGGAGGAGTCAAATGTCTTGGGATGTGTGAGTAATTCCTTAGAAGTGGTCTCCTTTTATAAGGAGGAGGAGGGGCTCTTTAAGAAAGTATGAAACTATTATTTTGTTATATAATGATATTATGTTTATAATGGTAAAAAATATTTATATTAGAATATATGATGATTCATGGTCGAAATAAAATCATCCAATCATAATTTGACATGTTTTTTATAATATTTTAATCATTATAATTTTATTTATTTAAAATATTTATTAATGAGGTAAATACTGCATCAATATTGTGTCATAAGTAATTTAATTTATTTTATGAATAAAAATTATAAAAAAAACTACCGTGATATAGGAAATGGTTTTATCTTTCCAAATAATATTTATAGTTGAAAATAGGACTTATATAACACCATATAATAATTAATTACTAAATGATTTTTGTTTATGTCATTTTGGCCTTTACTTTAAATTAATTAATCTAAATTGTCATTATCACTTCCATGTGGATAAAAGTGGCCCCATAATATACCCAAATATGCCCACGGTCGTTAATGACTCAACCAATAAGGTTAGGACAAGTTTTATGGTTATTTTGAATTATTATACTATTCTTTTAACCTTGAATTACATTATTTACCTTTAACCACGGTAAATAAAAGCCAAAAGTTACTATCCACCAAAAATTATTTTCATTTTTATGAACCAAATTTTACTTCTTGATAACAACCATGTATGTCGGATTTTTGAAATTTAATTCATAGAAGTGGTAAAATTTATTTTAAATGAAATGGTCTGTTTTTTTAACTACCACTAAGTGGTTTCACTATTCATAAAAAATTGATGTTTTTCAGAAAAATACCAAAAAAATAATACAAAGCTATATTTGATATTCAGAATTGAAAAATGATTTAAATTTTTTCAAATTCGAAACATAAATGTAGAATTATTTAATTTAAAAATTGATTCCCATTGTTAAAATAAATATCGTGTTTTTAAGAAACAATAACTATCAAAAGATGGACAGTTGATTAAGTTTAATTTCAAAGTGAAATTGCTTCCAATGAAAAAAATTGGATTAAATGGTAAAAATATATTATAATTTGACTTTTAAACCAATTAATAAGGTAATATAACCATATAAATAAATTAGATTAAAAGGCACTTCTGAATTAAAATACAATATTTTCCACTATTCATTTAAAATCGAACATTGTCGGAAAAATTTCAAAAATTGACACAAAGTAAATATTGATATCCCAATTCTATAGAAGTATTTTATTTCGTCATATAAAATGTATTAAAGTGACCAAAACTATATTTAAAAAGGGTTCTCCATTAAAAGGCGACAAATCAGCCTTTTAATGTAAATTATGATTAAAATTAGATTTATTCACATTTTAAGCATCTAACTTTTATTGGATAAATGTAAATACATTTAACAAGAATGTATAATGATATTTTATTTAGTTTTGTTCATTCCAACCAATAAAATTTATAGGATTTGACTACCATTTAAAATAATAATATTATAGTATTAGTGTGCAACGTATGATTTCAAGGAAACCCCTTATTGCGTATCGGATATGCTATCGAACATAGAAACCCATTTAAAGTAAAATTAATATTTAATCCTAAAATATTAATAAATATGAAAAATTTATTATTATTTTTTTACCTGGGATGTTACATCCTTCCCCCCTTTTGGGAATTGTGTCCTCTAAATTTAAAAAAAAAGTGCTCGGAAACAACATTGAAACCCCCACATCAGAAAAAGAGACAGTAAAACTATCACTTTAGAAGAAAGAAAGAGAAGAACAAAGGTCACCTAAGTTAACCCATACTAAGATTCCATGGAAACATGGATATGGAGGAGAAAAAAATGTTCACGTTCTGATGGAGAGTGTTAGGAATCATTTTTAGGAGAATTTTAACCACCAGAAAGTCAAAAACTTGTAATGGGTTAAGCAGTCTTTGATTCCATAATAGAAAATTTTAATAGACAAGGTTTTTGTTTGAATTTACTTTTATGTTGAGGAATTTATTAATGATCCTAACAAAACACATAAGGAAATATACTTACTTGTCATGTAGACATTCATATTTTACTATATTTCTAACACAAACTCGTATTTTCTCCAAATGATGAATATCCAGGATGTCTTTTTTCACATTAAGAGTACCATAATTAACATAGAGAGTGTTGCATAATCCACAAAAGATGAACTATATATTTCCCATGTCTTTAAATATTAACTAATACCAAAACGTTTAGTATAATATTAGATAATCTCCCAAAAATATAAACTTTTACATAATGAAAAACTAATATTAATCTCTAAAATTTTTCTCACCAAAACACAAAGTTCAACAAAGAGCATTCAATAAACAAATGTCCCTAAAATTCTTCAAAATTATTCCATATATTGATTTTAACCCAAATATCATAAGTATTTAATTACATAGACATCCAAGATACATCATAACATTTATCTCCAAGTAACACCAGTTACTCATAAAGTCTCATATTGAAAAGTAATTAATATAATCACATATTCTCCATTATAGGATAATCATTTTCATAAATAAATAAAATCATCATGTGTCTATAATAAAAACATTTATTCTTCCAAACTATAATTTTAACCATTATTCCACAATTGAAATCCCATAGTATTCTATCTTCCTTATGCATATAGTTTTTCCTCAAAAGAGAGAACGTCTTCCACAACAACCTTTTATCACATAATCACTAAATCATTTTTCAATACTAATTATATCCATTTGATAAAACATATGTTCCAAAAATCAACTTATTCTTGTTCCCTAAAAATATTTCTCTGAAAATAAATAGCCATACTGACTAGGTACTTCAAGTAGGCTAGTGGTAGATGATGCGCCCTTGTTTCCCTTCAGTTGTGGGTTTGATTCCTTCAGCCTTTCCGAATGCGACATATTTTCACCCATCCTACGGGTTGTCCTTTTTATAAAACTCAAAAATATCCCTAACATGTTTTAACATCAATTTTTTCCTTATACCTCTCATTTTCATCCAAATTCATTGTTATCTCAACATCTTAATTCATGAAGTCTTATTTCACCACCAAATGATAACGTAAAATAATCCCCAAAATGAAGAACATCATACCTTGATCATGGTGTCCATTTGGTTTCATCGCCATCTTGTTCACATAGGTGGAAGGTCCATTCATTTCAAACAATGATTTCACGATCCTTAAAAATCATTTTCTTCCTCCATCCAAATACACCTTGTAGCACATGGGTCATTTGGGTGTTCACAGAAAAATAGTTTTGGAAAATAATCATGTATTACAAATAATTTCAAAACATCTGATAAAACCTGATTTCTATAAAATAGTTGAACCGAATTTGAGTTGAAACATTAAATTAACGGTCCTTTTAAAATAACATAAGTATGTACTTAGAGACTATATTTTAAAATAACATATAATTAGGTTGTGAAAGAGTATTCTTCTTCAGCACCTTTTTTAAACTCATAATATGCTTCAAAATCTTGTTATAAGGTATAATATATGAAAACGACTTGATAATATTTACCATTCTTGAAAATATGAGAATATTGTGAAAATGGGATTTTTCTAAATACAACCCATGATCCACAATGATAACGATGTATAGTGGAGGTGTTTGATATCTCAAACAACAGATTTCAAGTGATTTTTATGCTAGAAAAAGTTTTACAATCATCCGAACATGGCTTTGCAATAATTATTGCAAGCATGTTATTAGGAAGAGATAGAAAGGTCATTTGAGATCCTCCTCCTTCCATTTGTAACTGACATTCCTTAATCTGAAAAAGTTATAAAACCAGGATTTAACTGAAATAATATACAAAGGAACTAACCAGGTGTCTAATAAAAACTCTTAATCCCTAAATTTGTCTAAATCAACCTCGGATACCAACTATAAGGACCCAGCCTTAAAACATTAAATAATCTTGAATTAAACGAATAATTAACATCGAGGATGTTTTTAGGTTTATAGTTTTAGAGAATTATGCCATAACTAAAACATAAAAACATGAAAATTACATGTAGACAATAGTACTCAGTATCAATTTTATCATAAAATAAAAACTGTTGAAAACAAACACGCCTAGTTCCATGCTTTGGACAGCATGACCTTTACTTTATCCATTTCATGACCATATTCATCTTTAATTCCTGTGAAAAAAATTTCAAAAACTTGTGATGAGCATAAAAAGCTCAGTAAGGGTTATAAAATAATGAAATAAAACATTATCCCATCAATAATTACAAATCAATGAAGCCAATACTTTTCAATCATAACATACCACACAAAATCATAAGATTTATGAATAACACATAGAAATCATAAATCATCAAGGTAACTTATTGAATTCATAACATACTTACATTGTAGGAATCATAGCTACATAGGGAGACAGATTTGGAATACCCATCATAGTATATTCCCTAAATCTCTTAGGATAAACATTCACGTTTACCTCCATCACGTTACCCAATGCATTGGAGAGCTATCTCGGGCTCACCCGCCCTAGGTTTATCACAGAACCACCTGTATACGTAAACAATGCCCAATAACCATAACATAACACATAAAACAAGCATAATGGAAAGATAAAATTTCCACATTCCAATAACAATATATTATATCAAGATATTCAAATAAACAATTCTTTATCAAACCATTTTCATAACCATTTAAAACATTTAATAAATAGATTTTTGACTCAAAGAGTCCCATACTACATTAAAGATTTTAATGAAATTAAAATTTTAATTCATTAATGTCCATATAAATAAATCCCAAAACCATTTTTTAATCTTGGAAAATGATGATAAATATTTAGAAGAATAAATCTTTAAAACATTGAAAACAATATTTTAGATAAAGTGTTTTTAACAAAATGAGAGACGCTTGAATACAAATAATTGATGAATAAAATTTAATCAGAAATTTATAATATCATGAGAATAAAAGGATTCAGGATATAATATTTCAAAGTAAAGTATATACACTATATAAGAGTTAATTGGTTCATAAAAATAATGAAGTCTCAATGGAATGTAAATTGAGACGCAATCCCTTCTAAAGACGATACCATTAGATTAAGGATAAATCAATGACACAATTTTTGTGTGAGAAATATAAATACATCCAATATAAATGGATATTAATTGTAATGAAATCATAGGTCATTCAAACATATTTATATCATGACATAATAAACAAGTAATTTAACCAGAATAATTGAAATTTGGTTAAGAAGTCCCTTTACAAAAATTCGACATCCTAACGAGGTCACTTTAAAATTCAGAAAATGAGTTTATGAGATAAAAAGGGTATCTCGTCACATGGATATAAATTTTACAAAAATAAGGATATAGAAGAACAAATCCCAACATAAGAAGATGTAAATTAAAATACGTAACAAAAAGAAGTCTTTTAAAAAGAGGAGGGTGAAAGGTTCCCTTACCGATTTGGTAACTTTTGAAACATACACCACATGAAAGAAGGATCATAAAATTATTAATTAATTACCCATAAATTAAATTTTATTACACATGGAATACATTCATGGGAAGTACATACACCACATGCCATAAATAAGTGGCGAAAAAGGGAAATCTCACGAATTTGAAAGTGAGATAAGAAATCCCTTACGAAAATTTGGCAGCCTAACGGCACCACATAATTTTTTTTAAAATGAAATGATGAGAGTAAGTGGGGGTATATAGTCATGTGATAATAAAAATTATAGTATGGATAATATAAAATAATATCCTCTAACATAAGAACATGGAGCATAATTGAAATGACATAAAAGAGAGTACTTGAAAAGAAAGAGAGAGGTCGGATCCCTTACCTCATGTCCGATTTGACCTGATCGTTATTTAATCTCCTGAATAATAAACTAAAGTTAATTTATACTTGCTTAAAAACCTTTTTCAAGTTTATAATTCCTTTTATATAACTTATTACCATGTCATATTCATTATATAATCATTTATGTTAATAATGTACGGTTTGTCGATATTTGGTAATTGAGTCAAAAATGGACTTCTTATAATTACATGTTGTTCATGAGGTCAAAGGTTCATTATATCCAGAATTATATTCATGATTTATATATAATATATATCCAGTATATTAATGTATTTATAATATTACATAACATTTAGAGGTAAGAAATGAAATTCATCGTTCATTGAGACGGTAAGTCGTACGTACGCATGAACGCTACGTTCATTTCTATTTCTTATTTTAATGGAAATAAAACATAATGTTACATAGTTATATTATAATTCCATTATAATATCATTTATAATGTAATTAAATCCATCCTTTATACATCCCACATATGGCACTAATGAATCAAATCACTTTGAGGGGACAGTAGTCCACACTTCCTCAAATAACATTATCGTATTTACCCACTAGGGAAACCATAAAGGCATAACATAAATGGGTAGTACAGAAGTATAAGGAAATAATAAACATAATATATATCATATATAAATACATTTCCATCATAATGTCCACCTTGAGAGGTTGTAAGATGTAATTGAACAATCATCGTTTCCTGAGGCGTTAGTGTTCCATCCACATTAACATTATGTTCTTCATCCATTGGGTAGAGGTTTGTGTAAGTGTAGTTTAAATCCTTTTTATAAAAACATCCCAGTATATTGAGGATAATTTTGTTGTTACAAAAGAAATAAATACAAAGATTTCCGGGGTTGGAGAAGTAAAATAAAAGAAAACAATTTAAGAGAAACTGTTACCTTTAATTTGGGTAACTCCCGTTGGTTTGAACCAAAGGACGTCTTGAAGTGCCTTATTCCTAAGGTAAGACATCTAAGATAAGGAAATGGATGTTGAGAGATTAATTGGCCAGTGTTTGGAAGAGCCAAATGTCTTGAGAGGAGTGAGGAATTTCTCATAAGTGGTCTCCTTTTATAAGGGGGAGGAGGTGCTCTTTAGAAAAGTGTGAAACTATTATTTGATTATATAATGATATTCAATTTCTAATGGTACAAAAATAATTATATTCTAAGATATGATGATTCATGGACGAAATAAAATAATCCAATCAGAATTTAACATGTTTTGTATAATATTTTAATCATTATAATTTTATTTATTTAAATCATTTATTAATGAGGTAAATACTTCATCATTATTGTGTCAAAAATAATTTAATTTATTTGATGTCTAAAAATTATAAAAAACTACCATGATATAGGAAATCGTTTTATATTTCCAAATAAAATGTATAGTCAAAAATTGGACTTATATAACACCATATAATAATTAATTACAAAATGATTTTTGTTTTTGTTATTTTGGCCTTTACTTTAAATTAATTAATCTAAATTTTCATTATCACTTCAAAGTGGATAAAAGGGGTCCCAAAATATACCCAAATATTCCCATGGTCGTTAATGACTCAACCAATAAGGTTAGGACAAGTGTTATGGTAATTTTGAATTATTATAATATTCTTGTAGCCTTGAATTACCTTTTTTACCTTTAACCGCGGTAAATAAAAGACCAAAGTTACTATTCACCAAAAATTATTTTCATCTTAATGAACCACATTTTACTTATTGATAACAACCATGTATATCGGATTATTTAAATTGAATTCATAGAAGTGGTGAAATTTCATTTAAATGAAATGTTCTGTATTTTTAACTACCACTAAGTGGTTTCACTATTCATCAAAAATTGAAACTTTTCAGAAAAATACCAAAAATTCAACCTAATCTATATTTGATATTCTGAATTGAAAAATGATTTATATTTTTTCAAATTAAAAACATAAATGTGGCCTTAATTAATTTAATAATTAATTCTCATTGTTAAAACAAATATTGTGTTTTTAGGAAACAATAACTATCAAAAGATGGATAGTTGATTAAGTCCAATTTCAATGTAAATTTGATTCCAATGACCAAAATTGGATTAAATGGTAAAAATATATTATAATTTCACTTTAAAACCAATTAATAAGTTAATCTAACCATATAAATAAATTATATTAAAATTCACTTTTGAATTAAAATAGAACATTTTTCACTATTCATTTAAAATTGAACTTTGTCAGAAAAATTTAAAAAAATTACTCAAAGTAAATTTTGATGTCCCCATTATAAAGAAGGATTTTATGTGGTCATATATAATGTATTAAATTGACCAAAACTAGATTTAAAAAGGGTTCTCCATTAAAAGGTGATTAATCGGCCTTTTAATGTAAATTATCCTTAAAATTAGATTTATTCACATTATAAGCCTCTAACGTTTATTAGATAAATGTAAATACATTTAACAAACATGTATAATCATATTATATTTAGTTTTTTTCATTCCTACCAATACAATTGCTAGGATTTGACTACCGTTTAAAATAATAAAATTATATTATTAGTGTGCAACATAAAATTTCAAAGAAACTCGTTGTTGTGTATCGGGTACGCTATCGAATATAGAAACCCTTTTAAAGTAAAATTAATATTTAATTCAAGAATATTAATAAATATGAAATATTTATTATTCTTTATTTACCTGTGATGTTACACTTCCACTGCTTCCGTCAACCCTGGCCATCAGTAATGACGTCGGAGGTCCCGGTACATCTTCGACACTCCAGGATGTACCGTTAAAGGGGTTATATGGATCTCCCTCTAAAAATCCTTCCAAAGAGTCACACGTACCATGATGAATCCTTTGAAAAGTATGAAATGCTCCCCACCTTCATAAAATCATTTAGGAGACCATCTTGAGGATATCTGAGCACGTCGGGCCTCGCAGTCAATGTCTCATGATGTGCCTCCCGAATTCGCAGAAGAATTTGGGATGTGACAGTCATGGACTGCAGTTATGTTGCTCCATATTTATCACTGAAGGATATCTACAATGCGACTAGCTACTCTGATGGCTCACTCAGCAGCTGCTGACCAATCCTTCTGGTGAGTGTGTCTACTATCAAGTTCCCCTTTCCAGGAGTAAAGACTATCTCAAGGTCATAGTCCTAGAGGAACTCTAGCCACTTTCACTATCACAAATTCTGAAATATCTTCTGACACTTATCCATCCAAAGGAAATCCTTACCCTTCTTCATCAAATCTTACAAGGGTGTCTCTACCCTGTAGAATTCTGGTTCAAAACATTGGTAGTACCCAGACAAAGCAAGAAGTCTCTCCCCCTTCGGGGAGGTAATCCTGGAAACATCCTTTGAAAATATGTCCCTACACCCTATCACTTCCTTTGGGAATTGTAAACTCAAAACTCATGTTGCCACGAGGTTATGGTTGGTCGACTCAAGAGTGATCGGTTTCACCCTCTTATGCATCAGTTGAACCAGTGATGCCGAGGTTTCCTTTTCACCGACCAAGAAAACCCCCCTTCCATAGTTGTAGAGAAACCACAACCATTTTTCCTAATACTGTAAATCTAAGTATGAACTATGGATGTCTAGTCCATTCCCAAACTATTGTCGTAAGGCCTCAATGCTCCCACCAAGAGTTTCCAACTGAAACTCTCGCCTCGAGGGTCAGATCACTTTGTCACTGTAAGTGTGATTATCAAGTCCCCTCCCATGGGTATCTCCAGACGTAAGGGTCAAGTCAGTGGATTAACCAGAAACTATAGGTCTTGAACATGATTCGTGGAAGGAAGGAATGATCGGTACATATGTCTATTAACATGAAATCTAGTATAATCCACAGAACATACCTCGAATCAGTCCTAGAGCCCTTGGGTCTCACTCCTTGACAGCATACAACTACTCCCTTCCCCTATCCTCTAGCTCCCTGGGCTTGGTGGGGATCACATATAGGGGTTGTAACATGTTGAAATGTACACCAAATCATGCTTCTATCTTATCTCTGATTCCATGTCTGTAGCCCTGGAGATTCATCTATCCCTATTACATCCTATTCCCAAATCATTTTACACACCCAAATCTCTGAGACTAGCGCCAGTTTCCTGCTTTCCCACTACTAACATTCACTGGCTGTATTTTATCATCTAGAGATCATTCAACCACAATGGTTCTCTCTAACACCCTAACAGAAGTAGAAATTCATATAGAAATAGTGCTAGCTCAGATGTCCTTAAACACACCTCGCTCGGTAGTTCGAGCCCTGAAGAACTTATCGTATCGTATTCACCGAGTACCAGGAATGGTCGGTATGCCTTGATGAATATTCTGACACAGACTTGTCATCCTTCCAATTCTATAGAAGCTCTAGGGAACTCCCATCCACCTCCTCATGTTAGTCCTTAGCCGCCTTTGAGTCGGGCCCACCTTGGAATCTTAGGGTTATCTAATGCTGAAACACGTGTAAGGAACTAAGACTAGAAGTGTCCTCTATCAGTACTGCCAATTCAATCTACTGAGCAATGAGCAGTGATATAGCTATCATACAACCATAAAGGTACCATCTTGGGCAATGTTCCATGCAACGAATCATCATCACTATGCGGACCATCATCATGGTAACTCACTAGAAAAGACTAACATCTATGTTCACTGTCTTCCCTATTGGTGTCTCAACTAGGAGGAAAACTCTAGCCGCAGCCTCAGACCAGTCTTTAGATACCTGGGAATTTGTCTCACCTTGAAGCCTCAGAGAACTCTTCCTATGGAACTCGTGTAATTGGCTCACTTGTCATTCAGCATCTTCTAGTGCGGCTGGTGGTAACTGCTGCCCAATGGGTGGTGGTGCTGCTGGTACACCACCCGAAGGTGCCAACATTGTAATAGGGCCCTGCACCATAGCCTCATCACTCGGTGGTCCGTCTTCCTATACTCTCTTTAGAATCCTAGATGGTTGTCTATGTGGAGGCATCCTGATAAGTAATAGGTGCGCCATAGTCAATATGATATACCTGGTGAGATGACTCCAAAGAAAACAAAAGAAAAACCATTCAAAAACACATTCAATCCTTGTTTTTGTGCAAAGATTCATAAATCAGAATCAAGGGTCTTAGTGTATGGATACATCGGACTCCGCACCAACACTGGACTCTGCAAACTGAAAACCACACTCACAACACTTAACACTATTTCAACATAGAAAATATCAGATTCATAGTTCTTCGGTAGAACAGAACTCCTTTGATACCACATTGTCACGACCTGTCCCCCGGGGCCCGGGTCGTGACTACCCCAAACCCGCAATCCGTAGGCCAGGGGCTAGTGACTAGAACCAAAAAGAATATTCCCTAAAACAGGAAGTCATTTCCTTCTACCTGTACAAAAACGCAGTCCAATAACACAACAAGAGGCAACTGTGAAGTAAACTGTGGTAGTAAAATCCTGCTGAAATTAGAAGGGGTCGGAATATAAGCCCAACTGTAAGAGTATGAGTATAACTGAAAGAACAATACAACTAAAAAAGGAAAAACAGTTGATGGGTGATCCTCTAAGGATCCTACAAGAAGGGTAGGTATAGATCCCCACCTCAACAGTCCTCGTCCGTCTGTCTCCTCCGCATCACGTCATGCCAATTGGTCCACCTCTGAGCACCGACAAGTCCAGGCTCCCGCATGCTCTATCAATGTAGTTATTCATCTTTACAAGACACAACAAGGTGCGTGCGAAGACCAAGTAGAGGTGAGTATAATAACACTCAGTAGGGATCCCGAGACCCCCATAGGTCTCCTAGAGTTCCACAAAGGAAATACCACAAAGAAAGACCTCAATCTCAATGCACGAAGTAATAGACATCAACACTACTTATGTATATTCCCATAAATACACTAAAGTTATCAATACATACTCATCTCATACATGAGGGAACAATACCACAAAGGTTACACCACGAAGGTAGAAGTACCACACAGGTATCACCACAATGATAATACCACGAAGGTATAAGTACCATACAGGTACCACCACAAAGATAGTACCACGAAGGTAAAAGTACCGTACAGGTACCACCACAAAGATAGTACCACGAAGGTAAAAGTACCACACAGGTATCACGATGTAGATATCACCTACCACGAAGGTATAAGTACCACACACGTATCACCACGAAGATAATACCACGAAGGTAAATATACCACATAGGTATCACCACGAAGATAGCACCTACAATGGTTTCACAACGAATATAATACCACAACGGTAAAAGTTCAACATTGGTATCACCATGCGGATAGTGCGATGAAGGAAAATGTACCACACATGTATCACCAGGAAGATTGTACCATGAAGGTAATAGTACCACACATGTATCATCATAAAGATATTACCAGGAAGGTAAAAGTACCCGATAGGTATCACCACGAAGATAGTACCATGATGGTAAAATTACCACACATGTATCACCATGAAGATAGTACAACAAAGGTAAAAGTCATAGTTCAAACAGATTCTCAGCTCAAACTATATTTTTGATGAAGTATAGAAGTACATATGATTAGTCGTGAAGCTAGATCTTCTTATTCTATCAAGAGGAACAACTGCTAATTATACAGAGTCAGACACACACAGGATCGATAAGAATTAACCTTTGCAATGACTGAAATAGGACCTAACCCACACGGGATCACTGAGCACTAACCCAAATAGGAATGCTTAGATCTGACACACACTGGATCGATAGGTACTAACCTCCATATTATCCGTTTCCAACCTTCGCCTCACTTCTAGCCACTAGATTCCTCGCACCCGGTGTGATCAAGTTCTGTAGAATCTGGAACTTAAGATATCGGTCATAACTGGACTTCCATGAAGTCCCACAGACAAGTATCCCAAAGGCTCTTCACATCATAAGGGACACAACGGAACATATGGCGCGTCAATCGGACACCCAATTTGTACATTATTAGTGTTTCCGATCCGAGGGCCCGGTTGGATTCGGTGTTCTATCCAACATGTATGTACTCTAAATTTATCCAAACCTCAAGTGGAGTATTCCAAAAGGACCATCTTTATCCAAGGATTATGGTGTCGTACATGGTTCATCAAACAGACTCCAGGTTCTCATGATACGGCTTCAATGGTGAAAATGAGTACGGGTCCGGTCCGACACGACCCGATTCGGGGTCGACCCGGTTCTGGTCCACCCAACCGGGGTCCAGCTCGGATGGCCTCGGGCTTGGCAGGCTCATCCCTCTAGGTCGTGGTTTGTCCAGGACCATGAATGGGATGACCCGGCCCGACCCGGTGGCATGGCCCGCTGGGCTCGGTCCGCCTAAGCTGGCGCCGAAGGGGGAGCATCCCCCTACTATTCGGATTGGTAACGGCCAGCCCTACTGTGGGTCCCCAGTGGGTCCTGCGAAACTATAATGACCGGCCGGTGTTCTGGGCCATCCTCCTCCCAGCGGTGCGGTCGCGCGCCGCTACTCCACCACTACTGGCACGGCTGCCAGCTCTTCGGCCTCCAGCTCCACCAGCGGCGTGGACACACGCCGTCGCTTCGTCACCTGGCAAACTAGATGCCCGCCGTCACCCTACCCCACCACAGTTGACAGGTCGTGACCTCCACATCATCTGGAGGCATGGATTCGCGCCGCCTTTCCTTCCTCACGGTCGGTCGGGTGTCGGCCACTGCCTTCTTCCGTGATTCATTGTGGCTTCCTTCGGAGCCTAAAAATTATTTCGTTCACATATTCATGATCCTTGGGTTGAGGGCTCCACATCCATATGTCTTGGTTAGAATTAATTTGTGATTCCAGTGTCATTAAATATTTGACGTAGAAGAATGCATGAAGAACATGCGGAGAATCAATGTTAAGAGGCAAGGTATATCCACGGGATGATGGCCATATTAGTTTGGTCATCATCATTGTGAAAACTAGAATATGAAAAATCGATAAATAAATTCAATAATATATAAATAAATCCCCTACCTCAATCGTCCGTTGGAGGTGTCCTGTGGAGGAAGATGAAGTCGGTGAAGGGGACACCGATGATTGTCACTCCCGCAACACGTCTCTAATCTGGCTCGAGCGTCTCCCTCTTTCTTCGTTGGAGAATCTCCTTTTTTGGAGAATGTGTTCTCCAAAGATCTCCCTCCATGTGCTCTCGTTTCCATCAATCCCCCCAACCAAGAGAAAGATGAGGAGCCAATATATTAATTAAACTAATTTAATTGGCACAAAAATTAGGTTTATGTTGGCACAATAAATTTGGGGAAGAAACCAAGAGTCACCTCCCACAATAAAGAGGTAGTTCAAGGGTCAGTTGGTCCCCACCATTAAATTCAAATGGGAGGTTTCACAAAGAAAAATAAAATAAAAGATGTTTTATTTTATTCTTTTTCTTTTAACACACCCACAAAAAGTCAGATAACTGACATTCACCCTTGACCTACTGCGGTTGAGGTGAAGGTCTCTTTAAGAGAATATCGGTGCTATGAGTTCAACGGTGTCCTCAAATTTCAGTTCTAAGCACCGGTTCAAAAGTTACAAAATTCCACTCGAGCGTTTACTGAATGTTCCAGAAAAAAAGTTCGGAAAATTATTTACAGTCATCCTTGACCCCTGATAGTCGAGGTTAGGCTCTGCCTAAGTGAAACATGCCCCCATCAAACCCAATAGTACTCTCATATTTCTGATCTAGATTACTGTTTAAAAGTCATGGATTTTTACAAAAAAACTAATTGTCACTTAATTATTCTATTTATGGCCAAAAACTAACTTTCACTAGTGCCCCGTGCCAATCAATGTTACTATCTGTCTAAAGAAGGCATACCATCATGAGTTCATCGATGGTCTTGTATTTTTAATCCGAGATACCATTTGTGAGTTATAATAATTTAAAATATAAAATAACATTATTTAATTATTTTATTTACAATTATGTGATTTTCGGGTATTCTCACCGGAGGCCTACACCGACTAAAATTAAGTCGTGCCTAGGGTAATCCCTCCATCCTGAATGCAACGATGCCCTCAGATTTATGAATTGAGTAATCATTTATGAGTTATTTATCATTTTCAGAAAAACTTCTTATGTGTGTTGATTTAATCTTAACAAAACATCGACAGATCATTTCGGGCACTCTAGGACTCAGAATCATGCACCGTTAAATTTCATGGTCTCGAAATAATTCCATATAATAAAAACATTATACTGATGTTCCGGGACATTACATGTGAATACCTTAATAATGATAAAACTATAACGAAAATGTTCATATTTATAATAATAAAATATTAGAAATATTTCAAAAATCCAAACATATAGTATACCTAGTTATGATACCATAAACCATCTAATCACTAAAAAACTTCATAGGCACCAATAATATCCCATTAATATATAATTTTCATTATTAAATAACTATAAAGTAGAAATTAATGGTTATTTACACTTGATAATGTGACATTGAAAATATCATCTTTCCACTGAATAACTTATCCTAGTTATAAATAGCATTCAATATGTTCTCTTGTATCCTTAAAGAATGAGTACTCTATAAAAATATTTCTTTTTTCTATATTTCACATAACTATTAAATCAATGATAACATAATTAAAATACATAATTCATGGATCCAAAAATACCAAATAAATCATTCATCTTTATTTGTTGTAATAGATTCATCTTGACAATGATCCCTTAGCCTCTTTATGGGTATATTCCTCTAACGAATGTGATATATATTTATGTAGTGTCCCATATATTTTTAATTGATATATTGTAAATTGGAAACATTTTTCTAAAACATCCAATATCAATAACTATATCCTTTAATTCAACACATGTAGAAAACTCCCATGCTATTTAAGAAAATAACATGGCGTTTCTTTCCACAATTATCAAATGTGCAAACTACTTCTTTACCTCCCTAAAGTTGTGTGGATTGTTCCTAGTTTTTTATTTTTCTTTTATTCCATATAATTCGATAATACATAATTAATAATTTACCTATATTTTGATAACATGATACCATTTCACCATGTGATGTCGTAGTTTGGGAAAATTGATTCATTCAAAATAATATCTTATGACCCTAAAATATGTCATCCTTCATACTCTATGGGTCACATGTAATGGTGAGGTTCTCATTCCATCTTATAGGTTCTATTTATAAATGATAACATATACTATATTAGAATATATCATTATGAAACATAATATATAGTCCCATAACTAGAGTAATAATAACATAATTGTAAAATCTAATGTGTAACTAATCTCCTAATCATAAACAATAATTCATTAGGATTTTTCTATGAATATTCATAATGTATATCATATGTTTATGTTCCCTAATTTATTTTTTCCAATAACTAGATTACAAGGATTATAATATACATGATATGTTATCAAATTTTTTTTCCTTGACTCCAATAGACCAGATCAAGTTCCTTAAATTATTATATTGTAATTATATACAACAAATATAAGGACCCATCCTTAAAACATTACATAAACTTGAATTAAATAAATAATTCACATTGAGGATCTTTTTTGGTTTAGAGTTTTAGAGAATTAGGACACAACTACTAAATTACATCTCAAAAGTTACAGAGTAGACACTACTACTTAGTTTCCATTTCTATAAAGTAAAAACTCTCAAAAAAATAGTCATGTCCAGTTCCATGTTTTAGATAGCATGACTTTTCCATGATCCCATAATTGACCCTATTCATCTTAATGTCCTGTGAAAAACATTTCAAAACATGGTATGGGAACAAAAAGCTCAGTAAGTGTTATAAAACAAAGAAATAAAACATTAGTTCATCAATACATACATAACATAACCTCTATAACATATCTCATGAAATCATAATATTTAAATAGAAAACACAAATCAGAAAGGTAACTTGTGGAATCCATAACATACTTATGTAGTAGATTTCATAGCTACATAGGGAGTTACATTTGGAATACCCATCACACTATATTACCCAAATCGAAAAGGAGAAACATTAATGTTTACCTCAGTCATGTTACCCAATGTATTGTATATCTATATCGGGCTCAACCATCCTAGGTTTATCATGGAACCGCCCGTATACGTAATGATTCCCAAAATCCATAACATAATCATAACACATAACATAAGAATATTGGAAAGACAACAATCATATATTGAAATAACAATATATCATTAAAATAATAAATCCATTCTCAAAACCATTTTCAATACCAAAAGACATAAATGAGTATTTGGTATTTATTTTCCTTTTAAAAACATTACAACTTGATAAGGAAGCCAAAAGATATAATAATACTCGCGGTGGTAGAAAATATCATTGTCACCAATTACGTTAAAAGAAACATTCCTTTTTTCATTTAGTAACATCTTTCATAGAGAAAATATTACCTTTGAATGAAATTAAAAGTTAGTAGGGTCTTATACGTTGTATAAAATAATGTTTTGTTGAAATCAAAAGATGATTCAATGAAAGGAGATTGAGACGAAGTCCCTTACCTTGTGCCCGACATGACCTGTTCGTTCAATAATCTCCTAAATAATGATCTAAAGTTAATTTATACTTGATTAAGAACATTTTTAAAGATTATTATTCTATTTATATCACTTATTATCATGTTATAAACATTATGTAATCATTTAAGTTAATAACGGTCATTTTTTCGATTTTTGGTACTTGAGTCGAAAATGAACATATTATATTTACAAGTTGATCATGTGGTCAACATTTCATTACATAAAGAATTATATTCATGATTTATATATCATATATATCATATATATCAAGTATATACATGTATTTATTATAGTACATAACATTTTTAGGTAATAACTGAAATGCGCCAGTTATGGAGACTATAAGTCGTACGTACGCATGAACGCTACTTTCATTTATATTTCGTATTTTGGTGGAATGAAAAAATAATGATACATAGGTATATTATAATTCCATAATAATATCATATATATCATCTCATTAACTCTATTCTTTATATGTTCCACTAATGGAATGAACAGTCATATCACTTTTAGGGGGCGGTAGTCCGCAATTACTCAAATGAAATTATCGTGTTTACTGATAATGGAAACGATAAAGGTATTATATAAGTGAAACATATAGATGAATAACGAAAACATAAACACAATATATATCATATATAAATACATTTTCGTCTTAATGGCCACCAAGAGAGGCGGTAGGAGATAATTGAACAATCATCATTTCAGAAGGCGTTAGTTTGCCATCCACAGAAACAGTATATTCATTAACCATTAGATAGAGGTCTGTGTAAGTGTAGTTAAAATACATTTCATATAAAATCCTAGTATATTGATTATACTGGTTTGGTTATAAAATAATGGAATAAAAAGAGTTTAGGGGTTGGAGAAGTAAAATAAAAGAAAATAATTTAAGAGAACCCATTACCTATAATTCGGGTAACTCTCTTTGGTTTGAACCAATAGGGTTTCTTGAAGTGATTTCTGCATAAGGTAAGGCTTATAGGATGAAGAGAGGGATCCTGGGATATTAGTGGAGTACATGTTGGGCGAGCCAAAGGGATTTAGAAGTGTGAGTAATGGGATAGATGTGAGGGAATTTTATAAGGGAGAGGAGGGGCTCTTTTGGAATGTTTCAAAATAGTATTTTATTATATAATTATTTTCAGTTTCTAAAGGTACTAAAGTCATTAAATTATAATATATGGTGGAAAATGTTTGATATAAAATAATCTAATAAGAATTGGTCAAGTTTTGGGTATTGTTTTCATTTTTATCTAATTATTTATTTAAATTATTCATTAATAACGTAAACACTCCATCATCATGGTGTCATAAATAATTATATTTAGATGACGTATAAAAATTATAAAAACAATAACATGATGTAAGAAATATTTTTATATTTCTAATTAATATTTATAGCCAAATATATCAATTATATAACCACGCATTAATATTGTTTTATTAAAACAATACATGTTTATGACATTTTTATTTTTACATTAAATAAAATGTTATTAATGTCGTTATCTTACCTAAGTGTCTGTATGGGGTCCAAAAATTTTCCCATGGATTTTCTAGGATGGACATGACTCATCTAATAAGGTTCGGACAAGTGTCAAAGAAATTTTATGTTATTATAACATTATTTATACCATAAATTACCCTAATTACCTTTAATCGTGGTTAATAAAAGTAAAAAGTTAATATTCACCAAAAAATATTTTCATCCAATTGAACCACATTTTTCATAATATGAAAACCATGAATTTCGTGTTTTGGAAATTCAATTTATAGAAGTGGTAAATTTTCATTTAAATGGAAATTTCGGTTTTTAACTACTAAGAAGTATATTTCAATATTCATCATAAATTGAATGTTTTCTAAAAAATTCCTAAAATTCAGACTAAGCTACATTTGATATTCAAAATTAAAAAATGATGTCTATTTTTCCAAATTTAATGCATATATGTTCGATTAATTAATTTCAAATTAATTCTCGTTGTCAAAAAAAAGTGTGTTTTTAAAAATATTAACTATCAAATGATTAACACTTATTTATGACCAATTTCAAAGGGAAATTATTTCCAATGACCAAAATTGGATTAAATAGTAAAAATATATTCTAATTACACTTTAAACCCAATATAAAAGATAATCTAGACATATCAATAAATTATATTAAAAAGTAGTTTTGATTTAAAATATCGTATTTTTCAGTATTCATAAAAAAATGTATTTTATCATAAAAGCTCCGATATTTTACCCAAAGTAAATTTTGATGTCACGATTATATAGAAGGATTTTATTTTTTCAAATAAATCATATAAAATTGAAAAACACTATATTTACTGATGGTTTTCCATAAAAGGCGGTAAATCGACCTTTTAAAATAATTATGATTAAAATTAGATTTATTCTCATTTTATGCCACTAACTTTTATTGGTTAAATGTAAAAACATTTAACAAGCATTTATAATCATATTTTAGTTAGTTCTATTCATTCTTTCCAATACAATGGCTAGGCATTAACTACCATTTAAAATAATATTATTATATTAATAATATGAAATGTATGATTTCAAAGAAACATATTGTTGCGTATCGAGTACGCCATCGAACATAGTGTACCCTTTAAAGTAAAATTAATATTTAATTCACTAAAATTAATAAATAGGAAAATGTCATATTTCTCAATTTATCTAGGATGTTACATCCTTCCACCCTTTTGGTAATTGCATCCTCACAATTTTACCCACTTGTCAAATAAATGGGGGTACTAATACCTAATAGCATTTTCTAATTCCCACTTTTCCTCTTCATCCGTATGGTTTTTCCACAAAACCATTACCTGATTAATTACCTTATTCCGTAACACTTTCTATTTTTTGTCAAGAATCTGGATTGGTTGTTCTTAATAATATAGATTCTCTTCCAACTGAACTACCTTTGGGCTCAAAAAATGAGATTGATCTAGAATATACTTTCTCAATATTGAAACATAAAAAACATTGTGTACCTGGGATAAACATAGAGGTGAAGCCTCTTTGTACGCAACTGATCCAACTTTCTCTAGGATTTCATTGGGTCTAATGAACCTCAAACTCAACTATTCATTCTTACCAAAATGAATCACACTTTTCCATGGATAAACATTGAGAAAGATATGATCACCTACCTCAAAAGAAATATACTTCCTTCAGAAATCCGTATAACTTTTCTGCCTGCTCTGAGCAGTTCTCATGTGCTTCTGAATCAGCTAAAAGTTTTATCCTACCTCTTCTACCAATTCTAGCCCCATAAGTTTCCTTTCACCCACTTCATCCTAAAATGCTGGATTTCGACACCACTTCCCATATAATTCCTCAAATGCAGCCATCTGTATACTGGAATAAAAACTGTTATTGTAATAAAACTCAGCCAAAGAAAAATGTTGGTCCCAACATCCCTGGTAATCCATCGAGCAATAACGTAACATATACTCCAAGGTCTGAATTGTTTGCTATGAATTACCATCTGATTGTAGATGAAAAGCTATAGTAAAATTTAATTCAATACCGAAAAACTTCTGAAGGCCTTTCCAAAATATTGAATTAAACCTGAGATCACGATTAGATACAATGCATAGGGGCACACCATGTAACCTGACTATATCTTTAACATAAAACTGAGAAAGTTGATCTAGAGACAAAGTATCTCGAATAGGAAGGAAATTAGTATATTTAGCCAACCGATCAACAATAA
This sequence comes from Viscum album, assembly GCA_963277665.1. NCBI lineage: Eukaryota > Viridiplantae > Streptophyta > Magnoliopsida > Santalales > Viscaceae > Viscum > Viscum album. Next base: position 999,635,460 of record OY728121.1, on the reverse strand, counting down.
CCCAAATTACATTATTACCTCGAGATGTCTTTGGTAATCCCACAACGAAGTCCATGGATATATTTTCCCATTTCCACTCTCGCATTAGTAAAGAGTGAAGTATACCATTCGGTAACTACCACTCTACATTAACATGATGACAAATCAAACTCTTCATAGTAAAATTAGTAATATATATTTTCATTCCATCCCACCAGTAGTACTCCTGAATATCTGTGTACATCTTAGTACTGCCAGGATGAACTGAAAATGGGGAAATATGAACTTCACATAATAACTCATTCTTCAACTATAAATCACAAGGCACCCATAATCTCTTACCTAACCTCAAAACACAATCATTATCAATGATATATTTAGGAAACATACCCTTCTGAACCAACTATAATTTTTTCTGCAACTCACTGCCTTCCTTCTTCACTTTCTTAATTCGGTCTGAGAGAGATGATTTCACTTACACCTGATACCAAGCACAATAATTCCATGCACCAATGACTTCTTTTCAAATGTTCATCAAATCAAAAACCAAAGGATCTCATTCCAAATGAAGCATGGTTAATGAAGCATTACATTTTTGACTCAAAGCATCAGCCACTTTATTTGATTTTCCCAGATGATAAAGGATCTTTCAATCATAATCCTTGATTAATTCCAGACATTTCCTATGTCTCATGTTCAATTATTTCTATGTTAATGTATACTTGAAACTTTTTTGGTCATTATATATTTCCCATTTTACTCCATGAAAATGATTCCTCCAAATTTCTAAAGCAATAATAGCATAAACTAATTCCAAATCATGTGTAGGGAAATTTAACTCTTGAGGGTTCAACTGATGTGAAGAATAATCAATTACCTGATCATTCTGAAAATGCAAAAAACCAAGTCCTTTCAAGGAATCATCACCATAGATAAAAAACTCACCATTTCTAGAAGGTAGTGCCAAAACTGGATCATTCACCAATCATCACTTCAATTACTCAAAACAATCATCACATTCTTTTATCTAGATTAACATAACGCCTATTCAAGTCAACTTGGTCATTAGACTAGACAACCATGAAAAAATATCAACAAACCACCGGTAATAACCTTCCAAACCAAGAGAACTACTAATATCAGTTATATTTTTAGGTCTTGGCCATTATTCAACAACTTTCAACTTAGCAGGATCAAGATTATTGCCATTTTTTTAAACAATGTGACTAAGGAATGAAATTTGTTGTAACAAAGACTCACACTCACTGAATTTTCCAAACAGATTCTTTTCTTTTAAAGTTTTCAAGACAACCCTTAAATGACATTCATGTCCCTCATTACTTTTGAAGAAAACAGAAAATATCATCAATGAATAGAACCACAAACTTATCCATGAACTAACAGAAAATATTATTCATAAGATCCATGAATACAGCTGGTGAATTGCTTAATCAAAAAGGCATAACTACAAATTCATAATGGACATATCTAGTATGAAACATGGTCTCCAGAATGTCAGCTTCCTTTAAATTAAACTAATGGTACCCTGACCTTAAGTCAATCTTCGAAAAACACTAAGCTCCCTGGAGCTAGTAAAAAAATCATTGATATGAGGCAAAGGATACTTGTTCTTAAAAGCGATGTTTTTCAAAGATCTATAATCAATGCAAAGTCTCATTGAACCAACTTTATTTTTAACAAAAAAAGGTAGGAGCACCCCATTGTAACGTGCTTGGTCGAATGAAATCTTTATCTAATAACTCCCACAATTGCTTCTTTAACTCTAAAAGTTCAATTCGAGACATTCCATAAGGTGGTTTTGAAATTGTCTTAGCATCAGGAACTATGTAACTAGTAAATTCATCTTCATGATCAGGTATTATACCAATCATTAGGAAAAACATCAAGGTACTCATTTACAACTGGAACATCATTAATATGAATTGTTCCTTTGCTTTCAACAATATGTGAAATGTAACATTGTCTTCCATATTTTACTAGTTTCTCAACTTCCTGATATGTTATCAAATGTAAGGGTTTATTCATTACACAAACTGAAAATCATTTTGTAAACAAACCACTTTAGCTATGCAGTAAATCATAGCATGATAAACAGAAAGCCAATCCATTCCCAAAATAACATGAAACTCAACTAGAGGAAAAACAATAAGGATTGCAGGTAGATTCTTTCCGCACACAAGGACATGAAGGTTATTATAATTTCTTTTCTTCTCAATGTTTCCCCCGGTGTTGTTACCATAAGTTCAGGATTCATATCTTGACATGGAACTTCCAATTTACTAGAAAACTTCTCAGAAACGAATGAGTGTGTAGACCCTGAATCAAACAACACATTGGCAGGATTTGAATCAACAAACAATGTACCAGATACTACTTCATTTGATGGGCCAACTTCTGCTGAAGTATTTTTAAAGGATTTCACCACCCCATTATTCTTGTATTATAGCTTCTTTCTCTCGGTTGAGTTCTTCTTTGGACACTTATTTTCATAATAACCCATTTCATTGCACTTATAACTACTTACTAATTGTAAATCAGATTTTGTCTTACCATTACCTAGCTCTTTTTTAGTGAAATTACGAGCCTTATATCCAATTTTACCACATTGGTAGAAGTTAATAGATTTCAAAAGACATTATCCATCATGTGTTTAACCAAAATTTTCAAAAACTTTAACCTTAAGTTTCTTACCATGATACTTTTTTGAAGAGTTCGTCCCTTTCGCCTGCCACCTCGACCTATTATTCTGTTATATTTCGAAGAACAGCAGATCATCGGCAAACTCCATTTCCTACTTATCACCACATCGAACAAGTATTTGATAAATTTGAACTCACGAGAAGCTAAATCCCTCCGATACTTTGGCTTTAATCCTAAGTAAAAACGGTTGATTTTACTATCAAGATCTCGTATAAAATTTGGAGCATACCTTTCAAGTCGAGTGAATGTTTCTTCAAAGGCATCCAATAAATCATCCTCCAACCTCAATTACATGAATTGTTTTTACATACTATGATGAACCACATTAGGATAATATTTATCAAGAAACATACCATTGAATTCATCTCAATCGAGAACACCAATCTCCTCACTATCCCTGATATTTTTCACCATCGACCACTACTAATCACCTTCACCATCAAAACGGTAAACAGAAAGACAAACCTTTTGATGTTTTGAACACCCCATAACATCAAAAATATTCTCTAGTGATTTAATCCACCCTTATTCTAGCACAGGGTTAGATGATCCTCTGAATGATGGGGTATGTTTCCCCATGAAATTTTTTACTACTAACATGTTCCCCTGTGGTTATTCTGGATGATCTCATTCGTGAATACCACCACCATTTATATACTGAGTAAATTGTTCCATCACTTCAACACACTATTCAGTTCTGATTCTGACCATCTTAGATTGCTAATTTGGAAGTTTGTCTTCCTCCTGATGTAATCAAAACATAGCCGCCCTGTTTCCACTATGGAAAACCATTACGAACACAGAAATATATTAGGCGAAGCAACATGGTAATCTAAAAATTCTATATCATTTCAATCGTAACAAAAATTAATTTATGGATATTAAATTAACAATACCCCAACTCTTAAAGTTATCTAAACCGACCTTTGATACCAAAAAATAAGGACCCGGCCATAAAAAATTACATTATATTGAATTAAATGAATAATTCACATTGTGGGTCTTTTCAGGTTTAGAGTTTTAGAGAATTGGGCTATAACTATTAAATTACATCTCCAAAGTCACAAATTAGACATTTCTACTCAGTTTCCATTTTTTTCATTAAATAAATCTCTTGAAAAAAAGAGTCATGTCCAGGTCCTTGTATTATACATCATGACTTTTCCATGATCGTATCATTGACCCTATTCATATTTTTGTCCTATGAAAAAAATTTAAAAACATGGGATGAGCATAAAAATATCAGTAAGGTTTACAAAAAAAGAAATAAAGCATTATTTCCTAAATACATTCATACGTTAATCTCATTAACATATCTCATGAAATAATAAGATTTACACAGTAAACACAAATCATAACAGTTACTTGTAGCATCCATAACATACTTACGTTGTAGCTTTCACAGCTACATAGGGTGTTACATTTGGAATACCCATCAAAGTATATTCCCTAAATCTTATAGGAGAAACATTCACATTTACTTCCGTCACATTACCCAATGTATTAGAGATCTATCTCAGGCTCACCCTCCCTAGGTTTAACATGAAACCACCAGTATACATAACAACTCCCAAGAACCATAACATAATCATAACACATAACATAAGAATAAAGGAAAGAAAATATTCTCATATTACAATAACAATATATAATTGAAATAATAAATCCATTCTCAAAACCATTTTCAATACCAAAATACGTAAAATAATATATGGTATTTATTTTCCTTATAAAAAACATTACGGCTTGTTAAGGCTTCGAAAATATCAAATTATACTCACGGTGGTGCAAAATGTCATTGTCACCGCTTACGTTAAAATAAATATTCCATTTTTCTTTTAGTAAAAGACATTGTAGAGAAAATACTCCCTATGAATGAGATGAAAAGTCCAAAGGGTTTTATACACTGTATAAAATAATGTCGTGTAGAAAACAAAAGATGTCTTAATGAAAGGAGATTGAGTGGAAGCCCCATACCTGATGTCTGACTTGACCTATTCATTCATTAATCTCCTGAATAATAAACTAAAGTTAATTTCTAATTGATTCGGAACATTTTTCAAGTTTATTATTCAATTTATATCATGTATTACCATGTAAAAAACATTATGTAATCATTTTTGATAACAATAGTCTTTTTATCAATATTTGGTACTTGAGTCAAAAGGGAACTTCTTATATTTCCAAGTTGTTCATGTGGTCAAATTTTCCATATATATAGAATGATATTCATGATTTATATATCATATTTATCATATATATACAGTATATACATGTATTTATAATAGTACATAACATTTGTAGGTAATAACTGAAATGTATCGATCATGGAGACGGTAAGTCGTACGTATTCATGAACACTACTTTCATTTCACTTTCGTATTTTAATGGAATGAAAACATAATTATACATAGGTGTATTATAATTCCATTATAATATAAAAAATATAATCTAAGTAACTCCATCATTTATACGTTCTGCATATGTCATGAACAAGTCATATCAATTTGAGGGGGTGATAGTCCGCATTTCATCAAATTAAATTATCATGTTTACCCATAATAGAAACCATAAAGGTATGCTATAAATGAAAAATACAGATGATTAAAGAAAAAATAAAATAAAAAAATATCATATAAAAATACAGTTCCATCTTAATGGCCACCATGAGAGGCGGTGGGATATAATCAAACAATCATCATTTCGTGAGACATTAGTTTTCTATCCAAAGAAACAGTATGTTCATTACCCATTATATGGAGGTGTGTGTAAGTATAGTTGTAAATATTATCATAACAAAAACCAATTATATTAAGGATTCTGGTTTTGTTATAAAATAAAAGAATAAAATGTGTTTAGGGGTTTGAGATGTAAAATAAAAGAAAAGAATTTATGATAAATTGTTACCTTTATTTCAGGTAACTCCCTTTGGTTTGAACCAAAAGGGTTTCTTGAAGTGATTTCTGCCACACATAATGCTACTAGAATGAATATAAAGATCTTGGGAGATTATTGGAGTAGAGGATGTAAGATCCATAAATCATGAGAAGTGTGATGAATCGGTTAGAAGTGAGGTCTTTTTTATAAGGGAGAGGATGGGCTATTTTGGAATGTCTGAAAATATTATTTTATTATATAATTAATTTCAAATTATAAAGGTCCAAATATAATTAAAGTATAAGATAAGGTGGCACATGTTCTAAATAAATTCATCCAATAATAATTGGACTTGTTTTGGATATTTTTTAATTTTTATATTCTTATTTATTTAAATAATTCATTAATAACGTAAACACTGCATTATCATTGTGTCACAAATAATTTTATTTATTTTATTTCTAAAAATTATAAATAAATTGACATGATGTAAGAAATATTTTTACCTTTCTAATAAATTTTTATAGTCAAATATATCAATTATATAACCCCACATTAAAATTTTTTTAGTAAAAAAATAAATGTTAATGGCATTTTTATTTTTACATTAAATAAAAGGTTACTAATGTCATTATATTACCTAAGTGGATCCATGGGGTCCCAAATGGACCCATGTATTATCTTGATCAGCCATGACTCATACAATAAGGTAATTACAAGTGTAAAATTAATTTTATATTATTATAAAATTATTTTTACCTTAAATTACCTGAATTACCTTTAATCGTGGTCAATGAAAGTATAAAAGTTACTATTCATCAAAAACACTTTTCATCCCATTGAACCAAATTTTACTTACTAATGACAACCATGAATTTTGGATTTTTAAAATTCAATTCACTGAAGTAGTAAAATTTCATTTCAATGAAAATGTCGTTTTTTAACTACTAAGTAGTATATTTTACTATTCATCAAAAATTGACGGTTTTCACAAAAATTCCCAAAATTCAGCCTAATCTATACTTGATATTCTGAATTCAAAAATGATATATAGTTTTACCAAATTTAAAACATAGAGGATGGATTAATTAATTTAAAATTAATTCTCGTTGTCAAAACAGAAATTTTGTTTTTAAGAAATATTAACTATCAAAAGATTGACACATGTTTATGACCAATTTCAAATTAAATTTATTTCCAATGACCAAAATTGTAATAAATGGTAAAAAAAATATTCTAATTAAACTTTAAAAACAATATAACAGATAATATAACCATATAAATAAATTAGACTGAAAGGTAGTTTTGAATTAAAATATAGTATTTTTCACTATTCTTAAAAAAATGAATTTTATCATAAAAACACCGAAATTTTACACAAAGTAAATTTTAATGTCCTGATTATAAAAAAATATTTTATTTTGTCTAATAAAACATCTAAAATTTAAAAAAAACTAGATTTAAATAGGGTTCTCCATTAAAATGCGGTAAATCGAACTTTTAATGTAAATTATCCTTAAAATTAGATTCATTCACATTTTAAGCCTCTAAATTTTTTTGGATAAATGTAAAAACATTTACGAAACATATATAATCATATTTTAGTTAGTTCTATTCATTTCTACCAATATAACAGCTAGGCGTTAAGTACCATTTAACATAATATTATTATATTATTAGTGTGCAAAATAAGATTTCAAAGAAACCCGTTGTTGCGTATCAGGTACGCCATCGAACATATCATACCCTTTAAAGTAAAATTAATATTTAATTCAAAAACATAAATTAATATTAAAATTTCAAATTCCTCTATTTATCTGGGATGTTACAAGAAATCACATCACAAAGGAAGAAATAGTTTAGTATCCATAATAAACAAGATATATATCAAAAATTAAAATTAAATTTAGGAAATTAAAATTTAAAAGTATTTTTATTTATAAAAACATTATTTTCCTTATCATAACAATTGTATCAATCATAATTAACTTTATATAATCCTAGTGGAAAATAACGAAAAATAAATGGTTGACCTCAAATGATTGGTATTGGTTAATCATAATTCAAAATCCCCGAGTGAATAAGTCAAAATTAATATGTAATGGAACACAACATAAACACATATCATTTAATCAAAAACATTAGAATAATATGGCATGAACTAAATATGGTCAAACAAATAAAAATAAATAACCACATGAAAATGATTCTTATCAATGGATATTCTAACTAATCGATTAATAACATGGAATATAAATAAATGAATTCAGATATATGTAATACATAATTTAAAACATCTGGAACTTATTATTGAGTATTTTTACCATGAATCTAATACTATGAATTCTTTGTACCAATAATGAAACATTATCATGTATTTTTACTAATAATATAATAAATTGGTAATGAGTTGCTCAAAACCTAGTGTTGTTTGTCTCGTGATACATATTGTGAAATATAGGGTCTATAGAGGTCCCCAACCATAGAATTGTAAGTAAAATTTATTCCACGCCTAAATATGTAATAAAATTTAATTAATATGTCTAATGAAGATCAATAAATTGTTAGATGGTATATAAATACATCCATAATGTAACTAACTATAAACAATTTGCTAAAGTAAGAAATAGACTAGCATATGATTTAAAATCAATTAAGTACTAGATTCATCAATGTTTGTGGATCTAGAATTAAATATTTTGAAGGAGATCACAAAAACATTTTTGAGGAAAATAATCATTAAATATTCCAAAGTGTCCAATATCACATTGATAAATTTGATTTAAAATACCAATGAATGAATAACATTAAATAAAACATATAATATCATTATAATGAAGATATTCTTTATATAATTTGTCAACATATTATTAAATTTACCTAAAATAATAACTTAATTGTATGATCGAATAAATTAATCAATGAAGAGAAATTTTCAAAACAATCCATTGCATCTTTGGTAACATTGAATCAATAAACTCCATGAAAGATAGATACAAAAATAGATATTTAAATCAACATATATTTAAATATATGAAACAGAAAATAATATAATTGGTATTATAAACACCACAAAACAAATATATTTGGTGAATAAGAGATATATCTCATAGAAGTAAAAGTGAGACGAGAAAACCATTACATTACACTTCCCTTTAGAATATCATTTTTTAATCTCCTATATAATGATTTAAATAATTTGATTTAATCATTTGGGAATAATATTAATATATAACATAACTCATGTGATTATTTTATGACATATTATTACACATTAAATAATAATATTTTATTATTTTCATTATTTCATGTGAGTTTGTTTCATGGTTTCATGATCAGTTCATTTGTGTATGATTATAAATTATCTTCTAAAATATTAATACCAAACAATATATATAATTAAATGGAATTAATTAATATAAAATATATAAATGTTCAAATATATAATTTTTATTTATTTTATTAGGTTAATTCATTTGATTAAATGTTAACGATAATCATTTAGATTATTTTTTATTGATTTTTCGAAAACCATGCAGTAATCACATTTTATTTATTATTATGAGTATATATTAGTTCTATAACAATAAAAAGGATATAAAACTCCTATTAAAATATTATTTTAATATAAAACTATATTATTTAGTAGACATGGATGAGGTAATGGAAAATGATTTAAAACAGTAGTCATGGTGGAGATTAACCATCACATAGACAATGGTTCTGTTTTTATAAGAAGATGGTATCATAAAAGGTATAGATATAATATAATCCATTAAACACATAAAATTATATTATTTCCATTATTATTTAGAAATTATTCCTTAATATATGAAATATATTATGAGAATTTAGTAGAAGAATATAAAATAAGAGAAATGTTTTGAAAAAAATACCTCTTGAATATCACCTACTTGGAGGACCACTTGAGGACCATTGATTTGGTTTTTTGGTGAGAACACAAGAAAATGGACATAGGGAGTGTGAGGAGTATAATTTTTTTCAGATATTTTAGGGGATAATATTTTTAGTTCTAAAGGGGGTGGTGATGGGTGGTATTTATACTTGAGGATAAGTGGGTTTAAGAAATTAAAATAATAGTTATTTTACATATAATGCCAACCACATTGCGGTGGAATTGATTTAAAAAAAATATTTATATAATTAATCTTTTTTATGATTTATAGGGTCCCAAAAGAAATTATACAACCAAGAAATTTTGTAATTTTAGGTATGTTCTGATTTTAACTTTTAAATTTTACTATTGTAACTATTTTACATATACATTGGTAAATAATTTTATTAGCATGGTTGGTTTTCTATAAATAAATCGAAATTGACATAAAAAAAAGTGAACAGTATTATTAAAAATATTTAATACACTTTACCATATAACATTCAAATAATTTGAAAATTAGATTTAAAATTAATCTTGTAGGTTGAACTATAAACTGGGTTTTTAAGTGAAATGTTCAAAAAATAGAGCTGTTTTTATATCCAATTTTTATTTGAAGAGGATTAAAATGAACAAAATTTGCTTTATTGATTTATAATTTAAGTAATTAAAATTTAATACCTATTTAAAACATAACATAACTATGTTAATAAATTAGATGAAAAAGTTGTTTTCAAATAAAATATAGTATTTGTCACTATTCAATAATAAATGAAACTTATTGTAAAAATACCAAAAAATAACCATATGATAATTTTTTTATCCCATATTTATAATTGAACATTATTTTTTAAAATAATTTTTAAAATATTTTCATAAATTATATTTAAGACAACTTTGTTATTTAAAGGAGGAAAAAATTCATTTTAGTAAAATATACCATTTTCTGCCTAAAATTGGATTTATTTCTTATATTAAAACAGTAAAAGATATTGGATGAATGAAAAATTATTTTATTGAAAATTTATAACATATAAATTTAAATAATATATTTCAATAATATTTATTACATTAATTTAGTATGATAATATTCCATTATGGGGATAATTTTTTTTATAAAAAAACTTCCTTTCCGTTAAATATGATTATATTCTGAATAATCTGATTATATATTATTGGAATAATCAAATACAACAAAATTATTTCTAGAAATATTATTACTCTAAACATCCATTGATAAAATATAAATATAATAATTTATTTTTGTGAAAAATTAATCTTGAAAAAATAAATTATAAAATAAGAATAGTAAAATATATTACTAATTCATCTTTGATTAAAAACTATATATTCAACATCAATAATGAATTTATCAATGGGTTGATGAGAATGAGATTTAAATACTCTTTGATTTTATTAATATAGGATATTTTCTCTCTTAAAATATTTATTTATTTCTTCTTCTACAAATAAAATTTAGCTAAAATCCACTTCAATAAGATTACATTATTAATTATTTTTCCTTATGAAATTTTGATCGAATACAACATGAAATTATTCATCAAAAACCGTCACAATTCAATTATCAACTATATAATCATTACAATAATTTGAAAATCTAATTATAATTTATTCATTTTATTTATAATCAAACATATATTGGATTTATTTTGTACTATGAATGATCAAATTACATCAAAAACAATAAAATGAAAAACAAAATATTTTTTTCTTACCACAATTCCTAACATGTATTCTCTAAAATTGGTGTGATAAAAAATTATCTATAATGTAGAAAACTCATTATTCATAACATCAACCTAGAACTATTAATTTCAATCATACACATTTAATATTGTTCTCAGTATTTCATAAAGAGTTGTACAATTTAATTCATAAAATCCATTCTAATATGAAATTCTATATGTTGAAAAATTATTTGGTTACCCATACCATTCATAGAAATATTGATATTCATTATTCTTAAATTAAAATAAACTCACTCACTCATTCATTCTAAAATATTAAATAAATACTATCATTTTAAACTATCTTTTAAAAAGGAACAAATCTAATTAATATTGAGATGTATTTGATTCAAATGAAATCCAATTAAATAACTAGAATAAATATAATTAGAAAAATAAAGTATTACCGTATAGAATAGTAGTTCGATCAATTTCGAATATGTATTGATGTTGTATATCATAAATTCTAAATGTTATAACATATTTAATTATTATAAAATATTAATATAAATTCATTTCAAAAATTTATTTATAACATATATAATATATAAAGAAAATTGTAGAGGGTGCATTAGTGTATAATGATATTTCCCCAGCTTATCTAAAATCATAAAATCTACTAGTACTACTAACATATTCAGTATCATTTCAACTCTATTGTAATGACCCAGACCCTCATGACCCCATCCTACGCCAATTATCGGCACGACCGATCGGTGAGACAGATGAGCGCGACCGATCGGCGCGACTGATCGGTGGGACCGATCGGTGTCCCCTAGCCATGGCGGGTTTTTCTACTACAGCCTCCCCTATAACCCCACTTTTAGGCCCTTGTAACTTTTTGAATCATTTCATGGTCGTTTTAAGCCAAAAATAATATCTAAAAATCCCAAGAAACCTCCCTATTAAATAACTATTAATCCAGTTGTGTGTAACCACCCAACCGCGAGGAATAACCACGATCCGACTTCCAAGGCGTTCAAATTTCTTATTTCATAACAATGGGATTTTATCTATATACTGCAAAAGAAGTTCTTCATCCCCCTTCTTCCTTTTTGGATGACTCCTCTCTTCTTACTTGTGCTTTTGAAGTCCTTTGTTACCGATGCATGTGGTGCACCTGTTTCGGAGGCCTGCAAGTTGCAGATCCCCTATTCCTAGGGCGTGGAGAAAAACATCGATCATTGATCAATCAAGTAGGGTTTCACCTTCGTATCTCTATTTTGTGTATCTTTCGGGGTGAGTACGATATTTATTCTGTATAATTTGATGAACCAATCTTTAAAGAAGATAATAAATGGATTCTAAAGAACGAAGGGGAGGTGTGTGACTGATGATGCTGCTCTGTTTTTTTCCTCTTTCATGATTAATGGTTTCTGGATTCTGCGGGTCTACGCCTACTTAAAATCATGGTTGTTGGTGGTCTTTCTCTATGCATTAATAAACCCTTACTTCTCGTGTTGGTAGTGTAAAGGAAATTGGTTAATTACATATATTCGGCTAAATAAATTGAAAGCACCAGGATCAATCCTTATTTATGATAAACCCAGTTAAAGTACAGCGAAATTGGAATAATGGAGTGTGTTAAATGTTTTAAATCTAAAAATACTGGCATGGGCCATCTTTGGGTTGGTGGCAGTGGTTTGGTTGTTTTCATTCATGGGATGATTTCTGGGTGATGTGGGTGGGGATGGGATCCCCTGTTGTTATGGATTCGCTGGTTATGAATTTGAGGTCGTGTGGTTACTTGTTAATATCACAAATTGGGGTGGGATCCTATGTTGTTGATAAACCATTGGCTCCTGGATCCTGGGGACATAGGGTTGTATCTTGGAGTTTTCTTTGGTTTTTGTACTTCGAGGGATCTCACTTGTCCCTCTATTGTTGTGACTTTACAAGAGAACCAAGTGTGAATGCTTAAATTGATATTGGGTGTATTATTTCCTTGGCTTGTGCTTATGCTTACTAGTGGCCAATGTAGGTGTAGAAACTTATTTAAACATTATTACTGAAAATGCAAAAATGGATGGGAAAAATGGGTTTTGTTTTGGTGCAAGTTGTGACTTGGATACAGGTGCTGAGTGTTTTCTTTAGGCTGGCTGAAGAAAAACCTAGATTTGGGTGAGTGCTTGTTACCTATGAATACTTGTAGTTTTTGTGTATCTAATTCACGCCCCACCCAAGTTGAGCACTTACTGCTGAAAACCCCCATTTCATGGGGGAGGGTGTTTTTCCCAACACTTATACTAGTGGATGGTTATTAGCTCTTTTCTGCTCGCTTTCCCGGATAGCCCAAGTATCTTCGGGTAGGATGTGATAGCCTGAAGTCCATTATTAGCCCAAGAATCTTCGGGCAAGGTAGTGTGGTGGTTGGACCAGGTGTGTGCGGGTAGTTGGTTTCCCCTATGTCTTTGGGATGAGGCCTAGGTGTCTTCAGGTGTGGCAGTAGTTCTTCTAGCCCAGGTGTCTTCGGGCATGGCAGTGGTTGTTTTGGCCTAGGTGGTTGCAGGCATGGTTACGTGTGACAGTTGTGGCCCAGGTGTCTGCGAGCGGGTTAGGGGTTGTGGCCTAGGTGTTTGCGGGCGGGATGTGTGGTTGAGGCCCAGGTGTGTGCGGGCGGGGTATGGAAGTGGGACTGTGGTGAGAATGACGAGATTGGTCTGATGTGTAGGTTGTATTCAATAACCAGTGGGAATGTGGCGCGGGGTACCCAAACACTGATGTTCTATTACTATATATTACTTGAATTGCCTTATTTGGGGAGTGTGCCTTGGTGAGGTTTGGGTGGTTAGTTTCCTTGTTAGGTTCTTGGTTGTCTGTTTTCTCATAGGGAATTAGAATGCCTCCACACTTGTGCACAAGAGTATTTGGTTTTCTCTACTAATTATACTTGTATGCTCACCCTACGTATATAAAACTGATTTCAGGTTTCCATGAGGAATTCGGGGATTGTGTTGGACCGTACTAGCTCAGACCTTGTGACAGATCATCACAGTTTCTATTGTTCTTTCTTTTGGTATTTTTCTTTGTATTCTACTTATACATTGTGTATTTTACTTTTGTAACATGCATTGGGAATGGTTCTTGGCTTTAATTTTACTTTCAGTTTGGTGTTGTGGGATTCACTATCATATCTCATGATCTTATTAAAAGAAAAAGGGTAATTCCTACCATTTAGTGTTTGACTTCATACCCATGGTGCTGGTCACCACTCCGGGACCTATTGAAGACATGTTTCAGGGTTCGTTATCTATACTTCAACTTAAAGAAGAAAGGGCATGGAAATCTGCTGACCCTTCCCTCCTTTTGGTGAAGGAGGGTCATGACAGAATGGTATCAAAGGGGGTTCAGAGATTGGATGGAGTCTGGAGTTAGGAACAGTGATTATTTCATGGGATGGTAGGGAAAAGGTGTTGGGTGACCTTGGTGCGTGAATTAGGTCAGGGAAGACTAGCTAGGGCATTGGATTTTAGGGCCCCCCGTGATCCGATGCAAGGACTCTGGACCTACCGAACGACCGAGTGAGGCCACGCTGATTGCAGGGTTGAGACCCTAGGTAAGGTACAAGCATCATAATGACTTGTGTTCTCGTGTTTCTGGGGTGTTTTGGGAATTTAAAATAAATAATAAGTTTAAGAAGTTTTAAGAACAACGTTCTGCACTACTTGGGCTAAGGCATTGTTTGTTTACTTTGTAGGTATATCACCCGGAAGGCGACCATGAGTTTTATGGGTGATCAAGGACCATGAGGATGACTTGATGATCGGGCGGAGGGATGATCGAGAGGAGGAGGATGACCAGTGGCAGAAGACACTTCGATCCTTCCAGCGACAGACCCTCGAGAAGTACGTGGTCAACACCTCTGATATGAAGACGGAGGGATGGTTGTAGGAGCTCGTGATTGCCATCGGCTTGATCTGGGCTCTGACCGAGTACTGGGTTCCTCTGGCCATCATCCAGATGCGGGGAGCAGCGTGTCAGTGGTGGACGCTCTACTTGGGGGATATGAGAGAGGCTGAGGTGGAATGGGTTGATTTAGAGAAGGAGTTCCATGTGGAATTCCTCTCTTCTATGATCAGGTCAGAAAAAAGGTAGAAGCTACTCTCCCACTACCAGGGGAGTATGTCGGTAAGGGAGCTTGGGATCAAGTTCAAGGTTCACCTCCGCTTTGCACCAGACCCCTTTCCAGATGAGGAGTCGGGGGCGAGACGTTTAGAGGTGGCTCTTTGACCCTCCCTCCAATAGGTTGTTACCCCCTTCACATTGCCGACATACATGGAGGTCCAGAAGAAGGCATAGGTGGTGGAGAGGATTCACACGCTGGGCGGTGTGTCACGAGAAGGGATTCATCTTGGCCTATCCAAGAGAAAGGCTGTCAGCACCATACCTCCAACATCAGGACCCTCTAGGTTCCAAACAACAAGGAGCAGGCCACAGCCGTTCCAGTTCCGGTCCCCCGGTCCTCACCCTTTCCCTTCGGGCCCAGGACTGATGTATTTTGTCTATGGTAACCATGTAAATATCTGGAATTAGTGCCTGGACCGAGTTCATTATGACAGTGGGAGACAGGCCCAGCACCCGCCTCAGCAGCAGCTTCCAGCGAGGCCCTTACAACAGCAGCAGTAGGGGCATCGAGCTCCCGTTCCTTTGAGGGCTGACATTGCAGGGGGAGGCCATCCTAAGGGCGCTCCCCAGGGACCTTGACCAGGGTGTGGTCGGGGAGGCGGCCGATATCCGAGAGGCAAAGGAGCTGGTCATGGACAGTTGCATGCCGTGGAGGCTGCAGTTCTAGCGGGACAGGAGGTTATTCGAGGTACGAATAGTTTGTTCAGTACCCTTGCTTACGCCTTGTTCGATACCGGAGCTTCGCACTCATTTGTGGAAACCGATCTGGCCTATGCTCTGGGTATAGATGCTGAGCTACTTCTGGTGCCCCAGGTGCTGAGCACACCAGTCGGAGGTTAGACCGACTTGTTATATGTTTTTAGAGGATGCACACTGATGATAGGGCCACACCAGTCAGTTAGGGATCTACTACTGTAACAAATACAACCATATGATGTCATCCTAGGCATCGAATCGTTGTTCTCTGTTTGTGCCATCATTGTCTGTTTCTGAGTAAGGGTTGTGTTCTCAGACTTGGGTGGCCGACGTGTTACTTTCCCCGGCGAGCAGAATGGTCGGAAGGGAAATAGGCGAGAGGAACCCCTCCTCTCCTTGTTAGCTGAGCTATCAGTAGAGTCAGTAGATTCTGAGATGGTGGAAGTACCAGGGATCATTAGTGAGTTTATGGACATCTTTCCTGAGGAGGTAACGGCTCTACCCGCTTGACGTGATATCGAGTTTGGGATCAACTTGCAGCCTGGTGCTCGTCTAATTTCAATGGATCCCTACCGGATGGCACCTTCGGAGCTATGGGAGTTGCGAATTCAGAATTAAGATCTGATGAATATGGGTTATGTCCGACCATGTACCTCAACGGGGGTGCTCCAGTCTTGTTCGCAAAGATGGCAGATGGTGGTCTCATGTTGTGTATAGACTACAGGAGGCTGAATCAGGTGACGATCAAGAATTTCTACACTCTTCCGAGGATAGACAATCTTTTTGACCAGCTGAAAGGGGATGGATGGTTTTCGGAGATCAAACTATGGTGTAGATATCACCAGTTGAGGGTGAAAGAGGGCGACATCTCGAAGACGGCCTTCAGGTGCAGATATGGGCACTTCGAGTTTGTAGTCATGCCTTTCGGCATTACGAATGCCCCAGCTATGTTCATAGGGCTTATGAACTCCGTCTTCCAGGAGTATCTGGATCAGTTCGTAGTTTTGTTAATCGATGACATTCTGATCTATTCAAGATCAGAGGAGGACCACACAGAGCATCTGAGGAAGGTTTTAGGGGTCCTCCGATAGCATCGGCTCTATGGGAAGTTGTCGAAATGCATGTTATGGGTGCGATAAGTACACTTCCTTGGGCATGTAGTGTCCGAACAGGGGTTGTGGTAGACCCATTAAAGGTTGAGGTGGTTGTTTCTTCGGCAGCACCGAAGAACGTGGAAGAGGTCGGTAGTTTCCTCGGGCTGGCAGGTTACTATAGGAGGTTTGTACCCAACTTCTCTCGAGTTGTCGCACCTTTTACAACCTTGACAAATAAGGACCGGGTTTTTGTATCGGGTGAGTAGTGTGAGGTAGCCTTCAGCTATCTGAAGGAGAAATTGGTTAGTGCACCAGTACTTAGACAACTAGAAGAATAAGTCTCAGTGGGGAGACACAGAGTGTTAAGTGATGCGTGACCGAGTTGACCAGGGCAATGCTCCGGAAGGGTGGATGGGGGATGGTCAAAACCGGATGCTTTTCTGAGAAAAGTTGTTTGTTCAAGAGGTGATGTGTGGCCAAGTCCTTAGTTAGTTCCACAACTCACCCCTAGCAGTGCCCCCCAGGAGATTCCATGATGTACCAAGATCTGAAAATGTAGTTTTGGTGGCCCAGAGTGAAGCGACCAGTGCCAGAGTTTCTGGCCAAGTGCCTTGTGTGTCAGTAGGTGAAGGCTGAACACCGTGTTTCAGGCGGGTTGTGGAAACCTTTATATTTCCCCAAGTGAAAGTGGGACGACATATCGATGGATTTCATTACGGGACTACCCAAAGTGCAAGGACGCTGCGACGCCATCTGGGTAGTAGTGGACCGGTTGATGAATTCATCTCACTTCCTGGCGATTAAGGAGTTGAGTGCAGTGGACGCTCTAGCAAGGAAGTACATGGACGAGGTAGTGCGGTTCCATGGAGTTCTGAGTTCCATAGCCTCAGACAGGTATGCACGCTTTACCTCACGAGTCTGGAGGGGATTGCAGCATGCTTTTGGCACGAGGCTACATCTTTGCACTGCTTTCCACCCCCAGACAGATGGGAAGATAGAGCGCACCATCCAGACCTTGGAGGACATGATGTGGGCATGTATTCTGGACTTTGGGGGATCATGGGTGCTACACTTTCCTCTGGTAGAGTTAGCCTACAATAATAGCCACCACTCTACTATTTTCATGGCTTCATTCAATGCTCTATATGGAAGGTTGTGTCCCTCACCCATGTGTTGGGATGAGGTTGGGGAAGCAGGTGTTCTTGGCCTGGAGGTGGTGCAGAGCATGACAGAGAAGGTTCATCTTATATGAGAGAGGATGAAGGTGTCTTAGGACCGGCAGAAGTCATATGCCTATGATAAGAGGAGACCCTTGGAGTTCGAGGTCGGGGACCATGTATTCTTGAATTTCTCCCCTCGGCGTGCACAGCCGAGGTTTGGCAGAGGAAGTAAGCATTCTCCCATGTTCATCGGGCCCTTATAAGTGTTGTGACGGGTTTGTGAAGTGGCTTATCAGCTAGCACTACCACCGCCGCTATTGAGGATACATGATGTCTGCCATGTGTCCCAACTCCAAGGATATCTACATGATGATTCACATGTCCTCGACTGGGGAGGGATTGATATCGAAGAGGATGCAACATTTATAGAATGAACAATCATGATCGAGGATCATAAGGAGAAAGTACATCGTGGGAGAACCATTCCCTTGGTTCGTGTGTTATGGAGACATGGTGGGCTTGAGGAAAGTACCTGGGAGAGGGAAGCACAGATGCGTGCCCAATACCCTGAGTTCATTTGAGTTTTATCCTATTCTGTCAGTACTTGTTTGATGTGTAAAGCTTACTTTGTTGGCTATGGATGTGTAGTTTCCTTTCCTGTGGATGTGTGTGTGAAGTGACCTAAAGAATGGAGTGGGTGGAGGAACTGATCCCTAGTTAAGACGCATTAAAGCAGATGCGCCTAAAACCATGCGGGCGAGTTAGTGTCACCCAAAGTGGATAGTATCTTAACATAGAGGAAGGGAAACCCCTCTCCCACTAGACCAGATGGTTTGCCCTTTTTTTTTGCGTGTAACGGAGAAGGAGCGGTAGGGCGTTTGTTTTTTTTCAGAAGATAAGATATTCCTATGTCGGAGAGGTTCACTCTTGAGAGGTATCTTCCAGGGTGGTTGTTCGGATCCCCCCTCCCTCCAGGTCTGGTTTCGATTCTCAAGGGAGAGAATGGTTTCAGAGGTATCTGATGTAATGACCCAGACCCTCATGACCCCGTACTTTGCCAATTATTGGCACAACTAATCGGCACGACCGATCGGTGTCACCCAGCCATGGTGGGTTTTTCTCCTGCAGCCTCCCTCGTAACCCCACTTTTAGTCCCTTTTAACTTTTGAAGTGTTTCAAGGCCTTTTTTAAGACATAATTAATATCTAAAAATCCTTAGAAACCTCCCTATTAATTAACAATTAATCCAGTCGTGTGTAACCATTTAACCGCGTGGAATAACCACAATCCGAATTCCAAGGCGTTCAAATTTCTTATTTCGTAACAGTGAGATTTTATCTATATATCGCAGAAGAAGTTCTTCTTCCCCTTCTTCCATTTTGGCCGACTTCTCTCTTCTTCCTTGTGCGTTTGATGTCCTTTGTTACTGAGGCAAGTGGTGCACCTATTCCAGAGCCATGCAAGTCGCACATACATTGTTCTTAGGGTGTGGAGAAAAACTTCCATCATTGATCAATCAAGTAGGGTTTCACATTTTTCTCTCCTTTTTATGTATCTTGCGGGGTTATTATGATATTGATTCTATAGAATTGGATGAACCAAAATTTAAAGAAGACACTAAAATGATTATAAAGAACAAAGGGGGGGGGGTGACCGATGATGCTGCTCTGTTTTTCTCTTCTTTCATGATTAATGGTTTATGGATTGTGCGGGTTTACGACTACTGAAAATCATGGCTGTTGGTGGTGATTCTATGTGCATTAATAAAACCATACTTGTCATGTTGGGAGTGTAAAGGAAATTGGATAATTAGGTATATTCGGCTAAATAAATTGAAAGCACCAGGATCAATCCTTTTCTGTGATAACCCCGGTTAATGTACAGCTGAATTGGAATCATGGAGTGTGTTAAATCTTTTAAATTTGAAAATACTAGCATGGGCCATTTTTGTGTTGGTGTCAGTGGTTTGGTTGTTTTCATTCAAGGGCCGATTGCTGGGTGATGTGGGTGGTGATGGGATCCCCTATTGTTATGGATTTTCTGGTTATGAATTTGAGGCTGTGTGGTTACATGATTATATCACAAATTAGGGTGGGATCCCTTGTTGTTCAGAAACCGTTGGCTCTTGGATCCTGGGGACATAGGGCTGTATCCTGGGGTTTTCTTTGGTTCCAGTACTTCAAGGGATCTCACTTATCCCTCTATTGTGACTTTACAGGAGAACCAGGTGTGAATGCCTAAATTTTTGTTGGGTGTAATCTTTCCTTGGATTGTGCATATGCTAACTAGTTTCCCAAGTAGGTGCAAAAACTTATTTAAATATTGTTAATGAACATGAAAACAAGGATGGGACAAATGGATTTTGGTTTGGTGTGAGTTGTGACTTGGACAAAGGTGCTTAGTGTGTTCATTGGGCTAGCTGAAGAAAAACCAAGATTTGGGTGAGTGCTTGTTACCTATACATACTTGTAGTTTTTGTGTTTCTAATTCGCATCCCACCCAAGTTGAGCACTTAGAGCCGAACACCCCCATTTCATGGGGGAGGGTGTTTTTTCCTACACTTCTACTAGTGGCTGGTTATTAGCTCCTTTCTGATCCCATTCCTAGATTTCCCAAGTATCTTCAATTAGGTTGTGATGGCCTGAAGTCCATTATTAGCCCAAGAATCTTCAGGTAGGGTAGTGTGGTGGTTGGCCCAGGTGTGTATGCGTAGGTGGTTTCCCAAGTATCTTCGGGATGAGGCCCAGGTGTCTTCGGGGGTGGAAGTAGTTCTTCTAGCCCAGGTGTCTTCGGGCGTGGAAGTGGTTGTTCTGGCATAGGTGTTTGCAGGCATGGATACGTGTTATAGTTGTGGCCATGGTGTCTGTAGGCGGGTTAGTGGTTGTGGCCCAGGTGTTTGCGGGCAGGATGTGTGGTTGGGGCCCAGGTGTGTGCGGGCGGGGTATGGTAGTGGGACAATGGTGAGAATGGCAGGATTGGTATGATGCATAGGATGTCTTCAATAACCAGTGGGAAAGTGTCACGGGGTACCCAAACATTGATGTGCTATTACTATACATTACTTGAATTGCAATATTTCGGTAGTGTGCCTTGGTGAGGCTTGGGTGGTTAGTTTCCTTATTAGGTGTTTGTCTATCTCTTTTCTCACAAGGAATTAGTATGCCTCCCCACATGTGTATGAGAGTATTTGGTTTTCAATACTAAGTATACTTGTATGCTCACCCTATGTATATAAAACTGCTTTCAGGTTTCCAGGAGGACTTCAGGGATTGTGTTGGACCGTATTAGCTCAGACCTTGTGACAGATCATTGCATTTGTTTTTGTTCTTTCTTTTGGTATTTTTCTTTGTAGTCTCCTTATACATTGTGGATTTTACTTTTGTATCATGCATTTGGAATGGTTCTTGGCTTTACTTTTACTTTCTGTTTGGTGTTGTGGGATTCACTATCTTATCTCCCGATCATATTAAAATAAAAAGGGTAATGACTTCCATTTAGTGTGTGACTTCATACCCTTGGTGCTGGTTGCCACTCCGGGACCTATTGAAGGCAGGTTTCGGGGGAAATTATATCTCCTTCAACATAAAGAAGGAAGGGCCTAGAAATCTGTTGACCCTTCCCTCCTTTTGGTGAAGGTGGGTCGTGATATCTATATATTGAATTTACAAACAAAATAATTTATTCATTTTTATAGAAAACAATTGTACAATAATTATCTTCTTGTAATAATAAAATTTAATAGTGTATTCATTTAAAAATAAGGAATTTTTTATTTCAGAATTGTTAAAAATTTATTTTATAAAATTTCTTGGAGATACAAAATATATTAGGATTTAATTAATCAACAAATAAAAATTTATAAATTCCAACTGATTTGGAAATACCAATATATATAAAAAAATCACATAACAATTTGAATTATCATAAAATTCACAATCCCTCCATCACACCAATTATTTTCTAAGAATGTTTATTTACAATTATATATGTTCTTAGATAATCCAATTTCAATGATATTTTTAAAAAAAATTAAAACAATGATTCCTACAAATATTGATGGATTATTTTTTTGTAACGAGTGAAACTATAGGTATAATGGAGTTATTAAAAAATTTCATAAGAATCCAAATATATTTTTAAATGGTTTTTAGAGGTAATATTATCGAAAAATATTTATAACAAATTCTTTCTCTTGTCTCCAATGTTATGGAAATCGATGTCGAAATTCACCAGTATAATATATTTGTATTCTATATCTGAATCATGTTATCATTTTAATACATACTTTTAAAATTGTATCATATATATTAATATTCATATGAGTTTAATATTCATCTCATCCACATATACTCTTAAATTTAATTATTATTAAATAGTTGAAAATATTATAATTCTCTATACATTGTAAAATATTTGGCAGATTTTCATCCACTAACGAGATATGAATTTTTGTATTTTCATTTTATTTATAACTAACATTCTTATCATTATAATTAACTTCATTAGTTATAGAAGTAGTATTCACACATATATAATTTTAATCAATATTTCCCATGTTCTATTAAATAATATTTTTATAAATCACATTATGTTCATTATAGATTTTTATAATTTTGATAACATGATATTATAATAATTTAACCTATTAATATAAAAAATTCATGTTATGTATTTAATAATCAATGTGATTTTAATGAAAATCAATATTACAAAACATATTTAATGGATCTATAATTAATAACATAGTAGACACTATTTTAGTTTCAAATTTATCACGTGAATATATGTCTTTAGTAAAATTCCATGCTATTTTAACTTGTCTTTTATCCTTTTTTTCATGATTATGTTCTTCATTTGATATATCAATAATAGATAGTTAGGTTTGATATGTTCATTACAATTTCATTCCTATCATGTGAAATTTGAATTATTATTTGAATCCACATTACATAACATTTTATACATGTAATCATCTCTAGGATAATATTTCTTGAATCTATTAGAACAACCTTTATGTCTATTGTACATTACAATTACAAATAGAATTTAGTCATCATTTAACATTTCTATATCATAAAATTATTATATAATGAAATATTTTCATATTTATATGATGAACCATTCCTATTTATATATTTTTCTTCTAGAGTGTTTCATTATAGTTTGTATTACAGATGTGATTAGATCAGGTCCCCATTAGTGTATTACTAATAATTATTACATTAATCAATAGAATGTTTTTTTTAATTACATTTAAAAGAAAATGATCTAAATTATCATTCACCAAGACTATAATAATATAAACCATCTCAAAGAATACTCATTCAAATTACTAATCTTTTTAATCAGTGGAATATCTGGTTAATAGTTTCATCATTTTCAATCATGAAATCGATGTATCCTGCACATATTATTTCATGATTTTTCACTGTATCGTTTATTATAAATTCAATGTAACATTCAAAAATTATCCAAATATCATTCTTATTGTTATGGATTTATATTAGAGAAATGAAATTCAAGATTACATAATTTGGGATATTAATCACCATTTAATTTAACTCATACATAATCAAATCATTACTAGTTAATTAATATTCATCTAAATCACGTGTCTTGTGAGGTTATATAAGAATTTTGTAATAGGTAATCCCAAAATTATTATAATATAATTTTAATTATTATTTTTAAATTAAATAGTTAGTACCATAAAATGTGGTCAGAGTCGATGAACTAAATCCTCATTATAAATGCTTTTTTATCTCAAAAATCATTCCATTACATTATTAATTCTATTATTTTTATAAAGTATTTCTATCAAGATAAGTTATATAATACCGATTAATAGCTATATATAGATGGTTTTAAATGTTTATAGAGTGTTGTGGTGAGGGGGGGGGGTAAATTTCCTAGTTTGAGATTTAGTTAATCAATTTTAATTAAATATTATTTTATTTAGTGGACAAATAACTAATTAACACATGTATTTATATAATCATTTTGATAAATTTGATCTTATGAATACTCTTCACATTTGTATACAAAATAACGAAAAAAAACCTAATAAATAATACATTATATTTGAAATAGAGTCATCAATCATGAAAAACTATTATTTATAATTTAACCACAACCATAATACACCTCATTTTTAATGGTCATCACTTATAAATACAAGCGTACCTTTTTTGGATGCTATAACATACCCAAAATTTTATCATAGAAGTATAAACCAAAAATTACTTTTTAATAGTTTTTTATCAAACTAACGACTTATTTTTTAATCATATAATATATTTGAAATGATTATCCATACATAAAAAGTAACCATAATTACAAAAGCACATGAATAGTTTTTACACTACAGAATTTCAACATAATTAAAAACAACGATCACCGTCTATAGTATGACATATATTGATGGTTTAAATACAATGAATCAGTTCAGTGAATTCATAGTATAAATATAATGATTCTCAAAATTTCAGTTCAACTTCTATAATATAGTAAATTAGATATGAATTGGTTCTCTCAATATCTATTTATAGTGATTTATTATTATCATCATATTCCTATTTAAATATCAAAATCATCATTTCCTCTTGTTGGAAACATAAATTTGGATCCACACGCAATTATTTGAAAAATATTGACAACATACCAACTCCTAAAATATATGTTTTGTTTGAGTATAGAACATATCTATGATCAAATAAGATACCAAAGGTATCTCCATGTTACAAATAATTTCTCACACACTGAGAGATGGATATTCTTCAGAAACATTTCCTAATATGATAATGTGGTGGTGATAACCTCCTTTTAGGTTTGGGAGATGAATTTTTTTCAATTGTAATAACTATCCCTTCAAACCCACGTACAAAATGTTTTTGGGGTGTGGCTCATAATTTTTTTTATTTTATATGATTAATCAATCATCGAACACAGATATGTAGAATAAAAGTTATTGATGATTTATTATGGGATCAGTTTTAACCTAAAATCATGGTCATGTTCCATCCCCTTAAAAACGTCCATTTATTGAAAATTTATATCCATCCGATGAAATTAATACCCCACACTGGCCACCATTGGGAGGAGTTGAATATTAAATTTATAAAAAACCCACATAAATCCTTCCATTGTACTCCAATAAGGGATCATGGATGTTCACCCATGTGGCAGACCATGTGGAAGCACAACCATTGATTTCTGACAATGTGGACAATCATATGGAAGAAAAATGACATGTTTGATCTTATAGAGGACCTTGTTTCCATGATCAATATCCTCTCTATAAAAATTTCTATGAGATTTAGCCTCATGATGCCCTTAACCTCATAGAGTTCCTAGAATCATGATTCCTATGACTTTTTATTGTTTTAGTGATATTAGACCTCACAAATCAACAAATATCAAAGAGCACATAACCCCAAATAGTTTATGACCTCATGAAGCCTATTATTATATGGAACCATTAGTGGATCATTCCTCTTTTTTTCCCTTTAAATCCATCATTTACGCCCATGGGAAATAGAGAGACCACATAGACTTTTTTGGCTGGTTATCAATATTTTCCACTGTGATATCTATATAATAATCAACTTATATAATAACTTCAACAGAAACACCCTTTATGTTCCCCCAAACTCTATTGAGATGAGATTCTATCCTTATTTTATACATATTTTCTCGTGTTAATATTCATACACATAGATTCTTATCATATTTCCTCATGTCGAGTTTCCTCCTCTTATATCCATATCATATTTTCTCATGTGGATATTCCTCAGTATGTCTCCCAATAAAATTATATATAAATATGATATTCCACCTCATTTATCCCATCTTATTTCATAATTTGAAGGATCCTCTCCATATATCCATATCATGTTGAGTCATTTAATGATTCCACCTCTTTGATCACCATTATATTTCCCCTTGATAATATTCTTCCTCATGGGTCCATGTCATATTTCTCTATGTCAAGATTCATCCTCATTAGTAACC
Source organism: Viscum album (assembly GCA_963277665.1). NCBI lineage: Eukaryota > Viridiplantae > Streptophyta > Magnoliopsida > Santalales > Viscaceae > Viscum > Viscum album. The sequence continues at coordinate 999,609,155 of OY728121.1, read as the reverse complement.
AGTCACATTTAGGCATGTATATATTCATCTTTTTTTAGTACAATCATGTTGATAAATTTTATATTTCTCATCATGGATCATTATTATATTTACTCATGTGGAGATCACTCATTGTGGATCCCCATAATATTGCATAATAGTGTATATATATTCATCTTTTTTGAGTCATATCATGTTGATAAATTTTAGATTTCTCATCATGGATCATTATCATATTTACTCATGTGGAGATCACTCATTGTGGATCCCCATAGTCACAGTGGGGAGACACAGAGTGTGGAGTGATGCGTGACCGAGTTGACCAGGGAAATGCTCCGGAAGGGTGGATGGAGGATGGTCAGAACCGGATGCTTTTCCGAGGAAAGTTTTTTGTTCTAGAGGCGCTGTGTGGCCAAGTCCTTAGGGGGTTCCACAACTCACCCCTAGCAGTGCACCCAGGAGTTTCCAAGATGTACCAGGATCTGAAAAGATAGTTTTGGTGGCCCGGAGTGAAGCGACCAGTGCCAGAGTTTTTGGCCAAGTGCCTAGTGTGTCATTAGGTGAAGGTTGAACACCGTGTTCCAGGTGGGTTGTGGAAACCTTTAGATTTCCCCGAGTGGAAGTGGGACGACATCTCGATGTATATCATCACGGGACTACCCAAAGTGCAAGGACGCTGCGACGCCATCTGGGTAGTAGTGGACCGGTTGACGAAGTCATCCCACTTCCTATAGATTAAGGAGTCGAGTGGAGTGGACGCTCTAGCAAGGAAGTACATGGACGAGGTAGTGCAGTTGCATGGAGTTCTGAGTTCCATAGCCTTGGACTGGGATGCACGCATTACCTCAAGAGTCTGGAGGGTATTGCAGCTTGATTTTGGCACCAGGCTACATCTTTGAATTTCTTTCCACCCCCAGACAGATGGGCAGATAGAGCGCACCATCCAGACCTTGGAGGACATGATGCAGGCATGTATTCTAGACTTTGGGGGATCATGGGTTCTACACTTTCCTCTGGTAGAGTTAGCCTACAATAATAGCCACCACTCTACTATTTTCATGGCTTCATTCAATGCTCTATATGGAAGGCTATGTCGCTCACCCGTGTGTTGGTATGAGGATGGGGAAGCAGGTGTTCTTGGCCTAGAGATGGTGCAGAGCATGACAGAGAAGGTTCAGCTTATATGAGAGAGGATGAAGGCGGCTTAGGACCGGCAGAAGTCATATGCTTATGATAGGAGGAGACCCTTGGAGTTCGAGGTCGGGGACCATGTATTCTTGAAGGTCTCCCCTCGGAGTGCATAGTGGAGGTTTGGAAGAGGAAGTAAGCTTTCTCCCATGTTCATCGGGCCCATCGAAGTGTTGCGACGGGTCGGTGAAGTGGTTTATCAGCTAGCTCTACCACTGCCGCTACTGAGGATACACGATGTCTTCCATGTGTCCCAACTCCAAGGATATCTACATGATGATTCACATGTCCTCTACTGGGGAGGGATAGATATCGAAGATGATGAAACCTTTATAGAATGACAGATCATGACTGAGGATCGTAAGGAGAAAGTACTTAGTGGGAGAACCATTCCCTTGGTTTGTGTGTTATGGAGACATGGTGGGCTTGAGGAAAGTACCTGGGAGAGGGAAGCACAGATGCGTGCCCAATACCACGAGTTGTTTTGAGTTTTATCCTATTTGTTCAGTACTTGTTTGATGTGTAAATCTTACTTTGTTGGCTATGGATGTGCAGTTTCCTTTTCTGTGGATGTGTGTGTGAAGTGACCTAAAGAATGGGGGGAGGAACTGATCCCTAGTTAAGACGCATTAAAGAAGATGCGCCTAAAACCTTGCGGGCGAGTTAGTGTCTCCCAAAGTGGATAGTATCTTAACATAGAGGAAGGGAAACCCCTATCCCACTAGACCGGATGGTTTGGCCATTTTGTTTTGCGTGTAACGGAGGAGCGGTAGAGCGTTTGTGTTTTTCAGAAGATAAGATATTTATATGTTGGAGAGGTTCAGTCTTGAGAGGTATCTTCCAGGGTGGTTGTTCGGATCCCCCCTCCCTCCAGGTCTGGTTTTGATTCTCAAGGGCGCAAATGGTTTGAGAGGTATCTGATTTAATGACCTAGACCCTCATGACCCCGTACTTTGCCAATTATGGACGCAACTGATCGGCACGACCGATCGGTGTCACCCAGCCATGGTGGGTTTTTCACCTGCAGCCTCCCTCGTAACCCCACTTTTAGTCCCTTTTAACTTTTGAAGTTTTTCAAGGCTGTTTTTAAGCCATAATTAATATCTAAAAATCCTCAGAAACCTCCCAATTAATTAACAATTAATCCAGTCGTGTGTAACCACATAACCGCATGGAATAACCACGATCCGAATTCCAAGGCGTTCAAATTTCTTATTTCGTAGCAGTGAGATTTTATCTATATATCGCAGAAGAAGTTCTTCTTCCCCTTCTTCCCTTTTGGCCAACTTCTCTCTTCTTCCTTGTGCGTTTGATGTACTTTATTACCGAGGAAAGTGGTGCACCTGTGTCGGAGCCATGCAAGTCGCACATCCCATGTTCCTAGGGTGTGGACAAAAACATCCATTGTTGATCAATCAAGTAGGGTTTCGCATTTTTCTCTCCTTTCTGTGTATCTTCTGGGGTTAGTATGATATTGATTCTATATAATTGGATGAACCAAAAATTAATGAAGATAATAAAAGGATTATAAAGAACAAAGGGGGGGGGTGACCGATGATGCTGCTCTATTTTTCTCTTTTTCATGATTAATTGTTTATGGATTGTGCGGGTTTATGCATACTGAAAATCATGGTTGTTGGTGGTCATTCTCTATGCATTAATAAACCTTTACTTCTCATGTTGGGAGTGTAAAGGAAATTGGTTAATTACATATATTCGGCTAAATAAATTGAAAGAACCAGGATCAATCCTTTTCTGTGATAACCCAGGTTAAAGTACAGCGGAATTGGAATCATGGAGTGTGTTAAGTCTTTTAAATTTGAAAATACTGGCATGTGCCTATTTTGTGTTGGTGGAAGTGGTTTTGTTTTTTTCATTCAAGGGCTGATTGCTGGGTGATGTGGGTGGTGATGGGATCCCCTATTGTTATGGATTCGCTGGTTATGAATTTGAGGTCGTGTGGTTACTTGATTATATCACAAATTAGGGTGGGATCCCTTATTGTTGAGAAACAGTTGGATCTTGGATCCTGGGGACATAGGGCTGTATCCTGGGGTTTTCTTTGGTTCTAGTACTTCAAGGGATCTCACTTATCCCTCTGTTGTGACTTTACAAGAGAACCAGGTGTGAATGCTTAAATTTTTGTTGGGTGTAATCTTTCCTTGGATTGTGCATATGCTTACTAGTTTCCCAAGTAGGTGTAAAAACTTATTTAAATATTATTACTGAACATGAAAAGAAGGATGTGACAAATGGGTTTTGGTTTGGTGTGAGTTGTGACTTGGACAAAGGTGCTTAGTGTGTTCATTAGGCTAGCTGAAGAAAAACCAAGATTTGGGTGAGTGCTTGTTACCTATACATACTTGTAGTTTTTGTGTTTCTAATTCGCACCCCACCCAAGTTGATAACTTAGAGCCGAACACCCCCCATTTCATGGGGGAGGGTGTTTTTTCCAACACTTCTACTAGTGGCTGGTTATTAGCTCCTTTCTGATCCCTTTACCAAATTTCCCAAGTATCTTCAGGTAGGCTGTGATGGCCTGAATTCCATTATTAGCCCAAGAATCTTCAGGTAGGGTAGTGTGGTTGTTGGCCTAGGTGTGTATGCATAGGTGGTTTCCCATGTATATTCAGGATGAGGCCCAGGTTTCTTTGGGGGTGGAAGTAGTTCTTCTAGCCCAGGAGTCTTCGGGCGTTAAAGTGGTTGTTCTGGCATAAGTGTTTGCAGGCATGGTTACGTGTGATAGTTGTGGCCATGGTGTCTGCAGGCGGGTTAGTGGTTGTGGCCCAGGTGTTTGCGGGTGGGATGTGTGGTTGGGGCCCAGGTGTGTGCGGGCGGGGTATGGTAGTGGGACTGTGGTGAGAATGGAAGGATTGGTCTGATGCATAGGATGTCTTCAATAACCAGTGGAAAAGTGGCACGGGGTACCCAAACATTGATGTGCTATTACTATACATTACATGAATTGAATTATTTGGGTAGTGTTCCTTGGTGAGGCTTGGGTGGTTAGTTTCCTTGTTAGGTGCTTGTTTATCTCTTTTCTCACAAGGAATTAGTATGCCTCCCCACATGTGTACGAGAGTCTTTTGTTTTCAATACTGAGTTTACTTGTATGCTCACCCTACGTATATAAAAATGCTTTCAGGTTTCCAGGAGGACTTCAGGGATTGTGCTGGACCGTATTAGCTCAGACCTTGTGACAGATCATCGCAGTTGTTGTTGTTCTTTCTTTTGGTATTTTTCATTGTAGTCTCCTTATACATTGTGGATTTTACTTTTGTATCATGCATTTGGAATGGTTCTTGGCTTTAATTTTACTTTTAGTTTGGTGTTGTAGGATTCACTATCTTATCTCCCGATCATATTAAAATAAAAAGGGTAATGCCTTCCATTTAGTGTGTGAATTCATACCTTTGGTGTTGGTCGCCACTCCGGGACCTATTGAAGGCGGATTTCGGGGGACATTATCTCCCCTTCTACATAAATAAGGATGGGCCTGACAATCTGCTGACCCTTCCCTCCTTTTGGTGAAGTCGGGTCGTGAGATCAATATATTGAATTTACAAACAAAATAATATATTCATTTTTATAGAAAACAATTGTACAATAATTATCTTCTTGTAATAATAAAATTTAATAGTGTATTCATTTAAAAATAAGGTATTTTTTATTTTGGAATTGTTAAAAATTTATTTTATCAAATTTCTTGGAGATACAAAATATATTAAGATTTAATTAAACAACAAATAAAAATTTATAAATTCCAACTGATTTGGAAATACCAATATATATAAAAAATCACATAATAATTTGAATTATCATAAAATTCAAAATCCCACTATCACACCAATTATTTTCTAAGAATGTTTATTTACAATTATATATGTTCTTAGATAATCTAATATCCAATGTCAATGATATTTTAAAAAAAATTAAAACAATGATTACTACAAATGTTGATGGATTATTTTTTTGTAACGCGTGAAACTATATGTATAATGGAGTTATTAAAAAATTTCATAAGAATCAAAAAAAAAATTAAAAGGTTTTTAGAGGTAATATTATCAAAAAATATTTTTAATAAATTCTTTCTCGTGTCTCCAATGTTATGGAAATTGATGTCGAAATTCACTAGTATAATATATTTGTATTCTATATCTGAATCATGTTATCGTTTTAATACATACTTTTAAAATTGTATCATGTATATTAATATTCATATGAGTTTGATATTCATCTCATCCACATATACTCTTAAATTTAATTATTATTAAATAGTTGAAAATATTATAATTCTCTATACATTGTAAACTATTTGGAAGATTTTCATCCACTAACGAGATATGAATTTTTATATTTTCATTTTATTTCAAACTAATTTTTTATCATTATAATTATATTCATTAGTTATAGAAGTAGTATTCACAAATATATAATTTTAATCAATATTTCCCATGTTCTATTAAATAATATTTTTATAAATTACATTATGTTCATTATATATTTTTATAATTTTGATAACATCATATTGTAATAATTTAATCTATTAATATAAAAAATTCATGTTAAGTATTTAATAATCAATGTAATTTTAATGAAAATCAATATTACAAAACATATTTAATGGATCTATAATTAATAAGATAGTAGACACTATTATAGTTTCAAATTTATCACGTGAATATATGTCTTTAGTATAATTCCATGCTATTTTAACTTGTCTTTTATCCTTTTTTTCATGATAATGTTCTTCATTTGATATATCAATTATAGATAGTTTGGTTTGATATGTTCATCACAATTTCATTCCTATCATGTGAAATTTGAATTATTATTTGAATCCACATTACATAACATTTTATACATGTAGTCATCTCTAGGATAATATTTCTTGAATCTATTAGAACAACCTTTATGTCTATTGTACATTACATTTACAAGTAGAATTTAGTCATCATTTAACATTTCTATATCATAAACTTATTATAGTATGAAATATTTTCAAATTTATATGATGAACCACTCCTATTTATATATTTTTCTTCTAGAGTGTTCCATTATAGTTTGTAATATATATGTGATTAGATCAGGTCCCCATTAGTGTATTACTAATAATTATTACATTAAACAATGGAATGTTTTTTATAATTACATTTAAAAGAAAATGATCTAAATTATCATTCACCAAGACTGTAATAATATAAACCATCTCAAAGATTACTCATTCAAATTAATAATCTTTTTAATCAGTGTAATATCTTGTTAATAGTTTCATCATTTTTAATCATGAAATCAATGTATCCTGCACAAATTATTTCTTGATTTTTCACTGTATCTTTTATTATAAATTCAATGTAACATTCAAAAATTATCCAAATATCATTCATATTATTATGGATTTATATTAGAGAAATGAAATTCATGATTACATAATTTGGGATATTAATCACCATTTAATTTAACTCATACATAATCAAATCATTACTAGTTAATTAATATTCATCTAAATCACGTGTCTTGTGAGGTTATATAAGAATTTTTTAATAGGTAATCCCACAATTATTATAATATAATTTCAATTATTATTTTTATATTCAATAGTTAGTACCATAAAATGTGGTCAGAGTTGATGAACTAAATCCTCATTATAAATGCTTTTTTATCTCAAAAATCATTCCATTACATTATTAATTCTATTATTTTTATAAAGTATTTCTAGCAAGATAAGTTATATAATACCAATTAATAGCTATATTTAGATGGTTTTAAATGTTTATAGAGTGTTGTGGCGAGGGGGGGGGGTAAATTTCCTAGTTTGAGATTTAGTTAATCAATTTTAATTAACTATTATTTTATTTAGTGGACAAATAACTAATGAACACATGTATTTATATAATCATTTTGATATTTTTGATCTTATGAATACTCTTCACATTTGTATAGAAAATAATGAAAAAAACCTAATAAATAATACATTATATTTGAAATAGAGTCATCAATCATGAAAAACTATTATTTCTAATTTAACCACAACCATAATACACCTCATTTTTAATGGTCGTCACTTATAAATACAAGCGTACCTTTTTTGGATGGAATAACATACCCAAAATTTTATCAAAGAAGTATAAACCAAAAATTACTTTTTAACAGTTTTTTAACAAACTAAGGACTTATTTTTTAATCATATAATATATTTGAAATGATTATCCATACATAAAAAGTAACCATAATTACAAAACCACAGGAATAGTTTTTACACTACAGAATTTCAACACAATGAAAAACAACGATCACCTTCTATAGTATGACATATATTGATGGTTTAAATACAATGAATCAGTTCAGTGAATTCATAGTATAAATATAATGATTCTAAAAATTTGAGTTCATCTTCTATAATCAAGTAAATTAGATATGAATTTGTTCTCTCAATATCTATTTATAGTGATTTATTATTATCATCATATTCCTATTTAAATATAAAAATCATCATTTCCTCTTGTTGGAAACATAAATTTGGATCCACACACAATTATTTGAAAAATAATGACAACATACCTACTCCTAAAATATATGTTTTGTTTGAGTATAGAACATATCCATGATCAAATAAGATACCAATGGGATCTCCATGTTACAAATGATTTCTCACACACTGAGAGATGGATATTCTTCAGAAAAATTTCCTAATATGATGATGTGGTGGTGATAACCTCCTTTTAGGTTTGGGACATGAATTTTTTTCAATTGTAATTACTATTCCTTCAAACCCACATAAAAAAATTGTTTGGCAGTGTGGATCATAATTTTTTATTTTATATGATTAATCAATCATCCAACACAGAGATGTAGAATAAATGTTATTGTTGATTTATTCTGGGATCAGTTTTAACCTAAAATCATGGTCATGTTCCATCCCCTTAAAAATGTCCATTTATTGAAAATTTATATCCATCCGATGAAATTAATACCCCACACTGGCCACAATTTGGAGGAGTTGAATATTAAATTTATAAAAAACCCACATAAATCCTTCCATTGTACTCCAATAAAGCATCATGGATGTTCACCCATGAGGCAGACCATGTGGAAGCAGAGCCATTGATTTCTGACAATGTGGACGATCATATGGAAGAAAAATGACATGTTTGATCTTATAGAGGACCTTGTTTCCATGATCAATATCCTCTATATATAAATTTCTATGAGATTTAGCCTCACGATGCCCTTAACCTCATAGAGTTCCTAGAATCATGATTCCTATGACTTTTTATTGTTTTAGTGATATTAGACCTCACAAATCAACAAATATCAAAGATCACATAACCCCAAATAGTTTATGACCTCATGAAGCCTATTATTATATGGAACCATTAGTGGATCAGAACTCTTGTTTTCCCATTAAATCCATCATTTACCCCCATGGGAAATAGAGAGACCACATATACTTTTTTGGCAGGGTTATCAATATTGTCCATTGTGATATCTATATAATAATCAACATATATAATGACGTCAATAGAAACACCCTTCAAGTTCCCCCAAACTCATTTGAGATGAGATTCCATCCTTATTTTATAAATATTTTCTCATGTTAGTATTCATACACATAGATTCTTATCATATTGCCTCATGTCGAGTTTCCTCCTCTTATATCCATATCATATTTTCTCATGTTGATATTCCTCAGTATGTCTCCTAATAAAATTATATATAAATATGATATTCCACCTCATTTATCCCATCTTATTTCATAATTTCAAGGATCCTCCCCATATATCCATATCATATTGAGTAATTTAATGATTCCACCTCTCTGATCACCATTATATTTCCCCTTGACAATATTCTTCCTCATGGGTCCATGTAATATTTCTCTATGTCAAGATTCATCCTCATTAGTAACCAATCACATTTAAGCATGTATATATTCATCTTTTTTGAGTCCTATCATGTTGATAAATTTTAGATTTCTCATCATGGATCATTATCATATTTACTCATGTGGAGATCACTCATTGTACATCCCCATAATATTGCATAATAGTGTGATTTCACCATGTTGATCCATAGTATATTTTATTTTGTTGATATCCCCCCTTATGGATCCATATCATATTGTCATGTGTATAAATTCCTCCTCATGGATCCCTATCATGTCTCCTCTAGTAGATATAATCCCCATGGCTTCCATATTTCACACCATTTCCATAAACATGCATCCCACTGGGTGTATATACCAACGACATTTATATATGGTCATCCCACAATGTGTATGCATTGTTAGATATTATGATTTTCAATGAGTTTTGGATTCATTTCATATAGATGAAAATTAATTTTATGTTCTTGTTTTATCTTAGACACTAATGGTGGGAATATTATATGGTTGGGATATATTTGGAATGGAAGAGGAATGGGGGATGAAGGCTGACATTATGTCAATTTCATGATGTGTACTTGGTATACATTCCATGTATTCAATAAAAAATGTGTAATGTATTGGGATGGAAAATTTAGGGTGTATAATGGTTTTTTCCCATGGTATAGTCCCTGATCATTACATGATGTCTAAATAATTTAGATTCCATGTTAATAACCTGGGTCAATTATTAAAATAAGATTTAGGGACACAAATTTCAATAAAAGACCTCACCCCTCCCTTCTCTCAGGTGAATAATCTCCCCTATTTATTATAACGTTGGATTTAGTGTTGTTTTTTGATATATACTCCATTTCAAACACCATTATTTTCTTTGGACCCACACGATTGAGTTCTTCATTCATCATTCCCCTTTCCCTATTTCTATTCGCCTTGATGTAGTTATTTTGGTGAAATCTAATATTTACTATTTCTAGGATTTTCATCATTTCATTCCTCTTATCATGATCTACACCAAATCAAAGGTTAATACTGGGTGAGAATTCATAAACTAGATTAATTTATTTTTTCAAAAACTCTCCCATAATTATTGGTGTTTTATATAATTGATTTTGGTTGTACCAAAAACCATATTTTCTTGCATTTCCCCATGAACTATATCACTATCTCATTTAATTTGTTTGGAAATATTTTGGAATACCATTAGTTGAATGATAATGTTGGAGTTTGTTCAACATAAAAAATTCAACCTTTGAGGTGTATTTTTTTAGAAACCTTGTGATATACATCCCCTTGAGTGAGTGTGAGGTCATTAGCTTTATTAGGCGTCATAATAAATTTCATAAGAATTGAAAAAATCAATAGGAAATAGTTATGCCTATTTCTCATGTATTACATGAATGGTAAATATAGAATGAATTTGTTAATGAGTTTAAATAGAAAATGGGGAATGGGTTAGAAAAAATCAAGTATTATTTATGATTACTAAATGCTATGTAAATTGATCAATGACTTGATAATGGTTGCTGATACCATGGAATTTTATACTTATTGGATCCTAATTACATATGATTATATGGAAATTCCAACTCCCCAGGTCTTGATTACGGTATTGGATTCCATGGATATTTCAACTCCTCATATCCATATTCCATTGGATTCCATTGGAATTTATACTCCATGGACCAGTAACGGTTATGGTAGTGGTTTCCTTGGATATTATATACTCCATGGATCCAATTTCCATATTATACTATGAAAATTGTGACCCCTTGTATCCATATTTCTAGGAATTAATTTGGACATTATCTATAGAAAAGCTCACTGCACTCCACCCAAGTCTATATATAATTTCCATAGAGATGATCGATGGACATGCTGAGGATTCCTTGGTGTTTTTTTACCATAGATCTACATCTACAAGTTCAGACACAAGATAACATGACATAATACATTATGGATATTATAAATATGATTACATAAAAATACCATTGTGGGTATTTTTCTATGAATTATAGATATCCATGACTTTTTTATTTTATTAAAATAAAAATACTGGATTGTATCACACCTAAATATCAATACTTTACAATTATCCCCATGTTTATGAGTTCTTGGTTATTATTCAGAGGGTGGCATATTTTTATGGACAGGATCACATATAATTTTTAAATTTTACATTTATTAATGTTATACATGTGATATACTGCACACTATTTAATTGTTTACACACAGGATGAACTTGTTATAGACATCATTGGTGGTCGCCTTCGGTTTTTTATCTCCCATCCTATTTTTTACGACATTGGGTACCTAGAAAAAATCATGTATGCTGGTAGGGTTAAAGGAATGAACCCACTATATGATTATAGGTTATTATATGCATTTTAGAAGGTGAGAATAGGTTCGATCTAAGCTCATGATGCTACATAATGATTGTTCATATTTTTTACCTTTGTAATTTTGATAAATTTATTATACTAGATTCATTTTCCAATATATTTTCTACCATTTTAGGGCTGAAATAAATTATCATCAAATTATACAATAAACTATTTTTGGAATTCATATTATTGCAGTCTTCTTAATGATATTAGTTATCACTATATATATATATATTCTTCCGCTATTGATTGATATGTTTACCCCACTATGATACACTCTTATTATAAGTGTATAGTCATACCACTATTCCACCATAGATCCTTGATTCTATTTGGTTTCCTCTTGAATATGGGGAGGTGTGTATGAGGACAGTTGAACCACCGGGTCACCAAACTGTTTTGTCGTTCTTGAGTCGGGATGTTACAATGTTGTATCAAAGAGTTTTTATTTTATAGATGTACAATTTTGATTCAGTGGACTTGATGTTAGAAATTTATAAGAATTTTTTAATGAGACAAGCATCTATTTTGCAAACCCAAGTAGAGAAAAAAAGGAAAAAATTTCTTTGAACGAATTTACTTTCTTCAATATATTTAATTATTATAGATTATTTAATTTTACCATTAGGTAACACACTTGACGTTTTATGTTTGTTATGATTACATATTTTGATTCTCGACCTGATGAGATGAGGGAATTCTTTCCCATGAATCAATATAGGAACCTTACAAGAATTACAAGTTATGCATAATCCATGAAATATAGGATATATTTATAGACTACATGAAATTAGTATGGGTGACTTGTATGATATAATCATTTTCCAATTAACATTTTTATTGGAATATTTAGAAATATAATTAGTACATAGAATGCCTACCGTAACCAAAACTATTTGTTCATTTATACCCTACTAATGAAACCCTTAGAAGTCAATTACATATTGTTGATTCATGGGATATTAGTTTCATAGACAGGAAAGTGTTCATATTTTGATTAATTGGATGCCACACATAGATTTATAAGGTGTATGGATCCTTATAGTTTGAAAGTGGGGATCCATTTGGTAAATCAATTTAGAGATAAATTAAATATAAATATGAATTTAAATGACATTATAATTTGGGAATGGAATGGTCCCCAATAAATATATTTTGAAATGGGGTGTGAAATAATGAGTTTGAACATGACCCATATTAATAGTGTGATTTAGGTAGTGTCTCTAGTAATTTATATGGATGTTACTATTAAACATCCTCAGGCATAGGAGTAAGTGGAGGGTTATGACTTATTTATATGATGGTTTTGACTTTCCCTATTCAAATATTAATTATCATGTTTTAAAAACATTTTTTGTGAGGAACATGCTTGGTATTTTAGAGACATTCCACCATGAAGGCCTCCATCCATTATCAAAAAGTGTGGAGACTACCATGTTACAATGTTGGTGGGACTTGAGACACTAGTATAACCTCTTCAAGTTCCATATATTTCACTAAAAGTTGATTCAGATATGGTTGATGATTTCTATTTTTTAGAGAAAATCATACTCTTTATGCAGACAGTTCATGGAGCACTTCTACCTGCCTCTTCTATTGAAGAGTTTATGCATGTGTTCCGGTAGTAACAGCCTAAATAATTTTTGGGGAATGGTGGTACATATTATACAGATATATATCCTAAAAATACCTTATCGGTTTTCAATAATTTTGATATACCTCATGATAGGGGAGAGAATCACATGTCATATATTATTTAATGAACAACTATGAGTATAAATGATGATTTTAACCTGGATGATAATATTTTAAATTTGGTTTGGGTAGATTTATAATCACGATTCAAAGATAAAATAATTCTATAAACCCTCATTGATGAAAGGTTCAATGATTTTAGGCATCTAGAGAACAGTTTGATGACTGTTATGGTGTATTCATCACTATTTATAGTGCTTCTATTTTTTGTCACAATTAGTCAGGGTGAAGAGACATCACAGGAGATAAGATTCATCCAATGTATAAAGAATTTATTTCAATCAAAGATCAAAAAAATAGGTTGAATAATAAAAAAATATAGTTAATAATGATTTTATTATTCTATAGAACTTTGGAGAGGTCAGGGTGTATAATATGACAGTTCACCCTCTGGACCTAGAGGTTTAGTATCTATTTGTAGAAAGAAGCATTTTGAGACATCATGTGATATAAATTACAATGAGGTTTCTAGTGTCATTAGTTATGTATTATCTCATTAGTGAGGGATATGGGAACATATTTGGATTGTATGTGATAGAGACCCAATTGAGTGTTGATATTATGGAATGATGGGCCACGTGTACTGTTTTTACAGGACATTCCCTATAATAGTCTGTGGATGTAGATTTACTCGATATCAAGGATCAAGAGTGGGATTTATATCTCAACATCAGGATTCATTATGGAGTGTTTTCTATCAGTACAGAGGTGTAGTAGGTCATGATAGAGGTTGTGAGGGATGAGTTGTACTGTGACAGTTGGTTGGGCCTACATCGTGTAGTGAGGTCATTTCCTAGGGGCCTAGTTCATTACAGACATATTATAAATAGCATACACCTATGGACCAAAGCACCCAACTATCTATATGGAGGGGTATGATCATAGTATCATATACTCCAATATATTATTTTTTTAGATAGGTTCATCTCATTATTTTATATATATATACCTATAGTGGAGAGTCTTGATCTAGTTCTTCAATTATATGAGGGATTCATAAAACTAGAAACTCTGTTGTGGATCTGAACGGAGGGTGTAAAATAGTGCATGGAGTGATCCCTTGAGGTTGGTCCATGTCACACCATATGGGATATTTTTTAAATTTATATGATAGGGATTAATGTGATTCTTGTGATGTAGTAGTTTGTTTCTTATCATGACCACGTTGTTTGATATAACAATAGGTTGATTTTACATTTCCAAAGGGATGAGTTTTTATTCCAATGGGTGAATGTGATTTCCATGTATGTATAGAGGGTATAAAGAATCTTATTCTTGGAGGAATGAATTTTTTAATTTCTAGTTTTTATCAACATGACCAAGGATCACATCAAGATGAATTTCCTCTTATGTTTGATCGTTTTAGGGACATTTTCTTGAATGACATTTCTAAGAAGCCTCCTAAGAGAGAGGAAGATTTATATATAGATCTAGTTCCTTGATCTGTATTGGTATCCATTACTCTTTATTGGATGGATATTTAGTTTCATTAACTAAGGAAGAAGCTAGAGGACTGGTAAGAAAAGTGTTTCATATGACCCAGTATTTATATGTAGGAATCGCTGGTTCTTTTTAAGAATAATGAAGAATCCACCATCATTGTATGTGTAAGTGACTGAAAATTTAATAAGATGAAAATTAAAAATTGATATCCTATGAAGTGAGTAAATGATATATTCGACCATATCTAATGACATGAGGTGTTCTTGAATATTAATTTCAGATTGGATTATCATATGGTCTGTGTTTGACCATCATTCAAACCTCGTAGAAAATTTCATAAAAAATATGGAATATAAATGTATTTTTTCATGTATTATAGTGTCAATAATTTTGCATTAGTTTTCATTTCACTGACGATATTTGTTTTCTATACATATATTTATTCATTTGATTTTGTATTCAGGTAAAATATTTTTTTATTATTCATATAATTCAAACGACTATAATAGTCTTCTTTAGAAATGTTTTGATGCACTATGGGGCCATAACATTTATGATAATATCACACATTGGATCTTTATGGTGGATTAGATACACATCATGGGTCATATTATCTTGAAAAAACGAGTGTCAGTTGACCAAGTGATAGAGAGAGTTATAGTTTTCTGTGAGAAGCCTAATGACAACATTGACTTATAGAGTTTTTTAGGGTTATAAAAATAATAAAATCCTTTAATAAAGGAATTATTAGGATTAAAAACACCTACAACAGTATTGAATATTAATTATGTGATGTTTATATGACCGAATACTTATGATACATCCATTGATGTGCTTAATGGATTCTGACATCAGGTACCGTCATGATTTTACCAAATTTAAGAAAAATATACATAGTATAATTTTATTAAATATGTAATGTTATAGGATTAGTTTGGAAATAGGATTATGAAGTCCTAGTTTAATGGTATTGTAATTTGAGGCCACAAGATATGAATTACTTGATACATTATCTCGAGTAAGTCATTGAATTTCATGTTTTTCACCGTTGGATGCATTATTTATTGGGAGAATGTTTTCTGGTGTACATGGACCTCATAAGACTCATGTATATATTTACAAAACATTAAATGAGCCTTAGGTAGTGAATTTGGGATTATTACCAATAATATTTTTAATTCAATCATGCCTTTAACCCTGGAATGGTCAATTTAATTGCTGATGTACTGAGTTGGAGGACTCAAATATATGTAGTTCATTAGGGAAATAGCGAGTGGAACATTATCAACATGTTTCATATATAAATATGAAATTGTAGGATTGTATTGAGTATACCGTTACATCAATCTTATTAGTGACTTCCTCTCTTCTGAATAGAGTAAAGATGTTATAGTTGCTTGATGATGAGCGACTACTACTATATTGTAGTGTGGAAGGTGCAGACTAACCTCCGGTTTTGACTATGGGATAGAAATAAATTATAAATATAGATGGTTTCATTTGGGTTCCAGAAGATATACATGATGAGTTGAATCATTAATTTCATACCTTTGAATGGAAAGTAAATCCCAACACTATCATGACTTAGCACGTTTTACACAACAACTATTGGTTGTTAGGGATGCAATGTGGTGTAGTTGGATTATTTAGGAGGTGTCCCACCTATCAATATGTTATGGTGGAACAATCAATACTTGATTTTATTTTATAGAATTTTTCTATTTGTGTGTTATGTTTGGATGATGTTTCATTGGATTTCATTATTAGGGATCCATAGATTCCTTGAATTAATGATGATGTATGGGTTGTTTTATACAGTCCCACAAATGTTTCCCTTTCTCTAGAAATCAAAAATACCATCATAGTATAAAATTATAAGAGATATTATATCCATGATAATGTGGTAATATATGAGGTTTCTCATTCCATATTATCTTATAGTGTTTCCTAATTGAAATCATAATTTTAGAAAGGCTTATGAAGGGAATTGGGTATATAAGTTCTTATGAGAACAACATACCACCCACATATTGGTGTTCAGTCAGAGCACACATTACATGGTCTAAAGTAGATTCTTATATCCCACGTCATTGTTTCTGGGGGACACAGGGAGAAGAATGTACCCATACATGTGTTCTCCTATGATAATAGAAATTATTAGATTATACATATGGAACATTAAAATGATTTTTATGGTATTCCATTTCAATCAAATCTTTGTTGGTTAGATGTTGGATATATAGCTTTACTCGGATCTCATCTCATTCAACAAAATTTAGAGCCAGTCTATTTAAAAAGAACATAGATGGTTACTAAAAAATCAATAAAATGTATTACTTGATCTTCATCAACAACCATTTGAGTATGATATTGAGTTTTGAGTGTTTATATATATCTCATTTATGATGGGGCATAGATATATTTTGAAACAAGATAATCAATCATTGTCATACTACAAGATGCTTGACACTCTAGAGAGGGTTGGGTCGGAACGTATTGGTTACATTTTCCTAAGATGTACTGATCCATGCATGGTTCCTTCCATGAATCATAGTTGTTCCATTATCATTAAGATACAACTCATGCTCTTTATATTGTTGATTTTTAGTTATAGGTTGATGCATCCTACAAGGAGTATCCTATTCATATCTTTGTATAGAGAAAAGTGGTTCTCCGAGGCTAGTCAGATCCTCTATTAAAATTTCTATTATTGTAAGGTCATTCATGTGGATAGTCATGGGATGGGAAGGTTGGTATAATTGAAATTTAGTCAGCGTTATTTACAGATCATTATTGACCACCCTTTGAAGGAAATTTTGGGATTAATTTCATTATGGGGACATGATTGTATGATATTGGTTTTTTTGCTGATGAACAAATTCTATAATTTTTTTAATATATTATTTTTAGTCACATATTATAGAACAAAATAAACCTTGGTCTGTATGGTGTTTAGGATTATTTTGGTAAAGTAATAGGCTCGATAGATGTAAGATGGATTTATAAAAAATACATGATGTTTATTTGGTTTATATGATGTGTATTCAATCCCATGCATTTATTGTCTTATACAGGCCAAATAAAAAATTGGAAAGGGTTTCTTTTGAGTGGGGAATACCCTATGAATTACACATCATGTAATGAATTTCCACATTTTGTAAATTCCAAGGATATGTTTTTAAAATCAGATGAATGGCCATTACTTTCACTTGAAGGAATCACCCCATTCCTTATCTCACACACATGATGTCCCCCTATGAACCTAAACTAGTTATGAATATCATCTTTTGATTAAATATATATTTAAAACACTTTTCATCTTGTCGGATTTGTCTTAGTGAGTTATTTCATAATCTATCTTCCACTGTTAGTATTCTATATGATGTGGTTATATTGGTGCGATATAATATGCCAAATTTCTAGGGTTTGGTTCATTAATTTTTTTCCCAATCATTATCTAAACAATTATTTATACTGGATGAATTACCAACCATGATTTAATGGTATGTGGTCTATAATTTTTCCATAATACATGTTGTTTTATATTTTCTGTTTATATAATGCCACGCACTATACATTTCAAAGATTTTATTAAAATTACATGAATGTCTCATTTAAATTTTCTAGGACCTTTATAGGATGACCAGTAGTACCACTTTGTAGTTAGAGGTCATTCACCTCAACTTGTTCCTACATGGAGTTTTATTTTATGTATGATTCCAGAGATATACCAGCACATTTAGTTTGTGTGATCTCATATTCTTTATTGGGTGTCTTGATAAATTGAATTAAAATAGAATGAAAGAATAGAAGTTGGTTATCCTACATTTCCATGTGGATACCTATATGGTTGATGTGTAATGAGTGTGTTAATTGTTTTAAATGGAAAATAAGGAATGGTTTGGATGAACTCATGAATTACTTTTGGTGGTCAAATGAGATCAAAATTGATTAATGAGTTGATTATGTTATATTATTACGGTGATATTTATACTCCTCATATCCTGATTCCATAATATTCCATGGAGGTTTGTTCTCCATCGATGTTGATAATGGTAATGGATTCCTAGCACATTACTACTCCCTATATCCTAAATCCATTATATTTAAAATGGAAATTTTAACTCAATGTGGTAATAATGATTATATTAGTGGATTCCATGTACATTTTTACTCCTTGGATCTGGATTCCATATGATGTTAAGGGAAATTTTACACCTTGTATTTGAATTTATTGGACTCACATTCAATATACTATGTGTAAATCCTCTATGGAATCCACCCAATTCTTTACTAAGTTTCCATCAGGATTCTCTATGGAATATTTGATTATGACTTCATCCTTTATAACTTGGATCCAATCCTTCGAGGTCCAACACTTTAATGGAAGTCATAGTCCATTGAGGATGTAATACGCTGGATTACATAGAATGGAATCTATGTATATTTTCTAATTCATTATAAATATACTTCGTATGAGTATTCCATTATAGTTGTTATAAATGATAGTGTCAATCCTTCCCATCTATGATATAATGTAAGACCATTGTTTATGGGTGGTTGGTTATTATTCAAAGGTTTCCATTTTGGTCGTACTAGATCAACTCTTCATTTTTCCCTTTATATTTTTCATTGACATAATTGTGATATATTGCATGATGCTATATTGTTTATGAATAGACGAGACTTGTTATAGACACCGTTGATGGTGTCCCAGTTAGTGTTATATCACATCCAGTTTGGGCAACCACTAGGTACCTAGGTAAACATCATTGATTCAGGAAGGCATCAAAAAATGATCCCAATTTATGATGGATGATTATTCTATTCATATGGTAATGTGATCATAGTACAGATATATGCTCATGATTCTATCTATAAATAGTTTATTTTTTCTATTTTTATATTTGATACATGTGTTATACCGGATGAAAGTTCCCATGTATTTTGTTCTTTTTGTGTAGAAAAAATGCATTATCTTAATATTCTACATGGTAATATTTTTTGATTTATTATTATTAAGAACTTCTGTATATTATCTTATTTTATGATATAGACCATTCATCCTCTATTAATTTATATTTTGAAACTACAGTTTCACACCCTGATTATATGGTAAACTCTAACCACTATACCACCATAGAACTTAATTACTAGTCTATAGCCTATTTTTTATATAGGCATGCATGGGGCCATGTGACCAACTGAATCATGGAACTATTTTGTGGTACCCATCTCAGGATCCTACATGCCCTTTCCTCATAAATACTTTTGTATGCTCCTAGGTATAATCACCAACCACATCTATACATGGGAATACCACAAGGTGTAAGCCCCATCCTCATGAATGTATAAGTATCACACTATTAGTATACTGAATCATCATCCACACTTGGGTATCCTCATAGGTGATAGTGCCAACCATAACTGCAAATTAGAACCCCATTGTTTGTAAGCCCCATTGACTTCCATATATGGGATTTCCATTGGGTGTATTAGCAATCTATATTTATAAATGTAAATCCTCCTTGGTATAAGCACCAGCATTATCAAAACATGGGCCAACTCTCTAGGGGTAATCTATAATTTAATGATTATGATGTATAAATTCTCTAGAAGCACCATAAATGGGAATCCACATCAATGTAAGAAAATCCTCATCCATATATGGTCCCTAGGTTTATGTCCCAGTTTTATGATAGATTTTTCCATTCCAAATAATAATCCAATCACCTCCTTTTCATGTATAGGGATCATTCATTCCCCCATTGATACCTATGATCCTCAATTTTAGGTATAATTTCCAATTATACTCTCATTGATACTGATAGGCCTCCCTTTCTTGTATAAACCATAACCAAGTCAACATTAATATTTATGTGCCTCCTTTTTAGGTATATTATCCAATAATTTCCCCATTGTTATCAATATAAATCCAGTATGTTGTAAGAACTAACCACATCTAATGGGAATTATTTTATATTTAAAAGTCCCAATGACCTTATTCTCATTATTGTTACAAAATACCAAGATGATTCAAACTAGGAAGCATTAATTCACAAGCCCAACACCACATATTAGCATGTTATCTCAGGTAATATGATTGATATAAAACAATATCACCATTATCACACTGAGAATGAATCATAGGATCTCATATATTCTAGTTTATCATTTATTAATTATGATTGGGATATGGTATTTCATTCATACCCCATATGATACATATAATTCCTTTATCAGGTACAAAACCAAGACTCTAAAATAAAACATTCCTTTATGAGATATACATTAGAGGTCTTATGTGATGAGCATAAGATGGCCTATATATCATAATATATTCCATCAATTTTAGAAAGATACTATGGTTTTCCCTAATATACTTCCTAATGTGGACATCCCTCATATTGTTATACTAATCTAAAACCTGGATTTGAGATCACTCCCCTTGGTTTCATAGATATACTACCTCGTGTTGAGATCTCTCATCTATTTTCGCCCATATAGTACCCTAAATTTGAATCCAACCACTTAGTTTCCCATTATATTATACCAAGAATCAGGACCCTCTATTTGGGTTCAACATATTCACCACGAGTTAGGATATTACTCTTGCTACTACACAAATCCATCTAGACAAATCATATTCATAGTTTAATCCAAAATGGAGAGTACTAAAAAATTCCCACGTAATCCATTTCAAGGTACTATTATCCTAGTAGAAAATCTTATCGAATGAATTTCCTTATACAGAACTAAACATGGTCATGGATTGACAACAATAAATAGAAACCTAATTATAATAGAAAAATGTAATTTGAATAAAAGTTGTATCCTTTGAAGTTGTACTGAAATACTTGCACTTTGATTCCCATTATTGGGATTCATATAAAGATCCACTCATTGTTCCAATCCAAACAATATACAAATCAATTCCCCAATGGATTTAAATAAAATCCAAAGTTCCTTCATTTATGGATCAAAACAAAAATAATAACTCAATAAATAATAATGAAGAGAAAATATATTTACAACATCAATTGGGCATCAAAATTAATGCCATCATTAAATTAATTTAATATGTTAAATAAGTAGTTTTTCTAATTCTACTATGTTCAGGGATAGTCCGTAAAATGTAATTATCCCATCATTAGAGGAATCATGGAAAAA
This sequence comes from Viscum album, assembly GCA_963277665.1. Taxonomy (NCBI): domain Eukaryota; kingdom Viridiplantae; phylum Streptophyta; class Magnoliopsida; order Santalales; family Viscaceae; genus Viscum; species Viscum album. Next base: position 999,587,351 of record OY728121.1, on the reverse strand, counting down.
AATCTAAAGGATGCAATAGTAGAAATTTCCCCATCAAAAAGTGACTATTAACTATGACGGTAACCCATGTTTAAACCCCCAACCACTCATGATTCCTCTCATACAAGAATGACAGCTTCTGACTCCCATAATTTAGGGAGATAAAGGATCCACCACAAGAAATCATTTTCTTTTAAGAGGTTTTCATAAGGGATCCTATCCGTTATCCTTGATGATATAAACATCAAACAAACATTTCCCCAAAAAATCCATTAAACACAATGCCTCAAAGGCCCAAGTCAATCCAATATAGGACTAAGAGGAAGAAGGACTCATTATTAAGGGAAAGATGATATATCACATGAATACATCACTAAGGTATTATTCAATTTAAATATTCATTATGAAGGATCCATTCAACATACCATGATGAAAATTAGAAATAAGTCATGTATCCTAATTCCCAAAAAGCTCTGAAAAAATATTATTCACATTATTGATAGGGATGTTACCCATATTTTGATTCTCATAATTGGATTCAATCAATATTACATGGTGATAACTCTATAGAGAACTTATATGATGACTGAAACCAATGAAATATTACCAAATCAAATTGTAATTGAAGAGAAAGCACATATTCATCCCCCTAAATATAAAACTCCCTGATATATTCTAATGAAAAATAATGAATAAGAGTTGAAATATTTTATTATCATAATAGAAGATACTTCTCATCATATCCTGGTGGAATCAACTTACTAAAATCATATCCCAATTTGACTGTTAAAAATTGTCATCATATTTCTAAATTTTTAAAGACATTCATTAGCATATTCTATAAATAATCATTGTACATGGACATATTTTTACCCCTGAGACTGGGGAAACACATCTGTATATCCTGGAGGCTTCTCAATAGAATATCAAATTATTTCTCCTATTTTGGAAGATCATTGGATTATTATAGTGAGGGATAGATCACATGATCAAACTTCTCTTTCCATTATGACCATGAGTTTCAAGTATATATTGGAAATTTCATCAAACATGGATCATATCTATCTCATAAATATATTATGAAAAAAAATATACTCCATTGTATTTCAATGGAAAATATAATATCACTATCCGCATCTAGTAAATTTTCTAGTTGATTTTAGTTGATGTAATAAGGGAAAACTATCAGGATATCTCAGTGGTTCGTAGAAGTAAGATGTATATTACTAGTCTCTCTAGTGGAATACCACATTGGCATATAACAGAGGACACATAGAAGTGACTATATAACCCTTCTTTAATTCCATAGGATCATCGGCATATTTAATTGAGGAATGAAAATCAGGGATTGTTATATGTCCCCGCACCAAATAAATAATGAATTGCTATTTCAGGAGCCACTAAAATAACAAAATACATCCTTAACAACAACATAAAATCCAATTTTCATAATTAGGTCCTATAAAAACAATGTTTGAATATACTATTCATATATAGGAATAGATTTTTACCTACTCCAATTATAGTCCAAATGTTTACATACAATCTTGCTCCCTGTCAAACTTTTAGTCCTCATTTTCTTATGATGGGCCAATAGGTGAATCATATTCATGATCACTTAAACAAAAATATATGTGATGGTATATTTTTTCCTTAAGAAGTAGGATAATATTTAAGTAAATCATCATAAAAATTAGTAGGTTATCATTTCCACAAAGACCCCAACATATGAATGGACCATGGGAACAGTCAATTAAAAATACACTGTTAAAGTCCTTATAATGACTCAACCAAAAAATTACCTCCTACACTTTAAAATAAAAAATCCATCTCAGCCCCAAGTAAATCTCCAATATTCTAGGGGCTGGTGAAAATCACCAAGAAGGAATAACTATACAGGTATTCCATTACCTAATATACATGTACGCCTGCACCCAACCATCTCCATGTAGTAGTGTAGAGGAATAAAATGTGAAGACTGTAACTGCTATTGGTAAACAATACATGCAATATACTCTAGAAAATAAATCCAAGTAAAACATAATATATCAAATTTGAAAAGGGGAAAAATACATTCCCAACCATAAATGAAGTCCCAACATGATAAAAAGGGAAATGAAGAATACCAAGATCTAAAATCCAAATCTCAATGTTAGAGAATCCTATTTTTACAAAACACCCAGGTCTCACTATGATCCAACTTTAATCACATCCTATATATTTATTGTATTCATAATACTTGAAATGTGTACTGAAATACCTTTCAGGGGTGAGTATATACAAACTTAGTAGGATTCCCCTTGAAACTAAAATTGAGTGATATATAGATAAAATAATATTCACCTAAAACAAAAGTAATAGGGAATAAAACCCTAATAAATACACAAATATATATATATATATATAAGGTTATAACAAAACCTAGAAGAGAGAGAAAGGGGATCTCCATATCCTATACCTAACAAAGTTGATGAGTATTCCTAAAGCTCCAAAAGTCCATCACTGGTTCCAATCATCATGAGAAACCTCGATATAGTATTTTTAGACTCACTCTCTCATCTAAACTACACTATACTTATATGTGAGACACAACTCTCTTGGGGGACCCGCAACCTGCTAATGCTAAAATATCAAGGATTAACTATCTAAAGATAGAGCACCCATGCATATGTAGTGGACTACAATCTCCATCAGTATAAATAATATGAGGAACATGTACACTGGTGTGATAGGGGGTACTAGACTGAATATTTATCCTATTTAATGGGGAACATTCTCCCTAATGTGAAATGGGATTAATAACCCCAACATCTCTATGATGATCCTACCTGGTCACCACCATTATAATGAACATCCTAAATAAGCTTTACTCTCAGAAAATTCCATGAAATCTTTGTAATGACACTATGAAGGACACCATTACCTTATATGTGGAAAACTAATCATGATTAGCTACTCATGGGACAAATTATGACTCCAAAAGAATGTGATATGATATTAATAAGTAAAAATATGGAAGAAAAAATGTGTAAGGGGTCCACACAACCTGTTTCCACACCACATCACCCAGTTTTTTCTCCTATAGACAACTCTTATATTCAACATCACAGTACACAACATGAATAGATTAAACATGGCATGTCTCAGACACTCATGTCCCTCTTGGGTCTATTGGCTTGAGATTGTGTATTTTCTATATTCTTATGTACAAATTCATGTCTAGGAAATGAATCATGTATGTGTACTCCAATACTATATGTTGTATCCTCCTTTATGCGATCTTGAAAATGTACAAGGTGTCACATGGCATATATATATCCGTTGGGTAATAAATAATATGGGTTCATCCACATGGTATATGATCCATTTCATCCTGAAAACCCAAGACGCCATAGGAGGGTGGGGATATATGGTGTGTGTCCTTGGACTTCATATCACATAGTTTAATTTTCCCTAGAACTTCTAGAATCTTCATGTGTTCAATTGACCTATCCTCCTTTCCTTGAATTGTTCCCATTGACATCCTATAATCGGTAGGGGTTTCCTTCATCCAACGTTTTGTAGACTCTAATGGATGGAAAATGTATTCTAGTCACCAACGGTGATTGTTCACACATATCATGTGGTAAAAACACTTTCTATCATCCCATAACCCATATCCATGGAAATAATTACCTTTATCCCCTAAAAATCCAGACACATCCATACATCCCCATCCAAATCTTTATTTGAAGATCCTCCATGAATTTGAGGGTTCGATCATGCTTGAACCAACCACGACAACGTCTATCCATGAAACTATAATAAAACATATAACAACATAATGAAAAATTAGGGAATAACATAATAACAAAGGATTCTAACAATAATTATTCATGAATTTTTGTCCTATCATTTCAATGAATGGAAATCATGGAAGAAATATTAAATTTAAGGAAATAATTTAATTAAAAAATATTCTCATGGGAAGGGTAGGAAAACCCATATCAATGGAATACAAAATATACCCACTCTTTTATTAAAAAAAGGTAAAAATAAACAATTATTTATAAATAAATCTATTTTGATCGATCATTGGTGAAGAACACATTGTTCAGTGATGTTGGTATCCCACTGTATTTTATTCACTCTGATATACCATGATCTGATATCACATTATCCTTTGATGTGATCTCACAATGAATGACAATTATTATCACTCATTCAGAGCTCCATGGTTTATGATGAATACCTTGGTAAATTATATTAAAATGTTTAAATAGTTTAAATATTTTATATTGGGAACTAAATAATATAATAAATTATTTAACGAATTCATTTCATTTGAACAGACATATAATGAACACCTTAACTAAATGCATGTTTCCAAACAACATTAGGTCAGGCCTAGGGTATACCCCTCTTTATAGAATCAAAAACCGTCTTGAACTTCTAATATAAAACTTCATTTGGGAGTTATTCTAATTTTTTGGGGTAACTACATGTGTTTAATATTAATATTTTTAAAATATATATTTTAGACACACTAGGCCTCAAAATTTAACTCCCTATTAGTTCATGGTTAAAAGAACATTCAATAAAATATTTCAATTTATATCAAAGGAAATATATGATCACTACATTATTCATCCCTTCAAGGATACATTTTACTTATAATAATTAGTTAATCAAAAAGGTTTTGATACTAAGACCGCATCTGGCTATACAAATCCCAAGAGATCCCCTTCATGCCCCCATGCATCGATAATATAGATACAAAGGGAATGGTATATCCTTGTATAATTCTCTCATCATAATCCCATATCACCATCAAGTACTCTATGAAGTTGTCTCCAACCTCAATGTCTAGAACACCCAATTCCATGAATTTCATAGCATCATGAACAAATATCTTCATCGACAACACATGGAAGATATCTTGCAGCCACTGAAACAGTGTGGGCGTTGCCACATTATAAACAGGCTCTCTGACCCTCCATTGGATCATAAAAGGATTGGTGGACCTTTTGGATATATTGAATACCTAACTAATCCTCCACAATCATCATCTTGTGGAGACATTCAAGAAAACATGTTCTCCCTACTAAAACTACATGGTCCCATGTCATCAATATATGTTTGATTTTATATAACTATATGATATCCTCATGTGATTACATATCACATTAAATTCCTCCGTCCCTATTAGCACCATCAATATAGGAAGAACCGATGCTCATCTAGTCTCATCCCAATATATGGTTGATGTAGGGTCTCCCAAATTGGGCCTCAAATTGTTCCATTATAATCGTAGAGTGATAAGTGTTATTATTCTAAAAATCTAATAATGATAGGAAATCCACCTATATCCATCCAATATCCAATACCCAATCATTCAACACATTATTCACAAATGTGACAATGTTCTAAGTATTCCCATTCAATCATGGATGAAATTTCATACTCATCAACAACTGGGTATTGAATGCCTCTTGAATACCACTCCACAACCATGACATATACCGAATGTAATGGGAGATGAAAACAAATTAGGGTACCCAATAGAGACAGATGATCTCCAGCTTGTAAAACTATCCTAGAATCTCCACCAAACTCTACTCTCTGATGGAAAGGAAGTGTGTAATCTTAGAATGTCTATCCACTATCACCCAAATTGAAACGTTGAGAATTTCAATATTTGGAAGAGATTTTACAAATTACAGTGTTATGAATTTACATTTCTTCTCTGATATATCAACATGTTATGTCAAATCTATCAAAACATGGTTCCCAACCTTTTGATACTAGCATATGAGATGTTGAGGGAGGAAATCAACCACCATTATCCGCATTCATGTCCACAAAAAGTACTACTGAAGAACCATCTAAAAATCACTACTTATGTATTTAAAACCAATGGAGATGTGTGAAACACCATATTCCCATCCTCTCTGGTAATGAATAAAACCAATATATGTTCCTAAAATGAATGATATACTCATTTCCATAATAAATTATCCATCTAGAGAATCACTTAATGATATATATCCATTGATACCCTCACAGTTGATGTCACTCAATTGAGTCGCCATGATATTCAATGAAAGGGGGTGTTAACGCCATTGATTGATGATATTTAACTCTTGTCTCCTCTACCTATGTCACTTTAATGGAATCCAACTAATCATAAGGCCCTCTACCAAATGAAAATGTGACTTACTAATATTGAAAATTTACACAACTTTTATCCCCCCACACATATATACTATCTTAAGGCATAGTCCAAAATGAACTCTAACAATCACCTATGTTTTAGGATTATATCTCTCTATGATATAACATACCTGATACTATAATTTTCTAAGTAATCAAAAAAACTATGATATTATAATATAGCACCTCCAAATCTTCATAATAATGATTACTAGTGGAAACTACATGTCATGATTTGAGTAGTAGTTATAAGGGTGTATCAACTACCTTTACCCATATTCCATCATTTACTACTTTTGAATCACCTTGTAGCTGAACCAAGCTCTATAGGCATGCCAATTCATGACATAATCTATTACCTCAATTGGCTATATCAAAAGAAGATAACTAGTTTGTTCCATCCTCAAATCCTCAAAGGCTCTATACCATTATGAGTTCTAGGTAAATGATATCCCATTCCAAGTCAAATCATTGGAAGGAGATAAAATACTAGATAAGTTCACAAAAAATTATATAGTACCCTACCATGATAATAATACTCCACGCCTATGACATACTCTTAGGAGGATCCCACAAAAGAAATACATAAATTTTCACCAGGTTCACAGCTAATCCATGCTATGAGATGTTATTCACATGATGTGATCCCCGCATATCCTAAAATACATTTAGTAGAGAATACCACCATTATTGTTGCACCAGAGTAAGTCTAGGACCATCCTAAATTGTTGTGAGTACACCTCCTCTAATGTAGAATAAATGATTATTTCATCAATGAAGACAACCATAGTCCAGTCAAAGAAGGGATGAATGATCTTGGTCAGAAAATTTGTAAACATAATCGGTTATTTTTGACACCCAAATACATCACCAGGATCAAATATTTTCTATAGAGACATCGGAATTCCATCATCAGAATATCATCCTAAAGAACAATCAAATGGTGGTATCCAAACCCGAGATCGATCATCAAAAACCAAAACATGCCTCACAGATGATCAAATAGGTCATAAATCCATAGAATACATACTTTTTCATTATTGTTTCTTATTTATGGTAATGATAATAAACCCAAATATTCATGCACTAGTTAACCTTTTGACCAAAAAAACCAGAGCTTCCCAATGGGACACATTGGTTCTGTCGAAAACCATTTCCCATTATGGTCCCACAAATACACCGTCATCTATTGGGGATTAGTAGGGGTCATATAATTTGCCATGGAATATATATGTATCATACCATGGTGAATGTCAATACAGAATATCATCTCCTACCTTCGATGTAGTCCCATAAAATCCTTGGGGGAAAATCCCTAATGTACTTTACTACTAATGGAATCCATGTCTATAAAGAGACCACGTAACCCGAGGATAAACTCCAAAACATATGGGTGATTGGATAAAAAACTAATGATTACCATACCATCTTCTTCAGCTATAATATCTCTCTAATCCATAAAGGATTAATTTTCCTCATATATTCGAATGTATCTAAACTGATTTTGAAGATCATCAATCTGGTCTAAAACCATGGAAAACCAATCAATAACAAAGATGAAGTTATATGTTTTCATCAGAATAATCTATATTTTCCACATGAAACATTCTCTATTAAGTGGAATCTTATACTAATAGGAGATAAAACATAAAAAATAGTCACTCCATTTAGAAACCTCCATCCATTCCTATTGGACTAATGTGTCAAATATAAGCTCTACATCTCGCACCAAGAACAAATGGAAGAATGAATGAACCACACCTTTGTCTAAAAGTATAGTTTTAGTAGTATAATAAACAAGTATCTTACCTTATATCATATAATTTGAATAATTTTCATAGCCCTCCATGCCATGTAGCTACCCATTACCCTAACCTCGAGTTCCATTAGCATATCAAGGGACACCAAGTGGTGGTGTTGGGGGGTTCTCATAACATTTTACTCTAATAACTGGTCACCCCTCTACAGCTTCACATACCCATCTTCCAACACCACCTCCATGATGGCCATTGCAGCCATGTTTAGGAGATCCTTGGTTATGACATTGACTTTACAATATAGGTCCATCCATTTTCATCATGTCTTGCTCTGCACGACAGGTTGGGAAATTATGTACTTTGTTCCCTTTCCCGTTACAAACACAACATTACCAATGTTTTAGATTATTCTATCCACTATGTGATACATGATCCAAAGATACTCACATCTGTGTCTATGAATGAGAACAATTCCTCCTATAAGATCACCACCTCTAACACCTTTTACATACTATAGATGACCCAACCACATGCTTCCCACCACCATCCACCACTACCTGATGTCTATCAACTCGGAAGCTCTTAACCACCATTGCACAGTCAATCACGACTTTATAATTCAGTAGACATAAATAAACCACACTTTCTCAAAATTCTTTCGAGAGACCATACCCAAACATTTTTATTTGAAATGAGTCTTCATGTTCAATATCAAGGGAATTATATATATGTTCATTTATGCTTGTGGAATATATAGCCACTAACATATCACCCTACTTTATCTTAAGAAGATCATGTATTCCAACTAAGGATATTCATGAAGGGATATACTCCTCATAGAATAGCTATTACAAGTTAGAAATAAGGGTTTAATCTCATCAAATGCCTTCTTTTCAAATCTCTACAATTTTCCTACTACTCCATGGAACATACATGCTTTTAGATCAGCCATCTAATATTTCAGGGTAAAAAAATTAAACATGATCTAATGAATCATTCAAATCCTATGTTTCCTAAGGATCTATCATGCCACAGAACCTCACCATTCTATAACACTAGAACTCATAGAGTCTGATAATAAAAAGAATATCCTTGAAATGATCTTCAAGTACAAAATGACACTCAATTGGAGGGGTATTGATATCTTATGACATCAAGGAAATATATTAAGGTAAGACGCTTTCACTTGGGCCACAAAATTCACCAAATCGACATTAAAATCCTAAACTAGTAACCATGATTTTAATATATATATATAGGAATCATGAATGTAATCAAGATACATAGTGGTCAGATAATAATATATGTATATATATATATATGGGGACCTTACTTAAGAGATAAAATAAAAGCAATCCCTTATATATTATGCATGTACCAATATTCCCTAAATCATATTTCATTTTATCCTAACTTGAGAACAAGGTATTGAAATTCCTTTTGTATGGATACATTAGCCACCACCCAACAACTATGTTAACTGAAATGAAATTCTCACTCAAGAAGATTCGACATTGTTTCCCTATGGTATCAACCAATCCTCATCATAGTAACACTCAAAAAACCATCCTAAGGATGAACCAATATATGATTATACTCTATAATGACTTAACTATCCATGGCCCAACTGTCCTAATGAATACTGAGCTATCACAACCCCTCTCCCATCTTTAATAGGCAATGACTGGAGACATGCGCCATTAAGTCTTACCTATAACGGCTGGACATTACCTAATTTACCTGTATGTCTGCACCTAACCAACTCCATCTCGTAGTGAATTCGAATATAATGTAAATACTCTATCCTATAGATAAAAACTATTCATTCAATATAATTATGGGAATACATCATAGTATAATAGATTTCAACCAATTCATAATGTGAAAAAAATACATTCACAACTAGAAATAATGTCCCAAACTAATAAAAACTAGACATGAATAAAGAACAGAGGTCCCGACACCTAATCTACATGACTAACCACCATAGATAATCAATTCCAAAATGTATAACTACATTCCAACATAATAAAATTTGATCATTCGATCATCTACATAAGACACGGCACATGTCAGAAAAGTCCATGCATGGGTGAGTATATACATGCCAAGTAAGACATAATGAAAACTGAAGGGTGGTGATATATAGGTACGACAACTATCATCTCATCCTAAAGAAATTGGGTAATGAAACTCAATAGATGCACACATATATATATATATGATCATATACAAACCCATATGGGAGAGAGAGAGGGGATATCTGCCTCACATTATAGCCAAAGTCAATGGGTTACCATATAGGTTAATATTTATATAACTGATTCCTAGAATTAAATTAAAATCAAAATAATATGTTTAGATGGTCCCACTTCATGGAACTATAATCCAAAACCGAGAGTGCCCCAGCTCTAATGGAGGACCCTCACCTCGCTAGTGCTCTAATATGTGGGACAACCAATACATAGATAGAGGACCCATTACTATGTAATAGAGGATTGTCTCAATATATATAATGAATTTGGTGAAATCACTTATAGTTGTGATAGTGGATTATTGACCACGACATCACTAGAATAGAATGGGGGGACTTTGTCCATGTTATGACGTGGAAGCACTGACCACAAATTCTCTCTAATGATCATGTATTATAACAATCACCAATAAGAACCACCTAAATAAGAACAACTCATGGAGAATTGCACTTAATATCTAAAAATTTACTATAATGGAATCAATTGCATTATATAAAGAGTATTACTTTGGATAGGATACTCACATGAAAAAATATGAGACCATATGAAAGAGATATGATTATAATAAGTTGAATGAGGGAATACATAGTTTGTAATTGGGTGCACACGGCATGTTATCCCAAATCATCACCTAGCTGTGTTATACACTAGACGTATCGTGGAAGACATTTTGAATTATATGAAGAATAAAGATAGATCATTGGATCTTGGGGCCTTCCATTATCTATCAACATATGTCCTTGCACATCGGCTTATTCACGTGTACTAAGATATTCCATGATACCAGTTTCATCATGTGTAATCCAAGTGTAAATGGTTTTCCCCTCCAATATAAGGACATGGGTGTGTTCTGGATGGCACAAGGGCTATATTCTTGGGGAGTGTCAGGTTGTCTATGGTCCAACCAACATGTATTGTGATCACTATCTTCCCAAAAAACCAATCCTTCATAGTTGTATGGGGGTACATGGTGTGTGCCTTAAACTACACAATATGTAGGTGAGTTTTGGTGTGAAAGTATAAAATCATTATGTAATCTATACATCCATCCTCCTTTCCATGAATTTCTCCCATTGACCAGTGGAAATTTTTGGGGTCACCACCAGCTATTTTTTATTAGCCTCTAGTTTCCATAAAATTTATTTTGTTCACCCAAAGTGGTTTGTCGATTGTTCTATTCCCTACCTTCTACCCAACATTGTTCTGGATCCCTGATCTATATAAATAATCTCTTACATCCTCCAAATAATCTTGATCCACAAAATAGTCCGAATCCCAATCCTAATTTTAACCTCTTCTATGAATCTAGGGGTTCTATTGCACTCGAACTCAACTAGACAATGATGAACTAAATCCATGTAGTCCAAAAGTGAAGAATGAGAAAAACGATTGTGAAAAAACATTATAAAACAACATGATAAACATCATTGTATAATTATTATTGTCATACTATTTAAAAATTGAAATTAGTATCCGATCGAGGGATAAAATAGTAAATTGATTAAAAAAATTTAATTCCACAATGGGATCCTGAAAATGGAAGCATAAACCAAATCAAAATAAGAGAATATTACAATAATAAATATTTCAATAAAAATAGATACATAAATAGTTGATTAATCCTACATCGACATTGATCAATCATTGGTGATGAACGAAGTCATCTGTGAAGTGGTGATCCCATTGCATTTTCTACCAACAAATACACCTTGACTTGATCACACATCATCTTCTCAATGATCCACCAATTAATAATGATGAATCTCCAAGTCCAAAATTTATCATGGATATGTGAATAACCACAGAGAAACGTTATTTTCGGAATTAAATAGGAAAAATTAGATCTTTTGGGAATTTTATATTAAAATAAATTATTTACTTAATTTATTTCATTTAAATGCACCCCCTATGACCACATGAACCTAACATCATGAGTCATACAATATTATCTCATGACTAGGTTAATGATGACATTCTAGACTCAAACATTGTCTCATATTTTAGATTTAATTATATATATAGAATTTATACAAATTTATTTAGAAAACTATGCTCAAAAGATATTAATATATTTGAAATATCAATTCCTGGATCCCCAGGCCATATAATCTCATGTTGTCTCGACTCAAGGCCTCAAAAATATTCCTCAAAATATTTCATAGTCTTATAAGAAAAAATATATTCAATACAGACTTCCAATCAACATGACCTCACCAATGTAATGACATATTCCCTTTGATAGATAACTATGATATAAATATGTACTTCAATCATTGGGGTCAACATTATATAGTGCCACATCAACAATTAATGAAACATAACACAATTCAGTAGATAAACATTGGTGGTGTCCATATTCACTTCTATACTCAAACCTTGAATAATAATTTTTTTACATGTATACCATCGAAATTACCATGAGGATGAAAATTAAAAGGAGATCAATTATATAAGTAAATAATTTGGTGATTGTAATATTGTAGTAATATTTTAACCCATGAAAACTTTTAAATATGAGGTTCCTCAACAATCATTATTGAATGATATAGAATATAAAAACCTTTGTTAATGGAATACTTTCCATATCCGGAAGGAGAAACAACCACATTTTAAAATCTATACAAGTAATCTAGAAATAATTGGTGTAATTTTTAACCAGGTTATTCATGGAACCCTCTTGTGAGCATGATCTCCCCAGTCTAAGAATAATATCCAATGTATTACTTATTCATTCCATAAAATCAGGGTGGTTCTATAGATAATTATTCCTTACACTACACCTGACATACTCATCAGTGGATAGGTTATAAATGGAGCACTACATTTTTCTTCATTTCTAAGGAAAATTCCTTCAATGATAGGCATTCTACAACATAAACACTATGAAATTGATTTTGGGAATAGATGGGGAATATAATAAATTATTTAGTTTGTTAAAATAATATGATCTCTAGATCCTAAAATAGATTATCTAGATGAAATAGGACCCTCAATAGGTTGCAATGATAAATCCATAAAATGGTTGTAGGGACTCATAAATCCGTGTGGATAAATCCCTCAGATGAAGAGTTACCTAAAAACGAGGATGATCATATAAAAATTTATGTAGTATCTAACTTGTATCCACAATAAAACAAAAAACCAACAACATATCATCATGGAATAATCTACTATACTTATATCCATGAATCCATATAGACTATTATTGGAGAATTTATTTCATGTTCACCACCATCACCAAAATTATGAGAGAAAAAAATCCAAAAATACAGGGATGTTGAAGTAGTAGTTTTTTTAATATTTATCCCATACAGGTTAGGGTAAAAATATCATCACCCACCCCTCCACCAAAGAAGTAAATTTTCAATTAGTTTTGGTCCACCTCTCAAAAGTCGTCCTAGTAATTCTCACTGCTTCATAATACACCCTACCAATTATTATGTGTTCAGTAACATGGGATTTTGACTCAATGAAAATAAAACATTTCAAATTAATCAATAATGAGATAGATTGAGGAATTACCATGTCTCAAAAAAGGTTGTAAACCCAAATGATATTTTAGAAAACACGGGTCTAAAAAAGAAACAAAATAATTTTCTATTTAATATATCATGAATGAAACTTTTCTATAGGATTTAGAGGCAATGATAATAAGATCCCAACCATGCAGTATTCATCTATTCATGTTGTTAATAATATATTGGTGAATAAAAATCTGATGCTATAATAAATTTTGGAGAAATGTAAGAACAATATTAGGTCCAACTAATGAAATAAGAGGAGGGGGTTCACACTTGTAAATGTAGAAAATTAAAAATCCTTCCATTCAAAATATAAAATTACATTCTTAGTGATTGGAATCAGCTACAAGTAATATGATGGAGGAGGCGATGTCTCTTATACCACCTAAATAAATTGGTGCACATTCTATTGATGAGATATGAGAATAGAATGAATCTAAAATAGAGTACGTAAATACACAAATTTTGGATATACTATGGTGAAAAAATATTATTGGTTCCAAACCTATAATATAATTTAGTACAAATCTTATGGTGTGTGTGCCTTAATATTATAGATGTTTCAACATTGTAGGTGAATACTATTGTAAATTTACTTCATCATTATCTAGTAAACAAATATATAAAACTCCAATGTTCATGATTTGTCTTAAATTTATACCATCAGGTCCAAAAATCCTATCAATACAAATATAGAATCATATTTATGGGATGGGTCTAAAAAAGGAACAAAAAAGGCATGGACATCAAATTTTTTCTATCTCAAACATTTAATCAATAATACACCTTTAGGTACATGAAAATATTCAATCCCTAGTGAATCATGTTGAATATATATAATGAAGATACACTCTAGTACAATCAAAGAGTAATCCAAATTTTGGGTGGGTAGATGAAATACCTAATCTTACATAAATTGGATGTCCCATCATCATATGCTTTAATGGAACATGAAATACATACAAACACCTAGTGAATTTAATTTCTTACGGTGTCCTGATAATGTGAATACCAGAATAATAATAATTTGAAAAAATCATGTATATTCTTCAAACACTATAATGAGCATCCTTTTTTATAAAAACCATTAACATAGATAATTTTAATACAAAAATGATATATTATTCCAATTATTATATGAATTCAATGATATGTTAACGAATACTACAATAACATTCTTCTCCGATTTAATGTAGTATTAAAATGAGAGTGTAAGAGTTTATACACAATTGGATAGTTCTCAACTAATTTCAAGACATGGAACAGAAATAGCGGGAAAGGTGGGGTTTCATAATTTTTTTTCCTAGAAGCAGACACCACTTATTCAATTAAAATTACAAGGTGGGTATAGTGGCATGGCCATAATAGTTTTATTTCTTTTGGATTATTTTTATCATGAAATGGAATGCTTCATCATCCAATAACAAATCATACGAAGAATATTGGTTATTCTAAAATAACAACCATCATAATCAATCTAGAAATATTACCATATTCAGTTATGAAAAATACCTCATATCACACAGGTTATCCACCCGATCGATCATAGGAGAATCAAAATATTTTGATAGAAGTAAGGACGAAAAGAGAGGATTGATTTGAGTTTTGAGAATTTTGTAAATATATATTGACCCTATAGGAAAGAGTGAGGTTTTTCATTTTTGGGATGGAAGAGAACATAATTAATGTAGATGAGAAAAATAATATTATGGAGGTGAATATTGATGATTATTATGACTTCTATCAGAACAAATTTATGTTTTTACACAATATTCAAGAGTGATTCTCCTTCATGCACTTATATAATAGATTGGTAAATTCAATAAATCTCTATTTTGGTAGGTCTCAAACACATGTATAATATATCATAGAAATCCCCCCATAAGATGAAGGAATCAATAATATAGGATCCATGAACTGATGAATCATAAAATAGCCAGTTATTCACATGAAATAATCATAAAAAAATAAGATAGTTTATGATCAAGTTCCTATGTAAATACTTGAGTCACATAACTTGATGTCAATTCCATCCAAGAAAAAACATCCCCAGTGATGAATGAGTATCACGCAAGATTAGGAAGAAATACCTCAAATGGACCCTATTTCCATCCAAAATCACAAATATTTCCTCCTCCCATTATTTTTAGGATGGGGACCATCCAAAAAATCGTTTTATAGATTCCCCATTAAATAAGTGAAATAATTTTAAGGAAGAATTAGTTTTTTAGATCATAATTTTTTTATTTAAATAAACTATATATTTGACATTAAAGTTGTATATGAATATAAAAATTAAATATATAGTCAAGGAGGAGGTAAAAATTGTTAAGGATGTCCTAGAAGATGTGGTTGTGACAAATCCCACCACCCATGGAATATTCTTTCAAAATCAACATATAAATATATATGAGTCCCATAGAAAGGCAATACAAAGAGTTAAAAAAGAACATAGATCATTGCCTAAATCACAATATCACATACTATTATACTAATATTCGAGAAAATATTATTTAGAAGATAGTCTCCCTTGAGGTATCACTCATTTATGATTATATTACTTAATCAAGTTTTAGGAATACAACTAGCTGGATTATGTTTGGGATCTGATAATGTTGTATATCCTACTTTGGAAGCACAATCGGTGATACATAACCCGATTTTGGGGGTAGATATATTTATTGTTTCATGAATTAACATATGGACAAAAACCAAGGGAAACCCTTCTATTAAATACATTTCCTTATTGTAAAATAATTACATATTGAATAAACTCATTATTGTACCATCCATTCTATATTTTTTTGGAATAACGTTACCATTATAAGGATATTTGGGAAGCTTTTATTGATTCATTATCGAACCCTAAATAATTTATGACATAATATCATTAAATCTTGGTATATAGGGAAGGGACTCACCTAGTTGATTTCAATGAAGTTATATCATTCACATTGTAAGACAATGGTGATTCTATAATGATTTCTGTTCAACCTTTGTATCATACATGTAAGCATAATTATTCCCATATTCATCAAACTGAGATAAAAATTATTTTAAAATAAATCTCATTCTTATTTTGAATATCCAATGCCCATGAATTTGTGTAATCTAATTTTTCCCTCGAAAATCTATTTATTCAGTGGTATAAAAAGGTGAATAATAATATATTGGGAAAATATGGAAAAAATACCAGTGATAGGATCTGGTATTTAGTCAAATGATATTTCTGGTTTTCTATGTTATGATAGTAAACATATTTCTTCTAATTCAAGGGTTACCTTTGAAATCTAGAATGCCTTCATCATATAATCATTTATTCATGTATGTAATAAATTGGTCAATTGGAGTGTTTTATAGGGAAAATTCAAGATTTTATTCTAGCGAGTCCTAACAAATACAGTAATCCAATTATAAATGGATAGAGAAACACAAAGAAAGAAGAAAAATTTGTTAATTATCCACTGTAAAAGATTTAAAATCTACACCTGATTTAAATTTCTGAAATCCCAATGAGGAATATGTGTTTTCCAACAATAAAAATATGTTGAAAAATATCCACCATGAATTTATTTTTATCCATATTTTTCAACAACTATAGGGAAAAAAATATTTAGTACATATTATTTTACTTGTCCTATCATCAGCGAAATGTAAATTTTGAGAAGGTTGAAATAACCCTAGTAGAAATGATTATTAACTACCCATAGGGAACCAAAAATTAGTATTTTTAACTACCCAGAGAAGTATCTATATTAATGGTTAATACACTGATATCAATTCCCTAGATATATCTCTGTATGCATCATCTTAAGGATCCATGAAGGCCCATAAATCGGGAAGCAGTGATGATGATACTCACATTAGGGATAACTGCTTCATCAAGTGTTCACATGAATCGTCTTCTTATATTTAGTATGTACACACATATTTTAAAAACAATAATGATGATCAATTTAAATCTACAAAAACTAACTCATCCCCTACCCCTCAGTAATATACTATCTATAAGGTTCATAATAAATTGACTTATTTTACCACTAATGATGAGAAGAAGCCTCTAGAGGAAATGAAATAGAATCTTAGATATTCCCAGACAATATCTAACGTCTTCTTATTGACCAATGGTGATAACCATAAGAAGGTATAAAATGGAACATAATTGGATCAATGAGACATCCTTATTAGTCTATTCATACCACTTATAGAATAGAAAATATACATATCCTTTCTAAAATAGCCAGAGGGAACCATCCCATGCAATTATATTTTGATTCAGAGTTTAATACATGGTGTACACATATCACTTGGTTTTAGCCAATGACTATAATTGTTATAAATAGGATGATATGTGAATTAAAGAAATCATTCCTACCAATATAGATAATGATGTTGAGAAACTCATCAAAGGCTACATTATCTAGAGATCTATATATAAAAAATGGTGTTTGAATAACATTTTATTGAAAAAGAATAATGTGAGAACATTATATCATATTTGGAGGAGAGATCTCAACTGATATTGTATATAATATGATTTTCCATTCCAAATTATAGAACTTAAAATTAAGGAAGCGGAAAATTTCAATGACCCTTACATTATGGATGTATATTGTGGATATAATTAGTATTTGATACAACATCATGTTATCGACGACATTACATTCATAGCTCCCCAATGGGATTATTACTACCTGGTGATTCCCTGTTAGCTTGAATAATGCATGAATAAGATATCAACACTCCATAAAATATATATTCAATACATTCCTAGGGAGGATCATAGAGTGTTATGTAGATGATATGGTGGCTAAATCATTGTACAACAATGATAATACTTGATTAAATTTTAACAATATTTGGATTCACATCTAAAAAAATTATCCTATATAGAGTTCCATGAGAGTGACATTAGTGATTTTCCTTAGATTAATCGTACACCATCATGGAGTTGAATTTAATACTATGAATATTGGGAAAATTATCCTCATTTCCAGTATGAGAATTCTTATAGAGTTTAATGGATTTCAACAAATTCTATCTTATGTCAGATTATTATTTACTAATCATAAGTGAAAATTACAAACCTTTAAATGGATAATGAAAAAGGGGATCCTCTATTTATTGTACTATGATTGTTATTAGAGCCTCAAAAACCTTATAGCATACCATATGAAACAACTATCCTTGATACCACCCATTTAAAGGACACCTCTTATTATCTATGTGAATAACCAATATCGATTACTTAATGCACTTCTAGACTAAAATAATGATTCATGAAAATAGAATAGACAATATTATCTCAAGAGTAAAATTTTCAACCCCCAGACCAGATACTCTTATGTCAAAAATAATTTCCATTTGATGATTTTCACAGTGGAAATTTTGAGACATTAAATGTTGAAACATGTATATCATATATTATCTTGTGCGATTCCACTGACGTAAATTCCCAACCACCAAATTATTATATGGTGATTAGAAATCTGGGAAGTAATTGTGGATAAATTAAACATATGGTCATATAAAAAAAGAAGTCAATTTGAATACATATTACAACATTATAAAAAACCTATTTTTGGACTATGATTTTAGAAATAATGTTTACCATTGATGAGATTTTAACTTTATATAATTTCCCTTCAATATCTGAGATTTAATTTGAGGGAGCTTCTAGAGGCCCCAATGAAAAACGAATCAAGGACCCATCAAAAAACTGGGGATATTTGGTTATCAAATTTATATTCCCTTAAAATTTTATTCCTCAATATTAATTCACAATCTATGAAGGTTTCACTTTCAATGAGTCCAAATATGAATCCCTTAGCATCATCCTAGAATTATAAAATCAGATATCAATAATACACATTCATAACAAAGGGTATTATGGACCACTGATCATTAACATCATCAATGAATATACTATTAATAATGATTAATTTATTCCATTGATGTATTTAATTCAAAAAACAAATTAAATGATTTTTTACTGAGGATAAACTAACATATATAATATTCATATAGAATATTTTTGATGATGAATTAGCATGTGAAACCACAACATTGGACAATCTAGATGAGTAGAAGATATAAAACCACACCATTTATCACAATTTGAAATATATTTTTATCAAAAATAATATGTAAGAGATAAACTAAAATATTAATTCATACGAACATGATAGAGAAAGTCATATACACACTAGTATAGTGGTTTATGGGATTCATAGATATTGTAAAATCTATGTCAAAAAATATTTCTAGTGTTATGATCATGGAAACATAATTTTTCCTTTTGGCAACGATCATTACCCTTTGAGGTGAACCATATTACTAAAAGATCCTCTATAAATGAGGCTATTATAGAGTCCAAACGAAATGTATTATAGGAGGGGAAACTCACATTTATTTAGGAAGTTCATTATAGGTCATGAGGTGCACATCAATCTACATTTAATATTTCTCGATGGTTTATGAGTGTTGGATATTTTTGGCTAATGATGATAATGAATTGTGTGGAATTAAGTATATGGTTCCCCAATTTTTAAATTCCCACTAATTTAACTCACTAACCTCTAGAGTTACTACACAATTCATGCTACTCCTTTCAATTTTCCATCTAGGGTATACATGTAATGTGGACATAACACCACGATAAATTAAAAAAATTCAATTATATCTCCACTACCAAATATTTAGTCCAAAAATCGGTCAAAGAAATAAACCTTATGGACATCAGAACTAAGGATATCATAAATTTTTTGAAGTCACATATTACTATAAAATTGGTTCCCCTCGCTTGATATTGATGGACAAAAACACAAATGTAAATGATTCTAAATGAATGAATTATATACTTAATAAAAAACCTATTCCAAATATTCATCTCACTGTCTCGAAGTGGAAAATGAAATGGTATGTCATTTAATTAAAACATTATCTAATTAAATTCCCAAAATAATTTATAAAAATAAAAATTATTTGACAGAAATAAATCAACATGCTCTATGGGATTATCAAACCATATGACATACACACATGATACACTATATTCACAAGTGTATAGAAAGAAATAAGTCTTCCCCAATGAGGGTAAAATTTTACCACTCCATATCATCATATGTAAATAGATATCAAAAGATGATTAGCCTCAAAAGTTATAGGACTAGTTAGATATTTTCGATAAAATGTACATATATACCTTGTACAATTTGGAGAATTATCATAATGACATTTCTTGAGCATTCCAAAAGGTTTTTCATGTATTATAATTTTTACCAAGAGAGTTATATTTATCCTTGATTAACATTCTGATTCTCAGAATGAAGACTACAAAAATATAACCAAAATGCGAATGTCGATTTTAAATAAATGATTTTTAATCTAGAAGGGAATATTTCTTTATTTTTATAAATGGAAAGAACATTAAATTTTTACCTGGAAAAAGATTTATAAAAAACATACATCTCATAGTACTATAATCATCAAAGCTACAAGATGTTAAACAAATTCCCACCCACATACTTCCAATATGATGTTAAACTATATAGGGACAAATTTTTCATATGTCGTCAAAATACATGGAAGAATCCTCATGGTATGGCGTAAAACATCATGATTAACATCCTCATCACATGACATAAAACTGCCTAGTCTTCATGATCACTTGAAAGGACACATATTATATTTGATGGTAGTATCCTACCACACCATTTTAGAACTCTATGTTTCTTCATTCCCATTGAATGAGATACATAGAATTATGCATACTCTGTTTCTCAGGACAAGTGTCAAACCTAGTAAGAATTCATCCATGTGATCCTATAACCGTATTTACATCTAGATTATTTGATAAGGAAATTACAAGGTAGAAAAATTATAATGACTAGTATATTTCCATACACATGAACATAGTCCATGTAATTACCATCCACACATATTTTAATCCACCTTATATTCCCTTATATTCATCCTCACAATACAATGTATAATATCATGTTCCTCATCGAAACCTCATTAGATAGCTATGTATTACTATTTTACTCAACCCATTGTTTTCACTTTTAAAATTTTTGGCCTCCTCTAACACCATTTTAAAACTATGTGTAGAAGATTATGATTATCGTGGGATAGATAATGATTGTAGGTTCCTCAAAACATGTCCATATTTCATGTTAATATGTAACAATTTCCTAGTGGGTATAATTATTTGCATATTGCAATGAATGATGAATTCCAGAGACTATAATATTTGAGCCATTATGGTACATTAGTAAATATTCTATTAATATTAGTGTAATAATAATCGTATAAGCTAGGATATGTAGTGATTATAGTATCTCATATCCTATTCCCATCAAAATTCATTACCAAATATATTTCCCCCTCATTCCTCATAGTGTATGGATCTCCCCAATAATAGTAAGTATTCTCCTCTAGAGACTTGCATGAGATTGATTATTTGTTCATTGTATTCCTCCACTTCCAAAGAACCAAATATATCAAGGGTATGATTTCCAAAACTATGTGTGGCATTATACATGACTACATTAAGACATGTACTGAATCCCATACATTTTTCTTTGGGTCCAACCAATAGCAATATTATTTCAATTACTTATAGTGTCAATACAATAAATTCCATGAAAATTTTCCCTCACATGAGTCAGATCATTGTGAGTCTATACATAAGTAATATTCGTGTATTGATTCATACATTAAAAGGATACATACTAAAATCCAAATATCCCATCAATTATCTCGAAGAAAATTCAATACTCATTCATTTTCCTCTTCTATCCTATAATATTTACATTTTCCAATTTTCGATACTAATTCCTTGAGTCGAGATAATAATTTTTGATATGTCCAAAGTCCATAGGTTGAGACAGTCCACTTTTTTTGATTTCCCATTGGTGATCCATCTAAAACAACCCCCAAAATATCTTATAATTCATTTATGTTTCATAAAAGATACCATAGAATCATATTCTACATATTAAAAATGAATCCCATTCTTAATGGTGTATTTTTATAAGAATGGATATTGGGTTCCCAAAATATTTCTTTCAAAAATAATTATACAATCCACTTATAAGAAACATAATCTATTATTTAGTATATATTATCACCATCCTCATATAAAATACTAGTATGATATCAATATTCCACAATATTTCTCATAGTGTGTGGGTGGTATATTCATAAATAACATTTCTCAATTAGGTGATGGGTTTTCATAACCTCTTTCTATAAGTGGGACAAGGATTTATTCTAGATCTGATAAAAAGGAATTCAAAATAATGTAACCATATTCTCATATCTATATCATACCTTGTAAAATTCGATTTGACTATTCCTAGAACTAAAAAATCTTATGGATCAAAAGATACATATTATTTAAATTTTTAATAATTTTAATAAAATATCATGGAGATGTTCCATAACATTGAGATTCAATAATTTTGTAAAATTTTATATCCTACCATGGCTATAAATACCACAGAAAACCTCATTGGTGGGATTTAATAATCAATTTAGAGGAAACCTTCTGAAATTTTGATAAAATACAATAATAAAACAACCCATATTTTTTTGTTCAGAGATTGATCACACTACTAATTATCCCACAAGGTCAGACCGTGTGATAAATTATATTAATTTAAAACGTGAGCTCTAACATTTTTTGGACCACCAATATATGAAATATGGGATTTTGAGACCCAATTCTATAAGATTTATCCTCGTGAATTTATTAACCTCATAGTGTGTCTCGCCTCCCCATCCCTATAATTTTTCAATTTTTTAGAAGTGATAGAAATCAATGATATTAAGACATTAAGATTTACCAAACACATTATGTGACAAATATCATGGGGATTCATAATTTATAATGTTGTAGTGGTATAAAACATTTATATTTCCTAATTATTATGATGTTACCCTGCTTATTAGAATCCAACAACACTGACCACTTGATAAAGACACCACTATACAAATACTATCCTTTAAAACAACCATTTAGACCACCATCTTCAATCTCTAACCTAACTATGATCAAATCCTTCCTAAAACCCCAGAATGTGGGGCTGAATTTACAAAATCAAACCACACATACACTTATTTATAAATAAATATATACATGCCTCCTATCTCTAATCTCCACCACGTAAACCCCCTATATGTGAATAATCAATGGGGCCAATCCTAAAGTAACAAATATCCATATACTCTTTTATATATATAACCTTCAGTGGGTACCATTCATTACCATTGGGCTTCCACCCAAGGGGACCTAGATGATATATGGGATGACCAATTGTCCCAAGACATTATTCTAGTCCCATTACATTCATCATTGAACCCCATAGAAAATCTACAGTCATAAAAAACATCTAAAATTGTATAATTCATATTCATAGTTGAGATTTATATATCTATAACCATAAATGCATATAATTTCTTCTGTCATAATAATCCACAATGTCCCCAAAAATACAATGAGTTTAGATTACATTCTGGGTTTTATATAATTTCATCACATTGAGATTTTTCCTCGTGGGTTCATATCATACTATATGATGTTGAGATTCCTCATCATGGATCCCTCTCACATTCCCCATGTTAATAATACTCTGCATGTATCCCTGTAATATTTACACATTTCAGTACTCATCCTCTTGGATCTCTATCATAATTTCTCTTATAAATGGTCCTCCACATGGATCCCAATCATCCTGACATACATATGGATTCATCCTTGTTTCTCGCTATCATAATTCATAATGCTATTATTTCTCCTCATGGATCCTTGTCTTTTTTCCTTATGTTGATATCCCTCCTTATGGAACCCTACAATATCACCCCATGTTAATATTCCTCCTCATGGATCCCTATAAAAAAACCCCATGTCAAGATTCATCATCATAGATACCTATAATATTACCTCATTTCGAGATATATCCTATTGAATCCCTGTCAAATTGTTCTCATTAAATTATTCCACCTCATGAATTTTTATCTTACACAATCATCAAAATATTAATATTCATGAATCCGTTTCATTTTTCTCTATGTCAAGATCCCTCTACATGGATCCCTATGTTATTGTCTCAGCGCAATATAATCCACTTAGATTCCCCATTTCCAAAAATTTCCTTATATGTGAATCACACTAGGATTCATCCCCAACCACACCCATATATGGGAATTATACAGGGTGTATGATGCTTCCTATTCAATAAATAAACATCATCATATGTGTTATCAGGAGCCATATAAATACATGGGTGTCCCCCTATGGGTTATACAAATATATATATATATATATATATATGAATTTAATTGTGTTTTTTCAACAAAAATATCCATATAAGGGAATCCTATTTGGTTTAAGGCCCATAATTATACTTACATGGGATTCCTCCGAGGTATATTCCCCAAACACATCCATACATGCGAATCCCATTGGGGATATCCCCAATTACATTTATATATTAGCATCCTACTCGGTGTAATCCCTATCCACATCTATATATGGGTCTCCCAATGGGTTTAATCCCAATCCATATAAATTATTGGTAATCCTTATAGGTTTATTCCATATAGACATCTATACATTGGTATCCTCTAAGGTGTAACACACATCCAATTCCCAACACTGGAATCATATTTGAGTTGTTTTACCAAGTATATCCATATATGGGAATACCACCTGGTGTAGGCCCCATAATCCTGAATAAATTAGATTCATACTATTTTAGTCCCCAAACTCATCCATACCCGGGCCACCTCCTTATGTTCATGGCCCAAGTTTGTGCTCATGATTAGTTTCCATTCCATGAATAATCTTCCATAGAACTCTATTTTAGGTATAAGCCCTTGTAATGTACCTATTGATATTTAGTGGAGTATCTTTTATGTAAAAGAACCATTTAGGTCATTGTTAACACGGATGGGCCTCATTTTATTTTATAATCCACACCAAAGTCCCCATTGATACCATTTAGAGTCATTTTTGTATAAACCCCATTAGTGTCCCCATTGATAATTATGGGTATCCTCCTTGGTGAATACCTTAACCTTATCAATATGGGCATACTACATAGTGTAAACCCCAAATATCCATTTCTATATTTTAGTTACATATAAATGTGTGTGTCCCCTTCATTTATTTTTTGCGTGATCTCATGAAATATGACTGATATGCCACAATATCTTGTTTCTAAAACTTACAATAACTCACATTCTGATAATGATTCTAGTATGTGTTTTATTTTATATGATTGAGGTAAATCAATAAAATTAAATTTTCATTTATTCCTACTCTTGTAGGATAAATTGTATGGCTCTTTGAGGATTAAAAAATATATTCTAAAAACAAACTTCCCCCATGCGATGATCATGGGATGTATTATGTGATAATAATAAAACGACATATATTACCTAATATAAAACATCATGTTTAGATCCACCATATTGGATTCCTAATATAAAATGATGAGTTGAGATCCCTCCTCTTGGATTCTCATATATAATAACTCGACATGGGACCCCACTAAATGGACTCATTTTACACTATATTGATTAATGACCCCTCGTTTTAGTTTCCCTAATATACTATGAAGAGTCAGGATCGTCATCTTAGATTCCTCGTATTAACCAAGAGTCTACATATATCCCTTAGTGCTATAAAAAACAACTCACATTTCCCATTTTCGAGGATAAAAATGAAAGCGATACTCGATTGTATGACTCTCCAAAACCATTAATTGTTATCTTTCACCAAGTAGACAATGGTCTTAAACACATGACCTTAAAAGTCACTTAGAAAAGTTTTGGTTCTATGACCTCAAAAGGACCCACAATGGCCCTTTTCAAATGACCAAAAAAGGTATGATGTGTCCCATTAGTGTCACCAGAATTCGTGGGTTCTTATTTCCATTATAGGGATCTATAAGTAGCCCCACTTAAGGAATATGTACACACACCATGGCATCCAACAACTATCTATATAGATAAAAACTCAATGTTTCATTCGTATAAAGTAATAAAATATATAAAAATTAAATATATTTTTATTGAAGACACATTATAATTCCCACATATAGTCCCTTCCTAAAATACGATTTCGTTCAATTGATTTTATAAGGATAAACAGCACTATTACTAATTCTACTATAAATGATTTAGGATTTTGAGTCAAATCTATAAGGGATTCCATGAAGGGGATATAATTACCCCCATAGAAGGGTAAATATGAGCCCATGCTCCCATATTAATGTATAGAGTGCATTATTAAGAGTCTTTGGAAATGTAACGGTGATTGCATTCCTTTTTAAAACATGTCCACCTTTACACAAAACATTATGATTAGGATGAACCTGAGAAAGTTAACTTCCCTATACAATGAAAACATGGATGATGAAACATCACACAATATATTCATTCCGAATAAATTTAATAAATATGCATGTTTTCATGTAATGATAATGAACTAGTTCTAATTTATTCAAATTTATGATTTTAATTTCAATATAAAATTATTCATTTAATTAGTAGAAACCGAATTATGAGTAAATAATTATAATAATTGAACATATAATCCATTTTGAATCAATAATATTTATTTCACATATATATAAATTCATAAATTAATTTAGTGAGAAAAAATCCATATTTTGTTGAATTAATATATTAATAAATAAATAAAATATTTAAATAAAATATTTAAATAAAATATTTAATAAATAAAATAAATCAAATGATTTGTAATATATAGAATGAAACACCAAAAAACTCTTACTTTTTATTATGTTATTCCATATTAAAATTTGAAAAAAAATCATTATATTTTCTCATTAATCATTGTATAGTTCCTCTTCATTTTTTAATCTTAAAATAGATTTATATTATTGATAACCTCCAGTGTGTTATTGAGGATAATTTTATATTTTTTAACTTAGATCATAAAATGAAAATTCTAAACATCATAAGACTCTATATATAGAAAAAAATAATTTCATAATGTTATAAAATATATTTAAAAAACACATATAAAAAATATATATTATGAAGAGAGTTATAGTTTCATGAATTTAGGGAAGAATAATATATATATATACATATTAAAAATAAATAAATATATCAAATATTATTAACCAAAGAATAATGTTTATTTGTAATTAAGAAAATAAGAAAAAGAATTGTGTTCAATAATCAACTAAATCACCAGAGTAACAGTCCCCTCCCTATATGATGTGATTATTTTGATCTCCAAACTAGATGAAACTTGAAAGGATTCATTAGATGGATTTTATGGATAGACAATATGAAATGAACTAGTTTGGGTCAACCGGAAATGTCATCAGAACTTCTCTCCCAAAATTACCAATGCCTTTTTTCTAATTTTCCCAAGATAAACAGAAGAGAAGAGGTATCCAATGCAAACATTGGGATTGACTTTAGCCACATTGGTAATACAAATAATTAGTTATGACATAAAACTAGACATGAAATCTCAATATATCAGATAATCCTGTTAAATAATTTTTTTTTAAACACATGTACTATTTAAAAAATTCATATAAATATTACAAGGAAATATGAAAAAATATGATATTAATACAAGAAAAATATAAGTAAATTATATAAATTATATATTCCATAACATCGAAAAATAATTTTGAATTAATTTCATCATTTCTATTATATAGACAGTACAAAATAAAATCAAATGTTTATAAAAATAAATTATATTTTAACCATGTGATTCCATGTAACCACCATGAATCTACAATGCACCTCTTCATAAGGGTGTGTGGAATAATACCATATTGAATATTATACATTTCTAATCTTCATAAAAATTGGAAACTATATACAATAATGAACTTCCCAATGATTGCATCTAGAAATACTACAATCATGGCTTGTGACCTGACCCATGTTGAATTACCGATCCCTGCATGATGTTTTAATATTCAAGGTACACAAACATACTCACATGGAAATGACTTATCCCAAAAAAAATTAATACACTGTAAATATACTAAAAATATTTATTATTTAATCCATACATTGGATTTATCTACTATATAAAATATGTAGAGTACAAAAATATACAATTATAATTGATATAAAAATTGAATTATAAAGCATGTTAAAAAATCAATCCTCTGACCCGTATATCCCATCATTGAAGCATACCCCTCCACTCACTATGAACCCCCCCCCCCCCCACACTTATAAAAAATCTTCCAATAACATCTATAACTAAAAGCAATAAAGAACACATATAAAGGGACCATATTTTAAACTATCTTCGAAAATAGAAGACAATGACATAAAAATTTATGTAATAGGAACCATAGGTATAAGTGATATGTAAAACAAAAAAATATCCATAGTATCTATTCGTCACATAATAGTATATAAATTGGAAACATTCCCCATATTGATGAATAGTTGTAATTAAAATGTAATATAGTACTGATCATAAATATCCCCAATAGTCCACCTCCCACCTTGTGACATGTCAAAACATTTAATTTTAAATATATTTCACGAATTTTTTTAAATAAATTTTAAAAATATTATTTCTCATATATACAAATATTAAATAATCAAATAATGATGATGAAATAATATTCAATCATTCATTTATTGTTTTATTCATATGAAAACAGAAACATCAAAAAGCATTTTCTCCTAAATACACCATTTATTAGATAAAAATATTATAGAATGTATTTTTAAAAACATTTTTGTCAAAAGTATTTTATATAAACTCTAAACACTAGTGAATATTTTTCCTTAGATGAAATTTCCTAAAATATCTCAAAGACGATTAAATAAAAAAAAATTAAACACAATGATAATGGAAAATAATAAATCACATCATGTATCATTCTAGAAAAGTGAATTATTTTAAAGGTGGACCTCTAAAAATATAGGAATAAGAGTAAAAAAACATCAAAGGAAAATTACCAATATAAATAACCATTCAATTATGGGTGTCATTGTATCAACCTTAGTAATTAATATGATATAAACTTCGACTATACTGAACATAGACTAACCTATAAGTGTATGTTGCATCCAAACATAATCCACCTAGATAGACTACAAACATCCTCACTCTAATTGACCACCCCATCATGCCCTAGATCTATATAATGTGGAAAATTGAAGTGTGTGACAATATAATGAATAAATGATTATATATTTACTGATTATCTACCAAGGATCCCATTAGAAAATTTAAGGTTGAGATTATCAACCATAATCTTAAATGATTCAAGTATCAGAAATCATAAATATATAATTCACCATCACATTACACACAATCCTAAGTACGAGTTACAATAATATCATCCATATTAAATATATCTTCCCAATCATGGTTTATAACAATGGTTAAAACAGTCATACCTATGGTTCACAAATAGTAATTTTTTTATACTCGTTGAATGTGACAATTTATCATGCTATGTATATTGTGTTCAAATACAAATTCTTCTCAAAAATATTCAATAATTTTTTTTAAAAATATTCATCAACATTAACAATAAAACAATTGTTACAATATCCTATAAAAATAAAGCCCTCTTTTATAAATTCAATGAATGGATTCATATTATATTTCCATAATATTTCCCATGCTCTAAATAGGATCAATTTAGTTTTAATTTAAAATTATTATGTGAAATAGGACCTTTAATAATTTAATAGTACACCGAAATTGATGTACCACATGATATTCCATGTAATATATTTCTAAAACTAGTTTGAAATATCCAACATAAATTTATTATAATTTATAATGAATTTAAAATTAAATTCATCCAATATATTAAAAAAATGGAATTTTGTGGCTAAAAAATTATAAATAAGTCAGTTTAGGATATTTAAAAACCATTATCAATGGGAATAAAATCAAGTAAAACATAATTTTATTTGAAAATTAATATTAATAATATTTAATATTATAATAATAAAATTAATCCATAATTTAAATAAATAAATAATTCGTGGTTTTAAAATTAATATCATATGATACTGGAAAACATACCAAAAATAAATGGTAGATGATTCTGATTGTCCAATGTGGAATAAAAATAATTTAAAGAAGATTTAATAAGATAAAAAATCAAAAAATATAATAAATTTTAGAACTAAAACCCAAACAATGGTTCAATCGGTAAGGTTACAATGATTGATGGTGGAGAAGCCAGTATAATACAGATTGGGAAGAGGAGGGCAGGCCTTACAAAGTGAAAAAAGAGGTTGTGTCCTTTTTTGTGGTAGTCTCATACATCGGTGAAAGGGGTAGGGTAATGGAGGTGGCCATGTGTGATGATAAAAACAAGATGCAGGGTTTGGGGAAGTGAAATTTTTTATTTATCTTTATTTCTTATTTTAATACCTAACATGGAACACATTTCATGGTCTCCATATAATTTTCCAGAAATATGTGATTAAAGTGTGATGGTACAGATAAAAATATAACAATTCAAACTTATACCTATGGAAAGGTACATAGTCTTAAAAAAATTTATAAATACCTGAAAAATGAAACTAGAATCCATATACCCCAAACAAACGATTGGTTCATGGGTAATACTAACAAATAATAACCCGTCAATAGGGAAAATATGCTCAAAATGACATTTCTCATCTCAAAACTCTTAGGGACTCTAAAAAACAAAAGGTTAAATAAAATAAATAATTTTAATTTATAATCATATAAAATAAGATAAATAGTATAAAATAATTTAAAATAGTATAAATTAATTACTACCTTCACATTAAGATCTGACAATTCATTCTATATTAAATTATTTCTCCCATTGGATTCCATTGGTAATAAAAGATGGAATTCAACAAGGATCACCATTCTAACCCACATAACAAATTGAAGGGAAATTTACAATCATGAAAGAGAATGACTAAATGTTTGATTCCAAAATCCAACCATCCATTACAAACTATCCTAAATCATCAATCCAATAATATTAATCTAAAAAATCATGAATATTCTCCATGAATCATGGATCTATGGGAAATTCCACATGAACCATTAATATTAAATGATAGATCTAATCCGTAAGGAATGTTCATTTTTAATCCTTATAATCATTTATGTGAGAAACTAGAAACCATATAATTTATTGTCCACAATAAACAAATAATTTCAAAAAATGAAAAAGAACTATAAATTTTCTAATAGTTAAATGGAAATTTTATCTAGACAGACAAGTAATCCATCACGAGATCATTCCCCCAATATGATGAATTGGAAATCCAAATCAATAATCATATGACATAATGGTCTCTAACCATGTCACATTACACAAGAAGTTAACCTTGAATCTACATACTGGAACACAACCACACAATGAACCCAATCAATCTAGATAAGAAATAATATTTTATGTATCATTAACAATTCCCATATATACCAAGGTCACCCAAGTAGATACCTAAGATCCCTATTATTCCATACCAAAAAAATTAACGAAATAAATACCTTTATAACCAATAATCCAAACTCATTAAATTAAAATCCATAACTGACCAAAATCATACCCCAAAATCATATTAATATACCAAAACACATCCACGACCAACATTTATAAACAAAATTCATAAAAAAATGACATGAAAATACAATCCTCAATCTGAAATGTATTTTTAACTCTTACAATTCCATAATGACCCCTAGATTAACACAATTTTATACGAGATCAAAGACACTTCATAATATCTCACAGAATCCAAACCAATTGAAAGGGGAGTTAAAAAATATAAGCATATCAAACTGAACATACTTAAGTGTATCCTCAGTAAAATCATATAAAAATGCCTCTAGATATTAATTGAAAATATTAATGGAGAAAATTTCATTTAAATCCTAAAAAAATCATGAAAGTCCTCATTGTTCTACACTATAAGGGTTATATTTATATTAATCTACTGGAATTAGGGTATCATCCACTCTTATTCACCTATGGTAATCATATTATTATAATATAGTCACATAAACCACATATTTGTGGTTTTAAAACTATAAAAATGTCATATATATATATATAAGAATGTATGGGGACAAGACTACCTCCAATTGGATATTCAACTTATGAATCATTAATAACCAGTTCAAGTGGGAGGACGAATCCCTCTGGGAGGTGACCATCATAATTCATTACTGGATTTATACTGTAATGATGGATCATGGACCCAATAGCACACTCTAACATTAAAAAATCATGATGAAACAACCAAATAAGAACTATGAAAGTAATTTTTTAGACATAGCCTCACACAACATAGAATTAACCAATAAACCTAACCAGAATTTCCTTGGTCCCATAAATACATTTTCAAATTTTATATGTTGTGATTGTCCAAGGGAGTTAGTATACATAATAATACCCCTCATTCATCATAATCACTCTTTTATTTTGATGAGATTTGAATACTGAAAACATAGATATATATTATTTTATTATATCATGATGAAATTCAAGAAAAAAAAGGTTCGGAGACAACCACTCTATTAGGAGTCTGGGCAGAGGTAGGAACTAAATGATTTGTTCTGTGACCCAAGCCCTTTATTTAACTCGTGACCTTTTTTGGGGTTATAATTCAATTAAAATAACAATCCTATAGAACCAATCTATAAATTAAATTATGATTAAACCAATAACATCATTTTCTAGAATAAAAATAAAATATACATTGATCTAGAATAAACAATTCAAATAAACCATTTAAAACACCCATATTATTACAGAACTCACTTGTAAAAAACCCTTTCATCATTTAAAACGTTTATGACATTAGGAAAATAGTGAAAATTATTTTATATATATAAATCATTAACAATATAAAATTATTTTTATCTTCAAACTTTAAATTTTAATTAGTTTTCATGAAAAAAAATTATATTTAAGAAAATTATTTTTGAGACACCACAATGATATCAAGAAAATTGTGATATAACCTAATAAAAGATAGAATTTTATTTAAGATAGATCCTGAAATTAATTTTCAAATCAAATACATTATTAAATTCCACATTTTATCCAAAACAAATATTAATGCATACTTCACAATAATCATGTTGCAATATATCTGTAAAACAACATAAAACAACATGATTTGGATAGAAAAGTTTATATTGGTTCGGTGTAATATCTAGAATCATCTATACGATCCCCACACTATTGTCCTTACTATGAGAGATAGTAGGTAATCTCTATGATCTAATCCACCACCATCCCATGTTTAATGGAATACAAAAATAATTTCCATCCCTCATTGGGATCCCAACCATCATTTAAATGATTAATAATATCATAATAATAAATATTAAATTCAAAACTAAATACTCTGTTTAGTATTTCACATGGAATACTGTGGCACCAAATGGGAAAATATCTATATAGAATCTCTTTTAAACATACATATTGAGTTTTGATAACTAATTTTAATACCTAAAAAGTAAAAATATTAATTGGTTCAGATAAACTATTTATCCCTAATAATATTAGGATAACGTGTTGAATAGATTAGAAAATAGGTAGGGAAAGGGATCAAGGGGTGTTCCAAATAATCTTTTGTAGGAAAAAAGATTCATGGATCCATACATACTTAATTGGTAATTATTTTACTAGATATAAAAAAATTATTTAACATTTTAAATTTAATAAATATATACAATGTTCCATCCATACATCTAATGCCCACACAAGATAAAATAAGAAGTGCATAAAAAATAATAGATTTAAATTTGGGAATTATAACAAAAAATAAAACATATAAATAAATCCCTTATAAAAGTGTTACCTCCATATAAAGAATGAAATACCTCAATTCACCCCTAACACCCTCACCAACTAAAAATCCACTCCAATAATCTATAAAACAATGTATTAAAAGGATGAATTAAAGGGAATACCTATAATAACATTCTATGTAAATTAATTTAAATTCTATACAAAATATATTATTAATATTTAAATTTTTGTGTAATATGTAAATTAGAAGAAATAGAAACTCAATCCCTAATTTTCTCCAACCAATCCTGACATTGGAAATATTACCTTGGGTAAACATGTGAAAAAACTAAAATGTAAATTTATCAGTATAAAAAAATATAGATTGGGTCACCACCCACTTTTCCAAATTCCAGACCAATTATTTTTAAATAATTTTAAATATAGTTTGAAATAAAATATTAAAATAATATTTTCCATTTACATTATATTTAAAGAAACCAGTAAGAATCTAAAATCATGTTAATGATTTCATTAATTCATTATATTACATTAAAATAGTCACATATAATAAAAATTTTCTTTTTGAAATAACAATAATAAAACATTCTGATATTAAGTGGTCAATTTTTAATCCCATTTCCATAAAAGAATTTATGAATTATCATTTGAATCCTGATGAAATAATTTTTTTTTATATCAGTTTATAAAATAGAACAAAAATAATTAATTAAAAAATATATCTATATTTGTTTAGGGAAATAATAAATTGTATCCAAAAATAAATAAATATATTTGAAGTTATAATGAGGGTTTCCTAATGTAAAATAGTTGGAATAATGTATGAAAACAATTTTCAATTGAAAACCACCTTTATAAGACCCCAGGAAATATTTGGGTTTCATCATCACTAAAATAAATCACATTGTAAGATAATCATATAATTTACTAAAAATACCAATAAAGAAGAATACATTGTATCCTACAATAATACAATCAGGTAGTATGGACAAAACCTCACTGAAATGGAAGACCCCATCCATACCTAAAAATTCCAATAAGGGATTATATAATTTTGTTAATATTTATTTTAGCATAATACTAGAATTCCATCTTAACAACCCATTTTATGATGGTAAAAACTAATATTGAGGTATAAAAAATTAGCCATATTAATTAATAAAATTGAAATCAATACAACAAATATCACCCTTACATCTAATAGGAACACAAATGTTTTTCCCAAATATATAGTCAACTTGAAATAAACATGTGCTCTTGGGGATTACAACGTAGGAGAAAAAGGGAATAATTGAGCATCTCAAACTCAATTGTTCCATAAGTATGTTCCAAACATACCTCAACTAAACAATACATTTGTATTCCAGGATGATTCGATATATTTCAATTCCTATTTACAAAAGAGTTCATAAATATTAAATTAAAAATAACAATAAACAATTCTATAAAATTCTACCCCTCTATAATATGTTACCTTAAGGGAATGATAAAATATTTCCTTATTTATCTCATGAACCAAATGGTGTCAAACCATATTTAGAAACTATAATTTATTTAAAATTGGTTTTAGATAACTTATTAATACATATAATTTCAATAATGACATCAAATTCTATGTACAAAAGTTTCTAAATTAATTTTAAAACCGAGAAAATGTTTTCATAACTGCGATCAAATTTTTAAAAATCAATTTATGAAATTTAATAAAAAAATGGATGGAACATATAATAAAATTATATTTTAAAAAAAATATATAAATCTGAAAAACTTTTTGAAATGTGATGAATAATATGTAAAAAAATTTCTATCTCAAAGGATACATAAAAATTTAAAAAAATCATAAAATTAAAAAATTTATTAAATTCTCCTTCAATATCTGGTTGTTATATTAATATCCCATGGCATGTTAAAATGTACATTGATTGACTGATATATGACCCTGAACATAGAATATGGAGTTTTTGGATTCAAAATAAAATATTTCACTCCTTAAATTCTAGAAATGAAACAAAAAATAGAATTAAAATCATACATGCGGTTTATTTGGGAAGGGAGAAATGATTTGGGGAATAAAACATTTGGAGGAAGAGTATAAGGAGGTAGGTGGTCTTCCAGAAGTAATTCTATAAGAAGAGTCAATGACCCTGGGTGGAGTGATGTCACCTAAAAAAGAGATAATAAGAGGGAAGGGGTGGTGGATAAACCTGATTGGATAAATATTTCATGGGTGTTCATTAATAGGGGTGGTGAATAGGGTTATATATTTTTTCACAAAATTGGGTAAATCATATGTTATCTACAATTTTTACCAAAATAGTTCATTAAAAAAAATTAGTACCCTCTTTATTGAATGAGGAACATGAAAACCTAGAGAAAAAATCATTTTTTTAAAAACCATTTTAATTAATGAAATATGACACTAGATTCCATTGAACCCAAACACATGAAGCTTTCATGGTTATTACAGACTATGCATAACATGTGTGCATGGAAAATACCCTTAAAAAAAATTCCCTATGTGAAACTCATGGGGACATAAAAAAGTCAGAATATTATATATAATAATATAATAATATAAATAAAATAATTTCATCGCACTAAGTTGTTACACATACCCACAACTTTTAGTATATATATTGTGATAAAATTCCATGTAGGATACCACCAAGAATTCATGTTGGTCTATGATAAGAGAATAAAAAATACAAGTTTAAAATATATGTTGTTAATACTTTCTTTTGAATTTACTAGATAAAAAAAATAAAAAAACTAAAATTCTATTCTAAAATAAAATTTCCCCAAATTCAAAATTAATTTCCTTAAAAATAAATTTTAAATTCACCTTATAGAAAATTCCACTCAGGTATTAAAAAATTTGTTCCAATAATTATTCTACAAATGTTGGGTTGATAAACAACAACCCATACCTATTTAAATTTTTTTAAATATTTCTATAATTTATGGTCAATGATAATGATAATCACTTCTAAATAACTATAAATTTTATTTTCAAATATGTGATAATAATTAAATAGAAGGGAACCATTAATCAAAAAACTCCGCTATAAACTACTCAAATAAATAAATGAATTGGTAATACAAAAATTAAACAACTAAATTTAATATAATGATTGAGAAATATGTTTTATAATAATAATTATGTGGAAGCACCTTGGTAACCAATGGGAAAATACATGATTTTATTGGGTGGGACAAATTAGTTGTAGGTTTCTAGTTCTATGACATCCAACTCACATCATTATCTACTAGCTTCATCATACGAACTCACAGAAGCCAGTGCCCATACAAACTAAGGGATATTAGTTTGTGAATAATAAAATCATTCAGAAAACCCATCCCTCAATTTCTTACTTATTAGCCATATGATAACATAGAATCTAACTAGTTGAGGAGGACAATGAATGTCGTCCAATAATCACATGAAAAACCATATAACAATTAAATTCATCATAAAAATCACTCTACATACCACCCTCATATCCAATTAAATTATTATCCCAATCCTAGGTACAAAGTAATCGACCCATAATCCAAAAAATATATAACACATAAAAACATTGAAAATATATATGAATATGTGTCAAAAATGGTACCACTGCATACATCAAACATCCATTTATATAAATTGAAAATGGTCCCCTATTTTTATAAACTATCAATTATAAAATTTATAACCTTTTTAAAAATAGTCAACTATTGAATGATATTGATGAATCCAAGGAATATATGAAAGAAATAAAAAATAAATCACCATAAATCAATGAAATCAATAAAAATATTCCTCAATGTAATCACAGATAACAAATTTTTTAATATTCATGGTTAAAGCTACTAGTGTATTAATCATGTTCTCACGGACATTCCCCATTTTTGAAATATTTATAGACAATGTACATTCAAAAAATCCAATAAATAAAAGAATATTAAATGAACAAATTAAATTTATTTAATGATGAATTATTGGGTGCCCCAATTTGTAATACAATTTAAATTTAATCCTTCAAAAAATTACTTATATGATAAATATTATAAATAATGGATTACATATAAAATTATAAAAAATTATTTGTTTTTAAGATAAACATCAAATTTTGATTTCCAAATATATGTATTTTACAAGAATAAGGGAATTTGATAAAATATTCTACTCTTATTATACGAATTATGTAACCTATATAACTTCCAATAAGAGTAATCAAAAGGGACAAACCCCTAATTATAATTCACCTAGATATTAGAGGCATCAATTTATTTTTCTCAATTTTTTCAAGATTTTGTCTAAACCATGCAACCCCATAAAAAATACCACATATGCACTACATTATGTGAAAAATGTAAATAATTCCTCACACATCCCAACCAAAACATATTTACAAGGGTAATAGTATTAAAATTTGATTCTAGATCATTAAATACCCTTAAGAAATTGGAGTCATATTATTGGTCTCCCCACTAAGAATTAATATTTCAATAAGATATGAATGGAAGATAGATCCTCATCATGGTTGGAGTACATCTCCAATAAAAGTATCCATAAAATGAAGAATAAATATGCACTCCAAAGATCCCATATAATCAGAATCCATAATGATCTAACATAATCCTGTAAAAAATCCTAATGGAAAATGAAATGACATTGAAAACACTTTTATCCAATAGTATAGACCTTAAGTTTGTGTAAACATATAATTGAGATACATATTAACATAATTTAAAAGATAATACCCAGAAACACCATTTAGAAAATCATTCATCATATGGAAATGTCCCGATAAACTACTATACACATATAATCTAGGGCAATGATTTTTTTATCATGTATTTGTCATTAAATTTTTTTGAAGTTGTCCTAGATAGCCCCATTGATGTTAGGACCATATATTTAATGTACAAAATAGCTTAGGGTTCCAAGGATTACTATTATAGATGTATAAAAGTTGAATCATTTTAATTGAAACATTGACAATCATTTGAGAATTTAATTTTATACAGTCATCACATTCCATAACAGAATTCATATAATAATTTAAATTAAAAAAAATTATGAATATACCATACATTATAATTCTAAATAAATTACTCATAACCCTGATGAAACGATCATAGTATATATTTCAGACATCAATGATGTGAAAATAAAATGGTCTCCCTTGTTTTACCTCTTTAAATTGATTAGCCACATGATTTTATAGTATATTTTCTGACCATGATATTTCCACTAGATATTATTCATAATATTTTACATTGATTACAAATGATTTTATTGACTACATAAACTAACCACATTCCATTGTATTTCAACCCATAACACCTAAAATAATATGTTCTATGAAAATAATCATGATATCATCAAAAAATTCATATCTCTTGTAAAACAAAAAATGTTAATTTTAAAAAATAACAAAGAACGGATCCCAAATTCAAAACAAAATATCTATACACCCTTTATAACTCATGGATTTTCATAAATTAAGGTTTTCTATAAAATCCCATGAGTCCTACTTCTTGTGATCTAATAGTTGAATCTTGTATCTATATTTATCATCTAAAATAAAAGATATATCTAATTATATTTTGAAAAAAATACTACCATGGTAAACCATACATGCTACTTGGTCCCCTCCAACATAATTCCCAAAGTATATTACTGATTTACATAGTTTATGGACACACACCAATGATATAACACACAACCATTAGGAAATATTTCACAATAACAAAATCCAATGCTACATAATATTTCCTATCTAAAAACAAAAAAAAATCATGTCTCCAAACTTTAGATAATGCTATGAAATACATAAGCTATTTTAGAATAATACCAAATAAAATGAGATCTAATGAAAATTAAAAGAAATAAAAAAATATTATAATGACTATAAAAATAGTGAATATAATTATTTTTATAAATATTATAAGATATAATGTTAAAATACATGAATTAATGAAAGTATGAGAGGATGATACAAAAATATTTCCGAAATATTAATCAAAAAAACCTACAATATATACCAAGATATCACCATGTGACTTTTAGTCACCAATGTAAACCAAAATCAATCTATTCCATAGGGAACATGATATGAAAACTCCCTGAATTTAATAGTCTAATAATAATTTTTTTCATTAAATTAGAAAATCTAAAAAAATTATGACTTCTTTCTCAAATATTTTACCTCTAGATAAAAAGATTCAAATATTATTGTAAATTTTAAAATACACCTTTTAATATAGTATCATCTAAGTAGGAAAATAAATCGAACGAAATAGAAAATGGATTGCTACAATTTATAGGGTTATGAAATAAACACATTTCATTGTTTTGAATATTATAATATCACATTAAAATAAATTCATATTTATGGTGGAAACTAATAAAGAAACATCATTTTTAATCATGAATAAGTGAAAATAAACAAAACACTATGAAGTTTTATATCTCCATGATCTACTATAAATTAATCAACATAATTGATATATGGTTAAATTATAATTCAAACAACTCCCATGAAATATTAATCAAAATTAAATAGAGTACAAAATACATTTGAAGTGGAAACACCACATAATTTGACATAATAATACTAGGAATCCCTGGGTGGAACAAACATCATGAAATTTTTATAATGCAACAACTAACAATAAAAATAACTCTATAATAGTCTAATCTAGTTCACACAAAATAAATAATAAATATTGAATCTGTGGGAAACTAATATTTGTGTAATTACTATATTCAAAACACTAACCTCTCAAACATATGCATAGTCATCATAGATTATTCATTAAAAATGATTGTAGTGTGGGTCCAATTTAATCATCTTTTAATCATTTGAAAACATCATAAAACATGGTAATGAATCATAATAATTACAATACATCCAACCTCTACCACCCCATAAAAAATTTCCTCATTTATCCTAAAGGATTTATGTTTTTGTAAAAAAAATAAACTCAAAACATATATAATTAAAAACAATAGTTTCCCAATATGTCTTTATAATGGTAATATTGTAACCCTAAAAATTTCATACCCATATAGTTCAATATTTCATTTATTTTTAAAATTAATGATTAAGAAATTTAAATCAATGTTTCATAAGAAAATAATTTTCATAATTGAATATATGTCTCAATTTAACATGTTAATGACAATAATATACCTTTCTCATCAATTTATAAAATAATTAATATGATAAAATAAATAAATCATTCGACTTTAATGTAATGAAAACATTCATTACTAATACATTCTCAAAATTAAAATTCAATAGTGAATAAAATTGCCATGCCAAATCATGTATAGTTTGGAGAACAAAATCACTAGAATCTAAAAAAATAGGATGGAAATATGTAAATATTAATCTAGAATAAAATCCATTTTAAGGGTCAATCATCTATGGATGCCTCACTTAAAATTAATGAACTAGAAACACAAAATTAAAATCAAGTGGTGTATTGATATATTAACAAAATAATAAAAAAATAGGAATAAACAACTACAATACTTAAAGGGAAATTAATTTCATCAATCAATCATCCATATCCTTAAATATTTCCGCAATGGATAATTAATCCATGAGAGAACATTGAAAATTTAATAACAAGTAAATAAATGTTGTGAGGAAGATTAATCTATAATAAATATAGATTTAACCTCAATTAATTACACAAGTCATCTATTGAGTCACAAATAGTGTCCATGATAAGGGTACTCTATGATTGGGAGACACATATAGTATGAATATATAGAGGATTTGGGGGAAATGGTTTATAAAATGCATTGTAATAAGTGTACATTGAAATTTTTAGATAAATGAATAGATTAAATTAATGGTATTTTAGTTATGTTATTCCCTGATCCAATAATATGGGATAACCTATAAAAGAAATCTCTATATATGAATCATCATCATGGGTCGGTAGAATTTTTTCAAATACCTATGAACCAATCATACGAGTTACCCTCAAGTAGAAAATTTTTATTTACAATAACATATAAATACCCCATGTATTGGAGAACTATGCACTAGTACAGAAAAACACCGAGAACCCACTACAATTTTATACTCATAAGATTGAATATTTTAAAAAATCATGTTCTTACCATCCACCCAATTATCTTCCCTAAATTTCCTATATTTTTATACCTCCATCATTCAAAACATCTATAGATAAATAAATAAATAAAAAAAGAACTATATATATTAGTGATATGATACATTATACCTTATATGGGTTTACCCTATTAATTTAACCATTTTAATATTAGTCAATCTCATTAACTGACACACCTATAATGGGTCGTTCATAGGGCCTAACCTAATAATTAATTCTATGTAATCCATAGATAAAACAACTCATTTCAAACATAGTAATTGATTTGGAAATTAAAACCAAGATGCTATTTACAATACATCCTCATCATTTCTCATCAGATAAATAAATATTTACATAATTAATTTATAAAATTAATTAAAAATTAAAAATCCTCATAATATAAAATAAACTAATCTTATTTGGTAAAAACTACATCTAATTATCAACAAAACAAATAGAAAACTTTTTTTATGTAACTTTGTTGGGAAAATTTTCTATTTCACCGGTGTATAGGTCCTATAAAGTGGAAAATAAAAACCAAAAAAATAAACAAAGGAAAATAGGATTCTCTAGGGATCATCTTTCTTCCAAACCTAATATTAATAAATTCACAACAACAACTAAATAATTATGGTATGATCCAATTTTGAAAATTCTCATTGGAAAATATATATATCATATATATACCTATAATATTTATCAGTATAAATTATCCAATTTATTCATTTTTTGTATCAAAAATTTTATTTATCCGTAGAACTAATTAAATCATCTATCCAGTCATATATTTTTAAAAATGAATGTAATTTTCCTCATATTTTGAACCACAATCATCACAATCATACAAATTTTCATTAGCTCAAAATCATTACAATCATGGG
This sequence comes from Viscum album, assembly GCA_963277665.1. Taxonomy (NCBI): domain Eukaryota; kingdom Viridiplantae; phylum Streptophyta; class Magnoliopsida; order Santalales; family Viscaceae; genus Viscum; species Viscum album. The sequence goes on along the minus strand of OY728121.1, from coordinate 999,543,841 downwards.
TTTATCATTATCTACACTTTTTTATCTTTATATTCATCATCATGTTGATATTATTTTTACCATAGTGAAAATAGACTCGTGTTGAAATATATGGAAAATCATTAACATTGCATCATCTCCTACACATCATATAACGTTTTATCCACTTTTTCAGACATTGAATCGTCTTCATGTGTCAATTCAATGTCTATTAAAAATTAATCTATAAATTAAAACTCATATGTATAATATATTATAATAATAACTACATTGTTTTTGTAAATTCATAAATAGATATAATGATCAATAAAATATATTATATAATAAACACTAATACAATGTAATGCATATTATGACATTAACCATTCTAGGTCCATTTTTAAGTGAATGTGGTATCATGATATTAAAGCCATCATTTACATAGCCAAAAATAAATCAATTTCTAAAAACATAATTTCATTTTTTTTCATAGATATTAGATCTATATATCAACAAAATAAGAGAATACACATGTTATTATCATGATTATAGTATATATAATTAACTATTCAGTTTCCATTCTAAATCCATTATTGTTTTAAAAATGCATATTTAATAAAATGTGAAAAATTTGTTAAAATAAAAACAATGTATTCAAACGTTTCATAATTTTTATGTAGAATAATGATTGAAATATTTTCATGATATATGTAGGATGATCATGGATTTTGAAAAAAATTGTATTTTTCTCAATTAATTTCCACAAATAATGATATTAATACCTATATATATATATTTCATAATATATATATATATATATGAATGTATAATAATTTTAAGAGTTTGGGTGATGGATATTCCAAATATCCATCAAATAAAAATGAATTAAAGATTTAGTTTAAATAGAATTTTTAATTTTAAGAATACACATCTCTTATTACATTATAAAAATGTAAGTGTGAAAATTCAGTAAAAAAATATTGAATAATTGGAGTATTGTTCCACCACATGCACCATTGATAGTGAAACGTCAACCATAATACCTTCCATGTGCATATGAGTTCTTTTTACCTATTTCATTTCCAAATATATTTAGTCAATAACACCAATCCATGTAAATATTCCATTGAACCAGTCATGTGCATGTATTGTATTCTTTGGCGGTTATAATTGAGTTAGATTCTATTCAATGGTTGTTCGACAAAACCATGGATACATATTTAATAGGACGAATATAACTAAATATTATGCATCATAAGAAATATATCATTGAAATAATTTTATAAATTCACATTTTATAAATCATATTTAATTCATGATAATGTACACACAACATAAGGGTGTTGGAGGTCCCATAGACATGACATCAATATTAATTTTAATACATTTTGGGAATGGATGTACCCAATTAACGTATGAGACAAATGAAGGTGTTTTGGGAATTCCAAGGACACATTCAGTTATACTAATGATCAAATCATGTGTGTTGTTACACATGGCACTACTGGAAATACACTATTTCCCAACGGTTCTGAACCATTGGGAAAGCCCCTCAAACCGTTGGTATATAATATACCAAAGTTTCTCCCAACCGTGGGGAAGTAAGCCGTGGGGAAAACCTTTCCCAACGGTTTACTGGAAACCGTTGGGGTAGGCTGACAGAAGGCACTCTATCCCAACGGTTTGGGTGAACCGTTGGGATAGTTTTTCCCAACGGTTTCTCCCAAACCGTTGGGAAAAACCAAATATACCTTAACTATCCCAATGGTTCTTCAAAACCGTTGGGATAGTTTTCCATGGGTGAACTCTTTCCCAACGGTTCTAAACCGTTGGGAAAAGAGATATTTACCAACGGTTCATTGAACCGTTGGTAAAAACTTATTTAGAATTATATGCCAACGGTTTAAAACCGTTGGCATACCCTATGCTTACATCAGGCACCTCTCATCTCATCAGGCCTCATTTTCACCTCATTTTCGATCCAACTATTGTACCTGTAATAAAATAAAACATACATATACAATTACGAACAAATTCATACACATTTAACATATAATGGATCCTGAAACTATACACATCCATAATTAAATTACAATTCATAAACATATATAATTCATATAGAATTCAATTTAAAATTTTGATGACAATTATACGTGGAATCCGATTGAGACGGGGATGATTGGTACACCTCACATATGACCCATGGATCGTTCTCCTAAAGTCTCAATGGAAACCGAATGCGTTTGGTCGGTTTTGCGTATGCCAGTTCTTTTCACTTATAATCCTACCCATTTTAAACAAAACAGACACAGTTAGAGCGGTGTTGGCCACACCGCGCCTCGGATTGAGGCGGGGATGATTCGTACACCTCACATATGACCCATGGATCGTTCTTCTAAAGTTTCAACGAAAACCGAATGCGTTTGGTCGGTTTTCCGTATGTACTTAAAATGATGTCCATTCTAATCAAAAGAGAGCCACTTAGACTGATCCCGGCCCTCCTGCGACTCGGATTGAGCCCGAGTGGGCTCGTACATGTCACATATGACTGATGGATCGTTGTGATAAATTATCAACAGATTCGGAATGCGTTTGGTCGGTTTTGCGTATGTCAGTTGTTCTTTTCACTTATAATCCTGTCCATTTTAAACAAAAGATACACAGTTAGAACGGTGTCGGCCACACTGCTCCTCGGATTGAGGCGGGATTGACTCGTACACGTCACATACGACCCATGGATCCTTGTGCTAAAGTAGCGACACAGTCCAAATTCCTTTGGTCGGTTTTTCGTATGTCACTTGATGATTTTCACATAAAATGACGTCTTTTTGAAACAAAAGACCTACGCTTTGAGTGGTGTCAGCCACACCGCATCTCCGATTGTGGCGGGGTTGATTCGTACACGTCACATATGACCCATGGATCGTTCTCCTAAAGTTTCAACGGAAACCTAATCCGTTTGGTCGTTTTTCCGTATGTACTTAAAATGGTGTTCATTTTAAACAAAAGAGATCCACTTAGACTTATCCCGGACACACCGCGACTCAGATTCATCCCGGGTTGGCTCGTATACGTCACATATGACCCATGGATTGTTGGGATAAATTATCAACAGATTCAGAATGCGTTTGGTCGGTTTTCCGTATGTCAGTTGGTGATTTTCACTTAAAATGACGTCCTTTTGAAACAAAAGACGGACACTTTGAGTGGTGCCGGACACACCGTGTATCCAGATTGAGATGAAAACACCGTGCAACATTCTAATTATTATTCGTGACGTGTACGCGCATACGGCACGTCAATCGGACGTGCGGTTTGAGCAGTACGGCTCAATATTCGTGTTTTAAGTGATGTGTGTGCTTCGTAAACACGCGTGAGGTGGGTCCAAATGGGACGAACGAAGTCGGAATGACATCAAATCAGACGAAAAATATGGGTGAGTGATTTCTGAAGTGGTCGAGCAGACGGCACGTCAATCGGACGTGCCGTGTGCCCGCGGTGACCGACAACGCAGTTCTGGTGTCATAAACGGCCAAAACGGGCGTCCAACGGTCACATTCATAGCGGACGACCTCGGATTGAGCTGAAACCACCAAGAAACATTCTAATTATTATTCGTGACGTGTACTCGTAGACGTCACATCAATCGGACGTGCGGTTTGCGCGGTACGACTCAATATTCGTGTTTTAAGTGATGCGTGCATCGTAAACGCGCGTGAGGGGGGTCCAAACGGTCCGAATGAAGTCGGAATGGCCTGAAATCAGACGAAAAATACGGGAATGTGATTTCTGAAGTGTTTGAGCAGACGGCGCATCAATCGGACGTGGCGTGTGCCCGCGGTGACCGACAACGCAGTTCTGTTGTCATAAACGGCCAATACGGGCGTCCGACGGTCAAATTCATAGCGGCCGACCTCGGATTGACCTGAAACCACCGGGAAACATTCTAATTATTATTCGTGACGTGTACGCGCAGACGTCATGTCAATCGGACATGCGGTTTGCGCGGTACGGCTCAATATTCGTGTTCTAAGTGATGCGCGCGCTTCATAAACGCGCGTGAGGGGGGTCCAAACGGGCCGAACGATTTCAGAATGGCCTGAAATCAGACGACAAATACGGGTGAGTGCTTTATGAAGTGGTCGAGTAGACGACACGTCAATCGGACGTGCCTTGTGTGCTCGGTGACCGACAACGCAGTTCTGGTGTCATAAACGGCCAAAATGGGCGTCAAACGGTCAAATTCATAGCGGACGACCTCGGATTGAGGTGGGGTTGACTCGTACACGTCTCAAATGACCCATGGATCGTTGTCTTAAAGTATCAACACAATTAGAATGCATTTGGCCGGTTTTCCGTATGCCAGTTGATGTTTTTCACTTAAAATGACATCTTTTTGAAACAAAATACATACACTTTGAGTTGTTCCGACCACACCGCGCCTCGGATTGAGGCGGGGATGACTCGTACACGTCACATATGACCCATGGATCGTTCTCCTAAAGTTTCAATGGAAACCGAATGCGTTTGGTCGGTTTTGTGTATGCCAGTTCTTTTCACTTATAATCCTACCCATTTTAAACAAAACAGACACAGTTAGAGCGGTGTTGGCAACACCGCGCCTCGGATTGAGGCGGAGATGATTTGTACACCTCACATATGACCCATGGATCGTTCTTCTAAAGTTTCAACGGAAAACGAATGCGTTTGGTCAGTTTTCCGTATGTACTTAAAATGATGTCCATTTTAATCAAAAGAGAGCCACTTAGACTGATTTCGGCCACACCGTGACTCGGATTGAGCCCGAGTGGGCTCGTACATGTCACATATGACTGATGGATCGTTTTGATAAATTATCAACAGATTCGGAATGCGTTTGGTCGGTTTTGCGTATGTCAGTTGTTCTTTTCACTTATAATCCTGTCCATTTTAAACAAAAGATACACAGTTAGAACAGTTTCGGCCACACCGCTCCTCGAATTGAGGCGGGATTGACTCTTACACGTCACATACGACCCATGGATCCTTGTGATAAAGTATCGACACAGTCTGAATGCCTTTGGTCAGTTTTTCGTATGTCACTTGATGATTTTCACTTAAAATGACGTCTTTTTGAAACAAAAGACCGACGCTTTGAGTGGTGTCGGCCACACCGCGTCTCCAATTGTGGCGGGGTTGATTCGTACACGTCACATATGACCCATGGACCGTTCTCCTAAAGTTTCAACCGAAACCGAATCTGTTTGGTCGTTTTTCCGTATGTACTTAAAATGGTGTTCATTTTAAACAAAAGAGAGCCACTTAGACTTATCCCGGCCACACCGCGACTCGGATTCATCCCGGGTTGGCTCGTATACGTCACATATGACCCATGGATTGTTGGGATAAATTATCAACAGATTCAGAATGCGTTTTGTCGGTTTTCCGTATGCCAGTTGATGCTTTTCACTTAAAATGACGTCCTTTTGAAACAAAAGACGGACACTTTGAGTGGTGTCGGCCACACCGCATCTCCAGATTGAGATGAAACCATCGAGAAACATTCTAATTATTATTCGTGACGTGTACGCGCAGACGGCACGTCAATCAGACGTGCGGTTTGCGCGGTACGGCTCAATATTCGTGTTTTAAGTGATGCGCGCGCTTCGTAAACGCGCGTGAGGTGGGTCCAAATGGGACGAACGAAGTCGGAATGACATGAAATCAGACGAAAAATACGGGTGAGTGATTTCTGAAGTGGTCGAGCAGTCGGCACATCAATCAGACGTGCCGTGTGCCCGCGGTGACCGACAACGCAGTTCTGGTGTCATAAACGGCCAAAACGGGCGTCCAACGGTCAAATTCATAGTGGACGACCTCGGAATGAGCTGAAACCACCTAGAAACATTCTAATTATTATTCTTGACGTGTACGCGCAGACGGCACGTCAATCGGACGTGCGGTTTGCGCGGTACGGCTCAATATTCGTGTTTTAAGTGATGCGCGCGCTTCGTAAACGCGCGTGAGGGGGGTCCAAACGGGCCTAACGAAGTCGGAATGGCCTGAAATCAGACGATAAATACGGGAATGTGATTTCTGAAGTGTTCGAGCAGACGGCGCATCAATCGGACGTGTCGTGTGCCCGCGGTGACCGACAACGCAGTTCTGGTGTCATAAACGGCCAAAATGGGCGTCCAACGGTCAAATTCATAGCGGCCGACCTCGGATTGACCTGGAACCACCGGGAAACATTCTAATTATTATTCTTGATGTGTACGCGTAGACGGCACGTCAATCGGACGTGCGGTTTGCGCGGTACGGCTCAATATTTGTGTTTTAAGTGATGTGTGCGCTTCGTAAACGCGCGTGAGGGGGGTCCAAACGGGCCGAACGATTTCAGAATTGCCTGAAATCAGACGACAAATACGGGTGGGTGATTTATGAAGTGGTCGAGCAGACGGCACGTCAATCGGGCGTGCCGTGTGCGCGCAGGGACCGACAACGCAGTTCTGGTGTCATAAATGGCCAAAACGGGCGTCAAATGGTCAAATTCATAGCGGACGACCTCGGATTGAGGTGGGGTTGACTCGTACACGTCTCAAATGACCCATGGATCGTTGTATTAAAGTATCAACACAATCCGAATGCGTTTGGCCAGTTTTCCGTATGCCAGTTGATGTTTTTCACTTAAAATGACGTCTTTTTGAAACAAAAGACATACACTTTGAGTTGTTCCGACCACACCGCGCCTCAGATTGAGGCGGGGATGACTCGTAAACGTCACATATGACCCATGGATCGTTCTCCTAATGTTTCAATGGAAACCAAATGCGTTTGGTCGGCTTTGCGTATGCCAGTTCTTTTCACTTATAATCCTACCCATTTTAAACAAAACAGACACAGTTAGAGCGGTGTTGGCCACACCGCGCCTCGAGTTGAGGCGGAGATGATTTGTACACCTCCCATATGACCCATGGATCGTTTTTCTACAGTTTCAACGGAAACCTAATGCGTTTGCTCGGATTTCCGTATGTACTTAAAATGATGTCCATTTTAATCAAAAGAAAGCCACTTAGACTGATCTCGGCCACACCGCGACTCGGATTGAGCCCGAGTGGGCTCGTACATGTCACATATGACTGATGGATCATTGTGATAAATTATCAATAGATTCGGAATGCGTTTGGTCGGTTTGGCGTATGTCAGTTGTTCTTTTCACTTATAATCCTGTCCATTTTAAACAAAAGATACACAGTTAGAACGGTGTCGGCCACACCGCTCCTCGGATTGAGGCGGGATTGACTCGTACACATCACATACGACCCATGTATCCTTTTGCTAAAGTATCGACACAGTCCGAATTCCTTTGGTCGGTTTTTCGTATGTCACTTGATGATTTTCACTTAAAATGACGTCTTTTTGAAACAAAAGACCGACGCTTTGAGTGGTGTCGGCCACACCGCGTCTCTGATTGTGGCGGAGTTGATTCGTACACATCACATATGACCCATGGATCATTCTCCTAAAGTTTCAATGGAAACCGAATCCGTTTGGTCGTTTTTCCGTATGTACTTAAAATGGTGTTCATTTTAAACAAAAGAGAGCCACTTAGACTTATCCCAGCCACACCGCGGCTCGGATTTATCCCGGGTTGGCTCGTATACGTCACATATGACCCATGGATTGTTGGGATAAATTATCAACAGATTCGGAATGCGTTTGGTCGGTTTTCCGTATGCCAGTTGATGCTTTTCACTTAAAATGACGTCCTTTTGAAACAAAAGACGAACACTTTGAGTGGTGCTGGCCACACCGCGTCTCCAGATTGAGATGAAACCACCGTGCAACATTCTAATTATTATTCGTGACGTGTACGCGCATACGGCACGTCAATCGGACGTGTGGTTTGAGCGGTACGGCTCAATATTCGTGTTTTAAGTGATGCGCGCGCTTCGTAAACGCGGGTGAGGTGGGTCCAAACGGGACAAACGAAGTTGGAATGACATGAAATCAGATGAAAAATACGGGTGAGTGATTTCTGAAGTGGTCGAGCAGACGGCACGTCAATCGGACGTGGCGTGTGCCCGCGGTGACCGACAACGCAGTTCTGGTGTCATAAACGGCCAAAACGGGCGTCCAACGGTCAAATTCATAGCGGATGACCTCGGATTGAGCTGAAACCACCGAGAAACATTCTAATTATTATTCGTGACGTGTACGCGCAGACGGCACATCAATCGGACGTGCGGTTTGCGCGGTACGGCTCAATATTCGTGTTTTAAGTGATGCGTGCGCTTCGTAAACGCGCGTGAGGGGGGTCCAAACGGGCCGAACGAAGTCGGAATGGCCTGAAATCAGACGAAAAATACGGGACAGTGATTTCTGAAGTGTTCGAGCTGACGACGCATCAATCGGACGTGTCGTGTGCCCGCGGTGACCGACAACGCAGTTCTGGTGTCATAAACGGCCAAAACGGGCGTCCAGCGGTCAAATTCATAGCGGCCGACCTTGTATTGACCTGAAACCACCGGGAAACATTCTAATTATTATTCGTGACGTGTACGCGCAGACGGCACGTCAATCGGACGTGCGGTTTGCGCGGTACGGCTCAATATTCGTGTTTTAAGTGATGCTCGCGCTTCGTAAACGCGCGTGAGGGGGGTCCAAATGGGCCGAACGATTTCAGAATGGCCTGAAATCAGACGACAAATACGGGTGACTGATTTATGAAGTGGTCGAGCAGACGGCATGTCAATCGGACGTGCCGTGTGCCCGCGGTGATTGACAACGCAGTTCTGGTGTCGTAAACGGCCAAAACGGGCGTCAAACGGTCAAATTCATAGCGGATGACCTCGGATTGAGGCGGGGTTGACTCGTACACGTCTAAAATGACCCATGTATCGTTTTCTTAAAGTATCAACACAATTAGAATGCGTTTGGCTGGTTTTCCGTATGCCAGTTGATGTTTTTCACTTAAAATGATATCCTTTTGAAACAAAAGACATACACTTTGAGTTGTTCCGACCACACCGCGCCTCGGATTGAGGCGGGGATGACTCGTACATGTCACATATGACCCATGGATCGTTGTCCTAAAGCATCAACACATTTCGAATGCGTTTGGTCAGTTTTTCGTATGTCACTTTTTCTTTTCACTTAAAATCTTATGGAAATTCATATAGAATATTTTTATATCATATTTAGTATGAATTAGATTTTATTTGATCGTGCTATGAAACATTTTAGAGCTAATGAAATTAAGGAAGGTGGAGGGGATGTCCGGGGGGCTGTCCGGGGGGGGCTGTCCGGTGGGTGTCCGGGGGGCTGTCCGGGGACCAAGGAGGAGGGTGGGGGCTGTGCGGGGTCTGTCTGGGGGGTGTTTGGGGGTTGTTCAGGGGGTTGTCCGGGGTTGTTCAGGGGGCTGTCCGGGTGTTGTTCAGGGGGTTGTTCAGGGGGTTGTCCGGGGGTGTTCAGGGGGCTGTCCGGGGGGTGTTTGGGGGTTGTCCGGGGTCCAGGGGGGGTGGGGGTTGTCCGGGGTCCAAGGGGGTGGGGGGGGGGGGGGGGGGTTGTCCGGGCGGCTGTCCAGGGGGCTATCCGGGGTCCAGGGTGGAGGGTTGGGGGCTGTACGGGGGGCTGTCCAGGGGGCTGTCCGGGGGGGCTGTCCGGTGGGTGTCCGGGGGGCTGTCCGGGGACCAAGGAGGAGGGTGGGGGGGCTGTGCGGGGTCTGTCCGGAGGGTGTTTGAGGGTTGTTCAGGGGGTTGTCTGGGGTTGTTTAGGGGGATGTCCGGTGGTTGTTCAGGGGGTTGTCCGGGGTTGTTCAGGGGTTTTTCTGGGGGTGTTTGGGGGGTTGTCCGGGGTCCAAGGGGGAGGGTGGGGGGTTGTCTGGAGGGCTGTCCGGGGGGCTATCCGGGGTCTAGGGTGGAGGGTTGGGGGCTGTACGGGGGGCTGTCCAGGGGGCTGTCCGCGGGGCTGTCCGGGGGGTGTTTGGGGGGTGTTCGGGATCCAAGGGGGAGGGGGGGTTGTCCAGGGTCCAAGACTGAGGGGGGTTGTCCAGGGAGTTCTCAAACACACAACCACTAAAAGACAACAACATCCATAAAAACAGACAATATATAAAAATAACTCAACTCCAATACTATACTACGAGTCTAGATAAAACCAACAACTAGAATAGATTAAACATCAAATCTCAAGTCAAAAATGTAACGGATCAATATTTCCCACATCAGCATCAGTATCACCATCATCATCATCATCATCGCCCTCGTCATCATCCTCCTCATCGTCCTCACCCTCCACAGCGCCTTCCTCCTCGCCCTCCTCATCTCCCTCCTCTTCCGCATCAGACTGCTCGCCATCATCATCTTCAAGCTGGACATCGGCCTGACCACCACTGGAAATGCCACCTGGTGCACCATATATAGAATGTATCGACGACATGTATTCATCAATCGCTGGGTTGGCCTCTTCTGGAAGTGTTGGACGTAGAACTTCAATAAATTTCATAAATGCACTGTTTTCCCTAGCAGACTGTTATGCCGTCTCTGTGGCCCTTTTCTCAGCCTGTTCTGCATGTGCCCTAACTTGCTGCAGCTCGGTGGCACTACAACTCGTACCTGAGGCAGGTCAATACCTCGTCGGGGCTATCCTAGGTCGGTAGCGCACTCTGCCAGAATGATCCTCTCCCAACACCTGATGTAAGTGATCAGATGGACCAAAATTGCTTGCTTCTTGGGCATCGAGGGCCTCTAAAGCATCCTGTTACAAATATAAATATATTATTAAGTTACGAAATAGATATTAAAATATAAAATCAACAGATTAAAACTTACAATCTGCTGCTGAGTCGCTTCGTTGACAGCACTTCCATCCTTTTTTCGTCTAGTCGAGCAAAATAGTTTTGCTCGAGGCACACGTGCTTCAATATTTTGTACTTGCATCTAGAATGACATTGAAAACAAAAGTTATATAAAGACTTCAGAAAATAATTAAATAATTGAGGAAACAAAAGAAAATGTAAGTTGTAAAGAAAACTTATAAACAATTGTCATACCTGCTGCCTCTCATGATCCGGCATCGTCGTACGTCCTAGTGTATGGAGGTATTTTTTGCATCAATATTTTTTTTATTTTTTCCAGATGATTCCTAAATAAAATTCGATAATGAAAAGGATAATATTAATGAAAAACTTGAAAGTTATTATTTAAATACCTCAAATGTAATTCATACCTTAAACTGGGTACTCGTCCAATGAGTAATCATCTGACGATATTGATCTATAGGACAATCATCCATGACTGGTACCGCCTCTAACTCAGTGCCAACTCTAGCACGCCAGCCATTATACAGCTCATGCTTGTAGGCTCTCCAAAGCTCGCCTAAATCCTTTAGACGTTCCAGTCGTGCACCCTCACCATCAGGAAAATTAAATCGAAGCTGAAATGAAAATATTAATTTATATAAATACAAAAAAAATTCATCGCATTAAATACAACAGATTTTTTTACCCATATCTCTGCCCAAGCTCTATCTTTGACCTCATGTGGAAAATGTCTCCACGACAGCGGGCTGACGGGAATGATGTCGGAGTATTTGGCAAGTGTTTCCATAAAACTCCAACATTGCTGACCTGTTTTCTCAACCATCTGATTGTCTTCATTATATTCCACCATAACCTGTGTGCGACGGTTCCACACCGAACGCATGCGTGTACGGCCCCGCCCCCGCCTCATGTCAGTAGATGTATCTGTCATGAAAGAAAAACAAATCTTTTATCAAAACATGTTATAATGAAAATAAATATTGCTATAAAAATTTGTTAGGGTTTTATAAATATACCTGTGCTAGTCTGATCAATGAGTGGCGCCGGATCCACAGAACCTGATGGAACACCCTCTGGTGGAACAGGAGTCGAAGACGATGGAATATAAAAGCTCGGAGAGACAGAAGTAGAAGGAAAAGAAGATGGAACAACTGTATGACCTGATGCTGACTGGGGAGTGGGAATCATCATGGGTTGTGAAAATGATGGGGCAGAAGATGCAGAAGGTAGCGAAAACATGGGAGGTATAAATATCTCGTGTGTCCCTAACGACACACCGGGATAAGAATGTGGGAAGGCTGAAATGTCAGTGGGAGGGGCAGGGTCTAGTCGGGCACGCGCAGCTCTATGTCCACCTCTGGTACGAACCCTCCTCGTACCACCGGCCTGAGTACTAGGACCAGTACTAGGCTCCTCGTCGAATAACTGTCGACGTAATGGTGGATCCTACAAAAAAGTTTACAAAAAAAATTAATCACATGACATTATATATTCTGTAAATATATATATATATATATATATTTGAAATAAAGTACTCACTGTAGGCACTAATGGTGGAATGCCCATCTCCTCCATCCGACGATTGTTCTCCACCATTTTTTTTCTTCGTCTCTCTTCAATTGGATTCATTTCCTGCATTGGAAAACAAATATGTAATTAATTAGAAAAAGAAAATTAATGTGTAAACCAAAAAACTAAATATATGAGGGAATGAGGGGATTCATTGGTAATTTAGCTATCAATTGTTTTAGAAGAGCTTGAATGAATTTAATAAAACATACAAGTTGTAATGTTCACCAAGTTAGAAATATTGTTTGATTTGGTTTGAATACAGTTCAATTCCAAATTAGAAAATGCAATTCAAATAAAACCGCAACCAATAAACATTGAAAATTCACATAACGGTCAAGTCAGCTAAAACATATTTGTGATCAATACTAAATAAATATGAATATTACCAACCTTAACAACCCAATTTGAGGTAAACCAAAAGAATTGAGAACATGCATGAATGATTCTACATATTTCCAACCACAACTTCAGGTTCACAATCAACTCTGACAATTGAGCTATTGGAGTCATCAAAAGAAATAAATGGATTGGTTCCAATGGCAATAGGGACAGTGTCAATTCCATCATCAGCATCATCAAAAATATGTCTTGGAATTACTTCAACTATAACACCAAATTCAGGTTGAAGTTGATCTTTGACATAAAAAACTTGTTTAGCCATTGATGCCAACACATATGGTTCTTCGGTTGCAAGAGTGTGGGTCATATTAATTACTCGAAATCCACAATCATCAATAAAGGTGCCATGTCTCGTCATCGAATAAAACCAATGGCATTTCATCATTGGGACTCGTCCATGAGAGTAATAATCCAATATTATTATTTTCTCAACGACTCCATAATAACCCACATTTTCATGTCGCGGTCTACTATCTGATGCACTGGCATAAAAATCTGTTGTGGCAGTAACCATAATACCATCATGTTGTGTTCTCATGTTTTTGGCTCATTCAGTGACAATAAATCTGTACCCATTGATAACAATTGATTTACAGTCACGAACCACGGTATTAGGACCAAAAGCCAAAGCTCTTATTTCCTCAGAGACAGAGACAGCAGAAAAACTCAATACCTGCAATATAAATGAAAGTTAAACTTAAGTAAATTTTGAAATAATTAATTTAAACAGTAATATTTTTACCCTCAATTTTAACCAAGCAGAAAACTCTTTGCTATGCAAAGTCTCTCTCCTTCTCAAAGATAAAGAACGATGCTTCCTATTTATCATTGTTTTATGTTCCCTGTAGATAAGAAAATATGAATAGTTTAACAGATATATATGTAAGATATACATATTCAATTTTGTTACCTGATATAGTCATCGAACAAATCACAGTTGAACAAAACTGTGCGATGTGCCATCTCCCGCTCTTCATGGCTTAATGTATTCAATGTATATGATCCAGGAATTCCTCCTGTTTGAGGAAGTGATGGAAAACTGGGTTCAATTTTCTCATATTGTTCTTCTTCATTTCTCATTGGTCTGTTCATTCTTGTAGTAAGATCAGACAAATACATTGAAAAGAAATCCATACATTCTTGAGCTAAGTAACCGTTCACGATAGAACCTTTGGGATGATTCTTGTTTCGAACATAAGACTTTAATGTGAACATATTTCTTTCAGTTGGATACATCCAACGAAAAGAAAAAGGTCCTCTGAGAAGTATTTCAGTTGGAATATGGACAGTCAGATGCAGCATGCATGTGAAAAATTATGGGGGAAATATTTTCTCCAACTCACACAAAATTAATGGGGCATCTGTCAACATTTTTTGCAAGAAAGACTTGGACAACTTCTTAGCACAAAGATCTCTAAACAAATGGCACAACCGAATAACACCCACCCTTACATTATTGGACAAAAGATGACGGATTTCTATTGGAAGCAACTCATGCAGTAGAACGTGATAATCATGAGTCTTCAAAGATTTTAGCTTCAACACTCTTCTGTTGACCCGTTTAGATATGTTGCTTGAATAGCCATCAGGAACTCTAATAGTCTCTAATACTTCCAAAAATTGTTTTTTTCAGTAGTTTTCATCACATAAGAAGCACATGGAAGTTTCCATTTATTTTCACTGATACTCACAGGATACAATTCTGGTCTGATGCCCCAATCCACCAAGTCACGTCGAGATCGTAAATCACCTTTTTTCTTCCCCTTGACATTTAAAAGAACTGAAAGCAACATTTCACATATATTATTTTCAATATGCATTACGTCTAAGCAATGACGTAGCAAATTGGTTGACCAACAAGGCAAATCAAAAAAGATACTCCTCTTCCTCCAATTGTAACAGGTTTCTGAGGAAACATTCTTTCTCTTTCCAGATTTCATTTGACCCTTCCCGAACGAAAAACTGAAATCTTTCAATTCATTAAGAACATCAGTTCCAGACATACGCTGAGGTGGATCATCGGTCTCTATAGTATTATCAAATCTTCGACGATTCATTCTATATGGATGATCCTTTGGCAAAAATCGTCGATTTCCCATAAAACTGAAACTACAACGATGTTTCAGTCTTCTGGATCGTGTATTCTTCATACAAACTGGACATGACAGTTTCCCCTTCGTGCTCCATCCAGACATCATTGCATAATCCGGAAAATCATTGATTGTCCACATAAGCGCAGCGCGCATCTGAAATATGTCTTTCGAACATGCATCGTATGTGCGCACACCCACATCCCAAAGAAGTTTCAACTCTTTTATTAAAGGTTGCATGTATACATCAATATCAATGCCGGGATCAGAAGGACCAGATATGAGTATACTCATGAAAGTGAAAGATTTTTTCATACACAACCATGGGGGAAGATTATAAATGTGTATAAAAACGGGCCATGTGCTGTGCGAAGTAAGCATCTGCCCAAACGGATTAAAACCGTCGCATGAAAGACCCAGCCTCACATTACGCACGTCAGCTGCAAAATCAGGATGTCGAGCATCCAATCTCTTCCATGCAAATCCATCTGCCGGATGAACCAACTCATCATCAGTCTTCTTTCTCTCGGTATCATGCCATCTCATTTTTATTGATAATTCATTAGACATAAAAAGATTCTGGAGTCTGGGGATCAATGGAAAGTGCCACATTACTTTCTGTGGAACGTGGGATGGTGTTCCATCAGATTTTGACTTCCAGCGGGATGTGCCACATTTTATACATTCTGAAGTGCACTGTGTTGCATTTTTTGTCAATGAGGCATGAAGTTGTCTTGGAATGAATGGAAGTCAGGGAATGTCAAGATGTGAATGAAAAAGGTTGTGATGGTGTTGGTGGTAAAGGAGAATGGCCATGGTACTAAGATGCATGTCACTTAGGAGATTCACTAAGTGGTATTGGAAATTGTGGTTGAAACATTCTCCATGTAAATCTGACGATTGCTGAGCTGCTCTTTAAAGTTCCAAGAACTTGTATCAGCTGGATACAAAGTCACAACAATGTTAGAAGACCATGCATTGTTTTCACAATGCATGAGGAGATGTAGAGAGCCATCCACAACTTCTAAGTGGATGAAGTGAGCTGAAGAAGAACATGTACTAATTCTTAGTGCATGACAATGTGAATGTGATCCAACTTGACCTCTAATTGGATCATTGAAGAACATTGAAGAATTATTTGATTCAGGAGCTTCGATTGATGGAGAACCTTCAAAGAATTCACTCCTAAGTAATGAATATATGTTAAGAAGATAATGGAGGAATTTCTAACGAAGAAGAAGAAATAAAGAAGATGAAGAATGGATTAGAAGAAGAGTTGTGGCATTTGGCATTTGAACTAACTTTGTTTTTACACAAAGGACTTGTTCTATACATAAGAAAAAAATAAGCCACCAAGGGCCAGCCTTAAGGGTTCAACCCCCAAGGCACATGTGGGCCTAAGGCAGCACGCCCAAGGGGGGATCCCATGTGGCCAGCCCAAGAGGCTGGGGGGCCGTGTGTAAGCCTCGGGCCACGCAGGGGATCAGTTCCTGCACAGCATGGGCGCCTGAGCGCGCGCCCGAGGTGCATAGTGAGCGCTAGAGCGCGCCCGCGGAGGCAAGAGTGGGCGCAGAGCGCGCCCGCAGGGAGAACACGGTGCAGGGCGGCACCGTGGAGGGAGAGAATTCAACTGAGCCGGTTGGGGGAGCGCTTATTTGATAAGCCGCGAGAAAACCGGCCGCGGCTTCGATGTGGGACGCGCAAATTTCACCGGGAGCGAATCCCAGCCGCTCATCTGATCTCGCGGACGATCGGCGCCGCTCATCTAATCCGCCGCGCCCCCGATCTGATCCAAGCCGTCGAAGCCTTTTTGATCACCGCATCCAACGGCCCAGTGTCCATCTCCTTCCTCGAGCTCAGCCGAAGGCCACCCGTGACATCGCCTGAACCAAAGGCCATCCGACCACCGGATTTCGAGTTCCCGGCCACCTCTGAAGGAAGTAAAGCGTCCATTGAGCTCGTCTCTCCACACCGAACACGACCATGCATTAAAATAAGCCTGCATGCAACAAAAGAGAAAATTCGAAGAAGGCCGAAGCAAACCGAAGGTGCGAGGCCTTGTGTGGTTTATGGTTTGCATAGATTATCCTTAACCGAAGGCCGTGCATGCATTCTAAGTCACATGCACGTGGAGGAAAAATAAATAATAAAAAGAACCCGCGTGCACCGAAGAGAAAACGCAAAACTTTGGAATGTTTTTGAAGATCCGAAGATCTCGGGATTTTGAGTTGGATCACGCGGATGACTGGCACCGCCTCTGCCTATAAAAATGAGGCCGAGCCCTCTGTGTTTTCTGCTGAAGTTTTCTTGAAAATCAGAAGACCCGCGTGTGCTCTGCCTCGCGAAGTTGAAGCCCCCGTGCAAAATATATTTGCGCGGCTGAATTCCTCGGTGCCATCCTTGGACCGAAGGAGTCCCTTGCGCGCTACCTCTTTGCGCGACAAGAAGAAGGAGGAGAAGGAGTCCCTTGCGCGCTACCTCTTTGCGCGACAAGAAGAAGGAGGAGGAGGAGTCCCCTGTGCGCCTTCCCCTTGCGCGGCAGGAAGACCCGTGGCCGCAACATCTTGCGCGCCCACGGTTGAAGCCCGAGGTGCCTTGCACCCGAGGCCTTGCGCGGCCCTTGTGCCCGCGACATAGGTTACTCAGTCACCCTGTGCGCTGCCTTGCACCAAGCACCCTTGCGCGGTTCAAGTGTGGAGTTTGCTGCACCTTGCGCGCCCTCCCTTGAGTAGGAGTTCGGGTGGAGTAAGAACACATCTTGTGTGTGTGTGCAAGGAGAACCCGAGGCTTGCACCTTGTGTGTGAAAAGAAGTCCGTAGCCTTGGGTGTGTTCAAAAGGATTGTAGGCCACAACAAAGAAGAACACATTTTGTGTGTGTGTGCAAGAGGAAGAAAGAACAAGTTGTGTGTGCTAGACAAGAAGAGGCCGAGGCCTTAGTGCCTTGTGTGCAAAAATAGTGGAAGAGGCCATAGCCTTGTGTGTGCACACTTTGAAGAACAAATAAAAGAACATATTTTGTGTGTGTGCAAAACAAGAAGTGGAAAGAGGCCAAGCTTAAGTGAGTGCAAAACGAAGAACAAATTGTGTGTGCTAAACAAGTGAAGGCCGAACCTAGGTGTGTGCACTAAGAAGTGTGTATACACTTAGAAGAAGAAAAGGGAGGACATCCACACAAAGAAGAACACACATTTATGTGTGTAGAAAAATTGCATAAAGTGTGTGAAGTTTGAGAAGAAGGTGTGTGCTTGAAGTGATTACACCCTTTGTGGGTCTACTGCACCAAGAAGAGGAAAGGAGGAGTGCATGCTTGCATGCATGCACGTGCACACGTGAACAAAGTCAAATCAGTGGTGTGCATTTGAGGAGTCCAAGACCAGGAGGTTCTTAAAGATTTGAGAAGCCATGCAATCAGTGCATGAAGAGACAGAGTTGCCATGCACTCAGTGCATGAAGTTGAATTGAAGTGAGACTAGACCAGACTGAAGATAAAGATATCAGTTGCCTGAGCATTTAGTAGTTTAAGAGAGAAGCCAGGTCATCCTGAAGAAGGAGATAAAGCCTGAGCTGGACGAGAAGACCTGTTCACCACGAGTGATCAGAAGAAGAGCAAGGCCAGCATCCTTTATCCCAGGCTGCTGAGGATACTTGAAGACCTCAAAGAGAAGAAGAGCTTCTCGTGTGACTCGAGGAGCCAGGAGAAGACCCCTGTGAGACTCAGGGAGAAGAAGTCTTCAGTGGGATTCTGGAGCAGGCCAGTGGGACTCTGGTAACACTGTGTGAAGCAGTATAAAGACCCTCCTGTGGGACTCAAGAGAGATACGGTGGGAAGCTGTATCGACCATTGTAATACTAACAGATTATAATGGGAGAATCCATGCTGGGAGAGCATGGCAAGGATGTAGGCCTTTGGTGCCGATCCTTGTAAATCCTTGTGTCCTGTGCCTTTTCATTACTGCATTATCCGGGAAAGGTTGAGAGATACAAGAAGAGTGGATCGAGGCTTTAACCAGCCATAGAGATTTAATTGATTAATAATCAATTAGTAAAAAGTTTTAAAGGATCACTGATTCACCCCCTCCCCCTCTCAGTGATTCACACTGATCTGGGCACTTCAATTGGTATCAGAGGGAGGTTACCTCTAAAAGATCCAAGAGAGTCTATATGGAGTGCAGATTTGAGGAAATGAAAGAACAGCCTCAAATGGAGATATCTGCCAAGACTCTGAAAAACAGAATGAAGAAACAGGCAAAGAAGATGAGGAAGAAGGTTGCTGCAATCAGAGAAACTCCTTCTATGGAAAGAAATTTGAATGTCACATCAGATGACAATTCCTTTTATCATTCTTCTAATGAAGCCTGCTCTAGCTGTGATGAAGATGGAAGAAACAATGATCTTCTAAATGCAATCAAATATCTTCAGAAGAGAGTCCCCAAGGAAGTTGCAATGTGTATAGCTACAGGCCTCCTTGATCTTCAAGAAGAAAAATTACAGCTAGAAGATGAAGCCAATTCTCTGGAAGTCCAATTGGCTAAAAGGGTTGGCATAACCAACACTCTCAGAAAGCTGGTAAAGGCTAAAGATGAGACAGTTTCCCTTTGCAATGAAAGATATGAAGATACCTGTGAAGAATTGCAAAGGAGCTCTTCTGAGAAAGAAATATTTTTGATAATGATCAAAGATGTTTTCCGTGCACTTGAAAAGAGACACAGAGTTTCAATGGTTGTCAAAGATGCTCAACTTGAAGACAAAGAAAAAAAGGTGAAGGAGCTTGACAATTCATTGCTTGAATTGAAAACAGTGCATGATGACCAGATGTATCAGCTGAAAGAAAGTTGGGAAGGAAAGCTAAGAGCTGTTGAGGATGAGAAGAACTCCCTTAACATGAAGTGCTTAGAACTAGAGGTGATATTGAAAAATCAGCAATCACCCAAAGCCAAAGCCTCCCAGTCAACTGAAAGGAGAAATGTTGCTACTCAAGTATGCTTTGAAAAGGATGATTCTAAGAGAAAGACATCCTCTAATAAAAGTGCAACATCTTCTAGAAAGAAGGTACCATCCATACCATCTTGTACTGATGCTTCTAATTGTGTTTCCACAAAAAGTGCAGGATGGAAAAATAATTCCAAACAAGTATGGATGAAGAAAATGAAGAAGCAGAGCTCTCCTGAAACAACACAACTTGTCAAGAAAAGTACCCAGCAATCAGAAGGACTGAAAAGGTCAAGATTTGTGGGTCAGTGTTGGTGTTGTAACAAGTATGGGCATTGTGAAAAGGATTGTTGGTACAATCCACTGAATGCCAAAGCACAGAGGAATCCCATGCCAAGGGGGAGCAAGCCAGAAGGAAGGAAGCAACATCCACAGGTCCAGAGACATCTGTTTACTGCAAATATATTTGGATTACTTGACAACATCTGGGATGATTGCAAAAGTGGTCAAAAAGTTACATGTCAATCTCCAACTGTATCCAGAGCTCAAAAGAAGAAAAGATCACAAAACCTGGCTCAGAAATAATCCTTGGGAAGAAAGCATAAGAAAGTGGAAGATGCTCCCAAGAAGATTATGAAAAAGGAAGAGAAGTCCTTGGAGTCTGAGTCCAAGATGGGTGATGCATTCAGTAGGACCACCAAGAAAACATGCTTATACTGTGGAATGAAAGGACACATCATGGACCTTTGTAAAGAAGCCATGAAACTAAATAGAAGCAGACTGAACTCCAAAATACAATCAATCCAGAAGAAGAAGGGATTGATTGAAAATAAGTTGCCTAAGAGAGGTAGCTTAGCAGCATCCAAAGAACCATGTGGAACTTCCAAAACTGAGGCCACTCTTCCAAATGATTTACTAGTCATATGGCCAAATCAGTTGCAACTTGCCAAAGATTTGCAAAAAGATGAAGATAAAGTTCTGGCAATTGCTAAGGCAAAAGGGATGAAGAAGATTTCACATGAAGATGTTTTGAGAACCACACCAGCACAATCATCAATGAAGATCAAATGTGCAAGTGTGAAGACTGGTGAAAATGGGACATCTCGGTTGAGAGAATCTTCTCGACCTTGTTGTTCACATTGATGAACCAAGGAGGTTCCATCTTATTCCCTTATACTTCTGGTATTTACATGTGCTGACATTGCAGGGAATTGAAGATGATGATCATTCTCAGCTGGAGGATGATTTAGAAAGAATGGAGTGCACCCCTTGAGGGGGAGCCAATCAGAAGAAGATGGGATTCTAAGATTTAATACCATCTTGAGAAAAGTGAAGGTATTCCAATCATACTTTCATCCCTTGTTTCTTAATTGAGTGTATCTTGTCAATTAAGGGGGAGTATTGATTGAAGGCAAAGGAATGAATGGGGGAGCTTTATCTTTGCACCTGAACTTTCTAATGAGTTTTGTGAAGTTGTGCAGGATTTAGCAATTCATTGATATATCTGAAAAATTTCAAACCCCTGAAGCATGATCTCACATGTACAGTGAATTTTGGATAGCATTGAGTTCCTTGGTTACATCACTCTTGTTTTCTACACCGGGTTAGCCCAAGTAGACTTAGAGTTGATTTACTAAAGGTTCTTTGCTAAAGAAGAACATGTGGCATCATCCCTCTCTTAGTAATTTTCAAGAAGATGCTATCCAAAGGGAGGAAGATATTTTTGAAAGTGAA
Source organism: Viscum album (assembly GCA_963277665.1). Taxonomy (NCBI): domain Eukaryota; kingdom Viridiplantae; phylum Streptophyta; class Magnoliopsida; order Santalales; family Viscaceae; genus Viscum; species Viscum album. The sequence goes on along the minus strand of OY728121.1, from coordinate 999,522,357 downwards.
CCACACCACACCTTTGAATTTGATTTCCAATAAGGGGGAGAAATATTGGAACACATATTGACCCATTCAAATGTGCTCAAGTGTATTGACAACAAATACAAAGGGGGAGATTGAAGTGCACTGTGTTGCATTTGTTGTCAATGAGGCATGAAGTTGTCTTGGAATGAATGGAAGTCAGGGAAGGTCAAGATGTGAATGACAAAGGTTGTGATGGTGTTGGTGGTAAAGGAGAATGGCCATGGTACTAAGATTCATGTCACTTAGGAGATTCACTAAGTGGTATTGGAAATTGTGGTTGAAACATTCTCCATGTAAATCTGACGATTGCTGAGCTTCTCTTTAAAGTTCCAAGAACTTGTATCAGCTGGATACAATGTCACAACAATGTTAGAAGACCATGCATTGTTTTCACAATGCATGAGGAGATGAAGAGATCCATCCAAAACTTCTAAGTGGATGAAGTGAGCTGAAGAAGAACATGTACTAATTCTTAGTGCATGACAATGTGAATGTGATCCAACTTGACCTCTAATTGGATCATTGAAGAACATTGAAGAATTATTTGATTCAGGAGCTTCGGTTGATGGAGAACCTTCAAAGAATTCACTCCTAAGTAATGAATATATGTTAAGAAGATAATGGAGGAATTTCTAACGAAGAGGAAGAAATAAAGAAGATGAAGAATGGCTTAGAAGAAGAGTTGTGGCATTTGGCATTTGAACTAACTTTGTTTTTACACAAAGGACTTGTTCTATACATAAGCAAAAAATAAGCCACCAAGGGCCAGCCTTAAGGGTTCAACCCCCAAGGCACATGTGGGCCTAAGGCACCACGCCCAAGGGGGGATCCCATGTGGCCAGCCCGAGAGGCAGGGGGGCCGTGTGTAAGCCCCGGGCCACGCAGGGGATCAGTTCCTGCACAGCATGGGCGCCTGAGCGCGCGCCCGAGGTGCATAGTGAGCGCTAGAGCGCACCCGCGGAGGCAAGAGTGGGCGCAGAGCGCGCCCGTAGGGAGAACACGGTGCGGGGCGGCACCGTGGAGGGAGAGAATTCAACTGAGCCGGTTGGGGGAGCGCTTATTTGATAAGCCGCGAGAAAACCGGCCGCGGCTTCGATGTGGGATGCGCAAATTTCACCGGGAGCGAATCCCAGTCGCTCATCTGATCTCGCGGACGATCGGCACCGCTCATCTAATCCGCCGCGCCCCCGATCTGATCCAAGCCGTCGAAGCCTTTTTGATCACCGCATCCAACGGCCCAGCGTCCGTCTCCTTCCTCGAGCTCAGCCGAAGGCCACCCGCGACATCGCCTGAACCAGAGGCCATCCGACCACCGGATTTCGAGTTCCCGGCCACCTCTGAAGGAAGTAAAGCATCCATTGAGCTCGTCTCTCCACACCGAACACGACCATGCATTAAAATGAGCCTGCATGCAACAAAAGAGAAAATTCGAAGAAGGCCGAAGAAAACCGAAGGTGCGAGGCCTTGTGTGGTTTATGGTTTTCATAGATTATCCTTAACCGAAGGTCGTGCATGCGTTCTAAGTCGCATGCACGTGGAGGAAAAATAAATAATAAAAAGAACCCGCGTGCACCGAAGAGAAAACGCAAAACTTTGGAAAGTTTTTGAAGATCCGAAGATCTCGGGATTTTGAGTTGGATCACGCGGATGACTGGCACAGCCTCTGCCTATAAAAATGAGGCCGAGCCCTCTGTGTTTTCTGCTGAAGTTTTCTTGAAAATCAGAAGACCCGCGTGTGCTCTGCCTCGCGAAGTTGAAGCCCCCGTGCAAAATTTATTTGCGCGGCTGAAGTCCTCGGTGCCATCCTTGGCCCGAAGGAGTCCCTTGCGTGCTACCTCTTTGCGCGACAAGAAGAAGGTGGAGAAGGAGTCCCTTGCGCGCTACCTCTTTGCGCGACAAGAAGAAGGAGGAGGAGGAGTCCCCTGCGCGCCTTCCCCTTGCGCAGCAGGAAGACCCGTGGCCGCAACATCTTGCGCGCCCATGGTTGAAGCCCGAGGTGCCTTGCACCCGAGGCCTTGCGCGGCCCTTGTGCCCGCGACATAGGTTACTCAGTCACCCTGCACGCTGCCTTGCACCAAGCACCCTTGCGCGGTTGAAGTGTGGAGTTTGCTGCACCTTGCGCGCCCTCCCTTGAGTAGGAGTTCTGGTGGAGTAAGAACACATCTTGTGTGTGTGTGCAAGGAGAACCTGAGGCTTGCACCTTGTGTGTGAAAAGAAGGTCGTAGCCTTGGGTGTGTTCAAAAGGAGTGTAGGCCACAACAAAGAAGAACACATTTTGTGTGTGTGTGCAAGAGGAAGAAAGAACAAGTTGTGTGTGCTAGACAAGAAGAGGCCGAGGCCTTAGTGCCTTGTGTGCAAAAATAGTGGAAGAGGCCATAGCCTTGTGTGTGCACACTTTGAAGAACAAATAAAAGAACATATTTTGTGTGTGTGCAAAACAAGAAGAGGAAAGAGGCCAGGCTTAAGTGAGTGCAAAACGAAGAAAAAATTGTGTGTGCTAAACAAGTGAAGGCCGAACCTAGGTGTGTGCACTAAGAAGTGTGTATACACTTAGAAGAAGAAAAGGGAGGACATCCACACAAAGAAGAACACACATTTATGTGTGTAGAAAAATTGAATAAAGTGTGTGAAGTTTGAGAAGAAGGTGTGTGCTTGAAGTGATTACACCCTTTGTGGGTCTACTGCACCAAGAAGATGAAAGGAGGAGTGCATGCTTGCATGCATGCACGTGCACACGTGAACAAAGTCAAATCAGTGGTGTGCATTTGAGGAGTCCAAGACCAGGAGGTTCTTGAAGATTTGAGAAGCCATGCAATCAGTGCATGAAGAGACAGAGTTGCCATGCACTCAGTGCATGAATTTGAATTGAAGTGAGACTGGACCAGACTGAAGATAAAGATATCAGTTGTCTGAGCATTCAGTAGTTTAAGAGAGAAGCCAGGTCATCCTGAAGAAGGAGATAAAGCCTGAGCTGGACGAGAAGACCTGTTCACCACGAGTGATCAGAAGAAGAGCAAGGCCAGCAGCCTTTATCCCAGGCTGCTGAGGATACTTGAAGACCTCAAAGAGAAGAAGAGCTACTCGTGTGACTCGAGGAGCCAGGAGAAGACCCCTGTGAGACTCAGGGAGAAGAAGTCTTTAGTGGGATTCTGGAGCAGGCCAGTGGGACTCTGGTAACACTGTGTGAAGCAGTATAAAGACCCTCCTGTGGGACTTAGGAGAGATACGGTGGGAAGCTGTATCGACCATTGTAATACTAACAGATTATAATGGGAGAATCCATGCTGGGAGAGCATGGCAAGGATGTAGGCCTTTGGTGCCGAACCTTGTAAATCCTTGTGTCCTGTGCCTTTTCATTACTGCATTATCCGAGAAAGGTTGAGAGATACAAGAAGAGTGGATCGAGGCTTTAACCAGCCATAGAGGTTTAATTGATTAAGAATCAATTAGTAAAAAGTTTTAAAGGATCACTGATTCACCCCCTCCCCCTCTCAGTGATTCACAATGATCTGGGCACTTCACATTCATTTCGTTCAGCGGTTTCCTCCCAGAATGAACTGCAATCTTTCGGGCAAGCATGAATTTTGTTTCTTGAAAATCCAAGTTCCTCAACTAACTTCCATGCCATATAGTGGTTTGAGGGAATATCTGCATCATCTGGAAGTAAATCCTTCAAGAGGGTAAGAATGTAATCGATTGCTGTATTAGAAATCCCATACATAGTTTTCCCATGAAATAATCGGAATAAAAATTCGAGCTTTTTCATTTTATTGCATTGTCGATATACTGGAGTCGTGGTAGCATCATTCAATTTTTTCACCCTATAAATATCATCATTTTCACTAGATGCATCAGCTGTCCTCATATCGAAGTCTTCTTGAGTCGATATCCTTTCTTTTTCATGATGACGAATAAACGGAAACTGATCATCTAACAAATTCTCCATTCCAGTCTTTTCATTTCGATCATCACCAATTTGAGATTTCATTTTCTCCCCATTGTGATACCATAGAAAGTAGTTTGCTTGAAACCCATTTTTGGTTATGTGGTAGCTGACTTCTTCACGGCTCAACCAAGGTCTACAAACACAATTGGAACATGGGCAGTGTATGAGACCACTATCTGAAGCATTGTGAAATGCAAAATCTATAAAGCTTTCCAAATTGTTTTGAAAATCGTCTGAGATCCGATCGGTTTCATACATCCAACTTCTGTCCATTCTGTAAAAAGAATTTATATAAGTCATTTTGTCATAAACAATTCAATAGGAATTAACTATAATAGAAAATACATTTAAGTAAACGATAAAGGAAGAAAATAATCAAGGTATCAACTACACATGTCAAAAAAACATACAAATGTGTTATTAAAAAAATGTAAAACCAACAAGAACTTAATGTGTTATATCACATAACAGCATGACTCATCCCATAACCATATTAGTATGGTATCATGAACATTAATAACATCAACCGTGTGCCATCCTCCTACCCTACATGACCCCAACCACATGCCACATCTTATTATAGCCTTATCACATCACACCTCACCGAAAAACAATAGGGAAATCATAGTACATCTCACCTGAAGACACATGGACAATCACATCGCATCTTGGCTAAAAACACATGGTTAATCACTTTTGAAGGAAGAGTAGGGAAGACATGGTAGCTATCAAAACATATAACCACCATCCTAGATATTAGAAAAAATACTCATAACTCAAAACCTCTGATTGTTGGTATGTTTATCCAACTCTGGTTGGGAATGTGTAGAAATAACATAAAAATACATGACATATAGATAGCACAAAATACTCAACCTAAGGGTTCACATTAACTACATAATCACACACTTCACTACTACCATAAAACACATAAACCACACCACCACCACACAAGACGCATAGAATTGGAATATAATTCTACATTCAATAAGTCTATCTATGGAATTATCATAAGAATCCATGTATCAATTGGAATATAATTCTACATTCAATAAGTCTATCTATGGAATTATCATAAGAATCCATGTATCAATTGGAATATAATTATACATTCAATAAGTCTATCTATGGAATCCCTCCCTTGGATCCATGTATCACCCATGGCTTAATCAATATTCAAATAAATGAGTCTATCCGTGGAATTCCACTGTGAATCCATTTATCACATAAAGCGTATAAGTTAATAGAAACAAGATTATATACCTGGCATCCTAATAGAATCCATGTATCACTATTTACTATTAATCATTTAATGAATTCCATTTCATTTAAACAATTCATTAAACATACCAAGGTAAAAAACAAAGGTATTTAATACAACTCACCTCAAAATGGCGACTCAAACAAATAATAACCTGAAAAGAATGAAGCTTCATTTACTCATGTTGTAATGAAAAGATAATGAGATTCCCTTGCTTAATCAATCAATTCCATATCATGGTCTCAACATAACTCATAATGGCTAGCAATTCAATGAAAATTCAAGCACTCACATGGGAATTTTTAATAGAACACTCCTAACAAGACTATAAAGATATCACATACATTAGTTATAACATATCTAACATGGTAACATAAAATATAAGATAAATTCAATCCAATTTCATAGATTCATAGCATAGTCTCTACTTTACTCACATTGGCAAGGCAATACAATTAAAACATGTGTTAAAAAATAATTGGCATTCATGTGTTAAAAGGGGAATGCAAACCATAAAATACCCATAATTAATTTAATTTAAAATTAAATTCAGAAATCGAACAATCAATTCGATTTATATAACCTTTCACAAATGACATCCCATGTTCAAGGGGTAAAATCCAAAAAGTAATTTTCAAGAAAACTCACCCTTAGGCTGGTCCGGCCGGCAGTAGCTCCAAAATCGCCTAAACTGATGGGAAAAATGAAAATACGTTTAAATACTATCCAAACATTTGAATACATTTTCAGATAAAGAAGAATAACCTGAAGAAGAGCTGGAAGATTCAAGGTCCGGCCTCCAGTACCTCCAAAATCGCCTAAATCGGCTGCTGCTCCTGTTTTAGGGTTGTGTATCGCGAATGGGGGAGAGAACAGGCGGCTGGGAATTTGGGGAGAACCTTTGCCAACGGTTTTTAAAAACCGTTGGCATATGTATATCTATCCCAACGGTTCTAGAGAACCGTTGGGAAAAACCTCCCCAAAGCATACATCTATCCCAACGGTTCATGAGAACCGTTGGGAAAAGCTATCTATCCCAACGGTTCTGATGAACCGTTGGCAAAAACCTCCCCAAAGCCATCTATCCCAACGGTTCTCATGAACCGTTGGGAAAAAACCTCCCAGGGAACATCTATGCCAACGGTTCTAATGAACCATTGGGAAAAACCTCCTTCACCAACAGTTCTATGAAACCGTTGGTATGTAACTGTGGGGAAAAACCAACATTCTAGTAGTGTGGGTAATGATTGTAATAACCAGGATATTTTAATATCATTGATATTAGATTAGATAGTGAGATTAATATTGACAATTCTCCATTTGAATCCAATATGGTTCCATATATTCTAGGAATCACTTAAATATGCTACAATTACATATATAAGATAGTAATATACATACCCATAGATGATATGTATCCATATTTTATCGATCAACATATTCAGTTGATACACATCCAAAACAAATATGAACAACTAAAAAAATAATTTTTTTTCAAATATATATATTGTAGTTGAATCCAACGAATATATGAACATAAAATATTGAATAATGTATACATATTAAATATTATAATGTTTTCTTTGATCCCATAGAATATTTTTTCCCCATGGATAATTTTTTCTAAAAAATTATTATTTTCACAGATGTCCCAATTAAATAAATTTTTTCCTAAATTAAATCGTCAATTTGGTAGAAATAACATGGTTTCCATAGAGGAAACAACAGAAGAGTTTGGTAATTAATAAACCCAACCACGTTTATTCCATGAAATCTACATATGAATCAATGTAGGGAATTTATGGTATAGCGAGGATTAGAAGTGATATGTTTAGATCATTTTAGGTGTTATTCAAGAAATCCTATAGAATTAGTGTTCATAACATAATTGAAATATAATCTATTCTAGATATTTGGTAGTCTATATTTTTTCCCTAAAGTATTTTATATTTTATTTTTTCGATGAAAAACTTTTAACATGTTGTTTATTTTCAACACAAGTGTATAATATTACATAGCACATAATAGATTCCATATAGTAACATTCCCATGTACATGTATTTTAACTCACTCGGTCATCGGGAATTTTTTTATTCATTATTGATATAAAAAAACTTTAGAAAATAGTAAATCAATAGTATCTACATTAACCAACAATTGTTTTTTATAACAATTTGAAAAAATTCCATTTCCTTAACACACCTTATATCGAGTTGAATAATCTATTTATTATCATAAATATATTTCAGATCCAAATGAATCTAATAATATATATTTCATATTGATTAATGAAATAAAAGGTCCATTTATATTAATTAAAACAATGACCATGAATGGAGGTAGAGATGGAGTTTATAATTCATACTTTTTGGGATTTTTTGAATGTTTCGCCAATCAAGATGTCAAATGTGTATTGATATGATTATTAATGGATTCTAGGTAGAATTATTTGACCTTATCTAAAAAATATATGTAAACAATGCTAATTCAAATGTAGGAATCCATGTATAACCCTTAAATATTTATCAATTATCTTCAATTTGGAATTGAGGAATTAGTTTTTAATGTGGGTTATGGAATTAATCCAACATAAAATATGTCTTCTTGATATACACATAGTGGTTAAAATTACCCTTTATAATTGGAATGAAATTATCATCACCATGAAAAAAGGGGTATGTATTCATTATATAAAAGTTTTTTTGTGACTTCATGCTTTTGGCTACTCAGATTAGAGAGAGGAAGCCAACGGTTAAAACATTTTATAATCAACTATTAAGATAAAATTAATTTATCACAAATAAGAAGTAATATAGTGGATCTCAATTTTTAAAATCTATTGATCAAATGACTCATTCCTATTTATAAAAATTCTGAAAAAAAACCTTTGATGTTTTCAATTTTTATAAAATAATCCTAATAATCTTGTTAGGGTGACTATATTCCCAATGGATAAACTCATGTAAGCTCCACATAAGGGTATCAAATGACTTCAAGATATCATGAATTAAATCAACGTTTACATACCTATTTTCATTCAATGGAATATTAATATAGTGAATGTTAGTTTAAATAAAATACATGACCCCTGAATGAATACCAATTAATTGTAGGAGACTACTTGATATGTAATCACTAATAGATAGTGACCCAAAATGATGCTCATTTTCTATGTGAATTTATTACAAATAATTTTTTTATAAAATATTTAATATCAATAAGTTTAAAAAATTATGGAATGTGGTTGGGGAATTTTATGTTTATAAATTTCTATTAGAAGTCTTTATAAATGAAGTATATGATAGTATGAAGAAAATGAATGTGAATAATATCCTATAAGTGATTCCATTTTATTTTTATTAAATATAAAATAAAATTATATGATATATGGATGAAGGGATAAATGTTCTTTTTTATCACCTCTTTAGATGGTACAATGGTGATGATGAAATTATACATGCTAGTAAATCATGAGTCAGTGATTCCATCGATACGGAGTCTAGGATTAGTGTCTCACTTATCATTGATATATTGGGTGGAATTAATAGTAATGTTGTATTAAAATATTTATATTTACTATTAATTTTAATATTATACATTTAAATAATAAAATTTTAAAAATTAATGGAAGTAAAAGTTGATGTAAATGAATATATGTTATAATATGAATTATACTATATAATTAATCATGTGATAACATATTTTAATATTAATACCTTTATTTATTATGATATGAATATATTATATTGATTTATTATTATTATATGTTACAAACTTTTTGTGTCATTCCATTTAAAAATATGTATCCTCTTAATTTTTTGTGGAAATAAGAGGGTGAATTCCATACATTGGAATAATAAAAATCACCCCATGCACCCGTCCCATGAATCCATATATTGGGTTATTCGAACTGAGGCTATTCTTTAATGGAAATGGATTATGGTATTTTTTTGGTCAATCCACATTGGGATGCTCAAGGAGTTTTTAAGACATGTGATCTTACAGAATAGGCCAAAGCAGGTGTTCAAGGTGGCCCAGTTTCACATTGCTTGGAAATTTTCTCGACCTCAAAATAGGGAGTTTGTTTTTTGAAAAGGAAATATTTATTCATATTAGTGAATAGAACACAATACATATATTTTGATTTTCTGATCCCAATGAATGGAACACATTAAAAAATCATGGTACAATGGATGAATATGGTAAACGGTTCACATGCTGGATTGTTGTTCACCGGAGGAAAATGGTTTGCATAAGGCTACAAGTACATGGGATTTCTTGTCGTTGGAAAAAAACGGTGTATATTTGTTCAAGAAGAGATTTTCCCCCATTAAGGAAGAGTGTTGGTATGTATACCATGTATATAATATAGATTCATTGTAGATTTACTGTATTTTTTAAAAGTTGTATGTATCGACGATTTAGTAAATCTCGATTTTAGAGATTACACATATCTATTTTCATATATAATGAGAACTAATCCCATTATTTATAAGTGGTTAAAAGATTAAAAATATTAGAGGAAATATATTATGTCTAGAGTGGTTCATAAGAATACAACCCCGCAAGGGATACATTGATTAGAAATTGTAAAGGAATTCGGTGAATCCTTGAATAGCTTGTGGAATATAGTATGCGTGTGAAAAATCACAGAAGATAGTTTATAGTGAAGAAGTTGGTCTGGAGAGAATATGAAATATGCAGATGCTCTTTGAGAGGGTAGTACATGGTCATAGATTTCAAAGGTATTTGGTAGAGGTGTTATGTAGAGAAATGATGTTCACAGATGAATGGTTCGCAAACTAATAGTGCACGAAAATATAGATTAGATATATGGGTAAAAAAATGACATCGATAGAGCATATATCTATAGTTTAGGAAGAAATATTTAATACAAACCGATTCAAATAACCATCAAATTGATAAAATGAGATCATATTATTCCCAATGTAGGGATCATGGTGTAGTCAACGGAAGTGATCTAAGGGACTCAGTGATCTATCCCTAAAATCTTTTAAAGGTAGTGTGCTTGGAACATAGTGAGTGTTATAATCTTTTGTAATCCACAACCAGTGAAAATAAGTGGACTATAGAATGACCAAAAATCTGTCTTCATAGTCTTATCAGACCATCCATAAGTGGTAAAACAAGTAAAATTATTACTTCACATTACAAACAGACAGATTTAACAATTTCTAACCAACATGGGAATAAGATCCATCACATTAAAATAAAATATGCACCCTCTGATTCACCCCTCTCCACTTAGGGTGTTTTGGGGTTCCTTTCAGGGTAATTTGATGGTAAAGGTTGTTTTTGTTAAATCTATCCTTTATTTATACCATCAAGAATATAGTGAATGTTAGGGTAGTCCCCCTCTTTAATGAAAGAAAAGTTCAGATCTGGAAGAATATAACTTGATCTAAAATAAGAACTATTATAATGGAATATATGTTTTCCAATGCACATGGAATATTTTTCACTAATCCAACTAGGATATCTATGACTATCACAGAAATGAAAAATTCTTGATACAGTTTCCAAAGAACATATTTCCCTCAATACATCTCTTTCTGATCAGATATATATAAAGGTTTTGAGTTTTATGTCAGAAATTTTTATCTCATAAAAACTACATAATATTTATAAAGGTAGTAGAAATGTGATGGGGGTAAAAAAAAGTTTTTCACTATAATTTTGATGATATGAAGATGTGTCCTAAAGAAAAGGTGTGTACATTTTTGAATAGAATTACTAATGTTGTTTGAGAAATAAGAGGTCCTGGTGAAGAAATAAAAGACATTGATTTTGTAATGGAAATATTGAGAACACTCTACCTCTTTAAAATGCACTGGTGTCAGCCCTTGAGGAATGGGATCATTCTAAACATTCTATTGATGATCTTCTGACTACCCAGGTGGCATATGAGATGATATTTAAACCAGAACATGAAAAAAATTGAGTAAGAAATGTAATGAAATAAAAATCAATGAAAAAAATCGAAATTTCAGAACACAGTATTGATTAAGATAATGATGAAAAATAACTTATTTCACTCATTATGAAGAAATTCATTAATGGAAAACTGAAATTAAATGAAAATATACCTCTAGCTTGTTTTTGTTGTGGTAGAGATTGGACCATTTCCTCCCGGTACTCAAGAACATTTGATGTTGAAGAAAGTTAAACTAGATACATGCAGAATCCTCATAATGGTTTTTCAAAAATAGAGGCTTTATTTCTGGTAAAGAATTATAGATAATGTGTTTTTTATAAATAAGATGATGATGATAGTGAGTTCATTGAGGAAGAAGATCAGAAATTTAAATCATTAACCCATGTGTCAATTGAAGGCTAATGTTGAAAAGTGAGAACCCTTGGGAGATAATTCCAGAGAAAAAAAATTGACCATAAATTTCGATATCATGTTTTAAATTAAGGATTATTTTTTTAAGAACAAAGAAAGAGATGAATAAATTGGATTGTAATTGTAAAAGAGTCATTATAATATTTTTATATACTAGAAGCTTAAATTGATTGACATGAGGAAGTAGTAAAGGTATATTCAATAACTTTTAAAAGCCCATAAGATATAGTTGAACTAAAGATCAAAATTGAAGAAAATTAAAAGTTCATTAAGGAACATAAATATATATTAATGAATAATTCTAAAACATGTGTGGTAGGTGAAGAAGAATTTATTTATTCTAAGGATTAAACATGAAAGTGAATCCAATCAAAAATAAACAAAGACAAAAACTCAGTTTTGAAAATTCTTAGATGCAGAGCTACTATAGAAAGATAAGCATGCTTCTGCTGAATTGGAATCCATTTTGAATAATAAAATAAGCTCATGGATTGGAATCATTGGATTTCATTTTGTTTCTAAAACATGAAATGATGGAAGTGAAATTTGTCAAAATAAATAATGTTTAACGTGAGACATATCACAAAGACAGCTAAAATCCAAAAAAAAGAATTATCAAATTATATTGAATAGAGGACTGAAAAGTATCATTGAATTTCTTGAGAGGATAGACAGTCAAACTATCCTCATATGGAAGTTTACATGAGGATTAATAGAAGTTACAATACATTTCAACATATGATATGTATGTTATGTGGCTATCTAGTCCATACAATTTTTTATTGTGAATAGTTAATGATATATCTTAATAGGAAAGATCTAGGAAGTAAAAAATAGATAATGAATTAATATCCTAATTATTATATAAGAAACATTTTATATGGATATTTTTTTCATTATTCAAACATTGGCCACAATGCTATTGATTAAATGTAAAGGAACGGATGGAACAATTTGTATAGAACACAGAGAATGTCATTACTCACCAACGAAATGGTGTTGTTCTTAAAAATAGGTTCTATGATACATATGAATAGTGTGGGTATGATGAACCTATGCACATGGAAAAAATATTTCAAAATATATCTTTATCCTTCACTGAATCTAATATTTCATGGACAGAAAGAAGAAAATTGAAAATTCCAACCTTATAGAAGTAGCTCTCATAGCTACTAAGAAAAGTAGAACTTGGATTCTTAATAGTGTATTATCATCCCATATGATCGGAAATTCATAACTATTAATGAATGTTGATGAAAAGTTCAATAAAATTGTGTGATTCGGTAAGCATGCTTCTTTGACGATCACAAGCAATGGATGTACGGAATTTGCAAGTGGTGAGCTGATGAAGATTTAAGTTCTTTATGTGGATGGGTTACATCAAAATATCCTAAGTACAAGTAAAATCAGGGAGTCATGACTTATAGTCACATTAAATCAAAATTGGTGAAATAGGAAATAAATAATGGGGAATTATATCATGAAAGATTATAGAATAGTTGGAAACATATATCATGTTTATAGTAATGAGAAGATTTTCTACATTTCTATTGAAAAATAAAATAACTTATGGCACCAGCGGCTAGGTATAATCTATCAATAATAAAAGGAGAAGAAATATAAGATAAATATTTTCATGGATATCCAAGATCAAAATCATTAATGGGAAAAGACTTGTGATTCTTTCATTCGATGGATGTTGGTCCTTAGTTAATATCGGCCAATTAAGAAAATGGAATAAAATATTCTTGATCCCATTCTTAAAAACATATGTTGTCGCATAAATATTGAGGGAATTCGTGTAGAATTGTACTTTATCCTTCTCATTGATGACTATAATATAATTTCTTTTGTGATGGTTATACACAAGGAACGATAAGTTCTAGATTGCGTGAAAACATATCACAGAGTTTCTAAGAATGATACTGGATGGAAAATCAATGTTGTTTGGTCTGACAATGGAGAGAAATACACAACCATTGGGTATGGAAATTACCTAGAGAATCATGGAATATAACATGAGGTTTCTACTTTGATAACCCCATAGAAAAATATATTTGTTGATTGTATGAATTTATAGTTAAACAATACAGGTGTAACTATATTGGTTGAGAGTCGTATCCCCCAACATTATTGTAAAGAGGCTGGTCAAGCTATAATGTGTATTTAAAATCGAATGTGGCCTTATATGGGTGAAATAATGGCATCATATGAGTTGTATCCTGGTAGGAAAGCCTCTTTGATGTATTTACGTGTTTTTGGAAGTAAATTGTTTATCCAAAACAAAAATGGACATTAAGAAAATTATGGTTATGTTGTGGTTGATGGAATATTCCTTAGATATTCAATGAATAAAAAAACTATAAATGATTCAATATACATCTTGGAAAAAATTTTGAATGATGTGATGTGAAGATCCTTGAAGATAAAACCAAAAATGACTCAAGGAATTCTTATACTGGTGTGATAGAGGATGAAGAAGAATTTGGACATGGAATTGATCCAAATGAAGGAGAATTGGAAGGCATGGGAAAAACTCAAGAACCACTTCATGATTTTGAGTCATCAGAATAATTATAAGAGGAAAGTATGGGTGTGGAAAATTAAGAAAAAAACCTCACAGATAAATTAATGAGATGAAATTGAAAAATACAAAATTATTGGGGATTGGATATATCCCACACAAACAAGGATCATGAAAAATAATTCACAATCATCATTTCTATCATTTGTGGAACCATCATCATTAGATACGCTGAAAACGATGAATCATGTGTTAAGGCCATGAATGAAGAGTTGGATTAGATAAATAAATACCAAACATGGGATGTAGTTAAGATACCCAAAAACCTCAATGTGATAGGTTAAATGGAATACTTTTTAAAATAAATTTGACGAGCATGGAAATGTGATCTTAAATAAAGAATGACATGTGTGCACAGGATATTAACATAATAAAGGTGTTGATGTGGAAAAAACAATTTCACTCTGGGATATAATGGAGTCAATCTGATTATTTCATGCTATAAAATTTGAATGAGGTTAAAAAGTGAATCAAAAGGATGTCAAGACAACTTTATTAAATGATTTTCATCACGAAGAAGTTTATATTGAAAAAAATAGTGGGAATTATTCTTGGTAATGATGAAATAATGGTTTGTAGATTAAATAAAGATAATTATAGTGTGAAATAGGAACCGTGATCATGGTACCATCAGTTGGATTTATATCTAAAAAAGATTTAAATTAAAAGAGGTGTGGATTAGACTCTCTATGTGAATATTTCTCAGAATGATCAGTTCATGGTTTTGTTCTTGATCGAATATATTATTTTTGGTGGAAGAAGGAATGTATTAGTGGTTGAGTTTTCTAATCCCCTGATATCAAAATTTTAAATGTCCTAGATTGGTGAAGTCGCATACTTCTTCGGGTGCCAAATGATTTAGAGGAAAGACTACACATTCCTTCTATGGAAATGTATGCAATATAGTTGCTAAGGAAAATAAATATACTTGATTCCAAACTAATTTCGACTCTGATTTCGGTTGGTACTAGACATGGGAATGCACGAGGATGTGACTTTTGTAGACCCCACAAATTAGAGGAGAATAATTGAAAGCCTATTATACTTACCTGCAATACAACCAGTTATTGTCTTGGTAACAAGCTTAGTGGCCTATTTTCCATTAAGTCATAAAGAAAGACATATGGAAGCAGTTTAATGAATCATAATGTAAAATCATGGTGTTGATAAGTATGGATTATACATTTATAAAAGAAATGATAATGAACTATCACAATTTCCTGATGCTAACTATATAGGATATGTGGTAGATTGAAAATATAGAAGTGGTGGATAATTCTTTATTGGAAAGAAATGTTTGGGTTCTTTTTGTAAGAAGAAGGAAATAACATCTCGTAGTACAACTGAATCTGAGTATATCTCCACTAAAAATAATTGTAGTCAACTAATTTTTATGAATAAACAACTAACTGATATTAGTGATTAGCTGAGACAACAAATTTATATTTACTGTGATGATATTAGTTGAACTATTCTTAGATCGAATCATGTTCAATATTATTATATGAAACACATTGAAATAATATATTACTTCATCTAGGAAAAAGTAGAACTAGGAATGGTTAAAATATATCATGTTCGAAATGATTATCAAGTGGCTAAAATTATAACCAATCCATTGTTAGCACATGTGTTTGATAAAAATTAGTCGAACATCAGTGTTAAACCACCTCCCAGTATATGGGGAGGATCATATTGGTCCCCTCTACCATGTTGTTCTAACTATTTTAATATGTTTTCTAATGTATTTCAGGATTATCGGGGTGATGCGATTTAAGGGGAGTGTGTGTTGAGATCTATATGTAAGAAATTTGATTATATGGATTTATTTCCAACATGGGAGAATAGGGAAATTCCCTATTTTATTGTTCTAATGAGGAGGATGAAATATGAAATGTTTTTTTGGGTGGCAGGAATATAGATAATAGAGGAAGGAAAAAATTTTACAATAGGGGAGAATGATGAGTTAAAAACGGGGAAAAAGTTAGGAGATAATAGGAATAGAGAACAAATCATGTGGTGGGTATCAATAGAAACCAATTTATTCATCTCCTCTTATTTTATACACCATGAATTTCTCACATAGAAATATAGAGTTGGATATTTTGTTTCTAATTTATCATGTTTTGGATAGTGATTCATTGAATTTAACTAGAGATTTCCAACAAACCCAAAGTGGGAGATTTTTTGAACCATTATTATTCCTTAATGAATATGGAGTATGGTCTGTGTCTTTTTGAAATCCACAGTGGGTGAATCAAGGGTTTTGGAAGTCATGTGATCTTACAGTACATGCTGTTGAATGTTTTTAAAATGGTGCAGTTTCCTCCCTGCAAGCATTTTCCTTTATGTTTTATCAATCGAATATGCACATTCTTCATCTTAATTCATTTTTCGTCTTGGTCCTCTATTTTCATATTCATTGGGAACATAGACTGTGGATGATGATGAAATATCTCTGGATTGATTCATGATTTAATTTTGTTTCTTGTAGATATATTGTGTATTTAGAATTTATTGTCAAGATATTTTTTATTAATTGGTCATTCGTAATGAATCAATGTGGAATGTGACTTCCCTCTCCCATGGTGTTTTAGATATAAGGAACTACTTATTTCTATTTATGAATTCATTTAATATGGTTCTACATTGTCATGTTAAAACCTCAATTATCATTCAGTTTAGGATCCCATGTAACAGATGTAATTCCATGTGTTTTGAATTATGTGGATTCATGATTCATATTTATTATATAATATTTTATTTCTTACTCCTTATATTTCATTATAAAATGTATAGAAATAATGATATATGGATTTTTCTAGTAAAATATTTTAAACATTTATGAGAAATGTTTTGATAATTGTGTTAGTTCTTGTATGGTTTGTGAAAATGGATGTCACCATTAGTTTTAATAATGGAAATTTTTTAATAAAAATTAATCAGGGTTTCAAAAATGATATTCCCATGAATTTTATTAATGTGGCTATCCCAAATGTTATCAATGGTGATGCATGGAGTCATTCTTGTGGATGAAATCATTCCACTCGGACTTATTCTACTAGGGTATTACAAGTACCAGGTCACATATATTATGTCATGAGGCCACACTTCTCAGTGAACTCTTCCCCTATAGACCTATTCTGATAGGTTAACAAGTAAAAAATGTGGTCTATTGCTCATGATATTTGAAAAGGTTTTATCACTGACATGGAAAAACTTCAAAAATAATTTGAATATTTTCTATCTTGATAATCCTTGTAAGGCTTGTTTTTATTTTTAATGGAAATTATTGGAAAATAATATTATTGGTATAGTTTATAAATTGTGAAAAGTTTGGATTCATCAATTTTTTAACAAACTGTTTAGAATTTAATCGCATTATTTCTTTCTATTTACATGAAAATGATTTTTTTTATGTTCAATTATGAATAATCAAGTGGAATCCTATTTGGGTAATTTTCCCCCACACTGTAAGAACCATCGGTTTCTTAATAATATTTTTATATCAAATTAAGGAATTTTAATGTAAATGTATGGGTGGTGATGGATTTTTTCACATGATTAGTGTTGTTTTTTAGAGGTTTAATTACCTCACATGTAATTATTCTTATACCATAATTGTCTACATTAGATATTTTATAAACTTGGGAACTTATTTTGACTGATGATTGTATCATTTAACCTATTATCATGTTTTTAAATATATATATTATTTATATATATCAACATGTTTGATGTTTTTTATTGAAAAATTATTCTTAATGGAAATTAATGATTCACAGATTCTTTTTTCCATCCCATGGGGATCGAGGATTCCATTCTTGAAATTTCAAAGAGGTATTGAGTTATAAATAGTAGGGTAATATTATAGAGTTAATGTAAAATTAATATCAAATGATGGTTTTTCAGTTTCCATTATCATTATTAATTTTTTGTTGACATTGTATACATGAGGTAGGAATTTTAGGACATAATTGGTATGATTAATGTGAGTTCCTAGATAGTACCAATCATGAAAATCACTATGCTACAACATGTGTTTAGGAAATGCGTTTATTTGGATTTATATTGTTATTATCCTAGTTTTTCTATTCATATAACTCTTTTTAATTTCGATTAACTTCTTTAATTTTAACTACGAAATGATTTTTGAATTTCATAATGTTATGTATCCTTGTGCATTAATGTAAATTAAAATTCCACTATGAATGTTTCCTACAATTCATTGGTAGGGTTAAACTAATTAAAATTGATTAGGAAACACAATATTTAATAATATTATCATCAATATATTTGTACACATGATCTGAGCTATGGAAAATGATGTCGAACATTCTAAAGTTCACATTATGGAGGCAGAACCTCAAGGGGTGAAGTTATAAATCATGGCCAAGAATTTATTTACTAGAAACATCCATATTTATGAGGTTTGAATGTTATATAAGAAGTTGAAGATTTTTTGGGAATAATTTAATGGATTTTTTAATTTCTAGAAGATCAATGTTCTATCAAATTGATATGTCTTCAATATATGATTTGAGGTCTGAGTATAAGGTGTGAGACATAGTTATAATGTATAAGAAGCATAATGGATTGGAGTGGAAATAATTTAAGGCCATTTTTACTGAGAAAAATGTCTTGAAATATATCAAAATTTAAAATTATTTAGATTTATTCAACCATGATAAATTGAATCAGTTAATGATATAATACACTAATATATTCATTGATCTTTCTCTATTTTCACATGTGGTTTTTTCTAATAAGATTACAAAGGATAAGAGGATTAAAATGGGTGTTATATATATATACATTGAATCACATGTCCTTATTTTCATTAAATCCACCTATATTTATGTGATTGATAGGGTGTTAATGTAAGTGATAATTGTAGCATGAAATTCCGGTCTTATTGAAGATTCATTTTAATATGGTGGTAGCTCTAAGGGTTAATAAAATTTAAGGAGGCTGTAGAGTGAGTTCAAAATAGGAAATAGTATTGGTTCTTTATATATTTTTTTTCTTACACTACCATCAGTGGTTAAGGGAATGAGGTGTTTGTAGTGTTTCTATATAGAATACATGTTTAATTTTTTATTTTTTCCTCGAAAATATTACAATTTGTTATGGAATTGTTGTCACTTAATGAATTTACATTGGTCTCTAAATTTCTTTCACTATAGTGTAATATAATTTAAAAAAATAGGATATATGGTGTACTCTTACTCTTCATAGACTATATGGTTCTATTTATAATCCTCTATAAGAATATGTTAGATATTATTGAAAAATATCTAATAGAATCTGATCTATTCCATGCGATAGTGAGTGGTACCATTTCTGTTTCATCTACATTATAGAATTAAATATTTGGTATAGATTCCCCTCAATCTTTTATGATGACTCATATATTGATACATTAGAAATAAATAATGGTACTATATCTTTTAATTGTGGATTTGGATATTCTTCAACGAAATACATTGTAGGTTTTTCGATGTCCCTCGTTCTCTCTATTAGTGTGTGTCCTATAGTAGGTTTTGAACTTCTTGGTTCGTGAACTAGACCTATTTGATGTTTTTATAAGGATATATTGGTTTATTTCTCCGAGATTACTTATTTATAATTATCTTTATTGAGTGTTCTTCACTTATCATGATGGGTGATCTATTTGTTACAATGAGAATGGCATCTCAGTTCGAGTTGGTGTACACCACCTCTTCCAAATTTTTGTTAGTGGATTTTTTATACAGCCATGTTTATACAAGATTATTCCTATGGAAATCATCATGTATTTTTCAAAAGGGTTCACAATTTGTTTCTAAATGGCGTCTATGGTTTTCCACTATATTTGTATGTGGAGATATCAATCAACTTAGTTTCAATACCTCAACTGATATTGATTTTGTTGTACCATGTGTCTCTAATTGAGCTGAAAGAGATGAAAAATATTTTTGAAATTTTGATTGATATAGGATTTATACACCAGTGTTATTCAACAAGCAATAGCTATGGTATTGTTTCTAAGAAGTTTTGTGGAACTCTCCACGTATGCATCAATTATTTGAAGATCAATTGGTGAGTGATCATCATCAAATATACTTTACCTCGTAATGATGATTTGCTCGATCAAGGAAAGCGTAAAAGATTTTTATAATATTTTTCACCATTATGGTGAATAATTTATTATAATCAATGAATCAAATATTCTTAAGAGAAATTTTAGGAGCATCTATGGTCATTTCAACTACCCCATGACTCTATCTATTCTAACATACAATAATTCTTTCAAAAAGTAATTAATGATATTTTTTTACCATTGTCACGAAACATTTTTTTTCAATTATTGGATGAAATTTATGATTATTATAATATATATATTGATAATTTTTTCACATGATGAATGGTTTTTGAAGAGGAAGGGTTCCCAACATATATAAAAAATCCTCATAGTAAAAATTATGTATTCGTGATGTTAGGTTTGTTTGACACGTGATAGAAAAACATGGAATATTAGGTTATCATAAAATTTTAATGGATTTCACATCTTAGGGTGAACCATAGATTTTTTAGGGGATTCATAGTTTCCTTGGATTGGTGTTATATTATCTACGGTTTGTAATGGATTTCCCAAATGTTGTGTGAATTTTGATGGACCTTACCTAGAAGGGATGATATCTTGTGGGATTAGGAGTGTGTTGTATACTAAATGAGATAAATAATTTCTTGACCTTAGTAATGGTTATGACATTGATAGTTTATGGTTATATCTATTTGTATTATTATGACATATCAGGTGTATATTTGTGATGTATTTTTAATCAAAGAGATTATACTGTATCTAATGTATTTTCTCAGATTCGACCTTGTAAGAGAAATTATTTAACTCATGATATATAACATAAAATGATTTTCATCTTCCCTAAAAATTGTACATGGGAATAATTTTGGGGAAAATTCATATCATATATATTTACCCAAAAATTTTGGGTTATATTTTTTCTCAATGTCATTCGAACCTCTATCAGTGACATTGTGTAGAATACTTGTGGTAAATGTTTTGTGAAATTTATTATACACCGAGAAAATTTAATTTAAATTCTGATTCTATTTTCAATAATTTGTCCTCCTAATAAATAAATGAGGAATTTAATGTGTGGAATATGATTGGAATATTTTCATTTGTTCACTTCGGAGTCTGAGAGGAGGAGTCTGGTTTTCTTCTGAAAATTGTTTGTATGATCTCTTATATACTTGAGGTGAATATATATGAAAACATAGGACTTAATGTAATATAATATCATGGATAATTTAAATAAGTTCTTTACCATTTGGGGTTGTTATCTCTCCTCAGAGGGTATTAGTTCCTTCAAGAACTGGTATGTTGTTCCTTCATCATCGAAAAAGGATGTGTTTGGAGATTTCCAAAATTCATTTTGGGATTTCAACCATGGAAAAAATGATTTATCAAAAGAAGAATTTCATTTAGTGTTATTTCATGAAATAAGATATATATTATTTTTTATCAGTGTTATATAATACAATAGATTTATGAAGAGAACCAAAAACCATTTAGATTTCATCAGACTCCTCTCATTCAATCATGGAAGTGGAATGCAATATCAATGGATATGATTTTTTTTACCTAGAACTACAGTAGGTAATGACTCTATTTGAGTTGTGATTGATCAGTTTTCCAGGTCATCTTATTTCATATTAATCCATGACAACACTATAGTGGAAGTCCCGTGAAATCTATATGTGAATGAACTTTTAATGTTTCATGAGATTTTAATTTCAATTATCCCAAATAGGGTCATTTAGTTACCTAAAAAATTTTGAGGTTACTCTTTGTGGTCATGGGAACTCAAATTATGTTGATAACTACATATAATCCCTACAAATATGGGTAGAAATTAAGGGTTAATAAAAATATAGAGGATATGCTTCATGCCTATATATTTTACCTTATAGGTGATTAAGATTTCTATTTTGTGTTAGTTTAATTTTGATAAAACAATATTTATCATTCATCCATCATAATTTAACATTTTTTCAATTTTTGTGGATATAGTTGAAACACCCCACATTGTCGGTTAGAGGTGGGAGAAACTTCCATGGTCGTACCAAGTTTTGTTTAGGTGACCAAAATAATGATCAAATTTATTCATAATAATTTGGTTATGGATAATAGATGATACAAGTATTATGCGGATATAAATGATTATTGTTTTGGGTATTCTATTGGTAAACATGTGTTACAAAATTCTTCACCTTAGTTGTTTCACTAATAGATAAAAAAGAAATGGACGCTCACTCTTTGGATTGTGGGACTATTTGAGGTTGTTTAACTTCATGGGAAGATGGAAAATTTCCAGGATTTAACAACATGTTTAACATTTATCCTCAAGATATTTTACTTGTATCAAATTAAAAAGGATCATATATAAGCATCTAATGTAATTAATAATTTAGGCCTCTACATAGTACCAGATATGTCTATGACTGAGAAACTACATAAATTTGGTAATTCCGATGTATATGGTCATTGTGTGAAATATACTTCACTATTGTAGTTATATATGGTAGTATGGATCCAAAAATCAAGTGACATATAAGAAATATTTCATGATGAGGATGTAGTTTCTAAATCTCTTTAGGAGTCAACATCATCATCATATATTCATGGGGGAGTAAATAAAATGGTGGTGATAATTGTCACATATTAGAGTTAATTTATTTTACTTTCATTCCTTTTTTGACCATCCTTCTTTGTGGTCATCACTAAGGTCATTTTGGGTGAATTATTAATGTTTTGATAGTTTTTTTGGGTTATTTAGTGGTTAGATCATGGTCAGGTAAAATCATGTATGTATTCCTAATAAATAGTGAATTCTTGGTTAGAGTACCATAGAAGGGTGCATAGTTAGGTGAACAATTTGTCCATATAGTGACGTGTTCTCCTCAAACATAATATTTTCTTAAAAACAATTCTTCTTTGGAACATGTTATGTATATCCATATGACCTCTCCAATAACCCAAAATGTGTATCATGGTTGGAAGAAATTTTTCGAAATAATGAGGCCAAACCATGCGATCAGAAACGATTGATACAAATCATTTTTAAAAAAACCAAACCCCATATGTCATTCTCCATTCCAATTTCAGTTGAATATACACTCAACCAAGTATTTTTCTATTTTAAATTTTAATTATTCCCAAACTCCCATATATATTTGTTTTAAAAAAATTGATGTTGGGTCTAGTTTTTCAAATTATATGACTATTATTTATTGTTATTCATTGTTCTTTTATATACATTATTCCCTTCATAAATGGGAACATAAATTGGGGTTGTTGATGATAGATTTATGGTACTTAATGTGATCTAGTTTGGGTTCATATAGATTGATCATATTATTTGGATTTTATTTTGATGTTAAATATTGATCATTATACTTTATTTGGGAACCATTATGATAATAGATTTATCACTCTATCTCCAAAAGTTATAGAAATGTATCAATGGAGATTATTATTTGTGGATTCCTGACTTCGGGTTTTTTGGTATTCGTAAAACCACATTCAACATGCATAGAGGAACAAAGAAAAGTGTTTGAATTTCAAGTGTTTCATGGAAGGTGATTTTATCATTAATCATTATTTGAAAAATCAATCATACTTAATCTTTGTTTTGGTTACTAAACATAATGGAATACATGTTTTATCGATTCCTCTTGGAAATGGTTTTAAAAATAAATAATAAATTAATTAAAAAAATGTGTTGGATTTTCTAGAGACTTTGAATTATGATTTCAACCATCATGTGTTAAATAGAAATGGTTTTAAATGATTTTTTAAGTGGTTTCAAATATAAAATTTTTATGGGTGATTTTTATGTTGTAAAACAAAATTTCATTGACAAGGTAGCATGGATCCATCTTTGGTGATGAACACTATCACAACAAACCTATTATTCTATTTTAATAAATGCCCTGGTATGCCTATGTGAATGTAAGGGTCACTCTTGGGAGAGAAATAATTATTCTTATATGTAGTCTTCTTGAGTAATGTTCACACCGAGTGGAAAAATTAGCATAAAAATAGAATTTGAATCCTTATTTCAAAAAATTATTCTTATCCAAGGGTGACTTCCTTCCCTTTTGAGAATCCATGAAAAGTATGTTCATAATGTATTGGATAATTCCATGAAAAATAGGTTTATTTCGTGCAATATAAATTCTATAAAAGTTTATTCATCATTACTGTGTATCATATATTTCTGAATTTTGTCGCATTCCTTCTTTCTATTTGCATGATCACAATTGGTTTATTTTAAAAAGTCTTCTAATGAATCACATTATTGGAACCCATTTGGATTTCATTCTCACTCCCATAATAGATTGTTGAGCATATATTGATCTTGTTATTTCTTTTTTTAATAGAAATAAACCATTGAAGGGTGGAGGTTTTTTTCATTATCTTAATGTTGGAGTTGTGATGTGACATCACATTACATAATTTATTTTTTGGTGTAATTTTCTACTTTAGATGTTTTATGTTTCGTGGATCATGGGTTTCCTGATGATTGTGTATTTTCACATGTTTTCTTATTTTCACATTCAATAATTTTCTCTATATACATCACATTGTTTCTAGTTTTTTATCAATAAATAATTTTCAATGGAAGTTAATGATTCACATAAACATATCTCTAACCTATGATGATCAAAAACACCCTTATTATCATTTCAGGACTGACATGGTTTTTGAATAGATTACAAATATTGGTTGGTTCTTGATACAAATTAATTTCAAATATGATAAATTATAAATTGTTTTGAAATATCAAACATTAGAGTAATCCTCTTTCTTATCAATGATATTAACATAATTGTTCTTATTGAGATCATGGGTTAGAATTCTTTTTGATATGTTGAATTTAGTAAATTAATTTGAACCCATAACTAAATTAAATATATATATATATTAATAAAATGGATTTAGTTTCAAGAAAACATCAATAATTTTATGTATAATAATTAGTTCTGCTAACATATAGATTCTAACCTAATAGTAAGGAATAATTAATACGTTTTAGTTACATTGTATGAAGGATTTAATTCTATATAATAATTCTTAAGGATTGATCTAAATAACATTTTTAATTGTAATGTTTTCATTGTATTGGTAATAAAATATTTTATTCATTATGTATTATGATTTACATATATTTAATAATGTATTTTGTTACATTTTTTCAATGGAACCCATCCTTTCTATATTTTTTATTAAATCATTAAATTTATAATATAATGATAATAAATTTTAGAATCAAATGGTTTGGTATATTTGGAAAGGTATGTCCATATATCTTGAGTATTTAAAACTATGAAAACATTATTGAAATACTTCTTCTTTGTACATATTAATTAATTCTTATTATCCTCAATATATTTATTCATCTGTCTATATAAATCAATTATTGATGGTTGTTATGGTAATGAATAACATGTAATAGATAAGATATAAGAATTGGTGGTGTGTGGTTGATCATAATAATCATCATCGTATAAAAATAAATATATCATCATTAAATTCATGATTACATAATTTCAAAGCTACATTGAATTTTTAATAAATATACAAATGTAACATCATAATAATTTTTAAAAATAAAATATAAATGTTTAGAATAGAGATATAATTATATTAAAAAATAAAATATTTTGATAAATTATTAAAATATAAATTTTGAACAAATCTTGAATCACATTAACAAATAATAAAAATTACCTCATTTTAAATATCATGATACCTAATTCATTCATGGGATGTAAAATTATTATTCTAGGAAAAACATTATGAAATTATATTAATTATTAATCCACATAGAAAGGATTCATCTACTAGTCATAGACAATATATAAACCGATGAAATAATAATGGGATTAATAATACAATTTCAACACACATATCATTAAATAATATAGGGGTCCCAAATAAGAAAAAATGAAGCTGTAATATAAGATCTGAAATGTTTTCAATTTAACATATAAGATCATTTTTTAATGAAGAAACAAATTAAATAATCAAGGAGTCACATTCATAATAAACAACATATTTTTAATGAGGATGGTAGTATTTAAATCATCAGAAAAGTTTTAATATATATACTAGTAACTAGAAATGAAATATGGTAATGAAGTAATCTAGAATGTATTTATGTGAAACATAATGGGAAAAAGGAAAGAAGTTATCATATCAGAAGGAAATAATTTAGTCTGATATTCCCATTGTGAACATCATAATGTTTGACTTGATCATTATATTTTGATATTTTGATGAATAATATTATAAATACCTATAAAAAAGATAAGATAATTAAAATAAGAGGGACATACCATACATTGAAAAAATTATAACATAGAATAGATAAAACGGGATCATAATTAAAATGAATGTAATGATAGAATCCCAATAATGATATTCCAATGTAATTATTAACTATAATTGTTTTAATAAAAATGATTAGACTATGTCTATCAGTATAAATAGTAATAATAAAAAATAATATTGTGATTGGATATAAATTACATTTAAAACATTTTGACAGTGTTTTCAAAAATGTGAATTAATTCCTTAAATACAACAAGAGAGTGGATAAGAGAAGACGAAGTGATGGTATATTTATTATTGTTTGATAAAAATGTTACAAAAATGTACAATTATAAAAATAATATGACATATATATAAATAAATGTATATATATATATATATATTAGATTATAATTTTATAAAAAATATATTGAATAGGAAATTAGAAAAGAGAATATTAAAAAAATGGAAGGAGAGGATCAAGGGTCACATCTTCACTTCTTATTGCCTCATTTGAATTAGCCATGATGCCTTGGGGTTGGATGACATCAAAAAAGACTTCTATATCATAATTGGATTATGGAAATGGATCATGGTAGTGATTTGGATGTATGAAGTAGAAGGGAATGGGTTTCCCAATGTAATGGAGAGGGGGTAATTAACCATGGGTTAATCAGTATTTTTATTTTATAATTATAAATAATTTATTATTTTCTATGTGAAGATTGAATATTGATATTTGGTACATTTATATTATATATTATTATTACAAAAAAATTATTTTCTCCAAAATTAATTATACAGAAAATCTATTAAATTTTTTAATACTAAAAAGTGAAAATGAAAAAAACTATTCAATTAAATAAATTATATTATTATACCATATAAATCAAATTTGAGTTTTTGAAATTAAATTTATTTAATTTAAATTAATTTATATTCCTAATAAATATTTTTCTAGAAAACAATTGTACAATATTTTGGATCATTTCTACTTTAAGAATGATGGAATTAAAATAAATTGATTTTAAAAAAATTATCTACATACCTAAAAATTGATATATTTTAGAAATATTAAAATAAATTATACCATAGAAATATTTTATATAATAATTAAAAATGGAAACTAATTATATAAAAATAATTTTATATCCTAGTAAAAATTATTTAATAATGTAATATTTATCTTTTTGGAGATACACATTAAAAATAAATCAACCTAAAAATTTGTTGAGATTTTAATTTTAATATTTATCTTTTAAAAACCTAATATAAAAAATTTCATAATCTATTCCAGGAAAATATTATTTAAATTTAATTTTTTAATTTAATTAATAAAATAAGTATATTAAATTTAAAATTTACATTTTTTATCTAGTTTTATAGAACATGTAGATATTTATCAACTCCCACTAGTCTATTTAAAAATACCAATTTTGGATTTTATATAAAATTATATAAATTCCTTATATTTCTATAACTCGTTATTCTCATACATTTAAATAATATTTATATATTAATTACATTGAAAATATTGATTTCATTACATATATTGTTTTAATTGTTATGTTGTTGTGTACGGATAAAATACTTCAATTCTATGGATATGATCGAATGATTCACTTTCATGTTTCTTTTCCATTGATTACCCAATTATAATAAAAATAATTTTATTAGGTATATTTATTATTTAAATATATTTTAATCAATTGATGAAATAAAATATTATGGGTTTCTTTATATTGGATGATTTTTATTCTATACCGTACTTATATATATTGTACACATTTATAATCAATTTAACAATTCCTTATATAAAATCATTGGTCACTATATTCTATCCCTCGTTAAAAATTCTCATCTTCTATTTTCAAGTAAAATCCTAAATTTCAATGAGATAATGGTACATATGTTTTTATACACCCTCAGGATCCCTTATCACATTTTTATACATAGAATTCCTCAAATGTATGTTGAGAAGGTTATTTTTTGTTACATGATCATAGTCTCTATGGTCCAAATTATAGTCGAATTAATTTTCAAAGATTTTTTATTATCTAGTCATAATAATTCGGTATCTAGTATATCTCATGGGTTGGGAATGTACTTCCTCAATAACAATACATAACACTTAATATTAATTTGATTAACATTTAGTGGATGTTCTTGTCTGTAATATATAGATCCTATGTGATCAGGGATCTGTAAGTTTCTAATTTATAGAGGCAAATTGTTCCCAACATTCTAAAACACATGAATCTATTCTTGGGTGATATTAAAAGGAATTCATTTCTCTTACTTCAATGTATGTATCCCTTCTATTATTGTTAGTTTAACACCTCTATTTATTCTTATAATAATTGATGTGTCACCTACTGACTTAATCCTTATTTATTATCTCATTAATACGTAGATCCATATATATTTTTATGGCCAATTTCATATGATAATATTTTTTGATATATGTTTTCCCATAGAGGTGTTCATATGTGGTCATCTGAATGCATGATTGGAGTCAAGTATTATAATGGATATTGACCAATGACAGATTGTTTTGACATCCTACTTTTAAATCCATTATTCCATATCTAGACAAATACTCATGTGTTTTGATATTCCATTTAAATTATCAATCAGTAGGGGTTGATGGATTACATTTATTTTCATATATATTCTCAAGGAAGGTTGATTCCATCTATAGAACATTATGTAAGCACTCATATCTCTATAATATTGGCCTGCTGGCGGTGTTCCATATACCTTTACTATATCCTAAATAAATATCTATATATTTATATGTAGTGCTATGTCATCTCGATTGGAAATGATGTGATTAGTATTTATAATATTGGATACTATAATACATATTGTATTATATTCTATAAATATTTATAAGTCCCATAGAAAAATCATGGAATATGTTCTCCAATTTCCATATAGGTATGGTTAATGGTTGCAAAATTCCCTTCAATGTTTTTCATTTTACCTCTACATTATTACATACTAATAAAATTTATATATATTCTAAAATCCCCATATCAATATTTTCCAAACTATTGTTCAATAAAATATCATTATAAATATTTTTTCTCATTGACTTGATATAGAACATTATTCTGTTAGCATCAATCAATAAAAACATATTTCTCACCATATTTTTTGTATTAATATATTTCTTTCTAATATCAATACTCCATATTCATCAATTTGGAAGACTTTTTATTTAAAACAAATATAGTATTTTCATACCTATATATCTCTATATGATCAATTTGTTATTTAGTTACATTATATAGAATTCATTGTTTATAAATTCATTCCTTAATGTATGATTATTCTCTTTTAATTAATATTCAAAGGTCTATCCTTTGTATTTCTAAGAAGAGTTTACCCTTTACAATATCAATAATGGATATGTCTATAGTATATTTCTTAAATATACCATCTTCAATTATATTAACCTTTTTAATGGTATTTGATTGAATATCCATATCCTTAATCATATCTAACACCCTTTTGGGGGGAATATTGAGCTTGTTTTATGTGAATATGTACTATATACTCTAATAATTAATATATATGTCACCCTTTTGTTGACGTAGATATTGATCTAAAATATCTTTTAAAAAATTACTAAATTAATTTCTATATCTTTTTTAAAAAAAAATTCTCATCGACCATTAACTATAAATAGGCATAGACTGTTAATTTAAAAAAAATCACATGTATATAAACATATAAATTCATTAAAAGGTGTCTATATATCACACACCATTATCTACATGTGGGATTGTGAGTATAGGTGTATTTTTAACCTATTATTTATATCAATAATTTTAACGTCAAATTCCTTTATGATGGAAAATTATACCCCTTTCAATGTTATGTTTATTTTTTTAATAATTTGAGATTTTTCAAAACAATCATCAGTAGTACACATATAGTTTAAAAATATATATATCCCTAAGACATGTGGGTGTGGTTTATTTTATAATTACCATTATTATATAAGTCTCCAAAATAATTACCTCACTAATGATAATATATTCCTTGAATTTTTCATATTCTATCCCAAAGTAACACCTATTGAAATTTTTGTTATAAAACCCCTTTATTAATATAGTTATACAAATACATATATTCCCTTCCAAAAAAATTTTCTCTAGGATTATATCATAATTAAATCAGTAATGGACACCAAAATTTTATATTTATAGTCTTTATAGAGTCTATTCATCATGCCCTTATTCTTTAGTGGTAGACCTTAGTTTGAATATAATAATTATGAATACATCATGGGCATAGATTGTATGAAAAGATGCATTTTTAACATATTCTGTATTAAAATTTATCTAAATATATTTTAGAGGATTATCACCTTTTTTTATGTACAACGATCTATGATTTTGATCAAATACGATATAAATCCATTATAGTGCATATTTTTTCAATACATTTATCATGTTGAAATCAAAATAAACAATATAAACACTAATTTTTCTAATATAATGAAGTTGGTAACAAGTTCACCCCATTGTAATTTGATAGAGAATATAAATTTCATTTCTAAATTCTCCTACAATTTCTTATTAACCTCCTCTCATCCTATAAGGGACATCTAATAGGGGATCTGTTAGGTAGGGTTGTCTTATATAGATTTAATCATGAAAACACGATCACACTATCTATGTGATGGATAGGAAATTCATTTTCATATACATCATTATATCCCTTAATAATTTGAATAGTTTCAGGGTTTACTGATTCGTTTGAATAAACCATTTCTTAAGGATATGCCTATTTATTTGGAATCAATAGACACCACATCAAAAAAATGAGATTCATGGTATTCATTAAAAAGTTTATAGGATAAAATGATAAATTAGTTAGTTTAAAGTGATTAATATTTCATAGAAATGGAATAGGGACTATTAAATTTGATCCAACAGGCCCAATATGACATGAAATTTCACCAAAGAATGGATTATAATATTCAGAGAAATAATATTTCAAAATATTAATAATGGTGATGTATCTAACACATCAATTTCATGGTTTTAACCTCAAGGATTCTTCATAAATATGTCTTTATCAAGAAACCAGGGAGGTGATTTGATAGTTCAGGTAAATGATTGTGATATAAAAAAATGAATATAGCATTAAATAAATATAAAATAAAACATATATGAGTGGATATTTGGAGCACATGTCAAAATTTCATTTTATTTATCGATGTCCCTTTATTATCATAATGTAAAATGACAATATAAATTTAGTTTATCAATAATGAATGAAAAAATTAATATTTAACAAGTATAAACCTATTATTATGTCTTCACATAGAGGATCCCATTGATTATACAAGGTTAAATTTTATTAACAAAATTTAAAAACTACCTATGACTTTCTCTAATACTAGCTATGGTCACATGCCATTTCATTCATGGTGGTAGCATAAATTTTATGATAATATAATATTAAAATATTCAAAAATTGAATGTTATAATATTATGGGAAAATTAGGATCATACATCTTAAGTACATAAAAAATTAAAAATGATTATAATAATAAAATATTTCCCTTATAAATTTGTTCTTATTCTCATATGTACATTTAATCACCTAGGGAAAAAACAGAGAATGTGATAAGTTAAAATACTCTTATTTTAAGGAATGATGAGGAATAATAAGTTACATTAATCGGTACTACACTGGTTAGCATAGTCACGTTCATTTTATAACAAGAAAATTATCATAATGATAATCTTGTGGGAATCATTTTAAAGTGTAATAGAATGCAGATTATGAATAAAAGAGAAACACAATTACATTGTATCCAATATCGGCATCGAAAATGTGAATAATGATTT
Source organism: Viscum album (assembly GCA_963277665.1). Classification (NCBI taxonomy): domain Eukaryota; kingdom Viridiplantae; phylum Streptophyta; class Magnoliopsida; order Santalales; family Viscaceae; genus Viscum; species Viscum album. Next base: position 999,489,929 of record OY728121.1, on the reverse strand, counting down.
CATATTTATCCCACCGTAAATTTGAGTATAAATCATAATGTCTAATATTATGATTAAATCAATCATTATATTCATGTATAATATACATAATCTCATTTTGTATATAAAGTTAAAAATACATTGAAGGGAAATTATATTCATCATTGATATGTCACATTATAAAATTCTCATTACAATGTATTATAATAATTTAGAAAATATTTTTCTATCATTTGAAAACAAAATAGTATGACTATTGAGGGGTTTAATAATATTAATATATGGAAAACATAAATGAATAATACATAAATTATTCCCTAAACAATAATAGAGAATTAAAGTTGAGGAATATATTGGTTTCATTAGTAAGGATATGATTAGGGTTTATTAGAAATAATTGATGAACCGTTATAAAAATAAAATATGAAATATAAAATATATACATTTTTATCAAACATAAGTGAATATTAAACATAATCACAATTGAATAATAGTTTTTATATCAATATAATAACAAAGTAAATGATATGAATGTAATTAAAATAGATATAGGATAATCCTTATGAAAACATATACATGATTTGATATCTCTAAAAGAAAGATTTTGGTTTTATATTCTCCCATTGAATATTTTTTGTTTGTGATGGTTAATATAGGTTTAGTTTTAAATGAAAAAACAAACAAATACAAAAAAATAGAGATTGAAATGAATTTAAAAAATAAAACATAAATTTATTATTTTCCTATTTGTATCACTTTATCAATTTTAATAATTCAATATTCATTATATATTTTCTTTTCGGATTTATTTATGGTTTGTTGTTATCTTTTATTATAATTAACTATTTCTAATTTCATTTTCATTATATCAATTAATTGTAAATTAGAATTTTTTTAATATTAATTATTGAAGAAAATATTATATAGACTTCTTCAGCCTTGATAAATGGAATCACTTAATTATATACTACACTAATATCATCATTGATATTTCTCTATTTTCTCATGAGGTTTTTTATAATAAGATTACAAAGGATAAGAGGATTCAAATGGGTGTTATATATATATATACATTGAATCAAATGTCTTTATTATCATTATATCCACCTATTTTTATGTGATTGATTGGGTGTTAATGTAAGTGATAATCATGGCCTGAAATTCCAATATTATTGAAGTTTCGTTTTAATATAGTGGTAGCTTTAAGGGTTAATACAATGTAAAGAGGTTGTAGAGTGAGTTCGAAATTGAAAATAGTAATGGTTCTTCATAGATTATTTTTCTTACACTATCATTAGTGGTTACGGGAATGAGGTGTTTGTAGTGTTTCTAGATAGAAAACATGTTTAATTTTTTCTTTTTTCCTCAAAAATATTACAATTTTTTTGAATTGTTGTCGCTTAATGAATTTACATTGGTCTCTATATTTGTTTCACTATGGTGTAATATAATTAGAAAAAATAGGATCTATGGTGTACTCTTACTCTTCATAGACTATAGGGTTCTATTTATAATCCTCTATAAGAATATGTTAGATAGTATTGAAAAATATCTAATAGAATTTGATCCATTCAATGAGATAGTGAGTGGACCATTTATGTTTCATTAACATTATAGAATGACATATTTGGTATAGCTTCCTCTCACTCCTTTATGTTGACTCATATATTGATACATCAGAAATAAATAATGGTATTATTTCTATTAATTGTGGATTTGGATATTCCTCTACGAAATACATTGTAGGGTTTTCGATGTCCTCATTATCTCTATTAGTGTGTGACCTAGAGTAGGTTTTGAACTTCTTGGTTCTTGAACTATACATATTTAATGTTTTTATTAGGATAGAGTGGTTTATTTATCCTAAATTACTTATTGATAATTACCTTTCTTGAGTGTTCTTAACTTATCATGATGGGTGATCTATTTGTTACAATGAGAATGGAATCTTAGTTCGAGTTGGTGTACACCACCTCTTCCAAATTTTTGTTAGGGGAATTTTTTTATACAGCCATGTTTATACAAGCGTATTCCTATGGAAATCATCATGTCATTTTCAAAAGGTTTCTCAATGTGTTTCTAAATGGATGTATGTTTTTCCTCTATAGTTGTATGTAGATATATCAATAAAATTAGTTTCAAGACCTCAACTGATATTGATTTTTTTGTACCATGTGTCTCTAATTGATCTTAAAGATATGAAAAATATTTTGGAAATTTTGATTGATATAGGATTTATACACTAATGTTATTCAACATGCAGTCTCCATGATATCCTTTCTAATAAGGTTGATTGAACTCCCCACGTATGCATCAATTATTTGAAGATCAATTGGTGAGTGATCATGATCAAATATACATTACGTCGCATTGATGATATGTTCGATCAAGGAAAGAATAAAAGTTTTCTTATAAGACTTTTCACTATTATGGTGAACCATTTATTATAATAAATGAATAATATATTCTTAAGACAAATTTTAGTAGCAGCTATGGACATTTCAACTACCCCATGACTATATCTGTTCTAACATACAATATTGATTTCTAAAAGTAATTAATGATATTGTTTTTTTACCATTGTCACGAAAAAAAATTTTGCTACTCTTAGGAGATATTTAAAATTATTCTAATATCTATATTTATAATTTTTTCACATGATGAATGGGTTTTGAATATCAAGGATTCACAACGTATATAAAAAATCCTCATAGTGAAAATTATGTATTTGTGATTTTATGCTTGTTTGACACATGATAGAAAAACATGGAATATTAGTTGATCAGAAAAATTTTGTGGATTTCACATATTAGGGAGAACCATAGATCTTTTATGGGATTTATAGTTTCCACAGATTGGTGTTATATTATCTATAGTTTGTAATGGATTTCCCAAATGTAGTTTGAATTTTTACGGAACTTACATAGAAGGGATGCTATCTTGTGGGATTAGGTGTGTGTTGTATACTAAATGAGATAAATAATTTCTTGACCTTAGTATTTGTTATGACATTGATAGTTTATGGTTATAGCTATGTGTATTATTATGACATAACAGGTGTACGTTTAGATTGTATTGTTAATCAAAGAGATTATAATGTGTCTAATAGATTTTTTTAGCTTCGACCTTATAAGAGGAAATATCTAACTCATGATATATAACATACAATGATTTTCATCTTCCATAAAAAGTGCACATGGGAATAATTTTGTGGAAAATTATTTTGATATATATTTACCTAAAAATTTTGGGTTATATTTTATCTCAAAGTCATTTGAACCTATATCAGTGACATTGTGTATAATTCTTGTGGTCATTTTTTTTAATTTATTATACATAGAGAAAATTTAATTTAGTTTCTGATTCTCTTATCCAGAATTTGTCCTCTTAATAAATAAATGATGAATTTAATGTGTGGAATAGGATTGGAATATTTTCATTTGTTCACTTCGGAGTCTGAGAGGAGGAGTCTGGTTTTCTTCTGAAAAGTGTTTGTGTGATATCTTATATACTTGAGTTGAATATTTATGAAAAAATAGGACTTAATGTAATATAATATCATTGATAATTTAAATAAGTTCTTGACCATTAGGGGTTTTTCTCTCTCCTCAGAGGGTATTAGTTCCTTCAGGAACTGGTATGTTGTTCCTTCATCATCGAAAAAGGATGTGTTTGGAGATTTCCAAAATTCATTGTGAGATTTCCACCATGGAAAAAAGGTTTTATGAAAAGAAGAATTTCATTTAGTGGTATTTCATGAAATAAGATATATATTAAATTTTTAGCAGTGTTATATGATACAATAGATATATGAAACGAACCAAAAACCATTTAGATTTCATCAGACTCCTCTCATTCAATCATGTAAGTGGAATGAAATTTCAATGGATATGATTGTTTGTTTACCTAGAACTAAACGAGGTAATAACTCCATTTTAGTTTTGATTGGTCAGTTTTCCAGGTCATCGTATTTCATAATAATCCATGACACCACTATTGTGGAAGTCCCATGAAATCTATATGTGAATGAACTTGTAATGTTTCATGAGATTCCTATTTTAATTATCCCAAATAGGGTCATTGAGTTACCTCAAAAATTTTGAGGTTACACTTTGAGGTCAAGGGAACTCAAATTATGTTGAGAATTAGATATATTCCCTAAAATTTGGGTCGAAATTAAGGGTTAATAAACATATATAGGATATGATCCATGCTTATATATTTGAACTTAGAGGTGATTAAGATTTCCTTTTTGGGTTAGTTTAATTTTATTAAAAAAAATATTTATCATTCAACCATCATAATGGACCAATTTTTCAATTTTTTTGGATATAGTTGAAACACCCCACATTGCCGGTTAGAGGTAGGAGAAACTTCCATGGTCGTACCAAGTTTGGTTAAGGTGACAAAAATAAGGATCATATTTATTCATCAGCATTTGGTTATGGATAATAGATTATACTAGTCTTATGCGGATCAAAAATATTATTTTTTTTGGGTTTTCTATTGGTTACCATGTCTTCCAAAATTCTTCACCTTATTTGTTTTGTAATAGATAAAAAGGAAATGGACGCTCACTCTTTGGATTTTGGGACTATTTTATGTTGTTTAACATCATGGAAAGAGGGAATATTTCCAGGATTTAACAACCTATTTAACATATATCCTCAGAATATTTTACATGTATCAAATTAAAAATTATCATATATAACCATCTCATGTAATTAATAGTTTAGGCCTCTACATAGTACCAGATAGTTCTATGACTAAGAAACTACATAAATTTGGTAATTCCAAATTATATGGTCAATGTGTGAAATATATTCCACTATTGTAGTTATATATTGTAGTATAGATCCAATACTCAAGTGACCTATAAAAAAGAGTTCATGATGAGGATGTAGTTTCTAAATCTCTTTAGGATCCAACATCATCATCATATATTCATGTGGGAGTTAATAAAATGGTGGGGACAATTGTCACATCATAGAGTTAATTTATTTTACTTTCATTCCTTTTCTGACCATACTTCCTTTTGGTCATCTCTAGGGTCATTTTGGTTGAATTATTAATGTTTTGATATTTTTTAGGTTATTTTGTGCATAGATCATGGTTAGGTATAATAATGCATGTATTCCTAGGAAATAGTGAATTCTTGGTTGGAGTACCATAGAAGGGCGCATAGTTAGGTTAACATTTGGTTCCTATAGTGACATGTTCTCCTCAAACTTAATGTTTTCGTAAAAAAATTCTTCTTTGTAACATGTTATGTCTATCTATATGACGTCTCCAATAACCCAAAATGTGGATCATGGTTGGAAGACGTTTTACCAAATAATGAGGCCAAACCTTGTGATAAGAAACAATTAATATGATTAATTGGTTTAAAAACCAAACCCCATATGTCTTTCTTCATTCCAATTTCAGTTGAATATAAACTCAACCAAGTATTTTTCTATTTTATATTTTAATTATTCCCAAACACCCATATATATTTTTTAAAAAAATGGATTTTGAATCTAGTTTTTCAGATTATATGCCTTTTATTTATTATTATTCATTGTTCTTATATATCCATTATTCGCTTCATAAATGGAATCATAAATTGGTTTTGTTGATGAAAGATTTATGGTACTTAAAATGATATAGTTTGGGTTCATATAGATTGATAATATCATATGGATTTTATTTTTATGTTCAATATTGATCATTCTACTTTCTTTGGGAATCATTGTGCTAATAGATTTATCACTCTATATTCAATAGTTCTAGAAAGGTCTCAATGGAGATTATTATTTGTGGATTCATGACATAGGATTTTTTTTATTATTAAAAACACATTCTACATGGATTTATGAACCAAGAAAAGTGTTTGAATTTCAAGTGTTTCTTTGAAGGTGGTTTAATAATTAATCATTATTTGAAAAATCAATCATACATACTCTGTTTTCTTGTTACTAAACTTAATGGAATGCATGTTTTATGGATATCTCTTGGAAATGGTTTTAAAAATATATAAGAAATTAATTGGAAAAATGAGTTGGATTTTCTAGGGACTTTGAATTATGATTTCTACCATTTTGTGTTGAATATAAATGGTTTCAAAGGATTTTTATGTGGTTTCAAATATTAAATTTTTATGATTGATTTTTATGTTTTGAAACAAAATTTCATTGACATGGTGACATGGATCCATCTGTGGTGATGAACACTTTCACTAAAAACCTATTCTACTAGTGTAATATATGCCCTGGTATGCCTATGTGGATGTAAGGGTCACTATTTGGAGTGAAATAAATCTTCCTATACGTAGTCTTCTTGAGTAATGTTTACACCGAGTGGAAAAATTTTCATAAAAATAGAATTTGGAACCTTATTTCAAAAAATTAATGTTATCCAAAGGTGAATTCTATCCCTATTGAGAATCCATGAATAGTATGTTCATAATGTATAGGATTATTCCATGAAAAATATTTTGATTTCATGAAATATAAATTCTATAAAAGGTTATTAATCAATATTGTGTATCATATATTTCTGAATTTTTTCTCATGCCTTCTTTCTATTTGCATGATCACAATTGGTTTATTTTAAAAATTCTTCTAATGAATCACATTATTGGAACCCATTTGGATTTCTTTCTCACTCCCATAATACATTGTTGAGCATGTATAGATCATGTTATATATGATTTTTAATGGAAATACACCATATAAGGGTGGAGGTTTTTTCATTTTCTTAATGTTGGAGTTATGATCTGACATCACATTGCATAATGTATTTTTTGTTGTACTTTTCGACTCTGGATGTTTTATGTTTCTAGGAACATGGTTTCCCTTTTGATTGTGTATTTTCCCATGTTTTCTTATTTTCACATTCAATCATTTCCTCTATCTACATCACATTGTTTCTAGTTTTTTATCCATAAATAATTTCCAATGGAAGTTAATGATTCACTTAAATATATCTCTAACCTATGACGATCAAGAACACCCTTATTATCATTTCAGGACTGACATGGTTTTTGAATATATTAATAATATAGGTTGGTTCTTGATAAAAATTCATTCAAAAAATAATAAATAATAAATTGTTTTGAAATTTCAAATGTTTGAGTAATCCTCTTTCTTATCTAGGATATTAACATAATTGATCTTATTGAGATCATGGGTTAGAATGTTTTAGGAATATGTTGAATTTAGTAAATTAATTTGAACCCATAACTAATATATATATATATATATATATATATTAATAAAATAGATTTAGTTTCAAGAAAATATAAATAATTTTATGCGTAATAATTAGTTCTCCTAACATTTAGATTCTTACCTAATAGTAATAAACAATTAATACATTTTAGTTACATTGTATGAAGGATTTAATTCTATATAATACTTCTTAAGGATTGTTCTTAATATCATTTTTAATTTTAATTTTTTCATTGTATTAGTAATAAAATATTTTATTCATTATGTATCATGATTTACATATATTTAATAATATATTTTGTTAAATTTTATCAATAGAACACATCCTTTCTATACTTTTTATTAAATCATTATATTTATAATAGAATGATAATACATTCTAGAATCAAATGGTTAGGTATATTTGGAATGGTATGTCCATATATCTTGAGTATTTAAAACTATGAAAACATTATTTAAATACTTCTTCTTTGTACATATTAATTCATTATTATTATCCTCAATATATTTAATCATCTGTCTATATAAATCAATTATTGATGGGAGTTAAGGTTATAATAAGGATATGAATAACATATAATCGATAAGATATTAGAATTGGTGGTGCATGATTGATCATAATAATCATCATCGTATAAAAATAAAGATATCATCATTAAATTCATGATTACATAATTTCAAAGCTACTTTGAATTCATAATAAATATACAAATTTAAAATAATAATAATTTGGAAAAATACCATATAAATATTTAGAATAGAGATATCATTATATTAATGAATAGAATAATTTTATAAATTATTAAAATATAAATTTTGAACAAATCTTGAATCACATTTACAAATGATAAAAATTTCCTCATTTTAAATATCATGATACCTAATTCTTTCTTGGGGTGTAAAATTCTTATTCTATGAAAAACATTATGAAATTATATTAATTATTATGCCAAAAATAACGGATTCATCTAATATTCATAGACAATATATAAACCCATGAAATAATAATGAGATTAATAATATAATTGCAACACGCATATAATTAAATAATATAGGGGGTCCCAAATAAGAAAAATGGAAACAGTAAAATAAGGTCTAAAATGTTTTCAATTTAACATATAAGATCATGTCTTTCAAAAGGAAGAAACAATTAAATAATCAAAGAGTTACGTTCATAATAAAAATCATATCATTAATGAGGATGGTAGCATTTAAATCATCAAAAAAATTTCTGAATATATATATACTAGTAACTTGAAATGAAATATAGTAATGAAGTAAACTATAATGTATTTATGTGAATCATAATGGGAAAAAGGTAAAGAAGATATCATATCAAAAGGAAATAGTTTAGTCTGATATTCCCATTGCGAACATCATAATGTTTGAGTTGATAATTATCTCTTGATATTTTTATGAATAATATTATAAATACCTATAAAAATGATAAGATAATTAAAATAAGTGGGACATACCATACATTGAAAAAAATATAACCTAGAATAGATAAAAAAAAGGGATCGTATTTAAAATAAAGGTAATGATAGAATCCCAATAATGGTATTCCAAAGTAATTATTAACATTAATTGTTTTATAAAAAATGATTGGATTATGTGTATCAGTTTAAATAATAATAAAAATAATAATATGTTGATTAGAGATAAATTACGTTTAAAAAATTTTGATAGTGTTTTTTAAAATTTGAATTAATTCCTTAAATACAATAGGAGAGTGGAGAATAGAATACGAAGTGATAGTATATTTATTATCATTTGATAAAAATGATAAAAAATGTACTATTATAAAAATAATATGATATATATATAAATGAATGTGTATATATATATATTAGATTATAAGTGTATAAAACATATATAGAATAGGAAATTAGAAAAGAGAATATTAAAAAAATGGAAGGAGAGGATCAAGGGTTACATCTTCACTTATTATTTCCTCATTTAAATAAACCATGATGTCTTGGGGTTGGATGACATCAAAAAATACTTCTATATCAAAATTGGATTATAGAAATGGATCATGATAGTGATTTGGATGTATGAAGTGGAAGGGAAAGAGTTTCCCATGGTAATGGAGAGGGCATAATTAACCATGGGGTAATCAGTATTTTTATTTTATAATTATTAATAAATTCATATTTTTGATGTGAACATTGAATATTGATATTTGGTACATTTATATTATATATTATTATTAAACAAATTTATTTTCACAAAAATTAATTATACAGAAAATTTATTAAATTTTTTAAGAATAAAAAGTGAAAATGTAAAAAATGATTCAATTAAATAAATTATATTATTATACCATATAAATTAAATTTGAGTTTTTTAAATCGAATTTATTCAATTTAAATTAATTTATTTTCGTAATAAATATTATTTTAGCAAACAATTGTACAATATTTTGGATCATTTCTACATTAAGAATGATGGAATTAAAATAAAATGATTTTAAAAATATATATATATTAACTACATAACTAAAAATTGATATATTTTGGAAATATTAAAAAATATATACAATAGAAAAATATTATATAATATTTAAAAAAGGAAATTAATTATATAAAAATTATTTAATATCATTGTAAATTTTATTTAATAATATAATATTTATCCTTTTTAGAGATACACGTTAAAAATAAATCAACCTAAAAATTCATTGAGATTTTAATTTTAATATTTATCTTTTAAAAACCTTATAGAAAAATTTTCATAATATATTCATGGAAAATATTATTTAAATTCAATTTTTTAATTTCATTAATTAAATAAGTATTATAAATTTGAAATTAATAATATTTATCACGTTTTATATTACATGTAGATATTTATCAACTCCCACTAGTCTATTTAAAAATAGCAATTTTGGATTTTATTTAAAATTATATAAATTCCTTAAATCTCTATAACTCGTTATTCCCATACATTTAAATAATATTTATATATTAATTACATTGAAAATATTGATTTCATTATTTATATTGTTTCAATTCTTATGTTGTTGTGTAAGGATAAAATACTTCCATTCTATTGATATTATAGAATGATTCACATTCATGTTTCTTTTCTATTTCTAACCCAATTATAATAAAATTAATTTTATTTGGTATATTTATTATTTAAATATATTTTTATCAATTGATGAAGTAAAATATTATTTTTTTCATTATATTGGATGAGTTTTATTCTATACCATACTTATATATATTGTACACATTTATAATAAATTTAAAAATTCCCAATATAAAATCATTGGTCAGTATATTCTATCCCCCGTTAAAAATTCCCATCTTTTATTTTCAAGTAAAATCGTAAATTTCAATGATATAATGGTACATATGTTTTTATACACCCTATGGTTCCCATATCACATTTTTATACATAGATTTCACCAAATGTATGTTGGGAAGGTTATTTTTTGTTACATGGGCATTGTCTCTATGGTCAAACATTATAGTTGAATTCGTTTTCTATGATTGTTTATTATCTAGTTATACTAATTTTGTATCTAGTATATCTCATGGGTTGGGAATGTACTTCTTCAATAATAATACATAACACTTAATTTTATTTTGATTAACATTTATTGGATGTTCTTGTCTATAAAATATGGATCCTATGTGATCATGGATCTATAAGATTCTAATTTATAGAGGCAAAGTGTTCCCAACATTCTAAAACTCATGAATATATTCTTGGGTGATATTAAAAGGAATTCATTTCTCTTACTTCAATGTCTGTATCCATTCTATTATTGTTAGTATAAAACCTTTATTGATTCTGATAGGCATTGATGTGTTACCAATTGACTTAATCCTTATTTATTATATCATAAATATGGTAGATCCATATATATTTTTATAACCATTTTCATATGATAATATTTTTATCAAATATTTTTTCCCATAGAGGTGTTCATATGTAGTCATCTGAATGCATGATTGGACTCAATTATTATAATGGATATTGACCAATGACAGATTTTTATGACATCCTACTTTTAAATCCATTATTTGAACTCTAAACAAATACTAATGTGTCTTGATATTCAATTTAAATTACAAATCAGTAGGGGTTGATGGTTTATAGTTATTTTCATATATATTCTCAAGGAAGGTTGAGTCCATCTATTGGACAATATGTAAACCCTCAGATCTCTATATGATTGGCCTGCTAGTGGTGTTCCATATACCTTTACTATATACTTAATAAATATCTAGATATTTTTATGGAGTGATATTTCATCTCGATTGGAAATGATGTGATGAGTATATATAATATTGGTTACTATAATCCAAATTATAGTATATACTCTAAATTTTTATAAGTCCCATAGAAAAATCATGGATTATGTACTCCAATTTCCATATAGGAATGGGTAATGGTTACAACATTCCCTTCAACATTTTTCATTTTACCTCTACATTATTACATACTAAGAAAATTGATATATATTCTAAAATACCCTTTACAATATTTTCCAAACTATTGTGAAATAAAATATCATTAAAAATATTTTTTCTCATTGACTTGATATAGAACATTATTTTGTTAGCATCAATCAATAAAAACATATTTCTCACCATATTTTTGGTATTTATAGTTTTCTGTCAAATATAAATACTCTATATTCATCAATTTGGAAGACTTATTATTTAAAAATATATAGTATTTTCATATATATATATATATCTCTATATGATCAATTTATGATTTAGTTACATTATCTAGAATTCATGGATTATAAATTCATTCCTTAATGTATGATTTTTCTCCATTAATTAATATTCAAATGTCTATCCTCTGTATTTCTAAGAAGATTTTACCCATTACAATATCAATAATGGATGTGTCTATAGTATATTTATTAAATATACCATATTCTAATATATTAACCTTTTTCAATGGTATTTGATTGAATATCCATATCCTTAATCATATATAATACCCATTTGGGGGGAATATTGAGCGTATTTTATGTGAATATGTACTATATAATCTAATAATTCATATATATGGAACCCTTCTATTAACATTGATATATATCTAAAATAACTTTTCCAAAATTACTAAATTAATTTCTTTATCATTTTTTCTAAAATAAATTTCTCATTGACTATTAACAATCTATAGGCATGGACTGTTAATTTTAAAAAAAACTCATGTACATAAACATAGAATTTTATTAAATGGTGTCTATATGTCACACACCATTTTCTACATGTGTTATTGTGAGTATATGTATATTTTTAACATAATACTTATATCCATAATTTTTCCATCAAATTCATTTTTGATGGCAAATTATACCCCTTTAAATGTTATGCTTATTTTTTTAATAATTTGAGAAGTTTCAAAAATTCATCAGTAGTACCCATATAGTCAAAAAATATAGATATCCCTGAGACATGTGGGTGTGGTTCATTCTATAATTACAATTATCATATAAGTCTCCAAAATAATTACCTCACTAATGATAATATATTCGTTGAATGTTTCATATTCAATCCCAAAGTAACACCTATTGAAATTTTTTGTATAAATCCCCTTAATTAATATAGTTATAATAATACAAAGATTCCCTTCCCAATAAAATTCTCTAGGATTATATCATAATTAAATCAGTTATGGAAACAAAAATTTTATATTTATAGTCCTTATAGAGTCTATTCATCATGTCCTTATTCTTTTGGGGTAGTCCTTAGTTTGTATTTAATAATTATGAAAACATCATGGGCATAGATTGTATGAAAAGATGTATTTTTAACATATTCTGAATTAAAATTTATCTGACGATATTTAAGAGGATTGTCAAAAAAAAGTTATGTACAATGATCTATGAATTTGATCAAATATTTCATAAATCTATTATAGTGTGTATTTTTTCAATACAGTGATCATGTTGAAATCCAAATAATCTATAAAAACACCAATTCTTCTATTATAATGAAATTGGTAACAAGTTCACCCCATGGTAATTTGATAGAGAATATTAATTTCATTTCTAAATTCTCCTACAATTTCTTATTAACCACCTCTATTCCTATAAGGGCCAGCCAATAAGGGGTCTGTTAGGTAGGGTTGTCTTATATAGATGTAATCATGAAAACTCCATCACACTATATATGTGATGGATAGGAAATTCATTTTGAGATACATCATTATATCACCTAATAATTGGAATAGTTTTAGGTTTTACTCATTTGATTGAATAAACCATTTAATAATGATATGCTTATTTATTTGAAATCAATAGCCACCACATCAAAAACAATGAGATTCATAATCATTATTAAAAAATTTATAGGATAAAATGTTAAATTAGTCAGTTTAAAGTGATTGTTATTTCTTTGAAATTGAATAGGGACTATAAAATTTCATCCAACAGGCCCAATATGACATGAAACTTCACCAAAGAATGTATTATAATATTCACATAAATAATATTACAAAAAATTAATAATGGTGAATTATCTTACACATAAATTTCAAGGTTTTAACCTCTAGGATTTTTCATAAATATGTCTTCTTCATGAAACCAGGGAGGGTATTTGATAGTTCAGGTAAATGTTTATGATTTAAAAAAATGCATATAGCATTAAATAAATATAAAATAAAATATACATGGGTGGATATTAGGATCATGTGTCAAAATTTCATTTTATTTATTAATGTCACTTTATTATCTTAATGTAAAATGACAATATAAATTTAAGTTATCAATAATGAATGAAAACTTTAAAATTTAACAAGTATAAACCTATTCTTATTTCATCACATATAGGACCCCATTGATTATACAAGGTTAAATTTTATTAACCCAATTTAAAAACTACCCATGACTTTCTATAATACTAGATATGGTCACATGCCATTTTATTAATGGTGGTAGAATAAAGATTATGATTATATAATGATAAAATATTCAAAAATTGAATGCTATAATATTATGGGAAAATTAGGATCATACATCTTAAGTAAATAAAATAATTAAAAATGATTCTATTAATTAAATATTTCCCTTATAAATTATATCTTATTCTAATATGTACATTTAATCACCTTGGGATAAAAAACAAAGAATATGATAAGTTGAAATACTAGTATTTTAAGGAATGATGAGGAATAATAGGTTACATGAATCAGTAGTACACTAGTTAGCATAGTCACTTTCATTATATAACAAGAAAATTATCATAATGATAAGCTTGTGGGAATCATTTTATATTGTAATAGAATACAGATTGTGATTAAAAGAGAAACACAATTACATTGTATCCAATATCGGCATCAAAAACTTGAATTATGATTTCATATTTATCTCACCTAACATTTGAGTATAAATCATAACGTCTAAAAATATGATTAAATGTATCATTATATTCAGGTATAATATACAGAATCTCCATAGGTAGATAAATTTCAAAATGCATTGGAGGGAAATAATATTCATCATTGATATGTCACGTTATAAAATTCTAATTACAATGTATTATAATAATTTAGAAAATATATTTCTATCATTTGAAAATAAAATACCATGATAATTGAGGGGTTTAATAATATTAATATAAGGAAAACATAAATGAATAATACATGAATGATTCCGAAAACAATAATAGAGAATTAAAGTTGAGGAATATATTGGATTCAATATTAAGGATATGATTAGGGTTCATTAGAAATAATTGATGAACCGTTATAAAAATAAAATATAAAATATAAAATATGTACATTCTTATCAATAATAGGTGAATAATAAATATACTCACAATGGAATAATAGTTTTAAATTCAATATAATAACAAAGTAAATGATATGAATGTAATTAAAATAGATATAGGAGAATCCTTATAAAAATATATAGATGATTTGATATCTCTAAAAAAAGATTTTGGTTTTATATTCTCTCATTGAATATTTTTTATTTGTGATGGTTACTATAGGTTTAGTTTTAAATTAAAAAACATATAAATACAAAAAAATAGAGATTAAAATGAATTTGAAAAATAAAACATAACTTTATTATATTCCCATTTTTATCACATTATCAATTTTTATAATTGAATATTATTTATATATTTTCATTTCTGATTTTTTATGGTTTGTTGTAATATTTTATTATAATTAACTATTTCTAATTTCATTTTCATTGTATCAATTAATTGTAAATTTTAATTTTTTTAATATTAATTATTGACGTTAAAATTATATAGACTTCTCCACCCTTGATAAATGGAATCACTTAATGATATACTACACTAATATATTCATTGATCTTTCGCTATTTTCTCATGAGGTATTTTATAATATGAGTCCAAAGTATAATAGGATTCAAATGGGTGTTATATATATATATATATATACATCGAATCACATGTCCTTATTTTCATTATATCCACCTATTTTTACCTAATTGATAGGGTGTTAATGTAAGTGATAATCCTGGACTGAAATTCCGGTCTTATTGAAGTTTCATTTAATATGGGGGTAGCTCTAAGTGTTAATAGAATGTAAATAGGTTGTAGAGTGAGTTCAAAAGAGGAAATAGTATTGGTTCATCATAGATTTTTTTTCATACACTCTCATTAGTGGGTAAGGGATGAGGTGTTTGTAGTGTTTCTAGATAGGACACATGTTTAATTTTTTCTTTTTTCCTTGAAAATATAACAATTTTATGGAGTTGTTTTCACTTAATGAATTTATATTGGTCTCTAAATTTGATTCACTATGGTGTAATATAATTAGAAACAATAGGATCTATGGTTTACTCTTACACTTTATAGACTATAGGGTTCTATTTATAATCCTCTATAAAAATATATTAGTCACTATTAAAAAATATCTAATAGAATTTTATCCATTCCATGCGATAGTGAGTGCTACCATTTATATTTCATCCACATTATATAATGACATATTTCATATAGCTTCCTCTCACTCCATTATAGTGACTCATATATTGATAAATCAGAAATAAATAGTGGTATTATTTCTATTAACTGTGCATTTGGATATTCCTCTACGAAATTCATTGTAGGGTTTTCGATGTCCCTCGTTCTCCCTATTAGTGTGTGACCTAGCGTAGGTTTTGAACTTCTTGGTTCTTGAACTAGACCTATTTGATGTTTTTATTAGGATAGAGTTGTTTATTTCTCCTAAATTACTTAATTGTATTTATCTTTATTGAGTGTTCATAACATATCAGGATGGGTGATCTATTTGTTACAATCAGAATGGTATCTCAGTTTGAGTTGGTGTACACCACCTCTTCCAAATTTTTGTTAGTGGATTTTATTTATACGGCCAGGTTTATACAAGAGTATTCCTATGGAAATCATCATGTAGTTTTAGAAAGGTTTCTCAATGTGTTTCTAAATGAAATCTACAGTTTTACTCTATAGTTATACGTGGAGATATCAATCAACTTAGTTTCAAGACCTCAAATGATATTGATTTTGTTGTACCATGTGTCTCTAATTGAGCTGAAAGAGATGAAAAATATTTTTACAACATTTGATTGATATAGGATTTATAAAAAAGTTTTATTCAACATGAAGTATCCATGATATCTTTTCTAAGAAGGTTGGTGGAACTCTCCACATATGCATCAATTATTTGGAGATTAATTATTGAGTGGTCATGATCAAATATACTTTACCTCACATTGATGATTTGTTCGATCAAGGAAAGCATAAAAGTTTTTTTATTAGATTTTTCACCATTATGGTGAACAATTTATTATAATCAATGAATTATATATTCTTAAGACAAATTTTAGGAGAAGGTATGGACTTTTCAACTACCCCATGACTTTATCTGTTCTAACATACAATAATGCTTTCTAAAATTAATTAATGATATTTTTTTACCATTGTCACGAAACATATTTTTTCTATTCTCGGATGAAATTTATGATATTCTAATATCTATATTGATCATTTTTTCACATGATGAATGGTTTTTGAGTTTGAAGGATTCACAACATATATAAAAAATCCTCATAGTGAAAATTATGTATTCGTGATGTTATGTTTGTTTGAAACGTGAAAGAAAAACAAGGAATATTAGCTGATCATAAAAATTTAATGGATTTCACATCTTGGGGAGAACCATAGATTTTTTATGGGATTCATTGTCTCCTTGGATTGGTGTTATATTACCTATGGTTTGTAATGGATTTCCCAAATGTTCTTTGAATTTTGATGGACCTTACCTAGAAGGGATGATATCTTGTAGGATTAGGTGTGTGTTGTATACTAAATGAGATAAATAATTTCTTTACATTAGTATTTGTTATGACATTGATAGTTTATGGTTATATCTATGTTTATTATTATGAAATATTCGGTGTATGTTTGGGATGTATTATTAATCAAAGATATTATACCGTTTCAAATGGATTTTTTCAGCTTCAACCTTATAAGAGGAATTATCTAACTCATGATATATAACATACAATGATTTTAATCTGCCATAAAAATTGTACATGGGAATAATTATGGGGAAAATTCTTATCATATATATTTACATGAAAATTTTGTGTTATATTTTTTCTCAAATTCATTTGAACCTATATCAGTGACATTGTGTATAATTATTGTGGTTAATTTTTTTTGAAATTTATTATACATCGAGAAAATTTAATTTAGTTTCTGATTCTCTTTTCATGAATTTTTCCTGTTAATAAATAAATGATCAATTTAATGTGTGAAACGTGATTGGAATATTTTCATTTTTTTACATCAGAGTCTGAGAGGAGGAGTCTGGTTTTATTCTGAAAAGTGTTTTTGTGATATCTTATATACTTGAGGTGAATATATATGAAAAAATAGGACTTAATGTAATATAATATCATGGATAATTTAAATAAGTTCATGACCTTTACAGGTTGTTCTCTCTCTTCAGAGGGTATTAGTACCTTCAAAAACTGGTATGTTGTTCTGTCATCATCGAAAAAGGATGTGTTTGGAGATTTCCAAAATTCATTGTGGGATTTCCACCATGAAAAAAATTATGAAAAGAAGAATTTCATTTAGTGGTATATCATGAAATAAGATATATATTACTTTTTTATCATTGTTTTATAATACAATAGATTTATGAAAAGAACCAAAAACCATTTAGATTTCTTCAAAATCCTCTCATTCAATCATGGAAGTGGAATGCAATTTCAATGGATATGATTATTTGTTTACCTAGAACTGCACTAGGAAATAACTCTATTTTAGTTGTGATTGATCGGTTTTCTAGGTCATCTTATTTCATATTAATCCATGACACCACTATTGTGGAAGTCCCATGAAATATATATGTGAATGAACTTGTAATGTTTCATGAGATTCAAATTTCAATTATCCAAAATAGGGCCATTGAGTTACCTCAAAAAATTTGAAGTTACTCTTTAAGGCCATGGGAACTCAAATTATGTTGAGAATTACACATAATATCTACAAATATGGGTAGAAATTGAGGGTTAATAAATACATAGAGGAAATTCTTCATGCCTATATATTTGACCTTAGAGGTGATTAAGATTTCCGTTTTGGGATAGTTTAATTCTATTAAAAAATTATTTATCATTCATCCATCATAATTGAGCATTTTTTCATTTTTTTGTGGATATAGTTGAAACAGTCAACATTATCGGTTAGAGGTGGGAGAAACTTCCATGGTCGTATAAAGTTCGGTTTAGGTGACAAAAATAAGGATCAAATTTATTCATCATCATTTGGTTATGGACAATAGATAATGGAAGTCTTATGCGTATCAAAATTATTATTGTTTTGGGTTTTCTATTGGTTACCATGTGTTCCAAAATTCATCACCTTAGTTGGTTCACTAATAGATAAAAATGAAATGGATGCTCGTTATTTAGATTGTGGGACTATTTGATGTTGTTTAACATCATGGAAAGATGGAATATTTCCATGATTTTACAATATATTTAACATATATCCTCAAAATATCTTACATGTATGAAATTAAAAATTATCATATATAAACATCTCATGTAATTAATAATTTAGGCCTCTACATAGTACCAGATATGTCGATGACTAAGAAACTACATAAATTTGGTAATTCCAAAGTATATGGTCAATGTGTAAAATATACTCCACTATTGTAGTTATATTTGGTGGTAGGGATCCAATACTCAAGTGACCTATAAGAAAGATTTCATGATGAGGATGTAGTTTCTAAATCTTTTTAGGAGCCAACATCATCATAATATATTCATGGGGGAGTAAATAAAACAGTGGGGATATCTGTCAGATCTTAGAGTTAATTTAGTTTACATTCATTCATTTTATACCATCCTTCTTTGTGGACATCTCAAGGGTCATTTTGGGTGATTTATTAATGTTTTGATAGTTTTTTTGGTTATTTCGTGGTTAGATCATGGTCAAGTAAAATCATTCATGTATTCCTCAGAATTTGTGAATTCTTGGTTGGAGTACCATAGAAGGGTGCATAGTTAGGTGAACAGTTGGTCCATACAGTGATGTGTTCTCGTCCAACATAATGTTTTTGTATAAAAAATTCTTCTATGGAACATGTTATGTCTATACATATGACCTCTCCAATAACCCAAAATGTGGATCATGGTTGGAACACATTTTTCGAAATAATGGGGCCAAACCATTTGATAGGAAACAATTAATATGATTCATTGTTTTAAAAACCAAACCCCATATGTCATTCTCCATTCCTATTTCAGTTGAATATACACTCAACCAAGGATTTTTTTATTTTATATTTTAATTATTCCCAAACACCCATATATATTTGTTAAAAAAAATTGGATGTTGGATGTAGTTTTTCGATTTATATGCCTATTATTTTTTATTATTCATTGTTCTTATATATCCATTATTCCCTTATTAAATGGAAACATAAATTGGGGTTGTTGGTGATAGATTTATGGCACTTAAAATGATCTAGTTTGGGTTCATATAGATTGATCATATTATTTGGATTTTATTTTCATGTTCAATATTAATCATTCTACTTTCTTTGTAAATTATTGTGCTAATATATTTATCACTCTATCTACAATAGTTCTAGAATGGTCTCAATGGAGATTATGATTTTTTTACTCATGAAATAGGGATTTTTTTTATTCTTAAACCCACATTCTACATGGATTGAGGAACCAAGAAAAGTGTTTAAATTTCAAGTGTTTCTTTGAAGGTGGTTTTATCATTAATGATTGTT
The DNA here is from genome assembly GCA_963277665.1 of Viscum album. Lineage (NCBI taxonomy): Eukaryota > Viridiplantae > Streptophyta > Magnoliopsida > Santalales > Viscaceae > Viscum > Viscum album. The sequence continues at coordinate 999,469,497 of OY728121.1, read as the reverse complement.
TGAAAAATCAATCATACTTACTCTTTGTTTTGGTTACTAAACATAATGGAATTCATGTTTTATGGATTCCTCTTGGAAATGGTTTTCAAAATATATAACAAATGAGTTGGAAAAATGTATTGGATTTTCAAGAGACTTTGAATTATGATTTTTACCATTGTGTATTAAATAGAAATTGTTTTAAAGTATTTTTTATGTGGTTTGAAATATAAAATTTTTATGGGTGATTTTTATGTTGTGAAAAAAAATTCATTGACAAGGTTGCATGGATATATCTTTGGTGATGAACATTTTCACTTAAAACCTGTTCTTCTAGTGGAATATATGCCCAGGTATGCCTATGTGGATGTAAGGGTCACTCTTGGGAGTGAAATAATTCTTCCTATATGTAGTCTTCTTGAGTAATGTTCACATATAGTGGAAACATTATCATAAAAATATAATTTAGATCCTTATTTCAAAAAATAATGTTATCCAAAGGTGAATTTATTCCCTATTTATAATCCATGAAAAGTATGTTCATAATGTATAGGATAATTCCATGAAAAAAATGTTGATTTCATACAATATAAATTATATAAAAGGTTATTCATTAATATTGTGTATCATATATTTCTGAATTTTGTCTCATGCCTTCTTTCTATTTGCATGATCACAATTAGTTTATTTTAAAAACTCTTATAATGAATCATATTATTGGAACCAATTTTTATTTCTTTCTTAATCCCATAATACATTGTTGAGAATATATAGATCCTGTTTTATCTTATATTTTTAAATGGAAATACACAATATAAGGGTTGAGGTGTTTTTCCATATCTTAATGTATGAGTTGTGATGTGACATCACATTACATAATGTAATTTTTATTGTACTTTTCTACTCTGGATGCTTATTGTTTCTTGGAACTTGGTTTTACTCATGATTGTGTATTTTCAAATGTTTTATTATTTTCACATTCAATAATTTTATCTATCTACATAACATTGTTTGTAGTTTTTTATCCATAAATAATTGCCAATGAAAGTTAATGATTCACATAAACATATCTCTAACCTATGACGATCAGAAACATACTTATTATCATTTTAGGACTGACATGGTTTTTTAATAGATTATAAATATAGGTTGGTTTTTGATACAAATTCATTAAAAAAATAATAAATTATAAATTTTTTTGAAATATAAAAAATTAGAGTAATCCTCATTCTTATCAATGATATTAACACAATTGATATTATTGAGATCATGGGTTAGAAATATTTTTTTTTTATATATTGAATTTAGTAAATTAATTTGAACCCATAACTAAATTATATATATATATATATATTAATAAAATATATTTAGTTTCCAGAGAACATCAATAATTTTATGCATAATAATTGGTTCCCCAAACAAATAGATTATAACCTAAGAGTAATGAGCAATTAATATGTTTTAGTTACATTTTATGAAGGATTTAATTCTATATAATACTTCTTAAGGATTGTTCTTAATTTCCTTTTAAATTGTAATGTTTTCATTGTATTAGTAATAAAATATTTTATTCATTATTTATCATGATTTACATATATTTTATAATGTATTTTGTTACAGTTTTTCAAAAAAACCCATCCTTTCTATATTTTTTATTAAATAATTATATTTATAATAGAATGATAATACATTCTAAAATCAAATGTTTTGGTATATTGGGAAATTTATGTTCTTATATCTTGAGTATTTAAAACTATGAAAACATTATTTAAATACTTATTCTTTGTACATATTAATTCATTCTTATTATCCTCAATATATTTAATCATATGTCTATATAAATAAATTATTGATTGGAGTTAAGGTTATAATAATGATAGTAATAACATGTAATACATAAGATATAAGAATTGGTGGTGCGTGGTTAATCATAATAATCATCATCATATAAAAATAAATATATCATCATTAAATTCATGATTACATAATTTCAAAGCTGTGTTGATTTTTTAATATATACAAAAATTTAACATCATAATAATTTGTAAAAATACCATATAAATGTTTAGAATAGAGATATCATTATATTAACGAATAAAATATTTTTATAAATTATTAAATTTTAAATTTTAAACAAATATTGAATCACATTAGAAAATAATATAAATTGCCTCATTTTAAATATCATGATACCTAAATTCATTCTAGGGATGTAAAATTCTTATTCTATGAAAAACATTATGAAATTATATTAATTATTATGCCACATAGAAATGATTCATCTACTAGTAATAAACAATATATTATCCCATGAAATAATAATGGGATTTATAATAGAATTGCAACACACATATCATTAAATAATATAGGGGGTCCCAAATAAAAAAATGGAAACTGTAATATAAGGTCTAAAATGTTTTCAAATTAACATATAAGATCGTGTTTTCAAAAATGAAGAAACAATTAAATAATCAAGTAGTTACATTCATAATGAAAAACATTTCTTTAATGAGGATGGTAGCATTTAAATAATTAAAAATGTTTGAATATATATACACCAATAACTAGAAATGAAATATGGTAATGAAGTAATCTAGAATGTATTTATGTGAATCATAATGGAAAAAATGGAAAGAAGTTATCATATCAAAAGTAAATAGTTTAGACTGATATTCCCATTGTGAACATCATAATGTTTGATTTGATCTTTATCTTTTGATATTTTAATAAATAATATTATAAATACCTATAAAAAATATAAGATAATTAAAATAAGTGGGACATACCAAATATTGAAAAAATTATAACATAGAATAGATAAAAGGGGATCATATTTAAAATGAAGGGAATGATAGAATCCCAATAATGATATTCCAAGTAAATTATTAACAATAATTGTTTTAATAAAAATGATTGGATTATGTGCATCAGTATAAATAATAATAATAAATAAATAAATAATATGGTGATTAGAGATAAATTAAATTTAAAATATTTTGATTGTGCTTTCCAAAATGTGAATTAATTACTTATATACAATAATAGAGTGAAGAAGAGAAGACAAAGTGATAGTATATTTATTATCATTTCATAAAAATGTTAAAAAATGTACCATTATAAAAATAATATGATATATATATATATATAAATGTGTATATATATATATATTATATTATAAGTGTATAAAAACTATAAAGAATAGGAAATTAGAAAAGAGAATATTAAAAAAAATTGAAGGAGAGGATCAAGGTTTACTTATTCACTTATTATTGCCTCATTTGAATAAGGAATGATGTCTTGGGGTTGGATGACATCAAAAAATAATTCTATATCATAATTGGATTATGGAAATGGATCATGGTAGTGATTTGGATGTCTGAGTGGAAGGGAAAGAGTTTCCCATGGTAATGGAGAGGGGGTAATTAAACATGGGGTAATCAGAATTTTTATTTTATATTTATTAATAAATTTATATTTTCGATGCGAACATTGAATATTGATATTTGGTACATTTATATTTTATATTATTATTAAAAAAATTATTTTCCCCAAAATTAATTATACAGAAAATTTATTAAAATTTTTAAGACTAAAAAGTGAAAATGAAGAAAATGATTCAATTAAATAAATTATATTATTACACCATATAAATAAAATTTTAGTTTTTGAAATTAAATTTATTCAATTTAAATTAATTTATTTTTCAAGTGAATATTTTTTAGAAAAAAATTGTACAATATTTTGGATCATTTCTACATTAAGAATGATAGAATTAAAATAAACTAATTTAAAAAAAATATTTTAACGATACACCTAAAAATTGATATATTTTGTAAATATTATAATAAATTATACCATAGAAAAATTTTATATAATAATTAAAAAAGGAAATTAATTATATAAAAATAAGTTTATACCATAGTAAATTTTATTTAATAATATAATATTTCTCCTTTTTGGAGATACACATTAAAAATAAATCAACCTAATAATTCTTTGAGATTATAATTTTAATATTTAACTTTTAAAAACCTAATAGAAAAAATTTCATAATATATTCAAGGAAAATATTATTTAATTTTATTTTTTAATTTCATTGTTTAAATAATTATTATAAATTTGAAATTAATATTTCTTATCTAGTTTTATATTACATGTAGATATTTATCAACTCCCACTTTTCTGTTTAAAAATACAAATTTTGGATTTTATTTAATATTATATAAATTCCTTATATCTCTATAACTCGTTATTCCCATACATTTAAAAATTATTTATATATTAATTACATTGAAAATATCGATTTCATTACTCAATGATTTTCATTTTACATCTACATTATTACATACTATGAAAATTAATATATATTCTAAAATCCCGTTCTCAATATTTTCCAAACTATTGTGCAATAAAATATCATAATAAATATTTTTTCTCATTGAATTGATATAGAACATTATTATGTTAGAATCAATCAATAAAAACATATTTCTCACTATATTTTTTCTGTAAATAGTTTTTTGCCTAATATCAATACTCCATATTCATCAATTTGTAAGACTTATTATTTAAAAAAAATAGTATCTTCGTACCTATATATCTATATATGATCAATTTATGATTTAGTTACATTATCTAGAATTCATGGTTTATAAATTCATTCCTTAATGCATGATTTTTCTCCTTTAATTAATATTCAAATGTCTATCCTCTGTATGTCTAAGAAGATTTTACCCATTACAATATCAATAACGGATATGTCTGTAGTATATTTCTTAAATATACCATATTCCATTATATTAACTCTTTCTAATGGTATTTTATTGAATATCAATATCCTTAATCATATCTAATACCCTTTTGGGGGGAATATTGAGCTTGTTTTATGTGAATTTTTACTATATACTCAAGTAATTCATATATAAATATGTCACCATTCTAATGACATAGATATAGATCAAAATTATATTATAAAAAATTACTAAATTAATTTCTATATCTTTTTTTCAAAAATAAATTTCCCATTGACCATTAACTATCTATAGGCATGGACTATTAATTTAAAAAAATTCACTTGTATATAAACATAGAAATTCAGTAAATGGTGTATATATGTAACACACCATTATCTACATGTGGGATTGTGAGTATAGGTGTATTTTTAACATATTATTTATTTCCATAATTTTTCAATCTAATTTATTTATGAAGGAAAATTATTCCCCTTTCAATGTTATGTTTATTTTTTTATTAATTGGAGAAGTTTATAACAAATTATCAGTAGTACTTATATAGTCTAAAAATATAGATATCCCAAAGACAGGTGGGTGTGGTTCATTCTATAATTACAATTATCATATAAGTCTCCAAAATAATTACCTCGCTAATGATAATATATTCATTGAATTTATCATATTCTATCCCAAAGTAACACCTATTTAAATTTTTGGTATAAATACCCTTAATTAATACAGTTATAATAATACATAGATTCCCTTCCAAAAAAAATTCTCTAGGATTATATCATAATTAAAGTAGTAATACACAACAAAATTTTATATTTATAGTCCTTATAGAGTCTATTCATCATGTCCTTATTCTTTTGGGGTAGTCCTTAGTTTGAATATAAAAATTATGAAAACATCATGGGCATATATTGTATGAAAAGATGTATTTTTAACATATTCTGTATTATAATTTATTTAAAGATATTTAAGAGGATTATCAACTTTTATTATGTACAACGATCTATGAATTTGATCAAATATGTCATAAATCCATTATAGTGAATATTTTTTCAATACAGTGATCATGTTGAAATCCAAATAATCTATAAAAACACAAATTTTTCCATTATAATGAAATTGGTAACAATTTCACCCCATGGTAATTTGATAGCGAATATGAATTTCATTTCTCAATTTTCCTACAATTTCTTATTAACCACCTCTAATCCTATAAGGGCCATCCAATAGGGGGTTTGTTAGGAAGGGTTGTCTTATATAGATGCAATCAAGAAAACTCTATGACACTATATAAGTGAGGGATAGGAAATTCATTTTGAGATACATCATTATATCCCCTAATAATTGGAATAGTTTCAGGGTTTACTCATTCGTTTGAATAAACCATTTCATAAGGATACTCTTATTTATTTGGAAATAATAGCAACCACATCAACAAAAATGAGATTTATGGTCTTCATTAAAAAATTTATAGGATAAAATGATAAATTAGTTAGATTAATGTGATTAATATTTCTTTTAAATTGAATAGGGACTATAAAATTGGATCCAAGAGGCCCAATATGACATGAAATTTCACCAAATAATGGATTATAATATTCACAGAAATAATACTTCCAAAAATTAATAATGGTAAAGTATATAACACATCAATTTCAAGGTTTTAACCACTGGGGTTTTTTCATAAATATGGCTTCTTCAAGAAACCAGGGAGGCGATTTGATAGTTCAGGTAAATGTTTATGATATAAACAAATTCATATAGCATTAAATAATTATAAAATAAAATATACATGAGTGGGTATTAGGAGAACATGTAAAAATTTCATTTTATTTTTTGATGTCCCTTTATTATCTTTATGTAAAATGACAATATAAATTTATGTTATCAATAATGAATGAAAAAATTTAAATTTAACAAGTATAAACCTATTCTTACGTCTTCACATATATGATCGCATTGATTATACAAGGTTAAATTTTTTCAACCCAATTTAAAAACTACCTATGACTTTCTCTAATACTAGCTATGGTCACATGCCATTTCATTCATGATGGTAGCATAAATTTTATGATAATATAATGATAAAACAATCAAAAATTGAATGCTATAATATTAAGGGAAAATTATGATCATACATCTTAAGTACATAAAAAAATTAAAAATGATTCTAATAATTAAATACTTCCTTCCAAAATTAGTTCTTATTATCATAGGTACATTTAATCACCTAGAGATAAAAAAACAAAGAATTGGATAAGTTAAAATACAATTACTTTAAGGAATGATGAGGAATAATAAGTTACATGAATCGGTAGTACACTGGTTAGAATAGTCACGTTCATTAAATCAAAAGAAAATTATCATAATAATAAGCATGTGGGAATCATTTTAAAGTGTAATAGAATGCAGATTATGAATAAAAGAGAAACACAATTACATTGTATCCAATATCATCATCGAAAATGTGAATAATGATTTCATATTTATCCCACATAACATTTGAGTATAAATCATAATGTCAAAAATTATGATTAAATCTATCATTATATTCATGTATAATATACAAAATCTCATTATGTACATAAATTTAAAAATGCATTGGAGGGAAATAAGATTCATCGTTGATATGTCACGTTATAAAATTCTCATTACAATGTATTATAATATTTTAGAAAATATTTTTCTATCATTTGAAAATAAAATACCATGAGAATTGAGGGGATTAATAATATTAATATAAGGAAAACATAAATGAATAATACATTAATGATTCCCTAAACAATAATATAGAATTAAATTTGCGGAATATATTTTATTCAATAGTAAGGATATGATTAGGGTTTATTAGAAATAATTGATGAACCGTTATGAAAATAAAACATAAAATATAAAATATGTACATTTTTATCAATCATAAGTGAATATTAAACATAATCACCATGGAATAATAGTTTTAATATCAATAGAATAACAAAGTAAATGTTATGAATTTAATTAAAATAGATATAGGGGAATCCTTATGAAAACATATAGATGATTTGATATCTCTAAAAGAAAGATTTTGGTTTTATATTCTCCCAATGAATATTTTTTGTTTGTGATGGTTATTATAGGTTTTTTAAATGAAAAAACATATAAAAACAAAAAATAGAGATTGAAATGAATTTAAATAATAAAACATAAATTTATTATCTTCCCATTTATATCACGTTATCAAATTTAATAATTTAATATTATTTATATATTTTCTTTTCTAATTTTTTTATTGTTTGTTGTCATATTTTATTATAATTAACTATTTCTAATTTCATTTTCATTGTATCAATTAATTCTAAATACGATTTTTTTTAATTAGTTATTGAAGTTAAAATATAATAAAATAAAATTATAAATACATTAAATAATGTAAAATAAAAATCCATGTAGTTAGTTATAAGAAATGATTTTATAGTTTAATAATAGGTGGATAAAACACACTATTGACGTGATACGTCAAAATGAGGGGAGAGAGTATATATAACAAAAATATTTTAATATTTTATACTAGTATCATAAAAAAATTAATATTATATATAATTATGTAAAAATATTTTATGAGTGTAGAAAAATAATGAGATATATAGGGATGAAAAATGGTGACAAAAAATAAAAGGAGAGGATCATAGGCTACCTCATTGAGGATGATTAACTACTTTTCTTATGAAATGATTGCTCTGGGATGGATTGACCCAACACATCAGAAAGGTTACAAGTATGATTATGTGAATCAAGGATGGTAAATAATTGACATTAATCAGTGAAATTATTTTGGTTTACCAATGGAAGGGATAAAGGGGATTTATACATGAGGGTAGGATTATTATTGGTAAAAATTCTGAATAAATTATTTTATTAAAAATTAAATCATTATATTGTATTATTTTAATCATTAAAAAGTATTAAAATACGTTATTATAAGAATTAAAAACAATTAATACAATTTTTTTTGTTAATAACAGTTGAAGAAACATCGATTTTTTTAATGAACATGTTATATTTTAGATATTGGAAATTATAGTTTTGGTTCTGAAATATGAATTTATTTCTTTTAAATGAATTTTTTATCATAGAAAATATTTATTTTAGCCTGTCTATAAATTTTACTAATTATTAGGTTATTATAATATCAAGAAAGACTTAATATAATTTTATTGATTTAATAAAAAAATTATTACACTGCTAACCTAGTTATTGATGTTATTAAGTCAATTAACCAAAAAATCACAAATATATAATTTCTATTTTATAATTTAAAAATTAAAATTCATTTATTAAAAATAATTTCATATCCATGTAATTTTTAATTATTTAAATAAAACATATGGTTTTTACACAATAATATTTAGGAAAAATATTGCTACACATTTATTTCATTAAAATTTTAATATATTTTATTAGGTATTATTATAATTACATCTTCATAAATTAATCATGTTAATTAATCATTACATGTTATTATAAAATTTTAATGGATACGATTTTATTTTAACTATTATATTAACATTTTATTGTCCAGGTTATTATTCATAATTATATGTTTATTATTCCAAATGTAAAATTGGATTCGTACTTCATATAAACACATCATACATTATTCAGTATTCAATTCAATATATCATTGTGTTTAATAATCTTAATGATCAAAATATTTGTTGAATTAATGCTGTTAAATTATTTTCAATAGTGTTTTCATGGGTATAATAATTCTATGATATTTAAATGATCAATATTTTCATAATCTACTTATCATATATTTTTATTTTTAATAGATTTATATATCATTTTTACTATTTAATGCAATTGAATTATTATGTAAAACATATTATTGTATATTTTATTAAAATATCAATAAAACATAACCTAAAATATCTATAGGTATAATGCAATTGTGCATTTGGTTATAAAATATTACAACATAAACAATCATATTATAATTATTTTAAACTCTATAATTTCTTGTTAGATCCTGAATAACAATTAAAACATCATATGATGTCTTGGGGGAAAAACTATTGAGAAATAGTGATAAATAATGTCTAAATTGCGAATAAACGTGTTAATGAATATAACATATGAGTTAAATGACATAACATGATATTAAAAAACATATGTATCACGAATAATCACAGTGAATCATGGTAGAAAAATTATAGTTTCATAATAAAATTTAATTAAAAGAATTTAGAAACAACATATGCCATCACATCAGAGTCATATGTCATGTATCTTTTCCAAGACAATATAACATGGTGTTCTAGTCATGAATCCCATGAAATATACAATGTATCTCGTGACATGATATCATTATCTAATGAATTGGTTGGTTGTATAAATATGGTCCCACCATTCACATTCATGATATTTATGTGAAAATGTGTAAAAAAATATGAAAATATTACATTGGTTATTAGTATAAGTAAAATTCAACAAATTGTAATGGGTTTCATAATATTTTAATAGAGCATAACCAAATTGCATATCAGAAAAGTCCCTTGAAATAATGGATTAATGAATTTTTGTATTTTCATAAGAGATTAAATAATCATAGAGTAAGAAGTTGATATATAATAAATGAAACATTATAAAAATATAAAGAGATATATATTTTAAAATGATTGTCTTATATTATCCTGACAAAGCTAATGTGATGAATAATTAAATAATGTTGGAACATGGTGTTTTAATTAAAAAAATTGAAAAAATATTTTATAAATGAAATAATTATTTATTTTAGATACTAAATAGGATCACAAATCAATTAATACTGTAGAATAATGAACGATTTAATAAATCAAGGAGTTTCTATTAATTGGGTCTTCATAAAGAGATATAAATAAATGTAAACCATAAAAAATATACATATCTAAAAATGAAATATATTTTTTCATTAATATATATGAGTGAAAACTATATACAAAATATAATAGACATAATTATTAGAATAAATATAGAAATAGGGGTTAAGAGAGGTAAACCATAACCTGAAGGAAATGAGGTTGGTTCAGATGTTCCATTAAATCAATTTCGTCACTCATTTAATTCATTTTTCTAACAACATGAATAATAAAATAAAAATTATAAAATAATATAATAAAAATATTAAAATTTATTTTTTAGTTTGTATTTGCATTTTTTTCTTTTTAAGACTAATTTTTCATTAAACGTTTTTTATATTCACCATCTAAAGTTTGTTTATTTCATACTGTCGGGGATTCAGGGTTTAATCAATTTGTAGGTAAATATTCATGTTCTTATATAATGGTTCTTAACACATGAAATGAGATGAAATTATATCAATGAAATTAAAAGAGCTTAATTTTGTCTAAATATCAATATTTTTTCTAATATAGGCATGGTTAATTGAGTTTAAATGGTATTATAATACGATTAGTTCACTAAAGATGTATTCCTAATCAAGATTAATATATTTTGTATCATTATGTATATTTAAAATTTTAATTAAAATTAGTCTCAAATATACTTAATATGGTTATTTTTAGAAATATTATGGTAATTTAAGATATCCATGAAGACGGTAATGGAAAATGAAATTTGATTTCCTTAGAAGAGATAAAAAATGTATAGTATAGAAATTTTTTTCCCTTTTTAGAATAATATAAGTCACTAAAATAGATAGTAGATATATTGTAATCATAATATAAATTATTTATTTTAATAAAATTTATGTTTTTATACCATCATCAATTAAATTTATTAGAGGAGGTAGAAGAAAGAATAAATTTAGAGAGTTCAGTAAAGATCATTACCATATTCCTTTATATGCCCTCTCATTGTTTACTCATCAGTGATCATTGTACATGTCATTAAATAAAATCATGGATTCAAGGATGTGGTGAGATAGTTGGGGAGTGAATTTTGATGTGTTTGGGAGATCCAATGAGTTGAAAATTGTAAGGAAATATGGTGGTGAAGGTTGGTATTTATATGGGTGAGTTGTATTTTTTTAATACATTATTCTTTAGTTTATAATTTTTTATTAAGAGTACAATTAATAATGATTTTGAAATCTATATATTTTTTATTTTATTCATTTGATTTTAAACTATTTATTTTTTACATTTTCAATTACTATCTTATTATTTTTCCCAAAAAAATAAAATACTATATTTTGATGTATTATAGAATTCTCAACAAATTCTACTATTTAAAAATATAAAAAAAAATATACATGAAAATTTTTTAACATGTTTATTCAAAAACCAGAATCAACATTATGAAAATAAATATAGAAATATAATGTGTTAATTGTTTACATGAAATAATGATTTATTTATAAATATAAATTTTTAGGTTATTGGAAAATTTTAGAACTTGATAAAAATTTCAAAAATTTTAATAAAATCAAAGTTTTAATTATGTAGTAGTATTTTCATTTTTGGACCATTAAATTTATTATTTTGGATTTATTGAATTTTATAGGAGACCCATAGATGGTTTAACTGATATTAGATCTTTAATTTTACTAAATCAAATTGTTCATGACATGAACCTATTATCATGAAATTATAGGATGGTGGATGGCTATGTGGCTGGTGATTTCATTGATTGGAGATTTTTATGGGTGTTTAATGTTAAAATAACCCATGATGTGAAATAATTTTTCATTAAATTATTACACAATATGTTACTCGGTGTACGTTCATTTGGATTGGAGTATATGAAATTCATCACCTCAATTGAAGGGCATGATAAATAATAATTTTGTGAATTACAGTTTCATGTTTTGAGTTTTTCAAGCCCATCCTATTTATAAATTTCGGGATCCATTTATTTTACCCCATTATACATTGATTCTATCGATTTAAATATAAGCCACGGAGATTTTGGGGATTCCTTCATCCCATTTTCCATTGTTTCTATTATAAGAACCTGGCATGAAAACAATACATAATATTGAATTAAATGAATAATTCACATTGATTATCATTTCAGGTTTAGAGTTTTAGAAAATTAGGACATAACTATTACATCCAAAAAGATTACCAAGTAGATACTTCTACTCAATTTACATTTTCTATAAAATAATAACTCTTGAGAAATAGATTCATGTCTAGTTTCATGTTTTAGATAGAATGGATTTTCCTTGATCCCATCCTTGACCCTATTCCACTTTCTGTCCTCTGAAAAACAATTCAAAAACATGGGATGAGCATAAAAATCTCAGCAAGGGACTAATGTGAGACGCACGGGGTGGCCCGATCTTCACGGCGTAGTTCCGCGGATGAAGGATGCAGTTCGGGGCTAAGTGGTGGAAGATGGGAATGGATAGTGGATGCAATTAGTCAATCAACACTATAAGGAGTGAATCCTACTACTTAGACAACACACTCAAGGTAGGGGTGAGATAGGCAATCCAAACAACAATGCACTTGGGTTAAGGCACGGAATAGGGGGCTTTGTGATCATGGAACACCAATCTAACTTGTATATTGACAAGGCAAGAATGCACAAAATCAAGGGGGAAATTCGGAACAATTCTCACACAATGGGGAGAAATAAGCATAAGCTCCCAATTAAGTCTTGAATCCCAATACAATGCCATGGGGTGGCTATTAATAGCCAAGGGGGTGATACAATGGTCAAGGCTCTAATACCATAATGTCATAAAGTCTAAACCTACCTTATCCCCTTAAAAGCCAAAAAGATAAAAGCCAACAAAGACTTTTGGAAAAGTTGCACACAACTTTCCAACATAGCCCACCGTATTTGACTTTGAGTGCATAGCCCACCGGATTTGTCTTTGGTGTCCAAAGATGCCATTTTTAGAATCCTCCATGTGGGCAAGGCCACCAAATTCGTGAAACCATGTGGGACAAGCTTTAAACATAAATTTTGGGCTTGAATAAGTGATATTATTGGCCCATTTTTTTCATCTATGCAAGGAAAGATCCATTGGGCCTTTAATGAGGAAATATGTGCACCCATTGTAGCATTGAGCCTCTTTAATCTCCTTCACATCATTGGTCCTTACAAATCCAACTCTTCCTCCCGCGCAATCGACTTGGTTCCTTCGACATGGTTCTCATCATCCCCCCCCTCTTGAAAAGGATTCATCCTCGACTCTTCATCCTCTCCACCCAAAAAAGGAGAATGATCAGAAACATTGAAGGTGGAACTTACACAATACTCACCCAGAAAATCTATCTTGTAAGCATTGTTGTTAATCTTTTCGAGCACTCGGAAAGGTCCGTCTCCTCATGGCATTAGTTTTGATTTCCGCATGTTAGGGAATATTTCCTTTCGCATATGAATCCAGACCAAGTCCTTGGGCTCGAACAACACTTGTTTGCGACCCCTGTTTGCACGATCAACATATTTTTGATTCATCCGATCGATATCTTTCCTTTCCTTTTCATGGAGTTGTTTGATTAATTCTGTGCACCCTTTCACATCCATATTAGTTGCTTCCTGCAAAGGCAAAGTAACTAGATCAATAGGGGATAGAGGGTTAAAACCATAAAAAATTTTGAATGGAGAATATTGAGTAGTGGAGTGCTTGGCCCTGTTATATGCAAATTCCACATGTGTCAGACACTCCTCCCAATTCTTGATATTCTTCTTCACAATTGTTTGTAGAAGGGATGATAATTTCAGATTCACCACCTCTATTTTCCCATCGGTTTGTGGATGACAAGTAGTGGAAAAGAGTAACTTTATACCCAGTTTTCTCCACAGGGTCTTCCAAAAGTAACTAAGAAATTTTGTGTCTCGATCCAACACAATCGTCCTTGGAATTTCATTGAGTTTGACTACTTCCTGAAAGAAGAGTGTTGAAATGTTAGTGGAATCATCTGTTTTGTGAAAAGGAATAAAATGTTCCATTTTTGAAAACCGATCCACCACAAAAAAAATTGAATCTCTCCCCCTCTTGGTCCTTGGTAACCCCACAATAAGGTCTATTTATATGTCCTCCCAAGGGTTTTTGGGGATTGGGAGATGAAGATATAATCCATGTGGGTTCAGTTTCGATTTGGCTTTATGGTAACAATGCACTTTTCCAAAAATTTTACAACATCTTTAGATATTCTAGGCCAATAAAAATTCTCACTCAATACACTTAATGTTTTTGCAACCCCAAAAAGTCCCATTAACCCACCAGAATGTAACTCCTTTAGTAAAAGTAAATGGATAGATCAATTGGGAATACAAAGCTTATCAATCAGAAATAAGAATCCATCATGTAAATGGAACTTTTCCCAACTAACTCCAGGTTTACAATGTTCATAAGGTTCTCTAAAATCACTATCAGTGGCATATAAATCCTTAATGTATTCAAAACCATGGAGTTTTCAATCCAACAAGGATAAAAGAGAATATCTACTTGAAAGTGCATCAGCGATAGTATTTTCTATACCCTTTTATGCTCAATAATAAATGGGAATTATTCAATGAATTCTAGCTATGTATCATGTCTCATATTTAGTTTATGTTGGGTCCTAAGGTATTTAAGAGCCTCGTGATCAGAATGGATCACAAATTCTTTAGGCCAAAGATAGTGTTGCCATGTTTCTAGTACTCTAAACAATGCATACAACTCTTTATCATATGTTGCATAGTTTAGAGTTGGGCCATTTAACTTCTCACTAAAATTAGAAATAGTCTTAACTTCTTGCATGAGTACTCCTTCTATGCCAATTCCGCTTTCATCACATTCAATTTTAAAGGTCTTTCCAAAGTTCGGAAGTGCAAGTAGAGGGGCATGGGTGAGTCTCTCCTTTAGCGCATGGGAGGCTTTTTCTTGAGTTGTCCCCCATTTGAAAGGAACATTCTTCTTTGTCAATTTATTCAATGGTGTTGCTAGTGTGCCGAAGTCTTTCAAAAATCTCTTGTAAAAACTAGCATGCCCATGAAAACTTCTTACCTGTCCAACAGAGGTTGGAGTTGGACATTCTTGTATTGCTTTGATCTTCTCGGTTTCCACTTCAACTCCATTTCCACTCACAACAAATCCAAGGAAAACAATCTTGTCGAGACAGAATTCACACTTTTTTATGTTTCCAAATAGGTTTTATTTCCATAACTCCTCTTGGACTTTTCTCAAGTGATCTACATGTTCATGAAAAGTCCTAATATACACCAAAATATAATCAAAGTAAACTACCACAAATTTTCCAATATATGCACGTGAGACATGATTCATTAACCTCATAAATGTGCTAGGTGCATTGGTGAGACCAAAGGGCATGACTAACCATTCATAAAGTCCATGTTTTGTCTTAAATGCAGTTTTCCACTCATCTCCTTCTTTCATCCTAATTTGATTGTAGCCACTTCTTAAATCAATTTTTGATAAAATAGTTGAACCATTTAATTCATCTAGCATATCATCTAACCTAGGGATAGGATGGCGATACCTGAACGTGATTTTGTTGATGGCTCTACAGTCAATGCACATTCTCCATGTTCCATCCTTCTTTGGTACTTGAAGCACTCGTACCTCACAAGGAGTAAGGCTCTCTCTCATATATCCCACATATAATAGCTCTTGATCTTGCCTTTGAATTTCTTTTTTCGCTTCTGGATTGGTGCGATATGCAGGGCAGTTCGGTAGTGATGCTCCAGGTATGAGGTCAATTTGATGCTCAATACCTCTAATGGGTGGAAAAACTGGTGGCACCTCTTCAGGAAAGACATCATCATACTCCTGCAACAATGACTCAACAACATTAGGCAAACAGGGTAAGTCGTTAGTATTTGGCAACACCTCTTTGTACATGAGTACTGGGATGGTTTTCTATGAAAATAAAACTTCCTAAACCTCACTTTTTTTTGCCAAAATCACACTTTTATCTTCTCTCAAATTCTTTTTCCCAGTTGATTTTTCTTCGCTCTCCATTTCTTTTCTTCTCTCACTTTCTCTCTTTCCCTCATTCTCTCCTTTTTCATTTTTACTCTTTTTTCCCTCATCACTCTTTTTTTTCTTTTCTCTCAGAATGTGATCTTCCATAATTTGTTTTGAGGACATGGGATTGAGGGTTATAGGTTCCCCTCGGAGTACAAAATAATGACAATTCATGAAACCGTCATGGGTAACACGCCGATCATACTTCCATGGTTGTCCCAACAACAAATGGCAGGCCTTCATAGGAACAACATCGCACAAGAACTCATCTTTGTACTTCTCGATGGTGAACAATAACTTCACTTGCTTGGTGACCTTCAGCTCCCCGCAATCATTCAACCACTGAAGCCAATATGGATGTCGATGCTTTAAAGTAGGAAGTCCCAACTTCTCTACTAACTCGGTGCTCGCAACATTACTACAGCTTCCTCCATCAATAATAACACTACATACCTTCCCATTGATCTTGAATCATGTATATAAAAGGTTCTCTCACTTATCCTTTTCTCCAACAGTCATTTGTGTACATAAAACTCTCCTAGTGACAAGAATCTCATCGTCTTCCACAAATTCCCCATTATCAATTTCTGGAGATTCTTCGTCCTCCTCTTCCGAGCTCTCTCCATCGGTCTCCCATTCTCCATACTTTTTGATGGTCATGGTGCACCATTTTGGGAACTCACTAGCAATGTGACCCCTTCCTTGACATTTGAATCACCGAATATCCCGATTCCTACTTTGGTTAGCCTCAAAAGTAGGTTTCTTTGGTGGAAGAATTACCTTGTCACTTTTGCGATCAACCACCTCTTTTTCCTTTGATGGTTCTCAAATCTCCTTCCTCAGATTTCTCCATGGTGTGAAAGGGGTAGTGGGTTTCCTCATGTTGCTCCTACTTTTGATTTATTGTTCAATCTTGGTGGCTTGGTGGATCATATCTTGTATCTCTACATGGTGGTACATCTCCACTTGATCTGCAATATCCCGATTGAGCCCATTTAAAAACCGTGCCATGGTTTCCTCTAGATCTTATTCAATATTTTCCCGAATCATGGAAATTTGCATCTCCTTGTAGTAGTCTTCTTCACTATTACTCCCATGGGTGAGGCATTGAAGTTTTTTGTGGAGATCTCTATGGTAATGTGTGGGAACAAAACGCTTCTGCATGCCGAACTTCATGTCTTCTCAAGTGTTGATTGGACATGCACTATATCTAGCCCTCTCCTTTTGAACATGATCCCACCTTATTAATGCATAATAATAATATTAAAGGGAAGAAAGTGTGACCTTTTTCTCCTCAGAACATGCATGGCATGAAAATACTGGCTCGATTCGCATATCCCACTCCAAGTACGCTTTCGGGTCTCTTTTCCGTTGAAAAGAGGGGACCGTCACCTTGATTCCGCCAAGTAGGTCATCATCATGTTGTCTCCTTTGTCCTCCTCTTAGTTGTTGGTACAACCTCCTCATTTGGGGGACATCATCAAGATCATCATCAAAGTTCACCATCTCCTCCTCGATGATGTGAGGACGACGTGGTGCCTGAGTGCGTTATGGGTTATCATAGAACATCCTTCGGCTTGGTTTACTCTCCAATTCATCAATCCTCTCATGTAACACCTCCAACTTTCGATGAAGAAGCTTCTCAAAGTGGCTCACAAAAGCTTGCATTTGGAAATGCATAGCTTTGGGTGCGGGAGATCTACATCGACTTCCTTCATCGCTAACATGACCAATTTTCTTCCCACGATCTTCTGCCATGATATGTTATGCAAACACAAACACACACTAGGGGGGGAACACACACAATGATACACACTCACTCACACACAAGACATGCACACACACAGACTCAAGATGTAGACACTCACACACACAAGGATACACACTCACACATGCAAGATATACACACTAACACACACAATCAGTACACACATGCACAAAAAAAAGATGCACACTCACACACACAAGATATATATATATATATATATATATATATATTTGTTTATTTCTCTCCTCTCTCAAAACTAAATTTGAATCCCAAGCTCTTATGAAATATAATACCTTGTTTCGGGTGATCACTTTCCACCAATCCATCCCCAATCAAGATCGTGTCGGGGGCTGGTTTACCACCACCCGCATGAGTGGTAATGGGTAAAGGGTGAAAAGAGGGTAGAAAATGGATACAGGGTGGATGGAAAAGGGGGTAGAAATGTGGTATTTGGGTTTTTCCTGATTGTGAAAGATAAGATAAATGAATATCAATATGAGCCAAATAAAAAATGGGGATGAAGTAAAATGATGGATAAAGTTATATATGGAAATGGAAAGTTCTAATAATGTAAAGCACAAAGGAGTTATTGTATCCGCTTTTTTCCCTTTTTTTGTAAATTCTCCCCAAAAAGTGTTGTTCTTGGAGTTATAAAGCACAAGATGATTGAACGGAGAGTAAGAAACTGTTTTTTCCTTTTTTTAGTAATATCTCAAATAAAGGATGTGAAAAATTATGAAAAGCACAAAATGATGAGTTAAAAGAATTTTTTTTTGCTGGATACAAATCACATATATAGAATTAAATGTTGAAAGAAGATGAATGAAAATTTGGTGCAATTTATAATAATCCACGCTCGCACAAACTAGGAAAATTCTGGAGGATTTCAAGAAAATGGATTTTTTTTGTTGAATGGGTGAATAATATGGAAAGATAAGGAGGGTAATGGTTAGAATTAAAGTAAATGAAGGGATAGACACCTACCGTGTCAACATGAGCTCTGATACCAACTGATGTGAGATGCACGGGGTGGCCCGATCTTCATAGCGTAAGTCTGCAGATGAAGGATACAGTTCGGGGCTAAGTGGTGGAATATGGGTATGGAGAGTGGATGCAAGTAGTCAATCAACACTATAAGGAGTGTGACCTACTACTAAGATAACACACTCAAGGTAGGGATGAGATAGCCAATCCACACAACAACGCACTTGGGTTGAGGCATGGAATTGGGGGCTTTGTGAGCTTGGATCACCAATCTATCTTGTAGATTGACAAGGCAAGAATGCACAAAAGCAAGGGGAAAATTCGGAACAATTCTCACACAATGGGGAGAAATAAGAATAAGCTCTCAATTAAGTCTTGAATCCCAATACAATGCCATGGGGTGGTTATTTATAGCCAAGGGGGTGATACAATGGCCAAGGGTCTAATTCCCTAAAGTCATAAAATCTAAACCAACCTTGTCCCCTTAAAAGTAAAAAAGATAAAATCCAATAAGGACTTTTGGAAAAGTAGCACACAACTTTCCAACATAGCCCATCGGATTTGACTTTGAGTGTATAGCCCACCAGATTTGACTTCAGTGTCCAAAGATGCCATTTCTAGACTCCTCCATGTGGGAAAGGCCTCCAAATTCGTGCAACCATGTGGTCCAAGCTTTAAACATCAATTTTGGGCTTGAATAACTGATATTATAGGCCCATTTTCTCCATCTATGCAAGGCAATATCCATTGGGCCTTTAATGAAGCAATATGTGCGCCCATTGTAGCATTGAGCCTCATTAATCTCCTTTGCGTCGTTGGGCCATGCAAATCCAACTCTTCCTCCCGCGCAATCGACTTGGTGCCTTCGACATGGTTCTCATCAGGGACACAGAATGAAGGAAAACTATTAGTTTTTCAAAACAACAAGTAATCCATTAATACTTTATCGTGAGTAATAATTTTTACCTTTATGAGGTAGTAAATACTCTTCACTGATTAAAAGATCATTTCATACCCTTTTGTAACCAAAAGATTACCATAAAACCCACATAAATAACACAAAACATATAAAGGTAACTTGGGACATAAATGTACTTAAATAGAATAACCATACGGTCGACTTCCACTCATATCACTAAATGGAATTTCCATATGGACGAATTCCATAACCAATGCATTGGAGGATATAACGTAACCACCCATCCTAGTTTATCACGGAACCACCCTTCATTTGGTTTATCATGTAACCACCCATCAAATGACCATGTACCATTATAAAATCATAACACATACAACAAATATAAAGGAAAGAAAAGATTTCCATATTTCAATCACAATATATCACTTATATATATTTACATAAAAATCCATTATCAAAACCATTTTCAATACCAAAATATGTAAAATAGTATATGGTATTTAGTTTGTTTTTAAAAAACATTACGTCCTTTTATGTAATCCAAAGATTAAATAATACTCGCAGCAGCGGAAATGGTGGTTGTCATCACATACGTTAAAACATTCATTTTTTGTCGCTTAGTAAAATTCTTTGTACAGATAAGATTCAATTTGAATGAAATTAAAAGTCAAATGGGATTATTCACCATATAAATTAATTCTTATATAAAAAAAATATGCATCAATGAAAGAATATTGAGATGAAGTCCCTTACATATATCATTTTGTAAATAAAATATATTGATTATATATATTCAATATAAGAACACATAATGAAAGTATAAATAAATGATAAGATATAAAAATTCATTTCGCACATAATCAAATAATGACATAAACAAGAAAGATAAGATCAACCCAAAGAATAGAAATTGGGTTAAGAAGCTCACTTACCTCGTGTCCGACTTGACCTGTTCTTTCTTTAATTTCATAAATAACAAAATAAAGTTAATTTCTACTTTCCTAAAAAAAATTTCATGTTCATTAATCCTTTTATATCACTTATTAAAATGTTTTAAACATTATGTAATCATTTATGTTAATAACGGTCATTTTTTCTATATTTAGTACTTCAGTCAAAAATAAACTTCTTATAAGTACAAGTTGATCATGTGTACAAAAGTTTATAATCTACAGAATGATATTAATGATTTAGATACCATATATATCATATATATTCAGTATATATATGTATTTATAATAGTAAATAACATTTGGAGATATTAAATGAAAGTCACTGTTCATGGAGACGGTAAGTCGTACGTACGCATGAATGCTACGTTCATTTATATTTCTTATTTAATTAAATGAAAACATAATGATACAAAGGTATATTACAATTATAGTATATTATCCTATATAATATAATTAACTCCATCCTTTATACATACCATGTATGGTATGAACGAATCATATCACATTGAGGGGGTGGTAGTCCGTACTTCCTCAAATGAGATTATTGCTTTTACCCATAATAGAAACCATAAAGGTATGATATAAATGGAAAATACAGAAGCATAAAGAAAACATAAACATAATATATATAATATATAAATAAATTTCCACATTAATGGCCATCATTGGTGGTGGTATAAGATAATTGAACAATCATCGTTTTGAGAGGCGTTAGTTTTCCATCTATAGAAACAATATGTTCCTTACCCGTTAGATGGAGGTGTGTATAAGTGTAGTTCGAATTATTTTCATTAAAACACCCTAGTATATTGATGATACTGGTTTTGTTATAAAATAATTGAATAAAAATAGTTTAGGTGTTGGAGAAGTAATGTAGAACAAAATAACTTAAGAGAAGACATTCCCTTTAAATTAGGTAACTCACTTTGGATTGAACCAAAAGGGTTTTGTGAAGTGATTTATGCATAAGGTAAGGCATCTAGGATGAAAATGGGGATCTTGAGAGCTTATTGGAGTAGAGTTTGGTCGATCCATTGGAATTTAGAAGTGTGGGAAATGGGTAGGAAGTGTGGTCTTTTTATAAGGAAGATGAGAGGCTCTTTTGGAAAGATAAAACATATTATTTTATTATATAATGGTTTTCGGTTTCTAAAGGTAAAAAAATAAATAAAGTAGAAGATAAGGTGTCCCATGTTTGAAATAAAATCATCCAAAAATAATTTTAATGGTTTTGGATATTATTTAAAATTTTAAATACTTATTTATTTAAATCATTCATTAATGACGTAAACAATGCATCAGCATTGTGTCATAAATAATTTTATTTTTTAGATGTATAAAAATTATAAAAAATAACAATATGTAATAAATATTTTTATATTTATAATGATTATTTATAGTCGAAGAAATATATTATATAACCCCACATTAAATTAGTTTGATTAAAAAAATACATTTCTATGACATTTTTATTTTTACTATAAATAAAAAGTTATTAATGTCATTATCTTACCCAAGTGGCTCCATGGGGTCCCAAAATTGTCCCTTGGATTTTCTTGGTAATCCATGACTCATAAAATAAGGTTAGGACAAGTGTCAAGTTAATTTTATATTATTATATCATTATTTTTAATTTAAATTACCGTAATTACCTTCAATCGATGTTAATAAAAGTCAAAAGTTACTATTCACAAAAAAATTATTTTCATCTTATTGAACCACATTTTACATACTAATAATAACTATGTATGTTGTATTTTCGAAATTAAATTCAAATAAGGGGTATAATTTAAATTAAAAGGTTATTTTTTAACTACTTAGTAGTATATTTCACTATTTATTAAAAATTAAAGGTTTTCAGATAAAATCCAAAAATTTACCCTAAGCTAAATTTGATATTCCGAATTCAAAAATGATGTCTATTTTAAAAAATTCAAAATATAGAAGTTTCATTAATAAATTTTATAATTAATTCATATTCTCAAAACAAAAATCATGTTTTTAAGAAATAATAACTATCAAAAGATTGACACTTGTTTATGTCCAATTTAAAAATGAAATTACTTCCAATGAACGACATTGGATTAAATGGTAAAAATATAACCTATTTACAATTCAAAACCTATTAAAAGTATAATCTAACTATATAAATAAATTGGATTAAAAGGTGGTTTTCAATAAATATACAGCATTTTTTCACTATACATAAAAAATAAACATTGTCAGAAAAACACAAAAATTTCATCCAATGTGAATTTTGATGTCCCGATTATAAAAAAGAATTTTATTTTGTCAAATATAACATATAAGAGTGAAAAAAAATTGATTTAAAAAGGGGTCACCATTAAAAGTCGATAAATCGTCCTTTTAAAGAATATTAAAGTATTTGTGATTAAAATTGGATTCATTCACATTTTAAAGATCTAACTTTTTTTGGATAAATGTAAAAAAAATTATAAAACATGTATAATCATATTTTAGTTAGTTCTCTCCTTTCCCAATAATAAAATGGCTAGGTGTTAACTACGATTTATAATAACAATATTATATTGTCAGTGTGCAACTTATGATTTCAAAGATACTCGTTGTTGCATATCTGGTACGCCATCGAACATAGAAACCCCTTTAAAGTAAAATTAATATTTAATGAAAAACTATTAATGAATATGCAAAAAAATATTTATTTACATTGGATGTTACATCCTTTCCCCCTTTTTAAAATTGTGTCCTCTCAATTTTATTCACTTATCCAATAAATGGGGGCACTTAACCCTCATATCATTTTCATATTCCCATGTTGCCTCTTCAACCATATTGTTTTTTCAAAAAACCTTTACCTGATGAATTACCTTATTCTAGCAACACTTTCTCTCTTCGTTCAAGATTCATGATTGGTTTTTCCTCATAAGAGAGATTCTCTTCCAACTGAACTACCTATGGGCTGAAAATCATTCTAAGTAAATATATACTTCAAACTTTTGTGGTTAGTATATATTTTATATTATACTCCATAAAGATGATGCCTCCAAATTTTTAAAGAAAAAACAATAATATCTAATTTCAAATCATTTTTAGGTTAATTTAACTCCTGAGGTTTCAACTGACGTGAAGCCTAAGCAATTACATAATCATTCTGCATAAGGACACATCCAAGTCCTTTCAACGAAGAATCAATGTAGTTAAAAAATTCAACATCTCTGTAAGGTAATTCCATAACTGTAGCATTCACAAATCACCTTTTCAGTTCTTGAAAACAATCATCACATTCTTTTCTCCAATTGAACTTAACACCTTATCGAGTTAATAAGGTCATTGGACTAGATAACCATGCAAAATTCTCAAAAAAACCTCTGATCATAACCTTTTAACCATGAAAAATACGAATCTCGGTTATATTAGGGGTTCTTCGCCATTCAATAATAACTTTAATTTTATCAGAATTAACATTTATGCCTTCTTTATAAATAATGTGTCCAAGGAAAGAAAATTTTTGTTACCAAAACTCACACTTGATGAATATTCCATGCAGTTTCCTTTCCTTAATGGTTTTCAAGACAAACCATAAATGACATTCATTCTCCTATTTAATATTCAAATAAACCAAAATGTCATCAATAAACATAACCATACACTTATCACCTAGGTAAACTGATCCATCACTACAATAAACTATTCAATTCTGATTCCAACCTTCTTTGGATGCTGATTTGGAAGGTCATTTCCGTCTATATGCCTTCCCAGTATAGCTTCCCTATTTCCTCTATGAAAAACCATTTTGAACTCAACAGTATCTTAGGTGATGAGTCATGGTAATCTGTAAATGCTATATCATTTCAATATTAACATAAAGTAATTTTCGGATATTAATTTTACAATATTCTAAATCCTAATGTTGTCTAAACCGAACTCTAATACCAACTATAAGGACCCAGCCTGAAAACATTACATAATATTGAATTAAATGAATAATTAGTATTGTGGATCTTTTCGGGTTTAGAGTTTTTGCGAATTAGGAAATAACTATTACATCTCAAAAGATTACAAAGTAGACACTTCTCCTCAGTTTCCATTTTTTATAAAATATAAACTCTTGACAAAAGATGCCATGTCTAGTTCCATGTTTTAGACAGCATGACTTTTCTATGATCCCATCCTTGACCCTATTCCACTTTATGTCCTATGAAAAACATTTCAGAAACTTGGGATGAGCATTAAATGCTCAGTAAGGGATACACAAAGAAGGAAAACTGTTAGTTTTTTAAAACAACATGTAAACCCTGAATAATTTATCATAAGTAATACTTTTTACCTTTATTAAGTAATAACTACTCTTAAATGAATAAAAGATCATTGGTTACCCTTTTGTAACCCAAATATTAACATAATCCCCATATAAAGAACACATAACATATAAAAGTTACTTGGGACATAAACATACTTAAATGGAATAACCCTACGGTCGACTTCAACACATGTCACTAAATGGAATAGCCAAACGGCAGACTTCCGTACCCAATTAATTTGAGGTTATAATGTAACCACACGTCTAGGTTTATCACGGCACCACCCATCATTTTGTTTATTAGGTAACCACTCATCAAATTTCTAAGTACAATTATAAAATCATAACACATAGAAAAATATAAATGAAAGAAAACATTTCAATATTTCAATCACAATATATCACTTAAATATATTGACTTAAAAAATTCCACTATCAAAACAATTTTCAATACTAAAATACGTAAAATAGTATTTGGTATTTAGTTTCTTTTCAAAAAAACATTACGTCTTGTTAAGGAAGCCAAATCTCAAATAATACTTGCAGCGGCGGAAAAGGTCATTGTCACTTCTTACGTTAAAACAATATTTTTTGTAGTTTATTAAAATTGTTCATAGTGAAAATATTCCATTTGAATGAAATAAATATTCAAATGGGTTTATACACTGTATAAAATATTATCATTTATAAAACAACGTAATCCTCAATGAAAGGAGATTGAGAAGAAGTACCTCACAAAGATCATTTTGTTAATAAAATAAATCGATTGCGTGTATTCAATATAATTACACATACATGATAATATAAAAAAATAAATTTATCACATAATCAAAGGACAACATAAACAGGAAAGAGATGATCATCCCAAAGAAAGAAAATTGGGTTAAGAAGAACCCTTACCTCGTGTCCGACTTTACCCATTCATTCACTAATTTCCTTAATAATAAATAAAAGTTAATTTCTAATTTATTAAGAACCTAATTCATTTTAATTATTCTTTTTATATCACTTATTATGATGTTATAAACATTATGTAATTGATTATGTTAATAACGGTCGATTTGTCGATATTTGGTACTTGAGTCAAAAATGAATTTCTTATAAGTACAAGTTGTTCATGTGGTCAAAGGTCCATTATCTCCGTAATGATATTCATGATTTATATATCATATATATCATATATATTAAGTATATATATGTATTTATTATAGTACATAATATTTGGAGATAAGAAATGAAATGCATTGTTCATGAAGACGGTAAGTCGTACGTATGCATGAACGCTATCTTTAATTCTATTTAAAATTTAATGGAATGAAACATAATGATACATAGGTATATTATAATTCTAGTATAGTATCATATATAATATCATCAAATCCTTCCTTTATAAGTTCCACGTATGGTATGAATGAGTCATATCACTTTGAGGGGGAGGTAGTCTGCACTTCCTCAAATGAGATTATCGTGTTTACCCATAATGTAAACCATAAAGGTATACTATAAATGGAAAATACAGAAGAATAAATAAAAAATAACCATAATATATATCATATATAAATACAGTGTCATCTTAATTTTTACTAGGATAGGCGGTAAGAGATAATTGAACAATCATCGTTTCGTGAGACGTTAGTTTTCCATGCACAGAAATAGTATGTTATTTACCCATTAGATGGAGGTGTGTCTAATTATAGTTAAAATACTTCTCATAAAAACATCTTAGTATATTGAAGATACATTTATTTATAAAATAATGGAATAAAAATAATTTAGGGGGTTGGAGAAGTAAAATAAAACAAAATAACTTACGAGAAGACGATACCTTTAAATCGGGTAACTCCCATTGGTTTGAACTAGAAGGGTTTCTTGAAGTGCCTTATGATTAAGGTAAGAGTTCTAGGATGAATAGAGGGATCTTTGGAGAGTATTTGTGTAGAGTTTGGATGAGTCAAAGGGCTTGAGAAGTTTGATAAATGGGTAGGAATTGAGGTCTTTTTATAAGGTAGAGGAGGGGCTCTTTTGGAATGTTTGAAAATATTATTTTATTTTATAATGATATTCGGTTTCTAATGGTCCTAAAATCATTAAAGTAGAATATAAGGTGGACCATGTTCGAAATAAAATCATCCCATTAAAATAAGACAATTTTGGGATATTGTTTAAATTTTTATCTTCTTATTTAATTAAATCATTCATTAATGATGTAAACATTGCATCATCATTATGTCATAAATAATTTTATTTATATGACTTCTACAAATTATAAAAAAAAACAATGATGTGGGAAATATTTTTATCTTTATAATGAATATTTATAGTCAAATATAACAATTATATAACTACACATTAAAATACTTTTTGTAAAACAATACATGTTTATGACATTTTGATTTTTACTTTAAAAAAGGTTATTAATGTCATTATCACACCCAAGTGGCTCCATGGGGTCCCAAAATTGACCCATGGATTTTTGTGGTCGTCCTTGACTCATATAATAATTTTAGGACATGTTTCAAGGTAATTTTATATTATTATAAAATTATTTTTACCTTAAATTACCGTTATTACATTTCATAACGGTTAATAAAAGTCAAAAGATACTATTCAGAAAAAAAATTATTTTCAACTTATTGAAGCACATTTTATATACTAATAACAAAAATGTATGTAGGATTTAAAAATTCAATTCACAAATGTAGTAAAATATAAATGAAAAAGTCAGTTTTTAACTAATAAGTAGAATATTTCACTATTCATCAAAAACTTGAAGGTTTTCCGAAAAATTACAAAAATTCACCCTAAGATAAATTTGATTTTCCAAATTAAAAAATGATGTATATTTTACAAAATTCAAAACATAGATGTTTCATTAATTAATTTTATAATTAATTCCTATTGTCAAAACAAAAAGCGTGTTTTTATGAAATAATTACTATCAAAAGATTGACACTTGTTTATGTCCAATTTCAAAATGAAATTACTTACAATGACCAACATTGGATTAAATGGTAAAAATATAATCTATTTATACATTAAAACAAATTAAAATTATAATCAAGCAATACAAATTAATTAGAATAAATGTTGGTTTTGAATTAAAATACAGCATTTTTTCACTGTTCATAAAAAATGGTCATTATTAGAAAAATACCAAAATTTCATCCAAAGTAAATTTTGATGTCCCAATTCTAAAGAAGAATTTTATTTTGTCAAATATAAAATATAAGAGTGAAAAAAACTACATTTAAAAAGGGTTCTCCATTAAAAGGTGGTAAATCAGCGTTTTAAGGAATATTAAAGTATTTGTGCTTAAAATTGGATTCAATCACATTTTAAGGCTCTAAAATTTAATTGATAAATGTAAAAACATTTATCAAACATGTATAATCATATTTTAGACAGTTTTTTCAATTCTTTTCAACACAACAGTTAGGCGTTAACTGCCATTTAAAATAATAATATTATATTGTTAGTGTGCAATGTAAGATTTCAAAGAAACTCATTGTTGTGTATCGGGTACGCCATCGAACATAGAAACCCCATTAAAGTAAAATTAATATTTAATTCACAAATATTAATAAATATGAAAATGTTTTCTTTTTTATTTACCTGGGATGTTACATCCTTCCCCCCTTTTGAGAATTGTGTCCTCTCAATTTTATTCACTTATCAAATAAATGGGGGTACTTAACCCTCATAGCATTTTCAGATTCCCACGTTTCCTCTTCAACCACATGGTTTTTTAAAGAACCATTACCTAATGAATTAACTTATTCTATAACAATTCCTCTCTTCGGTCAAGAATCTTGATTGGTTGTTCCTAATAAGAGAGATTCTCTTCCAAATGAACTACCACTGGGCTCAAAACATGAGATGGATATGGAATATACTATCTCGACATTGGAACATGAAACAATTTTGGACCTAGGATAGACTTGGAGGTAATGAAACTCTATACGCAACTGATCCTACCTTCTCTTGGATTTTGTAAGGCCCAATGAACCTCAGACTCAACTTTCATTTATTTCCAAAACACAGCACACTTTTCTATGGAGAAACTTTGAGAAAAACATGAACACCAACCTCAAAAGAAAGTTCATTCCTCTGGTTATCTCCATAACTTTTATACCGGCTCTGAGCTGTTCTCATGTGCCCTTGAATCAACTGAACTTTTTCTACCATCTCTTCTACCAATTCGGGTCCCATCAGTTTCCTTTCACCCACATCATCCCAAAAATCATGAGTTCGGCATAGCTTCCCATATAATGCCTCAAATGGATCCATTTGTATATTCGAGTGAAAATTGTTATTATAATAAAATTAAACTAAAGGAAGATATTGGTACAAACTTCCCTGGTAATCCATAAAACAATCATGTAACATATCATTCAATGCATGAATTTTTCGCTCTGACTGTCCTTCTGATTGAGGATGGAAAGCTTTACTAAAATTTAATTCAGTACCTAACGACTTCTGAAGGCCTTTCCAAACTATATAAGTAAACCTGGGATCACGATCAGAAAAAATGTAGAGGGGAACTCCACGTAACAAGGGTATCTCCTTTACATACAACCGAGAATTTTGATCTAGAGACATTGTATCTCGAATAGTATGTAAATGAGCATATTAATTAAACCAATCGATAATAACCCAGATTGCATTACTACCTAAAAATGTCTTCAGTAATCCTACAGTGATGTCCATGGATATATTTTCCCATTTCCACTCTAGCACTAGTAAATAGTGAAGCATCCCTTTTGGTAACTACTCCTCTACTATAAACTACTGACAAGTATTGAACTTTATAATAAAATCAGAAAAATCTCTTTTCATTCTATCCCACCAGTAATACTCCTGATGATCTCTGTACATCTCAGTACTACAGGGATGAACTGAAAATAGAGAACTATAAGCTTCAAATAACAACTCATTTTTAAACTATGAATCCCAAGGCACACATAATCTTTTCCAAAACCTCAAAACATAGTCTCTATCAATGTTAAAATCAAGAAACATACCCTTTTGAACCAACTCTACCTTTTTCTGTAATTCAATGACTTCTATCTGTGAATTCTTAATTCTGTATGATAGAGATGATTTCATAAACACCTGAAACAAAATAGTTGAATTTCCTACAGCAACAACTTCTATTTCAATGTTAATTAAATCATTAATTAAATGATCTTGTTCCAAATGTAACATGGTTAAAGTAGCAATACATTTTTGACTCAAAGTTGTGTCCACTTTATTTTCCTTTCCTGAATGGTAATAAATCGTGCAATTAGAATCCTTGATTAATTCTAGCCATCTCCCCTATCTCAGGTTCAATTCTTTCTGAGTAAATATATACTTGAAACTTTTTTGGTTAGTATACATTTCACTTTTTACTCAATTCAGATGATGCATCCAAATTTTTAAAGAAAAAACAATCGAATCTAATTCCAAATTATGTGTAGGGTAATTTAACTAATGAGGTTTCAGCTAACGTAAAGAATAAGCAATTACTGATCATTCTACATAAGGACACAACCATATCCTTTCAATGAAGCATCACTGTAGATAAAAAATTCACCATATATGAAAGGTAACTCTAAAACTGGACCATTCAACAGTCATCATTTCAATTCCTGAAAACAATCATCACATTCTTTTGTCCAATTTAACTTAACACCTTTTTGAGTTAACTTAGTCATTGGACTAGATAACCATGAAAAATTCTCAAAAAACCTCTGATAATAACCTTCCAAACAAATAAAATTATGAATCTCGGTTATATTAGTGGGACATGTCCATTCTTCAAAAACTTTCATTTTAGTCGGATCAATTGTTGTGCCTTTTTTAGAAACAATGTCACCAAGGAATGAAATTTTTTGTAACCAAAACTCACACTTGCTGAATTTCACATACAGTTTCTTTTCATTTATGGTATGAAAGACAACCCTTATATGACTTTCATTCTCCTATGTATTTTTAGAATAAACAAAAGTGTCATAAATAAACAAAATCAAAAATGTATCACCTGAGTTAATTGAGCCATCACTGCAAAAAAACTATTTAATTCTGATTCCAACCATCTCAGGATGCTGATTTGGAAGGTTATTTCCCTCTATATGTCTTCCCAGTACACCATTCCTATTTCATATATGAAGAACCATTATGAGCACAGAAATATATTAGGTAAAGCAACATGGTAATCTTTAAATTCTATATTATTTCAATATTAACATAAATAAAATTTTGGATATTAATTTAACAATATTGTAACTACTAATGTTGTCTAAACTGACCTTTGACACCAACTATAAGGACTCAGCCTTAATAAATTAGATAATATTTAATTAAATGAATAATTCCAATTGAGGATCTTTTCAGGTTTAGAGTTTCAAAGAATTAGGACATAACTACTAAATCTCAAAATATTACAAAGTAGACACCTCTACTCAGTTTCCATTTTTTATAAAATAAAAACTGTTGAGAAAAAGTGTCATGTCTAGTTCCATGTTTTAGAAAGCAAGACTATTCCTTGATCCCATCCTTGACCATATTCCACATTTTGTCATGTGAAAACCATTTCAGAAACTTGATATGAGCATAAAAATCTCATTAAAAGATGCACAAATAACGAAAAATTGTTAGTTTTTCAAAAAAAAAAAGTAAACCATGAATACTATATCATAAGTAATACTCTTTACCTTTATAAAGTAGTAAAAACTCTTCACTAAATAAGAGCTCAATGCTTACCATTTTGTAAACAAAATATTACCATAAAACCCATATAAAGAACACATAACATATAAAAGTAACTTGGGATATAAACATAGTTAAATGGAATAACCATACATTTGACTTCCACACATATCACTAAGTAGAATATCCATACGGTCGACTTCCATACCCAATGCACTAGAGGTCATAACGTAACCACCCATCCCAGTTTATAAAGACACCACCCGTATTTTGGTTTATCATGTAACCACCCATCAAATGTCCATGTACCATTATAAAATCACAACAGATACAACAAATATAAAGGAAGGAAAACATTTAAATATTTCAATAACAGTATATCCCTTAAATAAATTGAGATAAAAAATCCATTATCATAACCATTTTCAATACCGAAACATGTAAAAGTGTATATGGTATTTAGTTCTTTTTTAAAAAACACTACGTCTTGTTAAGGAATCCAATTATCAAATAGTACTCACGGTGGCGGAAAAGGTCATTGTCACCAGTTACGTTAAAACATTCCCTTTTTCATTTAGTAAAACGGTTCATAGAGAAAAGATTCCCTTTTAATGAAAATTAAATTCAAATGGGTTTATACACCATATAAAATAATGTCATGTATAAAACAAAATATGACTCAATGAAAGGATATTGAGACGATGTCCCTCACAAAGATCATTTTGTAAATAAAATAGATCGATTATGTGTATTCAATATAAGAACACATAAAGAAAGTATAAATACATGATAATAGATAAAAATTCATTTCTCACATAACCAAATTACGACATAAATATGAAAGAGAAGATCAACCCATTGAATGGATATCGAGTAAAGAAATTCCCTTACCACATGTCCGACTTGACCCGTTCATTCATTAATTTCCATTATAATAAACTAAAGTTAATATCTTCTTTATTAAGAACATTTTTGAAGTTAATTATTCATTTTATATCACTTATTACCATGTTATAAACATTATGTAAAAATTTATGTTAATAACGATCGTTTTGTCGATATTTGGTACTTGAGTCAAAAATGAACTTCTTATAAGAACAAGTTGTTCATGTGGTCAAAGGTCCATTATCTCCAGAATGATATTCATGATTTAGATATCATATATATAATATGTATTAATTATATATATGTATTTATAATAGTACATAACATTTGGAGATAATATATGAAACACACCATTCATGGAGACGGTCAGCCGTGCGTACGCATGAACGCTACTTCCATTTATATGTCATAATTAATGGAATGAAACATAATGATACATAGTTATATTATAATTCTAGTATATTATCCTATATAATGTAATTAACTACATACTTTATACGTTCAATGTATGGTATGAATGATTCATATCACATTGAGGGGGCAGTAGTCCGCACATCCTTAAATGAGATTATCGCATTTACCCATAATGGAAACCATAAAGGTATGATATAAATGTAAAATATAGAATCATAAAGAAAAAAAATAATATATATTATTTATAAATATAGTTTCATCTTAATGTCCACCATGAGAGGCAGTATGAGATAATTGAACAATCATCGTTTCATAAGGCCTTTGTTTTCCATCCACAGAAACAGTATGTTCTTAACCAATTAGATAGAGGTGTCTGTAAGAGTAGATTGAATACATCTAATAAAAAAATTATATTATATTTAATATACTGTTTTTGTTATAAAATAAAGTAATAAACAATATTTTAGGGGGTTGGAGAAGTAAAATAAAACAATAGAACTTAAGAGAAGACATTACCTTTAAATCGGGTAACTCCCTTTGGTTTGAACCAAAAGGGTTTCTTTAAGTGATTTCAGCCTAAGGTAAGGCTTCAAGGACGAATATAGGGATCTTGGTAGATTATTGGAGTAGATTTTGGAGGTGAAAAGGGCTTGAGAAGTGTGAGAAATGGGTAGGAAGTGAGGTCTTTTTATAAGAGATAGGAGGGGCTCTTTTGGAAAGTTTGAAAGTATTATTTTATTATATAATTATTTTCAATTTCTAAAGGTAAAAAAATGATTAAAGTAGAGGATAATGTGGACCATGTTCTAAATAAAATCATCCAATAATAATAGGAAATTTTTTGTATATTGTTTACATATTTATCTTCTTATTTAGTTAAATCATTCAATAATGACGTAAACACTGCATCATCATTGTGTCATAAATAATATTATTTATATTGTGTCTAAAAATTATTAAAAATCACCATGATGTAGGATATATTTTTATCTTGATAATAAATATTTATAGTCAAATATATGAGTTATATAACCCCAAATTAAAAAAAATAGTAAAATAATACATGTTTATGAAAGTATGATTTTTACGTTAAATAAAAAGATATTAATGTCATTATCTTACCCAGGTGGCTCCATGGGGTCCCAAAATTGACCCATGGATTTTATTGGTATTCCATGACTCATATAATAAAGTTATGACAAGTTTCAAGGTAATTTTATATTATTATAACACTATTTTTACCTTAAATTACCCAAATTACCTTTTATCGCGGTTAATAAAAGTTAAAAGTTGCTATTCACAAAAAAATATTTTCATCTTATTAAAAAATATTTTGATAACCAGTAAAAACCTTGTATGTCGGATTTTTTAAATTCAATTCACATAAGTGGTAAAATTTTAATGAAAAACTTGTTTTTTAACTACTAAGTAGTATATTTCACTATTCATCAAAAATTAAAGGTTTTTAGAAATATCCAAAATATTCACCCTAAGTTTAATTTTATATTAAGAATTAAAAATGAGGTCTATTTTACCAAATTAAAAACATAGAACTTACATTAATTAATTTTATAATTAATTCTCGTTGTCAAAACAAAAAAACGTGTTTTAAAGAAATAATAACTATGAAAAGATTGACACTTGTTTATGTCCAATTTAAAATTGAAATTACTTCCAATGACAAAAATTTGATTAAATGGTATGAATATTGTCTATTTACACTTTAAAACCAATTAAAAGGATAATCTAACGATATAAATAAATTAGATTAAAAGGTCGTTTTGAATTGTAATACAACATTTTGTCACTATTCATAAAAAAATGAACATTATCAAAAAAAATACCAAAATATCACCCAAAGTAAATTTTTATGTCCTGATTCTAATGAAGAATTTTATTTTTTAAAATAGAACACATAAGAGTGGAAAACCTAGATTTAAAAAGGGATCGCCAATAAAAGGAGGTAAATAGACCTTTTAATGAATCATGGAGTATTTGTGATTATAATTAGATTAATTCACATTTTAAGGCTCTAATTTTTATTGGATAAATGTAAAAACATTTAGAAAAAATATGTAGTCATATTTTAGTTAGTTATGCCCATTACTGCCAATAAAGTGGCTAGACATTAACTACCATTTAAAATAATAATATTAAATTGTTTGTATGCAACATAAGATTTCAAATAAACTTTTCGTTGTGTATCAGGTACGCCATTGAACATAACAACCCCTTTAAAGTAAAATTAATATATAATTCCCATATATTATTATATATGAAAATGTATTATTATTTATTTACCTAGGATGTTACATCTATACTTGAACTAGAGAGTCTATATATTAGAATTCCAAGGTGAGTATCTCTCATTAATCCATTATTTCCACTATGTTTTCTCTTCAATAAATATTAATGTATTTATTATTTGGGTGTGTTTGGGCAGAATATTTAATGAATATTGATCTTATTTAGTTTGAATAAATGTTTTGTTGGGTGGTTTGGGTCATCCTTTTGATTCTCCTTCACCCCATTGGGTATAGTGATTTGGAAAGATTCATTGTTGTAGGGATCCTTCAACATTCCTCCATTAGTTTTTCCTGTGGGGATATAATGAATTTATTTTCCTTTGAAGTGTAGTTATTCCCCAATATAATGAAAATAAAAAAAATTAATAGAAACTGGATTGTGTGGGAAGAAATCACATGTTTTATTGGCTTTGATTTTTTTTTTGATATTTATCATTCCTGGTTCCATTGTAGAAAATTATTACTATTTAGAGTATTTTTTTAGTAGTTTATATGATTTAGAAACCCTATTTTGGTTTTATTTGGAATCATGTTTAATAACATGGGTAATAACATATAGTTGGTAAATTAATTAATTTCCCATGTTAATTCATGGTTTGTGTGAGAATTACACTGAATGTAATGAAACAAATTTTGTAAAATCCCATTAATAATTCTAGTGTATGATTTGTAAAATGTGGTTGATATGTGTTTAGTATTAATGTGTATATTGTGATGATAAATGAAAGTTTTATTTTTTGTGGTTGTGATTTACGTATTTCTTTATGTGGAATAGGCTTTTGTGTAGTGGTAATATTGACCATCTAGGATTAAATATGTGTTTGAAATTGATGTGATGATTAATTTTCATGGGATGTGGTGGGGTTTGATGTGAATATGACGTTATTTTGAATTTCAATAAGATTTTTTTGTAGTATAGGCCCTTTTTATTTGAGATGGATGATTTGTTTGTGTTTTTATGTTATTGTACTAGTATATGTGTAGTTATAGAGTAAATATATACTATGAAACGAAAATGGTATGGGATGGATGGGATATTGAATTATTGAAATTAAAATTGGAATTATAGTTGATTTAGTATGTTAAATGTGATAATAAATGGAATTAGTAAATTAGAATAGATAGTAATTTTTTAGAATCAAGAAATGGAAAAACATGAAAAGGAAATATTTAATGTGTCTTGTGTCTGGTTTCTTGGTGTTATGAAATAAGAGGTGTTAGTGATAGTGGTAGAGGTTATGATAATTAGTGGTGATTATTTTAGTGGTAATGATGCATATTTTTAACCCATATTTTTGGATTATTATGTGACAATTAGTTATTTTATTTTCATTTTTTTACTCACCCCAGCTGACTCGACAGCTAGGTTTTGACAGCCTAATTTAGGGGGGTGTATATATTTTACAATAGCTAGAGTGTGAGGAAAAATTGATTGTTACAAAAAAATATGTACTCTCTATTTCAGGAAACTTTGATACAAAAGATATGTATAGCCATAAGACAAAATTCCATTATAGGTGTTGATTGATTAGATGATTCTAAGTGGGGGGCCATTCATGGTAGTAGAAGGATGTGATGATTATGTCAGTCAAGTTCATGATACCCTAGTATCTCGATTGTGGAAGTGGATATGAGTTGATTTGAATATGATTAACAGTTGTATCTATGGTTCTTTATATGATGTGGTGGATGAAGTGTCTTATGAAGTGTTTTGATGGTCAATTTCACATGGGGTAATTTTTCTGATATGATTTCAGAAGAATCATCAAGTAATATTACTATAAAAATATATATGGGTACTCTGGTAAATAATAATATGTGTATGTGAGACAAAAATCTATGGGAATGAAGTGTGGCGTACACATTTATCAATACAGGTGAGATTAAAAAGTTTCATAACATAGAATCTGTTCGTTCTACTAATTTTTTCATGGGTTCATTAGTATGGTCTTTTTACATGGGCCCAAGATATAATGGGCATGATCCTACTTAGTATACATGTTATACCTAGACCATGTATAAAAAAATGATTTCCATATTTCTTTTTGGAAATCAATGAGTGAGTTATAAACTATTGGCATTTTATAGAGATTTTTTCGATAACTTCTATAGGACTATCTTGCTGGTATTTATTTGGAGAATCATTTTATTTGTATGCATATCCATGCATTATAGTATGGTGTTGGATTTTAAATTATATTAGGTGTGTGAGTTTCTTGGTGGTTGATTATCCGATAACATTATTCTATATTATACATAGAGTAATTCGTCCTATATGTGATATTGTCTACCCTTGATGATAGTTTCCAACTCAACTCCTACTGGGGTAGGAATAATTGGTCATTATATATCTTACATTATTTCTTCACTGGGATGGGTATCATTATAGTGAGGGAGTCATGGAATAAGTGTATAAAATGTTTTCATTGATATATTGGGTGAGGTTTGGTGTTATAAACATTTAGGATTTGATGGATTTATCCAGAATTGATCCAATTTGTTCTTGCTATGTGACATATTCTAGAGATGACTGGGTAGAAGTTGAATTTCATTTCCCCCCATGATCAGATTCATGGACTCTAATCCAACTAAATGACCATGGTTTGTGGAAAAGATCCATGGTATAAAATATGGAATGGTGCAATCATCGTGATTATTTGTATTAATATCATAATTTGGAGAAATGGGAAGGTGAAATAAATTAATTTAAATAAATATTAGTACAATTTAATTTAATATTGTTTTGGAAGTCCTTAATTTCCCATTCATATGTGGGTCCAAGATGTTTTTCTTGAGTGTTTTAGGCCAGGTAGCATCATCAGGCTAACTTGGTTGACTGTTGGAGGGTTTATCCCGCCGAGTAAGATGATTAGTTGAATATGATGTTTTATTTTATTAAATAGTACGATTTGGAGATGAATTATGGAATCATATCATATCTAGTGATAATAAATTGGTTTGAGGAGCTCAACATATCATTTAGTTTAATATATTCTTATAAAGAGTAATAGATCCCATTGGAATTCAGTCAGTTTTGGGTCCCAACACATCAGTTGTGTATGTTGTATCTCAAGGAGTGAAATGTGGAAGATGATTCATGGGTACAATTTTATAAGGAGTTCGGATTATAGTTCCTCTTATCAATCATGGTGGAATTAAAGAGTCGTGATAATCACACACTTCACTAGGAGAGCACAACAGTTTTTGATCTTTTGATAAATTTTAATGTTTTTTATTTCATGTCGATCTTTTCCACAATGAGGAGACTTGTGTGTGGTGTATGGAGGAGTAACTATGCCATTATATGAAGTATGATTTATCTTTGTTTACATTAATGAATAAAGATATGTTATATTAGAAGAAGGATGTGATAAATAATATAAACTTTCAATGACGTTTACTATTAGAGGGATCCAATAGGGTTCCATGTGTAGTATAATTATTAGTTATAGATCTCAGGAACCAATGCATTCAAGGTTTCTACGTGCACAGAGTCAGCATTGGTAGTTTCCTTTATTGCCTTCTGGGTGCAATATATTTAATAATTTTACAATTTTATTTATGAAATTTTAATTTTTATGTAGGGTCCATAGTCATCAAAAAGTTCAAAATTCAATGGCTCTTGGATCACGGTAGAGTGAAGGTTTTTAACATTAGTGTTAGTCTAAGTGGAATCCACTAGTGTGGCCATTTTAGTAGCAAGGGTGGCAAGAATATACTCAACCATGAGGAGAAAGGATAAGTAGGGGATAACCCTAGGGTTTTTAGTACTCTTTATGGAACCCAACTATATTTTTGGCCATAGAGGTCACTAACAGTAGTGAGGAAGAGTATTTAAACATGGAAGGAAGCATGATAGGGATGTTCTAGAACCATAGGTTCTAGAGACAATTATTGGTACAATAAGTGTGGTTCTAGAAATATTTGTTCCTTGTTTGACTCTAGAAACACACACTCCATTGTTTCATCTATATTATTCCAAGATTTGAGACATTATATTTAGAGTTTTCCTATTCGATTGGCAGTGACTAGAAAAATAGGATTCCAAATTGACTTGTTTGATATGGGTGGGGTGTAGAATAAATATGGGGATCCATAAATCATTAGGGGGTTTCAATGTGGATATATCCATATGATTTTTTTCTCAACATAAATTAGTTTACTACACGCATGTAGTTATCAACTACTTCTAGAGTATAGTAATGTTTTAAGATGTTGAATGTTATCATGTTGTTTTCATTGGTTAAAAGGGTTATGATATGGTTATTAGACATGTTAAGACCTATATTTCAAGGATGAAATTTTTTAATGTTGAAATATCTGATAATAGTATGGTGGAGGTTCCTAGATTAATTAGGGATTTTGTATATGATTTTTCCATAGTGGTTGACATTTTATCTTGTCGATGTGATCTTTTGTCTTGGATAGATCTACATCCTGAGGTTTCTCTGATTTTGATGAATCATTCTTATATGAAACCCTTGGAATTACCAGAATTATAGATTTAAATAGATTAGCTTATGTTGAAGATTTTCATCTATCCTAGAGTTTCTGCATGGGGTTATCCAGGGGTATTACCCCAGAATATGGATGGTATTCTATGTGATTTCATTAAACACTAGTGGTTAATTCATGTTATGATCAAGAATCATAATCCTATTATTAGGATATTTGATATTTTTACCCAGTTATGATGATATAGTCTATTCTGTAAGATCGATATTCAATTTGGATATCATATGATGGTTGTTAGGGAGGATGATATCATAAAGACTACCTCTTGATATATGTATGGTATCACTGAGTTAATGATAATTCCATTCTGTATTAACAAAATTCCTAATGTATTCATGGGACACATGAAAATCATATTCATTGATTTATCATATAGGTTCATCATCAATTTCATAGATGATATGTTAATAAACCCAAAGTCATATGAGGGGCATGTTGATCATCACATTATTGTATAATATGTCCTTTTACTCAAAAAAATCTATGTAATTTTGTCCAAGTGTGCATTTTATATATGATAGGTTCACATAATTGGTAATGTGTTTTCCTAGAAAAGTGTGTCTATGGACCCATAATTTGTTTCTACAGTTGTTTATTGGGTAGCACCATAGAATTTGGTAGATGATCACTGCATCCTTAGTCATACATGATGTCACCATAGTTTATAATATCATTTTGATTGAGTTATAGCTACACTCATATTATTAAAATGGAGAACCATGATTTCATTTGGAATGATTAATTTCAGGCAGTGTTTGACTACAAGATGGATAGATTGTTCAATTCTCCAATGGTTCAGTTATCAGTTGAATGGGTGATTGTTAAGGTGTTATTTGGGGCTTCCCTTAATAATTTTCATGCTTCATGATGAAAAATATTTAAGTGACCTCTTATGGGTCTAGGTAGTTACATATATACTAGTATAACTTTACCATACATGATTTGGAGTAGAGAGAAGTTGAGTACGTACTCTAGTTGTGTTGATATTAAATAATTAGTGATATCTTTATATTTTTCAAAAACCACATGATAATAAATATATTTTCCCTTAGTGTGATTTAAATCTACACTATAAGTGGTCGATGTATTTTCTCTATGACTGTGATATTGACTTGTATTACACTTTAGTAAAGTGGGATACTATCTCTAATTCATTAAGTCGAATATCCTAAAGATATGTGGTTCTTGAGTCTATTTATATTTTTAAATTTTTGGGGGATCTTTTAGATATTAATAATGGACTGGAATAGAGAAATAATTTATGTTGTTTTTATCAGATCACAATGGAGTCTTCCCTAATGTATATGGTAGAGGAGTCTCAATGTAGAAATATAGTTTTTTAGGTGATGTATGACCATGTTAGCCATAGATATGGTGTATATGGATGGTTAGAAATATGTATTATTTTAGTGGAGGATATTTTTTACATTTCTGATGCTTAATGGAGTTCTATGTGTGTTTCATATCCCCCAATTTGTGGTACAATCTAGTGTGAGAATGGTTTAGCTTTTCATGAGGAGGTATCTTTGGTGGAATGGGATGAAAATTTAGTTGCTTGGTATGCAGGGGAAGTGTCTAGTTTGATAATGGTTAAATCTAAACCCCGTTATCCCAGCGTTTTAATGAAGTTTTTTTATTTCACAAATATTAAATGGTAATACATCATGATTGAATTCATCATCATGTAACCATGTGCTCTGGGAGGATGTTATGTAGTTTGGTTGATTGTGGAATAGATTAGAAAGGAAAAAAACATTATGGAAATCCATGAATTAATTACAATGGATGTTATGAAGAGGTGGTATGTGGAATATGCGGTTATAATTTATTTGGTACAAAGTTTCATTGTCCCTATTCAAGATCCTCATTATACCTAAAGACTCTGGTGTAATTTCATCATTCCTTTATCTCCCAGTTTCACATTAGAAATTATTTCCACCCTCAAACATATCAGAATACAGAGGATCCAATCATTACACTTTATGATATATTTTGATCTTGTGTCTTTTAAATTAATTTTAATTGGGAAAATAACCTTCCTTTGGATGATTTCATCTTCAAAAATTGATACAACTCATTCATTTTCATAGTTATATTTGAGA
This sequence comes from Viscum album, assembly GCA_963277665.1. Taxonomy (NCBI): domain Eukaryota; kingdom Viridiplantae; phylum Streptophyta; class Magnoliopsida; order Santalales; family Viscaceae; genus Viscum; species Viscum album. The sequence continues at coordinate 999,427,050 of OY728121.1, read as the reverse complement.
AATCATATGGCTCATTTTCTAATTTGTTGTTGTGATAGACGGAGGTTGGGGATTCACCTAGTTGTTTGGTCATTTTATGTGCTAGAGTATGTTGAAAGTTTGGACTATCATTTAGATCTACCAAAATTGATTGATAGTATCTATAATATTTTTTCACAAGTTTCAGCATTGTTGGTAACTTTACTATGACACACACATCATGGAATATCGAGAGTCAGAAGTCAACAATGATGTGATGTTCATGAAGTGGCTAAAAAATATCCATTATTGTCAAGATAATGGGTTGTTGGTATGACCCATAGTCTTGTTTAATATTCCATAGAGGCATGGTGGACATAAATAGAGTACATGGGAATGTGAGACATAGATACATGCACCTTACCAAAAGTTGTATTGGGTATTGTTTTTATTTTTTTCATTGATGATGTCAACACCAAATCCAGTGGTTTTATAAGATATGATTTTTTCATTTTATGATGTGATGTGTGTTAAATAATACTACTTTTAAATATAAAGTCCCCCATTTCATATCACAAATCATTATATAAATCATATTTTAAAATCAGAAAAGTGAGTCAGTGATTCCCAAATAAGAAAATATATTGAAGTGGATGGGGTAATTCCATGATTTGTGTGTATGTGGTCTTATTGTGTAGTGCATAAGGTTGATAAATGATTTAGTAGTGTGATGTTTTAAAGGTTATGTGGGTATTTTTTTCGAAATGGTGATATTTGTGGATGGTGTGATTCGGTGTCGCATTTTCCATGGATGGTGATAAAGGAATGTGGTTGAGTAGGGTTTTATGAAAATATATTAAGAAATGATTGATGTGTTTGAATGGAGGAATTTATTAGGCATGAAAAGATACCATAGGGGTGTATTATGAAATTTCTAATTGGAACCTTCTTGTCCTTATTGGGTTGGTTTTGATTCTCAATGGCCTGAATCATTTGAGAGGAATCTAATGTAATAGTATATACCTTCTTGGAATGTTACACTGTTATTTGGGAGTTAGAGATGTTTATAAGAGCCCATATGTAATGCCATGATCCTAGAATCTTAGATTCAATGTAATGTTTTATTACATTGTCATGATCAGAAGAAAATCAAATCTTGATGAACTGATCAATTTACTAGCCTTGAAAACAGTAGATAAAAACATATGTTGTAAATTACGTCATGGAATGAAAAACAACATAATACCCCTGTTGAAAACACTCATATCCCCTTGACTATCACTACATGTAAATCCTATTATACATCTTCATATCATGGGGAAAATTAAAACATAATAAAGGGGTGAGCTCAGAAGCTTAGTAATTATAAACAATATAGAGGAAGCTATAATAAATAAGAACAAACATTTAAGTCATGGATTAAAAATGAAACAATTTCCTTTTAAAAATAATTTTCCACATTATATGGAAAGAGATAAATCAAATAATTCTATTTTAACATTAATATGGATATTATAGTAGTCAAATAACTCATTTAATACAAATAACTAATCTCAAAATGAGGTAATTCATAATTTCATACATTATAATCATGACATTAAGGCATCGTACCAAGACCATAAATAACCATTAAATCAAGTCCTTGTTCCAAGACACTAGTCTGTCTAATGAGTCCTAATGATGCATGGAGGAGTTATACAGGGTCCCACCTCTCACTTACTAATTCCAATGCATTCATTCTATTGAAGTGGTCAAACATAACTATAACATTCGTATTAATACTAGCTTATAAAATGTCAATAATTTAACCATAAACCATGAATTATATCAACATATCACATCCAGAGTCAAATATTTCATAAAACCTTCAATAAAATATCAAATATTGTATCATGAAAAATGAATTTTAAAAGTGCATAAAATCCAACAATGGATGTGGACAACGATGAAGATAATATTATTTATTCATTAAAATGATTTGAGGTAAATATCAATTTTTAGATTGAAATCATTTAGAAGATGGGAAATTATAAAAGAAAACATTTATTTTGAAATTAAACATGTACGCATGTAAGGAGAGTTTCAAATTTTTGAGGTTTCAAAATGGCCGAAAATCCACTTGTGTCGTATAAGTTAAAAAAAATTCTTTCCCTAATTTTTCAACAATGTTATTAATTAACTCCTTTAGAAAATAACAGAATGAATCTTTTCCAAATATTTTATAAAAAGAAATAATGGGTAAAAAATACATTAACCAGTTAATGATATTGTTTTGAATTACATTTTATGATACATGTACATGGTTGATAATGATTTCACAAGAGATACATCCATATAAACAACCTCGAATAATAATGAGATTGTAAAATTAACCCATTCCTTGTGTTTTCCCTTATTTGAGGGTGCATTAAACACTCATATAATTGTGAAATAATCTTATTAAATTATACTAGGAACATATCCATGTTTATGATATCATATATGAACCTATTATATCTTTTTGGTAATTATATTTCTGTATTATCATTTTTTCGCGTGTTAACTGCTTTATTTTCCCATTCCTATTTCTCATATAAGCCATAATTTTATGAAAATATTGTATTTTATTCATATATAGAATTAAATTAAGTTCAATATTATTATTTTTAATCATAATACAAACATTTTAATCATTATTTAACGGTTAATTTAGATATTTAATCCAACCATGTCATTGAGACTGTAGGTCATACGTATGCACGAGTGATGTTATTATTTCGTTGATGGTTATATGGTATGGAATCGAATAGTATGATAATTATATAGAATTTTTATCATGTAATATTCATTATTTTTATCCATTATACATATCATTATAACCATCCAAATAAATTATTAGTGAATAACAAATTACTCCATGACATTGAGATGGTAAGCCATAAGAATGCACACATGGTGATATTATTATTCGCATGTTGGATAAAATGAGGAATATGGTTTTCCCATGATTGTAATAACATATTATTATTTGTATTATACTAGATGTATTACTTTGATATGGAAACAACATAGATAGATGAAGTTTAAGAACAAAAGAACTTTGAATGAGGTAATAAAACAATTACCTCCTTTTCGGGTATCCCTTTTTGGTTTTCACAAAATGAATCCCTAGATTGTATTTTTGTAATGACCTATGATTTTGAATAATATTTTGTTTACTAAAATTTTATGTTATTTTATTTCTTACTCAAAAAATGTATATCCTTTTTTAATGAAGTGAGTATAATTAAAAAGAGATCATCGAGTTTTCACCATTAGAAACAATAATGATTTTTAACGTTATAATTTTTGTTTAAAATAGAATTAATAATGTATAATTAATTAAGAAAGAATATTCGATGGCCTCATCCTGTATAATCAGGCCGTGCAAAGACTATATAATAGATATTGGTATGTAGGTATCATCATTGGGATTTTCTCTTGACCAAGCCCAAGCAGAGCTTGAACATGTAAAGCTTGAACATAATCACCTTTGGGAGAAGTTCAAGATGATAGAAGTCACCACTTTGGAAATGTTTTCTAAGCTACCCCAAGATTCTATAACAATTTCAAACCATAATATTAGTTCCTATATAGGTATTATAAGGGGATATTTATTGAAGCCTTGGTTATGTTGTGTAATCCGTTTTATAAATAAATTTTTTTTTTCTTATTATGGAAAAATTATTGAATTTATAATGTCATAATAAATATAGGATAAATTTTTAGAAGTATCATATTATTGAAAAATATTGAAAAAAATTTATATTAAAATATTTTCCATACTTTATATTATTAATAATGTGAAATTATTTTCAAAAAATAGACATATATAGATGTGATCAGTATGAAATTTAGAGTCTGTTAAGATCAACATAATTTTTGGTGAATCGTAAATTATGAATATTAATATTACCCTTATAAATAGTAATATGAAAAATGGAATTGTAAACTCAATTTATTTTGTATATATATAATTTAGTTATCTTGAATTTTAATATGATATAATGGCATAAGTATATAACTATTTCATAAATGATTAGTCTTGTATTAGTATTTCTTCAGGAAAATTGAAAATTTAAATAAAAAATTATATATCTACTATTTTTAAAGTTATTATCATAAAATGGAGTTAATTTTGGAATTCATAACATCTATATTAGTTTAGGGTGAATTTATGAGATTTTTATAAAATGTTCTGTTTTTCGGTGAAAAGTAAAAATATAGTTTTTGAGTTTTCGGTGTATTTTATGATAACCTAATTTTGTAATAAGTAATTGAAAATTCTATTAGACTAATTTGGATTAATATATTATATGAGGTTTTTCAAGTGGCCAAAACAATGGGCATATACCATGGGAAATCCAATTGTTTTGAAAATATAATTAATGAGGGTTCCTATGAAATTAATAAAATATTTTCTCACTTTTGCTAAAAATAACAACCCATTACTTCATTACTTTCATTAAAAATTCATACTCAACGAATATTTTCTCTCTTTACCTCCCAATAATTCCTCCCAAGGTTCCCTATAACCCCCACCCCACACCCCATTGTCCCATCATTTGAGTTTTTGATTTTACTCTTCATGGTAAGGGAACCTTTCACCATCCTCTTTTAGTCAAGACATACTTTATGTTATGTATTTTAATTTCCATTTTTACATGTTGGAGTATGTAATTTTGTATCCTTATTTCTATCCATTTTATTTCAAAATTAGTAGAGACCATTTCCGCTCACATCAACTGATTCCCTTAATTATTAAGCGATGTAGTTAGGCTAAAGAAATTTTGTAAAGAAACTATCAACTTCTCTTTTTTCATTCAACTTCTATTCTATGTGGTATGTCATTAATTTTTACCTAAAATGCTCATATTTTAATTTTAATCTTACCCTATACTATTTTATTATTATTTTATGAATGGGTGACCCATGTCCTGTCTCTTTTTATTTTTTTCAAAAACCATGTTGCATAGCCTTTATGGTGCAGATTTTTCATATCAAAACCCATATCTTTTTTCTCAAGATATTAGTTTATTTTCGTTGTGTGAATAAGAAAACCTATTTAATTTCCCGATGTATGCATAATTACATTATATTTTAATATTTTATTCTGTATTTTACATACATAAACACATCATTCCCTTTCTGTGGGTTAAAAATGACACAATGATCATATTTTTAAGAACTTTTTACAATGCCATAATTTTGATATTAAATAAATTTCTTTAATTATATTTGGGTTATTTAAGAACTTTTTGATTATCATATATATGGATAACATGAAAATAATGATATATTAAGGGTTCACCCTGATATATCTCCATTGCATTGGGTAATGAAATTAATCTCTAGAGATGATATGTTTTACGATACCTTGGTGAATAACGTTGGTAATTTTTATGACACCTTGGGGATGGAACTTGGTGATATGCCAATTAAATCCTAAATTAAAAGTTGTAGACACATTTTAAAGTTACGATTAAATTTATTATTGCTATTATATTCCACTTTATCATTCCTTTATGATATTCCATATGTTCTTATTTTATTCTCTCACGTTCACATGTAAACTATTTTCCTTGTTTCCCTTGTGGGGGATTATGGTCACACATTACCTAAATGAATGCCCATAGGTGATGAGATGTAGTAATTATAAGTAGGATGAACATTTCAAGAATCTATTCATGATCATTAAAATATTTTTTATTTTTTTATGTATTATGTACCTTTTTCCATGACACTAGACTTTAAAGATCCTCTATTTGTAAAATGTAATGAAAAGTTATGTAATAAAAAGTTTGGATGATGTAGTTGGTATCAAAGGATAGATTAGATATTTTTTGGAAATTAAACTATGAAAACATTAGTAATAACCTAATATAAATGTTTAAATAGAGGAAAATTTCCTGGTGTTTTGTTGAAATATTATGTAAGTGGTTTCCCAAAAAATATATCCCTCTTTGGATACGAACTAGTGGATGTGGCATTGGAATTGATGTATCTATGTGTAAAACCAAGAAAAACCTCTTTGAGAAAGACACGAACGGGAACTGGTCCATGAAAATTGGCCTTCATCACTCCTTTTTGACACTCCCAGGGGATATGTTTGGTTAATCAAAATCTTTTTATGAATCATTATGAAGGTTTTCAGAGAAATGTAATAGTTCATAAAGAATAATATGTTTATGCATTATATATTACGACATAAAAATCATTCATAAATAAAGTATTTTTAAATTAAATAAGATTCCCCCTATGGTATTATTCCTTTATAAAATTGTGGGAAATTGGAGGAACTGTTCAAATTGTGACCGCAATGGACCACACACTGACCACCCTCAGATTGAAGCAAGAATGGAATCATTCATAAGAATGATGAACTAACTGACTCAAGTTATAGGAAATAAGTTGAATCAGTATGATAGACTGACTTCACCATGAAGGTAATAACTTTCTGTTGAGTCCTTTAGGCATTAACGACCACCAACTTTTTGGGGATCTACATTCCCATAGATTGTAAAATAGTGGATCAGCTCTAACTAGAAGATAATTTTATGCTCTATTGTTTAGAATAAGAAAAGGTCACTATAGATGATTACTACATAGAGGGAGATGTTGATCAATGGAAGGAACTGATTTAATACATGTTTGTAAGAGTAGAGGATGAAGTTATGGAGTGTTAAGAGTTCTGGGGGGGCCTACTTAAATAAGTATTTCCCTCAAACGATGAGAATGAAAAATGGAGAACGGTTTTATCGAGAAAAAGCCGAAGGAGAATGAATCTGTTGGAAGATACAAGATGAACATCACAATAAATTCTTGTTACACATCATACTTTGTCCTGGAACACAACAAGAAGGTTGAAAGATTCATTGGTGGACTAAGATCCCATCTGCGGATGAAACTAGACAACCGACACTTCGATAGATATGAGGAGATTGTGCAGAGTGATATGAAAGTCAAACTGGAGTTTATTAAGATTCATTGGTCTCATAAATCCAATTGAAATTAGAGATCAATGGATCCAAGCATAGTAATGAGCTTCGATCGTGGAAGATTAGACAAGCATGTGCAATATCCAATGTGTAATAAATGTCTAAAGAAGAATTCATGGAACTGCTTTCTCGATAGAAACGGCAAGGTTTTGTTGTCATGACCACTGATGTTGATGATCCAAATGATGTGGTGGTAGATAATATTCCAGTTCTCTCAAATATAGAATGTACATTGTTTGATAGGGTTCTAATAATTTTTTTTTCCACCATGTTTGGAAGGAATTTAGACTCAACCCCTAAATTTATAAAAGTGGGGGTATTAGTCGAGAATCATTGATGTATTATCAATGATTCAATTGTATTTTGAGACTCTAGTATTTAATTTAGTGAGAACAATATTTTCTAAAATCTAGTAGTAATTCCCTTGTTGGAATTCAAATTTATACAAGGGATGGACTTGATCTGGAAGTATAATGCTAAGATCAAATATAGAACCACAGAAATATCAGTAGTCTGGAATTAAAAACCTACAATTATCATCCATGGAGAGATTTATCGACCTGATCATTGTCCATAAACACCTCTAATAGCCGTATTTATAGATTTTATTAGTGAAAAAAATATGTAAATAGGGGAATTATGATAGAAAATTTCCCTATCATCCTAGAATACATTTCCATATATCTTGTGGAGTTACCCGAACCATCCACAAAAATAGAGGTATAGTTATCCATTGATCTCATACATGGAAAACATCAGATATCTATGAACCTGTATATAATGGAAAATATGGAGCTAAATTAATTAAATAAGGAACTCCAAGATCATTTGAAGAAGGGGTTTATCCAACTGAGTGTGTCTCCTAAGGGATAACCTATTATCTTTTTGAACAAGAAGGATAGATCAATGAATTCATTCCCGGATTATAGAGAACTGAATGAGTTCACAGTAAAGAACAAATACCCTCTTCCAATAATTGATGACTTATTTGACCAACATCATGGGGTTCAATTCTTCTCTAATATTGGTCTTCAATCTGGTTATCATCAATTGAGGGTGAAGAAATAATATATTCCAAAAATTACCTTCCGATCAAGATATGGGCATTATGATTTTGTAGTTATGCCATTTGGATTTTCTAATGCACCTACTATTTTATATATTTTAATCATAGAGTCTTTAAGAACTACCTTGAAAACATTATTGTAGTTTTTATTAATGATATAATAATACATTCCAAAATTCATGAAGTGGATGAGGATCATCAAAGGGTTATTTTAAAATCACTATAGAAGGATAGGAATTTTGAAATTTTTAGAAAATGTGAATTTTGGTTACAACAAGTTTCTTTCTTTGGGAACATTGTTACAAAGGAAGGTATCATAGTTGACCCTACAAAGACAAATGTTATAGTAGAGTGGCATCGGCAAACAAAAATAACTGAGATTTTTAATTTTCTTTGATTAGTAGGATATTATAGAATGTTTTTGAAAATATTTCATGACTTTCTAGTCCAATAACTAGGTTAACTTGAAAAGGGGTCAATTTTATCTAGATAATGGACTATGAGGAATGTTTCTTAGAGCTAAATAAAATTTTTCGTATAGAACCCCTATTAACTATCCCCTCATGTGGTGAAGGGTCCCTTATTTTTAGTGATGAATACTTGAATGGGATTGGTTGAGTCATCAATAAAAATGAAAAGGTGACTGGTTATGCATCTCGATCGTTGAAGACTCTTGTGCTGAACTATCCTATGCATGATCTTGAGTTGGATGTAGTTTTTTTCTCTGAAGATATGGAGTCACTATAATTATGGGGATAAATGTGATATATACACAAACCATTAATTTTTGAAGTATATGTTCACACCAAAGTAATTGAACATGACATATAGAGGATGGTTGGAAATTCTTAAAGAAAATGATTGTTCAATTCATTATCATCCCGTAAGAGCAAACAAAGTCACTAATGAATTATACTGGAAATAACCGGTTGTTCGATCCATGGTGAGGATTCAAAGAGATCCTATGATCCAAGTCACAGTGATAATGGACATGGGAATTATAAGGGGAGGGAAATCATGAACCATATCCCAAATTGATTATCAACCATCATTAATATAGAAGATCATGAAGGCTCAGATATTAGATCCTTTTTTACAGAGGAAGTATGAGTCTTTGAAGGATGATATGTTTCTTATGTTAAATATTGATGAAGAAATATTACTAAAATATCATAAAAGACAATATGTTCCATTTATTATGAAAATAACGAAGGTTCTAATTGGTGAAGCTCAAAGCTCTAAATTCTCTATACATCATGGAAGAAAAAAAATGTATAGGGTTATTCGTGCTCATTATTGGTCGGATTATATGAAAAAAAGATTGATTACTATTATTTAAGGTTTCTGGTATGTGATCAAGTGATATCAGAGAGACAATTTCTGAAAAGGTAATTACAACCGCTACCCATCCCAGAATGGAAGATGGACAATATAAATATGGACTTGGTCACAAGTCATTCAAGAACTTCCAACAAAAGAAATGAAATATGGGTTATAGAGGACCATATCACCAAGACTAATAATTTTACCTCTAATTAAAAATATTTCTCGCTTAATCAACTTTCCAGTATTTAAGTGAAGGAAATGGCAAGGATGCATGGAGTTCAACTTTCTATAGTATCTGATCGTGATCCATGGTTGACATCAAAATTTTGGTTAGGTCTTCAAGATTATCTGATTACCTAATTGAATATTATTTCAGGCTTTCACCGCCAAACTAATGGCCAATCTAAATGTACTATTCAAATACGTGAGGATATGTTGAGAACATGTGCAATGGAATTTATAGTAAGATGGGATCAACATATCCATGTAGTTTAGTTCTCTTACAACAACTGCTTTTACTCTAGAATTCAAATTGAACCCAATAAACCTCTTTATAGGAAGTGACATATAACTACTACTTTTTCTGATGAAGATTGTGAGAGAAAGATTCTTGGGCATGATCTTGTTCAAGAGATGAAAGAAATGGTTCATTCAATCAAACAATAAATTATATCTTCTTAGAGTCAACAAAGAGTCTATGCTGAAATCTATCAAATGGACATGGAGTTTGATATTGGTGAAAGTTCCATTCGTCGAATTTCACCATGGAATAGAGTCATGAGGTTTGGGAAGAATGGGATGCTCTACCCTATATACATTGGCCCTAATTAAATCTTGTATCGTGTAGGAGAAGTGTCCTATTAGATTTAACATTCTCAAAATGTACCACAATTTGATGATGCCTTCCATGTATCCCTCTTGAGTATGTACATACCCGAACCTTCACATTTAATAAATACATATGTGGTATAACATGAACGTGACCTCTCATATTAGAGGCAGTAATTAGAGATCATGGGTCGTAAATATAAGGATGTATGAAACAAGACTACCCACCTTGATAATGTGTTATGAATGAACCTCAAATATGAAGAAGTCACTTGGGAACTAGAGGAGTATAGGATGCAGAAGTACCCAAACATTTTCTCTTCCAAGGGAACGAGTTGAAATTTAGAGGATAAAATTTCTTAAAGGGGGAAGAATGTAATAACCTGGTCTTTTGAATATTAATTTGTTTCCTGAATTTTGGTGTTATTTTATTTTTTACTCAACAAAACTATATCCTTTTTTAAGTATGTGAGCTTAATTGAAATGAGACCATTGAGTTTTTTCTGTTATAAAACTATTAATCAATATAGACCATTGGAAATAATAATAATTTTTAAAGTTATAATTGTTTTTTTAATAGAAAGAATATGGGATAATTAATGCAGAAAGAAGAGTTGATGGCCTCATCCAGTAGACTCGGGTCTTATGAATCCAATCGTTCGTAGCTTGGGAAGTAGGTATCATAATTTTTCTTTTGTCAAAACCATTCCCAATATGAGCTTCTCCGTGTTATGCATAAACATAATCTCCTTAGATAGAAGTTCAAGATGATAAAAATAAACATTTAGGAAATGTTTTATAAGCCTCCAAAAGATTCTATAACCATTTCACACCATACTCTTAGGTCATATTCAACTGTTATAAGGGTCAATTTAATGAATCCATAGTTATGTTGTGTAAAATTTTTGTATAATAATATTTTTTATTTCTTATTATGGTAAAAATGTTGAATTTCAAATGTCAAAATAAATATAGGATGACATTTAATAAGTTTCATATATTTGATGAATATTGAAAAAAGAGTAATTTTTAATTTTTCTTATACTTTAAATAATTAATAATATGAAATGATTTTTAAAAACGGACATATACAGTTGTGATTAGTATGACATTTAGAGTTTGTTAAGATCAAATTAATATTTGGGGAATATTAAATTATGAATTTTTAAACTAACCTTATTAATAGTAATATAACCAATGGAATAGTAACCTCACTTAATTTAGTATAAATATAATTTATACATCTTGAATTTTAATATGATATAATAGCATAACTAAATAACTACTTCAAAAATTATTAGTTAAGTAATAGTATTTTTCACAAAAATAGTGATTTTACATAAAATTTAAATATCTCGTATTTAGAAAATTGTTTTCATAAAATGGAGTTAATTTTTTAATTTCGAGCATGGATATTAGATTAGTTTTAATTTATGATAATTTAATAAAATGTTTTGTTTTTCGGTGAATGGTAAAAATATTGTTTTTGAGATTTCAGTGAGTTTTGTGACATTATAATAATGTAATAGGTGATTTAAAATGTTTTTCGACTCATTTAGATTGAAATATTATATGAGGTTTCCAATTTGGCAGAAACCATTGGAAAATACCATGGTAAATCCCATTGTTTTACAAATACCACTAATGAGGTGTCCCGTGGAAATTAATAAAATATTCCCTCACATTTACTATAAATACCAACACATTCCATAATTCCATTAATTACAAATTCCATATAAATAAATATTTGATCTATTTACCTCCCATTTAGTTCCATCAAGGTGCTCTCAATCCCTCAGGGTTCCAACCTTTGAGTTCTTTAAGTCACTTTTCAAGGTAAGGGAACCCTTCACCATCATCATTCAGTCACAGAATACTTTTTAGTATGTATTTTAATTTCAATATTATGATGATGGGGTATGTTATTATATATCCTTATTTATTTAAATTTTATTTCCAAATTATGATACCATTTACTCATTCATCATTTGATTTTCTGAATTATTAAATGATGTTGTCAGGATACTAAATTTTCGTAAGGAAAATCATAACATCTCTTATTTCCATTCAACTTCTCTTCTATGTCGAATGCCACTCGAGTTCACATAAAATGTTCTTATTTTAATTTTATTACTTCCCTCAGTTCTTTTATTACTCTTTTATGAATGGGTGACCCTATTCACATCTCTTTTTAATTTTTTTTAAGACTATGTTGCATAATCATTATGGTGCAGAATTTTTGACTAAAAATCTCTTTCTTTTTTTCTCAAGATTTTCTTTTATTTTCTCATGTGACCACCATAACCTATTCCATTTTAAAGGGAATTAATAAATAAATAAAAATCATATATATTATTCTGTAATTTACATACATAAAACCCTAATTCCCTTTCATGTGGTTTATAAATGAAACAATTATCCTGTTTTTAAGCACTTTTTAAAACACCATAATTTTTTAATGAAACCCATTTCTTTTATTCTCATTGGGTTATTTATGTGATTTTTGATTATCATCTATGTTGACCATATGGAAATAAATAAATACTATTTTTGTGACCATATATCACTCCAATTCGATGGGCATTGAAATTATTCTCAGGAAGATGATAAATTTCATGATACCTTGCTCAATAACATATGGAATGTTTTTGACACCTTTGGGGAAGACCATGGTTACATACTTATTAATGTATAAATTAAATATTATAGACACATTTTCATGTTATTATTGATGTTATTATTGTTATGAAATTCCTATTTATCATTATTTTTTGATATTCCCCATGTTCTTATTATATTCTCTCGAGTTCACATATAAACTATTTTCTGTGGTTTCCCTTACAAGCACTTATGCTAACCCTTTCCTTTGATGTATGTCCCCAGGTTATGAGTTGTGGTAATTGAACACAGGATGAAAATTTCAAGAAGACATTAAATATTTTTGAAATATTTTATTATGTATTCAGGTATTATGTACTTTTTTTTCAAGACACTAGAACTTAATGATCATCTATTTTAAAATGTAATTAAAAGCTGTGTAATAACAAGGTGGTATTCTATACATTATTCCCAGACTATTGAATCGAGGATGTAGTTCAGGATTTTGGAAGTGGAAATGAGTATATTTTGGCTGATACAAATGGATTTAGAGGTTTGTATTTAAGATAAAAATAAATTCCTTTTTATAAGAGATGTGTGGGAATGTTTGGAAGATCATCAAATATTAATTTATTAAAAATTTATTTTCGGTTTCAAATATCTCCAAAGTGATTTATTTAGATTATATGATGTGTATGGGTATAAATATAATCAATCAATGAATTTTATACATTTATAGTTCATAAAATTATCCTTATCTTTTGTCTTTAACCCTTTGTTAAATAATATAATCTTTAATGTGATAACATCTCTTTTTACACTATAGGGTTAATAAATCTACAATAAAATACCAAAAGGACACAAATTGGATCGTTTATTACCTAATTAACATTATAAATGTTATTTGGGGGACCATTTTATTTTTTTAACTTTATAACAATTAAAAAAATTATTTATTTTAACATGTCATTTATGTCAATTTAGATACTATTTAATATTTTCATTTTTAAAAATATCAATATTACATGATAACATATAAAAATAATTCAACATATCACTAAAATGTTTTTGATATCTATAAAATTAGTTTATGTCATTAATTAACTCATATTATTTTTATTTTAATATTTTTAATATCATTTATTTCATATTTCTATTAATAAAATAATTTATACTTCACTATTGTGTCAACCGTAATGATAATTATTTAATATATAAAAATTATAAATAAATTACTATGATGTATTTTATTCTTTTAAATTTAAATATAATATTAATTATCAATTTTATAATTGGTATATCATTGTATTATAATTTTTATACATATAATAATTGAGAGTGTGACATTTTGTAACATTAAATAATTTTAATAATATTCATGTATTATTCATGGAAAAGGGTTCGCTAAATAACTAAATTTCTAATAATAGATTATAAGTGAAATAGTTAGTCATAAAATAATATTTTGACAAGTTTTATGTTAATTTAATAACATAATTTTTACCTTCAATAATCGGAATTACCCTTAACCACAGTAATAAAAAATTACAAATCTTAATATTCATAATATCCAAAAAATTTATTATATTAACATAATATAGACCCAATGATTCCAAATATGGAATAAATATTTAAAAATTTAAATAATAGAAGTATCAGTAATTAATTTCAAATTAATCCTTACTGACAAAATGATAAAACGTGTTTTTTTAAGTAAAACCCATCAAAGGATTAGCATGTGTTTATATATAATATTAATCTGAATATAATTCCAAGGACATATATTATATTAAATTATAAAATATTTATATTAAAATAAATTAAGACAAATTAAATAGGTAATCTATAAATATAAATTTATTAGACTAAAATCCATTTTTGAATTAAAATGCAGTATGTTTTTACTATTCATCAAAATATGAAAGTGGTCATAAAATTTCAAAAAATAGACCATACAAATTTTTTATATCTTTATTCTATATAATAAGTTTATTTTGTCAAATTTAATATATAAAATTTTCAAATATTTTATTTTAAATTGGTTCACCATTAAATGGTGGTAAACAACATTTTTTTTTGAAAAATACATATTTTATTAAAAAATTTAAATTTTTTCTTACATAATCTCTTTGAAACACATGAGATGAATATTAAAATTATATAAAATGAAAGAAAAAATAATACTTTTCATAACCATTTTTATGGATTTTTTTGGTGCGCTTGAACTCGGTGTTGCGTGTTGCACAAACTAATCAATTAATTATAAAGAAGTGTATCATGGAAGATTGAGGTGTTAAATTCTTATTTCCATCAAATAATTTCTTCCAGAAATATTCTATAATATCAATTTATAATAGGATTTAGGTAGTTATTCATAATATGTTATTCATGTTTCCATGTCTCCTCTTCTATTTTATTGTTTCTCCAAAGAAACATTACCAGACAAGTCATTTGATTTCTCAACCTTGTTCTCTGGTATCAGGAATTTTGATATGATCCTCACAATAAGAAAGATCCAGTTACAACTCAATTTCATCATAGTTAATTACATTCATTGGGACTAGGTTGTCTTTTCATTGAAATTAATATGTGGAACACATCATTAACCTTTGAGATACATTATGGCATTTCCAAACTATTTTCTACAAATCCAATTGATTCTAGAATTTCAAAAGGAATCATTTACCGGGGAATTAATTTACCCTTCATGCCAAATCATATAAAAACATTCCAAAGAGATACATTTAAGAGGACATAATATCCCAATTGAAATTCCAAATCATTCCTTCAGTTATAACCATATTTTTTCCTACATTGAGCTATTTAGATATGGGTCTAAATTGTCTTTACCTTTTCTATCATTTCCTCCAAAAGTTCTGGTCCTACATGTTTTCTTTCACCAACATCATCCCAAAAAGTTGATATATGACATCTCATTCCATATAATGATTCATATGGTTTCATCTGAATACATGAATTTAATCTATTATTATTTAAAAATACTTCTAGAGGTAAATATAGATTCTAGAGAACATGAATGTCATGTGAGAAATATATCAACATATATTCTAAAGTTTGAATATTCCACTATGATTTTCTATCTGTTTGAGTATTTTAGGTTTTTAAAAAATGAAGATCAATGTCTAAGTCCTTCTAAATACTTCCTAGAATTGTGATGTAAAAAAAATTCATGATCAGAAACGATCAATAACTGTACATCATGATGTCTTACAACTTCATTAATATATAGTCATGCTAAAAATTCAAGCGGGAAATCATTTATTAATGAAAAACAATGTACTAATTTTTTGATACATTCAACAATGATCCATATTGCAACATTTATTATGGAATTCATTATAATCCACATGATAAATCCTATTATATTATCATTCTTATTCTACAGATGTATATGAAGAGGCTTTATGACACCCCTAGGATTTTTTCTTCTAGCCTTCACCTATTTATAAAAAAACATTTTTACACATAATCAGTAATCTCCCTCTTTATTTTTTCCCACCAAAAATGATCCATCAAATCAATATACATCTTAGTTCCACAAGGGTGTATAGATAAATTAGAGCTAACAACATCATCCAATAATTCCCTTTTTTCTCAAGTATACCAAGAACACAAATCATCTTCCCAAATTTCAAAATATCATCTTCAAGTACAGAGTCAATCAGCCTCCCATCATTCATAGTATTAATTTTATTTTGAAACTGCACATAATTAGACTAATAACATTTTATCATTTCTAGTAAATATTGTTTTTAATCCAGTTGAAAATGTAGTTATGTTTCACCTATCATGAAAATTCATATATATAACTTTACATGATCCATAAACATCGGATCCATTTCAAATCACACTTTTTTTTAACTCTATGGTCCTCTCTACTCAAAACATCCTCCACCTTATTTTCATTCCATGGGTGGTAGTGTATTATGTAATTATAAACCTTAAGTTGCTCAAGACATCTCATTTGTCTCACGTTCAATTCTTTCTATGAAAATATATATTTCAAACTCTTTTGATTCGTATATATATCACATCATTCACTATATTGATATTGTCTTTATATCTTAAGATAAAGTATTACCACTACTAACCAAAGAACGTGATTTGGATAGTTTTTCTAATGAATTTTTATTTTACATGATGCATAATCAATAACACTATAATTATAAATAAGGACACCACAAAATCCTTACCTTGATGCATCACTATAAATAAACAACTCATCATTCCATGAAGGTAAGGTCAAGATAGGATAATTGACTAATATTCACCTAAATTCATAAAAAAAATCTTCATACTCTTTTTTCAAAATTAATTTAACCCCTTTATGTGCGATCATGGTTAATAGGTTTTCCAATCAGGTGAAACTTTATAAATAATGTCGATAGTAACCTAATGAACCAATAAAACTACATACCATTATTATACTCATTGGTGCTAGCCATTCATGGATTGCCTTTGTCTTTTTGTGATCAATAGAGATTCCATCCTTGGAAAAAATATGGACAAGAAGTTAAATTTACTAAATCTATAATTCACAATTGATAAACACTCCATATAGTTCATTTTATATAAGAGTTTTCATAACAATCTTCATGTGGTTCTCATAGTATTCATAGCTCTTTGAGTATACCAAGATATAATTAATACATACTACCAAAAAAATTATCAACAAATTCCATGTACACTCTGTTAATTAGATCCATGAAAACAGAGGGTCCATTGGTCAATGAAAATTGAATTACTATAAATTCATAATGATCATACTTCATTCAGAATGTTGTCATTAGAAAATCCTCTTTTTTACACACAAATGCTGATATCTATAACGAAGGTAAATTTTGGAAAAATATTGAGATCCATGAAATTGATCAATTAAATCATAAATTTAAGGAACGTGATACTTTTTATTTATTGTAGTAGCAGTGACTTTTTTATAGTCAATTCACGTCCTCATCGATCCATATTTTTTCGTAACAAAAAGAGATGGTGATCCACAAGGATAAACACTACGTTGTATAAAACCATTAATACACAACTCCTATAATTTTTTATTCATTTATAATAATTCAACAATGTCCATTATATAAGGAGTGTTTGTTATTGTCCATGAATTAGAGATTAAATTAGTAGTAAACTCAACATCCCGCTCTAGATGATGTCTAGGTAAATCCTCTTGAAATACATCAACATAATATCGTACAATTGGTAAATGCTCAATTTGAATATTTCTTACTTCAGCCTTAGAATTTATTTTTTCTTCTTCCCCAATAATCTCATTCAATAATTCTACTAGGGTTATATTTTGATAAGAATAAAGGGGTGAGGTTTCTCTTCTAAAGATAATAGATTATACAAATTCCTCACAAATCACAACATCCTTCCTCTTCTAATAATTTTTGGCATCAGATTTTGATAGCGGAACCATACTGAGGACTATAACAAAGTAAATAATATGTAAGATGAAAAATTCAGTGGATAAATATTGTTTATATTCCATAATGGGAACTTATATACACATATTTGATGAAATTATACATCCCTTAGGGGTTTTGACTTAATACTCCCTTGTTAATGAGAATTGGAAATATCTAAATTTTAATGAAAATCGGGATGATATAATGGAAAGAAAGTATCCAGAATCAAATATATATTCTTATATTTTTGAGGAAATGATTAAAGTACCTCCCACCAGATCTTTAGGAACTTCAACATCAGTTGTTGTGATTGCAAAATCTTGGCCTTTATCCCTTAATCTTTTCATGGAATGTTTCCTTGATTCTTAAGAAAATCATTTTTATAATGTCTCATATAATTGCAATTATATCACTAAACATTTATAGCTTCATTATTCCCCTTGTAATCAAAATCTAGGTGTCCTTTTCCTCCACATGTGTAACAAACTACCATCCCCTTTAGGAATGTAATAGGTTGTTTCTTCCCACAATTATTGTAGGTTGGAAATACAATTTTACCCATATTCTCCTTATTTCAATTTACATTCTTTTCAGTGGTCCCCTTATTCTCTTTTTTTTAAGTCATAAGATAAATATAATTTCTTTTTTGTATTGATAGCACATGAGATTGTATCTTAGTATGATAAGAAATATTTTGAAAGAAATTCCCATCAGATTAATGGTTTTAAACAATCAAATAATCGATCAATATTACTTATTTTGTTATATATATAGTCTGTAGCATGCCTTGTGAACATTGTAATGTTATATTCATACATTCCAACATTCTCTTACCCATTCTTCTTTAGACTCAGAAATTGCATCACCATATCCAGTCATAGATCATAAGGAATTATTTTTCTCATAATATTAAATTAAATTCCATCCATTCTATATTTTCTACCCCTTCATCCTCTTTTGTCTTTTTATTTAATTACCACCGTTGATCTACATATCCTGATAGATGATATAATTTTATAACAAAATTTTCCCTTTCGTTACTCCGAAATGCACGAAATAATTTCTCTAAGGAATTTGTCCACAACTCAGCTACAAAAGTATATGTAGACCCATTGAATGTTGGATAATTTTGTCTCATGAATCGCTCTAACATTTATCCTCCATGTTTTCGATCGGGCTACTCTATATGGGTAAGGTTATTTTTCATAGCATGAGTCATCTGTCCAAGTATGGTTATATGCAATTTAGTGCCAGTTGTATCATCAGTTTCACTATATTTATATTTCCTAGGACACAAATCTCTACATGGATTACCTATGTCAATAAGGTTTCCATTCCTTCCACAAGGCTATATTTGTAAACATTGGAATACACTAGATTATTTTATGAATCATAATTAATAATTACAAACTAGTAATATACATAACATAAATTGAAAAATTTTATGTATATATAATCCATAATCATAAAAATGGTTCTTTCGGGACATATTTACTAACAAATCCATCATAATGTATTGCAAATAAAATTTTATTTATCTAAGTAATATCCCCTAGGAGTGTCAAACTTTGTGCATAGTACGACTCATTTTCATGTATCAGGTTACCCTGATTCAAGATCAGAACACCTTATCAAAGTTGTTACTCATAGGTACATATATTCCAGAACCACATTTACATGTAGTATCTAGAAATGGATTTTTTTTCTTGGAATACACACATAATCTATACATTACTAAAATTCTAGGATGTTCTTCAACACTTATCCTAAAAATCTATCTTTGGGTAATGTTCCGTAATCAATGTTTTCCTAAATATAGTTTCCAATGTTTGTACTAAAATTCCTCTATTACCAACTATAATTCCCCAGATATAGATGTCAAATTTTTATTTATTTTTTATTACATTTTCATTATCAAAAGAAAATCAAATCTCTAATGACCGATCTGGTCTGTTGCCTCGAAAAAAAAACTAAATATACCCTTCGAAAATTGTCATATCCATTAGAAATTCCATGTAGTTCAATCATAATATACTTATTCACATCCTAGGAAAAATTGAATCATAATAATAGGGTGAGATCAGATGCTCAGTAAGGATAAAAAATATAGTAGAAGCTGTCATAAATAGGCATAAACATACAAGGAAAGGTATAAAACTGAAACAAAATCCACTTAAACATAATTTTCAGCATTATGTGGCAATAAATTAAGAAAATAATTCGATTGAAACATTAAAATAGACATTATACAAGTTGAATAATCATATGTAATATAAATAATTAATCTCATAATGAGTGAATGCATAATTTTCGACATTATAACTATGTCATCAAGGCCCCGTTCCATGATCATTAATAACCATACCATCAAGTATATATTCAAGGAAACTAGTTTGTCTTATGAGAATAATCGATTTATCAATGTGTTATAGCAGGCCCCACTCGTTACATACTATGTCCAATACATTCCCCTTTTGGAAGGGGTAGAACAAAACCCAAACAACCGTATTAAAACAAGTATATGACATGTGAATAATTTAACCCTAAACCATGAATGGTATCAACATAGCACATCTATAGTCCTGTATATCAAAATCCCTTCAATAAAATATTGATGATTTTATCACAATAAATAACTGTCAATTAAGTATAAAATCCAACAATGGATGTTGACATAAATGAAAATAATCTAATAAATTAATTAAAAATATTTGACCTAAATATCCACTTTATACTTTGAAATCATTTAGAAATCATGAAATTATAAATGAAAAATATTATTTTGAATATAACGATATAAAGTTGTAAGTATAGATTCAAAATTTAATTGCGTTATAATGGAAGAAAATATCCTCTTGTGTCGTATACGTTAAAAAATCATTCCTTAATTTTTTGAAAATGTTATAATGTACCTCATTTAGAAAATGAGAGAAAGATTCCTTTAAAAACATTTTATAAAAATTCAATCCTGAGTATAAATTACTTTAAACAATTTTTCACAATATATTGAATTAAATTTTAAGAAACATGGTCCTTCATGATTAAGATGTCACAAAATATACTTCTGTATAAACAACCATGAATAAAAATGATATTGTGAAATTAACACTTCTGTTGTACTTTACAGTATTAAAGACTATGTTAACCTTATTTATAATGGGTAAATCATGTTATTAAATTTTACCATGTCCATATCTATATTTATGATATCATATATTATCCACTAATATCTTTTTGTTAATAATATTTCCATATTACCATTGTTTCAGGTGTAAACCGCTTCATTTTCTTATTCTGATTTGTTTATGTAAGTCACTATTGTTATTAATAAGATTTTTTTTATTAATATCAATAGTTAAATTAGGACCATAATTTTTATTTTTACTCCTCATATATATTTCACAATCATTCATGAATTGTTAACGTGAAAAATGAATCTCACCGCGTCATGAATAGGGTATGTTGTACGTACGGATGAGCGATGGTATCATTACATTTATTGTAAAATGATATAGAATTGGATGCTATATGAATTATAAAGAATAATTTAAATGTTATATTAATTATTTATATCCATTATACTCTTCATTATACCTATCTAAATAATGTGTTGTTGAATAAAAAATTACACCACGACGTGAAGATGGTAAACTGTACGTACACACACATGGCGACATTGTTGTTCTTAAGATGGATAAAAAAGGGATATGTTAGTACCATAATTATAATATAATCTCAGAATATTTATTATACTATAGTTACTACTTTGATATGTAAATAATATATAAATATAAAGTATAAGAAGAAAAGAACATTGTAAGTGGTGGTAAAACAATTACCTCTTTTTCAGGCATCTCATTTTGGATTGCAAAAATGACATCATAGAATGGCTTTATGAACAAACTCTTCCATATAGGATGTATTAGAGGAAGTTGGTAGAGGAAATTGGAAGTTTTTTTCCAATTCAATGGTCATAATAGTTGTTAATTAAAGAGAAGGAGAAGTTCCACTTTAAAATAGAGTTTTTTGGAACTTTTGGAAGATTATTAAATATTAATTTATTATAGATTTATTTTTATTTGAAAATAGCTCAAAAGTAATTTATGTAGAGGATAGGATTATTATGGGTCTATAAATCAACAAAAAATGCATTTTATATAGGTTTATATCATAAAATTAATCTTATCTTTGGGCATTAACCCTAAGTAAAATAATTTAACCTCTACCGTAACAACATAAATTTTTACACTATGGGGTTAATATAGATACAATAAAATGTAAAAAGGGCCAAAATTGGATTATC
Organism: Viscum album; assembly: GCA_963277665.1. NCBI lineage: Eukaryota > Viridiplantae > Streptophyta > Magnoliopsida > Santalales > Viscaceae > Viscum > Viscum album. The sequence goes on along the minus strand of OY728121.1, from coordinate 999,404,517 downwards.
TATGAAATATTTAACAGTATATATGTTATATGTCTTAGCATGATATTTTTATTAATTTTTTAACATTTAATAAAAAAATTATTTATTTTAGAGTGTCATTAATATCAATTTTGATAACACTTGATATTTTTATTTTTAAAAATATCATACCAACATTGTAAATTTAAAATAATAATTAAAATATATACCTCGCATTCCTAAGTTATCAATAAAATTATTTTATATCATTAATTAATTAAAATTATTTTATTTTTTATTTTTTTATTATCATTTATTTGATATTTATATTTATAAAATAATTTCTACTTCACTATTGTGTCATTATTAATAGTAATTATTTAATCATTAAAAATTATGAATAAATTTCAATAATTTATGTAATTATATTATATTTCTATGTACCATTTATAATCTATTTTATCTTTATATGTCTCATTATTAAAATTATTATAGTTATAAGAAATGAGAGTGAAATTTTATCACATTCAGTAAAAATATTAATATTCATTTTATATTAATGGAAAAGGGTCCAATAAATAATTCCATTTTTAAAAAATAGATGATAAAGGTTTTATTTAGTCATCCAATAACATTTTATAGGTGTTTGGGTAATTTTATAATATAATTTTTACCTTTAATTTGCTTGATTTATGATTAATCTGGGTAAAAAAATTACTAAATATACTATTAATAATATCAAAAAATATAAAATTAAACTATTAAAATAACTTAGACCCAATGATTCCAAATATCATATAAATGTTTTCAATTTTAAATCTCATATGTTACAATAATTGATTTAAAATCAATATCCAATAACAATATGATAAACTATGTTTTTTAACGTAAAAACCCATCAAAAGATTTTCATGTGTTTATATCTAATTTTGATATGAAAATAATTAAATGACCTAAATTATATTAAATGAAAAAAATAATCTAATAATACTTTTAAACCAATTAATATTATAGTATATCACTAAAAAATTTAGTTGAATAATATGTTTTAAATTAAAATGCAGTATTTTTTACTATACATTACAATATGATTCTTATTAGAAAAATACAAAAAAAAATTCCAAACTAAAATTGTATGTCCCGTTTCAAATGAAGAATCTTATTCTGTAAAATTTAATATATAAAAATTTAAAATATTTGATTTAGGAAGGGTTCTCTATTAAAAGGTGGTAAAATTTTATTTTTTAAAACACTTTTTTTAATTGAAAAATTGAATTTATTCATATATCATGTTTGAGAAAAACATGAGATGAATATTAAAATTATATAAAATTTAAAATGTGGTTAATACTATTCATAACTATTTTTTTATGGCTAGTCCTGGTGATCTGGATCACGGTGTTGCGTGTAGCACAATCAATTGAATATTTTAAAAATAATTATACTGTGGAAGAATGGTGTGTTACACTCGAGGAGGTTTAGGTAGATTTTGGTGTTGAATTTCTACAATATTTTATGATTCTTGTTGTGAAACCATGTTTTTGAAATGATAGGTTGGTGTATGGATCAGTGGATGTTAAACTAATGACATGTAGTATTGGATGATAACTTTCTGATAAAAAATCTAACTACAAGAAGGAATTATTTATGGCATGCAATAGGGCCATGAAAATAAGAAAATGTTGATCATGTTTGGAGTTTACAAAATTATAGTCAATAATTTATCTCCCAATATGAAATGGAGGACTCCATGAAATGTCAAAACATAAATATGTGTTTCACACCATGAGTATGTTAATCCCAAGACTCTTTATATGTTCATAGAGCCATTTATTTTACCCCATTTGTCCCATTTTCATCTTCGTTATGGATGAAACTTGTGAAATTTGAAGAACTCATTGAGACCCATTAATTTAGCTTTCATACCTGGGTTTAGAAGGAATGATATTGGTAATCATGGGTGAGTTATCCTATTTATCAACTTCTATAACACCCTTTCTATTAATTACACATTATTAAAGGATTTCTAACATAATATGTCACTTAATAAAACCCATTATATTGAGAATTATTGTATCCTGGGGAATTAGGTACATTACATAAAATCATATATTATATAATACAACATAGTTCTTGAAAAAATCCTTAACCTGATCTTACATAAAACTTCATGGGATAACCTTTCAATATTCATAAGTAATGGGTGATCTATGAATACCAGTAAGGGAATTAACAAGGAATAACATGAAGAGATTAGTTCATGTTAGAAAAGTCATATCACTGGGGAATAAATTGTGTAGGAATCATAATCATGAATAATGAGACATGATAAAGAATGAAAACTATAATGGCAACATTGAAAATGTGGCATCAACTTAAAACACAGCACCATAATCATAGGTCATGGATATATTCCAAGGCATCGTGATGGAATGAGTCTCATATAGAAATTAGGTTCACTACCTATCCCAACATGATGTATCATGATACTAATATTTACCCATTTTGTTTTACAACTATATAATTATTTTCTCACCTATCACATTCATTTCAATCATGTGATTAATGGTTCTAAATAGATCGTACAAGATGGATTAATTCAGCATCATATTTTATTCCAAAATAAATTTATTTAAAATTATTTCATTAAATTCCCCATTAAAAATATTATATGTGTATAAAGGTGAATTCCCTTAATATGAAATTGGCATAGTATTCACTAAAAAATTGATTTGGAAAGGAAAATAATTGTGAAATTTTAGAAGCATAGGGACTTCACATAATGATTCAAAACACGATTTTATGAGTGTAAAAGACGGTAAATCATCACATAGACATCAAATAATAAGTGATAGGGACATGGAAGAACATATAAAAACATTATAAAGTTTTAATAGAATTCATAATGTAATAAAGAATCCTAAATAAATACAATAATCATAACTATATTTTGATATGACAACCGGTGTATATAATGGATCATGGGACGAATAATGAGAGTAAAAAATTGTATATCATAATTTAAAAATAAGATATACTTTATGGGGGACATGGAAGAAAATATCTAAACATTATAAAAATTGAATTATGAGATATTTCATAAATGATGTTCTTGAATGGAAATGACATGTGAGATAAATCAGTTACTAAATTTTGAAATGGTAAAATATATACATAATGGTTCATGAGAGGGATTGGAGAGAGAGAAAGGGGTACATCACCATTTATACATAAAATGGATAGAATGGGGTTTGTAATAATATATCCCTACATGAAAAAATTGTAATTAAAATGAATTACATAAAAGAGGTTCTTGGATAAAAATGAGAGAGGGAGATCCCTTACATTAGGGTCTGACTCCAAATACTTGGGAGAGATTTCTTGTGAGATTAGGAGATCCGTGGGAGGAATAAATAAAGGTTATAGGTGAGTGATTATGCTATCAAAGAATTTTTTTTATGGAAAATGGTTTATTGGGTGGTTTTATGTAGGAAATGATGTATATTTCATTGTTATTTTGGTTTTGGACTCTGAATTATAAAATACCCAAAATAACAAACCATTCCATAGTTTTTTACAACATTTTATATAAAATTGGAGTGTTTAAAGTCACTTTATAAGTCCTACGGCTGAACATAATAAAATAATTACCTTTGATGGTATGTAGGTGAGTCACACTCATAACGAAATGATTTTAATGCATTAAAATAGATTAATGGATTTGGTGGATTCATCATGGATTTTAAAAATTAATGAAATAATGATAAAGTTACATTATTTTAAAGGGGAAACAAATATTTGTTCATATATGCTTTTTAAATTATTTATTAAATCACTATTGGTTCATTACGAAGTTATGAAACACACCATATATTTAAATTATTTTTAATTTTTACACGAAAATTCGAATGTCTAATTTTTTTAAAAAAAATCACTATTGATAAATTTCAAAACAATGATTCTGAATATATTTTTCATTTTATAAAATTAATCTTCTAAATTAATTTATTTTTTCTTTTATAATATGAATTATAATTTATAATGAAATTATGGTTTTCATGAATACAACAGTTTTTAACACTTCTAAAAATTACATTTTACTTCACAAAAAAATATAATCATTTTTATATATTAATAATATATTGTTTATATATTATTTAATTCAAATATTCCTTAATTCATGAAAATAATAATTTAAATTGAAATTTGATATTATTTAAAATTATAACATTTGTTTTACCATTATAATATAATGATAATAAAATGAAAATATATTCATTATTTTATACTATATATATATTCATTCTATTAGGGTCTTGATAAATATGCTTTTAATATAGTATAAAAATCCTTTTGAGTATGCTGTCAGATGGAGAGACATTCATGGTGTCGTTCGGTGAACATGGTTTGGGTCGTGATCTCAATGAACGTGAAATTACACTGTAATTAGTTTTTACTATGATTAAGTTGTTGGATCTCATCATGGGATTGAAAAATGGTAAAGAACACTGATTCTAACTCTATAGAACGCTCCAATAAATTGGTTTCATAGTGCACGATCCTATGTAATGTGTTCATCACATACTTTTTTATCAAAATTTATTTTTTAATAAAATATATATAAACTAATAATGGGATCATTGTTCAACGAATATATTATCAACGGTAATGGTATATAATGAAAATTTAAATCCAATAAAATTAATTACCACCAACATAGTTCATGTTTTTTCTATAATCATATTACAAAATATGATAATTAATTAATTAATAAGGGAATATTTATTTATAACATTTCATGTCCTTAAAATCTTCCCCCTTTATAAATTTTTCCTCAATATTTTTATTTCCCACACCAAAATGGATATGGGTAACTCAGTTTCACCACCACCTCTAGTTCCCACTTCACTTATTCATACTTTTGGTTTCTCCATAGAGAGCACACTTGGTAATTTGTCTTATTTTGTAGAACACTGTAATTATGGAAAATGATTATCAATAGTTGTTCCTCATATGAGTGTTTATAATCCAATGGTACCATAACATGATATAGTACAAGTGAGGGTTGGGTATCTACTTAATCAAGATTTATACATGAAATATATCATGTATTTGATAAAGGTTTGTAGGGAGTTATAGATAATAGTCCGCCACTCTGATTCAATCCATGATCTGAAAGGGGAGGATTTAACATGGACTAATATTTCCCTTATTCACAAATCCCATCAAATTATTCCATTATGATTTTCATAGGAATATATTTTTTCCATCATTGAACTCTATGTACTATTGATGATTGTTAGGATATTTCTTTTTTAAAAATGATTAGTCTTCATGTGTTGTTGACTGGTCTTGACCTTTTCTACTATTTCATCGACCATATCTGGACCTAGTAGTTTTCATTCCCCCATATCATCCTAGCATAATGGTGATCTACACTTCTTCCCATAAAGGGTATAATAGGTATTCATCTGGATGCTGGCATGGAAGACGTTATTGTATGAGATCTTGACCAGAGTAATATGTTATTCCTATCCTCCATTGAAGTCAATTGAGAAAGATCTAATCATTTCCTCAAGTTTCTGGAATGTATGCTCATATTGGACATCAATTTAGAAGTGAAAAGTCATATAGAATTTAACACAATATTTATTTCAGGTTGATGAATATTCTATAAAATTAATATAAAACATTGTTTTCTATCAAATTCAATCGATATTGATGTTCCATGAATCCTCACCACTTCGTTAATGTACTTATTTTCAAGATAATAGAGTGATTAAGTCATCTAAAATCACAATGATGTGTTCAATATTTGTAATATGGCCTTGAAAAAAGATAATACAGTTATTCCCTCTACATGTCTTTGGTAGGATAGTGATAAAGTCCATGGTGATGTTTTCCCATTTCCATATAAATATGGTTAAGGGTTGTATTGTCTATTTGGGTTTCTTTGTTTCCTTATTAACTAGATGGAATATGATACATCATGATGTATACTCTATGCTCTCTATCTTTATATTTCCCATCCCATTGAGCTCCAAGAGATCTTGATACAACTTTGTGCTTCTGGTATGGATATAGATGGTCATTCTATGTGCATCATCCAATAGATCCTTGTTTTTCTTGGGATTTGATGGCACACATTGTAATTACCCAAATCATACAAAACCTTATTCATTAACATTTAACTCTAATTATTTCCCTTTATTAATATTTTCCAAAAAAAATTGAAGTCCCATATCCTCTCTTTTTTCTTCCCATATCCTTCCGAAAAGATGTGGTTGATCTAAATTGTGTGAATGAATTGATGATATTCATTCCTTTATGAATCACATGTCCATCCTTTCTTGCCTTATAAGATAAAGTCCTTAAAAATTATCATTAATGACATAATTTTTTTATCTATTGTACTTATAGAATCCACCACATTATTTGTATTCCAATGATTGTATAAAAGTAAGAAATTGCAATTTGTGATGATCTTTAACATATTTTTTTGGTGTATATTCATTTATTTTAGTTTTAATACAAACATGATGCTATTGTGATCCGTATATATTTTATAATTCATCCCAAATAGATAATTCCACCATATTTTTAATTTAATGATCAGTGATGCAATCTTGAGATTATTGTTTTGGTACGTATATTGATAAACATCCACATTCCATGACAAATTGGATATAACATTTTCATTTTTCATTAACAAACTTCTCAATCCCTTCTTTGAAACATTAAAAAATACCATGAAATATTCTCCACTTGTGGTTAGTGTATGTATGGTTTTAGCGATAAACCTCTTTTTAAACTCCTTGAATATACCTTTTAATTCATAATTCTAAGAAAATGTGAAAAACTTTTGAGTAATCTTGGTTAGAGGTTTTGAAAATCATAAGTATTTTCTCAAAAATTGATGTTAGTTCCCAAAAAATACCTAGAGACTATGGATGTTTGTTAGAGACGTTCATATGAGACATCCTTTAATTTCTTCTTCCTCATAAGGGTTGATAGATATCTCATTTCATGTGATGATATTCCTAGTGAATGAGGATTCCTTAAACTAGTACTCACATATGTTTTACATGGATTAATACTCTCCTTTTATAAGTTCATTATCATAGTTCTAAGATGCTCCTAATGCTCCTCCTTTACATTGAAGTTTATGAGAATATCATAAATAAAAACTACAACAAATTTGTCGAAGTAATATTTAATGACTCTATTCATGATATCCATAATTATTAATGGAGAATTAGTGAGTCTTAATCGAATTACTATGGAATCATAGTGCCTTTACATTGTACAAAAAAATCCTTGGGATATACTCATTCATCACCATTACATAATAGTATACTTCATAAATACCCCCCTTGGAGATATATTGTTCCCCACATAGCTCATAAAAATATTCAACAAACTATGGAAGAGTATACAATTTCATTATCATGATATTTTTGATCTCATGATAATCAATTAAATGTAATATTGGCTCATCCTTGTAATGACATGAAGATTAACATACATGGACTTTACCTTAATTTTGCGGAATACTTAGTACATAACAAAAACACACACATAAGGACCGTAATAGTTTAGTGTCTTTGGAAACTTGGAACGTAATATTCTAATCGTGGTGAAAGATCTTCAACATCTCCAATAAATATCTTCCCCCTTTTTTTCTTACCTAAAGCCTTTCTTTATATCCTGGGGAAAAGAAAACATAAAAAGGGTGAGCTCAAATTCTCAGTAAGGGTAAGAATGGATAAAATAAAACATACCATATAAATTTGAACTTAAAAACATGAACATAATGTTTAAACATCAAAATCTTGAGAAATGAAACAAAACATGGAAGTACGTAAGTCATAGATCATAAAGAAACATTAAGAATGATAAAATAGCATGGGAATAAATCATGTATTTTTGGCAACCATTAAGCACATGATATGATTTCCGTAGTACCCAAGGCATTGCTGCCAAGACCATCTTAGTAGACAAAGTCCATTTCTGAATCGAGTTCACTCCTCGTTCTAGTCCTGTATTACTGAACCGATTTAACTTTCCATTCCAGCCATGTCTGTCTCATGAGATATAAATCTTTACCCAATTCATTGGAGGGAGATATAGGTCCCACAAATCTCATAATGAAATCATTCTTACTTGTGCCAATAAATAAACATACATCATTCATAATAACCCAATAAATAAAATGAGTTTCATAAACATCATCCCATAATCACATAATCCATATAAAAGAAATGGATATCATTTAATAATAAGAAAATTAAAACCATGTAAATCATAGATACTTTATACTTGAAACATACACATATGAAATAATGTCATCTTAGATGGAAAAAGGTTTTTATAAAACACTTGAAATGAATTCTTGCGGAAAATATGCTTTCTTCTTCAAAATTAATTTCTTTTCACAAAAAGTCAAGATATTTTGAAAGAAAGAGATTTTGTTGAAAATAGTCATGAAATCTTTTTATGAAGCATCATGAAAATATGTCTTTATAAAACTATAAAAATCTGTTCAGTCGTATAAGTTAAAAAAACATTCTTCTTGTAATTTTTATGGAAAAATTAAAAAAGTACCACGTAGGGTAAATGAAAGAATGATTCCTTCCATACCATAGGGTAAAAGTAAAAATGGGCATAAAAGGACATCAAACATACATGAATACACTTTTATAAAACATTAACATTGATGATAGCAGTAACCCCAGTAAATACTTACGTATAAGAAATCTCGGATAAAAATGATATTTGCAAAATTATCCCTTACCTTAGGTCCGATATGCTTCGTACGTATCTGAACCTCCTGTATAATGATTTAAATAATGTCATTGAATTATTCCCGAATTATACTCATTGTTATGACATCATATATGGTTCACTTATGACTTTATATTACCCATTGTTTTGTAAATTCCATGTTAATGAGCGTTTTGGGTAAAATCGTTTTATTTGCCGTCCGTGTTATGACTTGTAATTATTCATATGATTACTTAGATCATGATTACATAATTCCAGAATATAAAACATTATTTATATATAATATATATTCAGAATATATATATATATATATATATAATAGATCAGTAAATGGAAATAAATACACCGTTCATGGAGACGGTAGGTCATACGTACGCATGAACGCTGTTTTCATTTCCTTATTGAGTTGAATGGAATTAAGTAGATGAAATACATATATATACACAAAAATCCAGTATCATTATTATGTCATATATTTCATTATTACTTATTATATATACTTTATAATCCTTCATGAATGGTTAACGTGGAGAATGAATCTCATTGCGTCATGGAGACGGTAGTCCGTACGTACGCACGAGCGATGATATCGTTCTCATGATCGTCGATTTATATTTGATTGTATGTATACTATTTCAGAATCAATATCACATTAAAATAATAATATATAGTTATTATTTACACCATTATACTCATCCAAGTAAGGTGGTGGTGGAAAATAGATTACACCACGGTGTGGAGACGGTATTCCGTACGTACGCACGTGCGGTGATTTCGTTTTCCGTAGGATGGATAGATGGTGAAATAGGGTTGTTTCATACTTATAATAACATATCAGTATATTAGTGATACTGATGTTATTACTTCATAATGAAACAACCTAAGAAGAATAAGTGGAAGAAGAATCAAAGTTGAAAGAATCGGTAACGAACATTACATCTCCTTTGAAGCGCCTCTTTGAGATCTCCTTTTAGGGCACTATAACTGGTCTTTCAAGAAGACAAAAACCTCTAGGATGTTTCTAGGGAAGTGTAGAAGATAATTTGGCAGGGTTTTGCCGAGCTTGAAGGCTCAAAGTGGTGTTAGGAAGAGAGGGAGGAGGTGCCCTTTTATAAGGGAGGAGAGGGGCACCTTTGGAATAAATAAAAATATTATTTTATTATAAAGGCAAATTCAGTTTTCAATAGCTCCAAATTGATATATTTCGAAGCTAAGGTGGGGATGGGTCGAAATCCTCTCATCCAATAGAATTTGGAAAAGTTTAGTTTACTATTTTAACCTTATCATTTAGTTTTAACTTTAAGTTAGATAATTTTACTTTTACCGTGTCTTTTTGTGTTCTTACACTATAATGTTAATAAACTTACTATAACAAGACAAACGAACCCCAAGTTGTTTATTATTAATATATATAACCTTATCTAAGTCATTTGGCCGAACCTTATATTTTTAGGAATAAAATATCAATAAATAATATAATAATCGTTTTAAAAACTATTTTATGTCAATTTTGACACTATTTGGTTATTGATTTTTGTGAAAATCATAACAGAATTATTAGTTCAAAACAAGTTAATTAAATTAATACTAACATGTCATATTAACCTATAAAATTAGTGGAATTTATAAAACGTCTCATATTACATTTATTTGGGTATTTATAACATCAATTATGTCAATATTTCATTAATATGATAATTATTGCATCATCGTTGTGTCATAAATAAATTAAATTATCTAATGTCTGAAAATTACAAATAAAATACCATTATGAAGGAAATATTTTTATCTTTCTAATGAATATTTATAGTCTAATTTATCTTATGTATAACCCTATATTAATAATTATCTACTTATTAAACTTTGATTTTAACTATTTTATCCATTCTTTAAATAAATTAATAATAAATGTCCTAATCTAATCCAAGTAGGCTTAAATGGTCATATTTTATTCCTAAGCTTGTTTTTGGTCAAATAACATTTATCCAATAGAATTATGACATGTGTTAGGGTAATAATAATATCATTTTTACCCTTAATTACACTATTTACTTTTAACCGTGGTAAAAAAAAGTAAAAAGATACTATTCACCAAAAATTATTTTCATCTCATTAAACCACATTTTACTTACTGAAATCAACTGTGTCTCTATGATTTTTGAAATTCCACCCACAGAAGCGGTAAAATCAAGTTTTATGAAAAATTCCTTTTTTTAGCTACCACTTAGTGGTTTCACTATTCATCAAAAAAATGAAAGTTTCCAGAAAAATACCAAAAATTAGGCCAAAGCTATATTTGATGTTATGAACTCAAAAATGATGTCTATTTTACCAAATTCAAAAGATATTAGTTGAATTAATTAATTTAAAAATTAATTCCCGTTGTCAAAACAAATAGCTTGCTCTTAAGAGATAATAACTATAAAAAGATTGACACTTGTTTATGTCTGGTTTAATGTGAAATTACATACAATGACCAACATTGTATTAAATTGTAAAAATATTTTCTAAATATACTTGAAATCCACTCAAATAAATAATTTATCACTATTAATTATTTTCATTAAAAATGTTATTTTTAATTAAAATTTAGTAATTTTCACTATTCATCTGAAAATGAAAGTTATCTGAAAAGTACCAGAATTTCACCCTAAGCTAATTTCGATATTCCAAATCCAAAAATGAAGTCCATTTTGAAAAATAAAATTTATAAAATTTCAAAAAGTGGTTATTACTATTCATAACGGCTGGTTTTAATAATATTTTAATAGCATATCGTTGTTTAGTGAATCTCGGTATTGTGTACTACACACGCTATCGAGGAAGGTCATGATTGCGTGTAATGAAAGGAAAGTCAAGGATGCGTGTTGTGCAAGATCCTTTTGGTGTAGCGTACAACACAGGACATTAATGAAATTAAAAAGAATATTTTTTTGAAAAAATCTCGGGGTGTTACAATCCTACTTCAAGATGAAGAGGACTAGTGCACCACATGTTAAAGCACATGGGATTATGATCCCTTTATCCTTGTTCTCCAATAGTTTTTTCTTTAGTCCCTCAATTTCAACAATATCCATTCTATATAGATTCTTGGTTAATATAAATTCTATATGTATAATCTCGATAGAAGATGAAAAATATAGCCATGGAAGAAGACTAGTAAATTAATCAGTAAACATGTCAGTATATAGGGGGGAGATTCCTAATATGGGGAGTGAATTTCATTCTCCTGAAAATTTATTTTTTATTTATAGAGGAAAATCTAATACATGCCAAGAATTTCATAAAATTAAGCCAATCATAGACTAATATTGTTTTGGAGAAGTAAATTTTAAAAAACATCATCATTTTGTACATATCCATAGATGTTTTCACTGATGATGTAAAATCATATCTGGTAAGGAATCCACGTTCTCCAAAAAACATACAAGATATTCTAAAAGGTCATGAATTAAAATATTACATGAAATACACTACTCTAGAGTGGAGTTCATCTATACTTCAGTAATCATTATCTATCAAAACATTGGAATTGACATGTTCCCTTAATCATGGTCGTCGTTGATGGTCGTCACTCTTATCAATCATTAACATAGAGAAATATCCTGAATATTCCCGGACATCTCCAGTTTTATGACAAAGAACTGTATTCAGTTCCTTATATAATACATTGTTTCCACCCCTCACATTATCTATTTTTTCATGGAAAGTTTCTACTTTATGCCTTATCTTTCGACATATCAAACATATTTGTGTCCCTCTATGTCATTTCCCTTTGTGCATCTTTCCACAATTATGACAAACAATAAATTGGTTCTTATTTCCTTTATCACCTTTATCTCGTGAAATTCCATGAGATTTAATATTCTTATACCATGATGTAATTTGGAATTAATAAAATATCTTGTTGTTAATTTTTATCTTTTATATATGGTTTGGAATATTAAATACATGCCCTACATGATCTCCCAGCTGATTGGGATTATCATTTGGGTAGTCATCAAATTTAACTTCACATTGACTATTTACAGAAATCCCCCTATTTCAGGCCATTGGAAAGAATTAAGGAACAAATAGGGAATAATATTATTAAAGTATTAAATAGTTAAATAATTTTAGATATTATTAAGATAAATATATTGGATAATACTTGCTTCTAAGATCTCTCCTCTTCCAAATTCCTTTTTTTATTTTCAAGAAGAAACCACTTTGTGGGGGAGTGGGAACCATTAAGAAAAACATCAAGCAAACAGTACACCAATAAAAAGACCACCCAAAGACAAGGAAACCTGAGAAAAAAAGCAGAACAAGAAAGAGTGAACCTGCACACCTCCGATCCCGTTCACGACAAAGAAAACAAATGGCCACTAGCTCGTGGGAGCCCGTCTATATTTCCATGCCATATCGTGTGTAATAAGCCCCTTATTTATTGAATAATAGAAGTGTGGGGGGAAGGAGAAGAGGCTTAGATCCGAGCTTGTAGGGGTCACATGATCTTGTTTATTAGCCTGCACCAAGACCTCGGAAGAAGCCATTTGGAGCGTAGCTGGGTCTTGTCTTTTGTTCATTGTCTCCTGCACCTTTGAACCCAATTGCACAGGAACAGGAGAAGAAACAGGGGTAGATTACATCTCAAGGCACTTTGAAACTGGAGCAATCATAGGCTCCAACTTCTGATTGGGATCATTGTCGGCCTGATATCCCAAAAACTCTTCACTGGGAGGAGAAACATTTTCCTCTTGTAGATCAGACGTATCTTTTTCTATTCTACTTTTCACAAATGTCTTCATATCGTCGAGATATTTCTTTTGCATGAGAGATTCTTTACTGGCAGATCTGGTAACTGGTGGTTTGGGTAAATTAGAGTAGTCTTTCCGAGGACGCGACCTCCTCACATGTTTGGTGAATCCGTCTGAGTCCATGATGGTCTTCTTGCCCTTCCTGGCAGTAGACCGAATATAAACTTCCTCTTGCTCCACTTCCTTACTCCCGGTTGACCATGTACAAGTGTCGGAATCCATCTCAGCTTCAAATCCATCCTTGTTCCCTCCCTGATAAGTAACCCCTTCATGTCCTCCATCCTCGCATTTCCCTCCTTCAAATGGAATTAGGTCACCATCACCTAATACCGCAAACCTGTTCAGGTTACATCCAGTTCCCTTGAGCTGTTTGCTGGATTGGAACTTGTCCATCTTCAAACTGGACCGTCCCTCATGTCCCCTATCCTTTCCATCAGAAAGACTCAAGCCAGCCACATGAATAAATTCCATCAACCTTTCAGGTCTGGTCTCGTTTGAATTGGCTCCTAGTGTCGTATCCGAGGGGAGCGATTGAACCAAAGCTTCCACATAACAAGGAGGATTGACATCACATTGTTCATTGCTCTCTGGAACCACCATCCCCTTTCCACTGGAATCCCCTTTCTAGTGAGTGAAATCCTCATTCAGAGGATTCGATTCAAGCATATCTGCTCCTCCACGACGACATCATAGAGCTGAATGTCCTTGGAGGAGGCAGGATGGACAATAGTGAGTCCATGACTCATACATAATCAGTTGTTTGTATCGTTATTCTCCCTCAATCTCGATCCAAATGAAGTCCAAAGTAGGTTTCGATATGTAAACCTCAAGACATATCCGGGGTTCAATGGGATGGCAGACCGCATGGGTTCTACGATCCACAATCAGGAAGCGGCAGACAAGATTTCCTATCATCTGAAAAGTTGAAGAATTTTGGAAATCGAGAGGCAAACCTGGAAGGCGGATCCAAATTGTGGAGGTCTATGGATCATGATTCATGGGCAGAGAGAAGTACCATCTAAGGAGGATAAAACGTAACCGGTTAATGGAGCGCGAGCCACTGGACCGTGAAAGAGCCATGTTTTCTTCAGAAGAGAAGCGAATCATCATTTGCCGATAATCAAGCAAACCAACCACCGCTCGTTGACGAACACCCCACTGAGTGTTGACAATCCTGTTGACGACATCAACAGAAGGCCTCCGGCGACCGAAGCGGGCAACCAAGGTGAGCTTGTGCAAGGATGAACCTTCTGAGAATTCCGCGGGGGAAATCAGGAGCGACGGACCTCCATTAGCAAAACCAGGAACCTTTGGGGAAAACACGATACCTGGGAAGGCAGGGAGAGACTCCGGGTTGGTGAAAGGTGAAAAACGATGGGAAGGGCCATCTAAGAGCATCGGAAAAGTTGGACCCTCCTCCCCCTTGGGAGGGGAAGGAATCGCGGGGTCGACCAGCGCCGACAGATACCCTAAAGAAGCCCGAGGCGGAGAATTGCTTCTAAGATCTCCCAACTTTGGGATTCTCTAGGGTTCACGCCGGCACTGGATGGCCCTGCGATTCCTTCCCATCCCAAGTGGGAGGTGGGATCACCTATTCCTGCACTCTTCAATGTCCCTTCGAAAAAAAATTCATCTTTTACCATCCCTAAGTCTCTCCCTGCCTTCTTAGGTATCGCATTTTCCCAAGAGGTTCCTAGTTTTTCTGATGGAGGTATGTCGCTCCCGATTTCCCATACAGAAATCATAAAAGCGTCATCATTGTACAAGCTCATCGTGGTTGCCTTATTAGGTCACCATAATCCTTATGTTGATATCATATACAGGATCTTCAACACCTAGTGGGGTCTTTATCAATGAGTGGTGGTTAGCATTCTCTATCCATGGAAAATGTTGATTCACTTATCTTATAAGGAAGACCTAGCTCTTGCATGGTCGAGTGGCTCGCACTCCATCAACTGGTTTCATTTTATCCTCCATAGATGGTCCTTTTCTCTATACATGAATCATGATCTAGATACCTCCACAAGTTGAATATTCCTTCTATATTTTCCTTTTGATTTCCAAAATCCTTCATTATTTCTGAAGATAGGAAATACTTTTGGATACTTCCGGATTATGGATGGCAGAATCCAAGTTGTCTATCATCCCATTAAATCGAAGATATTTTTTGATTTGGATATATCAAAAACTTATTTGGGATTTATTTGATTTGAGATTGACAGAGTGTACAGATATAAATAGCCGATTATGTATGAGTCATGGAATCACTATTTCCCCGTCATCTTACACCAAGGACATTCAACACTAAGATGTCACCATGGGGTAGTATCTATTCCGGAATAAAATCCAATGAATGTGTATTTTACTCATCAAAAAGGGGCATCCAACAGAAATAGGGTGGTGGTTTCAAAGACCAATGAATGATGCGAAGTCAATCATCCATCTTATGTAGAAGCTATGATTAAATCTCTCATCATGGTTGTAAGACTAAGAACCAATTGAACTGAGAACACACCTGAAAGTCCAAAAAAAATCATGTGGTCGGCATGAGTTTTTCTAATGGTGAGGATAGTGGGGAAAAGGGCTTATCCAGTTTAAATATGGACATGGGTCGATCCGTCAAGCAACTCAAGGGAACTAGATGTAGCCTAAATAGGTTTTCCGTATTGCGTGATATAGACATAATTCCAATTGAAGTATGAAATTGTGAGGATGTAAGAAATGAAGGGGTTAGTTATCACAGAGTAAAAAAGGATGGATTTGAAGATGATATGGAATCTGAAACCTATACATGGCGAAACAATAGTAAAGAATTCGAAAAATATGATGCTTACATTAGGTCCTCTACTAAACATGGCTAGAATCCCATCATGGACTTATAGGGATTCACCAAACATGATAGGAGGTCACACACAGGGAAAGAATACTCAAATTTACCCAAACCACCCTATAATATATCTTCTAGTAATGGATCTCTAATGAAAGTTAATTCTCTCGATGAAATTATGAATATTAAGAAAATTGGAATAGAAAAATATCTATCTTCTATAAAAGAGGAATAATTTTTTCCTCCCAGTATAGAGGTTGTGGGAGCTGAGGCTGATACAGATTCTAATGAGAAGTTGGAGCCTATGGTTTCTCCAGATCCATAGTGTACCGAGAGGAAATCTGACCATGTTCCTTCAACTTTTTCCTGTGCAATTGGTTTTAAAGGCCCAAGAGACAATGAAAAAAACACAATACCCAACTACCCTCCAAATTTCTTCTTCGGAGACCCTGGTGCAGGCTAATAAAGATGATCTAGTGACCCCTAAAAGCTTGGATCTAAGCCTCTTCCCCTCCCCCCCCCCCCCCCCCCACACTTCTCTGATCTATTGAGGAAGGATTTTATTACACATGATCAGGCATGGAAATATCTAAGGGCTACCTCAGGTTAGTGGCCAACGTTTTTCTTTGATGGGAAACTGATAAAAGGTTTTGTAGGTTAATTATATTCTTGTTATGTTTTTCTTTCTGTTTTCCTTGTCATTGGGTAGTGCGTTTTGATTGGTTTCCTATTTTCTTGATGATTTTCTGTACGGTTCTCACTCCCCTACAAAGTGGTTTAATCATGAAAATAAAAAAAAAGGATTTTGGATATTAAATAAATAAATAGATATATAATGAAATTCAATGGATATATTATAAAATATATTTATTTCATGATATATGAGTTTCTAGGAATAAATCCATGTTTTATATGATCTATTTCATTGAAAATATTTTTAGTGGAATTTTTTTGTTCCCTTAATAAGGGTTAAAAATGATCTTATTAATTATACCATGATTATCCCTAGTGAGTGTCAACCTAGGTGAATATTACTATCTGTTGTCATTTATCGGGTTATGCCATGTTAGGAAAAACACACATTATCACATTTATTACCCCCTAAGTATATATGTTTCAGAACCACATCCACCTATATTTTCGAGATAGGGATGCATTTTCCTTATAAACTAATTAATCTATACTAACAAAAATGTTTGGAATACTTCATATATTTTTTCTCAACTGTATGGTTTTCATTAGAGTTTTATAATCCTAATCCAAAACATAACTAATACATTCCCCTGATAATAAATATAACAGACCTTCTCATTATTACACATTATTTCATGATTTATTACATATGATTTAATATAAAAACACATAATATTTATAATTATAGTTTATTTTGGAATTATTTAAATTAAATAACAATATTAAATCGAAAATATATCATCATTATTGAAAACATCTTTAACATGCTATGAATATAAACTAAACAAGGTAGCCGAGGGACATGCAAAATAAAGGGTTAACCCATAATTCCCCTTAAGAGATTAAAAATTGAATTGCATTAAGAGATTAATTAATTTTATAAAATTTATATTAATGGGGTATAAAAGGATTAAGAATAAAAAACATAAATAATGAAACTTGATATAGCATGGTATTTGTAATGGAAACATGGAAAATGTAGAAACACAATAAAACATGGCTTCATAAACATAGGTTAAGGATAAAATCAATGATATCATGATGGGACAAGTACTAAAAATGAATTAGGTTCACTCCTTATCCTGATATTACATTTCATTATACTCAACATTACCCAATTCATTAGAATGTTGTATAATTGAAGGAACCCAAGTAACATTCATTTCTTTTGCATTGTAAAGTGTGCTACATAGGTTATACAACATGGAATAATTCATTATGATATTTTATTCAATAATCAATGTATGTGGGATACATAACATTAATTAACCAATTAATGGATTATAATTTTATAAGGAAAAATACCCTTGATTGGTAATGGGTATGGTAATCCCTACACAGTTGATTTGGCATGGAAAATCATGGTGAAATTTCGGCTGCGCCACAAGGTCACTTAATGACTCATAAAATGAGTTTATGAGAGATAAAGGGGGAATATCATCACTCATATATAAAACTATAAGTAATAGGGACATGGGGGAACATATCACCACGTTATTAATTTGAAATATAAGGAAAAATGTAATGAAAAAACATGAATAAAGAAAACAATCCTAACTATATTTTGGAATGGTAACTAGTCTACATAATAGATCATGTAGAATTAATTTGATTAAAAGGGGTGTATAATCAATAATATATTAAATAGATATTATGGGTGATATGGAAAATCATATCCTAATATAATAGAATGGAAATTAATTGAAATATCTTAGAAGAAGTTATTGATTTCGACTTTTTAAATGGTATAAAAAATCTTTCATAGGTATTAATGAAGGATAAAGGGGTATATAATAATATAGGCCAAATATAGAATGTAAGGGAAGTATGTAAGAACATATTCCAACAAGAAAAAAATGAAAATTAGAGGCCATAACATAAAATAGGTTCTAGAATAAAAAATAGAGAGGGAGATTTGTTACTTGAGTGTGTGAGTATGAATTCTTGGAAGGGGCTTACTGAGAGATAGGGGTAACCCTAGGAGGACCCTGAATAGGGAAGATAATCTCAAGAACATTATCTAATGAGTTTTAGTGAAGATAAATGGGAGATTTAGTGGGTTTATATACTAAAATATGGGGGATTTTTTATTTTTTAGCTTTTGCACTCGACATAATAAAAATCTGAAACCACAAACCATCCCAGGGTATTTTCCCATGGTTTCTACCAAATTGATATTTTTATCAATATTTTATACGTTTTTGGTCTGAAATTAAAAATATTATTCCTTTGCAGATGTGGAGGCGAGTCTCACTCTTAAATATATGATTTTAAAAACTTACTATATATTAATGGTTTTTGTGGATTCATTAAGGCATTGTAGAATTAATAAAATAATCATA
Organism: Viscum album; assembly: GCA_963277665.1. Taxonomy (NCBI): domain Eukaryota; kingdom Viridiplantae; phylum Streptophyta; class Magnoliopsida; order Santalales; family Viscaceae; genus Viscum; species Viscum album. The sequence goes on along the minus strand of OY728121.1, from coordinate 999,385,114 downwards.
AGATAACATTATATAAAACTGAAATCATATATTCATTCATGGATAAATTATATAGTATTTATTACATTGTTTTTGGGAAATTATGATGTCATAAAACACACAATATATTTATATGATATTTAATTTTTCCAGAAAATAGGACTATCGTAATCAATTTTGAAAAACTCCCCATATGTTAATTTAAATGTTTTGATTCTAAAAATGATATTAATTTTATAAAAATAATTTTTTAAATACTTATATTTTAACATTGAAAATCATAATTGACATTTATATAGATTCACATTGTTTCTTGACAATATTTGTTTTTGGACCCTGGTAAAAAATAAATTTTACTTCTAAATGTTATATAATAATTTATATTTAATATTAATATTTTAATAATATTTTATTTATTTCAAAAATCCAATAATTCATGAAAATAGTAATCAATATATAAATTTAATATTTATAAAAAATAAAGCTCTCTTTTTTTCATCATTAAATATTGACAATAAAATTAAAACATATTCATTACTTCTAAAATATGAATATTCATTCTATTAGGTCCTTGATACATATACATTTAATACACCAAAAAACTACTTAAGTGTATGGTGTTTGGTGGTGGGATGTTCATGGGGTGGTATATCAAACATGTTTTCTGTCGTGACCTCGATGAGCATGAATTTATCCATTAACTTATTTCTATGATGATTCAGTTATTAGATTTCAACATGGTATTCATCAATATAATATCCCATTGATGTTATCTCCCTCAAAATCTCTAGTAAATGGGATTTATAGGGTAAAATCCTACGGGTTGAGTTCATCACATTATTATTTTTTGTCTATTTTTTTTAAACACCTGTGTTTATACTAATAAATAGATAATTATTCAATGGTAATGATATGTAATGGTATTTCAAATCCAATAAGATAAAATTAGAACCAAGGACGTGCATGTTTTTTCTATAACAATAGTACATAATAACATGTTTAATTAATTTATAATTAAATTTCTATTTATAACATTTCGGGTTCTCACACATTGTAACCTCTTTATTTTCCCTCTAGGACATCCTATCGAGGATTATTTTTTGATCGCAGTTTTTTTGGGTTGAAATTTTAAAGAACTATGATGTGATTCAGGTTGAATAAGGGGTTCCTTATACATTTTTGGTCTTCTACATGATTTTATACCTCCCCATTGTACATAGTGTTTCAAATAGATTCTTTGAAGAAGAGGATTATTTGAAATTCCATAAATATTTTTACATGTGGGGATATGAATATTTTTTTCTTTTGTAGATTTGGAATTCACTGGATTAATGAACAAAATAAAACAAGTTAAAATGAAATTTAATATGGTGTGGAAGAAATTATATGTTTTAGCAATTTTGATCTTATTGAATTTGATATTGTAAAATCTTGATGAAACTATTTAAAATCAAGGTTGTTTAGAGCCCCATTTGTATTGTACAAAGTATTATTATGGAATCATGTTTTTTTAAATATCCTTTATTTAAAATGATAATAACTTATACATATATATTTAATTGTTTTTCCATGGAAAATATTGGACTCTATGATAATTCCCTTGAATATAATTAATAGAATGTGATAAAATCAACTAGATTGTTTTGGATTAATTTATGTAAAATGTGGTTCATATAGGTGTTGTTTTGACGTGGATGTTGGAATGACAATTAAATGTGTTTCATTTTATGGTTTTTCATTCTATATTTCCTTGATTGGTTTCAGAAATTGTGCATCTATGGTAGTGATTGATTGAGATGCAATATGTGTTGGGAATTGTTATGATGCTCAGTCAGTATGGGATTTTATGTGAGCTGATGTGAGTGTATTTTTATTTGGAATTTTAATGAGATATGGTTGTGGTGTGTGAAATTTTTAACATGTGATAGATGGTCTATTTTTGTCTATGAGTTGTTTGTATAGTTTCATAGTTGTGGTGGAATAGTTGTTTATAATGAAAATAAAATCGAATGGGTTGGAATGGATAAATAATTCATGAAATTAGAATTCAATGTGTGGATAAATTGTTTTGTTTTATTTTATAATGAATGGGATTTAAAAATTATAATGGCTCATAATTCATTAAAATTAATTTATCACATAACCTAAAATGGAAAAATATAATTTTGTATGGGGATTATGGTTTACATGTTCAATTTTTTTTATTTTCAGGTGCAATTTTGTTTTTGGAATTTTTTAGAATTCATTTTTATGTCATGAGTGGTGATGACTCTTTTTTGGAAAACCTATATATTCATATTTTTATATGACTATTATTTATTTTATTTTCATTGTAACTTATATATTCACTTTAATTGTAATTTATATATTCACCACTACCACGTTGAGAATTATGTGATGACACAAAAGTGTACATGGAGGTATATTACACCCATAAATATATTGTATATAGATATCTTTAAATAGACTATTTATAATTATCTATTATAATATAGATTTATACAAATTTACTGTGATGTATAAGAGATAAAACTACAATAGTGGTAATGAATGAGAAGATTAATGAGGGGATTATTAGTGGTTGTTGTTCGTGGTAGTATTTGGTAATGTAGTTGATGCCCATTATGTTCACGACTACCTACTATCATAATTATGATAGTGGTGATGACATGATCTGGGTATGTTGTTTAGTTTCACATTGGTTGATTCGATTGATGTGGTGGCCTATTTTTCATTTTGTATTATGTGATATCCAATTTAATGTTTGGTGTTAAGAATGATGCCATTTCTTATGTGTATTCATGGATTATTCCTATATAGAAGAAATGGGAGCACCATGATGTATGAAAAATATGGTCTGAAAGTGTAGATTCCATGGTAATGTGGTTCGACATTCCTTTAAACCGATAATTTTCTTCAAATTTTATTTTTCTTGTAAGGATTATTTGGATAACAGTCCATGGTGAGGATGGGATTGGAATTTTGACAGCCATAGGTTATTTTTGTTCTTATTTTTTTCTTAAGGGTTCATTACTAAGCCATTTTATCAGGTCTGGAAGTGATTTTTGAATAATCCTAAATTTTATACTTGTTATTTTCAATCCATGTAAATTAAAATTGTTTTATAGGTTTACTGGAGGACATTGGGGACCGATATGGAGATTTATATCTTAGATTTTGCAGTTGCAATTTGGGTGTTCTTGTAGGACTACCTTTTGCGTATTTTTTTCGAGTCTCTTTTTATTTTTTAACTTATATACGAATTGTGGGATGGTTTGGGCTTATTTTATGATCTGTTATAGAGTTTCATGGTTCTATAAAATCCTACCTCCGAATTATATATTATATAGAGTGTAATGTATATCATGTGTAATATTTTTATACATTGGGTTCTATTCAGCTACCCAGTGCCAACATGGGGAGGGACTCATGGGGTTATCATTTATATTCCTTCGTTTCTTAAATAGGAGGGGATGTTTTTTAAAGGCATGTTTAATGAACTTTTATACAGAAATAGAAAGTGTTTTACCAAAAATATTATGTTGATATTATTTTATATCATATATATTGTAATTTATTTTAATAAAACATATATATTTTCCAAAAATAAAATTAATATTTTTTTAAATATATTTTATTATAATTGACACATAATTTTTATTTTCCTCTAATATAAAATTTGAAATAATTTCTTATGATAACCATATATAATTTTATAAATTTTAATATTCATCTTATTATTTTTCATTTTAATGTTAATATTTTACCAATATTTTTATCTTTCCAACCATCATAGTACCAATGGTCATATGGGTTTCCAACCATATATAAATTACTCAAATTTCCACATTCATCATTCAAATATATTTCATTAAATTTTTATTATCTTCATTTTTAAATTTTCATTTTCATTTATAATGTATTTATTTTTTATAATGTTGTTCATGAGTGTGATTATTCTTGGATACCAGGGCAATCATATTTCACAATTCAGGTTATTTTATCTTTGGGTGTTTATTTTCAAACATAATTCTTATTAATAAAAAATTTCATTAGTCTACCATAGTTAAATGATAAAATTAAAATAACCAAATGTAGTTTATAATCATTATGCGTCAAATTTTTCTATACTATACTATACAACTAAACCTCACACCTTTATAAATCCATAAGGTAAATTCTATAGATAAAATTTTGTGCTGATAAAAATTAATTTGACATATATATTATTTAAATCTATTATTCCAATTTATTGAAATATTTTTTTACTTATATATGTCTTGTGTAATATAAAATAATATATTTCTAATTAGGATACACATATTTATTCATATTCGAAATTCGATTAAAAATTTTTATGGTTGATACATGATCACAATAATTTAATTACATATTTTAATATATTTTAAAGACCAAGAATGAAATTTTAAAAAGGTATATCATCACATGTAGTAATTTATCACTCGATGAATGACTTAAAAATAATAAAATTTTATTTAATAAAATGAAAATAATTTTTATTTTCCTGATTTAAAATAAATAATATAATCTAAAAAACGTTTCACTTATACTTTTTAGTTTTAATTTTAAATGTTATGGTAATTATAAAAAAATGAGGACCTACATCATTTTTTAATATATAATTTATAATAAACATTAATCCAAGAAAATATAAATTTATGATTTTACAATAGAAATATTGTAGTGGTAAAAAAATTACGATGTTATTCACCTAGAAATGGCCTTTATGGAATATGCAATTTGGACCACCAATGTGTGTTTGAGAAACATGGAATTTTGGAAATAAATTATATTTGAGCTTTCTATTTCATCACCAGAAAGTTGGTACATATAAGCAATAATCAGGTGTGGAAAAAATCAAACACATGAATTGGTAGTGGATATTACATTCATACCATCATCCCTTATATTTATTTATATGGAACTAAAATCCATTAGCTTTGTCAGAAGATTATCTAGGTGTATTTATGATGTGATATTAGGGAGGCCCTTTTCAAACATAGTTTAAAAAAATAAAAATATACTTTTTTTTACTTCATTGAATCCATGATATTTAATGCAATTCCACTATTCAACTAGGCCATTGGCCCATGTAAGGGTCCACTTTGAAACCATATAAAAATGGTTATCTATGGAATAAAATTTAATTATATATTAGGACAGGATGAATATTTGATTCATGTCACAAAACTATATATCTAAATAAATATCCATACATGTTACCCATTATCCCGATAATATTATATAGGTGTTTTATATGCTTCATTGAATTAATAAATATTATATTCTATCATATGGATGTATTGAAATTTAATCATATTTTATATTATTCATATTTTTTTAGTTATGGGTGACCAAAATATCATAAAATATATGTGTACTTAGTCTAATAGGGGGAAAATATATTATAATCTGTAAAAAATTGAATCAATAGGAACCAATATTTGATATGACCAATATAGTTATAGGATTGATGTCCTACAATTTTATTATTCTAGATAGGATATAATGATTTGTATTTTTAATGTTTTTAAATATCTCACCATATTAACTCATATATATTTTTTACATGTATACATACAATCAATAATAATTAATTATATATATATATTCTATCTCTTAAAATTAAAATACATAATGATTAATGAATAAATGGGTATATTTATGTATCATTTCGAGAATAATACTATATAAACCGACATTTAATAAATATAGAAATGTCCTAAAAATTATATAAATAACTGTAAATTATTTAAAATTTTATCATATAATAATTTCAAAACACAATAAATACATTACAATATTAATTTAATATTAATAATTTATATTTACTGGAAAACTAAACACCACCACACTATATAAAAATGATGAGTTGAGAGATAATTTTACTTATGGATGAGTAATCATTGAACCATAGGATAATGATATCAGACAATGAAAATAAACCTTCATTCAAATATATATATATATATATATAATAATGACCAACAGAAAATAATCTAGTGAAAACAATCATGATAAACAATGATAACATGAACTAAATTATATTCATAATAATGTGAGTCATACCATCTCCAATTAATTATCCAATGAATAAAGAAGAAATTTTTTCTATGACCCCATCCTCTTTACCCATGGGGGTCAATTCATAATTTCCATGATTTTTCCTTTGTACAAGTATTATCTTCAACATTAGATTCCCTTTATAGTGCATTCATAATTATAACTAAAACAACCCTAAGAATATCCACAACAACCATCTCATTTGTAGATGTAAATATTAATTCAAAAGTATTATATTTAGTTTTATGGATTTGATATTCCCAAATTCCATTTGAAATTATTAGTCAATATTTCAATTCCATAATAATTATCTCCTTATGATTTTATATAATAACTCTCTAATTTTTCTTTCTAACTATGAGTTGATATTATATATACACTCACAAGAGTTGTGACTTCTTTCTAAACACATTTAAATTAAACCATTATATATATATAATATACCACATTTTCATAGGTAGAGAAAATTAACGATTTTTAAACCTAATACGACACACTAATACTAATTGATTTCAATATACATTTATTTTTTAATGGATTCATAGAAATGCCACTATAATATAAAAATAAAAGTTTATTAAAATAAACAACTTAATTTTCATTACCTAAACACATAATTTAATTCTTTTTTATATAAATGAGTAACCTAGTATAAAAATATATAGGATCATTTAGGTATATAAAAGAACAATAAAGGAATCCTCAATAGGGATATACTCATGAGGGTTCCCATATAATGAGTTTATATGACTATTAATGGAACTTACCACCCTAACATATTTAACTACATGATCTATATCATCTATCATTGTTGTTATTACAAATAAAATATAGTCGTCTACACCTGTGGGTCATAGATCATTCCATTTTTGAAAAGTCTTTTCATCTTCAATATTCTTAGGAAGATTCATCGTGTGAGTAGAAACAATAACCACATGAACATAGAATATATATTTCTAAATAACATTAATATATTTAATAAAGAAATATCCCTTCATGGACATAGGGTTTATAGGGGATACAACCTTTAATTTATATTTATGATTTTTATATCATAATTAATCCAACCTTCTCTCAATCCAAAATTGACCATTAATTTCCATTTATATAGTAATCTCATTATATTTTTTACCATACTAGATAAAATCACTATTTATAGTAACAAAATCCATTCAAAATTTTAATTACATGATTTTAATCCTAAATATCCATAAAACTACAAACCAATGATCATGATGTCTTATTTAATTGGAATACTTGGAGCATAAAACTGAAAACATGGATCCAAAAAATATTTTATTTAATCATCATAATGAGCCCCTAAAATCATTTGGGCCCTTATATCTTCATTTGTTATCCTAAGGAATAAATGAACAGAGGGATTAGGTAAAAATATATATAAGGTAACATTCATAAGAATGAAGCATAGAATATGGGTTAGAATGCATAACAGGATGACATAAAAAATGAATGGAGCAAGAATTAAAATATGGATTCATAATAGGTATAATAGGGGACTATGTAATAATGACATCATTGGTATTTGGAAACAAAAAAAACATGATATAAGAATATGTCATGGATTTCTACCAATACATTTTCAAATGGTATAAAATTTCTTATAATGGAATTAGGATAACTCCCTATCCTAACATGGCGTCTCAGGAGACTAAACATTACCCGGTTCATGGGAGTTCTATCTGGGTGAATCCATCATAAAATGTTCTTGAATTTTTGTGACTCTTAAAAAATCATAAATAAATAATATAACATAATAATAAGGGTTACTGATTGAAAGTATTGGGTATCAGATTCATGTCAATGTCATTAAAAAATTCAATATCATAATGCTTTCCATGAAATAATGGAATTAAATCATACATTGAAATTAATAAGGGAAAATATACATTGCTCAGGATAATTCATGTAAAACATATGTGAACACATTTAAAAAATTCTATTTATGAGTCATTAGAAAATAAATCATTTTAGTGGAGTTTAAGAAAATGAATAAAGTTTATTTTAAATTGAAAAGGAATAATTGTTTGTACAAATCCATAAATGACCCATTATATCATTAAATTAAAAATTAGTTATTTTATAAAAATAATGGTGGCTAAAAATAGATTATGGATATATCAATAAATTGGGTATCATGATGGGAAGTTCCCTTTATTTAGGTTATCTTATCATGATGGATTCAGAAAGGGAAAATTTCAAAACATGTAAAAGTTAAATTAGAGGATCGAAAATAAACCCATACCTTATGTCTGAATTTGTTATTCACATTAAATTAATATCATGGATATTCAAAATATATACATTAATTATTTATTTTGAAACATTTTATACATTATTTATTATTTATAATAATTTTTTAATTTCATTTATTTCTCTTTTGATGAGTTATAATGTCACGACCCCCTCCCCACAAAGTGTACCCCTCATGGGCCGGGAATATGAGAAGGGATATAATGACCCCCGTGTCCCGCCTCCTGTAGGTCCCGAGTTGGCGACTAGCACCGAGGGTATAATATTCACTCAAATGGGAGGCATTACTCTCTAAGAGAACACATGCGAAAGAGAGAGATAAGATAGACACCAACTAACTCTAACTCAGAACTGAAATATAAAATAAACCCATGTACATAATTGAAATTCCATGAAAAAGTACTACAACTGAATGGGAAAACTAAAAGTACCCAAAAGAAAGTGAAACTACAGCGACCACAAGCCCGAACAGCTCCTCCACCCACAAGCTAGTAGTAACCAGCTTGATCTCCAACCTGCTCCAAGTGACTTGAAAATAGTTTATATATATATGTTGGGTGATTATAACTTTATACTCAGTAGGATCCTCCCCGAAACCTCTCGTGCAAAAGTAATGAAAGCATGCTAAAGCACAGTAAACAACTAGTGAAACTAACTCGTCACCTGAACAGGTATACGAAGTTCCCAACCTCACCATGGCTACTCTCACCAAGTAACGCATAAAAGAATATTTCATATAGTGAGATTATCAAGGGTACCCTTATACTACTTCCCCACTGGTTTCCCACTTTTCCCAAATGACATACGTCATGTACATATCTCTCCAAAGGCTTGCCCATATACACCTGGGCTAAGCACCATAATATGCACCACGTGCACCACAAAGGCTTTCCCGCAGACACCTGGGCTAAGAACCACACCATCCTCACCACCAAAAGTAACCAGGTAGTTTCCGAGAGCCACCATAGCTCGCATAACGTGTATCATACGTCGGGTATTATACCTCAAGCCATTAAAGCCCATAAACCAAGTAAGGATCCTCATGACATCATAGCCTATACACGTTACACATGTAGTAGTCCATAGGATACTATATCTAGAATATATGTGTGGAAATAACCACAATCCATTACAGCCATCTACACACATATATGGGAAAAACTAATCGTCGCGCCAAAGGCACTAGTATCTAACCAGAGAAGAGAGCGGGGATAAAGGGGGTAGTCATCCATTCAACCTCCCATCAGAATGTTGGGGAAAACACCCCCCACGTCTCAGAATCCCCGGGGTGTCTGTTTCACTTACCGAAAAGGTGGAGTAGCTTATAGAAACACAAAAAGTACAAAAAAAAATATAACTCACAACCACACTATGGGAATAACCTAGTCTTCGTCTCAACTGCAGCTACCATATCTCAGTCTCCGGGCTTCTATTTCTAAGACAAGGTATCCTATAAGCACACAACCAATTAAAGAACTTCATTAGGTTACTTCATTCACTTTTTCATCAGTTCCACTTTACGTTAATTAATTATTTTCACATTAATTAAACATATAAAAAACCACATTAAACTTTATCCTCATCACATTCAAAATCAACTACTTTTTAAAGAATCAACATTACCTTTAAATTCCAGCATCTCTATCCCTGTGTATTATCACCATTTAATCAATCCTTCATTATAGAAATTAATCTCCCACATTCCCAGGCATTCTAGAAAAGAAACCTATTCTACTAAACACAAGGGGGCTCAACACGGTGAGTAGATGTACTACCCATCGATTCATTGCCACCTATAGCAAAAGCGTAGACCCATACTCCCTCGAGAGGCTAAACACAGAAAGCACGTGGCATACCCACGTGTATTCACCCCTTTCGGAAGAAGGGTAAGCAAGAAAAGTAGCCTTCAGAAGTGGGGAAAAGCAAAGCAGATAAACAAACAAAGAATCCACAAGCAACCAACAACCACATCCATCCCATACCATCAACCCCGGTGTCCTCCCCAACACCAACATGAATAAACTGATGCATCTCACCACTCCACGCGTCATTCGCTACTACAACCACAAGGCATTCCAGCCTCCACATATGACCACACCCCTCAAGGGTCACATCACAACACAAGTAGCAGGAAAAACAACACCACATAAAATGGGCTTATAGCTATAATTCACAACAAGAGGGTAACTCAAAACCCTTCATGGAATTCAATCAATCAAGTTCTTTAATCCATCTTGAATTAAAAAAATTCATTTCGTTGGTTCCAACATTCATGAACCAATTCATAAGCTATCACATAAGGTTAAACATGCTTACTATGCCAAATTGATCAAAATCAAATTACAACAAGAACCAGGTCTGTTTTCATGCCTCTTTATATTTTTCCAACCAATTATCAATTAATTCCGGCTTTACGTTCATTATTTATTTCCTCATGAACAACAGGCTCAACAAGCAGGGCATAGATGTTACACTATCTAGTAAACAAGAGTCAATAAAAAATGATCAAAAAAATTTCATTATCCAGTTCAAATATATTTATTTAGATCGATTCCATTGTGATCCAAAGGTCAAATCATGCTAACTCTACGATTTCACATAAACAATTAGAGAAGCCTTGAATCCCCTACCTCAACGGATTTGACGGAAACCACAAGGGTCGAGGAATTCCCAAAAAGACCGGGATGATTAACCAAGGATCCTCCCTAGATCTCTTCCCCTAACACAACCAAGACCAAAACACAATATAAACGACATCCACACACTTAGATCTTCCCATAACGGGCATAGATCTAAGATCCCGAGAGAAGAGGTGGAGTAGATCTAGGTAGATCTAAGAAACCAAAAAAAGGGATCACATACCCCGAGAAACTGGCTTCGATTCGTGAAGAGATGCCTCTGTATCACCTCCAAAATTCTTGGGAGAGATTCTCCTACCTCCCATGATAGTTAATCACGAGTTGTGGCAGCTTAGTGGCTTAAACGGTGTGATGAAAGCCAAAACGAGTTAGATACACAATTTTAGTATCTAACATTATGTGCCCGCACAGTTAGTCTGTACGGTTTAACAAACCATGTGCTAACTGTGCATTAGCTTCTGCCTCGACAAACACTCCTCGCACGGTTAGTCTATAAGGTTAGACAAACCTTGCGCTAACTGTGCGTTAGCCACTGCCTCAAAACCCAACCTTGCACGGTTTGGCCGCACAGTTTATGAAAACCGTGTGCCAACCGTGCGAAAGCTATTACACTTTAAACTTCTTTAAAACTCCATCAAAACGCACCCCTATGTCACCTTGACTTATCGTAACACCTCTATCACCACACTTTCACAAAGGAATGGATCGGAGAAGTCTGGGACATTACATCAGATACCTCTCAAAACATTCTCATCCTCAAGAATCCAAAACCCACCTAAAAGAGAAAACGAAACAGGGTCTGAACAACCACCCATCGAGATACCTCTCAAAATAGAGAAATACACCAAAGCAAAAAAGGGTTCCATCTCATAAACATGAAGGTTTCATAACCACATATGGAATCATCATTACAAGAAAGAGTTAAACATCAAACAACTCTCGGTATTGAGCACGTATCTGTAATTCACGTTCCTAGGTACTCTCCTCCATGACACTGTGTCGCCACAAGACACCAACTAAGGGTATAAAAAACTCGTGCAACACCTTCTCCTTGCGGTCTTAGATCTCCATAGGTCGCTCCTCAAAAGTTGCATCATCATCAACATCAATCTCTCCCCAATAGATGACATGAGAGTCATCATGAAGATAACGACAGAGCTGTGATACATGGAAAACATCATGTATCTGACTCTTCTGAGGGGGAAGTGCAACTCGATACGCCACAGCTCCAACATGAGCTAACGCCTCAAAAGGCCCAAAAAAGCGGGGAGAATGCTTACTCCCATGACCAAACCTTCACTTCCCACGACGGGGAGTTACGCTCAGAAGCACATGATCCCCAACACTAAACTCCAAGGGTCTCCTCCTTTGATCAGCATATGATTTCTAACGATCTTGCACTGCCTTCATCCTCTCACAAATCACCTGATCCATCTCGATTGAATTCTGTACTAGATCTAGTCTAAGAATTGCTGACTCTCCAACCCTAGTCTGGCACAACAGAGAACAGCAAGGCTGGAAAAACAAGGATTCAAAAGGCGCCATCTCGATGGTGGAGTGGAAACTATTATTGTAGGAGAACTCCACCAAGGTTAAGTGCCTAATCCACGAACCTCCAAAATCAAGAACACAAGAGCGTAACATGTCTTCAAGAGTCCGGATAGTTCGCTCTGTCAGACCATCTGTTTAAAGACGAAAAGAAGCGCTAAGGCATAACTGAGAACCAAATGCATGTTGGAGACCTCCCCACACCCTGAAGGTAAAATGAGGATCTCGATCAGAAGTGATCATCCTTGGGGCTCTGTGAAGTCTCACCCCCTCCTATAGATACTACCTTGACAAAACTTCTACTGAGCTTGACTCCTTGATTGCTATAAAGTGGTCGAATTTCGTTAAACGATCCACTACCATCCAAATCGCATCATAACTTCCTAGAGCTCCTGGTAAACTAGTAACAAAGTCTATTGAGATTTACTCCCACTTACAATGAGTAATCTTTTATGGTTGGAGAAGACCCCCAAGAACATGGTGTTTTGCCTTCACCTTCTAGAGGACCAAACATCGAGACACAAACTTTGCAAGAACATGCTTCAGCCCAGGCCACCAAAACTGACTCCTCAAGGATCGGTACATCTTTTTCACTCCAGGATGTACTGCTAAGGGTGAGATATGGAACTCTCTGAGAACCATCTCACGCGTCTCCAAGGGAACAAAAATCCTTCCACAATACAACACTCGGTGTTGTTCATTCTCAGACCAACCTTCAAGGGCCTCACCACAAACAACTCGGTCTCTCTAGACCTCTACCTCTAGATCCCCCAACTAGGACTCTTCCACCTTCTTCATCAGGGATGACTGCACTGTCATCTGAAAAAGACATCCCCTACCGCCAACTTCTCCCATATCAAGATGTAATGCCGACAGTTCATCCATTACTCTCAAGGAATCACCGGATTCACGCACAGCATCACTATGTGACTTTCGGCTTAGCGCATCAGCTACAACATTCCCCTTTCTAGGTGTGTACGATATTTCGAAGTCATATTCTGGCAGGAACTCCATCCACCGATGTTGTCATAAGTTCAAGTCATGTTGGGAGAAATCATACCTCAAACTCTTATGATAATTAAAAACCAAACAATGCTCATCAATGAGGTAATGTCTCCACAACTTCAAAGAAAACACCACGGTTTCCTACTCAAGATCATGAGTGGAATATTTGTGTTCATAGGGACGTAACTACCAAGACCCATAAGAAACAACTGCCCTCTACTGAAAGAGAACATAGCCTAACCCCAGATATGAAGAATTGGAGAAGACATCAAACGGAACTCCTTCAGCTGGAAGACAAAGGACTGAAGCACTTACTAACGTCTCCTTTAGATACTCAAAAGCTTCCTTACACTGATCAGCCCATATGAAAGCCCAATATTTCCTGGTCAAAGCAGTCAGAGGGGTCGCAACCCGAGGGAAATTGGTTATGAACCTCCAGTAGTAGCCTGCGAGACCAAGGAAACATTGTACCTATGAAACTATTTTGGGGGATACCCAAGACACAACTGCTTCTGTCTTTGATGGACCCATAGCTACTCCCTATTGGGACACCACATGCCCCATGAAACGGACCTCTCGAGACCAAAACTCATACTTCAACAACTTCCCGAACAACTGATGTTGGCGAAGAACTCCCAAAATGGATCGTAGATACTCTGCGTGATCCTTTTCAGATGTGGAGTACACAATGATGTCGTCGATGAAAACTACCATGAACTTGTCTAGAAACTCATGGAACACATCACTCATCAATCCCATGAATACATCTAGAGCATTCGTCAGACCAAACCGCATTACTACGAACTCATAATTCTCATGATGACAACGGAAAGCAGTCTTCGGAATATCCTCATCCTTCACATGCATCTCATGATATCCTGACCGCAAGTAGATCTTTGAGATCCAACATTCACCATTCAGTTGATCAAAAAAACCATCAATCTGTGGAAAAGGATAGAGATTCTTTATTGTCACCTTGTTCAATCGATGATAATTGACACACAACCGCAAATTAACATCAGACTTCTTCACGAAAAAAAGTTGTGCCCCCCATGGTAACACACTTGGACAAACAAAACCACACTACAATAGACAATCAAGCTGTATACATAGCTATCGTAACTCTGAAGGAGCCATCCTATATGGAGACATAGAGATAGGAGACGCTCCTGGAAGTAGCTTGATCCCAAACTCGAACTCTTGCCGAGGGGGTAATGCTACAACCTCTTCTGGGAAAACATCTGGGTACTCTTCTACGACCCTAGGAAATGACAAATGCTAAACCTTTGAAAAACTCGGCATCATCTCATCCTCCATGGAAGATAAGGATGGAACGCGCCTATGACCCATCTGAGGATCTCGCTCACCAACAAACACCACTTGCTCTCCATCTTCACCAATGAAGATGACCTTCCTCCTAAAGCAATCCACTATAGCATGCACCGAATAAAACTAATCCATGCTGAGGATGACATCATATGGTTGTATTTGTAAACACATGAAATCTCCCCAAGAGCGGTGTTGCCCCAACACTAGCTCACAATCTCTACAAAATTCAAACAAGCTGGCTCGACCTCCAACTAGCGTAGTCAACGCCATGGGCACTGGAAGCCTCTCCACCTCAAGTCCCAAAGCATGGACAAGTGCAGGTGATATTAAGTAGTGTGTCTCTCCTGAATTAAACAAGGCATACACCAAGGTAGAAAACAAGAAAGGGGTACCTAGAATGACATCTGGCTCATCCGGTGCTGATAACGCTAGAGCATGAAGCTGACCACGACCTCCTACACGGCCTCTCTGACCCTGATGATGACCACCACCATGTCCACGCTCTTCTATATGAGGACTATGAACATCATGGGGTTGTCCTCTGCCTACCTCATCTACCCTCTGGTGATCTATAGCTGGGGCAACTGGCTACTGATGCCTCGGCTGGAACTGCCTCAACGGAAGAACCAGTAGCGCACCACCTGCTGCACGATGACTGCTCTGAAATGTCGGGCACTCCCGCTACTGATGGACATGACCACCACATGAAAAACAAGTTCCTAATCCCTTTTGATAATCATGAGGGTTTCCACCTCTGGATAAATGACATGTGAAGGGCTGGGACCTACCCCCGGCTGAACGGAAACTATTCTGCCCTAAAAACCGGGAACCCCGGACCGCAGCTCTGCTTCGTGATAAATCATGCTAATTCCCCTCTCATGATGATCTGGTCATGTAAAAAGTCCTCTCGACAACCTACTCCCTCACCAACACCTCGAGGTATGTCTTCAGGATAAATGGGGTGACATGGTGCTGGATCTCTGGACACAAAGCCTCCTCGAAATGACTTTCCCTGGCCCCCTCGTATGGTAACAGGTCCGAAGCATATCGTAAAAGGTTCCTGAAACGGATCCCAAACTCCCGAACACTAGAGTTCCCATATCAAAGGGTAAGAAGCTCCTGGAGACTGAATGCCTTTGTAGTCGAGGAAAGGAACTCGGCCATAAACTTATCTCAGAACTCCTCCCATGAGATCGCTGACTCCTCACGATCCCCGAGGAACATAAACCACCACCGCCTCGCTGCTCCATGCAGCATCGTCACAGCTAAGGACACCCAATGCTCCTTCCAAGAACGGATCAAACTAAAGCCTATCTCGACCTCCTCCAGGCTTCCGTAACTGCATATGAAACGGAGCCCTCGTACTTCTACAGACTCTGGCACTGAAACTCTCGGAGTGTCTTCCTACATGTGTCATCGTCTTCAACCTCTACCCTTCAGTGACCGACTAGAACAACCTTCTAGACATATTCTATGAAAACATGATGAGGATGTCGGCCTGGAGCCATACCTGCAAAATAAAAAACTTCTTAGGGCTCCTAAACCCGGAATATGGAAGACTCAACATTAATTAATAAATTGTTTTATTTTTATTCAATTTAGGTTAACTTATCCCATGTTCTATCCATTCAAACACAGGCACAAAGTATATTGATTCATGATCCTTTCCTAGGTCTCTACCCTGCAACTAGTAACACATTGTTTATTAGCCATTGAAAATTTAAAGGTCCCTGCATCAGATCATAGGGTGCCCTAAACGCCTATGTCTTAGCCGGTCTCCAGTGTTTACCTCACTTGCTAAACATGAATGACATTGTTTCCCTACCAACCCATGCAACCTCACATGTGCCTAACTCCAAACTCCATCTTATCCCACAACCATACCACTGATACCACTCTCTCACAACCCCCTCCCAACAATGTGTACCCCTCCTAGGCCGGAAATATGAGAAGGGAGATAATGACCCCCGAGTGTCGTCTCTAGTAGGCCCCGGGTTGGCGACCAGCACCGAGGGTATAACAAACACTCAAATGAGAGGCATTACCCTCTAAGAGAACACATGCGAAAGAGAGAGATAAGATAGACACCAACCAACTCCAACTCAGAACTGAAATATTAAAGAAACCCATATACATAAATGAAATGACATGCAAAAGTACTACAACTGAAAGGAAAAACTATAAGTACCCAAAAGAAAGTCAAACAGCAGTGACCACAAGCATGAACAGCTCCTCCAACCACAAGCTAGTAGTAACCAAATTGATCTCCAACCTAATCCTTGTGACCTAAAAAATAGTTTATATATATATGTTGGGTGAGTATAACAGTATACTTAGTAGGCTCCTCCCTGAAGCCTCTCGTGCAAATGTAAAGAAAGCATGATAAAGCACAGTAAACAACAAGTGAAAATAACTCGTCACCTAAACAGGTATACTAAATTCCCAACCTCGCCAGGGATACTCTCACCAGGTAACGCATAAAAGAATATAGAATATAGTAAGAATATCAAGGGTGCCCCGCTACTACTTCCCCACTAGTTTTCCTCTTTCCCCCAACGACATCTGTCATGTGCATCTCTCTCCAAAGGCTTGCCCATATACACCTGGGCAAAGCTCCACAATCTGCACCACGTGCACCACAAAGGAATTCCCGCAGACACCTGGGCTAAGCACCACACCATCCTAACCACAAAAAGTAACCAGGTAGTTTCTGGGGGCCCCCATAGCTCGCATAACGTGTATCATACATCGAGTATTATACCTCAAGCCATTACATCCCATACACCGAGTGAGGATCCTCAAGCCATCACAGCCTATACACGTTACACCTATAGTAGTCCATAGGATACTATATCTAGAATATATGTGTGGAAATAACCACAAGCCATTACAGCCCTCTACACACATATATGAGAAAACTAACCGTCGTGCCAAAGGCACTAGTATCTACCAAGATAAGAGAGAAGGGCTAAAGGGGGTAGTCATCCATTCAACCTCCCATCAGAATGTTGGGGAAAACTCCCCCCTCAGGGCTCAGAATCCCCAGGGTGTCATTTTCCCTTACCGATAGGGTGGAGTAGCGTATAGAAACACAAAAAGTACAAAAAATATATATAACTCACAACCAAACTATGGGCATAACCTAGTATTCGTCTCAACTGCAGCTAACATCTCTCAGACTCCGGGCTACTATTTCTAAGACCTGGTACCCTACAAGCACACAACCAATTAAAGAACATCATTAGGTAACTTCAATCCCTTTTTCATCAATTCCACTTTACGTTAATTAATTCTTTTCATATTAATTAACCATGAACACAACCACATTAAACTTTATTGGTATCACATTCAAAATCAAATTCTATTTTAAAGATTCAATGTTACCTTTAAATTCCAACATCTCCATCCCCGTGGATTATCACCACTTAATAAAACCTTCATTACAGAAATTACATTCCCATATTCCCAGGAATTATAGAAAAGAAACTTATGCTGCTAAACAAAAGGGGGCTCAACACGGTGAGTAGATGTACGACCAATCGAGTGTTTTCCGCCTATTGCAAGGGAATAGACCCATCCTACCTCGAGAGGCTAGACCCAAAAAGCACCTGGCATACCCCACGTGTGTTCGACTCTTTCGGATGAAGGGTAAGAAAGACCAGCTACCTTGAGCAGTGGGGAAAAGCAAAGCAGATAAACAACCCAAGAATCCACAAGAAACCAAAAACCACATCCTTCCCATACCATCAACCATGGTGTCCTCCCCAACACCCACATTCATAATCTGATGCATCTTGCCACTCCATGCACCATTCACTGCCATAACCACAAGCCCTCCCCGCCTCCACATATCACCACACCCCTCCAGGGTCACATCACAACGCAACCAGCAGGAAAAACAACACCACATCAAATGGGATTATATCCCTAATTCACAATAATAGTGTAAATCATAACCCTTCATGGAATTCAATCAATAAAGTTCTTTACTCCATCTTGAATTAACAAATTCAGTTCGTTGGTTCCAACTTTCATGAACCAATTCAGTAAGCTATTGCAGATGGTTAAACATGCTTACTATTCCAAATTGATCAAAAAAAAATTACAATAAGAACCAAGTCTATTTTCAGGCCTCTTTATATTTATCCAACCAATTATCAATTAATTCTATCTTTATGTTCTTTATCAATTTCCTCAAGAACAACATGCTCAACAAGCACGGCATAGATATTACACTATCTAGTAAACATGAGGCAATGACAAACGATCAAAGCAATTTCATTATCCAGTTAAAATATATTTATTTAGTTTAATTCCATTGTGGTTCAAAGTCCAAATCACGCTAACTCTACGATTTCACATAAACAACTAGAGAAGCCTCGAATCCTCTAACTCAACAGTTTTGACGGAAACCACAAGGGTCGAGGAACGCCCAAGAAGACCGGGCCGATTCACCAAGGATCCTCCCTAGATCTCTTCCCCTAACACAACCAGGACTAAATATCTACATAAAATACATCCACACACTTAGATCTACCCATATCGGGCATAGATATAAGATACTGAGAGAAGAGGAGGAGTAGACCTAGGTAGATCAAAGAAACCAAACAAAAGGGATCACATACCTTGAGAAACTGGCTTCGATTCACGAAGAGAAGCCTCCGGATTGCCTCCAAACTGCTTGGGATAGATTCTCCTACCTCCTAGGAAAGGTAATCTCGTGTTATGGCCGTTTAGTGGCTTAAATGGGGTGATTAAAGGCTAAACGAGTTAGATACACAATTTTAGGATCTAACTATTAGTGTCCACATGGTTAGTCCGCACGGTTTAACAAATCGTGCGCTAACTGTGTGTTAGATTCTCCCTCGACAAACACTCCTCGCATGTTTAGTCCACACGGTTAGACAAACCGTGTGCTAATAGTGTGTTAGCCAATGCCTCAAAACCCAACCTTGCATGGTTTGGCCGCACAGTTTAGGCAAACCGTGCGAAAGCAATTACCCTTTAAACTTCCTTAAAAGTCCATACAAATGCACCCCCAAGACACCTTAACTTCCCGGAACACCTATAGCACCACACTTTCACAATGGAATGGACTGGAGTGGTCCGGTCCATTACATATAATATATTATTTCACCTTTTAGGAGATTTTATTTCCTTGGTTTTCATGATTGGTTCAATTGTATAAATGTATGGAAGATCAAGATGAATGGAAATAGTTTTCCAGAATTGAAATTAAATGTTATTAATGAAAATACATAATATTAATTGGATATATATTTCATTTTATTTTATGGTATGTGGATGAGTAATTATAAAAAACATTACTAATAATCATTTATATTTGTATAGTGGGTTTTCATCCATCAAAACTAGATTTTTTTATTACTTATTATTTTTTATATATTTTAATATAGAAAATAAAAATGGTTATAACAGAAAAACTAAAATATATTTCAACTAAAAATGAATGTTTTATATCCATAATTGGATGTGGTAAAGGAATATTAAAATTTATCGTCCCTGATGTCAGTAAATGGACACTTCAAGTGTGATGATTTTATTTTTAGAATAAATGAGAGAGAAGAAATATTTTGATGGTGGCTATTCCATTAACATAATATCATTATAGTATATAAAAGATATTTTATAAATAATTTCACTTTTATATCATTAGGTGATTAGAAAATAATAAAATAAATTAAATTGAAATGAAATTAAAATAAAAAAGAAAGTGGATTTCACCTCTTTAATTTATCCTCGTTGAGAATCTCCATAAAGGACTTGGAAATGGTTTTCTATTGATACCAAAATAATACTGGGCTTGGGGTAGAGGCATGGAATATTATTGGGTGGAATTTTGAGGATAATATAGTCATAGAACATGTGTGGTGAAGAGGTGGAAATGGGTGGTATTTAATGTGGAGGGATGAAGTGGTTTTGATTATTTTACTCATTTGTTTATTATTTTGGATCAATAATATTAAGAGTCTTGGTTCATGTGACTAAATATATTATAGACAGAATTTGAGTTCAATAAAATGGTCACCTAAACCATCTGTGACTGAATCATGAACCAGTAATTCATTAATTTACTTATAACTAGTACCCAACCAATGCATCTTCACGACATGATCATTTATTTGAAAAATCAATTAAACATAATATGATATTTCTCTCATATACATTCCTATAAAATTAGTGCACAAAAGAAACACGCTATGAGAATACAATATGTTTAAATGATACAAAAAATGGAAACTATTGAATAAAAGACATGGTTTTCATTAAGACAATTGATCTGTAATGACACTGAATTTCGATTTTATTACAATGAGAATAAAATATGATTATCGTCCATTGGTAACACCAATTATGGTTTTTTATGTTGTTCACCATAAACTACAAAACATCATGGTCTACTCATTTCATCACATGACTTGATTTCTCTATGATCTAAAAAATTGATAATCCAATAACCATAGATACAATGAACCTGAGAAGGATTAACCAAACTGTGCATTTGCTTCTTACCATGGTGATGAATCTGAAACTAATCCACTACTGATATTTTTTTGAAACTTATAAACATTATTGTTTGTTTAGAAAACTCATCATTGTTCCATCCAATTTAAAATAGTGATATGAACTATTTTCTTTACAATGAAAATCCTAAAATTGTGTTTAATAATTCAATTGTTTTTTTATTATCAATATCTTCAATTGTATTGAACCGCGATTACAGAATTTGACTAGTATGAAATATATGAAAAAGTTCATTATATACTTCTTAAAATTATATATTCATATTTATTTTTTCATAATTATATTAAATATTTAGTTTTATCTAACTAAAATTCATAATAAAAATCACTCAAATAAAAATATCAACATTATTACATGTTATGGGTTTAAAATTGTGGAAAATAGTATACACATAGATAGAAATATTAATTTTGATACAGGATGGATAACTCTAGAAATTGGAAAATTTTGGATCAAGAACATTATCTACTATAAGGGAAGGATCGATAACCCATTTAAGAACCCCCAGCCTACACTCATTCCAAATTTATTCAAATTATAACTAGATAAAAAGGTGTAAATTTTCAATATTATGAACAAAATTAAGCAGGAACTACCATAACAGACAAAAAAATTTATAATAAACAAAATCAACTTAAATCCATATGTTTTGTTTAATATAACCATATCATTATTAATATATAATAGAGTTGATATTTAATGACATAAAAAAATTTGTAGCACCAAAACTAGGTGATTCCATAGTCCACTAAAATGAGTTTGAATAGTCATATTGGATGAAGGTAAATTTGGAGAAATTCCACTTTAATTTGTCCACAAAGATACTTAATTTTCTACACATTAAGAAATTGAATATTCGATTGTAATTATTACCATTTAAATTTATCATCATTGAATGAGTTAGTATTAACACATTTAGGGTGGTTGGTTTATCTACGGGTTCTCTAGGTATTTTTCAGAATTTAATATATTTTTGACAGAGTTACCAAGTAAAAATACTTAGTTTTACAATGATAAAATAAAGGATAAATTGATATTGTTTTGGAAAATATAACCATGTTTTGATGATCCCAACTTAATTTTGTTGTTTCAGTCCATTCTAATGACTATTCACATGTTCGTAGTTTCCTTAAGGGTCTCTAGAATATGAAAAGTGCAGAACCATGTCAAAGATAGGAAACTAATCCTTAAAGAAGAAAATTCATGGACTATTTCATTATTCCCATTCTCCTGTGATACAGATTTATTACATTATAGTGAAAAAACTTCCATTCCTAGAGAAAATAAAAAACAAGTCTGATCACATACCAAGAAAATAAATATTTTATCAAGATAAAAAATATTATTTTTAAAAATAGAAAATGATTCATATGGATAATTGATATGTAAATCCCAAACCATGATCTTTTATAAATCATATAATTTATTCAACTATTTTAAAGTTGAATTTTACAACCAAATGTAATCAACCGAGTTCAATTAATTAAGTTTTTTAAATCATCTTACTTGATATCTATATAACATCTACAGAATTCCCAACTATTAGACAAAAAAAATATTAATAAATTATACCATTAGGAAGTAGCATTGGTAATCAATAGGACATTTCCATTGAAATTTCTAATTTATAATCATTCCATATAGAATCATTCATGAATTTTTTGAAATTTGAAATGTGGATATGATATAGTTCAGGAAAAATTACATAATTTTTTTTTAATTATAATTTATTATACCAACGAATTTTAATCGGAATTGTAACTATACATGTTCAAAAGATTTGAATATAAGGGATTATAACCATAAAAATATTTAATCCATTCTATCCATTATGAGTTTAGTAGTATATCTATACATTTCCAATATTTAGAAAAACATGAAAACCAAACGTTGAAAGTTTATAAGTTTATTAATATTAATTCCTTTAATTAAATAAATCATGAATAATTGATGGATTTTGGTTTTGAAAATCATATAAAAATATATTCTTGGAATTAACCGTAAATAATTAAACAACAATTTTATTTGAATAGAAATAACTTATACCTGAATTATAGGAACCTCGATGTAGTATTATATTGATCCTACAAAATACCTACTGAAACATGAATTTTATTTTCACTTTCTTAGGAAATATACTTTCAAACAACTTATGGATTACATGTCTAAATTCATTTATTACCTAAATAGTGTACCCTTAGTAATAAAAATCTAGAATCATTAATAGTATAATGTAAAAAATTCTAAACATTGAATTAAAAATTAGAATGTAAATAATGTTTATCCCATGATAAATAAAAAATAACCAATTAAAAATGAATATTATAAAATAAATAATGTATCAGTGATAAAATTGAAATTCATATAGAAGTAAGATATCATGAAAGAAAAGGAGAGTCACCTAGAGAAAGAGAAAACATACCAAATGGTAAAACAAACAGAGTTCATTGTAGTAGTTACATAGCTTCACATAAAAATAATTACATCATAAATTTTAAAGCACTTGGTAAATGAATATAGATGACTCCCAAATAGATAATTTACAAGTCTACCAATGAAAGGGGTCTCATCTCATGAGAAAAAGTATGATATAAAAATTTCTTTGTTTTGTGTTCAGTAATTTAAAATATGGAATATTTTCAAAATTAAAGATAAACATTTATATTTAGAGTAAATAGATGTATATTATTGAATAACAAGATTAAATGTAACAAAATAATGTTATGGTGAATATCTACAAATGAAAATTCAATGCTACTCTCTTCCCATTGTTCGTCTGGTTTTCAACCATCATATGTACAAAATGTTCCCATGATGATAACCTCGAGAATCCCATAGATCCAAATAAAAGTGGTAAAATCAAGAAAACTAACAATATCATTACACTAAATGAATCAATTAATATATAGGGCCTTAAAGTGGAAGAACATCCAAGGAGTTAGAGTCTTAGAAACAATGACCTATATCTCCCTCACACACCTTCGAGAGAAACATCATTACAGATAAAATATAAAATTACAACCCCCTAAAAAAACATTTTATATTGACACAACACATTTAAAATAATCAAATATTCCCACATTATGTGGGGTATCAATTCAAAAATATTTAATGATATTGAAAAAAAATTCAACATGATAAAATAAAAATCATTACATGCAAATAAATAGATAAGTCACATAAAAACAAAAACTTGATATGATTTTCTTCATAAAATGCAACGATTATTCAAACCTAGAACATGTTTTACTGATAAATGGGTAAACCCATACATCAAGAAAAAAATAAGGGAAATCATCGACATATGTGGGGCCTTTCATTGATTCCCTTTTCTAGCCAACCTAATTAATGGTCTACATTTAGAGCATGGAAAAAAATTCAACAGGTAAAATGATGTGAATCACGTACATATGGAAAATAATAAATATTAATTGACTCCAGTAAAAATGTAAATACTCATTAATGTGGTAAATTTGATAAGAATCATGAATAAAATCCACATACCTGTATAGAATAAAATGTAGACGAATTTGAAAAAAAATGAACCAATTATGGAAAATATGATCTTGTTAACCATATTATAAAAAATATACATTATAAAAAATATAAATACCTAAATTCGTGGTTGTTACATGCTCACTCACTTGTTTATGATATGATTAATAATAACATCGTATATGTAGATTAAAACATTAATTATGAAAAATCTAGTTATTTAAAAAATTATAACATGTGTTTAATATAAATATAATATAAATTTATATCATTGAAGAACATTTTTCATATTATATATGAATATAAATTAGTTAAGAAATTGTAATTGTTAAAAGTAAAAGTGTAATATATATATTGAAACATACATAACATTATACTTCTTGATGAACAAACATATGTAATATTTAGCTTGAAAAGTAGATTTTTCCCTCCGCATCTACGTGCACAATACCAAATTAATGAAAAAAATAATTCAATTGTATTGGAAAATGCAAAACATATTAAAATCTAATGGAAAGTATGATTAGTAAAATATATAATAATTTTAAAACATATATGTGATGATTCAGGGTGAAAAAAACATTGTATGTTCCTAAAAATCTATGATCAAATAAAATTTATCTTTTATATAGTTGAAATAACATTGAAATAGTTTCAATATTCGGGTGTGGATGATATGAAATTTATTTTCTAGGATCTTAATCCTGTGAATAATAATGATAAAAATAAAAGGACATGTAACCCAAAAATAATACATCAAAAATATTATTCTTCTTGATGAACGATCTTAAGTTACATTTAACATGATGATTTATTTCCCTTTTGTATCCCTATGAACAACACTGAAGAAATGTAAATAATAAATCATTTGGATTGAAAAAAACTATATTTGATTATAATATTAGGAAACCTATGAGGAGTAAAATATAAAATACTCCTTAAATAGATCTATGAAGATTCAGAGTAAAACAACAACACAATGCAAGTTCCATAAAATCCATTATCAATGAACATTTATCTAGTAGTTAATTGAAAGAACATTTAAATCATTTAAATCTTCATCGGTATCTAGAATGAAATTTCTTGTCCAGGATATTAAACTTCTGAAAAATGATGATAAACATGAAAGGATAAGTAACCCCAAAAAATATCATCCAAAATAGTAAATATCTATATATGAAATAGGAACAATAGATTATACTTGAAAATAATAGATCATACAAAATTCTATTGAAAATTTAAATTCTGAGGAATGGGAGATCTCAAAGGATTCACACTACAATCCATCCTTATCCACACACAAAAAATACGAATAGACATAAAGAAATTATACATGGTAAATGAAATAAATATCAAAATTTAGAGGGGAGCCCATCATAAATACCAAGATCCTACAAAGGGTTATTTACATAAGACCAAAAAAATAAATTAAATGATTAAAACTAGAATTAAAAGATGAATATATGGGGTGAAAAACTCAACTGTAACAACATACCCTTACCACATCATGAGAGACACCATATGAGGATGCTGAGAGAATGGTAACAAATATTTTTACCATGAATAGGGTTAATATAGAGACTATTTAATCCCCATAAATTTAAATGTTATACATGGAATGGAATGAAAAATATCAGATTGGGAAAGTAGAGTTGGGTAGCTGGAAAGCGGCAGTAAATGTGGATTTGATTGTCCCGGATGCGGAGGTTCAGGTGGAGTGGGAAACCCATAAGAGTGGTATAGGAAGAATACATAGATGAGGGTATAGATTTAGGGAAGTAAAGGGTGTGATATAGAATGGTTTTGTAGGAGTGGGGGAACTAGAGGGAGATTGAGTGTGGGGGTGAGTAGCTACAATTGTAGCGAGATAGCGAGAGCATGGAATGTAGGTGAGGGAAAGGAAGTTGAATTGGGGGTTTTTAGGGTTTCTGGGAAGTGGAATATTAGATGGATAATGTTTTCATGGGAGTGGAAAAATTGGAGGGACATGGAGTATAAGGAAAGTGACACGTAGAAGAGGATCAATAAGAATTAATAATGCTTATAGAAGTTATATAACAAAAATTATAGTATTTAATTATTCATAAAATATCAAATATTTTACAAAAATCTAAAAAAATAACCCTAGAAATTGTTCAACATGTGTAATTCATAAATTTTATCATTTTATGAAATTAAATTTCTAAATATGATCAATTTAATTTAATGAAATCACAATTTATTAAAAATGTAATAACATTTAAATTAAAACTTATTTTATGACCCTTTAAAAAATTAATTAAGTTCTCATAAAAATCTATAATAATAATAGGAAAAAAAAAGTCATTTATGAATCTATGTCATGAAATTAAATTTTTATTTGAAAAATTATATTAATTGCAAAATTTTAGATAAAAATTTATATTTCCCAAAATAATGATGATTATTTTTTCATTTTAGAAAAACAAATTACTCATTCCAAGATATAAATATGTCATACATACATTTATAAAATGACCATATTTTATTTAAAAATTTATATGTGATGTTACTATTATATTGGTCATATTACAATTTCTAATGTTCATGTTACTATTCCAAATTTCATGTTAATATTACTTTAGAATATGTTCTTAATTTTATAAAACGCTAATTATTTCATTAATTCTTCTTTTGTAAATTTTTTTGTTCTCTCTGATGTTATATGATTTATAATATATAAAAGAATTATAATAAGTGAAATTTCATTAATAGAAATATGGGTCAATAAATTATACCCCCCCCCTATATAATTTCACCCTTGAAATTTTGTGTTACATACTAAGCGATAATATGTGACGGTACATATCCTTCATTAATTCTTCTGGTTACCACGATTCCTCATCATACATATGGTTCCACCATAGTACCTTGACTAGGTGGGTAGTCTTATTGCGTATAAATTTATATATATGGTTTAAAATCATCACCGACTTCTCCTCATAAGAGAGATCATTTTTTAACTGTACCACCTCTAAATTAAGTAGATATGTGGGATATGGTATTTACAAAATATAGAGGGTTATGTGGAATATATCGCTACTTGAGACATGGTATGTGGAAGTGCAAGTCGATAAGCCAAAAATAAGACATGATCAAGAATCTCGAATGGTCTGATGTACCCAGGACTTATCTTTCATTTCATCACAAATCTCATGATCCTCCCCCATAGAGATATGTGAATAATACCATGTCTCTATCCTTAAACTCTAGGTCTCATCACGGATTCTCTACATAGTTCATCTTTTGAGTTGGGGTTCTCTTGATATCTTAATGAATGGTTTTCATCTTTCCCACCATCTCATTAACTATTTCATGTCTGAGTAGCTTACATTCATCAAATTTATCAAATCATGTTGTTGTTATGCATATTTTTCCATAAAAGGATTTATAAGGATCTATTTGGCTTCTCGAGTAGAAACTATTTTTGCAAGAGAACTCAACCAATGGTAGATGTTGTTCGAATCCTCTATTGATTTCCATAGAACACGCTGTCAATATGAATTCCAATTTTTGAATAGTCGATCCAGAATGGCCATCAATGTGAGGATGATTGGCCATAATGAAGTTCAGTTCTATATTTAGGGTATGATGGAGTCTTTTCCAGAATTTAGTGGTGAATCTAGGACCCCAATCAGATAAAATAAATAGTGGTAATCTATAAATACATACCTCTTCTTTGATGTATATATGTGCCATTTGATATGGAGATATTTACTCCTAAAATATATTAAAGTGAGATGTCTTTGTAATATGATCCAAAATAAACCATATAGCACTATTTCCTCTAGATTTCTTTAGTAGTATGGTGACAATGTTACGGTGTTATTTTCACATTTCTATGCTGTTATTCTTAATTGTTTCATCATCTCTTCATATTTTTTCTGTTCATCCTTAACATTATAACATAACATGCACATTGATGTGTTTTTAGATATATTGTCTTCATATTATCCCACCAATATTGATTTTATAGATAACGATACATCATTGTAATTCAGGGGTGAATATAGATTTTTTAGATACATCATTCATTCAAAATATCCTTCATTATATCTAGATCAGATGATACAGATAGACATGTTTGAAATCATGTGACTCCATCCTCATCAATTTTAATCTCTAACGATTCCCATTTCTGATAAATTCCACCCTTTTATGAATTTAGAAATCATTTTTTTCAGTATCAATTGTTTTATCTATGATGGATGGTTGAATAATAATATGAAAAAAACTTTGGTGATGTTACATCAAAATTCATTATAGTGTTCATCGGTTTTAGATCTAATAAGATTGGATCCTTCTAAATTATAATTATTGATATGGTTCCATGATCCTTTCTACTAAGATAATATTCCACTTTATATTCAATACCAGGGTGGTAGTGGATTTAGAAGTCACATTATTTTATGATCTCTAACAATCTATTCTAGAAAATATTAAGCTCATTTTATTTGAACATATATTTTAGGCTTTTATAATAAGTATATATCTTTCACTTCTACCCATAGAGATAATTGCACCAAATATTCAATGCACAAATCACAACTACCAACTCTAGATCATTAGTGGTATTGTTCTGCTCATGAATTCTCAACTACCATGATTCGTAGGCTATCACTTTATCTATTTCTTTTAGTACACATCCTAATACCATCTTTGAAGAATCGATGTGAACCAAAAATAGTTCCCACCTTGTTGTTAGTGTGATTAATGGTGTATTGATAAGCCTCTTTTTAAAATATTTGAAATAGTCTTCACATTCACAGGTCTATTAATACATTAATCCCATCTGTTTTAACTTGTTCAATAGGTTTGAAAATCATTAATATTTCCTCACAAATCATCGGTAGTACCCAGCTAGGCCAACAAAACTATGAATCTCCATTACATATATTGTTAAGGGTCTCTCTTCAAGTGACATTTTCTTGTAAGGATCCACGTATATCTTTTTTTTAGTGATCACAATCTCCAATAATGATACATCCACTATCCAGAACTCATATTTCATATATTTTTCATATATTTTCTCACTTATCAGGCATATTAGTATAATATTCAAATTATCCACATGTTCCACCCTTATCATTGATTATATCATTATATAATTAATCAATAGTACCATAAATTTGTCATGAAAATGTATAACGACGCTATTAATTAAATCCATGAAAATTTATAGAGCATTAGTGAGTCTAAAGGGAATCACAAGGAAATCATAGTTTACATTCCATGTTAAAAAGGATGAATTGGGAATAACTTCGTTCATCACAGTTAATTGGTGATATATCAACCAATGGTTAACCTTTGAGAGATATGTGGAACCACATAGTTGATCACTCAAGTCATCTATCCATTTAAAGTGATACTTGTTCTTTATCATGAATTTTATATCAGATCATGATAATCAATATATATGCATATTTATCTATCTTCTTTACAATTAAAAGGATTGGAGCACCCCATTCTGAAACACTTGGGTGTATAAAACCCTTGTCCACATTTTCTAATAACTTCTTATTTAGTTCATCTAGCACAATGTTTCCATTCTATAAGGTTTCTTTAATATAGAAAAATATTAAGGAACAAGTTAAACTAATAACTCAACCTCTCAATCAGGCGGAAGAGTAAGAAATTCCTTGGGGAACATGTCGGTGTACTCTCTCACAATGGGCATCTCTTCGAGCGTGATTCTCTCCATTGTATCAATCATTTGATATAGATAAGATTTATAATAAGGAAATAATATCCATTACTCATAAAATGTTGCTGAAAGAGATTCATCCACCTCTTTATGATTTCTCATAACTATACGATTCTTTGGGACATGAGAGAGATCTCTCATTATCAATAGTTTATATTGTCATTGTATAAAGATATCAAATCCACTCCAAAAATAGCATTGAACTCCACCAAAGGAAGTATCAAAATAATTTGGGGACATTCAGTCCACAAAAATTAACTAGGGTAGAGTTATATAAATTGGAGGAAATAATTCCCCATTTTAATTCTCATAAATAACTGAACCTCCATATTTTGAGGTAGTTTTTGAATGATTATACTAAACATACATGATATGAATGATTCCATATAACTAGAATCAATTCGTACATTTTCTATTCCTGGATGAATAAACAGTGTAAAAATCACCACATATTTGGTGGGATCCACCTCAGATGTATTGATAGCATATTCCCTTCCATGATTTCATAGAGAATATTGTTATTGATTTTCTCTGAAAACCCTCATTCATGAGAAATGCATCGCATAATTTCTATTTTCCTTTCATCTAAAACACTACCCTCTATGATAACTGTTAATATAAACCTTCTATTCTTGTTCCTCATAAGTGGGATTCTTAATATCCCGTTAGTACTTATTATCTATATTCCCCTATATTCAATTGTTGAAGAATATCTTGGTTTCTATTAAATAGTTTCTAGTATGCTTCCTCCCACACTTTTAACAAACGGGATATTGGATTTTCTTTCCATAATGGTTTTTTCTGTTGATCCACACATATTAAACTCTATTTCACTTTTTTCACTAAGCCCATGAGACCATTTAGAGTCCCAGATCACTATTTCAACATTGAGGTAAAATGGATAATCTCTTCATGGCTATCAAAGTCTCAAATTTCCATTAGTTTCCATAGACTCATCTAATGGCCTAAAAGGGTGATCCACCATTCATTGATTGTTCAATATAATGTTGGAGGCATATTGTGTAATAAATTTGTATATTTATTCATACTCCTTGATAGAAGGCCCATTCTTTTTCATTAGTTTGAGGAACTCCATTTTAATCTTAAGAAAAAGAGGTCGGGGAAAATATCGGTTAAAAACTATTTTCCTCAAATATTCACATTTTGTGGTATCAATTTCCATCATGGACTTCATGTTCTTAATTAGTGTACACCTATGATTAGCTTCCCCATCAAAACGATAGACTGCCATTATGGCTTCCTCTTCTTATGATCACAGAATGATAGAAAATATCTTCTCAACAGATTTGATCCTTTGTTTCGTGATGAGAGGATTTGAGGGTCCACTAAACATTAGAGTCCATTATTATAGGAAAGATTCAATGAAAAACATTTCTCAAGATATTTAGGGAGTTCCATATTATTCAAATTATTATTCAAATCATTATCAAATAGAGTAAGCGCTATCGTGATGTTTCAATCACCCATTCCTATTATATTTGGAATATCATTAAAGAAATCAGAACATTTCCTATAACATTGATTTTTTTCAAATGTTATACTATATTTATCTATTAACTATGAAAAATAAAGTACAATAATGGGTCTTGAATACTTATTTAGTAAGAATATAAAAATTAAACATTAAGCATAAATTTATAAACATTGAAATAAAAAGTATATACTAACTTTTGATTCCCTATGTTCTAACCATAAATTTATCAAAAAGTTCTTAATAATATTTCATTATCACTACAAATAACTAGATATTGTTTTAATAAAAACTATAGTGACCCTATAATATTTTTACATTTATTACTTGGTTTTAATTATAATTAACCAGAAAATTTAAATTCAAGGATCATGAAGTCTATTGTGTTTGGATTACAAGGTACATAAAACGAAAATGATGGGAAAACATCTTTTATTTATTTGTCATAATGATATCAAATCATATTTTCATCTATTGCATATTTAAAGAATAACCTGGGGAATAAATGTATAATTTGATGAAGTAAAATGTCCAGTAGTAGAATACACCTAAGAATGAAGAATAATACATCAGTCAGAATTCATAACATGATAACATAACAAAGGCATAGAGCAGAAATAAACATAAGAGGAATAACATGTATAACATGTGATCATATAATATTTTAATCATATGAATGATTCAACAACACATAACATGAAATAAACAAGATTCAATAATAACTACCAAAACCATTTCACTTTGTGGACATTTCCCTTTAATAGAATCAGGTTCACACCATATTCAAACATGATGTCTTATGAGACTAAAAATTACCCAATGCATTGGACTGCTATCTAAGAAAACACATCATAACATTACTATGAATATTTCACCCACATGAAAATTCATACATAAATAATCAAACATAAACATAAGGGATACCCATGGAATGAATTAGGTATTATAATCATGTAAAAGGCATAACAAAAGGGAATGTCATATTGGTTTCCATGAAATAATGGATTTAAATCATACATTGAAATTTATATGGGAAAATATATATATATATATCATGATATTTTATGTCAAATGAAGTGAAAAAATTAAGAAATATGCATTTAATAATCATTACAAAATAATGAAATTCAATACATTTATGAAAAATATTAATGATTCATTACAAAAGGAAAGGTGTTCTTATAAATCCATAAATCAAGAGTATATTTTTTATTTATAAAATGAGTGATTTTAGAGAAATAAT
Organism: Viscum album; assembly: GCA_963277665.1. NCBI lineage: Eukaryota > Viridiplantae > Streptophyta > Magnoliopsida > Santalales > Viscaceae > Viscum > Viscum album. Next base: position 999,351,761 of record OY728121.1, on the reverse strand, counting down.
GGCGAATTTAAAAAAATATGGAGAGCCCTTGACAATTGGTATGAAAACGGGATGTTACCTTTATTCGAGCTTTCTTATAGGTTAGAATTGAGAAGGGAACCTTCTCAAAAAAATAATATCCCAAAAAATATGGATGAAATAATCATGATACATGAGTTTATAAAATATATACATAAATGATAATAATTATATAAATTCATAGAACTGTTATATTGGGGGGCAATGAAAGATAGCTTTACTAGAAGTAAAAATGGATGTTGGGAATGAAACCCTTACTTTATGTCTGAATGTGTTCTCAACAAGAACATAATATCTTAGATAATGAAATTAGATACTGTAATAAATTAATTATAAACCCTTTATTATTTTATATTATTTATAATAATTTAATATGTTTAGTTATGTCCATTTTGAAGAGTTATATGATACGATTTCATCATTTGGTGGTTCGTTTCATTGGTTTTCATGACAGGTTCACTTTTATATATCTGTGAAAGATCATGTGAAATTTGAATAGTTATACATAGTTTATATTACATGTAAATAATGAAATTAATATAGATTAAATGGTTATACATTTAATTTGGTTATATGGTACTAGGATTATTCATTAAATAAAATATTAGTCATATTTATTTAAATTATTTTGGCATTTTTTCGACCATTATAAACTAGATTTTTGTTATTTCTTATTATTGTGTATATATGATCTCTCTAGAACATAATGTTTTTTATTAGATAAAAAATTAAATTTTGTTCAACAAAAATAACTATTTTATCTCCATCCTTGTAAGAGGTAAAGGAAAATGAAAAGGCATCATCCACAATGTCTGTAAATTGACACATAAGGAGTGATGTTTTCATTTTTAGAATAAATGAGTGAGAGGAAGAAGTTTTTTGATTGATCTTCCATTAAAAAATTTCATTGAAGTATATATAATATAACAGATTTATCCTTCCACATTGATCAGGGAGTTCATGGGATGATAATAATAGACTAAAATTCAAATGAAAGTAATAGGAAAACAAACGTGATTTTACAGCATGAATTTCTCCCCTTTGAGAACCTCATTAATGGACTTCGAAATGGACTTTTTTTGTGACAAAAGGATACATGTAATTGAGTATAAGCTATTAAAGTGGATTTTCAATTAAATGGATAAGTTCAATTAATTATAATACGTTTGATAAAGAGGTGGCAAGGGGTGGTATTTATATTGGATGGAATTTGTGGTTTTTGATTAAATTTGGCAATTTGTTTATTATCACGGTTAATGTTTATTAATGGAATTTATTTTCTCACTAAATATGGTAAATAGAGCATCTGAGTCCAATATAATTGAAACTTACATCATCCATTAGTCAATCATGAACAAATAATTCATTTATTTACTTATGATGTCAAATATCGTAAGTTATTGTATTTCGTTATTCAACAAATAATGTATATTATAAAATTATCAAAAATTCAATCTAACCACTATTAGATGTGTAGATTTAAAAAATGACCTCCATTATATTTAAATAATTTTCTATATATGTGAAATTTAATTTTACAAAAAATTCAACATTTTTTAAAAAATACCAATTTTAAAATTTAACTGATTTTATGACATATTAGATAATTAATTAAATACACATAAAAATATGTAATAATCTTTAAAAAAATTATTAATTTATTAATCCATTTTTTGAAAATTAAATTTTTTTAAAAAATTATTATATTAATTATAAAATAATAAATAAACATTTTTCGTTCACAAAAATACCGACAATTAATTTCTCATTTTTAATACATCTAATTACTTATTTCACGATATGAATATATCATATTTTATTTTATAAAATTCCAATATTTTATTTTTCACGACCCCCTCCCCAAAATTTGTACCCCTCCTAGGATAGAAATGTGAGAAGGGAGATAATGAACCTCGAGTCCCACCTCTAATAGGCCCCGGGTTGACGACTTGCACCGAGGGTATAATAAACACACAAATGGGAGGCATTACCCTCTCAGAGAACACATGCATAAGGGAGAGATAATATAGACACCAACCAACTCCACCTAATACAGAAATATAAATAAAATCCAAAGTACACATATGTAATTTCATGTAAAAATACTACAACTGAAAGGGAAAAAACTGCAAGTACCCAAAAGGAAGTAAAAACAGCAGCAACCACAAGCCCAAACAACTCCTGCAACCCCAAGCTAGTAGAGACCAGATTGATCTCCAACCTGCTCCAAGTGATTTGAAAAATAGTTTATATATACATAGGGTGAGTATAACAGTATAATCAGTAGGATCCTCCTCTAATCCTCTCGTGCAAAAGTAATAAAAGAATGTTAAAGAATAGTGAACAATATGTGAAACTGACTCATCACCTAAACAAGTATTCTATATTCATGGCCTCACCATGGCTACTCTCACCAAGTAACGCAATAAAGAATATCATGGGTACCCCGCTACTACTTCCCAAATGGTTTTCCGCTTTTCCCCAACGCCGCATGTCCTAAGCATCTCTATCCAAAAAGGATTTCCCACAGACACCTGGGCGAAGCACCAAAACATGCACCTCGTGCAAAAAAACCACCACATCCACCTAAGTGATGTCACCAGGTAGTTTCTGGGAGCCACCACAGCTCACATAACATGTATCATACATCGGGTATGACAACTCAAACCTTTACATCCCATACACCGAGTAAGGATCATCAAGCCATCACAACTAATACATGTTACACCTACAGTAGTCCATAGAAAACTATATCCAGAATATATGATTGTTAATAACCCCAAGACATTACACCCCTCTGCACACTTATATGGAAAAAACTAACCAAAGTGCCTGCCAGCACAAGTAACTACCAAGAGAAGAGAGCAGGTCCAAAGGGGGTAGTCAGCCATCCATCCTCACACCAGAATGTTGGGGAAAGCACCCCCCCCCCAGGGCTGTAGCTCCTTGGGGTGTCAGTTTCCCTTAATGACAGGGTGGAGTAGAATATAGAAACACAAAAAGTACAGGATATACTATAGCCCACAACCACACTATTGGCATAACCTAGTCTTATACTCAACTGTAGCTAACGTCTCTCGGACTCCTGGCTGCCAATTCTATGACTAGGTATTCCTATAGGCACAAAACAAATTAAAAAGCTTTATTACCTTACTTTATTCCATTTTTATCAGTTCCACTTTACATTATTTAATTATTTAACATTAATTAACCATTTACAATTCCACATTAAATTTTATTAGCATCACAGCCAATGTCAACTTGTCCTTTAACATTAAAACCTCATCATTATGTTCCATCAACTCCAACCCCATGGGTTAACATCATTTATTTAATTATTCATTACAGAATTACTTTCCCATATTCCAAGCAATTATTGGAAAACATTCTATTCTACTAAACACAAGGGGGATCAACACGGTGAGTATATGTACTACCCGTCGAGTCTTTGCCGCCTATAGCAAGAGTGGAGATCCATCCTCCCTTGAGAAGCTAAACACGGAAAGTACGTGGCATGCCCCACACATCTTCGCCTATTTCAGAAGAAGGGTAAACAATACCAACTGCCTTGAGCATTGGGGAAACGTAATGTGGATAATCAACCTATAAGAATCAGCAAGCATCCAACAATCACATCCATCCCATTTCACCATCCCTAGTGTCCTTCTCAACACCCACATGCATAAACTGATGCATCTTTCCACCCTAAGTGTCCACTGCTGCCACAACCAATAGGCCTCCATTCCCTACGCATCACCACAGCCATCTAGGCTCATATCACAGCACAAGTAGTAGGAAACCAAACATCATATCAATTTATCTCTTGGTCCTTAAACAATAAAGAAGGTAACTTTGAACCCTACAAGAAAATATATTTAATCAAACCACCAGTTCTTTAATCCATCTTGGATTAACCAATTTATTAATTGTAGGATCAAAATTCAAGAAACCTAATCAGTAAGGTATGACAAATAATTAAACATGCTTACTGCGCCAATTTTATTAACATCAACTTACAACAAGAACCATATTCATTTACATGCCACTTAATCTTTAGACAAACAATTATCAATAAATCATGGTTTACGTTCTTTACCAATTTACATAAAGAACAAATAGTTAAACAAAGGAATCATAAATATCACACTATCTAGAAAAATAAGAGGCAATAAAATATGATCAAAATCAATTTATTTATCCGATTAAAATATTTATTACGTCAATTCCATTTTCATATAGTGGGATAAAACATTCTAATGATACATTTGCACGTAAAAGAAGGGAGAAGCAACAAATCTGCTACCTCAAACGGTTCTTGATGTTCTTTATATGAGAACAGTCCATACAATAGGTCATGATCACCTCCTCTCGCGACAACTGCATCCACCTGAGGATGCCACGGTACGACCGCATCAACTGAAACCCAAGAAAACTCTATTTGGAAAATGGAGATCACATGATATAATATGGAAAGGAGAAACAGAAGAGATAAACCCCAAAATAATGACGATAAAACTTTCCTTATATCGAATATTGTTTGATAATGCTTGGTCACATGAAAACAGAGTGGAACCAATCCATGGGGAAAAGTTTGATCTAACAATTCCTATGGGAAGGAAGTAATATATCATGTGTCTCACATCCAAGAAAAATAAGGAATAACTAGGGAGTAAGATATCTCATCCCCTTTATAATATTTACTAGACAAACTGTTTAAGAGATGATGGATTTTCCATTAAAAGTGGATCGCATTAAACCACATCATTTGACCGAGTAAAAGCATCCCGAGCTTTAGGGAAATTAATATAGTAGTTATGGAATTTGAAACGGCTTTAGAGTCCTTAAAACAAGGATTTAAATGAATTTTATGTCAAAAATAATGTCAAAGGGGAGAAAATGTAGGAAGGTGAAAACACTGTTCTTGAACACGAAATTTGGAAATGGAAGTAGAGGCTGTAGTTGGAACCTCATTATTCTGGAAACACTATACATAAACCTCACCATTTTGGAAACATTGTTCCTAAACCACACCGTTCTGGAAACATTGTACATAAACCTCACCATTCTCGAAACACTATTTATAAACCTCACTATTCTGGAAGCACTGTACAAAAACCTCATTGTTCTGGAAACATTGGTCATAAATACCACCGTTCTCAAAACACAGTCCATAAACCTCACCATTTTGGAAACACTGTTCATAATCCTCACCATTCTGGAAACATTGTTCCTAAACCTCACTGTTCTGGAAACACTGTTCACAGAACTCAAAATTTTGAAAACGAAATAAAAGGTCACCGTTGTAAGGTCACCATTGGAACCTCACCTTTGGATTTTTTTTATAAGTTCAATGATGACATTGTTCACCTAAGGCTAATGTTTCACTGTTCACAATGGTCTACCATTGGAACTGTTCACCTAAGGTTACCGATGCACTGTTCACAATGGTCTACCGTTGGAACTGTTCACCTATGGATACTGTTGCACTATTCACAACTGTTAACCATTGGAACTGTTCATCGAGGGTCACTACTATCACTGTTCACATAAGGTTACCGATGCACTATTCACAACTATCTACCATTGGAATTGTTCACCGAAATGGAAATTTGTAAAATTATTGGGGATAAGTCACCTTGACCTCTTAAAACACATTAAACACCATATTTTCCCAAAGGAATGGACCAAGGAGGTCCGGGACATTACATCAGATACCTCTCAAAACATTCTCGTCCCCAAGAATTCAAAACCCACCTAAAGAGAAAAGAAACGGGGTCTAAAAAACCACCCTTTGAGATACCTCTCAAAAGAGAGCAATCCACCAGGAGCAACAAAAGAGTACCACCTTATAAACATGAAAGGTCTAACCACAAGGGGAAATCATTAAATAGAAAGAGTTAAACATCAAACAACTCTGGGTACCGAGCACGTAGCAGTGACTCACGTTCTCAGGTTCTCTCCTCCAAGCCACCGCGTCGCCACAAGACATGAACCAAGGGGATAGAACACATGCGCAACAACTTCTCCTTGCGGTCTTGGATCTCTATAGGTCGCTCATTAAAGGTTGAATCATCATCAACATTGATCTCTCCAAAATAGATTACGTGAGAGTTATCATGAAGAAAATGACGGAGCTGTGATACATGGAAAACATAATGTATCTGACTCATCTTTTGGGGATGTGCTACTCGATAGGCCCCAGCTCCAACAAAAGCTAACACTTCTAAAGGCCCAAAAAACTAGGGAGAAAGCTTACTCCCACGACAAAACTGTTGTTTCCCGTGTTGGGGTGTCACCTTCAGAAACACATGATACCCAACATCAAACTATAAGGGTATTCTCCTTTGATCAGAATATTATTTCTGAATATCTCGCGCTGTCTTCATCCTCTCATGAATCACTTGAACCATCTCTGTTGTATTCTGCACGAGTTCCCATCTGAGAATTGCTGACTCTCCGACCCCAGTCCTGCAAAACGGAGAACGGAAAGGTCGGTCATACAAGGCTTTAAATGGATCCATACCGATGGTGGAGTGAAAACTATTATTGTAATAGAACTCCACCAACGGTATGTTCCTTATCCACAAACCTCCAAAATCAAGAACACAAGAGCGTAACATGTCTTCAAGATTCTAGATGGTTCGCTCTGTCTGACCATCCGTTTAAGGATGAAAATAATTGCTAAGGTATAGTAGAGAACCAAAAGAAAGATGGAGACCTCTACATACCGTAGAAGTAAAGCGAGGGTCTCAATTAGAAATGATCATCCTTGGAACTCCATGATGTCTCACCACCTCCTCTAGATACATCCTTGACAAAACATCCACTGAGATCAACTCCTTGATCTCTATAAAGTGGGCCTTTTTTTAAGTGATACACTACCACAAAAATTGCATCATGTCCTTTCGTAGATCGATGTAAAACAGTAACAAAGCCCATTGAAATTTCCTCCCACTTCCACTGAGGAATCTCTAATGACTGGATCAGACCACCAGGAACATGGTGTTCTTCCTTCACCTTTTGGAAGACCAAACATTGAGAAACAAACTCCGCAACCACACGCTTCAGCCCAGGCCACCAAAACTGGCTCCAGAAGCCTCAATACATCTTTGTCCCGCCAGGATGCACCGCTAAAGGAGAACTCTGAAACTCTCTGAGAAAAGTCTTGTTCATTTCCAAAGGAACAAAAATTCTTCCACTATACAACACTATGTGTTGTTCATCTTCAAACCAACCGTCAGGGGCCTCCACACAAAAAACATGGTCTCTCGAGACCTCCACATCAAGATCCCCCAGTTGGGACTCTTCCACTTTATGCATTGATATGACTTCACCATCATTTGAAAAATACATCCACTTCCCCCAAATACTCCCATGTTGATATTTAATGATGACAGTTCTTCCACTACTCTATAGGAATCATCAGATTCACGCACTGCATCTCTACATGACTTTCTGCTCAGTGCATTAGCTACAACATTTCTCTTCCTAGGTGTATATGATATTTTGAATTCATATTCCTATAGGAACTCTATCCACCGAAGTTGTCGTAAGTTTATGTCACGCTGGGAGAGAACATACCTCAAATACTTATCATCGGTGAAAACCACAAAGCACTCACCAATGAGGTAATGTCTCCACAACATTAGAGAAAACACCAAGGATGCCAACTCAAGATCATGGGTGTCATAGTTACGTTCATGGGGACATAGCTTCCGAGACCCATAAGAAACAACTGATATTTTCTTCATGAGAACACAGCCTAACCCCAAATGTGAAGCATTGTATAAAACATCAAACTTAACTCCCTCTGCTAGAAGAAAAATAACTGGAGAAGTTACTAATATCTCATTTAGATACTTGAATGATGCCGGACACTGATCAGTCCATATGAATTCCGGATCCTTCCTAGTAAAAGAAATCATAAGAGTCACAACTCGAGAGAAATTTGTCTGTGAACCTCTTTTAGTAGCTTGCGAGACCAAGGAAACTCCGTACCTCTAATACTATCTTGGGGGCTTCCCAAGACACAACTTCTTTTATCATTGATGGATCCACAACTACTCCCTTATGGGACACAACGTGCCCCAAGAAATGGACTTCTCAATCCCAAAACTCACACTTTTACAACTTCCCAAACAGCTAATGTAGACGAAGAACTCCCAAAACATCTTGTAGATGCCCTGTGTGATCTTCCTCAGACATAGAGTACACAAGGATTTCGTCAATGAAAACTACCACGAACTTGTCTAGGAAATCACAGAACATGGCATTCATCAATCCCATGGACATAGCTAGAGCATTCGTCACGCCGAATGGAATTACAATGAACTCATAATTCCAATGATGACAACGAAAAGTAGTCTTCGGGATATCTGCATCCTTCACATGATTCTGATGATATCCTGACCGCAATTCGATCTTTGAGATCCAACTTTCAACCTTCAGTTGATCGAATAAATCACCAATCCACGGAAGAGGATATTGATTCTTTATTGTCACTTTGTTTAAGTGACGATAATCGATTCACAACCGCAAACTGCCATCAGCCTTCTTCATGAACAAAATGGGTGCTCCCCATAATGACACACTTGGCCGAACAAAACCACACTGTAACAGACCATCAAGTTGTATATGTATCTCTTGTAACTCATAAGAGTCCATCCAATAATGAGACATAGAGATAGGATACTCTCTTGGTTATAGCTATATCCCAAACTCAATCTCTTGTCGAGGGGGTAATGCTACAACCTCTTCTGGAAAGACATAAAGATACTCTTATACGACCCTAGGAAACGCCAACTGCTGAGCCTCTGAAGAACTCATCATCATCTCAACCATAATGGATGATAAGGATGTAACGTGCCTATATCCAATCTGAGGATCTCACTAGCCCACAAACACCACCAGCTCTCCATCTGCACTAAATAAAACGACCTTCTTCCTGAGGAAATACACTATAGCCTACACTGAATACAAAAAATCCATGATGAGGATGACATAATACGGTTGTATTTGTAAAAATAGAAAATCTCCACAACAGTGGTGTTTAACCAACACTAGATCACAATTTCTACATACATCATACAAGTCAGCGCGACCTCCAACTGGTGTAGTCAACACCAAGGGAACTGGAAGCCTCTCTACCTCATGTCCCAAAGAATTGACATGGGTATGTGATATGAATGAGTGTGTCGCTCCTGAATCAAACAAGGCATACACCAAGGTAGAAAACAAGAAAAGGGTACCTCGAACGATGTGTGGCTCGCCTGGATCTAGCAACTCTAGATCATGAAGCTGACCACGACCTCTTCTACATCCTCTCTTACCCTTATTCCGACCACCACCATGACCGAACTCTACTCCCTTAGGATGGGGAGTGTCACAGGGCTGCCCTCTTCCTGCCTCATCTACCCTCTACTGATCTAATTCTGGTGTAACCTGCTACTAATGCCTCAGCGGGAACTGCCTAAACAGAGGAACCTGGAGCGGAGCACATGGTGCACGATGACTTCTCTGAAAGGTCGGTCACTCCCGCTGCTAATGACCTCATCCACCATAAGAAAAACAAACTCTTGATCCCTTGGCATAGGCCTGCGAGTTTTTGCCCCGAGAGAAATGAGAGGTGTAGGGAAGGGACCTACCCCTGGTAGAATGGAAACACTTCTACCATGAAAACTGGGATCCCCGCACCATAGCTCTGCATCATGAGGAATCACGATGAATCCCCTCTCATGATGATCTGGGTCTGGTCAATGTCCTCCCGACAACCTCTTCCCTTTCCATCACCTCAAGATATGTCTTTAGCATAAATGGGGTGAACCGGTGCTGGATCTATGGATGAAAAGACTCCTCAAAATGCCTCTCCATGTCCTCTTTATCTGGAAACTGGTCTGAAGCATATCGTAAAAGGTTCCTCAAACGGATTCCAAACTCTCGCACACTGGAGCTACCTTGTCGAATGGTAAGAAGCTCCTGGCGACTGCACGCCTTCGCGTTCGAAGAAAGAAACTCGACCCTAAAATTGTCTCAGAACAAATCCCATGTGATAACTGACTCCTCACGATCACCGAGGAACAAGAACCACCACTGCCTCGCTACTCCATACAGTATTGTCAAAACCACGGACACCCAGTGATCCTTCTGAGCACTGATCGATCTAAAACCTATCTCAACCTCCTCCAACAAGTCTTCTATGACTGCATCTGAAATGGAGCCTTCAAACTTCATGCAGACTCTGGATTTGAAGCTCTCTGAGTGTCTTTCATGTGTCATTGTCGTCAACCTCTACCGTGCAGCGATCTGCGGGAATAGCCTGCTGGACATCTTCTATGCGATCCTGATGAGGACGTCAACCTGGAGCCATACCTGTAAAATAACAAATTGTTAGGGCTCCTAAACCTGGAATATGGAAGACTCAACATTAATTAATTAATTGTTTTCTTTTTATTCATTTTAGATTAACATTTCCCAAGGTCTACCCATTCAAACACATGCACAATGAAGAATGATGCATGATCATTTCCAAGGTCCCTACCCTACAACTAGTACCACCTTGTTTAGTAGACATATTAAACATTATGGTCTGTACGTTAGATCATAGGGGGCTCTAAACGCCTATTTCTCAACCAGACTCCAGTTTTTACATAACTTTCTAAACATGAATGACACTATTGCCCTACCAACCCTTGAAACCACACCTGTGTTGAACTCCAAACTTCATCCTATCCCTCAACCAAACCTCTGATACCACTATGTAATGAACCCATCCCAAAAAAGTGTACCCCTCCTGGGCCGACAATGTGAGAAGAGAGATAATGACCCCGGAGTCCCGCCTCCAGTACGCCCGTGGTTGGCGACTAGCTCTGAGGGTATCGTAAACACAAAAATGGGTGGTATTGCCCTATAAAGGAACACATGCGGAAGAGAGAGATAAGATAGGCACAAACCAACTCCATCTCATACAGTAATATAAATAAAATCCCAAGTACATATATGTAATGTCTTCAAAAACTATAATAACTGAAAGGGGATAAACTGAAAGTACCCAAAAGAAAGTAAAAACAGTAGAAACCACAAGCACGAGCAGCTCATGTGGCCCCAAGATAGTAGATACCATCTTGATCTCTAACCTGCTCCATGTGACTTGAAAATAGTTTATATATACATAGGGTGAGTATAATAGTATACTTAGTAGGATCCTCCTCAAAGCCTCTTGTGAAAAAGTAAAGAAAGCATGCTAAAGTATAGTGAACAATAAGTGAAACTGACTCATCACTTAAACAAGTATTCTATGTTCTCAGCCTCACCATTTCTACTCTCACCAAGTAACGCAATAAAGAATATCATGGTTACCCCACTACTACTTCCCCACTAGTTTGCCGCATTTCCCCAACGTCGCACGTCCTAAGCATCTCTCTCAAAAAAGGCTTTCCCATAGAAACTTGAGCGAAGCACCACAACATGCACCTTGTGCAACAAACCCACCACATCCACGTAAGAAATGTAACCAGGTAGTTTTTGGGATCCACCATAGCTCGCATAACGTGCATCATACATCGGGTGTTATACCTCAAACCATTACATACCATACACCTTGTAAGGATCCTCAAGCCATCAAATCCTATACATGTTTCACCTTCAGTAGTCCATAGAAAAAAATATCCAGAATATATGTGTGTGAATAAACACAAGCCATTACATCCCTCTACACACATATATGGGAAAAATAACCAATTTTCCTGCCATCACACGTAACTACCAAGAGAAGAGAGCGGGGCCCAAGGGGGTAGTCAGCCATCCATCCTCCCACCAAAATGATGGGGAAAACACCCCCCCTAAGGCTCAGAATCCCCGGGGTGTCAGTTTTCCTTACTGACAGGGTGGAGTAGCATATAGAAACAAAAAAAAGTAAATGATATAGTATATCTCACAACCACACTATGGGAATAACCTAGTCTTAGACTCAACAACAGCTAACATCTCTCGGACTCCCGACTTCCACTTCTAAGACTAGGGATCCTATAAGAACAAAACCAATTAAAAAGCATTATTTCCTTACTTAATTCCCTTTTAATGAGTTCCACTATACGTTAATTAATTTATTAACATTAATTAACCATTTACAATTACACAATAAATTTCATTAGCATCACACCCAAAGTCCACTATCCCATTAAAATTACAACCTCATCGTTATTTTCCAGTAACTACAACCTCATGGGTTAACATCATTTATTCAATTATTCATTATAGAATTAATTTACCATATTACTAGAAATTCTAGAAAACGTTCTATGATACTAAGCACAAGGGGGATCAACATGTTGATTAGATGTACTACCGTCGAGTCTTTGCCGACTATAGTAAGAGCGTAGACCCATCCTCCCTTGAGAAGCGAAACACAGAAAGCATGTGGCATACAACATGCGTCTTCACCTCTTTTGGAAGAAGGGTAAGCAAGACCAGATGACTTGAATAGTGGGGAAAAGTAATGCATATAATCAACCAATAAGAACCAGTATGAATCCAAAAATCACATACATCACATTTCACCATCCCTAGTGTCCCTCCCGACACCCACATTCATAAACTGATGTATCTCTCCACTCTAAGCATTAATTTCTTCCATAACCAATAGGTCTTCATGTCCCCACAAGTCACCACAGCCACCCACTCTAACATCACAACACAAGAAGTAGGAAAAAAACATCATATCAATTGAGCTCTTACCCCTTAAACAATCAGGAGGGTAAATGAGAACTCTACAGGAGAATGTCTTCTATCAAATGACATGTTCTTTAATTTGTCATGGATTAACCGATTTATTAATCGTAGGTTCAAAATTTGGGAAACCTAACCAGTAAGCTATCATAAATAATTAAACATTCTTACTGCTCTAATTTGATTAACATCAAATTACAACAAGAACCAGATTAGTTTACATGACTCTTTATCTTTAGCCGAACAATTATCAATTAATCCAAGTTTACGTTCTTTACCAATTTCCATCAAGAAATAACAGATTAACAAAGAAATAATAAATATCAAACTATCTATAAAAATATGAGGCAATAATATACAATAAATATCAATTTATTTATCCAGTTCAAATATTAATTACGTCAATTAAATTGTCATTTAGTGGGATAAAACATGATAATGATATAATTACAAGTTAAAGAATAAGGAACCAACTTATCCCCTACCTCAAATGGTTCTTGACGTTCTTTATACGAGAACAGTTCAAACAACGGATCACAATCACCACCTCTCGCGACAACTGCTTACACCCAAGGATGTCACGGTACCACTGCACCAATCGAAACACAAGAAAACACTATTAGGAACATGGAGATCACATGCTATAATATGGAATGGAAAAAAAGGAGTGATGGAACCCAAAATAACGACGATAAAACATACCTTATATCGAAGATTGTCTGATACTACTTGGTTTCATGAAAACAAAGTGGAATGAATACATGGGGAAAGGTTTGATATAATAATTCCTACAGTAAGGAAGGAAAGGTTTGAGTGTCTCATAGCTGAGAAAAAAGGAGGAATAACTAGGGAGGACAATATCTCGTCCCCTTTACAATATTTAAAGGAGCAACAGTTTAAGATACACTGGATTTTCAATTAAAAGTGGATCACATTAAACCATGATATTTGACCAAGTAAAAGAATCATGAGCATTAGGATAATTAAGATAGGAGTATTGGCCTTTGAATCGGACAAAGAGTCCTTAAGAAAAATTCTTTAAATTCATTTTACGTCAAAGGAAACATCAAAGGGGAGAAATTGTAGGAAGCTGGAAACACTGTTCATAAAAACGAAATTTGGCAAAGAAAAATAGAGGGTGCATTTGGATCCTCACTATTCTGGAAACACTGTACATAAACCTCACAGTTCTGGAAACATTGTTCATAAACCTCACCGTTCTAGAAACACTGTACATAAACCTCACCGTTATGGAAACACTGTTCATAAACCTCACCATTCTGGAAACACAGTACATAAACCTCACCATTCTAGAAACACTGTTCCTAAACCTCACCATTCCGGAAACACTGTTTGTAAACCTCACCATTCTAGAAACACTGTTCACAGAACTCAAAATTTGGGAAAGGAAAGAAAAGGTCACTGTTGGAAGGTCGCCGTTGGAACCTTACCATTGGATTTTTTAATTAAGGAAAATGATGACACTTTTCACCTAAGGTTACCGTTGCACTGTTCACAATGGTCTACCATTGGAACTGTTCACCTAAGGTTATCGATGCACTGTTCACAATGGTCTACCATTGGAACTATTCACCTAAGGTACCGTTGCAATGTTCACAACTGTTTACCGTTGGAACTCTTCATCGAGGGTCACTGATGTCACTGTTCACAGAAGGTTACTGATGCACTGTTCACAACTATCTACCATTGGAACTATTCACTGAAATGGAAATTTGGAAAAGTATTAGGGATAAGACACCTTAACCTCCTGAAACACATCAAACACTGTATTTTCCTAAAGGAATGGACCAGGGAGGTCCGGGCCAATACATTATTTATACATTCATATGTTATTATACTACTCTATGGGTCATATTACTATTCCTAATTCTCATGTTACTATTCCAAATTTCAATTTACTATTCCATTCAGGCATGTTCTTTAATTTCTGAAAAACACTCTCATTTTAGTAAATCATCATTTATAGAGTATATTATGTGTTCTATATGTGATTTTATATGATTAACAATGTATTACAAAATTATAAGAAGGGAAATTTAAATAATAGAATTATGGGTTGTCACACTATTTATATCCATCTCAATTCCTATTTAAAAACATACCTAATGTATCATGGACCAATGTATATTGTTTCTCCTCCATCTCGTAAGACCACGACCCATCAATTAAACAAGTTTGAAAATGTGAGTTGATTTATTCTTCAAAGATAGTAATCTAATTCTAGGAATTCACATTACTATTTGAGATATAGTAATTATAATTCTATGTTTTATTATAACATTCAATTTCAACATCATCAAAGATAATAACACTAACTAAAATATGATGTTGATGCTGATCCATAGAGGGCCCGGTGAGAAAAGTCTCATTCTTATATTAACTTTGACTATTCAATGGACCCATATTATGTCTAAGAGTTTAATTTTCTATCATACATTCATATAATTAGTATATACTGGTCCCATTATATAATGTTCCAAACCATCTAGATTTTTTTTAACTAAGAATATGATAATTTTGGTGTCTAGTCGGGAAACTGGGGAGTTTTTGGTATATGTGAGTCATTCCAACAGTCTGTCATTTCCAAAAAATACCAAAATTAATATTTTTCCAATTTTAAAACACTCTCTCATTATGGAGAAATGTGATTCTATAAGATTTTGGCTCTAGTGTCATATAATTTTAGAGTATTTTTGTTCTTGCAGCGCGTCACTTTGGAAGTTTTCCATTCTGGCAGTGTGTCGTTCTAGTGGTGTGCCAATCTGGAAATGTTTATTTGTTTCAGTGTCTCCTTATGGAGGTATTTTATTCTTGTGGTGAGTTAGAATGGAGGTATTTAAATCTAGTGGTGTGTCGTTTTGGAGACTTCTAGTTTAGGAGGTGTGTCGTTTTGGCAGATTTTCTTTCTGGTGGAACGTCATCCTTGTGGTGTCTCATCATTGCGGTGTCTCATCCTAGTGGTTTTTTATCCCGGTGATGTCTCGTCATGGAGATGTCTCATCCTGGAGGAGTCTCATCTCAGTGGTGTCTCATCCGAGAAATTTCTAATTCCATTTACTGTCTCATTCCTGATAGGGTCTCTTCCCAATAGTGTCTCATTTCTAATAGTTTTCCATTTTTCCAAAAAAAATCTAGTTTATTATGTTTTTCTATTTTTATATATGTTTTAATAATTAATGAGTTTAATAAAATAATTAATTATATTTATATTCTCTTCAAATACAACCAATCACATCATTAACATTCAAAAATACTTTGAACCTTCTAAATAGTCAAACCGTGTGTATTTGTTAAGGTCTTTCATTAATGGCTATTCAAAAATTTACTAAGTCTCTAGTGTTCCAGATCTAAAATTTCAAAAAAAAAATAAACATCCACCTCCTTTTTCATCTATCTTTCTTTTGAGACCAAATGTACCAAATACTTCTACCATGGAGTAAAGTAACAAGGCCACTACAATTTGATTTTTTTTCCATAGAGAGTTTCATGTTGTACGCACACCCCTGTTTTTTGTGAAGCAAGGTTGTGTCGATCATCATTATTCTATGTAGGATTTCATTCACCTTTATTAATTATGAATAATATATGATGGGTATATAAATGTTTTCCCTGGTGGATATAATTTATTTTGAATTAATAATGATAAAAATCAATTAATGTTAAATTTAGTGCGATAGGGGAATGTAAATCATTATCTTATGAAATTTTCATTATTATTTTTATTTTATTTTATATCATTTTTTATGGGAATTTTTATTTGATGAATATCATATATCATGGTGGTTTTACCTTTCTGTAGGAACTTCTCCATGAATCCTTTATTTTTCTAATATTTTGCTATCATCAGGAATACATAGATAATTATGTTTTGTTCATCAATTAGATAAATTCCATTGCATCAAATTCTTTTATGATAATACCATTAATTAATCAAGTGTAATTTAAAAGAGATTCCTTTCTAAATATGAAAAAATAGTTTAGGAGATATGATGTGTGTAGGGGTAGGGAAATTATATAGTTGTGCAGCGGGGTTGCATGTGGTTGTTGGGATGTTTAAATTTTTTTCTTGATGTATGTTGTTTTCTTTTCGGTTCTTGATTGGTATGGATGAAAAAATGAACACTATTAATGAGCTGGAATCATGACATGGAAATGATTTAATGGCATGCTAAATAGATGAATTGATGATGGTATTAAAGTATAAATCAAACTGCATGTTTAATAAAATTGGATGGAAACGGAGAATCTGGAAAATCATTTAATATTAGCTAATGACTATAAATGAACTATTCATTTATTTCTACATTTCGGGGTTGTTCATTTTGTATTAGATGTGGATGTGGGGGAACATTTTAGTTATTTGGTGATCTAATTTTAAACACATAGTTGGGTATTGTTTGGATTTATATATATATATGTATTAATTGTGTTCTCCTTGTGATTATTATATGCACCCCACCCATGTTGAAAACATTGTTTTGAACACCATAAAATACACATAGGGGTGTCATTCACAAAAATTCCAGTGGGAGGATGGGTGTCTGGTGACCCACTCTTCCCTTCTCCCTCTTCCAGGTGACAGTGGACCACATGTCATTGGGAGAGTTTTAATGTGTGGTCCCAAGTGCCTTCTGGATGATATGTGTCATGATATCCTAGGTGTCTTGAGGATGAGATGTGTTGTGTTATAAAAGGCCTATTTATGATGAGATGCGTTCTGATGGTCCAGGTGTGTTCTGGTGGGATGTAATGTGTTATGACAGGCCATGTGTTTGTGCGCGAGATGTGTTGTGAGTTGTTCACTAGGTGTTTATTATAGGTATGTGATGTGATATATTAGGGAGATGTCGCTGCACCAGGATGTCTTTTTTTCGGCTGTGAGGGTAGCTAATTTGTGGGAAAGTGGTGCGGGGTACCCTATCGTCGATGTGATTTATATTATATTATATTATATTACTCAGATGAATTACATTGTGAGTGACCCTTCTTGAGGATGGGATAATAGTTATTCTGCCTTTTATGCGATGTTTGATTATGGATTTTTCTCAAGGGTGTATTTTTATGCACCTCTAACTTGTGCATGATAAACTTTGGTTTTCCTACTGGGCATTCCCGTTTCTCACCAAATGCATATAAATGTTTTATTTAGGTTTCCCTGAGGATTTCATATACCATTTATGGTGTCACTATCTATACCCCTATATAGTTGTTGTGTTGTTTCTCTTGTTTTGTTTTTTGATATTTAATTTCAATATTTTATATTTATCTGTTTTATTTATTCATGGGTCGTGTAATAGTTTTTATTTTCAATTATATATACATCATTGATTTTTTTATGATTAATACATCATATCTCCTAATCATGTTTCCTTATAAAGGCTAATGTGTCCCATATAATGAGATTTTTATATCCTTGGTGCTAGTCGCCAACCTAGATCCTGCAGGTGGAAAAAATTAGGGGTCATTATCTCTCTCCCTCAATGTGGTATATTTGGCATGAGGGTGTCATAAAAGGGTCGTAACAAATCTAGTTGTTGATCGATAGGGTATAGTTCGAGGTTTGATATAGTTTGGAATGAATCGGTTTTTATGGAAATATTGTTTGTTGATATTCATTCATGAAATATGATAGGGAGACTGACAAGGACATGGTATTCAGCCCCCCCCCCCATGATCTAGTGCACCGACTCTGAGCTTTTTGAATGACCAACTGAGATGGGACTTCAAGTAGGGTAGAGACCTATAAGTTTTACATGAATCATAATGGATTCCGTTTTTGTTTGAAATGGGTTTATTAGGGAAATGAAAATTGGATAAAATGAATTAAATGGATTAATGTTAACTAAAATATAATATAATGAAAATCCCTACTATCGGACAAAATAAATCCTTATTTCTCTAGTATCTGTGGCTCCAACTCATCGTCGGCAAGTTGTTCAGGAAGTGGATATTTAGCATGCTGACACAGTTGATTGATAGATGGTTGATCCAACTGAGGATGATGATAAGTGGTAGAGGATGTTGTGTGCTTTTCATTGACAGTATTTGGAAAAGTGTGAGGATACCATTTCTGATATGGAAACGAAGATTATTATAGATGTGTTTGAGATCACATTGGGTTTTATCATAGTCCTGATGGAGTACAAGGTCCCTTTGGTGGTTACTTAGTTGCGAGGGGTTGTTCATAAGTAGTGGAAGTTGTACCTTTGTGAGTAGAGAGAGGATATTGTTTTATGGTTGAACGTCATGTAGGATTTTCAGGTGGAGTTACTTTCATCAACCATGGAGGTAGTAACATGGTATGAGCTTCTTTCCCTTCAGTATGGAAATAGGTTTTTTCTCTACAAATGGGAGATGGAGTAAGGAGATTCAATCATTAGGTTTTTCGTTATGTTTAAGTACTATGGCCCAAGCATGGTTGGGGAGGTGGTCAATATCAGAGAGGCAGAGGAGCTGGGATTGTTCAGTTTCATGCAATAGAGGCATTAGTTCTATAGTATCCAGATATTTTCATAGGTAAGAACTATTTTCTTAGTACCCTTTTGTTTGCCTTATTTGATTTAGGAAATTTACACTCCTCTTTTCAACCTCTCTTGACCATGCACTATGACTATCCCTAGATAGGATTTCTGAGCCCCTTGTATTAACTATCCAAATAGGAGGCCAGAGAAAAAATTTTAATTTGTGTTTGGGGTGTAGACTGATGATGGGGACACATCTGTATTGTGGGGGTTTTTTTACTTCTTTAGATGTAGCCATATGATTTCATCCTTCACACTAAATGTTTGAATTCTATACTTGTTTTTATTGACTACACCTATAGGAGGGTCGTGTTTCCAGATGTTTATTATCAGCGTGTGTTTTTTCTTGGTGAGTGTAGTTTCTAGGTGCAAAGTAGGCATATGGAGACCCATTATTCCATTTTGGATGAGTTGTTGATAAAATTATTGGATGCTGGAAACATGAAGGCGCCAAGTGTTTTTGGGAGTTCCGATATATTTTCCCCATAGTGGTTGTGATGCTACCCCCTCAACTTGATGTTGATTTTGGGATAGACATGAACCTGGTGCTTCTCTAATTTCGATAGATCACTATCAAATGGAACCAAATATGTTGTGGAAGTTGAGGTTGTAGGTAGACAATCAGATGTATGATGGTTTTATCCAACCTATGGTGTCACCATGTGGTGTTCCATTGTCATTCTCAAGGAATCAAGAGGGTAGTCTGAGTCTATGCATAGACTACCATAGGTTGAATGAGGTGACAGTCAAAAACCCTTACCCTCTTCCAAGGGTAGATAGTATTTTCAAATAGTTTAGATGGGTGATTTTCTTTTCTATGATCTATTTTATGTTTCAATATCACTATATGAGGGTGAAGGATGGAAATATCTCATAGACTGTCTTTAGATTCATGTGTGGGAACTAGGAATTTTTTGTCTGGATATTTAGTGTTATGAACGCACTAGCCATGTTCATGGGGATTATAAATTCCATGTTCCATGGGTTCCTTGACAATTTCATCATCGTATTCATCTATGATATCATAATCTACTTGAATTCATTATAGGAACATGTTGAGCATAACAGAACTACTTTTCATGTTCTTAATCACCACTAGCTCAATGGAATGTTGTCCAAGTGCATGTTTTGGACATGAGAGTTCAATTCCATCAGAAATGTGGTGTCTCAACATGTTTTTTCATTTACCCAATGATGTTTAAGGTAGTAATTTCATGGGAAGCTCCAAATAATTTTCCCGAGGTTCCTCACGTCCATGGTCTTGCAGGCTATTATCAGAGGTATGTTACAAAATTATCTTCAGCTGAGGCCCCATATAAATCATTAACTATGAAAGAACAAAATTTTTTGTTGAAGATGAGTTATAGGAAGGGTTCAGTTAATTTAATGGGATGTTGTCTAGTGATTTTTTTCATTAGAAACCAGTATTTATTGTGGTGTTTTTGGTGTTTTGTGAACCTTACCATATGGGATTTTGGTGTTTCCTGATGTATTATAAAGAAATGATATCTTATGGGTCTAGGAAGTTATGAGCCCATTAATGTGACTTTTTCTCCCATGATCTATTTCAATTATTTATTTCCTTTTCACAATTTTTTTGGTAAAATTACCTCATTGTCTAGCACTTTCTAGTCTTCACAGATCACAACAGTTTGAGGTACTTATTTTCCTAGTGATAACTTAATCTGCGGTAGAAATGTTCGATGGAGTTTCTTCATGAATATGACATTGATTACTCCTACACCCCTTAAAAGGGGAATGTTGTGGATGATTATTTGAGTATAAAGTCAAAGAAGGATGTTGTTTACTAGTCTACAGATTCATGGAGATTAGTTTAAGAATTGGCATGCATACATCTGAATATAAGGGTGTTCAATACAAGTGGTTTCATTTTCCATATGATAGCACATTCTTCTCTGATGTGGAATCAATGGGGATACCTGTAGGTAGAGGTGATGTGTGATCATGTTGTCCATGGCGATGCTCTATAGGGATGGTCAGAGGATGGATAGAAGAAGATGTATTTTTGAGGAAGGCTATTTGTTCTTATAGGAATAGATAAATGTGTTTTTGATGAGTTAATTAAATCACATTTTGTTGTACAACATGGAATTTATATGAAATATATTGGATTTAGGATTCGATTTTTGTGGCTAGTAATGAAGTGGTAAGTGTTGGAGTTTTTGGTAATATTAATGGTTTTCCAGAAAGTAATGGTAGAGAATCCTGTTTGTGGAGGTCTGTTGCACCCCTTGGGTGTCCCCAAGAGGAAATGGGATGACATATCAATGGATTTCATCATAGTGTTACCTATAGCTTCAGAAGGTTGTGATCCAATCTGGGTGATCGTTGATCAATTGAAAAAATTGGCCTACTTAATATTGATAATGGAGTTAGGAAAATTGCATGATTTTGAAAAGAATTATGTGGATGAGGTGGTGTAGTTTCTTGGTGTTACTTGGACCATTTTCTCATACCATTATGCATGTTTTACATCACAATACGTTATTTTATTGCAACATAATTTTGTTCACCATAATTCACCTCAATGTAGCATTCCACTCTAAGATAGATTGGTATATAGAACAAACTCTCTAGATGTTAGAGGATATGATGTGGGAATGTGTCATGGACTTGGAAGATCATGGTCACATCACTTACCCTCCATCCAGTTCTCTTATAATAATATAAATCACTCTTCCATTTGTATGGACATGTTTGAGGCTTTGTACAGACAATCATTTTGTTCTCTATTGGGTTAAACTATGGATAGGGGGAAAAATTCATGTTCATATGGTAATACAGATCGAAAAAGATAACGTTTTGTTTGTTTTAGTGAGGATGAATGTAGAAAAAGAATAGGATATGTTTTATTCTGATCAAAGGAGTAGAACCTTGTATTATGTGGTTAGATACCATGTTTTCATAATAGCTTTCCATCAATATGCATAGTTGTTTCATTGGAAGGGTAGTAGGCTCTCTCCTTGGTTTTTTGGTCCTTTTTAGGTTTTCAGGTATGTTGGTGAGGTTTCATATCAGTTAGAAATTCCACCATGATTTAAAAGGTTCCATAATATTTTACATGTATCTCAGTTCTATTGATATCATCCTGATGACTCTCATTTCATTGATTGGGGATTGTTTGTTATTAAGGGTGATTCAAACTTTGTGCAGAATCTGGTAGAGATCTAAGAACATCGATATAAGGGTCTAAGAGGATAGACCATTACTTATTTTTATGTTTCTTGGAGGCATGGTTTCTTAGAGTATATCACTTGGGAGTGTGAGACGCAAATGTGAGCCCATTACCTAGTGTTATTTTGAACTTTTCCTTCGTAGTATTCCTTATAATGTGTTGTTCGTACCATGGAATTTTATGATATATGTTGTTTTCTCCTTCATTTTATGTCTGTTGTGTAACATATGATGATGTTATAACATGTGAAAAGAAGAAAAATACATGATTCCTAATCAAGACATATTTTTTTTGAATGTGATTAAACACTTCAAAGTGATTTTCTTCCACCTAGAGAAGATAATGTCTTTACTTATGGAAAGGTATCACAAGATTCATATGTTTGTTGTAATAGTTTTATTTTACAATTATCATAGTTTGGAATATAAGGGTTGGTATATGGTAGTTTTTCATGTGTAATCAGATCCTTGAGAGTTATCTCATGTGAGGGTTTTTGGACCCTTACACTCCTAACAGCATGATAATTGAGGTGTCTCAGGAGAAACTAGGGTGTTTTGGGTCATTTAAGTCATTCCAATGGTGTTTCATTTCCAATATTTTTCCAAATTTCTATTTTTCTATTTTTCCAATGGTGTTTCATTATGGAACCTTTTTGTTATAGTGACATGTCATTCTGGTGGTGTTTCTTTCTGGTAGCATGTCGTTTTGGTGGCTATTCATTATGGAAATTTTTGTTTCTAGAGGTGTGTAATTATGGGGTGTCGTGTTCACAGTGTGTCTCAATACGATGGTGTCTTCTTATGGTAGTGTGTAATTCTATTGGTGTGTATTTTTGGCAGCATTTCATTCTCGTGGCATGTCATTCTGTTGGCATGTCATTCTAGAGGTGTGTCATTCAGACAGTTTTTCTTTCTAACGGTGCATCCAATAGGTGATGTCTCATACTAGGGGTATCTTATTCTTGTAGTTTATAATACTAATGGTGTCTCATCCTTAAAATGTATCATCCTCTTGGTGTCTCATTCTTGTTAGTTTCTCATTCATGGTACTGTCTCATCCTAACAGTGTCACATATCCAACAGTTTTCCATTATTCCAAAATTTTATAATTTTTACAATTTTCCCTTTTTATGTCTGATTTGATTATTAATGAGTTTATTCACATAATTAATGAAATTTAAATCCATTTCAAATTAAACCAATCATACAATTAACTTTCAAAAAGAACAGGAGCCTTCTAAATGGTCAAACCAGGTTGTTTTGTTGAGTTCCAACTTTAATGGTTATTCAAAACTATATTTAATCATGAGAGTTAAAGATCTAATAATTAGAAAAAATATATATACTTTCTTATCCCTTATTGTCTAGATTTCAATTTCAATCAATAATACCAAACCATTGTTCCTTGGAGACAAATAACTAGGGAACTGTAGTTGGCTCTTGTTTCCATAGAGTGTTCCCTACTGTACGTGTGCCCCTGTTTATGGTGCAACATGGATGTGTCGAATGTATTTCTTCCATATTAGATTTCATTAATATTTCTTAATTTTGTATCATGTAGGATGCTCATATGATTGTTTTTTCATTATTGATATATTTTATTTATAATTAATAAATATAATGAATCGATTAATGTTGAATTTTATGGGGCAGTGGATTGTGAATCCTTATCTTACATATTTTTCTTGACTGTTTTAATTCTATATGATATTATGTTTGTACGGTGTTAAATACTTGATGAATATAATATCTCATGGTGTCTTCACCATTCAATATAAATTTCTTCATGAAACATATATCTTTATGATTATTTTTTATCATCATGAATAATTGGATAATTAAGTATAGTTGGTTAATGAATTAAACTCCCATGGATCTAAAGGTTATTGGAATAATACCCGCGATTAATGAAGAGTAATTGAAAAAATATTCCTTGAAATATCTAGAATTGTGGTTAATGAGATATGATGTGTTTAGGGGTAATGGACACGATATGGTTGGGTATTGGGGTTTTATGTTGTTGTTGGGTTGATTAAATGTGGAGGTTGTTGTATGTTGTTTTGTTTTAGGTTCACGATTGGTATGGATGATAAAATGAACACTAATAATGAACTACAATTACTACATGATATTGATTTTATGGTATGTTAAATGGATGAATTGATGAAGTGATTTAAGTAAAAAATAAAACTACATGATTAATGAAACATGATGCTAAGGGATAATTTGGGAAACGAATTAATTATATGTAGTTAAATAAAATTTACTCTTTATTGTATTCTTCTTGGGTGGGGTTGTTCAATTTGTATTGGTAACAGATGTGGGGGATCTTGTGAGTTAATATGTGACATTATTATAAAACCATAGTTCGGGATTGAGTGTATTTATATATCTTTGTGTATTCATTGTTTTTTCCTTATGATTTATATATGAATGCTACCCATGATGTGAACTATGTTCTTAACACCCACATAGTCATTCCTGGGGTTTCATTCCCAACACCCTAGTGGGAGGATGGATGTATGGACACCTACTCTTCCCTGCTCCCACATCTAAGAGATAGTGGCCATATTGTCTTCGGTGAGTTATATTGTTTTTCCCCAATTGTCGTCAAGATGTGCTTTTTTGTACTATCTTAGGTTTCCTTGGGACAAGATATGTTGTGTTATCCCATGTGTAATCGGGATGATATTTTTTTTGATGGACTAGGTGTGTTCTAGAGGGATGTGAAGTGTTATTATGTCCAAAGTGTGAGTGGGTGGTATGTTTTGTGGGGTGTGTCCCAGGTGTCTGTGGAAGGGATGTGACGTGATATATTCAGGAGATGTGGGAGTGCCTGGACATTTTTCATTGGCGTATGATAGTGTCTAATCAGTGGGAAGTGGTTTGGGGTAACATATAATTGATTTTTTGATATTATATTATATTATATAACATGGATTTATTATATGGTTAGGGGACTTAGTGAGGTTGGTGTTATCATTAGTCTACTTGTTAGGTGGTGTTTGTTTCTACAATTTTCTCATGGGTGCATTAGTATGATCGTCCAACTTATGCATGAGATATGTTGGTTTTTTAATAAGTATACATGAATTCTCATACTACGTATATAAAAACCATTTCTAGGATTCTATGAATATTTCATGGACTTTCATGGGCATTACTAGTCATAACCTTGGAAAGTCATTGTGTTGCTGCTGTATTTTTTGTTTTTGGGTATTTAATTTGAAAACATTGATTTGTAACCATATTAATCACACATGTATTGTGAGATGGTTTGTTGTTTTTTTTAAATATTGGTCATACAGTTTTTTATGGTTGATACATCCTATATCTTGATCTTTTTTCCTTATAAAGTGTAATGCCTCCCATATTGGGAGATTTGTACACCCATGGTGCTTGTTTCCAACCCAGGGCCTAATTTAGGTGGAACACTGGGGTCATTATCTCTCTCACCTCATTGTGGTATCTTTGATGGGATTGGTTCATTACACCTACAATAGTTCTACTTATAATGGTCAATATTAAAATAATACTTAGAAAAATAGATTTATTTTCCCATGTAAACATTAATCAAAATATATTTTTAATTATAACAAGAATAGTATCTTCATTTCATGGAGATCAAAGATCAAAATATATTTAAAAAATGTGAATTAAAATACCAATCTCATTCAAATTCCTGATTAAATATGAAATGAAATCATACAGAAAAATTTAACCTACAAATAATATTAAATATAACCTAATGATATACCTCAATCAATAAGTGATAATCCAAACACGATCATATGAGATTTATTAGAGATGAATATCTTATGATTGGTGAATCCAAAAAAATTGAAACTATTAGTGGCTCATGACATTCTTACATGATATTAATTTTGAAATTTTGGATAATGCAAATATATAATACCCATGTAGACTAGATTTTATGGAGAAATTTCCATATGGTTGTCAGGATTTATATGTTGATCCATGTAAAAATCAGTATGAATTAAGTCTTATATTGAATTTTTGGATTTAGAATACTCCTATACCATTGGGATTACTATGAATTTACCATTACCTATTTCTGAAGGTTATAATGGTATCCATTACTCATAGATAAGTGAGTTTATTCACATTATAAATAAACTATTAACATCTAATAGGGATAATTTTTTTTTGATTTTTTATGATTTGATGAATATATTAACAATAACATGGGGATTTGATTGACGGAAGGTGTATTCCTTATATAGTGTCTTTATCTTATTATTTTTACATTTTATAACATCAAAATAAGAGCTTAGGCTTTTGGGATAATTTATCTCAAGTTGGTTTTTATGAGAATCAAATAATGGGATCACCTTATTAACCAAGAAAATGCTAACAAATAATTCATATTAATCCTTATATGTAATATCATTAAATATATAATATTTGGAATTTGGAAAATTTATATATTAATATTTATTATTTAATAATTCTATATAATTATATCACATCATATTAATATAACATAAATACTAATTATAATAATTATCCAAATAATATATTTGGTGATTCTAAAAAAATTATCAAAAAATCTATTAGTTTTCAACCTATGAAATAATAATAATTGCATAATTTTACATTAAATATTTAATAGTGTCCCTTGTTTTTTTAATTATAAACATATTATAAGTCACATTATATTCTAAACATTGATTTTTTTATTATTACTTGTCATGCCACAAGAAATACTAAGAATTTAATATTATAAATTAGTGTTATAATAATTTAATCTATAAATACGTCATAGAAATTTAATAATTAATTTTTTCTTAAAAACATATAATTAAATATTTTTTATTGACTATATTAATTCACATATATTCTAAAATAAAAATTTTTATATTTTAAAAAATATGTCATCAAACATCAAAACAAATATTATAGAAGAACAAATTTTCCACATATTAGTTTTAATGACTTCATTTGTATTGTTATATGGGATTTAGTTTGAAACCACAATGTTTTAAATTATTGTCATAATATAGACCATGTTCTATTATAAAGGTTCTATAACTCAAAATTTATTATATATCATTTCCATAACCTAATAAATAGTCAAAAATCATGCTATTATTTATGATAAGGGGTCAATGTTCATGAAATATAACCTTTCCTTGAAATAAATATATTTAATGAACCCATGATATCGATTATTATATCATTACGATCATAGATTGTAATTATCCAAATGTCACCTATGTGATACAATATCATATTTTAATTTTTTGTAACCCTATAGATTGGTATTTACATAAATTATGATTGGTGATATTTGGCCCTATGATGCATCTAATGAATTCTTTACACGACCATCCCTTATGAAATAATATATCAAATAGAGATATCCAAACAAAATGTATATAAATTTACATTTTTAAAACCATACATCAGTTCAATAAACAATATATATTTGTAAGATATTAAAAATTAGTTTTAAAACTAAATCTTATTACTCCATTTTGAAATGTTATATCTTTAACTAAGAATGATATAATGAAATTAATACCATATTATACAATATTAGTAACAAAGAACAATTATTGAATTTATGGAAAACAAATAAAATGAAATTTTAAAATCTTTGAAACCTAACACATGTAATATAATAAATTTATAATCTGTGTAACAAAAATTGAATTCATTTTTAGAGTCTCCTATACTCAATCATGTGTCATATTATAATCCCTAAAAGGAATCCACATGATTCCTTCCAATTTTTTATATCCAAGATTTTATGAGTCAATAAATATTTTATCGTTATTCATACAACATCTATGATATTATTATAACTCAATTTTAAAAAGGAACAATAACAAGCGGGATACAAGAGAATTGATATTTATAGTACAAAAAATCAATTAATCTTATTCTCATGATGTTGATAATTAAAATTTTCCTCAGGTATACTCCTCAAGTTAGAAAATATTTACTCTGTGATACAATAGTTAATATTAATGTAGTTGTGATTTTGGAATTTCCCCTTCCCATCCCTCTTTTTACTATCTATCATCTATTAGAGTTTCCTGATAGCCTTCCCTAGATCAAGATCAATCATTCATGCATATTTCCATTACCCTACTATATTCTTTCAATTTCCTCAATTCTTGAAATATTTCCCCTTCATTAAATATTATTTTACTTTTTGAATATATATACTTATTTCATTACGATTTAATGGGTGAAATCATCACGTAGTAAGTAACAGTCCTCTAATTTTCATCATTATCTATTTTACCCATTAATCTACACCCAATAATTAGTAAATAATTAAGAATATCTCATAGTTTGAGATTTTGAGGAGTGAGAATTTGTTTGGGTTCAACAATTACGTTTTTTAGGATTATCCTTTGTAAGATATGATTTAGGTAATCATGTATCTTGTTTAAAGAATTGGTTCAATTAGCACAATGCTCGTTCCTCCTAATATAATAAATAAAACCAATTTTGGATTGATTTGATGGATTCCAGAGTAGTTTTGGTATACATTGGATTATAATTTTATGGGAGATCATTAACATGTATTATATTTTTTATTATTTTTGCTATTGAGGGTGATTTGTGGTGGTTTAATGATATTTTCTGATAATTTAGTCAACCTACAATGGTGTTATTTTAATGTAGAAATTTGTATTCAATAATTCATTTTCCTTTTACTGGATTCTGAATTCATATTTTCCTTCTGAAATTCATTTATGTTTATACCTATATTTCACTTTTTTGGAATCCTACCATGAGAAATTAACACTTATCTAACATAATGGTTTCTTCTTAATTTTATTATGTTATGCTGGGTAGTTTTAGGATTGGGTGAATCAATATGATAATAATTTTCAATTTTTATTCTAAAATAGATCAACATCAATTGGGTTTTTACATTTCTTGCAATGAATATTTTTTAACTAATATCTATGAAATGGGTGGTGGCATTTATAGAAATATTATTTTCTGGTGTGGTGACGAATATTAAAGAAGTTCATTGTAATATGGATTCAACACTATTGATGATGGTGTGTATTTAGTTACGGTGGTTTCGGTATAGATTATAATATTTTTTGGGTTGTTATATAAATATTAGTAATGAATATGACATGAAGTGGCTAAGAGTTAATGAGGATGAATCAAATCATTATATAGAAACAACGATTACGAAATGTATTTACCTAGATACAATACATGGAATAGCATTATTGTCCTATGATTCTGTCAAAAGTTGATTTATTTAAATCTCTATAATCCTATAATCTGCAAATATTTAATTTTAATTATTATATATGGTGAAAAAATTTTATGTCTTAATTTATATTGTTTTATTATTATTGATCTAAATAGTGTTTGCAGGCTCTTCTTCATTTCAAAAATCCTTAAAACATTAAAAAAATTAGAGAGTTTTATGTAAGTGTTCAAAAAACAATTAATCTAGGAATAATTAAAAATTATTCATTTAAATTATTATGTTATTATGCGATATATATAATCATGTGAAACATTCTTGGATAGTGATAACTATATTTTGAATCTTCATGAACATTAATAGTTTATGTTCTGGTTCTATAACTATTTAAATACCACAATATAATTTATAAAATCCATATCATATTATCATTTGGTCTTAGGTTATATCCTTATTACATGATAAGTTATGTTTTGTAGTGGTGAAATGAAATCATAATATTATAAAAAAGGATAACCTAATACATGGAATATGATTATCCTTAGATAAATAGATATGATGCGATATTATATCTTAATTTATGAGTAATTCCATAGGGTTTCATTTATCTTATAATCATTAATATTTATTTTATAGCACTATAATATATTTTATCTATGAGTTCTAGTAAAATTAACTTATACTTAAACGGATAATGCTGTTACAAATATAACAATTTTATAATTTTATAATAAATAATTTACAATGATCCTATTTGGATTATTTGAATATTTTTCAAACATGATAATTTTGTTCAATTTATTTATGTTATAAATAAAAAAAATTTAATTTAACATTGTTGTAAATCAATGAACATTAATTAATATTTATTTTAATATAAATTAATATAAAAAGTATTAGGTTTCAGGTAGAGCTCAACTGTTATAATATAAATCAAAAATAAAATTCTACATCATCACAAGATGGGTTTACAAAACCTTGTGTGTATATCACCATAAAAATATAAATGTATATGTGATTGGAAATTGGAGGGAAATAGAAAAGGACACTCCCATCAAACCTCTATAATTTACTTCATTCAGAGAGATTCATCTACACAATTTTCAAACCTATAAACATGATTTATATTCCATTTCATATTATCCAAGTGTTCTATGTAATAAATACAATATGGTATAAGCATATTTGAGATTTTATTTTACCATTTGATTATGGATTCCACTATAAGTTTTAGATCTATTTTAATTCAAACGTGGTTGCAATGAATAATAATTTTATACATAATGTAAATTACAATATCTCGAACCTCTACTTTATAGGAAAATCAAATTCCATGTTATATTTTGAAACATCCCCTCAAAAAAACATGATGTGTTGTGAAGACCCACAACACATCCTTAAAATCTTCATATACCTAGAACTGTCCCGAGATAATTCACATTTTTTTGGATTAGGATATTAAATTGAATTGATTTCCTAAAAATATGGTTTATTACAATTACTAAACATTTATGAGATGAAAAATACTAGGGTCGGTGATTTTATTTCTTAGGTTACATATTTTAATCTTAGTGGCTTATTATACTTCTTTTTTAATGGATACAAGTGCTTCTTAAAATGAGGGCCTCTAAAATTATAATCACAACACATTACTTTTTATCTTATATTTATTTTATGAAATATTCATAGTAACATCGTATAATAGAATTGTGACATTATATGTGAGATGTGTAGTGTATATAATTAAGATTATAAATTTTAAAAAATCCAAAATATATTATTAAAAAATAATTTTATATAATTTTTCATTAATAAAAAAATTGAAATAAAATATTCAATGTCTTTTTTCGATTATAAATATTCATAAAACATAATATGATTGTTAAAAAAAGATAATACGTTGTTATTTAATTGGTATATTTATTAAATGTAAATTTAAAATGAAAAATAAAATGCTTCAACATGTTACTTAATTAAAAATATATATGTTGGAAATTATTATATTAATAATGTAATAAACAAAATTAATCAAACATGTATATATTTAGACCAAATTTCTATTATAAGTATTCAAAATATAATCCAATAATAGAAGCCTATCATAACGGGTAAATTTTTTACTTCATTGAATCATTTTTAAAATGTTTTAATTGGGTATACTAAGATGAAAATTTGAAATATATATTTATGATCATTCTTGTTTCTATATGAAGTATTTTTTAATAACCATCTAGAATTTTTGGTCACATAAATGGATTATAAACTTGTATTTGACAAAAAATGATGTAAGAAAATTATAAATTTAACACTTCCAATAATCGTAATTAATTATTATTTGAAATCCAATGCACTCTCAAACATAACAATAATTGAAAGTGAATATGTAGTAAAATTAATTTCTAGTAGTTAACCTCTAATGAGAAATGTACAATTAGTACACACTCAATGAGATATTATTGTACGATAAATAAAACATAATTTTTAGAATTTTATCATAGACTAGTTATACCTATTATTTTACAACCTGGTATAACAATGGGAAGACATTTATATAAAACCTAATGAACTCACATATCATTGAGGTTTTATATATTTAATATTAAAAAAATTGATATCACCTAAATTATATTGAAATTTAGATCTATATCTATAAAAATTGATATCATATTCTTCCATTGAAATAATATTTCTCTGAGATAAATACTCTTCCACTATTCAGAAACAAATACATGGAAACTATAAAAACTCATTGAAATAATCTTATAACCATATTTTCTCTCCTAAAGTAATGTTATAAAATATTATTGATCTATATAGTTCAATCATAACAACTTTTAGCAATACACTCATAATTGTCCATAATTAAATAGTCTAAATGTATAATCATGTAATTTTTATTCACTATAAATCATTCAAATAAATCAGCATCAAAGAGGGTTTGAATTATTTATAATTACATACATCGATTTATTTATTGAATAACATGCGATTTCATAGTTTAAATCCTTTAAAAATTTACCCTAGGAAAATCATATTGCATTGTACATCCATCATATGTAGTTTTTTGAATGATCATTCTTCTCTAACATATATGATTTTTATATTTTATAAAACATAAATCAATATATATTAATCCAATGGTAATGTGGTTAAAATGATTCATCTACTTATCCACAATCAATAACAACATAACTATTTTATACTTATGTTTTATCAAAAATATATCATCTTTTATTATAACAAGAACCTCAACCCAAAATGTTTATTGCAGAATCCACATTTCATATATAAATCCTATTTTAAAATATCAATGAAATATATTATTTACATACGTTTAAATTATTTATATTCAATTTATATAATTTTTAAACATTAATTATCATTAAATTATCTAAAATGTTATGAAAAAAATAGACAACCATAATAATGATCCAAACAGAAAATTTATTGGATTTGATAAATATTTTTTTATTGTATGATTTTGGATTACCAACTAAAAAATATTTAATATTCATCACACCATAATGATATATAAAAAATATAATCCATAATTAATTCATGATTCTTCTAAGAGATTCTAATCTTTATTTTTCTTCAAAAATAATAGAATAATCCATTAAATATTTTTTTAGAAAATTTCCCCTATTATGTTTTGTGATAAATCTCTACACTCAAACCAGTTTAATTAATAAATTATGAATTTTTTAATTTAAAAAATATCAATGATATTATATTCACTAACAACATATCATTCAGTCTAATTCCATAGGGAATTTAATAATACATTTAAATATAGGCAAAATGAAATTTTTATCAATGGAACACTTCATTAAAATAAAAAATATTGATACCACTTATTAAATATGTAATAAGAAACATCTATACCACCACCAGTTGATGATAACAACCACATTTATCAACATTCAATCCCCGAAATCATTACCAATTTATAAGTAAACTCTAAAATGTGAAAATATTTATAAATATTTTATTCATCCCCAAATAATATATATATGAAATTACACCACTTTTATACATTCATTGAAATCACTTTATGATCATAAACTTCAGTATCATCTATTACTCTAAAATAATTAATTATCTAGCTATTTTCCAAAAGGAATAATGATATCTTCTTTTCTCCCAATAATGAAAAATTAGTAACTTATTAATTCAACATGTGATATTAAGAATTAATTTACAAAAAAAATTATCGAAAAAATAAGTATATAGTAAAACATTAAACTATTCATACAACTTATCAAAAACAAAACATTGAATAAATAACATTTTATTATATGATGTATATTTCTCATTTCCATTTATATAGACAATATCATTTGTACTCGAAGATAATATTGATTCTTTTTAAAATATTATTTAAATATATCCTTAGTTTTTATATTTCTAATTCAGTATTATGATCAAATGTAATCAAATTTTTATAAACCGTTGTCAACATTATATTGGAAAAAATATTGTTTTATCATGATGTGATTTTTTTTGGATGATTCATTTCCTTGTTTCTATAACTTATAGTAGTCAAGTCATCCTAATTAATTAAAACTTGAGAGGTTATCTAAAAAAATATCTTAATTAGTATATTTCATTCATAAGATATATATATATATACATATATATATCTCAGTAACATAAATTTATTGTTCTTATATAAAAAATAAAATTCATTGTTCCTTTGATATAAAAATGTATTTAGTTTACTCTAAAAAATAAATATTCTAATTTAAAACATTTTATTAATCAATGAGGAACATTAATGAATTATTATTTTTCATCTAATCATATTATTAAACAATAATATTTTTATAATGTAATTGTACTCTACTATATTATACTATATTCCATCATCATATTTTGGAAACGACAAAAACAATTTCACGATCACAATTGTATCCCTTCCATATTATATGAAATTTCTTTTTAGAGCATTCATATTTAATTTTAATTGAGAAATAAAATATATTTTCTTAACCAATACAATCATAAAATAATGGAAGAAATAAACCATTTAATCAATGAAATTTCAAATAAACTCCACCTAAGATTACAGAACTCCCTACATTGTTATTTATTTGATTATATAAATATATATATATAATATAACCACAATATTTTTATCATAATTTTTATTTATATATATATAATAATAAGATCTATTACCTTGTAACCTATGACTTTTTATGATTTGTTCATACCTCAAAAGAGTATTCTTGGTGATTTTTTCTACCTATAATTTACTATAACCATGTTATAATGTATTATTTCATCGTGTGGATTTATTCAACTACTCTACTATACAAAACAATCATCCACATAATAAAATTAACTAATACATTCATATCATCTATTTAGAGTAATTTAAAATTCCTTTTCATTATTATTTCATAGATTATTTTTACAATTTCTATTCATTACACAAGAGAAAATGTAACATCAAATTAGTTTTTTTCAAATTTGGAGTACCATTTACATACTTATCTTATTTTATTTTCTGTTATGTTTTCATATAAATGTATTGATACTATAAAGAGTAACTATTTTCTTGAAATTTTTTTCTATAACCTAAAAAATTTATCATGTAGATTTTCTTAATTTGTTCAAGACATTATATAATCCACAAGATCCTATTAACCTTCCAATTTTCCTGAATAAATAATATTTTTTCACATAAGATAAAAATATTTTTTCTTAGATTCATCAATATCATTGTTTATATATAAGAGGCCCTAGAGCCACTAATGTTTTGATTGTCAATTTCATTGCATATAATTAATCATATACTGTTTTAGATCTTTAAAAAATAACCAAATTATCGGAGTATATATTTTAATTACCATAATCTGAATATACAACCCATGTGAGTCTCAAATTTTTATGTAATGAAATTATATTATCATCCAAACAATATATAAAATATTCATATTATTCTTAATAATATCTGAATTTAATATAAAAAAAATTATCTTATATTTTATAATATTTTTT
This sequence comes from Viscum album, assembly GCA_963277665.1. Lineage (NCBI taxonomy): Eukaryota > Viridiplantae > Streptophyta > Magnoliopsida > Santalales > Viscaceae > Viscum > Viscum album. The sequence goes on along the minus strand of OY728121.1, from coordinate 999,316,067 downwards.
ATATATTTATATTTAATTTGTATTTAAGGGAAATCCTACCACACTCTTGAAATTATTTCTTTTTACTTTTTATCGTTATTAATAATAAAACATTTCATTTTGATGATAATAAACATTTTCAAAGTCTACTTCTTCATATTCCACATAAAATATATTGTCTTTTACATAACTAAACAAAATAAAGATGAATTTTTAATGTATAATGACATGAATAATTCTTAATTATAATAAATTATTTGGTATATAAATTTATCAATTTGTATCATCCAAATAATTTTGTTTATTATATATTTTATCCACTCTAAGAAACTATTTTTGGAGGTGTTCTCACTATTAAATCTTAATGAGACAATAATTTTTTTATGTAACCCTTTCCATTACAAATAGTCAATTTCATTCAATTATTTTTTAATAAATTGATAATATCATCCAAATCATCATCTTTTTTGATATTTTAAATTTTGTAGTGTATTTAACCAAATACTATTTTGGAGTAATATTCATTAACATTACAATTAACCCTAAATATCAATTAAAACCTTATTATAAATTTTCCCCATATAGTTAAAATAAATAATAATAATAATTTACTATGTTTTTAACTAATATTTATTTTTATACAGTTCACCGATATAAAAAATTACCAAATATATTAACCTCGTATATTATGTCTATATGTTTTAGTAATTGTATTTTTCTGAATGAGTCAGTTATAATGTCAATTTTTTTTGAAGGGTGATGGTATGAGAATTCACCCACTAATAGATGAAAATGGCACTCATATGTGATGGGTAATGGGAAAATGTGGGGTGTTATCCATGGATGAAATTGTTAGAAAATTTATAAAGGAAAACCAACACATTTGACCAAATATGAAGTGGTCCAATTTTTGAATAAAATTTTTATTGGGTATTCTATTTAATAAAATAGTTTAAAGAGAGGTAAGGAGTAGAAAATTGTGAACATATAGAATTTGGTAATGAAATTAAATTAAAAAGATGGATTAACGGTAGAAGGATGTCATTATGTTCTGGAAAAACCTCAAAGGTATATATATAATATAGAATTATAAAAATGGTGGAGAATTACTATTAGATATTGGACGGAGACTATTGATGTGAGGAAGATTTTATAAGGGATTTAAATCTTATGGAAATATTCTAACTTGATTATTTATTATTGAATATGTCCTCAGTGAAAAATATATTGTGTGGAATTATTTCAAAAATTCAGTGAATTATTTATTAAAATTTTGAATATATATAATATATGTGATAGAGTCTATATTTGATTAGAAGAACCTCCGACATTATTTTTGGAACCAGGAATTCAATGGTTGGATTAAAAAATTAGATATGTATAGTGCCTTATATGATTCTGTTTGGTTTTTCTAAGGCTTCATAGGAAATTTAAGTCATGAAAATTTGATATATAAGACCATAAGATATGAAGTGTCGAGTAGTTGAGAAATATAAAAGGAAATGTTATTACATGTTTTCATAAGATAATTTTTATGTAACAAATCATATTTAATGAACCATAAGTAATTTTTATGATTGTTAAAATATTTTCCCATGTGAAATAAAAAATTAACCTAAAATATTTATAATATGAGTATGTTTTTTGGACATCAAGTGATATTGTATTTTAATTCATTATATTTTATGTTATTGAGAGATTTTGGATTTGAGTATAATATATTTTAACAATTTAGAAGATATTTGAGTTATGTTTATACTTTATTTTGACATTATAAGATGATTTATCAATTGTGATAGTTTGAGAATATTTAAGATATTTCATTCTAAAAAAATATTTTTTTATAATAAATAATATTATTTTAAAATATAAATATTCTACTATAATGAAAAATACCATACATTGACGGTATGATATAATTCTTGGTAAAAATAATGTTTCTCAAGAATCATGCTATTAAAAATAAAAATAAATCTGATGGATTCTATATTGTTAATAAATTTTAAAAATATCATGAAATGTTTTAATGGCTTTCTCTAAACTAATGATATTGAAAATGATGTGATAACAATATGATTAGATCAAACTTGTATAAATTTTTGATTTTCCTTTGAGTTAAAAATGAAATATAATTTGTTATCAAGAATAATACATTCATGTTATAATTTATTTATTTATATACACTTCAATATTTTTTATATATATAAACAACTATTTGATTCATTCTGAAATTATTTGTGAAGAGGATATAATTTGTTTTCTGGACTCTACATATTTAAACATGAAGCATTACAATTTTCAAAGAAGATCTTTTTCAAGGATGTTTTGTTACTCAAATTTAACTATTAAGTAGATTTATGATTTTCATTTATCTATAATGGTTTTTTAAAATTAAATTTTAGTGTTATTTTGATAATAATAGAAAGTGAATCTATATATAAAATTACTATAGTCATATTTATTAGAAAAAAAGGATATAATGTATGAGAAACAAAAATAAATATTACTTTCACAATTTCACTCTAAGAAATATATTTTAAAAAATTTATTTTTCCTTGATCATATGCGACACCTAGGTACCAAATACCAAGAAAAAGGGGAAAAATATAAAAAAGAAGATAATATTATTTTCTATTGGATAATATATAAAACATATTTCTCAATGAGTTGTCTACTAATGAAAAATTAGAAGATATTGGAGTATGAAAGTAATTATGAATCTATTTTTTATTTGAGATATTTAGAATTTTTAAATAACTGTTGAAATTTGATAAAATAATAAATAAATATATTATAAGGATACTTACTATACTAAAAAAATACCCTAATAAATATGTTATTACAAAATATTGAGAATAAGAAAAATAATATCACTTACAATTCACTGTATTGCATAATCTTGAGAAGTGGATGTGTTGGGAATTTATGCTGGGTAGGTTGGACTATAAAATCTAAAGAGTTTTTCCAATTGGGGAACATGAGTTTAGAGATACGAGATATTTTTTTTAGGAACGATATATGAGTTTAAACAACTATTATGATCAAGTTTCACACTTTTATTCATAAAAAATCTGATATAATTCAATGATATTTTTATGGAGAAAATGATCATATTTCGTAACATTAAAGAATCTTGAAAACACATGTGATGTATATTAATATGGTATTGAATGAAAAACATCATATTCTAGAGGGGATGTTGTAAAACATGTTAGAATTGGAATAATCAGTTAAATCACAATGTTATATTTTGACATCAGTGAGAACATTAAATGTTAAATGAATGATATGATGATATAAATTGTATCCATGATTGGATATTTTTTAGTGTAAGAAGAACATTTTGATCAGAAAAAAACTAAATTAAGGATTATTTTTTGGTAACTTGATTATATTGGATAATGTGAGACAAGTTGGTAGTTGGTATATTCTAGCATAAGATTCCTATAAAGAGAAAAACAATGTAAAAACAAATGTTCCAATAATACTATAGAATTTTACTTTCATATTATTGAATGTGAGATAAAAAAATAGTATATCTATATTTCATAAATGATATCAAAGTATAAATGACAAAATGATTACTTTTTATAATAAAATTTGGAATTCATTAATGTTTTCACACACCTTATTCACCACCCCAACCACATAGATGTGTCAGTACTCTGTTCATAGATAATATAATGGAAAATTAGATACAAATTTATATTTAAAAGTATTTATTTTAGTGTACTATGAGTTTGTATATTTAATAAATGAAGTTATTCATTAATGAGTATATAGAATTTTGACAGTTTTAAAATTATTATTTCATCCCTAATAAAATATATATATATGTTTTAACTAATACATTAAAAAATGTTATGTTGTTTAATAAAGGAAGAGAATAATTATTTCTATGAAATAATAATAGCCTAAAAGACTAAAAATATTATTTAATGGTAACGGTATACATGTTAAATGTTTTTATAGTTTTTACAGGACTGAAAAAAGACAAATCTATGAAAGAGATGACCTTAATAAAATACATTATAATTTCTATTTCGAATATAAAATATTACATGAGGAAAATCCGTCATTTTTTAGACTGTATATTTTATTATATAAAAGCGATAAAAGAGTAAAATTCTCAACTGGAAAAGGAATTAGCTTTTATGTAACAATAAATAAATAAATGGTTGTGTTGATGTAACACAGTCAAAATATTTTTGATGACCAATGAAGAATCTATTTCATTTTATATTTAATGATTTACATTGATTTATTATGATATGGAATGAGTGGTTAATAAGAATTTTGAATTTTAAACTGATTTCAAGTAATTTATCATTACACTTAACAAGTAATAACATTTATCCATGATTGTTAGGTACTCTCATAAGTATTTTAAAATAAACAAGACACGAAGGGTATGACTATTTTCTATTGGAGGTTAACATGATGAATTATGATCCAAAAAATAATTTGAGGATTCAATTTGAATATAGGATAAATGTTTTGGTAACTATGAAGAATAATCTCTACATAATTTCCTTCCATTGGATATAAAACTATAGAATCTGGAATCAGACCAAGCTAAAACATCCAAATATTTAGTGAAAATGACATATGATTCCATGAGAAAATTTGATTAAGGAATTACATCAATGAAAAATCAAAAGGTGTAAAGAAGATCATGAAGTTATATTTTTTGATTGATAATAGAAAATGTGATGTAAATGTAATATCCCATAATTATTACATAAAGACACTCAAAAATTGAATACATAAGAACATTTTGTGTTTTGTGTTTTCTCGAATTAGGAAAACACCTTTACATAATAACACACTTATATTATCATATAAATTTATTATTTTCCAACTCTACCCATAATATAAAAAATTTCATAATTCCATCATCATTTCTCGTAAATATCACCATACATGATACACATGCAGATACATAAAAAATAATACTTTCATTCATAGTTTATGTAAATTCTCAAAAGGAATATTTAATTCTTATAAATGAATTAAATCATGAAATTTGGTTAGTAAATCCATAATTACGACTTCTAACTGGATTGACATAGCATGTTGTTTTTTTGATGTCAACCCCGTAAGTATAGTAATGTAATATTATTAAAAATATAGTTATAGTGATAATGAGGGAATATTGATGTGATAATGTTAAAATAAATTAGAGAAGAGTGTACCGAGATTTATTTCTAGGTTAATGCACTAGAGAAATCAAAAAAATTATCTATTTTTTCATCATAATTAGAAGTAAGATAATACTTAGCTTTAGTATCTATTATCTAATATTATACTTTCCATTTTTTATGTCCAACTAATTTGTGTTATTGAAGAATTATATTTTCCAAGATCATTATTAAATATAGATACTCTATTTCATACAACTCTCATGGAGGGATTCAAAAAACTAGTTATGCATTTTTGTAAAATTACCCATATATGGAAAACAATTATGTAAAAAAACAAAGAAATGATGCCAGAAGAAACATGGATGAATAACCCAAATATAATTAAAATAAAAAAGATAAATTCAACAAGATACACATCCTAGTTGGTACTTCCAATGGAACTAATTAATTTTCCCTAACTATAGTTATGAAGGAGTATAAAAAATGAACCTAATAAAATTGTATGATGTGTGTCAGATTATAGTAGCTCCATGTATAGTATCCTCCTTGTGATCCCTGATTTGTCTTATAAATCATTTCGGCATTCCCTCATGTATTTATAGTAAAATAATTTATCTGTGGTTCAACTTCATCTACAAAAATATCTTCCCCAAATCTACCCAATCTCCTCATTCATTAATCCACTAAAAATTCCCTTGAACTATCACATGGATGAATTCCTTAAAAATAAATCATTTTGGTCCGATAAAATGTATCTAAATTTAAATTTTACTACCATAATATGAAAACCTTCCATTGTGCTTTTTTATAAATTTTAATCCATCATCCAAATCATTAATATATTATAACATCATTTAAAATTCACCAAGTATACATGTCATTTCACTCAGTTTTCTAATATTTAATCTATAATTTGAAACAACCTCACACATCTTACAATATTTCCTTCCCCGTTTTCATAATAGAATAATACCATATGTAACATATTGTAAAATTTTAACCATTACATTGAGAAAAAATTACCATTATGCATGCATGAATCATGACACTGAAATCATCCATATCAAATGGTATAGAATTTTGAGTATGGATCCTCCTTTTTAAGCACACCTTCACAATCTCTGAATCATTAAGACATATTTTTTTCTTCAAGTGGAAAAAACCGAATTTTCATCCATATCATAATTTACACTTAATTATATTTTTATTATGGTAGAGGATCCAAAAATATAATCTCCCTTCCACCACACTAACATATAAATATCTATGTTGTTGTGTCGTTTTATTTTACATTAACAGATCATTTTCATAGTCCTCATTCAAAAGCCACTTTATGCATGCCAAATTCACTACATAGACAATATAATATCCCTTGTTTGAATTATTTCCATCATATGAAAAGACAATGATTTTATTTTATAACTTCATTTTGTCACATATTCATCACAATGGATTCATCAACAATATCATTAAGGCATTAGACTAAACATCCCATGTTAATTCATACAGGGTGGAAATAACCATTTTAGTGGAAAGATAGCTTATATTTTAGGACCACTTATTAACAAATGGGTAATCTCTTGATATAATTAACATTAGAAGCATTTGGAATGGTTGAAAATTCATGTGTGATTAGAAATATATTCCTAAGAGTGAAATGACATTATTTTAGACAATAACAATTGTCTCATAGTGATAACCAATGCTCTATATAAATATATATCTCAGTACCTCTACATAAAAAACAATATGGCCCACTCACCTCCAACATAAACATTGGGTTACATCCATATACCATGAATTCCAAAGATTCATGTTGACCCAAATGTACCTAATAACTACACACCTTGGGCTTCTACTACCATACACAATATAGATCAATGCTCTGACCCATTCTAGTATGTTTATATATCCCAAGATTCTCTAAAGAAATTTTCCTTGAATATAAATGAAATTTTGTCTTGTAGTCCTCTTTGCAATGGGAAAAAATCAATTATAGATGCAATAACTAATAAAATTAAAATTATCAATATAAATTTAAAAAAAATAAAGAAGAATATTAGGTAAATTTCATCAACATAAAATATTATTGCACAAATATCAAGATTAATCAAACAATATCCTTATACCTATCTATAATCATTATATCCCTTATCTTACACATTCAATTTCACCAGTAGTAAAATATAAAACACTGCATCATGGTTATCCTAAATAATTGTTTTTTTCATAGATAAAAATATAACATAAGTCTAATTGTGGGCTTGTAATTTAAATTTATATATAAAAAATATATTTGAAAAAAATGGTGGTATGTGTGAATAATGAGGATAATAAAAGAATATTCCATTTCCATATAAATTTGTTATCTCCATTTACTACTTTGTGACATTGTGAATTCCTTTTTTGTGTATTAAATTAAAACAACAATTAGTTTTTCATGGAATATATTCAGCAGTACTAAATATTCAAATTTATTTCATGATAAATACTAAATCCTAAAATAAATTCATTGATATACTCATAATAATCTATTCATATAAAACATAATATACAAGTGTTTTATATAAAATGTTCTTTTTTATTGATATTTAGTTTAACCATACATTATTGATGTCAGGAGATAAAGGGTTTGAAGAATTTTACCAGATCATGATTGAAAAATATTTTTTGTTCTAATCCATCAATGTATATGACACTTCTACCTTTATTTGGGCATAATATCACCCTATGTTGAGAAATATCTTCATTTATGCCTATATTCTGTATTTACTAGTTTTTTCACCAAAAATAAAAAGTTTATTCATAGACTACATAATCTTAAATTCAATCTTATAACTATTAAGATATTGATATACCTCTACTCTGTTCTTCTAATTCAACCACATTTTCCCCATATTTTTCCCATTTTCAAAATATTATTTAGTATTTAGTATTTATTGTCATTAATGGAATAAATTTCTTCCAATTATATCTCAGATTCATTAATGTTAACCCCCACATTCACAATAATTTTATTATTGTTTTTTAATATTGGACATCATTTCCACGCCACTAACCAATACAGATATATGCCATTTTTAAACATTGATCAAGAATGATCATTGTTAGGAATACCCATTACATGATGAGTATTGTCCTACTCTCATCCATATAAAAAAATATGTCTACTATAAATATAATTTTAATAATATTACTATCAAAAATCAAGATAACATTGTGAAAATCTCATTGTTAAACCAATAAAAAATAAATGGAAAATCTAGTGGGATTTTTCTCCTCCCTAATATTAATTTCAATGTCGAGTATTCTGTGATCTTCATACATTATCCTAGAACATAAGAATAATTATAATCCAATTTTGACAAAAATTAACATAAATTGAAATGATTCTTTGATCATGTTGCTTATTATATATATGCATCATGAATACATCACAGAACTACCTAGATAGTGGGATTGTGACCAACTGCTCAAATTTCTTCTTAGAGTAAATATAATCTATAATGATTTTTTTCATATGATTCAATGAAATTTTGAGAATTTTTATGCTGATTATTAATATTTAATTTTATTAAATTTTTAATATACTTACAATTTTATAGTTCTAAATTGTCAAAAACCATATTTGTGAAACAAATATGGTTCCTGGTCCAAATATAGGATATTTTCAATAAAATATTAATCAGATACATTCACTTCATCTTCCTTATTTTTATCCATATCATATTCCATGATTGTTTTATAAAATTGAGGTTTTCTATTTATTTTTAGTATGCATTAAATATTTTTCTACATGATAGTGTAATTGAATTTAATTTTCATTAGGGGGTGGACACCATGTCACCTTGTATTGTCCCTTTAAGTATCTCTTTGATTTTGGTAGGAATTTAAAAATATGGAAACTCTAAATTCTACTTTGATGCTCAATAATTTTCTAAATTTATCATTATTACCATTGTGGAATATGTAGTGGTTTTCATTGTTTCTAACAATTGAAAAAGGGCATGCCACTTCATCATTCGTGTTGGATTGTGTTTCCCCTAATTCCCTCTTTTAAAATATTGTTTTCCTCTACCATTGTGGATAGTTATTTTAGATCCTTGATCAAAACAGGATGATGGCATATCAATTATCTCTTCTAGGGATACCTTCTTGGATCTTGTTTCATATCCTAGGAATCCATCAGATATTTTTTTCATATTCATCAAACTTGTTCATGATACCATATCAAGGTGGATGCTAGTTAATTATGTTTCTTCTTTCCCAAAAGGTAAGCAACCATTAATTGGAGTAAATGGAAACATAGGCAATGTTTTTTAATCATTGGATATTTGGTGCATTGGGAAAATATAATTTCGTTTCCTATTCAAGATATATTTCATTAATATAAGGTATCTCATGTGTGGAACCCAAGTCATCCTATGTCAATCATGAGGTATTTCACACACGGGGCGTAAGTATTCAAAGTAATTTTACCACAAGTATCCCTCACTTATCTATGTGTTTATTATTTTCTATTGATGTAATTTTTTAACCACTTACTAATATGGTGATAGGGTTAATGATTTTTTGTGATATAATGGTTGTATATATACTACCCTACATTTAAAGGTGTGACCACAATATCTAGGTGGACCTTTTAATTATTTCCCTATGAGGTTAGATGTCACACATAGGTTGATGGATAATAACACCAAATGTTGTTGGATATGAGCAGTGGATAGAAATTAATTTTAAATGATGATCAGGTGGGTGTGTATCACAGAACGAATTTGTTGCACCTGATATTATTGATGGATATATTACAATAATCCTTGTATTCAGATTCTGGGCATGTATCCCTAGGATGGAAAATCTCACACATGGGTTTACCATTGTTACGTTCAAACCTCCTGGAGGAAACATTAGTACCGTTTTTACAATACAATGATTATAACCCACATAGTTCGATTCCATGTTTTAAATCCATGTGAAAGGGCTGATCCATGTCATCTAATAACATGAGGTATGGATGGTCGATTCTCAAAAGGTTCATAGATGAGGTATAGTGTGGTACATAGGCATAAAATCTGCATAGGAACATCTATGATAAAAAATGATGTTGTTTGGTCTTATGTGTGAATTTTTCATGTGTGCTTCTAGGAGAAACTAGGTTTATTTGGGGATAATGCATGGAATCGTCCCATCATGTCATCCACATGTATGGTCAAAAAGACATCCCATATCTATTATATTGAGTAATATTATAGTTTAACATCATGTGAATGGCATTGGAATCTAGGGATTCTTCATTTAATATTCCCATTTTATCTTCTTCATGTTAGGCCATGAGGGAATCCCATGTCCATTTCTATGAGTAATATTATATTTTAATATCATGTGAATGGAAGTTTGGTATGGGTAATTTTCATAGAATATGGTCATTCAATGTTCCTCGTGTAATTTCATGAGGGAATCACATATGCATTTCAAAGAGTAAGTTATTTTTTAACATCTTGTGAATGTACTTTGTATGTGGGCCATTTGCATGGAAGCTTCCTGTTATATCTTCCCCATGATAGTTCATGATGGTAATCCCAACTTTCTGGTGAGTCTACGTATATTATTGTGTCTTACAAGTGTGGAGGAGGCCCATGGGGGACTCTTATGAGTAGTATGGATACCTTTGGGGATTTCAAACTAGGGTTTTCCATTCCACTTCTTCATGTTGGGTCAGGGGTGTAGACAAACTATCTAGTGGAATGAGGTATATTATTGGGGCTTACACATAAATAGGTGGAAAATGATGGCTATTCTGTGCTCATATAATGATCATTTCATGGGGAATATTATGTTTGACACAGATACAACCTCGTGATCTTTACAAGAGTCACCCTTTTCTAATAATATATGGTATTCTATAGTTTAATTTCACATAGAAAGTAATATTATGAATCTTATTCATGATGAATAAGTAATATCATACTTGTCAAAGGAGGAATCCAATGTTTATTTTATAGGTTATACTATTGATTAAATTCATGTAGTGTGGACTTTGGAGTTTCATCTCAAGATCTTGGAATGAGGAGTCTTTTGTCTGATGCATAAGTAATCATATTAACAAATAATAGGGTATAATACTATTTATCATCATGTATTGAGGACTTATAGAAAACCAAGGGCCTAAAATGGATCTAATGTAACATATGTGAGTGTGGCACTTTATGGTTCATCCTGGTATATGATTCATGTGACATTGTTTTCAAATGTATCACGAGGAGTGAATTTACCCATTGTACAGGGGGAATCGAATAGGATAATCCCAACTTGTGTCGTGGAAGGGTACTAAGAGGAGTTGGTTGAATTATGAAATTTTTGGTAATTAAGTGAATTATCTTAACTCATGGTAATATATGGGGCGAATTTTCGGGTTTTTTTGGTAAAAACAAAAAATATATCTAAGAAGGCTTGAGAATTTTATGGTAAAACTCTAAATATTTAAATGGGGGTCAGGGATGATAGAATAGTGATGGGGATGAAGGCCTGGGATATTAGTCCAGATCAGATCCTTAGTGGGGGTGTCGGGGTGTAGCCTACATGTAATGGACTAGTGTCCAAGAAGGTAGGATATTCCAAGATAATATGGATTCAAAGAGCGTAGGGGTCATGGTTATATTTGGGATTAATGGACCTTTGGGAATCTTGATGTTTTGGGTTTTAGGGAAATCAGTATCAAATAAAGGTGATCAACCATCACAAATATAATCTTAGTGAAATAAAGTACCCAATGGAATAGGAAATAAACTATCCCAAAAAGACATAGTGCTTCTCCAAATGGGATCATTGTGTGGCATAGACATTCATGAATTATTTTCCATTGGTTTATGCTGTTCAAAAATTGATAAATCTCATTAGAGATTTTCTAATTGAGTGCATGATGTCATATCTCGGAATCTACTATCTCTTAATGATGGATGGTGGGGTTATTTTAGAGTGTGTGTATTGAGATTATCAAAGGATGTCAAATTCTTTTAATCACTTCATGAGTGGATGGGCTCTAGGAATAAAAATTATTCTACATGGATATTTTTATTAACACTCTATGAGATCCCATATAACTCCTCAACACCATATTCACAAATCATGAATATCACCATCAATCCTTTTAGAACCGGACCTCTAAAAAAGATATCTCCAAAACTGGACATCCACAAATAGGATCTCCATGAAAATACCTTCACTATTGGACCACTACAAACAAGATGTTGACTACTAATGATACATGAATGGACCTCCATGAACAAGACCTCTGTGAATCATTTTTGGTATCCTAAAAACAAACGTCCATAAATCCTATTATGTAACTTTTTTCGGGCTCTACGACTAGTAAAATCGATGTTTGTTCAACAAGTTATGCCTTTTGATTGGGTTCATCAGTATTTTACCATTTCATTATTTTTTTTCTTATTCCAATTTCCATTTTATTATAAGGAATTATGTAATGTATTTGTTTCAATTTATAGAAAAGGAACTTATTTTTATTTGAACACTAGAGCTCATGGGTGGTAACCATTACATGGTTTCTGTGGCCAAAAAACCTAGAATATTATTTTTCTATTTATAATCAATGTTTTTAAAATCTGTTAAATATATACCATGTGGATTTTTTTAGGGCCATTATCATTCTGGTATTCTTAATTAATAACTCCATTTATAAAAAAATTAATCTACTTTTATATACCATATGGAATCCATGTAATTGAACTACTTTTCATTTTTACTGATTTATGTAAGAACCCAGATCTTCTTTTCAGGTATGTTTTTCCTTTTTTCAAGAGTTTTTGATAAAAGAGGATTTTCAGGAAATTTTTAGATTACACACCGTGTACATTATGAGTACATGTTGTGTATTGTGTTGCCGTAGGAGGCCGTGTGTTGTTCGTGTAATGGTCATGCACATGGTTGTGTCATGGTGACTTGGAGGCTTCCAAAAGTGGAGTACGAAATAGGCGAGTACATGTCATGTACTCAAGAAGTACACGCCATGTACATTTTTTTCATTAAACACACCGGGTTCATGTTTGATGGACAGAAATCTCTCCTTTTAGGTTTGGTTCATCTGAGAGAGGGAGTAGGGTCGTGATCTTCCTCCGAGCCCTAGATCCTCATTTTGATCTCTGATTAGACCGTCATCAATTGCGTTGGGATCTCCTCGGTATGATCTTTCTTATCCTAGAGAAACATTTTCCAATTCATCTTCTTTTTCAATATATCGTGGTTTGAACGTCTTATGAGTTTTCATAGATATATTATTTTTTAAGGAGATTCAAGCCTCGTGGTTCATGTATACCGATCTCCTAACCCCAAGGTAGGTGGTTTGTGCCTTTTTGTAGAATGTCTTTGAGTATTATGTGAAAATTCCACGAATACCCTTGAATGGAGTATTACATGTTTACTATGATTCCATGTTGTTTCCTTCTTTTCTTGAATGCCTAAGTAGAGGTTATTGTTTATGAATAGGGTAATTTTCTGTGCTTTGGATGATTTCCACATGCATGTTTGGCCTGTTTATGACCTTGGGGCTAGTTTTTCCTGTTACGTTATTGCCAGTTTCTGTTCCTAGTATTGTAGGATGGTGTTCTTTTCTGACATGATTTTATGATGTAGAATGCTAGCCAAGTAGTTCTTGAGGTTCACTTTGGCTGTTGCATGATTCGATACTTGTTGACTTTACACAGGGCTATAAGAACCTAGTGTAGTAGACCATAGGCAGAATGTATCTAAGGGCTTCTCCAGAGTGTCTTTATATTTTTTCGATGTGAGACCATAGGGGGAATTTACGTTGAGTTCTTCCTCAAAGATTCTTTAGTTCCGTGACATGGGACATAGAGGGAATGTGATGTAAGTTCTACCCTAGAGTGCCTTTAGTACCGATACGAGGCTATACGGATAATTGACGGTTATTGTTTCCTTAGAGAGTCTATACATTAGCTAAACCAAAGGGGTGATACTGTGTGTGCTTCCCAGAGGGTTGCTTGTTTCTACTAGGTAAGAATAGAGGAGATAGGTGTGAGTACTTCCCAGAGGGTTACCTGTTTGTGTTATCTTCATTGATTAGTTGTTTTCTTGATTTTTGGATTGTGGACTGTTTGTTGCTGAGTACTTTTTTGTTTACTGTTTTCTGTACTTTTACCTGCAATATATTCACTGACTGTTAGGCATAGATATTTGGGCAGTTTCTTACTGGGAATTAGTCTCACACCCTTTTTAGGACATGCTTTTGGGCCCTAATATATCATATTGTTGCAAGTATAGACAAGGGAAAGCACCCTTATACTTCCGGTTCTTGATTGCTGTGGAGCTGGAGAGCATGCGACCAAGCTATAGCTTGAGATGCTGAGGAGTTTATTTGTTTTTATTTTGCACATTGGTTTAGAACTATTTTATTCATCATTTTGACTTGTTTTTCTGTTTTCCTAGACATATATTTATATCATGAATCATTTATATATATATATGCTCCAGTTTGTTTCTTTCAGACTTCCGTTGTTTACTTCTGTATGGATTATTACTACTTCCGCTATTGTATATTGTCTACTTCCACTATGTAATCTTCCAATGATGGCATAGTTTCCCCACTATCATACCCAAGGTCCTCGCTGCTAGTCGGCAGCCTCTAGCATTCGGGGAAATGCTCTAGAGTCCATGTGACCAACCGGGTACGGGGTGCCTCTAGGGGGCTTCCAGAACCGAGATGTTACAAAGTGGTATCAGAGCAATTATTTTCTCCTGACAAACTGTTAGGAGCCTTTATCCAGGGATAGTTAGAAATAGGTACTTGGTAATAAGCTGTGACCGGGAGTAGCTAACTTGTGTACAGGGAAAAGCTAATCTACCTCATTTATTTCAATTTTTCTGGTTTGTAATTTTACAGATGAATTGATTTCACCATTGGGCGATTCACATATTTTGTCTTGTTACCATTAACGTTATTGAGGATCAATTTCTGTAGCAACCCTATGAGATTTGGGTATTCCATCTCATTCATCATATAGGAACTTGCTAGAAATCACATGTCATGCATTCCTACCTTGTCATCTAGGATGTATTAGTGATTTCATGTTGTGATAGATGTTGTGTAGAATATGTATGTTGTTGTGATAGATGCCTTGATAAAATATCTACTTCTGGTTGGAGAAATTATTTTGTAAGTTTCTACCTAAATGAATTCCAAACATTGGTTCCTGAGGTGTTATGGGCCTTTATGGACTAGAATTTGGTGGATCATTGACTTGTTAACTTGTTTTAATTTGTTAAAAATTCCAAACATTGATTCTTAGGGAGTATGGGCCCTCACGAATCAGAATTTGGCACTTTCAGTGTTCATTTCAGTGTTTTCTGGGCTCCGAAGTAGTTTTTGAGGCAAACTATTTGGAAAAACCCAGAATAGACGTCTTGTAGTTTTGAATACACGCCATGTGTTCTTCTTTTTGGGAAGAAATAGTTTTTCTTAAGTACACACCGCGTACTTTATGTACACTCCGTGTAGTATCTAACCGTGTCATAGGACGTGTGGGTAGAGACATGGGATAGGGAAAATCTAGTGGGAACACGTCATGTACAGGTTGTGCACGCCATGTACTGTAATCCTACGTACACAGCCATGTCACTAAAAAAATGGGTCGATGTTATATTTTATCATACATGTCGTGTCCTCCTAGAACATGTCGTGTAGTTTCAGTCATGTAGCTAGACGTGTCGCTAACCACACGGTTTGTTTGGGACTTCTTAGTACACACTGTGTCCGTCTAGAATACGACTTGTAGTTTGACCTGGGTACACACACTATGTCACTAACAACACGGGCCATGTGTTGCTTGTTGAGTACATGTTGTGTCTGCCTAGAACATGCCGTGTAGTTTGGTCTTAGGAGAACTGTGCGGCCAAACAGGGTATAAGTACTCGGGTAGGGGAAGAGGATTCTGGTACACACCGTTTGTTTTGAGAACATGCCATGTGTTTGGGTTGTTACACGACCATTTTAGGCAGAAGTACACGCCCATGTAAATGAATTAAGGGAACACGCCGTGTAGTATTTATAAAGGCCGTGTATACATGTTTTGAAAAAAATGAATGCTTTTTTCTCCTCTTCCCTTCTTATGCTCCAAAGTTTTCATTCTTTCATAGTGTTGATCTAAGGTGTGCATTTGACCTTGCAGATTCATGGCACCAAGACGACCTCCAGTTTTATGCTAGTTGTTAGGCGGTGATCAGACGCTGGATATGGCTGATCAGGGACTTCCAGCAGATCCTACTATCATTCCAGTCTTGGAACCAGCCATTATACCTGACCTAGGAGCTGATTATCAGTTCAGGGAAGGCATCATTAGGATGATGAAGACCTTCCAGTGATATATGCCTCCTTCCGCGTCTATGGAAGACTTGAAGCGAGTTTTCTAGCAGCATCATCCTCCCACCTTCATAGGGGAAGGTGGACCTCAGGCTGTAGAGTCATGGCTAGAAGACATGCTGGCAATCTTTGAGCATTTGGAGACACCTCCAGAAAGGTGGGTGAAGCTTTCCAATTATATGCTACGGGGCTCCACTAAGAGGTGGTGGGACGTGATCTCATAGGTGGGTCATCAGTAGGTTATGTCTTGGGAGGAATTCTAGCACATCTTCTATAACAACTTCTATACAGAGACCCTGAGGGCCAACCGAGACCGGGAGTTCATGAGTATGGAACAAGGTACTCTTTCTATCATGGAGTATTCCTCACGCTTCATGGAGCATCGGTGCCTTACACCCTTCCTAGGAGGAGATGGGTTTTTCCTGGAAAGGATGTTTGAGGATGGTCTCAGGAACGACCTCTATTCCGAGGTGAACATCTTCCATTCAACTTCCATCACTTCTATTATCCACCAGGCGCTGATCACGAAGAACAACCTGGGGGATTCCAGAGTTGTGGGCCATGGAGGATTGGTATCTAGACTCATAATCCCTTCTATTGACAGTAGTAAGTGCCGTAGGGAGTCTTTTCATGGTGATTCTAGGAGGCGAGACAGATCTTCTGGTAGCCAGGTGGTATGGAACTAGTGCGGGAAGAGTGGGAATACGAGGTTGTAGTTCTAGAGAGACCCAGTGGAGTGCCAATCATGAAGAAATATGGGTCACCTTCAGTGCTTCTGTCAGATCTTCTCACCAGCAGCTGGTGACCGGGGTTCATCTATGACTCCTCGTACCGGAACATCCCCACCAGTTTCTCACCAGTCTAGGAACTGGATTTCTTTCGGTCGTTCAGGCTGAGGTGGAGGTCATGGATGTGGTGGTCAGTCACCAGTCTTCCAGTGACAGCAGAGTGGTTTATCTCAGAGTGGTGAGGTAGGGTCACAGGGTTGTGGATCAGGTCAGACCTTTGTAGTAGAGTAGATCCAACTGAAGCAGGATTCAGGACCTTCTAGAGTTTTAGGTACGATCCTAGTTTCCTCAGTTTTATCATCATGTCCTTTCGATATAGGTGCTTCCCATAGCTTTATCTCTATTTATATTATTGAGAGCCTTGGGTTCTGAATTCTTTCTTCTACCAATATCTTCACACTAGACACTCCGTTGAGGATGAGAACATCTAGTGTATGTCAGTGCAAGGAGTTCCCTCTTGAGTTTGCAGGGTATCACTTCCTTTGGGATCCCTATGCCCTAGAGATGACAAGCTATGATTTAATTCTCGGGATGGACTCGTTAGTTTCCTTTCAAAAATTTGATGATTTCTATATTCGTAGGGTGAGTTTCATATCAACAGAGGGCATATCGTTTATTCATAAGGGCGAATGGGATTTCCAGGCCAGTAGAGCAGGTCCAGAGCATCATGGGTTAGGAGGATTTCGAGACCATATTTCTTGTTTGTATCTAGATGACCAGGGGACTTCATAGTTAGACTTTCCTCTAGTGGTGGATCGTTTTAGGAATGTCTTTCCAGAGGACTTTTCAAGTTTTCCTCCAGTGCGAGATGTTGAATTTTCTATTTAGCATGTACTAGGAGAAGCACCGGTGTCCATTCCTCCTTATAGGATGGCTACACCCGAGTTGCAGGAGCTCAAAAGCAGTTGGAGGAGTTGCTGGCAAAGGGTTTCATCTGACCCAGTACTTCTCCTTGGGGTCCTCTTGTCCAGTTTTCAAAGAAGGCAGATGGTACTCTCAGACTGTGTGTGGACAATCGGAAGTTGAACCAGTTGACTGTCAAGAACCGATATCCCTTTCCCAGGATTGATGATCTTTTTGGTCATCTTAAAGGAGCCCGTGTGCTATCGAAGATTGATTCGATATCCGGTTATCATCAGTTGTGTGTTAAACCATCTGATATACCTCTCACAGCCTTCCATAGTAGGTATGGTCTATACAAGTATATGGCTATGTTGTTCGGCCTCACGAACGTGCCGGCGGTTTTCATGGCACTGATGAACAGATTGTTCCATCCTTACTTGGATTCCTTTGTGGTTGTTTTCATGGATGATATCATGGTATACTCTCACACTCGACATGAACATGCCACACATCTATGGACCATTCTAAGTACACTGATAGAGTATCAGTTATATGTTATGCTCTCAAAATTCTACTTTAGGATGGACTAGATTCCCTTCATGGGCCATGTTATCTCAGAGACATGAGTATCAGTAGACCCAAATAAAGTAAGAGCAGTAGTTTTCTGGGAGTAACCGAAGAATTTATTTGACGTGCAGAGTTTTCTAGGGTTGGATAGATATTACAGACGCTTCATTTAAGACTTTTCACACATAGCAGTGCCACGGACGGGCCTGTCTAAGAAGGGTGCGAAGTTCTTGTGGTCAGATTCTTGTGAGTCAGCCTTTCAAGAGCTGAAAGGTAGGTTAACGTCAGCACTGATACTAGTATTTCCTGAGCTGGTCAAGAGTTGTATCGTGTACTCTGATGCTTCGGGTATCGTTTTGGGAGCTGTGCATTTTCAGGGAGATGGAGTCATTGCATACGGGTCTCAACAGTTGAGGCCACACGAGAGGAATTACCCAACGCATGATCTGGAATTAGCAGTTGTTGTCCATGCTTTACAATTTTGGATACATTGCCTTCTGGGAGATCATTTTTTGGTTTTCACCAACCCACAAAAGTTTCAAGTACATTTACACTCAGCATGATCTGAATTTGAGACAGCGAAGGTGGGTTGAGTATCTTCAGTACTTTGACATTGAGCATGCCTATACCGGGAAAGGGCAACACAGTGGCCGATGTGTTGAGTAGGAGGACTCAGATACAGGTAGTTCAGGAGGCTACCTGTGAGTGCTAGCTTATGGATCTGTTCTCTGAGATGCATTTAGAGGTTAATGACAGATAGGGTCAGTCTTTTCTATCTTCTGTAGTTGTTACCTCTAAGTTCTTGACTGAGTTCGAATGAGGAAGCTATCAGATCTTGAGGGACTAGTCCTACTGGAAATTGTTTCAGGGGGGACACTATTCCTGGATGGATCATTGGAGAAGACGAGATCTTGGGTTTCCAGGGACATGTATGGGTGCTAGCAGATATACACGAGTAGCTGATGCGGTATATTCATTCCTCAGTTTGGGCAGTTCATCCTGGCGTCACCAAGATGTATCGTGATCTACACCATCAGTATTGGTGTCCAGGTATGAAGAGGGATGTTTCAGGGTTCTTTGTGAGGTGTTCTACCTGTCAGCAGGTGAATGCGGGGAATCAGCGACCAGTAGGGCCTCTACAAAAGTTACCCATTCTCGAGTGGAAATGGAATGATGTAGTGATGTATTTGGTGACCAGGTTTCCCATGTCACCTCGAGGTAATGAGACGGAATGGGTTTTCATTAATAGACTCAAAAAGGTTGCTCACTTCGTTCTGATCAAGGAGACCTTCAGTGTTGATCAGTTGAGATAGTTTTACATCCGAGAGATTGTACATCTACATGGAATTATGCACACCGTTAAATCAAACAGGGATGCGGGTTTTACTTTTCAGGTTTGGAAGGGGCTTCAGAAGGATTTGGGTACACAGGTACTTTTGAGTACAGCATACCATCCCCAGACAGATGGCCAGTACGAGCGTACGATTCAGGTGCAAGAGGACATGCTTCGATCATGTATTCTGGATTTTGGAGGTTCTTGGGAGAGACACATACCTCTTGTGGAGTTTTCCTACAATAATAGTTTTCAAGAAAATATTCAGATGGCACCTTATGAGGCTTTGTACGGTAGGACATGCCGATCACCCTTATGTTGGATGGAAATAGGAGAGGCTTCTTTTCTGGGACCTCATCTTGTTCAGGAGACCACAGAGTAGATAGCATTGATTCGGAAGAGGATGGCTACTACACAGTCTCGTCAAAAATTTTATGCTGATCAGAGGAGAAGACCACTGGAGTTCGGGGTCAGGGATCAGGTACTTCTACGTGTCGCACCATGGTTGGGACACAAGATGATCAGGAGATAGGGTAAGCTTTCGCCAAGGTATGTAGGGTCTTTTGAGGTTTTTAGGAGAGTTGGGATGGTTTTCTATTAGTTTCAGTTACCTCAAAGGTACCGGGATATTCAAGATGTCTTCCACATTTCGTAGCTTCGACGTTACTTTTCAGACCCTTCTCATGCCTTCCAACCTAATGAAGTCGAGTTAGAGGTGGATACATCTTTCGAGGAGCATCTTATCCAGATTGTCGATCGCAGTACAAAGTTTCTCCATGGCTGGTTTATTCCACTAGTACGAGTTCTATGGAAGCACGAGCGAGTATAGGACGAGACTTGGGAGAGGGAGGTCGATGTACGATCACAGTGGCTGGAGTTTTTCGAGGTTTCTTCTTCTACGTCATTCTAGGGAAATTCAGGGACGAATTTATTTATGGGCGGAAGTTTGTAAGAAAACAGATCTTCTTTTCAGGTATGTTTTTCATTTTATCAGGAGTTTTTGAGAAAAGAGGATTTTCTGGAAATTTTCAGAGTACACGTCGTGTACATTATGAGTACACGTCATGTACTGTGTTACCGAAGGAGGCCATGTGATGGCCTTGTAATGGGCACACACACGGTTCTGTGAGGTTGACTTGGAGGCCACCTAAATCATAGTATGGAAAAGGCGAGTACATCCCATGTACTCAAGAATTACACGCCGTGTACTTTTTTTTCATTAAACACACCGGGGTCACGTTTGATGGACATTAAACCCTCCTTTTAGGTTTGGTTCATCTGAGAGAGAGAGTATGGCCGCGATCTTCCTCCAAGACCCCAAGCCTCTATCTGATCTTTGATTTTACAGTCGTCGATTACGTTGGGATCGCCTCGGTAATCTCTTCCTTCTCCTAGATCATCGTTTTCCAATTCCACTTCTTTTTCAAGATATCATGGGTTGAACATGTTATGAATTTTCATATATCTACGACGTTCTAAGGAGAATAAATCCTCTTTGTTCAATTATATCGATCTCCTAACCCAAAGGTAGGTGGTTTGTACTATTCTGTAGAAATTCTTTGAGTATTATGTGAAAATTTCACCAATACATTTGAATGGGGTATTGTGTGTTTACTGTTTTTTCCTGTGGTTCCCTTCTTTTCTTGTTTTCCTAAGTAGAGGATATTGTTTTTGAATAGGGTAATTTTCAATGCTTTGGATGTTTTTCCCATGCATGTTTTTCCTGTTTATGACGGTTGGGTCCAGTTTTTCCAGTTAGGCTATTGCTAGTTTCCAGGACTAGTATAGTAGGATGGTGTTCTTTTCTAACATGATTCTATGCTGTAGAATGCTAGGAAAGTAGTTTGTCAGGTTCACATTGGCCGTTACGCGATGTGATACTTGTTGACTTTACACAGTGCTGTGATAACCTAGTGTAGTAGACCATTGGGAGAATGGACGTAAGGACTTCTCCAGAGTGTCTTTATATTTTTTCGATTTGAGACCACAGGGGTAATTGATGTTGAGTGATTCCTCATAGAGTCTGTAGTTCCTTGACGTGGGCCACCGAGGAAATGTGACATAATTGCTTCTCTTGAATGCCTTTAGTACCGATACGATACTACAGAGGGTAAATGACGGTGAGTTCTTCCTTAGAGAGTCTATATTTTAGCAAAACTAGAGGGGAGAGACTGTGTTTTCTTCCCACAGGGTTGCTTTCTTCTACTAAGTAGGACTAGAGGGGATAGGCTGTGAGTACTTCCCAGAGGGTTGCCTATTTGTGTTATCTTCTTTGATTAGATATTTTCTTGACTTTTGGAAAGTGGACTGTTTACAGTTGAGTACTTTCATGTTTACTGTTTTATGTTGTTTTACCTGTCATATATTCACTAACTAATAGGAAAATATATTCAGGTGGTTGCCTACTGGGATTTAGTCTCACACCCTTTTTGGGTCATGCTTTTGGGCCCAAACGGATTATATTTTTGTAGGTATAGACAAGGACAAGAACCCTTCTACATCAGGTTGTTGATTGTTGTGGATCTAGAGAGCATGGGACCAAGCTATAGCTTGCAATGCGGAGGAGTTTATTTGTTTTTCTTTTTCACTTTGGTTTAGAACTATTGTATTCAGAATTGTGACTTGTTTTTCTATTTTCCTAGACATATATATATATATCATGTATCATTTATATATATATATTCTCCAGTTTGTTTCGTTCAGACTCCCTCTTTTTATTTCAATTTATGATTATTACTACTTCCATTGTGGTATGTTGTTTACTTCCATTGTGTACTCTGCCAATGAGGGCATAGTTTCCCCACATTCATACCCAAGGCCCTACCTACTAGTCGGCATCCTTTGGTGTTCGGGGAAATGCGCTGGAGGCCATGTGACCAACAGGGTATGGGGAGCCTCTGAGTGGATTTTTGAACTGAGACGTTACAATTTATATTTCACTTCATATGTATTAAAATTTAATATCTCCCTTCTAAAAATTATCTATTTACAATCTTCCAATGGTAGTGACTATAATGGACTTATTTTTGATAAATATTATATTATAAAACCATTGAATCAATAACTACATCTTTATTCAATGGTGGGGACACATGAAAAAAAACCACCGATAAATTATTGTGCAACTCTTCCTAAAATTGATGGAAATATAATATGTTAACATGCATATATATAGATATTCTATGTGGGAATAAATTAATTTGGAATTTTTTTAATAGATCATCCCATGTTGTGATAAATTGTGGTGCAGGACTTGAGACCCACTCATTGTATTTTCCATTAAGGGAAAATTAAAATAATCAATGAATTCTGAAAAAAAATGATAAATTTATGAACATGATTGTTTTTCAATGTTTGATAATGCTTTATAAGTTTTAATTTTTATCATCAGAAAACAAAATAGAAAATTACATCAAATATTATATTTTCTAGATAATGGATGGTTTGATGCTAATGTGGATGGTTTTGAGTGGTGGAGGAAGATTACTTTGGAGGACCCATACACATGATGGTTTTCATTTATCAATGAGATCACATATACCCAAATTACATTAATTTATTCCATTGGCATCTACTAATACATAGTGATAAATATCAGAAAATTATACCCCCTTGAATTTAATTTTATTAGATTCATTTCTAATTTTGGATCTCATTTGGAGAGGTATTTCATTCATTTCAGCCAATATGAATTGTACAATATAAATAAATAGCCTAGGAAATCATATCATGGGATAATCTAGAATAATAGGAAAAAATTTGATGATATAAAAAAATTCCAAAAAGTCATATATCATATAGGAATATATCATTCATAATAGCGTCAAATTTTTAACATTACTAGAATACATTGTTCATTCCCCAAGGTGACTTCAATTTTTTAATTTATAAAATAAACTCAAACTAACTACTAAAAAAATGATGTTTATTGTTCTTAGTGTATTCATAGTCTAACAAATAGGTCTTAAAAAGTAATGTTTTTAAAATCTAAGGTTATTGATAATGGGGGAATAGTGGTTTGATAATGTTATAATAAATCAGTGAAGAGTTTATCAATATTCATATTTATAAGTTATTGTATTATGGAATATTAAAAAAAATTGTTTCATCCAAACTATCATGAAAATTAGAACTACTAAAATCCTTATTGTTGTCTCTATATTCGAATTCAATAATATTGTTTTTAAACTGCTTTATTGAATTTGGTTATTACAGATTTTTTTTATCAAATAAATTTTTTAAAATTAATAAATTTATTCCATATTATTGGTATGTCTGAAATAAGGAATATAGTTAGGAATTTAAAAACACATATCCATGAATACTAAATAATCAAGCACCCAAACAAGGAATATAGTAAAGATGTATCATCGATTCCTACTAAATTTGATCAATCAATTTTTTATGTCCTCATAAATTTTTTGGAACATGATTAGTCAAGGTACTGAATTATCCTTAAACAATCATTAAATTAAAGAAATCATATATCCTCTCGTTATTTCATCTATTTGAAAGGGCCATGAAATATTTCATTGAAATATGATTTCCTACTAAAAATTATCTGGAGAATAAAAAATATTTTAAAATAAATTCAGCATCCATGGGATAGTTTGATTACCTTGACCATTGTTCTATGTGTTTGTATTAATTATCTAATTTGTGAATCCGGTAGATCATACTACATTATTTCAATTCAAAAATGCATTTTTAATTAGATTTTGAAGTCACAAACTCGACTATGAAACACACTTACAATCCCCATGTCCTTTGTTGCAACATTTTTTAGGTAGAAACCCTTTCAAAACCCAATGAACACTTCTATCCTCTATGGAGATAACCTTGTACCTTTAAGAACACTTTCAAATAATCCTTGGAAACCTCCACATTGAATTCTTTGGAATTTTGAGATCATATTCTCCCTTTAGAAAATTGTAACACCCTGCCCCTACCTCATTGGATTGAGGAGGCGATGAGGGTCACTTGGCCTTAAGTGACATTCCCAAGACGCCAAAGGCTGGAAATAAATGTTGAGGGCTTCGAGAACAATGGGGAACGATTTTCATTTAAAACAAAACCAACCAAACCATCCACTAACAACAACTGAATGATGAATTCCAAAAAAACCCTTCATAAATGGATTTCCAAAGACAACCAGGTCGTTCCACAAAATGACCCAAAACCAAAACAACTAGACATGTCCACATCACATCAGAGTACAAAGAAGAAACTAAAAAACCAAAACACCATG
The DNA here is from genome assembly GCA_963277665.1 of Viscum album. Taxonomy (NCBI): domain Eukaryota; kingdom Viridiplantae; phylum Streptophyta; class Magnoliopsida; order Santalales; family Viscaceae; genus Viscum; species Viscum album. The sequence goes on along the minus strand of OY728121.1, from coordinate 999,290,773 downwards.
ATCCATGACACCACCACAGCTCCACACCACGCTCCAAGCTCCACCATGAGATCACAATACTTCACTACAGGAGGGTGATGCCTTACCTTTTCCCATGTCACGGTACATGACATCTGCAAAGACACCACAGTGCCAAAGCAGGGGGTGAGTAATAATACTCAGTAGGTTTTCCCCAAATGACATCCATACACACACCACTACGATAAAACCATTAGCAGATTTATATAAAACATTTTATATAAAACAATCACAAGTGCAACCATTACCATAAACCAACAATTCCCTTACCAAGAGATCACACCGAAACCATGCAACCAAGAGAAAGACAACCAATCATTCCACAAGCCATTTCACCATTTACACACTAGAACAAAAATTTCCAACATTCCATGAAATGCACAACAAAAAACCAAATGATGGAGCTTCCATCCAACCCGTTCACCCATTCACACCAAGCGGCACTTCCCGTCCACTTATACTTTGATGGTGGCCCTTCGGTCCACTATCCATCCCCTTTTTATAGTGGTACTTCTCGCCACTTCCACACAACATTCCAATCAGGAAAAACCAAGCATATAACCCACCAAGGTCACAACAACATGAAATCAACCAATTCCATTGCATATCAATGTGCTTCAATAAATCACCCATTTATTGAAAATCATTTTCATTTTCGAACCGCATTTCAATAAAACGTCCTCTTTATTGAAAAACCTTTTCAATAAAACATTTTCACAAATCGACCATATCATCCCTTTTTAAAATATCCATTTTAAAATCCACAACGAAAGCATTTCACCATAAAACCCCATTTTCCCAAAAATCCCAAAAACATCACCCAAGGTATTTCCAATCAATTTATCACATCAAAACACAATTAATTTCAATCAAACCAAATTAATATTAACCAAAAACTACTATCTCTAACCAAGTGGAGTCGAGAGAGAAGACACCTACCTTTAGGGTTCCCAAGAAATCGACCCACAAGAAACCACTCCTCAAATACGGAGAACGCACCACCGAAACATCTCTAGATCCCCTTCCCTAACCATCATAAGCCTTAAAATCAACATCCAAGGAAACCACAACTCTAGATCTACACACAAAAAGTGTAGATATAGAAATCCAAGATAGAGGTAAGAGTATATCTAGAGAAAAACACAAAGAACCCTGGAGGAGAGACTTGCTTAGGAGAAACCACCTTCAAACCACCAAGAATCCTCTTCAAAATGATTCCAAAACGAGTGGGAGAGCTCCCTCAACCCCTAAGAACCCGAAATCCTGAGTGAGGCTCGAGTGGGAAGAATATTGGAGTGTTTTAGTTCAAGAATGTGGGAGCCAGGACTTAAAAACCCCATCTTTAAGTGGTCGCACGTTTAGTCTGCATGGTTTGGAAAACAGTGTGCTAACCATGCGCACGCTACTGCCTCAAGTGCAAGGGTCTGCACGGTTACCTCGCACAGTTTGGAAAACCTTGTGTAGGCCATGAAAAACCTATTTTCTCCCACTGTACAGTTTCCTGGAGCATCCACATGGTTTCCCCTAACTGTGCTCTATTAGAAAAGTCTCCAAACGTATTCAAAACCCATCCAAACACTCCCAAAATCTTCCCAACTCATCCAATGCAATTTAAACACATAAAAAGGCATATAAAAGGCTTTATACCTCAAACTGGGGGTTCTACATTCTCCCCACCATCCGAAATTCCGTCCTCGGAATGTAGTGAACCCACCCTTTGCCGAAAGAGCTCGGGTCACTGCCCAACCATTTCTTTCTCCTACTCCCATGTCTCCTCTTGAATCTGAACATGCTGCCAAAAAAACAGAACTAAACCAATGATTTTAACCCAAAATAAATTTTCTTTCTTATCCACAACTCGCACTCGCATGTGCACCAATGAAGCATTCGTTTCTAGCTCAAAATGATCCCATCGAATCATATGGTCAAGATCTGGCTGATACTTTTTCTACTGCGACACATGAAACACATTGTGCACCACACTAAACCTATGTAGAAAATCCATATGATAAGCCACCTCACCAACCCTATCAAGAATTTCAAAAGGTCCAATATACCTCGGAGATAACTTTTTCTGCTTCCCAAACTGATGATGTCCCAACCTAGGAGAGATCCTCAAGAAAACATGATCACTCACCTCGAACGACAACGGCCATCGATGATGATCCGCATACAATTTATGATGACTCTGATCCATCTCCATTCTCTTCTTGATCAACATGATCTTCTCCATAGTCTCCTAGACAAGGCTCAGTCCAACAATCAAGGACATTCCCATTTCCACCCAACAAAGTGGATAAGGACATGACCGCCCATACAACGCTTCAAACAGAGCGATCTTTATGGATGCCTGATAACTGTTATTGTACGATAACAAAACCAAAGACATGTGCTCATCCCATGAGCCACCAAAATCCATTACACAAGCCCGAAACATATCCCACAAAGTTTGTATCGTCCCCTCAGATTGACCATTCCTCTGAGGGTGATACGCCATACTAATGGTCAACATAGTTCCAAGGGCTTGCTATAAGGATTTCCAGAAATGAGATGTAAACCTCGGATCTCTATCAGATACGATCGAAACTAGAACACCATGCCTCTTTACCACCTCTCGGATATAGATTTTGGATAGATCCTCCACCGTATGTGATTCAAGAATTGGAATGAAATGGGCTGACTTCATTAACCGATCCACTATCACCCAAATGACATTGTGCTTCCTAACCGTTCTTGGGAGACCTGTGACAAAATCCATCGCTATTTTCTCCCACTTCCAAACAGGTATTGGTAAAGACTGCAACATTCCTAATAGCCTATGATGCTCTGCCTTAACCTAGTGAAAATTCAAGAATCTAGAAACAAACTCAGCCACACATCTTTTCATATTAGACCACTAGAACTGTGCTTTCAATAATTTATACATTTTCTAAATTCCAGGATGAAAACCCCACCTAGAATGATGATACGCACTGAGAAGATCCTCCTGACAAAAAACTGGTACAACCATCCGATTCTTAAACCACAGAACTGAATCTCTATTCAGTTTCCAACCCTCAATGGTCTCCCCACCATTGAGTCTTGACCCCATGGTCACACACTCAGAATCAGATATTTGTGCCTCTTTAACCAGGTCAACCAATTCATGAATCACAAAAACCGGAAAGAAGACTGCTCTATCGCCCTGGTCCTCACACACATTCCAATCGCATGTCATCTATAACTAACATCAACTGCCACTGGTCTAATTCCTGTTTCACCACCTGATCATATGATTTTCTACTTAATGAATCTACCACCATGTTTTCCTTACCCGGTGTGTACATAAAGTCAAAATCAAACATTTGGAGATATTCCATCCATCTAATTTTCCTCAAGTTCAAATTCCTTTATGAGAAAATGTGCTTCAAGCTCTTATGATCAGTATATACTGTGAATTTCTGACCGAAGAGATAATAATGCCAAACTTTCAAAGCATATACCACTGCTGCCAAACCAAATCATGAGTTGGGTAGTTCTTCTCATGCACCCTCATCTATCGTGAGCCATATGCAACCACATGATTCCTTTGCATGAGAATGCACCCCAACCATGATCTCGATGCATCGCAGTACACCACGTACCCTTTTCTTGGTTCTAGAAAAACCAAGATTGTTGTTGATGTAAGGCGACCCTTTAGCTCTTCGAAACATTGTTGACACTGTTCTATCCACCTTTTTCACAAATAATACTGGCGCTACCCACAGGAACATGCTAGGATGGATATACCCTTTATTTTATAACTCTTATAACTGTACATTTAGTACCCCCAATTTAGTAGGTACCATCCGGTAAGACGTTAGTGAGATAGAACTGGTCCCCAGAAGGAGGTCAATAGTAAACTCAACTTCTCTTATAAGAGGCAACCTTGATAATTCTTCAAGAAAAAAATCCATGAAATTATCCACCACTGCTTGAAGAACACTCTGCTCAACACCCTCTACCGATTCCAACGAAAACACCGCCAACCGATACGATAACATACCCACTACTGGTGCCAACAAACTCATTACACCCTATCTTTCATGCCTCTCTCCTCTAAAGAGATGTTAATGGGATCATGTGTTGTAAAAGTAATTATTCGCTAATCACAGTCGATTTGGGCCTTTAACGCCACCAGCCAATCCATTCCCAGGTTTACATCATACCCATCCATCTCAAGTACTAAGAAATTCCACATTGGTTCAACCTCGCCCAAAACGATTCAACATGCTTTACACAAAAAGGCTCGACACTCTCTTCGACCCAGAGGATTTTGATGTTTCAAAACTGAAGGCATCATTTCATCCCTTAAACCCAGCAACTCAACCATACGTCCAGTAAAAAAAGAGTGTGAAGCACCCTTATCAAACAGCACTTGCATCAATGTTGAATTTAAAAGAATAGTAACTCGCACAGTGGATAGACCCGACTAATCATCCCCCACAACCTGCTCAATTCTGAACAAATATTTTGTTGACACACTCTGCTCTTTATTTCATTGATGAGGCGTCATGGTATTCTGAGAATCACCATGACCCACTTTACTCTGCTGACGAGCGGTGTACTGCTATCCATGTCCCATCGAAGCAACGACATCTGTGATCCTTGTGGAGTGTCACGTGCACCCGACCTTAGAGAATTCTTAAAATAACGCTACAAATTCCCCATCTTCTTATAATCATGACATTTTTGAGGCTTTTTCATACAATATAACTTGATGTGGCTTGTAGAACCACACTAAAAATATCCCGGATTGCTCTGGGGCTTCAGAGAAAGATTTACTGATCCTGTCATCGGATTATATGCCATATTCTTGCCTTGGGAATAACTGTTCCTCCTTCTCTTGAACCCAGGGTTAGAGTTCCCACTATTCCCCATGGGTACCACCATGCTTCCTCCGCCCAGAGCTCCCAACAGATCCCCCTCATCCACCGAGGCTCTATTCACCATCTCTGTGTAATCACCAATACACAGCACCGCTATCATGGAACGAATGTCCCTCCTCAAACCAGCTTCAATGATATGATCATTCAACGATGTACTACCCACCATCTCAGGTGAAAATCTCACTAAGTTCATAAACAAAGATTCATACTCCGTCACAGACATATGCTCTTGATTCAGACTGAGGAAATCAGTTGTGCGCTTAATTCTGAACATATGTTGGTAGAATTGATTATTAAACAATTCCTCAAAGCCTTCCCACGTCATACCCTGGCCTGTTTCAGCTTGAACCAACAACTCCCACCACTAAAGGGAAAGATATTCCAACATATACATGTCCAACTTCACTTTCAACTCTACCGGTGTTCCCAAGAACTCGAAGATCTTGTTCATTTTATTCAACCATGCTTCTTCCCTATCTAGCTCTGAATCACCCCTGAAGATGGGTGGATTTTTATTTTGAAACTGAACCGCATGATCCACATGCCTCAGTTCATCCATTTTGTTTTCACATTCCGCAGCATGGAAATCTTGCACTACACTTTATACTAACTGATGGTTCACCTAAGGATCAGATGAAACCATATTCTCATCGGCCACTTTCGGTTGGTCTCTCAACGCCTACCCAGTGCCATTTCTATAAACAGAAAACAAACAACCATGAGTCTCACTTCTGTAGACATCAAGAATTCCCATTTCAATTTTCATTACAGAACACTATCACCAAGAGGCTTTCCACCTTTTTCCACATTTTCCATGTTTCACCATTTTTGAAAATCATACAATTTTCAAAATACCAAATTTATTCACATTAAAATTTAACACATTTGAAAAACCACCATTTCAAAATTCATCCCAAAAATCATTATGCCTAATGAAATATTCATCCTAGTGGGAAGTCATTTCTACCATGCATGACATGCTCATCTCATTGGCTACACCCACAACAATGAGATATCCAATGCCTATAGGTGTCTCCAAAACATTTATGTACCCAACTCCCTGGTAACTTGAAGTTCAGCATAAGAGGGTTATCTACTTCCTTTTATGATATACATTACATGTTCGAACATTCCAACACCTTGATACCATCCTGACTCATGGAATTTACCACAACGAATGTCAACACCAAAACCAATGATCAACACCAATGATCGAACAACTGCTCTCACTTGAAAGTTAAGGACCGAACAAATTGATACAACTTGTAACACCCTGACCCTACCTCATTGGCTAAAGGAGGCGGTGATGGTCACTTGGACTTAAGCGACGTTCCCAAGGTGCCAAAGGCTGGCAATAAATGTCGAGGGCTTCAAGAACAATGCGGAATGATTTTCCCTTAAAACAAAACCAACCAAACCATCCACTAACAACCACTAAATGATGCATGCCAAAAAAAATTCAAACATGGATTTCTAAAGACAACCAACTTGTTCCACAAAATGACCCAAAACCAATAAAACTAGACATGTCCACAACACATCAGAGTACAAAGAGAAAACTAAACAACCAAAACACCACGAGCAATGAAACCACCATAGCACCACACCAAGCTCTAATATCCAAGCTCCACCAAGAGATCACAATGCTCTACTAAACGAGGGTGATGCCTTACCTTTGACCACGTCACGGTACATGACATCTGAAAATACAACACAGTGCCAAAGCAGGGGGTGAGTACTAATACTCAGTAGGTTTTCCCCAAATGACATCCCTACACATGCCACTATGATAAAACCGTTAGCACATTTATATAAAGTAGTTTATATAAAATAATCACAAGTTCAACCATTACCATAAGCCAAACATTCCCTTACCAAGACATCACACCCAATCAAGAAACCAAGGGAAAGCCAACCAAACATGCCTCAATCCATTTCATCATTTACACACTAGCACAACAATTTCCAACTTTCCATGAAATTCACAACAAACAACCAAACGGTTTAGCTTTTGTCCAACCCGTTCACCCATTCACACCAAGCGGAACTTCCCGTCCACTTATCCATTGATGGTGGCCCTTCTGTCCACTATCCATCCCCTTTTTATAGTGGTACTTCTCGCCACTTCCACACAACATTCCAATCAATACAAAACAATCATATAACCCAACAAGGTCACAACAACATGAAATCAACCAATTCCATTTCATATCAATCCACTTCAATAAATCACCCATATATTGAAAATCATTTTCCATGTCGAACCACATTTCAATAAAACATCCTCTTTTTTGAAAACCCTTTTCCATCAATCATTTTCACAAATCAACCATAGAATCCCATTTTAAAATATCCATTTTAAAATCCACAACAAAACCATTTCACCATAAAACCCCCCTTTTTCCCAAAAATCCCCAAAACTTCACCCAAGGGATTTCCAATCAATTTCGCACATCAAAAAAACATTAATTTCAAGCCATCCAAATTAATTATAACCAAAACCCACTAGCTCTAACCATGTGGAGTCGAGAGGCATCCACATAAATTTAGGGTTCCTGAGAAATCGACCCATAAGAAACCTCACCTCAAATCCAGCGAACGCACCACCGAAACCTCTCTAGATCCCATTCCCTAACCATCACAAGCCTTAAAATCAACATCCAAGGCAACAAAAACTCTATATCTACAAACAACAAGTGTATATCTAGAAAACCAAGAAAGAGGGAGGATTATATCTACATAAAAACACAAATTACCCAATAGGATAGACTTACCTAGGAGAAACCACCTTTAAACCGCCAAGAAACCTCTTCAAAATTCTTCCATAACGAGTGGGAGAGCACCCTCAACCCCTGAGAACCCAAAATCCTGAGTGAGGCTCGAGTGGGAGGAATATTGGAGTGTTTTAGGTCAATCCCGAGGGATCTCGGACTTAAAAACCCCAACTTCAAGAGGATACATGGTTAGTCCACACGGTTTGGCAAACCGTGTGCAGGGCGTGCGAAGCCTACTGTCTCCCCCTACACGGTTTCTTGGAGAATCCGCACGGTTTCCCCTAACCATGCTCAAACCGTGATCCATTAGAAAAGCCTCCAAACTTATTCAAAACCATTCTAAAAAACTCCCAACCTCTTACCAACTCATCCCATGCACTTTAAACACATAAAAAGGCATAAAAAGGTTGCATACCTCAAACAGGGGGTGCTAAAAAAATTCTTTCTCTATTCATGTGAATTTCATATAGAATGTTATAATCTATATATTTTAATGTCAAATCTCTAGGAACATAAAATTATTGATGATTAATGTCATAAAACATATAAAACTCAAGTTATTATATTTAAGGTCACACAATATTGATCAAAGAAGAAATTTAATTTAATTTCATATTGATTTGACTATATAAGACCTAATATTTAAGGTCAAACATTTGATACCTTCTGCTGAGATAGTCGTTGATGTTGTTGGAAGAAACAATTTATAGTGAATGGAAATCCATCTTCCAATATAGATTGTCCCATAAAGAGAGTGTTTTTCATAAAATTTAATGTTAAGACACTTGAATTATTGTATGTATATTTTTAAGGAAGATCATCTTGAAAAAATGTATGTTTTTATTTATTATCATACAACATAGATGATTGTATGATATTTTTATGGTCATATAATTTTGACTAATGGATAATATTGATTATGTTTTAAGAGAAAGGAAAAAACCAATGCGGATTTTTATGGTTGAACATACTAGACCAATAGATACTAATGTTTAAGGAGAAGATGTGATACCAATGTATACCAATATATTTTTCAATGATATTAGACTATGATATAGTGGAAAATATCTTGGATGAGAGTGAAACCTCATGATGGTCCTTGTTTTGAAGAATCATGTTATCAGTACATATCCAATGAAAATGGTAATCAAGCCTCACATTGTTCTATACATTGGATTTTGTTTTTTGTCCATTAACATTGTAACGTCCTGAGTCCGGAGCCCCTCCACTGGTGCCCCGTACCCGGTTCATCACATGACCTCAAGCGCATTTCTCTGAACGCCAGAGGCTGCCGACTTATAGCGAGGGACTTGGTGAGTCGGTGGGGAAACTATGACCTCATTCGGTAAGGTATACAAGGTAAGAAACAACAATAAACAACGGAAGCAGTAAACCACATGCATAACAAGCATGGAAAAGAAAAAAGGGAAAAACAGGAAACACACAATACCCCGTTCAAGGGTATTGGTGGAATTTTCACAAAATACTCAAGAACATTCTACAGAAAGGCACAAACCACCTACCTCGATCCTAGGAGATTAATATACGTGAACCTCGACGACAGATTCCCCTTAGAATGACGTAGATCTGAGAAAACGCACAAAACGTTCATCCCAAGATAACCTAAAAACAAGGAGGAATCAAGACACAAGGCTCAACCAAAAGGAAGAACTCACCGCTGTGATTCCAATGCAATCGACTGTGCTCGGATCGGAGAACGGACGGCGAGGCAGGACTTCGTCGAATATCCGGTCGTACGAACACTCTCGTATGGTCTAAAACTGTAGAAGAAGATATATTTGGGGGTTAGGCGTGACCCCGGTCCGTTTAATGAAAAAAAAGAAATTACACAGCGTGTACCTTTAGAGTACACGACATGTACATCGAATTTCCATACTCTAAAATAACCGGCCTCCACCTTAGCCTTACACTCCGTGTGTGTGGCCCGGACATGGCCAGCACATGGCTTTGAGCCGGAACAGAGTACACGGCGTGTACTCAGAAAGTACACGGCGTGTACTTTGAAAATTTCCAGAAAAACCATTTTTCTTAAAAACTCCAGAAAACGGAAAACATACCTGAACGAAGGTCCGAGTTCTTACAAACTTCCCCCGTTAAAAGAAATTTGTCCCCGAATTTCCCTAACGATGTGGAGAAGAAGGATCCCCGAACAGCTTCGGCCACTGCGATCGTACATCAGCCTCCCTCTCACATGTCTCGTCCTATACTCGCCTGTGCTGCCATAGCACTCGTACTAGAGGAACAAACCGCCCACAGAGAACATTTGTACTATGATCGAAAATCCGGATAGGATGCTCCTCGAACGATGCATCTACTTTAATCTTGACTTCCTCAGGCTGAAAGACGTGAGATGGGTCTGAAAAGTAACGTCGGAGCTGAGAGACGTGGAAGACGTCGTGCATGGCCCGATACCTCTGAGGTAGCTGCAACCGATAGGCGACTAGCCCCACTCTCTCCAAAACCTCAAATGGCCTGACGTTCCATGGAGAAAGCTTACCCTGTCTCTGAATCCTCTTGTGTCCCAACCTAGGTGTGACATGTAGGAAACCCCAATCACCGACCTCGAACTCCAGAGGTCGTCTCCGCTGATCCACATAAGACTTCTGCCGAGACAGCACTGTAGTTATCCTCTTCCGAATCAGCTCTATCTGCTCTGAAGTCTCCTGAACAAGACGAGGTCCTAGCAAAGCTGCCACTCCTACCTCCAGACAGCATAAGGGTGATCGGCATGGCCTACTGTACAACGCCTCATATGGTTCCATCTAGATGGTCTCTTGGAAACTGTTTTTGTAGGCGAACTCCACCAGAGGAATATGCTTCTCCCAAAAACCACCAAAGTCAAGGATGCAAGCTCAGAGCATATCCTCAAGCACCTGGATCGTGCGCTCAGATTGGCCATCAGTCTGGGGATGGTATGCTGTACTCAAAAGTACCTGTGTACCCAAGGCCTTCTGAAGTCCCTGCCAGAATCGAGAGTTAAAGCATGCATCTCTGTCTGAAACAATAGAGCGCGGAACTCCATGCAGACGTACAATCTCCCTGATATAAAGTCGTCCCATATCATCGACACTAAAGGTCTCCTTGATCGGAAAGAAGTGAGAAACCTTCGTAAGCCTGTCAACGACAACCCAAACAGCATCGTTCTCTCGAGGTGATCTCGGAATCCCAGTCACGATGTCCATCGCAACATCGTTCCACTTCCACTTCGGAATGAGTAACTACTGTAAGAGACCTGCTGGTCGCTGATGCTCTGCTTCCACCTGCTAACAAGTAGAACATCTCATGACAAAACCAGAAACATCCTTCTTCATACCTGGCCACCAGTACTGGCGATGAAGATCACGATACATCTTGGTGATGCCAGGATGAACTGCCCAAACTGAGGAATGGAAATCCTGCATCATCTCCTCACATAAGTCTGCTAGAACCCATACGCGTCCTTGGAAATGCCAGATCTCATCCTCACCCATTGTCCATCTAGGAAGAGGGTCCTCTCCTGACACACTCTCCCGCAGGACTAAGCCTTCCGAGTTTGATAGCTGCCTCATCCGTACCCGATCAAGTAGCGTGGAGGTAACAGCTACAGAAGATAGAAAAGTCTTTCCTTGTCTACCGTGCACCTATAGAAGCATCTCAGAGAACATAGCAATCAGCATCCACTCACTACTGGCCTCCTGAACTGACTAAATCTGAGTTCTCCGACTCAACGCATCTACCACGGCGTTCCCAATCCTATCGTATAGGCACGCTTGAAGTAAAAATACTATAGATATTCAACCCACCTGCGCTGCCTCAGATTTAGATCATGCTGAGTGAAGATATACTTGAGACTCCTGTGGTCAGTGAAGACCACAAAGTGCTCTCCCAGAAGAAAGTGTCTCCAACAGTACAAACCATGAACAACAGATGCCAACTCCAGATCATGCGTAGGGTAGTTCTTCTCATGTGGCATCAGCTGCCGAGACCCATACGCAACGACTCCATCTTCCTGCATAAGCACAACTCCCAGACCGATACCCGAAGCATCACAGTAAACAGTGTAGCTCTTGCCTGGCTCTGGCAAGACTAGTATCGGTGCTGATGTCAACATCCCTTTCAGCTCCTGAAAGACTGACTCACAAGAATCTAACCATAAGAAGTCCGCCCCCTTCTTGGTTAGACCTTTCAAAGGTGCTGATAAACAGGAAAAGTCCCGAATGAAGCATCTGTAGTATCCATCCAGCCCTAGGAATCTCCGTACCTCAAAAACGTTCTTCTGCTGATCCAAGGAAACTACAGCTCTCACTTTCTCTAGGTCCATAGATACTCCTGTCTCTGAAATGAAGTGACCCAAGAAGTGAATCTAATCCATCCAAATGTGGCACTTCAAGAGTTTAGCATAAAGCCGATGCTCTCTCAGTGTACTCAGAACGATCTCAAGATTGGTGGCATGGTCGTGTCGAGTGTGAGAGTACACCAAGATATCATCCACGAAGACCATGATAAAGGAGTCCAAGTAAGGATGGAACACTCAGTTCATCAGCGCCATGAAAACTGCAGGTGCGTTCGTGAGACCGAACGGCCTGACAGGATACTCGTAAAGACCGTACATCTTCCTGAAGGATTTCAGAGGTATATCTGATGGTCTAACGTGCAACTTATGATAATCGGACCTCAAGTCAATCTTCGAGAACACCCAGGCTCCTCGAAGCTGATCGAAAAGGTTATCAATCTGAGGCAAAGGATATCGTTTCTTGACCATCAACTGGTTCAGCTTCTGATAATCCACAGAAAGTCGAAAGGTACCGTCTGCCTTCTTCAAAAACAGAACAAGCGAACCCCAAGGAGAAGTACTTGGTCGGATGAAACCCTTAGCCTATAGCTCCTCCAAATGCTTCTTGAGCTCTTGCAACTTAGGTGTGGCCATTCTATAGAGAGGAATGGACACCAGTTCCGCTCCTGGCATGAGCTCAATAGAAAAGTCCACCGCATGCTCCGGAGGAAAACCTGAAAATTCCTCTAGAAAGACATCCCTGAAGCGATCCCCCCTGGAGGAAAGTACAACTGTGGAGTCCCCTAGACATCCAGATAATGACTAGAAATCTGGGCTGTCACCTCTCCTAGCCCAAGATGCTCGAGTCCTGCCCGACTCGCCCGAACGTCCCATTCGCCTCTATGAAGGAAAGATTCACCTTATAGTGAGATGAAACTGACTCTGCGGCGATAGCAGTCGACGACTACCCGGAAGGGAATCAACCAGTCCATGCCAAGCATGACATTATAGTCTGTCATCTCTAGGACATAGAGATCCCATAATAAGCGATACCCTGCAACCTCGAGAGGGAACTCTCTACACTGACATACGCTAGATGTCCTCATTCCCAAAGGTGTGTCTAGTGTCAACGAGTCGGCAGAAGAAAAGATGTAGAGTCCAAGGCTCTCCAAAATGGAAACAGAGACAAAACTATACGTAGCACCAGTATCAAAAAAGGATAAAGATAAAACTGAGGCTACTAAAATCGTACCTCGAATAGTAGAAGGTCCTAGATCCTGGTCATGATAAGTCTTCTCCATGGCGAAAGATTGGCCTTCACTGTGGCCTTGCGCCCCTAACTGACCACTCTGAGTTGAACCTCCCTCCTGGTGCTGAGGGACTGGTGGCTGACCACCATGGCCTCGACCTCCACCTCGGCCTGAATGGCCGGAAGAACTCCAGTTCCCTGACTGGTGAGAGACTAGGGGGGCTGCTCCTGAATGAGGAGTCATGGAAGTACCCCGATCATCTGCTGCTTGTGGGAAAACCTGGCAGAAACGCAGAAGGTGACCCAACTTTCTAGAAGATCGGCACTCCACGAGGCCTCTCTGGCACTGCAGCCTCATGTGCCCTATCCGGCCACAGTGGTAGCATGTCACCTGGTTTCCTGATGATGCGTCTCTCTTCCTCGAATCACCCTGAGTAGGCTCCCTACGGCGCTTCATGCAGTCATCTGAAGGAAAGATAGCTCTGGAAGCAAAACTGTCCTGACTCGCAGCTCCAGAGTCTCTCAGATTGTGCTTCGCAATCAGTTCCTGGTTGACGATGGAAGTAATGGAAGTCAGCTAGAAGATGTTCACCTGTGAGCGAATCTCCCTCCTGAGTCCATCCTCAAACTTCCTTGCCAAGAACACCCCCTCCCATCCCGAAGGGGTGCAAAACGCTGCAGCTCAGTGAAACGAGAGGAATACATCATGATAGATAGAGTACCCTGCTCTAAGATCATGAACTCCTGGGCTCGATCGGCCCTCAGGGTCTCCGGGTAAAAGTAGTCGTAAAACACGTGATGGAACTCCTCCCAAGTCATAGCCTGCTGCTGACCCGTCTGTGAGATCACGTCCCACCACCTCTTGGCGGAGTCTTAGAGCATGTAGGTGGCGAGCTTGACTTGACTCTTTTGAGGCGTCTCCAGATGCTCAAATACAGTTAGCATGGCTTCCAGCCATGACTCTGCAGCCTGAGGTCCTTCTTCCCCCGAGAACGTGGGAGGATGATGCTGCTGAAAGACCTACGTCAAGTCTGCCATAGACAAGGCAGGAGGCGGTGCACCCTGGAAGGCCTCCATAATCCACATTAAACCTTCCCTGAACTACGCATCAGCACCTGTGACTGGTACAACAACCGGTGCCAAGGCTGGCTCGGCTGGTGGATCGACAAGAAGTCCCTGATCAGCCCTGTCTGGTGTCTGATCACTGCCTGACGACAGACGTATGACCGGAGGATGTCTCGGAGGCATAGATCTAAAAGATCAAAAGAACACCTTAGATTAGGAAAACAAGGACAGATAACACAAGAGTACGAAACGGGAATGGGGGAAAACACACAAGATTGCAAAACAGGACTACATAGCATGTATCAAACTACACAGCGTGTCTACTTAAACCACTGACATGGGCATGTACTCCTGCCCTACGAGTCGTGTACACTTCAAACTACACAGAGTGTTGTCCCCCACACACGGCGTGTACTAGAAACTATTTCCCTACTCGAGTCTCCATACACGGCTAACCCACACGGTCCGACTCAACCTGAGACTGCATGGCGTGTTAGAATAAAATACAGCGTTCACTAGATGAGGCTTCGGCGGTCTGTGTTGCTGAATACACGGTCGTCTACATGGCTAGAACTTACACGGCGTGCTCCGAACAAGCACGGCGTGCATAGGCAAAGGCGACATTGTCCCGTGTTGTTCGTGACAGGGCCGGGTACCTGAGTAAGACTACACAGCGTGTTCCGAACAAAAACGGTGTGTGGAAAAGAAGATCATGACGGCCCGTGTTGTTCGTGACACGGCCAGGCACCTGGACAAGACTACACATCATGTTCCCTATAGACACGGCTTGTTCTACCCGAGCTTCCCCGATCCGTGTTGTTAGTGACACGACAGGGTACACGGCTCCGAACTCACACGGCGTGTACCAATGGTACATGGCATGTTCCTGAAGTTACTCCCACGACACTGTGTTCTGCTTACACGGTCAATGACACGTCCTGAAAACTACACGGCACGTATCCAAAAAGTACACGCCGTGTATTCTAGGTTTTTCTGGGCAGTATCTCAGAAACTGCTCAGAATTCCTGAAATACTAAAACAAGGGAAAAGGTGCCAAATTCTGATCCGTGAGGGCCCGTAACACCTCAAGAAACAAAATTCGGCATTAATTTTAAGCATGGAACAAAGCAACAGTTTTCTAACACAATAGCAGAGAATCTATCAAACAACTATCACAACAGCATGCATAATATACACAAAGTCTATCACAACAGCATGCAATCACTAATGAACCCTAGATGGCATGGTAAAAATGCATGACATGTGATTTCTACAAGTTCCTATATGATGCATGAGATGTCATACCCTCATCTCATCGGGTTGTGATAGAAATAGAACTGAAATATCAAAACAATAACCGCACAAGTCATATGAATCACTCTAGGTGGAAACATACCGACCATAAAATCTCAAAACCAGAAAACTGCAATTAACGATGTAGTATGGATTTTCCCTGTACACAGGATAGCTACTCTCGAGAACAGCTTAAAGTCAAGTACTGAATCCATCCTATCCCTGGCTATGGTCTCTAAATAGTAAAGCATGAGAAAAGAAGTCCTCTGATACCACTTTGTAACGTCCCGAGTCCGGAGCCCCTCCACTAGTGCCCCGTACCTAGTTCGCCACATGACCTAAAGTGTGTTTCCCCGAACACCAGAGGCTGCCGAATAGCAGCGAGGGCCTTGGTGACTCGGTGGGGAAACTATTCCATCATTCGGTAAGGTTTACAAGGTAAGAAACAACAATAAACAGCTGAAGCTGTAAACAACATGCATAAAAACAGAAACCAAACAGCAGAAGTAATGCAGATATATAACAACGATGACAATAATGCAGCAGGTACAAGTATCAATAGAAAACAGAAAACACAACAACATGCTGAATTACAACTTAAACTAAGTGCAAAAGAAAAAAAAAGAAAGATCCTCATCATCTTTATCCATGGCTCGGTCCCATGCTCCCTAGATCCTGGTGCAGTCAAGATCCTGAAGTAGAAGGGCGCTTTACCTTGTCTATACCTATAGAAACATAATCTTCTTGGGCCCAAAAGCATGGCCCAAACAGGGTGTGAGATATAGTCCCAGTAGGCAATCACCCAAAGATTTGTTCCTAACAGTCAATGAACACATGGCAGTAATAAAACAAGAAGCAGTAAACGGAAAAGCTTAAACACCTACAATCCACAGTTCTAACAAGTATAGCATTTAACAATAAGAAGAAAATAGGTAACCCTCTGGGTAGATCTCATAGTCTAGACCCTATGGTTCAACCTCTAAGTACAAGCAACCCTCTGGGAGGCACACACAGTCTCACACCTCTGGTTCAGCTACATAATTAAGCAGACTCTCTAGGGAAGCACTCACCGTCAATTCCCCCTATAGTCTCATATCGTGCTAATGGCTCTCTGGGGAATCACTCAATGTCAATTCCCCATATATCCTGCATCGTAATTAAAAGACTCTTTGGAAAACCCTTCCTTCAATTATCCACTTGGCCTCGCATCGTGATTTAAAAAACACTCTGGAGAATCCCTTCCATCAATTCTCCCATTGGTCTGCTACTCTAGGTTCTCACAGTCCTGAGTAACTAAACATGCTCAGCGCGTGTGTATCATCCAAGTAAACATCAAGAACTACTTGGCTATCAACTAGGGCTCAACAGTAAAATAAAACAACAGTTCCACTATCCTATGACTAGGCATGGAAACAGGTAAACGCCAAATAGGTAGAACAAGCATGGAAAAGAAATATGAGCATAAACAAATTACTCTAATCACAAGAAATAACCTCTACTAAATCAATCAAGAAAATCAGGCAAGAAACAAGGAAAAAATAGGAAACACGCAATACCCCGTTCAAGGTTATTGGTGGAATTTTCACAAAATACTCAAAGACTTTCTACAGAAAGGCACAAACCACCTACCTCGATCCTAGGAGATCGATATACGTGAACCTCGAAGACATATTCCCATTATAACGACATAGATCTGAGAAAACGCACAAAATGTTCATCCCACGATAACATGAAAACAAGGAGGAATCAAGAAACAAGGCTCAAGCAGAAGGAAGAACTCACCGCTGCGATTTCAACGCAATCAATTGTGCTCGAATCAGAGAATGGACGGCGAGGCAAGACTCCGTCGAAGATCTGGCCGTATGGACACTCCCAGACAGTCAAAAACTGGAGAAGAAGATGTATTTGGGGGTTATGCACGACTCTGGTATGTTTAATGAAAAAAAAGTACACAGAATGTACTTTTAGAGTACACGGTGTGTACTTCGAATTTTCTGTACTCCAAAATAACTGGCCTCCACCTCAGCCTTACACACCGTGTGTGTGGCCCGGACACGGCCACCACACGGCTTCGAACCAGAACAGAGTACACAGCATGTACTTTGAAAATTTTCAGAAAAATCATTTTTCTTAAAAACTCCAAAAAACAGAAAAACATAACAGAACGAAGGTCCGGGTTCTTACAAACATGGACAATACATCGGTGGAAACTTATTCTTCTTAGTGGGACATGTGTTAATAATGTTGTGGTTGATCCCCTAAAACTCTTATATTAATGTTAGAATTGATAATTATGAGAAATAATTACAATAGTGAGGCCCCCATATCATAATAATTCTCTAAAATAGTTGAATGAGACTAGTCCATAATGTCGCACTGGCTTGTTAAAATTAAAATACTCACTAGGGGATGCATGAGATGATGGGAGGAGAACCTTATAGACCATAAAATATATATAACATGTTTTGGAATATAGATAGGTAACTTAGATGGTATTGATGATCCACCAAAACATAGGAGGGTGGATGAAGATGTAAATTGAGGATTCTAGTGTATGAATATCATGTGTATCATTGGTGGGTAGTTGATAACTACTGGACATTTCTTGAAAAAATAGGTTCCATCCACAATTATATAATAAATCATTTCTAAAAACTAGTGTGGACTAATTAAAAGGTCATCAAAACACGTGACTTGTAATGTTTTTTCTATGAAATCTCAGAGGCATTCAACCCAAATTAGAGGAAATCCTTTGGAGTGTGGTTTGTTGACCGTAGAGGATGTTTTCCATAATTAAAATATTATGAATATCTTTGTCATGAAATACCCTAGTGTGACGATAAAAAATTTCGTGTTCAAGTGAAGATCAATATTCTTAGATCTTCATGAATGCGAACCTAGTATTGTATATGTAATGATGGTCCGAATGAGTGTAAATCTGATTCGCTAGAAGTGGTTTTCTTTTTATTCCATTAATATCTACCAATACGTAGTGGAGTGGTCATTGGTGAAATAATGAAATCTAAAATTGGTAATAGTGAATATAAATGGGTGATGTTTTCTAGGAATCTCTACATATCGTAAGACATGATAATCACGTCAAGTATGGAAATGGTGAGGTAAGATACTAGAACCAAATATGTGTTTCCTATTAGGTAAGGATTATAGTGATATATAGTTTATACGTTATAAAAAAGATTATGGTGTTTATTTTAAGGTCTAATAGCTTGGAACAATTATTTCTGGTAATTTGTGTTTAAATTTTGGGATGAAAAACCTTAGTGTTTTATTTCAAATATCTTAGACGAAGAGGTGGAGAATTAATTTTTTGATAATGGGTAAGAAAGAACATGATGTTAATAAAGATAAAAATTCCGATATAAATTATACTAATACATATTGGGATCATCAACCATGAAAAATTCACAAATCCAATAATAATGGTTGCTAATGTACATGGTCTCGCAATATTTACAAATACTGACTGATTTTTATGGTTAAAAAACAACTATTAGTTATGTATAGCATAAATTCATACATCTTGATTGTAGTTTTTCATTATTATACTAGGAAGGAATTGATAATATTTATGTTCACATTTTTTGAATCCTCACCATGTAATGTAATTGAATTTGACAAGGATTCGTTCAATGTATATAATATTTTTACTGATGGGACATTTTTTGTATTTAGTTTATAGTGATAAATACTGAATATGGGTCCCTTATCAATAAAATGGAAGTAACCATCCAAATATCCACTGCTTATAATATCCATTTTTGATTATATGAACTAGGGTAAGTGAAGGATTATTATACTACAACAGTTCTAATTAAAGGTCCAAATTATGGGAATTTTAATATTAACATGATCTCCAAAGAAACATATGAAAGGAAAATTGCTTCATAGTTGAATGTGAAACCACCAAACTGATTTAAATTGATGAGGTGTAAAAATAAAGAAGGGTACAAAACTATTGGTATTGTATATTTCATTAAAAACATGTAGTACGATGATGTAAATTAAGAACTCCTTAGATCGATCCACATAGGGAGTGATAAATGAGATTAATTGGTTGGTTGAACATAATAAAATTATTGAATATGTAAAATTATCATATAAAAATGGTGGAATAATATGGTATAGACCACCATCCATGTAATTTAAACATGGGCTACGTAAAGTTTCTACTAATATTCTATTTCTGGTTGTATACCCCATATGTGGTGGGTTTTTTGTGTGTTTTTCTATATCTGCTTATGAGTCTATTAAAAATGATAGATAATGATGTTCAATACCAAAATAACCGACATTGGTAAATATTGTTTAAGGATCACAACCAAGAGTATTTCAAACACTATGTGATTTCTACTATCATATATTATGCACATCGATGGTGCATACCATGGTAGATGGTGTGGCATCTGAGCTGGTGTGATTCCTAGTAAGTATAAAAATACCAAAACCATAGATTATGTATAAGAAAAAAATTATACCCTACCACCCAAGATATTAGGGTATCCTAATACATTTCATATCTTGACAGCAAATGGAATTGATTAAAAGATGATAATGTTTATGTATGATAGTAAGTTTCGCAAACTATTACTATTTCAGGTTTCACATCATCAACCAGAGTTTACTGATGATTTAGGGCCCACAAATGGACCAATTTGGGTATAACATTTTGTTTCATATATAATATATCATGATGTATTGATATTTAAGGTAACATAACTTGGAATAAAAATGATACTAATTTTTTTGGATAAACGGCATGGACCAAGGATGATTATGTTTATGGTCAAACATCCAAGGCCAAGTATGATGATATTTCCGATCAAATTGAATTCACCAAAGGATAATATTTTTATGTTTAAATATTTTAGATCAAAGGTACTAGAATTTAATATTGAATAGATGGGATAGGCGATTTTGATATTTATGGTTAAACTGATTAAACCCAAAATGGTGATGTTTATATTCTAACATCTAGGAAAAAATGTCTTCATGTTTTAGGTTGAACAACATTAACCATGAAAAGATTATGTTCATGGTAAAAACTATAGGACCAATAATGGTAATGTATAAGGTTGAACAACTTGGAGAAAAGGTGTTATTGATTATGGTTGAATGACATGTACCATATTTTCTAGTGATTATGGTTGAAAATCATGGACCGTAGAACGTTCTACATTCATATTCCTATGGTGTGTCACGAAATGACCAATAAAGTCCCCAAATCCAACCTCATTCATACATGATGTGGGAAAAAAGGGAAGTGGAATGAACCACTACAAAAATATTCATGGTGGTTCATATAAGATAAGTTTAATATATCACTTCAATGGTTTTGAGAACCCTGTGAAAACCTTGATGATTAGTTGGGGTATCCAAAATGGACAGGATAACCCTAGCAATGTGTCATGATGTATCAAGTTAGTTTAAATGGTATTTAATGTCTACATGAGTGGATAAGGGATGTGGAAAAGTAAATTGTTACCTTTGAAATTTATATTTCATATCGAAGTGATAGATTAGATAATATGGGTCACTAAATATAGTCGTTACACGATCCGTTTCATTATACTCTCAATAGTGGGGAAAATTAGACCTGGTCAACTATATGATAGGTCATAAAATCACAAGATCGAAGATGTACCTACCAAGAATATTTACTTCTGAGTGTGTACCAAATTTAAGAGGCAATAAAATGTAGAATGGTTCCATCACCATATGGGATCCCATTTGGAAGTAGAAAGGTTGTTGAATAAATTCAAACTCTAAGGATAAAATGTTTGTAGATGAATAAAATATTACCAAGAAGGATTATAGATTCCTAGAACTACACAATCATGAATTAGACATATCGATGATACCAATATACATAATGGTATATAAAAACCAAGATGGGTTTGAGACATGAAGATAGGCTCAATCATGCTTCATGGAACCCATGCATTGTCTATGACAACATTAATATTTTTTATTTTAAAATTAATGATGCATGGCCCAGGGCATAATGATCTTTATGAACATAGGACTTTGACAAAAACGGAATGTATTTTATGCTCATTATTAATGGAAGAAAGATTTTTTAATACATGAACATAAAAATTTTATTCTACCAAAAGAGGAATTTTCTAAAGGCCAGATGGGAATGATGTTTCCAATGTAGTAAGGTATTGGCCACCATTACAAGATGATTGTGATGGGGGAAATGAGTTTGAGTACTAGATTTGGAAACCTAGTTTCAATATGTTTTTTTGAAAAAGGGGAATATATCCACACGTAGTACATTGTATCTAGAATCATCTACATAGATCTAGATAATATGTAATTGGGGAAATGGATAAAGGACTTATTTGTGAGAATGTGGTTAAAACCACATAATAGGTCAATAATGATCTCACCACCAATGGATTGAGGGAGATAGACATGGAAGATATGTCTTCCATACACTCATATGACTACTATATGGATAAAAAATATGAACTGATCACCATCATCAAGATATCCATCTATTTTGAATGAGTTGGAAATGGATTGATCCCATGGGAGAGTGGAGTCCTATTTGGGGAGGATATCAATAAAAAAATTAAACATTATGTAGGTAGCTAAATGATACACATCATAATATCATGCATCTAGAACAAATGATATTCCATATACAGTTATGGATAATGGATACTGGATTTTTCTTCTAAGGTCATTCACTAATAAAAAATGGTTTAACTTTTATGTCATGCATTTGGGATCATAAATTTTCTTTTTATAGTCATGTATTAAGGACTATGGGAGAAAAGTTTAGGTTCATTTTCTAAGGAAAACTGATGTTCATTTTATGCTCATGCTCTCATGATAAATTATGATACATTTAATGTGATTACCTTAGTACCATATATGTCCTTTTTAAGGTGATTTATTCAATATTAAGGATTATCGTGGTACAATAACTCACTCAAGACTAAGGATGTTCCATTCATGTTCATGAATCAAGGACAAAGGATGTTATATATTTTAACATAGTGAAGTTGGTACAATAACTATATTGTTTAATGTATTTAGACTACTATATTTATAATGAATTTTATCCTCATGCCAGAAGGATGTATGGGGGATTTTGATAACATTGTTACCACATGTATTATCTGAGGGATTATGGATGGTGTTACAGAACCATCTTCTTCGAATTTCAAAAATTTGGTTCGACAAATGAATAATGAAATTTATTTAAAACATTTTTCCAATTAATCCCCCAAAGTAAAAATATCAATCCTCAAGGAAATAATATAGTATTCAACATATGAATATATTCTAAGGGAACTACCACCAGGGTCCTAGGGATTTCCGCTATGACTACTACTGGTGATGACAACAGTAACCTGGAGTCTTGACTGGAAAATAATGGAATGATGATGTTGTCTAGATCCAATTATTTTCCAATGTGGGTTACAATAAAATCAACCATTTATCCTACTAATGAAGGAGATGAAAATTATTCAAGGGATAAATTCTCAATATGATGATCTTGTAGTTTGGGTCATTGAAGGTACATACCAACATGATTCCCCACTATGGAAGTGATCAAATTCACTAGGATACATGGTATATTATTCCACCATAAAAACACAAAGAGGGTATAAGGACCCAGCCTTAAAACATTACATAATATTGAATTAAATGAATAATTTACATTGAGGATATTTTCATGTTTAGTGTTTTAGAGAATTAGGACATAACTATTACCTCTCAAAAGATTATAAAGTAGGAACTTCTACTCATTTTCCATTTTTTCAAAAAATAAATACTCTTAAGAATGAAACATGACTAGTTCCATGTTTTAGATAGCATGTCTTTCCTTGATCTCATCATTGACCCTATTCATATTTGAGTCCTGTGGAAAACATTTCAAATAATCGGGATGAGCATAAAAAGCTCAGTAAGGGATATAAAAATACAAGAATAAAATATTAGTCCTTATATACATCAAAATCAATGAAATAATAAATCATAAATACACCTTAATTCATTCATAACATTCTTACATTGCGAGTAAGACTCATGGTTACTTTTGGAATACCCATCATAGTATATTCCCAAAATCTCTTCGGAGAAAACTTAGCGTTTAACTTCTTCGCATTACCCAATGCATTGGAGAGATATCTCGGGCTCACCCAACCTTTTTTTATCATGGAACCACCCGACTTCATAAACAATTCCAAAGAACCATAACATAATCATATCACATAAAACATGCATAAAGTAAACATATCATTTCCACATTTCAATCACAAGTTATCAATACAACACATTGATATAATCAAAACATTACCAAAACCATTTTCAATACCAAAATAAATAAAACTAAAATGTGGTATTTATTTTTCATTTAAAAAAATCTATGGCTTATAGACGAAGCTGACACTCAAATAATGGTCATAGCGGCGGAGAAGTCATTGTCGTCGTATACGTAAGACAAAAACATTCCTTTTCTCGTTTTGTAAAACGCTTCGTGTAAAAAGATTCCTTTTGAATGAAATTAAAAGTCAAAAGGGTTTATTATAAAACTAATAAAATAAGGTCGTATATAAATTGAAGTATGACTCAATGAAAGGAGAAAGAGACTAAGTCCCTTACAAAGATGGTATCCTTAGATTAAGGATAGATCAATTACATAATTATGTATGAAAAATATAAATACACTAAATATATTTGGTTATTTAGTGTAAAACAATTACTGGTAATTCACACATATTCATAGAATGAAATATTCAAGAAATTACAAGTTTAACCCATAGAATTGAAAATGGGTTAAGAAGTCCCTTACAAAAATTCGACAGCCTAACCGCATCACATTAAAATTCAGAAAAGGAGTTGATGAGAGAGATAAGGGTATATCATCACTTGGACATATTATTTACATCAATAATGATATGTAATTACATATCCAAAAATTATAATATGTAAATTAAAAGACATAACAAAAATAAGTCTTTTAAAAAGAGAAGGGTGAAATGTTCCCTTACCGATTTGGTGACTTACGAAACATACACCCCATGAAAGAAAGACCATAAAATGTAGACGTAAATACCCATAAATAAATTTCTATTGCAGAAAGAGTATAATAATGGGCATTACATACACCACTCAAAAGAGATAGTGACAAATATAGCATGAATCTCACAGGAATAAAAAGTGAGAAAAAAACCACGTACCTTATTGTAATCAATCGAGTCGTATGACCAAAAGATAATAACCACCAAAGAAATTATATAATACAATTAATATTAATAGAATAATGATAATATATACACATGTAATTACACAATACACCACATGAAATAAATAAGTGGTGAAGAATGGAAATCTCACGGATTTAAAAGTGAGATAAGAAATCCCCTTACCTCAAGTCCGACTTGTCTTGTTCGTTTCATTATATTCCGGAATAATAAACTTTGGTCAATTTATAATTTCTTAAGGAATTAATTTAAATATTATTATTCAATTCATATCTCATATTATAATTTTATAATAATTAGTTAATAATGTGAGTTCATATCATACGTTTCGTCCATGTTTGGTACATGAGACAAAAATAAACTTGTTTGAAGAGAATTGCCCATGTAGTTATAAGTACATCATCTCCATAATTTTTTTTATGATTTAAATATTATATATATCCAGTATATATGTATTTAATAATATTCCATAATGTTTGGAGATAAAAAATTGAAATGTACCATTCATGAAGACGGTAGGCTGTACGTACGCATGAACACAACTTTCATTTTTTCATATTAATGGACTTTAAAACTAAATGAGACATAGATATACTATAATTACAGTATAATATATATGTTATATAGGTAAAATATATTCATTAATTAAATTATTTTTAAATTCCATGTCTGGCATGAACGAGTCACATCACTTGAGGGGCGGTTGTCCACACATCCTCAAATGAAATTATCGCATTTACACAACATGAAAAGTATAAAGTTATATTTTAAATATAAAATAAAGAATCATAGAGAGGACATAAATATAATATATATCATATATAGATAAAGTTCCATCATAATGGCTACCATGAGAGGTGTTAAAAGAATATTGAACAATCATTGTTTACTGAGGCAGTAATTCGCCACCCACAGAAACTGTATGCTCTTTAACCATTAGACGGAGGTGTGTGTAAGTGTATGTAAAATACTTATCATAAAAAAATCCTAGTTTGTTGAGGATACTAGTGTTATTATGGGATCAAATAAGAAGAAGATATTGGTAAGTTAATAAGGAAATTAAAAGAAAGAAACTTGAGAGAAAACATTACCTCTAAATCGGGTAACTCTTTTTGATTTGAGCCAGAGGCTTTCTTGGAAAGACTTTTGCCCAAAGTGAGGCTTCTATGAGTAAGAGATGGATATGGAGAGATAATATGAGCATATATTAGACGATTCAAGGGCTTGAGAGGTTTGGATAATGGGGTAGAGGTGGGGGCCTTTTGTAAGAGGGACGAGGGTCACTTTTGGAATGTCTTGAAATGTTACTTTATTATAAAATAATTTTCGGATTTTAAAGGTCCCAAAATGATATATTTTGTGGATAATGTGATAAGGGTTCTAAATACACCCATAAAACATTTTTTAAACCAGTTTAAGTCATATATTTTACCTTATCTTTTCATTTTATTTAAATCATTCATTAATGAGGTAATCACTGCATCCTCATGGTGTCAAAAATAAATTTATCATTTAGTGTCTATAAATTATAAAAAAATACCATGATGTAGGAAAATTTTTTATATTTAAAATGAATATTTATATTCTAAGTGATCATTTATGTAAACAAAATTAAATTTTGTTTACTTAGGATATACAAACCTTTGTTATATTTCTCTTCTTTTTTAAAAATAATGTCATAAATGTCACTATCACACCCATGTGACTTCATGGGCCCTCAAGTTTGGTAAAACGTTTCCCATGGTCTTCCATGACTCAAAAAAATGATTTTGAAACATTTTGGGGTCATTTTATATTATTATGATATTATTTTATTACCCTTAACTACCTGATTACTAATTAATCATGATAATTAAGGATAATTGAGGTTGTTACTATTCATAATGTCTAAAAAACAAAAGAGTCTTAATTACATAATTTGGACCTTCTGATTACAAATATGGAATCCATTTTACCAAATTACTCAAACATAAATTTCAGTAATTATTTTATACATAATTTCTTTTGTCAAAACCAATGACATGTTTTTAAGAAGTAAAATTTATCAAAAGATTGACTTGTTTTTACATCAAATTGAAAAGTGAAATTACTTCCACTGAACAACATTGTATTAAGTGATAAATAAAATAATTAAATTGAACTTTAAAACCAATTAAAATGACAATATATCTATATAATTAAATTATATGAAAAAGCAGTTTTGAAGTAAAGTGCGGTATTTTTCACTATTCAATAAAAATGAACATTTGTCAGAAAAATACCAAAACATTATCCAAAGTAAATTTGATATTCTAAATTAAAAAATTATGTCCATTTTACCAAATTCAAAACATAGAAGTTTAATTAATTAATTTTATAATTAATTCCCACTGTCAAAACAAATAGCGTGTATTTAAGAAACAATATCTATCAAAAGATTGACACTTGTTTGTGTCCAATTTCAAAGTAAAATAAATTCCAATGACCACCAATGGATTAAATAGTATAAATATATTTTAACTACACTTTAAACCCATTTATAAAGATAATATATTCATATAAATAAATTATATTAAAAGAAGGTTTTGAATTAAAATACAGCATTTGTTCACTATTCATTAAAAATGAACTTTATCGGAAAAAATAACAAAAATTTACGAAAAGTAAATTTTGATATCCCGATTCTAATAAAGGATTTTATTTTGTCAAATATAACATATAAAATTGACAAAAAGTAGTTTTAAAAAGGGTTCTCCATCAAAAGTCTGTTTAATCGGTCGTTTAAAAAATATTTC
Organism: Viscum album; assembly: GCA_963277665.1. Taxonomy (NCBI): domain Eukaryota; kingdom Viridiplantae; phylum Streptophyta; class Magnoliopsida; order Santalales; family Viscaceae; genus Viscum; species Viscum album. The sequence continues at coordinate 999,263,178 of OY728121.1, read as the reverse complement.
AATATTTATGATTAAAATTGGATTCATTCGCATTTTAATCCTCTATCAGTTATTGGGTAATTGTTAAAATATTTAACAAACCTATATTATCATTTTTTTAGTTAGTTCTGTTCATTCCTTCCATTACAATGACTAGGCGTTAACTACCATTTAAAGTAACATTTTTATATTATTAGTGTGCAACGTAAGATTTCAAAGAAACTTGTTGTTGCGTATTGGGTACGGCATCGAACATAGCATTCCCTTTATAGTAATATTAACATTTTATTCACAAATATTAATAAATATGAAAATTTCATATTCTTTATTTACCTGAGATGTCACATCCTTCCCCCCTTTTTTGTAAAACCCCAAGATTTCATAGTACGTTATTTCTTCAAAGTAATTCAATAACTTGCACTACACGCAACACCGAGTTCAAGTGCACCATGACTTATCAAACTAGCCGTTAAAAAGAGGTTATGAATAGTATTAACTGAATTTTGAAAATTATATAATCCTTATAATTTTATAATCCATATTATGAGTTTCTTAGACATAATGTAAGAACAAGTTTATTGTTTTCAGATAAAAGAATTGTTTTTCAAAAAAATGCAATTTTACCGCCTTTTAATGGCGAACCATTTTTAAATCAAATATTTGAAACTTTTATATATTAAATTTGACAAAATAAACTTCTTATTTATAATTGGGATATAAAAATTTAATTTCTATGAATTTTTGGTGTTTTTCTGATAACTTTAATATTTGGGTGAATAGTGAAAAATATTGTATCTTAACACAAAAAAACTTTTTTAATAAAATTAATTTATATTGGTAAATTATAACTTTTAATGGTTTGGAATTATAATTATATTATATTTTTACCATTTAATACAATCTTGGTCGTTGGACATAATTTTACATTTAAACTAGACATAAACAAGTGTCAATCTTTTGATAGTTATTATTTCTTAAAAACACACTTTTTGTTTTGATAGCGGGAATTAATATTAAATTATTTTATGCCACTTCTGTATTTTGAATTTAGAAAAATGGATTCCATATTTGGAATCCGGATTTTTAAATTGTGTTAATAAGTAACTTTTATTTTTAGACATTTTGAATAATTACTTCGATAAATATTTTATTAACCATGGTTAAAGGGTAAATCCGGTAAATAAGGGTAAAAGGTAATATTATAATAATATTAAATTACCCTAAATCATGTCCTAACCCTATTTTATGATACATTTCCGGCCATGGGCATCCTTGGGTCGAATTGGGGACACCATGGAGCCACTTGTAAGTGAAATTGACACTTTATATTAATTATGTTAAATCCAAAAATGACATAAGCATATATCTTTTAATAAACAATTTTTACATAGGATTATATATGTTATATCTTCTACTATAAATATTAATTATAAATCTAAAAAGATTTCATAAATAATGTTATTTTATTTATATTTTTTAGAAATTGAATAATATATTTTATTTATGACACAATGACGATGAAGTATTTTCATTATTAATGAATTAATCAAATAAATGGTATTATAAATGTTAAAATATATATAATTTGAAAGTTTTGATGCCTTAAACGAATTTTATAGGTTAATATGACATGTTAGGATTGATAAAATGAGTTTAGTTCTAATTAAAAAAGTTTTTAGAACTTTAAGAAAATCAATTTCCAAATAGTGTCAATATCGAAAAAAAGAGTTTTTAAAACAAATATTATATTATTAATTTATAATTTATTACTAAATATCTATGGTTCGGACAAGAGACTAATATAATGATATTTTTATCATTAATTAACCACTTGGGTATCTCTTGGATGTTTATATTAATTTTATTAACCATATAATATAAAAATACAAAGAGACATGGTAAATGTCAAACTAATTAACTAAGAGTTAAATCTAAAAGATAAGGTTACTAAAATGATTCCAACCTGTCTAAAACATATTGGTTGAGTTGATTTCGACCCATCACCACATTATACCTAAAATAATCTACTTTGGAACCTTTAGAAACCGAAAATAATTTTATTATAAAATAATATTTCTACTTTTTCCTAAGGTACCCCTCACCCCTCTTATAAAAGGGCACTCCCCCTTCTCTCTAATTCCCACGGTCAAAGCTATTTGGCTAGGACAAAACCTGCTCAAATACCCATTAAACTGTCCTCCCTTCATCCTAAAGGCCTTATTTTGATTATAAATCCAACCTAATGATCCCTTTTGACCAAAATAAAAGGAATAACCTGAAGAAGAGTTAATGATTTCACCACCCTCTTTCAAGTTCATTTCTTCTTCCACTTCCTTTTTCTTTGTTATTTCCATTCTAAAATAATAAATACTGTATCTTCTATATACTTTGATGTTATTATAAATATTTTACACCCATATTTAGTATTATATCCATCCTTTTAATGACATGTCACCATACGTGCGTACGTACGGCTTACCGTCTCCACGTCGTGGTGTAATTTTTATTCAATACATTATTATTTGGATGGGTATAATAATGATGTGTAATTGATGTAAATTATAAATATAACATGATAATTATTCTGTATATTTGATATAACATCCAATTATATATTATTTTAATATCAAAATAATTATATCGTCGCTCTTGCGTACGTACGGATTACCGTCTCCACGAATGCGATGAGATTCATTTCCATGTTCATCATTCATCAATGATAATAAAAATATATAATATTAATAATTATTTAATAATTATTCTACTATATATATATTTTTATGTATATATGTATTTATGTACTTACATATATCTTATTCACTTACTTTAGTTCAATACGATATGAAAACAGAAATAGCATTTATGCGTACGTACGGCCTACCGTCTCCTTAAACGGTGTTTTACACTTCATATATCTATTTATTATAAATATTTATATTCAAAATATATATGATATATAAATCAATTTTTATATTCTGGAAGTATTTAAATCATTATCTAAATGATACGATCAAGAATAACAAGTTAAAACACGTACGATAAAGAAAGTGATTATTACCTGAAACGTTAATTTAACATGAAAATAAATTTTAAATGGGTAGTATAAAGTCATAAATGAATCATGTATGGTATAATAAATATTAATATGGTTCTGGTATAATTTAATAACATTAAATGGTCATTATACAGGAGGTTAAGCGTACCCTCGACCAAATGAATGTTCAAGGTAAATGTTAATTTCAAAATATCTTTATTATCCGAGGTTATTTTTACGTAAGTATCAACTGGGACATATTTATTATTCATGTCCATGTTTCATAAAATAGTTTTTAAAGGGATTATTTTTAAGGGTCTTTTTACTAAAACATCATTTTAAATGTTTTAAAGATTTATTCTTCTAAACCATTCTCATTAATGTCCATGTTTTCAAAATGGTTTTAAGGATTTATTTAAATGGACATGAATGTTTTAAAATGTTAATTACTTCAAAAAGTTTCAAATTGGTATGGGACACTTTGATTCAGAAATGTCTTAAAATTTATTTTTTTCTAAACTGTGCGACTTTTAAATGTTTTCCTGAAAAAGGGATATTTTTCTCAAAGAGTTTTACAAATCTTGTTCATCTAACATTTAATGGATTTTAAACTTGTTTGAAGTTGAATTATTATGGTAAAAATATTCCATATTGTACTGAAGGTTTTGTGATATTCTTTACTGTGGATATTTTATTTTTATACCATTCATGGTTTATGGGTAAAGTATTGATATTTAGTATTCCAGTTTTAATACGAATGCTTATGTTATGTTTAAACCTTTTCATATGACGAATGCATTGGACTTAGTAAGTGACGGGTGGAGCCCGTTATAGCTCCTTGATGCATCGGTAGGTCTCATGAGACAAACTAGTGTCTTGGCACAAGGTCTTAAAAAAATATTATTTGTAGTCTTGGCACATGGCCTTGACTATGTGGTTATGATATTCTGGCATTATGCATTCTATTACAATGAAAGTGGTTATTGATATTTCATGTGATTATTCAACTAGTATAATATCCATGTGAATAATTAAATGGGATTATTTCATTTTATTTTTTCCATGTTATGCTGAATTTCATGTTTAAAAATCCTTTTGTTTTAGTTATACATTTCCTTTAATGTTTATGCTTATTTATGAGAGTTTCCGCTATACTGTTATCCTTACTGAGCATCTGAGCTCACCCCATTCTATTTTTTATTCTTCCAAGGATGTGAAGAGGTTTATTATGATTGACCTGTAGGGATAGTCTATGGGATGTGAATGTGATCTATGGAGATAATATGTTGTAGTTGTTTTTATTTTATTATGTAATGTAAACCTTATGAATGTATCTAGTGTTTCCAAGGCTACTAAACTAATCGGTCTTTCGTGACATGATATTTTGTGATCAAACCAATGTTATGTAATAATTCACCGACTCTGGGTAACTGGGTTTGAGGCATTATAGTTGGTATCAGATGAAGTTTAGTAATAATCCTTGAAAGGTAGATTTGGGTAAACATTGATTAAAGCACATAGCCCTAAGATGGACTTTGAGGATTAGTATATAATAACTTCTTAAAATTTTGGTATTGTAGTGATTTTGTGAGTTTTCTGAGCAATACATCCTTGTATGGATACGAGCAGGTAGAGTCGGCTCTGGCACAGATGTACCTAGGGGTAAAACCCGAAAACAGCGCTTTGAGCTAGACTCAAACGGGAACAGGTGCACGATAACGGGCCTCGCAGCACTCTTGGTTACGAAACTCCTGGGGATATTCTTAGGATAATTCTCATATTCATTACAAACCATTATGAAGGGATTATGAGTATATAATTCCTCAAAGAAGACCTTTTTATGATTATGGATTATATCCATAAACAATTCAATTTGTGTTATGTGTTTTTCAAGTATGGAATTATGTATTTCTATTCATAAACTAATCTATTTTATGCCATTGTTTAGAAATGGTGCCCAGTAGAAGGAATGAGAACTATAGCAATATGAATGATCGAAATATTAAGAAAGATTATATCTTCTATGGTATTAAGCCAGCATTTATAAGTGAAATAGTCTCCCACATATTATCATCATATGAAGAAATAGTATCACATGTTGATAAGATAAGTAAATAATTCTCAATGTCCTATGGATTTGAAGGGAATCCAGAGAAGAAAATGATGTTAGAGAGAAGGACATATAAAGGGAAGATGGTAAAGAATAATTTTCCCATATGTGATAACTGTGGAAAGAAACACCATGGAACTTTCCTGAAGGGAATGGGAGTTTGTTATATGTGTATAGAAAAAGGACACCAAGTACATGACTGTAAGGGTAAGAAAAAGGTTTCAAATGTACAATGCTTCATCTGCAAGGAGTTGGGACACTACGTGAATCAATGTCCAAATCATCAGAGTATGCCCCAAATGATGCTATTGGATAATAATCAAGTTATGATACTACCACATATTATGAGGAATTATTAGTGTTCTTATTTTATTATTAAACAATTATGTCATCGATGATGTTCCAGTTATAATAATTATAGAAATAATTAAGGAGTGTACTGCAGTACTATTTCATTAAGGATTTGAGATTATATGGTAATATGAAAAGTAACTCAACAACAAGTTAAACATTTTTTTAAAAATAAATGGTTGAAGGAAAGGTAATCCTTAATATGGTCTTGATACTGAGGTAGTAATTTTGGAATAAGAAAAGGTTGATTTGGATAAATTATATTGGATATTCTTGATTACCTTGACACTGATTAATGGTTCGTATATTCCATCATTGTTGGAGTTTACAACATTTTTTATAGAAGGAGTATATTCAATGTTCTATAAGAAATAAGTGAGCATGAATGTAATCAATAAGGTTTTATGGTAATTCAGGGTGTTACCATATTTTAAAAGAATATATTTTGAAGGTATTCACATGTTATTACATTGAAAAAAAAGATCTTCATTATGTTTACCTTTCTTATAAAGTTTTGACTTTGAGTTTGGACAGAAGTATTTTGAATATGTATAAATGTTGGAATGGATTATATTTAACATTGGATATTATTGTTAATGTTAATGCATTTCTAAAGATTGTTTTTGGATAGTTATAAAAAGGACAACCCGAAGGTCGGGAGACAACCTGTCCGGTCCGAAAAAGCCGCAAGACTTGAACTCGCAACTGAAGGATGAAAAGGTGCATCACCTACCACTAGCCTACGTGATGTCCTGGTTTGTATAATGTAGTTTTTTTAAAATTCTAACAAATGAATTATAAATTCATTATTTTGGAACCCTATACGATTAGGATAAATAGAATATTTTTGTAATATTTTGGAATGAAAGATGAACTTGTGGTAGGAATTAGTTGAAGGATGAAAATATACTTGTCAGGTATATATATATTTTTCATATTCTATTCTTCAACTTTTGGGAATGAATCATAAAACCAAAAATGTCTTTTCCTAATACATTATGTTTAAACGATGATATTTTAAATCATCATATATTGATGGCTTTAAGGCCCTCAATTTTACACTTGTTTGTGATTGATAACCCCAATCACTCCCTATAAATATTTATGTCTTTCCTCCAATTATTTGTCTCTAATTTCCACCAATGTTATACTAATAGAGATCATAATTTGGTGGTGACCCTGTGTTTTATCTTTCCCTCATGTCAAGAATAAATTTTATTAACCCAGTTTCCGATGTGGGTTTTCCACAAAGGTATTTCCTATTTTCAACCATTTTATTATCAAAAAACAATTTCAAATTTCAAGGATGATATTTATTGAACAATGGGATAATGTAACACCCCAATATTTCATATTATGTTATTTCTTCAAATTAATTCAATAACTTTCACTACACGCAACACTGAGTTCAAGCGCACCATGACTTATCAAACTAGCCGTTCAAAAGTGGTTATGAATAGTATTAATTGAATTTTTAACATTATATAATACTTATAATTTTAGAATCCATATTATGAGTTTCTTAGACATAATTTAAGAACAAGGTCATTGTTTTAATATAAAAGAATTATTTTTCAAAAAATGCAATTTTACCACCTTTTAATGGAGAACCCTTTTTAAATCTAATATTTGAAACTTTTATATATTCAATTTTACAAAATTAACTTATTCATTATAATTGAGACATAAATATTTAGTTTCAATAAATTTTTGGTGTTTTTCTAATAACTTTCATATTTGGGTGGATAGTGAAAAATACTATATTTTAACTGAAAAAAACATATTTAATAAAATTAATTTATAGTGGTCAATTATAAATTATAATGGTTTGGAAGTATAATTAGATTATATTTTTACCATTTAATCTAATTTTGGTCATTGGAAGTAACTTCACATTTAAAATAGACATAATGAAGTGTCAATCTTTTGATAGTTATTATTTCTCAAAAACACGCTTTTTGTTTTGACAGCGGAAATTAATTTTAAATTAATTTCTGCCACTTCTGTGTTTTGAATTTAGAATAATCGATTCCATATTTTGAATCAGGATTTAAAAATTGTTTAAATATGTAACATTTATTTTTAGACATTTTGAATAATTCGGTAAATATTTTATTTACCATGGTTAAAGGGTAAATCCGATAAATAAGGGTAAAAAAAATATTGTAATAATATTAATTTACCATAACACGTGTCCTAACCCTATTGGATGATACATGTACGACCATGGAAATCCTTGGGTCGAATTGGGGACCCCATGGATCCACGTGTAAGTGAAAATTACACTTTATATTAATTAAGTTAAAGTAAATACAAAAATGACAAAAGCATATATATTTTAGTAAAACAATTTTTACATAGGTTTATATATGTTATATATTCTACTATAAATATTAATTAGAAATATAAAATTATTTAATACATAATGGTATTTTTTTATAATTTTTAAACATTTAATAATTAAAGTTATTTATGACATAATGACGATGCATTATTATCATTATTAATGAAATAGTCAAATAAATTGTATTATAAATGTTAAAATAAATATAATTTAAAGTTTTTATTCCATCCAATAATTTTCCAGGTTCATATAACATGTTAGGATTAATTAAATGAGTTTAGTTTGAATTAATAAATTATTTATTACTTTAACAAAAATCAATTACCAAATAGTGTCAAAATTGACATAAAAGAGTTTTTAAAACAAATATTATATTGTTAATTGATATTCTATTTTTAAAAATATACGGTTCAGCCAATAGGCTTATATAATGATAGATGTATCATTAATTAACTACTTGGTGTTCTCTTGGATGTTTATAGTATGTTTATTAATCATATAATATAAAAATAAAAAGAGACATGGAAAATGTCAAACAGATTAACTAAGAGTAAAATAAAAAATATAAGGTTACTATAATGACCCAAATCTGTCTAAAACCTATTGAATGAGTTTATTTTGACCCATCCCCACCTTATCCTCGAAATAATATACTTTGGAGCATTTAGAAACCTAAATTTATTTTATTATAAAATAATATTTCTAGTTTTTTCCTAAGGTGCCCCTCACCCCTCTTATAAAATGGCACTCCCTCTTATCTCTAATTAACAACTTCAAAGATATTTGGCTTAGACAAACCCTGCCCAAATACCCTCTCAACCATCCTAAATTCTTCCTAGAGGTCTCATTTTGATCATAATGCCAACCTATGGATCCATTTTGATCAAATCAAAAGGAAGAACCCGTTGAAGAGGTAATGATTTCACCACCCTATTTCCAGTTCCTTTCTCCTTCCACTTATTTTTTCTTTTTTATTTCCATTATAAAATAATAAATCTAGTATATTCTATATATTGTGATGTTATTATAAATATGGTACAACCATATTCAGTATTCTAACCATCTTTTGAATGAAATGTCACCATACGTGCGTACGTATGGCTTCCCATCTCCACGTCGTGGTGTAATTGTTATTCAATACATTATTATTTGGATGTGTATAATAATGATGTCTAATTGATGTAAATAATAAATATAACATGATAATGATTCTGTATATATGATATACCATCCAATTATATATTATTTTAATATCAAAAGAATGATATTGCCGCTCGTGCGTACGTACGGATTACCGTCTCCACTAACGCGATGAGATTCGTTTCCATGTTCACCATTCATCAATGATTATAAAAATATATATTATTAATATGTATTCAATAATGATTCTACTGGATATATATATATATATATATTTGTATATGTGTATTTATGTAACTCCTCAACCCCAGTTACCCAAAGTCGGTGAATTATTTTAATACATTGGTGTGATTACAAGGAAATCAAGTCCTGAAGGACTGATCAGTTTAGCATCCTTGGAAAATAGATTATATACATGAACGTTACATTAAAAATTCTAACATACAACACAAAAAAAATAATAATTTGAAAATGCCATTTTTTCCTTTAGCTTAACCCTACATAACATTAATAATACACTTCTTGGAAATCCTCTTAAAATAAAACCTAAGAAAGGGGTGATCTCAGATGCTCAGTAAGGGTAAATAATTTAGCAGAAGCTATATACTTTTAAGGCAAGATGTGTAAAAAACAACAACCTTTTAAACATAATCTTGAACATAATATGGTAAGAATAAATCAAAACATTCCATATAATCATGAACATGTATATTCTACTAGTCGAATAATCACATGTAATAACTAATTTTATAATGAGGGAATGCATAATGCCAGACTTTCATAACCACATAGTCAAGGCCTCATGCCAAGACTATAAATAAATTCTTTCCCCAAGGCCTGGTTCCAAGAAACTAGTTTGTCTCATGAGAACTACTGATTCATCGAAGAGCTATAGCGGGCTCCACTCGTCACTTACTAAGTCCAATTCATTCCTCATATGAAATGGTTTAAACATAACATAATCATTCGTATTAAAACTATCATACAAAATGTCAATACTTTATCCATAAACCATGAATGGTATAAAAATAACACATCCAAAGTCAAACATATCAAAAAACCTTCAATACAGTATGGAAGATTTGTATCATAATAAATCAACGTCAAACAAGTTTAAAATCCATCAAAAGATGTTGACGTAAATGAAAAGTATCAGTAAAATGCTTTGAGAGAAATACCTTTTTTCATGAAATCATTTAATAGTCTCACAATTTAAAAGGAATTCATTTAAAAGATATTTTTCAATCAAATTTTCCCATACCACTTTGAAACTTTTTAAAATAATTTTCATTTCAAAACATTCATACCATTTAAATAAATCCTTAAAATCATTTTGAAAACATGGACATTAATAAAAAGGGTTTAGAAAGATAAATCTTTAAAAAATATAAAATAATGATCTAGTTAAATAGACCCTCCCATAAAACCATAAAATATTTATTTTGAGAACATTTTTATGAAATATGGTTATCGATGATAAGTATGTCCCAGAAAATACTTACACATGGACAATCTCGGATAATAATGAGATTGGGGAAATAACCCTTACCTCGCACTTTCCTTTGGTCGAGCGTACGTTTAACCTCCTGTATAATGACTGTTGTATGTTATTAAGTTATAATAGAACCATATTAATATTTATTATATCATACATGATTTATTTATGACTTTATACTACCCATTTAATAATGATTTTCATGTTAAATTAACATTTTGGGTAATAATTCCTTTCTTTATCGTAAGTATTTTAACTTATTATTCTTGATAGTATCATTTAGATAATAATTTATATAATTACAGAGCATTATTTATATATAATATATATTCAGAATATAAATATGTATAATAGATAGATATATGAAATGGAAAACACCATTTATGGAGATGGTAGTCCGTACGTATGCATAAACGTTGTTTCTGTTTTCATATAGTATTGAATTAAAGTAAGTGAATGAGATGAATTTAAATACATATATATATATATATCCAATATCATTATTATGTCATATATTTCATAATTATTAATAATATATATTTTTACAATCATCGTTGAATGGTGAACGTGGAAATGAATCGTATCACATCGTGGTGACGGTAATCCGTACGTACGCACGAGCGACAATATCATTTTTTTATAATAAAATCATAAATTATTGGATGTTATATCATATATAAAGAATCATTATCATGTTATATTTATTATTTAAATCATTTATACTCATTATTATACCCCTCCAATTGATGAAGTGTTTGAATAACAAACATCACCACGACATGGAGACGGTAAGTCATACGTACGCACGTATGGTGAATTTTTTATTTATAGGATGGATATAACAATGAATATGGTTGTACCATGTTTATTATAACATCACAGTATATATAAGATACTATATTTATTATTTTAGAATTGAAACAACAAAGAAATAGGAATTTGAAGAAGAAAAGAACTTGAAAGAGGGTGGTGAAATCATAACCTCTCCTTCGGGTTCTTCCTTTTGATTTGGACAAAATAACTCTTTAGGTTGGATTTATGATAGAAATAAGGCCTCTAAATTGAAGTGAGGGAAGTTATGAGGATATTTGGGTAGGTTTTTTCCAAGCCAAAATGCTTTGATGGTGTGAATATGAGAGAAGGGGGAGTTCACTTTTATAAGAGGGGTGAGGGGTACCTTAGGAAAAACATAACATATTATTTTATAATAAATTCATATTGGGTTTATAATGGTTACAAAGTAATTTATTTCTAGAATAAGGTGGGTATGGGTATAAATAATCTAAAACAATAAGTTTCAGAAAAGTTTAGGTTACCATTTTAAACTTATTTTTTAGATTTAACTCTTAGTTAAAGAGTTTAACTTTTACTGTGTCTTCTTGTACTCTTACACTATACGGTTAATAAACTTACTCTAAACTACCAAAAAACCCCAAGTGGTTAATTAATGTTATACCTATCATTTTATAAGTCCTTTTGACGAACCTTAGAGTTTTTAAAAAAATTATATCATTTAATAATATAATATTTGTTTTAAAAATAATTTTGTGTCAATTTTGACACTATTTAGAAATTGCTTTTTTTGAAAATTATAACAGCATGATTACTTCGAAAAAAGTTTATTAAATCAATCCTAACATGTCATATAATCCTATGAAATTATTTAAATTCATAAAAATTCTCAAATTATATTTATTTGTGTATTTATAAAATCAATTATCTTAATCACTCATTAATACGGTAATTAATGCTTCATCATTGTGTCATAAATAAATTAAATTATCTAATGTCTAAAAATTATAAATAAAATACCATTATGTAGGAAATATTTTTATATTTCTAATGAATATTTATAATTGAATCTATCTTATGTATAAACCAATATTAGAAATGTTTTAGTTATTAGACTTTGATTTTAACTCATTTAACTCTTCTTTAAATAAAATAATAATAAATGTCCTAATCTAATCCAAGTTGACATAAATGATAATATTTTATTCCTAAGTTTGTTTTTTTTCAAATTAAACTTACCCAATAGAATTAGAATGTGTGTTAGTTAAATAATATAAACATTTTTACCTTTAATTTCACTATTTACATTTAATCGTGGTAAATAAAATTAAAAAGTTACTATTCACCCAAAATTATTTTCATCTCATTGAACCACATTTAACTTACTAATATCAACCGTGTCTCTCATAATTTTGAAATTGAATTCATAGAAGCGGAAAAATTAAGTTTTATGTGAATTTTCAAATGCTCCTATGAGGTGGATAAAAGATGGTAAAAAGTTCAATAAAATTTTATATATCTAAACTTAATATAAAATGACTCCAATGAATTAAATTGAACCTATATAGGTATTATGTATCTATTATTACCTAATATAAATTTATATAATATAAATAATTATTTAAATAAAAAGTCGATTTTAACCAATAACTCATTGTTTTTCATTATTTTTCAAAAATTGAATGTTTTCAGAAAAATACCAAAAAATTACCCCAAGGTAATTTTGATATTATGAATTCAAAAATTAAGTCTATTTTATAAAATTCAAAACATATATTTTTCATTAATTAATTTAAAATTAATTCCCGTTGTAAAAACAAATAGAATGTTTTTAAGAAACAATATGTGTCAAAATATTGACCCTTGTTTATGTCCAATTTTAATGTGAAATTACTTCCAATGACCAAAATCAGATTTAATGGTAAAAATATAATCCAATTATACTTACAACCCATTAAAATTTATAATTTAACACAATAAATAATTTTGATTAAAAAAAGTTGTTTTCAGTTAAAATATAGTATTTTTCACTATTCACCTAAATATGAATGTTATCAGAAAAATAACAAATATTTATTGAGACTAATTTTTTATTTTCTAATTCTAAATAATAAGTTTATTTTGTCAAATTTTATATATAAATGTTTTAAAAATTGTATTTAAAAAGGGTTCTCCATTTAAAGATGGTAAAATTACACTTTTTGAAAAATACTTCTTTTATCTAAAAAAATGAACTTGTTCTTACATTATGTCTCAGAAACTCATAATATGGATTCTAAAATTATAATGATTATATAATATCCAAAATTCAGTTAATACTATTCATAATCTCTTTTGAACGGCTAGTTTGGTAAGTCGTGATGCGCTTAAACTCGGTGTTGCGTGTAGTGTAAGTTATTGAATTATTTTGAAGAAATAACGTACTATGAAATCTTGGGGTGTTACATTCACCCCTCCTTTAATAAATTGCATCCTCGCAATTTGAAATTGTTCTTTGAAAATAAAAGGTTCAAAATAGAAAATAGCTTTGTAGAAAACCCACATCGGAAATTTGGTTAATAAAATTTAGTCCTAATAAGAGGGAGAGGGAAATGAAATAGCTACCACCAAATTATAATCTCGATTTGAAGAACATTGGTGGAAATTAGAGACACATAATTGGAGGAAAAACATAAATATTTATAGGTAGTTATTGAGGTCATCAATCACAAACAATTGTAAAATTGAGGGCCTTAAAGCCATCAATCTATGATGATTTAAAATATCATTGGTGCAACAAAACATAAGGTATTGGGATAACAGATTTTTGGTTTCAATATCCCTTCCCTAAAGTTTAATAATTAATTTATTCAAATAAAATGATTAATATATATATATATATAAATGACAAGTAGAGTATCATCCTTTAACTAATTCCTACCACAAACTCATCTTTCACTCGAGAAGACAACAGAACATTAAATATTCTATTTCTCCTAATCATATAGGGTTCTAGAAAAATTGAATTTATAATTCATCTATCATACCTTTTAAAAAAACTACATTATACAATCCAGGACATCACATAGGCCAGTGGCAGGTGATGCACCCCTTTCGCCCTTCGGTTGCGGGTTCAAGTCTAACGGCCTTGCCAGATGCGACTGGTTTTAGCCCGAAATCCAGGTTGTCCTTTTTATAACAATCCAAAAATAATCTTAAGAAATGATTTAACCTTAACAATAGTATCCAATTTCAAACTTAATGCATCCAACCTTTAGACTTTTCCAAAATACTTCTATCCAAACATACAGTCTAAAATTATTAAGGAAGGTAAACATAATGAAGATCTTTTTTGCCACATAATAACATGTGAATACTTTAATCATGTATTCTTTTAAAACATGGTAACACCCTGAATTACCATAAAACCTTATTTATTACATTCATGCTCCCTTTTCTTTATAGAACCCTAGATATACTCCTTCTACCCAAAAAATGTTGTAAACTCCAACAATGAAGGAATATAAAATCTTTAATCAGTTCCAAGGTAGTCAAGAATATCCAATATAATTTATCCAAATAAACCATCTATTATTCCAAAATTAAAACCTCAGTATCAATACCTTATTAAGTATTACCTTTCCTTCAACCATGTAAAAAAAATTTAACATGCTATTGAGTCACTTATCATAGTACCATATAATCTCAAATCCTCAATGAAATAGTACTGCAGTACAATACTTATTTTTTCCATAATTCATATAACTGGCACATCATCGATAAAACACTGGAATGAAATAATTCTTTAATAACAACATAAGAACACTAATCATTACTCTTCATCTGTGGTAGTATCATAACTTGATTATTATCTAATAGCATCATTTAGTGCATTCTCTGATGATTTGGACATTGGTTCACGTAGAGTCCCAAATCCCTTACAGATGAAGCATTGTACATTTTAAACCTTTTAATTACCATTGTAGTCTCGTACATGGTGTCCTTTTTCTCTACACATATAACATACTTTCAATCCCTTCATGAATGTTCCAGGGTGTTTCTTCCCACAGTTATCACATATTGGAAAACTCTTCTTTACCCTCTTCCCATTATCCATCTTTCTCTCTTCCATCCTTTGCTTCTCTTGCTTCCCTTTAAATCCATAGGTCTTAGATAATTCTTTACATATCTTATTAACACATGACACTATTTCTTCATATGATGAGAATACGTGGGTGAAAATTTCCCTTATAAATGTTGGCTTAATACCATAAAATATATGATCCTTCTTAATCTTTCGATCATGTGTATTGTTGGAGTTCTCATTCCATCTACTAGGATCCATTTCTAAAAAATGGCATACATTAACTCAGTTTATGAATCACAATTCATCATTCCAAACTTATAAAATACCGAACATAAATTGAACAGTTTATGGATATAATCTATAATCGTAAAAATATTTTCTTTGAGGAGGTATATGCTCATAAATCCTTTATAATGGTTTGTAAGGAAAACGAGAATCATCCTAAGCATATCCCCCGGGAGTGTCACAACCAAGAGTGCAGCAAGGACCGTTGTTGTGCACCAGTTCCCGTTCAAGTATAACTCAAAGCGTTGTTTTCGGGTTTTACCCCAACGTACATTTGTGCTAGATCCGCCTCTACCTACTCGTATCTAGACAGGGATATATTTCTTGTAAAACTCACAAAATCTCAACAGCACCAAAATTCTAGGATGTTCTTATATGATAATCCTCAATGTCTATCTTAGGGTAATGTGCTCTAATCAGAGTTTACCTAAATCTAGCTTCTATGGTTTATTACTAAACTTCCTCTGATACCAACTGTAACACCCCGAACCCAGTTACCCAGAGTCGGTGCATTATTTTAATACATTGGTATGATTACAAGGAAATCAAGTCCTGAAGGACTGATCAGTTTAGCAGCCTTGGAAAATAGATTACATACATGAACTTTACATTACACTTTCTAACAAATGACACAGCATAAATAATCCTCTTTGAACTCCATTGTTCCCATTATATTAACCCTTTATAACATTCATAATATACTTCTTGGAAATCCTGGGAAAATAAAACATAAGAAATGGGTGATCTCAGATGCTCAATAAGGGTAAATAATTTAGCGGAAGCTATAAACTTTTAAGGAAAGATGTGTAATAAAAGCAAGAGCATTTTAAACATAAACCTGAACATAATATGGTAATAATAAATCAAACTTTTCATATAAACATGCACATTGATATTATACTAGTCTAATAATCACATGTAATAACTAATTTCATAATGATGGAATGCATAATTCCATACTTTCATAACCACATATTCAAGTCCTCATGCCAAGACAACAAATAAATTTTTTTTCCAAGGCCTTGTACCAAGACACCAGTTTTTCTCATGCGACCTACCGATGCGTCGAGGAGCTATAGTGGGCTCCACCCAATACTTACTAAGTCCAATTCATTCCTTATATGAAAAGGTTTAAACATAACATAAACATTTGTATTAAAACTAGCGTATGAAATGTCAATACTTTATCCAAAAACCATGAATGGTATAAAAATAACACATCCATAGTCAAACATATCACAAAACCTTCAATACAATATTAATGATTTTTATCATAATAAATCAACTTCAAACAAGTTTAAAATCCATCAATGGATGTTGACATTGATGAAAATGATCAGAAAAATGCTTTGATAGAAATACCCCTTTTTCTTGAAATCATTTAAAAGTCTCACAATTTATAAAGGAAGACATTTAAAAGATATTTTTAAATAAAAGTGTCACATACCACTTTGAAATTTTTTTAAAGAATTTTCATTTCAAAACATTCATGTCCATATAAATATATCCTTAAAATCATTTTGAAAACATTGACATTACTTAAAAGGGTTTAGAAAGATAAATATTTAAAACATTTTAAATGATGATCTTGTTTAATAGACCCTCCCATAAAACATTAAAATATTTATTTTGAAAATAGTTTTATGAAATATGGGTATCGATGATAAGAATGTCCCAAAAAATACTTACACATGGACAATCATGGATAATAATGAGATTGGGGAAATAACCCTTACCTCGCACTTTCCTTTGGTCGAGGGTACGTTTAACCTCCTTTATAATGACCATTGTATGTTATTGATTATACCAGAACAATAATTATATTTATTATATCATACATGATTTATTTATGAATTTATACTACCCATTTAATAATGATTTCCATGTTAAATTAACATTTTGGGTAATAATTGCTTTCATTATCGTACGTATTTTAATTTATTTTTCTTGATCGTATCATTTAGATCATGATTTATATAATTACAGAACATGATTTATATATAATATATATTTAGAATATAAATATGTATAATATATAGATATATGAAATGGAAAACCCCGTTTATGGAGATGGTAGTCCGTACGTACGCATAAACGATGTTTCTGTTTTCATATCGTATTGAATGGAAGTAAGTGAATGAGATGAATTTAAATACATATATATATATATATATATATATATTCCTGTAGCATTATTATGTCATGTATTACATAATTATTAATAATATATATTTTTACACTCATCGTTGAATGGTGAACGTGGAAATGAATCTCATCGCGTCGGGGAGACGGTAATCCGTACGTACGCACGAGCGACAATATAATTTTTTTATAATAAAATAATAAATAATTGGATGTTATATAATATATAAAAAATCATTATCATGTTATATTTATTATTTAAATTAGTTATACTCATTATTATACCCATCGAAATGATGAAGTGTTTGAATAACAAACATCACCACGACGTGGAGACGGTAAGCCGTACGTACGCACGTATGGTGAATTTTTTATTTATAGGATGGATATAACAATTAATATAGTTGTACCATTTTTATTATATCATAACTGTAAATAGAAGATACTGGATTTATTATTTTAGAATGGAAACAACAAAGAAAGAGGATGTGGAAGAAGAAAAGAACTTGAAAGAGTGTGGTCAAGTCATTACCACTTCTTCGGGTTCTTCCTTTTGATTTGATCAAAAGGACTCCTTAGGTTGGATTCCATATCAAACTAAGGCCAATAGGTTGTATTGAGGGAATTAGGGAGGATATTATGTCAGGTGTTGGCCATGGAAAAAGGCTTTGATGGTGTGAATTTCAGAGAAGGGGAAGATCCCTTTTATAAGAGGGGTGAGGGGCACCTTAGGAAAAACTTAAAATATTATTTTATAATAAATTAATATTCGGTTTATAATGGTTTCAATGTGATTTATTTCAAGGATAAGGTGGGGATGGGTCGAAATAATCTCAACCAATAAGTTTTAGACAATTTTAGGTTTCCATTTTAACCTTATCTTTTAGATTTAACTCTTAGATAAATAGATTAACTTTTACCGTGTCTTCTTGTACTCTTATACTATATGGTTAATAAACATACAATAAACTACCAAACTAACCCAAAGTAGTTCATTAATTATATACCTATGATAATATAAGTCCTTTTGATGAACCATAGATTTTTAGGAATATTATATCATATAATAATATAATATTTTTTTAAAAACTCTTTTGTGTCAATTTTGAAACTATTTGGAAATCGATTTTTGTGAAAATAATAACAGCATTATTATTTCTAAAAATGTTTATTAAATCAATACTAACATGTCATATTATCATATAAAATTATTGTAATTCATAAAAAGTCTCAAATTACATTTATTTGGGTATTTATATTATTAGTTTTCTTAATCATTCATTAATACGGTAATTAATGCACCATCATTGTGTCATATATAAATTATATTATTTAAGGTCTAAAAATTATAAATAAAATACCATTATGTAGGAAATATTTTTAGATTTCTAATTAAAATTTTTAATTGAATTTATCATATGTATAAACCTATATTAAAAAAAATTTAGTTATTAAACATTGATTTAAACTCATTTAACTCTTCTTTAAATAAAATAATAATAAATATCCTAATATAATCCAAGTGGACCTAAATGATAATATTTTATTCCTAAGGATTTTTTTGGTCGAATTAAACTTATCCAATATAATTAGTACATGTTTTAGGGTAAAAATAATATCATTTTTACCTTTAAATACCCTATTTACTTTTAACCGTGGTAAATAAAAGTAATAAGGTACTATTCACCAAAAATTATTTTCATCTCATTGAACAACATTTTACTTACTGATATCAATTGTGTCTCTCGGATTTTTGAAATTCAATTCACAAAATATGTAAAATTACATTTTATGCGAATTTTCATATAATCCTGGGAGGTGGGTAAAAGACGGTAAAAAGTTAAATGAAATTTTATATATCTAAAATTATTATAAAATGAATTCAATGAATTAAATTGAACTTATATAGGTATTATGTATCTATTTTTACCTAATATAAATTTCAATAATATAAATAATTTTTTAAATAAAAAGTCTGTTTTAACCAATAACTCAGTGTTTTTGACTATTCATCAAAAATTGAATGTTTTCAGAAAAATACCAAGAAATCACCCTAACCTAATTTTGATATTATGAATTCAAAATTGAAGTCTATTTTATAAAATTAAAAACATAGAAGTTTCATTAATTAATTTAAAATTTATTCTCGTTCTTAAAACAAATAGCAGGTTTTTAAGAAACAATATCTGTGAAAAGATTGACACTTTTTTATGTCCAATTTTAATGTGAATCTACTTCCAACGAACAAAATTATATTTAATGGTAATAATATAATCCAATTATACTTAAAACCCATTAAAATTTAAAATTTAACACTATAAATTATTTTGATTAAAAAATGTTGTTTTTAGTTAAAATATAGTATTTTTCACTATTCACCCAAATATGAATGTTATCAGAAAAATACCAAAAATTTATTAAAACTAAATTTTTACGTCCCTATTCTAAAGAAGAAGTTTATTTTGTCAAATTGGATATATAAAAGTTTTAAATATTGGTATTAAAAATGGTTCTACATTAAAAGGTGGCAAAATTGCATTTTTTTGAAAAATACTTCTTTTATCTGAAAAAATGAACATGTTCTTACATTATGTCTCAGAAACTCATTATATGGATTCTAAAATTATAATGATTATATAATGTTCAAAATTCAGTTAATACTATTCATAATCGCTTTTGAACGACTAGTTTGGTAAGTCGTGGTGCGCTTGAACTCGGTGTTGCGTGTAGTGTAAGTTGTTGAATTACATTGAAGAAATAACATGTTATGAAATCATGGGGTGTTACAATTTATGTACATAAATATATCTTATTCACTTACTTCCATTCAATACTATATGAAAATAGAAAAGGCGTTTATGCATACGTATGGCCTACCATCTCCAAAAATGGTGTTTTACATTTCATATATCTATATATTATAAATATTTATATTCAAAATATATATGATATATAAATCAATATTTATATTCTGGAATTATTTAAATCATTATCTAAATGATATGAGAAATAATAAAAAGTTAAAACACGTACGATAAAGAAAGTTATTATTACCCGAAATGTTAATTTAACATGAAAAAAATATTAAATGGGTAGTATAAAGTCATAAAAGAATCATTTATGATATAAAAAATATGAATATGGTTCTGGTATAATTTAATAACATACAATGGTCATTATACAGGAGGTTAAACGTACCCTCGACCAATGGAAAGATAAAGTTAAGGGATAATTTCACAATATCATTATTATTCGAGGTTGTTTTTACGTAAGTATCTTCTAGGACATATTTATTATCCATGTCCATGTTCTATAAAATAGTTTTCAAAGGGGTTCTTTTTAAGGAATTTTTACTAAAACATCATTTTAAATGTTTTAAAGATTTATTTCTCTAAAACATTCTCATTAATGTCCATGTTTTCAAAATGGTTTTAAGGATTTATTTAAATGGACATGAATGTTTTAAAATGTTAATTACTTTCAAAAGATTTGAAGTGGTATGGGACACTTTGATTCAGAAATGTCTTTAAATGTATTTTTTTCTAAATTGTATGACTTTTAAATGTTTTCATGAAAAAGGGATATTTCTCTCAAAGATTTTTACAAATCATTTTTATCTATCCTTTAATGGATTTTAAACTTGTTTGAAGTTGATTTATTATAGTAAAAATATTCCATATTGTAATGAAGTTTGTGTGATATGTTTGACTTTGGATATGTTATTTTTATACCATTCATGGTTTATGGGTAAATTATTGATATTTTGTATGCTAGTTTTAATATGATTTCTTATAATATGTTTAAACCTTTTCATATGAGGAATGCATTGGACTTAGTAAGTGATGGGTGGAGCCCGCTATAGCTCCTCGATGCATCGGTAGGTCTAATGTGACAAACTATTTTCTTGGCACAAGTCATTGACAAAATCTTAATTGTAGTCTTGGCACAAGGCCTTAACTATGTAGATATGATAGTCTGGCATTATGCATTCCATTATTATGAAAGTGGATATTGATATTACATGTGATTATTCGACTAGTAGAATATCCATGTGAATAAGTAAATGAAATTATTTCATTTTATTTTTTCCATGTTAAGCTGAAGTTCAAGTTTAGAAAGGCTTTTGTTTTAGTTATACATTTCCTTCAATGTTTATTCTTATTTATGAAAGTTTCTGTTATATTGTTATCCTTACTGAGCATCTAAGCTCACCCCTTTCTATGTATTATTTTACCCTGGATGTGAAGAAGTTTATTATGATTGACCTTTAGGGATAGTCTATGGGATGTGAATGTGGTCTATGGAGATAATATTTTGTTGTTGTTTTTATTTTAGGATGTAATGTAAACCATATGAATGTATCTAGTGTTTCCACGGCTACTAAAATAATCGGCCTTTCGAGACATGATCTTTTGTGATCATGCCAATGTTATGTAATAATGCACCGACTCTGGGTAACTGGGGACGGGGCGTTACACTTTTGGGAATTTTGTCCTCGCAATTTTAAAATTGGGCTCGGAGATTACATTGAAATACCCACATCGGAAAAGGATTCAACAAAACTATCACTTTAAAAGAAAGAAAGAGAAGTACAATGGTCACATGAGACAAAAGATACTAGGATTCTATGAAATCATGGATATGGATGAGAAACAAACCATCAAGTTCTGATGGAGGGTGATAAAAAATATGTCTAGGAGAGAGCTAACCACTAGAAAATCACAAACTTGTGATGGGTTAAACGGTATTTGATTTCCCAGTAGGAAAAGTTAACAGACAAAATTTTTGTTTTAAGTTAATTTTTTTGAGGAATTTATTTATGAGCTTAACTAAAACATAAGGAAATATATTTACTTGTCATGTAGACTTTCATCTATTACTAGATTTCTTACACAAACTCATATTCTCTCCAAAATATTAGTATTTAGGATTACTTGTTCACATTAAGAGCGATATAATCAACTTCTTTAGAATCCCCTAATCCACAAAAAATGAACTATATATTCCCCATGTTTTTAGACCATAACCAAAACCAAAAAAATGGTTAGTACAATATCAGATAATCCCCAAAAAATATAATCTTTTACAAAAAGAAAAACTAATCTTAATCTCCAAAACTTTCCCAACAAACCCCAAGGTTCATCAAAGACCATTCAATAAACAGTTTTCCATAAAATTATTCAAAGTATTCCAAAATAATATTTAAACCCAAATCTCCAAAGGATTTAATCACACAGTCTTCCAAGATAAATCATAACATTTTTCTTCAAATGATATCAGTTACTCTTAAAGTCTCATATTGAAAAGTAATTAACCTAATCACATATCCTCTCTCATAGGTTAATCATTTCCATAGATAACCAAAACTCAACTTATTCTTAATTAATAAAATCATCTAACTAAAAGGGATTAGTCAAACTAACTAGGGACTTCACGTAGTCTAGGGGTAGGTGATAAATACATGTCGCACTTTGGTTGTGGGTTCAATTCTCATAGCTTCGTCCGACACGACGGGTTGTCACACAGTCTACGTGTTGTCCCTTTCAAAAACTGTTTAATTTTATAACATTCTCCATAAATAGATAAATTCATCCAAAATAACCAAAACATATTTTAACCAAAAAGGTTATCTAGTAACTTTTGTTTTTCATCCCAAAATGTATTAACCAGTATTTCCCTCAATTTCGAGTATTATATAAACCCAAATGACTTTTTATAACTATATCCACAAAAGAAAATATAATTGTTCCTTGAATAAAATTTTCCTATATCAAACATCCACGTTTCACATACTATAGAAAGTCTTCTAATGTAATCTCATCATCAAAAGAGCCTTAATAATTTTAAGCATTTCTCCATTCTAAAATCAACCATAACTCTTGAATCCCTTATATGTTGACTTTTTCCTCATTCAACATTATTCATGATCAATTAACCTTTCTTTTACAACATATTCTAAAATAATTCTTTCTTAAAAACAAAATCCTGAATCATATCCTTAGATTCAATAATAGGAAAACATATGTTAAGAAATAATCCATACCTTTCATTAGCCATTGTCAGTTTGTTCATCCTCAATCAGAATGGTATTAGGTATTGGTAAACAAATATTTGTACGATCCTGGTGATCCCATTCCTAAAACTTCTTTGTAGGTCATGTGTTTTCATTATGACCATGCACACCACATTTAAAACATTCAATTGATCCCTCAAAAGGAACTTCTTTCCCTTTCCTAGGGTAAACTAGATGCTTCCTTTTTCAATGGAATGTTCTTGCTTTATGACCTTCATTTCCACATCTATAGCATATTTATGTCCCTTTGAAACATTTTCCTAGGTGTTTCATTCCACATCTTTGACACATAGGTTTTTGAACACACTTACCTTTATGATTATTACCTGAAATTCTGTAGGGGTTTGTTTCTCGTATATATGATTCCTTATAAAAATCACTAAGGTTAAGGTGGCCAATCCTGACACCAGATAATTTGTTGAGAATAACCAAAAGAGTTCTCATTGCAAATACTATATAATTCAGTTGCTCGTTCAGAAAATTGTCACAGTTTTCTTCACATCCATGTTTAGTTTGGTGCCTTCTAGATCCATCCATTTAATAAAACAAAAAATGTCAGTGTGAGTATATCCGTAAAATTATCATATAATACTAAGATATAACTACTCATGTTATCTTAAACTCATTAACTTTATCTAAAAAAACTATTACTCTTTCTGAATTCCTAACCATTGTTGTAATGTCACTTATTCTTAAAAAATACCATAACCTCTAAAGTTTTCTAAACATACCTTTGATACCAACTATAAGGACCCGACCTTAAAACATTACATAATATTGAATTAAATGAATAATTCACATTGTGGATCTTTTCAGGTTTAGAGTTTTAGAGAATTAGGACATAACTATTATATCTCAAAAGATTATAAAGTAGACACTTCTACTCAGTTTCCATTTTTTCATAAAATAAAAACTCATAAAAAATAAACATGACTAGTTCCATGTTTTAGACAGCATGTCTTTCCTTGATCCCATCCTTGACCCTATTCATCTTTAAGTCCTGTGGAAGAAATTTCAAAAACTTGGGATGAGCATAAGAATCTCAATAAGGGATATAAAAATACAGGAAGAAAACATTAGTCCATTTATACATAAAAATAAATGAAATCATAAATTATAATGGCACCTTAAGGAATTCATAACATTCTTATGTAGGGAGTAACCCTCATTGTAATGTTTGGAATACCCATCACAGTATATTACCTAAATCTCTTTGGAGAAACCTTAGAGTTTAACTCCTTCATGATACCCAATGAATTGGAGAGCTATCATGGGATCACCCACCCTTATTTTATCACAGAACCACCTGACTTCATAAATAATTCCAAAGAACCATAACATAATCGTATCACATAAAACATGCATAAAGGAAACATAACATTTCCACATTTCAATCACAAGATATCAGTACAACACATTGATATAATCAAAACATTATCAAAACCATTTTCAATACCAAAATAAAAGAAAATTAAAACATGATATTTATTTCATTTAAAAATAACTATGACTTGTAGAGGAAGCAGAAACTCAAATAATGGTCACAGCGGTGGAGAAGTCATTGTCGCCGCATATGTAAGACAAAAAAATTCCTTTAGTCGTTTAGTAAAAATATTCTTGTAAAAAGATTCTTTTGAATGAAATTAAAAGTAAATATTTTTATTATACAACTATTAAAAGAAGGTCTTATATAAATTTATGTATGCCTCAACGAAAGGAGATTGAGACGAAGTCCCTTACAAAGATGGTATCCTTAGATTAAGGGTAGATCAATTAAAAAAATTATGTATGAAAAATATAAATACAGTAAATATTTTTGGTTATTCAGTGTAAAACAATCAGTGGTCATTCACATATATTCATAGAATGAAATATTCATGAAATTACAAGTTTAACCAAAAGAATTGAAAATGGGTTAGGAAGTCCTTTACAAAAATTTGACAGCCTAACGACGTCACATTAAAATTAAGAAAAAGAGTTGATGAGATAGATAAGAGTATATCATCACTAGGACATAATATTTACATCAATATGGATATATTATAACCTATCCCAACATAATAAGATGTAAATTAAAAGACATAACAAAAAAAAGTCTTTTTAAAAGAGGAGGATGAAAGGTTCCCTTACCGATTTGGTATCTTACAAAACATACACCCCATGAAAGAAAGACCATACAATGTAGACGTAAATACCCATAAATGAATTTATATTACACAAATATTACAATCAATGTAATTACATACACAACTCAAAAGATATAGAGACAAATATAGCATGAATCTCATGGGAATAAAAAGTGAGATAAAAACCCCTTACCTTGTTGTAATCAATCGAGTCGTATGACCAAAAGATAATAACCCCCAAAATAATTATAGAATACCATGAATATAAATAGAATAATGATAATATATACACATGGAATTACACAATACACCACATTCAATAAATAAGTGGCGAACAATTTAAATCTCTCAGAATTAAAAGTGAGATAAGAAATCCCCTTACCTCAAGTCTGACTTGTCTTGTTCGTTTCTTTATATTCCTGAATAATAAACTTTGGTCAATTTATAATTTATTAAGGACTAATTTAATGTTTATTATTCTATTAATATCACATATAATAATGTTGTAATAATTATTTAATTATTTGAGTTCATATCATATGTTTTGTCCATGTTCGGTAAATGAGTCAAAAATAAACTTGTTTGAAGAGAATTGTCCATGTAGTTATAAGTAAATCATCTCCATAATGGTTTTCATGATTTAAATATCATTTATATCCAGTATATATTTATTTAATAATATTCCATAATGTTGGATATTAGAAATGAAATGTACAGTTCATGGAGACGGTAGGTCGTACGTACCCATGAACGCTATTTTCATTTTTTTCAAATTAATGGACATTAAAACTAAATGAGACATAGATATAATATAATTACAGTATAATATATATTTTAAATAGCTAAAATAATTTCATTAATTACATTCTTTATAAATTCAATGTTTGTCATTAATGAGTCACATCACTTGAGGGGGCGGTTGTCCACACTTCCTCATATGAAATTATCGCATTTGCACAACATTCACAACATAAAGGTATGTTTTAAATATTAAATAAATAAGCATAGAGGAGAATTAAATATATTATATATAATAGATAAATATATTTCCATAATAATGGTCACCATGAGATGTGTTTAAAGAAAATTAAACAATCATCATTTCGTGAGGCAGTAATTCGCCACCCCAGAAGCAGTATGTTCTTTAACCATTAGAAGGAGGTGTGTGTTAGTGTAGGTAGAGTACATATCATAAAAAAATCCTAGTATATTTAGGATACTGTTTTTATTATGGTATCAAATAATAAAAAGATATTTGTGAGTGAATAAGGAAAATAAATGAAAGAAACTCGGGAGGAGACATTACCTCTAAATCGGGTAACTTTTTTTTATTTGAGCCAGAGGCTTCCTTGGAAAGACTTCTTCCCAAAGTAAGGATTCTATGAGTAAGAGAGGGATGTTGAGAGATAATATGAGCAGATATTAAACGAGAAAAGGGCTTGAGATGTGTGTCTAAGAGGGTAGAGGTGGGGGCATTTTATAAGAGGGAGGAGAGTCACTTTTGGAAAGTCTGGAAATGTTACTTTATTATAAAATTATTTTCGAATTTTAAAGGTCCCAAAATGATATATTTTGAGGATAAGGTGATAAGGGTCATAAATCCACCCATAAAATAGGTTTAAAAAAGTTTATGTCTTATATTTTACCTTTTATTTTCAATTTATTTAAATCGTTCATTAATGAGGTAATCACTGCATCATCATGGTGTCATAAATAAATTTATTTATTTAATGTCTAAAAATTATAAAAAAAATACCATGATGTTGGAAATATTTTAATATTTCCAATGAATATTTGTAGTCTAATATATCATTTATTTAAAAATAATAATTTTTTTTTACTTAGGATATACAATCCTTTGTTATATTTCTCTTCTTTTTTAAAAATAATGTCATAAATGTCATTATCATACCCATGTGACTCCATGGGCCCTCATGTTTGGTAAAAATATTTCCATGGTCGGACATAACTCAAAAAGGAGTATTTGGATACATTTTGGGGTCATTTTATATTATTATGATATTATTTTATTACCCTTAACTACCTGATTACTAATTAATCATGATAATTAAAGATAATTGACATCATTACTATTCATAATGTCCAAAAACAAAACAGTCTTAATTAAATAGTTTAAACCTTATGATTCAAAATATGGAATCAATTTTACCAAATTCCAAACACATAAATTTATTTAATTAATTTAAAAATAATTCATGTTGTCAAAACCAAAGACAGGTTTTTAAGAAGTAAAATTTATCAAAAGATTGACTTGTTTTTACATCCAATTGAAAAGTGAAATTACTTCCAATGAACAACATTGTATTAAGTGATAAAAATATAATTAAATTAAAATTTAAAACCAATTAAAAGGAAAATCTAACTATATAATTAAATTATATGAAAATTCAATTTTGAAGTAAAGTGGAGTATTTTTTACTATTCATTAAAAGTGAACATTTGTCAGAAAAACACCAAAAATATATCCAAAGTAAATTTGATATTACAAATTAAAAAATTATGTCCATTTTAAAAAATTGAAAAAATATAATTTGTATTAATTAATTTTATATTTAATTCCCACTGTCAAAACAAATAGCGTGTTTTTAAGAAACAATATCTATCAAAGTATTGACACTTGTTTGTGTCCAATTTCAAAGTGAAATTAAATCCAATGACCACCATTTGATTAAATGGTAATAATATATTTTATCTAAACTTTAAAACCAATTAAAAATATAATCTAACCATATAAATAAATTAAATTAAAATGAGGTTTCGAATTAAAATACATCATTTTTCACAATTCATTAAAAAATGAACTTTATGGGAAAAATATCAAAAATTTACACTAAGTACATTTTGATGTCTCGATTCTAAAGAAGGATTTTATTTTGTCAAATATAACATATAAAATTGACAAAAAGTAGTTTCAAAAAGGGTTTTCCATCAAATGGCGGTTAATCGACCTTTTAAAGAATATTAGAATATTTATGCTTAAAATTAAATTCATTCACATTTTAAGTCTCGATCATTTATTAGGTAATTGTTAAAATATTTAACAAACATATATAATCATTTTTTAGTTAGTTTTGTTCATTCCCACCATTACAACGGCTAGTAATTAACTACCATTTAAAATAATATTATTATATAATTGGTGTGCAATGTAAGATTTTAAAGAACTCGTTGTTTCGTTTTGGGAATGCCATCGAACATAGAATTACCTTTAAATTAATATTAACATTTTATTCACAAATATTAATAAATATGAAAATGTCATATTTTTTATTTACCTATGATATTAAAGAGGTAACCAAGGATTAATGGTAACCTATATCATTATGTAAACGATTTGAGGTCACCCGAGAACATTGGATTCCTACTTCATAGTGGAATGTGGAGAGGGTTCGAAAGAGTCATGATGCGAATTAAATTTCCCCCCTATATATTAGTTATGCCTAATAAATATCTTATGCCCCTGAACTTCCCTCAGGGCTGATGAAGCATTGAATTATTTCAAAACACACCCAGAGAATGTCGTACCTAGTACTAATCATACTCTCATAGGGGAAATATAATTTATTATTAATGGTTTAATCATTCTATTTGTTGAGATATTCTATTATGACCCACTACAAAGAAGGACTAGCTCAGCATGGTAAAAAATTATTCCTTGGATTACCTTTTTCATTATCCTAAATTCATAATTTTTATATGTATGTGAGTTCATTCCACTTTGGTGTGGTCTTTTCTAATTAAACAGAACGTACTAATGGGATATTAATCCTTCCACCATGGATTCCTCTACGGATTAATTATCCTCATCAAAGTCTCATATACATATTTATCCCTTCTTGGGAATCAACTCATCATTCCATATTATTCAAGATGGAAACTGACTAATAATTCAATAATATGAATTGGCATGGTCTGTACAATGTGGTTAGATTCGATGATGGAACCTTTACACGTCACTAGCTATATTTCCCCATGTTTTGATTTATTGTAACACCCTGATGTTTTTTGGGAAATACTTTCTTTAAATAACTATAATTATTAGGTATCATTCATTGCATGAATTTTTCATTTTAAAATAATTGAGACACGCCCCTAGTATAAAATTATCATTATATCCTAGCTGTTAGGATAGTTGGATTATGTATAACTAACTTATGAAAATGAATTCTGAATTTATTGGCTACAAATTATTTATTAAAATTCTAAATCAATTAGATATTTTTATTTTTGTTAAAAATACTATTGGTAATGAAATTAGTAAGATATATATGTTATTTAAATAATAAATTATTTTATATATTAATCACTTGGATATTTTAGTCATATGATATGAATAAACCCTATTTGATGTATAAAAACTATATTTTTAAAGGGTAATTCTATGCCTTTGAATGGTGAACCCATTTTAAATTAATATTTTGACACATTCATAATTTTTATATGAAAAAGTATATATTTTCTTTTGAAGTGGGATATAAAAATTTACTTTTGATTAATTTTTTATATTTTTCTGATAACTTTAATGTTTTGATGAATAGTAAAAATAAGCCTTATTTTATGAAAACAAATGTTTCCATTGAAATAATTTATGTGGTTAAATTATTAAATTTAATATATTTAATGTATATATAAAATATATTTTTATTATTAAATCTAATTTATTTCATTATCATTGAATGTTCATTTAATTCAGATTGAAAAACATTTCAATCTTTTGTAATTCTTTAGCATTTAAAACCAGTTTTATCTTTCAAACAATGGCATTAATTTTAAATTAATTACTAGAACTTATATTTTTTTAATTTTAAAAAATGGATTCAATATTGGGAATAGATAGTTAAAAATTATGTCAATATATTTATTTTATTTTTTGCCATCATGAATATTAACTTTGGTAAGTTTTAGTAATATTGAAAAAGGGTAAACCAGATTATTCATGGTTAAAATACTATTATAAATTTACCATAACACATGTATAAATATCATTTTATTACTGTTTTTCTAACTAAATCATCATTTGGTCTAAACGATTTCCATTTTAATACACTTGGATGAGATTAGAACATTTAATTTAATTTATCTATTGAAAAGTTAAATATGTCTCACGCAAATGTCAATAACTAAATCACATTTAATATAAGGTTATACTAATGATAATTTTGATTCAAAATACTCATATGAAAGATAAAATTATTTCCATTATCATGGTAATTAATTGGTAATTTTTGGTAAATAAAAAATTACCTTCATAGCTTATAAATTAGTGATGAAAATAATATTTTGTTGATGAAAAATCAATAATATAGATTTTATTAAAATAATAATACCCATTAAAAGTACTAGACACTTTATATAATCTTTTTGGTCTAGTATATATCGATCATAATCATCCAAGGGTCTATTTATGGACCATTTTCAGCCATATTTAAGTGATTATGACACTTTTATTATTTTATTTAAAGTGATGTTAAAGTTTCCACCTTCATAATTTAATAAGTATAACATTGTAAATATTTTATTTTCTTGAAGATAAATTTCAATCAATTTATTTTTCTAAAATATAATAGATTTATATTCATCATAGTGTTATATTTTTATAATTAATAAATCAAATA
Source organism: Viscum album (assembly GCA_963277665.1). Taxonomy (NCBI): domain Eukaryota; kingdom Viridiplantae; phylum Streptophyta; class Magnoliopsida; order Santalales; family Viscaceae; genus Viscum; species Viscum album. The sequence goes on along the minus strand of OY728121.1, from coordinate 999,231,605 downwards.
ATCATATTAAATATTTACACAAAAATGTTGTAGTAATTATTTATGTAAGAGAAATATCAAATATATGTTATTAAAAATATTAAAGAAAAAATAATTTGTGCTAATTTACATGTCAAAATAAATTTCATGATAAATGTGACCTCCTATTTATTTAATAAATTTTTTAAAGTTATATTTTTGTATTAATATTTTTAAAAAATATTGAATTAAATAGTGTCAAAATTGAAAAGACTGATTGTTTATCAAAATAATGTTGTAATAGATTATTTAAATTACTTAAAATTTTTTAAAAAAAATATAATAATAAATATACAGTATAAAATTATATAATTTATTTTTATTTTTTTCTATTTCACATAAAAAAGTAAACAATTCACCTTTTTATGTTGAATTATTTGTTATGCTAGTAAAAAATTAAAAAGAATAACTAAGTGTTAAATATAATGATAAGGTTTAAATTGATATAAATAATAGTCCAAAATTTATTGGATGATGATATTAAAACCCTATCTCATCTCATATTCGAAATGGGGACATTTGAGAGGTTTTTTGGGTAGGATTTTATTTTATTATAAATTATTATTAATGGAGTTTCAAAAAGTGCCCCTCTCCACAATTATAATAGTAAGACTCTTCCCTTACCTATTCACATCACATTGAACCTTCATGTTTGGCCATCCTTGGAGATATTTCCATTTCAAAATCCCTATTTACATTCTATATGTTCTTTTCATCTTTGAAGGCCAACTCTTGAGCTCTAAGAATATATTTATAGGAAGCACATTGAGGAGGAGTTAATCTCTTCTACCAATTCAATCAAACTTTTTTATTCTTCCAATTACTCTTCATTTTTTGTTTCACTATAAATTAATAAAATAGTTAAAATTAATATAAATATATGTTATTATAATTATGAAACAGCCATATTCCACTATCTATCAATCCTGTGAAAAACATAAATCACCACTTGTGTGTACGTACGACTTACCATCTCCACGTTGTGATGTAATCTGTTTTTCACCACCACCTTAAATGGACGGGTATAATGATGGAAATAATATCTATATATTATCATAAAAACATTATAATTATTTTAAATATTATACACAATCCACTTCAATACCATTCAACAATTACGAGAATGATATCGTCGCTCGTGCGTACGTACGACCTACCATCTCCACAATTCGATGAGATGCATTCTACATGATATTCATTAAACAAAGATTACATAAATGAATAGAATGACTAAATATGCTATATATTATACTAATATAATTATATAAATGATATAACTATATCCTAAAATGTGGAACATGAACTTATCAGACAAAACATGCATAATGACATAATGCGGTTAATATCTGAATAAAGAGTGACAATGAAATGTTACTAAAAAATGTATTATAAAATCATCATAAATGATATCAAAAAAATTACTATGAATCTAGAATAAGTTAAAAAATTATTTAAATCATTATACATGAGTTTCAAATACAAACGAAGGTTATCAGACCTAAGGTAATGGATAATTTTTCAATTTCATCATTATCTGAGATTGATTATACGTTAGTATATACTAGGGTATATATATTATCCACATCTATGTTTCCTAAATATGTAATATTATTTATATTATTATACACTTTTTTAAATATAATTTTACCTATTGGTGATTTTTTACGGTATGAAAGGAATCTTTTGTCGTTTTTGGAATGAGTTTTTTTTACTTTTCCAGTAAAAGTATGAGGAGAATGTTTTTTAACCTATACGGCATGAATGGATTATTACACATTTACATAGCCTTATTAAAATGAATCTTAATTTATGATATTTCAATTTTATTTTCGATTAAATTCTATTATTTTAAAATTGGGTGGCACTTTTAGAAAAGAAAACATTTTTGAAGAAGAAATGATATTTTCCTCAAGAATTAATTTCAAATGTTTATCAAAATTATTTTTCATCTATGATGAATTACTTTAAATATAGTTTTGTTATTATCCCAATTATTAAAATTATTTGATTATTTTTATAATTTATTGATTTTATGAAATACATTCATTTTATATGGGTTATAATGGAATAATGGTTAGGAAAACCATTTTTTTCCTTGGGTTATGCTATGATGGACAATTTTGGTTTTTGTGGAACACATAAGAATGAATACATTTTGAGATTAGGGGACACGAATCTCCCTAAAATTCATTGGTTATTCATTTATATATCAAGAGATAGACATGACTGTAACGTCAAGTAAATCCATTTATGTAATATAGGCAGGGAACGATAAGTAATCCCTATCCAATAATTGGTTTTATCTTCTATAATGGTATTTCCAATGAGTCATGACTAATATGAAATTATTTTCTAGTGTTATAAGTATTCCAAAAAATGTAATGTATTCTATTGTGACTTTTGGGATTATATCCATTAATTATTATTAACTTTAATCCCAAGACATGATATCACGATCTTTCATTTTTAGGATAATCCTTCCAAATATTATTTTCTTATGTCTTATGATTATGATATGATTGATATTTACCTTTTATTCCCATAATGAGAATTTTATCGCACCCTTTCATATATTTATTTTCCCCAGGTCATGAACAAGGGTATTAAGTTTGATGTGTCAAAATGGATTCTAGTTATGAATATATAAGCATGATACAATGTAGAATATTTATGAACCAGTTGACCATGTTTCCCAGTTTCAAAAAAACCTATACCTATACAATCCTTTAGTGGCGTTGTTATATTTTTTAATGAATATACATCAATATTGAAGTAATATAAATGTATGTAATTTAGGGGTTGTTATATTTGGTATCAAATTAAAGCTATATTTAACATTTGGAATATATTATTAGAATTCTTTAGTATGAGACATAGGGATATGTCTAAGTATAGGGTACAATCCTAGTGTTTTAGAAATGATCATGAATAACCTTGGATAAAACCTAAGGTGTCCAAAATTGAAATTCTATTCTTGGTTATGTGGTTTTAAAATTATGATTATTTTTTGTCACACTCTTCTTCTTGGTTTTAGTCAATGGATGGAACCCAAAGGGTCCACGTTAATGATGAATGTTAAGGGAAATGCAATGATTGTCCTCCTAGGAAACCAAATCTTATTGGAGATTGAATGAAAAATCTTCTAGTTATGCTCACAAAAATTTATCTTGCTGTGAATCATTCCAAACATAAAAATGAAAAAAGCATGTAGAAACATTTTCTTGAGTCCTTTATGATATAGATTACACCTTCTTTTAGTGGGACTTATGATCCATTTTTGGGTGTATAATGGAACAGTACCACTGAAAAGATATTTTCAGTTATACAATGTTTCGAAAATGATAATTTCTCCTTATCACTCTATCGTTTGTAAGAAATGATAATCAATGGTAGAATCTAATCAAGAAAATTATGCAAATAGATGAACTTGAGTCCATGGTATTGGAAATGTTCAATAACTTCTTTTTCATTAAGTTTTTTATGCATATTTTTTGAAAAAATATGGAGAAGGAGTTCATTTATCATACAAAAAAGGATGATGAAGTTGTTGGTACCTATGACGTAAATTTTACAATGCTTTCAAGGTACAATTTTGATATTATTATTCAACATGAGAGTAAAATTGATTGATTATTTAGTGGAATAAAACCAAGTATCCAAATGGAATTATCCATAACGGACATTAATTTCTATGGGGAAATAGCTCTATGTGCTCTCAAGGATGAGATACAGATTGGAGTAACCCATAAATCATATGGTTTGATAAGAAGAGAAAAATGGAATTCAATGGAAACACTAAAGACTACAATGAAAAGTAGTTGAGGTTTACCTTAATCTCAATGTGTGGAATGTAACATGTAGCATATTGGCTTATAGGGATTATTAAAAGTTTTAAGTTTAGAAAAGAAGGGCATCGGGTAGTTGAATACCGAAGTGATGGGAAGAAGATGTCAAATGATTTTAATAGGTAAAAGGATACATAGAATGCACCTCCTACACTTCAATGCTACAAGTGAACGGAAATGGTGAATTGTACCAATCAATGCCCTAATCTCATGACTATTGAAGATGATCGATGTTAGAAAACTCTTAAGGCTGAAGATAATGGAAAGTTACATGAAATCACTATTAGTGATGTGGATTACAATTTAGAAGTGGTGAAATGTAGAATTACTATCCCCTTTAAAGTAGTAAATATTTTATTGGATTCTAGATCCACCCACCCTTTTATTTCAGAGGAATTTTATAATGATGTCACTATATTACCCAAATAATTAGATGTTGAGTTAGCTGTGACAACTCCTAAAGGCACAACAGTCACATTAAATGTTTAAAATTATTCTCTGGCTGACATTTTTGGGAATGTACTTCCTGAAAATCATGACGTCCTTTATATATTGAAGTTTTATGTGATTATTGGAATTTAATGTCTTTTTTTATATGGAGCTCATATCAATTTCCAGGGGAGGGATGTCACATTTCAAAATATGGATCAATTTATGACCATATATCAATGAAAGGATGAATAGAACCATCCTGTAGAAATTTCATCCATCTTATGGGTCTTGATCCCTATAAACGATGGTTATATTTCTCAAATGATATGGGAGAAACTCATAATTAATAATTCACCCATTTATTGGTATTTGGATGATGTCTTTCCGTAGGAATTTCCTGGACATCCTACAAATTTTGATGTTGGGTATTCAATAGAACTCATATTGGGTTCTATTCCTATTTCAAAGACACCTTAGAGAATGGCCCCAATTGATTTTCAGTAATTGAAGAAGAAGCTCCAAGATAATATTGATAAGGGATTCATATACTATAGCGTGTCACCTTTTGGAGCACCTGTTCTATTTTTTATGAATAAAGATGGATCAATGATACTCTTCATTGATTGTCAAGAACATAACACGATAAATATCATGAAAAAATAACATCTCTCCTTTATTGATGACATATTATATCAACTACATCAATCACTATACTTTTCTAAGATTGATATTCATTTAGTATATCAACAATTATGGTTCAAGAAGGTGGATATACCAAATAAGAAATTTCGTACAAGGTATATACACTATGAATTTATAGTGATTCCTTTTGTTATTACTAATTCCCCATCTATTATCATGGATCAAATGAATGGAGACATCAAATATTATATTGATCAGTTTGTGTCACTCTTTATAGAATTTGATTTTGTCTATTTGAAGAGTAAGGAGGATTTTGAAGGCCACTTGAGAATTATATTGATGTCCCTAAGAATGGAAAATATGGAAGAAAAATTTACCAAGTGTGTATTTTGGATTCATAAATTTTCATTTTTGGGTCACATAATCTCATGAGACGAGATATCTATGTATCCATCACAGTTAGAATTTTTTGAATGTTGGCCAAGACCAAAACAGTAAATGGGATCCGATGTTTTCTTAGGTGTTCTAGATATTATGGATGTTTTTTGAATAATTTTTCAAAATTATCTAATCCACTCAATATGTTGACTCGGAAAGGATTTATGTTCCTATGGGAAAAGGAATGTGAAGAAAATTTCAAAGAGCTAAAAACAAGGTTAGCCAGTGCACCTGTCCTCACACTACCTTAAGTGCAGATGCAAACAAGATGACCTACAACGAATAAGATCTATAAAGAGGATGAACAATGAGCATTTACCACAGCAGAAGCTAAATGGATTTCATGAATGAGAGGGTATGGAACCTGCCATCGGGACAAGCCTATGCATGCACGGGAAAGCCTAGATGAATAGCCATGAGAAGGTGGAGAGCTGATTTCAAGACGAAGATGCTGGGGAGGAGCAGTTCCAAGTAGTTAGTCTGGGTTGCATGTAATGTTTGAAGCCTATGGGAAAATTAATTCCTCTAAGACCAACGGGACATGTAATACTTATGCCTACAGGCCTTTTAAGGGTTCCAACTTACCCCTTGAAAGATGTATTATCAATACTCAATAAAAAACTGATGGTCTTAGGGCCATTGGATCTAATATTTATGTATTTGAAAAGGATGGATCTTGAAATTTTAAAGGGGATAAATATTATCTTTTCCAAATGAATGTTCAAACATTTATACAAGTAAATATTAAGGAGGATCAAAAGAAAGATATAGAGCTACAATATAAGGTGTTAAATATTCTAAAATTCGACCTTGATTGTGATGAAAGAATAAGGTTTAGGAATCGAGTATGTGTTCCTATGATATCTGAATTAAAGAAGGAGATATTGGATGGTTCCCAATGTTCTTAATTATCTATTCATTTTAGAAGCACAACGATGCTTAGGGACCTACAAGATTATTTATGATGGAATGAAATAAAAAAGAGATGTTGATGAATATTTGCCTCATTTCTTGGTTTGTTAGCATGTTGTGGTAGAGAGAAAGAAGTGTAAGGGGGTGTTACAACCATTACCCATAAAATAATGAAAATGAGAAAACATCACTATGGAAAATTTCATTGGACTTCTGAAAGCATCCAAAGGAAATAATGTTATTTGGGTTATAGTTGATCTCCTCATGAAGTCATAATACTTAATTTCTATTAGAGATGATTTCTCTCTTGATCATCTTTCCAGGATATATTTAGACGAAGTGGTAAGATTACATGGAGTAACACTTTCCATTATATCTGATCGGAATCTGAACTTTAACTCAATGTTTTGACAAAGTCCACTGTATGATCTGGGTACCAAGTTATGTTTAAACACTTCATATCATCCTCTGACATATGAGCATCCTAAGTGGAAAATTCAAACTCTGGAAGACATGTTGATATCTTGCTCTATAGATTTCAATGGTTGTTGAGATCAACACCAACCATTGCTGGAATTTTCATTCAAATATAGATTTCACTATTTCAATTTTGATTGATCCTCATGAATTCCTCTATGGAAGGAAGTGAAGAACTCTAACTTTCTGGGATGATTTTGGGGAAATAAATCTATTAGGACCTGATCTTTTTGATGAAATGGAAAAAAGTTAAGGTCTATTCATCATAACATAAGAAATGCTCAATGTTGTCAAAAACTATACGCTGACAACTGAATAAAGGACCTATATATTGACGTTGGTAATAAGTTTTTTCTATTAATATCTCCATGGAAGTGAGTAATGAGTTTTGGAAATAGGGAATGTTGAGCCATAGGTATATCAGCCCTTTTGAAATTCTGTATCATGTTGGGATGGTAGCATACCAATTAGTGTTTCCATTGAATATTTCTCAATTTCATGATATGTTACATGTATCTCTCCTAGGAAAGTACATACTTGATCCTTCATATGTACTGAACTCAGAAGTCATACTGTAGGATGAATATATTTTTTATGCAGAAAAATCGATAGAGATTCTGGATTATATCGAAGTAGTTCTATGAAACAAGACCAATCACTAGGTTAAAGTTGTTTGGAGGAACCAAAAATTTTTGGAATCAATATAGGAACTTCAGGATATCATGTTGGAGTGTTATCTGCATCTATTTGTTTCCATGTGACGAATTTCAAGGGTAAATTTCAGTTTAAGGGGGGTAGAATGTAACACCCAAATGTTTTCATGAAATATTTTCCTTATATAATTTTAATTCTTCAGTAGAATTCAATGCAAAAAATGGTGAGCTTAAATGAAATTCAAGACTTCCTTATTATAAAATGAACATTATAACCTAGTCATTAGGTTTGTGAGAATAAGTATAACTAACTTATTAAAATTCATTGTGAATTCATTCGCTACAAATTATTTATGAAAATTATAAATCAATTAAATATTTGTTTTTCAAGATAATTACTATTTATAATAAAATAATGAGATATAAGTTATATACTTAATAAAATATTTTTTATATTCATCCAATCGATATTTTAGTCATAGGGTATGAATAAAATTTATTTGATGTCTAAAAACAATATTTCTTTAATGGGTCATTCTAAGATTTTGAATAGTGAACCCAATTTAAATATGATGTTAACAAATTAATAATTATTATATTAAAATAAAAAAATGTTCATTTTATGTGGGATATAAAAATTTACTTTTGATGAATTCTGGATGTTTTTTTTTGATAACTTTCAAGTTGTAATGAATAGTCAAAATACACTAAATTTTATGAAAACAACTTTTTTCATCGAAATAATTTATATGGTTAACAAATAATATTTTTTTAATGTATAAATAGAATATATTTTTATCATTAAAAATATTTTATGTCATTAGCATTAATTTTACATTGAATTCATATATAAGATCATTTCGGTATTTTGTAATGTTTTAGCTTTTAAAACTCATCTATCATTCAAACATTGATATTAAATACTAAAACATCTAAGTTTCGAATTTTGAAAAATGGCAACATATTTCGAATGAATAGGTACAAGTTATGTAAATAGATTTATTTTATTTTTTGTAGTTATGAATAGTAACGTCGGTAATTTTTATTAATATGGTAAAAATGGTAACCCGTGTAATTAAGGGGGAGAATACTATTATAAAATTACCCTAACACTTGTCTTAATATCATTAGAAGAGTTTGTTTCGAACTAAATTATCCTTGGGTAGAAATGGTTTCCATTTGAACCCACTTGTATGAGAATAGTACATTTAATTTAATTTATTAAAAGAAAATTTAAATTTTTCTTACTCAAATTTTAATAACTAAGTAATTATTTATATTAAGTTATACTGGAGATAATTTCAATTATAAATACTCATCATAAAAGTATAATATTTTCCTCTATATTGGTAATTTAATTGTAATTTTTTGGAAATAAATAATTACCTTAATAAATTATACAATAATGATGGAGAAATTATTTAATTGATGAAAAATCAATTATATTGTTTTTAATAAAATAATAACACAAATTAAAATATCCAAAAACTTGACCAAATATTATTGGTTTATTATATATCAGCCAAAATCATCCAAGGGTTGAGTGATGTGCCATTTGGACTGTTATAGAAGAGAGTATGATACATATTTTTTTAAAGTAATGTTAATGTTGTCACCTTCATAATTTAATAATAATACCATTTTAAATATTAGATTTTCTAGAAGATGAATTAGACTAAAATTATTCTTATGAAATCTAGATGATATATATTCATCATTGTATTTTTTTATTTTTTCTTCAACAAATAATCAGATTCCATAATTACACAATATTGTTGTAGTAATTGTTTTTTAAGAGAAATATCAAATAAATGTTATAAAAAATATTATAGTAAACATAATTTATTCTAATTTACATGTATAGTAAATTTTATTTATGAATTAATCCTCCATGTAATATAATAAATTTATTGTTTTCAAGGTATCTTGTTATATTAATATTTCAAAAAATCAATGAATTGAATAGTTTCCAAATCGGTTCTACTTGATGTTTATCAAAATAATGTTTTATTAAATTAATAAAAAATCATTGAACATTTATTTAAAAAACAAATTATTATATGGTATTAAATGATATAATTTTTTTATTTATCATCTATTTTACATAAAACAAGAAAATAATTCACCCTTTTAATACTGAATTATTTGTTACAGTAGTTTAAAATTATATTGAATAACTAAGTGTTAATAAAAAAGATAATATTTAAATTGATATAAATACTATTCCAAAATTTATTGGTTAATGATATTACAACTCTATCTCATCTCATATTTTAAATTGGGGCATTTTGGAGGTTTTTACATAGGTTTTTATTTTATTATAAATTATTATTTATGGGGTTTATAAAATTGCACCACACATCAATTATAAAACGGAACCTCCTCCATCACATCTTCACTTCACATTGAACATTCAAGCTCGGCCAGCCCATTCCATTTTACTTATAAACATCCCTATTTAAATTCTAAATGTTATTTTCATCTTTATATTCAAACTCTAGTGCACTAAGGAGATATTTAGAGGAAGCACATCGGGGAAGAGGTAATCTCTTCTACCAGTTCGTTCAAACATCATTCTTCTTCGACATCATCTTCCTTAGTTGATTCATTATAAATAACTAACATAAGTATAAATAATATAAATTTACGTCATTATAATTATTAAACAACCATATTACACCTTATATCCATCCTATTTAAAATTAAAATAACCACCCATGCGTATTTACGGCTTACCATCTCTACGTTGTGGTGTAATATGTGTTTCACCACCACTTTATTTGGATGTGTATAATGATGGAAATAATTAATATATATGATTACTATAACCAGTTACTAATTATGAAATAATATAAACTATACACTTCAATACCATTAAATAATTATGGGAATTATATCATTACTCGTGCATACGTACGACATACCATCCCCACGATGTGATGCGCTTCATTTTTTATGATATTCATCAAACCATGATCCTATAAATGAATGGAATGAATAAATATGATAAATATTATACTAATATAATTTTTTAAATTCCATAACTATATCCTAATAAGTGGAACATGATATTATCTAACAAAACATGCATAATAACATAAAGTATTTAATATCTGAATAACAAGTGATAATGAAATGTTACAAACAACAGGATAATAATATGATCATATATGATATCATAAAAATAAATATGTCTATATAATAAATAAATATAAATATTTATATCATTATATATGATTTTCAGATATATATGAAGGATATCTAACCAAAGGTGATGTATAATTTCGCAATCTCATTATTATCTGAGATTGTTTATACGTAAGTATTTAATGGGGTATATTTGTCTTCCAGACCCATCTTTCCTAAATATGTAATATTATTTATATTCTTATTCAGTATTTTAATGTAAATTTTCCCATTGGTGAATTTTTTCAGTATGAAAGGAATATTTTTTCATTTTATCTATGATGTGCTTTTTTGACATTTCCAGAAAAAGTATGAGGAGAATGTTTTTTTAAATTATACATCATGAACATATTCATGAACATTTATAATGACTTATTTCCATTAAAATTCATTTCCAATATTTAATTTTTAATTTCAATTAAATTATTTTCTTTTAATCTATATTAGAATTTTGAGAATAGAGAACATTTTTGAAGAAGAATGGAAGCTTTCTCATTAATAAATTTCAAGTGTTTATCAAAATTATTTTCCACCTATGATGACATTTATTAAATATGGTTCTATTTCTATCAAAATAATTACTATTATTGTGTTCTATTTATGAAGGAATTATTTTTAAAAAATATATTTATTTAATATTTATTATTATGGAATGATGTTTATGAATCCAATTTGTGTTCCTTGTCTTATGCTATGATGAATGAATTATGTTTTTCCTGACCATGTAAGAATGATTTAATTTTGAGATCACTGGGTCAAATATTTTAAATGATTTAGAAAGAGAGGTTATGAGAATGGATAATGATCATATTAGTTTAAAGAATAAATATGGGACATCAATTTCATTGAATGTTAGTTTAGATAATCCAATTCATATTTTAGGAGGTTTATTTTTTATCATGACTGAATAGAAGATATTTAACTTCATGCATCAATTAAAATAAATCATAAGTAATTTTATTATACTTTTGTGAGGAACCATATAATATTTTTTAATATAGAATCATCCTATATATATCATGGTATATATTTAATGAAGTACCGGATGGATGTTATTTCATACAAATTTTGGGATGTTTTAGAGAAAATTATCCATTCTGAATAATTGGAAGTTATGGTAAGATACAGTTACATATGTGAGGATATTATTTGTGAAAAGTCTAGTGAGAACCTAGAAATCATAAAAATAAATTTTTATATAGATTTAGTGAGTAATTAATTGTTTTATAGACTAAACAATACTAATTAAACTATTATTTCTTTTGATTCCTTTATACATCTTAATCCATAACTCAATATTGGTCAGAACGAGAAGGATTAATATTCTTGGGAGGGGTTGGACTATTTAAAAACACACATGATGTCTTTACTACTATATATAAATTGAATATTTGTATATTATATGTTTAAAAAATATATCCATTTATCCTAACCAGTAATATTGGTTTAATTTCTAAAGTGTTTAATGTTTAGATAATGAGTTAATATTTTTTAAATGGTTTTTGACACTTGGTTCTCCCTAATCATTGTTGTGTCTATACATGGTCCTCCCAGAATATCAAAATTAGATTTTTATCTTCTATAGTATATGCCTTATAAATTATCATTTTTTTTGAATATTTTACTTTGGAAATAAATTATGTGTACGCTTTGGGATTTTATCCAAAACATCATGTTTTGAAAAATATTATGTGAATATTTTCTTCAAAGGGAGTAACCATTTACACCATATATATGTATATCGTGATTTCATATTAAATGGGAATAATAAACATATCATATTATATAAATATATTTTATATAATAAAATTTTATTGATTACCATTTTTTCTAATGATCATTATTTTCCATTTAATAAATAATTATTCTTGGTAAATCTCATTACATGCCTTATGTGCCATAATTAATATACACATAGAACATTCTGAAAATGACCATAAAATATATTGATATACTATATCCTCATATATTTTTCCCCAGTACATAAATTCCTAGGGAAGTATTCCTCAATATTTCTTCATTATCAAACTATATGACTCATTCATTTCATTATTTTTAATTTAATTGCATACTCTTTTCATCATATGTGATGCATAATCACCATAAAGAATATATCATCTTGAAAGAAACATTATTTTTAACATAATTAATTGCATACTAGTCATATTATACCATTTATTGTATACATATTCTTGTTTCAAGATAATTATAATTGGTTAATAAGGATATTATGGATTTGGATATGATGGTCAATTCTTGTCATTGAAATGTTTAAAAATATATTTGTTTTTTATTCAGTTTTATATTTCCTTGAGTTTTTTAAGATGGAAAAATGATGTTTTCCATTGTCTCTAAGTCAAAAAAAAATTAGAATGGAGTCATATTTCTTAATGGTTTCACTTTATTTTCCAAAATAAGAAACTTCACACTGTTTATTTTTTAGAATGGTTATTGGATGTAGTCAAATGGCTCAAGTTCAATTGATTGAATCCAATAGACAGAGTCCATCAATATCATGTGATTAAATATGGAGGTATATAGAACATTCATCCATAAATGTTATCAAGTTTCATCAAACTGAATTTTTTTTGGAGTTAAATACTATGATCTTCTAATGTTCCTTAATATATCAAACATCATGAAGAGTTTCAGGATTCATTATGAGTTTATGAAAGACATTAGGATTCATCAAACATGAGTGAGTCAAACCGATGTTAACAGAAAAATATGTTGTCTATATCATGTTCATATCATGATGTAATAAAAATTCATTATTCAATTATTGAGGCTTATAATTATTTGGAGTTGCTACAATAAACATTAAATTAAATAAAACAATTATGAATACCTCCAATTATACGATGTTAGAATATTTTTTCAGATATATTTTTTTAGGAAAAACATTTCGGGGATATTTCTATGCAGTCGATCATAGGATGTTCAGTAGTTGTATGGAAGAGTTGTCCCCATGTAATTTTATCATACATATTCTATCAAACAAACTCATGCATAGTCAGTAAATAGTCCGTAATATGAAAAAACATTATAAAATATAATAGTTTCCATAAGATAAACTAGACATGTAATGTGATATATATAGAGGAATGGTAGTGAGTCCACCATATGATAATTTATGGTTTATCTGAAGAATTATCTAGAATAAAATTTATCGATTAGAGGATTCAATGAAATGTATATAAATGAATATTTAATATTTGTATCATCACGAAGAGAAAGTGTCATAGTAAGTACTTCCATGACATTTCAATAAATATATGGAGTAACACCATATAGAGTTTCATCATATTAAGGGGGTGTTACGATGATTTAATATATGGATGGTTAGAAAAACATTATAATGTTTTCATAAATTCATTAAATGTGATCATTCTTAAAAACTCATTAAAAATTACAATAATAGTAGAGGATGATCAAGAATATATATAACTCTTAAGGTAATATTTAGTGAGTTTGTTACCACAAATATATAAGTAATGTCCCCAACGTATAGAAATTTTGATGGTGGTCAGATGTTAAAAAATATTAAGTGGGATGTTTAAAAAAATGGGGAAAATTCAATTTTTAATTGATAGAAGACCATGTTTTCTCCAACCTTTTTGGATGATGGGTCCCTATATAATGTAATGATGTAACTATATATTGAAATAATTTTTTTACTTGTAAGGAAGAGGAAGTGCTGGATATTTTGTTCAGTGCGTTTCCAAGAAAGAAATATCATGATTTGGGAGGAAATTTCTATCATAGTTTCCTAGTGTTTTAGTTTCAGATGAACATTTTCCAAAAGAATTGGTATGAAGGGTATTAGATAGTGTTTCCTAACAATTTGTATTAAAAAAATTTTGTGAATAAGATATTATAAGAAAAGGATAAAAAGGATGTAAAATAATATTGTGATGAAGTGATCTATCAAATGGGTGTGATTTTAAAAATATGTGGGATTGATCAAATACAAGTTATTAGAATAATTGGGACTCATATTGAGTATATTGGATTGATATAACCTAATGGAGAATATATTGGATAAAATGTTTTATACAAACACCATGGAAAATTATCATTCTTGATACTATGAAATAGATTTATATAGAGGTCGAATAATAACTTGTTACAAGTCATGTTTGAATAATTTTTAAGTAGTATAGTTATAACATTCTGAATCCTTCTTATAGAGGTTTATTCAATTTTTATAAAAAAAATTTATATCACATTATCACTGTGGGGAGCACATTCACTATTAGAAGGTCTATTTTTCATAGCAAGTAATTAATATACCCTTCCTATTATTACCGAAAAAAATGATTATCTTCTAGTGGTTGTGTGATCAAGGATTATTTCAGACCATGAAATGAATTAACTATTCATATAAAGTTGTAAATTCTATAAATTGAAATATACTTATATGTTTGATTTAATTATTATTTTCCAATGTACTCATTTCCCATTAACTAGGGGTGAAGGTTGCTTCCATATGTAATAAAACCAAAAAGGAAAATATAATGGTCTCACCCACTCCCTATATTAGTAATAAAATTGAACATGATTGGATGTTTTAATTGGTACTAGAGAGACTATTTAATTCATTGAATTTTTACTATATTTTAATTTAATGGGAAGCCATTAGGGACATTTCGACATTAGTGAAAAATAATGTTATTCCTATTTTTTATGGTATGATATATTATATATAGAAAGGAATAATGATACATTAACGTATCTCCATTGACTATAGAATATTTATGTTACTGTAGATGGTTTCCCTCTTCATACTGGGGGTGTTTCCCCTTGTATCTGTTGAAAATAAAAAATTGGATAATGATGTACATTCCTCACACTCTGAAAGATAATTTTTAAAGGTTAATGGAAATAGAATATCTATAGGAATCTATGATAAGTTTAATATCATTTATGAATGTAATAATAGTTTAAATAATGAAAATTTTTAAATATGATGATGAAAGTATTATGATCTTAATGTAGGTGATGTTGATTTTTTGGTGACTTCAATATATGGTTTAATGATAAGGTAATAGCCATATGCTTCATTGGTGAAATTTTAGAAAACATGGATTTTCATGAAATGATTATAATAAATATTATAGATAAAATGGATCATTATTTATCATACATGGATGATAGATATAATAAAACACTGTCTCAATATGATCAAAATAGCATTCCCATGACTTACAAAAATTAAAAGAGAAAAGGTTATGATAAAAATGATATGTTTTATCCTGAAATTTACTTCAATGATGTAATGATAAAAACATATAAGAATGATCCCATGGAATAAGTTATCTAATATGACACTACAAATATGGTTAGTAAATTTTTTGATGATTTCATGTATTTATTTTTTAGAATGGTGAAAGATTCATAGGAACATACAAATGAATTTAAATTTGGATGTTACTATGTTGCAGAGCCACTATAATTTTTTTTTGTAAATTGATCAATAGCTGAGGAAGATGAATATTGTGGAAATGAAAATTAAATTTTGAGGGGATCAGTAAAAATGTATACAGAAAAATAAATTTCATTTTTATATATAAAGGATAAAAGTATCTATAAATATAAAAAATTATATTCCTATCAAAATGTGAAGAAGATGATAGTGATGTGGAATGGAAAAATCTTAGTGATGTTGTTTTTGAAAAATTTTGTATTAAAAAATAAATTGATGAGATTATTTTTCACACCCATGTTCCATTTTGAGAAAATTTTTTATTTCTATTCATTATTTTCATAGATATATTTTATGCATCTTTATTAAAATTGAATGTTATTTGGGAAATTGTTTAGGGTGGATGGTCAGTTCATAGTTATAAAATACCATGAGCCAAACTAAGAAAACCATGTTTTCTAAGGAAGTGGCGCCAATAGGATAAAAGGTTGGCCCAGGATTTGTAAATATTTTTTCACCAAACCATGTGGCATTTTCAATTTAACCACAATCCCCTTTATAGTTTGTGCAGTGTTTAGAAAAATAATTTTCTATACCTTATAGTTTTCCCAATTTTTAAAATTCATCATCTTCTAAAAATTCACCTCCACTGATTTAACCCATTACCACATTTGTTTTCCATTATTAAACCTCCAAACTCTAGGAGAACCATTCCTCTCATCCCCTCCCCTTTTGGATTCATTTTGGGGTTCCATTTGGATTATATTTTCTAAGAAGGCCTTATTTTTATGTCCCCTATCCCTTCCCCCTGGGATATCCTCACATACATAATAAATTTATAAATTCCATATTGTTATGAAAACCTAGGGAATGTTAATTATTAACCATATGTTATTAATCATGATTTTTGTGGTCTATTTTTACTTCCATAGGATATCCTCTCCTATTATCTTGTGATTTCAAACTCATTATTAGTGATTTCAATGGTAATGGTTAGTTGTTCCATATTATGTCATTTTTTGAAAAAATAAATAAATATAAATTCATTTAAATTTAATTATCTGATTAAATATTCCATTCATGTTCAGGGGTCATCATAAAGGTAATTTGTTGTGTGTGTGAAATTATTTGAAATTGGTTCCACTATGCTTATGATTGAAAACATTGTGCATCGAAATGTGGTGTTTTGGCATGTGTTAAAAATTGATTTTCATTTTTTGAGAAAATGGTAAAATTACATGACATCATAGGGTAGTATAAAACCCTCATATTTTACAAGAACACTATATGCCAAAGCATAAAATATACAAAAAAATGAATAATAACGACCAACGATATATAAATATTTATATATGAATGTAGTAATATATACATTAAATTTGTTATAATGAATTTTATTAACAAAATTCGGAAGTATATATAATGTTCACAATTAATATAAATGTATTGATTAATTTTTTCTAAATAATCACTCATTTTTGTATTAAATAAATTTAGTTGTTAAAAAATTACCAACAAGGTTTTTATTATTTTTTATGAGAACATATTATAATAAATTTCTAAATGGTTTAAAAATAACATTTGATAAAAATAGAATAAATTTTTAATTCATCTTTTCCGAATTATATTAGGATGAATTTTTTTTGATTTTTTTGAAAATTATGATTATAAAATGAATAGTAAAAATTTAGATATTGTTTTCGAAATCTGTATATTCATTTCAAGATTATACAATGAAAATTATTTTATAGATTTTTTTCAAAGTAAAATTAGTTCATATATGTTTTATATTGTCTAATTAAGTTAATTATAATCATTCTATTCATGAATTTTATATAAAATTAATTTTATATATATAAGGCATTTATCTGAAAAAATATTTTTATCCCAGTATGATATTTTTTCATTAACGATTTATTAATATATTTTGGTGAAGTATTCTATCTATATTTATATATTATATATTCAGTACATATTTTTATCATTTGTTAAATATTTTTCTTTGCATTGGATAAGAAACCCCAATTTTTATAATTAAATAGTATATTATTCTAAAAAGTGGTTTTTATATATTTTTTGATGTATTTTAATAAAATTAATAAATTTAACTTATATGTATTGAATTTGAAGAAAAAAAACATTCCCTTTTTTGAATATGGAGGTTCAAATTTGGTAAATAGACACCTTTTATTTTTTCTCAATGTAAATAGTAACCTGAGTAAAAAATTAACACATTGAAAAGGGTAAATCAAGTTAATATACTCTAAGAAAAGTAATAAGGTCATATTTTTTAATCATTATTCTTATTGGAGAATAAACCTAGAACCCTATACCCTTATGCTCAAAATTATATTTTTTAATGGACCCTTGTCCAAGAAAATGATAAATATAACATTTTAATAAAAGAATGTTACAATGTATCCCTATCTTAGTTTTAAATATCTCATATGTGTTCAAATTCGGACAAAATAAAGTAGTTAATAAATATAAATGGTAATTTTGTGAATAAAGAAATTATATATTTCATTGTGAATAATTTATAATTTTTAGTCATTACATAATTTCATTAAATTCATTTCAAATGATAATGCAGTATTTATTCAATTAATTGAAAAATATAAAAATGATATTAAAATTATTAAAAGTGAAATAATTTTAATGAGTTAATGTGTCTGATTGATTTTGTAGATATATTTGAAAAATTATGTTTCTTCTAAGAGGTTATATTATAATTAACCTTTTTTATTGATGTATTTATATTAAACAAAAAATTAATGCGATTAAAATTGACATTAATGATATTTTTTAATAAATACAATTTTATTGTAAGAGTTAAATTTCATAAAAATGTTTTATTTTATAAATTTGTGGGAAATGTTTTCACACATAAACCATGGGATATTTAAGGTTCTTATTTAATTTTATTGTAACATTATTAACCATTAAAGGTTCTAAAACATTAATATTACCTTAATATGTCCACAGGGTTAATGATGGGATTTAAACTAAAATTTAACGTTTAAAACATATCAAAAACATATAATTATTTTCTTAAGGGATGATATTGACTCTTTCTCATCATAGAATCTAATATTATCAATTTGGATCACTTTTTAGATAAACAATATTTATATTCGCTTAATATTAAATGAAATTCCAATAGTGCTCCTCCTCTCAATTATAGAAGGTCACCCCTCCCTTATCTCATTACACCACTCCTGATGAATTGTTTAAGAGGAAAATTATTATAATTTTATGAATAATTTACTTTATTTTTTTATCAGAAATGTTAAATGGATTCATTATTTTACCTTATACAACTTGAACAGGATCTCCCTCCATCATGACCTCTCAATGATTTGAATCATCCTCTATATGATTTAAAGGGCAGTTCTAAATAAAATGCTTTACATAATTTTGTTGAAATATTTTCATCAATAAAATACTTTTTAAATGTGAAAATTTTATTTTTCTCAAGAAATTTTTAATGATATTTTAATGATATTTCTATTCTTAAAATACACCAAAACAAGATTTAAATTATACTTTTCTAGGGATATTATTTAAGGATACCCTCACTATATGTTATCTTGATGGATTATATTTATGATAACAATATGTTTATGGAACCCATAACTCTTCTACAGGTTATGCTATTAGTAAATAATGATATTTTTATGATACCAGTTTCTTTTCCATGGTTAATCTATGGTGAATATTTTTTTCAAATCGATTTTTTTCATGGGTTCTGACGAGATGACTAATTTATGATCTTTTAGAACACAAATTTATGATTCCAGTTAAGTGATAGCTGGTACATATATCTCCATCTAATATAGTTTGTACTGATTGATATCTCATGAGATAAATATTAATGAAATATTGATTAAACCCAGTTCATTTTTGGATTCATTGCACTATGATAATCATAAGAGAGAAGTTTAACTACTGTGATGGTTTGGTGAGTGAACCCAATCTACTATGACATTATTATAAGTAAAACTTCACTATAATGATAGTTTAGGGAGTGAACCTAACCTGGTATAATAATAATTGTATTATTTTTCGATTCTATGACCATGTTCACATAACATTAAGAAAATTTTATGCTCATGTGGTCTTTGATATCTCCTTTGATTAACCATGCAGAGAATCTAAGCTCGCCCTTTCTTATTTTTAGTTTCCTCTAGTTATAAAGAATGTTATTAAAAAAGCTATTTCTATAATGGGTTGTAGATATGGAGAACTATGTGGGAGATGAAATAGATCTATTATGAACGTATTTTTAATGTGTCCATGTTTCCAAAGTCACCCGACCTATATGAATATAGAATGGATCATTTTAATATGATATGAATATTAACAAAATTTGATTTTATTTATAGGTATGAAATGTATGGGTCACTAAAATTTGAATCATCTCAATTTTTATTTATCTATTATAAATTTGGATAAGAAAACATTAGTTTCAACCCTTGGGATAAGTATAATTATGATCAATCATTGTAATTTTTTTGTAATGATCATGGACAACCCTAGTTAAACAAAAGGTTTCATATATTGAAAAGGATATATCATGATTTATATATCCTATAAATGATATTTATTTATTCCTCACCATAACTATTGTTTCACTTATTATTTTATTGTTTTTGTCAATTTATCAAACCAAAAAAGTTATTTAAATAACTAATTAATAATGGAATTATTATCCCAATGAGAAACAAAAAAAATTATAGTTGTAATGTCAGAACCTGTGATTATTCCTAAAAAGTTATCATGATATATGATTAAGAACACAAACTATAACCATTTCTCAGAATAACAAAATATGTGAATGATATATTTCACTAAGATATAGGGTGGTGTAGATTGTGAATGAAAGATTATTCAATATCCTATATGTATAGATTATGGGAACAATCACTAATATTATTTTATTAGAGGGAAAAATCATGTTTTTGATATGGAAATAAGGGGAATGGACTATGTAATTGTTTTATAAAATGAAGAGTTTCATATAGAGATATTAATATCATCCTTATATATATATATATATTTTATTTTTTTATTTATATGGAATAAGGGAATTATCCATGTCAATTCCCTAATCAAGGGGCTAACTCACAGACCAAGGAATGATCTTTGAGGTTAAATAAATTATGTTTTTATTCAAAATATGATATTTTTTGTCATGAAACATATAAATATTATTCCTAAGTAAAATTAAAAACCATATTAATTGGGGGTAAAGAGATTATTGAAATTGGTAGGATAACATAGGTGACCAAGAAATTGATTAGTCAATGAAAAAAAGATTTAGGGCATCATTTATATTGTTTATTTCATTTTTTAATTTATTTAATATATTAAATAGGTTGTGATGTTATTTTAGGAATATGTATTGTGTTATTTTACTAAAGTAATAATTTTTCAAGTGAGATAAGCATTTATGTTTTTGATACCATTATTTTTTTATTAGTTTATAGTTGATTATATGATCAAGGGAATCAACAACCCATTTTTTATGTTTTATGTTATGGATTTTGATGTTATTTGAATATTAATGTGTATTGGGAAGAACAATCTATTTTAGTATAAATTACCATATATGGTTGGTATATGATTTGTAGTTATGTTTATTATAGTTTAGTAGATTTTGGGTTTTACATAATTATTATGTTTGAAAAGAGATTCATTGAAAGGGTGATATTTTCAAAGATTTTTATTATCATGTTATGTATTAATTTTATGGATAGAATATAAATTTGATTCAAAATATTTTAGCGAGGTTCACTACTTTGTAATATTATATAGTAATTTAATTTGGTGAATAATTTTTCTTTTGATGTGTTTCATTGGGTTGAGTTATATATGACCCTTTAGTTTAAATTTTTTTAACATGAAATAGTATTTGGTAATAAAAAAAATTTAATATTAAAAAATATGTGATATGGTTTATGATATAGATTTTTTCTAAAACATTCATTAAGGCTTGTGATATTGAGGTTATCGTTGCTTTGGAGGTTAATGATTTATTTCATAAAATAATGGTTTAGTAGTCCTATAGAATATATTTTATATTCTATTTCTACATTTTAATTTCACACTTATGTATCCCTATATAGAATCCTAGTTTTGTGGTGACATTCATAATTACCTTTCCGTCTTTATAAGAATATGTTTTATCAAGCCTTTTGACTATGTTGGATTTAATCAATGGAATTTATAAATATCAAACAATTGATTATGAAGAAAAAATTTAAAATTTCAAGGATAAAATTTATTAAATGATTGATGGTGATAATGAAACACCACGAGAATTTGGAATAACACTATGTTTCATTGAATAGAAGATATGCAACACTGATCCTAAATGAACAATACAATATTATTATTTATGTATGACCATTATAAACTACCAGATAAATTATATGATATGAATTGTAATAAAATAATTATGAAATATATATAATTTTACTGCTCAATATTGATTTATTAATAAATTTTTCTTAAAAAATATATCATTTTTTGTAATATCACTTATTCTAAAAAATTATTTCATCAGAAAATTGTTTTCAGTCATTTTTTAATAAAATATTTTAAATAATTTATTAAACATATAGAAAATTTATTTTATAAAAAGTAAATAATTTTTAGATTCATCATGTCCAGATTAAAATATCATGATTGTTTGAAATTTATTTGAAATGAATGATTCATCAAAGAATAGTTAAAAAAACTAATATTTATTGAAAATATTATTTCTATTTCAAGGGTGTTGAAAGATCCATTTTTCATAAAAAACAATTTAAAATTAGTTCTATTATGTTTTAAACAATCTAATATCATTTTCTTGAATAATTTTATGTTTTAATTTTGTATACATACATTTTCAAATGTAAAATTCATGTTCCTAAAATAAAATGCTTATAAGTGATATTGATTTTTATGAAATTAAATTAAGAAACTCTATATTGGAGAGTGAGGTTGATGAAATTTGAATATTATATTTCAAATACAGAACTTTATCATCTAGTAAAACAATTCCTGAATGGGATAAAATAAACAATGTTTTCTACTTAAAAATTTTTCTTTTCTAAGAAGATGTTTTCGTTATAGTTTTCACACTTAATTTTAGATTTTATTCGACTGCATATATATATATAATTTTATAAAATTGATTGAATATATGTAATCCTTAAGATAATGTTTAGTAAATAGGACACTTTTATTTTATTTCTCAATGTAAATATTAACCGTGATAAAATTTTTCACCTCAGCAAATGGTAAATCTGGTTAATCTAGGCTAAAACTAATTTAAAGACTCATAATTATTATTTTTAATTATAATTAACAGAATTGATTTACAATCTACTCA
The DNA here is from genome assembly GCA_963277665.1 of Viscum album. Taxonomy (NCBI): domain Eukaryota; kingdom Viridiplantae; phylum Streptophyta; class Magnoliopsida; order Santalales; family Viscaceae; genus Viscum; species Viscum album. The sequence continues at coordinate 999,208,196 of OY728121.1, read as the reverse complement.
CAAGAGGCTTTGTTACGACCCGTCCCCCGGGGCTCGTGCGTGACTACCCCATGCCCACCTTCTATAGGCCAGGGGCTGGAGACTAGCACCAAAGGCGTAAATCCATAATACTGAGAAGGTGTTGCCTTTATAAAGAGTAAACACACACACAAAAAGTACAATATAGAAGAAAAACACTAAGTAAAACTATATAATAAGTAGTACTAAAAATTAAAAGGGGTCGGAATACAAGCCCAACTGAAAAGTACAAGTACAACTGAATAAAGAGAAAGACAACTACTAGATCATCCTCCAGGGTTCCTACCTGAAGGGTAGGTACAGATAGCCTCCTCAGCACTCCACATTCTTCAGACTCCTCTGTGTGCCGACTTGTCGTAAGGTCCAACTCTGGGTACCGTTCTGTCCTGGCGCACTCAGCCTCCGCCAACGTTGTCTGTCATCTACATCCAACACAACAAGGTGCGGGTATAGCCTGTGTAGGGGTGAGTATAATGATACTCAATAGGGACCCAAAGACCACCAAGGTGTCTCAAAATCCACAAAGTATAAACCACAGAGTATGAAATCAATGAATAGCCATTACTTAGGTATATACCCATACATATACCAAAGTTATCTGGTAACCGATCTCAATCATAAGGAAAACACATATGTCACTGACTCAGCTCAAACCAAGATATTATTCTTGGGGTAGTATCAAGTAACATCACCAGTCACACTTTCGAAACCTCGGATGCTGGAGAACTCCTCCTCTATCGAGTACAGTGGACCTTCCGCGTCACTATAGCGCTTCCTAGTAACCTTGGACTATTGAGGTACTCCTCATGTCAAGTACAGTGGGTATATTGCGTCACCAAGGCGCTCCCCACTATGGGTCTGGCACGTCACAAAGGCGCTCCCCCTCGTAACCTACTTAGGTACTCCTCTTTTAGAGTACCGTGGGTCTATTGTGACACCAAGGCGCTCCCCACTGCGGGTCTACCGCGACACCATGGCGCTCCCTACTGGGCTAGTAGAGTCACTCCAAGTCAAACGTTCAGCAGTCATCAGGTCTCAGCCAACTACTAGGTCTCTACACTATGCACGCTCATCTCCGGGAGAATCCTCTCCACAAGCTACTAGTCGATACTTCAACTAACACGATGTCCCACGTAGAAGTATCTCAAAGGTCTGCCACGTCATATAGGTCTCAACCTAATAGAAGGTGCATCAATCGGACGCCTGGTCTGTGAGTTATTAACATTTTAGTTACGGGGGCCCAATTGGATTCGTGTACGATCCAACCTGACCATAACTCAACATTACCCCGAACTCCAGTGGGGTATACTCAAAGGGACCATCACGCTCCAAGATTACCAGTGTCACTGACGGTTCGTCAAATGGTTGTCTGGTGCCAAAGATATTTTCAAAGGAAGTAAAAGGTTAGTAGTGGGCCTGGGTCCAGTCAGACCCGGTCTGGGTCGACCTGGTTAGCCCGTTAGGTTCAGCTCGGTCCACTAGGCCCGGTCCTCTAGGCCCAGACCAGCGGACGGCGGGGGCAGTTCGGACCAGAGGTCACAGTGTAGGCGGCTTGGCCCAAATGTTTGGGCCGGTTTTCCAGCTCCGTGAGGGGCGCGGCTCATGCATCTCGGCCTAGGAGACCGAGACGGTTTGGCCAACAATGCCACAGGGGACGCCACGGGCCGGATCGGGAGTCCGAGCGACCGAGAGGCCGGCGGACAGCCGGGCAGGGCGTGCTGGAGGTCGTGGGTAGGCTATGCAGGGTGTGTGGGAGGTCGCGGGCAGGCCGACGGGGCACGGGCAGGCCGCGGGTAGGCCAGAGGGGCGCGAGAGGAGGTCACTGGCAGGCAGGTGGGGTGTGGGCATGCTGCGTGCAGGACGACAGGGCGCGCGGGCAAGCCACGGGCTGGCCAGCGGGGTGCGGGTAGGGCCAACGTGGTTCGGTGGGGTTACACCGGGGCGTGCGGGTGGTCGGCATGGTTTTCAGAGGCCGCAGGAATAACGACCATTACCTTTTCCTTAGTCGCCTTCAATGCCGCTTTATCACCATGACAAGGATCATCTCAATCAAGTACGACGGAGGGGTCGGGCCATGTTGGTTTGGCCCGCACCCTCCGCAGTTAGGGTGGTATCAAATGGCTCATCAAAAAAAGAAGATGAACAACATATGATTTAAAACCACGCAATGATTTCATTCCAATCTGTGGAAGAGAAATAGGAAAGGAAGGTTGCACAAAATAAACCCCCTATCTTTGATTGTCGGTCGCCGACATTGAAGTTGCAGGAAGAAGATGAAGGAGTTCGTCGTTCATCATGTCTGTTGCACGCTTTCAATCCCGAGTTGCATCGGCTATGGAAGATGCTCCACATCGGTAGGTGTCTTGGGAAGAAGTTCAAAGAGGATCGTTTCCAACATTCTTCATTGGAAGAACGCACTCTTCGTTCTTCGTTCTTCGTTCTTCGTTCTTCATTGGGAGAATTCTAATCCTTCCAATCTCTCCTCATTCCCCACTTCCACCCAAATGCCAATGTTTTTCCAAATAATATATTGGAGTATCTATTAATTTGTTTCCAAAAATTCAAAAAGATTGAATTAATTTCTTGGCTCCACATAATTAAATGTGAAGGGTTGGCACAAATTAATTAGGGGATTTGGCACAATTGAATTAAAGGGAAGGTCAAGAGGCTCTCCCTTGTTAATTAGGGATAGTCGAGAGGTTTTACTCTCCTCCGTTAAGAAGGAGTTTAGCCTCGTGTGGTCCCCACATCATAACCTCTCGTGGGAGGTTATGTTCGAGTGCCCCCACCACCATAACCTCTCATGGGAGGTTAAGGTGTGGTGGCCCCACCTCCAACTTCCATGATGAGGTTTTATCCACCCAACACTCACATGGAGGCTCAAATAAAAAAAAGTGTAGCTCACTTTATTTTATAATTTTCCATGAAAACCCAAAAACTAACTTTTATTCTCGACACACTGCCATTGAGGTGAAAGTCTTCTTAAGAGAATATCGGCACTGGGATTTCAATTGTGTCCTCGGATTTCAATTTCGACCACCAGTTCAAAAGTTATAAGAACCTTCTCGTATGTTTACTGAACGCACCTGAACAAAACTTCAGAAATTGATTTCGGACACAACTGGCCTCGGAATCATGTGTCGTCAAATTTCACGGACTCGTAAAAATTCCCATGTATTTAAGAAAAAAACAGTCCACATAGATTTCAGGTCTTTATATTCTCCCCACCTCAGGTCATTACATCCCTGTATGCTTCAACTCAAACTAAGGTAAAAAATGGGTGTACTAAGAATGCATCTGAGCCTCCCGCTCCCATGTGCTCTCCTAGGGGTTCCCATGCTGCCAACGACCATGCACTAGAGGTATCGACCATCCACCAAGGACCTGCTCCTGTTGATCCTCAACCTCCACTAGAACCTCCATAAATGTCCCCACATTTTCGACGTCCATTGCTCCATGGTCGATGATGTGGGAAGGGTCGTGCACGTATCTCATCAGTTGGGATACGTGGAAGATGTCGTACACCCAGTGCAACTGAGGAGGAAGAGCTAAGCATTAAGCCACCTCGCCAACTCTATTGAGTACAAAAAAAGGTCTGATGAATCTCGGAGATTTCTTGCTTCCTTGGACAAATCCTTGTAGACCTCATCGAGGTGAGACCCGTAAAAAGATGTGGTTGTCATCCTCTAACTCTATAGGTCTTTGTCTCCTGTCAGCATACGACTTCTGTCTACTCTGTGCAGTCTTTATCTGCTCCTAGATGATCTGCACATTCTCTGTGGTAGCTCTTACCATCTCTGGTCCCACTAGTGCTGACTCCCCAGGGTCTGTTCATCACAGTGGCGATCTGCATGGTCGACCATACAAGGCCTCAAAAGGTGACATCCCTATGGTTGAGTGATAACTGGTGTTGTAAGAAAACTCTACCAAAGGCAAGTGATCCTCCCAGCTATGACTAAACTCAAGGAAACATGCATGTAGCATGTCCTCGAGGGTCTGGATGGTCCTCTCAGTCTGACCATCCATCTGAGGATGGAAAGAAGTTCTCAAACAAAGATGCGTCCCGAAAGCCTCCTGTAACCCCTTCCATAGTCAGGAAGTAAACTGTGCGTCTCGATCGGAGACAATCGTTGAGGGTATACCCTGTAAACGCAAAATCTCCTTCACATAGAGGAGTCCCAAACTCTCTACTGAACCCTACTCTATGATCGGTAGGAAGTGGTCCGACTTGGTGAGTCGGTCGACGATCACCCATATCGAATCATGACTCATGAATGTACGTGGATTCCCCATCACAAAATTAATGGATATTGAAGGTTCCGGGCACAGTGGAAGCGTGTGGGTGGATGTGCCCACTTGGATTCTTGTCATTAGAAATGATTAATCCGGGATCAATACGACGTTAAACGTTAGTCTCCACGGATCGAATCACAGAAAAAGACAAAGAAGATGGTTTGTCCCGGAACCACAAACAAGGATTGTTACAGGTTGATTATAGTTAATTTAATTAATTATAAGAAATACCTTTTGGGTGTTCTTTCTTCGTTGATGTTCTCAATCACGTTGTCGATGTGATCTGTCATTGCGTCATAGAAGCCAAGTGTAGAATCCCTCTAGCGGTGATCCACACGTGTACCTTGTATCTCTGGACGTCGCCAAAGGATTCTCCGGGTGCTATCGTGGAGAAGCATTTTCTTGCATTTTCCGCCATAGATCGTCTTGATCTGATGGAAGAGGATCTCTCTCGGTCTTGAGAGCGTTCTTGGAGGAAGAGGTTCTTTCAGTCTTGAAAGAATTCTCCAGATATGTTGTGCACAACGATTCTCTTGTGTAGGAAAAGAGTTGGGTTGTGACGATATTTATAATCAAGTTTGAGGTTGTAGAGTTATGACAATAAATAAATGTGTTACGCGTTTCATTTATTTCATTAACTCTTATTGAAAACCCCCATGTTGAATAATTAATTCCTTGACATGTGCTCACGCTGATTATAATAAATTTCATTTAATAAAACGATATTATATCCTCAAAAACCTGATTGGGAAAACTACACATTGTGTAATAATAAATACACGGCATGTACTTGTTTTTCATTGAAAACTACACGGCCTGTACATTAAATGTACACAGCGTGTATATCTTGTTTTCATTTATTCATTTCCTTTCCAAAATAAAACTACACGGCGTGTACATTTAATAATACACGGCGTGTACTTGTTTTATTTAATTTTTCCTCCATCATTTAAAACAACTTAGGCTTCCTTGAATAATTATTAGACCACGTATGGGAATAATCTTTATTCAACTTGAGATACTTGGATACACTTAGTGTGTGACCCTCTAGGCCTCTTTCTCGTTGGCATTAGGCAGGCTTGCCTAAAGTCCAAGATTACTGTCTAGAAATGGGTCAAGGCACCCAAGAGAAAGAAGTTGACACCACATTGACATATCACCTCATACGAACTCTTACTGTGTAATTTAATCCCTTTGTCTCAATATCTCATCAAGCAAGTTTCATGGAAGTGTCATAAACCTATATGCTTGATCCGTCGTTCTTTGACTACCTGAAATAAGCTCTTCGTTTACACCATGGCCATAAAATTTAATGCGACAGTTCTTTTTCAATCAGAGGGCCGAGATATCAACTTCCATAAATGGAAGGGACAAATCCTTCCTCGACTTATCCATTAACAACATGTCACTCATGACACACCCAACGTACCCTACTTCCTGCCAACTGTCTGCGTGACAGTTTTCATTAGGAAATCTAAGTGCGTGAGTCATGACATGAGTTAATGATAATCTTCCAGTCTAAGGACCATTACACATGCTCGCTGATAGCAATATCTGATGACACCAAGACATGCGGAATTACTACTGGCGGGTCTGTTCTCATAATATCCCATCATGGAGATTACTAAGTGCAAACTCTATGAGATAGTGTCTCGTATTCTTACGGGTACTCGCACATGACGGTCTGTATACTATGTGTCATATCATAGTATGTCATCCAACCGCAGAACTTTATTTAAGAATATTTTTATAGCATTTCAAGGTTCTCATCATAGCGGGGATCTTCTAGGACCTTATTAATGCAACAAATATTCCAGGACATTATTATATTATAGCCATGCAGAACAATGAACAAAATATAATAAGTGAACATTTATGTAATAAAAGTACAAAATAGTTAGTTCTGAGGACACCAACCCTTACAAACTCCCACTTGGACTAGAGCCAACTGCTTACGAATTTTAGTCCGCTAGACCTCACATGATGATCATGTTTCTACTGAGTTAACGATTTAGTCAATGGGTCTGCCACGTTGTCTTCTGTGGAAATACTGATCACTGCAACTTCACCTCTCTGAGAAAAATCCATCAAGAGATGATACTTCTGAAGTATGTGCTTTGTCTGCTGATGTGACCTTGGCCCTTTTTCAAGTACCACCACTGCAGTATTATCACAATAGAGTGTGATAGGATCTTTACTGCTCGGTACTACATCCAGCTCTTAGACGAAGATTTTCATCCATACTACTTCTATAGCTGCCTCAGAAGCTGCGATATACGCGGAATCTGCTGCAGAATCTGCCACCACACTTTGTTTTGAGCTCTTCCAGCTCACTACACCTCCATTCAAACTGAAGATGTATCCAGTCTTCGACTTCATGTCATCTTGATCAATCTGGAAACTAGCATCTACATGTCCTCTGATGACTAGTTCCTCATCTCCTCAATAAACCAGGAACATATCCTTAGTACACCTCAGATACTTAAGGATAGTCTTGACTACCATCCAATGGCGGTCTCCCGGATCAGCTTGATGTCTGCCTACCGCACTTAATGCGTAAGAAACATATAGCCTCGTACATAGCATAGCATAAATGACTGACCCAATCACGGATGTGTAAGGGATCCTTTCCATCCTCTTTCTTTCCTCATGTGTCTGAGGACACATTTTCTTGGAAAGATGAATTTCATGTGACTCTGGAAACAATCCCCTCTTGGACTGTTCCATACTGAATCTCTTTAGTATCTTGTCAATGTATGTACTTTGACTCAGGCCCAGAATTCTCTTGGATCTATCACGATGGATCTTGATCCCAAGAATATATGTCGCCTCGCCCAAGTCTTTCATGGAGAAGCATTTATGAAACTATGCCTTAACTGACTGTAAGACAGGTACTTCATTTCCAATTAGAAATATGTCATCAACATATACTATTAGGAAAATGACTTCACTTCCACTAAACCTTTTGTAGACACAAGGATCACATTCATTCTTAACAAATCCAAATTCTATAACATCTTCATCAAAATGAATGTTCCATGACCTTGATGCTTGCTTTAATCCATAAATGGATTTATGCAACTTGTATACCTTGTTGGCATCCTTTGGAGTCACACACCCTTCAGGTTGTGTCATGTAGACATCTCCCTGGAGATTCCCGTTAAGGAAAGTTGTTTTGACATCCACTTTCCAAATTTCATAGTCATGGTAAGAAGTAATGGCCAATAGAATTTTGATGGACTTCAGCATTGCAACCGGTGAAAAGGTTTCATCATAGTCAATTCCTTGATGCTGTCAAAAACCTTTTGCAACCGGTCGTTCCTTGTAGGTGCTGACTTGCCCCTCCATGTCTAGTTTCTTCTTGAATACCCATTTATTACCAATAGGCTTTACATCAACTGGAGGATCTACCAAAATCCAGACTTGGTTTTGGTACATGGAATCCATTTCAAAATTCAAGGCTTCTTGCCACATGGAAATGTCTATGCCTTCAACTGCTTCCTTGTAGGTAAGAGGATCATCATTGTCAACCAATAATGAGTCACCATCATCGGTGACAAGAAAACCATATCATTCTGGTTCTCTCACCTCTCTCATGCTCCTACGCAGTTCTTGTGTCTCTGGAATAGATTGTTCTTCCATGGGGCTTTGTGGAATCTGTTCTTATACCAACTCATATGTATCTTTAGCCTCGACTTCATCGAAGTCTATCTCGCTCCCACTATCTCTTTTGGAGATGTGCTCCCTCTTAAGGAATATGGCGTGTCTTTCCATTGTAACCTTTTTGTCTGAGGGGTTTTATAGGTAATATCCCCTTGTTTCCTTGGTATATCCTATAAAGATACACTTTGTGACTCGGGGTGCAAGTTTGTTACCTGAAGAGGCCTTAAAAAATGCTTCACTACCCCACACATGTAAATTCGATAACATGGCTTTGCGTCCACTCCATAATTCATATGGAATACAATTTATCGATTTAGTTGGTACTTGGTTTAGTTTGTGCGCTGCTGTTTGTAATTCATATCCCCAAAAGGATAATGGAAGACTCGCATGACTCCTCGTTGATCTCACCATGTCTAACATGGTGCGGTTCCTCCTCTCACTTACACCATTCCACTGCGGTGTGTAAGGAGGAGTGAGTTGAGATAGAATCCCAAACTCCCATAAGAAATCAATGAAGTCTTGATTAAGATATTCTCCTCCTCTATATGAGTGGAGTTTCTTAATCTTCTTACCAAGCTGTTTCTCAACTTCATTCTTGTATTCTTTGAACCGATCAAAAGAATCTGACTTATACCTCATTAAATAGATATATCCATATCTACTAAAATCATCAGTAAAAGTTATGAAGTACGAGAACCCACCCCTTTCTTTACCTAGAAATGGTCCACACACATCTGTGTGAACTAATTCAAGAATCTATTTAGCTCTTTCACCTTTCCTACTAAATGGGGCATTGGTCATTTTGCCTTATAGACACGCATGACATACACCAAGTGGTTTTAGTTCGAAAGAATATAAATACCCATCTTGATGTAATTTTGTCAAATGTTTCTCATTGACATAACCTAGCGGTGATGCCAAAGTTGGGTGTGGTATGAGTCATGTGAATTAACTTTGTTATCGATTGCCATTACTTGTTTTATGTAGTCTAACACATAAAGGTCGTTATATAAATGTTCCCTACCAAAACAAATGCTATCTTTATAAAAGTAGCAACATTCATTTCCAAACATGAATATGAATCCATCAGTATCTAATCTGGATACTAAAATAATGTTTTTAGTAACAGAAGGCACATAATAACAACCATTCAAAACCAAGACCATCCCGGTAGGCAATGTGAGGTGGTAGTCTCCGATATCTATAGTAGTGAGTCTGGCTCCGTTGGCTGCTTGTAGATCTACCTCCCCTCGATCAATCTTCCTGAATCTACTTGGTTCTTGTTTTTGGATATAGATGTGAGCACCACATGCAGTATCTAATACCCAATTAGTAGAAATAGATAGATTTCATTCAATAACAAACGCACCGGAAGCTTCCCCTTGCTTCCTTGGTTGGGTGCAGTTTTTCTTCTAGTGACCCTTCTTGCCACATGCGAAACAAACAACATCATGTTCCTTTTCCTCCCCTTTGATCTTCCTTTTCTTGAAAGGACTTGAAGAAGCTTTGGGCTTAAATCTCTTCGCCTTCCCTTTCCTTTTATTCACCATAAGGACAGAAGGCTTTTCACGCTTCATGTCATTGTCCACTTAGAGAATAAGGATAAGAAGATCAGATAGAGACTTCTCAATATTGTTCATGTTGAAATTAACAACAATGTTTGAGAATATCTGGGGGAGTGATGCGAGAATGAGATCGGTACCCAGTTCTTCAGGGAGTTTAAACCCTAAAACCTCCAAGCGCTCAATGTAGCCAATGATCTTGACTACATGAGGCCTAGCTGAGGCACCCTCTCCAATATTGCTCTAAAATAGAGCATTTGAGATCTCAAACCTTTATTGTCTTTCTCTCTCCTGGTATAAACCACGGAGGTGCTCGAGCATGCTGTAGGCATCCATGTCTTCATGAGACTTCATGGTCTCACTAGACATAGATGAAAACATCAAACATTGAACATCGAGAGCATTGTTCACTTGTTTATCATAGACTAGGAAATCTTCATCACTCGCCCCTGGGGCAGGAGAATCGGGACGTGAGGACTCCAGCACGTAAAACATCCGTTCATAGCGTAGGATAACCCGAAGGCACCTAAACCATTCCTGAAAGTTACTGCCGATGAAGATGTTGTCTTTATCCAGAATTGATCACAGAGAAAATGTGGTTGATTTGTTTCTCATATTGATTCTACAAATTAAAAGAGTAGATTCATCAGTACTTTCTTGGTTACATTTTATGAGAAATAATATATTTTATTAAGTCTCCCACTATTTTATCAAGTCCCAATGGCCCTCACCATTGAACGTGGAATGTCCAGTTGCTTTGACATTCTAGTGTAAAAGATCCATATTCCCCTTCGTATAACCCCAACAAGGGTTGGTCAAGCTATTTGAAGGTATTTATGTAGGCAGGTCTTTGCCAACTTTGATCTTACAGTTCCTTCATCTGTTGAGTGGACTCCCTATTCCTGAGATAATGACTTGGATTTCCTCAACTCTTGCCTCCAATATTAAACCAAGTCTATAAAGGGCTATTTCTCTTGATGTAATATGGTTAATTCAACCCGAATCCTTTCATAAGGGCTTCCTTTATAAAATTAAGTGTCCCAACAAGGGTTGGTCAAACACATAGTTTTATTAAGTCTTTCCCTTAATTGGGTAACAGAAGGCTTGGTCTGACTTAATATGGTATTGAGGGATTTTATTCCTTTATGCATAATTTCACATTATCACATGTTTTTTAATATTAAGTGATGCTTGCTTAAGTGATTAACCATGTTCTGTTAATGTTTACGCATAGTCCTGTTTTTATTTTATTCCATCTTCACATGCTTGTTCAATTAATTAATTATGTGATCACGACAACACATACATAATAAATAAACCATGCAATCAGACAGAAATAAAATAATATGGCATGATCATGATCTTCTATTGGTTAGCTTATCTAGCGGTTTTGATAAGCTAACACTGACCTAGAGAAAACACCTTTAACCTGATGGTTCGTGTTTTGCAGCTCCCACCTGTCCACCTTTGTATCTTCTTGTATCGGTTTTACCTTGGCTTCAGGATTTGAACCGTCTCCTATGGCTTGGGAGATCCTCCATTACATGGGTTTGCATTAAAGAAACCGTGGGCACGCAGGCCCTACATTTTATTGGAAGAAGGCTCGTAGGCCAACAAATTTAAATTAAATAAATTTAAATGAAACCATACACATACAAAGGGTCTTTGGTCTAGCTCATGATCATCCACAGTATTCAACGATATTTATGCATATTTAGAATTCAAATTCTTTCAATCTTTATTTTATTTAAGATAAGACGCGCTCGAATTCAATTAATTATGATCTTATAATTAATCAATTCTTTATCTTAAATTCCTTTCTGAATTTCCTTGAGATTTTTCTCATCCATATTCCTTGTACGGTTTTTTGTACATTGGAGGAAACCTGGTGAAATTCCATTTCTGGAAAGTACACGGAGTGTAGTTTATAATTACATGGCGTGTATTTTTTCTTTTCCCCTTTTATCCAAAGTACATGTCGGGGCTTTGGCGTGTTTTCTGTACTTTGGAAATTTTAGAGTACATGGCATGTAGATAAATCATACACAGCGTGTACTTCCTTGTTACATGGTAACCGGCCTGGTGATCCCATGTACGTGGTATGCGGCTTATCATTGTACATGTTTTCACCTGGGCCGGAACGGTCTACACGGCATGTTGTTCCAACATACACGTTGTGTATTCCAATTTCCACGCACCGTTCTATTCTGGTCAACACGGCGTGATTAAAACTTAGGCATAATCAATTCACACGCATGTGGTTTGGCATACCAGTGCTGGTTCGTTGAACCTAAGTACACGGCGTGTAGTTTTTATTACATGCAGTGTAATCCCATGTTGTACAGACAGAAAGAGTGGCTCCTCCGGATGAGTTCCTCATTTTTATTTTAATCAAAATTAAAATTAAAAGGTCATTTCTGTGATATGAATCAAGAAACAAAGGAGGAAGAATAGATCTCGTTAATTCAGATTTATAGAATGATTTATTTCGAATTGAATCAAATATGAATGCGTAAATTATCAATGAAAATTAAATAACTATAATCAACGTTTTAACCTTCCTCTAATACCATTTGAAGGTTCTGGGCGTAGCGGAAGTGCGTGGTTGGATGTTCCCACATGGCTTTTTTTCATTAGCAATGATCAATCCGGGATCAATACGACGTTAAACGTCAGTCTCCACGGATCGAATCACAGAAAAAGACAAAGAAGATGGTTTGTCCCAGAACCACAAACAAGGATTGTTACAGGTTTATTATAGTTAATTTAATTAATTATAATGAAATAATTTTTGGGTGTTCTCTCTTCGTTGATGTTCTCGATCACATCGTTGATGTGATCCGTCATTGCGTCGTAGAAGCCAAGTGTAAACTCCCTCTAGCAGTGATCCACACGTGTACCTTGTATCTCTGGACGCTTCCAATGGATTCTCTGGGTTCTAGCGTGGAGAAGCCTTTTCTTGCATTGTCCGCCTTAGATCGTCTTGATCCGATGGAAGAGGATCTCTCTCGGTCTTGAGATCATTCTTGGAGGAAGAGGTTATTTCGGTCTTGAAATAATTCACCAGAGATGTTGTCCACAAGGATTCTCTTGTGTAGGAAAAGAGTTGGGTTGTGAGGATATTTATAATCGAGTTTGAGGTTGTAGAGTTATGATAATAAATAAACATGTTACGTGTTTCATTTATTTCATTAACTCTTATTGAAAACCCCCATGTCGAATAATTAATTCCTTGACATGCGCTCACACTGATTATAATAAATATCATTTAATAAAATGATATTATATCCTCAAAAACCCGACTGAAAAAACTACACGGCGTGTAACAATAAATACACGGCGTGTACTTGTTTTTTATTGAAAACTACACGGCGTGTACATTAAAGGTACATGGCGTGTATATCTTGTTTTCATTTATTCATTTCCTTTCCAAAATAAAACTACACAGCGTGTACATTTAATAATACACGGCGTGTACTTGTTTTATTAAATTTTTCCTCCATCATTTAAAACAACTTAGGCTTCCTTGAATAATTATTAAACCACGTACGGGAATAATCTTTATTCAACTTGAGATACTTGGATACACTTAGTGTGTGACCCTCTAGGCCTCTTTCTCGTTGGCATTAGGCAGACTTGCCTAAAGTCCAAGATTACTGTCTAGCAATGGGTCAAGGCACCCAAGAGAAAGAAGTTGACGCCGCATTGACGTATCACCTCATACGAACACTTACTATGTAATTAAGTCCCTTTGTCTCAATATCTCATCAAGAAGGTTTCATGGAAGTGTCATAAACCTATATGCTTGATCCGTCGTTCATTGACTACCTGAAATAAACTCGTCATTTACACCATGGCCATGGAATTTAATGCGACAGTTCTATTTCAATTAAAGGACCGAGATATAAACTTCCATAAATGGAAGGTACAAATCCTTCCTCGACTTATCCATTAACAACATGTCACTCGTGACGCACCCAACGTACCCTACTTCCCGCCAACTATCTGCGTGACAGTTTTCGTTAGTAAATCTAAGTGCATGAGTCATGACATGAGTTAATGATAATCTTCCAGTCTAAGGACCATTACACACGCTCGCAGATAGAAATATCTGATGACACCAAGACATGAAGAATTACTACTTGGGGTCTGTTCCCATAATCTCTCATCTTGGATATTACCAAGTGCGAACTACATGAGAGAGAGTCTCGTCTTCTTACAAGTACTTGCACATGACGGTCTGTATACTATGTGTCCAATCATAGTATGTCATCCAACCGCAAAACTGTTTTTAATAATATTTTTACAGAATTTCAAGGTTCTCATCATAGAGGAGATCTGCTAGGACCTTATTAATGCAACAAATATTCTAGGACATTATTATATTATAGTCATGCAGAACAATGAACAATATATAATAAGTGAACATTTATGTAATAAAAGTACAAAACTGTTGGTTCTGAGGACACCAACCCTTACAGATATCCCATCCCACTTCCACTCTAGAACCTCTAAAGTATATACCAAGCGTACTCGTACTTGATGCTCTGCCTTAACTTGATAACAAGTGAGGAATCGAGAGACAAACTCTACAACTTCCTTCTACATATCTTGCCACCAGTGCTATCGTCTGTGGTCCTGGTACATCTTCGCTACTCTTGGATGTACCGCTAGAGGGGAAGTGTGGAACTCCATCAACACATCCTCCTAATGTTCCACTGGTACCAAGGTACATCCTCTGAAGAGGATGAAATTATCCCCACATTCCGAAAAACCATCAGGTGCCTACCCTGTGGATATCTAAGCACGTTGTGTCTCGCAGTCAGTGTCCCCATGGTGTGCCTCCCTGACTCGCTGAAGAAGAGGGGGAGTGATTGTAAGAGACTGTAGGAAGTCTGCTCCATATCTATCCACAAAGGATATCTATGAAGAATCCAGCTGATCTGTCTCCCCTCCTAGAAGTTGTATTCCATTTCTCTTGTGGAGCGCATCCAAAACAATATTCCCCTTCCTAGGAGTATAGACTATCTCGAAGTCATAGTCCTGGAGGAACTCAAGCCATCATCATTGTCTCAGGTTCAGGTCCTTCTGAGAGAAGATATACCTAAGACTCTTGTGATCAGAGTACATGGTTAAACGTTCACCCATCAGATAGTGTTGCCACATCTTCAAGGCAAAGACCACTACTTCTAACTCTAGTTCATGGATAACATAGTTCTGCTCAGGCTGTCTCAGCTGACGAGATCCATAAGAGATCACTACTCACTCCTGCATCAGGAAACACCCGAGTCTGGTCCCTGATGTGTCTCAGTAGACTACGTACCCTACACCTTCCTCTAGATGCCTCAAGATGGGGGGCACTAGTTAGCCTATGCCTAAACTTCTGAAAGATATGTTGGCATCTCTTCGACCACGCGAAGGATTTCCCCATCTTCGTCAAGGCTGATAATAGTGTTGCAGCTCTGGAAAAGTCTGGTATGAACCTATGTTAATATCCAGCCAAACCCAGAAAACTATGTACCTCTGTCACACTCCTGGGTGGCTCCCAAAAAAGTACTGCCTCAATCATTTCAGGGTCCACTATAACTCTAGCCTCTGAGATGACATGTCCCAAAAAGTGAACCTCAAGGATCCAAAATAATCACTTAAAGAGCTTACCATAAATCTGGTTCCCTCAGAGTGTGTCCAGTACTACTTGAAAATGGTTGGCATGCTCCTCCTCAGTAGTCGAGTAGATCAGAATGTCATTGATGAACACTACAACAAAGCGATCAAGGTATGGAAGGAAGATCATGTTCATGAGTCCCATGAACATTGCAGGAGCATTGGTTACACCGAATGGCATCACCAAGAACTCGTAGTGGACGTACCGACATCTGAAGGTCGTCTTCTTCACATCCTCTTCTCGAAATATGATATGGTGATAGCCTGATCTGAGGTCTATCTTCAAGAACCATCATGCTCTCTTAACCTGATCAAAGAGGTTGTCAATCCTCAGGAGTGGGTACTTGTTCTTCATGGTCATCGGATTCAGGTGACAGTAGTCGAAACAGAGCCTCAAGCTCCCATCAACCTTCTTGGTGAACAGAATTCGGGTTTCCCAGGGAGAAACACTGGGCCAGATGAATCCCTTCCCCTGCCAGTCCTCAAGATATACCCGCAGCTCGCGAAGCTCTGTAGGAGCCATCCGATACGCCGGGGTAGATATCGGCGTCATCCCAGGGTACAAGTTTATGTAGAATTGCACCTCTCTATGAGGAGGTAGACCTAGGACATCATCAAGGAAAACATCTGCATACTGATCCACCACTACAGGATAGCTTGGACTCTCCACATCCACTACTCCGAGCGTAAGGCAAGCCAACTGATGAGTGATCGGTTGTACCCTCCTCTGAGTATGTCTGTCATGTGCTGCAAAGTCTCCCTTCTCTATGATTAAGTTAAACCTGGTCCCATCTGTGCAGAAACACCGCACAAGTGCCTAATACAGTTTATTTGAGCATGGATTATAGATAAACACTCCATACCCAAGATGTTGTCGTAAGGCCTCGACGTTGCTACTAGGAGATCCCAGTCGAAGCTCTCTCCTCCCAGAGTAACATCGCACTACCGAAACCAGTGTGTGATCATCGACTCTTTTCTCGTAAAAGTCTCTAGACATAAGGATCAAACTAATGGCTCCTTCGAAATCTCCGAGCTCTGAACTAGGGATGTGGCAATGAAAGAGTGACTAGTACCTGGGTCTATAGTAAATGTAGCTAAGGTGGAATAGACATAGATAATACCTCATATCATCTCCTGAGCTCTGTGATCATGGGGATCAGCTTCCTGAAGCTGAGATCTCCCCTTTCTACCCACTCCCTGTGGTCGGGGTGGACCTCCAGGTGGTGGTGGTGGTAACACCTCGAATCGTCGTCCACAGCCAGCTGCATGGACAGCTCCTCTGCCACGTTCTCCTACTCCCTACGTACCACCTCAATCAAATATATATCTCTTCCTGGGAAGTCTTTCGACCATCTGCTGATCATCTAAACGGCGGGTCGGACAGTCACAAGCCATGTGATCCATTCCACCGCATGCAAAACACTGCCCGCTCCTGGCATTTGTGCCTCTGCCCTGGGTGCCCCACAAAACTGATCCTGAGTCCCGTGGTTTTCCACTTGTGGGACTGGTCCACTTGGATCTCTGCGACATCTGTCTACTGTCAGCTGCAGATGACTCCGTTGCATGTTGACTAGTGGTGGGTCTCACTGCTGGAGACTGCTCAGTAAGGAAACTCTACACTAAGAGGGCTCGCTCCAACACCCTAGCCTATGTCGAGATACTGAGGGAGATCATCGAAGACCTGATCTCTAATCTGAGCCCATGATCGAAGGTCAAGGCCCAGAAGAAAGAGTCTCACACCATGTCGGTGGAGTAGCATGAGAGGTCAGTGAACCTCATTGAGTACTGCTCTAGTGTCATGTTGCCCTACTACAGATGAAGTAGCTCCTGTATCCGCATTGCATATAGGGTGGCTGGGAAAAACTCCGCCTGAAATAGGCTCTTGAAGTATACCCAGAGTATTGTTTCCTCGTCATGCACCTGGAGAATCAGGCTCCACCATCTGCCTACAACTTCATGTAGAAGGATGGCATCAAGAATCACCATGAAGTCTGCTGGTGTCCCTACCAGATTAAAGACTCTCACCACAGCCTCCAGCTAATCCTCAACTACCTGTGGGTCCATCTCACCCCTGAACCTGGGTGGCCTCTGGCACTGGAACTCTTGAAACGCACTCAAGCGGCGTGCATCATCTGCTTATGGGGCTGGTGGCATCGGTGGCCCAATGGGAAGTGGTACCGCTAGTGCCTCTACTAGAAAAGGGCCCTACACTGAGGCCTCATTGCTCGGTGGGATATATGTGCATACAAATCTCGCGACTCTAGCTGGTCATCCATGGGGAGGCATCTTGAAAGAAACTAATGTGATATGGTGGAAATATTATACCTGGTGAGTCGACCTGGTTTACGTGAATTAAATAAAACTTTTGAAAATACACACGCAATCAGTTTTTTCGTGCACTGAGTCGGAAATCAGATGTCAAGGTCCTGGTGTATGGATATGTCGACTGCAGCACCAACACTGGACACCCTGAACTGAAAACCACACTCAATACCCTTAACACTATTGCTTCACAGAAAAGATGAGAGTTCTATGTTCTGCGGTAGAACTGACTCCTCTGATACCAATTTTTCATGATCCATCCCTCTGGGCTTGTTCTGTGACTACCCCAAGCCCACCTTCCATAGGCCAGGTACTGGAGACTAGCCCCAAAGGCGTAAATCCCTAAAACTGGGAAGTCATTGCCTTTATTAAGAGTAAACACACACAACAGAGTAAAATATGGAAGCAAAACCTTATGTAAAACTGTATAACAAAGAGTACTGAAAAGTAAAAGGGGCCGCAATACAGACCCAACTAAACAGTACAAGTACAACTGAAAAGAAATACAACTGAAGAAAGATAAATACAGCTACTGGATCGTCCACTGGGGTTCCTACATGAAGGGTAGGTAGAGATAGTCTCCTCATCACTCCACATTCATCAGACTCCTCCATGTGTCGACTCCTCGTAATGTCCACCTCCGTGTACCGTCCAAACCTGGCACTCTCTACCTTTTTCAATGTTGTCTCTCGTATGCATCCAACATAACAAAGTGCGGGCATAGCCCGTGAAGGGGTGAGTATAACGATACTCAGTAGGGACCCCGAGACCACCAAGGTCTCCCAAAATCTACCAAGGATAAACCACAGAGTATGAAATCAACAGATATCCATTACTTAGTTATATTCCCATATATATACCTAAGTTATCTAGTAACCCATCACAATCATGAGGAAAACACAGAAGTCACTGAATCAGCTCAAACCAGGATTTTATTCTAGGGGTAGTATCAAGTAACATCCCCAGTCACACTTTAAAAACCTCAGCTACTAGAGAACTCCTCCTCGATCGAGTATAGTGGGCCTGCCGCGTCACCATGGTGCTCCCCACTAACCTTGGACTGCTGGGGTACTCCTCCTGTCGATTACCGTGGGTCAGCTACATCACCAAGGCGCTCCCCACCATGGGTATTCCTTGTCACCAAGGCACCCCCCCCCCCCCCGTAGCTTATTGAGGTACTTATCCTATCGAGTAATGTGGGTCTTCCACGACACCATGGCGCTCCCCACTGCGGGTCTTCCATGACACCATGGCGCTCCCCGCTAGGCTAGTAGAGTCACTCCGAGTCAAATGGTTAGATGTCATCAGGTCTCAGCTAGCTACTATGTCTTTATACTATACACGCTCGTCTCTGGGAGAATCTGCTCCACAAGCTACTATTCGATACTCAGAATGTCATGAAGTCCCACATAGAAGTATCTCAAAGGTATGCGACGGCATATAGGATTCAACTCAACAGACGCCGCGTCAATCGAATACCCGGTCTGTGAGTTATTAGCCTTTTAGTCCTAGAGGCCGCGTTGGATTCGTGTGTGATCCAACCTGACTGTTACTCAACATTACCCCAAACTCCAATGGGGTATACTCAAAGGGACCCTCACGATCCAATATTACCAGCGCCACTGATGGTTTGTCAAATGCTCATCTGGTGCCGAAGATATGGCCAAAGGAAGTACATGGTCAGCAGTGGGCATGGGTCCGGTCCGACCCGGTCGGACCGACTCGGCCCAACCCATTCTGGCCCGACCTGGTCTGGGTCTGACCCGGCCTGCCTGGCGGGTCAGCCCGCTAGGTTTGGCCTGGTCCGCTTGCCCTGGCCCTATGGACTCCGGGGACAGTTCGGCCCGGAGGTCGCCGCATAGGCGGCTCAGCACGAAGGTCGGGGCCAGTTTGGCCAGCACCGAGAGGGGCACGGCTCGACCTGAGAGACCGAGCCGATTCAGCCAGCGACACTGCGAGGGAGGCCGCGGGCTGGCTCAAGAGGTCGGTGGGCAGCCGGGAAGGGCGCTAGGCGGGCTGGCGGACCGGTGGGCAGACCGGGCATGGCGCGGCAGGCCACAGGCATGTCGGGCATGGCCTGGGAAGGCTGGGCAGGGCGCGCGGGCGGCCACGGGTAGGCCGGACAGGGCACGCGAGAGGACGAGGGCACGTCGGCAAGGCGCGGGTAGGCCGGCGGGGCGCGGGTGGGCCGGTGGGGTGTGGGAAGGGTCGGTGCGGTTCGGCAGGGTTCAGCCGTGGCGTGTGGGAGGCAGATGGAGTTTGCAGAGGTCATGTGAAGCGCGACCCTTTCTTGTGCATTCATCGCCTTCAACATCGCTTCGTCGCCATGTCGAGTATCATCTCAAACAAAAAATATGAGGGGTCAGGCCATGGTGGTTTGGCCCGCACCCTCCATGGTTAGGGTGGTATCAAATGGATCATCAAGAAAATAAGATGAACAACATATGATTTACAGCCACGCAACAATTTATTTCCCATCCATAGAAGAGAAATGGTAAATTAAGGTTACACAAAATAAACCCCCTACCTTTAATTTTTGATCACCGATGTTGAAGTCACGGGAAGAAGATGAAGCAGTTCGTCGTTCGTCACGTCTGTTGAACACTTCCAATCCTGAGATGCTTCGGCTGTGGAAGATGCTCCTTGTCGTTAGGTGTCTCGGGAAGAAGTTCGAAGAGGATTGTTCTCGACATTCTTCATAGGTAGAACGCGTTCTTCATTCTTCGTTCTTCATTGGGACAATTCTAATCCTCCCAAGCTCTCCTCTTTCCCCACTTCCACCCAAATTCCAATGTTGTGGAAAATAATAAATTAGAGTATCTATTAATTCGTTGGAAAAAATCAAAAAGAATGAATTAATTACTTGGCTCCACATAATTAAATGTGAAGGGTTACCACAAATTAATTAGGGGAGTTGGAACAATTTAATTAAAGGGAAGTTCAAGAGGCTATCATTCATTAATGGGGGAGAGTTTAGAGGTTTTACTCACCTCCATTAATAGGGAGTTTAGCCTCGTGTGGTCCCCACGTCATAACCTCTCACGTGAGGTTATGTTCGGGTGGGCCCCACCACCATAACCTCTCATGGGAGGATAAGGTGTGGTGGCCCCACATCCAACTTCCATGATGAGGTTTTAACCACCCAACACTCACATGGTGGCTCAAATAAAATAAAGTGCAGCTCACTTTATTTTATTATTTTCCATGAAAACCCAAAAACAAAATTTTATTCTCGGCCAACTACCGTTGAGGTGAAAGTCTTCTTAAGCGAATATCAGTGTTGTGAGTTCAATAGGGTCCTCAAGTTTCAATTCCAATCACTGGTTCAAAATTTATAAAAACTCGCTCGTACATTTACTAAATGTACCCGAACAAAACTTCGGAAATTGATTCCGGGCACACCGGGCATCAGAATCATGCACCGTCAAATTTTGCGGACTCATAAAAATTGGCATGTATTTAAGAAAAAAATCCACGGAAAGTCCAAGTCTTTATAGGCTCAAACTAGGATTTTCAATGGAAATATTGTTTTAAAATGAGAAATATAATATATAAATCAGAGAAAGCTAAAAAAAAATTCACTCTCCCAATTTTAAAAATCTATTAGGAGTTCGCATATAAAAAATATCACGTGTTAAATGAATATTAATTGTAATTTTATGAATAATTAAATTAATATTCATTATGATAATTTATTTATATTTTCTGGGAATTTTTTAATTACCATAAATTCTTGTTCAATGGTAATAAAAAATATTTATTCACTTGGAAAAACAATAACATAAATTATTTTAAGAATATTAAATGTGTAATATTATGCAAGGGTTAATGTGACCAAAGAATTTTATTTATCTCTATGGAATATTAAGAAGGTTTTAATGAATTATATTCAAATTTCCCCATTTTTCATTATGTATTTAATGTCAAAATAAAAGAATCGCGTTAAATATGTCAATAAAGATTTTTTATAATAAATAAAATTTAATTCAATTATTTTAAATATATAAAAATACTAAATTCATACAGACTAATTGGATTAGATTTTAAACCTGAACCGTGGTAAATTTATTGATTTTTTTACATTTTCAAGTAACATTATTGGACCATCATGGGTGGAAATCTATATGATATGATAATTTTCCATTGGGAAATGAGTTGTTAAAACTAAAAATTATGGTTGAAAACATACCCAAGTCTAAAAAAATTTATTTAATGATAGGATTTATACTCATAATCAATTTATTTTTTAATCGTATCAATATAGATCTATTTGGACATAAAAATTTATTTTCATTAATTGAAAATGTTCAAAAATCCAAAAGTTACCTCCCCTCAATTTTATATGGGAAACCCTATTTTCTCATCTTTACAAAACATTGAGGCTTCTAGATCGACCATACTATGAAAAAATGCTTCTAAAATTCCTAGGAATTATTATTGATGTTTTGGTATTCCGAAAATTCTATCTCTAGAATCACTAAGTGTTTATTTAAAGGAGTTATTTCGAAGAGAGATAATCTCTATAATCCATCACATTAATTTTAATTCTTATTTTACCTACATTAAATATATTATGATAGCCTCAAAATAATATAATCAGTATCCTAAATATTCAAAAAAAATTATTATGAATATTAAATCACCGTAAACCCCTATTAACCATCTTCTAGGATTCTGAATGTATCACTCATACGTATGTATGACTTACCATCACAATGTAGAGATAAAATTCATCTCTCATTACTATATTTTGTGGATGTGTATTTTGAACTCATTATTTTTTATATATGATAATTATGAAATGATTATACTTCTATAAAAATAATAAAAATACTATCATAGCTACCTTATTATCTTATAAAATACCTGGAAACTATAATGTTCCTTGTGCATATGTGTGGAATACCTGCTCAATGAAATTATGTAATTAATTTTTCATTTATAATTTACATGGATTCTAATAAGAAATAATTTAATAAATATGTAATGTAAATAATATATATTTATTATTTTTTTAGGGTAAATTATTATTTTCAATTATTTCATTCCATATTTCCAAAAATGAAATCATCGTCAATGTGTATGTTTAGCCAACCATCTCCATTAGTGGTGTTACATATTTTTTGTATTTATAATTTTATGAACGAATATAAACACCTGTATAATGATTTTATTTTTTATATATATCATTATTTATATTATATAAACTATGTAACAATGATCAATGTACAAGGTGCATAACTTCCAAACCAAAAAATACAAGAAAAACATAATATATATCACCTAAAATAGTGATTTTAATAAAACAATTATTAACAAAAGGGCGATAAAAACTATAATTATACAATATATGGAATGATATTACAAATTAATGTCCGAAAATATATTTATCAAAAAATTATATTTTTTATATAGTAGGTTCAAACATATAAGATTAAATTCTAACCTAAGGTAAGTGATTTTCATTTCATTTTTATTTATATGGGGAAAATTCCATATTCTTTATTTTTATATGTTATGTGTTACTTATACATCCCATGAATTTCTTTTATAATGATTAATAAAAAATATATTTGGGATTTTCATAGCCATATATGAATAATTATTTCATGTTTCTTATGATTGAAATGAGAACAAAGCATTTAGGGTTTTTAGTTACATTCTCATTATATTTCAGGAATGATTATTACAATGTATATGATGATTATATTTAATTATATACCTCTAAAAAAGCTCAAAAATTTTAATCAAGTTATTTTGAGTGATTAAATGATTTATTTTCATATTCCTCTAAATATCTATACAAGGGATGTAAATAATGTTTTTATGAAAAAAATTAACTTCATTTATTTCTTTAGTTGAATTGTTTTATTCGATGATCATGATTTCTTATAATTTTTTTATAGAAAATTGATATTTTATAATGATTTTTAATATAATTTTTACCCATTTTTTTATAAATATTTTATATGAATTATTTTTCACTTTCTGAACAATGTTCATTTACATATTTTTCAAATATGTGAAAGAATTGATTTATTTTAACATATTCATGATGAAATGAATTTCCATCATCATAAAAGATCTCTGATTTGAAGAATAAATAAAAATTATATATGTTTATTTTGAAATGAAATTATTTTTCTATATTTCAATATGATTTCATTTTTTGGAAATTAATTTTCACTATGTGAATTTTTTTTAAATAATGTTTTAATGATCAGGTAATTGTATTTCTAGTCATCTATTAACAAAACACTTATTTCACTTATGTTTTTGGGGGGATATTATCCATTTAAATCATCCTTATTATTTCTCTAGATATATATGTTTATGATAAAAATATTTTTATAGAACCCATTCCCTTTCAATAGGTTATTCTATGATTAAATAATGGAATGTTTCTGAAACCCGTTTCATTTCTATGGTTAAAGCTTTAAGGAAATTTTAATGAAGACCATTTTTATTCATGGTTTATAAAAATATTCATGATTTATGAACATGTGGAATACATTTTTATGACTTTCATTATGTGGTAAATTTGACAAATTCCTCATTCTAATTCATTAATTAATGATTGTTTTTCCAAGAGATAAAAAGAACATGAATATTGAGTGAAAAAAATTTAATAAGAGACTCTACCCACTATTATAATATTGGGAGTGATCCATGAGTACTATGATGGTCTGATATGTGATCCCAATCCACTGTGATAGTTTTTAGAATAAACCATGACTGCTACTATGGATTGGGGAGTTAACCAAATACACTATGATTGTTTTCAAAATGATCCTTGACACACAATAAAATTATTTTTTATGATTATGCGCATTACTGAAACATATGTCTTTCAACAATGTTATACGCTCATGGGTCATGTACTTTAATTCCATTATGGTTTATGAAATGAAATTATTTATTACATTAATCATGATTATGAGTAATGATAAGTATGGTACAATTTTAAAATGTTTTTTTCATGTTAGCATACCCTTATGTTCATGTAATGCTGATGTGTTCTTTTACATCACCCTTGTTTACTTGTTCTGAGAATCTAAGCTCACCCTTTCCTATGATTCCATTCCCATGGTAATGAATAAAATTATTTGTTATGAAATGTCTATTCTAGGTTTTATTTATGGATAAATATTTGGTAGATTATGTACATCAGTTATAAAATGGTTATTTTGTTGTCTATGATTACAATGGAACTAGACCAATATAAATCAGGAATGGAAAATTATTTTATTTAATGAATATTAATATAATAAAATTTTATATTTATGTTTGAAAATTATGGTCATTATGGGTACCAAGGTTCGAAGACTATGTCATATATTCTATATGAGGTTGTAGGTAATTGTAATGTCCTCCCTTTAGGGATTATGCTACCATACTATCTAAAAAATTATTTTAAGGTTATAGATCATTAATGTGTTTGGATATATTTATAATTCAATTATTGAGAGTATGAGGATCATAGTTCCCCATCACCCTAGATACTATTGGATTTACCACATATCATATTTTAATTTTTTTATCTACTCATTAATTATTATGTTTTCATTACTTCTTTTATAATGGTTGAAGAATTATTAAATCCAACTATTTCTTTATTTTATAAAGTAGAATCATTTATTTTTCTTCTAATGTATGTTAATGAAATAGTTGGTGGGATCCTATGTGGAAATGATGATTTCACCCAACCCAAAACTAATTGGTGAATGTAGATCAAGATGTATCTAACAAATATAAAAATAATAATCACATGACATCAACAAGCACTCCTTCTAGTGGATCTTTGTGTCACAGGTTTCTAGTATCCTGATTAGGGGTTTTCCCCTTGGTAAAAAGTATATTGGAATATCTTTTTTAGTCTATTATAATTTTTTTATTATTTATACTTGACCATCGATGTAACCCCTAATCATTTTTTATTTAAATTATCATAGTTTTATTATAAATGATCATTATATTTCATGATGTTTATTTTGGATGTTATAATGGTAAAATCATTCCCATTGTAGTTCATTGATGCTTGAGTTCTAGTTTCTAATACATGGGGATCAAGAATTCCATTTTATCCATCTGAATGTCTAGATTAGATGCCAATTTGGATGGTATCCATGTATAGTACATGGAAAAAATGTATCAAATATAGTTAATCAAAAAAATTTGGGTCATTTTATTTTGGAAAACGACATATAGATAATATATGGGAATATTGTGGTTTGTAATTCTAGTTTTGAGTGAGGTTTCTATGAAACACACATTATTATGGACCTTGGATCATTAGGGGATGTTGTGAATTTGTCTTCACTTCTCCTTAGGGAAAAATACATGGGTTCTAGATTATGCATGAGAACAATGGTTGGGTAGAGTATTTTAAGTTACTATTTAATTATGATTTATTTCAATGTGTAATTTTATCATTTTGTTTATTCCACATAGTTTTAATTATTAATGATTTTGATTTTTTTATTTTCATTGTGAAGTACTATGTTTCCCCAAAAAATCATGTA
Organism: Viscum album; assembly: GCA_963277665.1. Taxonomy (NCBI): domain Eukaryota; kingdom Viridiplantae; phylum Streptophyta; class Magnoliopsida; order Santalales; family Viscaceae; genus Viscum; species Viscum album. Next base: position 999,182,152 of record OY728121.1, on the reverse strand, counting down.
CATCCATTGGAGGATTCCAGAGAGAATTATCCATCAAAAAACCTTAAATTTTTCAAATAAATATATTGGAAGTAGATCAGGCTATCTTATCCCTATATTAGGAAGTGGGATGATGTTATTAAAATTACATGGAAACTGAACTAGGGTAAGAGAAGGATCAAAAAATTTAGTTTCTCAAGAATAATTCCCCTCCTTTTGGGAAATCAATGACCCCAAATAAGATAAATATTGGATAAATAATATCATATAGGTTTTTCATGTTACATGGAAATCCTAAATCCATTACTGATAATTTTATTCTATTAATGTTTGAGGGCCACAACTTCTTGTGGTGGGAGAGTGTATTTAAATATGGAAAACTTATGCATATGCATAGAAATATTTTAAATATTCCTTCATTGAGAAATTACTCCATGATACATTGACCCTTTCCATGTCATGAGTGGTAGTAACACTTTATTATTGGGATCATTATGTTATGTAGTATTCTAGAAACTTTTTAGATTTGGATAAATTTTCTCTTGAGTTGATCACCATTGATAGGTGAGACGTGTGATAGAATAAAATGGGGTTACAGACCGATATCGGATCTCACGTATTCCTAATGGAATTGAAGATCTATAATGAAGTGATAAATCAATATATAATAAAGTAAATTTATAATGATGGTATATTTCATTTCACTAGGATGCCTCTCGATCTTGTAAAACGTGGTTCTAGCTCATGTTAACAAAATTAGGATACAAGAAGAGAAAGTGAAATTGGGTGGTAGTGGTTTTGGATATCCACTGTAATCATCATTGATGGTAGCTACATGTGGTGTGATCATTGTTTATAATTAGTATCAAATTCCCCATAAAATGAGGTCTAAATTTTAGGTACCCCTAAGTGAATTCCTCCTTTATGAATTCTTGGTAATTAGAAAGATTTTTTTTACTAGTGTTCATCCCTATCAGTGTGGTATATGATATACCTCTCCAAGAGGAACATTAGTTACTATGATTCTTCATGGGATATAGGGCCTCACTCTGTTAAATGTTTTGGAATATATAGGTCATTCTATTGGATTATTTACATTAATATAGTGCAATAGAATAGTGGTAAACCATATACTCTGACATAGATGAAGCACCTACAAGCAGTAGGTCAGGAATTGGTGGTATCTGATATAGGTCCCATGATATTCATATGTAAAATTATTATTGAATCGTCAAAGGTGATTATATTATTTGATAAAAAATTTAGACACTTTCCTTTTTTCTAATATAATATCTAAAAAACTTAATTGGAATTATTTCATACACCATATAGATTGCTACACCACTTTGGAAATAGAAGGTGTATGGTTCTTTATTCCCATCCTAAGTGGTCTCTTTTCCAAAAGATGATATAAATATATAATTTTTAATCTTAGAGATATAAATATCATATTATATACTAAGGATATAATAGATTAAATTTTTTATGAACCATTCAATTTATAGATTTAGAGGGTGACCTTTATGTCCCCCAAAGGGAGAACTCAAGTTTTCTATTGAGTTATTGATCCTTGATCGAAGTGATGATGACATTTACATCTGGATATATTTATACATTCCTATTAGGTATCCTGCCCTATGAATGAAAATAATTTTTAACGATTAAAATGTGGGTTTTCCTCCATGGAAAGTGAGTTTCAATAAACATTTCCATATGATTTCTCAGGCTGATGCCTTAATTGAGATATAGTGTTCACCATTGATCTAGTGCCAGAGATAAAATCGATATATCCCCATTCAAATATTAAGTCACATAACATGTTAAGGAAGTTAACGATATTTATTTACCATTTAGATTCAAATGTATTCCTTCATTTTAGTGTGTCTATATGGGCCTCTCAGGTGCTCTTTTCAAAAAATCGTATGTATCCCATTTCATGTTCTTTGACTACGAGAAGCTAAATTGGGTCACGATCAATAATAAATTCCCATATCCTCATAATGATGATATTTTTTACTATAATAATTACTGAAATGGATTTAAATTATATGACTCCAAATGGGCTATCACAAGGACAGGGTGAGATAAATTTATCTTCCTAATGATACTTTTCTAAGCAGATATGAAAATAATAAATATATAGTAATATAGTTCGGATTAACGGATACTCATATAGTTTTTATTTTTCATATGATATGGGTGTTCCATATTCAACTCAACTCCTTTACCATGATGTTTTGTGTTGAAACTGTGGTTTTAATGAAATTAGATGAGAATCATGGTATGTATCTGAGGATCATCCAAGGAATGTTGTGGGATAAACATCTTTATGAAAACATTATTGAAATGAGGTTTTTTGAAATGGATTTTCAAGTTAATGGGTCATGTTATCTTAGAATTTGGTGTTTCTATTGATCTAGATATTTTCATAGAGGTGGTTTCATGGGATGAGATGAGGATGGTTTTCAAAATTAGAATCATTTTGGGTTCTGTAGGGTACTACATTTGATTCTTCATGGACTTATCTCGATATTCCTCACCTATGATAGAACATAATAGAAAATGGGTTTGGTTTTCATGGATCCTGGAATATCAACCATGTTTTAAGGATCTCTATCCTCAGCTGACAATAGAATCTATCTTATCATTACATGAGGAAGTTTTTGGTTAAAAAGTTTACTATGATTCCTCAAGTATGGATTTTTATTATGTTCTTATTCAAGGCGACATGGTTGTGGCATATGGATATTTTCAATATTAGAAAAATAACAATAACTACAGAACCTATGACCTTGATCTCACTAAAATGATGCATTCCATCAATTGTTGGGGCCACTATATTTTTTGGTAAAGTATTATTTATTATTTAAACCGTTTAAAATTGAGCTATATTATTTCCCAAAAATATTTAACCAGTGGAAGAGAGAGTGGTTCATTCATAATATTGGGTTTCATTAAAAATAATATAAAAATAGTTAAATATAATGTATTCACTGATTGCATAATTAATATTTTACTAACTAATGATATGAAGGATTCAAATAGATAGTGGAAACCATGGGTATTTTTTTCCTGGATACACCTAGATGCCAAGGAAGAAAAGGGGGAATTTATAGCGAACATGATGTTGATTCACTATTTCCAATATAAGAAATTATATAAATAGATAAATGCTTATTGTTTTAAATTTTCAAGTTATTTTTTAACTATTATGTATACAGTTTCCCATAAAATTCATACATAGTTATTACGTCTTAATATATAATCATTAATTTCATTTCACAAATACATACTCTATGATAGTAATTGTTTTGAGTCTATAGAATCTTGGTACATAATAAATATATTTCATTATGTATATTCATTATCTTCTATGAATATATTAACACGTAGTAAACTTTATTGACATACACTACGTAAAACAATTATTCATGAACTCAGGAAAGGAAACATTAGAAATGGGGATCAATGATACTAAATAATGACAAACAAGGAATAAATAAATATAAAATTAGAATAATATTATGAAAAAATGATAATAATATTTAGAAAACATACCATATATATCATATATAATAAAAATATGTCATTGAAAAATTTCTCAAAGTTCAACAAGAATGAATTATAAGGAAATAAAACAACATAAGATTTAAGAACATAAAAATGAAATAATACATTGATTTTTTGTGTAAATAAAATTACAAAAAAAACACATCCTTAAAAGTAAAGGATCATTTATAAGGATTTTATAGTGTATTTGGTTCACTCCCCAAACCATTTGACTTATTATGGTTCACTCCCATGACTATAATAGAAGATATAGTCCATTAATAAATTAGGATAACACCTCATTAATGTCCTGGTAATCTCATGGGATGTCAGTCTATAACCAATTCATTGGAGGGATATATTGGCCCCATCCATCACATAATGAAAATAATACATATGTTTTCCATAAGATCATAAAAATTCTTCATATTAGAACCTGTGAAAATAAATGGGTTTCATTAAAATTTCTTCACAGAATAACATTTGTAAAAGAAACAAAATTTATAATTATTTAATCAATTCATCATATAATAACCCATGTAACTAGAATGAGTTATGTAATTATCTCATAAACTCATCATAACATAAACCATAGTATAGGTTTCAGATTCATAAAGAGATTTTAATAATAATCACAAACCATCCATAGAAAGAATACAGATGGAATCATTTGACCATATCCCCATAAATTACTAAGTCATATCAAAAGATTTCATATTATATGTAAATTTTTTTTGAATTATCACTTAGATCGTTTAGTAAAAATTATATTTTACATATTGAAATATCATAATTAAAAATAAAAAAATAAAAAATATTAATGAATTCCTTTTTTATGAAATCTTGTAAAGGAAGAATTATATAATTGATAATTCATGACTATGGAATACAATGTTCATTCCATATACATTAAAACAAAAATTACATTCACATTATTGATAAAAGAAGAAGAGGCCCATGTTTATAGAATTGACAAAAATATTCGGTTTTAACCATTTCATATGAAAATGATGCACTGTAAAATTTTATTTTTAAGGATCATCTTATCACAGTAAAAACATCCATTAAATCATTTTTATAAAACATATAAATAGTAGAGTAAGTTATTTTGAATGAAGACTGAAATAAATCATGTTTTTCATTAAAACATTATTTTAGAATACTAGGTTCATAATGAGTGTGAAATAAGAGGAAAAATTTAATTTATAGATATTAAAAGAGTATAAAAAATCATGATTTTCTTTATAGACAAATCATAATATTCCATCATCAAAAGGATAATTAAAAAAATCTTGATAAACAGAAAAATTGTAACAACAACCCCTTACCAAATTTCAACATATGCATCATAAGAAAAAAGATATAGATAAACTTATATGTATATTTATAACCAAAACATTTCATTAACATAATCATTAAATACATTCATGGGTAGTATATACACCACACAAAGGAAAACATGTTGTGTATAAGTGATGTATGCTACAAAAAGAGTTGGACAAACATCCATTACATTATGGATCAAATTCTATTTATACATTTTCAAACCTAATATATAATAAATATATTTTTATATATACGTATATATTATATTTCCATGATAATATATATATCATAATATATATGAATAAATTTTATTTCACATTTATTAACAATAACATGTTAAAATCTTATTTCAGGTAATAACGTATTCATTTGGATGTATCTTTGTTTTAGTATTTCTGGTACATTCAATAATTGTTATATCCTAAATAGAATTTTTATCATGACATAAATATAATTTATTCTCATTATATATGTATTAAAATTAAAAAATTAGTTATATAGATAGAATATAAATTACATAATTCATAGAGATCGTAGGATGTTCTTGGACCTGAATATTATTTCAATGTTCCTAATAGATAGAGTAAAAGTATGTTAAATATTAATACAAAATTAAATATTAATTTTTATACCATATATATAATTTATATTAATTTAAAATATTCCCATTACAATCCATGTCAAACTAAAATCAAAACACTATACATCACTTTATAGAGGTGGTATTCCACATATGTGCATGAGTGTTGTAATGATTTTCCAACATATTAGAAGGTAAGAGGGTTGATGTGATATTATAATAAAAGATTATAAATATTTAGAAAATATAATATATAAACATTATATAAATAATTATATCCAACAGTAATAGGTGATGATGAAAAACTAATTATATCATGTCATGAGGTGGCAGTCTTCCCTATACATGATCGATGATTCCGTTAAACAATTGACGGAGGAGAATATAGTTGTGGGTTATTATTAAAAAATAACAATATATATGTATATTTTATATAATTATTTTATTATATCGTCATATTTTATATATTTTTTAATTATGTTAAGGGTTAAATAAAATTAAAATGATCGGTTATGTGGATACCTCTTCATCAAAAAACCTCCTTAGGTTAGAACCAATAGCATTCATATGAGTGTTTCCTAATAAAGATAAGTCCACAAATATATGGGGTGGGATCTAATAAAGGTATTTTGGTTTTTTTTGTATGATACAAAAATATTTGTTTGATTGAAGGGGATAGGAGTCGGGGTTCCCTTTAATATGTGGGGGAGAGGACACACTTCGAATTTATGAAAAGAAGAAGTTGTACCTGCATTTTAAACATGCCAAAAGGATAAAAAAATGATAATTTATAAAAATTAAAAGATATATGGTCTAAATATATCAATAAAATTTATATTATACATGTTTATGTCTTTTAAACCGTTATATTTTTTTTATCCCCATATAAATCTATTTTATCCGTAATCGTGGAAATTAATTTTCACTATTGTTACAATTCATTATCAAAAAAAAAATATACGTACAATTATATAATATTTAATATTATGATTAAAAATATGTAATAAATACTATTAGATACAATTAAAATAAGTGGTATAATTTAATTTAAAACTAATCCCACAGACATGATGAAAATTAGTTTTGCAAAATAAATTTTTTTCTTAAATATAGAAAGATTTGATATCATAATGTAATATTATGTTAATTACAATGACCTAAATTGGGTTAATAAATATATAACTAAACCAATTTTATATTTACATCCATATTAAAATAAAATATGGATTTTAAATTCATTAAATGAAATGTAGGTTTTAAATAAAAATCAGTATTTTTTACTATTCATTGAGAAATTAAACCCATCTAAAAATTCTCAAAAATAGACTCAATTTAATGAAAAATTATAAATACATAAGAGTGTATGGTATTATGTTCAATATAGAATAAAATGGTATGAATATTTGGAAGTTGTATTAAATATTCTTTGATTGAATCATTCTTGGAGACCTGTCAATGGTATGGGATACACATATTATAATAAATAAATATGAAATATTGTTGACTATGTTGATATTAATGTTCAAGAAAATTATAATATAAATGTTTCATAGAAAATGGAATATATGGAATAATGAGGAAAATAATTGGTTATAGTTAATGATCATGATAATGTTATTTTCTACAATACTAATATTGATGTTATATTAGATGAGGATTTAGAATTAGCTCTCTCATGTGATGATGAATAATTGCATTCATCACATACAAGGTTGAGGAAGTATTTGGTGGGAAAAAATATCATTTGTGGGAGAAAAAAATAGCCTCAAACCAAAACGGCCTCATGGTTAGTGAATTATTTTACTCAAAATTTGAGCAAAGATATGTTATTCAGAATTTAGAGAATCAAGAGTGGGTTTATTCCAGGAATAATGAGTTGGATCTGATTGAAAACAACGACACATTAGAACTTTTAAATAGTTCATAAATTAACAATTTTATTGGTATCAAGTGGGTGTTTTGAACAATGTTAATTGAATTATTTAATGTCATTAGAAAAAATAAAGATACGTCTCTAACGGATAATCATATGATTAAGAAATTGATTTTAATGGGACATTTTATCTAGTATAGAGTCATGGAAATATCAGAATAATTTATTCAATTTTGGTACAATTAATATTCAAGATATTTTGAATGGATTTCATGTATTCACTTCTTAATGAGGATCTAGACTAATATTTTTAAATTGGGTAACCATGTTGTTACAAATAAGGTTAAGCATAATGATATGTTTGTATATTTAAAAAGGATTTGAATGGTTTGAAAAAAAACATTAGAGCCCATTTTTATAATGGATACATTATTAATGAATGTGAACATAAAGAATGTAAGAGTTTATTTAAATATTTATAAAAAAAACATATATTTTCCACCTTTTTTATTGTTTATATTGATGATATCATATTCAAAGGGAATAATGAAGAAATATGTGAAAATATTTTAATGGATATAGTGATTTATTTTGAAATTTCCCCAATATGAGAAATGAAATAAATTATTATCTTCCAGATTTATAAAAAGAAGAATAAAATTTATTTATCTCCATATAAGTACTATAGGAATAACTCAAAATTTCAATAATGGAAAATTTAAATATTGTGTCCAAATATATTGGAGGTTTATTCTTAGGAAAATCATGTGTGATCTAGAGTATAATGAAGAAATTTTCTATATCTCTAATCACATATGATTTTGAGTTTGTTTCCATAACTGAAAATGTTATAAAGATAATTTGGATAAATATATAGATAGATGAATTGTTATTTTATGTTAATATTCTGGTTATCATGGGTTTATATAATTATAGTTTAATAAATATTATGATTAATCCATTTTGACATTATATATTCCATCACAATGATACAAAATATCACTTAATCAATGATAGTGTAAAATTATATGAAATAATGATTGATTTTTTTACAATTGATAATGTTATTGATATATTCACTAAACCATTTTCAAATGAAATATTTAATAATATTAGGTTGATCATGTGTGTCAAGCCTCACTCTCTTTAAGGTTGTGGTAAGTGAATATTAGCCCCCTCTCTAATATTTTCTTAAAATAGTGTTTTCAATGTTTTTATTAATATTTAATTTAAAACCATATATTTGTATATGATTTACCTATTATGGAAGGTAATGTAATTAGTGGACATTTTAAAATAATTAATCAATGATTTCAAAAAAAAGAACTATTCATATACATTATTTCTGTGGATGTTGGATGTTTTTTTATAGGATTATATGTTATGTGAATTAATATAAGTTTTAAATGTAACTAAAAAATATATTTGAATGTACATAAAATCATACAAATTATTATAAATAACTTATAATGGAAAACATGGTAATTTTGTTCAATAATTATTATTGCCTATAATTTGTTCTGTCACGTGGGGTAAAAATTGTAAAATATTAATTAATTACATGAGATTCGAATTTTCCATGATTTCTGTTCCATGGATGAAAAAAATCAAAATATGAATATTTATAGTGTCCAAGACATTTTCTACATAGATATTGAATCTTGATAAATGAAAATTCAATACATAATATAATGAATCATGCAATGATCAATTTGTTCTCAATCCATTTGAAAAGTGGCCACAAAAAAACTAGTTCCTAGGTGAGATACATCTTCTCCCACTATATTCGTCATATAATGAACCCATCATAGTCATAAAATATATAAAACATTTCTTTATAACATGGGGAATTAGAAAATACTGGGTGAATTCAGATGCTTCATATGGGTAAATAAGGGATATATAAAAAATCACATAAGAATAAAATGAGAAAAAGGGTATTATAGTATCATTTGAAAATCAATCCCTTCATATCATAGATCATAAATTTGATTTCTGGAATAAATAATAATAGTTTATAATACATGAATCATAAATAAATCAAAGAATATGATCCATGATATCATAAAATTTGAATAATTTATTTATTGTGAAATAAAATTAGGCATAGAAAAAATTATTTTAGGGATACGAACCAAGAAATTAATAACATGTCAATATTGGGTAACCTCTTGAATACTTTCTTTTGTCTTAAGATAACCTCAGGTGCATAGTCTTTGGGGATTGGGATGACCTCACATGTACCATTTGGGCTCAAAAAACACTAAACATTACCAATTGAATTAGTGGTAGATGTAGGTATCTCCCATTAGATGATTAACATCATATATATGTGTGGTATAATATCATAAAAATTTAATCATATCAAAACCAATGAAAATAAATGGTTTTGTAAGCATTTTCACCATATCATAACTCGTCGAAATGAAATAGATTTTATATACATTATTTCATCATATTCATAAACCATCCAGAGAAAGAATAAATACGGTATCATTGGATCATATCCCAAGTAAATATTAACAAACATCATAGAATGTCATCTTATATGAAAAATGATTTTTTAAAATCACTTGAAACATTTCTTTTTGGAAATACCCAATCCATTTTAATGTGAATTATTTTGAAAAACTGCACAATTATTAAGGAAGTATTTTTCATTTAAAATAAACTTGTAAAACAATATTCTACGAAAATATTATTTATGATTGTGGGAAAAGTTTTTCACACATTATAAGTAAAAAAACTCATCTCAAACTATTGTTTAATGCTTCATAAGAACCACTTTCATAAAATGATAGGAATATTTCTTTCAAACCATTATTTATAAAGTAAATAATGGGTGAAAATAAATTTAAAATGACCATAAGAGAATACTAAGAAACATTTAAACAATAATTTTTTTAAATCATTTATATAAAATATAAATATTCCCCAATGGAGACATAAACATAAATAATCTCTAATATTGATGAGATTGTAAAAGAAATACCTTACCACAAGTTAACCCTTCATTTAAATAATTGTAACATAATTAATAATAAATTTAAATTTATTATACATATATAAAAAAGTTATAATATCATATATCATCCCATTATAAAATTTTAACACGCCCATTAATCAGAAATTCTTTTTAAAATCATTATTTTTGGGTGTCAACTATTTCTATTATCATATGTATTTCAGTTCACTAGTTCTAGTCCCTCTACAATTATATTTATTCCATCACATACATAATATTATTATTCATATAAATATAATATAAACTTATTTTCAAAATATTTAGAGTTATCAATAAAATTTTGGGATAGAAAAATAAATTACGATATTCATGGAGATGTCAAGTTGTACGGATTTATCAATGATGTTTTCATTTTTAAATGGTTAGAAAGAAATAAAGATAAAATTTCATTTAAAATTATAGGATAATTATAATAAAATATATATCATATATATTAATCAAATTCTTCTACATTACCATTAAATTAAAATATTAATGGAAAATGATTTGAATCACATAGTGGAGGTGGTAACCCATACTTACGCATGAATGATGATATCGTTTCCCATCAACGTAGAAGGTATGAAGTAATATATTATATTTCAATTAATTATGTATAATAATTTTATAAATATAATATTTTAACATTAATGACATCATATTAACCATCCATAAATGTTGGATATGAAAAATCATTTGTTTCACTATGTGGAGACGGTAAGCCATACATACGTAGGAGTGGTACATTCTCATCACATTTGATTGGATATACCTATATAGTTTGGTTTAATAATAATGAAAACATTTAAGTATATTTAGGATACTTATTTTATGTTTTTATGTTAAATACCTTATATTTAGTAGAGGTATAAGAAGAAATAAATTTAATGTGGTCAGGTAAGATTATTACGTCTTCTTCAGGGGACTTCCTTTTGATAATTACTTATAGAACATAGGGTTGGATTTTTTAGGATAAAAACACCTCAAAAAATTATATAATTTTTTTTAGAAGATAAATATGAAGGTTTTGATCAATTTATAATAATAAATATCTTGTTACTATGTGAGGTAGGAGGTGACCTTTTAAACATGAGGTGACAAGCACTTTTGGAATTTCACAAAATTTTAAAATATAAAAAGTTAATTATCATGACATATGCCTCCAAATTAACAGGAATTAAATGGTGAGTTAATATATGGTTGTAATTCCATAAAAAAATATAATTTTGAGATATATGTTTTTCATTTTAATCCTTATGATTTTGATTATCCCATAGTTAACCAACTGTAATTTTAGGTAAAGTAAGAACATTATTAATATTAAAGTGTTTTATCTTTTACTTATAAGATGAAAATATGACCATAAATGGATAATTTTTGAAATTTTACACTTTATAATATACACCTTCTCATATTTAAATAATTTTATTATTTTATAAATAATTTTATAAAATATAATTTTTATAAAATATCATTATTTTCAATTTTTACATTATTCAATTAATTGTACATAAATGTACTTTTTATAAATATTTTATTATAAATAATCCTATGAAATAAAAATTTGATGTTATATTATGATATAATATTAATTTAATACATTGAACCACTCAAATTATATTTTAAAATATTTTTTAAATTTGTTTATTATATTTTATTATTAATTGAAGAAATAATACATTGGTGTTGTGTAAGAATGTATAGTAGTTAAATAATTACTAAAATCTAGACATAAATATAAATCATAAATATAACCACACTATTAAAAAAATTAATATTAAAATTTTTTCATGACATGTTTTTTCCTTGTGGGAACACGTGAGATATATTAAAAACGAAGATAGCGACACTTTGTAATTTTCTTGGATTAAATAATTTATCATCCATTTTATGGAAATGTGTCCATTATACAACTAATTTTAAAGACATATGAAATTATGGATGAAATCCATTAAACCAAAAAATATTAGAAATTTTTTACTATATTTTTTCATTTATCTTTTGGTTTTAAACATCTATTAAATGATTTCATACATAACATGACAATAATGTTTTTACACTTTTAGGGTCCATATTGATTCTATAAATTGATAAATTCTTGATTAATGGACTGTGGTTTAAATTATCAAAACATTCATAGTAATGTTACCTAATCAATGATTTTTTGGAATTTTATATCATTTAATAATATAATGTTAATTTTAAAATATAATTAATGTAAAATTTTAAAACTATTCATCACTTTGACTTTAATGACATCATAAAAATAATTCAAATTGGAATAAAATATTTTAATACATAAATAAAAAGTTAAATTCATTTATAATTTTTTGTTATCACAATAATTTTTTGAAATTATTCTAATTTTGATTTTATTAATATCATTTATATTATTTTTTTCATTTATTTAATAATTACGATTTTATCATTATATAAGAACTTAAGGAATTTATTTAATACTTAAAAATTTTATATAAATTAAAATATTGAAAAATTATTATTATTCTAATGTTATCCACTGATATTCCTTCAATATAACTTTTAAATCTTATCTATGTCCTGAAAACATTTTAAATATTTAATTTTGACTCTTTTGGCCCTATAAAAGTAATAAAAATGAATTTTGATATGACTATTGTTATAGAACTCCAAATTTCATGTCTAAATATAAAATTAATATAAATAAATAATATTTAATAAATAATTTGTGAAAATAATTATTTAATTTCAAATATTAGTTTTGGGTACCACATTTGACATATCTAGTGATGCGCAAGCTTTGCATGGGAACTGAAAAAGATTTTCATATTTATAATGGAATAAATTATAATTTATTTATATTTATTGAATTATTTATGTCTATTATTATTATAATTTTATCATACATGATTAATTAAAAAAATTTAATAATTTTTTATATTTTTATGGTTTTTTTATATCGTAAGGGATATTGTATTTCATAAAATTAGTACATTTTTTACAATTCATAAAAATTGAATTCTTTATAAAAATGTTAAAAATTTATACTTGGATAAATTTTAATTGATGAAACAAAAAAATAGTTTAAAATAATAAATTCCTATAATTGATAGAAATTAATTTCAATATAAATTCGTAAAACATTTAAAAATTAAGATTTTAGAAAAAAATGAATTTTAAACATAAAAATGTATTTCTTTCAGATTTAATCATAAAAATAGATTATAATTAACATAATTGGAATATTAATAATATAATAGAATAAATTTAATTTTTAATCCACTCTAAAAATAATTTGACATTTCATAAATTTTAGAAATATAATTACAATTGTTAATTAAGTTCAGTACTTTTTCACTTTGAGTAGAAAAATAATTTTTTTTTGAAATTTACAAAAATTTAACGCCATTTTAATTTTAATATGATGGTTTAAAAATTAATAATATTTTAATTAAATAAATTTTAAATATTAATATAAAATATTAAAAATATTTTCTCAAAAAATAAAATAAATTGTTTTTAAGGAAGTCATATTTTCAAAGCATAAAATAACATTACTAAAAATTTGGTGATTATTTACTTAAATTTCTTAAATACAATTTTATTGAGTAGAAAAAATATATTTTCCATAAAATGGAGAATTATAATTAAACTGGATAATTTAATAGCTAGGTTATATCTACTAAATTATATAATTATACTTTAATAGTGTATCATTTCTCATTTGAACTTAGTGTTTGTTGTAATGCAAGCTATTGAAGAAATAATATTTCTAATTTTTTTCCCTAAAATATTTGGTTATTACATAACCAACCCCCACAATAAATTGTGTCCTTGTAAATTAAACATGTTCTTGTTAATCAAATCATTGGAATTTCAAAATTACTATTTCGAAATCCATGTTGTACAAATGGATTAAAAACAAAATATTGACAATTGGGAATGGGAAATATAAAATTAATCTAGAATATAAAAATAATGGATTCATATAAGTTAATATTATTGGGTAGTGAAAACATATATTTTGATCAAAAACCTACCTCCCAATGAGTGATAGAGAGTGATAGAGAACATGGTCAGTTGAAAGATAACAATCTAAAAAATGTAAATTAGTGGTGGGTAAAAAGAAAATTTATTTCTGGGAATGAATGTTCTTTTAAAAATAATTTTCTAAGAGTTCTTGATTTATTTAAAAAGGAAATATAAATACTTGATAATAAAAATTACATTATTCAATCAATTTCCACTGTAACCTCATTTTTTTCTTCAAATTATGAGTATTCTTGTGGAATATTCCATTCTTTAATAACTAAAGTTAACTTCAACAGATCACATAATTCCACGATATTATAAAAATATACTCCCCTGGTATCCATATATTATCCAAAAAAAATATTGTTAGTAAAAGGTTATATATTTAACAAAATTAATTAAACATTATAATAATAATATTACATTAATAGAAATAAATATTAAAACTCAATGTTCGGTCTAAATATTTCCATAAATTACTATCAAAAAAATTACTTAAAGTAACCCCTACAAAGATATTTAAAAAATGAAGTATTTAATGAAATATTTAACTAATTTTAATTTAACCTTTTTCTCTATTCATCATTAGTTTCCCATAAAGTTATATACTAAAATGTATATTCCCTAATCAAATAGTCTCCAAAATATAGGAATTATTACGATAAATAAATGTCTAAATACCAAATAATTTCAAAAACCCCATTATTAACGAATGCTTTAACCTTAAAAAATAATAATATACCTTTCATACTATATACCAAATGTATAATAGAATTATAATTAAATAATAAAACACATAAAACATAAGGGTTATACACACCTCATCCCTATAAGACTTTTCCAATTATATCATTTATAATATCAGAATTAGATTACTTAATGCTATATAAGGGGGTTTAAGACATAGATATCAGGATAAACCTCAAATATAAAAACTCGCTATTATATAAATAACATAAATAAAATTTTCATCCAAAATTTACTACAATCCTTATTTCTCAATTATGTTCTTATACTATTTAATATATTCTATAAATAAAAAAATATAATTAAATTCAATAAATACAACCTAAATAACATCATAATCAAATTTATAACCAATTTCAAGGTCACAAATACTATCTCATCATTGGAAATATTTTATTTATCCAAATTAAACAGGATAAATTTTCATTTTTATTTGTACTAATTAATGTAAGATTTCAAAAACATAAAAATAAAACAACCACGTAATAATCCTTATATCTTTCATAATTTATATAAAAATATATCATTTACATTATTCATGAATCTTGATATATAAAAACATCAGTCCACTAACCTTAAATATTGACATAACAAATATCCTTCCTTTGCCTATGAGTTACTCCTTGGATTAGGTAATTGGCTCATATAATTCCCATATTCCAATCACAATAGTCATTCAACTATAAATGAATCTATATGATGGAATTCATTTTCCATTATCAAGCTCTTCATTTGTCCTATGAAATTACATTATAAATCCCCTTCATTTATTTACAAAAACATATTAACATTTCATTGATGCATCCCCTTGGGTGCTTCTTCCAGCATTCTCTACATGTAGGATGCTAAATTTCATTTTCACCTTGGTCTTCATGAAAATCCATTTCTCTATTGTTAGTTTTGTTGGGAAACTCACCAATGTATATATTGTTTATTATATAATTATATAGTTCATTTGAATAATCCAAAAAATAGTATAATAATCTATTTAAATTGGTTTCCCATGATTAAATTATTTCCATTGACAATGAAATTCAATAATAATGTTATTTTTTTAGTTACCGTCCATTTACTAAATCCAAAAACCTTTTAGTGAGAAACAATAATAATAGTGGGAAACCAAATAATCATAGAAATTCATTTATTGGAAGTCTATATCTTGAATCCTTTATCTATGAATCAATAGGTTAATCCTAGGTCATTCCTAGTCATTACTAACACTTTAGGATTTAATCCTTTATATATAAATATCCATATATATATCCCTAGGGATCTCACTAAAGGTATTTTTTCTTAGATTCCAATATTTAACTATTCCCAACTATCATACCAACTATAGGGACCTAGACTATTCATACACAGATATTACATCATAAAATTTTAAAATTCATTACATAACATAATGTTCCATGCCATATTCAGTTAGCTCTAATTCCTTTGGAAACATGGAAATATAAATAATTGGTTCGTAGGTGAAAAACATATTCCCCCACAATTATCTTCATATTTATAATTATTTTTAGACTTATCATACAAAAAACCATTCTTCATGAACTGGGGAGTAAAACATAATAAAAGGTGATATCAAATGATTGGTAGTGGTATACAAAGGAGTTATAAATAATAACTATAGAATAACATGAGAATAATTTTATAATCATAACATTTTCAAACCACACCCAAAATATCATAGACCATAGAATTAAATCATTACATTAATATTGAAAGTTCATAAGAGATGGATCGTAACAAAATAAAAGATAATGATCCTTGAGAATATAAAATTAGAAGAAGACATAGGTTGTGTCAAACACATAAGTTTAGGAAAAAATATTTCAAGGATATTAGATAAGAAATTCATTATATGTTAATTAGTATTTAACTAAGCATGGACCTACTTCATGCTAGATTTGGTGTCCTGAGAACTAACTATTTATACATTGATTACATGAATGTACACCTATTATATATTGTTCATTGTTCTGCAGGAATATAATATAATAATGTCCTGGAATATTTGTTGCATTAATAAGATCATGTAAGACCCTCACTATGATGAGATCGTTGAAATAATATGAAAATATTCTTATATAAAGTTCTACAGTTGGATGACATATTATGATAGGACACATAGTATACAGACCGTCATGTGTGATTACTCATAAGAAGATGAGACTCTCTCTCATGGAGTTTGCAATTGGTAATCTCCAAGATAGGAGATTATGAGAACAGAACCACCAATAGTAATTCTGCATGTCTTGTTGTCATTGTACATTACTATCTCCATGCATGTGTAATGGTCCTTAGACTGTAAGATTATCATTAACGCATTTCATGACTCGCGCACTTAGATTTGCTGACGAAAAACATAACTAAGATAGTTGGTGAAAAGTAGGGAACGTTGGGTGCATCACGAATGATATGCCATTAATGGATAAGTCGAGGAAGGATTTTTCCCTTCAATATTTATGGATTTAGATATCTCAGGCCCTTTTATTGAAATAGAATTGTAGCTCAAATTCCATGGTCATGGTGTAACGACGAGTTTATTTCTGGAAGTCAAAGAATGACATATCAAGCATATAGGTTTATAACACTGCCATGAAACCTACTTGATGAGATATTGAGAGAAATGGAATAAATTAAATAGTAAGAACTCGTATCAGTTGACATGACAATGCGGAGTCAACTTCTTTCTCTAGGGTGCCTTGACCCGTTGCTAGACAGTAATCTTGGACTTTAGGCAAGACCGCCTAATTCCAACGAGAAATATTCCTAGAGGGTCACACACTAAGTGTATCCAAGTATCTCGTGTAGAATAAATATTATTCTCGTAGGTGGTTTAATAATTATTCAAGGAAGGCTAAATCGTTTTAATGTTGGAGGAATAATAAAATGAAAACACGTACACGCTGTGTATTTATTATTGCACGCCATGCAGTTTTTATTTTGAAAACAAGTACACGTTGTGTATTAATGATTACACGCTGTGCAGTTTTCATATTGGAAAAGAAATGAAAAACAAGTATGTGTTGTGTATTAATGATCACAGGCAATGTAGTTTTCTTTTTGGAAAAAAAGTAAACGCCGTGAATTTCTTATTACACGCCGTGTAGTTTTTTCAGTTGGGATTTTGAGGATATAATATTATTTTATTTAATGATATTTATTATAATCAGTATGGGGCGCATTTCAAGGAATTAATTATTTGACATGTGGGTTTTCAATAAGAGTTAATGAAATAAATAAAATGTGTAACATGTTTATATATTGTCATAACTCAATTAACCTCAAACCTGATTATAAATATCCTCATAACCCCAACACTTTTCCCCAATCATTGTGCACAACAATTCTGGAGAATTTTCTCAAGACCAAAAGAATTTATTCCTCCAAGAACGCTCTCAAGACCCAAGGAGATCCTCTTCCATTGGATCAAGATGTTCAAAGGTGTAAAACTCAAGCAAAGGTTTCTCCACGCTAGTACCCGAAGGCTCCTTTTTCGACGTCTGGAGATATGCGGTGCAGGTGTGGATCACCACTAGAGGAATTCTACATGTGGCTTCTGCGATGCAACAACGGATCACATCAGAACGTGATCATAAATATGAACGAAGAAATAATGCCAAAAATGTACTTTTTTTCAATTAATTAAATTATTTATAATCAACTTGTAATGATCCTACTTTGTGGTTCTGAGACTTTCCTTTTCATTGTCTATTTCTGTGACTCGATCTGTGGAGACTGGAATGTATCATCATATTGATCCCGGATTGATCATTGCTAATGACAAAACCCCAAGTGGGAACATCCACCCACGCGCTTCCACTGCGCCCAGAACCTTCAAATGGTATCAGAGGGAGGTTACAATGTGGATTATAGTTATTTAATTTTGGATGATAATTTACGCATTTATATTTGATTCAATTCGAAATATATCATTCTATAAAACTGAATAAATGAGATTTGCTCTTCCTCCTTACTTTCTTGATTCACATCACAGAAACAACCTTTTAATTTTAATTTTGATAAAAAAAATGAGAAACTCATCTGGAGGATCCGATCTTTCTGTTTGTACAACACAAGAATACACGGCGTGTAGTGAAAATTACACGCCCTATACTTAGGTTCAGCGAACCGGTACTAGTCCTCCAAACCAAACCGTGTGAATTGAGTATATCTAAGTATTTATTATTCCGTGTTGACTAGAATTGGATGACGCATGGAAACCGGAATACAAGGTGTGTATGTTGGAGAAACACGTTGTGTAGTCCGATCTAGCCTTGGTGAAACTGTGTACAAGGAAAAGTTTTGTACCACGTACATGGGGTTCCAAGGTCGGTAACTGAGTAACAAGGAAGTACACGTTGTGTTAGATTAATCTACACACCGTGTACTCCAAAATTTCCAAAGTAGAGAAAACACGTGAAAGCCCCTAGTGTGTGCATTGGATAAAGGGTGAAAACAAATACCCGCTGTGTAAACATAACCTAAACTCCATGTATTTTCCAGAAATGGAATTGCACTAGTTTTCCTCTAATGTACAAAGACCCATACAAGGAATATGGATGAGAATAATCTCAGTATATTCAAAATGGAATTTTAGATAATGAATTGATTAATTATAAGATCATAATTAATTAAATTCAGGCGCGACTTATCTTAAATGAAAGAACTATTAAATGAATTTGAATTCTAAATATGGGTAAATGTCATTTCAGGCTATGGATGATCATGAGCTAGACTAAAGACCCTTTGTGTGTGTATTTCTTAATTTAAATATATTTAAATTCGTTGTCCTGTGAGACTTATTCCAATAAAATTTTGGTCATGTGTGCCAATGGTTTATTTAATGTAAACCCCATGTACTGGAGGATCTCCCAATCCAGAGGAGACGGTTCAAAATCTAGACCTGAGATGAAACCAACCCAAGAAGAGACAAAGGTGGACAGGTGGGAGATGCAAAACATGAACCATCTGGTTCAAGGTGTTTTTTCCTAGGTCAGGGTTATCTTATCAAAACCGCTAGATAAGATAACCAATATAAGCTCATGATCATGCCATATTATCTTATTTCTATCTAATTTCATGGTTTATTAATTATGTATGTGTTTCCACGATCACATAATTAATGAAATAAACAAGCATGCAAGGATGGAATAAAATAAAAACTGGACTATACGTAAACATTATCAGAACATGTTTAATCACTTAAGTAAGCATCACTTAATATTAACAAGCATGTGATAATGTGAAGCTACGCATAAAGGATTAAAATCCCTCAAATACCATATTATGTTAGAGCAAGCCTTTCTTAACTTGACTAATGGAAAGACTCAATAAAACTACATGTTTGACCAACCCTTGTTGGGACACTTACTTTTATAAAGGAATCCCTTATGAAAGGTTTCAGGTTAACTTAACCATATTGCATCAAGAGGAGTATCACTTGATAGACTTGGTGTAATATTGGATTCATGTGTTGAGGAAATCCATGTCAGGATTTTTGGATTGGGGAGTCCACTCAACAGATCAAGGAATTGTAAGCTCACAGTTGGCAAAGACCTGCCTACCTAAATACCTTAAAATAGCTTGAACAACCCTTGTTGGGGTTATGTAAAGTGTAATATGGATCCTTTCCACTAGAATCTCAAAGCAACTGGACATTCCGAGTTAAATGGTGAGGGTCATTGGGACTTGATAAAATAGTGGGAGACTTAATAAAATTTATTATTTCTCATAAAATGTAATGAAGAAAGTAATAATAAATCTTCTCTTTTAATTTGTAGAATAAATATGACAAACTCGTTAACCAAATTTTATCTGTTATCAATTTTGGACAAAGACAATATCCTCACAAGTAGTAACTTTTATGAATAGATTAGGTTCCTTCGGGTAATCCTATGCCATGAATGAAAGTGTTACATGCTGGAGTCCTTACTTCCTGATTCTCCTATAAATGGGCGAGTGATGATGATTTCTTTATCTATGATACACATTTGAGTGATGCACTCGACGTTCAATGTTTGATGCTATAATCAGTGTCTAGCGAGCTCATGAATTCTCATGAAGACATGGATTCCTATAGCATGCTCAATCACCTCTATGGTCTATACCAAGAGAGAGAAAGACATGAAAGGTTTGAGATCTCCACGGCACTATTTCATAACAACCTTGGAGAAGGTGCCCCAATTGGGCCTCATGTAGTCAAGCTCATTGGCTACATTGAGCGCTTGGAGGTTTTAGGGTTTAAACTCCCCCAAGAACTGGGTATCGATATCATTCTTGCATCACTTCCCCAGAGCTTCTCAAACTTTGTTATATATTTCAACATGAACAACATTGAGAAGTCTCTATCTGATCTTCTTATCCTTATTTTCCAAGTGGACAATGACATGAAGCGTGAAAATCCATCTGTACTTATGGTGAATAAAAGTAAAGTGAAGGAAAAGAACTTTATGCCTAAATCATCTTCAAGGACTTCCTTGAAAAGGAAGATCAAAGGGGAGGCAAGAGAATAGGAGTTTGTTTGTTTCCCATGTGGCAAGAAGGACCACAGGAAGAAAAAATTCACCCATCCAAGGAAGCAAGGGGAAGATTCAGGTGCATTTGTTATCGAATGCAATCTATATTTTTCTATCAATTGAGTATTAGATACTACTTGTGGTGATCACATCTGTATCCAAAGACAGTAACAAATTATATTTAAAAAGATTGACTTAGGTGAGGTGGATCTGCAAGTAGCCAATAGAGCCAGACTCGCTAATGTAGTTGTTGGAGACTATCACCTCACATTGCCTACTGGGATGGTCTTGGTTTTAAAAGGATGTAATTATGTACCCTCTGTAATAAAAAACATTTTTTCAGTATCCAGATTAGATACTGATGGATTCATCTTCAAGTTGGGAAGTGGATTTTTCTACTTCTATAAAGATAGCATTTGTTTTGGTATGGCACATTTATATAACATCCTTTATGTGTTAGAATACACAAACCAAGTAATTGAAATCTATTAAAATGTTAATTCACATGACTCATACCACACCCAAAATTGACATCACTGGCTAGGTCATGTCAATGAGAAATGTTTGAAAAAATTACATCAAGATGGGTATTTAGATTCTTTAGAACTAAAAGCACTTGGTGTATGTCATGGGTGTCTACAAGGAAAAATGACCAAATCCCCATTAAGTGGGAAAGGTGAAAGGGCTAAAGAGCTTCTAAAATTTGTCCACCCATATGTGTGTGGACCATTTCTAGTTGAAGCTAGGGGTGGGTTCTTGTACTTCATAACTTTTACTGATGATTTTAGTAGATATGGATATATTTACTTAATGAGGTATAAGTCAGATTCTTTTGATCGGTTCAAAGAATACAAGAATGAAGTTGAGAACCAGCTTAGTAAGAAGATTATGAAACTCCGATCAGACAGAGGAGGAGAATATGTTAATCAAGACTTCATTTATTTCTTACGGTATTTTGGGATTCTATCTCAACTCACTCCTCCTTACACGTCTCAGTGGAATGGTGTGAGTGAAAGGGTGAACCACACCCTGTTGGACATGGTGAGATCAAAGATGAGTCATGAAAATCTTCCATTATCCTTTTGGGGATATGAATTACAAACAGTAGCAGACGTACTAAACCAAGTCCTAACTAAATTGATAAGTGGTATTCCATATGATTTATGGAGTGGACACAAATCCATGTTATCAAATTTACATGTGCGGGGTAGCGAAGCATTTGTTAAGGAATCTGCAGGTAACAAACATTCACCCCAAGGAAAAAAGTGTATCTTTATAGGATATCCTAAGGAAACAAGGGGATATTACCTATAAAACCCCTCAGATAAAAAGTTTAATGTGGAAATACACGCCATATTCCTTGAGAGGGAGCACATCTCCAAAGGAGATAGTGGGAGTGAGATAGACTTCGATGAAGTTGAGGCTCAAGATACACAGGAGTTGGTATAGGAATAGATTCCACAAAGCCCCATGGAAGAACAAATGGTACCAGAGACACAGGAACTGTGTAGTAGCATGAGAGAGGTGAGAGAACCAGAATGATATGGTTTTCTTGTCACTGAGGATGGTGACTCATTATTGATTTAAAATGATGACCCTCTTACCTACAAGGAAGAAGTTGGAGGCACAGACATTTCCAAGTGGCATGAACCCATGAATTCTGAAATGGATTCCATGGACCAAAACCAAATCTGTATTTTGGTATATCCTTGAGTTGATGTAAATCCTATTGGTAATAAATTGGTATTCATGAAGAAACTAGACATGGAGGGGCAAGTCAGCACCTATAAGGCATGAATGGTTGGAAAAGGTTTTATAAAGAATCATGTAATTGACTATGATGAAACCTTTTAACCGGTTGCAATGATGAAATCCATCAAAACCCTATTGGCCATTTCCGCTTACCATGACTATGAAATTAGGCAAATGGATGTAAAAAATAACATTACATAACAGAAACCTCCAGGAATATGTCTACATGACACAACCTGAAGTGTTTGTGACTCCAAAGGATTCCAACAAAGTATGCAAGTTGCAGAAATCAATTTATGGATTATATCAAGCATCCAGGTCATGGAACATTCATTTTGATGAAGCTATAACCTAATTTGGCTTTCTTAAGAACAAATGTGAGACTTATGTCTACAAAAGGTTTAGGGGAAGTGCAGTCGCTTTTCTAATAGTATATGTTGATGACATATTACTAATTGGAAACTAAGTACATGTTTTATAGTCAGTGAAGGCATGGTTGGATAAATGCTTCACCATGAAAGACTTGGGCAAGGCAGCATATATTCTAGGGATAAAAATCCATCGTGATAGATCCAAGAGAATGTTGGGCCTGAGTCAAAGTATATAAATTGACAAGATACTAAACAGATTTACTATTTAACAGTCCAAGAGGGGATTGTTGCCAGCGTCACATGGCATTCATCTTTCCAAGAAAATGTTTCCTCAGTCACATGAGGAAAGAAATAAAATGGAAAGTATACCTTAAGCATCCGTGATTGGTTCAGTCATGTATGTTATGATATGTACAAGGCTAGATGTTTATTACGCATTAAGTGTGGTAGGTAGATATCAAGATGATCCAGGATACCGCCATTGGATGGTATTCAATATTATCCTTAAGTATATGAGGTGTACTAAGGATATGTTCTTGGTTTATGGAGGAGATGAGGAACTAGTCATCAGAGGACATGTAGATGCTAGTTTTCAAACTGATCAAGATGACATGAAGTCACAGACTAGATACATATTCAGTTTGAATGAAGGTGAAGTGAGCTGGAAGAGCTCAAAGAAAGGTGTGGTGGCAGATTCTACAGTAGAGTCCGAGTATATCACAGCTTCTGAGGCAGCTAAAGAAGCAGTATGGATGTGAAGCTTCATCCAAGATCTGGATGGTGTACCTAGCAATAAAGATCCTATCACACTCTATTGTGATAATACTGTAGCGGTGTCATTTGAAAAAGAGCCAAGGTCACATCAGCAGACAGTGCACATACTTAGGAAGTATCATCTCTTGAGGGATTTTTCTCAGAGAGGTGAAGTTGTAGTGAGCAGTATTTCCACAGAAGACAACATGGAGGACCCCTTTACTAAATTCATGACTCAATAGAAACATGATCATCAAGTGAGGTCTAACGGACTAAGAGTCGTAGGCAGTTGGCTCTAGTCCAAGTGGGACTTTGTTAGATTTGGTGTCCTAAGAACTAACTATTTTTACTTTGATTACATGAATGTACACTTATTATATATTGTTCATTGTTCTGCATGACTAAAATATAATAATTTCCTGGAATATTTGTTTCATTAATAAGGTCATGGTAGATCCCCGCTATGATGAAAACCTTGAAATGGTATAATAATATTCCAAAATAAAGTTCTATGGTTGGATGACATACTATTATAGGACACATAGTATACAGACCGTCATGTGTGACTACTCATAAGAAGACAAGACTCTCTCTCATGGAGTTCGTATTTGGTAATCTCTAAGATAAGATATTATGAGAACAGACCCGCTAGTAGTAACTCCACATGTCTTGGTGTCATCGGACATTACTATCTGCGAGCATGTGTAATGGTCCTTATACTATAAGATTATCATTAACTCATGTCATGTCTCATGCACATAGATTTTCGGATGAAAACCGTCACGAAGAGAGTCAGTGAGAAGTAGGGTACGATGGGTGCATCAAGATTGACATATTCTTAATGGATAAGTCGAGGAAGGATTTTTCCCTTCCATATTTATGGAAGTAGATATCTCGCGCCCTTTGATTGAAATAGAACTCTCGCCCAAATTCCATGGCCATGGTGTAATGACGAGTTTATTTCTGGAAGCCAATGAATGACAGATCAGGAATATAGGTTTATGACACTGCCATGAAACCTGGTTGATGAGATATTGAGAAAAAGGGATTAAATTACATAGTAAGCGTTCATATGAGGTGACACGTCAATGTGGCGTCAACTTCTTTCTCTTGGGTGCCTTGACTATTGGCTAGATAGTAATCTTGGACTTTAGGCAAGCCCGCCTAATGCCAATGAGAAAATTTCCTAGAGGGTCAAACACTAAGAGTATCCAAGTATCTCAAGTAGAATAATGATAATTATCGTATGTGGTTGAATAATTATTCAAGGAAGACTAAATCGTTTTAATGTTGGAGGAAGAATAAAATGAAAACAAGTACACTCTATGTATTAAGGATTACACACCGTGTAGTTTTCATTTTGGAGGGGAAATGAAAAACAAGTACGCGCCATGTATTAATGATCACACGCTGTGAAGTTTTCTTTTTGGAAAACATGTACACACCGTGTATTTATTATTACACACCGTGTAGTTTTTCCAGTCAGGATTTTTAGGATATATTAATTTTTTATTAAATGATATTTATTATAATCAGCGTGGGGCGCATGTCAAGGAATTAATGATTCAACATGGAGGGTTTCAATAAGAGTTAATGAAATAAATAAAACGTGTAATGCATTTATTTATTGTCATAACTCTATTAACCTAAAACCTGATTATAAATATCCTCACAACCTCTACACTTTTACCCAATAGTTGTGCACAACAATTCTGGAGAATTATCTCAAGACTGAAAGAAATTTTCCACCAAGAACGATCTTAAGACCAAGATAGATCATCTTCCATCGGATCAAGACGATCTAAGGTGGACAACGCAGGCAAAGGTTTTTCCATGTTAGCACCTAGAGCCTCCTTTGGCCACGTCCGAAGATAAGTGGTGCGTGTGTGGATCACCACTAGGGGAAGTCTACACATGGCTTCTACGACGCAATGATAGATCACATCAGAACGTGATCAGAAATATCAATGAAGAAAGAATGCCATAAAAAGTACTTCATTTAAATTAATTAAATTAATTATAATCAACTTGTAATGATCCTAATTTTTTGTTCCATGACATTCCTTTTCTTTGTATATTTCTGTGATTCGATCCGTGGAGATTGGGGTTTATTGTCGTATTGATCCCGGATTGATCAATACTGATGAAAAAATCCAAGTGGGAACATCCACCCACCTTCTTCCACTGCACCCAGAACCTTCACTTCAGGCATGGGATAACCTCCCATGTACCCTCTTTGTGGACTGGGATAACCTCTTATGTACCCTTCTAGCTCATAGAAAATTAATCATTATATAATATATTTTTGGGAGTTATAGGTCCCTCCCCTCACATAATTATAATCATACTTATGGGTTCCAGAATATTATAAAATAATAATCATATAAAAATCATTAAAATGAAATGGGTTTCATAAACATTTTCAGTATAGAATAACTCATTAAAAAGATATAGGTTTTAAAAAAATTATTCCATAATATTCATAAAACATTAAATGAAAGAATAAATATTCAATTATTGGATAATATATAGTAAAACGATTACATAATATCATCTTATTTCTTCTTAGATTGTAAATTATTTTCAAATATCACTTCTAATATTTCTTGTGGAAAATACCCTTTCCATTTTAATTTAATATATTTTAAAAAAACCATGCAATTTTGAAGGACCCAAAATTAATTAAAACTAAACGTGCACTATTTTAAAGGAATCATATAAGAAAATTTTATTCATTACAATGGAAAAATATATTCAGATCGTAGATGTTAATTAAAATAACAATCACATTATTGTAAAATGTTTAACAAGTGTGTCATTAAGAAATCCACAAGAGTATTCATTTCAAACAGTTTTTTTACGAAACAAAAAAAATAAAAATGACATAAAATAGTAATAGTACAATATTAAAATCATTTTTTTTAAAACATGGATATGGATGTGAAATATTCCAAAAAAATTGACTTAGCAAGAACATTTAGGAATATTGATGAGATTGTGAAAGAAAAACCTTACCTTAAGTTCAATTTTATTTGATAAAAAATTAAAATCATATATAATAATTATAAGTTGTTATAATTATATAAAATATTAATAATATCATATATTATCCATTTACATTATTTTAAAATCCAATTTTATCAAGAATTTATTATTAATTATTTTATTTCAAGGTGTTATATATTTCCATTATTATGAGTGTTTCAGTTTAGTAGTTCCAATCCATGTGCATTTATATTTGTTCATTCATATCCATAATATTAATCATGATATCTATATAATATATATTCATGATATACATATTTACAATATTCAATAATATATATATATATATATAGAAAAATTATTTAAACCGTTCATTGAAACTGTAGGTCGTACATACTCATGAACGATGGTTTCATTTTTCATCGAATGAAGAAAAATAAAACTACATATTATTTCATTATATAGGATAGTTATTATATCATATATATCATATATTTAAAAATTCAACCTCATTACAATCGAATTATGATATAAATGTTAAACGATTCATGTTACTTATTGGATTTGGTAGTCCACACATTCACATGAGCGACATCATTGTTTTCCCCAAAAAAAATTAATGTTAAGAAGGTATATATGATATTATCCTTAGGGAGGTATAATTATGTAATAGTTATCATATATAAACCTAAAAAATAATAATAACCATCCATAAACAATGATGTTGAAAGATAAATTGTATCATTATGTGGAGATTATAAGCCCTACATGTGCATGAGTAATACATCCACTTTCCAATTGATTTTAAAGAGGATGGATAATTGTTGTTTCATAATACTGATTATAAAGACCCGCAAATTTCAAGGAAATTTTTTTTTCCTTAATTTTATTTGGAATTTTACAAGAGCGCAGCTTCAGACGGCACCTGATTCGAGGCCCGGTGTGCCCGGAATCAATTTCCGAAGTTTGGCTCGGGTACGTTCAGTGAACGGACGAGCGGGTTTTTCTATCTTTTGAACCGGTGCCCGGAATCGAATTCTGAGGGCACCGATGAAATCGTAGCACCGGTATTTGATTAGAAATGCCTCTTCCGGAGTTGCGTTTGCTCAGACGTGGTTTTTAAATTTTGGGTCTTTAAGACAGAAATAAAATAAAATTTGTGCGACAACTTTATTTTATTTCACTTAAGCTGCTTGGAAGTCACTTGGAAGCCACTTGAACTGAGTTAAAGCGGATAGGGTGCTATCCGGAAATATCCTACCCTCTTGGTAGGATATTTGTGAGGCAGGGCCCGCACGAGCCCCGCCGTTTCTTTCGCTAAGTAACGCACCCGCGAAAACCCGTCAAAGTAACTGAAAAGTCAACCGACGCGTTTTCTTTATTTCTTAACAGACCATTTAATTGGGCGGTTTATTTCATGAATTAAATGGGTTGTTTCATTCGTTGAATTAATTCAACGAATTTAATGGGTCGTTACTTACACGTTTTGCGTTTGCTGGCAAAATAATAAAATAGACAAACTTGTCTATTTTGGAGGATCCTCCTGTTGTGTGAGATCCTCTAAACCTCCACCCTCCCCACGGAGAACGCGAAGAACGCGAAGAACTCCGGAACCGGAATTCGACGACGCACGATCCACGACGTCAACAAACTTTTCCGCGACCTTCTCCTTCTTCTTCTACGGTGCCTCTTCTTCCGCGGCGGACCTACGATCAGCGGTTAAAGGTGAGAATCGAATCTTCTAATTCTCCCCTTTTTATAATTCGATATCAACAGATTTAAATTAATTAAATCTGTTTGATCTTGATCCGGAGATCGTCGGCGCGACGTTTTTCCCACGGTGCGACGAACGTCTCCTCCGCAACGACGCGACGATCCCCTCCTTCCGCGACGAGCGATTCCGCGACGATCTCACGTCCGACGACGACAAGGTAAGGGTTGTTGGAATATTTTATTTCCCGTGTTTATTCATTTAAAATAAAGAGCCTGATCTCCGAACAATTTTAATTTAATTAAAATTGTTGTTGATTATTTTCTTTTCCTCCCGTTGTTTATGACTAACGCGGAGGGTGCGGATCTAACGAACAAGACCCGGCAACCCTCCGCTGATCTTTTGTTGTGCGGATTTGGCGGACGACGACGAACCGTGCGGCAAGGGAGATCCGTTGATCCCGCAGTGAAGATCGGCCCCCGGGAGGAGCAACGGCGCAGACGGGAGGCAAAACGGGCCACCGGAGCAACTCCGGCGGCCCGCGGAAGGCGGCGGCGGCGCGGGTCGCCGGCGCGGCGGCGCCGGCGACCGGAGGCGGCGGCGCCCGGCGCGCCGCCGGGAATTCCGCCGCGGCCGAGCCGTGGCGGCGGCGAACCGCCGGACCGCGTCCGCGGTCCGGCCACCCAGCACGCGGCCCGCGCGGGCCGCATTCCTCCAAGCCGCGAGTCAAACCCGCGGCAGTTACTTCGGCCGCTCGGCCGAAGCCGAGCCGGCCGGTCCGGTCGGCCGGGCCGCGCCCCGGCCGGACCGGACCCGGCCTAGCCGGGTCGGGCCGACCCGGTTCGGCCGACCCAGGGGGGTTCGGCCCGGGTCGCCCCGGGCCCAGAACCCCCGTTTTCGGGGCTTCTTCGGTCTTTTGCCCATATCTTGGGCCTGAGACCTCTGTTTGACGAACCGTCAGTGGCTACGCGATACTTGGATCGATACAGTCGTTTCGGTATATTACACTCAAGGTTTCGGAAGACTTTGGGTTCAGCCGGGGTGGTTCGTACACGAAACCAACCGGGCCCTCGGAGCGGAAACGCTAATAACTTGAGCTACGGACGTCCGATCGACGTACCGTCAGCTGTGGTAGTTTCCTCTAAGTGAGACGGAACTTTTGGCATACTCCGCCCGAGGATCGGATACAGGCAGAGTACAGTCAGGTTGGTTTTGCCCTAAAAACCAACCGGGCCCCTCGGACGAAAATGCCAATAACTCTCAGACCGGGCGTCTGATTGACGCGCCGTCTGTTGCGTTGAGATCCCGTTGTCGATATGGAACTTTTGGATACATCAACTTTGGACTACGTGTCAGTTGATGTATCAGCCTCTCGGCTCGTGGAGCGGACCCTCCTAAACGAGCTCGCTATGTGCGGGAACCCTAACGCTGGCTGTGACTTCGACGACAGAGCAGAGATCCTCCGTGGACTGCGACGACGGCAGAGCAGAGATCCTCCGTGGACTGCGACGACGGCAGAGCAGAGATCCTCAGTGGACTGCGACGACAGCAGAGCAGAGATCCTTCGTGGACTGCGGCGACGACTGTGCAGAGATCCTCAGTGGACTGCATCGACTACTCCACTCAGCGATCCTACGTGGATCAGTGCTACAGGTTCTGTGTGAGCCTGATCCTATGTGGGTCCTTACTACCGGTTTTGTGTGAGCCACTGCCTACAGGTTCTGTGTGAGCCCGATCATGTGTGGGTCTTTTGCGGGGGTTAGTACCTATCGATCCTTCGTGGGTCCGATGACTTAGATGGATCAGTGATCATCTTTGACGTCATCTGAAAAAGTATACCTGGTTGAGCTGAATCTTATGTTACTCTCCTTTGTGGTTTGTGTTGAACTATCCTTTGTGGATTTACTGTTTACTCTCCTTGTGGATTTGAGTCTAGCTTTCCTGCGTGGATTGAGTTGTTCTTGAGCTCGTGAGCAGATCTAGAATTGGGGACTTAGGTATATGTATGGGCATATACCTAAGTCGAGTCAGATGTTACTTCGTGATTGCATCTTTCTTTTGTGCTATATCCTTTGTGGATTTCGGGAGACCATCGGGGGTCTCGGGGTCCTTACTGAGTAGCTTATACTCACCCCTGCACGGGCTATGCCCGCACCTTGTTGTGTTGGATGCAGACGACGGACAGCGCTGATCTCGGTTGGGGCGTGGAGCAGGACGGTACCTGGAGGTGGACCACTGGGCGGGACGTGCTCGGAGCGGACGTGGGACCCGAGGAGCCTGGAGGCTATCTGTACCCACCCTTCAGGTGGGATTGCCAGTGGACGACACGAGGCCGCCGTCTTTTCTTCAGTTGCTGTTCTTTACTTTTTCAGTTGTACTTTCAGTTGGGCTTGTATTCCGGCCCCCTTTACTTTTCTGCACTTGTAGTTACTTTCCGCTTGCTGGCTCTGTGGTGGTTGTTACTTATAAAGGCAATGCCTTCCCTGTTTACCGGGATTTTACGCCTTGGTGCTAGTCGCCAGCCCCTGGCCTATGGAAGGCGGGCTTGGGGTAGTCACGGCACGGGCCCCGAGGTCGGGTCGTGACAAATTGGTATCAGAGGTGGTCGGTTCTACCGCAGACTCTGATCGTCTTTTCTTTCTATATGAAGCAATAGTGTTTAGTGTATTGAGTGTGGTTATCAGTTCAGGGAGCCCAGTGTTGGTGCGGCGGCCGACGTATCCGTACACCAGGACCCTGACTCCTGATTTCCGACTTAATGCATGAAAACATTGATTGCGTGTGTGTTTCGAGTTTTCTTCGTGATTACTTGTGTCAGCTCACCGGGTATACTGATCTGCTTTATGAAAGTCTCAGGTTTTCCTTGTGATTACTTGTGCCAGCTCACCAGGTATACTGTTCTGACTGTGGTGCTCTTGTTCTCCTTTTCAGGATGGCCCCGCGACGACAGCCAGCTAGGGTTCTGAGTGTAGGGCGCAACGGCAGCCCACCGAGCGACGAGGCCTCGGTGCAGGGCCCTTTGCCATCAGTGGCACCGGCGGTAGCTTTACCCGCCGAGCCACCGATGCTACCAGTACCAGACGCTGACGATGCACGTCGCCTCAGGGCACTGCATGAGTTTCAGAGCCAGCGACCACCCAGGTTTCGCGGTGAGGCGGACCCCCAGGCCGCCGAGGACTGGCTAGAGGCGGTGGTACGGATCTTTAGGCTAGTGAGGACACCAGCGGATCTCATGGTGATTCTCGCGGCGAGCCTCCTGCAGGCGGCGGCAGGACGATGGTGGAGCTTGATGCTTCAGGTTCACGATGAGGCATCCTTGCTCTGGATGGACTTCGAGAGCCTCTTCCGCTCTGAGTTCGTCCCGTCCACCCTCCGAGCGGTGCGCATCCAGGAGCTTCTCCAGCTACGCCAGGGCAGCATGACGGTCGCTCAGTACGCGGCAAGGTTCACTGACCTAACTCGCTACTCGACCGACATGGTACGGGACCCCTTCTTCCGGGCCCGGACCTTCGAGCAGGGCTTGCGACAGGAGATTCGGGCGTCGCTAATCTCCCTCAGCATTCCGACCCAGGCGGGAGTGCTGGAGCAAGCCCTCCTGATCGAGAGCTTCCTGGCAGAGCCTTCTTCAGTGGCGAGACCTAGCGCAGGGCGGCAGGTAGCTGAGTCTTCGGCAGCAGGTAGCCGGCGGATGACTCTCGGGTCCAGGCAGACCAGACCCCCACGCAGACGGCCTCAGGACACCGGCGCAGCAGTGCGGGGCACACAGCGGAGTGCCAGCCTTCCGAGAGGCAGGCTGTGCTACTCCTGCGGAGGGCAGGGTCACATGGCTCGTGACTGCCC
Source organism: Viscum album (assembly GCA_963277665.1). NCBI lineage: Eukaryota > Viridiplantae > Streptophyta > Magnoliopsida > Santalales > Viscaceae > Viscum > Viscum album. The sequence goes on along the minus strand of OY728121.1, from coordinate 999,149,147 downwards.
GACTCGCCGATCAGAGGAGCAACAGAAGGTGGAGGGGCCACCCAGGCAGAGGCAGAGGGTCGACCGTGGCGGTCCGTAGGGAGGAGGCGGACGAGGCAGAGGAGCTGGCCGAGCAGCGGGTGGTGGGCGACGCTTCCAGGCTCTACCCCCACCACCACCAGGAGGGCCACCTCGACCACAGGGAGCTGGCGGGCAGGGGCAGGCCCAGCTCCAGGAAGTGGAGGCCTACGACCCCGACATGCCCGAGATGATTCGAGGTACGATCTGTGTCTATTCCACCCTTGCTGCAGTACTTATAGACACAGGAGCGAGTCACTCTTTCATAGCCTCTGCCCTTGTTCGGAGCTCGGAGATTCCGACTGAGCCGTTGGCTCGATCCTTACGGCTAGAGACTCCTACGGGAGCAGACTCGACGATTACGCACTGGTGCCGGCAGTGTGAGCTTACTCTAGGAGGCGAGAGCTTCGGCTGGGATCTCCTTGTAGCGGCGTCGAGGCCTTACGACGTCATCTTGGGCATGGATTGGCTATCCACGGTCCATGCCCAGATCGACTGTTTTAGGCGCAAGGTGCGATGTGTTTGCACCGACGGGAGCAGGTTTACCTTCACCGGCGAGAAGGGAACCTTTGCAGCACAGGATGGACTTCCGCGGAGGAGAGTGCAGCCCATCTCTCATCAGTTGGCTAGCCTCATCCTAGGAGCAGTGGACGTGCGGAGTCCAACTTTTCCTGCAGTGGTGGACCAGTACGTGGAAGTCTTTCCCGACGACGTTCCAGGGCTACCTCCTCGTAGAGAGGTAGACTTTTACATCGACTTGTACCCCGGGACAGTCCCGATATCTACTCCCGCATATCGGATGGCCCCCGCCGAGCTTCGGGAGCTGCGGGTACAGTTGGAGGACTTGCAGAGCAAGGGGTTTATCCGACCCAGTGTTTCACCCTGGGCTTCCCCGATTTTGTTCGCCAAGAAGGCGGACGGGAGCTTGCGACTGTGTGTCGACTATCGACGCCTGAACCAGGTGACAGTGAGGAACAAGTATCCGCTGCCACGGATTGATGACCTCTTCGATCAGCTCAAGGGAGCACGGTGGTTCTCGAAGATAGACCTCCGGTCAGGCTATCATCAGCTCAGAGTTCGAGATGAGGACGTGCAGAAGACGGCCTTCAGGTGTCGGTATGGACATTATGAGTTCTTGGTTATGCCGTTCGGCGTAAGCAATGCTCCAGCAGTGTTCATGAGCCTCATGAACAGGATCTTCCAGCCATACCTCGACCGATTTGTCGTGGTCTTCATTGACGACATTTTGGTATACTCGACGACTGAGGAGGAGCATGCCTACCACCTGCGAGTTGTGCTAGACACGCTCCGAGAGCACCAGCTTTATGGCAAGCTCTCAAAGTGCCAGTTCTGGTTACGTGAGATCCACTTCTTGGGGCACGTCATCTCTGAGGCGGGAGTTGCAGTGGATCCCGCGAAGATCGAGGCAGTGCTAGCTTGGGAGCCACCCAGGAGCGTGACGGAGGTGCGGAGCTTCTTGGGCCTAGCCGGATACTATCGGAGATTCGTGCCAGACTTCTCCAGAGTTGCGGCACCACTCTCAGCGTTGACGAAGAAGGGGAAACCCTTCGTGTGGTCAGACAGATGTCAGCAGAGCTTCCAGGAGCTGAGGCAGAGGTTGACCAGCGCACCTATCTTGAGGTTGCCTGAGGAGGGAGTTGGATACGTAGTTTACTGCGATGCGTCAGGGACTGGACTCGGGAGCGTCCTGATGCAGGAGCGGGCCGTGATCGCCTACGGATCACGTCAGTTGAGGCCGCATGAGCAGAACTACGCCACTCATGACCTGGAGTTAGTAGCAGTGGTCTTCGCTCTGAAGACTTGGCGGCACTATCTGATGGGCGAGCGCTTCACAGTCTTTTCTGACCACCAGAGTCTCAGGTATATCTTCTCTCAGAAGGACCTGAACCTGAGACAGCGGAGATGGCTTGAGTTCCTCCAGGACTATGACTTTGATATAGTCTATACTCCTGGGAAGGGGAACGTGGTAGCCGATGCCCTCAGTAGGAGGACGGGCATTCAGCTACTTGAGGAGGCGACGGAGCAGCTTGCCTCCTTACAGACATCCTTCGTGGATAGAGACGGAGCAGCCTTTCTTCAGTCTCTCACAGTCTCTCCTCCACTTCTACAGCGGGTCAGAGAGGCTCAGCGTGGGGACGCTGACTGTGAGACCCGGCGTGCACTGATATCCTCAGGTCAGGCGCCTGATGGTTTCTCCCTTGGAGCAGAGCACGACATCCTTTTCAGAGGACGTACCTTCGTACCAGTCGCTTTACGAGAGGAGGTGCTGAGAGAGTTTCACACTTCTCCCTTGGCGGTGCATCCCGGAGTGGCGAAGATGTACCAGGATCTCAGACAACAGCACTGGTGGCCGGGCATGAAGAAAGCTGTGGCAGAGTTCGTTTCACGATGCCTCACCTGCCAGTAGGTGAAGGCAGAGCATCAGGTACCAGCAGGCTTGGTACAGCCCTTGGAGGTCCCGGAGTGGAAGTGGGATGGCATATCTATGGACTTCGTGACTGGACTTCCATGCACTTCCAGAGGTCATGACTCCATTTGGGTGATTGTCGACCGACTCACCAAGTCGGCACACTTCTTACCCATCAGAGAGCAGGGCTCAGTGGAGAGATTGGGACGTCTTTACGTCCAGGAGATCATACGGCTTCACGGTGTGCCATCGTCTATCGTCTCTGATCGAGATGCTCGTTTCACTTCCCGGCTTTGGAAGGGGTTGCAGGAGGCGTTCGGGACGCGGCTCCATCTGAGCACAGCCTTCCACCCTCAGACGGATGGTCAGACGGAGAGGACCATACAGACACTCGAGGACATGCTCCGTGCATGTGTTCTCGACTTTGGTCGCAGCTGGGAGGACCACCTACCCTTGGTGGAGTTCGCGTACAACAACAGCTACCACTCCACCATCGGGATGGCACCATACGAGGCGTTGTACGGCAGACCCTGCAGATCACCGTTGTGCTGGACAGACCCTGGGGAGTCAGCACTCGTGGGACCAGAGATGGTCCGAGCCACGATAGAGAAGGTCCAGATCATCCAGGAGAGGATGAGGACAGCTCAGAGTCGGCAGAAGTCATATGCTGACAGGAGGCGGAGGCCACTAGAGTTCGAGGATGGCGACCACGTCTTTTTGCGTGTCTCACCTCGACGTGGTTTACGGAGATTTGGCCGAGGCGGCAAGTTGTCTCCACGCTTCATCGGGCCTTTCCAGGTCCTCAGCAGGATAGGAGAGGTGGCTTATCGCCTGGCTCTACCACCTCAGTTGCACCGGGTGCACGACGTCTTTCACGTGTCTCAGCTGAGGAGATACGTGCACGACCCGACGCACATCATCGACTTTGGGGAGCTGGACGTGGACGATGGGGCGACTTTTGCGGAGGTCCCAGTGGAGATCGAGGATCGACAGGATCGGGTCCTACGTGGGCGGTCGATTCCTCTTGTGCGCGTCAGATGGCAGCACGGGAACCTCCAGGAGAGCACTTGGGAGCGGGAGGCTCAGATGCGTGCTCAGTACCCCCATTTGTTCCCCTAGTTTTTGATGTATCTTTACGGGGACGTAAAGCCCTGAGGTGGGAGTAATGTAAAGACCTGCAAATTTCAAGGAAATTTTTTTTTCCTTAATTTTCTTTGGAATTTTACAAGAGCGCAGCTTCAGACGGCACCTGATTCCGAGGCCCGGTGTGCCCGGAATCAATTTCCGAAGTTTGGCTCGGGTACGTTCAGTGAACGGACGAGCGGGTTTTTCTATCTTTTGAACCAGTGCCCGGAATCGAATTCTGAGGGCACCGATGAAATCGCAGCGCCGGTATTTGCTTAGAAACGCCTCTTCCGGAGTTGCGTTTGCTCAGACGTGGTTTTTAAATTTTGGGGCTTTAAGACAGAAATAAAATAAAATTTGTGCGACAACTTTATTTTATTTCACTTAAGCTGCTTGGAAGTCACTTGGAAGCCACTTGAACTGAGTTAAAGCGGATAGGGTGCTATCCGGAAATATCCTACCCTCTTGGTAGGATATTTGTGAGGCAGGGCCCGCACGAGCCCCGCCGTTTCTTTCGCTAAGTAACGCACCCGCGAAAACCCGTCAAAGTAACTGAAAAGTCAACCGACGCGTTTTCTTTATTTCTTAACAGACCATTTAATTGGGCGGTTTATTTCGTGAATTAAATGGGCTGTTTCATTCGTTGAATTAATTCAACGAATTTAATGGGTCGTTACTTACGCGTTTTGCGTTTGTTGGCAAAATAGTAAAATAGACAAACTTGTCTATTTTGGAGGATCCTCCTGTTGTGCGAGATCCTCTAAACCTCCACCCTCCCCGCGAAGAACGCGAAGAACGCGAAGAACGCCGGAACCGGAATTCGACGACGCACGATCCGCGACGTCAACAAACTTTTCCGCGACCTTCTCCTTCTTCTTCTACGGCGCCTCTTCTTCCGCGGCGGACCTACGATCAGCGGTTAAAGGTGAGAATCGAATCTTCTAATTCTCCCCTTTTTATAATTCGATATCAACGGATTTAAATTAATTAAATCCGTTTGATCTTGATCCGGAGATCGTCGGCGCGACGTTTTTCCCGCGGTGCGACGAACGTCTCCTCCGCAACGACGCGACGATCCCCTCCTTCCGCGACGAGCGATTCCGCGACGACCTCACGTCCGACGACGACAAGGTAAGGGTTGTTGGAATATTTTATTTCCCGTGTTTATTCTTTTAAAATAAAGAGCCTGATCTCCGAACAATTTTAATTTAATTAAAATTGTTGTTGATTATTTTCTTTTCCTCCCGTTGTTTATGACTAACGCGGAGGGTGCGGATCTAACGAACAAGACCCGGCAACCCTCCGCCGATATTTTGTTGTGCGGATTTGGCGGACGACGAAGAACCGTGCGGCAAGGGCGATCCGTTGATCTCGCAGTGAAGATCGGCCCCCGGGAGGAGCAACGGCGCAGACGGGAGGCAAAACGGGCCACCGGAGCAACTCCGGCGGCCCGCGGAAGGCGGCGGCGGCGACCGGAGGCGGCGGCGCCCGGCGCGCCGCCGGGAATTCCGCCGCGGCCGAGCCGCGGCGGCGGCGAACCGCAGGACCGCGTCCGCGGTCCGGCCACCCAGCACGCGGCCCGCGCGGGCCGCGTTCCTCCAAGCCGTGGGTCAAACCCGCGGCAGTTACTTCGGCCGCTCGGCCGAAGCCGAGCCGGCCGGTCCGGTCGGTCGGGCCGCGCCCAAGCCGGACCGGACCCGGCCTAGCCGGGTCGGGCCGACCCGGTTCGGCCGACCCAGGGGGGGTTCGGCCCGGGTCGCCCCGGGCCCAGAACCCCCGTTTCCGGGCCTTCTATGGTCTTTTGCCCATATCTTGGGCCTGAGACCTCCGTTTGACGAACCGTCAGCGGCTACGCGATCCTTGGATCGATACGGTCGTTTCGGTATATTACACTCAAGGTTTCGGAAGACTTTGGGTTCGGCCGGGTTGGTTCGTACACGAAACCAACCGGGCCCTCGGAGCGGAAACGCTCATAACTTGAGCTACGGACATCCGATCGACGTACCGTCAGCTGTGGTAGTTTCCTCTAAGTGAGACGGAACTTTTGGCATACTCCGCCCGAAGATCGGATACAGGCAGAGTACGGTCGGGTTGGTTTTTCCCTAAAAACCAACCGGGCCCCTGGGACGAAAATTCCAATAACTCTCAGACCGGGCGTCCGATTGACGCGCCGTCTGTTGCATTGAGATCCCGTTGTCGATACGGAACTTTTGGATACATCAACTTCGGACTACGTGTCAGTTGATGTATCAGCCTCTCGGCTCGTGGAGCGGACCCTCCTAAACGAGCTCGCTATGTGCGGGAACCCTAGCGCTGGCTGTGACTTCGACGACAGAGCAGAGATCCTCCGTGGACTGCGACGACGGCAGAGCAGAGATCCTCCGTGGACTGCGACGACGGCAGAGCAGAGATCCTCAGTGGACTGCGACGACGGCAGAGCAGAGATCCTTCGTGGACTGCGGCGACGACTGTGCAGAGATCCTCAGTGGACTGCGTCGACTACTGCACTCAGCGATCCTACGTGGATCAGTGCTACAGGTTCTGTGTGAGCCCGATCCTATGTGGGTCCTTACTACCGGTTCTGTGTGAGCCACTGCCTACAGGTTCTGTGTGAGCCCGATCCTGTGTGGGTCTTTTGCGGGGGTTAGTACCTATCGATCCTTCGTGGGTCCGACGACTTAGATGGATCAGTGATCATCTTTGACGTCGTCTGAAAAAGTATACCTGGTTGAGCTGAATCTTATGTTACTCTCCTTTGTGGTTTGTGTTGAACTATCCTTTGTGGATTTACTGTTTACTCTCCTTGTGGATTTGAGTCTTGCTTTCCTGCGTGGATTGAGTTGTTCTTGAGCTCGTGAGCAGAGCTAGAATTGGGGACTTAGGTATATGTATGGGCATATACCTAAGTCGAGTCAGATGTTACTTCGTGATTGCATCTTTCTTTTGTGCTATATCCTTTGTGGATTTCGGGAGACCTTCGGGGGTCTCGGGGTCCTTACTGAGTAGCTTATACTCACCCCTGCACGGGCTATGCCCGCACCTTGTTGTGTTGGATGCAGACGACGGACAGCGCTGATCTCGGTTGGGGCGTGGAGCAAGACGGTACCTGGAGGTGGACCACTGGGCGGGACGTGCTCGGAGCGGACGTGGGACCCGAGGAGCCTGGAGGCTATCTGTACCCACCCTTCAGGTGGGATTGCCAGTGGATGACATGAGGCCGCCGTCTTTTCTTCAGTTGCTGTTCTTTACTTTTTCAGTTGTACTTTCAGTTGGGCTTGTATTCCGGCCCCCTTTACTTTTCTGCACTTGTAGTTACTTTCCGCTTGCTGACTCTGTGGTGGTTGTTACTTATAAAGGCAATGCCTTCCCTGTTTACCGGGATTTTACGCCTTGGTGCTAGTCGCCAGCCCCTGGCCTATGGAAGGAGGGCTTGGGGTAGTCACGGCACGGGCCCCGAGGTCGGGTCGTGACACTGATAAAATTAAATTATATTTAGGTAACTGAAGTTACAATTTTCTGATAAATTATATACATTGATGAGGTAGAAGAAGAAATTAATTTAAAGAGGCTAGATAAGACAATTACCCCCTCTTCAAGAGACCTCCATTAGATCCATTCTTAAGGAACAAATAATTGGTATTCTGTGGATAATAAGAGAAAAATAACTTTGATAAGTAAAATAGGAACATTAAATTTAAGGGTTTGGTTGGCCTATAACGATAAAATTGGTGTTAATATGTGATATAATAGATTCTCTTTAATAATGGAGGTGATGGCCTCTTTTCTAATTACTCCAATGATTAAATTAAAGTAAAATAATTTTCCAGCCATATGTCTCCATATGAACATGTATCACATAATAAGGTATTATAGTTTTTTAATCCCATCAATAAATTTAATTTATAAATTTTTTTCTGCTATATTAAATAATTTCATTTTGATTAACCCTTTGTTAATGAATTTAAATTATAGTTTCACTAACAATGTTGTTAATGATAAAGGGTTGTGATTTTTACATGTAAGGTGAAAATTGGACAATAAATGACCAATAAATTAAATTTTTTACAATATAATATTCATATTTTTTTTATTTACATATCATTATTATTTTTAAATAATTTAAAAACAATTCATTTTCTAAAATATAATTATTGTCAACTTTGACACTATTAAATTAATTTGAATTAAAATAAATAACAAGAAATTTAAATATATTAAAATATATTACCACAAAAAAACTACTTTATATTAACCTATAATATTATTGGTAAACATTAACTCAATCAAATCATATTTCTTTTAATATTTTTAAAATCATTTAATTATACAATTTATTAAGTAAACAAATACTATATCATCAATATTAACGAATTTATGTGAATTAATTAACAACTAAAATTAGAAATAGATTTAAATAATTAAAATAAATTAATTATTCCTATAATTAATATTCATATTCATTCATAATTTTTTTTTCATATTTTAACACATAAGATATATAAATAAAGGGAGATACATTTCGTAACATTCATTGATTTAAATATTTTTTAAGTTATTCTCGTGGAATAGTGCCCACTAAGAGACTAATATTTGAGACTTAGGTAATTATGGTAATATTAACTTAACCAATACAAATTAGACAAATTTGTAGTATTTTTTACACTTATGTTCTATTTTTCACCCATTATAAATAGTTTTCAAGCATTCTATGACAACGGTGTTGTTTACTCCTTGGGTATCAATGTTTATACTATAAAGGTCTATATGGTCCATAAAAGTAATATGGTTTACATTTTCAAGTATATCATAGTCACTTGGTTGAATATAATATTTTCATAAAATTTTATAACATTTATTGTAATATTTTTTTAAATAGAATTAATGTCAATTATTAGAACTACTCATTACTTTGGATTTAATAAAATCAATAAAATAAGTAAATTTTGAAAAAAAATAACACTTTTTTGACATGTAATACTCATCTAAAAAATTTAATTATAAATTTAATTATCTCCTTTTATAATACATTTAGGTTTTTAATATCATTTATATGATTTTTCAATTATTTTAACAATTACCAAGTAAGTATTGTATAAGAATTTGATGTATATATTAAAAAACAAAATATTATAAATAAATTAATACTATCAATGTAATATTATTATTCTAATTGTATACATTTATAATAATATAATTCTCATTTTAACTCATATCTATTTCTTGAAATGTTATTTAGTTTTTTATTTTGACTTTTCTGGTTTTATTCAAACATTCCAAAATTATTTCAATCAGATGCTTGTAATATAACTCAAAAATTCAAGTATAACCTAAAAATTAAAAATTATTACTTAATATTGAATAAAAATGTAATTCATGGACTTATTTATTCTCAAATATTTTATTTAGGGTAAAAAAATTTACTCTTCCACTGCTGCGTAAGCTTTGTATCATAACTAAAACTGACTTTATTATTTTTAATAGAATAAATATATATATATATATATATTAAATTTTTATTATTTTTATGGTATTTTAACGTCATTTAATAACTAAATAATTTTAAAAAATTTCTATATTATGTTTTTCATTTAGAGGTATCATAAAAGATATCGTATTTCCTAAAAAAGATATTTTTTAATATTCTCTATAAAATATGTCTCCATCATAAAAAATAAAAAAAACATTCTATGATATATTTAATTTGATGAAAAAAGTAAATTTCATTTCATAAAAGTAAATTCCCGCAATTTTCTGAAATTAATTTCAATATAAATTAGTAAAAATGAATGAAGATCATATTTTTTGAAAAAAAAGACCGACTTTTTATGAATAATTTTTTTAACCAAATTAAACCATAAAAATATATTAAAATTAAATTAATTTTATGTTTTATAATGTAATTGAACTAATTTTACATTGATATTATTGTATAAAATTGTTTTAATTTTATAGTCTTGAAATGGAAACACAATTGTTAATGAAATTCAATATTTTTCAGTATTTAGTGATAAATAAATCATTACAGAAAAATTACAAACAATTTACAAAAATATAATTTTGATATGATGATATAAAAATTGATATTATTTTAATTTAGCAATATTTATAAATCATCATGAAAATTATTATAATAGTTTCTCCCAAAATGGAATGAAATCATTTTTTTGAATGACGTATTTCTAAAGAATAAAATAGAATTTAAAAAATACTAATTATTTACTAATAATTTAAAAAAATTATATTGGTTAGAACATTTATTTATTTCATAAATTATTCAATCATATTCATAGCATCAAATTTAATATCTTGGATATAAATGTCACATTAAATAATACTATTTTAATAGTGTAACGTGGTTTGTTGAAACTGGGTGTTCTCTGTAATATAAGATATTGAGAGAATAATTTTTTTAATGTTTTTATAAAATCATGTGGTGTTTCTATATTATTGTGAGAAATAAATTTTTATTTGTGTATGTGTTAATAATTAGTCTTTTTTAAGATGATTTTCTGGAGTTGTTTATATTTTGGGGTCAAATATATATCACATTATTTTTTCCATCCATGAAAATGTTATAAGATGAAGTATAGTAGATTAAAGTTAACATATCAAGAGCAATAGAATATTTCACATGGACTAATGTTGTCAGGTATAGGAAAACATATAATGTTCTTCCATGAATGATCACAGTTTCTATTATATGTGATGATTGGTGATATTAAAATAAGTGGTGGTTTACGATTCTTGTATGCATCAAGTAACATAATTAGTTTCTCGATTCTGACTGTATTTGTGAAAAACATGAATATTATAAAATAATTTCAATACCAGAATAATGATATAAAAAAATGTTATGGCTATTTCAAGTTCATGTCATGATGAAATGATGTTTCACTATGCAATGTTTGAGTTTTTTAAGATTTAAAGTTCTTCTGTAAAAATTAATATAGGCCAAATATTTATGATTTCATTAGATCAGAGGTAGATTTAAGAGGTCATCAGATAGAAAATTATATTAAAAATAATTGAAAAATATATTTAAACATAACAAATAAGAGGATGTTTTGATGTTGTATTAAATATAAGTCACAAGGAAATTTCATCAGACTAAGTATATCAGAAAAACTATTTTATAGTCATCCATCAAAGTCAAATAGATGAATCCTCATGATATAATTAGATATATTCCACTAGTTTTACTTGGGTAGAAATGTGAATTTGATTACGGAGTGGTTCTGATTCAACCATAATAATGTTTTGGGGTTATTTGAAAACTATTTTATAATTATGTTCATCAATCATATCTTTCTAAAAAATGAAACAGATAATGATTTGAGAGGAATTTAATTGGAAATAAGAACTCTCATGTGAATGTGATTTGAGATGCTATTTAGAAGTTTTATGGAACACCATAGGGAGCTTCAGTAGATGTAAAAGTTTTTATGAGTTTTTACAAGATTAAAGGATCAAATAACTTTACAATGTTATTATAATGTCATTAAATTTATAGATGTTTATATAGTTGTTAAACATTCAAAAAATCATAGAAGAATATTATTATTTGATCCATGTCTTATGGAATGTCTATAAAATTTTTTATCACCAAGATATATGTAATTTTCATCACATTATGGATGTTTTAAGGTTGTAAAATGTAAAATATTAATGATTGAGATGTCAAAATAATTAGCTGTAAAATTTTAATTTTAACTTTCAGATGAACATTTTTTCAAATATTGTTTTGGAGGATGGATGATTATATATAGTAGAAATGGAACTTCATAAATTAACAGTGCATTAATTAAAAACATAGATGATGTGTATGAGGATTTAATGAACAAGTGTTTAACCAATGAATCTTATTATTGGGGAATAAATACTAGTTAGAGTTTGACTGTCTTTTTGAATCAGTTGACCAAGGTGAATAGAAATTGGTATGAAGGATTATAGAGAGATTTTCCTTTTAAATATTTTTGAAAGTATAGTGTGAATAATTATTTAGTTGAAACATTAAAGGGTAATCTAATAAATAGTTTGAAAATCATAACAGTCAAATATAAGTGATTGGTCAAATAGAAATGATTGGTCAAACAGAAGTGATAAAATGAATATGGAATTGGATAAATTATATTATAATGAGGGAACTAGATGAATAAAAATTAGATTAAAAACTTTATATAGTTGTCCAAGAATAATTTCTTCCTTACTCCAATGCAATAAATTGAAGTGGATAAAGAATAAAAAAATACTAAAAGTAAATTTTGAAGGAATTTGATGTGTCATAATGGCAGCATATTGAATCGTGTTTCCAATGGTTATAATAGTAGTTATAAAAGATTGTAATATCCTACTATCAATTTGAATATAATATTCTTTTACTTAAGGGATTTTCTGGATTACATGTAATGGATATAATCTGTTTCATATAACCATAATAGGTATTACATTTTAGTGTTTTTCCAATCCATACCAATGACTAACAACTCAAATAACAACTAATTTGGAGTAGTGAATTCTATAAATACCTATGTTCATGTGTGTTTTTCTTATTCAGTTTTTAAAAAAATAGTTATATCTCACTAACCATAGGTGGTGTTTATTTTATTAAAAAACAAATATAAGAAGAAACTATCCATCATTCGTACCATCTTCCTCTTAGTGATCCCATTTATCGTGATTGGTGTTTTTACATCATTCTACCACTAAAAGACTACATTGAAATATTACACTAAATACTTAAAGTTCAATTCATTCCATTAATCTTTCCTTTATATATTTATTAGATCCCTTGAAGTACCTCCTAGTATTGTAGAAAATATTTTATATGTTACATCTCATTATATGATTATAAACTGTAATTTTTGGTATTTTCTTACATGTATTCATTTTTTATAAATATTTCTAGTGGTTCTATTTAAATATTATATTATTCCATGGATAGGAGATTGTGGAATTTAATCAACCATGATAGATATTTTATGATGATCAACCCCACATATAATTTACATTCACAATGACATACTTGTTTTTTATATTTCATTATTTGGATTTTATTTTTGATCTCTATTCCTTTTATTCACCTTCACTACATTATTTATATATTTTTAATTAATAAAAAATAAATATATATATTTCAATAACAAAAAGGTGTTCACAGTTAACAAATAATTTTTTGAAATATAAAACTTTATCAAAAAATTAATTGAAGTTATATTTTTATATGTATTATAGGTATTATGATATAAATATAATTATATAATAAGTATAAAAATATTTATTAACTTATAAATGTTTTTATTTATTCATTAATCATGTATCTATTAAATATAGATTTGTTTTTTTATACATGATATGTATAACTATTCTTATATTTACAATATAATAATTATATTTATACCATAATAAATGTAATTATATAATAACCTAATAAATGATTATATAATTAATATAATAATTAAAATTATATATATTTATATAATAATAAATATATTATATTTATAAAAATCAATATGTTTATTAATTTACATGTGTTTTCACTCACATTTTCTCACATTTTCCCATGTTTTCCCTCCATCTTTTCGTCCACTCTATATTCATCCAATTACAAAACATCATTCGATCCTCTTCCAGTATGTTTATATTATCATTCCACAAACCCTATTCATTTTCCATAAAAATGATATAGTAATTCTATAATAATATAATAAAAAAATTATATACATATTATGAATATAAAAAATGTTATTATTAACAATAATAAACAATACATTATAACCTAATTATAATATTTGTTGCAACTGGAATTTTATAAGTTGAATATATTATGATACATGTTGGAAATTATTTATGGAATTATATATATATATATATATATTATTTATATCAAAAATACAAATAATAATAATAATAATAAAACATTAGTATGATATTTATTGTGGTCAAATGTTTATATTTTTTATTTGTAATAATATTTTTAGAAATTCATTTAAAGAGTTATTAGGTTGATTGGATGGAGTTATTGAGGAGACAAAACTTGTTATTATATTGGAAATAATTATTGTAAGTATTCAAAAAAATAGTATTAAACAATGTTTTTCTATTGGGCGGTGTATAAGGAGGATCAAAACGACACCGCAAGGTGGCCCAAGTGGAGCGGTAGAGTAGGGTGGCACCAATAAGTTTGTACACACTACCACGAATAGAACCTTACACAGTACCCACTTTTCTCATCACTAACCATAATACATGGATAAATGTTTTAATTAAGGCCTCCCCAAAAGGATCATTCCATCATCATTGGAATCATATGATGCCACCCAAATAATGTACTCCAAATTTTATTGGGGGTCATGAATAAAAGATGCTATGAATCGAACCCAGACCACCTAGATTCTATGCAAGGTATCACACCACTCAGGTGAACCCCCATGTTCATTTATACAATTATGTATATATATATTCATAATGGTTTGAGTATGTGTTTGAAAATCCAACCTACACCCAAAATAAATAAAATAAAACTATTATAGTACAAAAAAGAGTTCCATGTTAGACAAAACAATTTTAGGACAACCAAAAAATATGGAAAATAGTAGGTTGACTCCTGCCACTCCCTCTAGATCCCAAATTCATGGGACATTGAACTCTGTTCTATATGTGTCACCCTTTCTGCTATAACATATCCCATTGGGGTATTAGTACCTCATTACTTGATGAAGAATATAAGGAGTCCTTTCGAATGATGTTTCTCATGTATTTCTATGAATGGTCCAAAATGACAAGCCTTGGGTTATGCTAGAAACCATCTTCAATGTTCATTGATAATAATTTTGTACTGTTAAATCATCTTTGTATTCAAAAACATCTGGTGCCATTTATTCAAATGTAACTTTGAGATATAAGTCAAACCATTTTTAAAATTCATCTCTATGGGCCTAGATGTACCTCTCACCATCATAATCCACTAGATGTGCCTTTTCCTTTTAATTCTTCCATCTTTACATTCCATGAGTGAGGCCTTTCCAACTGAGTCATATGTATATTTCTCCAGCATATAAAATTGAGATGCATAAGAATGATCCACATTTTCATTTGAACTTATCTTCCTACCCCCCCTCCCACCCCCCTCTCTTTCTTAACATATAAAATCCTTTCCACAAACCCTAGCATCAGCAGATATTACAATGTCAATTGATGGAGGTGGAAATATTAAAAGATCATGTTGGTCATCAACCCCATGAAATGACATATGATCAGTATTCTTAATAATACACTATAGGGTAGGCTAATAACCATGTCCACCAACCTTCATGCCTACTTGAACATAGGCAAACAGCTTTCAATCATCCTCATGGGCACCAGCAGTAGGGACAACCACCACCGTAAACATATGAACATTGTTCCCCTTAATAGAAAGGTCATTTGATACATGCTTAGATGCATTAGATGTCCTTTGGTATCTATCCTATAGAATTTTATATCCTCTATTATCAATATCTTTATTGCCTTTGTTCATACACCAGTCTGTCTCCATATTGAAAATCAGTCCCAAATGTGGATACTGATCCAAAACCACTATATCATCCCTTGCGATACCTTATGATCTGGAGAGGATTTTAGAGACTCTAGAATCCTACCACATGACTATAATGGGTGTAGTTGATGATGTAGAAATCCTTTCACCACCCATATTAGCACAAGAATCCATAGAAACAAAATAAGTTGAACTTTGCAGCACAATAGTGTCTCACAGAGCAGTGATCCAAATCCCCTTCATAGGACTATATGTCTTGGATGGTAGAGGATCACAACAATCCAATCCATCCATCCCAGATACACTCTTACTCCCATATGTAGTCATGGATTCATTAGGAAAATGTAATTTACGCTCGCAATTCTCAACCAGATTCCCATACTTTTTACAATAATTGTATCTCAACCCACTACAAGATCATTTTCTACCATGTCCAATATATATGATGTTAAAAGAGAACTCAGGAACATGATCTTGTAAAATTTCATTATTGAATTTAATAGAACAAGAAAAAAATACATATTTTTTATTAACACTGAATTGAGATCAAACTAAACCAAAATTCGGGCATAATGTCCACACCTATACATTTTAGTTTCCTTATAAATTTTAATTGGAGTGCCAACTACCAAAGAAACATCCCATAGAATACATCAGTGCCAAAGGAACTAGTTCATACCTCCTACTTGAATCTAATACTAAACAATTGAATTCCTGGTCAAATGTGGATCAAACCATAGATCTCCTTCATAAAATACAAGGTCCCCTAATTTGAGAATAACATAACCAAAGATCCATTAAATTAGTTTAATGTCTCGTGAATTTAAATTAATATGGTAAGAACTTATTCCAATCGAAGGAAATACAAATCCACAAATCCCAAATGATATAGTAAAATATTTATCAAGTCCTCCAACTTCCAGGGATCACCCTTCACCTATAGAGTACCATAAGGTAATCAAGGGTTTCAAAGACTCCATCCACTCATAAAAATCATAGGGTTTGAGTTAAAATGTAAATAAAAATATTCCTAAAACTCTGATTATTTGAGTCTAGGTCAAACCAATAACTATGAAAACAAGAATTTAAAATTATGAAACCTCATCATATTCACAACTTTAGGTCATGAAATCATAAATCCAAATATATTTAAAATGGGGGATCCATCATCAGATCATGATCCAATTATGAAACCAACCTAAACGCCACGATCATAGAGAGATAAACTCTCATGTGTCGCCATCATATATTTATTTATATATAATTATATAATTATATATAATTATATAAATATGTCAATATTTATATACACATATTTGTAATTATATTTCCAAATAGTTATATTCATAAAAAAATAAATAAATAATTATAAAATTATAAAATTATAATAAATACTTTTAAATAATACTTCTGATGAAAAATTCTTGTGTGAATATTTTTGAACTTTTTTAAGGTACTTTCAGAAAACATGAAATTAGATTTTCCTATCTTTTGAACCAATGCTTGGATTGAAAATCAGAGGGCACTATTGAATTAGTAGTGCCAAGATTCGCTTAGGTGAAGCTTACCTTGGACTGGCAAAGGTCGGAAGAAAACGATATTTTTTTGGGACTTTTGGAAAAAAAATTATGTTATTTTATTCTTTTATTCCACTATTGAGCGACAGTTGGTGGAACCACAGTGTAAAGACGGCCATTAAATGAATAATAATTAATGACCCGTTACATTGTTTTTGTAACCGAACTTCTCGTGAGATGTAATTGGTTCATTAATGAACCACATTAATGAACGGAACATGGTTGGATTCTTTTTATTTAATCAATCCATTGGATAATGGATTGGAAATCGTAGGAAAACCTCCTACGAAGAACTTATGACTTTCATCTACAGTGATGAATGGTGAACAAATGACGATCGTTGGAGGAATCGATCAGGCGATCGAAGAAGAACGAAGAACGTCTTCGAAAATGGTATTTCTTCACTTTGTCCGCAAAAGATTCCACTAAATCCAAGTAGAGGGTTTAATTTTTTTATGTGTTTAAAAGACTCCTCTTTCCCATTCTTGAATAATATGAACAACGTGGATCAAGTGACCAATGGGTTGATCCGCGATTCATTATTTACTACGGGTTACAGTTGCGGGATTCCTTTTGGGGATTTTATTCTTTTAAATGATGATTGATGGTTTTCCCACGATAAAACATTAAAACGAAGGGTGAGGGAAAACCTGACCAAGGCCCGAACCCCCCCACCATTCTTGGTTTATTTTTATTCCTTGTGCATGACTGGGTAATGTTTCGGCCATAAGAATCCAAGGGTTTTTCAGAGAAGGCTGCAACTCGAGATGCCAGTAGGAATAGACAGGAAGAAGAACAGACTACTGGAGCATATCTGGTGGCCCGCAGAAGCAATCGTTAGCCCAGCACCACCAGCATGGCAGCAGCCAGTCCAATCCAACCATAGTGTCGGTTGATCCCCTTCTTGTTTGTCCTATCCATCCATATGTTAGGTAGCAGAATGCGTGATGGCATTACATCCCCACAACAACATCCACCACATATAGTGTGGAATTTTACCATCATCATAAATTCCCTATTGACCATGAGCACTCAAATCATGAGTGATTTCAATGATGTTTGACTCATCATAATCATCGATCATTCTATGTGGCTGAATAGATCTCCCTAAATATTCCATGGTGTCAATTAATTTGTCCAAATGGGGTTTCCTCATGTTTTTATGCACTATATAGCCACATATTATACACCTTCATCACAATGCACAACATATCATGGCTTCCACAAGACCCTTTTAATTGGATAACATTTTTCGTACCATGAAATCCAAACCACCACGTAACTACTCGATTACCACCTTGAAGTATAATTTTTTGGTTTTATCCATGTTTTTGGAAGGTATTTTCATTCATGAATGACTACAAAAATGTTGGAGGGTAGTCTTGTTTTATGATTCTTCCATGAGACATTACTTGGAGAGATGATACTGAGAGAGAAATGCCAAGTGTATAGATAAAAGTTTTTCAATGCTCTTTCTATGAAATTTATTCTTCTATGTTTCAATCTATAAATTTTTATAGTAGAAAATAGTTAAGATTCTTCTTTGTATACATATATAATTTTTTATTAAACCCCATAAATCATTTTATTATCTCCTTTAATTATAGTTTAATCAACCTCCTGTGATTGATGGTCGCTTATTTTATTCTTTTTTTATATCTTTGAATTTAGTTTTTTCAAAAACTATGAATCAAAATTGGTTTTTCCAACTTGTATGTTTGATAAAAAAATATTTTACTATTGATTATTCCATTCTATTTTGATAATCAACATATTTTAATTTGAGGTCTAGTACGGAATAACCTATATCCAAATTTATTGTGAATTATTATATCAAATTAAAATTTTCATTTGATTAGATTTAAATTTATATTTACATTTTTCTAGAAGCAAAATTTTCATCATTATATATTATATATTAGAATAATTTAAAAAAAAATTCATTGTGACGTTACCACTTATATTAGTGATTCATTCATGCTGATCATTTTATTTTTCATGTTTATTGGACCCATTCAAAAAAAATTATTCATTATATTTCTTTTCAATACAGAAAATATTTTAAATCATATAATAATTTATTCTTATTATTTGCGAGACCATTATTATATTAAATAGCTGTAGTTTCTATTATCATATTGTGTTTCAATTAATTTTTCTTTCATTTTTATATGTTTCCATTATATATATATAAGTAAATTTCTATACAGATTATACTATATAATATGTGATTTAATTTCTCAAAGGGGCTAGAATGATGTTAAAAATTTCAAAGCATGGATTAAAATATAAAGGGATTGATTTTGAAACTAGTGAGTGATTTCCCTATGGAATTTTGAAAATTAAATCTCTGTTTGATTTTCCAATAATTATTTTTAAAATTGGTACTCATTTTTTAAAAAAGTGATTTTCTATAAAGGGTATGATTTTATTTAGTGGTGAAAATAATTTTTAAAAACTAATAAAAAGTTCCCTAATATTTATTTGTACAAGATTCATATTGTTTATATTGTAAATGCGATTTTAGGGGAAAATAATTGATATTAATTTTTATAAATTTTATTTCAATTATGTTTCAGAGTGAGGTTGATATTTATAGATTTTAATTTTGATCTCAATAAAGGTTATTTTAAATTTCAAATTGACTTTAAAATAGTGTTTTGTGATTTGAAATTATAGTGAATATATTCATAATTGTTTTAGTATAGTTTGATTTATAAGTAATGTTTGATCCATATCAACTAAAATTTTATTCTTTTATTCAAAAAATCATTTTATTTTGACGTATATTGTACATTATGTCCCTGGTGAATACCATGCTTTACAAAATAATTAGCAATTATTCCCCATATAAATTCCCTACCATTATCATTCCATATCATTTATAAGGATAAATTAATGTTTTTATTCTACTTTTATCCTAATCCTTTTAACATATTTAGATAAAATAATATATGTATCACAAAGAAAATTTATTTAATTTGGGTAAATTTATCATTAATGGAAATAATATACTTCACTCCATTTTTTGAATACTTCCTAATATTCCCACAACTGTATAAATAAATCAGAGAACAATATTCGATATATTCAATATATAAACTATTCTATGAATATATAACAATTGTTCCATTTAGGCATGTTGAGAACATCATATTATTTTTCTTTTTAGTATTTACATATCACTATAATTTTCTCATTAAGTTATCCAACTCATTTTTTTGGATATGATGATCAAAATATCTATTCCACAATTAGATTCCTACATTAATAAATAGATTTAATAAATATCCCACACCACCCACTTGAATTTTCTTTTCACTTCGTTCACTAAACACTTATCACAACACATCCATAAAATTAGGGGTTGGTTTTTTTCTATATAAATTATGAAACTAGAAAATGTAAACAATGTATTACCGTGGTATCATAAAAAACCACTCACTCCAACCAATACTTATGAACATTTATGGATAAAAATGATTATATAGCTAAATACAAAATTAGAATGAATTGGGACATGGTAAAAACAGAAAATTTGAAGAAGAATATTGTAGGAGAAAATATTGGATTAACTTTTTGATGAATAAACCGTATTGGATATTATAGGGTAGTTTTAATTTATCAATGAGAAGTTGTGATAAATAATTGATATACCTTATTTTATAATTAATATTTTGAAATTAACATATTTTATTGATTAATGTCTTGGTTTTCACACTTACTAATTCCTTTTTCAATTTCAAACACTCATTAAAATATGTGTCAAAATAATGAATGGTATATATATTTTTAAATTAATTGTGATGAGTGGTGTATATATTTATAAATGCATACATTTTTTATGGAAAAGGGGTCTAATATATAATTATATGATCATATTAACATCGATAGACCTCCTAGATACATATAATATCACCTCCCATATAATATAGATTAATAATAACTCCTTGGAAAGGTCATTTCACTAGCTCCATACAACCACTAAGATAGCCATCATAACCCCACTCCCCCAAACATAGCCTCACTTGAATATATATTTGCTATTTAAATTCATTTCTCAAACCAAAATCCTTTTCCATTAAAGTAATAATTAAATTATTTATTTTGAATGTTGAAATAATAGTGGTTGTCTTATCATGAGTGTGTGTAAGACCATCTAACTGAGCCTTCTCACGGTCATTCTAATCATGGGTCCCATGTTGGGATAAGAATATTTCTTATTTTTTCATCATTAGATGTAAATCCAAGAAATGTTTTTTCATGCTTTGTGAACATTTACATTTATGGAGACAACTATCATCCTTATAAACATCATATTTTCAATAGTTTTTATTTCATTCGGTTGATTGAGACGCATCCCCTATCGCTTCTGGACATGAACCTATGTTACAGAAAATACCATGAGCATTAGTCGTCCCATTCGAGAAACTAGTGGTAATTGTAGATGAATTTAGAGGATAACACCTACCGCAAGTGGATTAATTCTATTACTCAATTAAATTACACATTTCCTTAATATCATGTTCAAATTATTTGAATCATTAAAATGTTAGGTTAACCTTATTTGAAACCCCATTTTTCATATATTTATTTATTTTGTTAAATATTAATTTTACCGAATCAAATTCGGTGGATATGAATAAAAACTGATGGCTTCTGATCATATGAAAAAAGAGTATGAATATGGGGTGAAAGAGTTCATCATGTTCACAAAATATCATGCATATAACACATCTCTAATCCATTTCCCAATTTACACTTTTGTTATTCAAGAATAACAGGTCTAGAGGTGTTGAAATAATACTTGATCAATATCAGAATAGATCAAAGTTATAAATGTTGTAATAAACATGGGAAAATGTGAATTTTTCTAGTGACAGGGATAACACTACATTTTAGGGATCATCTGATATGATTACAAGTGTGTAAAATGAAGAAGACCATATTGAGGATGTGATTAGAGTTGTGAATGATAAATAATATCATAATCAGGAAATGAAAATTAGAGTTGAAGATAAACTTTTTGATTGTCCAAAATTGTTTGAGAAGATGAAGAGATTTAGAAAGAAGACATTTTATACTAGTTTTACTAAATATACTACATTTTCAGCCATACTGAATCAATATAATTTAGAAACTGGAAACAGAAGCAGTGACACCAGTTTTACTTTACTACTTATTCTCTTGAACAATATGCTCCTAGAATATAATGAGCTTCCAAGACAAACATATGATGATAAACGAATTCTATGTTTAATGGGTATGATATATAAAATAATTCATGCCTATTCAATTGGGTGTGTACTTTTTTTCAAAGACTACAATTCGCTTAATTAGTTCTCATATTGTGGTTCTTCCCGATATAATAAAGATGAATTGGATTCTACAAAATTTGTTTGGAACAATACAATAATTCCATGTTTTATGATCCTATATAAATGTGATGATTCTAGAAGAAAATTTGGGTGTCACATGAATATAAAAAATAATTATATGGAAATTAATATCCTAGAATACACTCCTCATTGGAATAGAATTGATAACAAGTATCCTAAATTGGGAAATGATCTGGAAAACCTTCATCATGCGCTATCTACAGAAGGGATGAGTCTTGTTGGTTTTCAAATCATCACTAAAAATACATGGACAGTTATATAGGTAAATTATAACATTCCAATGTGGTTATTCAGAAAACATAAATAAATTTTTTCATTTATTCTTATATCATAACCAAAATAACCGGGGAATGATTTTGATTTTTATTTGGCTCCATTATTCGATGAGTTAAAATTATAGAAGGATACTAGTGATATGTCTTATGATGTCTAAAGAAATGAATATTTCATATTGAGATCCATGTTTTATGGTATGATAAATGAGTTACCTACTAATGGAAATTTTTTAGGATATATCATGAAGGGAAATCAAGGGTGATCCATTTTTGAACAAGGTACACAGTCAATTAATTTAAAACATTTATCGAGGCTCTGTTTCTAGGAAATCATATATTTCTACTCTGGTGATGTAAGTACAGATTTTATTTGTCATCATTAATTGGATATTTAGAAGAATTAATAAATCCTTCTCCACAAAAATTTGATCAACTATTTTGGAATGTAAACAATATAGAAACAGCTTTTGGTAAAACTTTTTTGATAATCCTTATAAAAACTGATTGGGAAAAGGGATCCATTTTTTTATTACATTACATGAATTATTTATACATTAAAAATTGTCTTTTTGTTATGAATTTAAATATATATATATATATGTTATAATGTCATTTGAACGTTAATAAATGCACCCGAAAAAACAAAGAATGTAATTAAGGCTAGGTTGGATATGATTGACATGAAAATACTAGAAAAGATGGTGGAACTGAAAGATGAAAATAGGTTTTTCTTTATATTTATACCTAAACTCATTCCAAGAAGGTGATATATCTTTTTTAATACTTATCA
This sequence comes from Viscum album, assembly GCA_963277665.1. NCBI lineage: Eukaryota > Viridiplantae > Streptophyta > Magnoliopsida > Santalales > Viscaceae > Viscum > Viscum album. Next base: position 999,125,963 of record OY728121.1, on the reverse strand, counting down.
AATGATATAAAGTTTACATTTGGGTATTCATCGAATATCATGAATAATTATTCAATGACTGATTTAATGTTAAAGGGTCTGAAATAACATGACATTCATATTTTTATGCAAGATCTAATGTATGTAGATTTATGTTTAATTTTTCCAATGAATTTTCATCATAAAGTAACTAATATTTGTTTCTTTTTCAATTTTATAGGAAACAAATTTAAAACCCTAAAAAAATTTCCAACTATATAAAATCAAATTTCCATCATATTATGTGAATTTGAAATGTTCTTCCCATTGAGATTCATTGTTACGATGGTTCGCATGGTAAGAGAGATTTAGTTATTGGTCATATATATTGACGATATATTTACATCATGGAATGGAATATGTTTATTTTAAAAGGATATTTGAAAAATAGAATTTCTATATAAGGTTATATTGCACAGTGATATCTTGTTGAGGAAACTGTTGAACTATAGACCGACTAACTATCTAGTTTGGACAGCATTGGACTACCAAAATATTAATATACATGGAAGATTTTGGGTGATGTAATTTCTAGAATAAATGTTATCACAATCACTCTTATTAATTGGAAAAATATCCACAATTACATTTTTCATAATAGTTTAGAGGTTTCCCTATATGTTGAAACCCGTAATGAAATCATTAGTCATTTGAATCCATCAAGGGTTGTAATTTGGATATCAAATACACATAATCAAAATTTTATTGCATGGTTTTGAGACTATATTTTTTAGGAGTCGGCTCAAAATCCAGATTCTATTTCAGAAAAAAATAGATGGATAACTATAGGAGAATGTCTACATGTATTATCATAGAATATTTTTCTAATTAATGGTTGTATCTTATATCCATACATCCAATGGCCCAAAGGCCTTAATTTTTTATTGATTTTTATAATCCACCTTTCAAGTGGTGAGGTGGAACCCATATAAGGCTTGTAGGCATAATTATTACATGGACCATAGGCCTTAGAAGAATTCATTTGCTCGTAGTCTTTAAACATTACATACAACCCAGACTAACTACTTGGAACTTCTCCTCCCGAGCATCTTCATTGTGAAATCAGCTCTCCACCTTCACATGGCTGTTCGGCTAGTCATTCCCGTGCATGCACAGGCTTTTCCCGATGGTAGGTTTCATCCCCTCTCATTCTTGCAATCAGTTTAGCTTATGCAGTGGTGAATGCTCCTTGCTCATCCTCCTTGTAAAGCTTGTTCCTTGTAGGTTGTCTAGTTTGCATCTGGACTTAAGATGTCCCGAAGGCTTTGAGGTGGCTCGAAGGCCTTACTGACCCAAATTCCTGGGTTTCCTGAAGGCCTTAAAGGACTCAGGGACTAAATCGGTGGCATGAAGGCCCAAACAGGGGCATATTCCCGGCTGCTACAATGCCAAAGAGTACCTACTAGAGTTCCCACTATAGTACCTGCTACAGTACTGCACAGTTCCCGCTACAGTAACCCGAAAATCATGCCTCCACCTGGATTTGATCCTGAGTCGCTTGGATGCACTTACGGAGTTCGTACCAACCGGGTTAAGGCTCATGTGCTTGTATCTTCTATAAAAATTCGAATGATGAATTCAGTACCATGAAAAATATTAGAGTTACACTTGTGGAGGAATAAATGCATGTATATCATTTAAGGGATATAAATCCATTTTACATGAATATATCATACATTGGTATCATCAAAAATATATGGGAGTTGGATTATATAACATTTCAAGTGCCAATTTTTCAATGCATGAGCATTGATAAGAGAAGTTATGTTAAAATAGATTAATTGGGATTCCTGAAAGTTTATTTTAGTATGGATGAGTAAAAAAGAGAAACCATTTATAATGTCTTTATTGGAAATATATTTATTTAATATTCCATATCCTAAAAAACAAAAGTGGGAAATTGTTTTTTTATCGACCAAAACAACTAAAGGGTCAGATGAAAATTAAACTGAGGATAGCCCTATCATTGGGAATTTTCAATAATGTCAAAGTGGTTCCAATATATTCATGGTCTTGTATGACAGATGAGACAACAATTATAGGATTTTAATAGTTAATAAATTGTTCAAATCCCTTAAAAATTAATAAAACCAGAGTTCCATAATCACATTATCTTTTTTGGTTATGTATATTTCATTAGATAATATTATTATCTATTCACTATTGGATTTATGTTATCTAAATTTAATATTCAAACTCATATATAGATAATTAATTCATCATGTGATGACCCTCCCAATCCTAAGGAAAATCATTTTTTTCAACCTACTAGAGCTCCCAGTGTAAAGGAAGAACAACCTTCTACACATTCCGATGCTACCAATCTAAAGGAACAACAGATTGACAACTTTCAATCAAGGAAAATGGTAGACATTTTACTACCATTTTACAAGAAAAAATATTTTTCCACAGCGTGTTAGTGTTTTAAAATATTTATTAAGGTTAGAAACAAAGGTATCAAATTCAGGGTTGGAATAAATGTATGTGACCATCCTGTTAACCCCAACAAGGGCATGTTTTCTAGCTTCATTTGGCTCACAACCTTGAAGTAAAATCCAATAGATATAGATTTGTGAAAAAAAATTATATCCATTCATATTATAACATTTTTGGAAGATATTAGTGTAACATTATTATATAATTTCATTATAATACTGAAAAATAATGAAACATTTATTAATACCTGATTATCCCTTATAGATTTCATTTATAGAAGATGATTCCTAAAATAAAAATTTATTATTTATTACTGGAAAGGCTTGCATTGAATTTCACATAATTATAATAATGTTTCATATTAGTGATGGTGAAGGGAAAATAAACCCACACCCACCACAGATGTATTGACACCTAATAATATATGAAGTGTGAGATGCATTTAATGCTAATTCATAGGAGACATAGTTTTAGTTGCACTGTGGAAATTATTACAATCTTTCAAAATACATGAATTAATTACTTTGATTAATAATTTTTAATTTAAGAAATATAAAATGAGTGTTGAAATTAAGAAACATAAAGAAAAACTAACAAACACCTTCTGTAAAGTAATGATGTGGTACACATCACATGAATTAAATTAATGTGTATTTTAAATATACCAAAATACTTTTACAAGACCTAATTTTACAATGTAACTATGTTCCTTTGTTTATATATATATTGATGAATCCAAGTCCAAATCCAATTCCATCCCACTTCATGTGTATTGAATCATGTAATATGTAAATAATGATGAGATACTAATCGATAAAAACACAAAAAAAAGTGTGGGATGCATCTGTAAGTATGAAATCATTAATTTTTTTCCTTTAAATCAGAATTATGTAACAGTGATTACTTATTTTATTATATTTTTTTATCTGACATAGACATAAGAATCTTTATTAGTTGTACCAGATGAAAGGCTAATATCAGTGGCATTAAAGATCCTAGAAATATATGGTCACTTAGAGGATCGTGTTTTGGGGTGAAAACCTGAACATATATGGAGAGAAGAAATGAACAGGGTGATAAAGTTGAAAAATAGAAAACATGAAGACATTATTAGTTTCACATGAATAAAAAATTAATTATTAGTCACATTTTTTGAAAACATTAAGGGAATAAAGAAAATAGAAGAAAAAATTAAAGAAAAAACATTTTAGGATAATATTACCCCACCACCACCAGCTTTTATGTGATCCATTTCCCTGAAAGTGATATCTTAGAGGAGGTAATAAATATTCTCATAAGTGTGTCTATGAAATGTGAATCATACAAACCCTAATATCTTTCCTATACTAATATTCTCTAGGGTGGAAATGAGTGTGATTTATATTTTTCAACATCCACCCATAACCTTATTGTGGGGGATATTATGATCAATATAAAAAAAATATAGTATACATAAAATTTAACATCTAGTAAGATGTGCGAGAGTGGGGATTAATGTATCTCATTACCCAATAATGAAGCTAACAATTCCACTTGATGATGTATATATTTATATAGTTGTGAAAGGTATTGTAACATTAATAGAATGGTTGTTAGAACCTTTACCCGACCCATTCAATATCCATATTTGTTAACAATGATGATTTATGATGATACAAGGTTAAAAATTTGTAGTAATTTCATACTTTATTTTTATGACAAAAAATATATGGAGAATCAATTGAAAGATACATTAAACTTGATAATGTAAATGAAATACTCATGTATGACTTGATGGGGGTCTTAGTTGAAAATTATTACAAGAGGTGTGTTTTCATTTTTATTTTTTCAAATATGTGTTCTACTATGTTAATTAGGATTGAAAACAATCCATATTTTTTGTAGGAATCTATATCAATACTATCTGAAGGGATTTTCCTATGGACATAATTATGGAATCATTAGTCTTAAAATCACATATACATAACTAACCTCATCATATTTATTTCAAATAGATGTAATTGTGAAAAAATTGACCAATGTGAATGAAATAAAACATTCAAACAACAGACTCAATTTGTTAACAGTTGGGAAGGGGTAAAACTCTACAATTCAGTCATATAAAATATATTTTCATTGATTTCATTACATATTCTATTTTTTTTGGAAAAATTAGTTACTCATTGTATTCAAATTTGATACTCCAATGATTTATTTTCTGTATTCACTTTATAGATACCTAAATAACGTACCACACATTATAATGTTTTTCAATTTCTAATATACTACATGAATCATTTTAAAGATAAATATAAAGTTATATACTATATATTAATTTATAATTAGAATTATATTATAATAGGGTGGTGTTTAAATATCCTCGAAATCATGTAATGAGGATAATCAATGTGTACAAGGATCCTATCAACTTTTATAAGTGGATAAGTATTATGGTATATATAATAATATATCACTATCAAAATAAATGTCCAAAAAAATTGCTTAAATTCTTCACTATTTCGGTAGTATTGAAAAAAACCAATGTAAAATATTTAGTTTATTATATTATAAACTTTTTGAGAGATATCATATTCCATCGACAAACTAGCACCCCTGAAGAGGTATTTTCGAAGACAATTTCTATTTTCTTTGAAATATTTATTATTGGTTTTTAATTTAAATTTTTGAGTAATACCGTGACTATAGAATGTCATCATTTTCACAGGATGAAATAGTTTTGTTTATAAAAAACTAGGCTGCAGACCTCGTGTCATAATGTGTACATATATAATGAATATGTGAAATCTTAATGCTTATTTGGTTCACTTTATCATCATTTTATCTACATTTTTAGTTAATTTCCTTATCATTTTTTTCTAATACTTATTTTTTAGATTATCACAAGGATCATTAAGAAATGTACCCTTCATAAAGGATGATTAACTCATGTACTATGACCAAGGAATCGACAAGAATAATGCACTCATGATGATGAATTTTTCCTTTTATTCTCCAATGAATTCAACATTCCGGGTTAGCAAATAACAATATTGTTATATTAAATCTAATTTTGAATGAATTGTTGGATAAAAAGGACATGTTATAAAAAAAATATACCTAAATCTGATACATGGTGTACCCAGTATGAATCAAATTGTGTGGTTTCGATTTAAAATTGATATTTTATTAATGTATGATTTCATATTTATGGTCAATTTATTTCATTATAATTCTACTGACATAAGAATTGTTTTATAATATATCAGGATTATTTTTCCCATGTTGCGGTGTTTTGTTCAATATTTCATGTGGTTGTGAGAGATTGTACTTTGATACAATAGATGAGATAATGACAAAAAGGAAATGGGTAAAGAATGTATAAAAACATCAGGAAAAGGTGAATTTTTACTACTTATATAATTTTTTTCATGGTTTCATATACTATTTTTAGGTCATTTTTATTATCATTTTTATCAAATTATTATAGTATTACCTTTATATGAAATAACACTAATTGAATATTCTAGGATAGTTTTAATTTATAGTAGTGAATGGTCAATTAATAAGTGGTACTGTTTTTCTTTTATAATTAATATTTAGAAATTAATATCTATTATTGATTAAATTCTGAATCCAGTTCATTGCTAATTTCCTTTTCCTTTTAAAAATATCCTTAAAATATATATCAAACTGTTGAGTGGTATATATATTTATCAATACAATGAGATTATTGGTATCTAAACTTATAAATTAATACATGATTAAGGATAAAGGGTGGTATCATTATTTATCTGATCATACTAATTTGCAGAGCCCTCCTTGTTATACAGAAGCATACCCCATACATAATATCAATTGATAATAATGTAATGGAATAGTAATTTCACTAACACCATCCAACCTATAGGATATCCATCATGACCCCACTCACAAAACATTGACCGTATAAGAATCTATGTTCTAGTGAAATTCATTCCTCACAACCAAATCCTTTTCCATTTCAAGGATTAATTGAGGGATTTATTTGACTATTGAAACTAAAATTTTTATCTCAGCATGAGTGCATGTTATAAAATCCCAATGAGCCTTCTCATAGTCACAAGAAACAATGAGGCTCTTTTAGGTATCAAACTGCAACTACATCTTTTTTCAAATATAGATGGAAAGATTAAAAAAATTTGTGGTGCTTCACTAACTCCCTAACCTGGGATCATTTATATCTAATGGAATAATTATAATCCTTAACAAATTCATCTTCCAAAGCATTATTATTATATATTTTTTCCTATTACTCACCCCCATATCTTCTATACATGCACCTATGTTGGTTGAACTCCACTAACCGATAGTAATCCCATACTAGGTAGTAGTGATCATTGTCGATGAATTCAACGGATAAAACCTACCACCAGTCTAGTAAATATTTTTCTTAAATTCAATTACACATTTCCTTCAAATCATGCAGATATTATTTGAAACATTCCCATTTTTGGATCCCCATATTTTAAAGTCCCATTTTTCTATTTATTTATTTTGTTAGTTATTAATATTACCGAATCAAATAAAATTAATATGAATTGAATAATTGATTGATCCCATTCAAATGACAAATGTGTATAAAGATGATGTGAAATAGTTCATCATGTTTTGAAAACATCATGAATATGACCCTTCACAAATCCTTTGATCATGTTTACACTATTTTTATTCAAAACTAATTAGTCTAGAGGATTTGGAAGAACACTTGAACTATCACGAAGTAGGTCAATGTTATAAATGTTGGACTAAAAAAAGGAAAATGTTAATATATCTAGTAACATGTATAACACTGTGTTTTATAGATAATATTATTTGCTTGCATGTTTCTATAATAATGAATTCAAAATGGAGTATGTGATTATATGTGTCAATGATGATGAAGATCATTTTGAGGAAATGATAATGATATTTGAAGATGAACATAATGGTTTTCCAAATTTTTTTGATATGATAATGAGTTCTTCAAGTAATCCATTTTATCAAGGTTTTAATAAATATATAGCATTGTTAGTTAGACTAAAACATTGAAATTTATAATTTATAAATACATGGACCAGTTTTATTAAACTACTTTCTCTATTGAATGATATGCTCCAAGATGATATTAACCTTCCTAGCTTAAAATATAATGCAAAACGAATGTTATGTTCAATTGTTATCATCTATTAAAGAATAAATTCTTTTCCAAATTATTGTATACTGTTTTTATGGGAAAGAATAAAATAAATATTGACCAAATTATATTTCTTCTCGATACAATAAATATGAATAATTTCATAAGTAATATGTATTGTATTTTACAATCATTATACGGTTTAGGAGCCAATATGGATGTGAGGAGACAGAAAATAAATTGATGTGTCATAGAGATACAAAAAATAAATATTGTAAACATCATCACATGGAATACTCTACTTGGTGAAACAGAGTTGATCATGAGAATCTTGAATTTGGAAATGACACAAGAAAACATCATCTTTCACTATCAAATGATGGACTACATATTTTTTGTTTTAAATTAAAAAATCAAATTATATTGGATATTATTTAGTTAAATAATTACATACCATTGTGGATAATAATGAATTGAAAATAAATTGTGATATCTATGCTTATATATAGATCAATACAATCGAGGTAATTATATTGATATTTATTTTACTCCATTTATCAATGATTTCATATTATTGTGGGATTTAGGTGTTACATTGTATGATGATTAAAAAATAAATATTTCACAATGAGAGTGATTTTTTATGGGATGATCGATGACTTTCCTACTTATTTATATTTTTTAGGATATAGAATTAATGTAACTAAATGGAATCCCATTTAGGAAAAGGTATACAGTAAAATAGGATGAATCATTCTTTGAAGGTTTTGTTTCTAGAACATCATATATTTCTAACACGATGACATAAGTATAAATAATAGAATATATCATTCAATTGTAGTTTAGAAGAATGTATAAAACCACCTCCACTAAAAGGTGATCAAATATTTGAGAATGTAAATTATATGGATACTAATTTTTCCAATCTTTTTTTAGAAACCTCATGAAAATAAATTGGAAAAAGGGATCTTATTTTTTTAAATACCGTACTAGAACTATTTTAATGTCATGAATTTTAGTGATATTATTCATGTTGAAAAAAATTTTATATGATAGTTTCATTGAAACACTAATAAATTCAGTTGGAAAATAAAGGATTGAATTAAGTCAAATTTAGATAGGATTGACATGAGAATATGGGATGTTTTAGTGCTAGTGAAGGCTAAAAACATACTTTTCATCCTCCATCTGGATAAACTCTTTTCAGGCACGAGAGATATAAATTTTTTAACATCATAAATGATGTAAACCATCTTGAGGGGTATTCATATAATATAAATAATATCATGTAAATGATTGATTTAAAATTAAATAGTCTAAAATCACATGGTTGTCATGTTTTAATGCAGGATATAATGCATGTAGATTTACATTGTATTTTACATAATAATTTTTATCACACATTAACCAAGATCTATTTTATTTTCAATGGTATATTCATAAAAGATATAAACCTAATGAAATTAATGACTGGAGTGTTGAATGGATCATGCAGGTACACTGAGAGGGGGGTGGTGAATTAGTGTACACAAATCTTACTAATATTTATTTTCTATTGTCAATAAAATTTTAATTCATACCTCTATACTTGTTAGAGTGAATTGATCTTCCTTGTTTTCAAGTAAAAATATATCATATTCATGACAAAAAATAAATTAATAACAACACATAGTATATTTAAATGTTTTTTCCCTAAGAATGTTGACTACATCCTTGTTGTGTTCAGGATGATCCGAGACATAGGTTCATTACTAGAAATTAATCCACAATTACAAGTGGTTTGGTCTATGATGTGGTCAATTTATTCATAACATTTTATTTACTCCCTTTTATTATTTTATATGATAATTTCATAACTAGTGTAATATAATAATGTTTTAATATTATATATAATTTTTTATAATTATTTTAATTAATCTAGATTCAAGTCCGTTTAATGTTTTAATAATAACTCTAAAAATATTCATCTAAATTATGTGATTGATTTTTTATGTGTTCTTTATTAAATATCTAACATATAATTATATGTAACATTGGGATAATATGGCCATTTGAATGGTTATATGGTCCACACAGGAAGGTTCAAATAATCTGTGAAAAAAAAGACCATCCATGATTATTAAATTTGTGTGCTCAATATTGAAGACCAAATTTTTTGTTACTCCATATTATGTTTGTGATTATCCAAAGGAACCATGGATGAAAATTTAAAGTAAAAAATCCAATAAAAATGGGCCCAAATGAATATTTGAAATCTATCCCACCATTTGGTCTGGGAATTAAAATCACCACATAATCCAAGAATTTTATCAACATATATACATCATCAGAGCTGAGATTTATCAGTGTGAAATAAAAGATAAAAGTGTCCAATATTGAAGAATATATTTTTCAGATTTGAGGGCATCTTCCTTTGAAAAACCATGTCATTTTTCTACCATTGAAATAGTGTTGATAGAAAAGGACAGATTAGAAATGATTATTAAAATTGCAATAACATTTTCTACTTATTTTAAATGGATTACAAATTTTCATAGTATATTTATAACAGGTATATCTACAAGTCTTAATAAGAATATATCTCAATATTTTCATGTTTAGATGGTTCAATCTTTTATCCAAGTGGAGGTAAATATTTTTAATGAAAATAGTCCAAATCCTTGGGCTATAAAAACATCCCCCGTATCCGTAAAAGGAGTTAAAATTTCAGAACGTAAGGATGATTTTAGGCATGAATAGAGCCTTTCCAATAGCTTGGGATTACATTACTTGTTCTTGTTTCAAAAAGAGATACCTCTCCTTCACTTTTTTATTCATGTTCATTTGTGTTTATATTCATTTGTAATCGCATAAGTTGTTTTTAATTTCGTTTCATTTTTAATTAATGTATTTTCTTCATATTTACTATTACTCATCCAACTAAAATTCATAAATAATAATAGTCTTAAAATAGGTTAAATAAATTTTCAACCCATTACCTTCTTTTTCTTCCTAATTTAATCGATAGTCCGTATTTAATTCTCTCCACCGTTTGTGTGTGTGTTCGGCACACTACTCTTATATTAACCCATTATTTTCCATATATTTTAATCTCATCTCCAAAAAAAATAAACCCATATTAATACCATCTAAATGTATGAGTAAATCTACAATTTTTGTGAGACATAATTTGTGGATATTAAGTGATTGAGAGCTTTTATTCGATGAATATTCTTTATAATAACATTGTGTATGTTGAAATTAAAATTTCCTGGATTAATGATAGGTTTTGTTTATCATGTGGATTTAATTGATTATTTAAACCATAAATACACAACCATAAAAAATTAATTATTATTATTAGACCCCTAGTTAGGTTAATTCTATGATTAAATCTTTAGCACTTGGGAATTCCAATGAAATTAATATTGTGAAGCGATTGTTAATTTAATGAAATTTAAAGCAAAGCTAAAATATTTAATAAGCTTAAATACCCAATAATGAACTCACCCCAATCATTATTAAATTTCTAAATCAATCATATTTAATTAATCATTTCATCTATGATCTACAAACAAACCCCCTCAATCAAAATACAATCAATAAAAAATAATCATCTCGAAAATTTGTACAATCACTGAGGATTTGACCCAAGTGCTATTATACACATTAGAGGAGAACTAGACATTTGAATGGTTGATACGAAGAAATAATACATTCATCAAATGGAACAGTTGTTGCAGATGGTGTGTTATGTAGTTGGTAATTTTTGGTTTTAAAAAAAACAAATAAAAGTAAAAAAATTAACAAAAAAATTATGAAAAAGGACACAAAGAAAAACCATCCTTATCATAAAAAACATAAAATGAAAAAAAAACCTCAAATAAAAACCCACTTTCCTTGTCCTTCCAAATATTCTTTGAATTCCCTATAGCCTCCCAGAAAATCCATCATATTTTTTTGACCAGTAAATTGAGTGAACTCTTATCCAACATTGAAGGAAAATTAGAGATAATCAAATCACTAAGGATCTAGTCATTATTGAACCAATTTAAATAGAAATGTCCAATAATATGGGGAAAACCCATAAAGAACTCATTTCCCTTAATATTAGTTAAAAACCCCTTGGTAATGAATATCCAAACGTGAGGCCGATTTCGAACTCAAATCAATTTTGATTCATCTTCTACCTCATTTACATGGTATAGCTAGTGAGGATCCCCATATTCATCTGAAAAAGTTCAATGTTGTGTGTGCTTCCATTAACCCTCAAGTGGTTTATGAAGAACAGATCAAAAATCAAACATTCCCTTTCTCCCTAGCTGGCTCCACCAAATCATGGCTTTTTTACCTCCCTCCTAGTTCTCTAAACATTGGGATTGACATGAATCGCCTCTTTTCATAAAAAATATTTCCTTTATCTCATACTACCTCTATCTAAAAAAAAATAAGTGGTATCCATTAATTCCCTAATGAAATACTCCATGTGTACTGGGAGAGGATAAAAAATCTAGTGGCAACCTGCCAAAATCACCAAATCCCTAACCAAATCATGGTTTATTACTTTAATGCGGGGTTATTTTCTATGGAGTGACTCTTATTGATGCTGTATGTGGTGGTACTCTTGATTATAAAACCACTTCAACTTCACAAGATATCATAATAAATATGGATAAAAAAAAGAAATCCCATAGTTGAGAACATTCTCATGTCAAACAAGTATAAGTGAATCAATATATATAGCCAAAAAAGATGACCGAGTGGATGAGTGAACTTATCGGTCCTGTGAGACAACTAGTGGTGGCTCCCAAATCCCCATCCTCAACTTCTCTGCAATATACGTTCCCAAGTCCTATCAAAAAGTGTGTAATCTACTGCTCATCATCTTATACAACAGACACATGTCCACAACATCAAGAAGAACCATATGATTCATCTTGACCAATGGAGCTCAATGCTGCATATGCTCAGAAAAACATCTACCCTCAACCATCAGGTCAGATCATTAGAAATATCTACCAACCCCACCCTAAGCCCTTCTCTTATACCGTTAACCAGGTTTTGTGGTATGGTAATCCCATTTCTCAACCCCCTCATTTCCCTTCTCAAAATCCAAACCAATTCTGATATGGTCATGGGGTTGGTAACTTCCAACAACCTTGTCCTTTTGTCCTTCAACCTCAAAGAATAAATCCTCATGTTTCTCCTCTTGGATTCCACTATCTTAATGAGCCTTCACAGTCCCCAACCCAATACAAGAACTTTCCCAAGAACCAAAATCAAGGTAATACCAATACGGGACAAACTTATTCTTCCATGAAACCATAGTAATGTGTAGTTCAATAACTTTACTCCTTCACAAATTCTATCATTAAAATTATTGACACCCAAATCTTTCAACTTTTTTACCACCTTAGCTAGTAGAAACCATCCAATTTTTCCATAATCTCATATCAATGACTTCCCAACCCTATGGTTAATGTAAATGAAATTTCACTTGGATCTAAAATGAAATTCGTTATGCCTCATGAGGAATCCCTTAAATATCCATTGAATTTTTATCTCGAAAAAGAAAAGGCCAAAATTTCTAGAAAAAAAACTAGAAGCCACTCCCCCACCTTCTTCCATTCTACTAAGGAACCCAATTCCTTTTCCTCTATCTACCTCTAAGCTGAGGAAGTCCACTGAGTTTGATCCTGAAATGCTAGAAATTTTTAGACGTGTTGAAGTGAACATTCCCCTCTTTGATTCCATAAAAAAATATTACGTATACCATGATTGTTAAGGAATCATACACTCATATGATACAACTTAGGACCATTGAGAATATTTCAACAAAACAGTCCATACCCCTAAAGTTCAAAGATCCTGGGACCACTAAATTTCCATTCTAGATAAAGAGTTCCAACTTCAATGATGCACTCATTGGCATAAGAACCTAAATAAAGGTAATTCTGAAATCCATATTCTCTAGCCCTGGTCTTGGTCCCTTGCACTCAACGAGTGTACTCGTCCAGTTTTCCAATCGATTCACTGCTTGTCCTAAGGGAATAACGGAGGATTTCCTTCTTCGAGTCAATGATCTTATCTTCCCAGCAGACACTAATGTCTATGACATGGAAGGTTATAAAAAATCTTTCCAATATACACTAATTGTCGAAAGATGTTTCATTATGACATCTAGAACCAAAATTAAAGTCCATGCAAACATCTCATCCATGGAATTTGGTGACCAACTGGTCAAGTTCAATATTTTTCAATCCTTGCGCTACCCAACAAAAAATCTATCTATATTCACCATCCATTATATTGAATTTCTCTTTGAGAGTGTTTTGAGCCTCATTCCATCCTATTATTCATGTTCTAAAGATAAAGGATATTGTGAATTTTGTGTTCTCATTAACCAGGTCATAAATGTAGAATTGATGTCGACATTTAAAATGTAAACTCCATCAATATATAGGATCTTGAAAACTAGTTTTAATCACATGTCTCTTCTGATCATCACTGCTCCAACATGGATGATAATGTGGTAAATGAATTAGCATGCACATTTTTGGATTCAAATAAGATTATCCAACATTCGTCATTTCCCATTCATGATTCTGAAAATTCTATTATATTTCATGAAAACCTTGAACCAATGTGGTAATCATTCCATGATGGCAGTGATGTATATGATATTTTTTCCCCATTTAATAAAGTAATCAATGGTGATGTTGAAATTCATCGTTCTATGGAAAATGAGTTGATATAAAGGATATTGAAAAAATTATTCAGTCTTATGAATCCACTAATCCTCATTAATGTACATGAGTAAGTGATGAAATAAATATGTTAAAAAGAATTGGGATCTCATACTCTGGTTTCATGTTATCTGAACGTAACATAAATTCACCAACAAAATTGAAACATCTTCCTCAAGGTCAAAGATTAGAAAACTATAAATTTTTGGAAATCATAATTCCTTAAGTTGAATACCAAAGGGAGGATATCCATATTCTCTTTCCACCCCCATTGAACTATAAAAGAAACAATAAGTAAGGGGAGAAAATATCCAATGAAGAATCAGGAAACCCAATGGAGATGTTTTTCTAGAAGAACACATGAGTTGAGAAAATACGGTGGCCACCATTGGACTATGGGTAGTCCAAAGGAACTTTCCAGCTGTAGACAAAATAAATGCAACGCTATAGAGAAAGAAACCCATTTTTTATTTTACTTTTATGGAATTTTAATTTCTTTTCAGTTTTATTTAATTAAATATTGTTTATTATTTTTTTTTCTTTTGTGTAATGGAAATTCTTATAAATAATAACAAGAGAGGACACATGACCCAATAAGCTTTCTACTTCCATAGACCCACTACTGGATGGAGATGGAGACCCACTAAATCCAAACCTTGGGGATCCTCTTTCCCTTTAACTCTACGTATCATCCTTTATCTCACTCTTTATTTTTATTCCCCTCTCTTTAATATTTTCTACCACTTCCTTCATAAAATCCTTTTTTCACACTCTTTTGTGTGGGTGTGTATGTTTAAAACACTAAAAAACAAAAAAAAATCTGAAAAAACAAACATAATCATCCATAATCACAATCCACTTTCGAAACTTGTTAAACCATTTTGGGGAGTCAAAATGCATGTTTTAATCTGAAAAAAATTGTATTTTCTTCATGAAATTTGATAAATAATTTTTTTTCATGTATAATAATTTTTGAATTCTATGTTTTAGATTTTAAAAAGGATTATTCCCTAATCATGATGAACAACATTATATTTCATTCAGTGGTCACCTATAACCAAACTTTCTTTTTTTTTCTTTCACCCCCTTTTGTGAGTCTTGAGTTTGTGGAACTTCGAGCTGAATTTCCTACTTTTTGTGATTCAATATGATAGAGGCATTTTCTGAACCACATAGGATTCATAAAATCCAAATATCCTCCCATTACCCTTATATTAATATTCCTTTTGAAATCCCATTCGAATCTATGAAAACCTTTTTTGAGATATCCACATTAAAAAACCAATAACTTTTCCCACCAAACATCTCCATGGAACTACATTGCATAATTTATTGAAATTTATGAGTGAGGAGAATGGATTTCATTTTGGGTTACATTTCTATGATTTAAAAAGTGTTTTCAAATCCTTGAGGTAAATAGTCCATTCATATGTGTGGGAGAGGTTCTCAATTGATGAGTTTTGGGAATGTATATATTTTTATGGAATCTTGTACAAATAGCAGTGAAATATCATCATAAAAATATTGAAATAAAGTCCACAAACACAACAAATGGGTTATTTCTAAGGAAGGTCAAAAATAATATTCTTCAACCATTGATCTTGTTAGAACTATTACAATTAGTTTAATGAGGAGATCAAAATAAATTGGGATATTCATGTGAGAACTATTTCAAGTTATACATTTGAAAAAATAAAAAAAGGTAAATAGAAAAAATCACACTTATGTGAATGGGATATGTTTTGAGTTTTGTAAATATTTCATCTTATCATCCCCTTCAAATTTTCTTCATCTTTTCTGTCTTTCCTCACACAATCATGCCCTTGTAAATATGTGTTTCCGTTTCCTGCCTTATTTCATTTAAACAATTGTGCATTGTTTTACCCATACTAGTGTTATAAACCCTCTTTTCCACTATTTAAAAAATTAAATTCCTATAATCCCATTCCCATAGAAAAACAACTATAAAAAGACCTATTTATTCTTGTACACTTTTAGTTAGGTAATGGAATCTCATATCTCTTTCAAACTCTATGATTATCACTTTTGGTTGGTGAATGAGTGAACCATATTAATTACTTTTTATCATCTTGAGAGGAGTATGTTCTGAGTGTCTACATTTTCCATTTCTAAATTTGACCTTGAAAAATGAATTATTTTTGAAATATTGTTTCTGTAATAATTTATGGGGGAACTCAATATGGATATTTGAAATTTTCTAATCCTCCCTTGATTGTTGAAAACATAATTTTGATATTTTTTGGAGAGTGAGAATAGATTATTTATGTTTTTATATTTACGGCACATGAGGACATGAAGAATACTAATTGTGAGGGAGTTTATTTTATTAATTTATTCATAAATTTTTATTTAATCCCTTTACTAATTTTGTGAGAAATTTTCATAAATGGTGTTAAATAATAATGTTTTAATATTAGATATAATTTTGTATCATTATTTGAATTAATATATATTTGAGTGAGCTTAATTTTTTAATAATAACCCTCATCATACTGATCTAAATTTTGTGAATATTATTTTTTAGGGTTCCTAGTTCAATTAAAATAATATCATTAGAAGAATAATTTGAAAAATTTGTCCATTTAAATGTTTATATGGTCCACACAAGAAGGTCCAATGAATCTGTGAAAAAGACTAAAGCAGCCATGATGCTTGAATTTCTTGGCTCAATCTAGAAGCCTAAATTTTATGAGACTCCATAATAAGTTCTTTATTATCCAAAGGAACTGTGGATAGATATTTCAAGTACCAAATCCAATAAAAATGGTCCCAAGTGATGCATTGAAATACAGTCCACCATTATTTCTGGGAATAAAAATCCCCATACAATCCTTGCCTTTTCTCATGATATAGATATCATTTGAAGTGAGATTTTGCAGTGTGAAAGAGAAGATATAGATGGATGACTTTGTAGAATATATGGGGTTGAGTTGGGAGAATCCTCCTATTAAAAAACCAATTCATCTTTTTCATTCGAAAAAGTGTTGATAAAAATTAGAATATTATAATTGTTTATTAAAACCTTCATAACATTGGTTAATTTTTCCCAATGGCCTCCAAATTTTCATAGTAGACATAAAACATGTATATTTACAACATTTAAGAAGAATATATATCACGATTCTTCTATCTATATGGTCCAAATATAGATCAATGTGGAGGGACATATTGGGAATACAAACGGTCCAACTCCATTGGCTGTAAATTCTTCCCCCTCCTCTATTTTTAAGGAGTTGGAATTTAAGAAATTATTGAGGTGTTATGGAATTACTAGAGAATTTACAAGGGAATAGTATTAATTTATATGATCTTGTTTCAACAAGAGATTCATATCCTCCACTTTTATTTTCATGTTCATTTTTTTTTATGTAATCACGTAAGATTTTTTCAATTTGGTTTCAATTTTAATGCATGTTTCTTCTTTATGTTCATTTTTAATCATCCAAACATTGTTCTTAAATATTAATGGTCTTAATATAGTTTAAATCAAGTCCAAATCCTTTCCATTATTTTTCATCCTCATTTATGCGAAAGTTTGTATATAATTATCATCACAATTTGTGTATGTTATTGATGCAGTACTCATTTCACGTCCCTTAATTTTCCATATCATTCTAACTAATCACCCTAGAAAATGGAAACCATATCAATTCCATCTAAATGGTTGTGTAAATATACCATTGGGGTGAGTAATAATTTGGTTATATTAAGTGATTGGGAGTATTTACTCGACAAATATTTTTTAGGTTAACAATGTGTATGATGAATATAAAATGTCATTGATTAATGGAAGGTTTTTTTACCATGTGGATTACATGGATTTTTGGAACCAAAAATAAACAACCATAATCATGTAATGATTATTATTAGACCCCTGGTTATGTTATGTCTTGGATTAAGTCCTTAACACATTCTAGTTTCGATCAAAGTTATCTTGTGAAGTGGGTGTTAATTTAATTCTAGACAAGGCAAAGCTCAAGGATGTCATAAGCTTACATCCCCATTAATGAACTCTCCCCATTCATTATTATATTATCAAATAAATATTCATTAATCAATCATTTAATCTATGTTCTACCAAAAAACCCACAATTTAAAGATAATCAATTAAAAACAATTGACTCTAAAATTTGTATCATCGCCAAGGATTCGCCCCGAGTGATGCTATATAGATTAGAAGATCACCAGACCATTGAGTGGTCGATATGCGATTATTGGCCCCACATTAGTTTGGGATGACCCTGAAAACCATGGTGGGTAGGTATGAAACTTTTTCCAAGTTATACTGGTAATCCACTACTGTACATTAAACTGGAATCCCACTAGTGTTTTATAATTACAACACTTAAGACAACGAGAAATATCAAAGGTACTTCGAGCTGTTACTGCAACACAAAACTAATCTTCCTCTTCAAGCTACTAATAATAAAATATTTCACCGCCTGTTACCTTCAACTAAAACACTTTGACTTCCACTTAATATAAAGAACAAAACTGCTTGAATATATGTTCAATATACTCTTCTAAATTTATAATGATAAAAAATATAATTAAGCTCACTATGGTAATAGAATGAACAACTAAAGATATATCAATAAAATATAAGTTTCATTTTTCTCTGCATCATGGAAAAAATATTACCATATAACTATGAAATAATTCCCAAATCACCATTGTATATTCTTCATGCATACAATTCTCATTGTCACGTGGAATTATTTATGTATGTAATTATCCCCACTATTTTTATGTCTTGTTTGTGAAATAAAAAAAATCACATTAATATATATTCTTTTAACCTTATCTATCTAGGAACATAGTTCTTTCACATACACACATTTATTAGTCTCACTTTAATTACCTTCAAACTTTCATGCGTGTGTTATTTCATATAGATGCATACATAAATATGAACTTATTTTTACAAATAACTCATGTTGTATTCATGCTTATTCATGTGATTATATAATCACATATACATGAGCTTACTCATCATCTTCACACACACATTGAATACACTACATTTTCATTGTTATTCATTTTTACACAAAGAATCTATGCACAAACAAAATGTTTTTTATCCAACCTATTGTATTTTTATTTCATCACATGTGAATGGGAATGAATATAAACACATTCATAGTTCACAATTATTCCATAATTTGAACACTGCCTTCTCAAATAATTATCTTAAATGTATGTACTTCTCATGTCAACTCATAGTACTTCTAACTTCTTATACGCAAACTCGAATGGCTATTGGTTTTGAATGCATTCCAGTATTCATGCATGGGTGTGTGTGAATCACAATATATACTCTCAAAATTTTAATGAATTAATTGGAACCTTATTCACACAACACAAGAAGGAACATTTCATAGTGCTTTGTGAAAACAAGGGAGGTATGTAACAAAATATGGGATAGCATTGTGAATGCCAATTTCATCGTAATAAAACTTCAAGAGTTCTAAACAATTATAAAATTCTAGAATTATCATCATGGTAAATCGCATGGTTGTGTTTTTTCTAGAGCTATATTAATATTTTTAAAATATTTAGCCCTTCAAAACCATCATTATTTGATAACCACATTATAATACATGGTGTATCTCAATCCAGGTAGAATTGGTTACCGAATATTAATTCCACACAGGCAGCATCCCATTCCAGTTCTCCCACATATCGCCTCATCCCTCCCACCCCACATGGTGTCTCAGGCTCTAATTTTCCTCTTGTAGGAAGACTATTACTTCAACATCTAATTCTATCTAGCTAGGGGTCAACTTCCCACCTAGGTAGTGATGGAAATCTCCTTGGTTGGGGAATATAGGCCATTACAGGCCTTTTATTTAAAATATGTAAACCATGAAAAAAATAATTTCATATAAATATAAATTCACACTAAAATTCAATTCGATCTATACACAATCACACATAAAAACACTAACTGGTATTTTGTGTGCTTCCCTTCAACAATCATTTGATGACTAATCATTTAGGATTATTAAGGAATTATCTGTTATCATTTTTTAAATTTTCTCAAAATTCTGATGATTGATAATCATCATCAAAAAGGACTTAAACTATTGTAAACAATTTGAATTTTCCAGATTCTATGTAGTGTAGGTAGTCCCCTCTCCAGGAAATTCATTCATTCAAGGGATGTTTTTTAAAACATATAAAATGTTCATAAAAATATTTCATATAAATCCAAATGCACGCTAAAATTAAATTCCAACCATACACAATCATTCTTCACAAAAAATAACTAGTTTTATTCATGGGTTCTATTCAATGATCATTCCATAATTAATCATTTAGGATCATCAAAATATGATCTGTTATCATTTTTTAATGTTTCTCAAAATACTAATGATTTGTAATCATCAACATGAGGTTATAAAATATGGTAAACAATGTACATTCTACTCATGAAAATTAGAGTTAAAAATCACTTTTGCTGAAAAATACATTCCTTTAGGGTCCTTTTTATAAAACATTTAATCCAAGAATAAATTATTTCATATAAATAAAAATTAGCACTAATATTCAATACCAACCATACACAATCATTCTTCACAAAAAAAATAAGTAATATTTTTCATGGTTCCTCTTCAATATTTAATAGATTATTAATCATTTTGTGTCATCAAAATAGGATATTTTATTGTTTTTTAAATGTTCACAAAATACTGATGATTTATATTCATCATCATAACGTATTCAATTGTGGTAAAAAAATCTTCATTATCCTGATTATGAGCAATGTCGGTGGTCCCCTTGGTTATCAATACTAGCCTTTATATGACTTTTTTAAAACATATAATCCAAGACTATAAATATATCATATAAATCCATATTCACACTACAATTCAATTCCAACCATACACAATAATTCTTCATAAAAATAATAAATATTTTTAGTTGTTACACTTTAACAATCATTCGATGTTTAATCCCTTAGGATCATCAAAATATGATATGTTCCCATTTTTTAAATTTTCTCACAATACTGATGAATGATAAAAATCCTCATAAGGTCTTCTACTATGGTAAAAAAAGTGAATTATCCTTATGAAATCAGACACATTTTTTGGAAAATAACAATAAATCAACAATCTTCACAAATAATATTTATTTATTAGAAGAAATTTTTCCAAATAAATCATCCTCTCTAGCTTATGAATTATTCATAAAAAAATTTCAGAGGCATAGTTCTAAAACAAAATCCCTTAATTACTATCAAATTAAATTTTTATAAAATTGTATTTACAACAATTACAACATAGATTATTACTTTAAATCAAATTGGGTACATCAACAACTATATAAAAGGAAATTTCCATTATATTTTTTGAATTGTAAATGTTATTTCACAATATTTATTTGTTATAAAATTTCTCATGATGGATCACATGGTATGTGAGCTTCAACTATTTAGTCATATACATTATAGATGGATATATCCCCATTCAATGAATTATTATGATTTTGAAAGGGTATGTCAAAAATCGATGTCATACATAAGGTTTTATTGTGTAAAAATATATTGTGGAAGAAGTTATTGAATTCTATAATGACTACTAGTATGATGTGGAAAAATGGGTCTACTTAAATATCATCACACTAGGTGGATTGTGGCTGAAGGAATTTCTAGAAAAGAAGTTACCAAAACCACTATTATTGATCAAGTGTATGTCCACATTTACATTTTTCATTGCAGTTTAGTGGTTTCCACATTTTTTGAAACCCATAAAGAAATTATTAGGAATTTGTACTAACCAATGGATAAAATATGGATATCAAATACACATAATAAATAGTTTATATGATGGTTTCAAGTCCTCATTTTTAATGAGTCAAAATAAAATATAGATTTAATTTTAGAAGGAATTTTATGACTATAGAGAGTACCAAGTGTGAATGTATTATCATATAATGATAATGTAATATATAGATATTCATTTTATAAAAATGAAATTTATTAACAGAGCACCAAGATGAATAGTAGAGTTCCACTTGTAGCTAATGATATTTATATATCTTCTAGAAGGGATACAAAATCTAATTTATTAAAAATATTTCATACATTAGAATCATCAAAAAAATATGGGATTTGGATTGTACAATATTCCATGTTCAGATTTTTCAATGCAAGTGGGTTAATAATAATAGTGATAACAAAATAGAGGAATTGGTATTTTTGAAAGTGGATTTCTGTAATGTATGGAAAAAAAGAAGAATCATTTATAATGGAATCATATATAAGAAATGTTTTTTTATGTTTCAAATCATTAATAACTAAATTGATCAATTTTTCTATTATCGAACATAACTATTGAAGGGTGAGATGAAAATTCAACTAAATATAACCCTTTCATTTGGATATCGTAATAACTTCATAGTGGTCCAATGGTAGACAATATATTGAATGTTATAGGGGACCACAATTAAAGGATTTGGATACTTGATGGAGGGGTTGAATCCCCTAAAACTTTAAAAAAAGTTTTCATTAATTTGGTTATATTTTTTAAAATATTCGTTACATTAACTCATATTATTTTTTTCAAAACTACATTAACTTAATATAAATTAAATGTAAAACTACATCTGTAGATAATTACTACTCTACACTTTTATGCTCCCAGTACTGAGTAATAAAGGTTTTCTCTGCCTGCTAGTACTCCCAATGTTGAGGAATGAAAACCTTATGAACAAGATGATCCTACAATTCCAGAGGAACAATATCTTAAAAATGTTTAACTATAGGAAATTATAGATAACAAAGAATAGATGTCATAGAAAAAATAAGAGTATTGTAGCTTTATGGTGCTAGAAAAAAATAATTATGGAAAGAATAATGGAATCAAATTTGAGGTTTGATGGAATGTACGCAACCATGATGTTAACACCATCAAGTCCACGTTCAGTGGTTTCTTTATTATCACCACTCAATAGTGTGTTCTAATTGAAATAGATTCATTGAACAATGTTGTACCAACTCTTAAGACTATAATATTAGATAATATATTTCTAACACTATGAAATCCTTTATTTATTTTAATAAAAAAATTATGAAACATTGAATTACTCTTCATTATCCCTTGGAGAGAGAATTTTATATTATATGAATCCCTAAAGAAATTCATATTAATTATTCTCAGAAAGGATCAAATTGGTTTAATATATTTTTCTCCAAGTTTTATCTCAATGATTCTGATTGTAAAATAATCCTACCTCAATTACATATGTATGGACACCTTATATGCCAATAACCATGGGACGAGTTTATAGGTCATGGTGATGGGACATCATTTCAGCTACATTGTTGTTGGTAATACATTTTTTTAAAATACATGTATTAATAATTTTATTAAGAATGATTAATTTATGTAAATATAAATGAGTTCTACCAATAATAAATAGATAGAAAAACCAATGCACCCCTATTGTAATGTAAAAAAGGGGGTGCACATCACTTGAATAAAATGGTACCTGTTTTACATATACAATAATACTTTTATATTCCATGAAATAACAACATAATTATGTTCCTCTATTTATATTTCATATTGATGAATCCAAATCCAATGATAAATACATCATATGTCATGTGCTATATAAGGATTAATGTTTAAATAATGATGGGATACTAATAGATGAAAACACATAAAAAGTGTGGGTAACATGTGTAATTATGAAATAAAAAAATTGTTTTTATTTAACTTTTTATTACATAATAATGATAATTTGTTTTACCATTTTTTTTATCTGACATAGACACTTAAATCATCATCCACTGTACCAGATGAACAGATAATATCAGTGGCCATAACAGTATGGTCATGTCATAGGTGATGATTTTGTGGGGAAACCCCATACATATATTGAGAAAAAAAATTGAACAGAGAATGATGATAAAAAATGGTTGATATATGGGAATGATTAGTCAGTTTTGAAGAAAAATTCCATTATTACTATGATTTTCTAAAAAATTGTATGGTAAAGAAGAATAAAATGGATAACTGACTCATGAAAACCCACTACATGATGACCCCCTCCCCCTCACCCATACCATCTTTGACATGAGCCATCCCCCTTAAGAAGTTATCGTTGTTAAGGTAATCAATATTCTTATAAATGTTTCTATGAAATTTGAATCAGGATGCCACGATTACCATTCTAGTACTCATATTCTATAGGTTAAAAATCCATGTGATTTATATATATCAACACCCACCCATCTCCTTGATTCGAGGGATTCCATGTTCAATATCCAAGAAGATACTCTTCACAACATACAACATTCAATAGTTCATGTGAGAGTGGGGATTATTGTAGCACATGGGCCAAGAGATGAGCTACCTATTCTAATTGATAATGAAGATATTCATTTGATCATGAAAACTATTGTAAAATTCATAGCATGGTCATCAGATTTGGTAAAAAAACATGTTTATTAAAGGAGGTATTCATTTCAAATTTATTTTTCATGCTAAATTGTTAAGAATTATTGAAAAAGGTATGTACTGATGGATGTTATTAAAGACATACAGTGGTAAGGGGTTAAACGAAAGTTCAAATAAAAAATACCTGAAAGATCAACCAACCAATCAAAAATATATTCAAAAATCACATTCACCACACATATCCAATATCCTCATTTACTAGCACTTAAGGTTTTATTAGATACAAGTCTACTATGAGTAATTAGTGTCCTGGTTGATTTAAAATAATAAATGGATAGAGAGTCCATTTCTGAATACAATTCTACTACAATTTCAATTTAAATCCTTATATATGATTATTTACGAGTATAATTTATAAATGTATACATGATGTGTGTTTTCATGATTTTTTTCAATTTATGCTCTACTAAGTTAACTACAACTAAATAAAATTTAAAAAATTTATGTGAATCTATATTAATTTCATTGGAAGGTAAACCCCTATGAAAATTAATATGGACTAATTAGCCCTAAAAAATTTACACAAATGACCTCAATATATTCTGATCAAATTAATTAATTGGTGAAGAACTGGCTGCAGTGTTTGAAAAAAAACATACTGATGAAATAATCTTATTATTACTAAATATGCAGGGTAAAACTCTACAATTTAATCATATCAAAAATATGAATTTGATTCATTAAATATTCCTTGTTGTTTAGGCATTATTGTGTACTCATTATAGTAAATTTGGATAATATAAAGGCTTATTTTCTAGCTACACTATATGGATACCATACAAACAGACCATATGTGATGATGTTTTCCAATTTGAAGCACACTACATACAATGTTTTAGAAAAAAATCAAGGTATATATTTTTAATTATGTTTTATTGATAATTATTTTATGATAGGTAGGTGTTTAATTATCATTAAAATTACACCATGAGGACAATCCATCCATACAAGGATCATATCGACTTCTACAAGTGGATACATATTAGGGTGTATATAATTATATTTCACTATAAAAATACATATAAAAAAATACATATTTTTTTAATGTTTTATTAGTGTGAAAAAAACCAATGGGAGATATTTTGGTTATTGTGTTTGAAAATTTATGAGAGATATCATATACCTTCAAAAAAAACTAGCATCACTAAAGATGTATTTTCAATCATAATTACCCTATCATTTGAAATATTGATCAACCATTTGTGTATTTATATTTTCCCAGTTATAACAGGAAAAAACACCTTTCATTCATAATAAAAAATATATTTGTTTATAAATGAATTCCTATCATACAGGATGTCATAATGTACACATATATCAGGAATATGTGACATCATAATACTTATTTAGTAGGTTTTATCATTATTTTATCCAAATTTTTTTAATTTTCTAACAATTTTTACCTGATAAAAATTTAGTTAATTTTCACTTAGATTGTGAAGAAATGACTTCATCAACAAGGATGATTCACTCATGTACCATGATCATATAGTTAACATGGATAATACACAAATGATGAAATAATTTTCAATTTATTCTCCAATTCATTTGGAAATCTAGTTCATCAAACAACAATTTTGTTATAACCAAGAATCTTGAATGAACTGTAGAATAAAAAATATGTTTGAATCAACCATACCTCAATATCAAACATGTTGTATCTAGTTTGGATCAAATTCAGTTGTATAACTACAGAATTGATTTTTTATTAATTTATTATTTCATATTTAAGATTAATTTATTTCATTATTGAATTAATAACATAAGAATTTTTTCTTATATAGGTGGATTATTTCTCTCGAGTTGGGGTGTTTAGTTCATAGCTACTTGTGCTCATGAGAGATTGGAATTCAATGGTAAAGCTGAGGTAACGGTATTAGAGAAATGGCGGAATCATCTACACCTCAATCTGATACACATTATTATTAGAAAGAATCGAATTTTATGTTTTTAGTATATAATTTTCATTTTAGTTCAAAACACACATCGCATACTAAAAAATGAGAAAACACAATCATATTGTTTTTATACATTATAAAAAATACCAATATATATTTTATGACATTTAGAATCAACCGCACATCAATTTTATACATGGTGTGACCAGTATCACTCTATGTGTTTCCTTTTATTTAAAATTGACATTTTATTAAAAAAAGAAGAGTTATAGACAAAAAATTCTAACACATTTCTATTGTTTTCAAACTTTATGGAAGAGATCCAAAAGTAATTTGTTTCATGTCAAAATCAGTTTCATCTCAATATGATACACTGTGTGCCCTATATTAATCAAACTGTCTATTATCATTTTAAAATTGATAGCTTAGTTAAAAAAAAGTTTCACTCACTGAAAAAAAAATTGAAAGTGAGATATGATTTTCTTGATATTTTTTTAAAAATATTAATAAGTAATTTTTTATATATTGGAATTATTCTCACCTCAAATTCATACATGATTTGACTGGAATAACTCAAATTTAATGTTTCTAGTTTTAAATAAAAACTACAACTAATATACACAAAACAGTGAACATGCTTTTGTATTACTTTGATAATTTAGAAAAATGATCTATAAGGTAGTTGTGACATTTATGAATCAACCACAACTGAATATGATGAAATATATTACCAGAATAAATCAATTTTTGTCTCCTTATTTAAAATTGAAATTAATTTTAGCAAAAAGGATGAGTGGAATACTCAAACCTGGGCAAATGAATTCATATTGTTTTGATACTTTCAGAAAATAATCTATAATTCATTTATGATATGTTGGAATCATCTGAACATCAATAAAATATCATTTGTTCCCATAATGACTTAAAGTGTCTCTTATCAGTTTAAAATAGTCATTTTTTTCAAAACATGTTTCACTCACTAAAATATAATAAAATACATTCTTATTGCCTTGATAATTTTGTAAAATGATTCATAAGAGACTTTTGACATGTATGAATCAGTCTCATGTCTAACCAATGTACGATGTTACCAGTATGACTCAAAGTGTGTGTTTCAATTTTAAAATAAGAAAGGCAAGTGGCACACTCAAAACTACATAAGTGCTTTTATATTTTTTTAATACTTTAGGAAAATTGGGTATAAATAATTTTTGATGTGTATGAATAAACCGCCCCTTAATACAACTCATTATATGACCGTTATCACTCCATGTGTGTCCTTTTGTTTAAAATTAACATTAATTTTAGTAAAATAGAAAAGTGAAATACTAAAAACTACCAAAAAGTAGTCTAATTATTTTGATACTGTAGAAATATTTACACAAGTTATTTTTGATGTGTAATTAATAGGTGCACCCCAATCTGATACACAGGGAGACCAATACGAAAAAATATTGATTATTAACATTTTAAGATTGAAATTTTATTTTAAAACGTATGTCACTCACTGAAAACCAATCAAACATGCTCTGTGTAAGAACCCAGATCTTCATTTCAGGTATGGATCTTTACTTCGGGTTGTTTTTAGGTAAAAAGAAGAATAGGGAAAAAAATTAAGTACATTTTGTGTACCCGGTTGCTGCATGTAGCCATGTACTAGCCGTGTAATGGCCGAGTACATGGCCATGTGGACCGCCTAAAGCGGGTGCCGGTTGAGGCACATTCATGACATGTACATTAAATGAAAATGCCATGTACTTTTTTTATTTAATTAATTATCTTGGGGTCATGTCTCATCTTCAGAACATATTTCTTCTTCTGTTATCTTTTATAGGAGAGAAACTTGCAATAGAAAATCTTCCAGTTCCTCTTGTTCTTATGTTTGAGCTCTGATTGAGATTCCACTGGGTGCTTTGGATTCCCATCAGTGAGATCTCTCTTTTTTCAAGATCCTCTCTTCTTTATTCCTCCTATCTCTTGAGTTATCCAATGTTTAACTACATTGATCTTTTTAGATATCTATGATGTTCTAGGATGATTCAAGGGCCGATGTTTTAGAGTGTTATTCATACAACTTTGAGGTAGATGGTTTGTGCCTTACTTTAATTGTATTTGGATTATATATTCTAAAAGTATTGAATACCCTTGTTCATGGTATTGAATATTTTTGAAGTAAACCTTATTTAATACATGTAATGGTGTGATCAGTGAGAAAGGTATGTTTGGTTATGTATAAGGTTAAATATCTTGATTATGGATGTGTTTTCCCATGTTTGATGGATATTTGTAGTTGGGTCTAGAATTGCCTATTAGGATGCTTTGTTTTCTATTCCATGTGATTTTAGGATAGAGTTTATATTTATACGAGATGAAGGTGTTTAGAATTGTTAATGTTGACCAAAGAGAAATAACCGTGATAGATTCCCGACATAGGGTCATTTATGTATAATTGTTGTGATCGTTGAACAAAGGCATAGACTATGAGGGATTCCATGGGTCATTTACAAGAGGGGTTAAACCGTGAGAGATACCAAGAGGGATTTTATTAAATGTATTTTGGACCATAAGGAATTGACTGTGAGATCTCCCATAGGGTCATTATAATTATTGTTTTGATGTAGACCAAGGTGTATTGACCGTGAGAGCTACCAAGGTGGTAGTTTGTAATTGATTGTTTCCATGTGGGACCAAAGTGGTTAGATTGTGAGAGATTTCCAATACGGTCATTATATTTTTTGATGAATTGATAATATGTTGAACCAGAGGGGTTAGACTATGATAAATTTCCCAGAGGGTTTCTTATGAATGATTTTATGATTGTGACAAGTCTGCGAAGCCAAAGCAAAAGCTTGGACTTGATCTTACTTAATTTTTAGGTGGTATTTTGAGACATCTGTTTGTTATTGTTATACAGAGTGATACTGAGCTTAGGCTAGATCCCGAGATAATATTTTCTAATGGTTTGAATAATTTATAAAGGAAAATTAATGTAATTGAAAATTGTAGGATTGTTTACTTTTGAGTACATCCTAGTTTATTGCTTCATTTTTCATATTTGTCTACAATATATATTCACTAGCAGTGAGGCACAGATCTTTTGGTGGTTTCCTACTGTGATTCGTCTCACACCCTATTTGGGTCATGATTTTCTACCAAAATAGATTATGTGGTTTCAGTTATAGATAAGGGAAGGAAACCTTATACATCATGTACATGATTGCTGATGGAGATGGAGAGCATGGGACTATGATGAGGCTTGCGATGCTGTAGGAGTATAGTTGTTTTCATTTGTACACTTCTTTAGTACTATATTTCCAGCATTGTGACTTGTTTTGTTCCTTTCCTAGAAATATGTGACATGCATCATTTATATATGTTCTCCAGTTATTTATTTACTATCAGTCGTAAACTAAGTTGTGTGCATGACCTTGTAGAGTCATTCCACCGAGACATCCTCTGATTGTGTTAAAAGTACAGGGTGATGGCCAGGTACCAGATAGGATAGATCGTGGACTACCATTAGATCCTCTCATTGGGCCCATCTTGGTACCAGCAATTTTACTAGACAAAGGTGCTGATTCATAGTTCTGTGAAAAATTATTGAGGATGTTACAGACTTTACAGGGATAACTGCATCCTACCTAGTCAATGGAGGAGTTGATGTGGGTGTTCCAGTAATTGAATCCTCCTAACTTTTTAGTGGATGGAGGACCTTAGGCTGAATATTCATGGATGAAGGTCATGTTTGTTGTCTTTGAGCATCTAGAGACACCTTTGGAGAGGTGGGTGAAGTTTGACATGTACATGTTACATGATTCTTCCATGAGATGGTAGGATGTTATCTCATAGGCGGGACATCATTCAGATATGGTTTGGGAAGAGCTACATCGCATCAGACCTGTTCTAGGAGTGATGAGTAATCGTTGGCTAGATGATTTGGGGATGGTATTAGGTATAAAATTTGATCATAGGTGAATGTATTTAGGCTAACTTCAGTGAAAACTATAGTGAATCAGGCGCTGATTACCTACTATAATCTAAGGGAGTTGGGAGCTATGATCCAGGGAGGATTAGCATCTAGGGCTAGTACTCATTTGACATATAGCATGAAGCACTATAGGGAGCCTTCATATGAAGTTTCTTCAGCTAGCTAGGTGGTATGCTACCAGTGCGGGACGTGGCGGAATACAAGACCACATTTACTGAGGGACCCAGTTGAGTGCCGATCTAGCGGCAAGATGGGCCATCATTAGTGTTTTTCCTGTTTTTCTCACCATCATCTAGTGACAGAGGTTCTATTATGACACCATGTTTTGGAGAAGGACCACTAGTTTCTCATTAGTTATGGAACGAGAGTTCATCTGGTTGTTCGGGCTGAGGAGGAGGTTGTGGATATAGTATCCTGTCAAAAGGAATTCAAAGACAACATGGTGGATCATCTCAGGGTAATCATTTAGGGTTACATGGCCACGGTACTGTCAGATGTTTTAAGTGGAGCAGACCTCGCAGGAGCAAGATCTTAGACCTTATATAGTTAGAGGTATGATTCTAGTATCTTTAGTTTTAGCTTATACACTTTTTGATACAGGGTCTTCCCATACATTTATATCTGTTTCTTTTTTGGGGGTCTTTGGGATCTGTATATTTACCTTTGAGGATGTTATGATGCTAGACACTATATTGGGGATTAAGACAGCTATTGTATGTCCATGCAAGGAGATCCCCCTTATGGTTTGTGGGTGTCCCATTTTATGGGACATCCATGTCTTAGAGATTACTGTCTTCGATGTCATTCTTGGAATGGACTATTCAGTATCTTTCCAGGCCTTTGTTGACTTCTATTGCTTTAGGGTGAGTTTCACATCACCATAGGGTGGGTATTTTATACACAAGGGAGAATGGTATGTCTATGTAAGTAGAGCTGAAGCTGATCATCTTGGGTTTGGAGGAATTGTAGCCCAGATTGATAATTTATATCTAGGTGACTAGGGGACATCAAAAATGGACATTCCTCATATAGTGCATCGTTTCAGGGATTTCATTCCAAAAAAAATTAGGTTTACCTCCAGATCGTGAGGTGTATTTATCTATTGAGCTTGTCTCTTGAGTGGAAGCAGTGTCCATTCCTCCTTATAGGATTCATAAAAATAGCTACAAGACCTCAAGAATAAGTTATATGAGTTGCATGTAGATGGTTTATCCAACCCAGTACATATCCTTGGGGTTAACCTATCCTTTTTTTTTGAATAAGGAAGAATATACTCTCTGACTTTGTGAGGATTATCGGAATCTAAACCATTAGACAGTTGAAAACTAATATCCCTTGTCGAGGATTGATGATCACTTTGATCAACATAGAGGATCACGAGTGTTCTCTGAGATTAACTTGAGATCCGGTTATCATCAGTTTCAGGTTATACCATTAGATATAACTCTCACAGCCATTCGGAGTACGTGTGGTCAATTTGAGTATTTAGTTATGTCATTTGGTCACACGAATGTGCCTACAGTTTTCATGGAACTGATGCACTATGTATTCCATCCATACATAGATTATTTTCTGCACTACCACAAAACTGGGCAAGGCATGCGCCTGCCTTTATCAGCGCTAACGGAAAAGCGCTGATAAAGGCCTTCCACTGTATCAGCGCTAGAAAAGCGCTGATAAAGGTCCACTTTATCAGCGCTTTTTTAACGCTGATAAAGGTCCACTTTATCAGCGCTTTTTTAACGCTGATAAAGGGGTACCCTTTATCAGCGCTTTTTTAACACTGATAAAGGGGTACCCTTTATCAGCGCTTTTCATTTTAGCGCTGATAAATACACCCTTTATCAGCTCTTTTTACTAGCGTTGATAAAGGGTCCCGCGGATTTATTAAAAACCCGTGGTTCCTCTTCCTCCTCCCCGCACACAATGAAGCTCTCGCGGAAGCCCTCGTCTGCGCCGCTGCCGCCGCTGCCGTCGCCTCCTTCTCCTCCACGATGGCCGCCGAAACCCCTCCCCCTTCTCTCCTTCTCTCTCCCTGCGGCCCCCCTCCTCTGCGTAGCAGCCCAGCTGAAGCGCTCCCCCTCCGACGCACTGCCCCTCCGGCGCGCTCCCCCTCCGGCGCCGCTCCCCCTGTGGCGCTGCTCCCTCGCGCGACCTCCTCCGGACCCCGCTGCTCCCGCATCCCCTTCACGGCGCTGTCAGTCCCTGCGCGGCTCCCTCGGCAATCACGGTGCCCTCTGTCACTCCCCGGCCCAGCAGACGCCCTCCCAGCTTGTTCCCTCCATCACGCAACGCCGCCTCCGTCGCTGCCCTCCCACCGGATTCCGGCTGCCGCACCTCCTCCTTCTCCCTACATAGCCCGACCGCCACCCTTATCGGCACCGCGATTGCCGGCGCCGCCCCTGCCGGTGTCGCGTCGCCCTTTCGAGCATCATCCCAGACTTTCCACACCCTGTTGGCATCGTTTCGGCTTTTGTGCACCCTGTTGGTACCATTCTGGCCAGCGTGCGGCCTGCCGGCATCATTCCGTCCAGCCCACGCCTTGCCGGCGTTGTCCTGGCCTACCGTTGCGAGTCCCGCAGCCCTGGTGAACCCCGCCCAGACCCTGCTGGTTGAGAATACCTCTGTGCCGAGGTGAGGTTTTCATTGTTTTTTTGTTTGTATAATTTTAGGTCAATATTTTATTCTGTTTATGAGTCCCCAGTTTACGTCTTCTTGCATCTGCGCCAATATTCTTGTTTATGTGCCAATCTTTCTTATTAAATTAATTTGTAACAAATGTGTATTTTTTTTCAAGATGCGAAATAAATTTTGATTTGGTTATTTGGGCGTTTGATTTGTTAGTGTTATGTTTAGGTGATGTTAGTGTACGTTTTCTTTTTGAAAACTCACTTTGGGCTGTTTATCAGCATCGATAGTTTGTGCAGTTGTGTTTTTGAAAGTGTCATGGTGTATTTGACTTTTTGTTAGTGTAAAAAGTGTGTTTAGTCTTAAAAGTGGTTTTGTAAATAATGTTGATGGCGCAAGTGTTGTTTTGAAAATGTATCGAGGTGGTTCTTTCACGTTGTTGCTCGTTTGGGTTGTTTTAAGGCTTTGTTAGTGTAATTTCAGTTTTCGTACGTTTGTTGTAGCGTGTTTGCGAGATAACCTCGCGATATTGTGGTCGTCGAAGCTCTCGCGAAAGCCCTCGTCTACGCCGCTGCCGTCGCCTCCTTCTCCTCTGCCGTGGCCGCCGCCTCCTCCTCTTATCCTCCTCCTCCTCCTCCTCCTCCTCCTCCGCTGGTGCCTCCGCGGCCTCCTCCTCCTCCGCGGCCTCCTCCTCCTCCATTGTGCGGTATGCTATGCTTGTAATTTTCTTTGTTTTTTGTTTTTGTTCTATATTTCAACTATCATGATTTGTGTGAATCAATTTTATTTGAAGTGGGGGGTGTAGGTGTTGCGGGTGTAGTGGGTGGGGGTGTTTAGGTGGGGTGTTTTGGTGGGGGATATGTTTAGTGGGTGAACATGTAGGTGGGGCATATAATGGGGGGTCCAAATACCGTATCTTCCTCATCCTAAAAGGTGAGATCTTTTTCAATACCATTTTATTTCACTGCCATAAAACATAGCATTCGCCCGTTTTCTCTTTTCCCATCCAACACTATCATATCCAGTACCATTACCTATAAAATAACACATTATGCATGCGTTCTTAAAAATATAATAAGCGAGTAGTAAAACTCTGCCGCCTCCTCCTCTGCTCCTCCTCCTCCTCCTCCTCCACGGGCCTCATCCTCCTCCTCCTCCGCTGCTTCCGCCGATGCGTCCTCCTCCTCCGCCGGTGCCGCCGGTGCCTCTGCGGCCTCCCCCTCCTCCACCGGTGCCTCCGCGGCCTCCTCCTCCTCCGCAGACACGCCGCGGTCAAGCTGCGGTCACGCCGCGGTCAAGCTACGGTCATGCCGCGGTCACACCTCGGTCACGCCGCGGTCATGCCGCGGTCACGCCGCGGTCACCCCGCGGTCACGTCGCGGTCACGCCGGTGCCTCCGCGGCCGCCGCCTCCTCCTCCTCCGCCGCGGCCGCCTCCTCCTCCTCTGCTCCTGCTCCTCCTCCTCCTCCTCCACCGACCTCATCCTCCTGCTCCTCCGCTGCCTCCGCTGCCTCCGCTGCCTCCGCCCTGCCTCTGCCCTGCCTCTGCGTTGCCGCCGGTGCCTCCTCCTCCACCGCGGCCTCATCCTCCTCCACCGCGGCCTCCTCCTCCTCCTTTGCTGCCTCCGCTGCCTCCTCCTCCTCTGCCGCGGCCGTCACCTCCTCCTCTGCTCCTGCTCCTCCTCCCCTCCACCGGCCTCATCCTCCTCCTCCTCCGCTGCCTTCGCTGCCTCCGCCCTGCCTCCGCCCTGCCTCCGTCCTGCCTCCGCGCTGCCGCCGGTGCCTCCAGTGCCTCCTCCTCCACCGCGGCCTCCTCCTCCTCCCCCGATGCCTCCTCCTCCTCTGTCGGTGCCACCAGTGCCTCCACGTCTCCTCCTCCTCCGCGTGCTGCAGTCACGCCGCGGTCACGCTGCGGTCACGCCGCGGTCACTCCGCGGTCACGCCACGGTCATGCCGGTGCCTCCGTGGCCGCCGCCTCCTCCTCCTCCGCCGCGGCCGCCTCCTCCTCCTCTGCTCCTGCTCCTCCTCCTCCTCCTCCACCGACCTCATCCTCCTCCTCCTCCGCTGCCTCCGCTGCCTCCGCCCTGCCTCCACCCTGCCTCTGTGTTGCCGTCGGTGCCTCCTCCTCCACCGCGGCCTCCTCCTCCTCCTTTGCTGCCTCCGCTACCGCCTCCTCCTCCGCCGCGGCCGCCGCCTCCTCCTCTGCTCCTTCTCCTCCTCCCCTACACCGGCCTCATCCTCCTCCTCCTCCGCTGCCTTCGCTACCTCCGCCCTGCCTCCGCCCTACCTCCGCCCTGCCTCCGCGCTGCCGCCGGTGCCTCCGGTGGCTCCTCCTCCACCACAGCCTCCTCCTCCTCCACTGATGCCTCCTCCTCCTCCACCGGTGCCGCCAGTGCCTCCACGTCTCCTCCTCCTCCGCGCGTTGCAGTCACGCCGCGGTCACGCCGCGGTCACGCCGCGGTCACGCCGGTGCCTCCGCGGCCGCCGCCTCCTCCTATTACGCCGCGGCCGCCGCCTCCTCCTCTGCTCCTGCTCCTCCTCCTCCTACTCCACCGGCCTCATCCTCCTCCTCCTCCGCTTCCTCCGCTGCCTCCGCCCTGCCTCTGCGCTGCCGCCGGTGCCTCCTCCTCCACCGCGGCCTCCTCCTCCACCGCCGCTGCCTCCTCCTCCTCTGCTGGTGCCGCCGGTGCCTCCGCGGCCGCCTCCTCCTCTGCGGTCACGCCGCGGTCACGCCGCGGTCATGCTGCGGTCACGCCGCGGTCATGCTTGTGCCTCTGCGGTCGCCGCCTCCTCCTCTGCTCCTGCTCCTCCTCCCCTCCACCGGCCTCATCCTCCTCCTCCTCCGCTGCCTTCGATGCCTCTGTCCTGCCTCCGCCCTGCCTCTGCGCTGCCGTCGGTGCCTCCGGTGCTTCCTCCTCTACCGCTGCCTCCTCCTCCTCCTCCGCCGGTGCTGCCAGTGCCTCCACGTCTCCTCCTCCTCCGCGCGCTGCGGTCACGCCGCGGTCACGCCGCGGTCACGCCGCGGTCACGCCGCGGTCACGCCGGTGCCTCCTCCTCCACTGCGGCCTCCTCCTCCTCCACCGTGGCCTCCTCTTCCTCCTTCGCTGCCTCCGCTGCCTCCTCCTCTGCCGCGGCCGCCGCCTCCTCCTCTGCTCCTACTCCTCCTCCCCTCCACCGGCCTCATCCTCCTCCTCCTCTGCTGCCTCCGACTCCTCCTCCTCCTCTGCTCCTCCTGCTCCTCCTCCTCCTCCTCCTCCTTCTCCTCCACCGCAGCCTCGTCCTCCTCCTCCTCTATCGGCGCTTCCTCCTCCTCCTCCTAGTCCGCTGCCTCATCCTCCTCCTCCACCGGCGCCTCCTCCTCCTCCTCCTCTGCCTACTCTGATGCCTCCTCCTCCACCGCGGTTTGAGAGGTGCTTCAAGTGATTTCACCATCTTCCTTACCATTTTATTCTTTATATTTAGTTTCTATTGATTTTTGATTTATCTAGATTAGGTTTTATGGGTGATTCAACTGGCGCACGGTGTTATCATATTGATGTGAGGCTTGGGGATTGTAGTGGTTCCCAATATATTTTTTATTTTGGTATTTATTTATTCCTTTATTTCCTTGAAGTATCTTGTTTTTTATCTAAATTATACTCATATTCCTTCTCCTTTAACCTATATACTTATCCTATGGATTTTAAATAGGATGAATATAAATAAAGAATGGATGAATGCCAATCGGTTGACAAAAGAGTATGAAGAAGGCGTGGATGAATTTATCAAGTTTGCAATAGATCATGCATGTGACTCTTCTCAAATCCTTTGTCCGTGTTTACGTTGTTGTTATTCAAAACAAATTAGTCCAGATGAGTTGGAAGAACACTTGATCTGTCACGGAATAGATCAAAGTTATACATGTTGGAATAAACACGAGGAAACGACGAATTTAGGTAGTGACTGGGGTGACATTGCGTTTTATGGATCATCTGATATGATTACAAACATGAACAATGAAGATGAACGTATGGAGGATGTGATTACAGATGTGAATGATGATGAATATCGTATTGAGAAAATGACAAGGACCTTCGAAGATGAACTTCGTGATTGCCCAAAATTGTTTGAGAAGTTAAAAAGTTGTGCAAAGACGCCATTGTATGCTGGTTGCACTAAATATACAGCATTGTCAGCCGTACTGAAGCTGTATAATTTGAAAGCAGATAACGGGTGGAGTGACGATAGTTTTATGAAACTACTTTCCCTCTTGAATGACATGCTCCCAGAAGACAATGAGCTCCCGAGCCGAACATATGATGCCAAACGAATGCTACGCTCTATGGGTGTGATCTCTGAAAGAATACACGCCTGCCCGAATGACTGTATACTGTTTCTCAAGGACTACAAATCACTTAAAGAATGCCCAAAGTGTGGTGCTTCTAGATACAAGAAAGATGAATCCAGTCCTACTAAAGTTGTATGGTACTTTCCAATCATTCCAAGGTTTAGACGCCTATATGGAAGTGAGGAGACTGCAGAACAATTAACATGGCATGCAGATACAAGAATTAAAGATGGGATACTACGTCACCTGGCAGACTCTCCTCAGTGGAAGAGAATCGATCATGAGTATCCTGAATTTGGAAACGAGTCAAGAAACCTTCGTCTTGCGTTATCTACAGATGGAGTGAATCCTTTTGGTTTTCAAAGCAGCAGTCACAGTACATGGCCGGTTATGTTGATAAATTATAACTTACCACTGTGGTTATGCATGAAATGAAAATACATCATGTTATCTATGCTTATATCAGGACCAAAACAGCCAGGTAATGATATTGATGTTTATTTAGCTCCATTGATCGAAGATTTGAAATTATTGTGGGATTCAGGTGTTACATTATATGATGCTTACAGAAAGGAAGATTTCACTTTGAGAGTCATGTTGTATGGGACGATAAATGACTTCCCAGCGTATGAAAATTTTTCAGGATATAGCATTAAAAGAACTCAAGGTTGTCCCATTTGCGAAGAAGGTACACAATCAATTAGGTTGAAACATTCATTGAAAATCGTGTTTCTAGGACATCGCAGATTTCTATCGCGACGACATAAGTACCGTTCTTGGAAGACATCATTCGATGGAAGTTCAGAAGAACGTACAACACCGTCTCCACTAACAGGCGATCAATTGTTTAAGAAAGTTAAAAATCTGGACACTACTTTTGGTAAACCGGCTTCGAAAAACCTTACGAAAATCGGTTGGAAAAAGAGATAAATTTTTTTTGAATTACAATACTGGAATTGTCTGTATGTTAGAAATTTTATTGATGTTATGCATGTAGAAAAAAATGTATTTGACAGTGTTATCGGCACGTTGCTAAATACATCTGGCAAAAAAAAAGATGGAATTAAGGCTAGGTTGGACATGGTTGAGATGGGAATACGAGAAGAGTTGGAACCAGTAAAGGGTGAAAAACGAACATTTCTTCCTCCTGCTGCTTACACTCTTTCCAGGCAGGAGAGATATCAGTTTTGCAACTTCTTGAATGATGTAAAAGTTCCAGAGGGGTATTTTTCAAATATCAGTAACCTTGTGTCAATGAGCGACTTGAAGTTAAAAGGTCTGAAATCACATGATTGTCATGTTTTGAGGCAAAATATCATTCCAATTTCTTTACGTTGCATTTTTCCCAAGAATGTCCGCCATACATTAACGAAACTGTGTTTCTTCTTCAAAGCTATATGCAGCAAAGTTATGGACCCGGCGAAATTGCCAGCTATGGAAAAAGAAATTGTCGTCATATTATGTGAATTAGAAATATTCTTCCCGCCTTCATTTTTTGATATGATGGTTCATTTGATGGTCCACGTGGTGAGAGAGATTCGACTATGTGGTCCTGTACATTACAAATAGATATACCCCATTGAACGGTATATGAAGATTTTGAAAGGGTATGTCAAAAATCGAAGTCGGCCAGAGGGTTGTATTGCAGAGCGATATATTGTTGAGGAAGCTGTTGAATTCTGTACCGAATACTTGTCTAGTGTGGAGAGCATTGGCTTACCGAAATCTCGTCACACTAGGCGGTTAGAGGGTGAAGGAATTTCTGGAAGAAAGGTTGTCACAATCAATATTACAGATCGGGAGCAGGCCCACCTTTATGTTTTTCATAACAGTTTGGACGTTGACCCATATGTTGAAATCCACAAAGAAATTATTAGGCAATTGAATCCATCAAGGGCTGAAAAATGGATATCAAATACACATAATCGACAGTTTATAGGATGGTTTCGAGATCATATTTTTAAGAAGTCAGATGAAAATCCAAAGTCTATTTCGGAACGACTTCGATGGCTAGCCGGAGGACCAAGTGTGTATGCATTATCTTACAATGCTTATGTAGTTAATGGTTATACATTTTATACTAATGAACATGATGAAGACAGTACCATGCAAAATAGTGGGGTTACACTTGTGGCTGAAGCGATGCATGTTTCCGGTGCTAAGGATAGAAATCCAATTTATGCGAATATGTCATACTTTGGCATCATCAAACAAATATGGGAGTTGGATTATACGGAATTTCAAGTTCCGATATTTCAATGCAAGTGGGTTGATAATAGGAGTGCTGTTAAAATAGATGATTTGGGATTTGTGAAAGTTGATTTCAGTAAGGAAGGGGAGAAAGACGAACCATTTATAATGGCATCATAGGCAGTGCAAGTATTTTATGTTCCTGATCCCGCAAACTGAAACTGGTCAATTGTTCTGTTATCGACCAAAACAGCTGAAGGGTCAGATGAAAATTCAACGGAAAATGATCCTTTCATTGGGATTTCGCAATCATTTCGCAGTGGTCTCAATGTAGACGACGTTTTGTATGTCAGAGGAGACCACAATGAAGGGATATGGATAGTTGATAGAGGGGTCAAATCCCTTCAGCCTTTTAAAAAAAGGGAGTTCAATAATCAGGTTATTGATTTTTATTGTAATATAGATTGTGTTACATTATGTTATTATCTGTTCGCTGGTTCTTTTATGTGATCTAACTTAAATTTTAAACCAGTTCTGCAGATAATGAATTCTTCACCTGCTGATGCACCCAATCCCGAGACACAACACGTCTCTCAACCTGTTGCAGCTGGTCCCATTGCTGAGAGACAACAGGTCTCTCAACCTGTTGCAGTTGGTCCCACTGCTGACGTACAACAGGTCTCTCAACCTGTTGCAGCTGGTCCCACTACTGAGAGACAACAGGTCTCTCAACGTGTTGTAGCTGGTCCCACTGCTGACGTACAACTGGTCTCTCAACCTGTTACAGCTGGGGTCAGTGCCGAAGCTAGTGTTTCGGAGAAACATAATGATGATGCAGAAATTGAGGAAATGGTAGGCGATGAAACCCCAGTGACACAAAAAAATAGGTGCGCCGTAGTTTGACAGTTTTAGCAAAAATCCTTAAGGTAATAGCAAAAGGCATCAAATTTGAGGTGGGATGGAATAAGCTAGGCCAGCATGTAAACCCCAACAAAGCCATGTTTAGTAGCTACATTGGAATCGTCACTCGACAACGTGTGTCGATTGATGTAGAGTCGTGGCACCATGTTGTCAGCGGGTTGAAAACATTAATGTGGGAAGAGATTACGGTAACATTACGATATCATCTATTTAATTTATTAAAATAAAATAAAATATTGAAATATTGACTAACCCTTCATCACCTCTTGCAGAGTGCATTTATAGTAGATGTTTCGCACAAAGAATATGTTTTCAGACTGGCAGGAAGGATTCATAGAGGCTTTCGCACCATTTTAACGAAAAATCATTTGAAAGATGCCGAAGGGAAAATCAAGCCGCACCCGCCTCCTCTTTATGCACACTTCATATCCCAAGGAATGTGGGATGCGTTTTGCAACCGTCGTGCGGAAAAGAATTTTCAGGTACATTGTGTTTGGTTACACGTTTTGTAACGTTGCTTGTATTCATCACATTGATTGATAGGTTTTTATTTATGAAACAGCAACTGAGTGCTGGAAATAAAAACGGGCAGCAAAACCAGCGTACCCCTACCGTAAAGCAAGGTTGGGGTACGCTTCAATTGAAAAACAATTGGTATGTATTTTAA
Source organism: Viscum album (assembly GCA_963277665.1). NCBI lineage: Eukaryota > Viridiplantae > Streptophyta > Magnoliopsida > Santalales > Viscaceae > Viscum > Viscum album. Next base: position 999,084,545 of record OY728121.1, on the reverse strand, counting down.
AAGTACTGTAATAATTTTATGTGACATAAAACAACACTGTAACCATCCTTCTCTGTTTATAAGCAGATTGATGAAACAAAATCTCAAGTCACTTCCATTCCACGCCATGTGCTATGGAAGGAGGCTCGTGTTAATAAAGAGGGGAAACTGATAGATGAAAACACACAAAAAGTGTGGGAAACATGTGTAAGTATGACATAATATAAACTTGTTTTGCTTTAAATCACTATTACATAACGATGCTTACTTATTTTTTCATATTTTCTATTTGACATAGTCATAGGAAACATCAACACCCGCACCGGATGCAGACATACTTTCAACGGCCTTGAAACAGACAGAACAGTATGGTCGTGTCAGAGGTGTGGGTTTTGGGGTGTCACCCAAGACATATTTTAAGAAAAAAAACAAGAGGATGAAGAAACTAAAGAATTGCATGTAATGAGAGATAGAGTAGCTACCCTTGAAGAACTAATCCAAACTCAGGGAGAGATGCTAAAGAGTTTGATGGAGGAGAGGCGAAGAGAACAAACAACTCAAGAACAACCCCCACGAGAAGATCCACCCCTCACCAGCTTTGAGACGAGCCATTCCCCTCAAAGACCTGACTTAACCGAGGTAATCAATGTTATAATATTCGTTTTTGTGAGATGTGAATCACATAGACACTGATACCTTTCATTTAATGATATTCTGTAGGGTGAAAATGACTGTGATTTATATCTGTCAACTCCCACCCATCGCCTTGTAGTGAGGGCTATGGTGTTCAATATGTAGAATGACATGCTACACTCCAGACCACTTCCAACCGGTCATGTCAAAGTGTCGATTAATGTAGATAATGAGCCAAGCGCCGAGCTACCCGTTCCAAATGACGATGACGACATTCATACGGTGGAAAAATCTATTGGAACATTCGTTGCATGGCCATCGAATCTTATAAAAAAACACGTCGAGCAGGAGGTATTCATTTCCAGTTCATTTTTCAAGCAGAACCTTTAACATTAAATTAGAAAATGGCTGAACCGATGAATGTTATTACAGAAGGATAAAATGGAGAAGCTAAAACGAAAGAGTGGCTCCAAGATTGGATCAACCAACCGATCAAAACGATCTACTGAGATCACGTTCACCCCGCCCGTTCTATATCCACATTTAATATCATTGCAAGCTCATGTGGATACAAAAATGAAAGACGGAAAGAATCATACAATTGTTTGTGAAAAAGATATGTACGGAGAGGAAACAATGGATTTCGTTAGTGCAGATGCTGTTTCTGAGATCATCACATACGACTGGCTAGGCGCCTCAGTTATAAATGTATACATGAGGTATGTTTTCATGATTTGATTTTACAGAAGCTGATATACTTTGATAATTATGGATAAATACATCTCATATTTTTCACAGGCATATATATGAAAAATAGTTGAAGGGATTTTCCCATGAATACAAATTTGGACTCGTTAGTCCTCACACCATTTCTACACAACGAACAGAAATAGATTCTAATTTTCAGGATGAATTGATGTTAAATCTTCTCAGAACGTTTCAAAGAAGAATTACGACTGACAGACTCTTTTTAATACCAACGATGCAAGGGTAAAACTCTACATTTTAATCATATCAATTATATTTTCATTTCTATCAGTACTTATTTCTTTTTGTGTTTTTAGGGAACATTGGATGCTCATTGCAGTCAATTTGGGTACTCCAAAGATTTATTTTCTGGATTCACTGCATGGATATCCAACTAACCGGCCACACATGATGGCGATTTTCAATTTTTAATACACTAGATCCAACATTTTAGAAATAAATATCTAGTTATATAATTTATATTATCTTTTAATGAGGATTTTGTTATGATAGGGCGGTGTATGAATATCATCTAAAGGCTGGAATGAATCCAGGGCGTAAGGACGACAATGCCCACAAGATCTACAAATGGAGAAGTATCTGGGTATATATAATTATATTTCACTATCCAAATACATATCAAAACAAATTACTTATTTTTCTCGATGTTTCTGCAGTGTCCGAAACAAACAAATGACAAGAACTGCGGTTATTATGTTTGTAAATTTATGAAAGAGATTGTATTTCATGGACAAACTAGCATCCCTGAAGAGGTATTTTTAAAAATAATTAAAAATTTATTTAAAATAATTATTAATCCCTTGTGTATTTATATTTTTTCAGTACTACTATGACTGTCGCAAAAACTCCTATTCAGAAGATGATATAAATGTCTTTAGAAACGAATGGGTAGCGTACCTGATCGAAGAATGTAAACAAATAGGACAATGAAGGTGAATTCCTAATACTTATGTTATCTTTATATGGTCATTGATATCTCCCTTTACACTTATTGAGCATCTATGATCTCCCTTTCTTATGTTTCATATCCTTAGATTAGTGAATTCCTACTACTTAGTTTGAAAATCAGATAAACTTTGGAAAACAACACCAATGACATACGCCAAACCAAGCAAACGCATTCGGATTGTTTTTATACTTTAGGACAATGATCCACGAGTCATTTTTGACGCGTACGAATTGACTGCACCTCAATCCGACGCACGGTGTGACCGGTATGGCTAAAATTGTCTGATATCAGTTTGAAAATGACATGAACTTTGGAAAACAACACCAATGACATACGCCAAACTGAGAAAACGCATACGGATTGTTTTGATACTTTAGGAAAATGATCCACGAGTCATTTGTGATGCGTACGAATCGACCGAACCTCAATCCGATGCACGGTGTGACCGGTATGGCTAAAAGTGTCTGATATCAGTTTGAAAATGAGATAAACTTTGGAAAACAACACCAATGACATACGCAAAACCGATCAAACACGTTTGGATTGTTTTGATACTTTAGGAAAACGATCCACGAGTCATTTTTGACGCGTACGAATCGACCGCACCTCAATCCGACGCACGGTGTGACCGATATGGCTAAAAGTGTCTGATATCATTTTCAAATTGAGATAAACTTTGGAAAAAAACACCAATGACATACACCAAACCGATCAAACTCCTTCGGATTGTTTTGATACTTTAGGAAAACGATCCACGAGTCATTTGTGACGCGTACGAATCGACCGCACCTCAATCCGACGCACGGTGTGACCGGTATGGCTAAAAGTGTATGATATCATTTTCAAATTGAGATAAACTTTGGAAAACAACAGCAATGACATACTCCAAACCGAGCAAACTCCTTCGGATTGTTTTGATACTTTAGGAAAACTATCCATGAGTAATTTGTGACGCGTACGAATTCACCCCACCTCAATCCGACGCACGGTGTGACCGGTATGGCTAAAAGTGTCTGATATCAGTTTCAAATTGAGATCAACTTTGGAAAACAACACCAATGACATACGTCAAACTGAGCAAACGCCTTCGGATTGTTTTGATACTTTAGGACAACAATCCACGAGTCATTTGTGACGCGTACGAATCGACCTCACCTCAATCCGATGCACGGTGTGAACGGTATGGCTAAAATTGTCAGATATCAGTTTGAAAATGACATGAACTTTGGAAAACAACACCAATGACATACGCCAAACCGAGAAAACGCGTTCAGATTGTTTTGATACTTTAGGAAAACGATCCACGAGTCATTTGTGACGCGTACGAATCGACCGCACCTCAATCCGACGCACGGTGTGACCGATATGGCTAAAAGTGTCTAATATCAGTTTGAAAATGAGATGAACTTTGGAAAACAACACCAATGACAAACGCCAAACCGAGCAAACGCCTTCGGATTGTTTTGATACTTTAGAACAACGATCCACGAGTCATTTTTGACGTGTATGAATCGACCGCACCTCAATCCGACGCACGGTGTGACCGGTATGGTTAAAAGTGTCTGATATTAGTTTCAAATTGAGATCAACTTTGGAAAACAACACCAATGACATACTCCAAACCGAGCAAACGCCTTCGGATTGTTTTGATACTTTAGGACAACGATCCAAGAGTCATTTGTGACGCGTACGAATTGACCTCACCTCAATCTGACGCACGGTGTGACCGGTATGGCTAAAATTGTCTGATATCAGTTTGAAAATGACATTAACTTTGGAAAACAACACCAATGACATACGCCAAACCGAGAAAACGCGTTCGGATTGTTTTGATACTTTAGGACAACGATCCAAGAGTCATTTGTGACACGTACAAATCGACTGCACATCAATCCGACGCACGGTGTGACCGGTATGGCTAAAATTGTCTGATATCAGTTTGAAAATGACATGAACATTGGAAAACAACACCAATGACATATGCCAAACTGAGCAAACGCATTCGTATTGTTTTGATACTTTAGTACAACGATCCACGAGTCATTTGTGACACGTATGAATCGACCGCACCTCAATCCGACGCACGGTGTGACCGGTATGGCTAAAAGTGTCTGATATCAGTTTGAAAATGAGATAAACTTTGGAAAACAACACCAATGACATACGACAAACCAAGAAAACGTGTTCTGATTGTTTTTATACTTTAGGAAAATGATCCACGAGTCATTTGTGACGTGTACGAATCGACCAAACCTCAATCCGACGCACGGTGTGACCGGTATGGCTAAAATTGTCTGATATCAGTTTGAAAATGACATGAAACTTTGGAAAACAACACCAATGACATACGCCAAACCGAGCAAACGCCTTCGGATTGTTTTTATACTTTAGGAAAACGATCCACGAGTCATTTTTGACGCGTACGAATTGACTGCACCTCAATCCGACGCACGGTGTGACCGGTATGGCTAAAATTGTCTAATATCAGTTTGAAAATAACATGAACTTTGGAAAACAACACCAATGACATACGCCAAACCGAGAAAACGCGTTCAGATTGTTTTGATACTTTAGGAAAACGATCCACGAGTCATTTGTGACGTGTACGAATCGACCACACCTCAATCCGACGCACGGTGTGACCGGTATGGCTAAAAGTGTCTGATTTCAGTTTGAAAATGAGATAAACTTTGGAAAACAACACCAATGACATACTCCAAACCGAGCAAACTCCTTCATATTGTTTTGATACTTTAGGAAAATGATCCACGAGTCATTTGTGACGCGTACGAATCGACCTCACCTCAATCCGACGCACGGTGTGACCGGTAAAGCTTTTCATTAGATAAAGAATCAGTATTTATTAAATGAGATAAATCAATCAAAAACATATTGATTTTACATTATTCCCTTTCATTTTTATGAAAATGAAAACTTTTGAGTTTAAAATTTAGTATTTTAGTTTCACATTTCCATATTAATGTATTATTTCATGTTCTGTTTTAATTTCTTTCATTATTGCATTACTAACATAATATTTGTTTTCTTATATAGGTGATTTTTTTTCCTTGAGTTCGGATGCTTTGTTCGGCAAAAAATACCATCGAGAGCAGATCACGGATATCAAAGGATGAAACATGAATGTTTATAACTATTGTTGAATAATTGTAAATGTAACCATGTAAAAAAAAATTTGAAATGTATATAGCAATGCGTTTTTTTTGTATTCTTGATGTTAAGTAAATGTATATACCGTTGTCAGTCAAAATATTGGGTGTGGGTGCTATGGTGTGCAGGTGTGCATGTGCTACTTTGTGCAGGTATTCTGGTGTGCAGGTGTGCAGGTACTGTTTTTTAGGTGCAGGCGCTGGGCCTTTTATCAGCGCTTTTTTAGGGCTGATAAAGGAAACCTTTAACAGCGCTAAAGGAGCACTGATAAAGAAACCTATATCAGTGCTCCGAGAAGCGCTGATATAGTTGACCTTTATCAGCGCTCCACCGCGCGCTGATAAAGGGGACCCCCCCCCCCCTTTATCTACGCCGGAATTAACAGCGCTTTTCTAGAGCTGTTAATGATGGTTTTTAGCACTGATAAAGGCGCAGGTTGTAGTAGTGTTGGAAGTCTCCATGGATAATATATTTGTGTTCTCTCATAGTCATCATGACCATGCCACCCATGTTGAGATCATTTTGAGTACACTGAGAGAGCATTAGTTATAAAATAATATCTCAAAATGCCACTTTTGGAGGACCAGATTCACTTCTTGGGTCATGTTATCTGAGAGAAAACAGTTTAAATAGACCCGGAGAAATTGAGAGGAGTAGTTTCCTTGGAGCAGCTGAAGAAAGTTTTTGAGGTGTGATGTTTTATGGGGTTGTCTGGGTACTACATACACTATATACTGGAATTTTCATTCTTAGAGGGGATACTGATGATCTTGACAAAGAAGGGTGTAAGGTACTTTTGGATAGATTCATGTGATTCATCTTTTCAGGGGATAAAATGGAGACTGACTTCAGCACTGATACTGATTTTTCCTGAGTTGGGAATGAGCTACACCATTTACTGTGATGCATATCATATCTGTATGGGAGAAGTGCTTATGGAGGGGGGAGGATTCATTGTATACGGTTCTCAGAAGTTGAGGCCAATTGAGAGGAATTACCTGACGCACAATCTGGAGCTAGTTGCAGTTGTTCATTCTAAACAATGTTTGAGACATTATATTTTGGGAGACTATTTTTTTATATACATTGGCCAAAAGATCCTAAATTATATATTTACATAGCATGATCTAAATTTGACACTGAAAAGGTGGGTTTTGTACCATCAGTTTTTTGACTTTTAACTTGATTGTACACCCAAGAAGGGAATCACAGTGGCTAATGTGTTGAAAAGGATGACAAAGATACAAACAGTTCATGAGGCTAGCAGTGAGTGGAAGCTAATGGCTCTATTCCCTGAGAATCTTTTCGAGGTTCACAACAGACATGGGTAGACATTTATTTCTTCTATAGTTGTTACCTATACTCTACTAGATCTAGTGAGAATTTGGATTCTATCTGATTATGAAGGCCTAGTCCTACAAGAGAGTGTGTCAAGTGAGGACCCTACTCCTTGATGGACTATAATCAAGGAAAATTTCATGTGTTTTCATGGGCATGTATGGGTGTCAATTGACATATTCATGGAGATTTTGTGGGATTTTCATTCCTTAGTTTGGGTAGTTCATCCAGGTGTCACCAAGGTTTATCGAGATTTACACCATCAGTATTGGTGGCCATGTATGAAGAGAGATGTTGCTAGTTTTGTTATGAGTTATTCCACTTGTCTTCTACTGAAGGTGGATCATCAGCAACTAACATAGATTTTACAATAGTAACCCATTCCCGAGTGGAAGTGGAATGAGGTTGCGATGTATTTCATGACAGGTTACCAAGATCGCCTCAAGGAAATGATGCAGTTTGGGTAGTTGTTGATAGGCTCATGAAGGTTGCACATTTCTTGCTAATCAAAGAAACCATTTAGGTTGATGAGCTTGGAAAGTTTTACATCAGAGAGATTATATGTTTTCAAGGGGTTCCACACTCTATTGATTTAGATAGGGACATCCAATTTACTTCTCATTTCTATAATGGACTACAGAGGGCTTTGGGTAGCCATGTAATTCTAAGTACAGCTTACCACCCCTAGACAAATGGCCAGACTGAGCGCATGATTCATGTTTTAAAGGAAATGCTTTGAGAATTCATCCTATATTTCGAGGGTTCTTGGGATAGACACTTACCCATAGTGTTGTATTCCTATAATAACTTCTTTCAGGAAATGGTTCAGATGGATCCTTAGGAGGACTTTTGCGGTATACCATTATGATCACCCCTATGTTGGGTGCAGGTAGGAGTGTTAGCTATGCTGGGACTTCATCTTATCTAGGAGACCACTGAGCATGTGGAGTTGATTCAAAATAGGATGGATACTGCACAGTCTCACTAGAAATCTTATGTTGATCAATAGAGATGACCTCTGGAATTTGAGGTTAGAGATCATGTTTTTTTATGTGTCACACTGATATTGGGACATAAGAGAATTAGGGGAAAGGGTATTCTTTCACAAATATATGTCATACCGTTTATAGTTTTAGAGAGAGTCAAGCCAATTACCTATCGGTTGCAGTTACCTTAGAGGTACCAGGATATGCACAATGAGTTTCATGTTTCTTAGATACGACATTACATGTCGGACTTGTTGAAATTTTTTCAACATGAGGTTGTTGATTTGGAGGTGGATGCATCCTTTGAGAAGAACCCTATATTGATTGTGGACTGCAGAAAGAAGGTTCTCCATGTCCGTTTTGTGACTTTGGTACGAGTGCTATGGTAGCACGAGAGAGTACAAGATGAGACATGGGAGAGGGAGGCTGATGTACGATCACAGTGGCCAGAGTTGTTTGAAGTTTCTTCTTCTCCACCCTTGGAAGGAAAATTCATGGATGAATTAATTTAAAGGGGGGAAGTTTATATGAACCTAGATCTTCATTTCAGGTATGGATTATTATTTCAGGATGATTTTTATAAAAATTGAAGATTTTTCAAATTTTCTAAGTACACACCATGTACCCGGTTGTCGTGTGTATCCATGTCCTGGTCATGTAACGGCTGAGTACATGAACATGTGGAAAGCCTAAAGTGGGGGTTGGTTGATGAATGTACACAGTGTGTACATAAAATGAACACATAGTTTACATTTATTTTTATTTGATTAATCGGCTCAGGGTTGCGTCTCATCTCCATAACGTCTTTCTTCTTCCTGTGTCTCATACAAGAGAGTGATGTATGACCATGAATATTTGAGTTCCTTACATTCATTCGTCCAAGATCCGATTGAGATGCCTCTAGTTGTGTTGGATTCCCACAAGTGAGTTCTCTCTATCCCTAGAGCATCACTTCTAAATTTATCCTATCTCTTGAGTTATCCAAGGTTGAACAATTTTTGATTTTTGGTAGATATACGATGTTCTAGGCATATTCAAGGGCCTACATTTGAGAGTGTTCATCTTACAACATCTAGGTAGGTGTTTTCTGCCTTACTTTGATTGTATTTGGATTATATATGATAAAAGTGTATAATTACATTGTTCAGGGTATTGTGTATTTTGGAGGATAACCCCGTTTAAGACCATTTATGGTGTGTTTGATGAGAAATGGTTGTTTAGTTATGCATAAGGTTTAATACCTTGATTATGGATGTGTTTTACAATGTTTGTTTGATATTTTCCATTGGGTCTACAGTTTCATGTTAGGATGCTTTTATTTCTATGCCTAATGCTATTAGGATGAATTTTCTATTTATATGAGATACATGTGATTAATATTTTTAATTTTTACCAAAGTTAATTGACCGTGTGAGCATCCTTATGTAGGGTAATTTATGTATAATTGTAGTGAACATTGTCTAGAGGCATTGACTCTGAGGGCTGCCATGGGGACATTGACCAGAGGGGTTAGACCGTGATAGTTACCTATAGGTTCGTTATTAAATATACATTAATCCATTGAGAAATTACTATGACATCTACCATAGGGTCATTATAATTATTATTGCGATGTAGACCAATGGGTATTGACTGCAAGAGCAACCAAAGTGGTCATTTGTAATTGATTGTTGCCATTTGGGACCAAATGGGTTAGACTGTGAGAGCTTTCCCAGAGGGTCATTATATATTTTATTGAATCATGATATGTTGAACTAGAGGGGTTAGACTGTTAGAACATTCCCAATGGGTAACTTATGAATGATTTTATGATTGTGATGAGTCTTCCAAGCCAAAGAACATTCTTGGACTCAGCCTTACTTAATGGTTATGTGTTCTTTTGAGATATTTGTTTGTTATTGTTATATATGGGGATATAGATCATAGGATAGATCATGATGTTATATTATTCAATGGTTTGAATAATTTATAAATGAAAATGAATGTAATTGAAAACTATATGATTGTTTACTTTTGTGTACTTCTTAGTTTATTTATTCATTTTTCATATTTTTCGGCAATATATATTCAATGATAGTTAGGAATACATCTTTTGGTGGTTTCCTACTAGGATTCATCCCTCATAATGTTTGGGACATGCTTTTCGACTGAAAAAAATTATATGGCTGCCACTATAGATAAGGGAAATATTTCTTCTACATGAGGTACATGATTACTGATGGAGATGGACAGTGTGGGACCAAGATGAGGCTTGTGATAATACATTATTTTACTTTTTTTCTTTTTTACTTTGATTTATTACTGTATTTACAGAATTGTGACTTGTTTGCCTACTTTCCTACACATATGTAACATCCATCATTTATATATGTGCTCTAGATTTTTATTTACTATCAGTATTCCACTGTTTAATTATATTTCATGGTATTATTGCTTATTATACTGTTTACTATTTGTTTCTATTGTGTTACTCTTCCAATGTGGGCATAGTTTCCCCCACTATCACACCCAAGGCCCTCGCTACTAGTCTGCAGCCTCTGGCGTTCGGGGAAATGCGCTTGATGCCATGTGACCAATTGTGTATGGGGAACCTTTGGACCTAGCCTTGATCCAGGACATTACACTCTGGTTGTCTTAATAATTTAATAAATTGATTCATAAGTCATTTGTGATTTCTAGGATTCAATATCACATCAAAATGACACATGATATGACCGGTATGCCTCAATGTTCATGTTTATTGTTGAAAATTTAATTTTAGTAAGGAAATAAAAGTGACATGCTAAAAAATAGAAAATGAATTAATGTAATTTTTATAATTTAATAAATTGATTCATAACTCATTTTTGACATGTAGGAGTAAACCAAATCTCAATCAAAATCAGTGTGTGATCGGTATGACTCCATGTTTTTTCTGATAATTTAAAATTGAAATTTTAGTAAAAACACAACTGACATACTCAGAACTGAAAAACAGGATTCATTTTATTTTTATACTTTATAAAAATGATCCATAAGTAATTTTTGATATTTTAGAATTATCCATGCCTCAATTTGATACACGGTTTTCTCAGTATGACTCAAAGTGGCCATTATGAGTTTAAAATTTAAATTTTAGTTTAAAATGTGTGTAACCCACTGAAAACAATAAAAATATGATCAAATTTCCCTGATAATATAGTAAAAATATTCATAAATCATTTTTGATGTGTAGGAATTAGTCTCACATCAAAATGGCACATGATGTGATCGATATGACTCATATTTTATGTTTATAGTTCCAAATGATATTTTCTTAAAAATTACAAGTGATATAATCAAAACTGAGAAAATAAAATCTAAATGCATTGATACATTAGTAAAATTATCCCTAAGTCATTTTTCATGTGTATAAATCATCCTCACCTAAATCTGACACATGTTGTAACCTATTTGAGCAAAGTGTTCCTTTTTATTTAAAATTGGCATTAATATTAGTAAAAATGGAATATGACACACTCATAACCAAAAAGTCACATTTGGATTGTTTTGATACTTTATAAAATTAACCATAAGACATTTTTTATGTATAATAATCATCCACACCTCAATATGATACACCTTGTACTCGGTATGAGTCAATGATTTTATTATCATTTTAAAATTTTCATTTTCGTTCAAAATGTGTGTCATCATTTAAAATAAGGAAAATGTGATATAATGGACATTATAATTTTGTATAAAAAATAATAATTCATTTTTAATGTGTATGAATCATTCTCACAACAAAAAGATAGACAATGTGACCGGTAGGACTCAATGAGTGTGTTTCCAATTTAAAATTGACTTTTAGTAAAAAAACACTAGTGTCATACTCAAAACCAATAGAAATCAATTGGATTGTTTTGATACAATAGTAAATTGATCTATATGTAATTTTTGATGAGTATGAATCAATTGTACCTCAATTTTATGCATGATGAGAATGTTATGAATCCAAGTGTGTCTTTTTATTAAAAAATTACAGTTTAGTACAGAAAAAATTGACATATTCAAAATAGAGGAAACATATTTTGATTGATTAGATACTTTAGAAAAAGTATCCTTAGGTCATTTTTGATGTGTAGAAATTATCTTTAACTCAATCTAGTACACAATGTTCTCAATATGATTCAAAGTGTCTATTATCAGTCTAAAATTGACATTTAAGTTTAAAACATATGTTACTCACTAAAAACCATGAAAATATTCTCGGATTTTATTAATACATTTTTAGAATTATTAATATGTAAATTTTGATGTGTAATAATCATTCTCATGTAAACCTGACACATGATGTGATCGGTATGACACAATGTGATTGTTTTTATTTTCATATGACATTTTAGTAAAACAGATATGTTACATACTAAAAAATGAGAGAACGTATTTGAACTATTTTGATACATCAACGAAATTATTTATACATCATTTGTGATATGTAGGAATGAGCCATGTATTTATCTGATTCATGGTGTGACCAGTATTACTCCATGTGTTCTATTTTATTTAAAATTAACATTTCATTAATTTATCGTTTTATATTTTTTTGTAATTTTTTTCATTACAATATTACTAACATTATAATTTTTTTCCAATACAGGTGGATTCTTTTTCTTGGGATGAGGTGGTTTATCTAGGAACTAATATCGTTATCTAGATTTCTTATGTGGGGGTCACTAGTGCCAAATATAATGAATCAATGATGCTTTTAAATGTTTTTGGATAGTAATTGAAAATGAAATTACACAAAAAATTATTTGAAATGTATATAATATAGTCAAATTTTTTACATTTTATGTAAATTTTATTTCAAATAAATTATGAATTTTCATACAAGTGTGTTTTCATTTAGGATTCCTTTTTGTGGTGTGTTTTAATTCAAACAGCACACTACAAAAATAGGTCCTTCATCAGCGCTAACAAATTTGATGATAAAGGTCTCCCTTTTTCAGTTCTTTTTTATCACTAATAAAGGGTCCACCCTTTTAGTGGTGCGGAATACAATAGTGCTTTTTTAGAACTGTTAAATCCCATTTTTCATGGTTTTAAAGGTCTTGTTTTTTCCAGTGGATGAACCACCTTCTATGGTTCCAAATCTAGAGTAGAAAACTCAATAGCCAAGAACACCTCCTCAGGTACATAATTATCATAGTTACTAACAGTTCAATTCTTGTGGTTTAATAAAAGATTCTAGTAGAAAAAAATCTATTTTATTTCAAGAAGAAATATAATATTACATGTGATGATACTTTCTCTCTCTTAGATAATTCAAATTTTATATTTTAGGCCAAAGAATGCGCTAAAAATTTTCACCTCAAGAATAATTATATTTTGATAATTTCTTATGATTTCTACTCTTATAATTATCTCTTGATAAGTTATTAAAAATTATAATTTTTTATTTATATTTTGATAATTTATTATAAATTATCCTATATTAATTCTATTTTGATAATTTATAATAAATTAACCATTTATAAATATTGTAGAATAATTGATTATATGTTATCCTTTTATAATTATATTTTGATAATTTATTATAAAATATCCTTTTATAATTATCCCTTCATAATTTTTTGTAAATTATCCAATTAAAGATATCATTTGACAATTACTTATAAATTGTCCTATTAAATTATTTGTTGATAATTTATTATAACTTATCCTTTTATAATTATCTTTTCATAATTTATTACAAATTATTATTTTATAATTATCATTTAATAAAAAAATTAAATTCTCAATAGATAATATGATGAAATTATCATTTGATAATTCCTGATAATTATCTATGATAATTTCAAAAACTTATCTTTTAATAATATTTAAAAAAAATCACATTGAAAATTTGGGGTTTTTATTTTGATTAATTTTTTGTTTTATTATTCCTTGATAAATCCATGGATATATCTATTGGTATTATTATAAAATATCACTATATAATTGAGGTTATATTATTTTTAATAAATAAAAATCATCTTCTTTCTACAGATTTCATAGAGGAAAATAAAATAATTGAAAAAAATAAAATAAAACCCAGAAATATTAATTTTAGATATTTAGTATAGGGGAGAATGAATAAGAACTGTCCATGCCTGGAAACTATGAAATGGCCTAAATCAATTGACAAAGCTTCATCGTTCCCATAAGAGGGTCTTCCAGAATCACCTTGACTCGATCATACTAAACAAATCCCAAAGCCAAGTGTTTCAACTATCTAGAACCTCAAATGCGTATTTGGTGGTAAAATTCAGAAAACCCCTATATAATTGACCATTCCATTGAATAATTTAAGGAATAGTAATTAATTTTACAACATTAAAGAATTGGTACACGTATATAATAAAAGAAGAGTAGTTTTGGTGGTTTAGAATTCCAAATGTGAATAAGAATAAATTCAATGGCTTATAGGTAGAATATAAATGAAATTAGTAAATGAAATAATAATAATAATATAATAATAATAAAAATTGGGAAAATAAATTACCCTAACATGTGTTGTTATAAAAACCTGACACGCACAACGGTTATGTCACACATAGGGTAAAACTCATATTCTAAACCTAATCGAGGTATTATATTTTCCATTTAAAACACCAATTGGGATATATTCCATTATTTCAAAACGAAATTTATTATTAAAAAAATATTAAATAATTTATCCTCACGTACGATGTTACCAAACACTCGAAGTGGACAAATATAATGTCCCACCTAAGGTAAATCTTACATTCCAAACCTAATGGAAGTATTCTATTTCTTATATAAGACTCCATTTGGGATATTTTCCATTATTTTTTAAAAATCACACATGCCTAATATAACATATTTTATAATTTTATTATATCAATACTGAGGTTCTCTGAGCCTCATAATCTCATTTAAAGTTAGCAACTAACCCCAATAACATTCCATGGAATATTCCGATGTGTTAACATGGATCTAACCTATACTAGATGTCACTTAAAAAGAAAACATTTATAAGGTTATTTTTATTGAAAATTAACATTTTCACATAAAAAAACTCATAAACTATTATCATATAGTAACTTATTATTATTAAATTTTTTCGATGTTACATAGAGGAACATTATTTGGATATAACATCATATGCTAATATGATGAGATTTGTAAACCACATACATGTTCATGAAAACCTAATTAAAGCTATGATTGAAAATTATTCCCCTAATCGTCACTATTATCATTTTCAATTCATTACCGCCACGAAATTTTACACTTTTTAAGAATTAACATGAGTTACTGGTTTTGATTTGGATCATCATTATCAAGATATCATGGTTGGGGTATATAATAATAACAATAAGGCATATTTTCTGGAATATAAAATAATATATTAATATTAGGAGATTTATGATCCATTGATTTCTTGATTCAAACATCATTGAAGTTCTAGTTGCAATCCCAACACCTAATCAACACTATTATTAGGATTCATTCATCAGTAATAGAAAATTTGATGACTTGAATATTTTATTAAGGGATTATTGTTATTGATATTAAACATCATGATCATTCTATCAAGGCATTTAAGCTCGATTTTTTAAAATAATTTCTTCATTACATGATGTTAGAGTCTGCAACATCAGTCTTGGGTGCAGGGTATAGAAAGAACAGATGATTATGAACCAGACTGTATTTTCTTAATCTATAAATGAATTAGTGTCAATAATTTATAAGGTTGGTTGTCTAGTTTACTATCAATTAGATCATTGGTAGATTTCTTATTTATGTTTGAATGAAAAAACATTTATAAAATTTATGCTATGTTTTCTAGATTTATATATTGACTTATTGTTAGATAACATGTTGAAAATATACATTTCAAAAAAACAAACTAAAATTATATTTATAGATATGATTCAGCAATGATAAATATATATAAACATTAGAATACATTTGTTCAAATTTCCCTTTCCATTAATATCTCTTTCCACTTGTATGAAAATAAATTGGAAAACCAAATCCATCCATAGAAAAAAAATCATGTCACTCTACACATTAAAATTTATGACAATAATAATGATAAAGGATATCATGTAAAAAAACATGTCCAATTTTTTATAGAAAAAAAAATGAATACTTATAATAGAATTAATTGTTTTTTTCTGGTTCAAATAAAGGAAACTACAAATCTATAATTGAATATTCATTTCTAAGAGGATATTGCAACTTCCAATAACTTATTGGATGAATAATATGCAGGGATAAAACATATGAACACTTAAATAGATCACTAGAAAGATAGAATTTAATTACTCAGACTCACCAGTCTATAATGTGGTTATGGAAATAGAAACGAAAATATTGGAATAAAATATGATAGATGTCCATATATCGAATTAGCATGTACATGATTTTTAGATCACCAATATTTCATCTAATGACATCAAAGATAGTAACTAACATGCGTACACACACACAAATATATACATACACACGCATAGAGATATATATTATGATTCAAATAAAATCCAACAACATAATTGACATCAATAGTGAATATAAAATTATGTAATCTACACAACCTTATTGTGTAAAAAATAATCGATAAATATACAAAAATTTTTGACAATAAATATAATATTTCATTGAATGTTTGTTTTAATTTATTTATATAGTAAGGAATATTATTTTAGATAAAAAATAATCTGGATTTTAGATCAGATTCCAAAATGGTTTATAAAGGGAAAAAATATTGTGAAGAATATATAATGAAATATTAAAGACAATAGTAATGAAAATTAATAGTATTTGATTCATTTGTTTGTATAAAAATTTAGTATTTATATGATAAAATAACATATTTATACATTAGTAAAATATTTTTTGGTATTGAATCACTAATATAAATATATATTTTTTGGTAAAAAAAATCGGTACCTATAATTAATACAATTAGGATTTAATATTTGTTGGAATTGATTCGTTTTACCAACATATATTTATTTTTTTAGTAATTTTCAATTCTTAGAAGTAAATTTCATCATACTAAATAAAATAAATTACTATATAGAATCAATTTTTATTTAAAAAACCAATTTTATTTATGATAACATTAATAAAAATAATAATAATAATAAAACTATGACCAGTTTCTCACAATTGTAACACGTATTATTTAGATATCAGTAAATTATTATTATAAATAATAATAATAATAATACATTTTATTAATAATATTAATTATAATTACTTTATAGTTTTTAACCATCATTTAATATATATTATTAATAATGGACTAAGGCATGAGTTGGAAAACAACTCATGCACCGCAAAAATTATTAAGGAAGGAGTATACAAAGATACCTATAGGTACATGCACTAGTGTAACATCCTATATTTTGAACTGAATGAAGAAAGAAAAGGAAATTAATTTTTCCCCTATTAGCAGGATAGGTCGGATGTAAAACAAAGCATCAAAACATTTTTTCTCATAGGTGACACTGTAATGTATCCCATAAAAAATTGAATGAAATTAATTAGATTAAAATGAAAATGGAATTAAATTAAATGAATGGAAAAATCCATCTTTATCACCTTAAAATATATTATAAAATATTACTATTGTTAGATGCTGAGTAAGAATTGGATTTCCATACTTTTAGCCACATGATATTGATAGAATAAAAATATTAGCTATATATTATTCATATTCGTGTGAAAAAAATTTCCAAATAAAATATAATAATTTCCAAAGGGAACATCATATGGGAAATTTGAGACCATTGTTAGGTCTAGAATGTGGGGTTTACCCTAGGTAGTGTAAAACATTTGTGTGTGCTGACCGTTTTTTTAGATCTCACCCGATGATAATTTAATTTGTTTGTAATTTTTTTTAGTTCGAAATAATAAAAATAATTTTATTAGTTGTGTTGAAAAATAAAATTGAAAATATACTTCCACAATTAATAAATTATGTTGTGGTGTAAATAATAAATGTGAAATGTAATAATTATGATATTATTCATTGTTAGAATTAAATGAAAATGTGAAATCAATATTAATTTATTAGTTTTTATTGATATTTAATGATTATTTTTTTAAAATGTTAATAGTGGCACTAATATTAGATATTTTATAATAATAATAAAATATTAGTGTTTTAAATATCATTATTATTAATTTTGGAAAATAATATTAATATGGTGTGTGCGAGAAACCAATTCCTTTTTATCTTTTATTGATTTTCTTTTAATAAATTGTATTAAATAATTTAAAATAAAATGATAATTTTTTTGTTAATATTAATATATTAACCATTATCAGCTTTTATTGGATTCTTATATTAACATGACTATATCAATAACAATGGATGAGATTTAATAATAATAATAAAAAAATATTATTATTATTATTATTAAATTGGGAAATTAATTTATTGTGCTTATATATTCTATGTACATATGTATATTAATGATATATATATACATATAGACAACTTAAATAATTATTAAATTAGTTTTATAATGGGTTTGACATATGTAATTAATTAATATAGAAGAATATAATAAGTTATGTAATAAATGTGATATTATTAATAGTGTTAATTAAATGAAAAATGAATGGTTAATATTAATTTATTAACCATTATCTCTTT
Source organism: Viscum album (assembly GCA_963277665.1). NCBI lineage: Eukaryota > Viridiplantae > Streptophyta > Magnoliopsida > Santalales > Viscaceae > Viscum > Viscum album. The sequence goes on along the minus strand of OY728121.1, from coordinate 999,066,082 downwards.
TTAATGATTGTGGTTTCTAAAATTTTGATGGTGGAAAAAATGAGAGATGTTTAATATTAATAATAGTTTTTGTTGTCATTATTATTAATATGAAATTGGGAAAAATATCTATATAATTATATGGAGGTGAATATATATATATAGGGATGAATGTGTATATATATAATGTGTATATATATATGAGACAAATAAATATATGTATATATATATGGGGAATATATATCTATATAAGTGTGTATTAATGATTCCTAATAAATTTTTTTAATAAAATATTAATTGATTTACGAAGAATAAATAAATATGTACTTTTGTTAAAAAAATATTGAATGTGGGGCATGGGGTGAATTGGACAAGGAATAATGGAATCCATTCCCTTTCAATGAATTTAAATATCATTATATAAGTGGTATTTAAATTGAATTAAATTATATGAAATAGAAATAAAAATATAATGTGTGGATGGTGAGGTGCACACCATCCCTCACGCAACCCTCTCTCACCCTCTCTGATACTATTCCTTTATTTTTTAATTTTTTTTATTAATCATTAATAATCAATATATCATATGGTATTAATAAGATTAAAGAATCATTGGTGTCATTGGATTCATATTGATAAGAATAATATTAAACATATTTTTGCTTCCAATAGCCACAAGATTTCCATGGTTTAATTTAACTCAGACTTCATCCCTCGTCCTCAGTTATAATTTCACCAAAGTTATGATGTCCTTAACTTTTTAACATGTAATATAGAGGTTATTGACATTATTTTTGATGTGCATGTGTAGACTTATGATTCCTTTACCATATTCTCTTTAAATTTATGAATTCTTTAACTACTTTATTATAATTTTAATTAGGCATTCTTAAGTGAAATGTTTAATATGTTAAATGAATTATCATGTTTAATGGTTTATATCACATATATTTAAATAAAATTGATAATTCATGATGGGTTTCACTTCATTTAATGAATTAATGGTTTTATATGAAATAATAAAAATGTAATTTACAAGGGTGATCTAAACATAATACCATTTTTATTATTTAATTATTTATAGTATATGAAAAATATTTATTCATGTAGACATGCCATGCGTGACCAAATAAATTTAATAATACCAATAAAATTATAGTTTTTAATTTTAAATCTTCCCTTAGATCCCTTTGGATCTATAGGTGTGTAGACTCTGACCTATGGCCACCCGATTATGGTGCCAGCCATGGACCATATTAAGACTTGATCTATTTGACTTTAAAGCCTTATAATAAATTGGTTACATTGTTTGATTAATCGTTGAGACTTTTGAATTGTTAATATAAATATGGAAATTTCAATGGTAGAATCAACTCGTCTAAATTTGTTAATTAATATATTAATTACCATGTGATTGAATGATTAGTTAAATAGGTTTGATATAATAATGATGATAAATCAGAACATGGATTAATGAACTGAACTCATTAATATATGGTAATTTTATTATAAATTGAATGTTTTGTCTTATGATGATAAATCCGATATGTTTGATACTATAATTGAGATTATTCTTATTTATCTATTGAGATTATTTGATATCGTTGTGATTAGTACCATAGGGTTTGATACTATTTAGCATGTTGTGTTTTTCTGAATATGACTTATGTTTAATGTGGACCTCGGAGGGAATTTTTCTTGTTCTTTTGTACGACCTGAGGGCAAGGAACATAGTTACATGATGCCTGAGGGAAGAGTTTATGATTATATGGGATGTATGAGGACCCATGATTAATATCAACACGTGAGAGTTTAGTGAGTGTTTTCATACCGTCTGAGGTCTAGGAACATGTGTACTAAATTCCACAGGGTCGTGTTTATGTTTATGTAAAATGCATGAGGGCTAAATGTGCAGTCACATAATGACTGAGGGTGAGATTATAGTTATGTCTGAGGGAAATTTTTTTCTTTCCATGAGGGAAAAGACCATAAATTTATGGTTTATTTTTTTTTGATTCATCCCCAGAAGGAGAAACATCCACCAATTATGGATATCCTTCCTGACGCAGGAGGATCTACCCACAGACATGGATATCTGGCTTAGGCCGAAGTAGGTGGTATGGGATGAGTGTTCATTTAGGAACCCGAACCATGTTGTTATTATTAAATTTTTTATCACGTTGCATTTATACTATATATAAATCTATCATTTATTATTATTATTGTTATTATTATTTTCACTATCTTTATTGGGTTAGACACTGGTGAATGCCAGCCTACTGAGATTTTTATCTAACACCCTAATAGGGTAACCTTGGTACCCGAGTAGACCTTATATTTTAGGATCTTGGTTGATTACAGTTATGCTTGTACGTGGGAGTTATAAGTAAAGGAATGAGCTGGAGGTCAGGATGATCATGGATATTGGTGTGGGGGATTGCTATCATAACTTGTTTTTTTAGTATTTTAAAAAATATGCTATATTTTTTTCTACTTTCAATTATGTATCTTCCATTATTCATGCATTTTAGAAACTGGTGTTGGCCACCTCTTATTGAGTTACTATATTAATCTACTTCAGTTTTATTCATTTATTATTGCTTTTTGATTTATCTATTATTTATTATATGTTAAACCATTGTGCTACACTGATCAGGTGGGTATAGGCTCCCCATCATACCATAAATATACCCTCACAACTAGTTAGTAGCCTTTATCTTACCGACAGGCGTGCTTGAGGGCATGTGACCCACCGCTCTATCCATTGTATTAGTGGTGAGTTGGGCTGTGAAATTACAACGTTTTATTAGAGTGGTTTTTCCTTTTGTCTTTCTTATTTGGGCTGGTATATAGGAGACTATGAATGTTTTAGTGCTTTGTGAATAGTTGTACTTAGGACTGATCACCCCATGTATATGGAAATGACCATGTGGCCAGGGCTAGGATTTTTTTCATGTTTTTTGTTGATATAGTTGGATTTGATTTCACGTCGAGTGATTGATGTACTCTTCGTTGCTTATTGATTTTATATAATTCATGGTATATTCTTCCATTAGCAGGTATGGAAAGGAAGAATCATTTCATGCATCATAGTAGGCACATAGAAATCCATATTTCACACATATTCCATTTCATGTAGTTTTATATGTTGGTTGCATGCTATTTTATTTTTGTACCTTGAGTTCTATGTCAGGAAATCATCATATTACATGCTTTGTTATTTATATGTGATTCTTCCTGACTACATATCATTTTTTCCCTATTTATTATGCCATGCTTCAATGATTATATCATTTTACCCTCTTTTAGATTCATGTAGAAACATGATTCTCTTCATTTTAAATACGTTATTGATGACATGTGCTAAATGTGTTTGGTTTTGATCAATGGGAGCCAATTTTCAAATTATGATGTGTGTTTGTGTTTCATGAATTGGGAAATGGAAACCCATGTTAAATGTAAAGTCATGTTTAATTTGAAATTGGTATAATGTGAAAGATATATAATTTTAACTCTTAATTGAATTTGGTTCATTCTTAGATGGAAAAACGGACATAAGTGTGTCAGTTAGTATGTGTTATTTTTGGTATAACCCTTAATGGATGTTTACAATTTTAGATGTTAATAAACTGGTATTAGTATGCATTCTGAAAAACCCATGTTGGATTAGCGTGATCCTTATAGATCACATTATCTTTTACAACATAAAATGAATTTATTTTGTTTCATTGGATAATCATGAGAAGTTGTTAATAAATATTAATTGTTTTCAAAATTAATTTTGTTGAGACCTTCCCTTTTTTTTGACTTGTTAGTTAGATATTTTAATTTTTTAAATATTAAATTTTTAATGGATGAAATGAAATGAAAATGGAACCTGCATATGTGTCTGTCATTTAAATCCTCATGTATGGGTAGATTAATCTTTTCTGTTGAGTAGCCTTGGAACAGAAACATGGGTGTTTTCTGTAGGTTGTTTCCTTTTTATCAACGACTTAAATGTATAGATCTTGATCCTTATGATGTTCAGTACACTCTCATTCCATATCCATAGTAGAGTGACCTACACTGTCACACCCTCCTCCACAAAAAGTGTACCCCTCCTGGGCCGGAAATGGGAGAAGGGAGATAATGACCCCTGAGTCCCACCTCCAGTAGGCCCCAGGTTGGAGACTAGAACCGAGGGTATAGTAAATACACAAATGGGAGGCGTTGCCCTATAAGAGAACACATGTGAAAGAGAGAGATAAGATAGACACCAATCAACTCCAAATCAAACTGAAATATAAAATAAATCCCAAGTACACATATGTAATGTCATGAAAAGCTACTACAACTGGAAGGGGAAAGCTGTAAGTACCCAAAAGAAAGTAAAACAACAGTAACCACAAGCCTGAACAGCTCCTGTAACCCCAAGCTAGTAGAAACCATCTTGATCTCCAACCAGTCCAAGTGACCTGAAAAACAGTTTAAATAGACATAGGGTGAGTATAATAGTATAGTCTGTAGGATCTTCCCTAAATCCTCTCATGCAAAAGTAAATATAGCATGCTAAAGAACATTGAACAACATGTGAAACTAACTCGTCACCTAAAAATGAATACTATGTTCCTATACTCACCATGGCTACTCTCACTAAGTAATGCATAAACGAGTATATAATAAAATAAATAATGTCAAGGGTACCCCGCTACTAATTCCCCACTGGTTTTCCACTTTACCACAACATCGCACATCCTAAGCATCCCTCTCCAAAAAGCCTTTCCAGCAGACACCTGGGTGAAGCATCACAATATGCAACTCATGCAACAAAACCCCCATGTCCACACACCAAAGTAACCAGGTAGTTTCCGGGAGACACCATAGCTCACATAACGTGTATCATACATCGGGCATTATACCCCAAGCCATTACAGCCCATACACTGAGTAAAGATCCTCAATCCATCACATCCTATAAACATTACACCCATAGTAGTCCATAGGATACTATATCCAGAATATATGTATGTGAATAACCACAAGCCATTACAGCCCTCAAAACACATATATAGTGAAAACTAATCATTGTGCCTACCATCACAAGTAACTACCAAGAGAAGAGTGCGGGCCAAAAGGGGTAGTCAACCATCCATCCTCCCACTATAATGTTGAGGAAAACACCCCCCTAGGGCTCATAATCCTTTGGGTGTCAGTTTCCATTACTAAGAGGGTTGAGTAGCATATAGAAACACAAAAAAGTATAGAATATATATTATAGCCCACAGCCACACTATGGGCATAACCTAGTCTTAGACTCAATTGCTGCTAACGTCTCTCGGACCCCCGACTGCCACTTTTAAGACTAGGTATGCTATAAGAACACAACCAATTAAAAATATTTATTTCCTTACTTAATTCCCTTTTAATCACTTCCACTTTAGGTTAATTAATTCTTTAAACATTAATTAACCATTTACAATTCCACATTAAATATCATTAGAATCACACCCAAAGTCCTCTGTCCCTTTAAAATTACAACCCCGTCATTATGTTCCAGGAACTCGAACCCCATGCGTTAACATCATTTATTCAATTATTCATTAATTAATTACTTTCCCATATTCCCAAGCATTCTATAAAAACATTATATGCTACTAAGCACACGGGGGATCAACATGATGATTAGATGTACTACCCGTCGAGTCTTTGCCTCCTATAGCGAGAGCATATACCCATCCTCCCTTGAGAATCTAAACATGGAAAGTATGTGTCATACCCTACACATCATATCCTATTTCAAAAGAAGGGTAAGAAACATCAGCTGCCTTTATCAGTGGGGAAAAGTAATGAAGATAATCAACCAAATAAAAAGAAAACATCCAACAATCACATCCATCCCATTCCATCATCCCTTGTGTCCTCCCCAACACCCACATGCATAAACTGATGCATCTCTCCACTCTATGCGTCAACTATTTCCACAACCAATTAGGCCTCCATGCCTCCACATATCACCACATCCATTTAGGGTCACATCACAACACAAGCAGTAACAAAACAAACATCTTGAAAATTGGGCTCTTGTCCCTTTAACAAACAAGAGGGTAACTCAGAACCCTACAAGAAAATATCTTTTATCAATCCAAAAATTCTTTAATCAATATTGGATTAACCGATTTATTAACTGTAGGTTCCAAATTCCGGAAAACTAATCAGTAAGCTATCACAAATAATTAAACATGCTTACTGCACCAATTTTATTAACATCAAATTACAACAAGATGAACCAGATTCATTTACATGCCTCTTTATCTTTAGCCAAACATTTTTCAATTAATTCTGACTTAAATTTCTTTACCAATTTCCATCAAGAACAAATAGCTAAACAAATCAAGAATAGATATCACACTATCTATCAAAATAAGAGGTAATAACATACTATCGATATCAATTTATTTATCTGATAAAAATATTTATTAGGTTAATTCCATTGTCATCTAGTGGGATAATATATGGTAATGATACAGTTTCACATAAAAGAAGAGAGAAGAAACAAATCCCCTACCTCAAATGGTTCTTGACGTTCTTTATACGAGAACAGTCTATACAACAGATCATGATCACCTCCTCTCGTGACAACTGCATCAACCCATGGATGCCACGGTATGACCGCACCAACAAAAACCCAAGAAAACTACATTAGAATCATGGAGATCACATGCTATAATATGGAAATCAGAAAACATGAGAATATGAATCCAAAATAATGATGATATATCATACCTTATATCGAAGATTGATGGATACTGCTTGGTTGCATCAAAACAGAGTGGAACCAATCCACGGGGAAAAGTTTGATCTCCCGATTCCTATGGGAAGGAAAGAAATGGTCGATCATCTTGCACAAGAGAAAAACGAGGAAGATATCTTTTCCATTTTGAATATTTAATGGAGCGACAATTTAAGATACGCCTGATTTCCCATTAAAAGAGGATTGTATTAAACCATGCGATTTGACCGATTAAAAGCATGATAAGCCTTAGGGAAATTAATATAGGAGTTATGGCCTTTGAATAGGAAATATAGTCCTTAAAACAAGGATTTAAATTTATTTTACATCAAATGGAACGTCAAAGGGGTGGAAATGTAGGAAGATGGAAACAATGTTCATGAACACGAAATTTGGAAAAGAAAATAGAGGCTGCAGTTGGAACCTCACTGTTCTGGAAACACTGTTCATAAACCTCACCATTCTAGAAACAATGTTCATAACCTCACCGTTCTTGAAACATTGTACATAAACCTCACCGTTTGGGAAACACTTTTCATAAACCTCACCATTCTAGAAACACTTTACATAAACCTCACTATTCTGAAAGAACTATTCCTAAACCTCACCATTCTGGAAACACTATTCACAGAACTCAAAATTTGGAAAAGGAAAGAAAAGGTCACTGTTGGAACCTCACAGTTATGGAAACACTTTTCACAGAACTAAAAATTTGGAAAAGGAAAGAAAAGGTCACCATTGGAACCACACCTTTGGATAGCTTACTTAAGGATACCAATGACACTGTTCACAATGGTCTACTATTGGAAATGTTCACCTAAGGTTACTGATGCATTGTTCACAATGGTCTACCGTTGGAACTGTTCACCTAAGGTCACTGATGCACTGTTCGCAACGGTCTACCATTGGAATTGTTCACCTAAGGTTACCGATGCACTGTTCACAACAGTCTACCAATGGAACTGTTAACCTAAGGTCACTGATGACACTGTTCACCTAAGGTTACTGTTTCACTGTTCACAATGGTCTACCATTGGAACATTGTTCACTGAAATGGAAATTTGGAAAAGTATTGGGGATAAGTCACCTTGACCTCCTGAAACACCTCAAACACCATATTTTCACATAGGAATGGACCGGGGAGGTCCGGGCCATTACATCAGATACCTCTCAAAACATTCTCTTCCTCCAGAATTCAAAAACCACCTTAAGGGAAAAAAAAGTGGTCCAAACAAACCACCCATCGAGATACCTCTCAGAAGAGGGAAATACACAAGAAGCAACAAAAGAAAACCATAATATAAACATGAAAGGTCTAACACAATGGGACATCATTACATAGAACGAGTTAAACATCAAACAACATTTGTTACAAAGAATTTATCTAGGAATCACATTCCTAGGTACTCTCCCCCATTCCACCGTGTCGCCACAAGACATGAACCAAGGGGATAGAACGCCCACGCAACACCTTCTACTTGCGTTCTTGGATCTCCACCGGTCGCTCCTCGTATGTTTCATCATCATCAACATTGATCTCTCACCATTCAATGATGTGAGAGTCATTATGAAGATAATTATGGATCTGTGATACATGGAAAACCTTAGGTATCTGACTCATCTGTGGGGTAAGTGCTACTCGATATGCCACAGCTCAAATATGAGCTAACACCTCAAAAGTCCCAACAAACCAGGGAGAAAGATTACTCCCACAACCAATCCTTCACTGACCATAATAGGGATTCACCTTCAGAAACACATGATCACCAACATTAAAATATAAAGGTATCCTTCTTTGATCAACATATGATTTCTTACTATTTTTTGATGTCTTCATCCTCTCACGAATCACCTGAACCATCTCTGTTGTATTCTGCACTAGTTCTGGTCCGAGAATTACTGACTCTCCAACCCCAGTCTAGCACAATGGAGAATGGAAAGGTCGGCCATACATGGCTTCAAATGGCGCCATATTGATGGTGTTGTGAAAACTATTATTGTAAGAGAACTCCTCCAAGGGTAAGTGTCTCATCCATGAGCCTCCAAAATCAAGAACACAAGATCGTAACATGTCTTTAAGAGTCTGGATGGTTCGCTCTGTCTGACTATCCTTTTGAGGATGAAAAGAAGTGCTAAGGCATAGCTGAGAACTGAAAGCATACTGGAGAACTCTCCATACACTAGATGTAATGTGAGGATCTTGATAAAAAATGATCTTCCTTGGAACTCCATGAAGTCTCAAAACCCTCTCTATATACTGCTTTGACAAAAATTCCACTGATCTCGACTACCTAATTGATATAAAGTGTGCCAATTTTGTTAAGCGATCCACTACCACCCAAATAGCATCAAGTCCTCCCGGAGCTTGAGGTAAACCAGTAACAAAGTCCATTGAGATTTCCTCCCACTTCCACTGAGGAATCTCTAATGGTTGGAGTATACCACCTAGAACACAGTGTTTAGCCATCACCATCTGGAAGACCAAACATTGAGACAGAAACTCCGTAACTATACGCTAAGTCCCATTCCACAAAAACTGGCTCCTCAAGGCTTGGTACATCTTTTTCACGCCAGGATGAACCACTAAAGGTGAACTGTGAAACTCTATGAGAACCATCTCGTGAATCGTCAATGGAACAAAAATCCTTCCGTGATACAACACTCGGTGTTGTTTGTCCTCCGACCAACCATCAGGGGCCTCACCACAAACAACTCGGTCTCTCCACACCTCCACCTCAAGAATGACAAACCGGGAATCTTCCACTTGCTTCACAATAGATGATTGCACCATTATCTGAAAAAGACATCCTCTACCCCCAAATTCTACCATATCAAGATGTAATGCTGATAGTTTTTCCATTACTCTCTAGGAGTCACCAGATTCACGCACTGCATCACTACGTGACTTCCGGCTCAGCGCATCAGCTACAACATTCCCCTTACAAGGTGTATATGATATTTTTAAGTCGTATTCCTATAATAACTCCATCCACTGATGTTGTCGTAAGTTCAAGTCATGCTAGGAGAAAACATACCTCAAACTCTTATGATCAGTGAAAACCAGAAAGCGCTCACCAATGAGGTAATGTCTCCACAACATCAGAGAAAAAATATGGCTACCAACTCAAGATCATGGGTGGAATAGTTACATTCATGGGGACGCAACTTCCGAGCCCCATTAGAAACAATTGATCTCTTCTGAATCAGAACATAGCCTTACCATTGATGAAATGCATCCCAGAAAACAACAAACTGAACTCCCTCTACTGGAAGACAAAGAACTAGAGCACTTACTAACATCTCCTCTAGATACTTGAAAGCTATCTAACACTGATTAGTCCATATGAACGCATGCTCCTTCCTGGTCAAAGCTATCAGAGAAGTCGCAACTCATCAGAAATTGGCTATGAACCTCCTGTGGAAGCCTGCGAGACCATGGAAACTTCACACCTATGACACTGTCTTAGGGGATTCCCAAGACACAACTGCTTCTATATTCGATCGATCCACAACTACTCCTTGTTGGGAAACAACATGCCCCAAGAAACATACTTCTCGATCCCAAATCTCACACTTCGACAACTTCCCAAACATCTGATGTTGTCTAAGAACTCCCAAAACATCGTGTAGGTGCTCTACATGCTCTTCTTCAGACATGGAGTACACAAGGATGTCGTCAGTGAAAACTACAATAAACTTGTCCGGGAACTCACAAAACACAGTGCTCATCAATCCCATGAACACAGTTGGAGAATTTTTCATGCCCAACGGCATTACAAAAAACTCATAATGCCCATGACGACAACGGAAAGCAGTCTTCGGGATATACTCATCCTTCACACGCATCTGATGATATCATGGCTTCATGTCGATCATTGAGAACCAACTTGTACCTTTCAGTTGATCGAATAAATCATTAATCTGCGGAAGAGGATAGTGATTCTTTATTGTCACTTTGTTTAAGTGATGATAATTGACACACAACCGCAAACTAACGTAATCCTTCTTCATGAAAAAAACCGGTGCACCCAACGGTGACACACTTGACCAAAATAAACTGAACTATAACAGACCATCAAGCTGTATACGTATATCTTGTAACTCATAAGGGGACATCCTATATGGAGACATAGAGATAGGAGACGCCCCTGGTTGTAGCTTGATCCCAAACTTGATCTCTCATCGAGGGGGTAATGCTACAAACTCTTCTGGAAATACATAAGGGTACGCTTCTATGACCCTAGGAAACGCCAACTGCTGAACCTCTGAAGAACACATCATCATCTCATCCATCATGGATGATAAGGACAGAACATGCCTATGATCCATCTGAGGATCTCATTCACCAACAAACACCATCGGCTCTCCATCCGCACCAAAGAAAACGATTGTCTTCCAGAAGCAATCCACGATGGACTGCACCAAATACAATCAATCCATGTCAAGTACATCATATGGTTGTATTCATAAAGATAGGAAATCTACCCCAGAGCGGTAATTCCCCAACACTATGTCATAGTTTCTACATGCTTCAAACAAGTCAGCTCGACCTCCAACTGGCGTAGTCAACACCAAGGGCACTGGAAGCCTCTCAACCTCAAGTCCCAAAGCATGGACAAGGGCAGGTGATATGAAGTAGTGTGTCGCTCCTGAATTAAACAAGGCATACACCAAGGTAGAAAACAAGAAAATGGTACCTCAAATGATGTTTGGCTCGCCTGGAGCTGGCAACGCTAGAGCATGAAGCTGACCATGACCTCCTCCACAGCCTCTCTGACCCTGATGTCGACCACCACCATAGTCGCGCTCTACTCTCTGAGGACGAGGAGCATCACAGGGTTGTCATATGCCTGCCCCATCTACCCTCTGATGATCTAAAGCTGGTGCAACCTGCTACTACTGCCTCGGCTGGAACTGCCTCAACGGAGGAACCTGGAGTGGAGCACCAAGTGCAGGATGACTGCTCTGAAAGGTCAGGCACTCCCACTGCTGATGACCTTGACAACCACAAGAAACAAAATGCATCATCCCTTGGCATAGTCCTGAAAGTTGTTGCCTACAAAGAATGAGATGTGGATGGTTGGGACCTACCCCTGGCTGAACGGAAACTCTTCTGCCCTGGAAACCAGGGACCCTGGACGACAGCTCTGCTTCGTGAGGAATAACTATGGCTCCCATCTCGTTATGATCCCATTCTGGACAATGTCCTCTCAAAAACCTCAACCCTCACATGCACCTCAAGATATGTCTTCAGCGTAAATGTGGTGACCTAGCGCTGGATTTATGGATGCCAAGCCTCCTCGAAATGCCTCGCCCTAGCCTCCTCATCGGGAAATAGGTCTGAAGCATATCGTAAAATGTTACTGAAATGGATTCCACACTCTCGCACATTGGTGCTCCCCTGTCAAAGGGTAAGATGATCCTAGCGACTGGATGCCTTCACGGTCGAAGAAAGGAACTCGACTCTAAACTTGTCTCGGAACTCCTCCCATGAGATCGCTGACTCCTCGTGATCACCGAGGAACAAGAACCATCACTTCCTTGCTACTCCATGCATCATCGTCACAACCAAGGACACCTAGTTCTCCATATGATCATGGATTGAACTGAAGCCGATCTCGACCTCCTCTAACCAGTCTTCTATGACTGCATCTGAAACGGAGCCCTCATACTCCTGTAGACTCTGGAGATGAAACTCTCATAGTGTCTTCCTCCAAGTGTCATCGTCGTCAACATCTACCATGTGGCGATATACTAGAATAGCCTACTGGACATCTTTTATGCGATCCCGATGAGGACGTCAACCTGGATCCATACCTATAAAATAACAAACAGTTAGGGTTCCTAAACCTGTAATATGGAAGACTCAACATTAATTAATTAATTGCTTTCTTTTTATTCATTTTAGATTATCATATCAAAAGTTCTACCCATTAAAACACCTGAACAAAGAAGAATGATTCATGATCCTTTCCTAGGTTTCTACCCTTCAACTAGTATAACCTCATTTAGTAGCCATTGTAAACATAAAGGTATGTAAATGAGATCATAGGGGGCCCTAAATGCCTATGTCTCATCCTGTCTCCAGTGTTTACATCACTTGAGAAACATGAATGACACAGTTTCCCTACCAACCCATGCAACCTCACCTGTGCCTAACTCCAAACTCCATCCTATCCCTCAACCAGACCTGTGATATCACTCTGTCATGACCCCCTCCCCACAAAGTGTACCCCTCTTGGGTCGGAAATGTGAGAAGGGAGATAATTACCCCCGAGTCCTACCTCCAGTATGCCCCAAGTTGGAGACTAGCACCGAAGTTTTAGTAAACACACAAATGAGATTCATTGCCCTCTAAGAGAAACATGCAGAAGAGAGAGATAAGATGGACACCAATCACCTCCAACTCACACTACAGTATAAAATAAATCCCAACTAGGCATATGTAATGTTATGCAATGCTACTACAAATGGAAGAGGAAAACTGTATGTACCCAAATGAAAGTAAAATAGCAGCAACCACAAGCCCGAACAGCTCCTGCAGCCCCAAGCTAGTAGAAACCAGTGTGATCTCCAACCTGATCTAGGTGACCTAAAAAATAGTTTATATAGACATAGGGTGAGTATAACAGTATGCTATGTAGGATCCTCCCCAAAGCCTCTCGTGCAAAAGTAAACAACATGTGAACAACATGTGAAACTAAATCGTCACACAAAAAGATATATTATATTCCCAACCACACCATGGATACTCTCACCTTTTAATGCATACAAGAGTATATAATATAATAAAGAATATCAAAGGTACCCCACCATTACTTCCCCACTGGTTTTCCGCTTTTCCCCAACATAGCACGTCCTATGCATCTCTCTCTAAAAAGGCTTTCCCGTAGACACCTGAAAAAAGTACCACAATATGCACCTCATGAAAAAAACCACCACGTATACACACCAATGTAACCAGGTAGTTTCCGGGATCCACCACAGCTCGTATAACTTGTATCATACATCGGGAATTATACCTCAAGCCATTACAGCCCATACACCGATTAAGGATCCTCCATACATCACATCCTATATATGTTACACACATGGTAGTCCATAGGATACTATATCCAGAATATATATGTGTGAATAACCACAAGCCATTACATACCTCTACAAACATATATCTGGAAAACTAACCACTATGCCTACCAGCACAAGTAACTATCATGAGAAGAGTGTGGGGCCAAAGAGGTTAGTTAGCCATCCCTCCTCCCACCAGAATGTTGGGGAAAACACCCCCCCCCCCTAGGGCTTATAATCCCCAGGGTGTCAGTTTCCCTTAATAACTGGGTGGAGTAGAGTATAGATACACAAAAAGTATATAATATATATTATATCTCACAACCACACTATGGGAATAACCTAGTCAAAGACTCAACTACAGCCAACATCTCTTGGACTCTCGACTTCCACTTCTAAGATTAGGTATCCTATAAGCACACAACCAATTAAAAAGCTTTATTTCCTTACTTCATTCTCTTTTAATCAGTTCCACTTTATGTTAATTAATTCTTTAAACATTAATTTACCATTTACAATTCCACATTAAATTTCATTAGTATCACACCCAAAGTCCACTGTCCCTTTAAAATTATAACCTCATATTTATTTTCCAGCAACTCCAACCCCATGGGTTAACATCATTTATTCAATTATTCATTAAAGAATTACATTCCCATATTCCCAGGCATTATAGAAAAACATTATATGCTACTAAACACAAGGGGTATTAACACGGTTAGTAGATGTACTACCTGTCAAGTATTTGTCACCTATATCCAGATTGTAGACACATCCCCCATTAATAAGCTAAACATAGAAATCATGTGGCATACCCCCATGCGTATTCGCCTCTTTTGGAAGAAGCGTAAACAAGACTAGCTTCCTTGATCAGTGGGGAAAAGAAAATCAGATAATAAACCAAAGAAATAGCAAGCATCTAATAATCATATCCATCGCATTCCATCATCCCCGGTGTCCTCCCCGACACCCACATGCATAAACCCATGACTCTCTCCATTATAGGCATCAACTAATGCCACAACCAATAGGAATCCATGCCTCCACATATCACCATAGCTATTAAGGATCACATCACAACACAAGAAGCAGTAAAACAATCATCTTAACAACTGGGCTCTTGGCCCTTTAATAAACAAGAGGGTATCTCAGAACCCTACAAGAAAATATCTTTTATCAAACTACCAGTTCTTTATTCCATCATGGATTAACTGATTTATTAATCGTAGGTTCCAAATTAGAGAAACCTAATCAGTAAACTATCACAAATAATTAAACATGCTTACTGCACCAATTTGATTAACATAAAATTACAACAAGAAGAACTCGATTCAATTATATGCCTCTTTATCTTTAGCCAAACTTTTATCAATTAATTCCGACTTTACGTTCTTCACCAAATTTTTATCAAGAACGAAGATCTAAAAAACAAGCATAGATATCACACTATCTATCAAAAAAAGATGTAATAACAAATGATCGTTATCAATTTATTTATCTGATTCAAATATTTATTAGGAAAATTACATTGTCATCCAGTGGGATAAAACATGCTAACAATACAGTTTCACATCAAAGAAGAGAGAAGAAACGAATCCCATACCTCAAATGGTTCTTTATGTTCTTTATATGAGAACAGTCTAGACAACGGATCATGATCGCCTCCTCTCGCATCAATTCCATCCACCCAATGATGCCACGGTAAGACCGTTCCAACTAAAACCAAATAAAACTCTATTAGAATCATGGAGATCACATGCTATAATATGGATAGGAGAAAACAAGATATGATGAACCCAAAATAATGACAATAGTTCATACCTTATATCGAATATTGATGGATACTACATGGTTGCATCAAAACAGAGTGGAACCAATCCACTGGGAAAAGTTTGATCTTCTGATTCCTATGGGAAGAATGAAAAGGTTTGAGCATCTTGCCCCAGATTAGAAGGAGGAATATATCCTGTCCCTTCTGAAGATTTAATAGAGCGACGGTTTAAGATGAACTTGATTTACCATTAAAAACGGATCGCATTAAACCACGCGGTTTGACCGAGTAAAAGCATCCCGAGCCTTAGGTAAATTAATATAGGAGTTATGGCCTTTGAATCGGACTTAGAGTCCTTAAAATAAGGCTTTAAATGCATTTCATGTCAAAGGAAATGTGAAAGGGGCGAAAATGTTGGAAGATGGAAACATTGTCCATGAACACGAAATTTGGCAAAGGAAATAGAGGCTATAGTTGGAACCCCACTGTTCTGGAAAAATTATACATAAACCTCACCGTTCTGGAAACACTGTTCATAAAACTCACCATTTTGGAAACACTGTATATAAACCTCACCATTCTAGAAACATTGTTTATAACCTCACTGTTCTTGAAACACTGTACATAAACCTCACCATTTGAGAAACACTATTCATAAACCTCAACGTTCTGGAAACATTGTACATAAACCTCACCATTCTGGAAGAACTGTTCCTAATCCTCACCATTCTGGAAACACTGTTCACAGAACTCAAAATTTGTAAAAGGAAATGAAATGGTCACCGTTGGAACCTCACTGTTCTTGAAAAACTGTTCACAGAACTCAAAATTTGGAAAAGGAAAGAAAAGGTCACCGTTGGAATGTCACTATTGGAACCTCGCCTTTAGATTGTTTACTTAAGCTTACTAATGACACTGTTCACAACGGTTTACCATTGAAACTGTTCACCTAAGGTTACCAATGTACTGTTCGCAATGGGCTACTATTGGAACTGTTCACCTAAGGTCACCGATACACTTTTCACAATGGTCTACCATTGGAACTGTTCACCTAAGGTTACTCATGCACTGTTCACAACAGTCTACCGTTGGAACTGTTCACCTAAGGTCACCGATGACATTGATCATCAAAGATTACTGTTTCACTATTAATAACGGTCTACCATTACAAAACTATTTACCAAAATGGAAATTTGACAATGTATTAGGGATAAGTCACCTTGACCTCCCAGAACAACTCAAACACAATATTTTCACAATGGAATAGACCAGGGAGGTCCGGGCCATTACATACATGTTAAAGAAATCATTTCTTCAAAATGTTATGGATGTTCTCCTTGAGAATCGTGTGTTTTAATATTCTTATCTGTTTTCTTCGGACCATTATATCTAATTCTTGATGTAGGTGAGTTTGGCTCGGAGGAGCATCACATGTACACATAAGTTGAATCTGAGATAGTTCCATCTTGAGTAACTATATTTTCCTATTTTTAACACTTATACTCTCATATGGTGAGGAGCATCATGTTGGTTCTGGTAAACATTTTGTTCCATGTATAAGGATCACAACCGATATGACCATTTAGAGATGGTCAATTTTTTTGATTTCCTTTTAGGCATGAAAATTTTGAATCAATTCAGTTCTTTCTTGGTAGCATGACAATAGTGTGTTTGGTGGTTTACAAAACCTTTTAGAATGTCATTGGTCATTGGTGGACTTCACTAGTTAAGATTTAATGATCATGGAATGCCTCTAGTTGTAAATGCTCAGTGATATGTTAATGATGGTGTATCTATAGATGAAGTTGAGCTTCTTCTATGGTATCTACTAGTAGTGGATCATCCTTTATCCTTCTAGTAATCATTAAAATCATCTTCGTGTACTCTTCTGTGAGATTTTTCCATGTCCCCTATCTTGACCTTTTACTTGATTCACTAATAGATCGTTGGTATTATACCATGCTATAGTTCATAAATTGTTGCGTGGTTTATGTGGTAACCTAGTGAATCACGTTGTCGGGTTAAGGAGGGTGTGGTTTAATGGTCCTCATTGTCTTCATGGAATGGCTTCATGACCACTTATGTTTTATTGATCTGGAATTTGACCGTTTATTTAAAAGGGGGTCTCTGATATGTCCTCAGATGTAATTGAGTTCACTCTATTAAAAAAACTCTTGCATGGTGTGTGGCTCTAATGATTAGAGACATGCATTTAAGGCAATTCCAATGGTGGAAGGTGTCGTGGCTCAGATTCATTCCCTATTTCAAAAGTTAAATACTATGGTTGGATGTAACTTTTGTATGATGTTTAATGAGAAAAAGATGTGATCATGTCTCTAGCTAACCGGGATCTTGTTAGTTTTATGTCATTGTTTTTATTAAATAATGAGCATTTACTTTATGTTAGTGTCATATGTGCTACTTTCCCAATCAATGCTTGAATGTGTGTTGGGTGTTTAGATATGCAAAACAACATTTTTTGTTGGAATTCATGATCCTTGTAGTTCGAGTGAGGGTTACGTTGTTCCTGAAGTCTTCTCGGGGACAATATTTTCTATGGTGGGAAGGTTGAAACATTAAATGTTTTGAACTGAACGAAAAATGAAAATTAAATTAGATTTTTTTATTAGCAGGTTATGCTGGTTTTAAAAAAAAGTGTTGATACCTTTTATTTCTGATTGGTCACACTGTGATCTATCATTTAAAGAGATTGAATGAAATCAATATGATTAAAAATAAAATGGAAATAAATTAAATAAAGGGTAAAATCTTTCTTTATCACATTGAAATATATTATGAAATATTTTTAGAGTTAGACATTGAGTTAGTACGGGATTCACAGACTCATAGACCCTCAATATTCATAGAATAAAAATATTTAATATATTTTATTCATATGCATGTAACATATTTTACAAAAAAAAATAACATCCAAACGATGTGTTGTAAGAGAAATTTGAGACCAATGTTAGGTATGAAATGTGGGATTTACCCTAGGCGAGTTGTAACATTTCACAGCGTCAGATGTTTGTTCAGATTACACCTGAAGATAATTTAATTGGTTTGTATTTCTTGGAAGTTATAAATATATTAATAATTTTATTACATTAATTGAAATAAATTGAAAATATACTCTCATAATTAATAAATTTTGTTGTAGTGTAAATAATAAATGGGAAATGTGATATCTAGGATATTATTAATTATTCTGATTAACTGAAAATTTCCAATCAATATTTATTTATTAACTATTGTCGGTATTTATTGATTATTGTTTTTAAAATGATAATAGTGGAATTAATTTGATATATTTTATAATAACAATAAAATATTTGTGTTGTTATTATTATATTTTTTTTGGGAAAATAATATTAATATGGGGTGTGAATGAAACCAATTCCTTTATTTTCTTTTATTGATTTTCTTTTAATAAATGGTATTAATTGATTTTGAATAAAAAGATAAATGTATGGTTAATATTACTTTATTATCCATTATTAGTTATTATTGGATGTTTTTATTAACATGACTTTGTTGAGAATAATGGATTATATTTAATATTGATAACAAAATACTGTTCCTATTATTATTATTAAATTGGAAAGTAATTTTTTATGATTATATATTTTTTATGTATATGAATATAATATATATATATATATATAACATAAATAATGATTAAATGTGTTCTATAGTCAGTGTGACACATTTCATTAATTAATAGAGAAGAATAAAATACGTTATGTAATAAATTTGATATTATTAATGGTGCCAATTACAAAAAAAATGTATGGTTAATATTAATTTATTAACTGTTATCTGTTTTTAATGATTGTTTTTTTAATTATTGATGGTGGAAATAATGAGAGATGTTTAATATTAATAATAGTTATTATTATTATTATTATTATTATTATTATTATTATTTGATTGGGATAAATATCTATATGTACATATAGAGCTGAAAATATATATACGTATGTGTGTGTGTGAATATATAATGTGTATTTATATGTTTCAAATAAATATATGTATATACATATGTTTTCATATAAAAATATATAAGTGTGTTTTAATGGATCCTAATAATTTTTTTATAGTAATATTAATTGATTTAAGATGATTAAATAAATATGTTCTTTTGTTAAAAAAATATTAAATGTGGTGTGTGAGGTGCGATGCATAGTGAATAATGGAATTCGGGTCCATCCCTTTAATTTAAATATAATTATATAAATTTTATTTAAATTTCATTAAATAAAAAGAAAAAGAAAAATCAATATAATGTGTTGATGGTGGAGTGTGCACCATCCCTCACACCACCCATTTTATCACTCTTCCCATCTCTCAGCCACTCTCTTATTATTCTTTTATGTTTTTATTTTTTTCATAAATCGTTAATCATCGATATATCCTATAATATTTATAGGATTGAATCATCATTGGTGTCCTTCGATTCATCATGACAAGAATAATTTTAAACATATTTTTGTTTCTGAAACCTATAAGACTTATGTGGTGCAATTTAACTCAGATGTCAGCCCTCATCACCATTCATCGTTGCACCAAAGGTTGGAAGTCCATAACTTTTTCACATGCAATATATGGGTTATTAACATGATTTTTGGTGTATGTTTGTATTCTTACAATTTCCTTACCATATTCTCTTAAAATTTATTAAGGCTTTAACTGTTTCCTTATAATTTTAATTATGAATTCTTAAATTAAATGTTTAATATATTAAATTAATTTTCATGTTTAATGGTTTAAATCACGTGTATTTAATTGAAATGGATAATTCTTTATGGGTTGACCTTCATGTAATGAATTGAAAGTCATATATGAATTAAAAAAATTGAATTTGTATGGGTGGTCTAAACATAATCCCTTTTTATCTTATTTAATTATTCAATGTATATGCAATATATTTGATCGTGTCAACATGACATGTGTGACGAAATAAATTTAATAATACCTATTAAATTATAATTGTTCATTTTAAAATGTCCCTTGGATACTGTAGGATTTATAGGAATGAAGAATTATACCCACGACCCCCCGATTAGGTTTCCAGCCTTGGACCATGATAAGACATGGTATGTTTGAATTTAAAGACATATAAAATTTGGATAAATTGTTTGATTCATGGTTCAGACTTATGAATTTTCAAAATAATAAATTTTGTGATTTATTATTATAGAATCACCATGTCTAAAAAGGTTAATTAATATATTAATGACCATATGGTTGAATAATTAATTAAACAGGTTTGAAATAATTGTAGTGATAATTAGGAACCTGGATTAATGAACTGAACTCATTGATAGATGGTAATATTTTAATAAAATGACTATTTTGTCTTATGGTAATAAATATTGTCTTTTTGACACTTGAATTGAGATTTTTCTTGTTTATTTTTTGAGATAATGTGATATCTATATGATTAGTACCTGAGGGTTTGATACTATTTAGTATATTGAGTTTGTCAAAACATGACTCATGTTTAATGTGGATTCCAGAGGGCTTACTGCATGTTATTTTTTACTTCCAAAGGGAAGGTTTCATAGGTACTTGATGCCTAAGGGAAGAATATATAATTTTATGGGATTTATGATGACTCATGATTAGTGTTGATAATTGAGGGTTTGGTTTATGTTTTTGTACTGCCTGAGAGCTAGGCATGATGGTAGTAAATTCATGTAGTCAGAGTATATGTTTATGTTGTATACCTGAGATATAGATGCATAGTCACATGATGCCTGAGGGTGAGATTATTATTCTTCTTATGGGAGAGGTTTTTCTTATCCTAAGGGAAACTATCGTATATTTATTGAATATTCTTAGTGATTCATCCTAATAAGGAGATACTGGCACTGATTTTGGAAATCCTTCCAGACACAGGAGGATCAACCCACAAACATGGATATCCACTTAGGATAAAGCAGGTGGTATGGGATGAGTGTTTGATTAGGAACCTGGATGATGTTTTTGTTATTAAATTTGTTATAATTTTTCCTTTATACTGTGTGGTACGCTATCATTTTTTATTGTTATTATTATTATTTTCACTGTCCAGATTGGGCTAGTAACTATTGGGTTCCAGACTGGTGATATGTTTATCTCACGCCCTACTTGGGTACCCTTGGTACCCGAGTAGACCTTATATTTTTTTGATCTAGGTTGATTACGGTATTTATTGTAATGGGGATTTAGGATTAAAGGACCGAGCAGGATCCCCAAAAGCTCATGAAGATCAGCGTGGGGGCTTCGTATCTTTCCTTTTTTTAACTAATTTGAAAAGAAATATGTATGGTTTTAATCCATCAGTTATATATCATCGATCAACCATGAAATGTATAAACAAGCATTGGCCACCTATTATTGAGTTTTTATATTCTTATGTTGCATTAATATACATTTATTACTACTTATGAATTTTTATATTATTTATTATTTTATAATCCATTGTTCTAATCTGGTCTAGAGGGTGTTGTCTCCCCACCATACCATCAATAGACCCTCAATTCTATTTGGATTCCTTGGCGTTTGAAGAGGTTCACATAATTCCATGTGACCCACCTGCCTATCCACCATCCTAGTAGTGAGTTGGGCCAGGACATTACCACCAACAAAGAAAATATAAATTAAAAAATTGGCCACGAATCAAGGAAAAACATAAATCATCATCGATTTATAAAAGTGATAACATATATTGTTTTCTATAATGAGGAATAAATTAATTATAATATATAATTAATTCTCATTATTATTTTGGGTGCATTGTTATATATTAAATTATCAGGATGAAATAATTTGATAAAGACATGGTTTGAAATAGGGATTTGCAACCTAGTTCCTCCACAATCGACATAATAATAATTACAATAATAAAAAAAATCAGGTTTACTCGAATCCTACCATCAGGGAATTGAGAAAAATCAACCACATCCTACTGTCATTTGTACCTCGGTAATAAATTCCTCAAACCAAAATTTGTGGGAGGCTAGTCATCCTGGTATTCATGTGGAAGGGTGGATCACTAGAGATGTAAGGCTCTGATGATTTTGTACATAATACAACAAATTACAACTTACCCAACACCAGATTTTATCTATGCTAAGAATAAAGAACAGATATAAGGGTAAATTCACGCTGCCCTACAAGACCCATCCCATTACCATTAGTATTTTTGGATGACAACCAAATATAGTACCCCCAATATAATTGGTTTCATGATGAAAATTTATTGGGAATTGAACTCAAACCGACCATATGATAAGGAAGGTAACACATTACTCAGGTGAGATCCCATTTTCATGTATATAATTATATGTATATATAATCAAAAAATTCTAAGTACGATTCGGAAAATCCAACCCACACAATAATAACACGGACTTATACATTACATAATACACTTATTACATTCCCAATGATCATTTTGGTATAGAGTTTCAGAATGATATGAAATAATTCATACATATCAACCCAGAAGAGTAAAAATTTGGCACTACTAAAACAATATATAATTCTTTCATAATACAAATTATTTTAATAAAACATTAATTCTTCATAAACATTCAACATTGATTCTACATTTCTCTTAACCATCCTTCAAACATATTGAACACATCTTCATACATTGGATGAGCAAAAAAATCTCAGTAAGGGATATAAAAATAAGGAGGTAAATCATTATTAACTGAATACATATTAATATATGAAATAACATTCACAAAGATAGACTTCTCACCCAGTATGTATCATATAGTTACTTTGTGAAACACATCTGATTTCCATATATCATAAAAAACAAAAATAACCCATTTTGGTAACTTGGGGACTTAATTACTTAATATTTTAACCATCATGTCCACCATATGACTTATAACCCCCATGAATATCTTACAATATTTCCCCCATGATTATCGTATTGTGTAACCATCTCAATTACACTTTGAGTAACCATACAACCAACCTATAATATAAACAAACCTAATGCAATGGAGGGAGATATAGGTCCCACCCTTAATCGTAAATAATGCCAATAAACTAGAATATAATCATAAAACAAGAATATATACATCATATAAATTGTTCATTTTTGAAGAAAAAAATGATGGAAATATAAAGAGGATTTTTAAATAAAATTCCCTTAAAAATATCATATATTTTAAGTGAGAGTTGATAAAATTAATTGAATATTTTTATACACTATAAATCAACATAACAAAAAAAATTTATTTCACAAATAAGATTAGTACCACATAATTTATGAAGTAGAAGGTTAACCAAAAGAATGGAAATTTGTTTTAGAATTACCTTACCTAGGGTTTGTCTTACATGAAACATGTTCAAGCCTCCTCTTATAAATATATTCCTTTAGATCCTCTTTAAGGACCTTGGTTTTGACCTTCTTGTGAGACCAAAAGGTATGAGATATGGGGAAGAGGATTGGGAAGGGATTTTGGTATAAATTAATCAAGCTATGTGGTTTGAGATGTTAGGGGAAGAGGTGGTGAGAGGAAGTATGTATAGTGGAGGAGAGGGGTGTTTTCTCAATATTATATTCATTAGTTTATTTATTTGGATGAATATTATGAATAGATTGGAAAATATCATCAAATATATTAAAATAATAGATGAGATTTAGAGATTTTGAGCTTACATCATCCTTAAATCATCTATGTCTCAATAAATCATGTATTTACCAAATATCATAAATTACCATATTTCACTTTTCACTAAAAATTCTTGTATTTCTGAAAAATCACACAAGTTCACTCTAACCTTCTCATGATGTGTAGAATTCAAAAATTAAATCTGTTTTTTAAAAGGGTTTCCTAAATATGAGAAAATAATTTTAAATTGAATCATAATTTATTTGAAAAGATTCCAACTTTCAAAATATAATGGATTTTTTATCACTTGAAAATTTTAAATAAATACTCATAAAATTGTCTTATAATCATAATATAATATAAATTATAATTTATGAATCTATTTTAGGAAAACGTAATTCCGTTCAAATCGTTATATTAATTTATAAATGGTAATTAAATATCTATGACGTAAAAAAATCAATTACTTAATTTATTATTTCTGGAGCACTTTTTTACTTATTCCACAATTCAAATATACCATGATTACACAAATAAGATACATAAATTTTACTTACACTCTCATATGGTAGGATACAATTCTATTGGATAGATTAATATTCCTAATGACCACCTTACTATTCCTACGGTCATGTTGTTATTACATGAGTATAAATTATTTAATTTATATAAATACCAATTATTTCATTATATATTTATAAATAATTTGTCTATTTAATTTTCAAATGAATATAAATTATTTACAAGTACATGGGTTGTTACACAAACCCACCTAAATTATTATAAAACTATTAAAGTACAACAAAGAGAGGAAAGTGATACAAAACAATATTATAAATGTGAACAAACAAGGAAACCAATAAGTCACCTCATGTCACTCCCTTTATATCCCAAATTAATTGGATATAGATATTTTTTAATTTGGTGTCACCCTCTCCTCCATGACATAGATCATCGGGGTAGAATAATCTGATCACTCGATGAAGAATCAAAGGAGTCCTTTGGAATGATATTAGCCTTGTATTTTCATTAAAAGATTCTGAAATACAAGCCTTGGTTTATTCAAAGAACCATATTCAATGTTCTTTGAAAATAATTTTTGGACTGTCAAAAAATCCCAAAACCAAAAACAGATGGTTCCATTTTGTCAGTGTTAACTTGAAGCTGTAATTAAAACCATTTTTAAATTTCATATATTGGTCCATATGGGTTCCTCTCACCCTCATATTACACCGGAGGATCCATAAAAAATATCCTTGAAGATTCACATTCCATGAGTAAAACCTTCTCAAACGAGTCATATGTAGATTCCATGAACTTGAAAATGATATAGATAATACCAATCCACATTTTCATCTAATATTTTCCATTTACACCCATATCCTCACTTATAACATCCTTTATACAACCCATGGTATCAGAATATCTAACCTATTTAATTTTTGGAGGTTATAAAAATAAAAAAAAAATTGATCATCAAAAGAAAAAGTGTCCATATGATTATGAGGCTAAAAAATCACCTATAGATTAATAAGATCACCAATACCTCAAGCCTTTATGCATGCCTACACAAGGGTTGACTTCTTTCTATCATCCTCATAGGAATCTAAATTAGGGAGTTCCACCATTGTACATATATAAACAAAGTTTCCCTTAAGTGTAATCTGGTCTGTTCCATTAACATATTCCTTTGTTGAC
The DNA here is from genome assembly GCA_963277665.1 of Viscum album. Taxonomy (NCBI): domain Eukaryota; kingdom Viridiplantae; phylum Streptophyta; class Magnoliopsida; order Santalales; family Viscaceae; genus Viscum; species Viscum album. The sequence continues at coordinate 999,040,174 of OY728121.1, read as the reverse complement.
ATATGTTTTCTAAGTTGGACCATTTTATAGCCCTCATAATCAACAACTTTCATGATTTTGGATAGATGTATGTCTTCCTCCTTATCGACCATCATTACCAAATGTGGAGAATTATCCAAACCCATTGGATCCTCCCTTTATGAACCCTAATCTCTAGACGATACACTAGAGCCTCTAGAATTCATCCACCACTCCGTAAGGGGTGTAACTGAGAATTGAGAAATCCTACCACCACCCTTATTAGCACCATATATAGTAGTAATAAAAGAAGCTGTATTTAGAAAACACAAGTTATTGAAGGATCAGTGATCCCACTCCCCATCACAGACCTCTAAATCATGGTTTGAAAAGGAGCACCACACTCCAATATATCCTTCCCCGATAAACTCTTTCTCTCATATGTGGGCTTGGATGCACCCGAAATAGGTAATTTATGCTTGAAATTCTCTACATATAGCCCATATATTTTAAAATAGTTTCATCTCTAACCTATATGAAATATTTCTCAAACATTTTCAATAGAGGATATATTAAAATAGAACACAAGAACATGATCTTATTCAATATGAAGATCAAATTTAATGTCATCAGCAACCAAATATAGAGTTTTAACTAACATTGAATTGAGATCAAACTCAGGAAAATTTTTGGAATAATTTATATATCTGGCCATCTCAGTTTACTTATAAAATTCAATTGGAGTTCCTATAGTTAAATAAACATCCCAGAGAGTATTTGGGTTCCAAAAAATATGTTCTTCCATCTCACCCAAATCCAACACTGAATGAAAACATTCGTTGCCAGATGTGGATCATACTAGAGATCTCATTCCTGAAATCTAAGGACCCCTAGTTTGAGATTAACATTACCAAATATCCACACTATTATCTTATGTTCCAATGAATTGAAATTAATGTGGAAAATACCCATGCCAAACAACACAATAATCTAATGACCAAATCCCCAAACCTGTAGTAACCAATATTTCATGTCCTCTATAATCAATGGATTACACTTCACCTTTGGAGTAAACTGGGAAATAATTGAGTAATTTCAAGACTCCATCCACTCCTGAAAAAATATTAGGTGTAAATTCAAAAAAAAAGTTACAGTCCTCAAAATTCTTTTATGAGATTCTAAATCAGATCAAGGACCCGAAAAAATCATTCATAATTATCAAACATCATCATATTCACATCCATCGGGCCATGAAATTTCATATTCACAAATATCGAAAGGGGGATCCATATTCAAAACATGAAACCCTTCTAAAAAATAGAAACATATGTTGGGTGATCCAGGACTGGAATCCATCCCTTTCAGAGGTTCAAAAGTACCATCCACTGTATCATTAGTGGTCATCAAGCCTCGATTCCCCTCTAAAGAGTAAAACCCCACATTTCGTGAACATAATCAATCAACCAAATCCTTCATAGAAAAAATAATAACAATAAGATTCATAACCATATTTGGTGCTTTATCTACATCATATAAGTGCAGCTGCACCCTGCATGAATATGATCCTTTACCCACCTCCCTTATTGTATCAAAAAAATCCTCCACCGAAATTGAGATTGTATCCAAACAAGAATTCATCACAATAAACCAACCAAAACTCCATGACCATAGAGAGAGAATCTATAATGTATTGACATCATATAGGTATTATTATATAAATATATATAATAATATAAATATATTTAAAATTATATTAAGATATTTTTATTTATATTTATTTATAATTACAATTATAAATATGTATATTTAGTTATATAATTATAAAATTATAATAATTATATTTAAATAATATTACAGATGTGAAATTATTCTGTGAATATTTTTGATGCAACTGAAATTCACAATTCTACTACATAAGTCATTGCAGCTTGTGACTTGACATGGAAGAAGGCAACCCACAACTCATATTCGTTTAATATTGGTAACAAGAAATTTAGGTTACCCGATTATTTGAATTGTTCAAATAGAAAAGAGGTGTCTGTAAGGAGTTTGAAAAATCCCATGGGACTATCTTTGTAGACGGACATGCTCTGGAGGGCCTCGTTTTGGAAAGTAAGCATGATCATCAACCATGTGAGGACCCAATCACACCAGATAAATTTATTGAGCCACATTTTGATGATGAGGGTTGGAAAAATCCTAAATAATTGAGAATGGGTCATTATTTGGGAGGGAGAGGTGGGGGATGAATCCCTAGATTACGTATTTTTTTCTTCTAGTGGGTTTTTGTTGCATTACTTCTCATCTTATTTGTACTTGTACATTATTAATTTTATTTACAAGGAATTTTAAAACTATGGGCATTGACCCATGGTTCACACTATTTGGGTATTATATTTATAATTATATAAAAATTTATATAAATAAATATGAATAATTATATATATATATAATTATATAAATATATTTATTTATAATTATAATAATAAATAAATATATTTAATTATTTAAATAAGATTTATTTTAAAATAATTATGTGTGTGTGTATTTTAATGTAATATATAAAAATGATTTATATAACTTTTAATGAAAATGGATCTTATTTTCATAGTCTTATATATTCCAAAATAATCTAGACAGAATCGTAGCTCCTACCCATTTATTAAAAGAAAAATAGACAATATGAGAGGTGAATGGGGTCAAAAAAAGAGTCATCCAACAAACCATAAATTGGTTTAGTAATCATAATAAGAAGGATAATTCCCATTTTCATAATCATATTTATCAGATGTTTCCCACTATAATAGTGAGTAACCATGGTTCAGAATCCTAATGATCGCTGCCTTGGACCATTCCCTCTCTGTGGTGACCTTTAAATTTGGATCCATGGAAAAAGATTTGGTAGACACATTCCTTGGAAGATTGGAATAATCATTCCATGGAATTATTATTGTTGGATCACTCTTCCCTTTTCTAATGAAAACATCCCTAAATGAAACTCTACTTCTTAAAGGCCTGAGATGAGTGGTGTCCAATAATACAAAATGTTTCTCTTTATCACTTGCATCACCCAAAATGTTACCTCACATACCAATTTCTAAGAAGTATAATGCATTCTTAATCTCTTTATGATTATTCATATCCTACTAAAAATTAGATTTTATGGAATCATCATCATATAAATCATGTACTGATAACTCCATTTCTAATTGTTTTACTATTATACATACCCATCATGTTATGAAGGAGCATCCTCTGGTGCGACACACTGAACAGGTTCCACGTTTGATGTTTCCAAGGTCTCTCCACCTGAATGTACCATAGTTTCAAGAGAAATGAAATGTGGTTCAAGATCCATTTACAAATCCACAGTTTTAGGAATACCCTCCTTCGTCTACACTTTCTTATAAACATGTAAATATTATACATTATTTTGAGACACTTGAGTCACTTCTCCCATATTCAGAAAGGGATACTCATTAGTTTTTGATGAACCAACATTAACATGTTCATTAATCTTATCAGGAGTATCTCTAATATAAATCAAATTATTCAACACAACCTGCCTCCCCAATTTATTCCTAAAATAATCCTTATGATTTCCTTTTAAATAATAGAAAATATAAAACTATACACATATTACCCTTAATCTTGACAAGAAAAATAATTATACCAACTAAACAGAAGTCAGGAAATCATTCATATACCACATTCATAGTAATATCATTATTCAATGCTGACAAAACTATGTTATTATTCAATATATAGCATAGATCAACATCCACTAGGATCATAGCCAACTAACCGAAATTTCGTAATCTCATTAGTTTTATCCATTTTAATTAGAATTCCAAGAGTATAGGATATATAAAATAAAATATTGGAATGTCATACAATCCATATAGGAACAATGATTTTGTCACATATTTATCCCTAATATTTTAAATTGCAAATGGGTTGAACCAAAAATCTTATTCCTGAAATAATACCATACCTATATTTAAAGAAATTGAATCGATCCCCCAAGCCCTTTGATTTAGATCCTCTAGATGAAAAAATGATTTAAAAACCCCCAACCCTTGGGATTACATATTCAGTCAGAATAACACCATAGAGAAGATATCTTATGAACTAGATCATCTATTTCCCAATGATTTTCTCCAGTGAGTAGGAAAATCTAGGCAATGAAGGAGTGATAAAAATATTAAATCTATGGATAACCACCTCTATATTAGAAAAAACATGGTATGTTTCACCCTTCTTCATGATTCTCTCCAGATGAGAATATTTTTGAAGTGAAAAATGCATTCTATTTGAATCAATTGAATTTATATTTTAGCAAGACCATAATGGAGATATTCATTTTTCCAACTAGATTATGAATTAATTGTCTTTGTTCTAGATTTTTTGATCCCATAAGAAGGCCAAACCACCACTTCAACAGCCTTAGATTGATATGTTTTCCCCATGTCATACATAATGCCCATTGAAAATCACCAATTCACTATTATCAATGGAGTCACCACAAGTTAGAAAGATACATTTGAATCAGTTGTCACCAACGTAGACCAACTCACACACGTTCCTTAGTCTCCTCTACCAAAATCTAATTCAACTCGATTTTCCTTGCCATTTCATCAAAGGTAGATGAGTATCGTCCACCTTATCCACTACCATTGCAAGACACTGGGCTCCAAACATAGTTTCCACCTTTACATTGGACCAAACTATTTCCACATCAACTTCTTATGACATGATTAACTGATATCCCTTAACATCATATGAATAGACCATCATCAAATAGTTGGATCTACTAATCTATTCCCCCCCATCAAATATAAAACTAGATTTTTTTACCTATGTGGGCTCCCACCACTACCGCTGCGGTAGATCACAGATCCCCATCAGAGACATCACCTCTATTCATAAGGACAAACCCAAGATAATGTGGGCTCTCCAAGTTCGTGAAATATTATTTCAGGATTCCATAATTGAAGATCCATGGGATCTCTCCAATCTGTGAAACCATCCTCCTAACCAAAATGATAACAACTTATATATATATATATGATATTATCAAATTTATATTTGTAAAAATGATTGATAGTTTATTTATATACCTTAATTACAAAATGTGTATATAATTAAAATAAATATAATATATTACTATTTTTTAAACAGAAATATAATATATAAAGGAATATATTTTTTTTCATATATATTCATATTGATATTAAATAATTTGAAATATATGTACATGTATAACTACATGTTTTTATGTGTATGTGAGTATATACATGTTTTTATGTATATACGTGTGTGTAGATATGTATGTGTACATATGTATTTCTCTAATTCACCTAAATGTTACGAATTCACTCTTTAATATTTTTGCAATTTCATTTATTTTTTTATTTTGATTATTATTATATAGTCATTAATAAAGTTAAAACTATTTTATCACTTTGTAATAATTATTTATTCATATATTTATTTACTACTCATGTAATAATTTCAATATGGCTGTAATTTATATAAGTAATATTTATTTATGTTTATTTGTAACATTCTATCATTTATAATATTTTTTAAATTTATACAATTAATCTATTTAAATAATTTTTTTAATAATATTGTAATTTAAATATTTAAATATATAATTATAAATATATTTTTTTTAAAAAAATTACGAATATATATATATATTTAAACAATTATAAAATTATAATAAATATATTTAAATAATATATGTTTTCCAAAATGGTCATGAATCAAGGAGAACGTACTCCTACCAAAATTTATTATAAAATAAATGACAAAAACATTAAAAATATAGAAAACATGGTCAGACAAAGCACACACCCTCATCCAAAAAAGAAAACTACAAATGATTAAAATCAGGACCTTCTCTATAAAAAATCAGAAATTTCATCACCTGATGCCCATTCTCACTACGAATTCTTCTGATTGAAAATCATATAGAACTTTTACCTTAGAATATTCTATTCCAGAGTGAGTTCCTTGAAAGAACACAATTTACCACACCCACTTGCAAAAACCCAATCCATTCTTTCATCTCCTCGACCACAATTTTATGGATGACAACCATGTTTCCATGTCTTAGTTTGTTTCCAAGACCTTTATTGTTCTTCCTTATCATGAGGGACAATCCCTATAAGAGGTTGTCCCTTAGAGTCTGTCATCTGAGTAGGTCCCCTATGTGAAACAACCTTCATTACTGGGTAGACAACAATCTCCATCTCATTATTTTTTTCAAGATAAAGATCTCTCTTACCTTAGTTCCTCATCCACTTATTTCTGGACATCTATTTCAAAATCAGTCTGACCAAGGTCATCATCCACCAGCATGGGTCAGTGTCTTGACTGCATTCTTCCATTTTTTACATCAGCAGTTAGAGACCCCTCAACTACTAAAGGGATTTCATCATTTGGTTTGAAAAAGGTGTTTCAATCTTATTCCCCTTCAAATCAGCATTTGTATTTTTTCCCCTCTGGCCAATATCATCTTTTTTATGATCATTCATATCATCTTTACTCATAAATATCTTTCCATAATGATGATAGGTACCTGTATGTTTGACTTGAATATTTCAGAATTTGTTGCAGTTGGAGATCTCATGCCATTCAACCCTGCAGAAGATACAAAATGTTGGAATGGATTAATATTCAAAATGAACATCAATTTTTTCACCATTTTCTACTAGATATGTATAATTATGTAGATTATTTAGCATGAAAACATCAACAAGGACTCTACCAATATATCAAAAAATTTCTTCAATTGTGTTTTCAACCATTTTTTTGGGCACACCATTACATGAGACATGGTCATTTTGAATTATAGGATGCCAAAACACCAAGATGAGACCATGAATTTTGGTTTGAATTTGGGAAATTTTATGTTTTTTGGAATGTAGTTTGAAACTCATATCCCATGTAGATATAAAAGAACCCCTAGATTGAGTGCATAAAAACCGAATCTCTAAGAACACGCATGATCATCCACATTAGAAAAAATTAAATTAAAATATCCTCTGCCAATGGGGACAATTCTATAATTTGATTTGACCAAAATATATATATATATTTATTACCTTTATAATTATATATTAATAAATATATATATTTATATAAATATATTTATAATTATATAAAAATTCATTTTATAAATTTTTTTTATATTTATATTTTTAATTATATAAATACATAATTAAATAATTATAAAATTATAGTAAATATATTTATTATACTTATATTTATATTTTCATAATTATATATAAATTATTTTTAAATATAAATGTTTATATTTATAATTATAAATAAATATAGTTATTATATTTATAATTATATATATTTATATATTAATATATTAATATTATTATATTAATATATATAATTATATACACATATTTGAAATTATATAGAAATATTTCTTGAATATATTAATTTATAATCATAAATACAAATAAATATATTAAATTAATTATAAAATTACAATAACTATATTTATCTAATAAATATATTTATTATAATTTTATAAATATGTATATTATTATATTAATAAATATAAATATATACAGTTATATAAATATATATAGTAATATATATATATATATATATTTATATATTTATATATTTACAAATACTCCCCATGTGGGTCGGTGATGGGTGCCCCCCTCGTCTCATTTCATCTGTGGCTGATGTGGTTTCTTCTAATGGGATCCTGATAGAGAACAGATCTGGTAAGTGATGATCGTGGGGTGGATGTTACAATGGTCAGTTACTCGAGGCCCCACCCAATAGCATGGACTATGAGAAATCCAACATTGACACATGTGGAGAAAACTGATGTTCGATATGGGATCCTCGCAGTGAGAGTCAGGATGGCTGCATGAGGTGGCTGGCGATGCTAGTCGAGGTGGCGTTCTTAGTGGTTGGGGACTTTTTTGGATTTGTGATGTGGATCTAGGATCCTAGTGGGGCCTCGATGGTGTTTCACTTCTGTAAGTTATCATTGCGCAATGTGGGGAGGCAACCAAATTTTGGTTACTTATGATGCTTGGTCTTGGTGTGATGATTTGTTTTCTGATGTTCACAGATGGGTGCGTGGGAAAATCTCACTGTGGGTGGTGATCAACACGTGACGACCTTGGAATGTGGGGAAAAGACTGTGGGTTATGGATTTGATGTCAGAATCATCCCTAGGATGTGTTTTCACAGGATGTATGTTACAAGACGGCATGTTATTTCATTTCCTTTGTGAGAGGTCGACACCTGGAATGGGTTTCAGTATTGGTGGTCGATATCTAATTGGCCCATTTTTTGGTTTTGGTCCCATGGACATTTGTTTATGCCGATTATTTTACAGGTTTTTGATACTAGTTGTTGCAGGACAACCAACAGTTGTATGGAACACCACTGGTTACAATGTCTTCAGGTGCAATGGGTTGTTGGTGGTATAGGATGTCAATGGTGAGTAAATCCCTAAGATGATGTGTAAACTGACACCTCTGGTGATGGATAATAGGAGCGACCACATTTACCTGAGTGAGGATTCTAAATGGAACAATGACATCCTTGGGTGAATTTTGATCTTTTTCCAAGATGACGACCTCAGGTGTAGCTTTTTTGGAAATCCTCAACATTGAAGTTAGGTGCAAGAGGTCATTGTGGCTCACAAATTTCATCTGGAATAATACCTACATTAGCTAGTTCAGATATTTTTTGGTCCTTTAGGCCTTTTTAATATGGACATATGGGCTTATTATAATGTGGGTATATGGGTCATGATGTATAGATATTTATATCTAACATTTATGTTTTTGGTGACATTGTATTTCTACATTCATAGTTTGGCAGTGCTTTTAATGCTTCACTCTTATGGTTTTACTTTATTTTCATTATATTTTCTATAATAATATTTTTTGGGTCGAGTACGCTTAGTGCCTCAATTTTAATTGTATATTTATATTTTTATACAAATATTTATATATATTTTTTTAATTATAATTATATATATATATATATAATTATAAAAATTAAATAAATATATTTAAATAACAAATATATTTTTTATATCTATAATTTTATAAATATATATTATAATATAAATATATATAATTCTATAGATATATGTAATACTAAAAATATATATAATATTATAAATATATTTATATAATATTATAATTATAAGTATATAAATATATTATAAAAACTATATCTATATCATCACTTTTTTAACACTAATAAAGGTATACTTTATCCGCACAAAAATTTTAGCATAGATAATGACTCATTTTATCATCACTTTTTTTGAAATCGTTGATGGAGCAGTACATGATTTTATAAAAACCTAACCAATAGAGTTTCTTCCCTCTCACCATTAAGCTCATGTGGAACACTATTACTGCTGCCACATTCACAAAACCCTACTATTGTATTCTCTCTTTCTCTTCATCTAATTTCTCAAACAATCGATACTTCCATATCATTAGTATATGCCAATTTATTTTGTTAGTATGTCCAGATCTATTCCTGCAGTCAATTAATAAGTTTTTGCACCTCGTCTCCACGTCTTCTTCAATGTTGGAGTCTTTATTTTTTCCTACCTATTTTTTATTTGGTTAATAGATTCATGATCGGCCTCATTCATAGTTGATCTTCTTATTTCTTTTCCCAACCATCCCCATGTGGGGTAGTGGAAATCATGTTGTCATTTCATCCCCACCACAACATACACCACATCTAAATGGAAATTAACCATAATAATAAAGTCTCTATTGACCATGAGCACTCAAATAATGGTTCTTTTCAATGATTTTTCAAGCATCTTCATCATTCATTCCTCTATGTGTCTAAATTTAACTCCCTCAAGCTTCCATGGTGTTAAATAATTTTTAATGATGGGGTTTTCTTGTGTTTTTATGTACCATATATCCACTTATTGTACCCCAACACCACATCACCCCACCCATCATGTCTTCCACAACACCAGATTAATTGTATTACATTCTTATTTCCTCCCATGTCTAACCACAACATAACTACTCGATTACCACCTCCAAATTTAATTGTTTTTTTTTCTCTTTGATTTTGGAATGTATTTTCATCCATGAATGATAGTAAAAATGTTGTAGGGTGGTTGTGTATTATGTTTCTTCCATGATACATTAAAATGAGATGATAATTTACTGAGAAAGGCCCATTTTATAGAGAAACCTATTTCAATGGGTTTTCTATTTAATTGATTCTTCTATGATTCAATATATGATTTTTAAAAGTAGAAACCAGTTAGGATTTTTTTTCTATATACATAGATAATTTTTTATTAATCCCCACAAATATTTATGTTCTATCATTTCATTATAGGTTTATCAACTTCATTTGTTTGATGATCACTTTTTTTATTCTTTATGTATGTATTGGACTTATGTTTTTTCAAACACTATTAATCAAAAAAAAAATTCCCTTCTTGTATGTTCGAACAATAATGTTGTATTTTTTATTTTTCCATATTGTTTTGATACTCAACATATTTTAAATCGAGGTATAGTAGTGAATAACCTGTATAAAAATATAGTTTGAATGATTCTATCAAATTAAAATAGGAAATTTATTATATTTTAATTAATAAATTAATTTTTCTGAAGAATCATTTTCATTTTTATGTTTTATAATTTTGAATAATTTATAGTCATTTTTCTTATGAAATTTCCACTTAATGTAGTGATTCATTCATGGTGATCATTTTATTTTTTATGTTTACTGGAAACATTAATCGAATTTTGTTCATTATATTTTTCTATATTTTTTATAAAAAATTTAAAACATATAATTTTTTTTCTTTTTATTTATGAAATCATTATTATATTCAACAGGTATATTTTCAATTATGAAAATTGATTTCAAATAATGATGATTTTGTTTTTTTATATTTTCATATATATGTATATAAGAAAATTGTTATATATGTTATATTATAAAATTGGTGACTTATGCTTCTCAAAGGGAGGATAATGCTATTACAATTTTGAAAGATTTGATTAAAATGGAGAGGGATTGGTTTTGAAAATATTGAGTGAAATTTATAATAGAAAATGAAAATGAATTTCATGTTTGATATTACAACAATTTTTTAAATGGTTAAAATTATTTTTAATAAATGTTCTTAAATAAAGGGTAACTTGTGTTTTAGTGCTCAAAATAATTTTAAAAAAAATAATTATAATTTTCTTATTGATCTATTAGTACATGATTATTCAATTTTTTATAATGTTAATGAGATTTTAATGTAAAATGATTGGGTTAAAAGATAATAAATTTGATTTCTAGGATGTTTTATAATGAGGATGATATTTTGAATTTTAAAGATGATATCAATAAAAGTTATTTTATATTTCACGTTAAAATTAAAATAGAGTTTTGTGATTTGAAATTAGAGTGAATTGATTCTTCATTTATTTTATAATGTAGTATGGTCAATCTACAATGTGTGATCCATATAAATGAAAATTTTATTCTATTCTTCAAAAAAACATTTTATTATGTGGTATATGGTACACTGTGTTCATGGTGAATAGAGTGCTTTTCAAAATAATCATTAATTGATCCCCTTATAAATTTGATACCATTATCTATCTAAATCATATATAATGTGAAATTACAATCCTTATCTACTTTTTTTATTAAAAATTTAAACATATTTAGATCCTTCAATTTATGTATCACAATGAATATAGATTTATTTCTAGTAAAATTTTCAATAATATAAATAATATATTTCTTCCCATTTTTTGAATACTTCCTCACTGCCCCACAATTATATAAATAAATAATCTTCTATTATTGGTTAAATTCTTTCTATAAAAAATTTTGGGAATATTTAACCATTTTTTCTTCCATTCATGTTTAGAACATTATATTCTTTCTCTTTTTATTATTGGATGGTCAGAAACAATTTCTAGTTAAGTGATTCTACTCATGTTTTTTCTATGTTGATTCGGATGTCTATTAAAAAATTGGATTCCTATAATATGGAATAAGTTTAATGAATTTACCACATCACCAACTTGAATAAGGTTTTGAAAATTTTCATTTACCTCTTATCATAACACATCCATAAAATTAGGGATTGGTTTGTTTTTTATATGAATTATGAAACTAGTGAAGGGAAATGATGTATTACCTTGTTATCAACAAAGAGAACCATCCACTCCTACCAAACCTAAGGATCATCTAAGGTTAAAAAAAGATTCAATGTCCTAATTCTAGATTGAAGTGTGTAGGGATACTATAAAAAATTGAAGAATAATATTATAGAAGATTATATAGGTTTACCATTTTGAGGAATTTCTCATATTGAATATACTAAGGTAGTGGTAATTTATCATTGAGAACATGTGATAAATATGTCGTGACTTATAACAGTGGGGAATGTGTCGTTACTACCCCAGGCTTGCCTCAAATAGGCCAGGTGCTGGTGACTAGTGTTGAGTAGGCCTAGCTCAAAATATGAGGTATTACCTTTAAACATGAATGCACACACACAGATGCAATCCCAAAAATTCCGAAAAGTAAACATGGAGTAGACCATGCATGCCACTAAGAAAACCATTGGGGGTATCAACTCAAAACAAAAAGTACAGTGGAATAGTATACAAGCCCAAAAATATCTGTAAACAAGGGAGTAAAAATGTCACTGGGAACCCGTCTATAGAAAATCCTACATTAAAAGTAGGTGAAGGGTAGTTGACTCAAGCATTAGGAGTATGCCTCGCATGTGTGATCTCACTGGGAACCACCTAGTCCTAGACCACCTAGGTCTCTATTAATTTGTTGGTCATCTGTACAAGACATGACACGTGAGGGAAAAGACCATATATGGGTGAGTAAAACAATACTCATTAGGACACCCCAAAACCACAAAGGAAAGGCCACAACATAAAGTAAACAATGTAATAACCATAAATAAAGGTAAGAAGAAAGTATTTTCAGGTCAAATAAGTATAATTATATATTTTGAAAAGAAATACTATCAGCCAAAATCACAAAACACCCAGTACTATTGAGTCACATAGACCAGCTGGGTCACATAGACCAGATAAGTCACTTAGACCGATTGAGTCACTAAGAACTGCTAAGTCACTTAGACCCATATTCACAGTCTCGTCATCACATACAGCCACAAGATTCCATCTCATAACGTGCTTTCTCTTGGAGAACATATTTCTAAATAAAATTTTCATACGTCGACATAAATGAAAATCCACTTATAGTATCTCAACAAGACCTCCTAGTCAAAAGAGTCCCAATGACACAAATGGCTCATCAATTGGATGTACATATTGAGAGTTATGAGAGATTTAGTGAAAATAGGTTGGTTGGTTCCTAGTATGGTCCGACTCGATCTGGCCCATGTTATGTAGACCTGGCCCGATGGTCCCGGCCAGATGTCGGCCCACCTTCCGAACCCAGCCCATTGGAGTGAGCCAGTTGCTCTACCAGGGACTTGGCGGGTTCCACCTCCCTACCTGACAAATGCGACCTGCCACCGAGTACAAGGAAGTCGGCTGCCGCGGGTCCTCCAGTATGGTCCTACTGGACTGCGGTTCCTAGCCACGTGACGCGGCCCACCATCTGCGTCTGCCATGAACTGCCACTAGCCTTCTTCCAACGTCCATTTATTACCACCTGCAAAATTTTCTGCAGGTTCCTCCACCTCTGTCCATTGAGCCAAAGGCCCTCACTGGCACAATGGTCCTCCTAGCTACGGCCTTTCGTCACCGCCGTAGCCCACCTGGTCACGACCTTCCACCACCACCATCTCCCATGATGGTGGTTATACACCTAGTTCCTCCATCTCCCATGACCTCATTCCATGACCTAATCTACTGATGTGCTCCCTCCTAGACGGCGGATCCCCGTCCCTTCCAGAAGTCGATACCCAAGCCTGGATCATTGTGCTGTGAGAAACAGGAAGAACATAAGAATACCTGAAACGGATAGTTATGTCCCTTTTTCATGTCATCCCCACTCCATCTATGATAGAATTGAAATTAAGAGGGAGATTAATAACTCTATGCATGGATCCCATCACAATATGGATAACCCCAATTCAAATTCTAGCAATCAAAACCATCTCCCATAGGTGATCGATCTGCAGTTCAACTTGTTCATGGTTTGATCCAAGTTCGAAACTCAATCCAATGAATAGGGAAAGAAGGGAATAACAAATAAATATACCCCTAACTTGAGGATTGTATAGATCTTTAGTGAATAATAGATCCACACTATCATCTTTAATCGATCCTCAATCTGAAATATATCTTTGTTGGTGAAATCCTTCAAAGAGGAGGGGGCGTCCATTGTCATTGGAAACTCATCTTTCGTCATTGTTCTTCATTCACTAATGAAATTTCTTCGAATCATCATAGAAAACTCCAGGACCCTCTCTTGATTTCATATCCATATATATCCATTGAAGGGAGGAAACGTGTTTTCGTGTTTCTATTACGTTGAGTCGCATCGTTGTTATGTTATGTCATTTATGAAATGAAGTAGATGATGTGTCATTTATCTAATGTGAAACATTTTGAATAAAATAAAAATTCTTAGGTTTATTTTATATTTTCATTCAAATGAAAAAAAATTATACATTACCCTCAATTAGTGTCATTTGAGGATAGGTTACTCCTATGAAAATGTCGTAATTCTTGATGCAATGGTGCCCTCATATTATTAATACGGGCACTAGTTTAGAAGTTACCAAAACTGCGCACACACGCTAGTTAAAAAAATGTTCAAACAGTTATATCAGGCACACCAGGCCTCAGAATCACATGTCATTGATGCCCCTGGTTTCATAATAATCCATATAATTTTAAAAAAATACATGGAAATTTTTGGTACATTACAAAATAAGTGATATACCTTATCTTATAAGTAATCATTATAAATTAACCTCTAATATTGATTAATTTCATGATCCACTAACTTACTAATTTTATTTTCCTTTTTGAAAATTCCTTAAAATATGTTTCAAAGAGATGAGTGGTATCTATATTTATAAATGAAATAAGATGAGTGGTATATATAATTATAAATGCATATATGTGCAATCAAAAAGGGTGGTATCAATATTTATATAATAATATTTACTTTTAGTGTCCTTCTAGATACATATAATATCAAATCCTACATAATATATATTGATAATAACACCATGGAAATTCCATGTCACTAACTTCACCCAACCCAAAGGATATCCTATCATGACCCCTCTACCATAGATTTGGCCTCACAGGAAGCTATGTTCTATTGAGATTCTATCTTCAGACCACAACCCATTTCCTTTTCATGGATTAATTGAAGGATTTCAATGAATGTTGAAACATAATTGGATGTCTCATCAAGATTACATTTACAACCATCTAGATGATACTTCTCATAGTCATAGTAATCATGGAGCCCCCTTTTGGGATCAAACATCTACAATTGATTTTTTCAACCTTATATGTAAAACATGGAATGATTTTCTAGTGATTTGACAACTCCCTATCTAAAGAACATTTACATTTAAATAGACAACTATCATACTCATCAACATCATCTCTAGAATAGTATGTTTTAGGAGACTCATACCTTATCTATTCTTGACATGCACCTATGTTACATGAACATCCATGAGTTGTAGTCATCCCAAACTATGCACCGATCGTCATTGTGGAAGAATTAATAGGATAAGAAATTCCAAAAGTCTATTTATTTTCTAAAATTCAATTACTCATTTCCTTCATAGCATGTTAAAATTATTTAAAATAATCAAATGTTGGGTTCCTCATATTTGAAAGCCCCGTTTTTATGTATTTATTTATTTCTGAAAATTTTTAATATTATTGAAAAAAATAGGATTGATATGAATTGAAAATGGGTGGAATCCAATTGTATGATAAAAGAGTATGAATATTGGGTGAATGAGTTCATCAATATTACAAAGGATCATTCATATGGAACTTCTCAAATCAATTTTCCTTGTTTATCTAGTTGTTATTAAATACTAACCAGTCTATAGGATTTCGAAGAACAGTTGATATGTTATAGAATATATTGAATTTATAAATGTTGTAATAAAAATGGGATAAATGTTAATGTATCTATTTAAAAGGATAAAAATTCAATTTTATGGATCATCTGATATGATTACAACTATGGAAAATGAAAAATACCGCACTGAGGATGTGATTATATGTGTGAATGATGATTAATTTCAAATTTAAGAAATGAAAATGATAGTCGATGAAAAACATAATGATTGTCCACAATTGATTGAGATGTTAAATTGTTGTCCAAATAATCCTTTTTATACAGGATTTTATAAATATACAACATTAACATCAGTATTGACGTTGTATAATTAAACACTAGAAATAGATGTGGTGACACCAGTTTTAATGAACTGCATTCTCTCTTGAATGACATGCTCCCTGAATATAATGACATTAAAATAAAAAGATATAACACAAAAATAATTCTATGTTCAATGTGTATGATCTATAAAAAAATTCTTTCTATTCCAATTGACCATGTAAATTTTTCCAACGGCCACAAATCACATAATGAATTCCCAATGTGTGGTGCTTCTTGATACATGAAAGATGAATCGAGTCCTAAAAAATTTTATTGTTCTTTGAAATCATTCCATGGTTTATTAACCAATATGAAATTGATTATTTTTCATGGAAATTGACGTGGAACATATATATAATAAATAATGATGGGAGGATTTTTCACCTAGGAGACTATCCTCGGTGGAAGAGATTTGATCATGACTATCCTAAAATTGTAATTGAGACAAAAAAAACATTTTCACGTAGTATCTATAAATGGAGTGAGTCCTTTTGGTTTTCAAATCATCACTCACTGTACATGGCTGGTTATATCAGTAGATTATTTGTTATCTCTGTGGTTATGTAGGAAACAAAAATACATTTTGTTGTCAATTCTTACATCAGGACCAAAATAACCAAGTAATGATATTGATGTTTATTTGCCACCAGTAGTCAAGGATTTGTAATTATTTTAGGATTAAGCTGGTATGTTGTATAATGGTTATAGAAATAAAAATTTAATGTTCGGATCCATTATGTATTAGACCATAATTTAGTTTCATCCTTATGTACATTTTTCAGGATATGGCCTTAAGGGAACTCTAGGGTGTCCCATTTTTTTGGAACGTACATGGTCAATTAGGTTGAAACATTCATCAAAAACTAGGTTTCCTAGATATGAAATATTTCTACTCTGGAGACATAAGTACCGATCATAGATGACATCATTTGTTGGGAGGTCAAAAGAAAACACAACACTATCTCCACTAACAAGTGGTCAACTATTTGAGAATGTAAAAGTTATGGAAACTATTTTTGGTAATCCTTTATTGAAATACCATAAAAAACCACTTTTAAAAAGAGATCATTTATTTTAATTTCGATACTATAGTTTTTTAAACTTCATAAATATTTGTGATTTTATGAAGGTTGTGAAAATGTGATAATGTCATAGGCACTTTAGTAAATGCCCCAGTAAAAGAAAAGGATGGAATTAAGGTTAGGTTAGACAATATTTCCCATGATAATACGGGGAGAGTTGGCATTATTGAAGGGAATAAAATATAATGTTTTTACACTAACTATGAATACTCATTCTAGGAAGGAGAGATATTAGTTTTGAAACATATTGAATGATGTCAAGGATCCATAGGGGTACCCACAGTATATCAATTACATAATGGAAGTGACTAATTTAAAGTTAAAGGGTCTAAAATTACATGACTGTCATGTTTTTATGAAATATCTAACTTTTGTATCATTAAGTTTCATTTTTTAAAATAATTTCCGTCATACATTATCAAAGGTATCACTAGTGCAAAAAACGTTATTTACGTCACCATTTTTTACGTCGGGTATATATAACCGACGTGATAGTGTGTGAAATGTGGTTTTTTATGTCAGTTATTTTATAACCGACGTAACAAATGCAGTGAGTAGCTTTTTAAGGTCGGTTATTTTAATAACCAAAGTTAAAAATCGCGGTTTTTCGGTTTTTACGTCGGTTATAAATTAACCGACGTAAAAAACAAAAGCACGGGGATTTTTTACGTCGTTTATTTGATAACCGACATAAAAAACTCGGATTTTGAGGCCTTTTTGACGTCGGTTATTTTATAACCGACATAACAAAACAACCCATAGAACATTTCTTATTTCGGTTATACAATACCTGACATAAAAACTATGATTTTTGATGTCTTTTTTACGTCGGTTATAGAATAACTGACGTAAAAAACCAACACGCGGATTTTTTTACGTCGGTTAAAAAATAACCGATGTAAAAGCAGCTGTATCGGATGCATTTATAACATAAGTTATTATAATAACCGATGTTACAAATGTAAAAAACCAGTTTATAACGTCAGTTATTAAATAACCGACGTTATAAAACATTTAAAAAATTAACAAGCCCCGTGGATTGTCATTTACGTTTTTTCGATCGACAGTCCGGCGGCTCGTCTCTCTCACGTGGTAAACCCTAATCAACTCGTCGATCTCACTGCGTTAAACTCATTTTTCCTTCATCGTTTATCATATTTACTCTCCTCGGATCTATCATCTCAACTCGCATCACTCAAGTAAGCCTTCCACGAATTTATTTCGTTCATTTTTTTTTTCCGGATAGTCTATATTTTTGTTTTGCGATTTTTGTGTTTAAACTAGGTAAGATTCTTCGATTTAGAACCCTCTTACCTCTTTTTTCCATCATCATCTTATTTATCATCCCTATATCTATTATATCGACTCGCAATATTCATGTAAGCCTCAACTACTTTTATTTAGTTTGTTTTTGTTTCACAAATTCCCGACATTGATGGTAATTTTTGTTGTCATTGTCAACTAATGATCTCATTCACCTATATTACTGCATCAAATGGTTATTGATTAAATGTAAGAATTCGGAAATGATATTTCATGTGTTTTTGTTGCTTATCTTTATCCTCTTTTATATGAGAATCTATTAGACATATAATATAATGGTTGTTGACCTCTATGGCCCTTCGATGCATCGCTATGTCTCATGATTCCAAATAAAAATGGGTTCTGATGAGGTCTTATCCTAGTATTTTTTGAGGCCTTGGCCAAGGCCTCAGCAATATGTTTATTCTAGAATTATCCATTACCTCATTATGATATTAGTTATTGAGAAAACTTGTGATCATTTGACTAGTTTAATATCAATGGTTATTTTTAATTATCATACGATCATTTAAGTAGCCATATTTAATAATATTTAATTCCATCTATTTCATGCTAAAGTATATATTAAATTCATGTGTTTTTAGTTGTTCACCATGCCTAGTTTTTATTTGTAAACCATTGTTTGGGGGGTTGTTCGGGGGCTGGGGTTTGTCCAGAGGGTTGGGGGGTGTCCAGGGGGGTGTCCAAGGGGGTGGGTGGGTGTGGGGGGCTGTCCAAGGGGGTGGAGTCCTGTCCACAAGGGTTTGGGGGTTGTCCAGGTGGTGGGGGGTTTTCCAGAGGTTGGGGGTGTCTAGGGTGTGTCCAAGGGGGTCGGGGGTGGGGTGGTGTCCAGGAGGGGTGGGGGTGCTGTCTGGAGGGGTGGGGTGCTGTCCAGGGGGTGGGGGCTGTCCAAAGGGTTGGGGGGTGTCCAGCGGGGTGTCCAAGGGGGTAGGGGGTGGGGGTGGTGTCCAGGAGGGGTGGGGGGTTTCTAGAGGGTTGGGGGCTATCCAGGGGGTTGGGGGCTATCCAGAGGGTTGGGGGTGTCCAGGGGGGTGTCCAAGGGAGTGGGTGGGTGTGGGGGGTTGTCCAAGGGGGTGGGGGCCTGTCCAGAGGGTTTTGGGGGTTGGCCGGGGGGTGGGGGGCTGTCCAGAGGGTTGGGGGTGTCCAGGGGGTGTCCAAGGGGGTGGGTGTGGGGGGGCGCTGTCCAAGGGGGTGGGGGCCTGTCCAGAGGGTTTTGGGGGTTGTCCGGGGGGTCGGGGTTGTCCAGAGGGTTGGGGGTGTCCAGGGGGTTGTCCAAGGGGGTGGGGGTGGGGGTTGTCCAGAGGGTTAGGGGCTGTCCAGGGAGTTGTCCAAGGGGGTAGGGGGTGGGGGTGGTGTCCAGGAGGGGTGATTTTCTCCATCTGAATTTTTATTTTAAATATGATTTGATTCTCAGGTTTACTCCATTCTCTCCAATTTTCTATCAACCATGTAGGCGCCATGGTTTTCTTTTATTCAATGGAATTTAAAACTATTATATCTAACTATATTTTCTTTTAATAATAATATTCAAGCATATTTTTTTAAATACGCATAGATTTGTTTTATATTTAAAAATTGTTTTACATTAAAATTATGATTTTTTTCATATAAACTTATATTTGTCTTCTCTTAAAAAAATATATTTTTTTTATATTTTTTATAGGTAATAATGAGTTGAAGTTGGATTACGGCACATCGAATGAGCAATGAATATGAGGAAGTTGTTGATGCCTTTTTGGAATTTTCTAAACGAAATGTTCTAAGTAGTGACATTTTTTCTGTCCATTCCTGAAATGTTTGAATATGAAGAAGTTGAAAAGTAGAGAGATAAAAGATCATCTGATATGTCATGGTTTTAATCCGAGTTACAGCCCTTGGATTTGGCATGGTGAAACTGGACGAAATGTCACTGATGATGATGATTCACAAGATGGTAACTCTGATAGAATTGATAAAATGATTCACAATATTGTAGAAAAACAAATTGAGATAAAACTGACAGCTGCGCGTCTCTATGGTGATGCTGAAAAACCATTATATCCTGGTTGTACAGATTTTACAGTTTTTGCGGCGGTGTTAAGATTGATTAACCTAAAGGAGAAACATGGATGGAGTGACAGAAGTTTTACAGAGCTTCTACAATTGATGAAAGACATTCTTCCAAAAGATAACACTCTTACAAATTCACATTACAAGGCCACGAAAATATTATGTCTGATGGGATTGGGATACAAGAAAATACAAGCATGTCCGAATGACTGCATTATATATAGGAAGGAATATGAATTTATGTCAGAGTGTCCTAAATGTGGGACATCACAGTATAAGGTGAAAGAGAAATCACAGGCTGATGTAGAGATTACAAAGCTCCCTTCAAAGTTATTTGGTATCTTCCTATAATTCATCGTTTCAAATGTTTATTTGCTAATTCACATGATGCAAAAAGGTTAAGATGGAATGCTGATGAGTGGGTATGTGATGGAAAAATACATCATCCAGCTGATTGTCCACAATGGAAGAAAATTGATGCACAGTATTCTACATTTGGAAATGAAATAAGAAATCTCATATTATGGTTGTGCACAGATGGAATGAATCTATACCGAACCCTCATTAGCACACATAGTTTATGGCCAATTTTATTGGTAATTTACAACCTCTCTCCTGAAGTTTGTATGAAGCACAAATATTTCATGTTGAGTATAATGATCTCTGGTCCAAAGCAACCCAGCAATGATATTGATGTTTACTTGTCACCGTTGATTATTGATTTGAAACTCTTATGGGCTGATGGTATTAGGGTGTATGATTATTATAAAATGGAATATTTTCAACTGCATGTAGCGCTTCTGTTCACTATAAATGACTTCCCAGCATCTGGAAATTTGTCTGGATACAGTGTTAAAGGGAATAAAGCATATCCAATTTGCGAACAACAGACGTCATATTGTCAATTGCATCATGGGAGGAAAACAGTGTACATGGGTCATCGAAAGTTTTTGCATATGGATCACCCTTATAGAAGACTAAAAAATGCATTCAATGTCTCACAAGAATTTGATACTTTTCCAAAACCATTATCCCCAGATCTATATTTTGAGAGGGTGAAAAACCTTGATATGACATTGGGAAAGACACAGAAATCTGGTAATGATAGACATATTTGGAAGAAAAGGTCAATATTTTTTGAGCTACCATATTAGAGGTATCATGTAGTTAAACATAATATTGATATCATGCACGTGGAGAAGAATATATGTGATTGTTTGATTGGAACATTGTTAGATATTAAAGGAAAGACTAAAGATGGGTTGAATGCAAGATTAGACTTACTATCAATGGGAATACGTTTGGAGTTAGCTCCCACTCCTAAAGGAAGATGAACATTTCTTCCCCCGGCTTGTCATACATTATCGAAGAGGGAGAAAATTATCTTTTTTCAGTGTCTTCATGATATCAAAGTGCCTCAAGGTTATTCTTAAAATGTAAAAAAATTGTCTCATTGAAGGACTTGGAGTTGATAGGTATGAAATCACATGATTGTCACATCATGATGCAACAAATTCTACCAGTTTCATTGCGTGGAATATTGCCCATTCGTGTCAGAAAGACTATGATGAAGTTGTGTTATTTTTTCAATTCAATTTTTAAGAAGGCGATTGATGTGAATGCTTTGGACATTTTAGAAAAGGATGCAATTTTTATACTTTTTAAATTGGAAATGTATTTTCCTCCAACTGTTTTTGATATAATGGTGCATTTAATGATTCATTTGGTTCGAGAAATAAGGCTTTGTGGACCTGTATATCTTCGTTGGATGTATCCTTTTGAAAGGTATATGAAAATATTAAAGGGGTATGTTAAAAATCCATATCGACCTGAAGCCTCCATTATTGAAAAGTATATTTCTGAGGAGGTATTAGAGTTTTGTACGAGCTACTTGGCTGCGGTGCAACACATAGTTTTGCCTCCATCTCTCCATGAACGAGTTAATAATGAGGGAAAGTGGATTCGTGGCTTGAAAGTCAAATCATTTTCAGCTGAACAGATGAATAAGTTAGAATCATACATCTTGAATAAGATAGATGATGCTCAACCGTATATCACATTGCATATTAATGAGTTGAAACAATGTCATCCAAAGAAGAAAGAAATGTGGATTTTGAATGAGCACAACAAAACTTTTTTGTCAGGGATTAAAAAGACTTTGCTTGGTTGATCATATGTATCAGAGACATTAAAATGGATAGTGGGTGGTCCATGTTTAAATGTGATAACATGGTCCGGTTATGACATTAATGGCTATACATTTCATAAGAAAGATCAGGACAACAGAAGTGTAGTTCAGAATAGTGTTGTATTGGTTTTTGCAGAAGCAATGCATTTTTCGAGTGCTAAGGACAAAAACCCAATTTCTACATCAAGTACATATTATGGAGTGATTGAAGGCATATGGGAGGTTGATTACTTTAAAATTCAAGTTCTTGTTTTTAACTATAAACGGTTTATCGGTAACAACAGTGTCAGACACGATGAATTTGGAATCACACTTGTTAATCTTAATAGATTGGAAGACACAACTGATTCTTTTATAATGGAAACACATGCAAAACAAATTTTCTATGTAGTAGATCAATTAGATATGTAGTTGGTTGTTGTTTTACAAGGGAAAAACAATATGTTGGTGAGGATTAAGTTGATGAAGATGCTGATTTATGTGAGATCACTACTTCCATGGAAAGATTAACAAAACATAATGATGATCATGTTGAAGACATGGTTTGTGCCATAAGGAATGATCACGATGAAGGAATTTGGGAAAACAATCCATTTTTACATTCCTAAAATTACAGGTAACATATGTTTATTTATTTGTTACATTTATTTTTTTCATAAATGTTAGATTTTGTAAGTTTTTTATTTATTAAAACATGTTTTAAAACAAAATAAGTATAAGTTTTTGTTTGTTTTAAGTTTTTTTAGTTTACTTTATCATGTTTACCATTACATGAATTATATATCTATTATTTTTGTTTAGTGATAATTACTTTACCATGTTTACCAGTTTTACCATGTTTACCATGTTTACCATCTTGACCATCTTTACCATCTTTACCATTGTTTAACATGCTTACCATATTACCAATGTTTACTATTACGTAACTTAGTACACTTTTCTAATTTCTGATTACAGTAGTATTAAAATATTTGAATTTTTATATTTTTTAACTAAAGTTTGTTTTTTTGGTTTGAAGGGTAATGAAAGATCATTCAGTTGATCAACCACGTGATTCTGGAGATGAGCATGTTGGCCATACCTCTGGGGAGGAACATTCACATGCTTCTATTACAACAAAGAGTTCAAAGGTTGGTAAACGTGGGTGCACATGTTTACCAAAATTATCAGTTGCCCATATGTAGGATCAGAGGATAGTCGTTTATTTTGATGATTATGATATTGCTAGAGGTCCAAATGCAAAATATTTTAAGAGTTTTGTAGCAACTTAGGCTAAGAGAAAAGTAAGAATTCTGTATGATGAATGGAGAAGTGTGGATAAAGCGATAATCTCTCAGTTATGGGAGACGATTTTGGTAAGATCTTTTTCTATTGTTTGAATATTCTTTAAATCTTTCTAGTAAATATAATATTTTTAACCTCTTCTTTATCAGATGAAATTTGATATTCCTGACACTGGAGGAGTCAGGAAGAAATGCTTATCGTTGGCTTCCAGGAGATGGAGGGATTTCAAATCAACCCTCTCATCTGATTTCATTTATGGTCATAGGAGTCATGAAAATCCATGTCGTATATAACCTTTTATAGATGAAGACACATGGAGACAGTTTTTTGAAAGTAGAAGAAAAGAGTCATTTTTGGTAAGGGCAGTGTAAACTTTTATAAGATTTCTTATATAAATGATCTTATTAACATTTTTTTAATGATTTCTTATTCTTAATTTACAGCAAACAAGGAAAGTTCATCAAAAGATCCAATCTAAAAATGTATACCCTCATAGTTTATCTCAGGGAGGGTATTCATTATTGGAAGAACAAATGATGGCGGAAAAATTTCAACAACTAACAGCTGAGTCTTCAAGTTCTAGAGAGGTGGCCCCTCCATCCCCTCCATCTAGACATGAAAAATGGAAGAGAGCTCGGAAGGGAAAAAAAGGGAAATATCTTTCGGATGATTCGAGAATCGTAGCTGAGAGGATTGTAATATATATTTTTTATTTATTTAAGTTAACCATTTTCTTCATATAATTTCAATCATTACACAAATGTTCAATTAATTAATACAAGGCTCTCTTGAGGAGCAGATTTCACAGGGGACATTTACAGCTACTGGGAGGGAATATATTTTATCTGTAGCATTGGGAAGGCCCGAACATCCTGGTCGTGTAAGAGGATAGCCGGCAGGTGTATCGGTAAGAAAAGTGTTTCCACATTCTTCAACATCAAACGTTGAGGGGGTTTATAGAAAAAAAATTGAATCATTGGAGTCTGAAGTCCATAATATTAATGTGACGATGGAGGACAAGATTAGAGCGTCGGTGCAGTCTATGTTTGCAGACATACAAAGACAATTTTAGACTGCAGCTCCCACTCCTCCACCTCCCCTGCAGACCCCATTATTTATCTTCCACCTCCGCCAGTAGCTCCCACTCCCCCACCTTAGCCTGCTGACCCCATTTTTTATCTTACTCCTCCTCCGCAGCTTCCTACTTATTTCGAGTTGTATGTTGATGATTCTCAACATCATATAGTATCATATGGGTTGGTATATTGTATAGGAGATACAGTTCATCATCAACAATTAGAGGTAGAGAATCAAAGGGTCACTGTACAGGATATTATAGATAGATCAGCTCGGGTACCAATACCTACAGATGAGGTGGCGACAGTTGGACATAGTATCGGCCATTTTTTAATTTGGCCATCCAGACTTCTTCGACTCATTACCATAGAGGTATGAATGTTATAAATTCTATTTTATTTTTTTTATTAAAGTTGTTTTATCATTTGAAAACTAATATATTTTTCAATTTATTTTTACAGGAATACTTCAAAGGTAAAAAAATAATGTATAGTCAACAACAAATACAAATAGCCATGACATCAGATACAGATTCTAGTAGTCTTGACAGATTGTCAAGATATTTAAATTTGTTGGCGGGTCATTATGAGTTTCCAATGGAAACTCATGTTTGTAGACGTGAAATAAATGTGGGGATTATGGAAACTGATATCATAGAGCTTGTTACTGGAGATAAGTTGGGCATCAAAGTGGTGCAAATTTTTTCCATGTATGTTTTAACACCTTTTCCCTGCATTATATTTATTAGAAATGTATACTTATGTCTATTTTGTATTAGGTATCTTTATAAAATTTTTGAGAGGAATGAGCTGACAGATGTATATGGATTCATGGACCCACAATTGATTTCCCCTGAAGCATGTGCATTGGATGAGGAACAAAGAATGATTTATATTGCTGAAAGACTTGAAAAGAATATAGTCACACAATGTTGGATGATGGCTTTTTGTGAGAGGTATGAAACACATCTCTCTCAAAGAGTTAATTATCTTTTAACATAAAAACCCACTAATGTTAAATTTCCATTTATCAGTGATCATTGGATGTTAGGGGTTTTTTGACCAAGGGAGAAAGCACTTTATTGGATATACTCTATCCATGATGATGTGCGGGAAAGTTTTATGAATATATTGGAAAAGTAAGTTTGAATTTCTCAATAGTTTTATATGTTATAATGAATTTTAAATTTACCCCATTAGTATTATTTTGTAATAGGGCATGGGCCTACTTTCTGAAAAACACAAAGAAAAGGAATGCAAAGATAAAATATGTAAATGCGAAGGTAAATATCCCTTTATAATTTGTACTTTTTGATTTACTACATTAAAATAATATATTGAATTTACACTCATTCAAATAGAATTGTCATGAACAACAAGGCGTCATCAAATGCAGATATTATATGTTAAGATTTATGTATGAAATAATAACAACTAGGACAGTTGTGAATTTTGACCTAGTAAGATTTCCTCTTAAACTTTTCCATAATATTTCAATTTTATTTACTCATTACACACGTTAACTACTATCCTTTTCATTTGTATCTTTTTGATGACCCTCAACCCTATAATGCTGAAGACATCAAACACTTACAAGTGGAGTGGTAAAATTATTTTGTAGGTTTGATTAAATTTTAGTTGTTTGTAATGTACAATGTAATTTTGAATATTGTCATTGTAATTGTGTATTTGGTAGTCGTTTAGGTTGGATTTAGTTTTTTTTTTGAAGTTGACAGTGTAAGTTTTGAATGTTATATATGTGAATGTTTAATTTTTATCAACTTCTTATTTTGGTCTACTTATGATGGTTTTTCTGATATGGATTCTGGTCTGGGGGGGAGGGGTTTCAAGGGTGTGGGGGTGTTTAGTGGGGTTGGGGGTGTCCCGGGGTCTGGGAGGGTTGTCCGGTGGGGTGGGGGGTATATATTAGGGTGGGGGGGTTGTCGAGGGGTGTTTGGGGCTGTCCAGGTGGTTGGGGGGATGTCCAGGGGTGTAGTGGGGGCTCCAATGGGGTGGGGGAGGGATGTCTAGGGTGTGGGGGGGTATACATGAGGGTGGGGGGATGTACCGGGGTGTTTAGAGCTATCCAGGGGGTCGGGGGGTAGTCCAGGGGTGTGGTGGGGGCTGTCAAGTGGGGTGAGGGGTGCTGTTCAGGAGGGTGGGGGTTTTAGAGGGGTTCTTGGGTCTGTCCAGGGGGTCGGGGGAAGTCCAGGGGTGTGGTGGTGGATCCAATGGTGTGGGGGCTGTCAAGTGGGGTGAGGGGTGAGGGGGTGATGTTCAGGAGGGTGGGGGCACTCCAGGGGTGTGGTGGGGGGCTCCAATGGGGTGGGGGAGGACTATCCAGGGTGTGGGGGTATACATGAGGGTGGGGGGGTTGTCCCGGGGTGTTTGGAGCTGGCCAGGGGGTCCGGGGGCAGTCCAGGGGTGTGGTGGGGGTTGTCAGGTGGGGTGAGGAGGTAAGGGGGTGCTGTTCAGGAGGGTGGGGGGTTGTCGAGGGGTGTTTTGGGATATCTAGGGGGACGGGGGGCAGTCCAGGGGTGTGGTGGGGGCTGTCAAGTGGGGTGAGGGGGTGAGGGGGTGCTGTTCAGGAGGGTGGGGGTTGTTGAGGGGTGTTTTGGGCTGTCCAGGGGGTCGGGGGCAGTCTAGGGGTGTGGTGGGAGCTCTAATGGGGTGGGGGAGGGATGTACAGGGGGTATACATGAGGGTGGGGGATATCAAGTGGGGTAAGTTTTATCTGTTATGAATGTAAATGCTTAAATTTGCTTTAGTTCATGTTTTTATCTCCTTCTGTTTTTGTGGTACGAATTATTGATTTGGTTTCTGGTTGATTTTGGGGGAGAGCAGAGGACTGCAGTGGATTTTTTTTAAAAAAAATTTGTCTTTCACGTCGGTTGTTTTATAACCGATGTGATAAAGAAATCAAGAAACATTTATCATGTTGGTTTTTTCATAACCGACGTGATAAACACCTGTGACAGGGTTTATCATGTCGGTAAATCAATAACTGACGTGATAAACGGCCTGGGAAATTGTTTATCACATTGGTTATTTAATAACCGACGTGATAAACCATTTCCTAGTCCTTTTATCACCTCAGTTATTGATTAACCGACTTGATGAAACCCTCCCGGGACTGGTTTAGCACGTCGGTTATTTAATAACTGACGTGATAAACCATAGCGCAAGAGTTTATCACATTGGTTATTAAATAACCGACGTGATAAACTCCCCATCACGTGTTTATGACGTCGGTTATTGTATTACCGACGTGATAAAGCCCCCCCCCCCCCCCGGTTTATCATGGCAGTTATTTTTTATCTGACGTTATAAACCCAACCCCCCAGGTTTTTTCACGTCAGTTATTAATTAACCGACGTGATAAACACCGCGATGTTATGTTTGTTACGTCAGTTTTTAAATAACCGATGTAAGAAACTTTATTTATAACGCCGTCCGTATTAACGTCGGCTAAAACCCGACGTAAAAAATGAAAAATAACCGATGTAAATAACGTTTTCTGCACTAGTGTATATTTCTTTTACAAAAACTGTATGCAGAAAAGTTATAGACTATATGAAATTTTAAACTGTAGAAAAGGAATTTGCCTTCATATTATGTGAATTTGAAATTTTAGTCTTGGTGACATTCTTTAATATGATTGTTCCTGTGATGGTTCACTTAGTGAAAGAGATTTTACTTTTTGGTCTTGTATATTATATATGGGTAAACATCATTTAATGGTATATGATGATTTTGAAAGGGTGTGTAAAAAATTGAATCCAGGTAGAATGTTGTATTGTGTATTGTTATATTGTTTAGGAAGATATTTAATTATATACTGACTAACTATCCATTATGGAAATCATTGTTCTACCAAAATCACATTATACTCAGAAGGTTGTGGGTGAAGGAATTTCTAGAATAAATGTTCTCACAATCACTATTATAGATTGGGAGAAAACCCAACATTATATTTTTCATTATAGTTTATAGGTTTTTCCATTTTTTGAAACTCCTAAATAAATTCATAGTAATTTTAATCCATCAAGTAATTGATACTGGATATCAAATACACATATTAAAAAATTTATATGATTGTTTTAAAACCATATTTTTAAGGAGTCAGTTGAAAATCAAGATTCAATTTCAGAATAAATTTGATTCCTAGCTAGAGGACAAAGTTTTCATGTATTATATTATAATGGATATATAATTAATGGATATATATTAAATAAAATGAACATGATAAATAAAGTACCAAGAAAAATAGTGATGTTAAAATTGTGGATTATCGATGCATGTATATAGTAATAGGGACTAAAATCCAATTTATTCAAATTTTTCAAACATTGGAATCGTCAAAAAAATATGGGACTTGTATTATATAGCATTAAAATTTATGATTTTTTAATTCATGTATGTTGATAAAATGATTGTTTTCAAAATAGATTAATAGGGTTTCATGAAAGTGGATTTCAGTATAGAAGGTTACAAAGATTAACCATTCTTAATTGCATCATAGGTAGAACAATTACTTTACATTTGAGATCCCAAAAACCTAAATGGGTTAATTGTTTTGTTATCGACCAAAACCAATAAAGGCTTGGATGAAAATTCAAAAAATAATTACCCTTTCATTGGGATGCCACAATCAGTTATCAGTTGTCTCAATGTAGACAGGGTCTTGTATGTTAGAGGATTCTACAATTAAGGGATTAAAATAATCAATAGAGGGGTCAAATCCCATCAACATTTTAAAAAATGGGAGTTAAATAATCAAATTTTTTTTGTAATATACATTGAATTACCTCATATTATTATCTATCAAATATTTTATTTGCATAGTCTAAATTAAATATATAGTATCTTCTATAGATAATGACTTCTAAACATTCTAATTCTCCCAATCGTGATGAACAAAAGGTTTCTCATCTAGTTAGTGCACCCAATGTAGAGGAAGAACAAGATTATGCATGTGCAGATGCTACCAATCTAGATGAAAAATATATTTATGAAGATTATTAGTTTAAAATGGTATATGATGAACTACCATTTTCCAATAAAAAACATGAGCCTCATAGGATGATAATGTTTGAAGAAATTATAAAGGCAGGAAACAAATGTATAAAATTTGGGGTTGGATGGAATGCATGCGACCATTCCGTGAACCCCAACATGGACATGTTTAGTAGTTTCATTGGGATCACCACCCATAAGTGCATGCCTATCGATCTATATTACTAGAACAATGTTTTGGGGATTATTAGGAACCTAATTTGGGAAGATATAAGAATAACATTATGATATAAATTCATTCTTTTACTTAGAAAAATAATGAAACATTTACTCAGTCATCATTATATCTTAAAGAGTAAATTTATAGTAGCTGGTTACTGAATGAAGTTTTTATTAATGCATGATGTAAAGGCTCATGGAGTATTTCAAAAAATTCTAACAGTGTTTCAACTCAATGATGTTGAAGGGGAAATAAAACGAAACCCACTATAGATGTATACACCCCAGATAATCCAATAAATGTGGGATGCACTTACTGTTCATCATGAGAAGACATTTATTCAGGAATATTGTAAATATTAATAAATTGTTTCAAAATATGTGTATTAATCACCAGGATTAAGAATTTTTAATTTATGAAATAAAAAATAAGTTCTGAAAATAAGCAGTGTGAAGAAAAACTAAAATACATTTACTGTAATGTATGTATGGGGTATCCTTCACTTGAAAAAAAAATTATCATGTATTTTTAAATCAACTATAATAATTTTAAATGGCATGAAATAACTCCATAATTATGTTTCTATATTTATATGTAGACTGAGGAATTCAAATCAAATTCCACTTTCATCCCACATCATGTTCTATGAAAGGAGGATCATGTAAACAAATATGTGATACTAATATATGAAAAAACCCAAAAAGTGTGTGATTAATGTGTAAGTATGATATCATAAAATATTTTTTTTCAATAAATTTTAATTCCATAGTAATGATGACTTATTTTCTTATATGTTTTATCTGACATAGAATCAGGAATCATTATCAGCTGTACTAGATGAATAGATATTTTTCGTGGAATTGAAGCAACTAGAACATTATGGTCGCCTTAGAGGTGGGGATTTGGGGTGAAACCACTATAATATTTTTAGAAAATAATTGAATAGGGGATAAAGATAAATAAAATAGAAGATACTTAGAAATGATTACTTTCACTTGATGAAAAATTCAATTGGTAGTCAGAGTTTCATGAAAATGTTATGGGAATGAAGAAAAGAGAAGAAAAACTCAAGAACAAACTTTGTGTTAAGATCTCACCCCACCAATCTTGCTTTGAGATGATCTATTCCCCTCAAAGTGGTGTCTTAGATGAGTTAATCAATATTCTTATAATTGTATCTGTGAAATTTAAATCAATTATACCCTGATACCATTCATGTACTAAAATTATATAGGGTGGAAATGATTGTGATTTATATTTATCAACATCAACCCATCACCTTGTTTCATGGGTTATTGTGTTCAGTGTCCTTGAAGATGTTCTACACTATAGACAACTTCCTATAGTTCATGTGATAGTGGGTATTAATGTAGCTCATGGTTCGAGCATCGAGATACCTATTACAATTGATGATGTATATATTAAAAAAAATTGGATACAATTAGAATATTTTTAACATTGTTGTTAGATATTTTAAATGACATGTTAATAAATAGGTATTCATTTCTAATTAATTTCTCATTCTAAACCTTTTAAAATTAATGAAAAATGGTCTAAGCTGATGAATGTTATTAAAGGAAAATAGGAAGGGCTGAATTGAATGTTTGGATAAAAATGATAAAAATGATCATCCAAACAATTGAATAGATCTTCACAAATCACCTTTACCCGACCCCTTCCCTCCTCCAATGGCCCGAAGGCCTTCATTTTTTATTGATTTTTGATAATCCACCTTTCAAGGGGTGAGTTGGAACCATAACAAGGCCCATAGGCATAAGTATTACATGGCATGTAGGCCTTAGAGGAATTCATTGTTCGTAGGCTTCAAACATTATATACAACCCAGACTAACTACTTTGGAACTGATCATTCCCAGCATCTTCATTGTGGAATCAGCTCTCCACCTTCGCATGGTTGTTCGGCTAGGCATTCCCATGCATACAAAGGCTTGTCTCGATGGCAGGTGTCATACTCTCTCATTCTTGCAATCTTTTTATCTTCTGCTATGGTGAAAGCTCCTTTCTCATCCTCTATGTAGAGCTTGTTCCTTGTAGGTTGTCTGGTTTCCATTAGGTGTGTTTTCATGATTTTTTTTCAAATATCTGATCTACTATGTTAATTATTTCTAAAAACAGTTCATATTTTTTGCAGATATCTATATCAATAGTATTTTAAGGGATTACCTTGTGAACATAAATATGGAATCATTAGTCCTCAGATCACTTCTACACAACTATCCTCATCAGATCTAGTTCAAATTGATGCAATTTTCTAAAAATATGCCAGAGTGTTTTAAAGAAAACATAAATACAACCTTCTCTTCTTATTACCAATTATGAAAGGGTAAAACTCTACAATTTATTCATATCAAATATAATCTCATTAATTTTATTAATTAATCCATTTTTAGATATCATTTTTTACTCATTACAGTAAATTTGGATATACTAAATATTTTATTTCTGGATTCACTGTATGGATACCAAACAAAATGACCATACATGATTATTTTTGTAATTTTTTAATACACTACATGCAATGTTTCAAAAAAACATTAAGATATATATTTTATATTAATTTTTAATGAAAATTTTCTTATTTAGGGTAGTGTTTAAATATAATCAAAATCAAGGAATGAGGATAGTCTATGTGTACAAGGATCCTATCATGTTTTACAAGTGGATAAGAATTAAGGTGTATATAAAAATATTTCACAAAAAAATTGCAGATCAAAAAAAATATTTATTTTTTCTATATTTGGGCAGTCCTTAGAACAATCCAATAAAAAAAATTTAGTTTTATGTTTGAAAATATATGAGAGATATCATATTCCAACAACAAACTCACATCCCTAAAGAGATATTTTCAAAGATAATTACTATATTATATAAAATATTTATTAATCCTTTTTTATTTATATTATTCTATTACTACTATCCATCCAATACTAATTTTTTAGTAAACACAAAATAACTTCAAAGGGGGAAAGTGGGAACCCTCACAATTCAATAGGTTCAGGACCAAAGGACACAAAAAAATTGTTAAAGAAGAGAGTGAGTTGTTTGGAAACATTTTCCCTAAACAAAGCATAGGGAATATAATTCACCTGAGTGTCAGGGGAATCATTCAAGGTTCCCTTGAAATGAAGTTCCAAGTTTTCTTGTGCTTTCTTGTATTCCTCCATGCTAATCTTCCCCATGTTGAGGCCTCTACGCAAGATGCGAGCCTGCTTATTAGCCCACTCACCTTGTTCCTTTGTAGTGGCCACTTGGATCGGTCTCATCTTCTTCAGTTCCTTAATATCCAAAGTAGCTTCAACCATTTCTTCATCTGAATATAAGACTAAATCTCTATGTTATAGCACTGAGGCCATATGGCACTGAGAATCAGCTTTGGGAGCTTCTTCTCATAGCTTCCCCTGACCACCCAATGTCACACACCCTGTATGAGGAGCAGGAGAAGCATCAACACATATTACCCTAGATATGTCTTTGGTGATGACAGGTGTCTCCTTTTGGCTAGGGGCTTTGGGCTTGTTCCAGGTTTTGGAGCCAACCATTGTAGAGTCCTTTGGTGACAGCTTTCCCTTGCACGCAGATCTTGTAATGGGAGGACTAGGGAGGTTGTAGTAATCCTTCCTTCTGCGCGCCCTTTGAATGTTTGAAATGATGTCGTCTGAATCCATGGTTTTGTTCTTACCCTTCTGTATAGAGGATCTAAAATAGTCCTCCTCTAAGGCCATTTCCTTGGGATCATCATGGTCTGAATTCTCAACCATTCCCTCTTCAAATGATTCTGATCCAACTTGAGTGTCTTGTCTGTATACCCCCTATGTTGGTTCCTCGTTAATGCAGTGATCTTCAACCAGCACTGCAAAATGATTCTGAGATATCCTGGTAGTCCCCCTGCTTTGAGCTTCTTAGCATAGGAGGATACCTGCTGGACCTTCTTATGCTTGACTGGAATTTCTATTTGCTCCACACCACGGCCCATGAATTGGAGATGGTTAGGGTTGTTGTTCGAGTCCAATTGATGTGCATCCTCACTAGAGCCAAGACCTTTGATATCATACTTCAGAATAGCTCCCTCGGCTGCTGATGGAGTGACCTCTGATAATAATTCAAAAGGGTCCCGAGGGAATTCTCTAACAGCATGCCCTTCCCTTTGGCTGTCCAGATCAGCATCCGCAGGCGAAGGCCCCTCATCATACATAACCCCGCTCGCCTGCATGACTTCTCCCAAACTCCTTGGAAAAAATCTACCACCCAAATCATGATGCAACCAGGAAAAAACCTTTGAAACAAGAGTTCCAGATGCCTATGAAACTCCTTTCACTACTATAACCGAAGCACTTCCCCGGCCTGGATTAGTAGTGTGAGCAGGACATGCTTCATCGATCACTGATGTCCCTTCGGCCAGAACAGGAGGGTCAACCACACCCTCCTTCCGAGCCCTTTTGCGACACTCAGAATGATTGTGTCCCTGCCTTGCACAATAGGAACATAAACTCATCCATGACTCATAAACAATGGGTTGTGCATACCTGTATTCTCCCTCAATCACTATCCATACCACCTCAGGAGGGGGCCGAGCAATTTCCATTTTGACACAAATGCGCGCAACAATCTATTACTACCATGACTATCAAAATTCCTCATAATAATAAGATGAAATAGATTTTTTTATAAATGACTGGGTAGTAGACCTGGCGTCAGAATGTATACATATATCATGGATAAGTGACTCCATACTACTTATTTGTTTAATTTTGTAATCATTTATCTACTTTTTTAATTTAATTTCATTATCATTTTTATCTGGTAATTATTTTGTTAACATTCTATAGTTTCCATGAATAAATGATTCTGTTATCAAGGATCATTCACTCATGTAAAATGATCATGGATTCAATAAGGATGGTTCAAAAATGATGATAGAATTTTCTTTTTATTATACAATTTAATAAAAATTATAGGTTATTAGAGACAAATATTTTTAGATATCCTAGAATGATGAATGCATTGTAGGATAACCGACATGGTGGAATAAACCATACCTCAATATGATACATGGTATACATGATATGACTTAAATTTTGGGGTTTCTGTTTTAAATAGTAATTTTATCAATGTATTATTTCATATTCATGTTTAATTTATTTAATTATATTATTACTAACATTCAATTGTTATTATAATACAGTTAGATTATTTTGTTCATGTTGGGGTGGTTTGTTAAAATCTAATCATTCACATGAGAGATTAGACTTAGAGGCTACAACAGAGATAATAGAAATAATGGAATAGTTCAAGAAGGTATAAAAAATCATGAAAAGGTTAATTCCTACTAATTAGTTAATTTTTTCATCATTTTATAAAATATTTTTAAGTTAATTTCTTTATCATTTTTATCTAATACTTATAGAAATACCTTTCTAGTGAATAGACCTTATTGAAGATTCTATAGTAGTGTAAATTTATCATAGAGAAGGGGA
Source organism: Viscum album (assembly GCA_963277665.1). Lineage (NCBI taxonomy): Eukaryota > Viridiplantae > Streptophyta > Magnoliopsida > Santalales > Viscaceae > Viscum > Viscum album. The sequence continues at coordinate 999,004,059 of OY728121.1, read as the reverse complement.
AATAAATAAGTGATTCACTTTTTCTTTTATAATTACTCTTTAGAAATTATCCACCATTATTGATTATTGTATTCATTTAGTCACTTACTAATTTCCTTTTTCATTTTGATACACTCATTAAAATATGTTTAAAAATGTTTAGTGGTGTCAACATTTATAAATTCAATGAGATGAGTGGTATATATATTTATAAATTCATAGATGCGTAAGAAAAAAAGGGTGGTATCTATATTTATATGATCTTGTTAACATTAAGAGACCTCCAATATATATAAAATATCACATCCAACATAATATAGATTGATAATGACACCCAGGAAAGGGTGTTTCACTAACTCTATCCAACCAATATGATATCCATCATGCACCTAATCCCAAGTCATTAGAATCACAGGATGCTAAGTGTATTGATATTCTGTCCTCATACCAAATCCTTTTCCATTTTAATGATTACTTGAAGTATTTTTTTTATTTTGAAACTTAAATGGTTGTCACTATAAGAGAGCATGTAAGACCATACACTCAACGACTCTCATGTCCACACCAATCAAGGAGACCCTTGTATAGAATAGATTGATACTACTACATTTCTCAACTTTAGACAACAAAATATGAAATATTATCTTGTGATTCACTAGCCCCACACCCTGGGAACATTTTGACACTATGAGAAAACTATTATCCTCACCATATTCATCTCACATACTATTATTATTTTATTTTTTCCCTTATACTCATCCTTCGTATCTTTTGTACATTAACCTATGTTTCTTGAACTACCCTAAGTTGTAGTCATCCCATACTAGGTATTAGTGATCATTGTGGTTGAATTCAGAAGATAAAACCTATCACTAGTGTAATAATTATTTTCATAAATTCAATTACCAATTTCCTTCAAAGCATGCTGAAATTATTTGATACATTCAAATGTTGAGTTCCCCTTATTTAAAAGGCCACATTATTTTACTTATTTATTTTTTTAAAATTTTATCATTACAAAATAAAATAGGATTGATATGAATAAAAAATGGATTCATCCCAATCGTATGAAAAAAATGTAAGATTATGGGCTGAAAGTGTTGATCATGTTTTCAAAAGATCAGTAATATGAGATATTACAAATCATTTTTTCATGTTTTCCCAATTTTTATTCAAGACTAATTATACTAGATGAGTTTTAAGAACATTTGATCTATCGTGGAATAGACTGATGTTATAAATATATGACTAAACATATGGAAAAAGTGAATATAGGTAGACACCAGGACAACACTATGTTTTATAGATCATCATATTTTATTATATGTGTGTATAGTAAAGAATACCGCATCGAGGATGTGATTACCAATGTGAATGATGATGAACACCATATTAAATAAATGATAATGATAATTAATGATGAACTTCTTGATTGTGCAAATTTTATTGAGATGATAATGAGTTGTGAAAATATGTCAGTGTATGCTAGTTGTACTAAATATATAGAATTTATAACTGAAATGGAACTTTATAATCTAAATTCTAGAAATATATGGAGTGAAACCAGTTTTATTAAACTACTTTCTCTCTTGAATGATATGCTCCTTGAAGATAATGAGCCTCATATCCAAACATATGATATTAAACTAATGATATGTTCTATTGTAATGATATCTGAAAAAATACATTCTTGTAAAATTGATTCTGTACTATTTCCCTAGGACCAAAAATCACTTAAATAATGCCCAAAGTATGGTTCTTCCCAATACAAGAATAATTAATCATGTACAAAAAAATATTTAAGGTATTTTCCAATCGTTAAAAAGGTTGTGGCATATATATGGAAGTGAGGAGACTATAGGAAAATTGATATGTCACACAAATACTATAAAACCATGATGGTAACCTTTTTCACCAAGAAGACTCTCCTCTATGGAAGACAACGTATCCTTTGTATCCAGAATTTGGAAAAAAGATGAGAAACCTTCATCTAAAACTATATAAAATGGATTGAATCTTTTTGATTTTAAAAGAATCTATCACAATACATGGGTTTTTATATTGGTAAATTATAACTTACCATCATAGTTATGCATGAAATGAAAATATCTTATGATATTTATAATTATATTTGGACCAAAACAACTGAGGTAATGATATTGATGTTCATTTAACTCCTATTATCAAATATTTCAAATTATTGTGTGATTCAGGTGTTATATTATATGATTATTATAGAAATGAATATTTAAGATTGAGAGACATATAATATGGGATGAGAAATGACTTTCCTAATTTTGTAAAATTTTTAGTATATAGCATTAATGGAACTAAAGGGTGTCATATTTTGGAAAAGGTACTAACTCAATTAGGTTAAATCATTCTATTAAGGCTTTGTTTCTATGACATTGTAGATTTATACCTTAGATACATATGTAAAAATCATGGATGAAATAATTCTATGGGATTACAGAAGAATGTACAACACCATCTACACCAATAGGTGATCAACTATTTCAGAATGTAAAAGATATGGATACTACTTTTTGTAAACGTTTTTTGAGAAACCTTATGATAACCAATTGAAAAAAGAGACCTGATTTTTTTATTACCATACTATAATTTTTTGTACAAAAAATATTTTCTTGATCTTATGCCTGAGGAAAAAAATTACGTGATAATTTAATTAAAACATTAATAAATTCACATGAAAAAAATGACTGAATAAAGTCTAGGTTTCACATGATTGATATAGGAATACGGGAGGTGTTGATGCCAGTGAAAGGTGAAAAAAAAATATTTTTCATCCTCTAACTTCTTACACTTTTTCAAAACATGATAGATATCAATAGTTAATATTCATGAATGATGTAATGGTTCCAAATAAGTTTTTATTTAATATCAAGAATATCATCTCAATATATGATTTATAATTAAAGGGTCAGATATCCCATGACTTTTATGTTTGGATGCAGGATCTATTGCATGTAGCTTTACGCTGCATTTTTTCCAATAATTTTTTTCATACATTAACCATTATCTAATTCTTTTTCAAATATCTATCCATAAAATATATAGACCAATTGAAATTTCTTACTATGGAAATGGAAATTTCCATCATATTACATGAATTTTAAATGATCATCCTACCATAATTCTATGAAATAATTTTTCAAGTGATAAATCACATGGTAAGAGAGATTCAATTACATTGACCTATACATTATAGATGGATATTCCCCATTGAATGATATATTATGATTTTGAAATTTTATTTCAAAAATCAATATTGTCCCAAAGTTTGTATTGTGTAGAGATATATTATTTTACAATTTATTTAATTTTTTACTTACTACCTATCCAGTGTGGAAGTCATGGGTCTACCAAAATCACTTCAAAATTAATGGCTTGTGGTTATTGGAATTTCTAGAATAGATGTTATCACAAAAACTATTACAAATCATAGGGAAGACCCACCATTATGGTTTAAATTACATTTTATAGAATTCCATATATGTTGAAACCCACATATAAATTATTTGGTATTTGAATTAATCAATAGTAGAAAGATAGATATAAAATACACCTAATCAATAGTTTACAGGATGGTTTTGAGGCCATATTTTTAGGGATTAAAAGGAAAATATAGAATCAATTTAAGAAGTAATTTTATGAATAACTAGATGACCTTGTATGGATGTATTATCTTATAATTGTTTTTTAATTAATGGTTATACATTTTATAAAATTGAACATAGTGAATACAGTACCATGCTAAATAGTGGAGTTACACTTGTTGATAATGTAATGCATGTATTTGATAAAAAGGATAGAAATCCAATTTATAAAAATATTTCATACTTTGAAATAATCATAAAAATATGGGAGTTGGATTATACAACATTCCTTGTTATGATTTTTCAACGAAAGTGGGTTGGTAATATGAGTACTAATAAAATAGATGAATTTCGATTTGGAAAGTGTATTTCAGTAAGGACGGGTACAATGAAGAAAAATTTATAATTGAATCATATGAAGGGCATGTATTTTATGTTCCAGACCCCAAAAACCAAATTATTCAATTATTCTGTTATCATCCAAAACCACTGAAGGGTCAGATGAAAATTCAACTCAGGATAAACCATTCATTGGGATGTTGGAATCATTTCACAATGATCCCAATATAGATGGGGTCTTGTATTTCAGAGGATACCATAATTAAGAGATATAGATACTCAATAGAGAGGTAAAATATTTTCAATCATTTTAAAAGAGATCATTATCCAGGTAATATTTTTAATAATATATATTCCATTACCTCATATTATCATTTTTTACTTCTACATTTATTTAATATAAATTTAACAATTAACCAATTCCATATATAATGGAATATTCACATATAGATCCTCCCAATCAAGAATAACTACAAGTATTTCATATTTATAGTGCTCCTAATGCATAGGAATAATGACCTTCTTCACATGCCGATGCTACCAATCTAGAGGAACAACATATTAATAATGTTGAACTCAAGGAAAAGGTAGAAAGAAAAAAATAAGTGTCTAAGAACAAACAAGGGCATCATAGTTTGACGGTGTTAAAAAAATTAATAATGTGAGAAACAAATGAATAAAATTTGTGGTTGGATTTACTGTATGTTGATAAACTTTAAACCCCAAAATGGAATTATTAGTAGTTTTATTGGGCTCACCACTCAGCAGTTTGTCCTGATTGTTATTGATTCATTGAAAAATATTGTGTTCATGCTCAAGAAACTAATTTGAGAATATTTATGGGTAACTTTATGATATCTTTTCTTTATATTACTACAAAAAAATAATAAGACATTGAATTACTCTTAATTATCCTTTCAAGAGTGAATTTATAGTAGATAAATCTTGAAGTTAATTTGTATTAATGCATCTTAGAAATGATCAAAGAGGTATTCACAAAAAAAAAATCTATGATTTAACTCAATGATGTTCATGGTAAGATAAACCTATACCCAAATCATATGTATGGACACATTATAATCCATGAAGCATGGGATTTTTTTATTAGCCCTGGTGAGTAGACAAATTTTCAAGTGAATTAATGTTTGTAATACATTTTCTTTAAAATACATTTTTTAATAATTTGACTAAGATTTATTAATTTATGAAATATTGAATGGCTGTTGAAAATAATAGATTGGTAGAAAAAACAACATAACCCTACCGTATTGTAAGGATGGGTATTATTCTCTTGAAAAAAACTGGTTTGTAGTTCACATCTTCTATAATACCTTTATATGACATGAAAAATAAAATAATAATTATGTTCCTATAATTATATAAATATTGATGAATCCAAATCCAAAGAAAATTACATCCCACTTCATATTCTATGGAAGGAGTAATATATACATAAACTCATGAATAACCACTGCATAATGACCCCCCAACCCCCACCCCCACCATAATTGATATGAGTCATGCCCCTCAAAGAGTTATCATAGATATGGTAATAAATATTCTCATTGATGTTTCTGTGAAATTTGAATCAGAATAACACTGATACCATTCCTATACTGCTATTCTATATGGTTAAAATGATTATGATTTATATCTATCAACATCCACCCTCTTTCTTAATGAGAGGGGCTACCATGTTCAATATCCAAGAATATTCTCTACACAACATATAAATTCCAATAGTTTATATAAGAGTGGGTATTAGAGAATATCATGAGCTAATCACCAATCTACTTATTCTATTTGATGAAAGATATATTCATTTGAGTAAGAAAAATATTGGAACATTCATATCTTGTTCATTAGTTATGGTAAGAAAACATGTCGACGTAGTGGTATTCATTTCCAATTAATTATTCATGTTAACCCTTCATTAATTATTGAAAAAAAATTCTGAAATAATGATTTTTATTATAGAAGGACAAAGGTAATAGAAGTGGGAATGTAAGGTCTAATCAAAATGATCTAATGGATCAACCAAGAAATAACAAATATCTTTACAAGTTACCTTTACCCCACCCATTCAATATATACATTTACTAACATTGAAGGTTCCTATAGATACAAGTATACAATGAGTTTGTAATGTCCTAGATCATTTTGAAGAAAAATTGTATGAAAAATCCATTACATACTATATTTTTCATGAGAATTTAAATTAAATCCTTAATTGTTAATTATTTTGAGTATTAGTTATAAATATATACATGAGGTGTGTTTTCATGATTTTTTTAAGTAGATGATCATCTATGTTAATTTTATATGCATATAATTGTTATATTTTACAAGAATCATAATAGAATCCTCTGTGAGCATTAATATGGACTTTATAGTCCTCACATAACTTTTACACAACTATCCTAAATAGATTCTGATAAAATTGATGCAATAGTTGAAGAACATGCTATAGTGTTTGAAAGAAAAAATATGGATGACATACTCTTCTTATTACCGAGGATTCAGGGGTAAAACTCTACAATGTAATCACATCAATTATATTTTAATTACTTTAAATCCTTATTAATTTTTGTATAGGAAATATTTGTTACTTGGTATAGTAAATTTGGATACTCCAAAGTCTTATATTGTGGATTCATTGCCTGGATAACCGACAATATGACCACACATGACGTCATTTTTAAATTTTTAACACACTAAATCCAATATAGTAGAAGTAATAATCATCTAATATATTTTTCATTGTGTATTAATGAGATTTATTTTATGATAGGGAAGTGTTTAAATATCCTCAAAGTCATAGAATGAGAAAAATCCTTGCATACAAGGACCATATCGACTTCTAAAAGTTCATAAGTACTTGAGTATATATAATAATATTTCACTATAAAAACACATATAAAAACAAATTATTTCGTGTCAATGTTTCTATAGTGTCTAAAACAAACCAATGTAAAATATTGAGATTGATAGTTTTGAAAATTTATGAGATATATCATATACCATAAAAACTAGAAAAACCAAAGAAGTATTTTCAAGGATAATTACTTTTTCAATAAAAATATTTCATCATCCTATGTGTATTTATATTTTTCTAGTACTACCATGACTATCTAAATTCTTTTTATTCACAATGAATAATATATATTTTTAGAAATGACTAGGAATCATACTAGGAGGAAGAATGTAATAATATATAATGAATATGTGGCTTCTTTCCATTTATCAAGTTGGTTTTATGATCATTTTATCTAATTTTTTAGTTTATTTTCTAATCGTTCTTATCAAATACTAATTTTGTTAACTTTCATATAGATCATGAATAAATCTATTCATCAACAATCATGATTTTGTCATATGAAATGATCATGCACTCAATATGGATAATGCACTCACAATGACACAATTTTCTATTTATTCTCCAATGCATTCAAAATTATGGGTTATTGAACAACAATAATGTTAGTTATCCAAGAATTTTGAATGCACTGTAGGATAAAAAGACAAAAAAATCTAATACACGGTGTACCCGATATGACTCAAATTGTGTGGTTTATGTTTACAATTGACATTTTATTATTCTATTATTTAATATTTATGTTTAATTTGTTTATTTATAGTATTACTAACATAAGAATTGTTTTATTATATGGGGGATTATTTTTCTCATGTTGGACTGGTTTGTTCAACACTACTCTTTCTTGGGAATGATTGGACTTTGAGGCTAAAACAGAGATAATTTCACCTAGTAAAGGTTTTCATCTATCTCACCTCAATCTGATACACATTATCATTAGTATGACTCTAATTTAATTTTTGAGTTCATAAATTTTACTTCAATTCAAATCACACATCACATACTCAAAACCAAGAAAACACATTAATATTTTTTTTATGCATTGGGACAATGATCCATAAGAAATTTAGGACTTGTATAATAAACTACACCTAAATCTAAAACATGGTGTGACCATTATGACTCCAAGTATTTATTTTTCTTTAAAATAGTCATTTCAGTAAAAGTGATAAGTGACATACTCAAAAAAGATAACAAATTTCGATTTTTTTACATTGGTAAAATGATCCATAAGTTATTTTTATCATGTAGTAATCAATGTCACCTCAATATGATACATTGTGTTCCTGTTATGACTCAAAGTGTCCATTATCAATTTGAAATTGAAATTTTAGTTAAAAACATGCGTTATTCACTAAAAGAAATAAAAATAAGCTCCTATTGTCTTGATAATTTACTAAAAATATTCATAATTCATTTGTGTTGTGTGAGAAATAGTCTCACTTCAAACAGACACATGATGCGTATGGTATGACTCAATCTGAGTTTTTCCAGATTAAAATAAAAATGATAAGTGGCATAGTCAAAATTAATAAAATTAAGTCAGATTATTCTGATACATTAGGAATGTTATCCAAAATTCATTGGTGACATGTAATAATTAGCCACATATAAATATAACACACAGTGTGACCATTATGCATCTGAGTGTGTCTTTTTATATAAAATTGACATTAAATTTAGTAAAAAGGAAAAGTGGAATACTCAAAACTGAGAAAATGACTTCATATTATTTTGATACATTATAAAAACGATATATATGTCATTTTTTATATATTTGAATCATCCTCACCTCAATAGAATACATGGTGTACCTATTATGACTTATAGTGTCTGTTATCAGTTTAAAATTGGCATTTTTTTCAAAACATGTGTGAAACACAAAAATCCAAGAAACCTAACTTTTATTGTCTTGATAATTTGTTAAAATGATCGATAATTGATTTGTTACATGTAGGAATTAGTCTCACATCAAACTGACAGACTATATTACCTGTATGATTCAAATTGGATGTTTCTAGTTTAAAAAAACTCATATCACATAGTCAACACCAATAAAATGCATTTATATTGTTATGATTCTCTAGGAAAATGAACTATAATTAATTTTTGATATGTAGGAATCATCATCATCATAATCAGACTAGTAGGGTGACTGGTATGACTCTGACTGTGACTTTTTATTTAAAATTTACATTAATTATAGTAAAATAGACAAGTGAAATACTCAAGTCTAAAAAAACACATTAGGCTTGTTTTGGTACTTTGGAAAAACAATTCAAATTTTATTTTTGATGTATAAGAGTTATCTTCACCTTAATCTAATACACGGTGACCCTCATGTGACTGAATGTGTATTTTTTGAGTTAAAAATTGATAATTTTATTCAAAATGTGTGTCACTCACTAAAAGACATGAAAACATGGTTTGTATTTTATTTATAATTTTGTAATATGATTTAAATTCATTTTATATTTTTATGATTCAGTGTCACCTCAAACTGACACGCGATGTGACAGGTATGACTAAAAGTGCATGTTTTTAGTTTAAAATGTCATTTTAGAAAAAAAGGCAGGTGACATACTCAAAACTAAAAAATTACATTTGGATTATTTTGATACATTAATAAAATGATTCATAACTCATTTTTTACATGTATATATCAACTGATTCTCAATCCAATGCATGGTGTGGCCGGTATGACTCAATGTTTTTCTTTTTATTTGAAATTGAAATTTTCGTAAAAAACTAAATTTACATACTCAAAACCAAATAAAAGAATTCATAATATTTTTATTCTTTATAAAAATTATCCATATTTCATTTTTTATGTTTATGAATTAGTCACACCTCAATCCAACACATAGTGTTCCTAATATGACTCAATTTTTACATTATTAGTTTTAAATTGATATTTTAGTTCAAAACTTGTTTCACCCACTAAAAACCAAGAAAATGTGATCATATAGCCATTATAATTTAGGAGAAATATCTTAAATCCTTTTTGATCTGTACAAATCAGTATCTCATCAAACTGACACATAATGTGACTGTTATGACTCAAAGAATGTATCTCTAGTTTAATTGATATTTTAGTAAAAAATAAAAATGACATACTCAGAACTAAAAAAACACGTTTATATTATTTGTATAGTTTATTAAAATGATCCATAATTAATTTTTGATGTGTATAAATCATACTCACCTCAATATGCCACATCATATGACCAGTATGACTCAAAGTGTGTCTTTTTATTTATTATTGGCATCATTTTTCGAAAAAAAGGACATGTGTCCAAATAAATCCCACAAAAAAATTGGTTTTAATAATTTATTAAAATGATCCATAAGTCATTTTTTTTGTTTATGAATCATCCTCACCTCAATCTGATACACTGTGTTCCCGAAATTACTCAATGTTTCTATTATCAGTTTAAAATAGAAATTTTAGTTACAGAAATTTTTCAGTCACTAAAAAAAAGAAATGTGATCTAATTTAATTGATAATTTTTACAGTAATTAAAAATTCATTTTTTAAGGGTAATAATCACTCTCACATCAAACAGACACACTATGTGAGTGGTACGACTCAATGTGTGTGTTTTCAGTTTAAAATTGAATTTTAGTAAAAAATCACAAGTGGAAAACTCAAAACCAATATAATGAATTCATATTATTTGGATACTTTATTTTATTGACCCATATGTAATTTATGGTATATATGAATCAGACAATACTAAATCTGAATCATAGTGTGGCCGACATGACTCTAAGTGTATCTTGTTATTTAAAATTTGCATTTTAGTAAAATAAATTGACATACTGAAAACTAGGAAAAAAACATTCGGATTATTTTGATAGTTTAGAAAAACAATCCATAATTCTTTTTTGATGTGTATACATTTTTCACAACTCAATATGATATGCAGTGAGTCTGGTATGACTCAAAGTGAATATTATTAGACTAAAATTAAGGTTCTTTCCCAAAACATGTTTTACTCGCTACAAAATGAGTAAATGTTCTCAGATTATCCTAATGCATTAGGATATTTATTTTTATGTCATTTTTGATGTGTAATAATTTTTCTCACATGAAACTAACACACTATGCGACCGGTATGACTCAAGGTGTGTGTTTTCATTTTAAAGTTACATTTTAGTAAGCAAGAAAAGTGACATCCTCAAAACCAGTAAAACATATTTGGATTGTTTTCATACATAATAAAAACTATCCTTAAGTCATTTTTGATGTTTATAAATCATATCCATCTTAATTTGTTTCATGGTATGATATATAAGACTCTAATTGTGTCCTTTTATTTAAAATTGACATTTTATGAATTTATTATTTCATATTTATGTTTAATTTATTTTTTTATAATCATACTAAATTAATAATTGTTTTGTAATGCATGTGGACACTTTTTCTCAGGTAGAGGTGGTTTTTTTGGAAACTGATACCATGACCGGGAACTTTTGAGTGGGGGTCTTGGTTTCCAAACGTAGTGAAACATTGAGGTTTTTAAATTTTTGTGATAGGAATTGAAAATGTAATTATACAAAAAAAAAATTGGAATGTATATAAGATTGTGATTTTCTTATTTTTAATATAAATTTTAGGTCAATTAAATTGTGAATTTTCATATAAGTTTAATTTCATATAGGTGTATTTTTGTGTGGTCTTATATAATTCAAATAGTACACTACAGAAGTAGGGACATTGTCAATGCTTACAGAAGTGCTGATAAAGGTCCCCCTTTATCATTTATATTTTGGAACAGATAAAGGGGTCCCCCCATTTAATGAAACTGAAGATAACAACACTTTTTTATCATAGTTAAATCCCATTTTTCATGATGTAATATGGATTATCTATAGTAGTAGAGAACCTTCCCTATGAGATTTGAACGGTATGGTGGAAACCACAACTGTCAATAAGACCTCCTCGTAAGATTTATTATCATAGTTATCGACACGTCTATTCTTGTGGATCAAATAAGGGTTATAATACCAAAACCATATATTCTATTTCATGAATAAATAAAATATTACATAAGATTATACCTTCACTCTCCTAGGTAATTCAATATTACTATTTTAGGCCATTAAATGAATTTACAATTTTCACCTCACGAATAATTTTCTTTTGATAATTTATTATAAATTTTCATTTTATAATTATCTCGTGATAATTTATTATAAATTAAAATTTCATAATTATCAATTTATTAATTTATTATAAATTATCATTTTATAATTATATGTTGATAATTTAAAAAAATACATTTTATAATTATCCTCTGATAATTTCTTATAAATTAAACTTTTATAATTGTCTTTTGATAATTTTGTACAAATTATCACTTCATAATTTTTAATTGATAATTTATTATATGTTATCCATTCATAATTATCTTTTTATAATTTCTTCTAAAATATACTCTTATAATTTTATCTTTTTAATTCATTATAATTTATCCACTTACAATTATCTTTTGATAATGTCTTATAAATTATTTGATTATAATATCTCTTGAAAAATTATTATAAATTATCCTTTTATAATTGCATGTTGACAATTTGTTATAAATTATTCTTTTATAATTAACATTTAATATATTTTAAATAAATTATCTATAGATAATGTGATGTAATTATCATTTGATAATTCTTGAAAAATATCTTTGATAATATGAAACAAATATCTTTAACTACTTATTTTTTAAAAACTATCCTTTAAAAATATTGTTTAATTATTTTGGAAAAAAAATCCATTATTATTCCTCAATAAATCCATGGAAGTATCCTTTGATAATTTTTTAAATTATCACTATATAATTTCTGTTTTATTATTATTAAATAAATTAAAATTCATAATTTTTTTCTCCTGAATTTATAATTTAAAATAAAAGAATATAAATATAATAAAATAAAACCGCCCAATATTCATTTTAGAGTTTTTTTCATAGGGGAAATGGAAGAACAACCAATCTCACTTAGAAACTAAAAAATAGCTTGAATCAATCGACTGAGCTTCATCTTTCATACAAGAGGGAGTTCAAACATCACCTTGACTCAATCAGACTGACCAAAAATAAAAAACCTTGTGTTTCAGCTATCTAGATACTCAAACAAGTATTTCTTTGATAGATTCCAAAACCCATATTTAATCGAACATTTCAAATTAAAATTTAATGAAGAGTCGTTAAATTTATCTCAATAAGTCCGTTGTACATTTAAATGGTCAAATAATGAGTTGGTGGTTCCTAATTTGACATGTATAGAAGAATGAAGTCTTCATCATGGAGGAAGAAGATAATAAAAATTAATAATTGAATTAATAAGAATAATAATGGGTAAAATAAATTACCCTCACGTGTGATGTTACCAAACACCCGACATGCATAATGGTTCTATCATGCCTAGGGTAAAACCCACATTGTGAACATAATTAAATCCTTATTTTTTTCATCTGCAACACAAGTTGGGATATATTTCCTTATTTTGTAATATTTTATAATAAAAAAATATTAAATAATTTATCCTCACATGTGATGTTTCCAAACACCCAACGTGCCCAAATGTTATGTCCCACCATGGGTAAATCTCTAGTTCCATCCTAATTGATGTCTTTTGTTTATCATATGAGACACCTTCTCAGAGATATTCCACTATTTTTGAAAAATCACACGTTCCAAATATAATATATTTAGTATTTTTATTATATCAATAAAGAGGTTTTATGGGCCTCATAATCTCATGTTGACTAAGTTCTTAACCCCAGAAATATTCCATAAAATATTCCGATGTGTTTACATGTATTTTACCCTTACAAAATGTCACTTGCAAAGGAAAATTTTATATGGTTTTTTATTATAAAATTTAATTTTTACATAAAAATGATCCTAAATTAATAACAAAGGGTTCCTTATTATCATTAAAAATTGAGAATGTTATACAGAAGAACATTATTTGGATGTAACATCATATGGAAATATCAGAAGATTTGTATTTTTAATATGTGTTGATGAAACCATGATTGATGTTATGATTTTAAATGAGACCCTTAATCGTCACTATTAACATGTTTCTTTTTTCAACAGAAAAAAATTTGATGATTTGGAAGAGTTAAAAGGGATTAATGTTTTTTATTTAGACCATCATGATCATGGTATCATGGATGGGGTATAGAATAATGGAATATAGGTACAATGTTTGGATATAAAATCATATGGTAATATATGGATATTTATAATCAATGGATGTGTTGATGTAAACTTGATTGATGTTTGGGTTTTAATTTAGACACTCGATCATCACTATTATCATGTTTCATTGTTTAGTATTAGAAAAATTGATGGTATGGAAAAAATATCAAGGTATTATTGGTATTGATCATAACCTTCATGATCATCCTATGAAGGCATTGAAATAAAAATCGTGAATAACATTTTTTCATTAAAATATCTGAGAAGCCTCAAGATTATTCTAGTGTGGAGGCTCTAGAAAGAATAGATTATTAGGCACTGAATTGATTTTTGTGAAGCTATATAGGAATTTAAGTCCACAATTTAATGGTGTGGTGGTTTGGTTTGTTATCAATTGGATCATCATTAAATTTCTTATTTACATTTTAATTCAAAATCCACCATAAAAGTTATGTTATGTTTTATGAATTTATTTAATATTTTATAATTATAAAGTGTTGAATTTTTTTTAAAGAACTAAAATTATATATAGTAATATGATGCATCAATGAAAAATATATATAAATATTCAACTATAGATATTCTAATTTCCATTTCCATTAATATCTACTTCCAGTAGTTTAAAAATAAATTCCAAAACTAAATCCATCAAGAGAAAAATATCATGTGACTCTACACATTAAAAATAATTAGAATAATAAGGGTTATGGATATCATGAATATAACCATTTTCAAAGTTTAGAGGAAAAAATTGAATGATTAATATATATTTAAATGATTCTTTCTAGTATAAATAAAAAAACTAAAAATATACATTTTAATATTTTTGTAGAAGAGATGATTGCAACTTACCATATGTAATTGAAATAATACTATTTATGGATTAAAAATATGAAAACATAACTATATCACATGTAATATAGCATTTAATTAATCAGGCTCACCAATATAAATTATGGTTATGGAAATAGAAATGAAAATATTGGAATAGAATATGACCGGAGGCCATATATCAAATTAGCATGTAAAATATTTTTTGATTTTCAATCATCTTCCAATGGAAAAAATGTTGGTAATTGATACACACACACACATATAAACCTATATATATATGTATCATGTCATTAAAATCCAATAAAACAACAAACTTGACATCAATAATGAATATGGAATTTTTTAATCTACAAAACCTAACTATGTAAAAATAGCCACTAAATATACATAATTTTATGACAATAAATATTATATTTCATATAATTTGTGGTTTAATTTAATAATATTGGAAATAATATTACAGAATAGAAAAAATACCCTTCATTATAAATCAAATACAAAAATGGATGTGAAAGGAAAAAAATCATGTGAATATTACATAGTGAACTATTACAAAAAATGTTAAAGGCATTTAATATGAATAGATTAATTTTCTTGTAAATATTGTTAGTATTGATATGATAAAAGAACATATTTAAATATTTGTAAAATATTTATTAGTATTGAATAATTAATAAAAATATATATATATTTTGGTAAAAATAATTGATAGTACCTATAATTAATACAATCAGGATTTAATATTTGTTGAATCTTATTATTTTTAATCGAAAATATTTGTTTCTTAGTAATTTTGAGTCGGTACAAGACTATTTCATCATATTAATTAATGTATAGTATTAAATAAATTGAATACTTTTTTTAAAAAATAAAAAATCTAATTACAATGATACTAATAATAGTAATAACACTATTATTAGTTTCGAATAATTATAACATGTATTATTTACATATCAAAAGGTTTTTATTGGAAATAAAAACAATAATAGTAACTGGTATTAATTAAATTAATTAAAATTACTTAATATTTTTTTCCATCTTTTAATATATATTTTTATTAATTATATGGGGCATGAGTTGGAAACAAACTCATGAACTCCAAATATTTTTAATGAAATAATTTTCAAAGAAATATTTAGGTGCATGCACCAGTAAAGAAAATAGGGATACAAAAAAATGAAAAATATATATTTCTAAGACATGAAACAGCTTTAATTTATAAAAATGATACCATATATTATTTTTTAGAATGAAAGAAAAAATAACTATAATATATATAATTAAATCTCACTATTATTTTGGGTGAATTATTAGATATTCAATTAATAGGATGAAAAAAATTAAAAATTGCAGATTTGAAAAAGGGATGTTCCCCCTAGCTCCACCCACATTATATAATCATAATGATAATATAAATAACCATAAAAATAATAATAATTATTATTATTATTATTATTATTATTATTATCATAATACCACATTCAGGTTTACTGTAACTTTACCAACTCAGAATTGAGGAAAATCAAACACATCCAACCATCATTTGTACCACAACAATAAACACCTCTAACCAAACAATGTAGGTTACTAGTCATATAAAACATCCTCTGGTGGCCTATAGAACTTGAGTAGGGAAGTGCTAATGAGTTTTTACACACTACCAAAAATTGTGCCTTACCTCGCACCAGCTTTTATCAGCGCAAATCATAATTCACCGATAAAAGGGTAAATTCACACTGCCATGTAAGGACCATCCTATCACCAATGGAATCATTTGACGAAAAAAAAATACATTACCACTAATTTAATTTTGGTTTAGTAAGAAAAGTATATGGGGATAAATCATAGACGATCAGGATGCCATGTGGGGTATGACACCACTCAGGTGAGCTGCCATTTTCATATATATATATATATATATATATATATATATATATATATATTAAAAAATATCTAAGTACGAGTTGGAAAAGAAAACCCACAAAAACTAAAATTACTATAAAACTACTAAATTAAAACAAATTTTTCAATGTAATACAAAATAATTTTATAAACACGCAAAATCAAGGAAAAAGGAGCTCAGCTGCTACCACATCCTTTGGATCCCAAATTCATGGTATATCGACCTCAGTTCTTTGGGTGTCTCCCCCTACACCATTACGTATCCCATTGGGGTATTTCAACTCATTTCTCGAAAATGCATCTGAGGAGTCCTCTAAAATTGTGTTTCTCATGTATTTCCATGAAAAAATCTGAAAGACAATCGTTAGTTTACATTGACAACCATCTTCAATGTTCATTGTTAATAATTCATTGTCTATCAACTAATAATTGTATCCCAAAACATATAGTTCCATTTATTCAAAGGTGACTTCGAGATATAAGTTAAACCATTTTTTCCATTTCATCTCTAGGGCCCTGGGGGTACATTTCAGCCTCATAGTCCATCAGAGGCACCTAAAAATTGTTTTCCTTACAGATTTGTATTCCATGAGTGTGTCATTTCCAAACAAGTCATAATAAGATTTCATGAGATCAAAAATTGAGATGGATAAGACCAATCCACATTTTTATTTGATATAATACACCTAACTCCCCTTTCATGGCTTATAACATCCTTGATACAACCCCTAGAATTAGAAGATCTTACCTTGGCAATTGTTGGAGGTTGCAACACTAAAAAATATTGTTGATCATCAATAGCATGAGAGGCATTATGATCATGAGGATGAAGAATCACCTACATAGTAGGATGACCACAACTTCCTCCATCCATCATGCCAAACTGCACTTAGGAAGACTACTTGTAGTCATCCTCATGAGAATATGTATTAGGGACATCCATTGTCTCACTTATTTGCAAATATTTTCCCTCAATAAAAAGTAGATCTTTTACTTGAACAAATCAATTTGAAGACTTGTGTTTTCTAGGAATGACTATATTTTGTCCCTCATCATCCATAAATTTCATACCTTTTTTCAGACGCTTATATGCCTATTTATCAAACATCATTCCCAAAGGTAGAGACTGATTTGAAACCATGGGATCCTCCAATGTGTCACCTTCATATCTAACCAACACACCAAGTCCTCCATAATCCTCCCCTGATCTGTAAGGGGTGTAGCTGAAGATGGAGAACAACTATCACCACCCATATTGGCACTAGAAACCACAACATCAAAATACACACCATTTCAAAGGAGACCAGCATCTGAAGGAGAAGTGCTCCAAATCCCCTTCAATGGCCTATAATTCATTATTGGAATAGGAGAACCAAACACCAATACATCCTTCTTTGATAAATACATGCACCCATTTATTGGATTGGATTCATCAGTGACATGAAATTTACGCTTGAATTTCTGAGTATGGTGCCCATAGTTTTTAGAATTATTGCATCTCAAACCTCTATTACAGCTTTCTATAACATTTCAAACACATAAGAGGTTAAAACAGAACTTAGGAACATGCACATATTCAATTTCATGATAAAATTTAATGTCAACAGAAACCAAATACATAGTTTCTACTTATGATTAATTGAGATAAAACTCAACCAAAATTATGGAATAATGTCCATTCCTAGCCATCTGTGTTTCTTTATCAAATTTAATTAGATTTACTACAGCCGATGAAAAATACCAATGAATATTTGGATTCAAAAATAACCAGTTCACCCCTCTCACCTGAATCCATAACTAAACAATAGAAATCTTGTCCACTTGTAGATCATACTAGAGATCCAGCTCCTGAAATCTAAGGACCCCTTGTTTAAGATTAACATAAATGAATATCAACACCATTAGATCAAGGTCCTTTGAATATATAGTAGTATGGTAAAACCCCATGAAAATTGAAACAATATTCCAATTATAAAATCCCTATACCTGTAGAAAACTGATTTCTCAATTCCTATAGCTTACAGGTATTGCCCTTCCCCAGTGGATTCATCCAAGGAATAATTGAGTGTTTTGAAGCCTCTATTCTCTCATCAAAAATATTAGGGTCAGATTAAATTAAAAGAAAAACTCCATTCCCAAAAATCATCTTATGCAATTCTGAATCACATCGAGAACATAGAAAAAATCTTTGAGAATTAGCATACCTTGTCATATTTATAGCCTTCTTAACATGACACTACAGATCTGAAAACATCATAAAGGGGTGATACATCTCCAAATAATGAGCCCCTTATGAAAAACAACATGTACTATGAAATCCAAGACTGAAATCCAACTCCTTCAGAGGGTCAAATGTACCCTCCACAAGACCATTAGTCACTTTCAATCCTTATTCCCCCTCTGAAGAAAATTTCCCCACCATACACAAACTAGATCCAACATGCACATCCATTCAAAAAACAATAGAAACCTTTGGATTCAGAACTATCATCATGGTTTGATCCCCCTCAGAAGAGTACATTCATGAACAAACACGATCTGCCATCCACCTCCCTCAATGGATCAATAGAAGCCTCCGCGATAAAAGACACAGCTTCCAAAAACAAATCCATCATAGGAATCCATCCTAAACACCATTATCATAGAGAGATAAACTCTCATGTGTCACCATAATATATAAACGTATATATCTATATAATTATATATAATGAAATAAATATGTTTATAATTATTAAAAATAATTAAAATTATATTCATTTATAATTATCATTTAAAATAAATAAATACATTTATATAATTATAAAATTATAATAAATATATTTAAATAATATTTTTGATACAAAATATTACTGTGAATATTATTGACGTAGCTGAAAGGTATGAATCTACAACATAATTTGTTGCAGCTTATGACATGATTGAGAAGAAGGACACTCGCAACTCATCTTCTTGGAATATTTGTAATAAAAAATTTGTCCTCGTTGATATTTTGAACATGTCCAATATAAAGGAGGTGTTCTGTGAGGATTTTTTTAATTCCCATGGGACTGTCCATGTAGATTTACATGATCTGGAGGACCTCATTTTGTTTGGTGGGTAGTATCCTGAACCTCATGAGGATCCAATCCCACTAGATATATGTATTGAGCCTCATGTTGTTGAGGAGGGTTGGAAGTAGCCTAAAACATTAAGAAGGGGTCGTCATTCGAGAGGGAGAGCTGGTAGTTGAATCCATAGATGATGTATTTGTTTTCATGAAGCAGATTCTATGTTTATTTACTTATCATATTCTTGGTACTTGTACTTTATGACTTATTTTCAATAAATTTTGGAACCAAGGGCATTGACCCATGTTTCACAATGATTGGTTATTATATTTTTAATTATATATACTTATATATTAATATATATACATAAATATATATATATAATTATAATTATACATAATTATATAAATATTTTTACTTACAATTATAATTATTAATAAATAATTATATATTTAAATATTTTTAAATAAGATTTATATTATAACTAGTGATTAAATATATATATATATATACTGATGTAATATATAAATATGATTTAGATTACTTTCAATAAAAATGAAATCTTATTATTAAAATTTTATATATACCGAGAAGATGTATCTAGAATCAATACTCTTGACCAATTATTAAAAAAAGACAATGAGAGAGGCAAATGGTGTCAAACACAGATACATTTATTCATTTTGAAAACCGGTTTAGTAATCCTAAAATTAAGGGTAATTCCCATAGCCCTAATTAGATTCATAGGAAATTTCATGCTCTACCTACAAGTTATCTTTGTTGATAATACTAAGGATCCCTACCCTGGACCATTCCTGCTCCAGGGTGAGCTTGATCATTGAAGCCTTGGATGATGATTTGGTACACACATTCCATGGTTGGATGGAATAATCCTTCCATAGACATCTTTTTTGGAGGATAACCCTTCCCTTTTCCAATGAAAGCATAATTATAAGAAAAACCACTTCCTAAAGATCTGAAATGGGTGGTGTTAAATAAAACCAAACACTACTCATTATCACTTCCATCATATGAAATGTAACCCAACATCCCAATTCCCAAGGAGGAGAATGTATTCTGAATATCCTGATGATAATTCATATCTAACTAAAAATATGATTATATGGACTCACCATCATGTGAAACAATACATGATAAGTCCATTGTGAGTGGTTAAACCCCACAGTAATTCCCTTCAATCTCTACAGGAGCGTCCTCTGGTGTGGCACACTAAACAAGATCCACGTTTTCAGACACTTTGAACTCTATAGTTGAATGTCCTATTGGTTGAAGAGCGGTGACATGTGGACTATGATCCATTTCTAAATATAAATTTTTAGGACTTCCCACCTCCACTAACGCATGTTTATAAACATGAAAATCATGGACATTATTCTAAGCCCCATGAGTCATTTTCACTATATTTTGAGAAGTATCCTCACTGTTTATTGAAGAACAAGCTTTAACCTAGTCATACCCCTATCAAGAATATCGACAACAGAAATATTGTTATAATGTACTACCTATATCTTGAATTTATTTTTACAAGAATCCTCATTATTTACTTTTAATGAAAAAAGAATAAATCACATTCTTATAGAAGTTATCCTTGACATGACCAATAATTCGACAACCTGAACAGAAGTATGCTAGTATTTCATATACCACATTACAATATATTTGATCATATAATGAAGACAAAACAATATTATTAATCATGTATGATCATAGGTCAACTTCTATCAGGATCATAGAAAATTGATTTTTTTTGCAATCTCAATAGTCCTATTCATATTAATCAGAATGCTCATAGTGTAGGCTATATCAAAAAATATCATAGGAGGCCATAAGATTCATTCATAACCAGTATTTTTTTATCCAAACATGGTCCATTGTACTTTTTAATCACAAATGGGTTAAACAAGAAACCATATTCTTGAATGAAAACCATACCAAGCTTTAAAGAAATTGAATAGATCCCCTATGACCTGCGCTTCTAATCCTCTAATGGAACAATGATTTGAAAAAACCCCAAACATTGGGAATATATCACTTGATAGATGATCCCAATATAGAAGTTAGCTTCTGAACTAGATCATTAGTTTTCCAAAGCATTCTTCTAGTGGGTAGAACTAGCCTAGAAATGATGGATTGTGGCTAAATATTAAATCTGTAAAAAAAATGACCACTCTGTTAGAAACAACAATAGAACTATCTCCTTTAATCACATTTAACTCCGGATGAACAAACATTTGATGTGAAAAATTACTTCTATTTGAATTAATTTCATTTTCATTTTCTAAAAACTATAATGTGGACAATCAGTTTTCCAACAGGATTATGTATCAGTCGCCCATGTTCCATATTGACTCACCCTAGAAGCAGGAAGCCCTACAACAACAACTATCATAGATTGATGAGTTTTTACCACTTCATTCACAAATCCCACCACAGATCACAAATTCACCATCATCACCAGAGTCACCATAGGTTGGGATGGTACATATACATCAACAGTCACCACCAAAGGCCAACTCAAATCACTTACATCGGTCTCCACTATCACGGTTCGACACAAATTATGTATCCCTGTCATCACCTTTGAAGGTTGAGGAGCACCATTCACCCCATACACTACCACCACAAGCCACCAGGCTCCAACCACAGACATTGCCTCTATGTTCAGCCAATCTCTGCTCAACTCAACTACTAACATCACACTTCTCAAATATTCCTTAACCATCGCTGAATCGACCATCACCAGACAACTATATCAACTCACCTCACCTCCCCCTCATCAAATCCAAAACCAGATCTATGAGATCTATGATCTCCCACATCAACCATTGTGGTAGATCATAGATCACAATCAGACACATAACAAGTAACCAGAACAATGGACCCATGGTAATGTGTTCCCTCCATGTATGAGAAACTCTATTCTAGGATGACATTACCATAGATTCATGGGACATCCCCAATCTGTGCACCCATCCTCTTAACCAATATGATGGCATCCTATATATAAGAAATATCAAATTAATATTATTCAAAATGTTTAATAGTTTTTTATATACATTAATTGAAAATCTTTATATAATTAAAATAAATATTATATATTACTAATGTATTTAAATAGTTATATAATATAAATATATTTATATTGATATTAAGTAATTTAAAATATATGTACATTTATAACTGCATGTATGTATGTGTATGTGTGTGTATATATGTTTTCATGTATATGCGTGTTGGTATAATTGTATGTGTAAATATGTATCCATGTAATTCATGTAAATGTTATAAATTCACATTCAAATATTTTTGTAATTTATTTAATTTAATTTATTCATTTCTTCTTATATATTATTTAGTAATGTTAAAAATATATTTAATCACGTTGTTATATTTATCTATACATATATTTATTTACTATGCATGTAATATTGTATATATGTTTGTAATTATATATAAATAATATTTACACTTTTTTACAAATTATGTTTTAACTATTAAAATATGTTCAAAATTTATACAATAAATCTATTTAAATGATTTTTATTAATTTTATAATTTTGATCCTTAATTAAAAAATTTAAAAATTTATATATATATATATATATATAATATGAAATTATGCATATATATATATATATATTTATTTATATTTATATTTATTTAAATAATTATAAAATTATAACAAATATATTTCAGTAATAAATATACTTATTACATTTTTAATTATATATTAAAAAATAAGTATTTATATAAATGTATTTGTTATTATATATAAATACATTCCAAATATATTTATTTATAATTATATATATAAATAAAAACAATTTATATTTAAATAAATATAAAATTATAATGAATATATTTATTTATTATATTTATAATTATATATAAATACTTTTTAAATGAAGTTTTTTATAATTATAATTATAAATAAATATATTTAGATAATAAATATAGTAATTATATTTTTAATTATGTATAATTATATAATTATATAAATATATAAATTTATATAAACATACTTATTTATAATTATAAGTACATATATATATATAATTACAATAACTATATTTATTATAATTTTATAAATATATATTTATATATTAATAAATAATTGTATAAATATATATATTTATATATATATATAATTATATATATATATATAATAACGTCCCTAGTGGGTTGGTGGTGAGAGCCCTACCTCATCTCATTTCATCGCAGGATGACGTGGTTTATTCTTATGGGACCTCAATAGAGAAAGGATTTAGTAATAAAGGATCAAGGGGTGGATGTTACGATGATCAGTTATAGGAGGCCCCACCCGACTGCAGGGATGGTGAGAAATCCAATGTTGACATGTGAGGTGAAAAACAACATTGGACCTGGGATCCTAGGGGAGGCCATCGGGATGGCTGGGTAAGAAGCCTAGAGATGCTGGTCGGGGTGTTTTCTTTGTGGTTGGGGCCATTGGCATGGTGTATTGGATCTGGGATCCTGGTGGGTGCCCTGATGATGGTGGGATTTTGTAGGTTATTATTGTGGGATAAGGGGTGGTGACCTCATTTTGGTGGTCAAAGATTCTTGGTATCGGTGCGATGATCTATGGTTTGGCATGCTCAGAGGGGACTGTAGGACAACCATAATGTGGGTGGAGATGAACACTTGAAGTCCTTGGGATGTGGGGAGAAGGCCTTGGGTAGTGAATTGGATGTCGACTTCCACCACAGGATGTGTTTCCAATATAAGTCTATTACAGGCTGGAGAAAACTGTTGTTTTCATTGTGATAGGTCAACACCATGAATGGGTTACTATTGTCTTGGTCGATCTCTAATAGGGACTTTTTTGGGTTTTGGTCTAGTGGCCTTTTTTATGTCTATTTTTATAGTTTTATTGATTCTAGAGGTTTTGGTACAATCGACCGTGTTATAGGAAACCATTGGATGTGATGTCTTTGGTTACCATAGGTTGTTGGTGGTATGGGATGTCGACTATGAGTAAATCATGTTGATGATATAATAATCTATACATTTTTCAAAGAAATATCTCTATTCCTAAAAACAATAATGTATTATAAATCACATAAAATCACATAGAGACCCCAATAAAAAGATTATAAATAAATAAATAATTAAATAATATGTATTTCTATATTTTAAGGAACCTATACCAATGAAATAGTTACATGGACATAGGAAAAGTAATATGAACCTAAGGAATAGTAAACATTCTATATGAATAGTAACATATATCGTGAAAGTTCAAAAAAATATGGGATTCTTATAAATGAATGTATGATATAATTTTATCATAATATAATTAAATTAATGTTTTATTTGTTAATAATTAAGTGTTGTTATTTTTCTAAGTTATAAATATTTAATTAAAATCGCATGATTAATTTAATATTTAAAATGACATTTTTTTTCCTAAAATGTGTTCCTAAATTAATATTTTTTT
The DNA here is from genome assembly GCA_963277665.1 of Viscum album. Lineage (NCBI taxonomy): Eukaryota > Viridiplantae > Streptophyta > Magnoliopsida > Santalales > Viscaceae > Viscum > Viscum album. The sequence goes on along the minus strand of OY728121.1, from coordinate 998,978,779 downwards.
TGCATTATGAATTTATGATAATTTTATGAGACCTCAATAAATTTTTAAATGTGTTATAAAATTAGGTACAATTTTAAAATTTGTATTTCTCAAGTAAATGGTGATTTTAGTTAAAATTTAAATTTATCATATTTAGAAAACTATTTTCATAAAAATGACTTCATTTTTTATATTACACATCATAAAATTGTTAGGGTGATTTTTTTTTATTTTTCTGAAAAACATGATTTTTTTTGTGAATAGTAAGATACACTAATTTACTGTATAAATAAATTATAAATTAAATACACTAGTCCTTCAGTCATCATAGATTTAAGTAATATAATATTTAATTACCCTTCTCAAATTATATTATTTGTTCATTGAATCATCACTATATATTTTCTTGATGAAAAATAATGAATTAAATTATGGGAAACACCCATCTCCTCCCCTATAAATACCACCCCTCACCACCTCATCTCCACAAAGCTCTAAATCCTTGATCCTTTCCCAAGTTGTGCTAAATTAAATTCCCATGTGCCTTCCCCACGTCTGAGTGGTTCTATTCTCATAAAAATACCAATCATGGGATCCTTAAGGAGGTTCTCAAGGTGGGGAATTCAAGAGGTAAAAACCTATTCCCTTTTCATTTAATTTCTTTTCATATTCTTTTCTTTTATAATTATATCCTCACCTACACTAATCCAAATGGAATGATAAGACCATTATCATAAATATACTATGATTCTAACTTTTGAATAGAATATCCATCTTTAAATTCCTCCCTCGCACTCTTTTATTCTAAAAATGAAGTCATCGCCTGTGATGTGTCAATTTACCAACATCGTGGATGATGTGTTTTCACATTACATTAACACATTAGAGGCTATTAAGAAAAAAAATAAAATGGCCGAAAAAGATTTGAAAATTTATTTTAATTCAATATTTATGATTTCAAACTATCATATACACATAATCCTAAATTATAAAAGAAAACGAGTTTGTCTTGATAAAAAACCGCCAAAATTGACCTAAAACAATCATCATTAACATTTATATAATGATTCATCCTCATACTATATATCCAAACTCATTATAATATTATTTAAACTTATGGAATATCATTAATAACATAAAATAACAATTATGGATAATTATCTGTATTTTACATGAAGTAACATTCATATACACAAGTGAATAGACTATGAAAACTAAGAAAACGAACACACCTAAATGATAAAATTGAACCCAATAAATCATCAAAATTCCCATAAATGAACATAATAAAACAATATGAAATAAAATGAATATATAAAAGGTTATGTAATTTTAATTTTTGAATCTAATATCATTATACATGATATTAAAGTGAAGGAATCATTCATACATAAGGTAAGGGGAATTCTCAAACCCAACCATCTTTCTTTGGTTTTTCCCCATTTCACCCAATTTTCAAATTGGATACTCATTTAATGTTATTTAAATATAATTTATTCATCATTATATTATATTAGGATATAAATGCCTTCAACATTAGTTTATGATTAACATAATATTTTCCAAATGAACTCTTCTTTATAAAAAACCTTTTACTTCTCATGAGATTGTCTCTTCATCACCCAAGATACATGATTCCTATACCAAAAATGTTATATTTACCAGATTTTATTCATGAATGAATTATTTATGAAATTAAACCACACTCTTCCACGGGTTATTTTATGTTCATGATTGATATACATTATATGTGTCATGCATGATAATGTAAATATTAGGATGTGACAGGTGCACCCAGAATTATATAATGCAATGAAAAAATTATGATATGATAGGTGGGTCATTAATTATATATTACTCTAATTCATTGGGTAATTTGATGAATCTCGTGACAAAATGGTAAATATTCATGAAAATACTGTTATATTTCATCACAACTATGTGTGGTATTTGACCAATAAGATATGATGTTTTATTTTTATGCTTTTACACCTTTTATGCCATTATCAATGATTCCTCTCATTAATATGATGATGATTCCACGAATATTTTATTATGATTATGATTATGATCAGCACATGTTATGTTGACTCATTTATTTCTCTATCCACTTACTGGGTTGTTATCATGAAACTTTTTTATATATATCCTCAAGGGATTTCTTATACTAAGGATAATGCAAAGGCCTCTATGAAGATAGAGAATAATTAATTAAATAAATTTTTGTATTTTATTTCTTAAAACTAATGTATGGTCCATATTTTCCATAGACACTAAAACTTTCCATCATAGTTTTATAGAAATATTATGTTGTTTATCATTAAAATTATGTAATAAGAATGTAAGAAAAATAATGGTCTCAATAGTTAGTATTAGAGCACAGTTTAGTAAATTTGGGGATTTAGATTATAGAACTGTAGTGAAAATCCTTAGTATGAGACTAAGTATAAATGATGATCCCAAGAATATTTTTTTAATATATGGATCTCACCAGACGTGCCTTTATAATTCATTTCACCAAGGAATAAATTATCCATTCAGGACATGATGACTTGTGTTTTTTTCTAACCTTTTCTATATTAGAAAATTTTGGGTACCTGGAGAAACTAGGCCAACATCCTTTCAAAGGGACAATGTTATGATTTTTTGAACAACATCCCTAATTCAATGGTTGGTGGATTTCAAAATTTCATGGTGATTCTTACCTAGATGTCTCAGGCTATTAATAATAACCTGAAAATTTTGGAACATCCACCTTCACCGAAGAGGGAGAAAATGGAGATCAAGACCATTTTTTGGAAATTACCACCACCATTTAGTGGATATGTTGATCCAATAGTTAGGAAATAGTGTTTCAACTCAATGGAGTAGATTATTTTAGTTATCCTCTATTCAGAAATGGAGAAGGTGACTCTGGTAATTTATCTTCTAGATGGAGAGGCCGAACAATGTTGGTCGTGGATTAAGAACACCAAGATGAAGGACAAACTTGAATAGATTGAGTGGGAAGACATTAAGATATTCTTTAATTACAAGTATTTCCCTCTAAATCATCGTAAAAAGATAGATAGATAATTCATTGAGTTGAATAAACTAAAAGGTGAATCTATCATGGCCTATGAAGAAAATTTCACAAGTCTAGCAAGGTACACTTTAGGTAATATTATCAATGATGATAACATGATTGATAGGCTCTTTAGTGGTTTAAAACCACACCTTCAAAAGGCTCAATAAATTCTCATCTTTGGGAGTTATTAAGATGATGTTAGATGTGCTCTCAAAGTTTAGATTGATTTTGAAGAATGGTCCCATGGATATGATGATAAGAAATGAAACATGGAGTTTCAAGCTGTAACATCTAACGTGAAATTTGGAATGAAAAATAAACCACCCACATGTCAAAAATGTGGTAAGAATAATCATGGACACAACCTCATAAGAATGAAGATTCTATATAAGTGTGGGATATAAGGCCACCAATCCCACAAATTTTGAAAATAAAAGAGGAATCAGGAAAATGTGGTGGAGCAAAGAAGAGAACCACCCATTGTCCAATTCTACAACTATAGGGATCAATGGAACTATAAAAGACATTTAACTAAACCCCAAGTTCTCAAGGATAATAAGTGTCACCAGCTACAAAATCAAATATATATAGGGAAGTATTATGAAATCACTACTACTTAATTGGTTCATGAAAATGAAGTTGTAAAAGGTAAACTTACAATTCACTGAAGAATGTAAAAATTCATATTTGATTCTAGTTCTAATCATTATTTTTTTCATGAATTTTTTTAGAAGTATTTAATCAATTCCTTGAAACCTTGATGTAGAGATATAAATAGAAACACCTACTAGTGTGATCATTGAAACCAAAATGTTGGAATCTTCTCTTATTGTCATATGTGGGATGATTATCCTAAGAAATCTCATAATACATCCCATGGTGGAATTTGATTCTATAATGGGAATGGATTGGCTCTCATTATACAGAGAAATTATCAACTACTGGGAAAAGTAAATATCATTTAATATTATGAACCATCCCATGATCCTTTACAAATGCAAGGAAGGTTAAGAATCCCCTTCATAAAATCCTTTAATGTAGTTCGTGTTAAATCCCTATAAAGAGGCATACCTCCCTCAAATGTTTGAGTCCAAGGAAAGTGTCAACCCTGATGAAATTCCCATCATGATGGAATTCAATGATTTTTTTACTAAAGAGTTCCCCAAAATTACCCAATATCATGAGATAGATTTTTTAATATAACGCATACCTAGAGCTACTCCTATCTTAATGTGTCTCTATTGGATGGATCCTATAGAACTAGATGAGTTAAAGAAGTAGTAATAATAGAAATTTAAAAAATGGTTTTTGTGCCCTAGTGCATCACCTTGGGGTGAGCTAGTGCTCTTTGTCAATAAGAAGGATGGATAAATGTGGTTTTGTATCGATTATCAGGAACACAAGATGATCACCATAAATAACAAGTATCCTCTCCCAAGGATTTATGACTTGGTCGAGCAGCTACAACGAGCTAAATACATCTCTAATGTGGATCTTCATTTTAGAAATCCTATTCTATAGGTGAAGAATAAATATATATAGAAGTCTAACTTTGGTACATGGGATGGGCACTATGATTTTCTAGTGATAACACTACTGAAATTATAGGCTATCATAATGGTTTCAAAAACTGTTATTAAGTAAGCTGATGAGATTTCCTTATCCCAATGATTTATAGTAAACTATTGGAATAGTCTTTTTGCATTTAGATTATCCAATGTTTTAGTGTAAACCATTGGGATAGATATATCCCAATAGTTTGAAACTGTTGGAATTGATTTAAATTAATGGTTTGAACTATTGGGAAATATATATCCCAATAGTTTGAAACCATTGGGAAAAACCTATGATGACTATTCTGTGTGAAATTTTGTAGTACGTTTATGAACAAATCCATCCCAAAAGTTTTGAAACCATTGGGGAAAACATATTATTGTGATCGGTTACCATTGAGTATGATTAAACAATCCCAACAATTTTGAAAACCTACAGATAACCCTATGTCAATGGTTTTATTTGAACCACTGGAAAAGAGATTGGAATGAAACTATTATAATGATTTTAAATATGTTGGTAAAATCATATTTGAATTCTTATGAATGAATTGTTCGAATAGGTGTAGAAATGAGGCTATCCCAATAGTCTGAGACTATTGGGATATGACTTCTAAAAATTCCATCTAGATACCAATGTTTTTGTTTCCTTTAGTATGACCCCCCCCCCATTCCCCACTCCACGCTCCACACACCACTGAAGCATCCCCAACTCCCCACTCCACTGAAACATCCCCTACTCCAATACAACATCCCACCACTCCACTTCAATATCCCCCAATGTAGCATCCCTCCCTCCCCACTCCAATACACCATACCCCACTTTTCACTCCCAACTCCACACTCCCCACCTCCACTAAAGCATCCCCCCTTCCCCACTCCCCACTCCACTACAGTATACCCCACTCCCCAATACACTGAAACATTCCCCACTACACTATAATATCCCACCACTCCACTACAACATCCCCTAATGTAGCATCCCCCACTCTCCAATCCACTATTGTATCCCTACTCTGTACTCCACTGTAGCTACCCCACCCCCACTCCACTGCAACATCACACCACTCCAATGCATCTTCCATCCCAACATTCTAATTTAGTATACCCCGAAAAATAAAAAACACTACAATGAAAAATTCCACAGACAACACTCCACACCATCCAATAATGAAAAATCCCATAGACAACACTCAAAATCATCTAACCTAAAATAAAAAACACACAAAATGGGTTCTTTGATTTCAAGTGTCTGTCGTAATTAGATTCAGTTAGTTTAAAACCACATATAGAATGAAATTTAAGGGATAATGTATGTGTTTTTTGAATAAAAAATCATTTAAGTAATGAATGATGTTTCATAAATAATGGGACTCATGTTATGGGATTCATAATTATATAATAATGTGGAATATGTTTCCAGATTCAGAAGTAGGATTCAGAAGGGTTGTTCCATGTGGTAAAATAATATTTCAATAAGATGGGTTTAGTGGAATGGTTGTTATGTGGATATGTAAGAGTGAATGGAGAATCAAAACATGTACATGTTAGGGGATATCACAAGATCTATTGTAAATTTAATTAAATTACTTAAAAAAAGTGGCACACCAGTATAGGTTTTTTCCCAGAAATCGCAAATCTAAGGAGCATCAAAACCATTTTCTATATGATCCATGAATGATGGAGTGGACCATATGATGGTACAATATATGAGATGTTATGTATTGATGTGCTTTATGAAATCAATGTTAGGTGAGATTTCCACTAGTTTGAGGAGACTATCTTAGAACCCCCAAAATGTGTTGTACAACATATATCCATTTGGTTGGAATCATTTATAGCTCTATAGGGAATCCATTATTTTTTAAACATATCCTAATGATGTTTTCATATATCACATTCCATAAAGTTATTGGAAATATTTATAAATTTAGGGGTAGAAAAAGTTCATGTAGAAATTGGCTTGATGAATAACAATGTGGGAAATACAAATGGTCGATGACCGATGGAATTATGGAGAATGAATGAAAATTTTCTTCAAGTGGTAAATTTTTTTAACTAACTTACAAATAAATTTTCAATTGGGTGATTGATTTTTTTCCATTATGGTATCTATAATCAGGTAACTACTGAAATATTTAGAAATTAAGTCACCTAATTTTATTCATGGTAAATCTAGATGGGTAAAATACATGTTTTTTAATGGGACATCTAGATTCATTCTAGTGGAATCCTTCTCCATACACAAATGATTGTAAAATTTTCAGCAGATATAATTGGTCTTGTTAAATGAACAATATTTATTGAATTTATCAGGATGATGATAGATTGTTTTGGTAGTATAAGAAATTTGGTGTCCAGGTGAAATGTGAGTATGTAGTGTCATCTGGATTCATGCACCGATATTGGAAGTGATGTACAAGAGAAATTAGTTATGCATAAAAAATGTGGGGGGGGGGATTTTGATATGCATCATGGAGTTCTAGGGGTGATTAAGGATTCTTTACTATATTTCATAAATGATATTATTGGGGATTATATGCAGAAAACATTCCTCATAGGTAAAAAAATGGAAATGTTTTGTTATATTCATTATGTGAATTTCAATTTTCAAAAATTCACAATTCACTAATTATTAGCAGATAAATAAACATATTCAACAAGGAGACATATATGTCAAACATCAGAGGAGGGACAATTGAAAATTTCATATGGTGTTTGGGCCTATTTACTTGTTGGGCCTCGTACCTTGTTCATATCCATTGGCATATTAAAGAAGAACATTGTGAGTTTTCTTGCATGAAATTTAGGATATTATTTATTTCAATTTGATGGGATGGAGTTTCTAGTTAAGAAAATTTGAGTATTTTTTAGGATAGTTATAATAAATTTTATTATACATTTATAGTATATTAATTATAAATAAAGAACCATGAAAATATCATTGGGGAAAAAGTATTCCTAATAAAAGTTATAGTTGATGCCTTTTGACTGGGAATACATAACATATGAATCATTGGATATAAAATATAAGAAATGGAATTGACTAGATTTAGGTTATGATTCTATGATCATATTATTGTAACTTTTGTTTAATTTGTTAGATAGTATATGTGAACTAGACTAATGGAGTTTTGTAATTGTGAAGATGTTCTCAATTCCTTCCAAATTATTCCATGATTCTGATTCCCTCCCATAGTTCATACATATTAATGACCTAGTTAGATGCTAATATATGAATTACTAGGATGCCGTAATGTTGATGGGATATGCCCAAAGGCTAGCACAAGCCTCAAAGAATCACCACATGGGAACAATTTCATCCAAAAACAATTATTTAAAATAGAAGGGGAAAATAAATAAAATTTCATCATGAACCATCCATATGTTTAACATCCACACTAAAAGAAAATAAAATAAACAAAAGAAAATTAGTATAAAAGTGGATAAAAATGAAACAAATTAATTAATATTTCTACTAAACTAATCTCCCTCCACTGCAAAAAAACCACGTAGAAACCTCCCGTTCCCTTCTGGCACCCTTCTCAAAATATCACCCTCCATCCGTAGGGTGAGGAAAAAAAATAAGTTGTATATTCCATAAAAAATATAAAATAAAATAAAAACTAAAATACATTATACCTATCTCTTTTGAATATACAAGTCACCTCCAAACATATAAGAACCACAAATCCTTATTGGTCAAATCATTTTCTTATAAGAAAGGGGAAAAATATCCATGTTCCAAAATGATGTTATGAAAAAGTAAATTCCAATTAATTAAAAACTAATATTCTTATTAATTTTATATATTATGTTTTGATCAACTTTCATCTTAATTTGGTTTTTTCTGTACACGTTAATTTTGGACATTTTCATCACTCTTGTTTTAGAGTAGATTGAAATTATTGGGAAGTAATTAATGTATATTCTATAATAGATAGATATATATTATAAAGAAAATATTTAATATCTTGATCCATAATAACTATATAATGGTTTAATCTAGTATAGTACTGAGGAAAAATAACTGCATTAGATCCTAGTGGAGAATTTGTTCTCTATATATGTGCAATTATGTTTTGTGAGAAAAAATAACATAATCTTTTTTGAAACATGTTGTTTTAAAAATCACACCAAAATTACATATTTTTTATGATGAAATAGATGGGCTCTAGATTACATATCTTTCAAGATAAAGGTAATAATAGTAGTGATTTTCCTAAATATCTCCTGACTACCAGTATCCAAAATTTGGAGTTTGATCTATTTTTCATCCAAGTCAATGGTTCTTATATTGAAATCTATTTTTGATCAATAAGTATTATCTTATTAGGTAGAAAAAAGAAACAAATGAAGAAAAAAGGTGAATAAGATTAATAGAAAATACACAATTATCGTGATAAAACTAGTTGTAAAGGATCCATAATAGAAACATAATAGATGACATCTCTTACTCACACCTACAAGGGAAAAACATATACACACCAAATGAATTCATCTTCAACAACAACAACAAAAATTCATAAACTCATTTAAATGGGATTGTAAAAATGGATAAAACCTTAAAAATTAGTGATATATTCTAATACAGAAATTTGGGGCAATGAAATATGGGTAGAATGGATGGTCGATATGAACATACCAATTTGTAGTAGTTTTGAAGAAGAGAAGATGAGGAGGGATGAGAGGAGATCTCTGTTGCTTAGGAATGATTTTAACATACCAATTTTCATCCAATGGGAATAAGGTTAGCGGGGATAGGAAGAGAGGATCCACCCACCTCCTCAGCACAACATCCAACATTACTACCACCTGCAATCAAAAGGAACTCCACTACCACCAGTAATCCAAAATAGCCACATGTAATTAGAAACACAACCTGTAATGAAAAACACTCAAATGTTCATACCACAACAACCCACTCCATTACCATTTTCAATAAAAACCACTCAACTTTCCAACATCCACACAAAAAAATTCAACTTCCAACACATCACACATGTAATCAAACACACAAAACTCTCCAATACCCAAACAAAATATTGCACCTTCAATAAAAACACACAACAAAAAGCATCCCTCCTTTTATAAAAACACACAACAATGAAACATCAAACCTGCAATAAAAAACACACCATATTTCACCATCCCATCTGCATTCAAATACACGCATCACTTTAATCAATAATTGACAACCTACACCTCCAAAAAACCAAACTAAATCAACCTACACCAGCAAAAACCTACACAGAACACTGCATTCAAAAACAGAATGTAGAACACTTGAACCTATAATGCCCACTCCTGTGGGCATACTCAATATAATATAACACAAAATAATTAAAAAAATAATTACAAATATACAATGTCACGACCTGTCCTCGGGGCCCGTGCCGTGACTACCCCATGCCCGCCTTCCATAGGCCAGGGGCTGGCGACTAGCACCAAAGGCATAAATCCCAATCAAAAGGGAAGGCATTGCCCTTACGAAACGAAAGCACACACAGAGTACAAGCAGAAGATACACTAAGTAAAGCAGTATAAAAAACGTTTTGAAAGTATGAGGGGCCGGAAATACAATCCCAAAATAAAGATACAGCTACAAATGAAAGTAAAGTACAACTCAAAGGACAACAGCTAAAAGGTGACAAGCAGCTCCTGGATCATCCTCTGGGTTCCTACCTGATGGGTAGGTACAGATGTCCTCCTCAGCACTCTGCGTCTGTCCGTCTCCTCCGGGTATCGACTTGTCATGAAATCCACCTCCGGGTACCGACTCGTCGTAAGATCCACCTCCGGGTACCGACTCGTCGTGAGATCCACCTCCGGGTACCGTCCAGCTCTACAAGCCTCAACCACCAACAGTGATGTCCGTCATCTGCAACCAACACAATGAGGTGTGGGCAAAGCCCGTGCAGGGGTGAGTATACTGTAACACCCCGAGCTTCCATGATACACTTCTATTTCAATAATGCAATAGCTTGCATTGTACGCAAGTTCGAGATTCTAACACACCGCGACCAATCAAAATAGAAATTATGAATAGTAATACCCACTTTTTGAAATTATATATATTTTATATTTCAAAATGGACTTCATTTTTGGATTCGGAATATCGAAATTACCCTATGTTTAATTTTTGGTATTTTTCTGAGAACATCCAATTTTTTATGAATAGTGAAAAATACTTAAAAACAACTTTTTTAATAAAAATAATTTATAGTGATAAATTATACTATTGAGTGGTTTTAAAGTATAATTATAATATATTTTTACCATTTTATCCAATGGTGGTCATTAGAATTAATTTCACTTTGAAATTGGACATAAACAATTGTCAATCTTTTGATATATATTGTTTCTTAAAAACACGCTATTTGTTGTGACAGCGGGAAATAATTATAAAATTAATTAATGCAACTTATATGATTGTAATTTTGTAAAATAGACATCATTTATGAATTCGGAATATCAATTATAGCTTAGGGTGAAATTTTGGCATTCTTCTGAAAAACTTCAATTTTTGATTAATAGTGAAACCACAAAGTGGTAGTTAAAAAAATGATTTTTCGTTTAAATGAAACATTACCACTTATGTGATTTAATTTTCAAAAATCCAACATATATGGTTGTCATTAGGAAGTAAAATTTGGTTCAATGGGATTAAAATAATTTTTGGGTGAATAGTACCTTTTAAATTTAATTAATCACGATTAAAGGTAATTAGTGTAATCTAAGGTAAATATAATGTTATAATAATATGAAATGACCTTGACACATGTCCTACCCCTATTGGATGTGTCATGGCCGACTAATACAATCCATGGGTCAACTTGGGGACCCCATGGAGCCACTTTGGTAGGAAAATTAAATAAATAACTTTTTATTTAATGTTAAAATAAAAATGTCACAAACAAGAGTTATTTTATTAAAACAATTTTTAAATGGGGTTATACAAGTAATATTTTTGACTATAAATATTCATTATAAAGATAAAAATATTTCCTACATAATGATATTTTTTTATAATTTTTAGACAATAAATAAATTAAATTATTTATGACACCATGATGATGCAGTGATTACCTCATTAATTAACAATTTTAATAAAATGGAAGGATAATGTAAAATCTAAGCATTACACTTGTCCAAATCCTATTGGATGAGAATATTTCGAACCCTTATCACCTTAGCCTCGAATTATATAAGTGTGGGGCCTTTATAATCCGAAAATCATTGTATAATAAAGTAACATTTTATTACTTTCCAAGAGTGCCCCTCCTCTCCACTTATAAAAGGCCCCCACCTCTACCACCTTATTCACACTTTCAAAGCCTTTTGGCTCGGCCAACCTCTGCCCATATACTCTCCCAATTTACCTCCCTTACTCATAGAAGCCTCACTTTGGGCATAATTCTTCCCAAGGAAGCCTTTGGCTCAAATCAAAAGAGTTACCTGATTTTAAGGTAATGTCTTCTCTTATGTTGTTTTGTTTTATTTTTCTTATCCAACCCCCTAAACTCTTTTTATTCATTTTTTTGTAACAACAACAGTATACTAAATATACTAGTATGTTTTTATAATAATTATTCTAGCTACACTTACACACACATACATCTAATGGTTAAAGAACATACTGTTTCTGTGGATGGCGAATTTCTGCCTCACGAAACAATGATTGTTCAACACTCATATAACACCTATAATAGTGGCCATTTTGATGACACTATTTTCATATTTGATATATATATTATGTTTATTTTTTCCTTATGCTTCTTTATTTCTCATTTGAGGCATACTTTATGATTTCCATTATGGGTAAATGCAATAATTTCATTTTAGGAAGTGTGGACTACTGCCCCCTCAAAGTGATTTGAATCGTTAAGGCCATATGTGGGATGTATAAAGGATGGAGTAAATGGTATTAGACATTATATTATACTGGAATTATATTATACCTTTATATAATTATAAATTCATTCCATTAAATATGAAATAGAAATGAAAGTAGCGTTCATGCGTACGTACGGTTTACCGTCTCCATGAATGGTGCATTTCATTTCTTACCTCTAAACGTAATGGAATATTATAAATTCATGTATATACTGGATATATATGAGATATATGATATCAATATCATGAATATAATTTTGGATATAATGGATATATCACCACATGAACAACATGTAATTATAAGAAGTTTATTTTTGACTCAAGTACCAAAGATCGACAAAACGACCGTTATTAACTTAAATAATTACATAATGTTCATAACATGGTAATAAGTGATATAAAAGGAATAATTAACTTGAAAAAGTTTCTTAAGAAGGTATAGATTAACTCTAGTTTATTATTCAGGAGATCAAAGAACAGTCGAGTGAATTCGGACACGAGGTAAGGGAACTTTTTAACCCAATTTCTATTCTTTGGGTTAATCTCATACTTTCAAATTATGTCATGATATTATTATGTCCTATCTTGTATTTGTACTTTATTTATGTTTAAATATAGTGAATACACATAATATATCTATTTTATTTAAAAAATGATCTTTTTAAGGACTTCTCCTCAATCTCCTTTCATTGAGGAATATTTGGTTTTGTACACAACATTCATTTATACGGTGTATAAACCCCTTTGACTTTTATGTTTATTCAAAAGGAATCTTTTTATATGAAGCGTTTTACTAAACGACAAAAAGGAATGTTTTTTTTCCATACGTATGCGGCGATAATGACCTCTCCTCCGCCGTAACCATTATTTGAGTTTCGGCTTCCTCTAAAAGCGATAACTTTTTTTTAAATGAAAAATAAATATCAAGTTTTAATTTTCTTTTATTTTGGTATTGAAAATGGTTTTGAAAGTGTTTTTTATTATATCAATGTGTTTTATTGATATATTGTGATTGAAATGTGGAAATGTTATGTTTCCTTTATGCATATTTTATGTGATATGATTATGTTATTGTTTATGATATGTTTAAACCTGTTCATATGAGGAATGCATGGGACTTAATAAGTGACGGGTGGAGCCCGCTATAGCTCCTCGATGCATCGGCAGGTCTCATGAGACAAACTAGTGTCTTGGCACGAGGCCTTGACAAAATATTATTTGTGGTCTTGGCACGAGGCCTTGTCTACGTGGTTATGATAGTCTGGCATTATGCATTTCATCATTATGAAAGTGGTTATTGATATTACATGTGATTATTTGACTAGTATAATACCCATGTGAGTAAGTAAATGGCATTATTTAATTTTATTTTTGCCATATTATGCTACAGTTCAAGTTTAAAAATGATTTTGTTTTAGTTATACATTTCCTTAAATGTTAATTTTTATTTATGAAAGCTTTCGTAATATTGTTATCCTTACTGAGCATCTGAGCTCACCCCTTTCAATGTTTTAATATTTTCCAGGATGTGAAGAAGTATTTTATGAATGACCTGTAGTGATTGTCAGAAGAAGATATGAGTGTGGACTATGGAGACTTTGTTATTATAGTTTTTCACTTTATGATGTAATGTAACATTTATGAATGTATCTAGTGTTTCCAGGGATACAAAACTAATCGGTCTTTCGAGACTTGATCTTTTGTGATCATGCCAATGTTACGAAGTAATGCACCGACTCTGGGTAACAGGGTTCGGGGCATTACAGTTGTATCAAAGGCAGTTTATTACTAACCTTGGAAGCTAGATTTAGATAAACTCTGATTAGAGCAGATAGCCCAAAGATAGACTTTCAGGATTAGTATAGAAGAACTTCCTAGAATTTTGGTATTATAGAGATTTTGTGAGTTTTTCGAGCAATATATCCCTGTCTGGATATGACCAGGTTGAGGCGGCTCTGGCACAGATGTACCTAGGGGTAAAACCCGAAAACACCGCTTTGAGCTAGACTCAACCAGGAACGGGTGCACAACAATGGGCCTTTCTACACTCTCGGTTACGACACTCCCGGGGGATATGCTTAGGATAATTCTCATTTTCATTACAAATCATTATGAAGGGTTTATGAATATATACTTCCTCAAAGAAAACATTTTTATGATTATGGATTATATCCATAAATAGTTCAATTTATGTTAAGTGTTTTGCAAGCTTGTTTTTATGTATTTCGATTCATAAACTAACCTAGTTTATGCCATTGTATAAAAATGGCGCCCAGTAGAAGGAATGTGAACTCCATCCATACGTATGATCCAAAGAGTAAGAAGGATCATATATTTCACAGTATTAAGCCAATATTTATAAGGGAAATAGTCTCCCATGTGTTCTCAACATATGAATAAATAGTATCATGTGTTAATAAGATATGTAGAGAATTCTCTGAGTCTTATGGATTTGAAGGGATGAAAGAGAAGAAAAGGATGGAAGAGAGAATGATGGATAAAGGGACGAGGGAAAAGAAGAATTTTCCAATATGTGATAACTGTGGGAAGAAACACCTTGGAACTTTCCTGAAGGGAATGGGAGTTTGTTATAAGTGTGGAGAAAAGGGACACCAAGTGCGTGACTACAAGGGTAAGAAAATTTTTTCAAATTTACAATGCTTCATCTGCAAGGAGTGGGGACACTACGCAAACCAATATCCAAATCATCAGAGTATTCCCCAAATGATGTTATTGGATAATAATCAAGTTATGATACTACCACAGATTAGGAGGAATGATTAGAGTTCTTATGTTGTCATTAAAGAATTTTTCCATATGGGTGTTGTATCAATGATGTACTGGTTATAATAATTATGGAGTATATAAGGATTGTACTGCAGTACTATTTCATCAAGGACTTGATATTGTGTGGAACCAAGAAAAGTGACACCACAACAGGTTAAATTTTTGGAAAATATATGGTTGAGAGAAAGATAAACCATAATATGGTTCTGATATGGAGATAGTGATTTTGGAATAATACATTATTGATTTGGATAAATTATATTGGATATTCTTAACTTCCTTGAAACTGATTAATGATTTGTATTCATTTTTGGATAGAAGGAGTATATCTAGTATTATATTAGGAACAAGGGATCATGAATGTAATCAATAAGGATTTATGGTAATTCAGTATGTTACAGTGTTTTAAAATAATACTTGATGAAGGTGTCCACATGTTGTTAGGTGGAAAAAAGGATCTTCATTATGTTTACCTTCCTTATAAAATTTGGACTGTGAGTTGGATAGAAGTATTTTGGATAACTATAAAGGTTGGAATAGATTAAGTTGATCTTTGGATAGTATTGTTTAAGGTTAAAACATTTCTGAAGATTATTTTTGTAATATTATAATACTATAGTTTTAGGAAAAGGACAACCTGCAGGGTGGGGCATAACCCATCGCGTCGGACAAAGCTGTAGGAATCGAACCCACAACCATAGTGAGAAAGGCCTTTAATACCTACCAATAGCTTACAGGAAGTCCCTGGTTATTAAAAAATAGTTTTCCTAATCTAAATGGTATGTGGTAATATTTAGAACCTTATAAAATTAGGATAAATAGAATATTTTTGAGTTCTATTATCTTTTTTAGTGAACGATGAGTTTGTGGTAGAAATTAGTTGAAGGATGAAACTCTACTTCTCAAGCATAAATATATATATACCTATCTCTTATTCTATGAATAAATTAATTCTTAAACTTTAGTAAAGGGATATTAAAACCAAAAATGTGTTATCCTAAGACCTTATGTCTTGTTGGACTGATAATATTTTAAATCAACATAGATTGAAGGCTTTGAGGCCCTCAATTTTATACTTGTTTGTGATTGATGACCTCAATCACTCCCTACAAATATTTACATTTTTCCTCCAATTATATGTCTCTAATTTCCACCAATGTTCTCCTTATCAAGATAATAATTTGGTGGTGAATATTTCATTTCCCTTTCCCTCTTATGAAGGCTAAATTTTCTTAACCATATTTCTGATGTGGGTTTTCCACAAAGGTATTTTCTATTTTCAACATTTTATTTTCAAAAAAAAAATTCAAATTGTGAGGACGCAATTTATTGAAGGAGGGGAGAATGTAACACCCCGAGCTTCCACGATACACTTCTATTTCAATAATGCAATAGCTTGCATTGTACGCAAGTTCGAGATTCTAACACACCGCGACCAATCAAAATAGAAATTATGAATAGTAATACCCACTTTTTGAAATTATATATATTTTATATTTCAAAATGGACTTCATTTTTGGATTCGGAATATAGAAATTAGCCTATGTTGAATTTTTGGTATTTTTCTGAGAACTTCCAATTTTTTATTAATAGTGAAAAATACTTAAAAACAACTTTTTTAATCAAAATAATTTATAGTGATAAATTACACTATTGAGTGGTTTTAAAGTAAAATTATAATATATTTTTACCATTTTATCTAATGGTGGTCATTATAATTAATTTCACTTCGAAATTGGATATAAACAATTGTCAATCTTTTGATATATATTGTTTCTTAAAAACACGCTATTTGTTGCGACAGCGGGAATTAATTATAAAATTAATTAATGCAACTTATCTGTTTGTAATTTTGTAAAATAGACATCATTTATGAATTCGGAATATCAATTATAGCTTAGGGTGAAATTTTGGCATTATTCTGAAAAACTTCAATTTTTGATGAATAGTGAAACTACTAAGTGGTAGTTAAAAAAATGATTTTTCGTTTAAATGAAACATTACCACTTATGTGATTTGATTTTCAAAAATACGACATATATGGTTTTCATTAGGAAGTAAAATGTTGTTCAATGGGATTAAAATAAATTTTTGGTGAATAGTAACTTTTCAGTTTAATTAATCACGATTAAAGGTAATTAGTGTAATTTAAGGTAAAGATAATGTTATAATAATATTAAATGACCTTGACACATGTCCTACCGCTATTGGAAGTGTCATGGCCTACCAAGACAATCCATGGGTCAACTTGGGGACCCCATGGAGCCACATTGGTAGGAAAATGACATAAATAACTTTTTATTTAATGTTAAAATAAAAATGTCACAAACAAGAGTTATTTTATTAAAACAATTTTTAAATGGGGTTATACAAGTCATATTTTTTACTATAAATATTCATTAGAAAGATAAAAATATTTAATACATAATGATATTTGTTTTATAATTTTTATACATTAAATAAATTAAATTATTTATGACACCATGATGATGCAGCGATTACCTCATTAATTAACAATTTTAATAAAATGGAAGGATAATGTAAAATCTAAGCATTACACTTGTCCAAAGCCTATTGGATGAGAATATTTAGAACCCTTATCACCTTAGCCTCGAATTATATAAGTGTGGGACCTTTAGAATCCGAAAATCAGTGTATAATAAAGTAACATTTTATTACTTTCCAAGAGTGCCCCTCCTCTCCACTTATAAAAGGCCCCCACCTCTACCACTTTATTCACACTTTCAAAGCCTTTTGGCTCGGCCAAATTCTGCCCAAATACTCTCCCAACTTCCCTCCCTTACTCCTAGAAGCCTCACTTTGGGCATAATTCTTCCCAAGGAATCCTTTGGCTCAAATCAAAAGAGTAACCCAATTTTAAGGTAATGTCTTCTCTTATGTTATTTTGTTTTATTTTGATTATCCAACCCCCTAAACTCTTTTTATTCATTTATTTTGTAACAACAACAGTATCCTCAATATACTAGGATGTTTTTATAAGAATTATTCGAGCTACACTTACACACACCTACATCTAATGGTTAAATAACATATTGTTTCTGTGGATGGTGAATTTTTGCCTCACGAAACGATGATTGTTCAACACTCATATAACACCTCTAATGGTGGCCATTTTGATGACACTATTTTCATATATGATATATATATTATGTTTATGTTTTCCTTATGCTTCTTTATTTCTAATTTTTGGCATACTTTATGATTTCCATTATTGGTAAACGCGATAATTTCATTTTAGGAAGTGCGGACTACCGCCCCCTCAAAGTGATTTGAATCGTTAATGCCATATGTGGGATGTATAAAGGATGGAATAAATGGTATTACACATTATATTATAATGGAATTATATTATACCTTTATATAATTATAACTTCATTCCATTAAATATGAAATAGAAATGAAAGTAGCGTTCATGCATACCTACGGATTACCGTCTCCATGAACGGTGCATTTCATTTCTTACCTCTAAACGTTGTGGAATATTATAAATGCATGTATATACTGGATATATATGAGATATATGATATCAATATCATGAATATAATTCTGGATATAATGAATATATCACCACATGAACAACTTGTAATTATAAGAAGTTTATTTTTGACTCAAGTACCAAAGATCGACAAAACGACCGTTATTAACTTAAATAATTACATAATGTTCATAACATGGTAATAAGTGATATAAAAGGAATAATGAACTTGAAAAAGGTTCTTAAGAAGGTAGAGATTAACTCTAGTTTATTATTCAGGAGATCAAAGAACGGTCGAGTGAATTCGGACACAAGGTAAGGGAACTTCTTAACCCAATTTCTATTCTTTGGGTTAATCTCCTACTTTCAAATTATGTCATGATATTATTATGTCATATCTTGTATTTGTACATTATTTATGTGTACATATAGTGAATACAAATAATAGATCTATTTTATTTAAAAAAATGATCTTTTTAAGGACTTCGCTTCAATCTCCTTTCATTGAAAAATATTTGGTTTTGTACACAACATTCATTTATACGGTGTATAAACCCCTTTGACTTTTACGTTTATTCAAAATGAATCTTTTTATATGAAGCGTTTTACTAAACGACAAAAAGGAATGTTTTTTTCTGTATGTATGCGGCGACAACGACTTCTCCGCCGCCGTGACCATTATTTGAGTTTCGGTTTCCTCTACAAGCGATAACTTTTTTTAAAATGAAAAATAAATATCAAGTTTTAATTTTATTTTATTTTGGTATTGAAAATGGTTTTGAAAGTGTTTTTTATTATATAAATGTGTTGTATTGATATCTTGTGATTGAAATGTGGAAATGTTATGTTTCCTTTATGCATATTTTATGTGATATGATTATGTTATGGTTTATGATATGTTTAAACCTGTTCATATGAGGAATGCATTGGACTTAATAAGTGATGGGTGGAGTCCGCTATAGCTCCTCGATGCATCGGAAGGTCTCATGAGACAAACTAGTGTCTTGGAATGAGGCCTTGACAAAATATTATTTGTGGTTTTGGCACAAGGCCTTGGCCTCGTGGTTATGATAGTCTAGCATTATGCATTCCATCATTATGAAAGTGGTTATTGATATTGCATGTGATTATTCGACTAGTAGAATATCCATGTGAGTAAGTAGATGGAATTATTTAATTTTATTTTTTCCATATTATGCTGAAGTTCAAGTTTAAAAAGGCTTTTGTTTTAGTTATACATTGCCTTAAATGTTAATGTTTATTTATGAAATCTTCCGCAATATTGTTATCCTTACTGAGCATCTGAGCTCACCCATTTCAATGTTTTTGTATTTTCCAGGATGTGAAGAAGTATTTTATGAATGACCTACAGGGATTGTCAGAAGAGGATATGAGTTTGGACTATGGAGACTTTGTTATTGTATTTTTTCTCTTTATGATGTAATGTAACATTTATGAATGTATCTAGTGTTTCCAAGGCTACTAAACTAATCGGTCTTTCGAGACTTGATCTTTTGTGATCTTGCCAATGTTACGAAGTAATGCACTGACTCTGGGTAACTGGGGTCGGGGCGTTACATATACGATACTCAGCAGGGACCCTGAGACCCTCAAGGTCTCACTAAATCCAACAAGGATAATCACAAAAAAGTTCTCAAAAAATAACCCTTACTTAGGTATAATCCCATACTTATACCTAAGTTATGATGTAACCCATCTCAACCATGAGGTGTCACACAGATATGAAGGCGAAGGATAACCACTACTTAGGTACATGCCCATACATATATGTTTGTTATCTAGTAACCCATCTCAATCATGAGGAAAACACAAAGGTCAATGACTCATCTCAAACCAAGATTTTCATTATCGAAACCGTAACTGCTGAAGAACTCCGTCTCTGACGAGTACAGTGATCCTGTCATGACTCTGAGGTACTTCTCACTATCCTAAGACTGCTGAGGTACTCCTCCTGTTGAGTACCGCGGGTCTGCCACATCACAAAGTAGTGCTCCTCCGCTATGGGTCTTCCACCTCACACAGTAGTTCTCCCCCTCATAGCCTACAGAGGTACTCCTCCTGTCGAGTACTGCGGGTCTTCCACCTCACAAAGTAGTGCTCCTCTGCCATGGGTCTGCCACCTCATAAAGTAGTGCTCCCCACTGGGCTATGCAAGTCACTCCAAATCGAATCGGACAAGCAGTCATCAGGTCTCAGCCAGCTACATGGTCTCCGTACTCCGTACGCTCGTCTCCAGGAGGGTCCTCTCCACGAGCAACAGGTCGATACTCCAAGTATCACAAATTCCCACGAAGAAGTATCTCAAAGGACCACCTCGTCATAGGGGTCTCAACGCAGCAAACGGCGCGTCAATCAGATGATCGGTTTGTGAGTTATTAGCCTTTTCGTCCTAGGGGCCCGGTTGGTTTTGTGTACGAACCAACCCGACCGTATCTCAACTCTACCCCGAAATCACATAGGGTATACTCATAGGGACCGTTTCTCAACGTGATCACCAACGCTGTTGATGGTTCATCAAACGGACGTCCGGTCTGAAAGATATCGGCTTTTCCGTTCTAGGGGCCCAGTTGGATTTCGGGTACAATACAACCCAACCGTACTCCAACTATGTCCAAACCTCGAGTGGAGTAAGACCAAAGGTCTGTCTCACTAAGAGGAATCCATCAAAGTCGACGGCACGTCAATCAGACGTCCAGAGCACAAGTTATAGGTATTTTCGCTCTGAGGACCTGGTTGGTTTCGTGTTCGAACCAACTCGGACGTACCCAAAGTTCATCAAAACCTTGAGTGTATTATACTTAAACGACCGTCTCAATCCAAGGATCGTGTCTCAACTGACAGTGCGCCAATCGGAGGTTCGTGTCCCGTGTTACGGGCGTTTAAACAAATGTGCCTGCTTTTAGGGGGTTTGGTCCTGGACCGACCCGACCCAAGACCCCCTGGGTCGGCCCGAACCGGGTCTGGCCCACTTGGGTGAGGCTCGGCCCAGTGGGTGGCCCGGCCCAGCGGCTGGGTGCCCTGGCCCAGCGCGAGTAGCCCGGCTCAACTGGGCACTCGGTCTGTGACCGAGCAGTGCGAAGGGGGGGGGCACTACCCCCTTGCCTTGTAACGGCGACCCCACGTAGGGGGACCACCTGTCCACCACCGGGGGTTACGACCCCCAGAATTCTGAAGGTCTGGCACCGTTGGCCGGCCGGTACTGCGCCGCGGGACCCCGTGGTCCCGCCCTCCAAGCGCAGGTGGCTGGTTTTATCCGGCCGCCTCCAGGTCTTCCGCCGCGGCCAAAGGGTTGTGGCTCTTGATGATCCGGTAGCCGGGGAGTCCGGCCGCCCCCTTTCGGTGACCGCCACGGCCTTAGGTCATGGCCCTTCTTCGACCGGCGCGGCGCGTCGGCTCCACGCCCCTCCATCACGGCGCGTCGGCGCCGCGCTTCTTCGTCGCGGCCCGCCCAGGCCGAGGCCCTTCAAGATGCTCTGGCGTGGCGCGACGGCGCCGTGCCCCTCCGCCGCGGCCCCTGCTCTGGCCGCGGCCTCTTTCAGCCTTAACGGCGCGGCGCGACAACGCCGCGCTCCTTCGCCATGGTTCCCTCATTTCCGCGCGGTGCGACGGCACCGCGTCGTCTCCGTTCCAATCCACAACGAAGGACAATAGTAAAAAGGGAGGAGGGTCGGCCGTGTTTGTGCGGTTTGGCCCCCTCCCGTTAATCGATAGAAAGATGCTAAAAGATTAACGATGAATGCCCAAATATTAATGAACATAGAATCAAACCCCTACCTCGAAGAAGGCGTTCGTCGGTGTCACGATAGACGGCGTCGCGGTAGACGGGCATCGTTCCGTCAATGTCGGGAAGGATGAAGCCGAGGGTGGCGTCGGTGTTCTTCACGTTCTTCGTTGGGGAGGATATGATTTCCCCAAGTGTGGGGGTGTCGCAATACTTTACCAGTGCTTCGTAGCTTGGTGAAGCCGTCCCAAAACCTTCTCCCAAGCTCCATATATATAGGAGAGGGGGAGAGGTATGTAACCATCATGGAATTTATGACGTTTCATTTATTTGGAACCTTATTAAATTCCAACGATGCGTTTACTTAATTTAAAAAGGGGGTCGGGGGAATTAATTTGCGTTGGCACAATGTAAGAGGTGCATTGACACTACTTAAGAGTGGAGGATGCCAAGAAGTTTCCACCACATAGCCTGCATCAAAACATATGACACGTATCAATTTTGTGTTGACACATAAAATTAATTGACAGCAATTAATTTCTCGTCGACGCATAAAATTAAATCACAACAATTAATTTTTACGTCGACCTATAAAATTAACTCACAACAATTAATTTTACGTCAACTCATAAAATTAATTGAGAGCAATTAATTTTACGTCGACACATAAAATTAACTGACAACAATTAATTTTATGTTGACACATAAAATTAATTGAGTGCCATTAATTTTACTTCGACATATAAAATTAATTGATGGGGGGTTTGAGAGGTTTCATCTCCGTCCCAATTAAATTGGAGGATAGGGTGTGGAGGTTCCACCACCAACTCCCAAGTGGAGGTTCTAACCACTTTATCCGCACTGCATGTGTTTATCAAAATAAAATAAATTATTCACTTATTTTATTTTATTAACCCACGTAAAACCCCAAAAACTAACTTTCATACCCGATCATCTGTCGTTGAGGTAAAAGTCTTCTTAAGAAAATATCGTCACGGCAAGTTCAATGGTGCCCTTAGAATTCGATTCCGAAACCAACCAGGCCCTCATAGCGGAAACGCTTATAACATGAGCTTCGGACGTCCAATTGACATGTCGTCGACTTTGTTGGATTCCTCTTAGTGAGACAAACCTTTTGGATTAATTCACTCGAGGTTTGGATGCAGTTGGAGTGCGGTCGGGTTGGTTTTGACATAAAAACCAACTGGGCCCCTAGAACGAAAAAGCCAATAACTCTCAGACCAGGCGTCCGATTGATGCGCCGTCTGTCACGTTGAGTTCCTTTTGGTGAGACAGAACTTTGGGATACATCAACTTTGGACTTAGTGTAAGTTGATGTATCGACCCCTTGGATCGTGGAGTGGACCCTCCCGGAATCGAGCATGCTGTGTGCGGGAACCCTAGAGCTGGTTGCGACTGCGACGACGATGATGACTGCACTGAAATCCTTCGTGGGTTCGGCAGTGACGACGACTGCACTGAAATCCTCCGTGGGTTCAGAAACGATGAAGACCGTACTGAAATCCTCCGTGGGTTCGACGGTGATGAAGACTGCACTGAAATACTCTATGGGTTCAGCAGCGATGAAGACCATACTGAAATCCTCCGTGGGTTTGACCGCGATGAAGACTGCACTGAAATCCTCCATGGGTTCGGCAGCGATGAAGACTGTACAAAAATCCTCCGTGGGTTCGACGGTGATGACTACTGTTCTTGTATCCTATATGGTTCTGGTAGTGTTCGACTCTGTTCTTTCTATCCTATGTGGGTCTGGCAGAGTAGCTGGTCTGTATCCTATGTGGGTCCGACAGCTTAGCTGGTTTAGTATCCTACGTGGGTCCCAGCTTAGATGAATCAGTGGCTATATCTGATCATCTCTATCACCTTACGATGAAGTATACCTGTGTGAGCTGAGTCTTGACTTCAATCAAAATCTTCGATATGATTGACTTGCTTTCCTATGTGGATTGGGTCGTGTTATCCTGTGTGGATTGGGTTGTACTCCTATGTGGACATGATCAAACTTGGGATCGGATGTTGGAGCCGAACGGGAATTGATGACTTAGGTATATGTATGGGCATATACCTAAGTAGTCTTGTTTGTTACTTCGTGATTGTATCTTTCATTTTTGGATTATCCCTTGTGGATTATGGGAGACCTTTGGGGGGTCTCGGGGTCCCTACTGAGTAGTGTATACTCACCCCTGCATGGGCTATGCCCGCACTACGTTGTATTGGATGCAGATGATGGACAGCGCTAATCATGGTTGAGGCTTGTGGAGAAAGTCGGTACCTGGAGGTGGACCATTGGGCGGGACATACAGGGAGTAGACGGTTGGACCGAGGAGCTGAGGGGGATATCTGTACACACCCTTCAAGTGGGACTTCCAGTGGACGGCTCGACGTTGCTGCTTTACATTCAGTTGATGTACTTCTTTCTAGTTGTACCTTACTTTCATTTTAGGTTTGTATTCTGTCCCATTTACTTTCCGCACTTACTATTGTACCCAGTTTTACTTAGTGATTACTTCTGCTTGCTTACTCTGTGGTGTTTGTTTACTTTATAAAGGCAATGTCTTCCCCTTTTTTCAGGATTTACGCCTTGGTGCTAGTCGCTAGGCCCTGGCCTATGGGAGGCGGGTGTGGGGTAGTCACGGCACGGGTCTCGAGGACGGGTCATGACAAATTGGTATCAGAGGGGTTCGGTTCTACCGTAGAACTCAGGAATTTGATTTTTATTCTATGTGAAGCAATAGTGTTAAGGGTATGGGGTGTGGTTATCAGTCTAGGGAGTCCAGTGTTGGTGCGGCGGCTGACATATCCGTACACCAGGACCCCAACTTCTGATTTCCGACTCAATGCATGAAAACATTGATTGTGTGTGTGTTTCAAAAGTTTTCTTTGTGATTACTTTGTGTCAGCTCGCCAGGTATACTGTTTGACCGTAGCACACCTGTTTCTTTTCAGTATGGCCCCACGACGGCAGCCAGCTAGGGTTCTGAGTTTTGTGGGAGCTGACAGCCCACCGAGCAACGAGGCCTCGGTGTAGGGCCCTTTTTCAACGGAGGCACTGGCGGTACCTTTACCCGCTGAGCCACCGATGCTACCAGCCCCAGCCGCTAATAGTGCACGTCGCCTTAGTGCACTGCACGAGTTTCAGCGTCAGAGACCGCCCAGGTTCCATGGGGAGATGGACCCTTAGGCAGTGGAGGATTTGCTGGAGGCTGTAGTTCGCGTTTTTAGGTTAGTGGGGACACCATTTGACCTCATGGTGATCCTTGCAGCGAGCCTCCTGCACGCGGCAACAGGAAGATGGTGGAGATTGATGCTCCAGGTGCACGACGAGTCATCTCTCCTCTAAACGGACTTTGAGAGCCTCTTTTTCTCGGAGTTCTTCCCAGCCACCCTCCGTGAGGTGCACATCCAGGAGCTTCTACAGCTGCGGCAGGGCAGTATGACGGTCGCCCAGTACTCAGTGAGATTTACCTATCTCTCGCGCTATTCGATGGACACGGTATGCGACCCATTCTTCTACGCCCTAACCTTCGAGAAGGGACAGAGGCATGAGATCAGGGCATCGATGGTCTCCCTCAGTATTCTGACACAGGCAGGAGTACTGGAGCGAGCCCTTCTCATAGAGAGATTTCTTGCTGAGCCTACGCCAGCAGTGAGACCTACCGCAGGGTGGCACACAGCAGAGTCGTAGGCCACTGGCAGTCGATGGATGTCACAGGGGTTCAGGCGGACCGGACCATCAGGCAGACGACCTCAGGACACTGGCATAGAGGTGTGGGGCACACGGCGTAGAGCCAGTCTTCCAAGGAGCAGACAGTGCTACGCATGCGGCGGGCAGGGCCACATGGCTCGTGACTACCCGACCCGCCGTGCAGAGGAGTAGCAGACGGTTGAGGAACCACCCAGGAAGAGGTCGAGGTTCGACCGTGGCGGTCTGCAGGGAGCAGGTGGATGAGGCCGAGGAGCTGGTCGAGCGGCAAGTGGTGGACGACGTTTTGAGTCTCTACCACCACCACCACCAGGAGGTCCACCCCGACCATAGGGGAGAGCACAGCTTCAGGCAACTAAAGCATACGATCATGGAGCTCCGGAAGCAGGTGGACATGTGCGGGACTAGCTCCAGGAATGGAGGCCTTTTCCCATAATGCCTCTAGCTTTGTTGTTTGTGTTGCTTTTTGTCCTTGTACTTTGAGTCATAGTAATAAAAGACACTTGCAATAGTGACATTTTCTTACTTGTCTTTTGTATGTTAATACTAAGACGTTCCGGTTAAAAACTATTGACTTGACCCTCACATACGAGATTCCTACTGGAAGAGACCCAGTGACCACACACCGATGCCGAAAGTGTGACTCAACCCTTGGAGGCGAGAGTAACGTTTGGATATCTTGGTAGCAGCGTTGAGGCCTTACGACGTCATCCATGGCATGAATTAACTGATCATGATAGGATTGACTGTATTAGGCAAGGAACGTGGTTCATCCAGGGGATGAGACCAGATTTCTATTTTAGGCAAAGGAGAAATCTTTGCTGCTTTGCAAAATATTAAGGAAGAAGGGGAAACCCTTCATGTGGTCAAACAGATGTCAGTAGAGCTTCCAGGAGCTGAGACAGAGATTGACCAGCGAACCTATCGTGAGGCTACCAGAGGAGGGAGTTGGGTACGTAGTCTACTGCGATGCATCAGGGACCGGACTCGGATGTGTCCGGATGCAGGAGCGGGCCGTGATCACCTATGGATCACGTCAGTTGAGGCAGCATGAGTAGAACTACGCTACCCATGACCTGGAGTTAGTAGTAGTGGTCTTCGCTCTGATGATGTGGCGACACTATATGATGGGTGAGCGCTTTATAGTTTATTCTGACCACCATAGTCTCAGGTACATCTTCTCACAGAAGGACCTGAACCTGAGATAGTAGTGATGGATCAAGTTCCTCTAGGACTATGACTTTGAGATAGTCTATACTCCTGGAAAGAGGAACATAGTAGCCGATGCTCTCAGCAGGAGGACGAGCATTCAACTACTCGGGGAGGCGACGGAGCAGCTAGCCACTTTACAAATATCCTTCATGGATAGAGATAGAGTAGCCTTTCTTCAGTCACTCATAGTCACTCCTCCACTCCTTCAGCAGGTCAGAGAGGCACAGCGTGGGGAAGTTGACTGTGAGACGCGGCATGCATAGATATCCTCAGGAAGGGCAACTGATGGATTCTCTGTGGGAGGAGAGCATGTCGTTCTTTTCAGAGGACGTACCATGGTACCAGCTGCTTTGCAGGAGGAGGTGCTGATAGATTTTCACACTTCCCATTTAGTGGTACATCCAGGAGTGGTGAAGATGTACCAGGATCTTAGATGACAGAACTGGTGGCCGAGTATGAAGAAGGTTCTAGCTGAGTTCGTTTCTCGATGCCTCACCTGTCAGCAGGTGAAGGCGGAGCGCCAGGTACTAGAAGGCTTGGTGCAGCCCTTGGACCTCCGGAGTGGAAGTGGGACGGGATATCTATGGACATCATGACTGGACTTCCACGTACTTCTAGAGGTCACGACTCCATTTGGGTGATTGTCGACCGACTCACCAAGTGAGCCCACTTCTTACCCATCAGAGAACAGGTCTCAGTAGAGATCTTGAGACGTCTCTACATTCAGGAGATTTTATGGCTTCATGGTGTTCCATCATCTATCCTCTCTGATCGAGATGCTCTCTTTACTTCCTGGCTTTGGAAGGGGTTTAGGAGGCATTCGGGACGCAACTACGTCTGAGCACCGTCTTTCACCCTCAGACGGATGGTCAGATGGAGAGGACCATTCAAACTCTCGAGGACATGCTCTATGCATGTGTCCTCGACTTTGGTCATAGCTGGGAGGACCACCTACCCTTGGTGGAGTTCACGTACAACAATAGCTACCACTCCACCATCGGGATGACACCATACGAGGCATTGTATGGCTGACCTTGCAGATCACCTTTGTGCTGGACAGACCCTGGGGAGTCAGCACTTGTGGGACCGGAGATGGTCCAGGCCATGACAAAGAAGGTCCAGGTCATCCATGGGTGGATGAGGATAGCTCAGAGTCAGCATAAGTCTTATGCTGATAGGAGGCGGAGGCCACTGGAGTTCGAGGATGGCGACTGCATCTTCTTGCGGGTCCCACCTCGACGTAGATTACGGAGATTTGGCTGGGGCAGCAAGTTATCTCTGCGCTTCATCGGACCGTTCCAGTTTCTCAACAGGATGGGTGAGGTGGCTTATTGCCTGGCTCTACCACCTCAGTTGCACCGGTTGCACGACGTCTTCCATGTATCTCAGCTGAGGAGATACGTGCATGACCGGATGCATATCATCGACCATGAGGAGTTGGACATTGACGATGGGGTGACTTTTGCAGAGGTCCTAGTGGAGATTGTGGATCGACAGGATTGGATCCTATGTGGGTGGTCGATTCCTTTAGGGCACATCAGATGGAAGCATTGGAACCTCCAGGAGAGCACTTGGGAGTAGGAGGCTCAAATGCATGCACAATACACATATTTTTTAGACTAGTTTATGATGTATCTTTACGAGGATGTAAATCCCTGAGGTGGGAGTAATGTAAAGACCCATAAAATTCAAGGGAAATTTTTTATTAATTTTCTTTGGGATTTTACAAGAATGTAGTTTCTAATGGAACCTGATTCCGAGGCCCGTTGTTCCCAGAATCAATTTCCGAAGTTTAGCACGGGTACGTTCAGTGAACGAATGAGCGGGTTTTCCTAACTTTTGAACCGGTGCTCGGAATCGAATTCCGAGCGCACCGATGGAATCACATCACTGGTAATTGCTTAAGAACACCTTTTCCAGAGTTTCATTTTCTCTGGTGAGGTTATTAATTAAATGGGTTAACTAAAGAATAAAATAAAATATTGTGCTACAATTTTTATTTCTATTCTAGGTAGTTTAAACCTATGCTTGTTGGTTGGAGTGGGACCCACTAATATCCTAACTCCAGTAGGTAGGATATTAGTGAAGTGTGGCCCACATGATCCCCACCCCTTCAAATCCCTTTTAACCTCCCTCTCGTGCATTTAATATGTAACTCACCCACACCCCCCTTTTAAATACCAAGTCAACTCTCTTAATTAATGAATTGAATTATGTTATTCAATGAAATCAATTCTTGATATCATTTTGAATTTCTAATTGAATGTTGGATTGTGTGTGTTAATTAAATAAGATAAAGTCTTATTTATTTAAAGATTATTTCATTGTGCGAGAAGGTTGGAGAGGAATTGCTCAAGCCTGAGAATCTTCATCCTCCTCCTTGAAGAACGCGAAGAACACACCGTCAGAGACAAAGAACACTGAACTCCAACGAAGGACGATGAATAACACTGATTCCTCAGAGATCAACGGAACGACACCGTGTACCGCGACGCCGATGGTCCTCTTTTTCGTGACGTCATATACCGATACGGGGTGTACCGCGACACCGTGTACCGCGACACCGTGTACCGCGACACCAACAATCCTCTTTCTGCGACGTCTTCTTCCACGACGTCTCTATCCCGCGAAAAACCTCGTTCAACGACTTCATCAAGGTAGGGGTTTGGAATTTTTTGTTCATGATTGTTCTTTCCATTCTTCGTCTTTTAATTTGGGCCGCCTGTTATCATTTTAATGGGAGGAGGTCGGACCGCACGAACACGGCCGACCCTCCTTCCCCTTTGATGTTGTTCGTTGCGGCTCGAAAGAAGGCGGAGTGGTGCAACGGCACCGCGCGGAAACATAGAGGAATACGGTGAAGAAGCATGGCGCCATCGTGCCGCCCCATTGAGACCAAAAGAATCCACGGTCGAGACCCGCGGGGGTCCGTCGTTTCGTCGAAGGGGGTGGTGGTTTCCCCCCTTCTGCGCTCGCGCGGCGCACGGCGCCCGTGCCGGTCTGGACTAGCTGCACCGGGCTGGTCCATGCTCACCGGGCCAGGCCGCGCCCTAAGGGGCCGGACCCGGACCCAGTTCGGGTCGACCCGGTCCTGGCCGACCCAGGGGGTCTCGGGCCGGGTCGGTCCGGGCCCAAAACCCCCTAAAAACGGACAGGTTCGTTCTTTTGCCCATATCATGGGTTGCATACCTACGATCGATGCACCATTAGTTGTGATGAGATCCTTGGATCGAGACAGTCGTTTCAGTATATTACACTCAAGGTTTTGGAGAACTTTGGGTACGGCCGGGTGGGTTCGAACACGAAACCAACCGGGCCCTCGGAGCGGAAACGCTTATAACTTGAGCTCCAGACGTCCGATTGACGTGTCGTCGACTTTGTTGGATTCCTATTAATGAGACGAATCATTTGTATTACTCCGCTCGAGTTTTGGACACAGTTGGAGTTTGGTCAGGTTGGTTTTGACTTAAAAACCAACCGGGCCCCTGGAACGAAAAAGCCAATAACTCTCAGACCGAGTGTCCGATTGACACGCCGTCTGTCACGTTGAGTTCCTTTTGGTGAGACGGAACTTTGGGATACATCAACTCCAGACTACGTGTCAAATGATTTATCGACCCCTTGGCTCGTGGAGTGGACCCTCCCGGAATCGAGCATGCTGTGTGTGGGAACCCTTGAGCTGGTTGTGACTGCGACAATGATGATGACTGCACTGAAATCCTCTGTGGGTTCGGCAGTGACGATGACTACACTGAAATACTCCATGGATTCAGCAGCGATGAATACCGTACTGAAATCCTTCATGGGTTCGACGACAATGAAGACTGCACTGAAATCCTCTTTGGGTTCGGCAGTGATGAATACCGTACTGAAATCCTCCGTGGGTTCGACGGCGATGAAGACTGCACTGAAATCCTCCGTGGGTTCGGCAGTGATGAAGACCGTACTGAAATCCTCTGTGGGTTCGACGGAGATGACTACTGTTATTGTATCCTATGTGGGTCTGGCAGTGTTTGACTCTGTTGTTGCTATCCTACATGGGTCTGGCAGAGTAGCTAGTATGTATCCTATGTGGGTCCTACAGCTTAGCTGGTTTAGTATCCTACGTGGGTCCTAGCTTTGATGAATCAGTGGCTATATCTGATCATCTCTATCACCTTACGAAGAAGTATATCTGTGTGAGTTGAGTCTTGACTTCAATCAAAATCTTCGATATGATTAACTTGCTTTCCTATGTGGATTGGGTTGTGTTATCCTGTGTGGATTGGGTTGTACTCCTATGTGGACGTGATCGAACTTGGGCTCGGATGTTGGAGCCGAACGGGAATTGATCACTTAGGTATATGTATGGGAATATACCTAATTTTTTTTGGTTGTTACTTCGTGATTGTATCTTTCCTTTTTGGATTATCCCTTGTGGATTCTGGGAGACCTTCGGGGGTCTCGGGGTCCCTACTGAGTAGCGTATACTCACCCCTGCACGGGCTATGCCCGCACTACGTTGTGTTGGATACAGATGACGAACAACGCTGATCGTGGTGGAGGCTTGTGGAGCAAGTCGGTACCTAGAGGTGGACCACTGGGCGGGACATACACGGAGCAGACGGCTGGACTGAGGAGCTGAGGGGGCTATCTGTACCCACCCTTCAGGTGGTACTTCCAGTGGACGGCTCGACGTTGCTACTTTACTTTTAGTTGTTGTACTTCTTTCCAGTTATACATTAATTTCAATTTGGGTTTGTATTCTGGCCCATTTACTTTCCTCACTTACTATTGTACCCAGTTTTACTTAGTAATTACTTTTTCTTTCTTACTCTGTGGTGTTTGTTTACTTTATAAAGGCAATGTCTTCCCCTTTTTGTCGGGATTTACACCTTGGTGCTAGTCGCCAGCCCCTGGCCTATAGGAGGCGGGCTTGGGGTAGTCACGGCATGGGTCCCGAGGACGGGTTGTGACAAGACTTACTACATACCCAATAATATTCATGGATTTAATGAATAGATTATTTAAAAATTACCTTGAAAATTTTGAGGTATTTTTTATCGATGATATTCTCATCTACTCCAAGAGTAAGGAGGACCATGAAGAACATCTAAGTATTTTGTAAGTGGAATTGTAATGTATTGTAATTTCCATATATATTTTTTTATAATTATATGGAATCATTTCGAGATTGCAAAATCTGACAGTGCGCGATTCCGAGGCCCGGAGTGCCCGGAATGATCTGTCAAAATTTTGTTAAGCTTTAAATAGTGCGCATAAGCAGTTTTCATGAAAAGAGTGGAATAAATAACAAAATTTTCCCCGGATCATAAATATGAGGGCACCATTGCGTTCAGGATGGTGGTTTTACCCTAGGACCGACTTAATATTAGTCGGTGTATGCCTCCTGTGAGAAATCCCAAGAATGACATAATCGTAAATAAAATAATTAAATAATGTTATTTTATATTTCAAATACTTATATCTCATGAACGGTGACTCGAATTAAAAATATGAGACCACCGTTGAAACTGTGAGGGAATTATTTCCTTAGGATGATACTAACATTGGTCGGCGCAGACCCCCAGTGAAAGTTAGTTTTTGGCCATAAATAAAATAATTAAGTGACAATTATTTTATTTTAAAATCCATAACTTCTAAAGGCAATTCATATTAAAAATATGAGAGTACCATTGAGCTCGTGAGGGTGTGTTCACCATAGGCAGAGCCTAACCTTGACCGTCATGGGTCAAGGGTGAACATTATTAATTTATTGAAATTTTTTAATGTGCATTCAGTAAACGCACAAGCAGTGTTTTATAACTTTTGAATCGGTGATCGGATTAGAAATCTAAGGGCACCATTTAATCTGAAGTGTCTGGATTCACACAAGGGAGACATTACTTTGACTGCAGTATATTTGGAGAAAAAGTTATGTTTTCTGACTTTTTAAAAGAAATGAAATTATTTTATTTTATTATTTTATTTTCTTTCATATCCTCTAACGGACAAGCGGAGTGTGGGTCCAGTGATGTGTCATCCCAATAAATGGGTTGACCTTCCAATCTTAAGTAATTACGTTGTTGGGGAATTAGTAAGGTACCTAATTAATGATCCCCCATTAATTATCCACACCGTTACTTACCCTCCGCCTCTCCAATTTATAAGGAGATTCAGTGGGGTATAGACACAGAGTTGTCAAGAAAAGAAGTGCTGAAGGAGCACAGTGATGCTGAAACCTTAGAGGATGGAGCCGATCCTCGTAGGAGGTGATGCACGACACTGAACCACGAATCTAAGGACGGCGTACGAGTGGCGTCGTTGGGAACTGGTTGCGGGAATGAAGAACACGGTCCACCTTCAAGCGCGAACACTCTCCAAAAAAATTTTGGGGTAGGAGGTTTATTCATTTACACATTTTAAATGATTTCCTCTTCCCTGATCTTGAATAATACGAATAACGCATACCAACCGACTAACGGGTTAATCCGCGATTCATTCATTTTTGTGGAAGGTTATTGTGGGGTATGTTTGCAGATTTGTGTTTGTTATTTAATTCAATTGATTATTAAACCCTTAATTCCCCCTCATGTTTACGAGCTAACGCGGAGGGCCCAAGCCTAACAAACCTGGCCCCAACCATCCACTATCTTTCTATCCTTGCGCCTCCATGGAAGACCTCCAGTGTGGTGACACCGACCAGCTACGTTGGGAATAGCATGTCGACGCACGCCCCTAGAGGAGGCCGTGGCACAAAGCCGCAGAAATCGTCGGAACGTTCGGCACCGTCCGACCGCGGAGGAGGTGCGGCGCGCCATAGCGTGCCATCGGTGAGCAAGAGGATGCGGCTCGTCAGCCGTGGGGAAAGGAGGAGGAGACTAACTCGTCGGCCGGCCGCAGATGGGGAGGAGGGGCAACTAGCGCGCCGCCGGCGGAAAAGAAGCTATTGTTGAAGCCATGGTGGAGGTCGAAACCGTGCCTCCAGCGGGTTTTGTGGTAACCGAGGGGTGCCCACGTGGTGGCGCCGCACTGCAAACCTAATGTCCTTTGTGTCGTTCGTGATTTCAGGAGACCGGGGGGTCACACCCCCCGCGCTGTCTAGGGAGGACCCTCAGCGGGCTGCACTCCCCCTCGGAACGGGCCGCCACCCTACCGTGTCACCTCCCTAATGGGCCGCCACCCTTTGTGGGCCGCCCACTTGTAGGTTGGGTCTGTCCGACCGTGTCGGACCAGACTAGGGCTCAGAATAACATAAAGGGCCTTATCTTGAAAACCGAACGTCCGTTTGACGAACTATGTGTGTATTTGGGATCCTTGGAGTGAGAGGGTCCTTTTGACTTACTCCATGAGAGTTTTGGGGAAATATGGAGTACGACTGGGTTGGATCGCACCCGAATCTAACCGGGCCCTCGGCACTGAAATGTCACTGATGCACAGACCAGGTGTCCGATTGACAGGTCGTTTATTGCGTTGGAACCCTTATGATATGAAGAATCATTGGATTACTTATTTTGGAGATTTTTTTTCTAGTTGTAATATGACCGATGACTTGAGGAGTAGTTCTCCCAAATGTTCTACGTACGGAACCCTACGAATGGATAAGACATGAAGACTAATGATTTTCCGACTCTGTGTGACTTGACGGCCTAGTAGGGAGTGCCTTTGTGTTATGTGGTAAACCCACTGTGGGGAGAACCTCTGTGTGATCTGGCAGACTCATGGTACTCGACAATAGGATTACCTCAACAGGCCACGGTGGGGAGTGCCTCGGTGTGACGCGGCAGACCCACGGTAATCGACAGGAGGAGTACCTCAGCAGTCCATGGTTAGTGGGAAGTGCCTCAGTGTGACGCGGAAGGACCACTATAATAGATAGAGGAGTTATCCAGTAGTCGAGGTGTTCAACTTTGTGATTGGGGATGTTACAAGTTACCATCCCTAGAGAATCATGTGGCTGGATATCATCATACATAGCGATCCTATGTGGGTCAGCATCATAATCTTGTTTCTCTGTGTTGTATACCTGGTTTGAGATGAGACTTTGTTTGAACTAAGTATTTTACCTATGTCGTACTTCTACCTGTGTGGTACTTCTACCTTCATGGTGTTACCCTTGTGGTATACTTCCCTCATGTATGAGATGATTATAACTCGATAACTTAGGTATATGTATGGGCATATACCTAAGTAGAGTTGATGTCTTTCTTTGTGGTTTTTACTTTGTGTAACTTTAGGAAACATATGTAGTCTCGAGGTCCCTACTGAGTATCGTTATACTCACCCCTGCACGGGCTACACCAGCACCTTGTTGTGTCTTATGCAAGAGATGAGAAGTTGGGATAAGGATTGAGAGAACCAGGACTAGGCAGTACGCAGAGGAGACAGGTATATGTGGAGTGCTGAGGAGTCGATCTATACCTACCCTTCAGGTATGATCCTTGGAGGATGACTCAGTAGCTGTTTTCCCTTTTTCATTTGTATTGTTCCTTTTAGTTGTATTTGTAATTTTTAGTTGTCCTCGTACATTCATTTGGACTTGTATTCTGGCCCCCTAACATTCCGCACTCTTTTACTCTAGCAGTTTACTTCACAGTTGATTCTTGTTGTGTTCTCAGACCATTTTTTTTACAAGTTTAAAGGCAATGCCTTCCCGTTTTTGGGAATATTCCTTTCGGTGCTAGTCGCCAGCCTCTGGCCTGTGTAAGGCGGGCATGGGGTAGTCACGACACGGGCCTCGGGGAATGGGTTGTGACAAAGTGGTAGTAGAGGAGTTCGGTTATACTGAAGAACAAGGACTCTGATATTTTTTGTGTGGCAATAAAGTTATGTGTTATGAGGGTGATTTTTAGTTTGGGGAATCCAGTGTTGGTGTGGTGGCCGACGTATCCATACACCAAGACCCTAAATTCTGATTTCCAACTCAGCACACAAAAACACTGATTGCGTGTGATTTTGAAAAAAAAATATCATATGATTTCTTTAAGTCAACTCACCAGGTATAACTTAATGATCGTGGCACAGCTATTCCATATCAGGATGCCACTGTGTAGACAACCAGCTAGGATTTCACAGAGAGTACATGATGATGACCCAGCGAGTGACGAGGCTCTCCTATAGGGCCCTCTTACTATATTGGAACCTTCAGGTGGTGTACCAATAGCACCACCACCTGTTGGGAAGCAGCTATCACTAGACGCACTGGTGGATAGTTTATGCTGACCGATCGCATTGCACGAGTTCCAGTGGTAGAGGCCCTTGAGCTTTCAAGGAGAGACAGATTCCCAGGTAGCTAAGGACTGGTTGTAGGTTGTGTCTATAGTTTTCCGCCTAGTTGAGACACTATTAGAGAATATGGTGATCATATATTGTAGTCTTTTCTAGTGTGTGACCATCAGGATGGTCCACAGGGTGAAGAAGCTTTGGTGCATGTACCGTTGCATGAGATAGTACCTTCGGGTAGTGTTCCAGTTATATCACTGCATGTTGGTTAGCAGTTACAACTGACAATACCGATAGATGAAAAATGTAGGCTTAGTTACTTACATGTGTTTTTGCATCAGATACCCATCAGGTTATGAGGTGAGTCTGACTCAATTTCATCTAAGGAAAGGATTTAGGAGGTCTCCAAGATTCCATCTAGCCAGGGCACCATTCGAAGAGATGGTAGTCTGGGTAGAGAGCCTTCTACATGGCTCACCCGGATTATGATAGAGTTTAGGTTACCCTGATCATGAAAAGAGGTGACTTTTATGTGGAAAATCTTGAGAACCTATCTCAAAGAAGGGTGTCTATTTCCTTAAAAAGCTAAGAGGTGATATTTCCCTAGAGCTTCTATAGCTTCGGCAGGACGACATGTTGGTAGCTGAGTATTCATTGAGGCGTACCAAACATCCTAGGAACTCGATGAATACTGTGCGGTCTGTGCTTCAGGGCTCGGACCTCTGAGCGAGGTGTGTTTAGGGACATCCAAGCAAGCAATATTCTTTTATGCATTCCTACGTATGTTAGGGTACTAGAGATAACATTTTTGGTTGAATGTTCTATGGCTGAGCGGATGCAGCCAGTGAATATTAATAGAAGGGAATTAGGAAATGGATGTTAGTCTCAAATACTTGGGCATGTAAAATGTTTCAGGATTAGGAATTGATAGGGACAGATGAATTTTAGGTCATCAAACGTGGAAGTGGATTTAAGAGAGTTGCATGTGGAATTGAATCTTCATGGACCTTGTGACAGGCCTTCCATGTAAGTCCAGGTTACATCATTTTATATTGGTGATCATTAAACGACTCACCAAGTCGGTCCACATTTTACCTATCTGAGATCAGGGATCAGTAGAGGTCTTGGGACTCCTATATGTATAGGATATTCTGCGACTTCATGGGGTGCCATCAGCGATCGTCTCTGACTATGATGCATGTTTCACAACCTAGTTGTGGAAGGGATTGTAGGAGGTGTTCGAGACTCAGCTATGTTTGAGAACCACCTTTCATCCTCAGACAGATGGTCAGATGAAGCGAACCATTCAGACACTAGAGGAAATGCTTCGTGCATGTGTCCTAGATTTTGGCCACAGTTGGGAGGATTACATGCTCTTGGTGTGGTTTTCTTACTACAACAGTTATCACTCCACCATCGGTATGGAACCATTTGAGGCGTTGTCCAATCGACCGTGCAGATCACCTCTATGCTGGACAGACCCAGGGGAGTCAGAACATATGGGTCTAGAGTTGGTACGGGCAACCACAGAGAGGGTGAAGACCATCTAGGAACAGATGAAGACTGCACAAAGCAAAAAAATGTCATATGCCAATAGGATATAGACACCTCTAGAGATCCATGAGGGGGACCACTCTTTCTTGCGATTCTCCCATCAACGGGGACTATGGAGATTTGGCCGAGGCGGCAAGTTATCACCGAGGTTTATTGGGCCATTTTTTATACTTTAGAGGATAGTTGAGGTGGAATACCACTTGGAACTTCCACTATAGTTGGAGAGGGTGCACAATTTCTTCCACGTATCCTAGCTGAGGAGATACGTGCATGACACACCTCACGTCATCGACCATGGTGAGTTGGACTTAGATGATGGGGTGACATTTACAGAGGTTCAAGTAGAGATTGAGGATCAATAGAAGAGGGTCCTTTGTGGGCAGTCGATACCATTGGTGCACATTCGCTGGTAGCACGAGAACCTCCAGGAGAGCACATGGGAGCGGGAGGGTTAGATTCGTGCTCAGTACCCTCTTTTGTTGGATTTTCCTTTGTTTTGGATTTCGGAGACGTAAATCCCTATGGTGGGGAGAATGTAATGTGTCGGAGTTTCTTTATAATTTTTTTTAATTATATGAAATTATTTTGAGACCTTGAAATCTAACGGTGTGTGATTCTGAGGCCCAGAGTTCCTGGAATGATCTGTCGAAGTTTTGTTAGGCATTAAATAGCGCGCGTAAGTAGTTTTCCTGAAAAAGTGGAATAGCTCCTAAATGGTTACTCAGATCAAAAATCCTAGTCCACCATTGCGTTCAGGATGGCAGGTTTACCGTAGGTGCGACTTAAGTTTATATGTTGCATGCCTCCTGTGAGAAAACCCAAAAATGGCATAACCATAAATAAAATAATTAAATAAAGTTATTTTATTTTTCAAATGCTTGTAACTCACGAATGGTGACTTGGATTAAAAATATGAGACCACTGCTGAACTCGTGAGGGTATGCTTTCCTTAGGCTGATACTAACATTGGCCGGCATGGGCCACCATTGAAAGTTAGTTTTTTCCCGTAAATAAAAAAATTATGTGACTATTATTTTATTGTAAAATTCATAACATCTAAATGGTAACTCAGATTTAAAATACGAGAGTATTGTTGCGCTCGTGAGGTTGTTTTATCCTTAGGATAAGTCTAACCTTGACCGACACGGGTTGAGGTTGAACGTTATTAATTTATTGAACTTTTTTTAAAGTACGTTAAATAAATGTGCGAGCGACGTTTTCTAACTTTTGAAATGATGCTCGGATTAATAATAAAAGGGCGCCGTTGAATCCGCAGTGTTGAGATTCGCTTAAGGGAGAATTTACTTTCATTACAGTAGGTCTGAGGAAAAAGTTGTGTTTTTAGACTTTTTAAAAGAAATGAAATGAAATAATTTTATTATTTTATTTTCTTTCATATCCTCCAATAGACAAGTAGAGTGTGGGGCCTGTGATGTGTCTAGAAAATAAATGGATTGACCTGCCAATCTTATGTAATGATGTTATTGAAAAATTAGGAAGGTTCCTAATTAATGAGCCCCCATTAATTCTCCACGTAGTTACTTACCCTCCACCTCTCCTATTTATATGGATCTTGGGAAGGGGTAATGACACTGCTTCACCAAGAAAAAAAGTGCCGAAGGAGCACCATGACACTGAACCCTTAGAGGATGGAGCCGATCCTAGAGGGAGGTGACGGGGGACACCTAAACTTGAACCGAAGGACGACGTACGAGTGACGTCCTTGGGAATTGGTTGTGGTAATGAAGAACACGAGCCACATTCAAGAGAGGACGCTCTCCAACGGGTTTTAGAGGTAGGGGGTTTATTTTTTTATGCATTTTCAATGATTTTCCCATTTTCTGTTCTTGAATAATATAAAGAACATGGACCAACTGACTAACGAGTTGATTCACAATTCATTCGTTTTTGCGGGAGGTTGTTGCGGTGTATCTTTGCAGATTTTTGTTTGTTGTTTAATTAAATTGATTAGTAAACTCTTAATTCCCCCTCATGTTTACAAGCTAACGCAAAGGGCACAGGCCTAAGGAACCCAGCTCGAGCACTCTGCTATCTTTCTATCCTTGAGCCTCCATGGAAGACTGCCAGCACGGTGACACCGATCAGCTATGTTGGGAATAGCACGTCGACGCACGCCGCTAGAGGAGGCCGCGACACAAAGTTGTGGAGGTTGTCTAAATGGTCGGAACCAGTCATGCATGGAGGAGATGTGGTGCGTCATCATGCGCCTCTGGTGAGTAAGAGGCTACGGCTCGTCAGTCGCGATGAAGGGAG
Source organism: Viscum album (assembly GCA_963277665.1). Classification (NCBI taxonomy): domain Eukaryota; kingdom Viridiplantae; phylum Streptophyta; class Magnoliopsida; order Santalales; family Viscaceae; genus Viscum; species Viscum album. The sequence goes on along the minus strand of OY728121.1, from coordinate 998,938,294 downwards.
GAGGCGGTTGGATTGTCATCCAGCCACAGACGAGGAGGCGGTACAACCAGCACGCCCTGGCGGACAAGAATCTACAGACAAATCTGCGGAAGAGGATGAACCAGAGCCTCATACAAGTTCCGCGGCAACTGAGAGGTGGCCACACGGCACCGTCGCACCACAAACCGAATGGCCTCTGGGCCGTTTGGGAGTTCAACAGACCATGGGGGTCACACCCCTGCGCTATCTAGGGCGGACCCCTTAGCGGGCCACGCTCCCCCTCGGACCGGGCCTCCACCCTACCGGGCTGCCCTATACTGGTCGTTCCAATTCCCTACCGAGCCTCCGACCGAGCGGGCTGCCCGCTTGCGGGCTGGGTCAGTCTGACCGGGTCGAACTGGACCCGGGCCCAGAATCATTTAGAGGGCCTTATCTTGAGAACCGGACACCCTTTTGATGAACCATCTGCGGAGTTGGGATCCTCGGAGCGAGATGGTCCTTTTGAAATACTCCAATAGAGTTTTGTAGAAACTTGGAGTACGTCCAGGTTGGATCGCATCTGAAACCAACCGGGCCCTCGGCACTGAAATGCCAATAACGCACAGATCGAGCGTCTTATTGACGTGTCGTCTGTTGCGTTGGAACCCATATGACGTGGTGAATCATCAGATTACTTATTTTGGAGACTTTTTCCAGTTGTAATATAACTGATGGATTGATTAGTGGTTCTCCCAAGCGTGCTACGTACAGAACCCTACGACTGGCTTAGACTTGATGACTGTTGATTTTTTGACTCTGTGTGACTCGAAGGCCCAGTTGGGAGCACCACTGCGTGATGCGGAAAACCCATGGTGGGGAGCACCTATGTGTTAGGGGGAAGATCCATGGTACTTAATAGGAGAAGTACCTCAGCAGGCCACGGTGGGGAGAATCTCTGTGTGACGCGGCAGACCCACGGTACTCGATAGGAGGAGTACCTCAGCAGTCCAAGGTTTGTAGGAAGTGACTTTGTGTGACGCGGTAGACCTACTGTACACGATAGAGGAGGAGTTCTCCAGTAGTTGAGGTGTTCAACATTGTGACTGGGGATGTTACGTGTTACTATCCCTAGATAATCTTGTGTCTAGTTGTCAGCATTCATAGCAATCATGTGTGGGTCAGCATCATGATTCTATTTCGCTGTGTTGTATACCTGGTTTGAGCTGAGACTCTGTTTGAAATAATTCTTTTACCTTTGTACTACTTCTATATGTGTGGTACTTCTACCTTCATGGTGTTACCCATTTGGTATACTTCCCTCATGTATGATATGAGTATATCTCGATAACTTAGGTATATGTATGGGCATATACTTAAGTAGAGTTGATGTCTTGCTTTGTGGTTTTTTCTTTTGTGGAACTTTAGGATACCAACGGGGTCTCAGGGTCCCTACTTAGTATTGTTATACTCACCCCTGCACAGGATATGCCAGCACCTTGTTGTTTCTGGTGCAGAAGATGAGAAGCTAGGATGAGGTTTTTGGGAGCCAAGACAAGGTGGTATGCGGAGGAGACAGGCGGGCATGGAGTGCTTAGGAGGTGATCTGTACCTGCCCTTCAGGTTGGATCCTCGGAGGATGAATTAGTAGTTGTTTCCCCTTTTTCAGTTGTATTGTTCCTTTCATTTGTATTTGTACTTTTCATTTATACTCGTAATTTCAATTACAATTGTATTCTAGCCCCTTTCCTTTCCGCACTCTTTTACTCTATCAGTTTACTTCACAATTGCTTCTTTTTGTGTTCTCGAAACATGTGTTTGTACAGGTTTAAAGGCAATGCCATCCCATTATAAAGAATATGCCTTTCAGTTCTTGTCACCATCCACTGTCCTATGGATGGCGGGCTTGGGGTAATGACGGCACGGGCCCTGGGGGATGGGTCGTGATAGGAATTAAAAAAGGATAATTTGTACACCAAGTGTAGCAAGAGTTACATTAGGATGCATCAATTCATAACCTTTGAACACATGATACAAGTGAAGGATTTTCAGTGAACCCTTTAAAAATAAAAGTAATTAAGTAATGACCCATACCCTATAATGTCACCAAAATCCATAGTTGTTTTGGATTATCTAGGTACTATGGATATTTTGTGAGAAATTTCTCATGGTTTTCTAGACATCTAACTAAGTTAACAAGGGAAGGAATAAGGTATGTATGCACAAAAGATTGTGTGGAAATTTTCAAGGATATAAAGATAAGATTGATAACAATAATTTTACAAACATTAACAAAATGTACAGATAGTTTTGTGATATTCAGTGATGCTTCAATGAAAATCATGGGTTTTGTACTCATGAAAAATTATAAAGTGATCACCTAAGTCTCATGATAGTTGAATATTTGGGAACAGAACTACTCGATGCATTATCTAGAGCTAGATGTTATGATTTTTGACATGAATATATGGGAATACTTCCTTTATAGTGAGAAGTGTTACATATATACCAATCATAATAGCCTAATGTATATATTCACACAAAATGATCTCAACCTGAATCAACGTATTTTTTTAGACTTAATTAAGGACTATGATTTATCTATTCACAATCATCCTAGAATGGTGAACAAGGAAGCAGAAACTCTTATAAAAAAAGAACATATGACTCCTTCTCTGTTCTGAATTGAGAAAGAACTGATCTTATTGGATGTGAAAATGATGGATTTAGAAATCATAATGGAAGGTAATACATCCTACCTTTCCCAAATTATTTCCCAACCATCTATACAATAGATGATTATGGAGGCATAAGGGGGTTATCTTGAGCATCAAAAGAAGGTGAATACAGTAAAGGAAGGGAAGCTTCAAGTGATCCATATCGATGATGATTGTGTAATTCTGTTAGGAATAAGGACTTATGTGCCATCATCACCTGAGATAAAGAAGGAGATATTGGTTAATTCACATAGATAATCTTTCTCTATCCATCCCGGTAGTACCAAGATGTACCATAATCTCTGAGAAATAATCTAGTGGTATAACATGGAGAAGGATATTTCAAAATATATATGAAGGTTCATGATTTGTTAGAAAGTTATGGTAGATCAAAAAAAGATAAAAGTGATGATGCAACCATTTCCTATACCCATGTGGAGATGGTAAAATATCACAATATACTTTTTCATTTTTATCTCAAATACATCTAATGTAGATAATTCCATAAGGGTTATGGTGGAATGACTCACCAAGACTATGCATATTATCACTATTCAGTAAGGTCTCTCACTTTCAAAACATTATATGATATAATTTAAGGATGTGGTGAGACTGAATGGGGTTACACTCTTGATTTTATCATATAGTGATCTCAGGTTCCCATATAAAATATGTAGGAGTTTTCAACATGATTTTAGTAGTGATTTAAATTTCAGAATGTCCTATCACCCCCAAATTGATGGTCAATCTAAAATAATTATTCATATTCTCGATGATATTCTAAGAGAATTCTCATTATAATTTAAAGATGGATGAAATTTGAATCATCCATTGGTTGATTTCTAAAACAACCCCAGCTTCTACTCAAGTTTATAAATGGCTCCATATGAAGCTCTGTATGGAAAGCGATATATAACTCAAACCTATTTGGTTGAAGCTGGAAAACGAAAGCGACTTGGGATTGATCTTGTGAAAGGGATGGATGATAAGGTTCAAGCATCCAGAAACATATAAAATATTCCTAGTTTTAGAAAAAGAGCTATGCTGAAAACTATCGAATGGACATGGAGTTTCATGTTGTAGAAAAATTCTTCCTTAGAATATCACCATGGAAGAGATTCATGCAGCTTAGAAAGAAAGTGATGCTAAGCCCAAGGTACATTGGCCACTTTGAGACCCTTTAAATCCTAGGAGTAGTGACCTGTCATCTTGAACTTCCACCATGTATGGTTCAAATTCGTGATGAATTCCATGTATCTCTCCTGAGAAATTTAAAACTAGATCTTTCACATGTACTGAACTCAGAGGTGGTACAGCTAGATGATGATCTCTCCTATGAGGAGCAGAAAAAAATGATTCTAGATCAAATAGATAATGTTTCATGTAAAAAGACTACCCACATTATCAAATTATTGTGAAGGAACCATAACTATGAAGAAGGGACATAGGAATTGAAAGGAGGTGGTGAAGGAGAAGTTCCCTCAAATGTTTATGTAAAACGAAATTTCAAGTACAAAATTTTTTAAGGGGTGAAGAATGTAATAAACCAAACTTTTATCATTGAAATTTATCCCTTCCTAAAATAATTTCATGTAGTATACATCACATAAAATCACATATATACCAGAATAAAAACCTTATACATGAAGAATTAATGAAATAAGAATTATTTCTAGAAGCTAAGGAACCTATATCGATGTAATAATAACTTCACCTTAGGAATAGTAATATGAACCTTATAAATAGTAAATCAACCAAATGAATAGTGAAATCACCCATGAAATTATAAGTAAAATTTAGGATTCCTATAACTGAATTTAATATATAATTATATCATAGTATAAGAAATTAAATGTTTAAAAAATATTAATTAAGTGTTGGATTTTTTGTAAGTCATAAATATTTAATTAAAATTTTATGATTAATTTAATAATTTAAAAGAAAAATTATTTTAATAAAATGTATTCATAACTTAATGTTTTTTTCTTTATTAATTTAAGATAATTTTATGAGACCATAAGTAATTTTTCAAAGTGTTATAAAATCAGTTATAATTTTAAAATTTGTATTTTTCATTTAAATTGTGATTTTAAAAAAAATTAATTAATCATATTTATAAAATTATTTTCATAAAATGGAGTTCTTTTTTGGATTATACATGTCAAAATGGTTATGGTGAATTTTTTGAATTTTTCTAAAATATAAGATTTTTTGGTGAATAGTAAAATATGGTAATTTTGATATAAATACATTATAAACTAAATAAACTATTCATTGAGTCATCAATGATGTAAGAACTATAATATAGAATTATCCTTATCTATTTAATGTATTATTTCATGGAATCATCACTATTAATTTTCATGAGGAAAATTAATAAACTAATCAATAAAATAATGGGAAAACACCCCTCTACTCCCCAATAAAAACAACCATCACCACCTCTTCTCCCAACACCTCTCAAGCCACTATCATTATCCAAATTATGCTCAAATATATTTTAATTTTACTTATACACATACTAGAGGTTATTGTCTCCACAAAATTAAAACCCTAGTTTCCTTAAGGAGGTTCTAAAGGACGAGAATTCAAGAGGTAAAACCTCTTCCCATTTATTTTAATTTCATTTCATGTTCTTTTATTTTCTTATTATATCCACACCTATACTAATAAAAATATAATTATAACTCTATTGCCTTAAATATACATTAATTATCTCATGTTAATGTAATATCAATCATTAAACTTATCCCCCCTCTCTCTTATTCAAAAAATGAAGTCATTGCCCGTGATGGGTCAATTTACTAACATCATGGACAATGCGCTTACACATTCCATTATCACCATAAAGGATGTTAATAGACCCAATATAATGGTTGAAATATATTAAAAACTTTATTTTACTACCATATTTATTTTATAGAACAATAATATATATGTAATCATAAATGATAAAACAAAACGAGTTTGTTATGATAAAAAACATCCAAAATTAACCTAAATAGATCATCATTAACATTTATCTAAGGATGAATCCTAATACCATATAAAATATTTCATTATAATATCATTTAAACTTATTTATGATCATTAATAACATATAATAACAATTCTTTATAATTTTTCACATTTTACATGAACTACTATTCATGTACACAAGTGAACTAACCATGAAGACTAAGAAAGCGAACACTCCCACACAGTGAAACTGAACTCTGTAAATCATCAAAAAGAACATAAATGAGATAAATAAAATTATAATGAATAAAATTAATTTATAAATTATTATTTATTATTAATTAATGAATATAATTTGATTGTGTAGGATATTAATGTGAGGGAATCATTTATACAATATGTGTGGGAAGTTCTCAAACCCAACTCTCTTTCTTTGTGTTTTCCCCCTTTCACCCACTTTTCTGTATGGATACTCCATTAATGATCCATATATAACATTTATACATAATTATATAATATTTTATTATCAATACATGTTTTCTACTTGAGTTTATGTAAAACTTGTTGTTTTCTAAAATAACTCTTCATTCAAAAAACACACCTTTTACTTCTCTTGAGATTGCTTCTCAAGATTGATGATTCCTATACCAAGAATGTTATTTTTACCAATGTTAATTGTTTATTTAATTATTTATGAAATGAAACCAATATCATTCCATGGTTTATTGTATTTTCATGATTGACATAAATTATATGTGGTTTTCATGGAAAGGTAAAGGTTATGATGTGACGAGTGTGCTCAAAATTATATAGCGCAATGTAAATGTTATGATGTGATGAGTGTTCCTAAAATTATATAGATCTCCAATTCATTGGGTAATGGGGTGTATCTAATATGAAAAAGTGAAATATACATGAACATGATGCTATATTTTTCACAACTATGGGTGATATTTGACCACTATGACCTGATGTTTCGTTTTTATGCATTGAAACCTTCCATGCATTTATCTAATGCTTCCACTCATGATTATAATAATAATACCATGATTATGTTATTATGATGATTATTATTCTCATCTCATGTAATATTTATTCATTTCTTTCTCTATCCTCTTATAGGGATTTTATCTCACCCCATTTTGATGCATTTTATTAGATGATTACTTAATCTAAGGATATTGAGATGGCCTCTATGAAGCTAGGGATGAATGAATTAAATAAATTTTTAAGTTTTATAGTGTAAATGTTATGTAAAATCCTAATTTTAAAAAGACACTCGACCTTTAGATCCTAGTTTTTTAGAACTATTATGTTTTTTATCATTAAAATTATGTAAAAATAATGTATGAAAAAGAAAGGTCACAATAGATGATGTGATGACTAACACCTATAATGATGAACATTAGGGTAGAAAAAATTTGCATGAGAAATGAAAATAAAACGGAAAATGAGGTCTTCAGGTGAATGTTCAACTTCATCAAATATTATAACCTCGGGTGATGTTTTGTTGGCCAGCCTCATCATTGCAGTCAGGGGCGTGAGGTCATTGCGACACACAAATGTCAGATGGAATCATGGCTACTTCAGCTGGTTTCAATATTTCGTAGATATTCGGCCTTCTAATGTGGGAACTCGGGCCTGTCATAATGCTTTTATATAGGTCATGATGTATCAATCTTCAGATCCAAATTTCTTTCTTTTGGGTGACATCGTTTTTCCACATTCATAGTTTGGATGTGATTTTGTTTCTTAAAATCTTGTATCTTTCCTTTATTTTTATTTTATTTTCATTAATATATTTTTATAGTTGAGTGAAATTAGTACCTAAACTGTTTTAGTATATTTATAAAAATATAAAAATATTTATAAAAATATTTATTTATAATTATAAATATATATATATATATAATTATAAAATTATAATACATATAGTTTACTAAAAGTTCATTTATATTATTTATAGTTATATATATATATAATATATATACATATGAATATATATAAATATATTTTAATATATTTATTTATAATCTTAATTATACATAAATAAATATATTATTAAAATTAGTTCCTTATGAGCACATTTTTAGCACTGATAAAGATTGTTTTATCAGTTTTTTTAAAGAACTGATAAAATTCTTACCCAATTTTATTAAAAATAACCCTAATATAGTCTCCTCTCTTTCACCTTTAAGAAATTACGGAATCCTATTTTTTCTATTTTAAAGAACTCTACTTTTATCACCGCTCTCCCTCTTCATATACTTTCTTGATGAATCGATCCTCTCCAAAATCTAATGTATGTGCCGATATATTTTTTAGCACCTATGGATGTGTTCCCTGACCACAGTTAGTTTTTCAGTTGTTTCACCTTACATTCACATATTCTTCAATCTTAGAGTCTCGATTTGGTCCTCCATTTCCTGTTTTGGGTAAGAGATTCACAATTCGCCTTAGTCTCAATTGATCATATTATTTTTGGTCCCACCCATCCTTATACAGAGTAACAGAATTCATGTTGGAATTTCATCCCCACCAAAACAACCACCACATATAACATAGAATTTAACCATCCTCACAAACTCTCTATTGTCCATCATCACTCAAATCATGAGTGTTTCAATATGTTTCATGTATCTTCATCATCTAGCCTTATATGTGGATAAATCAGACTCCCATAAGCTATACTAGAAGGAAAAATCTAATTGGTGATGTTTTTAGTACTTTTTGTGATTCATTCATGGTGATAATTTTATTGTTCATGTTTATTTGATCCATTAATCAAATTTTATTCAATATATTTGTTTTTAATGTTTAAAATATTTTAAAAATATAATAATTTATTCTTTTTTATTTTTTAAACCATTATTATATTCAATTACATTATTTCCTATTTTGAAATTTCTTTTCAAATAATATAACTTTTATTATGTTTTATTTCCCTATAAATATATATATAAGTAAATTGTTGTACATATTATGCTATATAATCGGTGAGTTATGATTCTGGAAGGGGGTTGGATACTGTATTAAGTTTGAAAGCTTCGTTTAAAATGAGGTGATATTGGATTTGAAAATAGTGAGTGAGTTTCTAAGGCATATTGAAATATAATTCCATTTTTGATATTCCAAGAAGTTTTTAGATGGGTAATCATTTTGTTAAAGATTTTTTAACCATTGATTTTTAATAAAGGTAAACATGTTCTATAGTGGTCAAAATTATTTTTAAAGGGTAATTAAAAGTGTCCTTTTTTTACTAGAACAATATTAATCATTTTTTTATAATTTAAATGTGATTTTAATGGGAAATTATTGGTTTAAAAGTTAATAAATTGGATTTATATTATGATTCAGAATGGTCATGATATTTTGGATTTCAATATTGGCCTTAGTAATGGATCTTTTAAATTTCGCATCGAATTTAAAATGGAGTTTATTAATTATAAATTATAGGTAATAGATTTTTCATTTAAATTATAATTTAGTATTCTTTATCAGTGTTTGAGCCATCTCAAGAAAAAAAATTATTATTTTCTTGAAAAAAATATATTTTATTATGTAGTAAATGGTACACTATGGTCACAGTGATTATCATGCTTCTAAAAAATAGTCACAAATTATTCCACTTATAAATTTTATACCATTATCTTTCTAGATAAAATACAAAGAGAAATTATAATCCTTCATTAATTTTCATCCAAAAACATTTAAATATTTTTAGGTCCTATAATTTATGTCTCAAAAATAAAATAGATTTAATTCAGATAAATTTATCTATAATTGAAATAATATTATTCTCTCTATTTTTTGAATATTTCATCGTATTCCCATTATTATATAAATAAATGATACTCTATTATTTGTTTGATTGTATATCTAAATTATTATTTGAAGAGTAAACAATTTTTTCCTTTAGTCATGTTGAGAACATCATATTCCTTTCCCTGTTTAATATTTGTCGTTGAGAATCATTTTCTACTTAAGTGTTCCTAATTAAGATTTATCTATGATGACCATAATATCTATTCCACAATTAGATTCCTACATTTTGGTATAATTTGAATCCATTTCCAGCATCACCCACTTGGATTGGATTTTCACTTCGGCCACTAACCTCTTATCATAATACATCCATAAAATTTGGGATTATTTTATTTTTTATATGAATTATGAAACTAAAAAAGGGAAATAATGTATTACCTTGGTATCTATAAATAAAACCATCCACTCCATCTATTCATAAGGAACATTTAAGGATCATAAAATATTCAATGTCCTTATACCATATTAGAATGCATTGGTATTCTGTAAAAAATAAAATTTTGTATAAGAATATTATAGGAGATCATATAAGATTACCTTTATGAGGAATAACACATATTTAAGATTCTATGGTAGAGGTAATTTATCACTAAGTAGGGGTGATAAATAATTGATACATAATAAATTATAATTACTCTTTATAAATTAACCTCTTTTATTGGTTAATGTTTTAATGCAATCACATACTAATTTTCATTACCATTTCAAACACTCCTTGATATATGTGCCAAGATGTGGAGTGGTATTTTTATTTATAAATACAATGATATTAGTGGTATAAATATTTATAAATTCATACATGGGTATGGAAAAAGGAAGGTATATATATTTAAATTATCATCTTAACATTGTGAGACCTCCTAGATACACAGAATATCACATCCTACATAATATAGATTGATAATAACACCATTAAAAGGGTGCATCCGTAACTCCATCCAACCCATATGATATCCATCATGACCCAACACTCACAACCATGGCCTCATAATAAGTGAAGCGATTTTGAAATTAAGTCCACAGACCAAAATCTTTTTCCTTTGCATGGAGTAATTGAATGATTTTGTTGAATGTTGAAACTTTAATGGTTATATCTATATGAGTTCATGTAAGTCAATCTGGCTAAGCATACATATGGTCATTCTTATCACAGATCCCCTGTTAGGGATCAAACTACTCATACATCGTTTTCAATCATTAGACTAAAAACTCGGAAATGTTGTCTGGCCCTTTGTGAACTCCCTAGTCTGGGAAAATTTATATTTAAGGAGTAAACAATCATTACCATCAACTTCATTACTCATATAGTTTTTATTGCATTTTTTTCTAAGACTCCAACCCCATCTCTTCTGCATATACACCTATGTTACATGAACTACCCTGAGAAGTAGTCATCTTATACCAAGTAATGGTGGTCATCATTGATGAATTCCATGGATAACACCTACCACCAGTGGATTAATTATTTTCATAAATTATATATGTAATTTTCTTCAAAGCATGCTAAAATCATTTGAAACATTAACATGATGGAATCCCATTATTTTAAATCCCCATTTTTTCATATTTATTTATTTTGATAAATATTAATATTACCAAATAAAATAGGATGGATATGAATAAAAAATCGATTGATTCAAATCATATGAAAAAATAGTATGAATATGGGGAAAAGAGTTCATCATTTTTGAAAAATATCATGCATATGACTCTTCTCAAATCTTCTTCCCATTTTACTATATTGTTATAAAAGACTAACTATTATAACGGAGTTGGAAGAACTGTTGATATTTAATGGAATATATAAAATTTTTAAATGATGTAATAGACATGGGGAGAAAATGAATGTTGCTAGTGACAGGGATAACACTGCATTTTATGGACCATATGAAATAATTACATGTGTGGGTAATAAAGAAGACCGTATCCAGAATGTGATTAGACGTGTGAATGGTGATAGATGTTGTATTTAGGAATTGAAAATCATAGTTGAAGATGAACTTCAGGATTGTAAAAAATACTTTCTGTGGTTAAAGAGTTTCCCAACAACATCAAATGTTCACTTTACAAAATATACTCCATTTCCAGCCATATTGAAGCTTCATAAATTAAAATCATGAAATAGATGGAGTGAAATTGATTTAACTAAAATAATTTATATCATTAATTATATTATCATATAATATAATTAGCTTCTAATCCTAGCATATAATGATAAATGAATTATAAATTCAATGGGTATGGTCTCTAAAAGAATTCTTGTCTGTCCAAATACTGTATATTGTTTTTCAAGGACCAAAAATCACATAAAGAATGTCCAATGTGTATTTATTCTTGATACAAGAGAGATTAATTGGGTTCTAAAAATGTTTCTTGGTATATTACAATCACTCCATGGTACGAGGTCCTATATGAAAGTGATAAGACTGTATGAAAATTGATGTGGAACATAGATAAAATAAATAAATATGGGAATATTTATCACCAAGAATAATCTCTTCAGAAGAATAGAATTGATCACGAGTATCCAGATTTGGAAATTAGCCAAAAAGGCTTAGTCATGTGATATTTGTAGATATATTGAGTCCTTTTTGTTTTCAAAATAGCACTCAGAGTACATGGACAGTAATATTGGTAAATTATAATTATTCCTCATGGTTATGCATGAAATTAAAATACATCATGTTATCGATTCTCATATCATGATCAAAATAACTGATTAATGATATTGATTTTTATTTTCCTTCATTAATATATTATTTAATATTATTATGGGATTTAGGTTTCACATTAAATGATGGTTACAGAAATGAATATTTCATGTTGAGAACCTTGTTGTACAAAATGATAAATGAGTTACCCGTTTATGGTAAATTTTCAAGATATAGATTAATTGAACTCATGGGTGTCCCATTTTTGAACAAGTTATATAGTCAATTAGGTTGAAACATTCATCTAAGACTATATTTCTAGGACATCTCATATTTCTACTCTGATGTCATAAGTATCGATCTTGGATGAAAACATTCAATGGGATTGAAAATGAACATACAATATTGTCCCCACTATCATGTGATCAATCGTTTGGGAAAGTAAAATACATGGACATTTCTTTTGGTTATCCTTTTTTGAAAAACCTTATAAAAATAGGTTGGATAAAAGAGATCGGTTTTTTTAATTACCAAACTGAAATTCTTTTGTTGGTTAGAAATGTTATTGGTGTAATACATGTTCAAAAATAATGTATGTGGTAATTTCATTGGCACATTAATAAATTAGCCTAGAAATAAAAAGTAATGAATTAATTATAGGATGGACACGCTTGACATTAGAATATGAGAAGGGTTGGCACTAGTGAAGGGTGAAAAATAGACTTTCATTCCTCCTACTATGTAACGCATTCTAAGAAGGAGTGATGCCAGTTTTGAAACAACTTGAATGATGTAAAGGATTAATAGGGTCATTCATTGAATATCTAGAATATCATGTCAATAAGTGATTTAATTTCAAAGGTTTTGAAATCATATGATTTTCATGTTTTGATGTAATATCTCATGATTATAGATTTACATTTTATTTTTTCCATGAATTTGTGTCATAAAGTAACCAAGGTTATTTTTTTCAAAGATGTATACAGCAAAGTTATAGAGCAAGCAAAATTCCCAACTATGAAAATAGAAATTTTCATCATATAATATGAATTATAAATTTTATTCCCATTAGAATTATTTGATATAATATCTCACATTATGATTAACTTTGTGAGAAAGATTAAAATCCGTGGTCTTATAGATTATAGATTGATATACCCCATTGATCGGTATATTATGAATTTGAATGGGTATGTCCAAAATAAAAGTCATCCATATGGTTTTATTGTGTAGAGGTATAATGTTAAAAAAGTTATAGAATTATGTACCGACTAGCTGTTCAGTGTGGAAAGCATTGGTCTATTGAAATATTATCACACGAGGTTGTTTATAGGTAAATAAATTTCTAGAATAGACGTTATCAAAATTAGTATTAATATCAAGATATGGACCACCATAGCATTTTTCATTATAGTTTATTGGTTTCTCCATATATTGAAACCCACAATGAAATTATTAGGCATTTGAATTTACCAAGTGCTAAAATATGGATATCAAAGACACGTAATAATCATTTTATAGGATAGTTTTGAGATCATATTTTTACAGATTCAGATGAAAATCCAGAATCAATTTTTGAATAATTTTTATGACTATCCAGAGGACCATGTGTTAAGGTATTATATTTTAATGGTTGTGTACTTAATGGTTATAAATTCTATACAAATGAACATGGTGAATGCAGTAAAATGATAAATAGTGGAGTTATAGTTATGAATAAATGATGCATGTATCTTATACTAAGGATAGAAATCCAATATATGAAAATATGCCATACTATGGCATCATCAAAAAAATACAAAACTGGATTGTACAACATTCTAAGTGATGACTTATCAATGACTATGGTTTGATAATATGAGTGATGATAAAATAGATAAATTATGATATATGAATACGTATATCAATATGGAAGGGTATAAAGATAAACCATTTATAATGGCATCATAGGTAGTGTATTTATTTTATATTCCAGATCTTATAAACTGAAAGTGGTCAACAATTTTATTATCGATCCAAACCACTAAAGGGTTAGATGGAAATTAAACTGAGGATTTTTCTTTCATTAGGATGTAGAAATAATTTCATTGTGGTCCCAATGTGGATGAGTTATTGTATGCCATAAGATACTATAATGAATTGATTTTAATAATTAATAGAGTTTTCAAATCCCGTAAACCTTTAAAAAGTAGAGAATTCAATAATAATGTTATCGATTTCTGTAATGTACATTGATTTACTACATATGATTATATATTCAATACTATATTTACATAATATATATTAAATTATCAACCACTTATATAGATAATAAGATATTCACATGATGATGCCTCCAATCCTGAACAAAAATTGGGTTCTCAATCTGTTGGTGCTCCCATTGTAGAGGAACAAAAACCATCTTCACATGCTGATGATACCAATCCATAAGAAAAATATATTTATGATGTTGAAATAGGGTGAATGGTAGATGATAAACTACAAGTAACCTAGTGAAAAACTAAGTGTTGTACTGTCATGACATTTGAATAAATTATTAAGGAGATAAATAAAGCTATCAAATATGGGGTTGGATAGAATGCGTATAGCCAGCCTGGTAACCCCAACAAGGATTTATTCAGTAGTTTCATTGGGATCATCACTTGAAATCTCATGTTGATTGAAATATATTTATAGGAGAAAATTTTCCCACATATAAGATACTAATTTGGGAAGAGATTACTATAACATTATGGTATAATTTATTTACATTACTAAAAGTATAAATAATGAAACACTAACTTACTTTTTATTATCCATTATAGTGTGCATTTGTAGTTGTTGATTCCCAAAATAAATATGTATTAATGATTTCCATAAAGGCCCATGGATGATTTCACACAATTCTAAAAAAAGTTTCTTCTCAAATATGTTGAAGGGAAAATAAACCCACACCAACCACAATTGTATGCATAACGGATAATTCAATATGTATGGGATGCATTTTATTTCCATTGTGAGTAGACATATTTTTAGGTAATTTTTATCATACATTGTTTAACAATACATGTGTTAATCACTTCGATTAAGAATTTTTAATTTATGAAATAGAAACTGAGTGTTGAAAATAAGATAGAGGCATAAAAATAATGTACCCCTACTGTAATGCAAGGATGAAGTATGCTTCACATGAAATGAAATTGATTTTTATTTTAAATATGTTGTAATACTTTTATGTTAACTAAAACAAAATCATAATTATTTTCCACATTTATGTTAATGATTGATGCATCCAAATACAAATACACTTCCATACCATGCCATGTGTTAGGAAATAAAGTATGTGTAAATAAATCAGTGATAATAATAGATAAAAAAACACCAAAATTATGAGATGAAAGTGAAATTAGGATCCTAAAAACATGTTTTGATTTAAATCAATATTACATAAATGATTACTTATTTTTTATATTTTTTATCTGATATAGATAAAATAATCATCATCAACTATAATGGATTAGCATCTACTATCAGTGGCATTGAAGCAACTCCAATAGTATGGTCGTGTTAGAGGTGTTGGTTTTGGGGTGATAGCTTGAACATATTTAGAGAAAATAAGTGACCATGGGGATAATGATAAAAAGTATAAAATATGAAGATATTATTATCTTCTATTGATGAAATAATTAATTTGTAATTATATTTTCTTTAAAAAATTATTTAAATGATGAAAAGATAAGAAAAAAATAAAGAAAAAACTTTTTGTGATGATCCAACCCCCACCCCCACCCCCCAATGACCACCATCTTTTAGGTGATCTATTCCCCTCCAATGGGTGTCTTAGATGGGGTAATAAATAATCTCATAATTGTATCTATGAAATGTGAATCAAGAAAAATTTATACCTTCATGTACTAATATTCTATATGATGTAAATTATTGTGATTTATATATATCAGGAGCCACCCATCACATTATTTTTAGGCCTACTATGTTCAATATTCCAGAAGGCAGTCTCCAAAACAGAAAACTTCCAATCATTCATGTGAGAGATGATTAACGTAACTCAAGATCCAAGAATTGAGGTGCTTGTTCCACTTGATGATGCAAATATTCATATGGTTGTCAAATATAATAGAAAATTTCTCAAATGTTGGACTATCTTTTAAAAAATATGTTTATATAGAGGTATTCATTAACACTTTATTTTCTTTCAATGTATTTAACAATTATTGAAAAAAGTTATAAATAGATGAATGTTATTATAAATGGAAAAAAGTTAAGGGGGTGAACTGAAAGGTCAAATCAAATTGATCAATAGGATCAACCGACCAATCAATATTAAATTCACAATGAACCATTACCCCATACATTCAATATCCGCATTTTATAAGAATGATGGATCATGTAGATACACGGTTTCAATGTCATAGTAATTTCAAAGTTTATTTTTAACAACAAATGTCTGGAGAATCGATTATAGAATACATTTATATTGATAATATAAATGAAATCCTATAGAATGATTGGATAGAAGTCACAATTGAAAAATTATTCATGAGAATTTTTTTCATGATTTTTTGCCAATATCTGATGTAATATTTTAATTATTACTAAATACAATTCACATATTTTTGTCGGTGTTTATATCAATACTATTTAAATGGATTACCCTATGAACATAATTATGGACTCATTAATCCTCACATCACATTCACACAACAATCCTCATCATATTTTGTTAAAATTGATGCAATAGTTAAAAATGGCCGGAGTGTTGAAAATAAAACTTACAGCTGACATACTGTACTTATTACCAATTATGGAGGGGTAAAAATCTTCAATTTCACCATATAAATTATAATTTTATTTATTTCAATACATAATCCTTTTTTAAACATTTTTTACTCATTTCAGTCAATTTGGATACTCCAAATATTTATTTTTGAGATTCAATGAATGGATACCCAACAAACTGACTGCACGTGATAATGTTTTTCAATTTTAAGTAAACTAGAAGCAATTTTTTAAAACTAAACAAAACGTTATATATTTTATATTATTTTTAAATGAGAATTATATTATGTTAAGGTTGGGTTTAAATGTAATTAAAATCATGGCATTTGGATAGTCTATGCGTACAAGGAGCCTAAAAACCTTTACAAGTGGATAATTAGTATTTTATAAGTAATAAAATTTCACTATCAAAACACATAAAAAATTACTTATTTCATAAATATTTTTTTATTCTTCAAAAAAACCCAATGGAAAAAATTATGGTCATTATTTTTACAAAATTATGAGTGATATCATATTCCATCGACAAACAAGCATCCCTAAATAGGTATCTTCGAAGATAAATACTATTTTATTTAATATATTTACTAATAATTTTTTTGTTTAAATATTTTCTTTATTACCATGATGGTCAAGGGACCTCATAATCACAAGATGAAATAGTTTTTTATAAATGCATGTGCAACAGATCTAGTGTCAGAATGTACAGATATATCATAAATATTTGATTTCTTACTACTTATTTGGTTGATTTTCTCATCATTTTATCTAATTTTTTTAGTTAATTTTGTTATCATTTTTATCTTATACTTATACTGTTAATTATCACAGAGATCATGAAGAAATGAATTTGTTAACAAGGATGATTCAATCGTGTTCTATGATAATACACTTAATAAGGATTGTTCAATCATGATGATTTAAATTTCTTTTTATTCTCTAATACATTCATCATTTTAGGTTATCAAAAAAACAATATTGTTAGATAACCCATAATGTTGAATGAATTGTAGGATAAAAAGACACAATGGAGTAAACCATACCTAAATATAACACATAGTGTACCCATTATGACTCAAATTGTGTGGTATCAGTTTAAATTTGATATTTTATTAATGTAAAATTCTATATTTATGTTCAATTTATTTCTCTATTATAATACTGACATAATAATTTTTTTCTTAAATAGCTAGATGCTTTTTCATTTGTTGGTGTGGTTTGTTTGAATCTTCCCTTTCTCATGAGATAATTTACTTCGAGGCTATAACAAAGTTAACAAAAATATGGGGTCAATAATGTATACAAACATCATGAAAATTTTATTTCTAACTACTTAGTTAATTTTTTCTTCATTTTATCTATTATTTTTATAAAAATTTCCTTATCATTTTTCTAATACTTATAGTCTTACATTTCTGATGAATATCCATTATTTAATATTCTAGGGTAGTGATAATATTTCCCTTATAGGGGTAAATAAATAAGTGATATGCTTTTTCTTTTATAACTACTCTGTTGAAATTAACCTCTATTATTGATTAAACACTTGGTCTAATCACTTATTAATTTTTATTTTCATTTTCATACACTCCATAAAATATGTGTAAAGATGTAGAGTGATATATATATTTATAAATTCAATGGTATGAGTGATATCTATATTTATAAATGCATATATATTTAAGGTAAAAGGGTGGTATCTATATGAATATGATCTTGTTGACATGAAGAGTACCCTTAGATATCCCGAATATCATATCCAATGTAATATAGATTGATAATGATACCATGGGAAGGTAATTTTTCTAACTCCATCCAACCCATAGGATATCCATCATGACCCCACTCCCACAACCATGGATTCAAAGGCTACATAGTGCAACTAAAATTCAGTACTTAGAAGAAAATACTTTTCCATTTAAAGGATTAGTTGAACGCTTTCTTTGAATGTTGAAACTACAATGGCTTTCTCTACATGAGTGCATGTAAGACCTTCCAACTGATCCTTATCATGGTCACATAAATGAAGGAGGCCCTTGAAGGGATCTGAATGCTACTGATTTTTTTTTCAACTTTTGGAAGATTACTAATAAATGTTTTCTAGTTCTTTAATAACTCCCTACCCGAGGAACATTTAATTTTAATGATACAATTTTCATCCTCCCTAACTTAATCTCTTAAACCATTATTATAAAATTTTGTTTCTTAATACCCATCCCCCATATCTTATGGATATGTAGCAGTGTTTCTAGAACTACACTGAGCTGTATTGATCCCATACTAGGTACTGGTGGTCATTGTGGATGACATCAAAGGATAACACCAACCTCCAATCCAGTAATTGTTTTCTTAAATTCAATTCCTCATTCCCTTGAAAGAATTATGAAATTATTTGAAACATTCAAATGTTGGGATCCCCTAATTTGAAAGACCCATTTTTATATTAATTTTTCTAAATATCTATTGAACTTAATCAAATAGTATAGATATGATTCAAAAAATGGATGGATTCCAATTGTATGAAAAAAGCGTGTGAAAATAGGGTGAATGAGTTCATATGGTTTGAAAAAGAGCATGAATATGACCCTTCAAAATTCCATTGTTTGTGTTTATGTTATTTTTATTCAAGAAATATTTTTCTAGAGGAGATGCAAGAACAAATGATCTTCCACATAAAAAATTGGAGTTATAAATGTATCATTAAACATGTGGGAAATGTGAATATTGCTACTGAACAGGATAGAACTGCATTTTGTAGACTGTCTGATAGGATTACATGTGTGTACAATAAAGAATATTACATCGAGGATGTGATTACATGTGTGAATGTTGATGAATACCCTATTGAGGAAATGATAATGATAATTGAAGATGAACTTCAATATTTTGAAAAATTGTTTGAGATGATAAAGAGTTGTATAGAGATGTCATTATATGATGGTTGTGCTAAATATATAGAATTTTCAGCCACACTAAAACATTACCATTTAATAGCTACAAATGGATGGAGCGATGAAATTTTTACTAAACTACTTTCTCTCTTGAATGATTTTCTCCTGGAAGATATGGAGCTTCTTAGAAGAAAATATGAAACCAAAAGAATTCTAAGATCAATGGGTATGATATCTGAAAGAGTAAATTCTTGTCTGAAACGTTTTATACTATTTATCTAATGAAAAAAAATCATATAACTAATTCCCAAAGTGTGGTTCCCCTCAAAATAAGAAATATAAATCATGTCCTACAAATATTTTAAGGTATTTTACAATCATTCCAAGGGTTATGCACCTATACTTATGTGAGGAGACTACAATATAAGTTATGTGTCACATATATAAGAGAAATAATGATGGTAAACTTTTTCACTTATAAGACTCTCCTCAGTGGAAGAGATTTGATCATGAGTATCCTGAATTTGGAAATGTGCTGAGAATCTCTTATCTTGAACTATCTAAAGATGGAGTGAATCATTTTGGTTTTAAAAGAATCACTCACAGTTCATGGACAATTAAGTTGAAAAATTATAATTTACCACCATGGTTATGAATATAATGAAAATAAGTTATGTTATCTATGTTTATATCAGGACCCAAACAATTGGGTAGTAACATTGATGTTTATTTGACACCATTGAAAAATGATTTCAAATTATTTTCAGGCTAAGGTGTAACATTATATGACACCTACAAAAATGAATATTTCACATTGAGAGACATGTTTTATGGGATGATAAATAAAGTTCCTACATATATAAATTCATCTGGATATATAATTAAAGGAACTAAAGGGTGTCCCGTTTTTTGAAAAGCTGTAGCGTCAATTTGGAGGAATCATTATATGAAGATTGTGTTTCTAGGAAATTTTATATTTATACTCTGATGACATAAGAATCTATCTTGAATGAAATCATTCGATGTGAGTTTAGAAGAATGTATGACACCATCTCCACTAATATGTGATCACCTATTTGAGAATTTAAAAGATATGGATACTAATTTTGGTAAAAAAATTGAGAAAACATATGAAAATTGATTGGAAAAAGTGATATATATTTTTTACTTTCCATACTAGATTTGTTTATATTCTAGGAAGTTTCTTGATATTATGCATGTTGGAAAAAATATTTCTGACAGCTTCACTAGCACATTACTAAATGCACCTGAAAAAACAAAGGATTTAATTAAGTCTAGGTTGGACATGATTGACATTGTAACACAGGAAAAGTTGGTATGATTGAAGGGTTAAAAGAAATCTTTCTTCCTCTAGATTCTTGCAGTATTTATAGGAAGGAGAGATATTATTTTTTTTAACTTATAAAATGATGTAATGGTTCCATAGGTGTATTCATTGAATAAAAATAATATCCTTTAAATGAATAATTTAAAAATAAAGGGTATAAAATTACATTACATTAATGTTATGATGAATGATCTAATTATTTTATCATTGCATTAGATATTTTCCCAAAAAAAATCATAAATTAACCATTCTTTGTTTCTTTTTCAAATATATATGCAGCAAAGTTATAGTCTTAGTGAAATTTCCAACTATCAAAAAGTAAATCGTCATCATGTTATGTGAATTTTAACTGTTCTTCCCACAAAGATTCTTTAATATATTTGTTAAATTTATATTTCACTTATATGATAGATTAAACTATGTGGTTCTATAACATTGTAGATGGATATACCCCACCAAATGGTATATTAATATATTGATATGGTATGTCAAAAATAAAATTCTTCCAGAATGTTGTATGGTGTAGTGATATATTTTT
This sequence comes from Viscum album, assembly GCA_963277665.1. Lineage (NCBI taxonomy): Eukaryota > Viridiplantae > Streptophyta > Magnoliopsida > Santalales > Viscaceae > Viscum > Viscum album. The sequence continues at coordinate 998,916,635 of OY728121.1, read as the reverse complement.
GAGGAAGTTATTAAATTCTATATCGACTACCTGTCTGGTGTGGAAGCATTGGTCTATTGAAACATTTTCACACAAAATGTCTTGTGGATAAAGCAATTTTAGAATATATGTTATCACAAACACTATTACAGATCAGAAGAAGTCTATTTTTTACATTTTTCAGTATAGATTAGTGGTTTATGCATATGTTGAAACACATGAAGAAAATTTTTGGTATTCGAATCAATAAAGGGGTGAAAGGTGGATATCAAATACCCCTAACAAAATGTTTATACTATTGTTTTGAAAAAATATTTTTGAGGAGTTAATTGAAAATACTGATTTAATTTTAGAAGGAATTTGATTACATTCCTAAAGACCAAATGTAAAAATATTATCTTATAATGGTTATGTAATTAATGGTTCAATGTTATATGAAAATGAACATGGTTAATTCAATACCATGCTAAATAGTGTAGTCAAAATTGTGGAAGAAATGATGCATTTATCTAGTTAAAGTTATAAATACAATTTCTACAAATATTGTATACTTTGGCATCATCAAACAAATATGGGAGTAGGATTATACAACATTCCAAGATATTATTTTTCAATGCTAGTGGGTTGATAATATGAATAATGATAAAATAAATGAATTGTGATTCATGAATGTAGATTTCAGAAAGTAAGGGTACGAAGAAGAAATTATTATAATGGAATCACAGGAAGAACAATTATATTATGTTAAAAATCCCACAAACCGAATGTGTTCAATTGATCTGTTATCGCCAAAACCAATGAAGGGTTAGATGAAAACTAAACTGAACATGACCCTTTCATTGGGATGTCAGAATAATTTAATAATTTTCACAATTTAGGTGGGGTATTTTATGTCATAGGATAACATAATGAAAGGATTTAGATACTCGATAGAGGGGTAAAATCAATTCTACCCTTAAAAAAGGTTCATCAATGAAGTTATATATTTTTTTGCAGTGTAAATTGCATTACCTCATATTAATTTTTGATCACTTATACATTTATACTATCTAAATTATCTTATCAAACAATTTTGTAGATAATGAAATATTTACTTGTAAATTCTCTCAATCCTGAGGAACAATTTGTTTCTCAACCTGTGACTACTCCCAATATAGAGGAACAACAATTCTACACATGAAAATGTTACCAATCCAGGCTAAAAATATGTTAACGATATTGAGCATGAAGAAATTGGAGATATCAAAGACCTAGTGTCCTAGAAAAAAATAGGAGAATCATACCATTATGGTGTTATCAAAAAAAATATGGTGAGAAAAAAAGGCATCAAATTTGAGATTGGATGGAATGTACATAGAAAGATTCTAAACCCCATCAAGGCCTTGTACTGTAGTTTCTTTGGGTTCACCAATTAGTAGCGAATTCCAATTATTATTGATTCATGGAAAAATGTTGTGCCCACACCTAATAAAATTATTTGAAAAGACATTAGGGTATCATTATGATATCCTTTCATAATTTTGCTAAAAATAATAATGAAACATTGAATTTCTCTTCCTTACCCCTTACAAAATTCAATTATTATAGATGAATCCTGAATTAAATTTTCATAAATCCTTCTTGGAAAGTCTCATTAAGGCTTTCACACTATTCTTTTCATGTTTCATCCTGAAGATTATGAATATAATATATAACTTCACCCATCGAATATGTATGGAGACCTTATAAGCCAAGAAGCATGGGGTGCGTTTATAGGCTGTGGAGAGCTGACACCATTTCAGGTCCATTATTGTTGGTAACACATTATTTAAAGATACGTTTATTAATAGTTTTATTAATAATTGTTAATTTATGAAATATTAAATGAGTTTTAAAAATAAGAAATGGTATAGATCCTAATTTACCCTTATCATAATGTAATTATGGGGTATACATCAATTAAAAAAATTTGGTATATATTTTAAATCTACTGTAACACTTTTATATAAAAGAAAACAACAACGTAATTATGTTCCTATATTTATATTTAGATTGAAGAATATAAATCCAAATAAATATACATCCCACTTCATGTTCTATGGAAGAATACATGTGTAAATAATGATATGATACTAATAGATGAAAAGACACAAAATTTTTGGTAAACATTTATAATTATGACATAATAAAAACATGTTTTTATTTAAATTGGTATTACACAATAATGATTACTTGTTATACTATGTTTTTTATATGACTTATTTAATGGAATCATCATCATCTATAATGGATGAGAAGATACTATTAGTGTCCTTAAAGTGGTCGAAATAGTATTGTTTCATCAGAGGTATGGGTTTTGGGGTGAGACCACGAATATATTTTTAGAAAAATATTTAGAGGGGGTAAAGAAAAAAAGGAAGCTATGTAGGCTTAATTAGATACCCTTTAAGAAAAATTTCATTTTTAGTTTGAGTTTCTATAAAATGATAACAGAATGATGAAAAAAAGAAGAAACAAATCAAGAACAACCATTACATGATGACCCCCAACCCCATAATCATTGACATGATCCATCCCCCTAAAAAAGATATCTTAGAGATGGTAATAAAAATTATAATTATTGTTTCATTGAAATTTTAATGAGGAAGATATTGATACCTACCGTATACTATTATTTTACAGGGTGCAAATGAATGTGATTTAAATCTATCAACACCCATCCATTTCCATATTGTGAGGAATACAATTTTCTATGTGAGAGAAGATACTCTACACAACATACATCTTCTAATATTTCATGTGAGGGTGGGGATTCCAGTACCTCATGAGATGAGAATTGATCTACCTATTACAATTTACATTATAGATATTGATATGATCAAGAAACCAATTATAACATTCTTAGAATGGTTTTTATATTTGGAAAAAAATAGGTCGTCAATGAGGTATTCATTTCCAATTTTTTTCTTTCAAGACATTTAACAATTCATGAAAAAAGGATTGAACCGATGAATGTTTTTACAAAAATAAAAATAGAATGGGGTGAAACAAATGGACAAACAAAAATGATTTAATGGATCAACCGACCTATCAAAAAGATCTTTACAATGAAAATTCACCCCACCTGTTTAGAATCTCCATTTACTAACATTGATGGTTATTGTAGATTAATGGCTTAAAAGTGGTAGTAATGACCATGATTCTTTTAAAGAACAAATATAAAGAGATTACATTATATACTACATTTATCTTGAGATTGTATATGAAATCATCAATCATAACTACTTAGTATTATTAGTTTTAAATTTCATCATGTGGTGTTTTCTCATGATTTATTTTTTAAATATCTAATCTACAATGTTAATTATGAATAAGTAAAATAAATATTTTTTAATGGAATAGATATAAAAACTATTTGAAGGGAAACCCATGTGAATATAAATTAGGCTTCATTAGTTATCACATCACTTTTACCCAACAAACCTCAATAGATTCAGATCAAATTAATGAAATAGTTGAAGAAATGGGAACAATGTTTGAATGAAAAATTATGGTTTAATGACTCTTCTTATTACCAATGATGTATGAGTATAATTCAAAAATAATAACAAATATATTTTCATTACATTAATTAATAATTCATTTTTAGGTAGTATTGGGAACTCATTTATAACAGTTCGGATACCTTAAATACTTACTTTCAAGATTCAGTACACTGATACCGAACAAACCAACCACATGTGATGATTTTTTTGAATATGAAACACATTAGATCAAATTTTTTTGAACTAAAATTAATGTTATATATTCTATAATATTTTTTACGAGAAAAATGTTATGATAGGGTGGTTTTTAGATATCATCAAAATCATGGCACGATGATAGTTCATGCATACAAGGTCCCTATCGAATTCTACAATTGGATAAGTATTATAGTATATAAAATAATATTTCACTATAAAAACACATATGAAAGAAAAATTAAATATTTTAATCAATTTAAATGTAGTTTCCAAAACAAACTAATGGAAGATATTGTGGTTATTGTGGTTGAAAATTATTGGGAGATACCATATACAATCAAACAACTATAATATCTGTAGTGGTAATTTCAAAGATAATTACTATTTTATTTAAAATATTAATTAATACTTTCAATATTTCTATTTTTCCAATAGTACCAGGACATTAATATGAACTCATTTTTACAAGACAAAATATAATTGTTTATAAACAACTAGGTTGCATAACTGGTGTTAGAATGTACACGTATATCATGAATATGTGACTTTCTACTACTTATCTAGTTGACTTTATCATCATTTTATCTACTTTTTTAGTTAATTTTCTAATCATTTTTATATGATAATTATCATTTTAATTTTTACAGTGATTTAGAATAAATTAATTCATCAACTAGTATGATACAATCATGCACTACGATTATGCACTTATTATGGATGGTGCAGTCATGATGAAACAATTTTCTATTTATTCTCTAATAAATTTGGAATTATAGGTTATAAAACAAAAATATTGTTAGATAACCTATATTTTTTTATTGCATTGTAGGATAAAATGAGATTTTGGAATCAACCATACATCAATCTGATACCCGATGTAACCGATATGACTCAAATTGGATGCTTCAAGTTTCCAATTGAAATTTTATTAATGCATTATTTCAAATTTATGTTTAATTTATTGATTATATAATTAAAAACAATATAATTGTTCCTTAAATAGGGGGATTGATTTTTATCAATATGGGGTGGTAAGTTCAAAGATGCTCGTGCTCTTCAGATATTGGACTTTGGGGCTGTGTAATGTCCCTAACCTGAAAGCCATTACACCGGTGCATCGAGCCAAGTCATCTTGTGACTTGATGTGTGCCTCCCCATATGCTATAGGTTTCCGACTAGTGTAAAGGTCCTAATGAGTCACTTTGGGAGACTATACCCTCTTTACCAAAGTATTTCACTCCATAACACAATATAAATAGCAGAAAAAAGGTAAAATTAACTAAATAATATCCAAACGTCTCCCAAAAATTGGGTACTACCATAATTCTAAATCAACCATGTAATGAAAATCTAATAGGGCGAGAGTGAATAATAACCATATAAGACAACCAAAAAAATCTTCAATGGGTCCGGACTCTATGTTTGGGTCCATCTCCATGTGCATCATAATCCTAAATCCACATCCTAGTGTAGGGCACTTTCCCTTATTCTATCCTGCAACCAATAAATCATCTTGGGTACCCAATGATGGCTCGACTAGGGTGTGAGTACAAAACTCAGTAGGCTACCACCAAGGGTGTCTACAAAATAACCAGTTTAATATATAGTGCATGCAAGTAGAAATAAATTTTAAGTATAAAAAAGAGAGTTCTGGTGTAATTGGTTGACATGGACTATTTAGTTAACACCTAGTATTTATCCTAATTTCTTTTCTTATACCATATTTATTACGTAGCCCATTTTTAACACATGGTCTTGGACTTAGGAATATAATTCATCTATACATGGGTCTAAAGAAAACAAGCACTAGGCATAGGGGAAATAAGTTGTGTCCCTATCTAAATAGAGATAAATAAATTACATAAACACATTATCCTCACCTCAAATCCTTAGTATGGATGCAACCATTAGGGGAATAGAGGTTCTTTCTCCTTCTTTAATTCATGAATTTTTTGGGGAGGAGCTTATAGCCTCAGTCTAACTCAACCCATGCCCATATAGCCTCAATGTAACGCCCCGACCCCAGCTACCCAGAGTCGGTGCATTACTTCGTAACATTGGCATGATCACAAGAAAGATCAAATCTCGAAAGACCGATTGGTTTAGTAGCCTTGGAAACACTAGATATATTCATAAGTTTTACATTACATCATAAAATGAAAAACTACTACAACAACATAATGTTTCCACAGTCCACACTATAATCCCCTCATAATATCCCTGCAGGTCATTCATAACTTACATCTTCACATCCTGGGAAAATAAAACATAGAAAAGGGGTGAGCTCAAATGCCCAGTAAGGATAACAATATAGCGGAACATTCAAAAATAAGCATAAACATTTAAGGCAATGAATTACTAAAACAAAAGCCTTTTAATCTTGAACTTCAAAATAGTATGGCAAAAGTAAAATGAAATAATGCCATTTACTTGTTCACATGGATATTCTACTAATCGAATAATCACATGCAATATCAATAACCACTTTCATAATGTTGGAATGCATAATGTCAAATGTTAATTTCATTGTCTAGGCCTCATCCCAAGACCTAGGGGTTACTTCTAACCGGAACCCAACCCGGAGTGCCTCTAATAACCGGACACCAACCCGGAGTGCCTCTAATAACCGGACACCAACCCGGAGTACCTCTAATAACCGGAGACCAAACCGGAGGGCTTACTTTTACCAGTCCCTAACCTGGAGGGCTTACTTTAACCAGTCCCCAACCTGGAGGGCTTACTTTTACCGGTCCCCAACCCGGAACATACTTGTTTAGCACATTCATCTGAAGAAAAGTTTGAAATATAACATAAACATTCGGATTAAAACTAGCATACGAAATGTCAATAGTTTCACCATAAACTATGAATGGTATAAAATAGCACATCCACAGTCAAACATATCACAAAACCTTCAATACAATATAGAAGTTTTGTATTATAATAAATCAACTTCAAATAATCTTAAAATCCATCGAAGGATGTTGACATAGATGAAATCAAAATTCTTTTAAAAAAAGTATCTCCTTTTATTTTGAAATCATTTAAGATCCATATAAAATAAAACATTTTCTTTGAAAATATTCTTATAATCTTGTAAGGAAAGCTTCGACAATTTTATAACGGCGGAAAATAACCGCACCCGCCGTATAAGTTAAAAAAAACATTCTTACCTCAATTCTGTCGAAAAGGTTAAAAAGGACCTTGTTTTGAAAACGACGGAAAGATTCCTTTATAAACCTCTTATAAAAAGTCAAACAAGGGTATAAATGACTTTAACCCATATTCTTGTAAATAGTAAAAATGTTTTGAAATACATTTTTTAAAAAAACATGGACGTGGATGATAAAGAGATCCTAGTAGATTATTACGTATAAACAACCTCGGATAATGAAGAGATTGTGAAATAAACCCTTACCTTGAACTTTTCCTTGGTTGGGGTAGGTTAAACTCCTGTATAATGGTGAAATAATTGTTATTAAATTGTACAAGAATCATATACATTAATATGATATCATATATGATCTTTTAACATTGCTTTATTAATAATATTTTAGTATTATCATCGTTTCGGGTGATAACTGATTCGTTCTTCTTAAATGTTTGGTTACGTAAGACATGTTTGTAATGGATAGATTATATCTTATTCGTAATCAGAATGATATTAACATTATTTTTAACCCTAAAATGATAATAAGACTTGAATGGATATGATGGAGATTGAATCTTATCGCGTTCGTGGAGACGGTAGTCCGTACGTACGCACGAACGCTACTTCCATTTAATTTTTATTTTAAAAGAATTGAATCCAAATGATACATAGGTATATTACTATTCCAGTATAATATAATATTTTATATATGTTACTTAAGTTCATTAACACCATCCTTTATACGTTCCATGTGTGGTATGAACGAGTCATATCATTTTAAGGGGGTGGTAGTCCGCACTTCCTCAAATGAAATTATCGTATGTATATACAACATGAAACTAATAATGGTATGAAATAAAATGGAATTACAGAAGTTTATATATAAAATATATATCATTAATATCATATTTAATTACAGTGCCATCATAATGGCCACCATGAGAGGTGGTAAGATGTTTTTGAACAATCATCGTTTCGTGAGGCGTTAGTTTGCCATCCACAGAAACATTATGTTCATCATCCATTAGATGGAGTTGTGTGTATGTGTAGTTTGAATCCTTCTTATAACAGCATCCTAGTATATTTAGGATACTGGTGTTGTTACAAAAGAAAGGAAATAAAAAGATTTTGGGGGTTGAAGAAGCAAAATAAATGAAAATAATTTAAGAGAAATTGTTACCTTTAATTTAGGTAACTCACTTTGGTTGGAACCAAAGGACTTCTTGAAATGCTTTATGCCTAAGGGGAAGCTTCAAGGAGGAGGAGAGGGATGTGGGGAGCTTAGTTGGGCAGAGTTTGGACGAGCCAAGTGGCTTGAGAGGTGTGAGGAAATGAGAAGGAGGAGTGCCCTTTTTTAAGAGGGGTGAGGGGCACCTTTGGAAAAGCTAGAAATATTAATTTATAATAAATTCATATTCAGTTTCCAATGGCTCCAAAATTGACTATTCAAAGGTTGAGGTGGGGATGGGTCGAAAACAACTCATACAATAGAATTTAGACAGGTTTGGGTACTTATATTAACCTTATCTTTAAGTATTAACTCTAAGTTAATTAGTTTCACTTTTACAATGTCTCTTTGTATTTTTATATAATATGGTTAATAAACTTACTATATACATCCAAGCGACCCCCAAGTGGTCCATTAATGATTAACCTATCATAATATAAGTCTCTTGGCCGAACCTTAGATTTTTAGGAATTTAATATCAATTAATAATATAATATTTGTTTTAAGAACTCTTTTATGTCAATTTTGACACTATTCAATAGTTGATTTTTGTGAAACTCATAACAGATTGATTACTTCGAACAAAGTCAATTAAATCAATCCTAATATATCATATTATCCTAGAAAATTAGTTTAATTCATTAAAAGTTTCATATTATATTTATTTGGGTATTTATAATATCAATTAGTTTAATTTTTCACTGTTATAGTAATTACTGCATCATTATTGTGTCATAAATAAAATAAATTATTTGATGTCTAAAAATTATAACTAAAATATCATTATGTAGGAAATCTTTTTATCTTTCTAATGAATATTTATAATCGAAAATCCAACATGTATAACCCTATGTAAAAATTGTTCTTCTAAAAGATGTAAGCTTATGCCATTTTTATTTTTATTTTAGCTTTATTAATATAATGTGTCATTATCACTTACAAGTGGATCCATGGGGTCCCAAAATTGACCCAAAGATGCCCATGGTCGACCATGTATCAACCAATAGGGTTAAGACACGTTTTAGGGTAATTTAGTATTATTATAATATTATTTTTTAACCCTTATTTACCGGATTTACCCTTAACCATGGTAAATAAAATATTTACCGCAGTAATTATTCAAAATGTCTAAAAATAAAAGTTACCTATTTACACAATTTGAACATCCTAATTCCAAATATGGAATCCATTTTTCTAAATTCAAAACACAGAAGTGGCAGAAATTAATTTAAAATTAATTCCCGCTGTCAAAACAAAAAGCGTGTTTTTAAGAGATAATAACTATCAAAAGATTGACACTTGTTTATGTTCGGTTTAATTGTAAAATTATTTCCAATGATAAAAATTAAATTGAATGGTAAAAATATATTATAAATATACTTTAAAACCACTCAAATTCATAATTTATCACTATTAATTATTTTGATTAAAAAAGTTGTTTTTAATTAAAATTTAGAAATTTTCACTATTCATCAAAATATGAAAGTTATCCGAAATGTACCAAAATTTCACCCTAGGCTAATTTCGATATTCCGAATCCAAAAATGAAGTCCATTTTGAAATATAAAATATATATGATTTCAAAAATTAGGTATTACTATTCACAACGGCTAGTTTAATTGGTTACGGTGTGTTAGAACTCGGTGTTGCGTACAACACACGCTAGCGTACCGTGGAAGCTTGGGATGTTTCATTTTAAATTTTTGATGTCCCCATTTAGTCAAAAAGTTTAAAATATTGTATTTAAAAAGGTTTCACTATTAAAAGTTGATAAAAGTGCAATACTGAAAATGAATCTGTTCTTGCATTATGACTAAGAAACTCATAATATGGATTCTAAAATTATAAGGATTATATAAAGTTTAAAATTTAGTTAATACTATTCATGACCTCTTTTAATGGAATTTTTTTTGTAAGTCAAGGTGTTATTGAACTCGGTGTTGCGTGTAGTACAAGTTATTGAATTATTTTGAAGAAATAACATACTATGAAATCTTGGGGTGTTACATTCTCCCCTCCTTCAATAAATTGCGTCCTCGCAATTTGAAATTGTTCTTCGAAAATAAAAGGTTGAAAATAGAAAATATATTTGTGGGAAAACCCACATCGGAAATTGGGTTACTAAAATTTAGTCTTAATATGAGGAAAATAGAAATGAAAGTGTCACCACCAAATTATGATCTCGATTAGGAGAACATTGGTGGTAATTAGAGACATATAATTGGAGGAAAAACGTAAATATTTATAGGTAGTGATTGAGGTCATCAATCATAAACAAGAATAAAATTGAGGTCCTTAAACTCATCAATCTATGATGATTTGAAATACCATCGGTTCAACAAAACATAGGGTATTGGGATAACACATTTTTGACATTTCAAAATATCTTAGTTGAAATCCCACATCGAAAAATGAATTAATGAGGCCTCTATTTAAAATAAAGAGTGGAAAGTATGAAGATTACCGAAAATAACACATACTAGGGTTCCATGTAGGAAAATATGGATATGGAGGAGAAATCTAACCATCAATTATCTGATGGAGAGTGGTAGAGAACATGGCTATGAAAAGGCCAACAATCCCAAAGCCATAAATTAGTGATGATTTAAGGTACCATCTAGGACAACATTTTTGTTCTAAGTTCCTTTTATTAATGATGAGGAATTTATTTATGAGTTTGTCTAAGATCATAAGGAGATATACTTACTTTATAATTAGAGTTTTATCTATTAATAAATTTCTACCACAAACTCATCTTTCACTCTAAAAGATAATAGAACGTAAAAAAAATTTATACAGGGTTCCAAAATAAATGAATTTATAATTCATCTACCAGATCTTTTAATAAAAACTAAATTATTTAATCCAGGACATCTCGTGGGCCAGTGGTAGGTGATACACCCTTGTCGCCCTTCAGTTGCGGGTTCAAGTCTCGCAGCCTTACCGGACGCGACGGGTTGTCGCCCGACCTCCGGGTTGTCCTTTTATGGTAGTCCAAAATTAATATCAAACTTAGAATTTATCCAAAATACTTCTGTCCAAACTCACAGTCCAACATTTATAAGGAAGGTAAACATAATGTAGATCCTTTTTACCCTGTAATAGAATATTAATACCTTCATCATGTATTCTTTTAATACACTGAAACATCCTGAATTTCCATATTCCCTATTGATTACACTCAAGCTCTATTATTCCATATAGAATGCTGGATATACTTCATTAATCCAAAAAAAATTTAAACCCCAACAATAATGGAATATACAAATCATTAATCAGCTTTAAGGTAGTCAAGAATATCCAATATAATTTATCCAAATCAATCATGTATTATTCCAGAATCACTACCTCGGTATCAGAACTATATTATGGTTTATCATTCTCTCAACCATATATTTTCCAAAAATTTATCCTGCTATTGAGTCACTTTTCTTTGTTCCACACAATCTCAAGTCCTTAATGAAATAGTACTGCAGTACAGTCCTTATATACTCCATAATTATTATAACAAGTACATTGTTGATACAACACTCAATTGACATAATCAACATAAGAACTCTAATCATTCCTCTTTATCTGTGGTAGTATCATAACTTGATTATTATCCAATAGCATCATTTGCGGCATAGTCTGATGACTGGGACATAGGTTCGCGTAGTGTCCAAACTCTTTGCAAATGAAGCATTGTACATTTGAAACCATTTTCTTACCCTTGCAGTCACGTACTTTGTGCCCTTTTCCTCCACACTTATAACAAACTCCCATTCCTTTCAGGCAAGTTCTAAGGTGTTTCTTTCCACAGTTACCACATATGGGAAAAATCTTCTTTTCCCTCTTCCCTTTATCCATCTTTCTCTCTTTCATCCTTTTCTTCTCTTGCTTCCCTTCAAAGCCATAGGACTCAGTAAAATCTTTACTTATCTTATCAACACATGATATTATTTCTTCATATGATGATAATACATGGGAGACTATTTCTCTTATAAATTCTAGCTTAAGACCATGAAAGATATGATCCTTCCTTCTCTTTGGATCATGTTCATTTCTGGAGTTCTCATTCCTTCTACTGGGCGCCATTTCTAAACAATTGCATAAACTAGATTAGTTTATGAATCAAAATACATAATCCCATACTTATAAAACACATAACATAAATTGAACTATCTATGGATATAATCCATAATCATAAATATGTTTTCTTTGAGGAATTATATACTCATAAACCCTTCATAATGATTTGTAAAGAAAGTGAGAGTTATCCTAAGCATATCCCCCGGGAGTGTCGTAACCAAGAGTGCTGCAAGGCCCGTTGTCGTGCACCAGTTCCCGTTCGAGTCTAGCTCAAAGCGGTGTTTTCGGGTTTTACCCCAAGGTACATCTGTGCCAGAGCCGCCTCTACCTGCTCGTATCCAGACAGGGATGTATTGCTCGGAAAACTCACAAAATCTCTACAATACCAAAATTCTAGGAAGTTCTTCTATACTAATCCTCAAAGATCATCTTAGGTCTACGTGCTCTAATCAGAGTTTATCTAAATCTAGCTTCCAAGGTTTGTACTAAACTTCCTCTGATACCAACTGTAACGCCCCGACCCCAGCTACCCAGAGTCGGTGCATTACTTAGTAACATTGGCATGATCACAAGAAAGATCAAATCTCGAAAGACCGATTGGTTTAGTAGCCTTGGAAACACTAGATATATTCATAAGTTTTACATTACATCATAAAATGAAAAACTACTACAACAACATAATGTTTCCACAGTCCACACTATAATCCCCTCATAATATCCCTGCAGGTCATTCATAACTTACATCTTCACATCCTGGGAAAATAAAACATAGAAAAGGGGTGAGCTCAAATTCCCAGTAAGGATAACAATATAGCGGAACATTCAAAAATAAGCATAAACATTTAAGGCAATGAATTACTAAAACAAAAGCCTTTTAATCTTGAACTTCAAAATAGTATGGCAAAAGTAAAATGAAATAATGCCATTTACTTGTTCACATGGATATTCTACTAATCGAATAATCACATGCAATATCAATAACCACTTTCATAATGTTGGAATGCATAATGTCAAACGTTAATTTCATTGTCTAGGCCTCATCCCAAGACCTAGGGGTTACTTCTAACCGGAACCCAACCCGGAGTGCCTCTAATAACCGGACACCAACCCGGAGTGCCTCTAATAACCGGACACCAACCCGGAGTACCTCTAATAACCGGAGACCAAACCGGAGGGCTTACTTTTACCAGTCCCTAACCTGGAGGGCTTACTTTAACCAGTCCCCAACCTGGAGGGCTTACTTTTACCGGTCCCCAACCCGGAACATACTTGTTTAGCACATTCATCTGAAGAAAAGTTTGAAATATAACATAAACATTCGGATTAAAACTAGCATACGAAATGTCAATAGTTTCACCATAAACAATAAATGGTATAAAATATCACATCCACAGTCAAACATATCACAAAACCTTCAATACAATATAGAATTTTTGTATTATAATAAATCAACTTCAAATAATCTTAAAATCCATCGAAGGATGTTGACATAGATGAAATCAAAATTCTTTTAAAAAAGTATCTCCTTTTATTTTGAAATCATTTAAGATCCATATAAAATAAAACATTTTCTTTGAAAATATTCTTATAATCTTGTAAGGAAAGCTTCGACGATTTTATAACGGCGGAAAATAACCGCACCCGCCGTATAAGTTAAAAAAAACATTCTTACCTCAATTCTGTCGAAAAGGTTAAAAAGGACCTTGTTTTGAAAACGATGGAAAGATTCCTTTATAAACCTCTTATAAAAAGTCAAAAAAAGGTATAAATGACTTTAACCCATATTCTTGTAAATAGTAAAAATGTTTTGAAATACATTTTTAAAAAAAACATGGACGTGGATGATAAAGAGATCCCAGTAGATTATTACGTATAAACAACCTCGGATAATGAAGAGATTGTGAAATAAACCCTTACCTTGAACTTATCCTTGGTTGGGGTAGGTTAACCTCCTGTATAATGGTGAAATAATTGTTATTAAATTCTACAAGAATCATATACATTAATATGATATCATATATGATCTTTTAACATTGCTTTATTAATAATATTTTAGTATTATCATCGTTTCGGGTGATAACTGATTCGTTCTTCTTAAATGTTTGGTTACGTAAGACATGTTTGTAATGGATAGATTATATCTTATTCGTAATCAGAATGATATTAACATTATTTTTAACCCTAAAATGATAATAAGACTTGAATGGATATGATGGAGAATGAATTTTATCGCGTTCGTGGAGACGGTAGTCCGTACGTACGCACGAACGCTACTTCCATTTAATTTTTATTTTAAAAGAATCGAATCCAAATGATACATAGGTATATTACTATTCCAGTATAATATAATATTTTATATATGTTACTTAAGTTCATTAACACCATCCTTTATACGTTCCATGTGTGGTATGAACGAGTCATATCATTTTAAGGGGGCGGTAGTCCGCACTTCCTCAAATGAAATTATCGTATGTATATACAACATGAAACGAATAATGGTATGAAATAAAATGGAATTACAGAAGCTTATATATAAAATATATATCATTAATATCATATTTAATTACAGTTCCATCATAATGGCCACCATGAGAGGCGGTAAGATGTTTTTGAACAATCATCGTTTCGTGAGGCGTTAGTTTGCCATCCACAGAAACATTATGTTCATCATCCATTAGATGGAGTTGTGTGTATGTGTAGTTTTAATCCTTCTTATAACAACATCCTAGTATATTGAGGATATTGTTGTTGTTACAAAAGAAAGGAAATAAAAAGATTTTGGGGGTTGAAGAAGCAAAATAAATGAAAATAATTTAAGAGAAATCGTTACCTTTAATTTAGGTAACTCACTTTGGTTGGAACCAAAGGACTTCTTGAAATGCTTTCTGCCTAAGGGGAAGCTTCAAGGAGGAGGAGAGGGATGTGGGGAGCTTAGTTGGGTAGAGTTTGGACGAGCCAAGTGGCTTGAGAGGTGTGAGGAAATGAGAAGGAGGAGTGCCCTTTTTTAAGAGGGGTGAGGGGCACCTTTGGAAAAGCTAGAAATATTAATTTATAATAAATTCATATTCGGTTTCCAATGGCTCCAAAGTTGACTATTAAAAGTTTGAGGTGGGGATGGGTCGAAAACAACTCATCCAATAGAATTTAGACAGGTTTGGGTACTTATATTAACCTTATCTTTAAGTATTAACTCTAAGTTAATTAGTTTCACTTTTACAATGTCTCTTTGTATTTTTATATAATATGGTTAATAAACTTACTATATACATCCAAGCGACCCCCAAGTGGTCCATTAATGATTACCCTATCATAATATAAGTCTCTTGGCCGAACCTTAGATTTTTAGGAATTTAATATCAATTAATAATATAATATTTGTTTTAAGAACTCTTTTATGTCAATTTTGACACTATTCAATAGTTGATTTTTGTGAAACTCATAACAGATTGATTACTTCGAACAAAGTCAATTAAATAAATCCTAATATATCATATTATCCTAGAAAATTAGTTTAATTCATTAAAAGTTTCATATTATATTTATTTGGGTATTTATAATATCAATTATTTTAATTTTTCACTGTTATAGTAATTACTGCATCATCATTGTGTCATAAATAAAATAAATTATTTGATGTCTAAAAATTATAAATAAAATATCATTATGTAGGAAATATTTTTTTCATTCTAATGAATATTTATAATCGAAAATCCAACATGTATAACCCTATGTAAAAATTGTTCTTCTAAAAGATGTAAGCTTATGCCATTTTTATTTTTATTTTAGCTTTATTAATATAATGTGTCATTATCACTTACAAGTGGATCCATGGGGTCCCAAAATTGACCCAAAGATGCCCATGGTCGACCATGTATCAACTAATAGGGTTAAGACACGTTTTAGGGTAATTTAGTATTATTATAATATTATTTTTTAACCCTTATTTACCGGATTTACCCTTAACCATGGTAAATAAAATATTTACCGCAGTAATTATTCAAAATGTCTAAAAATAAAAGTTACCTATTTACACAATTTGAACATCCTGATTCCAAATATGGAATCCATTTTTCTAAATTCAAAACACAGAAGTGGCAGAAATTAATTTAAAATTAATTCCCGCTGTCAAAACAAAAAGCGTGTTTTTAAGAGATAATAACTATCAAAAGATTGACACTTGTTTATGTTCGGTTTAATTGTAAAATTATGTCCAATGATAAAAATTAAATTGAATGGTAAAAATATATTCTAAATATACTTTAAAACCACTCAAATTCATAATTTATCACTATTAATTATTTTGATTAAAAAAGTTGTTTTTAATTAAAATTTAGAAATTTTCACTATTCATCAAAATATGAAAGTTATCCGAAATGTACCAAAATTTCACCCTAGGCTAATTTCGATATTCCGAATCCAAAAATGAAGTCAATTTTGAAATATAAAATATATATGATTTCAAAAATTAGGTATTACTATTCACAACGGCTAGTTTAATTGGTTACGGTGTGTTAGAACTCGGTGTTGCGTACAACACACGCTAGCGTACCGTGGAAGCTTGGGATGTTTCATTTTAAATTTTTGATGTCCCCATTTAGTCAAAAAGTTTAAAATATTGTATTTAAAAAGGTTTCACTATTAAAAGTTGATAAAAGTGCAATACTGAAAATGAATCTGTTCTTGCATTATGACTAAGAAACTCATAATATGGATTCTAAAATTATAAGGATTATATAAAGTTTAAAATTTAGTTAATACTATTCATGACCTCTTTTAATGGCCTTTTTTTTGTAAGTCAAGGTGTTATTGAACTCGTTGTTGCGTGTAGTACAAGTTATTGAATTATTTTGAAGAAATAACATACTATGAAATCTTGGGGTGTTATACTCAAGTCAACACCCACTCTACCAAGCCATGTAAACATGCTTCTATATTCAATCCCCACAACCATTAAATAACAAAAACAAGTATAATCAATTCCATTGGAGATCACAATAAATGATAAACAACATTGGAATAAATAATATTCCATAACCCATTAATGCATTTACCATTTAAAATTCATATCCATTTAGCCAAATTCCCATTCTCCTATATTATCCCCTAATATATATTCAAAAACCCAAATGTATTAGCGAATATTCATCAATTACCATATATAAAACCATTTGGCCCATTTATCATTTCACAAGCATTTACCCACATATGCAATACATGTATAATTCTTGTCCGACAAGTCACAACATCTTTATTACATTTAACCATTTAGGAATACCCCATAATTCACATGTTATAACCCAATAAACATATTAATTCATTTTCCATTCCAATAATCAATTACATGCTCAGCATATAATATTCTATAGTCCTCTTAGGCATTTCTAACCAAAGTTTATCAAATAATCAACATAATCTCATTCGACCCAATTTTCCCATTTTCATGTTATTCCAAACAACCCATTATTCCCTTAACACCCAACAAAAAACAATCATCATTCCATTTACAACATAATAAACTGTTAGAACATATACTTCAAGGGTTCCACATTATTACCCAGCAACCCTAAAATTATCCCTACACCTTTCTAGGTCCGAAAATGTCAGCGCACCCCATGGGTGGCTCCAAAATGGTCATGTCATCCTCTATTCATCCCATGGGGATCGTGAGGGTTTCAATTGGTCACTTAGACAGCCCTATTTATCAAACACTCCAATGAAACCAAGAACATAATTTGGGGAAAATAAGAACACAAGATTCCATGCACAAATCTAAAATAAAAAAATGGGATAATACTTATAGACAACATACCTAGAATATGATGAAGAAAACACTCCTAATCGTAGCCTTGGATCTAGATTAAAATGCCCCTTGAATCCCCAACCAGGATCTCATCGAAAAAAGAGGGTTTTTAGATATTCATAAGGATAGGGTAGAAAGATGAAAACACTAATTGATAAGATGAATCATGGAGGAGATTAGACTTACCTAAGGCTTCGATCCACAACCAACAGTGCTTCAAATGAACTAAGATAAAAGGATAATTGGCTCTTGGAAGCTTGGGTCATAAAAGGTAATGACTAGGGTTTTAAAGGGTGAAATGGAGGAGAAACCGAAGTTGGGGTTTAAAATCCTAGAGTGGCAGTTTTGTAAATTTTCCAACTTTATTGGGATGCACAGTTTACCCACACGGTTTTCCAAACCATGCGCAAATCGTGCAAGACCTATGGTCCCAAAATCACCTCTTCACATGGTTTCTTGGGAATTCTTCATGGTTAGCATAACCATGCGGTAATCGTGCAGAAGCCTCTATCCACGGTTCCACGGTTACCTGGGATGGCCTACTCGATTTGTAGTAACCGTTCGCAACCCATGCAACATGACCAGAACTTCATTTTTCTTCCTCTTTCATGTTACTAAACACCTGAATCACCCCCAATTCGTCACATAAACCATGGAAACACTTATTTAACCAAAATAAGGCACTTAAGACAAAGTGTAAACAAGAACATACCTCACAGAAGAATCGGGTATCTTACAACCTCCCCACCTTATAATGGATCATCCTCGCGATGTACTCCCAAGCATCACTGAGCTTACGCAATAAAGAGGTGAGGCCATTAGGTTTATCTAAAATTCAAATTTCCAAAAGTTTCTTATTGAACATTAAAAAGATACCACAAAGTGAACCAATACACGTTCGTGGCAAAAAATAATTCCTCACCACAACTTGCAACATGAACGGGATACTCCTCAAGGATGCATCAACTTTAACTATACCCAACCACTAGAACCTCTTAGTAAAAACATAAGGAACAATTCCTAATTCAATGTAGGTGGAACTTTTCCCACAAAATTATTCTTTGTGGGGGGAACCAATCGTCACCCCATCTATCTGATACTCTACACAACTCATGACCCAAATCAATTGGCATCATATTCCTCTATTTACCAAACTCTAATGGTGAAAAAACCCAATATCACCCAAGGTAAAAACATACGATTATTCCAACCACATTTTATATGATTCCATTCCACAAGTTTACATCCAAACACAACCGAAAAACTCTAGTACTCAACTAATTTAACATGTGTCAAGCTCACTACTTGGTCAGTCTAACCAAAACTGTGACCACTCGAGTCCCTCCAAATTGAATATTTGATCACGTCATCAAACAACAATTTACCCTTTATGGTTCTATCCACCCTCTTTAGTTATTTTGTACCACCACTCTTGATGAAAGAGCACCAGAATCTCAACTCAACATTGACATAATACCTATGCACCCACAAAGATCATCCCTTGACATCTAGTAGAATCCCTTCATCACACCATGAATTCCCTTCAAACCATTGTTAGGCTCGATCATCAAAACATCATTCTAAATCACTAGCAACACTATTATTCATACACTATCTAATGATTTATATGTTTCCACTCAAGACCATTATGAAATTTTATACATCATTCTCCTCCTAAAGAATCCATCAAAGATGATTTACCACTTTCCACATCCGTCCCCAGCTCAGATTCAACTCATGTTTTCAAGATTGACCCATCATGGAAAACAAACTTCACAGTTCTCATGAAACTACATCACACAAACAAGGTGCCTTTGACCTTTGAGGCTTTCCAAAACAAATAAAAGACCCTTAACTGAGCCTACTTTAGATTTCAATTGGAATTAAAAATCCCAACCTCTCATTAAAAAAATGATGTTACATCTATACAATCATTAAACACGAGAATCATGAACTCCATTCAGAACCACCCAAAGCCAATGCCAATGCTTGGACCATTCAACTACCATTTTCAAGTCCCAGCTGTCCATTATAAGAGACCTATCATTAAACATACATGTTCTTTATTATAATCCTAGTTCCACTACATCAACTCAATGTTTTCAAACCCACATCTATGGGTGATACATAACTCCCCACCTTAGGATTTTGGTTTCCATTTCTCTCCACATGGAATTTTAATAACCATGGATCACACCCAAACAGAAACTGAATCCTAAAACGTAGACATGGTTGTCTACCATTACCTGAAAAATAGGTTGAACGTCAACCAATGACTACTCCCGAAATTCATGGATGGTAACCAGGAAATTTTTCAACACCCATCCCATCCCTAAGACCTCACCCGGAACCGTTGATGGTGTGCATCCACCATCCCACTTCATGTATACCGCCACCATGACAATAAATATTAGGATGTCCTTCCTCCTACAAAATACCTTCATGATACTAGGAATAAACCCATATATTCTCATTGTAACTAGTACAATGTCATTATATATTGTTCATGATCGTCACTAGATGAGTTACACTATGATGTTTTACAAGAAAACCACCAACAACTTATCTATTTCTGATATCACCTCCCATGATGGAACACCATGATCTGCTAAGGATTTTAGGGTTCTTTGCTGCACACCTCTCATCAACAAGTAACAAGAACCACTCAAGTGTGATCTGTAACTACTACTCCCTACCACCATGCGACTATTTTTTTGAAGCTGTCGTGATCCAATGTTTTCTTTCGTACTACTTCCACCACACCACTTGAGTTCTTCTGGTGAATCCCTGACAACATATGACTGAACACTATAGTTTGTAATGCCAATCAAAATAATGTTCTCTCAAACAACCACACACCCTTCCATGGCTTCATAATGTATGAAATGCGCTTATATTGATCAAAATCATAACTTACCAGCACGTTCCGACAACTAGACCACTTAGAAATCTGAAATTTTCACACTTCCCATCAACCATTCTCATACTGACTTTAATTCCCGCAAGCCAACCATCACATGGAATATCCCAACACCTGAAAACTTACCTAACCAAGATTCTTGATTATTCGGCCTCATCATCCCAAGGAATTCTCAACATCTCACCCAATAGCCAAATTTTACATACAAATAATCTCAGCCCTATGACCACCCTCACCATGGGTTTCATCTTCCAATAAGATCATCTAACTACACATCAGTCATCCTTGTCCCTTTTTTCCAAAAAAAATGCCAGGGTCTCCATCAACCATCTCCCAAAATGATGGGTCTAGAATCCATGTAATTCTATTTAATGAATCATAAAGGCAATCATATGAATTGATCTCTCCTTTTATGAATTCCCCATGATTCCAATTTCCAAAGCACCTGCATATTTGGTCTAGCCACCCATGAGGTTACTATTTATATCCCTATAACTACCAACGCATCGCCATAACTCGAGTTTCATCACCAAATCATCATCCTTCTGATTTATCCCTCTAGGATAACCTGCACTAGACGACATCTTCCATATCCCAATATCAACACCCAACACCCACCTATATGGAACACACCCATGAGCACTAGGATCCCCATCCGAAAACTCTCTTAGGTCACCATGAAGGTCGAGTCTTATAGATTCCCTAAACAATAGTCGTGAAAGATAGAAGCCATTGATTTTCACATGCATCAAGTTATGAACGTGTCAATGTTTGCGAATGGCTCTTTCACCTTCAATCTAATACATGTTTCACCTAGAACACCAATCAACCATTTACTCTAAGTTTCACACCAATTATAATCGTAAAAATACATCAACACAACAACTCAAAACCCTCATTTTACAGTTTGAAATACAACTCACAAGGCATGAGACCACATGGGCCACCACACCAACAACAAATTCCCATCGAAAATGACACTACCACTAGGAAATTCATTCTTATTTCCATCATAAAACCCATAAAATTACAACCCGCAAGGATTAATACCTTCACATTACCAAACATCACCTTAGGACCTCATGACAACCGCCTAAGTAAAGACACAACAAGGAACACCCAAAGGTTGATTCTTTAAAACATTCTGCTTAATCAAATTTTTCAAAATCCATACTCAAATAGGTTTATACTCCCCAAACATTTTCATCAAAAAAATCTCAAATAATGTATTATCAGTATATAATGAAAAGGAAGAATTCACTACCGACCATACTTAACCTATTCCACATATGCTATTCTAACAGATGTATTCACATCTCTACTACTACCTATAACCCTTCATACCACGGGTCATGGTCAATATGAGACAACCGAATTAATTAATCAAAAATCATTCATCGAACATATCTTAGAACCATTTCCCCTCCTACAACACAAATATTTTCTCTTCGGGACATTTACCTATCTCAAAACTTTTTTCTAACCACTGCCTTCACTCATATACACATTTAATTGGAAAAAATTCATTAATTATTTCATCATCATCATTCAAATCATTCTATTTTAAAGACCATTTAGTCTTTAAAATATACCACAACCAAAAATTTTAACCTGGTCATAACATTTCTTTATACACAATATTCATTAAGTATCCATTTAATACTTTATGTTTTCCCATGTTCATTTCCATTATTAAGCACTATTTTCTTCAATTTTACTTTTTCTAGTGATTTAAAATGCATTCTAATATCTACACACTGCACACCCATCCTGTGCATGCCAAACATGATGAATTCCTCCCATATCCTTAGGTGAATAAAATAATGCATGGATCCATAATCTCATGCCATTCCAGACGTGAGAAACATATCATAAATTATTCAAATCATACAACATGTTCAATACCCAATGGTGAAATGTCATTCAACTGCAACATCAAACATCCTGACTGATAACTCCCACCCTTGGTAACTTTGGTTTTCCCTCATACATGGATTAGCTACTCCCTAGAATGATCACATTACCAAGGCATGACACTTTCTTAATATCTTTTCTACCGTCCTCAAATAGTATGAAAGAGAAAATAACTCCAATGATACAACATTATAACATCCTCAACTCAAATTCCACTAAAATGGGTCCACAAGACAAGTCATCACATGACCTCAAGAATGCATCCCCATAAGCCAGAGGTTGCCGAAAAGAAGAGAGGGTCTAATGAGTAATGTGGTGAGACTATACCCTCTCTACTAGAGTAATCCACAACAGAACAAAATATAAATAGCATAACAAAAGTAAAAAATAATATATTAATATCCAAAAATCTCCCAAAATTTTTTTAAAACTTCAATTCTACATCAACCATGTAATGACATGCTAATAGTGTCTGAGTGAATAAAAACCAAATAAGACAAACATCAAAATACCCAACGATTCCAGAATCTGTGTTCAGGTCCATCTCTATGTGCATCCCGATCCTAACTCAACATCCTAGTGTAGGGACTTTTCCCTTGTCTTGACCTTCAACCATAAAATCTTCTTGGGTACCCAACGGTGTCCTGAGTAGTGTTTGAGTACAAAACACAGTAGGCCACCATAAACAGTGTCTGAAAAATATCTAGTCTAATAGATTGTGCATACAACTTGCAATAAATGGAATTTACACAATGGAAAGTTTGAGTTCAATTGGTTAACAAGGTTCATTAAGTTAATGTCTAGTATTTATCCCAATTCGGTTTCTTATACCATCGTTATAACATAGTCTATTTTTAACACATTCTCTTGGAGTTAGGAATATAAATCATTTATACGAGGGTTTAAGGCAATCAATCACTATGCAAAGGGGAAATAATTAGAGTCCCTATCTCACTAGGGCTACACATATCACATCAACATATTATTCACACCTCGAAGCCTCTATCCGGGTAGATGAAACTGTTAGGGGAATAACACCTCAATCCCCTTCCCTAACCCATGCATTTATTTAGTGGAGTTTAGAGCCTCATTCTAACTCAACCTATGGGCATAGATCCTCAAGTCGATTCTACACTCTACTGAGCCATTTGAACATTCTTATTTATACAATCATCACAAATAAACCATAAAAAACCAATCATAAGAAATTCCATTGTAGATCACAATACATAACAAAAAAATGGGAATTAATAGTATTCCATAACCCAATAATACAATTACAGTTTACAATTCACATCCATTTAGCCAAATTCCCATTCTCATGCCTAAACACCTTATGTTTATTTAACAAACCCTTTGTCTTAGCTAATATTCCTAAATTACCATATATTAACCCATTTATCCCATTTATCATTTCACAATCATTTATCCACTTATTCACTACAAGTACAATTCTTGTCTCACAAGGAAAAACCACTTTATTACCTTTATACCTTTAGGAATACCCCATAATTCCCATGTATTAACCCATTCAATGTATTCATCTATTTTCCATTCCATTATCCAATTACAAGTTCACAGTCTAACATGTACTAACCATCTTAGTCATTTCTAACCAATGTTCATTAAACAATCGACATAATCTCATTCAACCCAATTCACCCATTTTAATGTTATTTCAAACAAACCCTTATTCCCTTAACACCCAAGGATCAACTATCATCATTCCATTAAAAAAATAATCAACTATGAAAACATGTTATTCATGGGTTCCACATTATTACCTGGAAACCTTTCACTTATCCCTACCCCTTTCTAGGTCTGAAAATGTCGGTGCACCCAATGGGTCACCCCAACATGGTCAAGTAATCCTCTACGCTTCCCATGTGGGTCGTGATGACTTCAATTGGTCACATAGACGCCCATTTTTATCAAACAATCCAACAGAACCTATAACCCAATTGGGGAAAAAGTAGAACACAAACATCCATATAGAATTCAAAAATAAAACTATGGGATAATACTTGTAGACCTACTATATCGAATCTGATGATGAACACCCTCATAATCATAGAATTGGAACCGAATTAAAACAACCCATGAAGCCCCAACCTAGATATCACTGAAAAAAGGGTTTTTAGAGCTTTGGAAGGCGATGGGTGAATTATGAAAACCATAATCGAGATGAGGAAGCAAGGAGGATATTAGACTTACCCAAGGATTTGATCCCCAACAAACGGTAATCCAAACAACCTAGGGTCAAAGGAGAATCACCTCTTCGAGGCTTTGGTCATCCAAGTTCATCATTGGGTTTGAAGGTTGTGAAATGGAGGAGAAACCTGAGTTGGGGTTTAAAATACCCGAGTGTAGATTCTATAAATTCTCCAACTTTATTGGGATGCACGGTTTGCCAACACCATTTTCCAAAACTTGTGCAAATCGTATGAGAGATATTGTCCTAAAATCAACCCCTCACACAGTTTCCTATAAATTCCTTGTGTTTAGATTAACTATGTGGTAACTGTGTGGAAACCTCTGTCTAAGTTTGTATGGTTACCTAGGATGTTCCACACGGTTTTCACTGACCATGCGCAAACCATGAAACATGACCAGAAATTCATTTTTCTTCCTCTTTCGTGTCCTGAACCCCTGGAACACCCACGAACCTTCACATAAACTTTGGAAACACTTATTTAATCAAAATAAGTAATGTAAACAAAAGTGTAAACAATAACATACTTCAAGGAAGAATCCAGGATCTTATAGAATACAACTGAGATAATGTAATCAAGGAAATGGTTTAATAATCCATACATCAATCTGATACATAGTGTTCATAGTATGACTTGAACTATATGTTTTTAGTTTTTAATTTACATTTTAGTTCAAAACTCACAACACATACTCAAATGTGAGAAAAACATGTATATTTTCATCACACTTTTGGAAAATGATCCATAAGTAATTTATGACATGCAGTATCAACCGCACCTCAATCCATACACGGTGTGACTAGTATGACTTCTAGTTTTCATTTTCATTTAAAATTTATATTTTAGTAAAAAGGATAAATAAAATACTCAAAAAACCTAACATAGTTGGATTTTTTTGATACTTTAGGAAAATGATATAAAATTCATTTGTTCTATGTATCAACCATTTACACTTCAATCTGATACAAAATGTGCCCGATATGACTAAATGTGTCTGTTATCACTTTAAAATTGACATTTTAGTTAAAAAGTGTCACTAATTGAAAAAAAATAAAACAAGCTGTGACTTCCTTGATAATTTAATCCAAAGATTCATATGTCATTTTTGATATGTAAGAATCAGTTTCATATCAAACCGACACAAGGTGTGACTAGTATTACTAAATGTATGTTTTCCCAATTTTAAATTTGAATGGAATGGAAAATACGAAAACCATGAAAACACATTTAGATTGTTTGGATACTTTACAAGAATGATCCATATTTTAAGAACCCAGACCTTCATTACAGTTATGTGCTTTCTTTTATGGTGTTTTTGAGAAAAAGAGTAGAATCTAGAAATTTAAGGATTACGTGTTTTGTACTTTAGAGTACACGTCGTGTACCCAGGTGTCATGGGAAACCCTGTACTAGCCCTGTAATGACTGAGTACATGGCCGTGTGTGGTGTCCTGGAGACCACCTAATGTGGATATCAGTTTAGGCATGTACACACCGTGTAATTTTCTTTTTATTTGTTATATTAGACCGGGGTCACATCTAATTGGCAGAACACCCTTCTTCTAGAATCGTCTCATCCAAGAGAAACAGATACCACTGATTCTTCCCAGATCCCTTGATCGACCATCCTTTCTCTGAATCAAACTCCTTCGGTTGTGTTGGAATTGCATCAGTGAGTTCTCAATTCCTCTAGAGCCTCATCACATGATTTATCTTTTTTTGTGAGATATCCTTGGTTGATAATTTTTGATGTTTTTGTAGATATACCACATTCTAGGACAATTCAAGGGCCGAATTCAGAGTATATCGGTCATACAACTCTGAGGTAGGTGGTTTTTCCTTTACGTAGTTAGTCTTTGAATATTATATGCAAAAGTTCCCAATACCCTAGAACGGGGTATTGCGTGTTTTGGGATTTTAGCCCTGTTAATGTCTGTTATGCCTTGTGTGCCTGAGTAGAGGTTTTGTTATTGTGAATAGGGTTATTTTCCATGCAATGGATGTGTTTCCAATGTTTGTCTTGATATTGACCATTTGGTCTAGCTTTACTGGTTTGGCTGCTTTTTTTCAATGCCTAATGTTTTTAGGATGAAGTGATATTATCAGATGATGTTATATGCTTGTAGTTTTCTATCAAAGTAGTTATGGAAATCTATTATTAAAGTAGTTAATATGGTTTACTTTGGCTGTTGAACATCATTGTGCACGATTGACTTACACAGGGCTATGGGAACCTGGTGTAGTAGACCATAGGGGGAATGAACGCTAAGGGATTCTCTAGAGTGTCTATATACTTTTACGTTACGAGGCCATAGGTTTGATGGACTTCTGTTCTCCCTCAGTGTGTATTTATTTCCACATTTTTAGACTATAGGGGGAATTGGACGTTGAGTTCTTCCTCAGAGTGTCTATAGTTACCTTAATGATACCTCAGGGGGATTTGATGTTGAGTGCTTCCTCAGAGAGTCTTTTCTAAAGCTAAAACATAGGGGTTAGACTGTGAGTACTTCCCATAGGGTGGTTGTGTTTTAATGGTTGAACCAGAGGGGTTAGACTATGAGTAATACCTATAGGGTTACTTGTATTTGATTAGATACTTACTTTATATATGAAAATGTATGAAATGGAAATTGTAAGATTGTTTACTTTTGAGTGCTTCCTTGTTTACTGGTTCATTTTTCTTATTCCCTGCCATAAATATTCCATGACTGTTAGGTAGATATCTTTTGGTTGTTTCCTACTAGGATTCTTCTCACACCCTGTGTGGGTCATGTTTTTGGGCCCAAATAGATTGTATAGCTACATGTATTGATAAGGGAAAGAGCCCTTCTACGTCAGGTACTTGACTACTGTGGAGCTGTAGAGCATGAGACCAAGATGAGGCTTGCGATGATGATAGATTTAATTTTTTTTTATTTTGGTTTAGTATTATATTCCATCATTGTGACTTTTTTTTCTTTTTTCCTAGACATATGTATCATGCAACATTTATATATGTGCTCCATTTGTTTATTACATTCAGTCTTCCACTGTTTACTTATTGAATGTTATTACTACTTCTGCTATTATTATCTATTTATTTCAATTGTGTTACTCTGTCAATGAGGGCATAGTTTCCCCACTATCACACCCAAGTACTTCACTGCTAGTCGGAAACCTATGGCGATTGGGGAAATTTTTTTGAGGCCATGTGACCAACCGGGTATGGGGAACCTCTGGCCGACACCCAGAACCGATACATTACAAAGTGGTATCAAATGGATTCTTTTTTTCTTGACGTACTATTTGGAGCCTATAGTCAAGGATAGGATGGAATAGTTAGATTTTAATAAGTTGTGCTCAGGAGTAGCTAACATGTGGTTAAGTAAAAACTAGTTTACCTCGATTATTTCAATTTTGATGGTTTTTTAATTTTACAGTTGATTTGATTTCACTATTGGTGATTCACATGTCTTGTGCTATTAACATTGATAATATTGAGGATCTATTTCTATTGCAACCCTATGAGATGATGGTATTCCATCTCATGCATCATATAGGAAATTTCTATAAATCACATGTCATGCATTGGTTTCATGCCATTTAGGTGGAATTACAGATCACATGTTGTTGTGATAGATGTTGTGCTAAATATGCATGATGTAGTGATAGATGCCTTGATAGAATAGATGATACTTTATAGGTTATTATATTGTGTAAGGATTCGTTTGAATGAATGTCAAACATTAGTTCTTGAGGTGTTATGGGCCCTCATGGATCAGAATTTGGTGGATCATTACACTGTTATGCTTTTATATGACATGTATAAGATGCCAAACATTGATTTATAGGGAGTATAGGCCCTCACGGATCAGAATTTGGAACTTTAATATTTGTTTCAGTGTTTTTATGGGTTCCGAAGTAGTTTCTAAGGATTACTATTCAGAAAAATCCCAAAATACACGGTGTGTATTTCTGAATACATGTGATGTGTCCTTCTGTTAGGGAAGGAACTAGTTTTCATAATTACGTGACATGTACATTATGTACACGCAATTTAGTATCTAACTGTGTCAATGGTTGTGTAGGCAGAGACACATGGATGGGAAATTTTGGTGGTACACACCATGTGCCATATATGCACGACGTGTCATAGGAGCCATGTTTTCAGCCATGTGAATAAATCCACAGGTGGATTATGGGTAGCTAGTACACAATGTGTCTGGCACAAACATTCCATGTAGAGTCAGTCATGTAACCGGATTTGGGACTAACAACATGGGTCGGTGAAGTTCTTTTTAGTATACACCGTGTTTTATGAGAACACATCATGTGCATGGGGTGTTACACGAACAGGGTTGGTAGGAGTACACGCCCATGTGAAGGCTTAAAGGAACACACTGTGTTGGGTAAATACACGCTGTGTATCTATGTTTTAAAAAACATTAATTCTTTCTTTATCCTATTCCTTTCCTGTACTTATATGTATCGGTCCTTGATAATATTGAGCTATGGTGTGAGCTTGACCTGGCAGAGTCATACCACTGAGACGTCCTATGGTTGTACGCTAGATACAGGGCAGTGACCAAACACCGAACATGACAGATCAGGAACTACCAGCATCCAGTCATGCATGTCTTAGCACTATTCATTATTCTGGACAGAGGTGCGGACGTATTGTTCTGAGATGGCTTTATGAGGTTCATGCGGACCTTTTGAGGAGTACCGCCTCCTGCCCCGTCTATGGCAGACTTGACGCTGGTTTTTCAGCAGCAACATCCTCCCACCTCCACAGGGGATGGAGTACCTCAGGCTGCAGAATCATGGATAGAGGTCATTATTTCGATCTTCCAGCATCTGGAGACACCTCCATAGAGGAGGATGAATCTCGCTAAATACATTCTATGTGATTCCTCCAATAGAAGGTGTGATGTGATCTCACAGGCGAGATGCCAGTAGGTTGTGTCTTGGTATGACTTATAGCGTGCCTTCTATGAATATTTCTACCTGGATTCTTTGAGGGACGATCGAGTCTGGGTGTTCATGAGTCTAGAGTAGGGTACTCTATTCATCATGGAGTACATTTCTCACTTCACACCCATACCAGGAGCTGATGAGTTATTCCTGGTGAGGAAATTTGAGGATGGTCTCACGCACAACATCTGATCTCAGGTGAACATCTTTAGGTTGACTTCCATCAACTCAATAGTCAACCAGGCGCAGATCACAGAGCATAATCTAAGGGATTTTGGAGCAGTGAGCTAGGGCGGATCGGCATCCGGAGTTGGTACCCCTCCTACTTTCAGCAGGAATTTCCGCAGGGAGTCTATGCGTAGGGACCCAAGGAAGCGAGATACTTCTTCTTATAGTTAGGTGGTGTGTTACCAGTGTAGGAAGAGCGGCCATACAAGGACAAATTTCTCGAGAGACCTAGTGGAGTGACAATATTGCGGTAAGATGGGTCATATTCAACATTTCTGCCAATTTTTCTCACCAGCAGCTGGTGATAGGAGTTCTGCTATGATTCCATGTTCAGGATCCACACCACTAGCTTCTCATCAGTTTTTGAATTGAAGTTCTTCCATCCATTCAGGCTGAGGTGGAGTTGGCGGCCATGGTATCCAATTGATAGGCTCTCTGCGACAATAGGGTGGATCAACTTAGGGTGGTCAGGTAGGGTCAAAGGGACGCGGTACAAGCTAGACTTTTTCAGTGGAGCAGACCCAGCAGGAGCTGGATCTCGGACCCTCTATAGTTCTAGGTACGATCCTAGTTGCCTTAATTTTATCTTCATCAGTTTTCGATAAAGGAGATTTCCATAGTTTCATATCTGTTACTATTTTGGAGAGCTTTGGGATCTGTATCTTTACCTTTGTCGATATCATAATGTTGGACACTCCATTGGGGATAAGAACGACTAGAGTACATCAGTGCAAGGAGTGACCACTTGAGGTTGGTGGGTGTCAATTCTTATAGGACCTCTATGTATTAGAGATGACAGGATATGATTTCATTATCGGAATAGACTAGTTAGTTCCATATCAGTCTGTAGTTAATTTATATCATCATATGGTGAGTTTTACATCACTGGAGGGCAAATCCTTTTTACATAAGTATGAATGGGATGTCTAGGATAGAAGAGTGGGACCCGAGCATCATGGGTTGGGAGGAGTTACAACCCAGATTTCTAGTCTATATCTGGATAACCATGGGACTTCAAATATGGACTTTCCTCCAGTGGTGGATCGTTTCATGGATGTCTTTCCATAGGACTTGTCATGTTTACCTCTAGAGATAGAGGTATACTTTTCTGTTGACCTTTTGGCAGGAGTGACACCAGTGTCCATTACTCCTTATAGGATGGCTACACCAGAGTTTCAGGAGCTCAAAAGGTTGTCAGAGGAGTTACATGTGAAGGGTTTCATCCGACCCAGCACTTCTCCTTGGAGTTCGCCTATTGTGGTTATAAAGAAGGCAGATGGTGCCCTCAGCTTTGTGTGGATTATCAGAAGTTGAACTAGTTGTCGGTCATAAACCGACATCCCTTTCCAAGGATTGATGATGTCTTTGATCAGCTTAGAAGAGCCTGGGTGTTCTCGAAGTTTGACTTTGGATCCGGTTACCATCAATTTCATGTTAGACCATCAGATATACCTCTTACAGCCTATTGGGGTAGGTATGGTCTATACGAGTATGTGGTTAGGCCATTCGGTCTCACAAACACGCCTGTAGTTTTCATGGAACTGATGTACAGAGTGTTCCATCCATTCATGGATTCTTTTGTGGTTGTCTTCGTGGACGAAATATTATTTTTCTCACACTCGAATCAACCATGCCATACATCTTGAGATCATTTTGAGTACATTGAGAGAGCATTATTTATATGCTAATCTCTCAAAATTACACTTTTGGATGGACTTCATTTACTTAATGGGTCATGTTATATGAGAGACAAGAGTATCAGTAGACTCATAAAAGGTGACAGAAGTAGTTTCATGGGAGTAGTCGAAGAACATATTTCATGTATGGAGTTATCTAGGGCTTGCTGGTTACTACATACGTTTCATATAGGACTTATCATGCTTAACAGCACCACTAACGAGATTGAATAAGAAGGATACAATGTACTTGTGGTCAAATTCTTGTGAGTTAGCCTTTCAGGAGATGAAAGGGAGGTTGGCTGCAGCACCGATACTAGTTTTTCTAGATCCAGGAAAGATCTAAACTGTTTACTATGATGAATCAGGTATCGGGCTCGGAGAAGTGCTTGTGTAGTGGGTTAGGAGTCGTTGCGTACGTGTCTAGGCATTTGAGGTCACATTAGAGGAATTAACCGATGCACGATCTCAAGTTGGATACATTGAGTGGAAGCTTGTGGATCTATTCTATGAGATGCATTTGTAGGTTCAGGACAGGCAGGGGAAGATGTTTCTTTAGTCTATAGTTTTTACCTCTACCCTTCTTGATCATGTCCGAATGAGGAAACTATCAGATTCTGAAGGCCTAGTTCTACGGGAGAGTGTGTTAGGAGAGTACCATATTCCTGGATGGATCGTAGGCGAGGATGATATCTTGCACTTCCATGGATGCGTATGGGTGTCAGCAGACATATGTGAGGAGCTAATGTGGGAAATCCATTCGTCAGTTTTGGAAGTTCATCCTGGTTTCACCAAGATGTATCGTGATCTACACTGTCATTATTGGTGGCCAAGTATGAATAGAGATGTTGTTGGGTTTGTCATGAGGTGTTACACCTGTCAACAGGTGATGGTGGAGCATCAGCGAACAACAAGGCTTTTGCAGTAGTTACCCATTCCCGAGTGGAAGTGGAATGATGTCACGATGGACTTCATGATAGGTTTACCGAGGTCACCTCGAGGAAATGATGCAGTTAGGTATTTTATTGAAAAACTCATGACGGTTTCTCACTTCTTACCGATCAAGGAGACTTTCTGTGAGGGTGAGATGGGAAAGTTGTAAATTCGGGAGATTTTGCATTTACATTGGGTTCCACACTCCATCATTTTAGACATGGATGCCCATTTTACTTCTTGGGTCTGGAAGGGACTATAAAAGGCGTTAGGTACATAGGTACTTCTAAGTACAACTTATCATCCCAATAAAAATGGCTAATCCGAGCGTAAAATACAGGTGCTCGTGGACATGCTTTGAGCATGCGTCCTAGATTTGGGAGGTTCTTGGGAGAAACATATACCTATTGTGGAGTTTTCCTATAATAATTTCAATCATCCTTATGTTGGCTGGAGGTAGGAGAGGCAGTTATGATGGGACCTCGTCTTGTATAGGATACCATTGATCAGATATATTTGATTCAGAAGTGGATGACTTATATACATTCACGATAGAAGTCATATGCTGGTCGACGGAGGCGATCGCTGGAGTTCGAGGTCAGAGATTAGGTTTTCTTATGCGTCACACCGAGGATGGGAAACATGAGGATTAGGAGAGAGCGTAAGCTTTCATCGAGGTTCGTCGGGCCGTTTGAGGTTTCAGAAAGGGTCTGGTCAGTTGCCTATCAACTGTAGTTTCCTCAGAGGTACCAAGATATGAACAAAATCTTCCACATTTCTTACCTACTACGTTACTTCTCGGACCTGTGTCATGTTTTTCAACTCGATGAGGTTGAGCTAGAGGTGGACACATCATTCGAGGAGCATCATATTCGGATTGTTGATCTCAATGTGAAGGTTCTCCATGGCCAATCTATTCCTCTAGTACATATTCTATGGTAGCACAAGCGAGTACATGATGAGACTTGGGAGAGGAAGGTCGATGTACGATCGCAGTGGCTGGAGTTGTTCGATGATTCTTCTTCTACGCTGCCTTGCTAGGGAAATTCAGGGACAAATTTCTTTAAGGGAAGAAGTTTGTTAGAACCCGGACCTTTATTTTAGGTATGGGTTTTCTTTTCTGGTGTTCTTGAGTATAAGTGGAGAATCCAGAAATTTAAGGATTAAACATCACGTAATTTGGAGTAAACTCCATGTACTCGGTTTCCGCGGGAGACCGTGTACTGGTCGTGTAACGACCGAGTACATGGCTGTGTGTGGTGGCCTGGAGACCGCCTAAAGTAGAGGTCGGTTAAGGCATGAACATTTCGTGTACATTAAAAGAACATGCTATGTACTTTTCTTTTTATTTTTTATATTAGACTAGGGTCGCGTCTAATTGGATGAACACCCTTATTCTTGTCTTGTCTCGTCCAGGAGTGATGGATACTAGCCATTCTTCCCAGAGCCCCGGATCAACCATCCGTGCTCTAAATCATACCATGTCGATTGCATTGGAATTGCATTGGTGAGTTCTCCCTTATTCTAGAGCCTCATCACATGATTTCTCTTCTTTCATGAGAAATCCTTGGTTGAGCGTTTTTGACGTTTTTGTAAATCTACCACGTTCTAGGTCAATTCAATGGTCGATGCTGGATTATATCGATCGTACAATGCCGAGGTTAGTGGATTGTTCCTTTCTGTAGTTAGTCTTCGAATAATATGCGCAAAAGTGCCCAATACCCTAGAATGGGGTATTGCATGTTTAGGGATTCTAGCCCTGTTAGTGCTTGTTATGCCTTGTGTAATTGAGTAGAGGTTGTTTGATTGTGAATAGGGTTATTATCCAAGTTATTGATGTGTTTCCCATGTTTGTTTTGATATTGACCGTTTTTTCTAGCTTTGCCGGTTAGGTTGATTGTTTTCCATGCTTAGTGTTTTTAGGATGAAGTGATATTATCAGATGTTGTTATATGCTTGTAGATGTTAAGCCAAGTAGTTCTTGAAAGCTATTAGTCATGTAGTTCTTAAAGTTTACTTTGGAAGTTGAACATTATTGTGCATGATTGACTTACACCGGGCTGTGGGAACCGGGTGTAGTAGACCATAGGGGGAATGGACGTTGAGGGCTTCTCCAGAGTGTGTGTTTACTTTTACTTTACAAGACCATAGAGAGGGATGGACTTGTGTGATCCCTCAGAGTGTCTATAGATCCATGTTGTGAGACCACTGAGGGAATTGGATGTTGAGTGCTTCCTCAAAGTGTCTATAGTCACTATTATGAGACCACAGGGGGAATTGACGGTAAGTGTTTCCCCATAGAGTTTTTGCTAAATTTGAACCAGAGGGGATAGACTGTGAATACTTCCAAGAGGGTTTATTGTGTTTGATTGAATAAGCTAGAGGAGTTAGACTGTGAGCACTACCAAGAGGGTTACTTGTATTTGACTATATGTTTACTTGATATATGAAAATGAATGCAATTGAAACTGTAGGATTGTTTACTTTGGAGTGCTTCCTTGTTTACTGCTTCATTTTTCTTATTGTATGCCATATATATTTACTGATTGTTAGAAACAGATCTTTGGATGGTTGCCTACTGGGATTCGTCTCACACCCTGTTTGGGTAATGCTTTTGGGCCCAAACAGATTATATTGGTGTAGATAGAGATAAGGTCAAGCACCCTTCTACGTCAGGTACTTGACTGATGTGGAGCTGGAGAGTAAGGGACCAAGATGAGGCTTGCGATGCTGTTGGAGATTTTTTTTTCTTTGTACTTCGGTTTAGTACTGTATTTCAGCATTGTGACATGTTTGGATGCTTTCCTAGACATATGTATCATGCATCATTTATATATGTGCTCCAGTTTTATATTACTTTCAGTCTTCCATTGTTTACTTATTGCAAGTTTTTACTATTTCCTCTATTGTTATCTGTTTATTTCCACTGCGTTACTCTGCAAATGAGGATGTAGTTTCCAAACTATCACACCCAAGGCTCTCACTACTAGTCGGTAGCCTCTGGCGTTTTTGGAAATGTGTCAGATGTCATTTGACCAACTGGGTACGGGGCACCTTTGGGCGGCACCTGGATCCAGGACATTACACATATGACATTTTTGGAATTTATGAATCTTCTAATGTTCAATATGTAGCACGGTGTGACTTATATGAATCCAAATATGTCTTTTTATTTAAAATTGACATTAATTATTCTAAGAAAAGTGTCATACTCAAAACTGAGAAAATTCACTCAAATTATTTTGACCTATTTTTATAAATATTCGCGACCCTACCCCTTTTATATAAAAATAACTAAAAAACCCATTTGTATAAAAAAACCCGACAGTCACTTATCCTCCAATATAATCATTCTCTCTCCCTCACTTGCAAATTTGTCTAGTAAGGATCTGTTTCCTAGCATCAAACTTGTTAAAATTTCCTCCTCTTATGAATTGTCACCTGAAGCTGCCACCATTGTAGTGTGGCCACCTCGATCAGAGGGTGTAGTGTCATTGGGGATACATTGTCTCCTTTAATAATATGGTGTTTTTTAAAAAATATTTTAAAATGTTAATCAAAATAATCATTACCATCACTAGCACAGGAGTAGTCGGGATAAATGGTCATATCGTCTCTAGAATTTCAAAATCATGATCATGTATTCGCGATCATCATCTCAGGGATCAAGATTCTCATATCGATTACCGTCGCTAGATTATTATCATCTCCGGTCAGCAGAGTCTCAAAAATGTTTTCAGTGTAGGAGTATTCACGATCTGAGGGCGTATCATCGCTACACGCTCAAGATCACGGTCAAGTAGTCACAATCATTGTCTCATTGCTGCAGACTCTATGAGGGAATACCATCACTAGATGGTTATTGTATCATCTCTGCAGATTCTCAGAGCCATCGCCAGTTCATGAGTATTCGTGATTAGAGGGAATATCTTCTCCAAACTCTCAGAATCATAATGGATAATGAATTATGTAGATTTTGTTTTGCTCAATTTCTTATTATCTCTGGATAATTAATAAATAAAATATAAAAAATATCAAATTAATAGATTTATATATGTGTAACTAATGAAAAATATTTATATAATAAATAATAATAAAAATAATAATTACAATCTCTAGCGTAGGAGTAGTTGGGATGAAGGTCATTTAATCAAGAGGCTCTCGAAATCATTTTCATGTAGTCAAGATCATCATCTCAATATTACAGTCCATCAAAGTGAATACCATCACCAGATTGTTATCATCTCAGCTCTGCATACTCTTATAGTCGTTGTCAACCTAGGAATAGTCGCAATCAGAGGGCATATAGTCACCAGACTCTCAGAATCACGATTGAAAATTAATATTGCATATTGTGTTTGCCTAATTTCTTATTTTCTATGGATAATGAATAACAAAAAAATAACAAAAATAATACATTTTTATTTGGTTATTTAATGAACAATAATTATATAATAAAAAATAATCAAAATAATCTGTATTGTCGCCAGAGGAGGAGTATTCGGCATCAAGGTTATATCATTGCCAGACTCTCAGAATCGTGATTAGGTAGTCAGGATCATTGCCTCATCCATGTAGACTCTCATAAGGCATATCATCGCTATATTGTAATCATCTCATCTATTCACACTCTCGAAGATATCTCTAGTGCATCAATAGTTATTATTAGAGGGCAGATCATCACTAGACTCAGAATCACAATGGATAATTAAAACTACATATTTTTTGTTCCCTAATTTCTTATTATCTATGGATAATTAAAAAATAAAAAATAAATTAATACATTTATATATGTGTAATTAAGAAGATATATTTATATAATTAAAAAAATAATCAAAATAATCCTTACCGTCTCCAGCACATGAGTAGTCTGGATCATGTTCATATCATAGCCAGAATCTCAGAATCACGATTAGGTACTTTTGATCATTGTATCAGCATTGAAAACTCTCAAAAGGAATAGCATTGATGGATTTTTATCATATCAGCTCTACAGACTCTCAAAGCTGTCGCCAGCATAGGAGTAGTCACGATCAGAGGGCATATTGTGGTCAGACTCAGAATCATGGTGGATAATTAGCACTACAGGTTGTGTGTTGCCTAATTTGTTATTTTCTATGGATAATTAATTAGTAAAAAACAAATGAATACATTTATATAATTGTAATTAATGGAATATATTTATATAATAAAAAAATGAAAACATTCGTTACTGTCACCAATGGAGGAGTAGTCAGAATCAAGGTCATATCATCGCTAGACTCTCAGAATCGTGATCGGGTTATCATGATAATCGTTTCAGCACATCAAAATCTCAGGCCATACCATCTCCAGATTATTATCATCTCAACTCTTCATTCTCCCATAGCTATTCCCAGTGCAAGAGTATTTTTTATCAAGGGTCATATCACTGCCAGACTCTCAGAATCACAATGGATAATTAATACTGCAGATTGCATTCTCTATGTTTCTTATTATCTATTGATAATTAACAAATTAACAAATTAATATAACAATATTTATCTAATGAAAATGCTCAAAATAATCCTTACCATTGTCGGTGCTGGAGTAGTCTGGAACAAGGTCATATCATTTCCAGACTCTCAAAATCATGATCGTGTTGTCGCGATCATTGTCTCAGTGTTGCAGAATCTTAGAGTGCTTATCATCTCAACTTTGAAGTCTCTCAGATCCATCTCCAGCATTGTTTTAGTCGCGATCAGAGGGCTTATCATCTCCAGACCCTCAGAATCATGATAGATAATTAATTTTGGAGATTGCAAGAGATTAATTTCTTATTATCTATCAATAATTAATAATAAAAAATAAAAAAATAGGGAATTAATTTCGTTTTATATGTTTAATTAATAAAAACTATTTATAAAATAA
Source organism: Viscum album (assembly GCA_963277665.1). Taxonomy (NCBI): domain Eukaryota; kingdom Viridiplantae; phylum Streptophyta; class Magnoliopsida; order Santalales; family Viscaceae; genus Viscum; species Viscum album. Next base: position 998,877,959 of record OY728121.1, on the reverse strand, counting down.
AAAAATCAAGAATAATCCCTGATATCACCAGCGTTGATTTAGTCGAGATCTAGGTCATATCGTCACAAGACTCTTGGAATCAGGATATAGTGGTTGCCAACATCGCCTTAGTGTTGCAGAATATCAGATAGAATACAAACACCAGATTGTTATCTTCTCATATATGTAGACTCTCAAATTCATCGTCAGTGCTGGTGAAGTCGCAATCATAGGGAATATCATCGCCAGACTCTCAGAATCATGACATATAATTCATACTACAAATGGTATGTTGCCTAATTTCTTATTATATATGGATAAATAATAAATTAAAAATTAAAAATAAATAAATAAATACATTTATATATGTGTTATTAATGAAGAGTTTTTTTATACGGATTTTTTTTTAAAAAAAAATTTAAAACGGTCAGGTTAATTTTTTTCTTTCAAAATACCCCTCAAAAGCGGCATCTGTGCTGACGCCTTTGCGTTTCGGGGCAAAGGCGGCATCGCGGATGCCGCCTTTCCACCGCCAGCAAAAGTCGGCTCCGCGGATGCCACCTTTCGCCCAAATCTTTGACGTGGCAGAGGTGCCACCCGCGGTGCCGCCTTTCGAGATGCGTCATTGGAAAGGCGGCACCGTGCATGCCGCCTTTCGCATGACGTCATCTCGAAAGGCCGCACTGCGGGTGCCACCTCTGCCCTCTCGCCTTATAAAAGGGCAGCCCCCCCCCTTCTCCTCACTTCCAAACTTTCATTCCCTCTCATATTCTCTCTAGAATCTCTGATTTTTCTTGTGCGGTGAAGGTTGTGGGATTTTTTTTTTCCAAAGCATCATTTAGAGGTATGATTTTATTTAATTTAATGTGTTTTTAGTTGAATTATTTTTAGTTGTAAATATTAAATTTTTTAGTAGATTAGATTGTGTAATTAATTTGTTAGTTTTAAATATGATATTTTGGTAGCATAAAGATTAAGTTTTCTAAGCGAAATTCTTGTCTGGATACAAACAAGTGAATATGGATCTGGCACAGATGTACCTAGGGGTAAAACCCGAAAACACCGATTTGAGCTAGACTCGAACGGGAACTGGTGCACGACAACGGGTCTTGCTGCATTCTGGTTTGACACTCCCGGAGGATTGCCTAAGAAAGTCATATTTCTTTATAAACTACTAAAATATCTGAGAAAACAAAAATATATTAAAAAACACACATAGAGTACTATCTTTATAGTTGTTATTATTAGCTTCGTAATGATCTTAATAGTTATTATTTAATTAGATTGAATATTTTGAAATTAATTAATAAATAAATGATTAATTAGGATTAAGTAGAAAATAATTAATAAATTAATGATTAAGTAGAAAATAATTAATAAATTAATGATTAAGTAGAAATTAATTAATTAATTAATGATTAAGTAGAAATTAATTAATAAATTAATGATTAAGTAGAAAATAATTAATAAATTAATGATTAAGTTGAAAATAATTAATTAATTAATGATTAAGTAGAAAATAATTAATAAATAAATGATGAAGTAGAAAATAATTAATAAACTAATGATTAAGTAGAAAATAATTAATAAATTAATGATTAAGTAGAAAATAATTAATAAATTAATGATTAAGTAGAAATTATTTAATAAATTAATGATTAAGTAGAAAATAATTAATAAATTGATGATTAAGTAGAAAATAATTAATAAATTAAGGATTAAGTAGAAAATAATTAATAAATTAATGATTAAGTAGATATTAATTAATAAATTAATGATTAAGTAGAAAATAATTAATAAATTAATGATTAAGAAGAAAATAATTAATAAATTAATGATTAAGTAGAAAATAATTAATAAATTAATGATTAAGTAGAAAATAATTAATAAATTAACGATTAAGTATAAAATAATTAATAAATTAACGATTAAGTAGAAAATAATTAATAAATTAACGATTAAGTAGAAAATAATTAATAAATTAATGATTAAGTAGAAATTATTTAATAAATTAATGATTAAGTAGAAATTAATTAATAAATTAATGATTAAGTAGAAATTAATTAATAAATTAATGATTAAGTAGAAATTAATTAATAAATTAATGATTAAGTAGAAATAAATTAATGATTAAGTTGAAATTAATTAATAAATTAATGATTAAGTAGAAATTAATTAATTAATTAATGATATGATTAATAAATAAGAGTTAAAAATAACACTAACTCAAAAAATGGAGTGAAACAAAAAATATTAGGAATGATTAATTAGAAATGAATTAAAAAAATAAAGAACATGTCGTGAAAATATACATAACACAATATTTCGAGCTTCTGGCCTTTATTGGAACAGATTGAATATCAAAATTTCAGAAAACCTGTTCTGAAATTTTGATATCCAATTCTTTGCAATAAAGGCCAAAAGCTCGAAATATTGTGTTCTTTATATTTTCACGACATGTTCTTTGTTTTTTTACTCTACTAGAAAATTATTAATTTTGTAAGAAATAACTAATGATTGAAGAATGATGAAGTGTAGAAATATTTGAGTTTATGATATAAGATAGTTTAATAAAATATTCACAGTATAAAAACTTTTGATTTTTGAATATAAAAAATCAGTCAACGTATTAAAAATAATTTGGATTAATAATATTATATTGTTAACCATCAATGCCACTTACATTATCAGAATCTTGATCAGAAACCTTTTTTTACGTAGAGCATAATGTTTGCTTGTGTGTACTGCTATGGGGAGGTTATTCAAACTGAGCAAGGAGTTTCTTACAGTACCCAACCAATAACAGTGGTAAATACAAGTGATTTTGTAACCCTAAGTGACCTTCAAGACAGAATTAGTGGCTCATTAAATCTAGGACCCAATCAAAAGATCAAGGCAATGATTTATAGACATTTGCAGTTCCCGTCAACATTGTGGCATATAGCTTGTCCATTGGTTGATGATGCACACTAGATGCAAGTAATTAATTTGTTTTCTCAATGATCAGATGGTACGATGATGGAGTTATATGTTGATGTTTCTGTTGTACAACAACAACATCCAATTGTACATAGACATAGACTTAGAAGGGTCATTGAAGATAGTCCACCTCATGAAGTTGAGACTATTCCAAATGATGAAGAAGAGGACAACCTACTTGATCTCCCGGATATACATGTTAACCCAACTTCTGATGAGGAGTTTTGTAATAATGAAACAGATGATGATAATAGTGGTGATGAGGAAGGAACAATAGAAGTTTTGAGAAATGCAGTAGTTGTAAAACATACTTGACCTATAATAAATCATCCACCACTTTTTGCATCTTGGTCAGAAGCAATGACACGTGTGCCTGAATTTGAAGATAATGTTCTTACACCGACAACAGAGTTTCCTGGAGTTATACGAGATAGGTTTAGTGAGCTTGAAAAAACTTTATATGTTGGAAGAAATTTTTCAAGTAAATATGCATTAAAAAATACGTTAAAGAGATTTCACATTGAGAGGCACTGCAACTATGTAGTTTACGAATTAGATTATAAGAGATATGTCATACGATGTGAGAAATATGAGGATGATTATAGATTTCAATTGAGGGCGATTCCGGACATTGCATTTGGAGGATGGAGAATCTTGAAGATTGAGGCAACCCATACTTGCGTTCAGCCAAGCCTGACACAAGATCATGCTTCATTGGATGCAGAATTTGTGTCATCCATTGTTGCTGAGATGATTAGGACATGTCAAGATGTTCCGATAGCCCTTGTGCAAGAGAGGATACAACAGACATTTGGTTATAAGATTTCGTATAATAAGGCATGGAAGGCGAAACAAAAAGCAATTGTGAAGGTTTATGGTGATTGGGATGACTCATATCGAGTATTTCCACAATTTCTTGCTATACTGAGTCATGATAACCATGTTGTATTCCATCTTGATACAAATTAATATGTGTCTCATGATAACAGACTTGATCCATCTCGTGTTCGATTTCATCGATTGTTTTGGGAATTCCTACCATGTATCTCCGCATTTCTTTTTAGTAAACAATTCATTCAGATTGATGGAACGTTTTTATATGGAAAATACAAGGGTGTATCCTTGATTGTGGCAACCCAATATGGAAATCGTTCACCTCTCCCGCTTGCCTTTGACATTGTAGAGAAAGAAAACTATGAATCATGGAGTTGGTTTTTGGCATGTATCAGTAATCATTTTCCTAACATTCATGGTGTTTGTTTGATATCTGACTGACATCGGGCAATTAATGAGGCAATCAATGCGGATCGTGATACATGGGGTTATCCAAATGCACATAATCGGTTTTGTATTAGACATATTGCTAGCAACTTTCATAAGAAATTTCACAACGAACCGATGAAGAAGGCAATCACCAGACATTGTATGTATTGTATTTGTTTTTTTATATCAACGTAAAAATAAAGTCAAAATATGTGAAATATCATCTATTCTGTGTAGCATATGAGTCGAATCAATGACGGTTTAAAGAACGTTTTGAACAAATCCGTCAGGTTAATGAAGAAGTTTACGATTATATTATGCGGATTCCAAAAGAAAAATGGACATTGGCATATGATGGGGGGAAGAGGTACGGACACATGACCACCAACATTGTAGAGTGCATCAATGGTGTCTTCAAAGGGCTGTGCAAGCTACCTATAACTCCCCTAGTTCAGGAGACATTATATCGTTGCGTGAAGTTCATTGTTGATAGACAAAAACTAGCATCAGATGGAATACACCAGGGGCTAACGTACGGAAGACATTTTCAATGAGAGATTGAAAAGAACATTGAAGAAGCTTCTGGTTATCATGTCAGTCTATTTCGGCGAGAAGACTCTCGATTTGAAGTTCAAAATAAGTCGAACCCCATCACAAATAGCGTTGGTGAAAAAATGGTGGTATTACTAGGAATGAGGCAATGCCAATGTGGGAACTTTCAGGCTTTACAGTTTCCATGCTCACACGCCATCACAGCATGTGCCTCTATTAACATATCATGGGAATCATATGTTGATCCAGTGTATCGGATGGACACCATTGCTAACTTTTATGATGCGACATGGACACCTATTGGTGAGTTTCGTTATTTCCCAATGCCTGAAGGTCAGGCGATAGTGGTACCTGATAAGAATCCATTGCGTCCCCGTGGGAGACCGAAGGCCAGTAGGATGCGAAATGAGATGGACTGGCCTCAAGAACAAAGACAGAGTTTGAGATGCATCATATGTCATCAAGAAGGTCATAATCGGAAATGATGTCCTGACATTGTTGGGTCGACTTCACACTCTAAGGCCCAATGATGTATTGTTGTTATTTGTAGATTTTTATATTATAAATTTGTTCTTATATATTCCTTTTATCTTGGTTTTTAAAACATAATGTGTGTCACGACCCCCTCCCCACAAAGTGTACCCCTCCTTGGCTGACAATGTGAGAAGAGAGATAATGACCCCCGAGTCCCGCCTCCAGTAGGCCCCGGGTTGGCGACTAGCACTGAGGGTATAATAAACACACAAATGGGAGGCATTACCCTCTAAGAGAACACATGCAGAAGAGAAAGATAACATAGACACCAATCAACTCCAACTCAAAACTGAAATATAAAATAAACCCAAGTATATATATGAAATGTCATGCAAAAGTACTACTACTGAAAGGGGAAACTAAAAGTACCCAAACATTTGAAGAGCTTTAATAGATTACTCCATTCTCATTTTACTGGTTCCACTGTACATTAATTGATTCATTAAACATTAATTAATCATGAACAATTCCACATTAAACTAAAAAGACATCACATAAGAAAAATCAACTGCTCCTTTTAAAATTAAAATCACCTTTAAAATCTAGTATCTCCATCCATGTGGATTTTCACCATTTAATCAAACTATCATTACCGAAATACTTTCCCATATTCTCAGGCATTCTACAAAAGCATCCTATGCTACTACACACAAAGTAGGCTCAACACAAGCAGCAGGCAAACAACAATCACATCCATGGGCTCTTGGCCCTTTAACAAACAAGAGGGTAACTCAGAGCCCTTTTAGAAATTATCAAATAAGGGATTCATTAATACATATTGAACTAATCATTAATCTGTCACAAAAGGTTTTACATGCTTACTATGCCAAGTCTACCTATAGAAGTCCACTGATAGAAACACTGTTCAAGTCTACCGATAGAAGTCCACCGATAGAACCTCACCGATAGAAACATTGTTCAAGTCTTCCGATAGAAGTCAATTGATAGAACCTCACCGATAGAAACACTGTTCAATTTTATTGATAGAAGTAAACCGATAGAAACATTGTTCAAGTCTACGGATAGATGTCCACCGATAGCACCTCACCGATAGAAACATTGTTCAAGTCTACCGATAGAAGTCCACCGTTAGAACCTCACCGATAGAAACATTGTTCAAGTCTATCGATAGAAGTATACCGATAGAAACATTGTTCAAGTATACCGATAGAAGTCCACCGATAGAACCTCACCGATAGAAACACTGTTCACTGAACCTCACCGATAGAAACACTGTTCACCTACCGATACAGTTCATAAAACTGGAAACACAGTTTAGAGAACTGGAAATTTGGAAAAGTGTTGGGGATAAGTCACCTTGATCTCCCGGAACACCTCCAACACCACATTTTCACAAAGTAATGGACCGGAGAGTTCCAGGCCATTACAATGTGACTGAGACAATAAATATGAAACATACCATAATGTGAGAAATCATATATAAATTACAAATCACATCCCTTTATAATAAACATCTATATAACACAGACAAATGTTTTATATATGTAAATATATAAAACCATATATTACAAATCACTCAATTCTAGATAAAAGCATATCTTATTAATATGCTTTGAAGAACATGACTTATTTTGGTAAAAAAACTTCACAAAACCTTGTGAATAAACATGACTTGTCTTGCATTCGAAAAATCACAATATTTTACTGATCATGATGTTATATTTACAGTTTAAACTTACAACTTATTTCATTTGTTTGTATGCAGATGAATGATACCATACTACTCAGTCAGCAGGCTACCCATTGTACACAGGTTGTGATAGATGGTGGTTCAGATCGATTGATCAGGGTGCGTCGAGCGCATCATTTTCATCACATGGAGCCTCCTGTTGCCATTAGACCGTATTTGTGTCGTGCTAGCTTATATGGTCTTCCTGCATCGGATTTTACATTTGTAGATCATCACCTACTAGTTTCACTCGTGGAGAGGTGGAAACTAGAGACACACACATTCAACCTGCCTGAGGGAGAGATGACCATCACCCTCCAAGATGTAGCTGTGCTTCTTGGTCTTCCTATTCAGGGGAGACCCGTTATTGGATCGACTCGGGCATCTTGGCCCGATCTGGCTCAGCGCTTGTTAGGCGTTGATATTTTGTCTAATCGTAGAGCTACCGATGGAGCATCCATATCCATGTCTTGGTTGGAGGCACAGATTCCGCATTTAGCTGATGATGCTGACGAGCAGACGGTGATGCGTTATGCTCGTGCATATATATTACGACTTATTGGAGGGACAATTTGTACAGATCATTCGGGGATTCACGTGCACATGATTTATCTACCTCTGCTGGAGGACTTTGATCAGGCAGGGTCATACAGTTGGGGATCCTCCTGCTTGGCATACACATACCGAGCATTATGCAGGATATCCGACAGCCAGCGCACAGGGCTCAGGGGATGTGTCATCCTTATTCAGATGTGGGCATGGGAGCACTTCCCCAGATTATGCCCTGATCTTGCTGGTCCGCCAGTTGGGATGGAGGTGTTGCATGACGCTCCGCGTAGACGCTGGTATGATCACTCATCTCTATTCACTTATGATGCTAGTTATTGACTTTAATTTCTCATTATTTATCACTATTGATGTTGTATTTTACAGGTGGTGTCAGCGACACAATTTCACTGCGGTGCTGAGACACGATTTGGCCGTATATCGGCTAGAGTTGGACTTTCTCTTACCCCATCAAATATCTATATATATCCTATATCTGTATAACATCTTTAATATCATTATCTTTTTAGTTTAGAGTTTTTATAACTAGGGTAATATGTTATTTCAGATTTAATGGGTTCCATACTGGTCTGTTATAGATCAGTTGCCGTCATACTGCACGGTTGGCCTTGATGATGTTACGGCTGTAGTGCCACTCATTCACTTGCATATTGTTGAGTGGCACCAGCCTGACAGAGTCATGCTCCAGTTTCTCTTGACTCAGAAGATTCCATCACTACCACGGTAGACAGATCGGCTTCATGGGATGAAGCTGACGGGGAGGCAGGATGACGACTGGCATCGAGTACATGCTGTATTTATTGACTGTTGGTGCAGACGCGCAGAGTTTCATATTCAGGGAGTTCCTACGATGCAGTTTTCTCTTTCAGCGCAGCACAAGTATGAGCCATGGTATAGAGTGAAGTCTATACTATATCTTACCCGAGCCGGCAGAGAGAAGCATATGATTGTAAGTCAATTAAATTATATTACTATGTTTATTGAGTTATTTTCTAAGTCATTTTTAATATGTTTACAGAAGAGTCTTGTAGAAAGTCTTATTCATATGAGCGATGAGGCTGAGGACCGATTATTAAGTCGGGAGGTCGTTCATGATGAAGCGCTGGACCTGAGGGCATCTGTCCAGGCTTTTACCAAGAGCCTCTTCGAGCATCCGGCACGTAGACAGCAGGTTCCTGACGCAGAGGAAGATCCTGCAGCACCTGCTGCTAAGGAGCCACGACGACGTAGACTACATCGTTCTGCACGTCAGGCCTCACCAGTTCCACAGGCAGAGGTCGGCCCTCTAGTATTTCAGTCTGAGCCGATGTAGGATATGCCTCAGCTGTCATGGCATCCATCTTTTCTGACGGGATATCCTCAGTTTTCTCCATCTTGGACTCCATATGGATTGCAGCCTTTTAGTGCAGAGTCATCACAACCTTGTCCTCTAGACCCATCATAGAGTTCGGGTATAGTTCCACCACATGATTCATTTACCACTGCGATGATTTCGGGTCCTTCTACCACTGAGGTGGGAGAAGGATCTGGTGGGCAGTATGAGGTAGAGTTGACATTTTCTCCCACTGGCACAGAGGTGGAGGATATGACGGTCGATGTTCCAGTGCCTGAGTACCAGCCTTCTCCAGGTCATCAGACTCCCCAGAGATCTCGTCGTGGACGTCCTATTATTAGACCACCATGTGGGACATGCTCTCCTCACCATAGACATAGACATTGATTGTTTATATTCATTCATATGTTTAATGTCTATGGAAATGAAAAACAATATATAAGCTATTTGAAACATAAAAATTGTTCAATTATGTGACTTTGAAAGACTATAAAATATAAACTATGAAAAAAATATAAATGAAACTTTAAACATTGATTAAACATATAATAAATAGTTGAAAACAAAAGGAATTTCAAGTACGTGATTTAGAAAGACTATAAAATGAATATACTATTATTACTATGAGCTGTTCTTATATGGTTATCCAGTATTTCAGTTTTTATTTATATTTTAGGCATAGTTTATATTTGATACCTTTCAAAGTCGACTTCTTGAAAGATTTCATTAATTATTAAATTTAAAATTAATAACTTTAAAATCATATAAAATATACAGTATAAAATTAGATATGCAATTCATGGTAAGAAAGAACACAAGGTCCAAAAATGGTGTGTTTATGTGGAGCTTCTGGTATTTGTTGCAGTGAATTGGATATCAAAATCAATACTGGATATCAAGAAAGGTTGAATCCGAATTTCATTTTGTGGGAAACACCACCGCAATGTCTTAAATGAAGCTTAAGTGTTCAATTTAGTTTCATTAAATCGGGACAACCACTCGTTTTTACCAAAATATCAGTCACATATCCAAATTAACCCTCCAATTCTGACGCCCCTGGGTTCATAACATTCGATGGGAGAGAGGCGTCTATGGTAAACCTTTGAGTGAGAGTGAAGGAAGACACATTTACTATTTTAGATAAAACCCTTCTACTGACATGAAAATTAATAAGGAACTCACATTTCTAATGTCATTGACATTTTTTATCTATTATAACAGGTTTTATTTACATATATGATATATATTTTATACCTTATTATTTAAGTTAGGAATATTGTTTATTTTTTAAAGTTATGCTGACTTTAACAGAATAATTGTTTATATTCTGACTGCTTTATGAGGGACACCTCTGATATTGTTAATGATTCTACATTTATTTATTTCTTGAACGTCTTTCATCTCCATCGTTATCTAGAATTCATCGGAAGGCATATGAGTTCTCAAAACAAATGTCTACTGTCCTACAAGTTTGTTTTTCCTCGATCTTTCAGGTTTGATTACCTGGAAATCTTTATTGATTTTTATGCCTTTATAGTATACTTGTATGTGAGTGTTTAGAATGAATAGATCAATGGGGTCCTACACAAGGATTTTGAAGATGATGAAGGATAAAGATTTGGTGATGAAGAGTTCGATGAGCTATGTGGAATCGTTGGTGTTTTCATCTGATCAACTGGAGACAGTTTGATCAGATGAAAACACCAATGATTCCACATAGCTCATCGAACTCTTCATCACCAAATCTTTATCATTTATCATGATAAAGGATAAAGATTTGGTGATGAAGAGTTCGATGAGCTATGTGGAATCATTGGTGTTTTCATCTGATCAAACTGCCTCCAGTTGATCAGATGAAAACACCAACGATTCCACATAGCTCATCGAACTCTTCATCACCAAATCTTTATCCTTCATCATCTTCAAAAGCCTTTTGTAGGACCTCATTGATATAGTCATTCTAACCACTCACATACAAGTATACTATAAAGGCATAAAAACCAATAAAGTTTTCCAGGTAATCAAACCTGAAAGATCGAGGAAAAACAAACTTGTAGGACAATAGACATTTGTTTTGAGAACTCATATGCCTTCCGATGAATTCTTGATAACGATGGAGATGAAACACATTCAAGAAATAAATAAATGTAGAATCATTAACAATATCAGAGGTGTCCCTCATAAAGCAGTCAGAATATAATCAATTATTCTACTAAAGTCAGCATAACTTTAAAAAATAAACAATATTCCTAACTTAAATAATAAGGTATAAAATATATATCATATATGTAAATAAAACCTGTTATAATAGATAAAAAATGTCAATGACATTAGAAATGTGAGTTCCTGATTTATTTTCATGTCAGTAGAAGGGATTTATCTAAAACAGTATGTGTGTCTTCCGTCACTCTCACTCGGAAGTTTACCATGGACGTCTCTCCCCCATCGAACGGTATGAAACCAGGGGCGTCGGAATTGGAGGGTTAATTTAGATATGTGACTAATATTTCGGTAAAAATGAGTGGTTTTCCAGACTTAATGGAACTAAATTGAACACTTAAGCTTCATTTAAGACACTGCGGTGGTGTTTCCCGCAAAACGAAATGCGGATTCAACCTTTCTTGATATCCAGTATTGATTTTGATATCCAATTCATTGTAACAAATACCAGAAGCTCCACATAAACACACCATTTTTGGACCTTGTGTTCTTTCTTACCGTGAATTGCATATCTAATTTTATACTTTATATTTTATATGCTTTTAAAGTTATTAATTTTAAATTTAATAATTAATGATATCTTTCAAGAAGTCGACTTTTAATGGTATCAAATATAAACTATGCCTAAAATATAAATAAAAACTGATATACTGGATAACCATATAAGAACAACACATAGTAATAATAGTATATTCATTTTATAGTCTTTCTAAATCACATACTTGAAATTACTTTTGTTTTCAACTATTTATTATATGTTAATCAATGTTTAAAGTTTCATTTATATTCGTTTCATAGTTTATATTTTATAGTCTTTCAAAGTCACGTACTTGAACCATTTTTATGTTTCATGTAGGCGGTTTTAAAAGCTTATAGATTACTTTTCACTAACATTATTTTGTAAATTCCTTTTGTTTTCAACTATTTATTATATTTTTAATCAATGTTTAAAGTTTCATTTATATTCATTTCATAGTTTATATTTTATAGTCTTTCAAAGTCATGTACTTGAACTATTATTAAGTTTCAAGTAGGCGGTTTTGAAAGCTTATACATTACTTTTCACTAACATGTTTTTGGAAATTTCTTTTTTTTCAACTATTTATTATATGTTTGAACAATTTTTAAAGTTTCATTTATATTCGTTTCATAGTTTATATTTTATAGTCTTTCAAAGTCACATACTTGAACCATTTTTAAGTTTCAAGTAGGCGGTTTTGAAAACTTATATATTACTTTTCACTAACATTTTTTTGGAAATTCCGTTTGTTTTCAACTATTTATTATATTTTTAAACAATTTTTAATGTTTCATGTATATTCGTTTCATAGTTTATTTTTTATAGTCTTTCAAAGTCACGTACTTGAACCATTTTTAAGTTTCAAGTATGCGGTTTTGAAAGCTTATAGATTACTTTTCACTAATTTTTTTTTGGAAATTCCTTTTGTTTTCAACTATTTATTATATTTTTAATCAATGTTTAATGTTTCATGTATATTCGTTTCATAGTTTATATTTTATAGTCTTTCAAAATCACGTACTTGAACCATTTTTATGTTTCAAGTAGGCGGTTTTGAAAGCTTATAGATTACTTTTAACTAACATTTTTTTGGAAATTCCTTTTGTTTTCAACTATTTATTATATTTTTAATAAATTTTTAAAGTTTCATGTATATTCGTTTCATTGTTTATATTTTATAGACTTTCAAAGTCACGTACTTGAACCATTTTTTTGTTTCAAGTAGGCAGTTTTGAAAACTTATACATTACTTTTCACTAACATTTTTTTGGAAATTCCTTTTGTTTTCAACTATTTATTATATGTTTAACCAATTTTTGAAGTTTCATTTATATTCGTTTCATAGTTTATATTTTTTAGTCTTTCAAAGTCATGTACTTGAACCATTTTTAAGTTTCAAGTAAGCGCTTTTGAAAGCTTATATATTAGTTTTCAATAACATTTTTTTGGAAATTCATTTTGTTTTGAACTATTTATTATATGAATAATCAATTTTTAAAGTTCTAGTTATATTTGTTTTATAGTATATATTTTATAGTCTTTCAAATTCACGTACCTGAACCATTTTTTAGTTTCAAGTAGGCACTTTTGAAAACTTATAGATTAGTTTTCAATAACATTTTTTTGGACATTCATTTCGTTTTTAAATATTTATTATATGTTTAATCAATGTTTAGAGTTCCAGTTATATTCGTTTCATAGTATATATTTTATTGTCTTTCAAAATCACGTACTTGAAACACAATCTCACATCAGAAATGCAGAATATAATGCGCAGGAAAGGAAAAGCATGAATTCTGCATCGGAAATGCAGAATGGATTTAGAGAAACCTATCTTATAAAAGGGAGGTCTGGGTGAGGGTTTTTGTCAGAATCTAGACTACTGTAATGGCAGTACCGTTGGATATTTAGTTGCAAAGAAATTCTGCTGAAAATTTTTGTTTTGTTTATATATATATATATATATATAAACAAAAACAAACAAAAAATAAAAACAAAAAATTTTAAAAAACATATATAGGGGAAAGGCCAAAGGCGGCACCGCCGATGCCGCCTTTGCCCCGAAACACAAAGGCGACATTGGAGATGCCGCCTTTGAGGGGCATTTTTACAAAAAAATTTAACCTGACCGTTTTTAATTTTTTGTTTAAAACCGTATAAAAAAAACTCTATTAATGAAATATATTTATATACAAAATAATAATAAAAATAATCATTGTTGTAGCCGTCATAGGATTAGTAGGGATCAATATCATATCCTCAATAGACTCTAAGAATCACGATCGGGTAGTCACGATCATTGTCTCAGCACTACAAACTCTTAGAGGACATATTGTCACCTGATTTTTACTATCTCAACCGTATAGACTCTTAGAGGAATCTCCATTCTTGGTGTAGTCACGATCAGAGGTTATATCATCATCATACTCTCAGAATCAATATAGATAATTACTACTGCAGATTGCGTGTTTCACAATTTCTTATTTTATATAGATAATTGAGAAATAATAAATAAAAAATAATGAAATTAATACATTTTTATATGTGTCATTAATGAGATATATTTATATAATAAAAAATAAACCAATAATCCTTACCGTTGTCAATACATGAGTAGTCAGGATCAACGTCGTATTGTCGCTAGACTCTCAGAATCACGATCATATGTAGTCGTGATCATCGTATTAAAAATGTAGACTCTCAGAGGGCATACCATTACTAGATTGTTATCATCTCTGCTTTGAATACTCTCAGAGCCGTCTCTAGGACCTGGGTATTTGCAATCAAAGGCTATATTGTCACCGGACTCTCAGAATCTTGATGGACAATTAATACTTCATATTTCATTTTTCCTAATTTCGTCTAATCTATGGATAATATATAAATTAAAAATTAAAAATAATTAAATTAATACATTTATATATGTGTGAATAATTACCAATATTTATTAAATAAAAAAACCAAAATAGTGCATACCATCACTAGCGCTGGAGTATTCAGGATCAAGGTCATATAATCGCTCGAGTCTCAAAATCACGATCGGTTATTCATGATCATCATATCAATGCTTAAGACTCTTAGAGGGATTACCATGACAAGATTTTTATCTTCTCTGTTTTGAATACTCTCATTGACATCGCTTGTATAAGAGCATTCACGATAAGAGGGCATGACGTCGCTAGAATCTCAAAATCACGATGGACAAATAATAATGCTGATTATGTGTCCCTAATTTAATATTATCTATGGATAATAAATGTTGGTATTTGGTTGTGTAGTGGAATAATGAAATACAACCAAAGTATACAAGAATCGTGCTGGAGATTTGGGCCGATAATGCAAGAACTATCAAAAAGTAATCAAATGTTGAATATTAAAATGAACAAGAGATTTAACATGATTCGCCTCCTTTGGGGACCTACTGCATGGAAAGAACACCACCCACACCCACACACACATTTTATTTCTTTGAAAGAAAACAGAACAGAAGAAATTCAATCAACGAACCAACCAAGAAAACAGAAAAACAAGCATCAAATATTTTTAGATCTCAAAACCGAAGAAAAAAGTATGCTGATACTCACAAAGCCGGACCCAAAATGGTCTGGCAGTCCTAATCGCTTTACACTGAGGTCGCAAGCACCGGCTCCCGGATCTATTGGCGCATCCACCCACCACTCGTGAAAGAGTTCTTGGTCTTGATGATCAATGATCCGCACTTCTTCCGCTTGGGAAAGGACGTTAATCTCCCCCACGGTCTGGCCTTTTGATGAGGTTGAAGGAGATTGATAGGCCCGATCGTGCTCTGATGAGGAGGCTTACACCAAGAACTATAGTTCTAGGGTTTTTCAAAAGAGATTGGATGAGTACGCTGTAAAACCGAGAGAGAAACTGGGTTCGTTCACTTTGGGAAGAGACCTGAAGGGGCATTCAAACCCCCTGTGATCCATCAAGAGTCGTTACAACCTTCCCTATCCAGGGCAGCCACGTACCGAAGCGGTGAAAGAGAAGCCCAAACATAATGGGTAACCCCATCACAGATGGACGACCAACATGAAGTTTCCAGCACACATGATCAATGGTCCAGTTTAATCAGCCAACTCAAAACCGATTTCTAGTGTGTCAATCAAAGAAGATAAAGCAGCAGCACATGTTACCACAAAAGTAGTAAAGGTGTAAAACAAATTAAGTGAAAATTTTAATATGAAAAAAAGAAACTAAAAAACTGAATTAATAAAACTTAATTTACAAATCTCCACCATTTTCAATTAAAATGTGGTGATGTTCTTGCACCTAATGTTATAGAGCATGAACCAAGTTCATTCCATTTAAACAAAACTTGAACATAGATAAAGCCACATCTTTAGTCAAACTCTCAGTTGGGTTTTTATCAGTTTGTATCTTATTGACACACATAGTCCCTTGTTCTATAACATCTCTAATAAAATGTAATCTAATATCTATGTGTTTTGATTTTCCATGGAAAAATAAATTTCTGGATAAATGGAGTACTAATTGACTATCAGAATAAACATTAAAGACTGAATTTAAGAGTTTGATTTTAGAAGACAAGCCTTTAACCATTAGGCTTATTTTACCGCCTCGGTAAGGGAAATGTACTCAGACTCTATGGTTGAAAGGGAAACCACAGATTGCATGTTTCACTTCGAAGAGACAGGCCCACCACAAGCAGTGAACACGTATCCAGTCAATGATTTTCTGGTGTCAATATTACCTGCATAATCAGCATCTACAAAACCCACCAAAATATCAGAAACATCAATATTTTTACCATATCACAATGAAAAATTAGATGTACATGAAAGATATCTAAGAATCCACTTAAGGGCATTCCAATGCGGCTTCCCAGGTGCGGCCATAAATCTTCATAAGCTGCCAATTGCAAAGGCCATGTTAGGCCTGGTGAAAATCATAGAGTACATAATGCTACCATCAATATTAGCATATGGAATTTTAGACATAAATTGCATGTAATAATCAATAGTAGGTGCTTGTGTTAAAGATAATTTAAAGTGTTGAGAAATAGGTAAATTAACAGGTTTGAGAGATTCAAACTTGTATCTCTTTAGGACCATTAAAATATAAGCACACTGAGATAATTATAGCAACTTGTTTTGTCTATCTCTAATGATTTGAACACCTAATACCTATTTAGATGCACCTAAGTCTTTCATCTCAAAATTTCATTTTAATTGGGATTTAATAGAGGTGATAAAACTCATATTTTTACATATGATTATCATGTCATCTACGTAGAGTAGAAGGTAACTCATACAACCTTGGATTGATTTGAAATAAACACATGCATCATATTGACTCCTAGTGAATTGGTTATTTAACATGAAGGAATACAATTTTTATACCATTTCCAAGATGCTTGATATAAACCATACAAGGATTTATTTAATAGGTAAACTTGATTTGTATTTAATTCCTTAGAATAACCATCAGGAGGCTTCATATAGAGTTTTTCATTCATACCCCCATGTTTGAAGGCAGTCTTAACATCTAATTGCATGATGTGAAGATTGAGATAAGTAGAAAAGGAAAATAAAATCCTAATATAGGAGTGCTTGACAACGAGGGGAAAGATTTCAGAATAGTCAATTACTTCTCTTTGAAGGAATCCTTTAGAGACTAACCTACCTTTAAATTTAACTTTATTTCCCACGATGTTTTCTTCATTTCTCTTATAGATCCAATTGGACCCAATCACCTTAGCATTAGGTGGCTTGTTGACAACGGTCCAGGTGTGATTTTTCTTTAGAGATTTCATCTCTTCATTCATGGAAAAGATCCAATGTTTTGAATATTTGTCATTTAAAGCCTTCTTATATGATTTTAGATCATCATCTATGGGATCCTAGGCCACATGAAAGGAATATGAAGCCATATCATATTGGCAAAACCGAGCTGGAGTTCTCAGAACCCTCCTTTGTCTATCTTGGGTTAACTGGTAATCCTCATGAGTGGTACAAGGTCTAGAATCGGATTTCGAACCAGAACTAGGCTCAGAATCAGCCACATGAGTCAGAAGAAGAGGAGGTGGAGTGGGCTGGACATCAGTCTCAACATGAGATGGTGGCTCATGCTCATCAGACTTATGAAGGTATGGTTCACTACTTCCAGGTGTGACAGTCCTGGTCTTAGGGTCATATGAATCATGAATGATCACATCTCTACTAATAAAGCACTTTTGGTATCCAGGCTTATCTACCCAGAGATTGTATCCCTTAACTCCCTCAGGATAACCAACGAAAATGCACTTGAGGGATCTAGGTTCAAGTTTATCAGTCTTGACATGATCATAGGATGTAGACCTGAAACCCTTAAGTAGTAATATAGTTATTCAGGAGTTTTTAATTTATTTGTAGAAGAGGGACACCAATTGATCAGGAACACAATAGTGCTGTTGGCCTCAGCCCAAAAGGATTTGGGGAGGCCCGAGTATGCAAGCATACTATGGACTCTTTCAAGTATAGTCCAATTCATCCTCTTTGAAAGGCCATTCTGTTGGGGTGTTTCCCAAACAGTTATGTGCCTTTTAATTCTTTCAGACTCAAAATATTGAATGAACTCAATGGACAGGTACTCAAGCCCATTGTCTGTTCTCGTGGTCTTAATCTTCGTTCCAGTTTGTTTTTCAACTGAAGATTTCCTGGTTTTGATTGTTTGAAAAAATATTCGATTTATTCTTGAGGATGTAAACCCAAACCATCCTGGAGTAATCATAAATAAAGGTGACAAAATAGGATCCTCCACCATGCAAGGTGGTCCTGGCCAACCCCCATAAATCTGAATTGATATACTCAAGTGGGGTGGATTCCATAAAGGATGACCTATTGAAACTCACCATTTTGGCCTTACCCATCACACAATCTTTGAAAAATGGAAGGTTTGAATGTGTGATGTCACTCAACAGCCCCTTCTTGTTGAGTTCTTCCAGCCCCTTGGAGCTTGCATTCCCCAACCGTCTATGCCAGAGCATAGTGTTGTTAGTCTTTGTATTGTAAACACTACCCAACTGTCTCAAATGGGTCCTACCATTCAGGATATAAAACCCATTCACAAGAGACCATTTTAAGATGGTTCTAGATCCTTTAGAGACATTGATGGAACCCGATTATGATCTAAATGTGTATCCCTTTTGATCAAGGACTCCTAAAAAATCAATTTTCGTTGTAGGTTGGGGACCCACCTCACATCAAGTAAGGTAATGACTGACCGATCATCCAATTCTATCAGGACATACCCTCTACCCTCAACCTTGCACATATTGTTGTTTCCTAACATGAAATCCCCTTCCACTTTCTAAACCAACTCTAAAAAAGACTCTCTATGAAGATACATGTGGAAGGAACATCCAGAGTCTAAGACCCACTCACGATCGAGTGTATGGCTGGAAACATTCAGGACTTCCACAGTGTCGTACCCAGAGTCAAAAAGAAGAGACTGGTCAGTGGGTTGTGTGCATTCTAATTCATGCTTAAGCTTCCTACACTCGGGCTTAGTGTGTCAAGGCTTCCCACAGTGGAAACGGGTGACCTTTCTATCTTTTGAATTACCCTTCAGCTTTGGTTCTTGTCTAAGTTATTTTCTACCTTTACTTTTGTCCTTTCTAAACTGTTTCTTTTTACCTTTACCCTAGTGTCTCCCCCTTAGTAAACAAACTCTCGGCCTCACCTTTTACATTAGGTTTAGAGTGAAGCTCTTTGGACAGAAGGGAAGACTTGACTTCTTCCTGAGTCAAGGAGTCTCGACCATAAATCATGGTCTCGACAAGGGTACGGTAACTATGGTCAAGAAAGATCATAAGAATAATGGCCTGATCCTCATCGTCTACAGAAACATCAATGTTGGATAACTCCAACATGATTTTGATGAACTCATCTAGATGATATTTTAGAGAAGTAGCAGGTTTCATCCTAAAGGTGGACATGTGATACTTCTTATAAAGTCTTCCTACTTGGGAGGCAGTCATGTATATCTTTTCTAACTTTAGCCAAATTCCTGTAGCGGTAGACTCAAAAGCCACTTCCCAAAGAACCTTATCACCTAAGGAAAATAAAACTGAACTATGGTATTTAATAAGAGTGTCAGGGGGGACATGTCGATATTCTGTAACTGTTTTCCCAGTTTTATTAACAATTGAAATGGGTTTAGTAGGCTCAGATAGGGAATCAACAAGGCCTTATTGGACTAATAATGCCCTCATTTTTATTCTCCATAAATTGATGTCGTTGTCTCCATCTAAATTCTCGATTTCATAGGGCATTGTAGACATGATTATATATATAGTGAGTAGATGTCGAGTAATTGAGGAAAACGAAAGCATACGCCCCCAAAAGACTGACCGATCTCGCTAGATATAAACGTGTATAATGGGTTATGAAAAACGACTGTCTTTGGTGAGGACAATGATTTCCTTTAAAAAAAAGGAAATAACAGTAATAACAAAATACTGGTAGAATAAAATGACAAATACAATGGTTGAAAAAAACAAGCACAAAGTACACTAATATTCTATAAACAGAATCCAACAAGAATATAGATAATAGGGTTGAAATCAGAATGTTAAGGGGCTGGCAGAAGGGTGCTGGCAGCCAAAATATTAACAATTTGAGAGGAAAACAGTAGTAATACAAATAACCATGTTTAGTTAACACAAAGAAACATCTTGGAACATGCTGTTAACCATTACAACAAGCAGGAAAATTAGGGAAACAACAACAAGATACATTAAAACCAATTAACAAAGGAACATTTGTGTAATAACAGCAAGGCAAATTGTGCACAAAGGTAAATTAGGAAACACAGCAGCCAGATTGGATCTGATACAACATGTTGGTATTTGGTTGTGTTGAGGAATAAAGAAATACTACCAAAGTATACAAGAATCGTGCTGGAGATATGTTCCGATAAGGCAAGAACTATCAAAATAGTAATCAAATTCTGAATAGTAAACTGAACAAGAGATTTAACGTGCTTCGGCCCCTTTGGGGACCTACTGCATGACAAGAACACCACCCACACACAGGAACGTGTTTTATTTCTTTGACAGAAAACTGAACAGAAGCAATACAATCAACAGACCAACCGGGAATACAGAAAAACAATCAGAAACTATTTTCATATCTCAAAACCGAAGAAAAAAGTAAGCTGATACTCACAAAGCCGGACCCAAAAATGGTACAACAGTTCTGATCACTTCACGCTGAGGTTGCAAGCACCGGCTCCCAGATCTATTGGCGCATCCACCCACCACTCGTGCAAGAGTTCCTAGTTTTGATGATCAAAGAGCCGCACTTCTTCCGCTCGGGTAAGGGTGTTAATCTCCACCACGATCCGACCTTGTGATGATGTCGATGAAGATTGACAAGCCCGATCGTGCTCCGATGAGGAGGCCTACACCAAGAACCACGAAGCTATGGTTCGTCGAAGGAGATTAAACCAGTATACTATTAAACCGAGAGAGAAATTGGGACCATTCA
This sequence comes from Viscum album, assembly GCA_963277665.1. Taxonomy (NCBI): domain Eukaryota; kingdom Viridiplantae; phylum Streptophyta; class Magnoliopsida; order Santalales; family Viscaceae; genus Viscum; species Viscum album. The sequence continues at coordinate 998,856,810 of OY728121.1, read as the reverse complement.
CTTCATGAAGAGACCAACAATGGCATTCAAACCCCCTGTGATCCATCAAGAGCCATAACAACCTACCCTATCTGGGGAATACATGTACTAAAGCGGTGAAAGAAAAACCCGAACATAATGGGTATACCCATCATAGATGGACGACCAACATGAATTTTCCGGCGCACATGATCAATGGTCCAGTTTAATCAGCCAACTCAAAACCGATTTCCAGCGTGTCAATCAAAGTAGATAAATAAGTGGCACAGGTTACAACCAAAGTAGTAAAGGTGTAAAACAAATTAATTCACAATTTTAATATGAAAAAAAGAAACTAAAAAACTGAATTAAGAAAAATTAATTCACAATAAATAATAAATAATAAAAAATAATGAAATTAATACATTCATATATGTGTAACTAATGAACTATATTTTTATAATTTTTTTTCAAAATATTCCCCATCGTCGCCAGTTCATGTATAGCCAGGATCAAGGTCATATCATTTCCTGACTCTCAAAATTAGGATCGGGTAGTCATGATCATCATGTTAGTTTTGCAGACTCTCAGAGGGAATTCCATCACCTAATTGTAATCATCTCAGATATGTAGTCTCTCAAAGTCATCGCTTGCACAGGGGTGGTCACGATCAGAGGGTATATCATCGCCAGATACTCAGAATCACGATGGATAATTAATACTTCAAATTTTGTGTTGCTTAATTTTTTATTATCTATGGATAATTAATAAATAAGAAATAAGAAATAAATATATAAATAAATTTATATATGTTTAATTAATGAACTATATTTATATAATAATGAAATAATAAAAATAATCCTTACCATCACCAGCACAAGAGTAGTTTGGATCAACGTCATATCATCACTGGACTCTCATAATCAGCATCCGGTAGTCACGATCATCATCTCAGTGCTGCAGTCTCTCAGAGGACATTCTATTGAAATATTGTTATCATCTATTTAGCCACTCATAGTCTTCTCCAGAATAGGCATAGTCAATATTAGAGGTATTATTGTCTCCAGACTCTCAGAATCACGGTGGATAATTAATATTATAGATTACGTGTTGCTTAATTTCTTATTATCTACTTATAACTAGTAAATTAAATATAAAAAATAATGAAAATAAAAAATTTATGAGTGTGTAATTAATTGACATTATTTATATAATTAAAAAATAATTAAATTAATCCTTACTATCGCTAGTGAAAAGTGTGGTTAGGATCAAGCTGATATTGTCACTACAATCTCAGAATCATGATCGGGTAGTTGCAATCATCGTCTCAACACGGCATACTCTTAGAGGGAATGCCATCTCCATATTGTTATCATCTCATCTCTACAGACTCTCAAAGCCATCGCCAACATAGGATTAGTCACGATTAGAGGGGATATCATCTCCAGACTCTCAGATTCAAGATGTATACTTAATACTACAGATTTCATGTTTTCTAATTTCATATTATTTATGGAAAATTAATGAATAATAAATAATAAATAATGAAATTAAGACATTTATATATATGTAATTAATGAAAATTATTTATATAATAAAATAATAATCAAATAATCTTTATCATTGACGGTATAAGAGTAGTTGGTATCAAGGTCATATCATCACCAGACTCTCAGAATCACAATCGAGTAGTCATGATCAACATCTTAGTGATGGAGACTCTCATAGGGAATACCATCACCGGATTGTTATCATCTCTGCTCTGCTAACTGTCAGAGTCGTCACCAGCATAAGAGTAGTCGCGATCAGAGGGAATATCATTTTCAAACTCTTTGAATTGTGATGGATAATTAATACTTCAGATTATTTCTCACCCAATTTATTATTATCTATGGGTAATTGATAAATATGAAATTATGAAATTTAGAAATTATTACATTTATATATTTAAAATTAATGACCCATATTTATACAATAGTAAATATTTTTTAGTTGTTAATAATTTTATTTTATAAATATAAAACTATATTTATCAAATATGTAATTGCATATATTTTTTTATATGTATCATATTTTTTATAATATAAACTAGTACCTTTCCCGTGAATTTTCACGACATACACATTCAATTAACCATATAAGTAATCTAAATTCTAAATTTGTTTTTGATATAAATTACATAATTTGTTTTTTAGAAAAGGAAATTGAGATAGATATATAATTGTCACTCATTTTTTATTTCATTTGGCTTATCTGAGAGAATATATATTGAAGCCAGTCCAACATGATATTTATTTCAAAAATACCATAAATTTATATTTTTCTAATTCACTGTTTCCTTACTACTATTTGTAATATTTAGAAAATATTACTACATTAATATATAGATTCATAAATATTATTGTGATATATACAAGTTAGTACTAATGATTACATATTTGGTAAGTATATTACATATCAATTATGAACTAAATATGTAACACCCCAAGCTTCCATGAGATGATAACGTGCGATGTACGCAACACCGAGTTCAAGCACACCATGACCTATCAAACTAGCCATTTTAAAAGTGATTATGAATAGTAATAACCAGAATTTGAATTTTATATATATCCCTTAAAATTTTAACATTCATTATTTTTGTTCCAAAGACATAATATGAAGACTAATTCATTTTTTCAATAAAAGAATTGTTTTTAAGAAAAATACAGTTTTTCCGCCCTTTTAATGGAAAACCCTTTTTAAAACCATTATTGGACACTTTTATATATTTAATTTAATGAAATTAAATCCTTCTTTAGAATTAGGAAATAAAATTTTGTTTCAATAAATTTTTGGTATTTTTCTGATAACATTCATATTTGGGTGAACAGTGAAAAATACTATATTTTAATTAAAATCAACTTTTTTAATAAAAATAATTTATGGTGATAAATTATAATAGTGAGTGGTTTTAAAGTATAATTATATTATATTTTTACCATTTAATCCAATGTTGGTCATTGTATGTAATTTCACATTTAAACTAAACATAAACAAGTGTCAATCTTTTGATAGTTATTATTTCTTAAAAACACATTTTTGGTTTTGACAGCGGGAATTAATTTTAAATTAATTTCTGCCACTTCTGTGTTTTGAATTTATAAAAATGGATTCTAAATTTTGAATCAGGATGTCCAAATTGTGTAAATAGGTATCTTTTATTTTTAGACATTTTGAATAATTACTTCGGTAAATATTTTTACCATAGTTAAAGGGTAAATAAGGTAAATAAGGGTAACAAAATAATATTATAATAATATAAAATTACCCTTAACCATGTCCTAACCCTATTTTATGATACATGTCTGACCATGGTCATCCTTGGGTCTATTTTGGGACCCCTTGGAACCACTTGTAAGTGAAAATGACACTTTATATTAATTAAGTTAAAATGAATACAAAAATGACATACGCATATATCTTTTTGTAAAAAATTTTTAAATGGTGTTATAGAAGTTATATTTTTTACTATAAATATTCATTAGAAATATAAAAATATTTAATACATAATTTAATTTTATTTATAATTTTTAGACATTGAATAATTAATGTTATTTGTGACACAATGATGTTGGAGTATTTTCATTATTAATGAAAGAATCAAATAAATAGTATTATAAATGTTAAAATAAATATAATTTGAAAGTTTTTATTCCATAAACGAATTTTATAGGTTAATATGACATGGTAAGAATGATTTAAATACGTTTTTTCTAAGTAATCATGCTGTTATGAGTTTCACAAAAATCAAATTCCAAATAGTGTCAAAATTGACATAAAAGAGTTTTTTTTAAAAATATTATATTATTAATTGATATTCTATTCCTAAAAATATTAGGATCGGCCAAGAGACTTATTTTATGATAGTTTTATCATTAATGAACCACTTGGGGTTATCTTGGATGTTTATAGTAAGTTTATTAACCATATAATATAAAACTACAAAGAGACATGGTAAATGTCAAACTAATTAACTAAGAGTTAAATCTATGAGATAATGCTAATATAATGACCCAAACCTGTCTAAAACCTATTGGTTGAGTGGATTTAGACCAATAACCACCTTATAATCGAAATAAATTAGTGTTTAACCATTATAAACCGAATATTAATTTATTATAAAATAATATTTCTATCTTTTCCTAAGGTGCCCCTCACCCCTCTTATAAAAGGGCACTCCCCCTTATCTTTAATTCACACCTTAAAAGCCATTTGGATCGGCCAAAACTTTCCCAAATATCCTCCCAACATCTATAACTTCATCCTAGAGGCACTATTTTAGTCAGAAAGCCAACATAAGAATCCCTTTTGATCAAATCAAAAGGAAGAACCCGAAGAAGTGGTAATGTTTTCACCACCCTCTTTCAAGTTCCTTTCTTCTTCCACTTCTTCTTTATTTGTTATTTCCATTATAAAATTATAACTATAGTATATTATATATAATGTGATTTATTATAAATATGGTACAACCATATTCAGTATTCTATCCATCCTTTGAATGACATGTCACCATATGTGCGTACATACGGCTTACCGTCTCCACGTCGTGGTGTAATTGTTATTCAATACATTATTATTTGGATGAGTATAATAATGAGTATAACTTATGTAAATAATAAATATAACATGATAATGATTATGTATATATGATATACCATCCAATAAAATACTATTTTAGAATCAAAAGAATGATATTGTCGCTCGTGCGTACGTACGGATTACCGTCTCCACGACGCGATGAGATTCATTTCCACGTTCACCATACAATGATGATTATAAAAATATATATTATTAATAATTATGTGATATATTACATAATAATTCTACTGGAGATATATATCTGTGTGTGTATACTTACATATATCTTATTCACTTACTTCCGTTCAATACGGTATGAAAACAGTATCAGCGTTTATTCGTACGTACGACCTACCATCTCCATAAATGGTGTTTTCCATTTCATATATCTATCTATTATAAATATTTATATTCTAAATATATATGATATATAAATCATGTTTTATATTCTGTAATTATTTTAATCATGATCTAAATGATACGATCAAGAATAACAATTTAAAAAACGTACGATAAAGAAAGCGATTATTACCCGAAACGTTAATTCCACATGAAAATCAATATTAAATGGATTGTATAAAGTCATAAATGAATCATGTATCATATAGTAAATATGAATACGGTTCTTGTATAATTTAATAACATACAATGGTCATTATACAGGAGGTTAAACGTAACCTCGACAAAATGAAATTGTTAGGTAAGGGTTATTTCCTCAATCTCGTTATTATTTGAGATTGTTCATCTATAAGTATTTTCTGGGACATAATTATCATCGATGACCATATTTCATAAAAATGTTTTAAAAAGGAAGCATTTAAGGTTTTATGGGAGGGTCTATTTAACAATATCATCATTTTAAATGTTTTAAAGATTTATCTTTCTAACCCTTTTAATTAATGTCCATGTTTTCAAAATTATTTTAAAGATTTATTTATATGGACATGAATGTGTTGAATTGATATTTCTCTTTCAAAAGTTTCAAAGTGGTATGGGACACTTTGATTCAAAAATTTATTTTAAATGACTTCCTCTATAAATTGTGATACTTTTAAATGATTTTATGAAAAAGGGGTATTTCTCTCAAAGCATTTTAGTGATCATTTTCATCTATGTCAACATCCTTTGATGGATTTTAACTTGTTTGATGTTGATTTATTATGATACAAATCTTTCATATTGCATTGAAGGTTTTGTGATATGTTTGACTATGGATGTGTTATTTTTATACCATTCATGGTTTATGGATAATGTATTGACATTTCGTATGTTAGTTTTAATAAGAATGTTTATATTATGTTTAATCCTTTTCATATGAGGAATGAATTGGAATTAGTAAGTGACGGGTGGAGCCAGTTATAGCTCCTCGATGCATCAGTAGGTCTCATGAGACAAACTAGTGTCTTGGCACAAGGCCTTGGAAAAAAAATTTATTTGTAGTCTTGGCACGAGGCCTTGAATATGTGGTAATGATGTATGGTGTTAGGAATTCCCTCATTATGAAATTAATTATTACATGTGATTATTCAACTAGTATAATATCCATGTGCAAGTTTATATGGTAATGTTTGATTTATTTTTTCCATATTATGTTCAAGTTTATGTTTAAAAAGGCTGTGGTTTTTATTACACGTGTTGCCTTAAAATTTTATAGCTTTTGCTAAATTATTTACCCTTACTGAGCATCTGAGATCACCACTTTCAATGTTTTATTTTTCCCAGGATCCCAAGAATTGTTTTATGATTAATATGTAGGGTTAAGCTAAGGGAACAATGGCATTCTCAAATGATTATTTATGCTATCTTGTATGTTAGAAAGTTGCATGTAACGTTCATGTATGTAATCTATTTTCCAAAACTACTAAACTGATCAGTTATTCGGGACTTTATTCCTTGTAATCATATCAATGTATTAAAATAATGCACCGACTCTGGGTAACTTGGGTCGGGACGTTACAGTTGGTATCAGAGGAAGTTTAGTAATAAACCTTGGAAACTAGATTGAGATAAACTCGGATTAGAGCACAATACCCTAAGAAAAATGTTGAGGATTAGTATAGTAGAGCTTCCTAGAATTTTGGTAATGTAAATTTTTTTTGAGTTTTCCGAGAAATACATCCCTGTCTGGATATGAGCAGTTAGAGGTGGCTCTGGCACAGATGTACCTAGGGGTAAAACTCGAAAACACCTCTTTGAGGTAGACTTGAACGTGAACTGGTGCACGACAACGGGCCTTGCTGCACTCTTGGTTATGACACTTCCGGGGGATATTCTTTGGTTAATTATCATTTTCTTTACAAACCATTATGAAGGGTTTACGAGTATATACCTCCTCAATTAAATAATTTTTATGATTATGGATTATATCCATAAACTGTTCAATTTAGGTTAGGAATTTTTCAAGTTTGGAATTATGAATTACGATTCATAAACTGACCTAGTGTATGGAATTGTTTAGAAATGGCGCCCAGTAGAAGGAATGATAACTCCAGCAATACATATGATCCAAAGAGTAAGAAGGATCATATATTTCATGGTATTAAGCCAACATTTAGAAGGGAAATAGTCTCCCACGTATTCTCATCATATGAAGAAATAGTATCATGTGTTAATAAGATAAGTAATTAATTCTATGAGACCTATGGATTTGAAGGGAAGAATGAGAAGCAAAGGATGGAAGAGAGAAATATGGATAAATGGAAGAGGTGAAAGAAGGGCTTTCCCATAAGTGATAAATGTGGAAAGAATCACCTTGGTAAATTCTTGAAGGGAATTGGAGTTTGTTATAAGTGTGGAGAAAAAGGAGACCAAGTACGTGACTGAAAGGGTAAGAAAAAGGTTTCAAATGTACAATGCTTCATCTGCAAGGAGTTGGGACGCTACACAAATCAATATCCCAATAATTAGAGTATTCTCCAAATGATGCTCTTGGATAATAATTAAGTTATGATAATACCACAGATGAAGAGGAATGACTAGTGTTCTTATGTTATTATTAAATAATTATGTCATTTCAGTATTGTATCGATGTTGTACCAGTTATATGAATTATGGAAATAAATGAGGATTGTATTTCAGTACTATTTCATTGAGGATTTGAGATTATATGGTACTATGAAAAGTGACTCAAAATCAAGTTAAACTCTTTTGAAAATACAAGGTTGAAGGAAATGTAATATTTAATATGGTCCTGATACTGAGGTAGTAATTTTGAAATAAGAGATGGTTGATTTGGATAAATTATATTGGATATTCTTGACTACCTTGGAACTCATTAATGGTTTGTTTATTTCATCATTGTTAGAGTTTACAACATTTTTGATAGAAGGAGTATATCCAGTGTTCTATAAGGAATAAGTGATCATGAATGTAATCAATAAGGTTTTATGGTAATTCAGGGTGTTACCATGTTTTAAAATAATAAACGATGAAGGTATTCACATGTTATTATGTGAAAAAAAAGATCATCATTGTGTTTACATTCCTTATAAATTTTGGACTGCATGTTTGGAAAGAAGTATACTAGATAAGTTTAAAGGTTGGAATGGATTATATTTGACATTGGATACTATTGTTAAGGTTATTTTGGGATATTTATAAAAAGGAAAACATGCAGACCGTGTGAAAATCTGTCGCGTCTGGAAAACTTGAACCCGCAACCGAAGGGCGACAATGGTGCATCACATACTACTGGCATACGTGATATCTTGGTTTATATAATGTAGTTTTATTCTAAATGTTCTGATAGATGAATTGCAAATTCAATTTTCTTGAACCCTATACGGTTAAGATAAATAGAATATTTTTGAGTTCTATTACCTTTTGGAGTGAAAGATGAGTTTTTGGTAAAAATTTAGTAATGAATTAAAGTCTAAATGACAAGTAAGTATATTTCCTTAAGTTATTAGTAAATCTCATAAATAAATTCCTTAACTTTAAGAAAGGTAAATTCTAACAAAAACGTTGTTGGTTAACTTATCCTATTGGGGAATCAAAGGCCGTTTAACCAATCACAAGTTTGTGATTTTCTGGTAGTTAACCTTCTCCATTCCAGTTTTCTACAACTCTCCATCAGACCTTTATTATTTTTTTCTCTTCTATATCAATGTTTTCATAGAATCCTAGTATGGGTTATCTCGGGTGACCTTTGTACTTTTCTTTCTTTCTTTTAAAGTTATATTTTTGTTAACCCTATTTCCGATGCGGGTTTTCCAAAAAGGTATTTCCTATTTTCAACCTTTTATTTTCAAAGAAAATTTTTAAATTGTGAGGACGCAATTTATTGAAGGAGGGGAGAATGTAACACCCCAAGCTTCCACGGGATGATAACATGTGATGTACGCAACAATGAGTTCAAGCACACCATGACCTATCAAACTAGCCGTTTTAAAAGTGGTTATGAATAGTAATAACCACATTTTGAATTTTATATATATCCCATATATTTATAACATTCATTATTTTTGTTTCAAAGACATAATATGAAGACAAATTCAATTGTTCAATAAAAGAATTGTTTTTTAGAAAAGTACAGTTTTTCTGCCCTTTTAATGGAAAACCCTTTTTAAAACCAATATTTGACACTTTTATATATTTAATTTAATTAAATTAAACACTTCTTTAGAATCGGGACATAAAAATTTAGTTTCAATAAATTTTTGGTATTTTTCTGGTAACTTTCATATTTGGGTGAATAGTGAAAAATACTATATTTTAATTAAAAACAACTTTTTAATCAAAATAATTTATAGTGATAAATTATAATATTGAGTGGTTTTAAAGAATAATTAGATTATATTTTTACCATTTAATCCAATGTTGGTCATTGGATGTAATTACACATATAAACTAGACCTAAACAAGTGTCAATCTTTTGATAGTTATTATTTCTTAAAAACACGTTTTTTGTTTTGACAGTAGGAATTAATTTTAAATTAATTTCTTCCACTTCTATGTTTTGAATTTAGAAAATGAATTCCATATTTTTAATCAGGATGTCCAAATTTTTTAAATAGGTAACTTTGATTTTTAGACATTTTGAATAATTACTTTGGTAAATATTTTTACCGTGGTTAAAGGGTAAATCAGGTAAATAAGGGTAACAAAATAATATTATAATAATATACAATTACCCTTAAATGTGTCCTAACCCTATTGGATCATACATTTCCAATAATGGTAATATTTGGGTCTATTTTGGACCCCATGGATCCACTTGTAAGTGAAAATGACACTTTATATTAATTAAGTTAAAATGAATACAAAAATGACATCAACATATATCTTTTTGTAAAACAATTTTTACATGGTTTTATATAAGTTATATTTTAGACTATAAATATTCATTATAAATATGAAAATATTTCCTAAATAAGGGTATTTTATTTATAATTTTTAGACATTTAATAATTAAATTTATTTATGACACAATGATGTTGGAGTATTTTCATTATTAATGAAAGAATCCAATAAATGGTATTATAAATGTTAAAATAAATATAATTTGGAAGTTTTGATGCCATAAAAGAATTTTCTAGGTTAATATGACATGTTATAATTTATTTAATCAACTTTTTTCGAAGTAATAATTCTGTTATGATTTTCACAAAAATCAAATTCCAAATAGTGTCAAAATTGAAATAAAAGAGATTTTTTTTAAACAATTATTATATTAATTGATATTATATTCCTAAAAATCTAATGTTCATCCAAGAGACTTATATAATGATATTTGTATCATTAATGAACCTCTTGGGGTTATATTCGATGTTTATAGTAAGTTTATTAACCATACAATATAAAAATACAAAGAGACATGGTAAATGTCAAACTAATTAACTCAGAGTTATATCTAAGAGATAAGGTTGATATAATGACCCAAACCTATCTAAAACCTATTGATTGAGTGTATTTAGAACCATACCCACCTTATACTTTAAATAAATTAGTTTGGAGAAATTATAAACTGAATATGAATTTATTATAAAATAATAGTTCTATTTTTCCTAAGGTTCCCCTCACCCCTCTTATAAAAGGGCACTCCCCCTTCTCTTTAATTAACACCATAAAATCCATTTTGATTATCCAACCCCGACACAAATATCCTCCAAAATTCCCTCAATTAATCCTAGATGACCTCTTTTAGTCATAAAGCCAACCTAAGGATCCCTTTTGATCAAATTAAATGGAAGAACCCGAAGAAGAGGTAATGTTTTCACCCCCCTCTTTCAAGTTCCTTTCTTCTTCCACTTCTTCTTTCATTGTTATTTCCATTATAAAATAATAAATCCAGTATATTATATATACTGTGATGATATTATAAATATGGAACAACCATATTCAGTATTCTATCCATCCTTTGAATGACAGGTCACCATACGTGCGTACGTACGTCTTACCGTCTCCACGTCGTGGTGTAATTGTTATTCAATACATTATTATTTGGATGGTTATAATAATGAGTATAACTTATGTAAATAATAAATATAAAAAGATAATGATTCTTTATATATGATATAACATCCAATTTTATACGATTTTAATATCAAAAGAATGATATTGTCGCTCGTTCCTACGTACGGATTACCGTCTCCACGACGCGATGAGATTCATTTCCACGTTAACCATACAATGATGATTATAAAAATATATATTATTAATAATTGTGTGATATACGACATAATAATTCTACTGGAGATATATATATGTTTGTGTATACTTACATATATCTTATTCACTTACTTCCGTTCAATACGGTATGAAAACAGTATCAGCGTTTATGCGTACGTATGACGTACCATCTCCATAAACGGTGTTTTCCATTTCATATATCTATCTATTATAAATATTTATATTCTAAATATATATGATATATAAATCATGTTTTATATTCTGTAAGTATTTTAATCATTATCTAAATGATATGATCAAGAATAACAATTTAAAACACGTATGATAAAGAAAGCGATTATTACCCGAAACTTTAATTCAACATGAAAATCATTATTAAATGGATAGTATAAAGTCATAAATGAATCATGTATCATATAATAAATATTAATATGGTTCCTGTATAATTTAATAACATGTAATGGTCATTATACATGAGGTTAAACATACCCTCGACCAAAGGAAAGTGTAAGGTAAGGGTTATTTCCTCAATCTCATTATTATCCGAGATCGTTCATCTGTAAGTATTTTCTGGGACATACTTATCATCGATGAACATATTTCATAAAAATATTTTCAAAAGGAATCATTTAAGGTTTTATGGGAGGTTCTATTTATCAATATCATCATTTCAAATGTTTTAAAGATTTATCTTTCTAAACCTTTTAATTAATGTCTATGTTTTCAAAATTATTTTAAGGATTTATTTATATGGACATGAATGTTTTGAAATGATATTTATTTTTCAAAAGTTTCAAAGTGGTATGGGACACTTTGATTCAAAAATCTATTTTAAATGACTTCCTTTATAAAATGTGATACTTTTAAACGATTTCATGAAAAGGGATATTTCTCTCAAAGCATTTTACTGATCATTTTCATCTATGTAAAGATCCTTTGATGGATTTTAAACTTTTTTGAAGTTGATTTATTATGATACAAATCTTTTGTATTGTATTGAAGGTTTTGTGATATGTTTGAATGTGGATGTGTTATTTTTATACCATTCATGGTTTATGGATAATGTATTGACATTTTGTATGTTAGTTTTAATATGAATGTTTATGATATGTTTAAACCTTTTCATATGAGGAATAAATTGTACTTAGTAAGTGACGGTTGGAGCTCGCTATAGATCGTTGATGCATCGGTAGGTCTCATGAGACAAACTAGTGTCTTGGCACAAGGCCTTGGCAAAAAAATTTATTTGTAGTCTTGGAACGGGGCCTTGACTATGTGGTAATGATGTCCGGTGTTTGGAATTCCCTAATTATAAAATTAATTATTACATGTGATTATTAGACTAGTAGAATATCCATGTGCATGTTTATATGGTAATGTATGATTTATTTTTTCCATATTATGTTCATGTTTATGTTTAAAAAGGATGTGGTTTTTATTACACATCTTGGCTTAAAAGTTTATATCTTCCGCTAAATTATTTACCCTTACTGAGAATCTGAGATCACCCCTTTCTATGTTTTATTTTTCCCAGGATCCCAAGAAGTGTTTTATGATTAAGATGTAGGGTTAAGATAAGGGAACAGTGGAATTATCAAAGGATTATTTATGATGCGTTTTATGTTAGAAAACGTAATGTAACGTTCAAGTATGTAATCTATTTTCCAAGCCTGCTAAACTGATCGGTTCTTCAAGACTTGATTCCTTGTAATCATACCAATGTATTAAAATAATGCACCGACTCTCGTTAACTGGGGTCGATGCGTTACAAAATATCTTATATTTTATATGAAGGAAAAATAATATTAACGCTCATACAATACATGTATAAAAATAAAATGTATATTTCTAATTGGAAACTATATATATATATATATATATATATGTGTGTGTGTGTATGTATATATTGAACGAGGTGCAACATTATTTAAGAACGCCATAATGAGTTTTCCTTTTATAGCATGTGGATTAAGAGATCATCTCCTACGTTATGGGCATTTTGAAATTGTTCAATATATATGATTTTTTAGGACTTATGGGAAGAGAACACCTCACAAAAATCCATCATTGGTATTAATCCTTGGTGACCAACAAAAAATTTCATAAATTGAATATTAATAAGTGTAAAATAAGTTAAAATATAACTTGTTCATTTTTCTAAAAATTATAAGAATAGTACCATAAATCTAGGTACTAGAAATACAGTTAATATCCACCACTATATTGAATGTTTTCCAAAGGAGGGAGTTAGTGGACCTTTTGAATTCAACTATTGACAATTTTTCTTAATTTACATTGCTCTATGAAAAAATTGAGCGACATCATGATACATATATTGTATTTTATGATATTTAATATGGTAGTTCTTAAAAACAAAATTTATAAAAAATAATTTTATGTGGTCAAACACATGGAAAGAAATCTAATGCCAGTGGATTTGTTATTGATCAAAACATATATATCGGAGAAAAAAAATTTGCATTGAACTTGCGCCAACAGAAAATCTAGATTATTTGGTCTAAATACATAATTACATTATTAGGTGATACCAAGATCAAAGGATCATGTATATATAATAAGGATTCCCCACACATGCTAGAAATAAGAAACATCAACCAATTAAACAATTACAGAATAAATCAGTAACTTTATTCTCCTATAGTATATGTATACCAAAGAGTAGGGATCTAAAAAATGCACTAATGGAAAGAAACAAGGACCATTGTTTATAACCATAATTGATACAAGAAATGAATTAATAATAAAGCCTTTCCAAAAAAATAATGGTGTTTACTCTAACCAATATAGATACCTTTCAAGCCTCTCATCATTGTGGTTGATGCCCACCATGGCTTCACCCAAACTATAAGCTCACATAGGAAAAGACATCAGGGACACTATAATGGGTCACAACTTTCATGATTTCCCTAGAACGACTCACTGGATCGCCGATCCTAAAAATGCTGGAGCCCACAAACATGACTTCACAACCCAAATTCATCATTACAGTAGCATTGCTATGGATAGTGACCTCACCTATGGTGAAATGAACAATGGGCAGCCACCCCACCTGCTTGCCGACATCACCAGGTCATAGGGGGTAGATATATTCTTTTCAAAAGGATAGAATTCATCATTATCCATGTTCTCTAGAACCCTAACACCCCCATCACCTACCTTGCATGCCTCAAGGCCTCTATCACATTGTTTGTCCCCACATTGTCCTCAGTGGCATTTAAAATGATGTCTGAATACATATTTATCCATTATTTACTCTAATTATTAAAAATGGTAATACTAATTTTAAGATCACCCATTCTATATCATCTTCATAATCAATGGTGATTCCAAATTACATAGACAAGCATGTGTTCCTCCTTTACAATCCATGGAGATACCACCAAAACTTATTGTCCCACATTTCCCTTAGAGGAAACATCAATCTTGATCTTGATCCAACCTATATCGGGAGGTTATCAAGAATAAAAGGTAAAGCCATTATAATTCTATAACTAACCTTGAATCTCCAATCTATCATACATAGTGATCTCCCAGACCGAGTTCCTAAAAAACATAATCATCAAAGATGTGGCCACCTCGACAGCAGAAAAAATGTTCGTCATGGCTGAGTTAATGTCAATCCAATGGATATCATAACTTCTTTGATTATAATTCAACCATATGATATGCCAGTCATCACTAAAAGTTTTCTGAAATAGATTATTGAATTTAGAATATCCCTCATGGGATAAATGGAAATAATGAAGAGGATTGGAATTGAATGAATTGATATTCAATAGTTCAAAAAGATTAGTCACTATGTTCTTTAGAAATTGGTGACATGAAAATACATACACATATTTATGTGGGTATAAAACACATGAATTAATCATTGTGTCACTCCTATTAAATAAAATCTCAATAATTACATTGTAAAAACAATTAATGATGATATAAAAAGAGAAGTATTTTTCAAATCATTCTATGGACATAATTATAAAAAAATATTATATAATCATGTCTAGACCATCTTGTATGAGCAGCTCAAATTTAATAAAATATCTTAAATAAAATTACAAGAATGTCATGAAAAGCCTTCAAAAATTAAATGGGGGAAGATTAGCTAGATTTTGAACATAGTGAAATCTCATGTCAATATCAATTAGATACTCATCATATAAAAGCTGATTATGCCTAATATACCAAAGAAACCTCAAACATGAAGGATGTATGAAATACCTTTTCAGGGAAGCCATCTATTACGGTTCATATTTAGTTGAGGGAAATTCGAATGAATACTGAGTGAAAATTTTCACTGCACATATATTAAATCTGTAAATGTTATATATACCTATATATTAGTTTTTATACTACACAGTTTTATTTATTATTAGATATCATTAATCTTTAAAATGTATACATATATAAAATGTTTTTTATAACATAGAATGTGGAAATTTAGGTTACATTCAATAATATAAATTATCTTTGATTAAATGTATGAAAAATTAAAAGGAATTCACAAATCCTACTTTCCCCAATGTTGATTTAGGATCTTCCTCTCTTATTCACCCACCTCACCAATGCATCACAATCACATAAAAATAAACAATAAGTAACTAGGATACACCATTACCTTATTAAAATATAGTTATTTCTTATACTAAAAGTGCATTTAAGGAATTGAAGTCTTTCTCAAGGATGAATTTGGACTTTTATGCACCCATGTTGAGATTTCTTTCTGTAATAAATGATAGAAATGAAACAAATCCTACATTGTATGACATCAAAAATTGTTATATTGATCTTGGGATTTCCACTCTAGTGTACTATAGTGACAACATAGGTATTATTGTGGTTAAAAATTTCTATGTAGTAAAACGACATTTTTACAGTAATCCACCATTTGTATTCAAAAAAATAAAATTCATATTTGATATATAGGTATATCAGTAAAGAAGAGTCATATTAGATACAAGTTCCATCATCACCTGTATCATTCTTTACTTATGTTTATCTTCTATATCAAATACTTCTTGAACAAATTCATGTTATAAATGTCTTAAAATAATATTATAAGAAAAATGTGAGTGAAATTACATATAATAAAAATATTTATAATTGAAAGTACTAAAAATGAAGAGGAATTTTAGTAACGAAGGGTAATATTAGATGTTTAAATTCCAAACAATTGAATACTGTGGAATCTTGAATACAGTCTGAAGATGGAAATTATCTAGAAAAATCATTCAGTGGAGGATTAATGGTCTTTTGATACAGAATCATCTGCGATGAGGTGGAGGATGAATTTGGATTTTTGTTTAGAACATTGTTTTTATAATGACCTATAGATTTTCATGTTGTTATTTTGATAATGGATTTCAAATTTTGATCTTGAGTAGGTGGGTTTTCTAAATTAAGGTTTTCATTGGGGATATGAATGTTTGAACATCCTTAATACTAGTTTTTTATATGGAATGAGACCTAGAATGTGTTTTAGATTCTTTGTGAACTGTCAGAGTAGGTCTATAGTGGACAGTAGCTGAAATTTCAACCGCTACAGCTATTTACAGCATAAGAATGAAAGTTCATTCATACGAGGGATAGTGATGGGATTAAATAGAATAACTATAGAGAAGGTGAGTGTCATGGTAATTAATGCTCATTTTATGGTTCTTTTTTGGTCAAAAGAAATAAAAACAAATTTCAATATCATCAATTATTCACTATTTATAGTAACTGGATATAAAATAATGGAATATATATGGTCACATAATAGAATACTCTCACATACATGCTTTTAGATTCTCTATATATATTTATGTTTATGATGTGGAATAGTCAATTCGAGACATGAAATCCAAGATTAATACCTTTCATATATATGTGGGTTATTTTTTCAATGATAAGCATGTGCAGATAGAATAATGTTCCATTTTTTAGGAAAACAACATATTGAATTGGAGATTGATCCTCCTATTGCACATCCCTCAAAATAAATTTGGCCTTGTATGAACCTGAACAACCAATGTAATTATAAAAATGCCGAATGATCTTAATGTCATATTTTTTCAATGTAGAAATAGTTTGGAACAGATTTCTGATCTATTTTTGAATATAATGGAATAATTATAATAAAAAATTTTTAAAAGTAGGTGAAAATACTGATAAATAGAAGGAACAATGTGTACAGTATTATAGACTCATATATTAGTATATCAGTCAAAATGGATTAATTAATTGAAACCATAATGGGGATGTGGATGATTAAAAAAGTAGTATAAAAGTACAAAAGAATATATGATGTAAATGTGTGAACCATAGAAAGTTTGGTTGGATAAGGATTTTTACTCACATGAGATGTATTAGTTCAACATTATCCATCTTAAGACAACTGTAAATAATATTGAATAAAAGGTAAATTTACTATATAGAAATTTCATTATAGAAGCTGATTTAGTGAAATTGAAATTTATCTGATAATGAAGGTGATACTGAAAAATTGTAAAATTATAGTACATGAGTTTTTTCAACAACAGGTAGTAATTCTATGATTTTTTGTATTATATGAATATTGACCAAAAGATAAAAATTTAAGGAATTCACATGTTATTCATATGCATTATATTTCTCAAAAGTTCATGTTTTCATAGAAGTCTGCTTGTACATGGTGCAATTAGATCATGAACTAAAATTTAAATTAATATTTCCTAATAGTAAACATAGATGAATGTGTGACATTTCATTTAAATGAAAATTTTGATTATTTTCTAATAAAATATATATAGCTTATAATGTTATTTTTTAGTTAATTAATGGGTTTTTATTGAATCTGATTGAGTTATTAAATTATGAAAAATATAATCCTATTATGAATACATTACTAAAATTTAACAATAAAATACAGTGCTCATATTTATTGATATATGAAAATTGGGAAACCCTTCCAAATAGTCATATCAAAATGTAAAAGAATAAATAATGTTTACATTTTAACTAATCATTTGAGGAATCATAATCATGATTGAACTCTTCAAAACAGATTCATTTAGTTTTAAAAAATTTATTTGTTTTCCATTATAATATTTTATTTCACATATCTGAATACATGATAAAATAGTTCTTTCATTACAAACTTATTTAGAATCTAAATGAAGAGAATATTTTCTCGGTAAAAAGTTCCTGCATTGCATATATATCTGATCCAATATTCTAACTTTCTCTTAAAATTATATATTTATTAAAATGTGAGACAATATTGAAAAAATAAATGAAGGTAATGTTTTAGTTATTTGAAATGTATATTACATATACATTAATCATTTACATAATTTAATTTCATTTTAATCTAAAAGTATATAAATTCAACTTGTATTTTAGTACAATTAAAATTTGAGACATCTGATATGATGTATGAAAAAACAAATCCATATTTCAAAGTTCCTAGTGTATAGTGGGTATGAAATTTATACAGCTCGGTCTGTCTAATCGCATCCATGGAATAGAAAGAATCGTCGAAAGTGCTATTTTGTGTGAGAATTATAATAAATGAGAGATTTATTTGAATTTTAATAAATTTATTGAAATTCATTGCTTTCGAAATGACCATGTAACATGGATTTAATAATAGTTCATTAGATATATAGTGATGATCTATAGAACAGTGTGACCTTTAGTCAACAACAAATCCACAAAATATGGATAGAATCTCCTATTTGAATCCCATAATCATCTCGTAGTAAAAATGAAAAAAACTGAAAATTAAAAGAGGATAGTTGAAGTAATAATAAAATGAAAGGGAATAAAATAAAATTAGGTTTTATTGTAACAACTACCCTATCTAAGAGCATACTATAGTCATATGGAAACTGCATGTGAATGTAAATAGTTTAGACTATCAATAATGTTTAGAAAAATGGGTATGGAAGTATCATAACCATGGATATGATGTTTCGTTGGTGTAAATGATGTAATAAAATTCCTAATTTCTATAAAAAATATGAATGGAATAAAATACATAAAAAATGATAAATTTAGAGGAAAAAATGTAGGGGAAAATTTTAAGATAAAAAATACACAACTAAAAGGAAACTAAAAATATTTAGAATTATATTAAATTATATGGAATGTGAATAATGAAAACTAATGAATCAATTTCATTAAACAAATGGATGATGAAAAATTATAGGGAAATTATACTAAGAGGATGAAAGATTGTGACAGGTCCATTCGAATTATACATGGTAAATAAACTGTATGATATATAAAGAAGAAATCAATTTTTATCAGTTCATAATGTATCACCCCCTAGAATAATCCATGAAAAACAAGCATGTTATTGGGGAGGAGTGAGAAAATATTTTATTTAATGAGAATAATGAAAATATCAGAATAGAGGGGATGCATGGGTGGGTGAACGAAAGTGGAGGTGTGGTGATTGGAATCGAGAGATTGATCATATGAATCGAATATGAAGGTGGATGTGAAGGGAAGGAGGAGAATGCAGAGGGAAGGGAGAATCAGGTATCTATAGGAGGTAGTCAAATAAAGAATAGGGTCAATGCGAAGGGTGGGAAATGGGTTGAGGGGCGGGATATGAGAACTACAAGAAGGATGATAGGAATGGGGAGGCAGATGATGTGACCATATTAGGGAGGTAGAATATGGGGAGGATGAAATGATGAATAGAAAGAAATATGATTTTTGAGTTTCAGGAGAGGATAGTGCATCCTGATCATGGATGCAATAACTTCCAATTTACCCACTTCATACATTTCTGGGCTCGTTATCCTCAACACCCATTCTATTTTCGACCCATGCCCCAAGGCGTTCATTGTGTGGATACTTCTGTCAATTAATTGATTTTCATACGTGAGGGATTTCTTTGAAAATCTGCATGCCATGTTTTCAGAATTCTCCAAGGAAGAAAGGATCAAGAAATATTTCTTTGTGAGGAGGAAGTATCTGTGGCCCACGTTTCATGTTTACATTTCAAAGGAGTTGTAGAAGGACCTTCCCACAGTAGTGGGGGGTTACGGGTGGGATGACCTCAATAATGAAGGGGATTCAGAAATATTTGATTAATCTAATGGAATATTTTTTCAGGGATATAAGGAATACCAATAATTTATAATATTTCATTTTATGTGATTTTGTGGTGGAAGTGGGATCCGATTTCATATATATTTGGAAATAAGAAGAAACAAATGTTTTCTGACATAATAACATTGAGAAAATTATTGGATTATCTTGTTAGGTATGATGTAGTGACTTACTTGATGTATTTGGATAGCTTGAGAGAATCCAAAAACATTCACTCTTTTTTTTTCAAAATCAACCTACAGGGTATTTCAATATATGAAAAGAAGCAGGTTTATTATTTTGAATGGTTTAATAATGTTAAATTTGATGGACAGAGTAGGAAATGCCAGTGCATGAATGGAAAAAAAGAAAATCAATAGACAACAATAATGAGAGAGATAATAATGATTCTTAGGAAAAATATCCAAATGGTGTTGTGTTGGAGGATGTTTTGGATTTCACGCCATTGTGGAAGGTGTTGTCATAAATCCCAAAATAGACAGTAAAAAATGAGAGAAGCGAGCATTTTGAATAGAAGAACAATTATTTTAGAACCATGTAGATGGTAAAATTTTTGTATTATTGTCCTGCAAGGAAGAACATTCTTGCTTCCAGCTTCAATATTTTATATTTAATGGGCCTCAAAAGGTCATTCACGATTACTGGAAATATTATTTACTATTAAATTCTTTGTTACTAGGGTTACAAAAGCTGCATGAAAGGAAATCCAAGGAAGCTAAAGGTTTTGGATAACTATATGAATTGATTCCCACTTCATCTATGCAGAATGCAGAATGTGGTGTCAAAAATAAACTAAAACCTGAGGCACTGATTTCAGTACTCTCAAAAATATGTACGGAATCCAATCATGATATGAATATTGATGGAAATTATCATTCACCTGTTTATGAAATAGTCATGATAAAAAGGTGAAAATTAATTTTAAACAAGATAATCCCAGTTAAGAATATGGGAACCAAAAAGATGAAATGGATTCAGTGACATTAAATAGTTCCCCCAAGGTTTCACTGAAAAATGGTTCCTATTAAAAAGGATTTCTTTAGAAACAAAATAAAGAGATCGATTATAGGACACTCAAACCAGGGAACATCTAGGCATTAGAAAGAAACCAGAGTATTATTGACATTCTATTACAATCAATTATGATTGATTACTTTCTAGAATAGAATTCTATCTGGGAAATTGAATTTTATAATGTAGATAACCCTTCAATAAGATTGAAAGTATATTTTTCCTCCAAGCAACTAGATAATCATTCCCAAAAATCAAATACCTGAAGAGATGGTGGGAGAAAAGAAGCTGATAATGAATCTTAGGTCATTGTAGACATTAGGGAATTCACGAGAAGTATTCCAAATGTTATTCAAAAGAAGGGAATTCACATCTTACCAGTCACCTTTGAAGTCATAGATTACATCTTATCACCATTTATATGAATGGAGAGGGAAAGTATACAATATTTTTTTATTAGTTTTGGATCGGGATGGGTATACCACCAATAGGAAATGATTTTATGATATTATAGAATCCATGTAGTAATGATTGTGTTTTCCTAGAATATGATCATTTCATTTTTGTCCATAAGTGAAATTAGAGATGATGTTATGTTGACCAATATCATCTCTAAATATTCAGTACTCATATTGCACTCCCCTCAACTGCAAATTGTGTAGTCAGGAAGCATCCATGTAACGACTGTGATATTTTCTTCACTCAAGGAAAATCTGGGCGAAACCAAAAAATCATGGGTGATGAGGGTCAGAGTCCCCCTAGAAGATGGCATTGTGGAAAATTATTTGATGGAAGATAATTATAAAATGTCAGTGATTGTTTTCTTGGGAATACTTTTGGGGGAGATGAATTCAAACTACTAGGTTATAATTGGTGGGTGTAAAAGCATACCAAAACTCAACCATCACCCTATGGAGAAGTTGGGTGAGCCAATGGGTGTTTCAAAATCATCTCATACATTGAGGGAGTTATTGGATTCCATATATCCAACTATGATCTAGTGAGTAGTTCATTCCAATGTTCAATCGATGATATATAATATGTGGGAGGTGTTCATTGTTTGGGTAAATGACAGAATTAAAATAATCATCATTTAAAAAAATTCCTTATTTTAAAAATGAAATCTCAAATTAAGAATATACCTCTCTGTATAGTACTATGATATCATTGTAGAACAGTCATATTCTGGAAAATAATGAAATTATATATAGATTAGTGTAATAACATCCAATAATATACCTAATTATTATAGCATAATGAAGAGAGAAACATAAATTGTATTATACTTGCATTTAAACTGAATGTGAATTTGAATAAAATTGCATTAAATTGGATGTTCATATAGAATATGAAAACACAAAATGAATATAAGACATGTAAATTCATTATGAAATGCATATTGAAAACACATCCACTAAATCCATTTAAAAAATTAAAGGCTAAATATATAAAATTAATAGAGAGAGCATATGTAGAATGGGAAAACATTTGGTTATTGTATTCAAGAACATAAATCTATGTACAGCAGTGAGATATTATTCCAGAACAAACCTATTCATGAAAATAATGAAATTCAATACAGATTAGTGTAATAACATCCAATCACATACCTAATTATTCTGGAATGATGATGAGAGACACATAAAGTGTGTTATAATAGCTTCAAAATTAAAATTAAAATAAAATAAATTTTCATTAAATTGGAAGTCCATATATAATATGCATACTAGAAATTCATTCAAAAGATGTAAATGCAATAAATAATTCATACTGAAAATGTATCCAATAAATTCATATAAATAAAAACAAATACTAAAAATATAAAAAGAAAATATATGTAACGTCCCGGTTTCGAAAGCCACCTAGAGGCACCCCGTACTCGGTTGGCCACATGGCCTCAAGTGCATTTCCCCAAATTCCAGAGGCTGCCGACTTGTAGTGAGAGCCTTGGATGGGATAGTGGGGAAACTATGCCCTCATTGAAAGATTACTTGGTGGATGTAAATAACATGAAATAGCAGAAGCAGTAATAATCCATGCTGAAGTAAACAGAAGAAGACTGAGCACACAAATATAACAATGATGCACGATACATATATGTTTAGGAAAAAAGCCAAAAAAACCACAATGCTGGAATAAAACAGTACTAAACCAAAGTACAGGATAAAACAAGATAAAAATATCCTCAACATCGCAAGCCTTAGCTTGGTCCTGTTCTCTCCAGCTCCACAGCATGTCAAGTAACTGAAGTGGAAGGGCGCTTTCCCTTATCTATACCTTAAGAAATATAATCTGTTTGGGCCCAAAAGCCTGACCCAAATAGGGTGTGAGACTAAATCCTAGTAGGAAACCACCCAAAGATATGTTCCTTACAGTCAGTGAATATATAGCAGGTAAAAGTACAGAAAGTAGTAAGCAGGAAAGTACTCAGCAGTAACCAATCCACAGTCCAGTATCAAGAAACACTTAAACACAAACAGGTAACCCTATGTGAAGTCCTCACATCCATCCCCTCTGGTCCTACCTAACAAGTACAAGAAAACCTCTAGGTAGTATACTCAGCCTAACCCCTATGGTTCTTACAAATTCATAAAGACTCTATGGGGAAGCACACTCAGTCAATTCCCCTTATAGTATAGGGTAGTCAAGGACTCTCTGAGTAATCTCACAAGGTCAATTCCTCCTATATCCCCAAGGTCTAGGAACACTCTGAGGAAGCACACTCGATCAATTCCCCTTATATCCCCGGTAGTACAAAGACTCTCTGAGGAAGCTCACTCGGTCTATCCCCTCATAGTCTATAATTCTCAAATACTCTCTGAGAAAGCTCACTTAGTCTATCCCCGTATAGTCTATAATGTCCAAAGACTCTCTGAGGAAGCTCAATCAGTCTATCCCCGTATAGTATATAACGTTCAAAGACTCTATAAGGAAGCTCACTCAGTCTCTCCCCGTATAGTCTATAATGTTCGAAGACTCTCTAAGGAAGCTCACTCGGTCTCTCCCCATATTGTCTATAATGCCCAAATACTCTATGAGGCATCTCACTCAGCCTATACCCTTATAGTCTACTACACAAGGTTCTCATAGTCCTGTGTAGGTCAGTGAGTATAAAATTAGTATAGACAAAGTAATCCTAAAGAACTGGCTAACCAGTCTACAACATAAGAGTATGTCAGAATATAGCACTCCATCCCACAATCATTAGGAATGGGAAAATAT
This sequence comes from Viscum album, assembly GCA_963277665.1. Taxonomy (NCBI): domain Eukaryota; kingdom Viridiplantae; phylum Streptophyta; class Magnoliopsida; order Santalales; family Viscaceae; genus Viscum; species Viscum album. The sequence goes on along the minus strand of OY728121.1, from coordinate 998,832,267 downwards.
GAAACCAGGACCAAACTGTCGTAAATAGAATATGAATGGAAAAAATTACAAATCATGATAATCAACACTATTCTAATCCAAATAACATCTACACAAGCACACAAGCATGGCAGGAAAAACACATGGGTAAAATGGTAAACGCACAATACCCCATTCAAGGGTATTGTCACAATTGAACATAATATTCAACGAATATCAACAGGAAGGAACAAATCACCTACCTTGGGGTTAGGAGATTGCTATACGTGAAGCTTAAGGCATTAATCACCTTAGAAATCCGAAGATCTTTAAAAAATTCTAAAATGTTCAACCCACGATAACTTGGAAAAAAGGAGAAATTGGAAAAGTATGCTCTAGGAGAAGTAATAGCTTACTAAGGCGATCCCAACGCAATCAATGATGGTCTAATTAGAGATCAGACGGAGGCTTGGGGGATCAGAGGAAGATCACGGTTGTACTATCTCTCTCGGATGAACCATACCTAAAAGGAGGGATTCTGTTTGTCAGACGCAACCCCGGTGCGTTTAATGAAATAAAACAAAATACACGATATGTACTTATTGAGTACACAATCTGTAATTCCTTTTTCGGTATTCTTTTTTAGGTGGCCTCTAAGTCACCCTCACACAGCCGTGTGTGTGCGCCTCAAACGACCAGCACACAACCTTCTACGGCGACACAGTACATGACGTGTACTCATAATGTACACGACGTCTACTTAGAAAAATTCCAGAATTTCCACTTTTCCTTAAAAACACCAGAAAAAGAAAAACATACCTGAAAAGAAGGTCTGATTTCTTACAATATAGATCATATTTAGAATGAGGAATGAATTTTCTTGAAGTAACCAAAATATAGGGAAAATTTTGAAGACTAAAACTCCAAATGAATGGGGAGAGAAATATTAAAAATAAATTGATGTGCAGAAGGAAGTCATTTTCAAGAAAATACATGTATGCCTTTAATAGTCCATAAAAACTATGAAAATTCTGGGAATTCAAGAACGCTGTAGTGGTATATCATTCTAGAACAATTCTATTTGGGAAAACAATGAAATTCTATATAGAGTAGTGTAATAAAATCCAATAACATACGTAAATATTGTAACTTTGATGGTGGTTTATAGACTCTGATGACACATATAAAGTCCCCTATATTTATGTGTGTGATGAGTAATATCATCAAAATTATTACTAGTTTGATGAATATAATATACAACATACCATTATGAATTACCCTATCAGATATTTCATCATTTAATTTGTGAGAAGTGAAAAAATTCATATAAAAATAGATATGAATTGGGAGTTCAAACAACGATTCAAGTACTTGAAAAAAAAGATAGGGTTAAATTATTTTTTAAATATGAAAAGTGGTAATATGCACATATTTTATATAGATAAAAAACATGTGAAGGAAATCATAGTGGTAAGATGAATATACACAGGCCAATGTGTTGATCCAAAACAAAAAACATCTATACCAATTATCTTTTCAATAATAAGAAAAATAAAAATAATCAAAACCAAGAGACTTAAACATGAAAAATTATATTAATAAATAAATAAGATCAATTCTACAAATAGTTATGGGCATATTATTATTAGGTAATACATATTCATGAGCCATGATATGTTAACATACATGCATGATCAATATGAATACTGAAAAACTATATATATTTATATAATTTTACCAATTCATTTTATTTTTAAAATATAAAAAATATATATTGAATGAATCCAAAACATTAGGAAAATTAAAATTTAGATAATTTGAGAACCGATCAATGTTGAAAATGTACAGATCAATCAAAAACACAAATGAAATTACCTACATTCTCCAGATATCCCGATTTTTTCAACCAGATGGGTTATTGAATCCCTGCATGAGTTCATGGATCAAGAGGATCTGAAACATGGTATGACTTGTTAAATAGATGTGAAACATCTTTTTTATTCCCCCTCAATGATCAAAAAATTACCTTAATATATAATATATATTATAGGAACATGTCATTTAAATTGAACAGTAATATAAATTAAAAATTGATGTTTCTCTATAAATTCTATGAACCTAGTGACATTCATAGGGCAATATGAAGTAATGGATTTGTGTGAAAAAATTAAACATGGAGAAATAAAAAACCACTAATATAGAATTATATAATCCTTTTTAGGAAATATTTTCAAATAAACAATTAACTGAAAAATGCATAAATCTATAGATAAAAATAATTTTTAATATGCCATATTTGATAAAACCATTTGAAAATTACTTATATTTATAGCTTACGATATGTGGGTTTTAAAAGGAGCATATGTTATTTTTCTAAATAAAACATTGGATTAAATTCCAAAAAAAATTTCTTAATAATGTTATAGAAGGGAAATTATTTAAAATTTAAATAAAATATCTATAGTGGTTTATTATAATAGTTTTCAATAAATGATGTTAAACAAGAATAAGTGATATAAAGAGTTTTTAGAAATTGTTTTAAAACAAACCCTTACCTTCATCATATATACATGGCGTTTTCATCTTGTTCAAATTTAATACATTGATAACAAAAGTTTTATAGAGCATCTCAAAATAGTTCCAGAAACTATGAAAACATATTAAATTGCGTTCGATCTTTTGAGAAGTGGAATTTTACACAATACTTATATATTTATATATAACATAATTATTAGGGGAAGGGGTTGTTCAAGCCACGAGGTTGTATGTAATGACCTGGAATTTCCATGTAATTTATTATATATATATGGGAATTTTACGAGTCTGTGAAATCTGACAGTGCCCGATTCCGAGGCCCGAAGTGCCTGGAATGATCATTTGAAGTTTTGTTAAGATTAATTTAACACGTGTATGAAGTTTTCCTGAAAAAGTAAAATAACTCTTAAACGGTTATTTGGATCAGAAATATGAGGACACTGTTGTGCTCAAGATGGAAGGTTTACCCTAGGCGTGACTTAAGTTTCGTCAGTGTGGGCCTCCTGTGAGAAAACCCAAAAATGGAATAACCGTAAATAAAATAAGTAAATGAAGTTATTTTATTTTTCAAATGCTTATAACTCACGAATGGTAACTCAGATTAAAAATATGAGACCACCGCTGAACTCGTGCGAGTATGCTTTCTTTATGAAAATACTAACTTTTGCTGGTGCGGGCCACCAAAAAAGTTAGTTTTCGACCGTAAATAAAATAATTAAGTGACAATTATTTTATTGTAAAATTCATAACTTCTAAATGGTAACTTGGATTGAAAATATAAGAGTACCGTTGGGTTATCTGGGATGTGTTTCACCAAGGAAGAGCCTAACCTTGACCGCAGTGGGTCGAGGGTGACTGCTAATAATTTTCCGAACTTTTTTTTGGGTACGTTCAGTAAACGCATGAGCAGCGTCTTGTAACATTTGAACCGGCACTCAGAATTGAAATCTGAGGGCACAGTTGAACTTGCAGCACCGATATTTTCTTAAGGAGACCTTCACCTCGACGGTAGTTGGTCGAGGGTGGAAGTTATTTTTTGGGTTTTTTGTGGAATTAATAAAATAAAATAAACTTTTTTTTATTTAACCACCCATGTAGATGTTGGGAGGTGGGGTCCATCGGCACTAAACCAGCAGGTGGAAGTTGGAAGTCGGGACCACCAGACCTTAACCTCCTATAAGAGGTTATGGTGGTGGGGACCACCCAAACCATAACCTTCCATGAGAGGTTATGGTGGTGGGGACCACCCAGGATGAAACCCCCCTTTAATTGGGAGAAACCCTCAACTCCCACAATTAATGAGGGAGAAGCTGTTGACCTCCGCCACCTTAATTGCACCAATACACATACCATTAATCTTTCCAACGCACCACATCATTGCGCCAATGTAAATTAATTGTCTTGCCCCTTTTTAAATTAAGTAACAACATCGTTGGAATTTAGTAAGGTTCATAATAAGTGAACCATCATAAATTTCAACAATCGTTACTTACCTCCCCCCCTCTCCTATATATATGGAACTTGGGAGGAGGATATGGGATGGATTCACCAAGAGGCAAAGAGCTGGTAAAGTGATGTGACGCCCAACACTTGGAGGATTACGATCTCCAACAAATAACGTGTTCTCTCGATGAAGAACGCTCCACCGGCGAAGAACGTCGACCTCAACTTCGAACTTATTCCTCGGGACCTCTTCCAACGTGAGACATCTCCGACGAATGACCTTCCCTCCTCATTGTCTCCAACGAACCGACACACGAGCTCGAGATTGGATGTGTACGGCTAACACGACAAACAACAACAACTCCATCTTCTTCCCCACGAGTCCGTCGACGAACAACAATCAATGTAGAGATTTAATTTCATTTAAGATTCATTTTCTTCCTTTCTTTCAAAATGAAGAACGAGGATGCTTTATTTTGCTGGTGGATTGTTGTGGTTCGTTCTAAAAGGACAATTGTTTTCACCTTAAATGCGATGGGTGCATGCCAAAATAACAAGGCCCGACACCCTCTGTTGATCTATTTTGTGATGTTCTTCGGCATGATGACGAAATGACGAGGCAGCAAAGGTGGCGAAGACAAAGGGCGTGCTACCCGCGACCTCCGTGACCCGAGTCGCCCCTACGGCGTCCCGCACCGCCCCTACGGTGTCCTGCACTTCCCTCAACTGATCCGGCCCCATCCGAGCCCCCGTCGGCCACGCCACTCACTGAGCTGAGCCACTACCCCGAGCCGGCCCGTGCCCTACCGGCCTGTCCGGCGACAACCGACCTCCCGCTAGCATGCCCGTCCCCTTGCTTGCCCGCCTCTCGGCCTTCTGGCCACCCGTAGGCCTTCCCGGTCACCTCCCGGCCTACCCGGCCACCTCCCGACCGCCCGCTGGCCTCACGGCCTACACGCTGACCTACTGGGACAAACCTCCCAAATTGTGCCCCTTGCGGCGCCCTGGCCGAGCCGTCCTCCCACGCCCCTCGCGACACCCTGGCCGAACCGGCCACACCCTCGTGGCGCTTTAGGCTGAACCGCCCTTGAGGTGCCCCTAGGATGAACCACCCTTGTGGCCTGGGCCAAACCTAACGGGCTGGCCCGCTTAACGGGCCGGGCCAGACCCATCCGGCCAGGTCAGGTCGACCCGAACCGGACCAGGGCCCACTACGACCCCTTACTTTTTTCACCATATCTATTGCACCAGACGTTTGTTTGAAGAACCATTAATAGTGCTGGTAATCTTGGTGCATAATAGTCCCTTTGAGTATACCCCACCAGGGTTTGGGGTATAGTTGAGATAGAGTCAGGTTGGATCGTGCACAAATCCAACCAGGCCCCCGGGACTAAACGACTAATATCTCACAGACCGGGCGTCCGATTGATGCACCGTCTATTGAGTTTAGACTCCTATGATGTGGTGGACCTTTTGGATACTTCTTCATGGTACTTCATGGAAGTTGATGTATCATCACTTAGTGTGAGGAGCGGACCCTCCCGGAATCAAGAGTGCTTTGTGTAAGAACCATGTGGATGAATGCTTTGTGATAGAGGGATCCTACGTGGACTGAATACTGTTCCTAGATCCTGTGTGGGTTCGACAGCTCTGAATACTGTTCCTAGATCCTCTGTGGGTTCGACAGCTCTGACTACTATTCTTGGATCCTGTGTGGGTTCGACAGCTCTGACTACTGTTCTTGGATCCTGGGAAGGTTCGACAGTTCTGAATACTATTCCAAGATCCTCTATGGGTTCGACAGCTCTGACTACTGTTCTTGGATCCTGTGTGGGTTCGACAGCTCTGACTACTATTCTTGGATCCTATGTGGGTTCGACAGTAAAGATGATTCAGTGACCACATATAATCATCTCTACCCCTCTACATAAGTTTTATTCCTGTGTGAGCTGAGTTAGTGACTTTTGTGTTTTCCCCATGATTGAGATGGATTACTTGATAACATAGGTGTATGTATGGGCATACACCTAAGTGGGGTTATCTGTTGATTTCATAATTTGTGGTTTATCATTGTTAGATTTTGTGATACCGTGAGGGTCTCGGGGTCCCTACTAAGTATCATTATACTCACCCCTACACGGGTCATGCCCGCACCTCATTGTGTTGTATGTACATGACAGACAATGCTCACTGAGGCTGAGAGTACCTGGACTGGATGGTACCCGAAGGTGGACCATATGACGAGTTGGTAGACGGGGGAGACACGCAGATGTGGAGTGATAAAGAGGCTATATGTGTCTACCCTTCAGGTAGGAACTCGGTGGAAGACCCAGTAGCTATTTTTCATTTTCCTCATTTGTACATGTACTTTCAGTTTCTTGTACTCTACAGTTGGGCTTGTATTTCTGGACCCTTTTTATTTTTAGCACTCTTTTGTTATACAATTTTACATAGTGTTTCGTATCCAACTGTGTGCTCTGTTGTGTTTGTTTAAAGTTATAAAGGAAATGCCTTCCCAGTTTTAGGGAATTACGCCTTTGGTGCTAGTGGCCAACCCCTGGACCACGGAAGGCGGGCCAGGGGTAGTCACGACAAGGGCCCCGGGGGATGGGTCATGAAAAATTGTTATTAGAGGAGTTCGGTTCTATCGAAGAACTTGGAATCTTATCTTTTAACGGAAATAGTGTTAAGTGTTAGGAGTGTGGTCTTCAGTTCGGGGAGTCTAGTGTTGGTGCGGTGACCGACATATCCATACACAAGGACCCTAAATTCTGATTTCTAACTCAGTGCACGAAAACAATGATTGCGAGTGTGTGTTATGAAAAGTATTCTTTGTGTATTCTTTGAGTTAGCTCACCAGGTATAACTTATCGACCATGGTGCACCTGTTCCTTATCAGGATACCGCTGCATAGACAGCCAACTAGGATTCCCGAGAGAGTACACGATAATGGCCCACCGAGCGATGAGGCTCCAGTGTAGGGCCCTATTACTATGTTGGAACCTTCGGGTGGTGTGCCAGCATCACCACAACCCGTTGGGCTGTAGTGACAACCAACCGCACTGGAGGACGGTGCACGTCGACTGGGAGCATTGCACGAGTCCCAAATGTAGTGGAATTTGAGGTTTCGAGGCGAGATAGATTCCCAGGCATTAGAGGACTGGCTGGAGGCTGTGGCTAGAATTTTCCACCTAGTTGGGACACCAACATATCAGATGGTGATCTTGGCTACTGGTCTTTTCAATGAGTGACCATGTGGATAGTTTGTATACTGATGAGGTTTTGGTATGTGGACTATTACCCGAGATAGTACCTTCGGGTAGTGTGTCAGCTATATCACTACCCATTGGTCAACAGTTACAACTGGCAGTACTGGTAGAGGACACATATGGGATTAGTTCCATACGCATGATTCATCATCAGATACCCATCAGGTTCCTAGGTGAGCCCGACTCACAGGTGGCTGAGGACTGGCTTGATGAGGTGGCTGAGAGTTCTCTGGAGCTTCTATATCTTCAGCAGGGACAGACATGCCAGGAGCGAGCATTGTTTCTCATGCGGCGGGCATGGTCACATGACTCGTGACTGTCCGACCCGCCGTATAGATGATCATCATATGGTTGAAGAACCAACCAGGCAGAGACATATATTCGATCAAGGTGGTCCACAGGGATAAGGCGGACGTGGCAGAGGAGTTGGTCATGCAACAGGCGGTGGGCGGTGATTCAAGGTGTTACCGCCACTACCACCATGAGGTCCACCATGACCATAGGGAGCAGGTGGATAGGTGCGAGCTCAGCTCTAGGCTGCTGAGGCCTACAATCAAGACGCTCCAGATATGATTCGATAGGTGATCTATGTCTAATCCACCTTAGTTGCAGTACTTAAAGACACAGGTACCAATCAACCTTTTATAGCCACTTCCCTCGTTCGGAGGTCGGAGATTCCGAAGGAGCCGTTGGTTCGATCCTTATAGCTAGAGACTCTTATGAGAGCTGATTCAATGATTACGCACTAGTCCCGGCAGTGCGAGCTTATTCTAGGAGGTGAGTACTTCCGCTGGGATCTCCTAGTAGCGGAGTCGAGGGCTTATGACGTCATCTTGGGTATGGACTCATTATCTATAGTCCATGCTCAGATATACTGTATTATGTGAAAAGTGCACTATGTTCACATAGATGGGACTAGGTTTACCTTCACCAGCAGGAAAGGATCCTTTGTATCAAAGGATGGACTTACCCAGAGGAGATTGCAACCGATCAATCATCAGTTGGCTAGCCTTACCCTCGGAGCTGTTGATATGGAGAGTCCGAGTTATCCTATTGTGGTGGACCAGTATGAGGATGTCTTCCTTAATGACGTTCCGGGTCTACCTCCTCGCAGAGAGGTGGACTTTTACATTGACCTATACCCTGGGAAGGAACCAATATCTACATCATCATATCGGATGGCTTCCATAGAGCTTCGTGAGCTTCGGGTACAGCTAGAGGACTTCCAGGGGAAGGGAGTAGCTACATGCGGTCAAGGAGTGTGACTCAAGGGCTCTAGAAATGATTTAAAGTACGTTCTGTGTGTAATACTAGCTACCGTAACAATAGACATAGGTACCAATCATTTATTCCTTCCAAGAATCTTGTCCAAGACCTAGAGTTCCCGGTTAAACTGTTGACTTGACCCTCACGTCTGGAGATACCTTTGTGAGGAGACTCGTTAATCACAATTACGCCGACGGTGCGATCTGACCCTTGAGGCGAGAGATTCAGTTAGAACCTCTTGGTGGCAATGTCGAGGCCTTACGAAGATAGATTGGGTATGGACTGGGCATCCATAGTTCATACTCAGATTGACTTTATTAGGCAAGAAGGTTGTGGTTTATCTACAATGTTGGGATGAGGTTTTCTTTAGTCGGCGAAAAAGGAAACCTAGGAAGCACATGTTAAACTCATAGGAGGGTGCAGCTGATCACTCTTGAGTCGGCCAGCCTTATCCTTGGGGTAGTAGGAGTTTGAGGTTTCAGTTCCCAATGGGGGTGGCTATAGTTTCTCTAGGAATATGACTTTGAGATATTCTATACTCCTGGGAAGGTGAATGTGGTAGTAGACGCACTCAACAGGAGGTCTGGTCTATAGTTGCTGAGTGAGGCGACAGAGTAGCTAGCCGTGTTGCAGATATCCTTTTTTGATAAATATAGGAGAAAATTTTCTACAGTCTCTAACAGTCACTCCCCCACTTCTTCTGCGAGTTCGGGAGGCGCATCATGGGGACGCTGACTGTGGGGCTCAATGTGCTCATATACCCACAGGTCAGGCACCTGATGGATTTTCTGAAGGTGGGGAGCACATCATCCTCTTCAGAGGACGTCCCTTGGTACTAGTGTCACTTAAGGAAGAAGTGTTGAGGGAGTTCCACACTTCTCCTCTTGTAGTACATCCAAGAGTGGATGAAGAGTGCACATAGTAGATAGAAGTCGTATACTGACAGGAGACAGTGACCTCTGGAGTTTGAGGGTGGAGACCACATCTCTCTATGGGTCTCACCTCGATGAGGTTTACGGAGATTAGGCCAAGGTGGAAAGTTATCTCTGAGGTTCATCAGACATTTTCAGATCCTCACCAGAGTTGGTGAGGTGGATTACCGCTTAGCTATTCCAGCTCAGTTACACCGGTTGCATGACGTATTCCACGTATCCTAACTGAAGAGATACGTGCACGACCCATCCCACGTCGATGACCATGTCGAGATGGACGTCGACTGTGGGGAGACTTTTACCGATGTTCCAGTTGAGATTGAGGATCATTAGGAGCGAGTCCTTTGTGGATGGTCGATACCTCTGGTGCACGTTCTCTGGCAGCACGAGAACCTCCACTAGAGCTCATGGGAGCAGGAGGCTCAGATTCATACTCAGTACCACCACTTGTTTACCTAGTTTGGAGTTGTGGCTTACGGGGACTTAGAACCCTGAGGAGGGGAGAATTTAAATACCCATAATTTCGAAGTAATTTTTTTCATATATATAGGAATTTTATGAGTCCGTGAAATCTGATAGTGCCCGATTCCGAGGCCCAGAGTGCCCGGAATGATCTGTCAAAGTTTTGTTAAGCTTAATTTTACACGCGTAAGCAGTTTTCCTAAAAAAGTGGAATAACTCTTACGCGGTTACTCGGATTAGAAATACGAGGGCACCGTTGTGCTCAGGATAGTGGGTTTAACCTAGGCATGACTTATTTTTCGTCAGTGCGGGCCTCCTGTGAGAAAACCTGAAAATGAAAAAACAGTAAATAAAATAATTAAATAAAGTTATTTTATTTTTGAAATGCTTATAACTCATGAACGGTAACTTGGATTAAAAATCTGAGACCACCACTGAGCTCAGGAGGGTATGTTTTATTTATGTAGATACTAACTTTGGCCGGCGCGGGCCACCAGATAATGTTAGTTTTTGGCCGTAAATAAAATAATTAAGTGAAAATTATTTTATTGAAAAATTTATAACTTATAAACGGTAACTCAGGATTGAAAATCCAAGAGTACTGTTGGGTTCATTGGGAAATTTTTCACCTAGTAAGAGACTAACCTCGACTGCAGTGGGTCAAGGGTGACTCATAATAATTTTTCGAACTTTTTTTTGGGTACGTTCAGTAAACATGCGAGCGGCGTTTTGTAACTTTTGAACTGGTGCACAGAATGGAAATCCGAGAGGACCGTTGAACTCGCAACATCGTTATTCCCATAAGGATACCTTCACCATGACGATATTTGGTTGAGGGAGAAAGTTAGTTTTTGGGTTTTTCATGGAATTAATAAAATAAAATAAACTTATTTTTATTTTATTTAACCACCCATGTGGATGATGGGAGGTGGGGTCCATAGGAAGTAAACCTCCAGGTGGAAGTTCGAAGTGGGGACCACAAGACCTTAACCTCCAATGAGGGGCTAAGGTGGTGGGGACCACCCGAACAATAACCTCCCATGAGAGGTTATGGTGGTGGGGACCACCCGGGATGAAACCCCCATTTAATTGGGAGAAACCCTCAATTCCCACAATTAATGAGGGAGAACCTCTTGAACTCCTCCACCTTAATTGCACCAACGCACATACCATTAATCTTTCCCACAGACCGAATCATTGTGCCAACATAAATTAATTGGCTTTCCCCTTTTTAAATTAAGTAACAACATCGTTGGAATTTTGGAAGGTTCCTAATAAATGAACCGTCATAAATTCCAACAATCGTTACCTACGTCCTCCCATATCCTATATATATGGAGATTTGGAGGAGGATTTGGGATTGCTTCACCAAGCGACGAAGTGCTGGTAAAGTGACACGACACCCAACAATTGGAGGATTACACTCTCCAACGAAGAACATGTTCTCCCGACGAAGAACGCTCCACCGACGAAGAACGTCGACCACAACTTCAACCTTCTTCCTCGGGACCTCTTCTGACGTGAGACGTCTCCGACGACCGACCTTACCTCCTCATTGTCATCATCAAACCGACACATGAGCTAGGGATTGGAAGTGTGTGGCGAAAACGACAAACGATGACAACTCCGTCTTCTTCCCCATGACTCTGTCGACGAACAACAATCAATATAGGGATTTAATTTCATTTATGTTCCATGTTCTTACTTTCATTCAAAAAAAGAACGAGGAAGCTTTCTTTTTACGAGTGGATTGTTTTGGTTCGTTTTAAAGGTCTGATCGCTATCACCCTAAACACGGAGGGTGCGGGGAAAATGAAAATGGACCGACACCCTCCGTCGATCTCTTTTGTGATGTTCTTCTGCATGGAGACGAAACGATGAGGCGAAAAGGCGGCGAAGACAAAGGCCACGCTACCCGCGGAATTCGTGACCCGCGCCGTCCTCGTGGAGTCCCACACCGCCACCCGCCGAAACGTCCTCTGCCGCGCCCCCGTCAGCCGCACTTCTCGCCGAGCCAAGCTGCTACCCCGAGCCGGCCCGCACCCCGCCAGCCTGCCCGACCGCCTCCCGGCCGCCCGCCGGCCTCACGGCCTGCCTGCCGACCTCCCGGGCCGAACCGCTCGAAACGCGCCACACATGGAACCCGCCGGCCTGCCCTCCGGCCTACCCATGACCTCTGTGAACCGCGACGCCCCCGCGACGTCCCGCACCAAAACCGCCCGAACCAGCCCCGACCGAGCCCACGTCGGCTACGCCGCTCGTCGAGCCGAGCCGCTACCCCGAGCCAGCCCGCGCCCCACCGGCCTATTCGGCAGCCTCCCGGCCTACCCGGCCACCATTCCGACCACCTCCCGGCCTACTCAGCGTGCCCGGCCGGCCGCCGGCCCGCCCGCTGACCTTTCGAGCCGAACCGCACGAACCGCGCCCCTCCCGGCCACCCGTCGTCCAGCCCTCCGGCTTACCAGGCCGCCCGCCGACCTCCCGAGTTGTACCAACCGAACTGAACCCCACATGGAGCCCCTGCCGAACTCGCCTCTTGTACTCCTCATGGCACCCTGGACAAACCAGCCACGCCCTCACGGTGCTCCGGGCCGAACCGCCCTCGCAGCGCCGCCGGGCCGAACCGCCCTCGCGGCTTGCTGGGCTGGGTCCAGTGGGCCGGGCCAAACCCAACGAGATTCAAACGAGCCGGCCTAGAACCCGCGGGCCAGGCCGGGTCGACCCGAATAGGGTCGGCTCAAACAGGGTGGGATTGGGTCGGTTCGACCGGGTTGGACTAGACCCCGGCCCAATACGACCCCTTACTTTCATTGGCCATATCTTTGGCACCAGACGTCCGTTTGACAAACCGTCAGTGGTGCTCGTAATCGTGGAACGTGAGAGTCCCTTTGAGTATAACCCACCAGGGATTGGGACATAGTTGAGATACGGTCAGGTTGGATCGTGCACAAATCCAACCGGCCCCCAGGACTAAAAGGATAATATCTCACAGACCAGGTGTCCGATTAACTCGCAGTTTATTGCGTTGAGACCCCTATGACGTGGTGGACCTTTGAGATACTCTTTTGTGGGACTTCTTGGCAGTTGATGTATCTGAATTTGGCTTGAGGAGCGGACCCTCCCGGAATCAAGTGTTCTTTGTGCAAGAACCCTCTGGATGACTGCTTTGTGATAGAGGGATCCTACGTGGACTGACTACTGTTCCTGGATCCTGTGTGGGTTCGACAGGTCTGACTACAATTCCTGGATCCTGTGTGGGTTCGACAGCTCTGACTACTTTTCCTGGATCCAGTGTGGGTTTTATAGTGAAGATGATTCAGTGACCACATCTAATCATCTCTATCCCTCTACATAAGTTGTACACCTGTGTGAGCTGAGTCAGTGACTTTTGTGTTTTCCTAATGATTGAGATGGATTATTTGATAACTTAGGTGTATGTATGTGCATACACATATGTGGGGTTATCTGTTGATTTCATACTTTGTGGTTTATCTTTGTTGAATTTTGTGAGACCCCTGGGGTCTCGGGGTCCCTACTGAGTATCGTTATACTCACCCCTGCATGGTCCATGCCCGCACCTTGTTGTGTTGGATGCAGACGACTGACATCGCTCACTGAGGCTGAGAGTACCATGACTGGATGGTACCCGTAGGTGGAAAATACAACCAGTCGGTACATGGAGCAGGTTGGCAGATGTGGAGTGCTGAGGAGGCTATCTGTACCTACCCTTCAGGTAGGAACCCGATGGATAACCCAATATCTTTTTTTCTTTTTCCTCAATTGTACATGTAATTTCTGTTTCTTCTACTCTACAGTTGGGCTAGTATTTCCAGCCCCTTTTTTACTTTCGGAACTCTTTTGTTATATAGTTTTACTTAGTGTTTTGTATCCAGCTGTGTGCTCTATTGTGTTTGTTTACAGTTATAAAGGCAATGCCTTTCCAGTTTTAGGGAATTAATCCTTTGTTGCTAGTCTCCAACCCCTGGCCTGTGGAAGGTGGGCTTGGGGTAGTCATAGAACGGTCCCCGGGGGACGGGTCATGACATTGTATGTAACAATCCTTGATAGGCCCCAAATTCCTTTCCACTTTCAGCATGGTTGGTAATGTCCCTTTACATCCACAAATAATGACCAGAACACAAATCAATGATAAAACATAAACAAGGACTCCATGAAAGTTATAATCATTATTAAGAATAATTTTGTTTTTAAAAGAATGTTAGAAATTAATTATGGGATAAAAATCTGCAAAATACATTGAAAATTATAGAAAAATAAATAGTTATGTTTTGGTTTAAACCAACTCAAGAAATTTGTCATTATAAATATTATTCATTTCATCCAGAACATACCTCATTTGACTGGAGAATAGATGAACAAGTAAGAAAAGATATTTTGGACCAGAAAACCTACTTTATAAATAAAAAGTCTAAATAAAATATTTTTGGCTATTAAATGAGCAATATTGTGGATATAAAGGGATTATTTCAATACCCTTTAAGCTCGTTTAGAAACATCCATTAAAGATTCATGAAGAACTCAATCCATGAACAGTGATTAGAACACAAACCAGTGATACACATAGTGGTTCTGAGAAAGATTTAATCAATATCTACCTTGATGTGATTGAGTTATGAAGTAGGGAGGCTGGAGTTTTGGTGAGATGGTGCAGGAATAATTTTAGAGAATCATAAAATACCTTTAGAGGAAAAAAATTAATGTTCACTTTGAGAGATCATAGAAAAATAAACTATCTCGTGGAACCAACAACTAGTGACCAATGATGCAAAAACTAATGAAAAATACTTCTATTGATTTCATTTAAAGCCATTATCCGGATATGATTTGGTCAGGAAAGTTTGAGAATATAGGAATAATTGAAAAAATAACATGAACTCAATTCCAATAGAGACTCCAATGTATCTAAAATGTTATGAACTCACATATCTGGAAGTTGAGGTATTCAAATGAAAATTTCATGCTGAGAAACCATAGACCAACAGACATATGGATGTTAGGATTTAGGGACATAGAAAAAGTATATAAGAATAACCATTTGATCCTTTAAATGTGTAGAATAGTTGGTATACAAATACTGGTGATGGCATGTTCTTAGTGATTGGTCACCAAGAACTTAATCCTCAAGAGAGAATAAACTACCGATCATCACGCGATGTAGAATCCGAGTAATGGGTGGAAATTTATATGAGGAAGGAAAATATAGAGAAGAATAAAAATTAATTTTCACATAATGAAGATTCCAGATATATATATATATACATACTAATGTCAATTCATCAATGTATACTGTAGCAGTTCTAAATGGAGGATGAATATTTGTTTGTGTTTGGCTATGCAAATACTCGTGTATGTGAATAAGAATAAGTTATATGACATGTGAAGATAAATGGGGGGGGGGGTGGGTTTATATTGAAATCAATAATGTTATACCCAGTTCTATATAACGATAAAAAAGATTGGAGGATGGTTGTGGGGTTGGGGGGAGACGGGGAGACATGGATACATCGTGTTGAGGGAGAGATGGGGTCGAGGAGACAATGGGTTGGTGAGTGACAGGGAGGTTTAGATGGGGAGAAAGCAGATCCAGGAGATATAGGGATGTAGATAAGGGGAGAAAATTGACTAGGGAGAGAAGGGGAGGAAGAGTGTTGGTGGAAGGCATAGATGGGAAGATACTTGGGGAGATATGGGGAAATAGAGAGACGAGGATTGAGGATGCAGATTGATAGGATTACACATGTTCCTGTATTAAGGGTATGGAGAGACATGGATTGTGAGGAATTCTCTATCATATAGAAAATAGATATTACCCTTGTATTTGTTATATAATATATTCCATTTTTAAATTTCATACCACCGGGGATAGGATAATGTCACTCGTATATATGATGGACTACCGCAACATGAAGCGATGTAAATCATTTTTCTCTACCATGCTACATGAATTTTAATAGGGCTAACAATAATTATTATAAATTATATAAATTAAATAATTATTATATTCATGACATATTTATATTTCTAGAAATATATTATATATATATATATATATATTTTTCAACACACTGAAAAAGTGATAATGTCATTCATGACCATGTGGATTACCACCTCCTTGAAGTGATGTGATTCCTTTAACATCACCAGAATGATATATATATGTATATATAATTAAATAAAATATTATTTATGATATAATGATCAATATTAGAAGGAAAAATTTAACTCACATTATTTCTATAATGATCATCTTAAAATGGAAATGTTACACCTCTGTATATATGACCTACCGTCTCCATGATCGTAACGTTGATTTATTTTACATGAAAATAATTATTTATTGGTCTTAAATGTATAATATATGTATAAATATGACAATTTTTTCATTATTATTAATCTAGAGTTATTTATATATTATCCTCTTCGACCGTAGTCAACCTATCAATGTCGATTTTGACCTTTCGGCTAAATATTTTGAAAACATTCGATGTAAACATAATATATTATTTAATTATATATATAATTTTTATTCGTCAAAAAAATTAATAATATCCTTAGAAAATGTTATAAACAAAGTAAATAATTTTATTTTTTTGGAATATAGTGATCAATCGTGACAAATCAGACTCAATGTAAGGGTTTTTATTATCTCTCTGTTATTTATATGGGATACATGCCTTGTTCACCACTTATTTTTTGTGTGGAGAATATAAAATACATGAACTTTTTATATGATTATTACAGAAAAATTTATGTCGATTTACATATCCATTATATGATCTAACTTTCATGTGTTTTATGGTATCAATGTTAAAAAAGTGTTATGTTATTTTTGTCACAATTTTCCATCATTGACATGTTTATTATGTTTTACACATATTCAATTTCATAATGTTTATATAATTCCCCTATGACATGTTATATCACGAATATAATTATTTTTCATGATATTATATTTCATTTAATTTTATTCCATGATGTGGGTTACTATTTAATGTTTAAAGAATGATAAATGTCTTTTGTTACAATTCATTCATTTGTTGAAATTGCGTCTGATTGAGTCTCTGATGTTGAAATTTAATAATTCTCATTGAATTATATTATAATATGGATATTAATGATACCTTAAAGTAATTATTCAATTCTATTCTAGTTTTAGTACATAAAATTTTTGATAATGTGTTTTAAAAAAAATGATTTAATTTATCTTTTTGGTCATAAATATGTGTTCATTCAAAACAATGTTTTCTAAATATGTTTTCTAAATGTTTTACAATGATATTTTATTCTCATTTTCAAAGAAATAGATTTCTAAAAAATTTATATTTATTTAAATAAGTTTTAGTTTATTTACAATGATTCCATTATATGATTTCAATGTTATTTTCGGTGAACTTTTTTTTTTAATTTTAAAAAGTGAATTTCAAAATAAAAATGTTATTTTACTTTTTTTGGTTATATTTTATTGTAATTTCAATTTATAAACATAAAAAAATTAATTGTCTTCCTCTATGGTTATTTTTTATTAATACCAACATCATTCTTTTTCTAGATGGAATAATATTTTATCAATGATATTGTTTTGAAACATGTATCTTTTCCATGGGTAAATATTGTTTTGAAAAAATTGATATCAGATTCCTCCATTTTCAATGGGTTAAGAATGTTATAAATTGGATAATGGTTTTTCTTATGACATCATTATTAAATTAAATTTCTATGTGTTATGATAATGTAATAGTACTTAGACATTTGATGGGTGGTTAAGATATAAAAAATGATAGGTGGTTCCATAATAAAACAATGATGAGTGGTTCTGTGATAATACAAGGACTTTTAGGTCCATAATGGTCCTATAATTAATTGAGAATGGAAGTAGACAACATGGTTATTCAATTTGTAAGATTGATTATTAGAGTGTAGTGAAAATGATGTCACAAGTATCATATATGTTTTCATTATGCTTTCTCTGACATTATGATGTTTTATTTGATCAAGATTTAAATCACATGTCTCCTGATAATTGATCATGAAGACTTTTTACTTTTCAAAGTTTTCATATTTAATGATCCAGGTATTGATGGATATGATTTTTCTATGATTCACTAATGCACCTTGATTAGGCCATCATAACATTATGTACACTAATTCTATTTGATTACATTCCATTGTTAATGCTTATGTTTACATTACATAATTATTTAGCTCAGACTTCTTATGTATACTTTTCCCTAGGTTATAGAGAATGAATTCAAATGATTTATTTTTATAATGAATTTCAGATGGATGGTTTTGTTGAAAAATATAAAATATCAAAATCTAGTTCAAATGGGAAAAATACTCATTTAATTTCATGTGATTTGTTTAAATAGGAGTTTGTCCCAACTATATATAAATCTAAACCTAAAAGATCATTTAGTTTGTAAGTGATAAAATTTAATTTTTTTGTTTTAAGGTTTAGATGAAAAAATTCAGGCATAATTTGCGGCATTAATGCTGGAAATGTAATGTTTAGGAAATAATGGATATTTTTGTTATAAATTTAACAATAAAATAAAATAAATTATGCTAAAAATACCAAAACTGAGGTATATATAATGAATATTTGTGTTATTTTTTTTGTATCTAAATATATAATGATAAACAATTGAAAAATTATTATATTGTATTTTCACTATTGTCTTGATATTTTTAAAATATAAATTAACTAAGTAATATGAAAATTGAAATAAATGTTATTTTATAATAACTGATATTATATTAAATGTTTTAAAATTATAAAAAAAATTCTATATTCTATAAATTTATTTGTGAATATTTATAAATATCCATAATTTTCCATTCATGTAAAAATGGATATTTTATATTAAACATATTGATCGTTGAATAAAAAAAACATTTTGTGAAAGGATTATGGTAAAAATAGTTTTTTTTCACGTTACATGTGATTTTGTTAAATTTAATTTCCAACACCAATGGGGTTCTTATTATTTATTTTTTATTCACTATTTAAAATCAGGTGTTATAAAATTTCAATAATTTCCCAAATTAAATTAGTCTTAATGGGTGAATTACAAGGGTTAAAAACCTAGTTACTAGAATTAAATAAGCCAAATGATGAAAATAAAGAAACATAAGATTTTTGGAACACAATGTTTAAAAAATGTTTTTATTTTGGGTGGTGGAGGTATTTATCAACCATATAATCCCTTCCCTTAATTATGAATCAATTTTGGTGGATCATGAGGTAAGGGAGACATATAAATAGTTAATATTTATTATTATTTACAAGAATTTCACTCCTCCTCAACTATAAAAAGACACTCACTATCCCAACTTCTTCACAACTCTCACACCTTTTGGATCATCCAAAACCTAACAAAATAAACTCCCAAATACATCCCTTCATCCTAAAATAATTATTTTGGAAATAATTCAAACCATTCATGTTTTTAGTGCAATCAAAAGGAGGATTCCCAAGGAAGAGGTAATGTTCTTTTAAAAGTGTTTTTATTTCACTTTTTTATCCAACTCCTTAATTTATTATTATAACATGATTATATGACCACCTAAGTATCATAAATATACTTTTTTTGTTATGTTAATTTTATGACCTTAATATACACAATATTCCATCAAACGGGGTAAAAAATCATCATTTGCGTGTATGGCATACAACTGCCTCACGGAATTATGTCGTTCGTTTTTGCACAACTACATCTCAAGGTTGGGAACAATGATAAACATAATGATTATATATAATATATAATATATTCATAAAATATAAATACCTCCATATTTATTATATTATATTCACCATTTTTACCATTTCATGCCATTGGGGATACGATAACCTCACTTGTGGGTGCGACAGACTACCCCCTCACAAAGAGATGTAAAGGGTTTTTCAATAATGTGAAACATAGAAGTGAATAAGGATAACTATAATGAATTTATCTGATATATATGAAATAATTATGTTATTAATGACATAATTAATTTTATGGAATCATAATATATCATTTTCATTATATCCTTCTCTAACATTGATAAAGTGATAATGTTAGTCGTCAATGTGCGGACAACCACCTCATTAAAGATGTGTCACTCTTTTTACATAATAATAATGAAATATATAATAATATATAAAAAATTTAATTCTATTTATGATATAATTTTAATTCTTGGATGATAAAACATTACTTACACTTTTTCCATAACGATCATTCAAAAATGGAAACTTTACTCCTGCGTACAAACTGCCTACCATCCCCATGATCATAACATTGGTTCAGTTTTCCTAACCATCATTAATTATTGGTTATAAATTTATAATTTATTTCTAAATATGATGATTTTTTCATCATTATTATTATTAGTATACTTATATAATGAACTATTTGACCATATTCAACCTACCATTGTCGATTTTGACACATAAGATAATTATGGTCAAAACACACAATGTTAACATAATTGATTATGTAATTTTATATAACAATATTATTACTAAAATAAAAGTAATCAAAATGATTGAGAAGGATATAAATAAACATTGTAACTATGATAAATTTATTATTAATTATTATAAATAAGAAACATTATGAATCAAACACAATGTAAGGGTTTTTCTCATCTCACATTCATTTTTATGAGATAATTTCTATATTCATAACTTATTTTTGTTTTGTGGTGTATAAATAAGCCATGAATTTATTGTATGATTATTATACTTAAATTTATGGGGATTTAAATATGCATTTTATAATATCTATTTCTAGGGTTTTTTAGTTTCAATGATACCAAAGTGGTACGTATTTGTTTTTCAAAATTTGCCTTCTTTAAGACATTTGTTATGTTATAAACATATATTATTTTATAAGGTGCATATAATTACCACATTACATGTTCTATCATGAATTTATTTATTTTTCATTATATTATAAATTCCATTTACTTTTATTCCGTCATGGTTATTATGCTTCAAAGTGAAAAAAGTGGTATGAGTCCTTTTATACAATTCATTAATGATCAATATTATTTACAATTAAGTATTCGATATTGAAATTTTATAATTATCATGAATGATATTATAATTTAAACATTCATGATTCAATAATTTAATTTAATTTTTTTTCCTACTCTTTGTCACATCAAATGATTGAGAAAATGTTTTAATGAAAATATGACATAATCTCTATCTTCAGTCGAAAATCGATTTTCTTTTAAAACAATGATTTAAAAAACATATTTTAAAAATGTATTAAAATGTTCATTTAATCTCATTTTCAAGGTAAATGATTTAATTTTATTAAAAAAATATGTTTATAAATAATTTCCAAATATAAAATTATATTTTTTCAATTTTATTTTCAATGAAAAATGTTTTCAAAATGTTTTTTATTTTAAAAAAATATTTTCAAAATGAAAATGGAATTTTCCTAAATTTTTTTTAATATAATTTAAAGATAATTTCCATTCATGAAAGTCAAAAAATGTTTTTTTAACTATCCTCCACTAGGTAAATTTAGTATTGATACTATCCTCATTCATTCTCTTGATATAAAATTATTGATTCAAAGAGATCATTATAATACTCGTTTCTTTTCCAGGGATTAATCATGATTAAAAGATATTGTTATAAAACCTAATTATTTTCCATGAGTTAATCGAGTTATAAAATGGATAATGGTTTTTTTATTATAGGATGAAATGAATTCTTTTATGTGGTATTATTATGTAATGGTAACTATAAATTTGATGGGTGGTTACATTATAAACCATTTATTGGTGGTTCTTTAACAAACCAACAATGGGTGATTCCATTATAAACCAATGGAGAGTGGTTCTAAGATATCCTTATGATTCATTGGGTATGGAATTTGAATATATGATTATTCCATTTGAAAGGGTGATTCCAAGAGTTATTTGAAAATGATGTCCCAAGATACATACATGTTTTCATTATGATGTATATGTGTTCATGATGATTCATTTGATCACGATTGATATCACAGGGATCAATATTATTGATTTTGATTACAAATTAATTTTAAATGTTATCATAAACAATTATACAGGTTTTGATGGGTATGTGTTTTTTATGATTCTTTAATTCACTATGATTATATCATCATACCCTTATTAACCATTATGCACAATGATTACAATCAACTGTTAATTCTTATGTTTACCCTTAGTCATCATTTTTGGTAACCCTTATTATATTTCCTTTTCCCCAGGTTTTAAAGAATGTGGTTGAATGATTTATGTCTATAAAGGATTTAAAAAGGATGATGTTTATTAGCTAATATGAAATAAATAATCTAGGTTATGTGGGAAAAATTATCAATTAATGTAATGTTAATTGTTTATGTATGATTTATTCCTAAATATATAAAACTATAAACCTAAAATGACATCGAGGTTGTATGTGATCCAATTTTTCTTTTGAGTTTTTAAGGTTTATATTAAAAAATCATATCACATTTATTAGCATTAAACATAGAAATGTAAAGTTAATGATTTCCACATAGGCCCTAGGAGTACGGGTTCTGGGCTATTATACAAATATTTTATGATTTTTTAAATAAATTTAATTTCTTTAATAGCATTATCTATATGAAATGCCGATTTTAAACAAACCATGATATACTATTAAAATATTTAAATTTGCATATTTTAACCTAGATGTTAATTTTTTGTTTATTAATAGGAAAATATAAATTATGGTGATTATATGGTCTATACATATATAATATAAACTCACTTGATATCAATTTATTAGAAATGAAACTAAAAACCATTTGAATGATAAAGAATTTTTTTTAATGCTAAACTATTTTTTTCTGTGAGAAGTGTATTTATGTAAATAAATAAAATTATCACTATTGGATGATTATTTTACTAAAATTAATATAATATATATTTAATAAAATTATTTATTATTCATCTAATATTTTTCTATTCATGGGATAATGATGATTCATGTTTTATGCTGAAGAAATTATTTTTCTCAATAACAGTTTCATCAACATCTGAGGAAATATATTACAATTAAATTTTTCAAACATTAAAATGATTTTTTTGAATTAATAAATTTAATTTCTGAAATTACCTTTGAATTTTTTAAGTATTCCATAATGATCTATTTTAAGATTAATAGTGATAATTATGATTTTTATTTAGAAATAAATTTTTGTTTGAAGTATCTACAATGTTTGATTATATTTAATTTTTTTAAAAGTAATATTATGTCAATTATATTAGTATTAATACAATTTATATCATTGGAGTACAATTTATATTTTATTTTCATTTAATTTTTTTTATAAATATGAAATAATTCTCCTTAGAAACAAATATTTCCATCACATCTATATGTTTAATTTTAAATAAAATTCATCCACATCCAAAAAATTTATTTGGTAAAATTTATTTGATATTTAGAATTTGAATAATTAATTTTTTAAATTATTAAAACAAAATGTTTGTTCATAATGATTAGTAAATATAATAAAAATTAATTAACGTAGATAAAGTAAAAATGGGTTTATAGTGGAGAGGGCGGGTTAAACTAAATGTTAAGGACTTAAAAATTAAACATCTCTAAATACTATTGAATTAAAAAATATTGACCATATATAACACCATATTCTAATATAAGGTAATTTTGTAGCATTTGAATTTCAAATGCCTTTATAATTTTTTATTATAATAGAAAATTTCCATATGGTTATAAACTAGTTACTCTCCCCCACATAATAAATTATTTCCTATCTTATCCTCTTCTCCCTAATAGATCATTTTATTTAATAAAAATACCTACCAAAATACCATACATATATACCCTTCAATGACCTAGAGTCCCTTGTTTTTTATGGAGTCCATATCAGTAATTATTCAGGTATAAATCTAAAGAGGTTATCTGAAGAAGAGGTATGTTTCTTAACCATCTGTTTTCAATTTATTTATTATCCTACTTCATTTTAATATTATCAAAAAAATATTATATAATAACATCAATACTTTCATTAAATTTATATTTTATTATTTAAATGGAATGAACTATATCCATCTCCTCTTCTGTAAAATGGTAAATGAAACCATCAACCATAAGTACAATGGGATATTGCCTTGTTAATTGATGTAAATTGTTTTCCATCATCATCAATCAAGGATGGATAAAATGATGGATTTACTATATATATATATATTTATGATATAATTATATGTTTGGAATTATAATTTCATATATACCTTATTATGTTAAAATTCATTGGAAAATGATTACTTTGGTCATCCGTAAGTGGGTACTACAACATCCCTGAAACTATGTGATTAATATCTCATTTTATTTTGGAAGGGATAGTAATAAGGATATATTTAACAAATAAAAAAGATAAATATGATTTATATATTATTATATAATGTTGAAATAATATTTACATTTCATTAATTAAAAATGTTAAAAAAGAAAATAGTGTTCACGCATACTTACGACCTACCATCTCCATGTATAATGTAAATCATTTCATTGTCACTATATTTTAAGGATGAGTCTAAATATCAATAGAATTAGTATTTATAATAATTATATCATAATGAAAACTTTTAACATTATTGAACCATGGTAAATGTACATGAAAAAAATATACAAAATCAAAACATACATGAAAAAGAAACCAGTTATTGACTGAAAGAGTGATTTAAACAAAGAATTATTAATAAAAACCAGATAAAATGTTATTATAAAATCATAAATGGTATTTTATAAATGATTATGGTACTATAATATATATTTAATGAAATAATAGTTATTGTATGAGAGGTGAAAATGTGTAAAATAGATGAATATACATGATGAAACGATTCTCCACTAACTTTTATTATCATTGGAGAGATTCTATATTCATCACTTCTTTATTTTGTGTGGTGTATATAAACCCCATGATTGTCTTTTAGAATTATTTTTATTAATATTATAGTGATTTAATTATCCATATAAGGTTATTTATTTCATGGGAAATATGAATCAAATGTTACAAAATGGGTAAATATTTGATATTATAATCACATTATTTATTGGGATTTTTAATGATTAAGCTTATGATGATGAAATATTCTGATATATCTGAAAAGAGCTAAAAAATTTATAAAAATATGATTATTTATATAGAATAAATATTCTCTTTCATTTTCATCTTTTTATTTACTCATGATTCTGGAATAATGTTTTTATGAAATATCGACTTTGGTTTCCTCTTAGGTCAAAAATCCATTCTCTTCCATGTCCATGTTATCTAAAAATGATTGAAATAATGTATTGAAAATCATAAAAATATTATTTACGGTCATTTTTACCATTTTTTTTAATTTTTTTAAAAAATTATTTAAATGGAATCATGTTTTTTTATTCCAAAATAAAATATTTTTCTCTTTTTAGAGAAAATGTGAAAGGGATATTTTTTTTAATGTGCACTATATGAAATTTTTTTCTACCATGATGAATAATAAATTATTTAAATATTTAATTGAATGATTCCTTATATATTTCAAAATATTAAATTTTCTTTAATATTTTTCAAATTTAAATATTTTAAATACGTAATTTCAAAGTAAAAATGGAAATTTTACTCATGAAATGATCCAAGTGATCTAAAAAATATTTTTCCATATATAATGAAATTATTTTATGAAACTTAGGATGTTATGGGGATATGATCAAATTGAATCATCATTTTTCTCTATTGGGGTGGTTTGTGATTTTGATGACATAGTGTCTAAGAAACACATTCCGTTTCAATGTTTTATTCTATGTTGAAATGATGAAATACATATGAAACCAGTTACTTTTCCATAGGTTTTGTTATGTTGAAATGTTTATGGATCTAATTAAAATTCTATAGGTTATGATATGATGAATGTTTTTAGATGTTTTCACAAACATATATATTATTTTGTTTATATGATGGGTGGGGAAAGAATTGTATACCCATCCAATGGATTGAGTAAATATATATAACTCATGAGTTAAATATTTTTTCAATGAACATGATTTCAGATTTAAAATTTCATACAGGGAGATGATTTTAATGTCCATTCCATTAAGTAAGGACATGGTTTTCCTATCCATTAGTTTATACATGGACATAGATTTCGTCTCTACATGATTACAAAAGAACATTGTTTTATGGTACAGAAGTTTATGCGATGTCATGAGCTCATGTCCGTATCAAAATGAATGATTTTTTTTCTATTTTATGTGTTCACAATGTTATAAGATTGTGATTTTTCATAATCTAATTTCTATGTTATGCTATAATATCTCATTTAAGTTCACTTCTATTATGATTCATGTCTTATAAACTACCATGATTTATTACATGACATCATATTATGATCTATGTTATGATGGTTATGGTTTTCAAATGTAAATCCAATGTTCTCATAACCTTGTTCTCATGTTATGCTTAATTCATCATGGAAACCACCCTTTTTACCCATACTGAACAACTAAGATCACATATTCATATGTTTCCTTTCCCTAGGTCAAGAATAATTTTTTATTTTGATTATTTCGTAGAAAATTTATATCAGGGAAGAACTTTATGGATGGTGTTGATGATAAAATTTGAAATAATATTATTGAGTATAAAGTCTCCAGTGAAACTAATCCATTACGGTCCTCTAGTGCATGTTTTTGTAATTCATTGAATGTTCATTAAAAATAATGAAATATATACATATGAAAATCCTAGGTCATTATAATCCGATTCTAGAAAATAAGGTAATAAATATTAAATAGTTTATCCTTGATAGAGATAGAGTCATTATTTTTTTATAACCCATATTGGTGTCCCAACTATACTCGATATAAAGACAAATAATTATCTGATTCCTCAATATTCCCATAGGAAAATATATATTCAACAATTCCCTTATGTAGAAATTATGGTGGGAAAACACAAAGAGTGATATTATGGTGTAAATTTCATGATTCTAAGTATAAATATATATAATGGATGGATATTATAAATCTAATGGGATGATGAAACCAATAAATATATAATTTGTTTTTTGGAGAAACATAGATTGGATTTTTTCATTAGATTTATTAAAAAATATATTGGAAAAAATTATAGAAACTAATAATTTTCATATATAAATATAAAATTTTAATAAATTAATATTCATTATATGATATATTTATTCGTAATAGATTGTGTAGATCTAGTGACTTTAAAAACATTGATATATAAACAACTAGTTCATAAAATATCTATTTCATCTCCCACATAATTCTTCCCAACATTTACCATTTTTATAAATTTCATAAATAAAGTCATCAATCATATCATGGGAATAGGAAATGTAAAAAATGATGACATATGATGCTTTTTGAGTGTAAATAATGGTTATATTATTGATCATATAAATAAAACACGAGCATAAGGGTTGATAACATGAGCATAATTTTTGAATAGTATACCCTTTATATCATAGATCATATTCTTGAATCATGAAATAATTCATGGTAGTTTATAAGACATGAATCAAAATAGAAACAAATTACATAATCCATTAGAGAATAACATTCATATAATATATAGATTTTTTTCATAAATATAATAATGGAAAATCATGTCAACAGTAGTAACAAATTACTTTCCCCAACTGGCACATTGGATTGGTATTAATCCAAAAACCATTGTATTAAAAAAGAATAACACTAAATACTATTATAGAATATAATGTATCTTACAAAACTCGGTTCACAACCAATTCTAGTCCTTTATATCTCATGAGATATCCATATTTATCCCAATAATTTTAGGGTCATATAATTACAACCCCATCCATTACATATTTAAAATCATAGATATGTGTAACAGAAAATAATAAATAATTCATATAATCATTACCTATGAAAAGGAAATAGGTTTCATAAACATTTTATCACATCATCATTACATAATCCACATAAAAGAAACGCATTTAATGACATAATTAACTTTTAGAAATGAAAATCATTCATAAATTATCATCATCATAAGTCATCAAAATAAATAATTTTTATGGAATCATTCGATCAAATCCAGAGAAAAGAATGAGTAACATCAATGGATGTTATCAAAAATGAAAATTCATTTAAAAGATAACATGGATAATTTCATAGAGAAAATATCCTTTTCAATGTGAAACAACAACATTAAAATTTCAAAATTCACTATGTATTAGGGAGAACATTTTATTTAAATAGAACCTTTGAAACATGTAAATGGTTCTTCAAAGCATAAATAAGTCACACCGGTGGGAAATTCCATTGATGTCATGCGTGTTAAAAAATAATGATTCATTTAAAATCTTCAATAAGAATTCAATAGTAACACATTTTAGTAAATGAAAAGAATATTTATTTTAAGTTTCCTGGTTAAAATTAAATCATGGTTCAAAACTAATTTAAAAAATTATAAGATAATAATAAAATAATTCTTGAAAATATTTTTAGAGAAAAATTTCATGGAGGAGAAATGAATTTGGATGGAAGGGATAATTAATTTAATTTTTCCTTAAAATCTTATTTTAGACACATTTGTACATAATGTGGTAAAAATGAAAGAAAAAAACTTATCCTCAATAAATAATCATAGGAGAAGAATTTTTTTGGAGAGGTAGATCATGAAATTTCATCATTAGAAACATTATTATAATAAACCTATAAAAAATTAAATTATGAAATAAAACCCCTTCCTTGAGTTCAACTTTCTTAGAATTTTTACTGCCATCATGTATAGTAAATATCAATTTATTATAATTGCAACACCCAAAAAATATAATGTAAAAAAATTGCATTCAATAGTGTGTATGCCATGCAACACCGATCGAGTAGGGGAATATAATATCGTGGGCATTTATAACATATATAATACTTTAAATAAATTCAATATAATTTATTAGTAGAATTTTATGTGATACTGAGTTATCATGCAAAACATGCAACAATATGTTTCTTCACTAGATTGCCTTGCAAGACTGTGTTTTATCAATCAATAATATAATATTAAAATATTATTATTTAATATAATAATAATTAATATAGATATTAAATTATCAGTTATGAATAATATTTACTAAATTATTAAAATATATGTTTAAAAAAAATATAAAATGAATTAATTGGTTACCAATTAATTATAAATGAAAATATAAACCAATAGAATATAAAGGATATATTATTATTTTTATGCACAAAACTGAATATTTATTTAATAAAATAAATTAATTATAATTAGTGAATGATATTAATGAAAAAAATTTGTTATATATTCAATAAAATATTTTTTATAACCATTTAATAGTTTTGATATACATAAGATAAAAATAAGCTCAATATTATACAAAAAACCAATAAATTTATTAAGACACATTTACTTTATTTTAATAGTGAACCAATTTTAAATATGAATTTTGAAACATTAATTTATATATTATGTAAAAATAAATGTAAAATTTTTATGTGAAACAAAAAAATTATTCTTTGGTGATGTTTTGGTATTTTTGGTATTTTTCGGCAAAGATTAATTTTTAAGTAAATAATGAAAAATAAAAAAATTTAATCCAAAATTTCATTTTAATATAATTTATTTATGAGGATAAATTATATTTAAAATTGGTTTTTATATTTAATTAGATTTTATTTTTATCAGTTAATCCAATAGAGGTCATTTGAATAAATTTATCTATGAAAGTTGCAATAAAAACATGGCAAGATTTTGGATGTTTTTAATTAAAAACCTGTGTCACGACCCCCTCACCACAAGGTGTACCCCTCCTAGTATGGAAATTTAAAAAGAGAGATATTGGCCACGAGCCCCACCTCCAGTAGGCCCCGGGTGGCGACTAGCACCGAGGGTATAATAAACACACAAATAAGAGGAATTACCCTCTAATAGAACACATGCGAAAGAGAGATATAAGACAAACACCAACCAACTCCAACTCACACTGCAATATAAAATAAATACCAAGTACACAAATGTGATTTCATACAAAACTACTAAAATTGAAACAAAAAGCTACAAGTACCAAAGGGAAGTAAAAACAACATCAACCACAATACCCAAACAGCTCCAGAAACCTTAAGCTAGTAGTAACCATCCTGATCTCCAACCTACTCCATGTGACCAAAAAAGCAGTTTATATATATACATAGGGTGAGTATAATAGTATACTTAGTAGGATCCTCCCCAGAGCCTCTTGTGAAAAAGTAAAGAAAGCTCACTAAATCATAGTGAACAACAAGCGAAGAAAACGTGTCACCTAAACATGTATACTAAGTTCCCAGCCTCACCATGGATACTCTCACCAAGTATCGCATACAAGAGTATATAATATAACAAATAATATCAAGGGAACCCTGCTACCACTTCCACACTAGTTTTTCTCTTTTCCCAACATCACACGTCCAAAGCTTCTCTCTCTACAAAGGCTTTCCCATATAAACTTGGGAAAATCACCACAAAATGCACCTCATACAATAAAACCACCTCTTCCATGTAAGCAATGTAACTAGGCAGTTTACAGGAGCCACCACAGTTCTCATAATGTGTATCATACGTCAGGTATTAAACCTCAATCCATTATATCCCAAACACTGAGTAAGGATCCTCTAGCCATCAAAGCCTATACACGTTACACATATAGAATTTCATAGGAAACAATATCCAGAATATATATGTGTGAATAAAAAAATCCATTACAGCCCTCTACACACATATATGGGGAAAACTAACCACTGTTCCTACCAGCACAAGTAACTACCAAGCGAATATAGTGGGGCCAAAGGGGGTAGTCATCCATCCATCCTCCCACAAGAATATTGGGAAAACACCCCTCCCCAGGTCATAGAATCCATAGGGTGTCAGTTTCCCTAGCTGACGGGGTGGAGTAGCATATAGAAACAAAAAAAGCATAGAATATACTATATCTCACAACCACACTATGGGCATAACCTATTCATAGACTCAACTGCAGCTAAGTTCTCTCAGACTCCTAGCTTCCACTTCAAAGACTAGGTATCCTATAAGCACACAACCTTTCAAAGATCTGTATTACATTACTTCATTCCCTTTTTATCAGTTTTAGTTTACGTTAATTAGTTCTTTAAACATTAATTAACCATTAGAAATTTCCAAATTATATTTCAATAGAATCACAACCAAATTCCATTATTCCTTTAAATTGTAACCTCAACATTGCATCCTATAAAGCTCCAACCCCATGGGTTAACATCATTTATTCAATCATTTATTAGCAACGTTATTACATTTCCATATCCACAAGAATTATATAAAAACATTATATACAACTAAAGCCAAGGGTGATCAACTCAGTGAGTAGATGAACTACCCTTCAAGTCCTTTCCACTTATAGCAAGAGCATAGATTCATCCTCTATCGAGAAGCTAAACATGGAAATCACGTGGCATAACCCATGCATCATATCCCCTTTTAGAAGGAGGGTAAGCCCACAAAATGCCTTGAGTAGTGGGGAAAGTAAAAAATATAAACAACCAACAAGAATCAACATGCATCAAGACATTCACATCAAACTGTTTCATCATCCCTTGTGTCCTTCCTGACACCCCCATGCATAAAATGATGCATCTCTTTAATCTAGTCATCAACTGCTACCACAACCTTTGGTTCTCCCTACCCTCACATATCACAACAGCCATAGAGGCTCACATCACAACACAAGAAGCAATAAAAAAACATCATATCAAACGGGCACTTGGTCATTAAACAAGGCATCCAAAATTCAAGCACAATGATCTCTCACAGATCCAAGTATAAGGATCTTGGCCTTTACAAGAAAGAGGGTAACTCATAACCATACTAGAAATTATCCTTTTATCAAAAAACTAGTTATTTAATTCATCTAGAATTAACCAATTTATTATTTTTAGCTTACAACTAAGTTCAACCTAAACATGAAAGCTCTCATAGCTATCACAATAAATAAACATGCTTACTGAATCTATTTGATTAACATAAAATAATAATAACAACAACCAGATCCATTTATATGCCTCTATATCTTTAAAAAAATAATCATCAATTAATTCTGGCTTTATGTTCTTTAATAATTTCATCAAGAATGACATGATAACAAGAAAATCATAGATATCATACTATCTTGAAAAAACAAGAGGCTATAACATAAGATCGATATCAATTTTTTTGTTCGGTTCAAATATTTATTATTCCATTTCTATTGTGATACAATGGGACAAAATATGATAACTATATAGTCACACATAAAATAATAGAGAAGCAATGAATCCCCTACCTCAAAAGGTTTCTAATTCTCTTTGAACAAATTAGAAAAACAGATCATGATAACCTCTCTTGGTGGACTGCATACACTTGACGATGCAGAGACACCACCACACCGACCAACACCCCAGAAAAGTACATTATGAAAATGGAGATAACATTCCATAATAGGGCAAGTTTAAATAGAAAAATATGTAACCAAAATAATGATGATATATCATAACTCATATCGAAGATTGATTGACACTTCTTGGTTGCACCAAAACAGGGGGTACACATTCTCCAATAAAAAATTCAAGGGGAACCAATCGATAGAGGAAAGTTTGATCGCATGACTCCTATGGGGAGGAAGGAAAGGATTGAGAATCTTGCAACAAATAACAAGTAGGAATAAAATGGGGAAAGATATCTCATACCTTTATAAGATTTAATAGACCAGCAGTTTATGATACACTAGATTTTCCATTAAAAGTGGATTGCACTAAACCACACTGTTTGACCATGTAGAGTAATACCGAACCTTAGGAAAATTAATATAGGAGTTATGGGATTTTAATAAACCTTTAAATCCCTTATAACAAGGCCTTAAATGCATTTAATGTCAAAGAAAATGTCAAATCGGTGAAACTGGAAAAATATGAAAATTTGGAAATGGAATTATGAAACCATTCTGGAAACCCTGTAGAATCACTAGACTAGAAACACTGTAGAATCACCGTTTTGGAAACACTATGGAATCACCAGTTTGGAAACACTATAGGGTCACTGTTTCTATGACACAAAATCTATGACACCATTTCTATGACACAGTGACACTGTAGAATCATTGTTTTTATGACACAGTGACACTGTAAGCTCACCGATTCTGGGACACCGTGACACTGTAGACTCACAATTTCTTGGACACTATCACACTATTCATAAAACTGGAAACACAGTTCACACAACTGGAAATTATGAAAAGTGTTGGGAATGAGTCACCTTGATGTCCCAGAAGACCTCAACCACTAGATCTCAGCACGGTAATAGTCTAGAGTTGTCCTGACCATTACATCAGATACATCTCAAAACATTATCATCCTTGAGAATCCAAAACCAACCAAAAAAGAAATATAAAAGGGTTCCGAACAACCAACCATCGAGATACCTCTCAAAAGAGATAAAGACACATGAAGAAGCAAAATAAATCCATCTTATAAACATGAAATGTCTATAACCACACATCTAACATTTTACATGAAAAGAGTTAAACATAAAACAACCCCGGGTACTGAGTACGTATCTGTGACTCACATTCCTAGGTACTCTTCTCTAATCCATTGTGTCTCCAAAATACATGAACCAAGGGGATAGAATGCCTGCACAACACCTTCTCTTTACGGTCCTAGATTTCCACAGGATGCTCCTTGAAGGCTGCATCTTCATCAACATCGATCTCTCCCCAATCAATGATGTGAGAGTCATCATGAAGATAACGATGGATCTATTACACATGATGAACAATGTGTATCCGGCTCATCTTTAGGGGAAGTGCTACTCGATACGCCATAGCTACAACATGACCCAACACCTCTAAAGGCCCAACAATCCAAGGAGAAAGCTTACTCCCATGACCAAACCACTGTTGTCCATGATGGGGATTCACCTTTAGAAACACGTGATCCCCAAAATAAAACTCCAAATGTCTCCTTATTTGATCGACGTATGATTTCCGAATATCTTGTGTTTTCTTCATCCACATACGAATCACCTGACCCATCTCTGTCATATTCGACACTAGTTCTGGTATGAGAATGGATAACTCTCCGACCCCAGTATAGAACAACGGAGAAGGGATAGGTTGTCCATACAAGGATTCAAAGGGTTCCATACCAATGGTGGAGTGATAACTATTATTGTACGTGAACTCCACCAAGGGTAAGTTCTTCATTTACAGACCTACAAAACCTAGGACACAGGAGCGCAACATGTCTTCATGAGTTTGGATAGTCTGCTCTGTCTGACTGTCCGTTTGTGGATGAAAACCTATGCTAAGGAATTGCTGAGAATGAAAATAATGTTGGAGACCTCTCCACAACCTAGAGGTAAAAGAGGATCTGGATCAGAAATGATCGTCCTGGGGACTACATGGAGTCTCATTACCTCCTCTAGATACTGCCTTGAAAAATCTTCCACTGTGGTCAATTCCTAGATCTCTATGAAGTAAGATGATTTTTTTGAATGATCAAATACCACCCAAATAGCATCATGGAATCCATGATTTTGAGTCCAACCATTAAAAAAGTTCATTGAGATGTCCTACCACTTATACTGAGGAATATCTAATGGATGTAGAAAACCATCGGGGACACGGTGCTTGACCATCACCTTCTGGAAGACCAAACATCGAGACACAAACTCTGCAATTGCACGCTTCAGCCCAAGACACCAAAAATGACTCCACAAGCCTTCGAACTTCTTTTTCACACCATGATGTACCACTAGTGCTGAACTATGGAACTCTATGAGAACCATCTCATGCATCACCAAAGGAAAAAAAATCCTTCCAGGATACAATATATGGTGTTGTTCATCCTCAGACCAACCATCAGGGGCCTCGCCACAATCAATTTGGTCTCTCTAGACCTCCACCTCTAGATCTGCCAATTGGGACTCTTCCACCTGTTACACCAGAGATGACTGCACCATCATCTAAAAAAGACATCCTCTTCTTGCAACTTCTCCCATATTGAGATGTAATGTTAAAAGTTCTCCCATTACTCTCTAGAAATCACTAGATTCACAAACTTCATCACTAGGTGACGTCCGACTCAGCGCATCATCTGAAAAATTACCCTTTCTAGGTGTATATGAAAATTTAAAGTTAAATTCCTATTATAACACTATCAACCAACATTGTTGCATGTTTAAGTCACGCTGGGAGAAAACATACCCCATGATCTTTTTATCAGAGAAAACCACAAAGCACTCATCAATGAAGTAATGTCTCCAAAACTTCAGAGAATACACCACTGCCTCCAACTCAAGATCATGGGTTTCAAAGTTACGTTCATGGGGATGCAACTACCGAAACCCATAAGAAACAGCTGATCTATGCTACATCAAAACAAAACCTAACCCCAGATGCGAAGCATCGAAGAAAACATCAAACTGAAATTCATATGATGGAAGTCAATGAATTGGATCACTTACCATCTTCTAATTTAGATTCTAGAACTCTTATTGACACTAATCAGTCCACACGAATGCCTGATCCATCCTATTCAATGCTGTTAGAGGATTCGTAACCTGAGAGAAATCTTCTACGAACCTTTTTTAGTATCCAGCGAGACCAAGGAAACTTCGCACCTCTTTAACTGTCTCTAGGGATTCCCAAGAAAAAAAATGCTTATATACTTGATGGAACGAAATATACTCCTAGCCAGGACACAAAATTCCCCAAGAAACATACTTCTGCAGCCCAAAACACACTCTTTTACAACATCCCAAACAGGTGTTCTTGATGACAAACTCTCAAAAAGGTGTGCAGATGCTCTGAATGATCCTTCCTAGATGTAAAGTACACAAGGATGTTGTGGATTATAACCAACACAAACATATCTAGGAAATCAAGAAAAACAACTTTTATCAATCCCATGATCACAGTTTGAGAATTCGTCACACCTAATGAAATTACAACAAACTCGTAATGCCCATGATGACAACAGAATACAGTCTTCAGGATATCCACATCCTCCACACACATCTGATGATATCCTAACCACATATTGATATCTAAGAACCTTCTTTCACCCTTCATTTGATCGAATAAATCATCAATCTGTAGAAGAGGATAGTTATTCTTCACTATCACTTTGTTTATGCGATGATAATTGATACACAACCACAAACTGTTGTTAACCTTCTTCATGAAAAAAATCTAGTGCACCCCATGTTGACACACTCAGCCAAAAAAACCAAAATTGTAATAGAACATCAAGATATATAAGTAGCACTCGTAACCCAGAAGGACCCATCCTATATAGAGACATTGAGATATGAGACACTCTTGGCTATAACATGATCACAAACTCAATCTCTCATTGAGGGGGTAATGCTACAACCTCTTCTTGAAATACACCTGGGAACTCTTCTTTGACCCTGGAAAAATCCAACAGCTGAACCTCTAATGAACTCAATATCAGCTCATCCCTCATGTATGACAAGGAAAAAACATTCCTATGACCCATTTGAGGGTCTCTATCACCAAAAAATATTGCTACCAGTCTATCAGCATCAAATAGCATCACATACCTATTGAAGAAATCCACAATAGCATGCACTTAAAACAACCAATTCATGATTAGGATGAAATCATATAGTTGTATCTGTAAACATTGGAAATCTCCCCAAGAGCAGTACTGCACCATCACTAACTCGCAGTCTCTACATACATTGAACAAGTCATCTTGTCACGACCCCCTCCCCACAAGGTGTACCCCTCCTTGGCCAACAATGTAAGAAGGAAGATAATGACCCCCGTGTCCCGCCTCCAGTAGGCCCCGGGTTGGTGACTTGCACCAAGGGTATAGTAAACACACAAATGGGAGGAATTACCCTCTAATAGAACACCTGAGAAAGAAAGGGATACGATAGACACCAACCAACTCCATGTTAGACAACAATATAAGATAAATCACAAGTACACATAGGTAATGTCATGCAAAACTACTACAATAGAAAGGAGAAAACTGTAAGTACCCAAAAGAAAGAAAAAACATCTGCAACCTCAAGGCCAAAAATCTCCTCTAACCCCAAGCAAGTAGAACTAGTTTGATCCCCAACCTGCTCCATGTGACCTAAAAAATAGTTTATATATACATAGGGTGAGTATAACAGTATACTCAGTAAGATCCTCCCCAGAGCCTCTCATTAAAAATTAATGAAAGCATGCTAAAGCATAGTAAACAACAAGTGAAAGTAACTTGTCCCCTAAACAGGTATAATATGTTCCCATCCTCACCATGGATACTCTCACCAAGTATCTCATAAAATAGTATATAATATAATAAATAATATCAAGGGTACCCCACTACTACTTCCCCACAGATTTTCCGCTTTTCCCCAACATCGCACGTCCTAAGCATCTCTCTATAAAAACAATTGCCTGCAGACACCTGGATGAAGCACGAAAATATGCACCTCATGCAAAAAAACCACCACGTCCACATAAGCAATGTAACCTTGTAGTTTCTGGGAGCCACCACAACAAGAATAACATGTATCATACGTTGGGTATTAAACCTCAAGCCATTTTAGCCCATACACCGAGTAAGGATCCTCAAAAAATAATAGCCTACAGATGTTACACCTATAGTATTCCATAGGAAACTATATCTAGAATATATTTGTGTGAATAAACACAAGCCAATACATCTATCTACACACATATATGGGGAAAACCAACCATTGTGCCTACCAGAACAAGTAATTAACAATATAATAGAGTGGGGAAAAAGAGGGTAGTAATCCATCCAACCTCCCACCAGAATGTTGGGGAAAACACCCCCCAGGGCTCAGAATACCCTGGGTGTTAGTTTCCCTAACCGATGTGGTGGAGTATCATATAGAAACACAAAAAGTATAGAATATACTATAGATCACTACCACACTCTGGGCATAAGCTAGTTTTAGACAAAATTGCATCTAACATCTCTCAAACTCCTGGTTTCCAGTTCTAAGACTACGTATCCTATAAGCACACAACCATTTAAGGAGGTTTATTACATTAATTCAATACCTTTTTATAAGTTGAACTTACATTAATTAATTCATTAAACATTAATTTACCATTAACAATTCCACATTAAATTTCATTAGCATCACACCCAAAGTACATTGTCCCTTTAAATTGTAACCTCAGCATTGCGTCCCAGAAATATCAAACCAATTGGGTTAACATTATTTATTCAATAATTTATTAAAAAAATTATTACTTTCCCATATTACTAGGAATTCTAGAAAAACATTCTATGCTAATAAAAACAAGGGATCTCAACTTGTTGAGTAGATGAACTACCCATCATGTCTTTTCCACTTATAGAAAGAGCATAGACCCATCCTCCCTCGAGAAGCTAATAAAGGAAAGCACGTGGAATACCCCGCATGTCTTCTCCCTTTTTTTGAAGGAGGGTAAGAAAACCATCTGCCTTGTGAAGTGTGGAAATTAAAGAGGATAAACAGCCAATAAGAATCGGCAAGCATCCAAACACTTACTTCAATCCTGTTTCATCATCCCTGCGTCCTCCCAGACACCCACACGAATAAACCTATGCATCTCGCCACTCTATGTGTCAACTGCTTCCACAATCAATAGGCCTCCATGCCCCCATATATCAGAAAAGCCTTCTAGGCTCACATCATAACACAATCTGTAGGAAAACAACCATCATGTCAATAGGGATCTTGGTCCTTAAATAGGAAATAGGGTCACCCATAACCCTACAAGGAATTATCTTTTATCAAACAACCTTTTTTTAATCCATATTGGATTAACTGATTTATTATTCGTAGGTTCCAACTTCGGGAAACCTAAATAGCAAGCTACCACAAGAAATTAAACATGCTTTCTTCACCAATTTGATTAGGATCAAATTACAAAAACTATATGATTCATTCACATGACTATTTATCTTTATCCGAACAATTATCAATTAATTATGGCTTTACATTATTTACCAATTTCTATCAAGAATGGAAAGCTAAACAAGAAAGTATAGAAATCACTCTATCTAGAAAAACAAGAGGCAATAACATACGATTGATATCAATTTATTTATTCGGTTAAAATAATTATTCTGCCAATTCCATTGTGGTCTAGTGGTATAAAACATGCTAACTCTACTGTTTCATGTAAATGAAAATTGAAGCAATGAATCCCCTACCTCAAACGGTTTGTGACGTTCTTTATACAAGAACGAGCCACACAATGGGTTACGATCTCCTCCCCCTATGACAACTATATAAACCTGAGGATGCAGAGACACCAACACACCAGTCAACACCCAAGAAAATCCCATTAGGAACATGGATATAACATTCCACAAATGGGAAAGGAGTAATAGAAGGAGATGAAACCAAAATAATGAAGATAGATCATACCTTATATCGAAGATTGATCGATACTTCTTGGTTGAATCAAAACAGAGGGGAACTAATCCAAGAAGGAAATTTTTATTGCACTTTCACACGGGATGGAGTGAAAGGTCCGAGCATCTCACAAATGAGAACATGGAGGAATAATTATGGGAGGAATATATATCATCCCTTTAGAATATTTAATGGAGTAGCAATTTAAGATATGCTGGATTTTCCATTAAAAGAATATCTCATTAAACCTCGCGGTTTTGCAAAGTAAAAACATCCCAAGCATTAGGAAAATAAATATAGGAGTTACGACCTTTGAATTGACCTTAGAGTCATTAAAACAATTATTTAAATTCATTTTATGTCAAAGGAAATGTCAAAGGGGAAAAACTGTAGGAAGATGGAAGCACTGTTCACAAACTTGAAATTTGGAAAAGGAAAAAGGCTACTGTTGGAACCTCACTGTTCTAGAGCACTGTTCATGAAATCAAAATTTGGAAAAGGAAAGAGGCTACCGTTGGAACCTCACCGTTCTGGAAACATTGTTCATGATCCTTAAAATTGGGAAAGGACAGATGCTACCGTTGGAACCTCACCGTTATGGAAACACTTACATGAACTCAAAATTTGGAAAAGGAAAGAGTCTACAGTTGGAACCTCACCATTATGGAAATACTGTTCATGAACTCAAAATTTGGAAAATGAAATGGGCTACCATTGGAACCTCACCATTATGGAATCACTATTCATGAACTCAAAATTTGGAAAAGGAAATAGGCTACAGTTGCAACCTCACCATTCTGGAATCACTGTTCATGAACTCAAAATCTGGAAAAGGAAAGAGGCTACCATTGGAACCTCACCGTTATAGAAACACTGTTCATGAACTCAAAACATGGAAATGGAAAGAGGCTAATGTTGGACCTCACCATTGCAAGATTCACATAAGACAACAGATGAAACTGTTCATATAAGGTTACTATTGTACTATTCACATAAGTTTACCATTCGAACTATTCACATAAGGTTACCGATGACACTGTTCACATAATCCTACCATTTCATTGTTCACAGAAGGCTATCGCTGAACCTGTTCACATAAGGCTACAATTTCACTATTCATAGAAGTCTACCATTGGAACTGTTCACCGATGGAACTATTCAAAGAATTGGATATTTTGAAATTTGTTGTGGATAAGTCACATTGACCACCCGAACACCTCAAACACTATATTCTAGCAATGTAATGGACCAGAGAAGTCCGATATATTACATCAGATACCTCTCAAAACATTATAGTCCTAAAGAATTCAAAACCAACCTAAAAGGAAACTGAAATTAATTCCAAATAACCACCCATTGAGATACCTCTCAAAAGAGAGAAGGCCGCAAGAATCAACCAAGGAGAACCATTTTATAAACATGAAAGTCCTATAACCACAATGGGGAAATCGTTACATAAAAAGAGTTAACATCACAAAACTCTGGGTAATGATCATGTATCCCTGACTCACGTTCCCAAGTACTCTCCTCAATACCCCTGTGTCTCCACATGACATGAACCAAGGGAATAAAACCCCATGCAACACCTTCTCCTTGCGGTCTTAGATCTCTACCAGCCGCTCCTCAAAGGATTCATCATCATCAACATTGATCTCACTCTAATAGATGATATGTGAGGCATCATGAATCTAACGATGAATCTTAAATAAATGGAAAACATCATGTATTCGACTCATTTTCTGGGGAAGCACTATCTGGTATGATACGACTCAAACACAAGCCAAAACCTCTAAAGGACCAAAAAACTGGGGATAAAGCTTACTCCTGTGACCAAACCTTCACTGCCCATGATGGGGAGTAACCTTCAGAAATATGTGATCCCCAATATCATGATCTAAGGGTATCCTCCTTTGATCGGCATATGATTTCTGATGATCCTTCACTGTCTTCATCCTCTCACGAATCACCTGAACCATCTTTATTGTATTCTGTACATGTTCCGGTCTGAGAATTGCTGACTCTCTGAACCGAGTCCAGAACAACAGAGAATGAAAAGTCTGGCCATACAAGGATTTAAATGGTTCCATACAGATGGTGGAGTGAAAAATATTGTTGTAAGAAATCTCCACCAAGTGTAATTGCCTCATCAACGAACCTAAAAAATCCAGGGCACAAGAGCGTAACATGTCTTCAAGAGTCTTGATGGTACGCTCTATCTGACCGTTTGTATGAGGATGAAAAGAAGTTCCAATTCCTATCTAAGAACCAAAATAATGCTGGAGACCTCTCCACACCCTAGAGTTAAAACAAGGATCTCGATCAGAAATGATCATCCTTGGGACTCTATGATGTCTTGCCACCTCCTCCAGATACTTCCTCGACAAAAATTAGACTGTACTTGACTCCTTGATTGCTATGAAGTGGGATGATTTTGTTAAATGATCCAATGCCACCCAAACATCATCATTTACTACCGAAGATCAAGGTAAAAAAGTAACAAAGTCCATTGATATGTCCTCCTACTTCCACTGAGGAACATCTAACAGTTGGAGCATACCACTAGGAACACTATGTTTGGCCTTCACCTTCTTGAAGACCAAACATCGAGACAAAAAATCAGAAACTGCATGCTTTAGCCCTAGCCACCAAAAATAACTCCTCAAGACTCGTTACATATTTTTTACTCTAGGATGCACCCCTAAAGGTGAACTATGGAACTCCCTAAGAACTATCTTACATATCTCCAAAGGAACAAATATCCTTCAATGATACAACACTTGGTGTTGTTTTATAACGACCCATACTTTACATACATTGTTAATACTTCAAAATTGAAGCAAACATGTTACAACATATGACAAAACCACAAAGGACTGTATAGGTATAGTGTCTTTAGAAACTGGGAAACATAAACAACTGGTTCATAAATCTTCTACAGTGTCTCCCATTTATTTAATCATATCTAGGGTCCCTTTTAGAATATTCTACTTAATATCCATCTTCCTGACCTGGGGAAAAGAAAACATAAAAGGGTGAGCTCAAATGCTCAGCAAGGGAAAATAAAGGAAATAAAAATCATATCATATCTTTTTGAAAATCAAAACCTGCAAAAGAGATCATAATATCTTAACATGGAATAAATCATAGAAGTGAAAATGAGATCCCCATAATCATAACATAAAACTTGAAACTTTGTGGCATGCACACATAATCATGGAAAATCATTTCTTGTTAGTCGTGACTCATTGCCAAGACTATCTTAGTGGACAAAGTCCCTTTCTGAACTGAGTCACCCTCGTTCCAGTCCTGTTTCACTGAACCGGTATAACCTACCATTCCAGCCATGTTTATCTCATGAGATATAAAATCTTTACCCAATGCATTGGAGGGAGATATAGGTCCCACCCATCTTATAATGAATCCTTTCTTATGTGTGCCACATAATCATAAATCATACATCATCGCATAACCCATGTAATAAAAATGGGATTCTTAAACAACATGACATCATAAAACAATTCATATAAGATAAAGGAATTCATAAAAATTTTTCCATCACAACATAATCAATATCCATGTAACAATCGGGATAAAAACAGAACCCTTTTATTATCTTAGATGGAAAATAATTTTGATAAAATACTTGAACTTAATTCTTGAGGAAAATATCCTTTCTACTTCAAAAATACTTTTCCTTTATTAACATGTCATACAATTTTAAACTAAAAGAAGTTGATTAAAAATAAACTTGAAAACTTGTAAAGGAAGCTTCTTGTAAATACTGTTTTAAAAATCCATTCTTTCTGTATAAGTTTAAAAAAACATTCTTCGTACTTTTGTCGGAAAAGTCAAAAAGTACCTCGTATGAAAAACGACAAAAGATTCCTTTCTTATTCTTTACAAAAAACTCACCGAAGGGTAAAATTGGATTTAAACTATTGTAAGTGGATGGAAGTAATATTACATATTGAGGAAACATGGATGTGGATGATAAAATACACCCCAGTAATTACCAAAGTAAAAACAATCTCGGATAAAAGTGAGATTGTGATATTTCCCTTACCTTAGGTCCGATTTGCTTTGTACGTGTCCGAAGCTCCTGTATAATGGTTTAAATAATGTTATTGACTTATTTCAGAATCATACATATTGATATGATATCATATATGGTCATATTCTTAGATTATTGTTAGTAATATTTCATTGTTACTTGTTACTCGGGTCTTTATTGCCTTTTGTTCTTATGCGTGTTTTGCCGAATAAATTCTTATTCGTCTTTTAAGGTTATAGATACCTTATATCCAGAATGGTATTAGTGTAACATATATCATATTTATTCATTCAATTCATTTATATAATTACTATGTAATGATGATCATGTAGAACGAGTCGCATCACA
Organism: Viscum album; assembly: GCA_963277665.1. Taxonomy (NCBI): domain Eukaryota; kingdom Viridiplantae; phylum Streptophyta; class Magnoliopsida; order Santalales; family Viscaceae; genus Viscum; species Viscum album. Next base: position 998,788,517 of record OY728121.1, on the reverse strand, counting down.
TCGTGGAGACGGTATTCCGTACGTACGCACGAGTGATGATATCGTTCCTATGATCATGGAATTGTATTGGAGTATATATATATTATTTCAGTATCAATATTACTTTATAATAATCATAAATAGTTACTCATTACACCATTATACCCACCCTTGTAAAGTGATGGTGGAAAATAGATTACACCACGGCGTGGAGACGGTATTCCGTACGTACGCACGCGCGGTGATTTAATTTTTCCGTAGGATGGATAGAAGGTGAATTAGGGTTGTTTCATATTTATAATAACATATCAGTATGTAAGTAATACTGATGTTATTACTTTATCATGAAACAAATAAAGAAGAAGAAGTTGAAGAAGAAAGAAATTGAAAAGATTGGTAATGGATATTACCTCTTCTTTGGAACGCCTCTTTGAATCCTCCACTTAGGGAACTAAGATTGGTCTTTGAAGAAGACCAGGACCTCTAGGATTATTCTAGGGAAGTGTAGAGGTGAAAATGGCAGGGGTTTGCTGAGCTTGAGTGCTCAAATTGGTGTGAGGAGGAGGGGGAGGAGGTGCCCTTTTATAAGGGAGGAGAGGGGCACCTTAGGAATATCTCAAAATATTATTTTATATTAAAGTCAAAATCGGTTTATAATGGTTCCAAAGGGTATTATTTCGAAGCTAAAGTGGGGATGGGTCGAAATCCTATCAACCAATAGGATTTAGACAAGTTTAGGGTATTATTTTAACCTTATCAATTAGATTTAACTCTAAGTTAAATAATTTAACTTTTACCATGTCTTTTTTTTTCTTTCACTATATGGTTAATAAACTTACTATAACATGCCAAACGAACCCCAAGTAGTTTATTATTAATATATATATCCTTATCTAAGTCATTTGGCCGATCCTTAGATTTTTAGGAATAAAATAACAATTAATAATATAAAATTTCATTTAAAAACTATTTTGTGTCAATTTTGACACTATTTGATATATGATTTTTGTGAAAGTCATAACAGAATTATATGTTCGAAACAAGTTGATTAAATCAACACTAATATATCATAGTAACCTAGAAAATTAGTGGAATTCATAAAAAGTCTTAAATTACATTTATTTTGGTATTTATATGATCAATTATGTAAATATTTCATTAATAAGATAATTACTGCATCATCTTTGTGTCATAAACAAATTAAATTATTTGATGTCTAAAAATTACAAATAAAATAACATCATGTAGGAAATATTTTTAGATTTCTAATGAATATTTACAATCGAATTTTTCTTATTTATAACCCCATATTAAAAATGATTTACTTATTAAACTTTCATTTTAACTATTTTAACCCTTCTTTAAATAAATTAATAATAAATGTCCTAATCTAATACAAGTGGGCCTAAATGGTCATATTTTATTCCTAAGTTTATTTTTGGTCGAATTACACTTGTCCAATAGAATTAGGACATGTGTTAGGGTAATATTAATATCATATTTACCCTTAGTTACCCTATTTACTATTAACTGCGGTAAAAATAGTAAAAAGTTACTATTCACCAAAAAATTATTTTTATCTCATTGAACCACATTTTACTTACTGATATCAACCGTGTCTGTCGGATTTTTGAAATTCCATTCACAGAAGCGGTAAAATTAAGTTTTATGCAAAATTCAGTTTTTAACCTACCACTTAGTGGTTTCACTATTCATCAAAAATTGAAAGTTTTCAGAAAAATACCAAAATTTCACCCTAGGCTAATTTCGGTATTCCGAATCCAAAAATGAAGTCCATTTTAAAAAATAAAATTTATAAAATTTCAAAAAGTGGTTATTACTATTCATAATGGCTAGTTTTAATAACATATTGTTGTTTAGTGAAACTCGGTATTGCGTACGACGCAAGCTATCGAGGAAGGTCGCGATTGCGTGTAAAGCAAGCCAAGCAAGTGTTGTGTAGAAAAAGATTCCTTTGATGATTTATATAACATAAAAGTCTCGGGTGTTACATTCTACCCCCCTTAAAAAGAATTTCGCCCTCGAAATTCGTCACTTTGTAACAAACAGATGAGGATACTTCTCCCTCATCATATCCTCAAGCTCCCATGTAGCTTCTTCAAGTTGGTGGTTCCTCCATAAAACTTTCACCAATCGAGTGGTCTTGTTTCGTAGGAATTCTTCTCTACGATCCAGAATCTCTATCGGCTGTTCTTCATAAGAAAGATCTTTCTCCAGCGGTACAACTTCTGAGATGAGTACATGTGAAGGATCTGGTATGTACTTTCTCAGGAGAGATACATGGAACACATCGTGAACTTGAGAGAGATTCGGTGGAAGCGCCCATCGGTAAGCTACCTTCCCAACACGATCCAGTATTTCGAAAGGACCGATATATCTAGGGCTCAACTTCCCCTTCTTTCCAAATCTCATAACCCTCTTCCAGGGAGATATTTGTAAGAACACTTTATCACCCACTTCAAACTCTAGGTCTTTTCTTCGGTTGTCGGCATAACTTTTCTGTCGACTCTGAGCTGCGCTTATGTGTTGTTGAATAGATCTAACCTTTTCTTCCATTTCATCAACGAGATCAGGTCCTAATAGCTTTCTTTCCCCAACTTCAACCCAGCAAGTTGGAGTCCTGCATTTCTTTCCATAGAGAGCTTCATAAAGAGCCATCTGAATACTGGAGTGAAAGCTATTATTATAAGAAAATTCCACCAAAGGTAGGTGTTGATCCCAACCTCCTTTGAAATCCATAGAGCAAGATCTCAACATATCTTCTAGGGTTTTAATTGTTCTCTCAGACTGACCGTCTGTCTAGGGATGATAAGCAGTGCTGAAACTCAACTCTGTATCCAGAGTATGCTGAAGAATTCGCCAGAACTTCGAGGTAAATCTTGGATCCCGATCAGATATAATATAAAGTGGTACTCCATGCAATCTTACCACTTCCTTTACATATATCCTGGCAAGCTGATCTAGAGAGAAATCCTCTCTAATAGCAATGAAGTGTGCAGATTTTGTACGACGATCAACTATGACCCCGATAGCATTATTGCCTTTGGATGTTTTAGGAAGTCCTGTGACAAAGTCCATAGTGATGTTTTCCCATTTCCATTCGGGTATGGGTAATGGTTGTAACATCCCCTTAGACTTTTGTCTCTCAGCTTTAACTTGTTGACAAACCAAGCATCGAGAGACATATTCAGCAACATCTCTTTTCATGCCATCCCACCAGAAGTACTCTTTCAGGTCCCTATACATCTTCGTTCTTCCAGGATGAATAGAGAATGAAGAACTATGAGCCTCATCCAGCAGCTCCTTCTTTAATTCGGGGATGGAAGGAACACAAACCCGATTCCTGAACTTTATTATCCCATCATAATCAAGGTTGAATTCAGGAACATTTCTCACCTTCTTTTGTAACTCGACATCTTCTTTCTGTGCCTCTTTAATCGTCACATGTATAGATGGTTGAACATTAATTTGAGAAAGATAAGATTTTTCCCCTTCCATTATAATTCCAAGATCCATCCTTTGTAAATCCATAAATATTGGATCTTTTGTGATCCTCATCATGGATAAACTAGTATGGTCTTGTCGACTTAATGCATCTGATACCTTGTTTTCTTTCCCAGGGTGGTAATGGATTGAGCAGTCATAATCCTTAATCAGCTCCAACCATCTTCTTTGATGCATATTCAACTCCTTTTGTGTGAAAATATAGTTTAAACTTTTATGATCAGTATAAATATCACACCTTTCACCATAAAGGTAATGCCTCCAAATCTTTAATGAAAAGATTACCGCAGCCAACTCCAAATCATGTGTTGGGTAATTTGGCTCATGGATTTTCAACTGTCGTGAGGCATAATCTATCACCATATCATTTTGCATAAGAAGACACCCCAATCCCTTCTTGGATGCATCACTGTAGATCACAAACCTTTCTCTACTACAAGGCAGTGTGAGCACAGGTGCACTGGATAACCTTCTTTTCAACTCCTTGAAATTCTCTTCACATTCCTCTGTCCAGACAAACTTAACTCCTTTCCGAGTCAACTTGGTGAGTGGATTAGATAATCGTGAAAAATCTTTTACAAAACGTCGATAATATCCCGCCAAACCAAGAAAACTTCGGATCTCAGTTACTGTTGTTGGTCTCAACCATCTTTTGATAACCTCTGTTTTTGCTGGATCCATAGATATCCCCTCTTTTGAGATTATGTGACCCAAAAATGAAACTTTTTGAAGCCAAAATTCACACTTGGTAAATTTGGCATAAAGCTTCTCCTTTCTCAGGGTCTTCAATATAATTCTCAAGTGATCTTCATGCTCTTACTTGCTCTTTGAATAGACAAGAATATCGTCTATAAAGACTACCACAAATTGATCAAGATAGTCTCTAAAGACTCTATTCATTAGATCCATGAAGATAGAAGGGGCATTAGTAACACCAAATGGCATCACTATAAATTCATAGTGTCCATACCTTGTACGGAAAGCCGTCTTTGGTATATCCTCCCTTTTGACCCTTAATTGATGATACCCTGAACGAAGATCAATCTTGGAAAAGTATTGAGCTCCGCGTAGTTGGTCAAATAAGTCATCAATGCGTGGGAGAGGATATTTTTTCTTGATAGTGATCTTGTTAAGTTCTCGATAATCAATGCAGAGTCTCATTGATCCATCTTTCTTCTTAACAAATAGAACAGGTGCTCCCCAAGGTGACGCACTAGGGAGTATGAATCCCTTATCAAGATTCTCTTGGAGTTGCTTCTTCAATTCCTGCAACTCAATTGGGGCCATTCTATAAGGTGTCTTTGAAATAGGCAAAGCACCCGGTACGAGTTCTATTGAAAACTCAACTTCACGATTTGGTGGAAGACCCGTTAATTCCACCGGAAAGACATCATCAATCTCCAGTACAATGGGCATATTCTTAATCGTGAGTTTCTCACCAACCATTTGAGATAAATAACCTTCATTTAGTGGAATCAATACCCATAAGATGGAAGAAATTTCCACTGGAAGATTATGTTCATCCTTGCATTGATATACGATCGTAGATTGATCTGGAATATGAAATGTGACTTCCCTTCTTTGGCAATTGATATGAGCTCCATGTAGAGAAAGCCAATCCATGCCAAGAATCACATAAAATTCCACTAAAGGAAGGATCACAAGATTTGCAGGAAGCACTTTCCCACAAACTTCGATCGGAGAAGAATTATAAACTTTTGATGCGACTGTTGTGCCATTAGGTGTTGTCACAGCTAACTCAACATCTAATTGTTGAGGTAGTACGGTGATACCCTTTGAAAATTTTTCAGAAATAAAAGAGTGGGTGGATCCAGAATCAAATAAAACATTTTCTACTTTAGAGTGGATGGTAAGTGTACCTTTCACCACTTCGTTATCGTACTCCACATCGCTGATAGAAATTGCATGTGACTTTCCTTTGTCTTTAGCCTTAAGATTTTGTTGACGTCGACCATCATCATCAACCCTTGGATTTGGGCATTGATTGGCATAATGCCCCATCTCCTTGAACTTGAAACATTGAAGTGTAGTAGGTTCATTCTGTGTATCCCTTCCTTTGTTTGCGTCATTAGACATCTTCTTCCCATTATCACGGCATTCAAATGCCTGATGACCTTCCTTTCCACATTTAAAACATTTACTTGTCCCTTTAAGACAACTCCCTCCATGTTTCTTTCCACACTTTGAGCATAAGGAAAAGCTCATCTTCTTTTCCGTGTGCTCTTTAGATTTTTCTTTGAATTCCATCTTCCTCTTCTTATCAAACCCATGTGACTGATGGGTTATTCCAATCTCCATCTCGACTTTGAGAGCACATCGAACGATTTCCTCGTAGCTATTGAAGTCCCTTATGGATAACGCCCTTCGAAGACTTGGTTTTAAGCCACTAAAGAATCGATCGATCTTACTCACAGGTTGGATAATAATACCAGAAGCGTACCTTGCAAGTCTTGTAAAATTTTCTTCATAGGTACCAACAGATTCATCATCCCTTTGCTTCAGTTCAAGAAACTCTTTCTCCATCTTTGTTCGGAGAATACGAGGGAAGTACTTATTGAAAAATAAGTTCTTGAACTCGTCCCATTCCATAGACTCAATTTCATCCCTTTGCCTCGTATTCTTAATAAGATTCCACCATTGATCAGCATCTCCTTCCAAACGATACACTGCTAGGATGACTTTATCATGTTCAGAACATTGAAGAACTGAAAATATCTTTTCAGTAGTACTAATCCATTGTTCAACAACTAATGGATCAGTAGACCCACTGAAAGAAGGTGGACGCTGCCTCATGAAGGATTCTACAAAATGTTGCTCCTTCCTTTTCTCGTTTGGAAGTCCTGCATGATTCAAAGCTTGAGAAAGTTGTGTGAGCATGGCTACAAGATTTTTCATTCCATCTCCCATATCGTTTGGTTGCTCAGGGGGACAATCATTGCATTGCCCATCGCATTCCGCATTAACATGGTTCCTTCGGGTTCCAGCCATTGACTAAAACCAAGAAGAATAGTGTGAGCAACACTAATTATAATAGGAAAACCACATAATTCAAGAATAAAATTTTCATGCTTAAGGTCTTATCCTAGGTTATTAAAGGCCATTTCTAAAACACTAAGATTGTGTTCTATGCTTAGAATTATCCTTAGGGTTCTTACTAAGGCTTTCACATCCTAGTTTCCAAAGGTTGACTATACCTTTCCTCTGATACCAACTATAACGACCCATACTTTACATACATTGTTAATACTTCAAAATTGAAGCACACTTATTACAACATATGACAAAACCACAAAGGACCTTATAGGTATAATGTCTTTAGAAACTGGGAATCATAAAAAACTGGTTCATAAATCTTCTACAGTGTCTCCCATTTATTTCATCATATCTAGGGTACCTTTTAGCATATTCTACTTAATATCCATCTTCCTGACCTGGGGAAAAGAAAACATAAAAGGGTGAGCTCAAATGCTCAGCAAGGGCAAATAATGGAAATAAAAATCATATCATATCTTTTTGAAAATCAAAACCTGCAAAAGAGATCATAATATCTTAACATGGAATAAATCATAGAAGTGAAAATGAGATCCCCATAATCATAACATAAAACATGAAACTTTGTGGCATGCACACATAATCATGGAAAATCATTTCTTGTTAGTCGTGACTCATTGCCAAGACTATCTTAGTGGACAAAGTCCCTTTCTGAACCGAGTCATCCTCGTTCCAGTCCTGTTTCACTGAACCGGTATAACCTACCATTCCAGCCATGTTTATCTCATGAGATATAAAATCTTTACCCAATGCATTGGAGGGAGATATAGGTCCCACCCATCTTATAATGAATCCTTTCTTATGTGTTCCACATAATCATAAATCATACATCATCGCATAACCCATGTAATAAAAATGGGATTCTTAAACAACATGACATCATAAAACAATTCATATAAGATAAAGGAATTCATAAAAATGTTTCCATCACAACATAATCAATATCCATGTAACAATAGGGATAAAAACAGAACCCTTTTATTATCTTAGATGGAAAATATTTTTGATAAAATACTTGAACTTCATTCTTGAGGAAAATATCCTTTCTACTTCAAAAATACTTTTCCTTTATTAACATGTCATACAATTTTAATCTAAAAGAAGTTGATTAAAAATAAACTTGAAAACTTGTAAAGGAAGCTTCTTGTAAATACTGTTTTAAAAATCCATTCTTTCCGTATAAGTTAAAAAAAACATTCTTCGTACTTTTGTCGGAAAAGTCAAAAAGTACCTCGTACGAAAAATGACAAAAAATTCCTTTCTTATTCTTTACTAAAAACTCACCGAAGGGTAAAATTAGATTTAAACTATTGTAAGTGGATGGAAGTAATATTACATATTTAGAAAAGATGGATGTGGATGATAAAATACACCCCAGTAATTACCAAAGTAAAAACAATCTCGGATAAAAGTGAGATTGTGATATTTCCCTTACCTTAGGTCCGATTTTCTTTGTACGTGTCCGAAGCTCCTGTATAATGGTTTAAATAATGTTATTTACTTATTCCAGAATCATACATATTTATATGATATCATATATGGTCATATTCTTAGATTCTTGTTAGTAATATTTCATTGTTACTTGTTACTCGGGTCTTTATTGCCTTTTGTTCTTATGCATGTTTTGCCGAATAAATTCTTATTCTTCTTTTAAGGTTATAGATACCTTATATCCAGAATGGTAGTAGTGTAACATATATCATATTTATTCATTCAATTCATTTATATAATTACTATTTAATGATGATCATGTAGAACGAGTCGCATCACATCGTGGAGACGGTATTCCGTACGTACGCACGAGTGATGATATCGTTCCTATGATCGTGGAATTGTATTGGAGTATATATATATTATTTCAGTATCAATATTACATTATAATAATAATAAATAGTTACTCATTACACCATTATACCCATCCTTGTAAAGTGATGGTGGAAAATAGATTACACCACGGTGTGGAGACGATATTCCGTACGTACGCACGCGCGGTGATTTCATTTTTCCGTAGGATGGATAGAAGGTGAATTAGGGTTGTTTCATATTTATAATAACATATCAGTATGTAAGTAATACTGATGTTATTACTTTATCATGAAACAACTAAAGAAGAAGAAGTTGAAGAAGAAAGAAATTGAAAAGATCGGTAATGGATATTACCTCTTCTTTGGAACGCCTCTTTGAATCCTCCAATTAGGGAACTAATATTGGTCTTTGAAGAAGACCAAGACCTCTAGGATTATTCTAGGGAAGTGGAGAGGAGAAAATGGCAGGGGTTGGCCGAGCTTGAGTGCTCAAATTGGTGTGAGGAGGAGGGGGAGGAGGTGCCCTTTTATAAGGGAGGATAGGGGCACCTTAGGAATATCTCAAAATATTATTTTATATTAAAGTCAAAATCGGTTTATAATGGTTCCAAAGGGTCTTATTTCGAAGATAAAGTGGGGATGGGTCGAAATCCTATCAAACAATAGGATTTAGACAAGTTTATGGTATTATGTTAACCTTATCAATTAGATTTAACTCTAAGTTAAATAATTTAACATTTACCACGTCTTTTTGTTTTCTTTCACTATATGGTTAATACACTTACTATAACATGCCAAACGAACCCCAAGTTGTTTATTATTAATATATATATCCTTATCTAAGTCATTTGGCCGAACCATAGATTTTTAGGAATAAAATAACAATTAATAATATAATATTTGATTTAAAAACTATTTTGTGTCAATTTTGACACTATTTGATATATGATTTTTGTAAAAGTCATAACAGAATTATATGTTCGAACCAAGTTGATTAAATCAACACTAATATATCATAGTAACCTAGAAAATTAGTGGAATTCATAAAAAGTCTTAAATTACATTTATTTTGGTATTTATATTATCAATTATGTCATTATTTCATTAATAAGATAATTACTGCATCATCATTGTGTCATAAACAAATTAAATTATTTGATGTCTAAAAATTACAAATAAAATTCCATCATGTAGGAAATCGTTTTATCTTTCTAATTAATATTTACAATCGAATTTATCTTCTGTATAACCACATATTAAAAATGATTTACTTATTAAACTTTGATTTTAACTATTTTAACCCTTCTTTAAATAAATTAATAATAAATGTCTTAATCTAATCCAAGTGGGCCTAAATGGTCATATTTTATTCCTAAGTTTGTTTTTGGTCGAAATACACTTGTCCAATAGAATTAGGACATGTGTTAGGGTAATATTAATATCATATTTACCCTTAGTTACCCTATTTACTATTAACTGCGGTAAAAATAGTAAAAAGTTACTATTCACCAAAAAATTATTTTTATCTCATTGAACCACATTTTACTTACTGATATCAACTGTGTCTGTCGGATTTTTGAAATTCCATTCACAGAAGCGGTAAAATTATGTTTTATGCAAAATTCAGTTTTTAACCTACCACTTAGTGGTTTCACTATTCATCAAAAATTGAAAGTTTTCAGAAAAATACCAAAATTTCACCCTAGGCTAATTTCGGTATTCCGAATCCAAAAATGAAGTCCATTTTAAAAAATAAAATTTATAAAATTTCAAAAAGTGGTTATTACTATTCATAACGGCTAGTTTTAATAGCATATTGTTGTTTAGTGAAACTCGGTATTGCGTACGACGCAAGCTATCGAGGAAAGTCGCGATTGCGTGTAAAGAAAGCCAAGCAAGTGTTGTGTAGAAAAAGATTCCTTTGATGATTTATATAACATAAAAGTCTCGGGTGTTACATGTATATCCTCAAATCAACCACCAGTGGCCTCACCACAAACAAATCAGTCTCTTCAGAACTCCACCTCAAGATCTCCAACTGGGACTCTTCCACCTGCTGCACTAGAGATGACTGCACTATCATCTGAAAAAGAAAACCTCTGCCCCCAACTTCTCCCATATAAGATGTAATGCGGATAGTTCTTCAATTGCCCTATAGGAGTCACGAGATTCATGCACTACATCACTATGTGACATCCGACTCATCGCATTAGCTACAACATTCCCCTTTCCAGGTGTATATGATATTTCGAAGTCATATTCTTTTAAGAACTCCATGAACCGAGTTTTAGTCACATTGGGAGAAAACATACCTCAGGCATTTATGATCAGTGAAAACCACAAAGCGCTATCCAATGAGGTAATGTCTCCACAACATCAGAGAAAACACTATGGATGAAAACTCAAGATCGTGAGTGGCATAGTAATGTCCATGGGGACGTAACTGCCAAGACCCATAAGAAACAATTGATCTCTACTGCATTAGAACACAACCTAACCCCAGATGCGAAGCATTGCAGAAAACATCAAACTGAACTCCCTCTACTAGAAGAAAAATAATTGGATCACTTACAAACATATCCTTTATATAATCGAAAGTTTCCTAACACTGATCATTCCATAAGAACACCTGATCCTTCCTGGTCAAAGCTGTCAGAGGAGTCGAAACTCGAGAGAAATCAGAAATGGACCTCCTGTAGTATCCTGAAAGACCAAGGAAACATTGCACCTCTTACATTGTCTTAGGGTCTACCCAAGACAAAACTGCTTCTATATTTGATGGATCCACAACTACTCCCTTATGGGACACAACATTCCCTAATAAATAGATATCTCAAGCCCAAAACTCACACTTCGAAAACTTCCCAAACAACTGATGTTGATGGAGAACTCCCAAAATGGCGTGTAGATGCTCTGCATGCTCCTCTTCCAACATGAAGTACAGAAGGATTTCGTCAATAAAAACCACCAAAAACTTGTCTAGGAACTCACATAACACAACAATCATCAATCCCATGAACACATCTAGATCATTTTTCACACCGAACAACAATATAATGAACTCATAATTCCCAAGATGACTACGGAAAGCAGTTTTCAGGCTATCCTCATCCTTCACACGCGTCCGATGATATCATGACCGAAAGTCGATCATTGAGAACCAACTTGCACCCTTAGGTTGATCTAATTAAACATCAATATATGGAAGAGGATATATATTCTTCACTGTCAGTTTGTTTAAGCGACGATAATCGACACACAACCGCAAACTGTCTTCAGTCTTCTTCACAAAAAAACCGGTGCACCTCACAATGACACACTCGTCCAAACAAAACTACACTGTAATAGACCATCAAGATATATATTTAGCTCTCGTAACTCAGAAGGATCTATCCTATATAGAGACATATAGACTGGATATGCTTCTGGTTATAGCTCCATCCCAAACTCAATCTCTCATTGAGGGGGTAATGCTACAACCTCTTCTAGAAAGACATCAGGGTACTATTCTACAACCCTAGGAAACTCCAACTAATGAAACTCTGATGAAATCAGAATCATCTCATCCATCATCGATGATAAGGACAAAATGCGCCTATGAACCATCTGAGGGTCTCTCTCTCCAATGAACACCACTGGCTCTCCATCCGCAGCGAAGAACACAACCTGCCTCCTAAAGTAATCCATGATATCCTACACCAAATACAACGAATCCATGCAAAGGATTACATCATATTGTTGTATTCGTAATCAAAGGAAATCTACCCAAGAGTGGTGCTTCCCCAACACTATCTCATGCTCTCTACATACTTCAAACATGTCAGGTCGACCTCCAACTAGCGTAGTCAATGCCAAGGTCACTAGAATCCTCTATATCTCATTTCCTAAAGAATGGAAAAAGGTAGGTGATATGGAGTGTGTCACTCCTAAATCAAACAAGGCTTAAACCATGGTAGAAAATATGAAAAGGGTATGTCGAACAATGTATGGCACGCCTGGTGCCGAAAACGCTACAGCATGAAGCTGTCCACAACCTCTTCCATGGACTCTCTGACCATGATGACGACCACCACCATGGCCGTGCTCAGATCTATGAGGATAGGGAGCATCACAAAGATGTAATATACATGCCACATCTACCCTCTATGGTTCCAAAGTTGGTGCAAACTGCTGCTGCTACCTAAGATGGAACTGCCTCAACAAAGGAACATGGAGCGGAAAACCTGGTGCACTATGAATGGTTTGAATGGTCGGGAACTCTCTCTAATGATAACCTCAAACACCATATAAAATAAAGCGCCTAATACCTTGGCATAGCCCTGAGAGATTCCTCCCCCAATGAAATGAGATGTTGAGGGCTGGGACCTACCCTCAAATGAACAGAAACTATTCTACCCTGGAAACCGAGAACCCTAGACCACAGCTCTGCTTCGCGAGGAATCATGATGACTCCCCTCTCATGATGATCTGGTTCTGTCCAAAGTCCTCTCAATGACCTCTTCCCATTCCATCACCTCAAGACATGTATTCAACATAAATAGGGTGACCTGCCACTGGATATCTGGATACAAAGCCTCCTCAAAATGCCTCGCCCTGACCTCCTCATCTGAAAACATGTCCGAAGCATATCATACAAGGTTCTTGAAATAGATTCCAAACTATCGCACACGGGAGATCCCCTGTCAATGGGTAAGGAGATTCTTGTGACTGGATTCCTTGGTGGCTGAGGAAAGAAACTCGACTCTAAACTTGTCTCGGAACTCCTCCCATTAGATCACTGCCTCCATGTGATCCACGAGGAACAAGAACCACAACTTCCTCACTACTCCTTATAGAATCGTCACAACCAAGGAAACCTTGTGCTCCTTCTGATCATGGATCAAACTAATCCCTATCTCATCCTCCTCTAACCAGTCTTTCGTGACTGCATTGGAAACGGAGACCTTGTACTTTTTTAGACTCTGGCGCTGAAACTCTCAGAGTATCCTCCTCCAAGTGGTGTCGTCGTCAACCTCTACCCGACAACGATCATCTAGCACGACCTGATGGAAATCTTCTATGCAATCCTGATGAGGACATCGACCTGGAGCCATACATACCAAATAAAAAATAGTTAGATCTCTTAAACCTTAAATATGAAAGACTCAACATTAATTAATTAATTATTTCCTTTTATTCATTTTAGGTTTACCTATCCCATGGTCTACCCATTCAAACACAGGAATAAAGAAGAATGATGCATGATCCTTTCCTAGGTCTCTACCCTGAAACTATTATCACCTCGTTTAGTAGCCATTGTAAACATAAAGGTCCATGAATCAGATCATAGGGGGCCCAAAACACCTATGTCTCAGCCAGTCTCCAGTGTCTACATCACTTTCCAAACTTGACTGACATTTTTTCCCTACCAACCCATGCAACCTCCCCTGTGCCTAACACAAAACTCCATCCTATCTCTATACCTACCTATGATACCGCTCTTTCACAACCCCCTACCCACAAGGTGTAGCCCTCCTAAGCTAGAAATTTGAGAAGGGAGATAATGACCCTCGAGTCATACCTCCAGTAGGCCCTAGGTTGGTGACTAGCACCGAGGGTATAGTAAACACACAAATGCGAGGCATTACCCTCTGAGAGAACACATGAGAAAGAGGAGGATAAGATAGAAACCAACCAACACTAATTCAGATATAAATATAATATAAATCTCATTTAAACATAAATAATGCCATGAAAAACTACTACAACTGAAAGGGGAAAACTACAAGTACCCAAAAGTAATTAAAAACAACAGCAACCACAAGCCCGAACAGCTCCTGCAACCCCAAGCTAGTAGAAACCAGCTTGATCTCCAACCTACTCTAAGTGACCTAAAAATAGTTTACATATACATAGGGTGAGTATAATAGTATACTCAGTTGGATCCTCTCCATATTCTCTCGTGAAAAAGTAAAGAAAGCATGCTAAAGCACAGTGAACAACAAGTGAAACTAACTCTTCACCTAAAAAGGTATACAATGTTTCCAGCCTCAACATGGATAATCTCACCAAGTATTGAATGGAAGAGTATATAATATTATAATGAATATCAAGGGTACCCTGCGTCTAGTTCCCCACTGGTTTACTGCTTTGACCCAACGTTGCACGTCCTAAGCATCTCTCTCCAAAAAGGCTTACCCACACACACCTGGGAGAAGCACCACAACATTCACCTCATGCAACAAAACCACCACGTCCCCGTAAGGAAAGTAACCCGGTAGTTTTTGGGAGCCACCACAACTCTCATAACGTGTATCATACGCCGAGTATTAAAACTCAAGCAATTATAGCCCATACACCGAGTAAGGATCCTCAAGACATCATAGCCTATACATGTTACACCTATATTAGCCCATATGAAACTATATATAGAAGATATTTTTGTAAATAACGACAAGCCATTACATCCCTCTACACACATATAAGGCGAAAACTAACCGTTGTGCCTACCAGCACAAGTAATTAACATGATAAGAGAGCGGGGAAAAAGGGGGAAGTCATCCATCCAACCCCCCACTAGAATGTTGGGGAAAACTCCCCCCAGGGCTCAGAATCCATAGGGTGTTAGTTTCCCTAACTGATGTGGTGGAGTAGAATATAGAAACACAAAAGTATAGAATATATTATAGATCACTACCACACTATGGGCATAACCTAGTTTTAGACAAAATTGCAGCTAAAGTCTCTCAGACTCCTGGTTTCCAGTTCTAAGGCTATGTATCCTCTAAGCACACAACCATTTAAGGATATTTATTAAATTACTTCATTCCCTTTTTATAAGTTTAAATTACATCAATTAATTCATTAAACATTAATTAACCATTAACAATTCCACATTAAATTTCATTTGCATCACACCCAAAGTCCACGATCCCATTAAATTGTAACCTCAGCATTGCATCCCAACAAGCTATAACCAATTGGGTTAACATCATTTATTCAATCATTTTTTAACAAAATTATTACTTTCCCATATTACCAGGCATTCTACAAAAACATTCTATGCTACTAAAATCTAGGGGGAAAACTTGGTGAGTAGATGAACTACCTGTCATGTATTTTCCACCTATAGAAAGAGCATAGACCCATCCTCCCTCAAGAAGCTAAACACGAAAAGCATGTGGAAAACCTCATGTGTCTTCACACCTTTTTGGAAGGAGGGTAAGAGAACAAGCTGCCTTGAGGATTGGGGAATGTAAAGAGGACAAACAACCAAAAATAATTATCTAGCATCCAAACATTTACATCAAACCCGTTTCATCATCCCTGGTGTCCTCCTAACACCCACATGCATAAACCGATGAATCTCGCCACTCTAGGTATCAACTACTGCCACAAACAATAGGATTCTATGCCCCTATATATCACAATAGCCTTTTAGGCTCAAATCACAACACAAGAAGAAGAAAAACAACCATCATATCAATTTGGATCTTGGCCCTTAAACAATAAAGATGGTAACTCAGAACCCTATAAGGAATTATCATTTATCAAATAACTAGTTCTTTAATCCATCTTGGATTAACTGATTTATTATTCGTAGGTTCCAAATTCCGGAAACATAAACAGTAATCTATCACAAATAATTAAACATTCTTACTGTACCAATTTGACTAGCATCAAATTACAACAACAACAATCGGATTCATTCACCTTCCTCTTTATCTTTAGCGAAACAATTTTCAATTAATTCTGGCATTACATTCTTTACTAATTTCCTTCACGAATGAAAAGATAAACAATATAGAATAGATATCACATTATTTAGAAAAATAAGAGGCAATAACCTACGATCGATATCAATTTATTTATCTAGTTCAAATATTTATTATGCCAATTACACTGCGATCCAGTGCGATAAAACATGACAACTCTACAGTTTAACGTAAAAGAATAGAGAAGCAATGAATCCCCTACCTCAAATAGTTCTTTACATTCTTTATACAAGAATGAGCCAGACAATGGGTTACGATATCCTCTCCCCATGATAGTTGTATCCACCGGAGAATACAGAGACACCACCACATCAGTCAACACACAAGAAAAGACCATTAGGAACATGGAGATATCATTCCATAAAAGGTCAAGTATAAACATAAGGAGATGATCCCAAAATAATGATGATAGATCATACCTTATATTGAAGATTGATCGATACTTCTTGGTTGCATAAAAAAAGAGGGGAACCAATCAAAGGAGGAAAGTTTGATTACACAACTCATATGGTATTGAATGAAAGGTTTGAGCGTCTCACAGCTGAGAACATGGAGGAAGAATTAGTTAGAAAAATATCTTGTCCTTTTAGAAGATTTAACATAGCAACAGTTTAAGATAGGATGGCTTTTCCATTAAAAGAGGATCACATTAAACCATGAAGTTTGACCAAGTAAAAACATCCCGAGCCTTAGGAAAATTAATATAGGGGTTAAGGACTTTGAATCGGTCTTAGAGTCTTTAAAACAAGAATTTAGATGCATTTTACGTCAATAGTAATGTCAAAGGGGTGAAACTGTAGGAAGCTGGAAACACTGTTCATGAACTCGAAATTTGGCAAAGGAATGTGGCTACCGTTGGAACCTCACCGTTCTGGAATCAATGTTCATGAAATCAAAATTTGGAAAAGGAAAGATGCTACTGTTGGAACCTCACCATTCTGGAAACACTATTCATGAACTGAAATTTTGGCAAACGAAAGAGGAGACCTTTGGAACCTCACCATTCCAGAAACACTGTTCATGATCTCAAAATTTTGAAAAATAAAGAGGATACTGTTAGAATCTCACTGTTCTGGAAACGATGTTCATGAACTAAAAATTTGGAAAAGGGAAGAGGCTACCGTTGGAAACTCACCGTTCTGGAAACACTAGTGCAGAAAATGTTATTTATGTCAGTTATTTTTATTTTTTTACGTCGGTTTTTAGCCGACGTTAATACGGACGATGTTATAAATAACGTTTTTACGTCAGTTATTTAAAAACTGACGTAACAAACATAACATCATAGTGTTTATCATGTCAGTTAATTAATAACCGACATGAAAAAACCTAGGGGGGTGGTTTATAACGTCGGTTATTATATAACCTCCATGATAAACCGGGGGGGCTTTATCACGTTGGTTATACAATAACTGACATTATAAACACGTGCGGGGGAGTTTATCAGGTCGGTTATTAAATAACTGATGTGATAAACTACTGGTCGACGGTTTATCACGTCGGTTATATAATAACTGATGTGCTATACCAGTCTGGGGGGGGGGGGGTTATCAAGTCGGTTATGGGTTAACCGATATGATAAATCATTTCCCAGGTCCTTTATCACGTCGATTTTTACATAACTGACATGATAAACCATGACACAGGTGTTTATCACGTCGGTAATGAAAACAACTGACGTGATAAACCCTTCTCTATTTATTTATCACGTCGCTTATAAAATAACCGATGTGGAAGATAATTTTTTTTTTAAAAAAAAATCAACTGCAGTCCTCTGCTCTCCCCTAGAATCAATCAGAAACCAAATCAATAATTCGTACCACAAAAACAGTTGGAGATAAAAACATGAACTAAAGAAAATTTAAGCATTTACATTGATAACATATAAAACTTACCCCACTTGATAGACCCCACCCTCATGTATACCCCCTGGACAGCCCTCCCCCACCCCATTGGAGCCCCCACCACACCCCTAGACTTCCCCCCGACCCCCTGGACAACCCCAAACACCCCTCGACAACCCCCCCACCCTCTTGAACATCACCCCTCACCCCCTCACACCACTTGAAAGCCCCCACCACACCCCTGGACTACCCCCGACCCCTTGGACAGCCTTAAACACCCCTCGACAACCCCCCACCCTCCTCAACAGCACCCCCTCACCCCTCACCCCACTTGACAGCCCCACCACACCCATGGACTGCCCCCGACCCCCTGGCCAGCTCCAAACACCCCGGGACAACCCCCCCCCCCCCCCACCCTCATGTATAACCCCCACACCCTGGATAGCCCTCCCCCACCCCATTGGATCCCCCACCACACCCTAGACTGCCCCCACCCTCCAAAACAGTACCCCCTCACCCCCTCACCCCACTTGACAACCCCACCCCATTGGATCCCCCACCACACCCCTGGACTGCCCCCCGACCCCCTGGACAGCCCCAAACACCCCTCTACAACCCCCACCCTCCTGAACGGCACCCCCTCACCCCTCACCCCACTTGACAGCCCCCACCACACCCCTGGACTTCCCCGACCCCCTGGACAGCTCCAAACGTCTCGGGACAACCCCCCACCCTCATGTATACCCCCCACTCCCTGGACATCCCTCCCCCACCACATTAGAGCCCCCACCACACCCCTGGACTGCCCCAACCCCCTGGACAGCCCCAAACACCCCTCGACAACCCCCCACCCTCATGTATACCCCCACCCCTGGACATCCCTCCCACACCCCTGGACAACCCTCCCACCCCCTGGACTACCCCCACCCCACCGGACAGCCCTCCCAGACCCCTGAACACCCCCAAACCCACTGAACAACCCCCACACCCTTGGAACCCCTCCCCCAAGACCAGAATCCATACCAGAAAAACCATCATAAGTAGACCAAAACATGAAGTAGAGAAAAATTAAACATTCAAATATATAACATTCAAAAACATACACAGTCAACTTCAAAAAAAACTAAATCCAACCTAAACGACTACCAAATACACAATTACAACGACAATATTCAAAATTAAATTTTACATTACAAACAACTAAAATTTATTCAAACCTTTAAAATAATTTGACCACTCCACTTGTATGTGTTTTATGTCTTCAGCATTATAGGGTTAAGGGACATCAAAAAGCTACAAATGAAAAGTGTAGTATTTAACGTGTATAATGAATAAATCAAATTGAAATATTATGGAAACGTTTAAGAGGAAATCTTACCAGTTCAAAATTTACAACTGTCCCAGTTGTTATTATTTCATACATAAATCTTATCATATAATATCCTCATTCGATGACGCCTTGTTGTTCATGAAAATTATGTTTGAATGAGTGTAAATTCAATATATTATTTTTATGTAATAAATGAAAAAGTACAAATTATAAATGGATATTTACCTTCGCATTTACATATTTGATCTTTGCATTCTTTTTCTTTGTGTTTTTTCGAAAGTAGGCCCATGCCCTATTAGAAAATAATACTAAAGGGGTAAATTTAAAATTCATTATAATATATAAAACTATTATGAAATTGAATCGTACTTTTCCAATATATTCTTAAAACTTTCCCGCACATCATCATGGATAGAGCATATCCAATAAAGTGTTTTCTACCTTGGGAAAAAACCCCTAACATCCAATGATCACTGATAAAAGGAAATTTAACGTTAGTGGTTTTTTATGTTAAAAGATAATTAACATTTTGAGAGAGATGTGTTTCATAACTCTCACAAAAGGCATCATCCAACATTGTGTGACTATATTCTGTTCATGTCTTTCAGCAATATAAAGCATTCTTTGTTCCTCATCCAATGCACATGCTTCAAGGGAAATCAATTGCGGGTCCATGAATCCATATACATCTGTCAGCTCATTCCTCTCACAAATTTTATAAAGATATCTAATAAAAAACAGACATAAGTATACATTTTTAATAAATATAACGCAGGGAAAAGGTGTTAAGACTTACATGGAAAAAATTTGCACCACATTGATACCCAACTTATCTCCAGTCACAAGCTCCATGATATCAGTTTTCATAATCCCCACATTTATTTCACGTCCAAAAACATGAGCTTCCATTGGAAACTCATAATGACCTGCCAAAAAATTTGAATATCTTGACAATCTGTCAAGACTACTAGAATCTGTATCTGATGTCATAGCCATTTGTCTTTGTTGTTGTCTATACAGTATCTCTTTACCTTTGAAGTATTCCTTTAAAAATAAATTAAAAAATATATTAGTTTTCAAATGATAAAAAATCTTTAATAAAAAAATAAAATAAAAGATATAACATTCATACCTCTATGGTAATGAGTTGAAGAAGTCTGGATGGCCAAATTAAAAAATGGCCGATACTATGTCCAACTGTCGCCACCTCATCTGTAGGTAATGGTGCCCGAGCTGATCTATCTATAATATCCTGTACAGTGAACCTCTGATTCTATACCTCTAATTGTTGATGATGAACTATATCTCCTATACAATATACAACCCATATGCTACTATATTATGTTGAGAATCATCAACATACAACTCGCAATAAGTACGAAGTTGCGGTGGAGGAGTATGATAAAAAATGGGGTCCGCATTCTGAGGTGGGGGAGTGGGAGCTACTGGCGGAGGTGGAGGATAAATAATGGGGTCTGCAAGGGGAGGTGGGAGAGTGGGAGCTGCAGTCTGAAATTTTCTCTGCATGTCTGCAAACATAGACTGCACCGCCGCTCTAATATTGTCCTCCATCGTCGCATTAATTTTATGAACTTCAACCTCCAAGGATTCTATTTTTTTTATAAACTCCCTCAACATTTGAAGTTGAAGAACGTGGAAACACTTTTCTTACCGATACACCTTCCAAATATCCTCTTACATGACCAGGATGTTCGGGCCTTCCCAATGCTACAGATAAAATATCTTCCCTCCTAGTAGTTGTAAATATCCCCTGTGAACTCTGCTCCTCAAGAGAGTCCTGTATTAATTAATTGAACATTTCTGTAATGATTGAAATTATATGAAGAAAATGGTTAACATAAATAAATAAAATAGATATATGACAATCCTCTCAGCTACAATTCTTGATTCTTCGGAAATATATTTCCCGTTTTTTCCATTCCGAGATCTCTTCCATTTTTCATGTCTAGATGGAGGGTATGGAGGGGCCACCTCTCCAGAGCTTGAAGACTCATCTCTTAGTTGTTGAAATTTTTCCACCATCATTTGTTCTTCCAAAAATACATACTCTCCCCGAGATAAACTATGAGGGTATACATTTTTAGATTGGATCTCCTGATGATCTTTCCTTATTTTCTGTAAATTAAAAATAATAAATCATTAACAAAACGTTAATAATATCATTTATATAATAAATCTTATAAAAGTTTACACTACCCTTATAAAAAATGGCTATTTTCTTTTACTTTCAAAAAACTGTCTCCATGTGTCTTCATCTATAAAAGGTTATATACGACATGGATTGTCATGACTCTTATGACCATAAATGAAATCAGATGAGAGGGTTGATTTTAAATCCCTCCATCTCCTAGAAGCCAACGATAAGCATTTCTTCCTAACTCCTCCAGTGTCAGGAATATCAAATGTCTTTTGATAAAGAAGAGGTTAAACATATTATATATACTAGAAACATTTAATTAATATTCAAACAATAGAAAAAGATCTTACCAAAATCGTCTCCCACAACTGAGAGATTATCTCTTTATCCACACTTCTCCAATCATCATACAGAATTCTTACTTTTCCCTTATCCTAAGTTGCTACAAAACTCTTAAAATATTTTGCATTTGGACCTCTAGGAATATCATCATCATCAAACTCAATGACTATCCTCTGATCCTGCATACAGGAAAGTGATAATTTTGGTAAACGTGTGCACCCACGTTTACCAACCTTTTAACTCTTTGTCATAATAGGAGCATGTGAATGTTCCTCCCCAGAGGTATGACCAATATGCTCATCTCCAGAATCATGTGGTTGATCAACTGAATGATCTGTCATTATCCTTAAAATAAAAAACAAATGTTAGTTAAAAAATATACAAATTCAAATATTTTAATACTACTATAATCAGAAAATAGAAAAGTGTACTATGTTACATAATAGTAAACATTGGTAATATGGTAAGCATGTTAAAAAATGGTAAAGATGGTAAAGATGGTAAAGATGGTAAAGATGGTAAACATGGTAAACATGGTAAACCTGGTAAACATGGTAAAGTAATTGTCCCTGAACAAAAATAATAGATATATAATTCATGTAATGGTAAACATTATAAAGTAAACTAAACAAACTTAAAACAAACAAAAACTTATACTTATTTTGTTTTAAAACATGTTTTAATAAATTAAAAACATACAATATCTAACATTTATGAAAAAAATAAATGTAAACAAGAAATAAACATATGTTACCTATAATTTTAGGAATGTACAAATGGATTGTTTTCCCAAATTCCTTCGTCGTGATCGTTCCTTATGGCACAAACCATGTCTTCAACATGCTCATCATTATATTCTGTTAATATTTCCATGGAAGTAGGGATCTCACATAAATCAGCATCTTCATCAACTTCATCCTCACCAACATATTGTTTTTTCCCCTGTAAAACAACATCCCACTGCATATCTGATTGATCTACGACATAGAAAATTAGTTTTTCATGTGTTTCCATTATAAAAGAATCAGTTGTGTCTTCCAATCTATTCAGATTAACAAGTGTCATTCCAAATTCATCATGTCTGACACTGTTGTTACCAATAAACCATTTACAGTTACAAACAGGAACTTTAATTTTAAAGTAATCAACCTCCCATATGTATTCAATCACTCCATAATATGCACTTGATGCAGAAATTGGGTTTTTTTCCTTATCACTCGAAAAATGCATTGATTCTGCAAACACCAATACACCACTATTTTGAACTGCACTTTTGTTGTCCTGATATTTCGTATGAAATGTATAGTCATTAATGTCATACCCGGACCATGTTATCACATTTAAACATGGACCACCCACTATCCATTTTAATGTCTCTGATACATCTGATCTACCAAGCAAAGTCTTTTTAATCCATGACAAAAATGTTTTGTTGTGCTCATTCAAAATCCACAATTCTTTCTTCTTTGGATGACATTGTTCCAACTCATTAATATGCAATGTGATATACGTTTGAGCATCAACTATGTTATTCAAGATGTATGATTCTAACTTCTTCATCTGTTCACCTGATAATGATTTGACATTCAAGCCATAAATCCCCTTTCCCTCATTATTAACTTGTTCATGGTGAGATGGAGGAAAACTTATGTGTTGCGCTGCAACCAAGTAGCTCGTACAAAACTATACTACCTCCTCAGAAATATACTTTTCAATAATGGAGGTTAAAGGTTGATATGGTTTTTTAACATACCCCTTTAATATTTTCATATACCTTTCAAAAGGATACATCCAATGAAGATATACAGGTCTACAAAGCTTTATTTCTTGAACCAGATGAATCATTAAATGCACCATTATATCAAAAAAAGTTGGAGGAAAATACATTTCCAATTGACAAATTATAAAAATTGTATCCTTTTCTAAAATGTTCAAAGCATTCACATCAATCGCCTTGTTACACATTGAATTGGAAAAATAACACAACTTCATCATAGTCTTTCTGACATGAATGGGAAATATTCCACGCAATTCAACTGGTAGAATTTGTTTCATCATGACGTGATAATCATGTGATTTCATACCTATCAACTTCAAGTCCTTCAATGAGAATTTTTTTTTACATTTGAAGAATAACCTTGAGGCACTTCGATATCATGAAGACACTAACAAAAGCTAATTTTCTCCCTCTTCGATAATTTATGACAAGCCGGGGGAAGAAATGTTCGTCTTCCTTTAGGAGTGGGAGCAAACTCCAAACGTATTCCCATTGATAGTAAGTCTAATCTTGCATTCAACCCATCTTTAGTCTTTCCTTTAATATCTAACAATGTTCCAATCAAAAAATCACATATATTCTTCTCCACATGCATGAAATCAATATTTTGTTTAACTTCATGATACCTCCAATATGGTAGCTCAAACAATATTGACCTTTTCTTCCAAATATGTCTATCATTACCAGATTTCTGTGTCTTTCCCAATGTCACATCAAGGTTTTTCACCCTCTAAAAATACATATCCAGGGATAAAGGTTTTGGAGAAGTATCAAATTTTTGTAAGCCATTGAATGCCTTTTTTATTCTTCTATAAGGGTGATCCATAGGCAAAAACTTTCGATTACCCATGTACACTGTTTTCCTCCCATGATGCAATTGAAAATATGACGTCTTTTGTTTGCAAATTGGACATGCTTTATGCCCTTTAACACTGTATCCATACAAATTTCCATATGCTGGGAAGTCATTTATAGTTAACAGAAGCACTACATGCAATTGAAAATATTCCATATTATACGAATCATACACCCTAATACCATCAACCCATAACAGTTTTAAATCACCAATCAATGGTGACAAGTAAACATCAATATCATTTCTAGGTCGCTTTGGACCAGAGATCATTATACTCAACATGAAATATTTGTGCTTCATACAAACTTCAGGAGAGAGGTTGTAAATTACAAATAAAACAGGACATGAACTATGTGTGCTACTAAGGGTTCGGTATGGATTCATTCCATCTGTGCACAACCCTAGTCTGAGATTTCTAATTTCATTTCCAAATGTAGAATATTGCGCATCTATTTTCTTCCATTGTGGACAATCAGCTGGATGACATATTTTTCCATCACATACCCGCTCATCAGCATGCCATCTTAACCTTTTTTCATCATGTGAATTAGGAAATAAATGTTTGAAACGATGAATTATAGGAAGATACCAAAATACATTTTAATGGAGCTTTGTAATATGTACATCAGCCTGTGATTTTTCTTTCACCTTATACCATGATGCCCCACATTTAGGACACTCTGACAGAAATTCATATTCCTTCCTATATATAATGTAGTCATTCGAACAGGCATGTATTTTCTTGTATCCCAATCCCATTGGGCATACTATTTTCTTGGCCTTGTAATGAGAATCTGGAAGATCGTTATATTTTGGAAGAATTTCTTTCATCAATTGTAGCAGCTCTGTAAAACTTATGTCACTCCATCCATGTTTTTCCTTCAGGTTAATCAATCTTAACAGCACCGAAAAAACCGTAAAATCTGTACAACCAGGATATAAGGGGTTTTCAGCATCACCATATAGATGCGCAGTTGTCGGTTCTATCTCAATTTGTTCTGCTACAATATCACAAATCATTTCTTTAATTCCATCAGAGTTACCATCTTGTGAATCATCATCATTAGTGACATTTCATCCAGTTTCACCATGCCAAATCCAAGGGCTGTAACTTGGATTAAAACCCTAAAATATCAGATGATATTTTATCTCTCTACTTTTCAACTTCTTCATATTCAAACATTTCAGGCATGGACCGAAAAAAATGTCACTACTTGGAACATTTCATTTAGAAAATTTCAAAAACGAATCAACACCTTCCTCATATACATTTCTCATTCGATGTGCCGTAATCCAACATCGACTCATTATTACTTATAACAAATATCAAAAATATATATATTTTTAAGATAAGAAAAATATAAGTTTATATGAAAAAAATCATAATATTAATGTAAAACAATTTTGAAATATAAAACAAATATATGCGTATTTTAAAAAATATGCATGAATATTATTATTAAAACAAAATATAGTTAGATATAACAGTTTTAAATTCCATTGAATAAAATAAAACCATGGAGCCTACATGGATGATAGAAAATTGGAGAAAATGGAGTAAACCTGAGAATCAAATCATATTTAAAATAAAAATTCATATGGAGAAAATCACAATGTAAATCAAATCATAACGGCACAATCATCATGTCATAATATCAGAAACCACGATGCAGTAGTCAATCCTCCTGGACACCCCCAACCGTCTGGACAACCCCCTACCCCCCGGACAACCCTCGGACAACCCTCTGGACAGGCCCCCACCCCCATGTACAGCCACCCACACCCACCCACCCCCTTGGACACCCCCCCCCGGACACCCCCAACCCTCTGGACAGCCCCCTACCCCCTGGACAGCCCCCACCCCTCTAGACAGCACCCCCACCCCGCCTGGACACCACCCCCACCCCCTACCCCCTTGGACACCCCCCGGACACCCCAACCCTCTGGACAGCCCCCACCCCCCGAACAACCCCCAAAACCTTCTCGATAGGCCTCCAACCCCTTGGACACCCCCCCTGGACACCACCAACCCTCTGGACAACCCCCCACCCCCGGCCAACCCCCAAAACCCTTCGGATAGCCCCCCACCCCCTTGGACAACCCCCACACCCACCCACCCCCTTGGACACCCCCCTAGACACCCCCAACCCTCTGGACAGCCCCCACCCCTCTAGACAGCACCCCCACCCCTCCTGGACACCACCCCCACCCCTACCCCCTTGGACACCCCAATGGACACCCCCAACCCTTTGGACAGCCCCCACCCCCTGGACAGCAACCCACCCCTCCAGACAACACCCCCAACCCCTCTTAGACACCACCCCCACCCCGACCCCCATTGGACACCCCCAACCCTCTAGACAACCCCCACCCCCTAACAACCCCCAAAACCCTTTGGACAGGCCTCCACCCCCTTGGACATCCCCCACACCCACCCACCCCCTTGGACACCCCCTAGACACCCCAACCCTCTGGACAGCCCCCACCCCCCGGAAGACCCCCCAAACAATGGTTTACATATAAAAACTAGGCATGGTGAACAACTAATAACACATGAATTTAATATATACTTCAGCATGAAATATATGGAATTAAATATTATTAAATATGGATACTTAAATGATCGTATGATAATTAAAAAAAACCATTGATATTCAACTAGTGAAATGATCACAAGTTTTTTCGATAAATAATATCATAATGAGGTAATGGATAACTCTAGAAATCTTAAACATATTGGCGAGGCCTTGGACAAGGCCTCAAAAAATACTAGGGTAATCCCTCAGCAGAACCCATTTTTATTTGGAATCATGAGACATAGCGATGCATCTAAGGGCCATAGTGGTCAACAACCATTACATTATATGTCTAATAGATTCTCATATAAAAGAGGATAAACATAAGCAGCAAAAACACATGAAATATCATTTCCGAATTCGTACATTTAATCAATAACCATTCTATACAGTAATATAGGTGAATGATATCATTAGTTGTCAATGACAACAAAAATTACTATCAATGTCGGGCATTCGCGAAAAAAAAACAAACTAAATAGAAGTAGTTGAGGCTTACATGAATATTGCGAGTTGCTCTAATATATCCAAGGATGGTAAATAAGATGATGATGGAAAAAAGTGGTAAGAGGGTTCGAAATTGAATAATCTTACCTAGTTTAAACACAAAAATCACAAAACATAAATATAGACTATCCGAAAAAAAACGAACGAAATAAATTCGGGGAAGGCTTACTTGAGTGATGCGAGTTGAGATGATAGATCTGAGGAGAGTAAATATGATAAATGATGTAGGAAGAATGAGTTTAACGTAGCGAGATCGATGAGTTTATTAGGGTTTACCGCACGAGATACATGAGCCGTTAGGCTGTCGATCGAAAAATCGTAAATGACAATCCACGGGGATTGTTAATTTTTTAAATGTTTTATAACGTCGTTTATTTAATAAATAACGTTATAAACTGTTTTTTTACATTAATAACATCGGTTATTATAATAACTGATGTTATAAATGTATCATATATGACTTTTTTTAAGTCAGTTATTTTATATCCGATGTAAAAAAATCTGCGTGTTGGTTTTTTACGTCGGTTATTCTATAACTGACATAAAAAAGACATCAGAAATCATAGTTTTTACGTCGGTTATTGTATAACTGACGTAACAAACTTTTGTGGGTTGTTTTGTTACGTCGGTTATAAAATAACCGACGTCAAAAAGGCCTCAAAAGCCACGTTTTTTACGTCTGTTATCAAATAACCGACGTAAAAAACCCCCGCGCTTTGGTTTTTTACGTCGGTTATTTTATAACTGATGTAAAAAACTCCTAGATATCTCATTTTTTACGTAGTTTATCAAATAACTGAGGTAAAAAACCCCCGTGCTTTTGTTGTTTACGTCGGTTAATTTATAACCGACGTAAAAAATGAACACACATGATTTGTAACGTCGGTTATTAAAATAACCGACGTTAAAAATCTACTCACCACATTTTTTACGTAGGTTATAAAATAACCGACGTAAAAAACCACGTTTCACAGATTATTACGTCAGTTATATATAACCAACGTAAAAAATGGTGACGTAAATAACGTTTTCTGCACTAGTGAAATATTGTTCGTGAACTCAAAATTTGGCAAAGGAAAGAGGCTATTGTTGGACCTCAACATTGCACTATTCACAAAAGCCTACCAATGACACTGTTCACATAAGGTTATCATTGGAACTATTCACATAAGGCTACCGATGACACTGTTCATAGAAAGTTACCATTTCACTGTTCACAACGATCTAATGCTGGAACTGTTCACCGATGGAACTGTTCACAAAAATTCAAAATCTTGAAAAGTGTTGGGGACAAGTCACCCAGACCACCTGAACACCTCAAAAAATAGATTCCATAAAAGTAATGGACCAGAGAGATCCAAACCATTACACAGCTCGGCCTCCATCTATAGTATTCAAGGCCAAGGGCACTATAAGCCTCTCTACCTCAAGTTCCAAAGCCTTGAAAAGTGAAGGTGGTATGAAGGGGTGTGTCACTTAGGAATTAAAAAATTCATACACACAAGTTGAAAAAAAGTAAAATGTACCTCCAATGACGTTTGGATCGGCTGGCGCTAGCAACACTAAAGCACGGAGCTGACCAAAACCTCCTCCATGAGCTCCTTAACCCTGATGAAGACCACCAGCACGGTCGCACTCTATGCTTTTAGGATGGGGAGAATCATGGGGCTTTCCACTGGATACCCCATATTCTCTCTATTGATTCAATGCTCGTGAAACCTGCTACTGCTGCCTTGGCTGGAACTACCTCAAAGGAGGAACCTATAGTGGAACACCTGGTTCACGATGACTTCTCTGAAAGGCCGGGAACTCTTGCTGATGATGATCTCATCCTCCATAAGAAAATGAGTGCATGAACCCTTGGAATAGGCCTGATAGCCACCGCCCCCAATGAAATGAGATGCTGAGCACTGGGACCTACCCCTAGCTAAACAGAAACTCTTCTTCCCTAAAAACCGGGAACCCCAGACCACATCTCTACTTTGTGAGGAATCATGATGACTCCTCTATCGTGAAAATATGGTTTTGGAAAATTTCCCCTCGATGAAATCTACCCATTCCAGCACCTCAAGTTATGTATTCAAAATAAATGAGGTGACCTGGTGCTGGATCTATGGAAGAAAATCCTCCTCGAAATGCCTCTCCATGGCCTCCTCATGTATGAAAAGGCCTGAAGCATATTGTAAAAGGTTCCTAATGTAGATTCCACACTCTTGAAATCTGGATCTCCCCTGTTGAAGGGTAAGAAGCTCCCGGTGATCGGATGCCTTTGTGGTCGAATAAATAAACTCGACTCTAAACTTGTCTCGGAACTCTCCCATGAGATCACTGACTCATCACGATCCTTGAAGAATAAGAACCACTACTTCCTCACTGCTCCACGCATCCTCATCACATCTAATGACACCTTGTGCTCCTTTAGAGAATGTATCGAACTGAAGCCTATCCCTACCTCCTCCAACCAGTCCTCTATTAATGCATATGAAAATAATCCCTCCTAATTCTATAGACTATGGTGATGAAATTCTCTGAGTGTCCCCCTCCAAGTGTCTTCATCGCCAACCACTACCCTATCGCAATCTGCTGGCACATCCTGATGGAAATCTTCTATGGGAACCTAAAGAGAACATCGAACCAAATCCAT
Source organism: Viscum album (assembly GCA_963277665.1). Lineage (NCBI taxonomy): Eukaryota > Viridiplantae > Streptophyta > Magnoliopsida > Santalales > Viscaceae > Viscum > Viscum album. The sequence continues at coordinate 998,758,348 of OY728121.1, read as the reverse complement.
TCCTGCAACCAAAATAATATTTATAGATCCTAAACCATCATTGTGGAAGGATAAACATAAATTAATTGTTTTATTTTATTATTTGAGGTTAACCAATCCCATGGTCTACCCATTTAAACACAGGAACAATGAAGAATGATTCACGATCCTTTCATAGTTCTATACCCTTCAACTAGTATCCCCTTGTTTAGTAGCCATTTTAAACTTAATGGTCTCTACATCAGATCCGAGGTGGTACTAAACGCCTATGTCTCCACCGGTCTCTAGTGTTTACATCACTTTCTAAACTTGACTGAGACAATTGCCCTACCAACCGATGCAACCTCACCTATGCCTAACACAAAACTTCATCCATTCCCTCATCCAAACTACTGATACCACTCTGTCATCACCCCTCCCCACAATGTGTTCCCCTCCTAAGCTGGAAATGTGATATGGGAGATAGTGATCCCCGATTCCTTCCTCTAGTAGGGCCCGGGTTGGCGACTAGCACCGAGGGTATAATAAACACACAAATGGGAGGCATTAACATCTGTGAGAACGCATTCCAAAGAGAGATATAAGAAATACACCAACCAAATCAAACTAATTATACAATATAAAACAAATCCCATGTACACAAATTTGATGTGATACAAAACTACTACAACTGAAACAGAAAACTGCACATACCAAATGGAATTAAAAATTAGTTGTGACCACGAAGCCCAAATAGCTCCTACAACCCCAAGTTAGTAGTGACCAAAATGATCTCAAAATTTATCCAAGTGACCTGAATAATTCTTTATATATACACAGGGTGAGTATAACAGTATACTCAGTAGGATCCTCCCCGTATCCTCCCATGAAAAATTATTGAAATAATGCTAAATCACAGTTAACAACAAGTGAAACTAAATCATCACCTATACAGGTATACTATGTTCATATCCTCAACATGGCTATTATCACCACGTATTTGATTCAATAGTATATAATATAATAAATAATATCATGGTTACCTCGCTACCACTTCCCCACTGGTTTTCCACTTTGCCCCAACGTCGAACTTCCTAAGCACCCCTCTCCAAAAAGGTCTGCACATAGACACCTGGGCGAAGCACCTCCACTTGCATATGATGAAAAAAACCACCATGTACACATAATTAAATTAACCAGGTAGTTTCTAGGAGCCACCACATCTCACATAACATGTATCATACGTTAGGTATTAAACGTCAAGCCATTATAACCCATACACCGAGTAAGGATACTCAATACATCATAGCATATACATGTTACACCTATAGTAGTCAATAAGAATCTATATACATATTATAGGGGTTTTAATAACTATTAGACATTAAAACCCTCTAAATTAATTTATGGGAAAAAATGACTATTGTGCCTACCAAAACACGTAACTACCAAGAGAATAGAGCAGGAAAAAGGGGGTAATCATCCTTCCACCTTCCCACTAGAATATCGGGGAAAACAAACTCCTAGGGATAAGTATGCCCGGGGTGTTAGTTTCCCTAACTGATTGGGCGGAGTAGTGTAAAGAAACATAAAAAGTAAAGAATATACTATAGCTCAGAACCACATAATGGGCATAACCTAGTCTTAGTCTCAACTGATGCTAATGTCTCTTGGACTCCTGAATTACACTTCCAAGACTATGAATCATATAAGAACACAACATTTTATAGAGATTTATTACATTACATCAGTCCCTTTTTTCATTTTCACTTTACTTTAATTAATTATTTAAACATTAATTAACCATTAATTATTTACACATTATATTTCATTAGCATCAAACCCAAATTCCATTGTTCCTTTAAATTGTAACCTTAGCATTGCGTCCCATCAAGATCCAACCCAATGGGTTAATATTATTTAGTCAATCATTTATTAAAAACATTATTACTTTCCCATATTCTCTGGAATTATTGAAAAAAATTATATGCTACTAAACACAGGGGGACTCAACTCGGTGAGTAGATGAACTACTCATCAAGAATTTTTCTCCTATATAAAGAGCATAGATCTATCCTCCCTTTAGAAGCTAAACACAGAAATCATGTGCCATAACCCATGTATATTCTCCCCTTTTTAAAGGAGGGTAAGAAAACAAACTACCTTGAGTAGTGTTGAATTTAAAGAATATAAACTACCGACAAGAATGAGAAAGTATCCAATCATTCACAGCCAACCCATTTCATCATCCCTGGTGTCCTCCCCCACACCCACCTACAAAAAATGATACATCTCACCACTCTAGGTGTCAACTAACACCACAAAAAATGGGCATCCCTACTTCCACATATGAAAATAGCCTTCTAGGATCACAAAAAAACATAATCAGAATGAAAAAAACATCATATCAATTGGGATCTTGGCCCTTAAACAAGGCATACAACATTTAAACACAATGACCTCTCACATCTACTAGCATAAGTCTCTTGGACTTTATAAGAAAGAGGGTAACTCAAAAACCTACCAGGCATTATATTTTTATCAAATATCCACTTAGTTAATCCATCTAGAATTAACCGATTTATTATTTGTAGGTTCCAACTACAGAAAACCTAAATAGACACTATCATATCTATCAGTAAAATTAAACATGCTGACTACATCTATTTTATTAGAATAAAATACCAATAAAAAACCAGATTCATTTACATGCCACATTATCTTTAGAAAAATAATCATCAATTAATTCCAGTATTAAATTCGTTACCAATTTCATCAATAACTTCATGATAACAATAAATTAATAGATATCATTCCATCAAGAAAAAATAAGAGGCAACAACATACGATCGATATCAATCTATTTATCTGGTTTATATATTTATTATTTTAATTCCATTTTGATCTAGAGTTCCAAATCATGCTAACTCCAAATTTTCTTGTAAAATAATAGAGAGAAAATGAATCCCCTACCTCAAAAGGATTCTGATGCTTTTGAACAGACTAAAAAAATAAATCATGATCACCTCTCTTGGAGGACTGCATCCACCCGAGGATAAAGAGACACCACCACCCCAGACAACAATAATAAAATTTCTATTCTGAACATAGAGATATCATTCCATAATAGGGTAAGGATAAACAAAAGGAGATGACCCCAAAAGAACTATGATAGATCATACTTTATATCAAACATTGATGGATACTTCCTGGTTTGGGAAAAATATGGGGTGCACTTGCAGCAAGAAGAACTTAAAGGGGAAAAAGTCCAAGGAGGAATGTTTGATAACACATCTCCTATAGGAAGGAAAGAAGTTTTTTAGCATCTCGCTCCATAGAACAAGGAGGAAGAACAAGTGAAGAAGATATATCACCCGTTTAGAAGATTTAACAGAGAAAATGTTTAAGATACACTGGATTTTACAATAAAAGATCATCACCTTAAACCATTTGGTTTGACCAAGTAAAGGAATCCCAAATCTTAGGAAAATTAATATAGGAGTTATGGGATTTCAATTGGCTTTTAAATCCATTAATATAAGGACTTTAATGTATCTAACATCCAAGAAAATGTAAAATTGGTGGAACTGTAAAAATATGAAAATTTTGAAAAGGAAATGTGAAACAATTATGGAAACACTGTAGACTCACCGGTCTGAAAACCATGTATACTCACCATTTATGTGAGACCATTTCTATTGACATTGTTTCTGTGACATAGTGACACTATAGACTCACCATTTCCATGACACTACGACACTATAGACTCACTCTTTCTATGACACTATAACACTATTGACTCACCGGTCTGAAAACCATGTATACTCACCATTTATGTGAGACCATTTCTATTAACATTGTTTCTGTGACATAGTGACACTATAGACTCACCATTTCCATGACACTACGACACTGTAGACTCACTCTTTCTATGACACTATAACACTATTGACTCACCGTTATTATGACACCATGACATATAGACTCACCATTTCTGTGACTCCATGACACTATAGACTCACTGTTTATGTGACACCGTGAAATTGTAGACTTTTCATTTCTATGACACCGTGACACAATTCATAAAATGGGAAAAAAATTTCACAGAACTACAAATTTGAAAAGGTGTTGGGGATGGGTCACCTTGACCTAACAGAATACCTCAACCACCAGATTTCATCAAGGGAATGGAACATAGAGGTCCGAGCCATTACAACCCGCATTTTTGTCTCATCTACAAGATTAAATTTAAAATAATTTCTACCAATACTGTGATTATAATTCAGAAAAATGGATTCCATATTTTTAATCATCATAATTTATAATGTCTAATATAGTAAAATTATTTTTGTACCAAACGTATTCGTGAAATTAATTAAACTTAATTACAATGATTAAGGTTAAATTAAACCTAATAAGGGACAAAACCATAACCTTAAGGCCTAAATTGATGTATAAACATGTCAAAAAACCATTGGATATCCATATTGAAACCCTATCCTCCCTTTTACCATTTGTTTACCATTAGTGATCCACTTGAAATAAAAAAACATTAGTGGGTATTTTTTCCGTTAAAATATTACAAGTGTGCCACCCCTCCTCCAATATAAAAGGACTCCTTAACTTCCACATAATCACACATATAGACACAACTTTTATCTCCCAAACTCTTCCCAATTCACCCAAACATCCCAACATTCCTCTTTGGATCCCAATTTTGGAATAAAGTAACCCAAGAAAGACTTTTGGTGAAAAACAAAAGGAGTTTCCCGATGAAGATGTAACACCATCCCATAAACTCCTATCTTTTATTTTCATTCACCACTCCCTCAAATAATCTTTTTTCATTATTTTATGACAAAAAAGTATCATAAATATACTAGGATTTTGTTACGCTAAGGGTAATACCTACACTTATACACACTTCCATCTAATGGTTAATGAACATACTATTTATATGTATGGAGAACTAGAGCCTCACTAAATGATAAATGCACAATTTCCCTTTACCACTGCTCTTGTGGACGTTTTGAAGGAAACTCTATTTATATATATTATATATAATATTTATTATGTATTCCAAATTATGTAATTATTTTACAATTCATATATTTAATTCTTTCCATTTTATGTAAATATGATAACATCGCTTGAGGATGTTTGCATTACCTCCAACTCAAAGCGATGTAACACATTCATAACATACATGAGTGTATAAAAATTGTTTTCATTAATAATATTTTACATAAAAAACTTTTATATTATATTCATTACATAATTATATTTTTAAAAATATAATATATATCATTTTATTTATTACTCTTTCACACACTTAAAAATGTGATAATGCCATTCGTGGATGTGTGGACTACCACCTCCCTGAGATGATGTGATTCCATTTTTATCACAATAATTAAATATATAAGTATAAATGAATATATAATATGGTATTTATGATATAATGATAATTCTGGATAGATTTCATTATACATAAATTCTTTCCACAAATATCATTAGAATATTGGAGCATTACTCAAGCGTACGTACGACCTACCTTCTCCATGATTGTAACGTTGGTTCATTCTTCATAACCATAATTAATGATTGGGTTTAAAAGTATAATTGATGTTTAAAAATAATAATTATTTCATTATTATTATTATATATATTTTATATAATGGAACCTTTTGTCCAATGTTGACCTACCAATGTTTTTTTGACACATAAATCAAATTTTTTCAAAACACATAACGTACCATAAATAGATTTAGTAGTTGAACACAACACGATAATAAGTGAAATAAAAGTAATGATAAACATAAAAATGGTTCATATATATGTATAAAGTTAACATAAGAGTATTATACATGAAGTTAATGTATTTTCACATGAATGTAAATTCAAGGTAAGGGATTATGGTGTTATTTTCATTTCATGAGGCATACTTAATTGTTGTGCACCTAGTTTATTATATGTGGTGTTCATACCACTACATTGACATACTATGTCATGAAATCTAATATATTCATGGTATTTAAAAAGTTTATTTAATAATTATTACATTTGGGTATTCCACTTCATTTTTTACTACATTGGTGAGGGATTCCATCTCACTTTTTACATCTGTGAGATAAATGTAATATTCACAAATTAATTATTTTTTGTGGTGTACCTACAGCCCATTTTCATATTATATATCATGAATTAATTTTTAATAATGGTATTTAGATGTTCAATTTGATGGTTATTACTTTGGGGTATTTCGATTTAGATTTGAGGGAATTTCGGCTCAATTTACATTCCATTTCGACTTATTTGTTATTATGCACCAATTCACATTTATTTCATGTATATACTCCCTTTTGAAATATTATATCTTGAATCCACTTATTCTCATTATATTATATGTTTAATTTAATATCATACCTTTATGAGGATTATGATTTAAATGTTTTAAAGTGGTATGAGACACTTTTTAATGTTTAAATACTATTTTTATCATGAATGTTCATAATGATTATCCTTATAATCTCAATTCCTCTTCTAATTCTTATTTAAATTTTGAAATAATCACTTTATTTTAATAAATTTTCCTTGAAAATTTACTTTAATATTTTCATTCATATAAACTTGATATTATTATTTCATAAACCATATACTAGTTTTCATATGATTTTTACTTTGATAGTTATTTAATTAATTAGGGAATTGTTGATTAATATGTATTTCTCAATTAGTACCTTTATTGGATAAGTAATAATAGCTATTTTGCTTACTCAATAGGAGGAATTATTTTTATTGGAAAATTTCCAGGGAGACGAGACATTATATAGATCCTCAATGCATCAATAGGTTCTCATGAGACAAATAGATGCACAAATGGGTTTCTTCCATTATTTTTAAATTGTCTTGTGAATGGTTTTGATGGAAATTGATTTTTATTTTCCTAAGACTAAACATCAATTGAGAAAGAATTTCCCTTATTTAGTATTACTTTTTATTCATCCCTGTGATTTTTTGTCGGCATATCTATGGATGTTTTTTATTTTAGTTCATTGTTTTATGGCATATTTTTTAGTTTCTTACCCTACCATATTTATTTTTCCTTATCTAGTTTTTTGAATAAAATGTATTTCCAGTTATTACATTTCCATATATTTTATTTATTTCCATCTCAATTTTTTTATTAAAAGGTATGTGTGTTCATTTATTTACCATTCTATAGTTATTAATCTCATTGACTCGTTATTAATTCCACTATATTTTTTACATACTAATCATTTTAGATCACCCTTATAATGTTTCTTTCCCTAGTAATACATGAAGAAAACTATGAATGATATGAAAGGATACTCTATATGAAATAAAGTTATATTCAATGTTATTTATTTGGAATAATGTAAAAAATATTTTGTAATCAGTGAATTCATTTTTAAAAAAATTTTCATTTATGTATCTGGTTGACCAATACTAATGAACTAATTGGTATATAGAGATTTTATTCCTTGAAATCATGCATATGTAATTGATAAAAGATATCATATCTAGGATATATAGGGACAAAACTCAATTTTTTTTTAATATAGGATGTTTAGTATCTACCTTTGTAACTATATTTAGGAAATCATATATAAGATAACATAATCATAAAGTAGAATCTGATGATATGTATAGATGATGTCCCTAGAATTTTGGTAATCTATAGATTATACAGGTCTTCATACAAAAACATCCCTTTATGGATACAACAAGTAGGTGTAGTTCTGGAACAGATGTACCTAGGAGTATCAACTATAACAAGGTATTCTGGGACTAACATAGAGTAACCTCGTACACGACAATAGGTCTTACTACGCACTTGTTTTGACAATATTAGGGGTTATGCATAGGATAATTCCCATTTTCTTTATAAATAATTATGAATGATTTAAATAATGAATATCCTAGGATAAAACTAAGGAGTTTTGGATTGAAGATATAGAGTCATGATTCAGAAATCCTATAAATGATATTATGGACAAACCTTAGAGTATAGAAAGGCCGATTTTATTGATTTTTTTGGGATTAAATAATTAAATTGTATATGTATTTTCCCGATGGTATTTTGGCTGTATTAATCTTTAATAATCTATGTAAAATTCTTTATCATAGAATAAAATGGTTTAGAAAAAATGGTTATTTAAGGAATAATGCCTTTATATTATTATAGATGAAAATTTAAAGGTATTGATAGTCTTTAGGGTTCATATAATCAGAAAATACATCATACAATGTGTCAAATAATATTATGATACTTTAAAAATGGTTGTATTGAATCCATCATTAAGAGTATATTTAATGATTAAATTTCATCATTGTATATTAGATTTAATTTGTAAATTATATTAATATAATTTCAGAAATGGAAAACAAATAATCCAGGTGGAAACCAATCAAATATGGAATGGTTGTGGGTCTAGAACTCATGACCGAAGGAAAATAAGGGTTTCACACAAACCAATGACCCAGAAAATGTCCTGGTAAATTTCCATTTTTTTAGTTAAAAAATTTGATGAATAAAACTAAATAATGAACCAGTAGTATCACCTTTTAGTAAAGGAGAGTAATATATTAACCATATTGATTTTGGATAATAGTTAGAGAAAAATAGTTAAACTTTTCACTCCTTCATGGGCTCTACGATTTGTTAAATGTTTTATGGCTTCGGGGTTCAATTTTAGTTTTAGGATACCCATTCCATGTGGTATGGCATGAATTATAATTTCAATTAAGCACAACCAAATGATGAAATTATTCATATAAAATTGAAATATATCAATAAATTATACTTCCTAGTATTATTTTCATGTACAATAATTACTCAATATTAGGAAAATGATAAAAAATATTTCATAAAACCATAATTTTTTTTAACTGACAGTCTACTAAATCATCATAAATTTATGGTTTGGATTCCCCCAAATTTTAATTTATAATTCACTTGTTTGTGATTAATGACCTCTTTCATTACCTATAAATATTTACGCTTTTCCTCTAAGTAGGTATATCTAATTTCCATAGATGATATCCTACTTAGATACCTATTTACATGGCATTCAATGTATCATTTGTACATCACATTATCTATTTTATAGTGGATCAATTATGAATCCTTCTCATGATTTAAGATTTAAAACATAGTAAATACAAAAAACATAATTACCAATATCGTGTTTAGAATGTGTATTCCACGCAACACTAATCACATAAAGGAATAAAATATCCTAAGTATTTATAATATATTTAATATTTTAAATAAATTAATTATAATTTATGGCTATAAATTCATGCGATAACGAGTTATCATGAAAAACATGCAACAACGAGTTTCATCAATGTCATGCATTGCATGTACGACCGAGTTTTATCGAACAATAATATATTATCAAAATGTTATTATTTAATATAATAATACTTTACCTATACATTAAATTAATGAATTTAAATATTATTAAATAACTTATTAAAATCCATTTTTGACATAGATATAAAATTAATTAACAGGTTACTAATTAATTATAAATTAAAAATACAAACTAATTTAATATAATGGAATTATTATTATTTTTATGATCATAAAGGAATTATGTGTAAATTAATTTAATTAATTATAATTAGTGAATGATATTAATGAATTATAAACATTATATATTCAATAATATATTTTCTACAATCATCCAATAGGTTTTGGTATACATAAGATAATAATAAGATCAATATTACACATAAAAACCAAAATTTTTATTAAGGCAATTTTACTACCTTTTAATGGAGAAACCATTTTAAATATTAATTTTAAAAATTTAAACAATTTAATTTAAAAAAATAAAAAATAATTTTTTTGATAAACAAATGAATTATTTTAGTGTGATGTTTTAGTATTTTTATGCAATGTTTCATTTTTGAGTGATTAATTAAAATTATTAAAATTTAATCCAAATATATTAATTCATCTAATTTTTTTATAATGTTAAATTATAATTATAATTGGTTTTAATGTTTAATTAGATTATATTTTTATCAATTAAACCAATTTAGATAATTTTAATTAATTTCACATTGAAATAAATACAATGAAAACATTTTGATGTTTTCACATTAAAAACATGCATTATCGCCCCGTATATAGGATTAAATTGAAATTAATTACTTCAAATTATATGATTTTAATTTAGAAAAATGGATTAAATATTTGGATTAATAATAATTTATAATTTCTAATAAATTCAACATAGTTTTTTACCAAAAATATTAGTGAATGTAATTAAAATTAATTACAACAATTAAGGTTAAATAAAGCTTAATAAGAGACAGAACCATAACCATAAGGAATAAATTGACCTATACACTTTTAAAAAACCCTTTTATAGAAATATTTCTACCGTATAATCCCTTTTATTAACTTTTGAACCTTTTTTATCCACTTTCAATAGAGAAAACGATTGTGGGGTTCCTTTCTTTTAAAATATTACAAGTGTGGCACCCCTCATCCATTATAAAAGGCCTCCTCCACCTCCACTTCCCCACACCTCTCAAGGAACATTTAATAGAAAAAATAGTACCAAATTAACTCCCCAAAACCCCAAAATTCCTCATTGAATACCTATTTTTGGAAATAACAAATTAGGAAAGTATATTTGTAAAAACCAAAAAAGTTACCTGATTAAGAGGTACCACCCTCTGTCAAAGTCCTATATTTTTTTCTTTCTATTGTGCCTCAAATATTCATATTACATGCTTTTATAACAAAACCAATATCTAAATTTTATAGGTATTTTTTAATGATTAGTGTCTAACCTACACTTACACACATTTCCTTTTAATGGGTAACGAACATACCGTTTACGTGGTGGACTACCGCCTCACAAAATAATGATTTCTCAATTTTCCATTACATCCTATCATGTCCAACCATTGTGATAAATAATATATATATATATATAATATTTATTATGTCTTTAATCTTCTGTAATTATTTTACAAAATAGATATTTAATACATTCCATTTTACTTTAATACGATATCATTTTTGAGGAAGTGTGGAATACCACCCCCACAAAGTGATGTGACTCATTCATGACATACAAGGAAAGTATAATTAACGGTTTAAAGAAATAATAGGTGAAATAAAAAACCTATATATTATATTCATGAAATAATTATATTTCTTGAAATATAATATATATGATTTTATTTATTACCTTTTCACACACTTAAAAAGCGATAATGTCATTTGTGGATGTGTGGGCTACCGCCTCACTGACAGGACGTGATTCCTTTATCATCACAATATTAACATATATATGTATATATGATTAAATAATATGTTAAATATGATATTATTATCATTCTGGAAATATATAATTATATTGATCATATTTCGATAATGATCATTGAAAAATGGTAATGGTACTCATGTGTTTGTACGACCTACCATCTCCCTGATTGTATCGTTGGATCATTTTTTCATAACCATAATTAATTATTGGTGTTAAAGGTATAATTGATGTATAAATACAAAAATTATTACAATATTGTTATTATGTATATGTTATATAATGACCCCTTCGACAAAAGTGGACCTACCAATGTTGTTTTTGACACATAAATTGAATTTGGTCAAAACACCCAACAAAAACTTTATTGATTTAGTAGTTGAAAAAACATGGTAATAAGAGATATAAATGTAATTATAAACATGAATAAGTTTCATAAGAATGTATAGAATTAACCTAAGTTTATTATGTAGGAAGTTAAAGGATGATCACCTCAATGGAAACTAAAGGTAAGGAATTGTTGTCTTATTTTCATTTAGTGAGTCATATTTATTGTGAACCTAATTTTGTATATATAGTGTTCATACACCAAAATTGAAATATAATATCAAAATTTTTATTAATTTTAAGTATTTAAAATGTTTCATTTAATGATTGTTACCTTGGGTAATTCCAATTCATTTGTTACCACATTTGTAAGGGATTTCCATCTCAAATCTTACATCCAAGAGATAAATGTCATATTAACCACTTACTTATTTTTTCTGGTGTATCTACTACCAATTTTCAAATATTATACAATGAATTATTTTGTCTTAATTTTTTTTATATATTTCATTTTTTGGTTATTAATTTTGGGTCTTTTAATTCAGATTTGAGGGAATTTCGTCTCAATTTACATTCCAGTGGGACTTAATTGTTATTATGCACAAATTCACTTTTATTTCGTATATATAATTACTTTTGAAATATTATAACATGAATCCCCTTAATATCATTATATTATATCTTTAATTTATTTTCATACCTTTCTAGTAATTATGATTTAAATTTGTCAAAGTGGTACGAGACACTTTTGAATGTTTAAATATTATTGTCCTCTAGAATGTTCTTAATCACTATCTTGGTAATCTCGCTTCATCTTGGGATTGATAGCTTTATTTTGAAATAATAAATCTAATATATTTATTAGTCATTATAAATTTACGTGAATATCCATATTCTTATACAATTTATATTATTATTTCTTAAACCGTAAACCATTTTAACATAGTGTTCACATTGATTTTTATTGGATTAATTAGGGATTTATTCATAAATCTATATTTCTCAATCAATACAGTTATTTGATAAGGTATATTAGCTATTTTTGTTATTCGATGCGTTGAATTTTTTTTCATGGTAATGATAGGTGGATATTTGACTTTGTATAGCTCCTCAATGCATTGAAACGTTCTCATGAGACATATAGTAAAGACAATGTGTTTTGACCCATAGTTTTAAACGGTCTCATGAAAGGTCTTGACGATAATAGATTTTCATGTAACTAAGAAATTAAATCTATTAATAAAGAATTTACCTATTTTTTCAGTTATTATTATCCATGAGATTTTGTGTCAATGTATCTATGGATATAGTTCATTTCTGTTCATTGATTTATGGCATGTGTTTTAGTTTCATAGTTGACCATATTTTTCCCCTTTTCTATTTATTTGAATTTCATGTATTTCTAGTTATTACCTTTCCATATTTTTTATTTAGTTCTATATCAGATTATTGATTACATGGTATGTGTGTTCAGGTTTTTTACCATACCATATTTATTACTCTCATTGATTCATTATTCCTTCCTCTATATTTTTTCCTTACTGAGAATTTGATCTCACCCTTATTATATTTCTTTCCCCTAGAATCTGAGAATCATACACTAAAAAATATTAAGTGATATGCTCATTTGAATAATGTTATTGTTGAAGTCATTTATTTATAAATAATAAAAAAATATTTTTTAATTAGTGTCTTTATTTGTATCAATTTTTTTTATGTATATGTTTTACCCAGACTGTTAAACTAATCGGTCCTTCAGGATTTCATTCCTTGTAGTCATTCCAATGTAATTGATAGCAGACAACGTCTCCGAGATATCTAGGGCCAGGAATCTATAATAATTATATAACAAAATCTGGTATATACATATAATATCATATATGACCCATTTATTACATTTCAACACCCATTTATTTGTAATTATATTATAATATTTTCTATTATATGTTTTAAATGTTTCATTTTTATTATAAATATAATTTTGTATTTCCATTCCCGGTATATTGATCATAGTTTAATCGTAACAATAAGTTAGTAATTATATAAATGTTATATTTATTCATTATAAATATATGTACATTCTTCTATAAAAGTTATATAGAGAGAAATTAATTACACTTTTCATAGTGATGATGTTCCATAGTTATCATTAATATTATATTCACTTTTTGATGGATGGAATGATAAGAAGGTAAATTATAATTAAAAATTCAAGATTAAATATTATATCACATAAATAATATATTTATGAGAAATAAATCCTTGTTATCTTCATTTCAATAAATAAATAAATAAAATCACATCTCTTCATGGAGGTGGCAGTCCACACATATTCTCGATCGATGTTATCATTTTACATTGGATTGGATGTTAATAAAGTAGTGTAGGATAGAGGAGTGATAAAAGATCTTTAATAAGGGGTAATTTATATATTATAAAATAAATATCACTATCATTCTAACTACACTATTATCAAATATGATATATAATGAATATTCAAACATCAAATATTTCAAATTGGATGGATAGTCTATCTGAATTCCAGCGTTTAAAAGAGTATAAAAAATGTATAACATTACTATACAATTGTATATTAGAAATAAAAAATATTGGAAAAGGTAATATTAAATTTTATAAAACAAGTGAGAAAAACTTATAAAGGGTTTACATCAATTATCCATGATTTAACATTTAGAATTAAGTATGTCTATACCCAATACATTAGGTATTAATATTTCTTACCAAAGATTAAAGGAATATCTTACTTAAGAATGGAATCCATTGATTCTATGATTGGTATAACTCTAACTCGATTTCAATGGTAACCCTTGGTAATAAATAACAAAAAAATATCAATCTTCGTATCCCAAGAATACCTATATTAGAATGATTTGAGAGACAATCACAAATTATAGAAATCATAAGGAATTTACAAAATATCCTCACAATATATTACTTATGAAAATGGCTTACATAGAATTAAAATTATTTAATCATGCAATGTAACATAATAAAAAAAACCATTAAAAACTCTTAGATTATCAGTAATGAAAAATATCCCTCATAAAGTCTCACTTCTATTATTTTTAGGCAATACTCTAACAATTATTTTTTAAGAATCTAAAAGGTAGATATAATGAAAGATTAGAAAATTACTACATAAAACCTCCACATATTCATCCAAATATCATAAGTTTATACAAAATCATAGGGATACATGATTTCATCCATTTGAATGAATTAGTTTATCTTTAAAAATTATATATCTCTATATTAGAGATTAAATAAAAATTTAATTAAGAAAAAATTTCTTCTTCCATCCAATTTTCTTTCAATTGTATTAATATATCTTTGTTAGTTTGGAGTTAGTTATATTATGACTATTACATATGTATAAATCTTAACCCATAATTATATGTGTTATTCAATCCAAACATTAGAATAATATTTTAATAATATTGGAATTTATTCCATATGTGGTAAATTTGTTTATTTTTCTTCACAATTTTTTCATCCTCTTTGATGGGCCCCCATTAATTTTGATTTTAGAACTTCCAAATCACTTAATTCATTAGATCTATAACATTATATTAAATAAATATTTAAAATATTATAGTAATATATTATTTTTAAAAAATATGGGTTTTTTAAAACATAGAATATATCAACGAAATGATAGGGAAATACATTTCAATAAAAAAACTCTACTTAAATATAGACATTCATTCAAAAATAACAGAACAATATAACCATATATATTTAAAAAATCCATAAAAATGAAAAAAATACATTTAAAAATATATAAACCAATAAAAAACTAATTTTGTGTTATTAAAAAAATAATTTCCCATGAGTTCCAGAAAAAAATAACTCATCATTTATTAATGAGGCCATTGATAATAATCTTCATTTTCAATAAATCTAATTGGTCTTTCTGTGGCTCTAAAAAATAATATTTAAACATTGATACCTCATCATCATGAAGTTGGATCTTATTATTTTCATTTTTTATTACTAAGATACTCTCCTCCAAATATTTTACTTTTTTTACATTCATCTAGGGTCTCTTGAAAAAATTCAACTAATTTACATAAACTATCAGCTTCTTATTATTCTGTTCAGAAAATATAATATTCAGCTTGATCATCCTCCTAAACTAAAAATACATCATTCAACATAAAAAATTATAATTTCTAAAATAAAAACACCTTAGATATCATAAAAAATTCATCATCGTGATTCATTAACAAAAATATAATATTTTCAATTGCTCTAGTGGATTCAGAAACATCACCATACATAATTCTTACATCCTTGGAAAGTGCTTTTTATCACGAATTCATTTCGAAAACCTCTCATAAATTTGTTTATTTATTTGAATATACTTATATAAACATGAAATCTTACTCTAAAGTATTTCATTTTTGATTCATTTCAATTCACTATTTTTGGAATATATTTTCAGTGAATTTGAATTCTCAGAAACATCAAACATAATTTCCAAATACGTAGACCTTTCCTGTATGTCCAAATAAATTTCCATTATATCATTTAAAAAATGAAAAATATAATTGAAATATTTAAGATTCATTTCTATTCAATTAAAATTGTTAGGTTGAAAATTCAGTGAATCATATGAAACTATTGAAACTTGATTACATAGAGTCCTATAAGTTTTATCTCTTTTAAAAAATGATTGATAACTACCAAATTCATAAAAATCATTCAATTCACATTCATCTGCATCATCACCATTATAAAATTCACTTCCATCATTAATATAATCAGCAGACAAAAAATATTATACAACATCATCACCAGCCTCACAAAGAACATAATGAAGATTTTATAGAATTCATATCCAAGAATGATGATCAATTTATATAGACCGTTATATGTCTGTAACATTTAAATAAAAAAATTTCATCAACATTATAGATAAATAATCTGATTGTGATTCCAATAATTTATCATGATTTAACACTTCATTAATATCTTAAATTACATGAATGTTATTCCTTTTTCACAACATCACTGGATATGTTTTCAGTGAAATATATGTGGTTCCATAATTGAAATATTTAACATTAACTTGGTAAAAATTCAGAACAATTAAAGAATATTTTTCTACATTGGATGTTTGAAAAGATGGTGTTTTATATTTAAATTATAGTATTTTAGAGTGACATCCTTCCATAAATTCTGTTACAAGTTCTTTAAAGTTTGTAATATATATCATGTTTTCTTGAATATAAACTTTTTTATTAGGATATTTTATACAAAACATTTATATTATATTATCTTTCATCTATTTTCTTCTTCGTTCCTTCTTCCCTTATATTTTCCAAATTTATCTTTTTAAATTCTAATGCTTCCTATTTATACAACCCAAAATCTGGAGCCATAGGGTAATTATCCACTGTATTTTTTATAAAATACATGGAATATTCATCTATTTTATTTAGTCTCATTAATGTAAAGGGATATAAATTCTATACTTATTTAATCCTTTAAAACATATCATGAATTTGATTTATCCTTTCTTATGTTGTAGCTTATCTTGATATTTCATTTTACCAATTCTAAGTAGATTATTACAATAAATTCATCCTGAAAATCATCTCTTCTCAAATAAAAGAAATATTAACTCTCAATTAACTTTAAACATTATTTATTTTCATAAATATCATAAATTTATAAAACAATTTATAGATAATAACTTGATACAAAAGAAATTTCAATTTAACAAAACCTTCCTTCACTACCTCAATTGTATTGATAACTTATTTAACCAAATTAAATTTCCTCATATTACAAAGGAAATATAGAATGTATATATCATTAAAATTTCATGGGTTTCTATAAAATTCATTGGGAGTAAGAAATTATATAGCCAGGTTTCTATTATTTTTATTTCCATATTGAGATGATATGCCATTTAAATATTTTCCTTTGAAGAAAATATGGATGATTCTTCTTTTTCTTTCTCAAATGTTCCCAATTTTTTTGGAAACATAAATTTAACAATATTTTCATCACCATAAAATGGAGGTTCAACCAAATCTATTATATTATTGATATTCAATTAGTACATATTTCGAAATGGAAAAAAAGTACAAAAACTATGAATCCAGATTTTTCTTTAAATTTTATAAATGAATAAAAATTATTTACAAAATAAGGATAATGAAAATAAAATTCCACATTTTCAATACACAGAGACTCCCATATTTTGAAAATATAACTATCATAAGTAGTGATCCATATTTATCAAACCATACCCTATCATTCATCATTTCATTCACTAGATGTTTTGTTGAAATATAGCTAGAAGAATCCATGAGTTCGAAATGAGAATTAGAAGAATAGTGAAATTTCAAATAGAAGAAAAATGGAGATTCGAGAGGTGGTAGTAGGGTGAAAATTGATGCGAAATAGATGACACCATTACCATATTTATAATATCTTGAGATATATTATTTTTCCTTTCCTAGATCTAATAGTAGAGATCATAAAGATTATACTAATCAATGACTAACCTAATTTTATATTTTTTTAGAAATATTCATTTTTATTATGTATGTTATATATGATTTATCGGTAAAATATTTTTCAGATAAAATTTATACTTTTGGAAAACATTTAAAATAACATAAAAAACCTAAAATATATATAAAATATTGATGTAAAAAATAAAATATTTATAAATTTATATTATATATAAGAATTAAGAATCATTCTACCGAAATAATATTTTGGAGTGTTATCTTATTAAATGGAAATATATATAAAAAATAATATATAATATTTTGTAGATAATTGATTTTACTAAATATTTTTTGAAACAAATATCATACAAAACAATTTATAATGTCCATTTTGTAATAATTAATTTTTAATGAAAAGGATGAAATGAAATTTTATTTTAATGAAAATTATATAACACAAAATATATAGGGAAATATTTTATTAACAAAATTATTTTCTATATTTTTCCATTTCAATTTTTTAATTTTTTTTTTCAAAAAACATAACCCAATTATTTATATGAAACAATTTTGTGAAAAATGTATATTTTATAAAAAAAAATTCTGTTAATTTTCCTCAATAAATTTTTTTTCGTAAATTAATTACACAAAAAAATGGCCTGAAGATTTTCTTTTTAAAATAATTGTGTCTATATTTTTTTTGAAAAAAATTATTTAAAATATTTTTTTGATAAAATACTCTAACAATGTTTTTGTTCTACATAAAAAATTAAAACCCAAAAAATATATACACTACTATTTTATATAGTTTATTACTTTTAGTAGATGATATAAACATCATATATATGTTAATGATAATTTTTTTAAGGTTGAGATTTTCTATTTATTGTATTAAATTATATCTTAATTAAGGTATTATGTAAAACTATAATCAAGTTGTTATTGAATTTAGATAAATTTAAAATTGATACATACTTTTTCTATTTGATCCTGACGAAAATGATTTCTTATATCAATGTTCGTATATTGCGATTGATGTGACTAGTTTTTAAATATAAAAATTGAACATGTTTTATTTCACATAATTGGGGTTTTATTAAAAGTCAAGCCCAAATCAATGAGTGCATATTTCATCCACAACACTTAAGCAGAACAACTTCCAATTACCAAATATTATGCTTTAATAGTGGAAAATGATAAATAATGATTATTATTACAACATTAGGATATTAAATCCTCCCTTAATAAACAAATAGTTATATATTTACCAATGAAATAAATTTTAAATTCACAAAATTTATTATCTAAAAAAATATGTTAAAATTAATTTCCAAAAGAAATAAAGTTTCCAAGATACATATTTCACATAATTCAAGGAAAAATCATTTTAATACTTTTATATTGGAATAGTTTTCAATTATAGTTTTATCATGGACACATTAACACTAAAAATATATAATATGTACATCTAGTTATAGGTTAAATGAAACTTCCTATCATTCCTCGATATATATTTATACAAACTAGTTTCCCAGAATCATCATTATATAATCTATTGTTTGTTCTAATAAAGTTAATTATAATTTTAGAATTCTCATATCCAAATTTTATAAGATGATCAATTATATAATTTTTTTGACATAAAAATTTTCATTTTGGTTTTTATGAATTTTTATGACCAATAAAAAATGAATGTTCACCCATGATGATTATCTAAAACACTCATTTCTAATATCCACAAAAATATTTGTCTGAGATTATTCAGTTGATTGAAAAAAATCATTGACACGAATTCATAGAATTATGTAATTTTTAAAACTATTTTTTATGAAAAATTACAAGATCCATATCTCCCTTAATAATGGTTTTCTTAAAAATTATATAATTTTTCATAGAAGGATCTTTGAGGACGGTTAATTCTATAAAGTAATTTAGTATACATATAAATATATATATATATAAATGATATATATTTTTGAATTTTTAATACTAGGGGGTTGTTCTATATAAACACCCACCTTTATAAATCTATTAAAGCAATCACACATTACATCAATTTTATAAAGCATAAATTTTAGAAATTCCATATAAGTTAAAATTATACGATTTTCATAAAATCTAGCTACTATAGAATAATTTTGTTAATAGTATATGAATTCTTGTTGAATATAACCCTTTGAGATAAGTATTGTTTTATTTCTGACTATGACTCCATTTCCATCAAATTTATTTTAAAAAAAATTCACACCAATTACATGTGAATCATGAAGTCATTCAACCAAATACTAAACATGATAAATATGAAATTGATTGAGTTCATCATGCATAGCTTTTATCCACCATTCATCACCCTAGCATCTTTAGTGGACTTTGGTTAAAATTTACACCAAAAATCAAAATGTTCAACAAATTTTCATAGGGACTTTATAGTTATATGTAGTTGACATACGACTCTAATAAGATAATCACTGTGATGATTTCTAAGGATTGGATAATTTTTTAGGTTTGTAAAAATATATTATAAAAAAACTAGTTTAATATCATCCTGAGAAAGGACTTCTGAAAACGATTCTTCAGATATTCTCTCATGAGAATAACATTCAAACATGAGTTGAAAATAAGTTTTATAAATAAAATTATAAGACTTTGGTTGAAGGTTGATTGAAAAAATAAGGATAAATTTCACCCAATTAAAAATTTACTATTTCATAAAAAATAGTTGTTCTTTTATTGAAAACCTTATAAGAGTTACTAGTTGTAGAATATCCTCAATATATTCCTTCATAAGATTTTATAGAAAATTAATGTATATTATCTTTATTGTTATGAATGAATACATTTTATCCATAAACATTGATGTAATAATGTTTTGTCTCTCTAATAGTCCACAATTCATAAGGAGTGTTGTTAATAAAATGTCAAAGTAAAACTTGATTTATAGAATATTATTAAGTACTAACTATATCATCGCAAAATTTTTTAGCAATTGATAATTCACACAACATGGTTTTAGTAATCTCCTGAAAATTTTATTTATTCATTAAACTAATTTTTTTGTGGGAGTTCTTAGTGATGAGAGGTTATGTATTAACAGTTTTTTGTACAAAAAGTTTCAAAATTAAAATTTAAAAATTCTCCACCATAGTCACTATTAATATTTAAAAATTATTCAATTTTAACATTCTCAAGATAGGCTAAAAATTTGAGAAATAGACAAAGGTTTATAAATATTTTTTTAGAAATTAGACAAATGTATATATAGTTTATATATCTACCAAAACATATAAATATTATTTCCCACAAAAAAATCCTTATTATTTAGGGATGAATAAATCAATTTTTAGTAAATGTAAATAATTAGAAGTTAAAACATCACTAATAAATGGAAACTAGATTTATATTTATTTCCAAATTGTTAATGATCAAATATAATAAAATAACTAATCATAATAAATGGTTGATCTCTAACAATACCATATAAATAGAGTTTCGATAATGTTATTACATTATAATGTCCTAACCTTATATTCCATATCCAATAATAATATTCATTTACACTAAGACAAGGAAGATTGTGGTATCTATGGTCTTCAAAATTTATGGTCTACAAATTCTCATTCTTATTGGATGAATGAAAAATATTATCTTCTAAAATATAAATATAATATATATCATTCCAAAATTTCCAAAAGTACCCTCATAACCTAATTTCAATATTATAATAACGTTTTGATTAAGGCCTAAAATATTAAAAAAGTTGATATGAAATATTTTCCAATAATTATGATGTTATCTATACAATATAATTATCCTTGATTATTGTTTCCCAAAATGAAAATGGAATGTTTCATATTTATAGCATTCTTGATGAAATACCTCTTTATCATCATGTTTAGGGAACAAAAACAACTCATTTACCCAATGTTGTTGCTACCAGTACACTTATTATTTTCTTGAAATTAAGAAAAATATATTTTGTGTACCTAAATATTCCTTGTTCTAGAATTGTTAGATATAATAATTTTAGGAATCCACATCCTTCCAAATTTATGCTGAAAATTTACTAATACCATATAAAAATAGGTTTTATTACATCCAAAATATTATAATCTATTTAATAGAAATTTATTTTAACATTCACCACCGCTTTGACACTTACAATATAATGGAACACATTTTAGAACAAGTATTTATTTTGTAATTTTTTTGAATTAGTAAAAACTTTTCCAAAAACATTAGTGTGACATTTTATTTGTTTATAAATATTAAAATCATTTTCCATAATAGAAGTAAATTTTTATAATTAATTATTTATAAATAAAATATATTAATTTTTTTAGAACTAAATCATTATCCTGATTATATGTTGTAGATTCTAATTTTAAAAATTCATCTAAATTATTTTATAATTAAATATAATATTATTTATAATAATTATAAGGATTTGAAATTACAGTAGTGATTTTTTGAAATTCTTATATTTTCAATATCATGAAATAAATGATTAATTTCTTATTTAGAGAAACTTTAAAGTTTTTTTTATCTAATAATGGTTAAAACCTTGAATCATCTTCAAAGGAAGGAATTGTATTATCCTATTCTGAAGAATTATTTTCCTCATCTGAGGATATAAAATATATTTTTTTTCAAAATCAATATAATTTTCATTCAATGTTATTTTTTCTATGGTTACATCATATTCTGTATCCTTGAAGAAATTATTGTTCTAAATATTTTTATAAGAAAACCTATATTCGTTTTATTTTTACATTCAATATTTGAAGAAATATACGAGGAGATATCACCTCCACTTGTTCTCTAATTGTTGACATATTTCGAACTATTCTTACTCTTTTGCTTATAAAACATCATTCAACTTGTGTGTAAATTTTTATCCTTCTTATCATTTGTTTACTGTCATTGAAAATCTATCCTTATGTGATTATGATTCAAGAATTAATAACATATCATCTCATAAGAATATTTATTTCCATTTCTGTCTTTGAAATTATTCATATACTGGTATCTAAAATCATTATTTTCAACTATCTTTTTCATTCGACATGGTATTTGAGAAATTTCAAATCTAAAATTCATTAGAATAAATAATTATAGTCTCAACAATAAAATTATTCTTTCTAGAATATTTATAATAATTTTTAAAAGGTCTATTTTTTTTGAAACATCTTATGTAAATGAAAAATACAATCCCCTATTTTTTCATCTTTCAGTATCTATATTAATTTTACCCTCATACTACATGATAATTCCGATTATATCACCAAAGATAAACTCTATATATTCCCTCTATCTATGAATAATCTCAATTTTATTCTCAAAAATATAATTCATCATTAATATATTTATCACCAAGAGATTGTACGATATTATGAATCTTGTTTAACCTCTGTTGAATCTTTATAATACATTCTCCCATTAGGAAATAAAAAGACATTTAATCAACACTCAACATAATTCTTATTGTCTCAATATTTTTTTTGATACAAATTATATACACTCATTTTTTCCAGATAATATTACTAGTTTCACATGATGATATCAAGATATAAATATTTCTCATCTTAGAAAACTTCAATTTGTTTTTGATGTTATAATTTTTCTTATATTCATATTTCTCTTGTTTATTAAAAATAGAAAAATATTTTTCATGAATTTTATAACAACCAGTCACTATGAAAAAATTATATATCTAGTATTGATAATATGTTTTCTAAAATCTTCCCAAAATTTATATTCATCACCATAAAAATTGGCACTCTTCTAGGATTTTGGTTATCAAGAGTTTGAACATTAAAATATTTAATATTTATAAATAAATAATCTTTCTAGAAATACACATTACTATAAAAATTTTATAATCAATTTTTTTTAAAAAAATCATAAATTTGAATACATGAATTATATAATAAATTAAAATTATAAAAAAATCATTTTTGTTATAGTATTAGAACATGCTCTTATTCCAAATTTAATATCAATGAGTAATAAAATGGATCAAAGGGGTCTTGGGTGAATTTTAGATTATAAAATAAATAAAATAATTTTATGATATCTTTATTTTCAAATAATGGACAAACAGTTGATCTAAACTAAATAATTTATAAATTAGATAGATAGTTTGAACAAATTCTAGAGTATAAATACATTTAAAAAATTTCAAATTTTTTTATACAATTTCACAGTGGAAATAAAAACATATTAAAACATTTAAGATGAAATTTTACAAAATAGGTAAGAAAAAACCTTAACGGTTTTATAACAATGAACCACAGTATAACAGTTAGAATTAAGGTTTTCTATAAGCTAGATTTTAATTATCCATAGTATTAAAAAAACTATAAGGTTTTTTCATTCTTAAGTACGTAATCAATATATATAGATTAATAGAAATTTATTTCTATTACAAAAAAATCTATAATAATAATGATCAGAAAAAAATATTTCTTCTTATCTTGGTAAGCCCTTGATCATAAATATTGGGTCGATAATTAAAAATTACATAATTCTAAACACATATACAAATATAGTAATAGAGGTTTCCTTAAGAAAAATAGTCCCTGAAAATTACAATTAACATATCAATCAACAAAACATAATGTTAAAAAAATATTCACAAAACTGTTAGATCATCAGTGATGAAATAGAACCAAACTCCTTGATCATTTCCCCTATTTATCGTAAAATATCCAATGATAATATTCTATGAATATCAGATGTGATTGAAATTTCCATGATACAAAACCCTTATTGAAATCCCATCATGTTCATTAAATATTCTTATGTTTATAAACTATCACTATGTAACATGATTTTATCCAGGGGAATGAATATTTTACCTAGAAATATTTTATACCCCCATCTCAATGCATTATTGAAAATTGATTTTAAAAACAAGTATTCTTCCCTATGGAAAATGTTTATTCGAAAATCATAAAATACCTTCTTAAATTTTTAAATAGTTACATTTTTATATATTCACATTTATAAATCATCATATGGAATGATATGTGATTGTCTATCTTAACATTATGAAAACACCATTTGAATACTGTAGTTTATTCAATCAGGTAAATTTTTATCCTTCTATCCAGAAATATAACATTCCTTTAAATACATAGTTAAAGACTAATGAATTATAACTCATAGGTAGAAATATACACTAATGAAATGTATTGATATTATACAAATAATCTTAAAATGTGTTGAAATAAAATTTGAATAAATAGGTAGATATGATACTATAATTATAGAAAAATTAATTATATTATAAATATTATATATAAAAACTAATCATATCATAATACCTATCCTAAATTATGGTGATGGAAAATAAATCATGTCACTATGCGGAGACGGTAAGCTTCACTTATGCACGAGAGATAATTTCAATGACTATTTATTAAGAAAGAGAATTGATAATGGTTTTTTATTAAAAATAAACCTTCATTAATTTTTTTATACTAAAGTTTTAACATCAAGGTAAATACAAAATATTTAGAGGTGGTAAAAGAAGATGTTAATAAGAAACTTATCGGTTAAGGTGATCACCTATTCTATGATTGAACTCATTTAGATAACCTCTTAAGGATCATAGGGTCGGTCTATGAGGAATAAAATCATATCTAAAATGTGTATAACTATTTTTATAATATATATTTTAGGATTTTATAGAGATAAAATTCTCAAGGTGGTTTAAATAATAGAATTAAGGGTTACCCTTTTATAAGTAATGGAAGGGCCCTCATGGAATTTTATAAAATAATAAATTATAAAAATTAATTATTTACTAGAATGATTCCAATTGGATAGAGATTCAAATATATGGTATGATTTGGTATAAATCCCACAATCCAATAAAATTTTTATAGTTTTATGATGTGTTTTTATCCTTATGTTTTTGTTTAACCACTTAATAATTTTTTTTAACAATAACTACGATAATATCATTTTCACTCTTAAAGGGTTACAATTTGACATATAAAATGATAATTGGATCCAAAATATCCATGGGATGAAATTTATAACCATATAACATGCACCATTCCTTATTTAACAATTTTTATGAATTTTAAATAATTTAATAAAATAATATTTTCAAAAAATATAATTAATGTCATTTTGACAATATTCATTTAATTTGAAATTAATGACACCTAGAAAATGATGGAATTAAAATATAATCCTTTAAATCATAATTAATATGGTATAGTAATATATAAAATTTTGTGGATAACTATAAATCACTCAAATTATATTACTTTTAATATTTATAAAATTGATTATTTTATATTTCAATTAATTGTAAAATTATGTATACTAATTTTCTGTAATTATATAATCACTAAAAATTATTAAAACATTTAAATTTCGAAAATAATTTTCTTATGCTCAAAATAACCATTAATATTCTATTAGAACCACTTTTCCATATGAGAACTAATAAGATACATTTAAATGTTAGAGAGTAAAGTTTTGTATTCTTCTTTGAATTAAACATTATAAAGATAATATTCAAATAGAATTGTCCCTTAAACAATTAAAATTTGTTTTTAATATGATAATGGAAGACTTAATTCATTCAATATTAATTAAGATGAGATCTGGTGTCCCTAACATATTAATTAACCATCGATAACCTGATTTACATTTTACAGATGTTATTAATTTTATCAAGATTACTATTCATAATAACTTAAAATAAAATGTACCTACCAACCAAATTTGGACCTATTAATTGAAAATAAGAAATCCATTTTTCACAATTTAATTTATATATTTTTTAGATAATCAATTTTAAATATGTTGGAAAAATGGAATATTTTTTTGTGAAAATAATACATTTTTATACATAAAACTCGATATGTAATCTTATATCTGGCCTAGAAAAATATTAGATGAATGTTAAAACAAATTATTGAATAAATTATATATAAATTTTATTAAATTATTTCACTAATAGATAATAATTTATTTTCTTGTGAGAAAAATACATTGCACCCATAGAGGTGTTTTTATAAAAATATATATTTTACTAACAAATGATTTTTATTTTCATTTCTAATAAATTAATAACAAAAATATGTATTTAATTAATTTGTAAAAAATTACATATTAATATTTTAGATATACATTTTTATACATTAAAATTTCATATCTAGGTTAAATTGGTATATTATATTATGGTTTCTTTAGATTCTGAGTTTCCTGAATCACAAGATATGGGAAAAAATAATATATTTGATAAGAAATATATCATAAAATCATATGGTGTTACATTATAAAACCATCAAAATTACCACCAGTTGAAAAAAATAAATGAGGTTAAATCTATTTCATTATATAATTTGGTTCCCAATTGACTTCATGAAATTTTTGATTCCTCTAGAAAACTTTAACTGGGTAAGTAGTCTTGTACTATAGTTTATAATAACAACAATCCACAATTTCCATAGGCTATTATTAAAAATAAGGATTATGATCTAGTTTAATTTCCTATAATACTAGAAAATATTAGGGATCGTGTATGTACTATCTCAGGAGATATTCATGTAAGTAATCATGAAATTGGTTGAGGTTAATTGGAAGCGCCAGGTGATGGTCTATAATCCATAGTTGATCATGATTCTAGAATGAGACAAAATGACATGGTCGCTTCATTCCCTAATTTATGAATATCATAACCTTACTCTATATATAAATTCAAAGGAATATCTTCTCACCAACATAAAATTCTAGATCAAGCAGACAATTTTCAACATTATATTTGTGTTGACTCTAAGCTGACTTGATGTGGTGTTGAATGACTACACCTTTCCCTCCCAGTTACATAGCTATCTCATTAAAAAATCATATTATTTCTCCAAATTCATCAAAACACATTTGATTTATACACTTATTTCCCTAGATGTATTCAAAAGTATTCATCTAAATTCACAATATAAAGTAATTTTTATAAGAAAACAAGACAAGAGGATAGTGATGATCCCAACCACCATTAAAATCCATAAATCATCTTCTTAGTATATAATCTAGGTTTTGAATTGTCGTATAAAAATAATATTATGTATGAGGTTAATATTTGTTATATAATAAAAAATATATATTCCAATTCTACTAAATACATTCCCAGAACATCAATATAATACATATATCGTGATCAGATACAGTAAAATGCGGTACTCCATTTACCCTTAAAACGCCATTAATTTAAATCCTTTTAATTTGATAAGTAGACAAATATTATCTATTTAAAATTAAGTGTTCTATGTTTTAAAGGTGATAAACTACAAAAAATTAGCATTATGGTCATTAGTTTCTTTGGTTAGTCCAGTGACACACTCCATGGTGATGTTTTCCACATTAAATTCGTGAATGGGTATTGATTATATAATCACCTTAGAATTATGTATTTCAGCCTAAAATTTCTAACATACCAAGAACCATTATATATACCATGTAATATCTATCTCCATATAATCCCACAATAAAAATTCTTCAAAATATTTATACATTTTTATACATAAAGGATGAATTGAGAATGAGGGAATATGAGCTTCTTGCAATAGATCCCAATTCAAGTATATTATTAATCAGACACATACATGGTTCCTGAACCATATCATTCCATTATAATCACGTTTTAACTCAGTAGTATTTTATAAATTTTTATGTAGTTCCAAATAATACCTCTACTCCTCTTTAATCATCCCATGGATAGATGGATAAACACACATTTCATAATGTTCGGATTCCTCCATTTCATTCATGATTCCCATATCCATACTTTTCAAATATATAAACATGGGATAATTTGTGATCATCTTCATAGATAAGCTAGAATTATCCTTTCAACTCAATGTATCCTCCACCTTTTTCGGTTTCCCAAGGCTGTAATGAATTGATAAGTGAAAATCATTAATAAATTCCAACTATCTTTTGTGAATAATATTAAACTATTTTAGGGTAAATAGAAAATTTATTCTTTTTTGATATGTATATATATCAAAAATTTCAATATAAATATTATTCCTCAATATCATTAATTTAAAAATACTATATCTAACTTCAAATCATGAGTTGCATAATTTCATTCCTGATCCTTCATTTATCATGAGTCATAAGTTATAACCATATCATTATACAAAATAATTCATCCTAGAAAATTATTTGATTAACCAGTATTTCATAGAAATGTTTCCCCTCTATAGGTTAATGTAATAACATGTGTTCTGACAATCACTATCTTTAGATAAATGAATTTCATAACATATTCATTTATCCAATGTAACATGGAACACATCCATGTTAACATAGATAGTGGATTAAATATCCATGATAAAGTCTCCAAAAATTATCAATAATATCAAAAAACCCAAAACAAAAACAATGGATCTCAGTTAAAATATTTGGTCTAGAAAATGTTCAATAACTTCCATATTTGATTGATCCACCTATATACCATAAATTGAGATTATATGACCCAAAAATTTAACTTTTTATATCCAATAGTCAGGATTTATAAATTTTTAAAATGGATTATCCTTCCTTATGGTATTCATTATTGTCCTTATTCGATAATTATGCCCTTACATTCCAATTGAATGTATAAGAATATCATCTATAAGTACTAAAAATAAATTGACCATGTTAATATATAGGAGATTTATTCATTAAATACAATATGATAGTCAGAGAATTATTATTATCAAATAGAATAAAAATATTTTCATAGTGTCTATACTGTATAAGTATTTTTTTTCTTCATTATAGATTCATTCTTGAACCACAGTTGATAATATCATTAATGTTCATCACTCCTTTAACTGTATTTATCTTTACACAGTTGATTAAACCGGTCATCAATATGAGGTAGAGGATACTTAATATTGATTGTGATCTTGTTATGTTCTTGTTAATCAATGCGGAGTCCCATTTATTCATCTTCATCATATAATAAACACGTTTAGAACATAGTGATGCATGTTGATGAATTAATCCCTTTTCAATATTCTCATAGGGTTTATTTTATAATTTATAAAACTCAATCATGGACATTATTTTTTCATGGATTGGAAAAAGGTGTAGAACTATGTATGAGTTCAATTGATAACTAATTATCTCAATGTAGTGGAAGACTAGGAAAATCATCTAGGGGGTCTTCAAAAAACTACCAAAAAACCGGAATATCATCAATGATGAGTTTCTCTAGAAGAATAGAAGATAAAAACCACTTTTGAACAAGAATCATAACACATAAAATAGATGTAATTTCCATTGTAATTTCTTATTTATCATTGCAGTAATAGAATATCATAGGTTGGTTTATAATTTAAATGTGACATAACTTCCTCATAAATTTATGTTCACATTCTGTAAGGAAATACAATACATTCCCAAATCAATATTGAATTAAACTAGAGGGATAATAAAAAGATTTATAAGAAGTATATTCCAATAAATAATAATTAGATATGATTCATAGACCCGAGATTTTATCACCATTACATTAAGGGTTTTTAATATTAATTAAATAACTATTACTGAATTTGGTTATGTAATACCCTATGAAAATTCATTAAAAATAAAAAAGTGGGTACATATTGAATAAAATAAGACATAAGAACTTATAGAGTGTAATTTATGTGTGTTTTTCACCACCACATTATTGTTCCCCTAACTGGAAATTATGATCACACTAGATTTTATATTACCTTAATGATTAAGACATTACTAATAATGATCATCATTCATAACCATATTATTTGAGAAATGGTTATTAAAATGAAGATACTCCATTCTTTTGAAACACTAGAGTGTAAGTGTTTCATTATATGGTACTTTTCCTACATCAATACATAACCTCTTCCCATCACTATGGAATTACATTTCCCAATGACCTTCCTTTAAAATATTAAATCATTTTCCAGTACCCTTATGACTACATCCAACCTATTTCCTTCCACACATCAATCATAAATGAAATATAATATTATTACATTCTTTGGTTTTTGAATTTACATTTAATTCCATATTTAATTTCATATATAAATATTTATGTTGAAGGGTAACTCAAATATCCATTTATACTTTGATAATACATCAATCAATTTTTTAAAAGATGCTCAAGCCACTTATGGCTCACACACATTGAAGAGGTGGTTCTATGAAACTAAATTATCAATCAAACATAGTTTTAGGATGAATTAAAATTTCATAATAATACCTTGGATATCTAATAAAAATTTTCATCATATGTACTAATAGATTCATCATCCTTTTTATTTTTCACAAGAAATTATTTCTCTATTTTCACATAAAGAATATGAGTAATTTAATTATTGAATAGAAAACACCTAAAATCCTCCCACTCCATAGTTTAAATTTCATCCTTTTGAATCATGTTCTAGATAAGAGTCCACTACTTATCTTTTTCACCTACAAAAATATATATAGATAAATTATAATTTTACTGTTCTGAGAATATTGGAATCAGAAATATCATGTTTTTACATATCCATTACTCAGAAACTGATGGATCAAAGGAAGTAAAAAAAATAAAGCTGATGGTGCCTCATGAAGTTCTCAAAAGAACAATTTACCTTTATTTCTCATTTGGATTCTAATATTTAATCATAAATTGGGAATTATTTATAATCATATAAATGAAAATTTTCATTCTTAGAACAAAAAATTCTCCTATAGATGAAAATCATTACAATGACTAGAAAATTCATAATTATAATCACTAATTTATGTTCCATCCATTGAATGAACCAAAAAACAATAGTTTCATAAAACATATTGGGAAAACACATTGTCAAGAAAAATCATTTAGTGTATTTCTAAATAAAGACCCATTATTTTCAATCTACGACACAATTGGATTAACCCAATACATTCATGATCATAATCCATTGAGGTCAGTTATACAGGTTCATAAAGAAAATGTGATAAAATCTCACATATCCCCTTATATTTTTAAATCAGGTTTATCATAAGGGAACACTCATAGTGAACTAAAATGATAAATGAGATATACTTGGCTTACTATTTTTTCTGTTATTATACAAAGATTCTACTATTACAAAACCAAATCCACAATATAGTATAGAGAAAATTATTTTTTCTATGCAAAATCACACACCTTTCATTATAATAATTTAGAACTATTTCTAATTTATATGAATATCCTAAGGTTATTTACTAAATTATTTTCATCCATGTTTTTAAAGGATCACTAAACCATTCATTTTTTCAAATATAGTGAAAAAAAATTTCATAGCTAAATGTTACATCTTGTTAATTGAATATACAATACGTAACATAGAAATTCATAACAAAATTTCACAGGTCTAGTGTATTTATAAACATGGATACATAAACAATAGGTTTAAATGATGTGATTACCATATTCCACTTAATTCACCTCAACATATACCCTTATTATACATATTAGACACCGAAAATCCAATATATCTTAGGGAAATGAACCTTATTAAAGGGTGAGATCTAATGTTTAGTAATGTTAAATAAGGAAGATATCAATGATCACATAAACATAACATGGGTATAATTTTATTTCGTTACATGCATAAAATTTTAAAATTATACCCTTCTTATTATTGGTCATAATCATAAATTTTGGTATAATATTTTTTGTTCATAGGAAATGAATCATAAATTAATCAATGAACAAGATCAATGAGAGACCCAAATTAGCGTAAGAAATAGATTATCATTGTATATAAAGTAATAAAACTCATTTCCTTAGTTAAACATTAATACTATTGAGACAATAATAGTGGATTGGGTTTATCCTAAACCATTTTACAAGTCAAGGTTCACTCCCAAGTCTATCATGCTGGATGGAGTCCCTTAGGAAACTCTATTCACACCCCCATTTAGGTACTTTTTATATCTTGAGATATCCATCTTTACCCAATTAATTTTAGAGCTACATATTGACAGTCTAAAACGTCTTGTTATTAATATATTATATAAGTTTTTTATAAAATCATAAATCATTCATAATATATGTTTGGAAACAAACTTAAATATTACAAATATTAGTGATTTTAAACAACACTTCCCATTATTACAATCCAAAGGAAATTTTAGGTTTTGGGATTTATCGAATTATGAATATCCCATGAATGGTAATCCCATATATTATAGCTGGGAATATATACAATGTATCCATTTTTTAATAAAACTAATGTTTTTTTAAAATAAAATATGAATTATATTCACGAATAATCTTCACAATTATCCCCTTGATCTCCTCTTTTTTATTTATTCCCACTTAAATCATTTAATTTTTTTTGAAAAATAGGATGACAAAAAATCTCCTCATGGTACATAAAATATAGGAAAATGTTATTCCATTGACAATCCATAATAAAACTTCTTAAAACATGTCTTTTTATAAGGAAAAAGGAATAATCTTTTAAAAAATATTCATATGTGTAACGCCCTGACCCCAGTTTCCCAGAGTTGGTGCATTATTTTAATACATTGGCATGATTACAAGGAATCATGTCCCGAAGGACCAATCAGTTTAGCAGTCTTTGAAAATAGATTACATACAAGAATGTTACATTACACTTTATAACATAAAAAACAACATAAATAATCCTTTATTAATTCCACTATTCCCTTATATTAACCATTCATATCTATCACAATACACTTCTTGTAATCCTGGGAAAAATAAGACATATAAAGGGGTGACCTCAGATACTCAGTAAGGATAACAATAAAATGGAAACTTTCATAAATAAGCATAAACATTTAAGGTAATGTATAACTAAAACAAAAGCCTTTTAAATTTGACTTTCAACATAATATGGAAAAAATAAAATGATGTGATTCCATTTACTTATTCACATGGAGATTCTATTAGTCGAATAATCACATGCAATATCACTAACCACTTTCATAATGATGGAATGCATAATGCCAGACTATCATAACCACGTAGCCAAGGCCTCTTGCCAAGAATACAAATAAGATTTTGTCAAGGCCTCGTTCCAAGACACTAGTTTGTCTCATGAGACCTACCGATGCATCGAGGAGCTATAGCAGGCTCCACCCGTCACTTACTAAGTCCGATGCATTCCTCATATGAAAAGGTTTAAACATAACATAAACATTCGTATTAAAACTAGCATATGGAATGTCAATAATTTACCCATAAACCAAGAATGTAATAAAAATAACACATCCATAGTCAATCATATCACAAAACCCTCAATTAAATATGGAAGTTTTGTATCATAATAAATCAACTTTGAATAAGCTTAAAATCCATCAAAGGATGTTGACATAGATGAAAATGTTTTGTAAAACTCTTCGAGAGAAATATCCTTTTTTCATGAAAACATTTAAAAGCTACACAATTTAGAAAGGAAGACATTTGATGAAATTTTTGAATCAAAGTTTCCCATTCCACTTTGAAAATTTTGTAATGAATTAACATTTTTAAAACATTCATGTCTATATAAATAAATCCTTAAAAAACATCTTGAAAACATGGACATTATTGAGAATGATTTAGAAGAATAAATATTTAAAACATTTAAAATCATGTTTTAGTAAAATTCCGTTAAAAATAATCCCTTTTGAAACACTTTTATGAAACATGGACATGAATTATAAATATATCCCAGTAGATACTTATGTAAAAACAACCTCGGATAATAAAGAGATTGTGAAATTAACCCTTACCAATTTGGTTACTTAAAAAACATAAACCCCATGAAAGAGGTATCATACAATGAATATGTAAATACACATAAATTAAAGTGAATTACACAAATAATACAATTATGGGCTGTATATACACCACACAAAAGGTATTAGTGGCAATATGGTATGAATCTCACAGGAATAAGGAGTGAGATGAAAACCCCTTAACTTGCAATTCCATTTAGTTGTGGATGAATTTAACCTCCTGTATGAAGACTATAGTATGTTATTAAATTATACCAGAACCATATTAATATTTATAATATCACACATTATTCATTTATGACTTTATACTACCCATTTAATAATAATTTCCATGTTATATTAATATTTTGGGTAATAATCGCTTTCTTTATCATACGTGTTTTAACTTGTTACTCTTGATTGTATCACTTAGATCATGATTTAAATACATCCATAATATAAAACATGATTTATATATCATATATATTTAGAATATAAATATGTATAATATACATATATATGAAATGGAAAACACCGTTTATGGAGACGGTAGTCCGTACGTACGCATAAACGCTGTTTTCGTTTTCATACAGTATTGAACGAATGTAAGTGAATAAGATATATGTAAGTACATAAATACTTATATATATAAATATTTATATCTCCAGTAGAATTATTATGTCATATATTACATAATTATTAGTAATATATTTTTATAATCATTGATGAATGGTGAACTTGAAAATGAATCTCATCACGTTGTGGAGACGGTAATCCGTACATACACACAAGCGAAAATATCATTCTTTTGATATTAAAATAATATATAATAGGATGTTATATCATATATAAAAAATCTTTTCCATGTTATATTTATTATTTACATCAAATACACATCATTATTATAGCCATCCAAATAATAATGTATTGAATAACAATTACACCACAACGTGGAGACTATAAGCCGTACGTACACACGTATGGTGAAATGTCATTAAAAGGATGGATAGAAAACTTAATATGGTTGTAACATATTTATAATAACTTCATAATATATAGAATATACTGTAGTTATTATTTTAGAAAGGAAATAACAAAGAAAGAACAAGTTGAAGAAGAAAGGAACTTGAAAAAGGGTGGTGGAAACATTATCTCTTCTTCGGGTTCTTCCTGTTGATTTGACCAAAAAGGCTCCTTAGGTTGGATTTTTGATCCAAACAAGGCCTCTAGGTTGTAATGAGGGAAGTTGAGAGAATATTTGGGCAGGTTTTGGACGATCCAAAAGGCTTTGAAGGTGTGAATAATTGGTTAGAAGTGGTGTCCTTTTATAAGGGGGAGGAGTGTCTCTTTAGGAAAATATTAAAATATTATTTTATAATAAATTTATATTCAGTTTATAAAGGCTCCAATGTGGATTATGAAATGTATATGGTGGGGATGGGTAGAAATCCTTTCAACCAATAGATTTTAGACAGGTTTAGGTCATTATATTTACTTTATCTTTTAGTTTTAACTCTTAGTTAATTAAATTGACATTAACCATGTCACTTTGTATTTTTATATTATATAGTTAATAAGATTACTATATACATCCAAGAGACTCCCAAGTGTTCCATTAATGATTTAACTATCATGATATAAGTCATTTGTCCGAAACATAGATTTTTAGGAATAGAAAATCAATTAATAATATAATATTTGTTTTAGAAACTCTTTTATGTCAATTTTGACACTATTGGGTATTTTGTTTTTGATAAATTCATAAAAGAATTATTACATCTAAAAAAAATCATATAACCAGTAATAAAATGTCATATTAACATATTAAATTAGTATAATTCATAAAAAGTTTCAAATTACATTTATTTTGATATTTATAATATCAATTATTCTAATTTTTTATTAATTAGGTAATTACTGCATCACCATTGTCTCATAAATAAATTAAATTATTTAATTTCTAAAAATTATAAATAAAATACCATTATCTAGGAAAGCTTTTTATATTTATAATTAATAATTATAATATAATTTATCTTATGTATAACCCTATATTAGAAATGTTTTAGTAATTAAAATTTTATTTTGACTCTTTTAACTCTTCTTTGAATTAAATAATAATAATTGTCCTAATCTAATCCAAGTGGACCTAAATGATAATATTTTATTCCTAAATTGGTTTTTGGTCTAGATAAACTTGTCCAATAGAATTAGGACATGTGTTAGGGTAATATTAATATCATTTTTACCCTTAATTACCCTATTTACTTCTAATCGTGGTAAATGAAAGTAAAAAGTTACTATTCACGATAAATTATTTTTATATTATTGAACCACATTTTACTCCTTGATATTAACCGTGTCTCCCAGAGTTTCAAAATTACACTCAAAGAAGTGGTAAAATTAATTTTTATGTGAATTTTCAAATTTCATAGGAGATGGGTAAAAGACGATGAAAAGTTCAATAAATTTTTTATATGACCAAACTTATTATAAACTGACTCCAATGAATTAAATTGGACTTATATATGTATTACATATCTATTATGACCTAAAATAAATTTAAATAAAATAAATAATTATTTAAATAAAAAGTTGGTTTTAACCAATAACTCAGTGTTTTTCACTATTCATCAAAAAATTGAAAGTTTCTAGAAAAATACAAAAAATTCACCCTAGGCTAATTTCGATATTCCAAATCCAAAAATTGAGTCCATTTTGAAAGATAAAATTCATAAAATTTCCAAAAGTGGGTATTACTATTCATAACGGATAGTTTGATTGGTCACAATGTGGTAGAATCTTGAAATTGTGTACAGTGCAAGCTATTGCATTATTCAAAGGGAAACATACCATGGAAGCTTGGGGTGTTACAATCTCCCAACCTTCAATAAATTGAGTTCTCTAAATTTGAAATTATTTTTTGAAAATAAAAGGTTGAAAATAGAAAATACATTTGGGAAACCCCACATTGGAAATTAGGTTAATAAAATTTACTCTTAACAAGAGGAAAAAGAAAATGAAAGGGTCACCAGTAAATTATGATCTCGATTAGGAGAACATTGGTGGAAATTAGAAACATATAATAATAGTAAAAATGTAAATATTTAATAGGTAGTGATTGAGGTCATCAATCAAAAACAAGTGAAAAATTTATGGCCTTAAATTCATCAATCTATGATGATTTAAAATACCATCGGTTCAAAAAAAAACATATGGTATTCGGATAACACAATTTTTTTAAGATCCCTTAACTAAAGTATAAGAATTAATTTATTCATTGAATAAGATAAGAAGACAAATATATACTTCACAAGTATAGTCCCGTCCTTTAACTAAGTTCAACCACAAACTCATCTTTCACTCTAAAAGATAATAGAACTTAAAATAATATTCTATTTATCCTATTCATATAGGGTTCAAAAAATAATAATTTATAATTAATCTACTAGAACCATTAAAAAAACTACATTATTCAATCCAGGACATCATGTGGGTCAGTGGTAGGTGATACACCCTTGTCGCCCTTCTGTTGTGTGTTCAAGTCTCGCGGTCTTTCCGGACGTGACAGGTTTCCGCCTGACCTCCGGGTTGTCCTTTTTATGGAAATCCAAAAATAATCTCAAACTAGACATATCCAAAATACTCCTGTCCAAACTCACAGTCCAAAATTTATAAGGTTGGTAAACACAATAAAAATTATTTTTTCCACGTAATAGAATGTGAACACCTTCATCATGTAATATTTTAAAACACTGCAACATCTTGAAATATCATAAAACCTTTTTTTATTACATTCATGATCCCTTATTCCTTATATAATACTGGATATATTCCTTCTATCCAAAAATGTTGTAAACTCAAAAAATGATGGAATATACAAATCGTTAATCAGTTTCATGGAAATAAAGAATATCTAATATAATTTATCCAAATCAATCATGTATTATTCAAAAATCACTGCCTCGGTATCAGAACCATATTATGGTTTATCTTTCTCTCAACTATATATTTTCCAAAAATTTAATCTGCTATAGAGTCTTTTTCTGGGTTCCACAAAATCTTAAGTCCTTAATGAAATAGTACTGCAGTACAATCCTTATATACTCTATAATTATTATAACCAGTACATTATTGATAAATCACTCAAATGACATAATTCTCTAATAACAACATAAGAACTATATTCATTCCTCCTCATCTATGGTAGTATCATAACTTAATTATTATCCAGTAGCATCATTTGGGGAATACTATGATGATTTGGACATCAATTCGCGTAGTGTCCCAACTCCTTACAGATGAATCATTGTTCATTTGAAACCTTTTTCTTACCCTTGCAGTCACATACTTGGTGTCATTTTTCTCCACACTTATAACAAACTCTCACTCCTTTCAGAGAAGTTCCAGGGTGTTTCTTCCCATAATTATCACATATGATAAAATTCTTCTTTTCCCTCTTCCCTTTATCCATCTTTCTCTCTTCGATCCCTTTCTTCTCTTTCTTTCCTTCAATTCCATAGGGCTTACAGAATTCTTTACTTATCTTATTAACACATGATACTATTTATTCATATGTTGAGAAAACATGGGAGACTATTTCCATTCTAAATGTTGGCTTAATACTGTGAAAGATATGATCCTTCTTACTCATTGGATCACATGTATTGCTGGAGTTCACATTTCTTCTACTGGGCGCCATTTCTATACAATAGCATAAAATAGGTATGTTTATGAATTACAATAATTCCAAACATGTAAAATACCTAATGTAAATTGAACGGTTTAAGGATATAATCCAAAATCATAATTATATTTTCATTGAGGAAGTATATACTCATAAATCTTTCATAAAGATTTGTAAAGAAAATGAGAATTATCCTAAGCATTTCTCCCGGGAGTGTCGTAACCAAGAGTGCAGCAAGGCCCGTTGTCGTGCACCAGTTCCAGTTCTAGTCTAGCTCAAAGCGGTGTTTTCGGGTTTTACCCCTAGGTAAATCTGTGCCAGAGCTGCGTCTACCTGCTCGTATCCAGACAAGGATGTATTTGCATGGAAAACTCACAAATTCCCTACATTACCAAAATTCTAGGAATTTCTTCTATACTAATCCTCAAAGTCTATCTTAGGTCTATGTGCTCTAATTAGAGTTTATCTAAATCTACCATCCAAGGTTATCACTAAACTTTCTCTGATACCAACTGTAACGCCCTGACCCCAGTTTCCTAGAGTCGGTGCATTATTTTAATACATTGGCATGATTACAAGGAATCATGTCCCAAAGGACCAATCGGTTTAGCAGTCTTGTAAAATATATTACGTACAAGAATGTTACATTACACTTTATAGCATACAAAACAACATAAATAATTCTTTATGAACGACATTATTCCCTTGTATTAACCCTTCATATCTATCACAATACACTTCTTGGAATCCTGGAAAAAATAAAACATAGAAAGGTGTGAGCTCAGATGCTCAGTAAGGATAACAATACAGCGAAAATTTCCATAAATAAGTATAAAAATTTAAGGCAATGTATAACTAAAACAAAATCCTTCTCAACTTGAACTTCAGCATAATATGACAAAAAAAAAAATAAAGTGATTCCATTTACTTATTCACATGGATATTCTACTAGTCGAATAATCAAATGAAATATCACTAACCACAATAATAACGATGGAATGCATAATGCCAAACTATCATTACCACGTAGCCAAGGCCTCTTGCCAAGACTACAAATAAGATTTTTTCAAGGCCTCATGCTAAGACACTAGTTTGTCTCATGAGACCTACCGATGCATCGAAGAGCTATAGCGGGCTCCACCTGTCACTTACTAAGACCAATGTATTCCTCATATGAAAAGGTTTAAACATAACATAAACATTCGTATTAAAAATAGCATATGAAATGTAAATACATTACCCTTAAACCTTGAATGGTATAAAAATAACACATCCACAATCAAACATACCACAAAACCCTCAATTAAATATAGAATTTTTGTATCATAATAAATCAACTTCAAATAAGCTTAAAATCCATCATAGGATGTTGACATAGATGAAAATGTTTTGTAAAACTCTTTGAGAGAAATACCCCTTTTTCATGAACACCTTTAAAAGTTACACAATTTAGAAAGGAATAAATTTAAATACATTTTTGAATCAAAGTGTCCCATACCACTTTGAAAATTTTGAAATGAATTAACATTTTTAAAACATTCATGTCCATATAAGTAAATCCTTAAAAACCATATTGAAAACATAGACATTAATGAGAATGATTTAGAAGAATAAATATTTTAAACATTTAAAATGATGTTTTAGTAAAAGTCCCTTAAAAATAATACCTTTGAAAAATCATTTATGAAACATTTACATGGATAATAAATATTTCTTAGTAGATACTTATGTAAAAAAACCTCGGATAATAAAGAGATTGTGAAATTAACCCTTACCAATTTGGTAACTTATGAAAAATACACCCCATGAAAGAGGTATCATAAAATGAATATGTAAATACACATACATTAAGGTGAATTACACAAATAATAAAATTATGGGTAGTACATACACCACACCAAAGGTAATAGTGGCAATGTGGCATGAATCTCACGGGAATAAGGAGTGAGATGAAAACCCCTTACCTTGCCATTTACTATAGTCGGGGATATGTTTAACCTCCTGTATGAAGACTATTGTATGTTATTAAATTACACTAGAACCATATTAATATTTATAATATCATAAATTATTCATTTATGACTTTATACTACCCATTTAATAATAATTTCCATGTTATATTAATATTTTGGGTAATAATCACTTTCTTTATCGTACATGTTTTAACTTATTACTCTTGATTGTATCACTTAGATCATGATTTAAATACTTTCAGAATATAAAAAATGATTTATATATCATTTGTATTTAGAATATAAATATGTATAATAGACATATATATGAAATGGAAAACACCGTTTATGGAGATGGTAGTCCGTACGTACGCATAAACGCTATTTCCATTTTCATATAGTATTGAACGAAAGTAAGTGAATAAGATATATGTAAGTACATAAATACTTTTATATATAAATATAGATATCTACCATAGCATTATTATGTCATATATTACATACTTATTAGTAATATATATTTTTATAATCGTCGATGAATGGAAAACTTGGAAATGAATCTCATCGCGTCGTGGAGACGGTAATCCGTACGTACGCACGAGCGAAAATATCATTCTTTTGATATTAAAATAATATATAATTGGATGTTATATAATATATAAATAATCCTTATCATGTTTTATTTATTATTTATATCAAATACACATCATTATGATACCCATCCAAATATTAATGTATTGAATAACAATTACACCACGACGTGGAGACTGTAAGCCGTACGTACGCACGTATGGTGACATGTCATTCAAAGGATGGATAGAAAACTGAATATGGTTGTACCATATTTATAAAAACATCACAGTATATAGAAGATACTGGATTTATTATTTTATAAATAAAATAAAAAGAAATAATAATTCTAAGAAGAAAGGAACTTGAAAAAGGGTGGTGAGAACATTACCTCTTCTTCGGGTTCTTCCATTTGATTTGACCAAAAGGGCTCCTTAGGATAGCTTTTTGATCAAACTAAGGACACAAGGTTGTAGTGAGGGAAGTTTAGAGAATATTTGGGCAGGTTTTGGCCGAGCCAAAATGCTTTGAAGGTGCGAAGAATTGGTTAGAAGTTTTTTCCTTTTATAAGGGGGATGAGAGGATCTTTAGGAAAAACTTATAGTATTATTTTATAATAAATTCATATTCGGTTTCTAATGGATCCAAAGTGGATTATTAAAAGTATAAGGTTATATTGGGTCTATATCCTTTCAACCAAAATATTTTAGACAGGTTTGGGTCATTATATTAACCTTATCTTTTAGTTCTAACTCTTAGTTAATTAAATTGACATTAACCATGTCACTTTCTATTTTTATATTATATAGTTAATAAAATTACTATATACATCCAAGAGACTCCCAAGTGGTCCATTAATGATACAACTATCATGATATAAGTCAATTTTCCAATACCTAGATTTTTAGGAATAGAATATCAATTAATAATATAATATTTGTTTTAAAAACTCTTTTATGTCAATTTTTGACACTATTGGGTATTTTATTTTTGATAAATTCATAATAGCATTATTACTTAAAAAAATTCATATAACCAGTCCTAATATTTCATATTAACCTATAAAATTAGTGTAATTCATAAAAAGTTTCAAATTACATTTATTTTGATATTATTAATATCAATTATTCTAATTTTTCATTAATTAGGTAATTACTGCATCACCATTGTGTCATAAATAAATTAAATTATTTAATGTCTAAAAATTATAAATAAAATACCATTATGTAGGAAATATTTTTATATTTCTAATGAATATTTATAATCGAATTTATCTTATGTATAACCCTATATTAAAAATTGTTTAGTAATTAAACATTGATTTTAACTCTTTTAACTCTTCTTTGAATTAAATAATAATAAATGTCCTAATCTAATCCAAGTGGACCTAAATGATAATATTTTATTCCTAAGGTTTTTTTTGGTCGATATACACTTGTTAAATAGAATTAGGACATGTGTTAGGGTAATATTAATATCATTTTTACCCTCAATTACCCTATTTACTTTTAACCGTGGTAAATAAAAGTAAAAAGTTACTATTCACCAAAAATTATTTTTATATTATTGAACAACATTTTACTCCTTGATATTAACCATGTCTCTCTGATTTTCAAAATTACACTCACAGAAGTGATAAAATTATGTTTTATGTGAATTTGTAAATTTCCTAGGAGATGGGTAAAAGACGGTGAAAAGTTCAATAAAATTTTTATATGACTAAAATTATTATAAAATGACTCCAATGAATTACATTGAACTTATATATGTATTACGTGTCTATTTTACCCTAAAAAAAATTTAAATAAAATAAATAATTATTTAAATAAAAAGTCGGTTTTAACCAATAACTTAGTGTTTTTCACTATTCATCAAAAATTGAATGTTTCCAGAAAAATACCAAAAATTCACCCTAGGCTAATTTCGATATTAAGAATCCAAAAATTAAGTCCATTTTGAAAGATAAAATTTATAAAATTTCCAAAAGTGGGTAGTACTATTCATAATGGCAAGTTTGATTGGTCACGATGTGTTAGAATCTCAAAATTGTGTACAATGCAAGCTATTGCATTTTTCAAAGGAAAACGTACTGTGGAAGCTTGGG
The DNA here is from genome assembly GCA_963277665.1 of Viscum album. Taxonomy (NCBI): domain Eukaryota; kingdom Viridiplantae; phylum Streptophyta; class Magnoliopsida; order Santalales; family Viscaceae; genus Viscum; species Viscum album. The sequence goes on along the minus strand of OY728121.1, from coordinate 998,714,216 downwards.
GTGTTACAATATGTTAGAGTATAAAAATCAATCAATTTCCATGAATACTCATTATAAAGAGTGTATAATATAATTAGGTACATGAGACATTATTTTACATCTCACTCATATAAATTGAGTACCCAATATACTCAAACTCTATCATTGGAGTACCTAAAACATTGAAGGATACAATGTAACCACAAATAATGATTATCAAGGAACCACCCTTTATTGGTTCACCATGTAACCACCCATATTTGGTAGATCACATAACCACACATCATTGTTTTATTAGATAACCACCCTTAATTATAAAAAACTTCCATGAACAATAACATAATCATATATCATGAAATGTTGCATCATAAAAACACTCGTTAATGAATAGAATCCATTCTTTTTTGAAATCAAAATTTTTTTAAAATCATTGCAGATACAATAGAAGAAATTTTCATTGAAAGTAAATGTATATGCATATAAGGTATGATTAAAAATATTAAATAAAAATGAAATTGGTAAATTTGGTTCATGCCATATATTTAATAAAAAAATAATTTTTTTAAATTGAAATTTTAATAATGGTTTTTTAAAAGAAGGGACATTAAAAATATAATTTTATTGATGTAAATATTAATAAAATGACTTAATTATCTGTATAAAGTGTAAATCCACATAAAAATGCAAATACATATTAATATATTTAATTTAATTTCAAAAATAATATTAGAATGTAATAATTAAGAACTCGATCTTGGACCCATAGAATATAAATTGTGTTGAGAAATCCATTATACATTGTAATCAGTAAAATCTAATGCACTATAAATGTAATAATTATAAAATAAAACATTCAATATCATGATGATAATAAAAATCATTATATGATACACCAAATGTAATTATATGCACTACAAATAATAAATTATCGGTGAATAACGCATATATCTCATAGAAGTAAAATTGTAGATGAGAAACCCATACCACTTGATTCCATTTAGTTTTTAGGACATTGAACAAAAATATAATGGTTTTATGAATGTAATTAACTCATTCTAGAACTATATTGATATTTAAACAACCTGATTTGAATATTTTAAATCATATTTTGACACATTAATTAATAATATTAAATTGTTTTTATGGTTTTCGGTGGGTTCATTTTATTGTTTTTTATTTGATAATTTGTGTAATTTTACAAATCTTTTTTCTAAAATGGAATTAAAACTCAATTAATGGAAAGAAATAGTATTAATGAAATTTAGTTTATTTTGGCCGGTTTGTTGAACATCATGAACAAATTTCGTTTTATTTATGATTATATTTAAATGTGATTTTCAAGACGGAAATAGGTTATAATATTACAATTTAAATATTATATAACCATAATAATTATATTATGACTATCCATGATTGTGTTATCTAAAATCTAAAATCTTTATTCCTTAAGACAGAAAATTGCCATAATTGGGAAAATGGTTCTATTTCATTCAATAAGAAGAAATGTGAATTGAAATTGATATGATATATTCCAATAAAAACATAAAACTACCATATATACATGATTATGGAATTATAATGACATTATGGATGATGTAGGTGAGGATAATGCTGAAGAAGAATAGTTATTATGAGAGATTCTTTGAGAAAATTAAATCTTGAAAAACACCTCCTTGATAGATCCCATATTGTCATTGGAAATGGACATTAGGAGATACCAAAATCACATGGGAATAAGGAGAGTTTTTAGGAATTGTTTTTTACGATATTTTTGGAGCATTACATATTTTTTAAATAAATTGAGTGGTACTTATACTTGAGGATGGTTGGTTTTATGTGATTAAATAATAATTATTCTATATTTAGAGCCAAACACATTGTGGTGAAATTAATTCGGTGAATTAAAATTTTAATTAGTGTTTTAAGGGATTTATATGATATAGAAAATAATAAACCACCCATTTAATGTTTTACTCTTTACGTATTTTATGTTTCACTCTTTAACTTTATATCGCTTCATTATTTTACCTATATCAGAATAAATCTTTCTTTTTTACCATGATAACATTTTAATTCATAAAAATGAAAATGAAAATAATAAATAATTTAAATTTATGATTCTAAATATATAATTCATTTTAAGAAAATCAATTCTTATAATTGTAAAAACTGAAATTAAAATTAATCCCTTAGACACAACGAGAAAGAGGTTTTTACAAATAATAAGTTTAAAAGATTGAAAAATTATCATATCCAATTTCATTTTGAAATTGATTACAATGACCTAAAATGGATTTATTGATGTATAATTGAAAATATTTTTTTTTGAAAACCAATTTAATATATAATTTATCAAAATCAATAAATTAGATAAAAATGATGTTTTCCATTAACATTCAATATTTTTCTCTATTAATAAAAAAATAAAACCTCCAATAAAAGTATGAAAATTTCACCATACACTAATTTTGATATTAATATTTAAAAAATTTATATTATTGTTTAAAAAAATGATATAGATGTTTTAAAATTTATTTCTAAACAAGGTACATCGTTAAAAGGAAGAAAAACTTCCTTTTAGAAAATATAGCTTTTATACATAAAAATTGATTTATTCCAATCATAAGCCTATCAAAAATATTTGATTAAATTTTAAAAAAAAATATCGAATAAAAATAATAATTTTCATTAATATCTTTCAATAATAGTATTTAATTTAATTTATTAAGATAAAATTACATTTTGGTCATGAAATTAATTTTTTTTAAGAAATACATATTTAATATTAAAATGGGTTTTATATTAATTTATAGATATTTAGTAACAAATTAATTCATTTTTTAAACATGTGTAATCAAAATTCTCAAAATTTAGTTAATCTTATTCATTCTCACTATTCTAATTTTTATGCGGAATGTATCACATTCAAATAATAATAATTAGTCATTTGGTTAAGCATGTTGTGGAAAATATTGTAAGATATTGAACTTAGTGTTTCCATTTAAAAATCTTAGAGTGTTACAATAACATTAAACATGAAAATAAAATAGTATTCATACACACTTCATCATTCCACCAAAGTATAACCCATTTAAAATAAACAATATTCGTAACCTAATTAACCCATAGAAAAGAAACTGGTTTCATAGAATTATCCTTAAATCATCATCATCATAAACCATTAAAATGATTAATATGTATTGTATCACTGTATCATATCCATATTAAAAAAAATTGACACCCAATGATACTTTCATATAATAAAATTCTTCAAAATACCACATTGAAATTTTATTTAGGAAAATAACCTTTTCATTTAGAATTATTTTATTTAAAATCAAAAAAAATCCAAACTATTAAGAATCAAATTTCATAAAAAAGAACATTGGTAACACATAACATAATATTCAAATCATTAAATGGTCATGGTTTCATGAAATTAAATTTTTTCAATTTCCATTAAAATAATTTATTCCATTCACATTTCCCATAAAATGTAAAACGTGCCTCAATTGAGAAAGCACAAATAATATTCCATTTAAATTTTAGTGTGAAAATTAAATCATTTGAAAAAATTAATTTAAATAATCATAGTTATATGTCATAAAAATTATAAACATTTTATGAAAACATGAACCTGGAAGCGAAAACATTTTTAGCCGAAGAGATAAATAAATACATTTTTCATTAAAAACATTATTTTGGTCTTATATATATATAGCAGGCAAAGTAAATATAAAAAATTTAATCTCAAGAAAAAATCAGAGGATAATAAATTTAATGATTTTATTCTATGTTATATCATGATATTTCATTATTGTAATGTCAATCTTCAAACCTAATAAACAATGAGTTGGTAACAGAACACCATTACATTGATTTCCACATTCATTCAAAGTTATCTATATTATTATATAATTAATCTAAATTTATTTTAATTATATAAAAAATCTGGTACATACATATTAAATCATATATGACCCCTTTTTAACATTTAAGCAACAATTTTTCCATAATTCCTTACTAAAAATTGTGTTCTTAGGATTTAAAAATTTCATTTTTATAAGAGTTTATGTTCAATAGTTACAGTCCTTTACATTGTTCATGATCCTATAATGTCTATAATTTTAATCATTATATAAATTTCAAATATATTCATTATATATATATCCATCCATAATATGTAGATATTGAAATATCAATTATGATGTTCATAGATATTGAAGGTTTTACATATTCATGAATAGTGTCTTCACTTTTCGATGAATTTAACAAAAGAAATGAAAATAATAATTAAACATTGAAGAAAAATAACTATATCATAAACATAATATATATTCATAAAATCCATTCCTATTATAATCCATATAAAAATGGACATGAAGAATGAGCCACATCACTTTGTGGAGGTGGTAGTCCACACACAAACACAAGTAATAATATAATCTTATAATGTATTGGAAGGTAAGAAAGTTTATATGATGTTATGATTAAAAAATTATTATTATTTTGTAAAGACTAGTAAATTTCAAGGAAATTTTTTTCTGAATTTTCTTTGGAATTTTACAAGGATGTAGTTTCTGACGGCACGTGATTCCGAGGCCCGGTGTGCCCAGAATCGTTTTTCGAAGTTTGGCTTGGGTACGTTCAGTGAATGGACGAGCAGGTTTTTCTAACTTTTGAACCGGTGCTCGGAACCGAATTCCGAGGGCACCGATGGAATTGCAATGTCGATATTTTCTTAGAAACGCCTCTTCCGGAGTTGCGTTTGCTCGGGTGTGGTTTTTAATTTTTGGGATTTAAGTTACGAAATAAATTAATGTGGTACGACAAACTTTATTTTATTTCACTTAAAGCCGCTTAAAGCCACTTAAAGCTGCTTAAGCTGAGTTTAATTGTATAGGGTGGAACCCAAAATATCCTACCCTCTTGGTAGGATATTTGTGAGGTGGGGCCCGCACGAGCCCCACCATTTCTTTTCCCCTAAGTAACGCACCCGTAACCCCCGCTCTTAAATGAATGTCAACTGACACGTTTTCTAAATTCTTAATGCCCCTATTAATTGGGTGGTTAATTTCGGTGCAATTAATTCTATGAATTAATTTGTTCGTTACTTATCTTTAATTTTCCTTTGTTGGCATGTAATGAAATAAGACCAACACATGTCTTCTTGAGGATTGTTCGTTGAGAGGATTTGACAGAAACTTTAATTCCTTCATCCTCCTTCACGAAGAACGCGAAGAACACGAAGAACGCGAAGAACGCGAAGAACACCAGCCTCCGATGAAGGGCGACGAAGAACGCCAGACCCCTGGAGATCGACACGTTGCGACGCCGACGCTTCTTCCGCGACGTTCCATCCCTGCGACAATATTCGATCGACATCTTGAGGTAGGGGATTGCGGTCCTTTTAATTATTTGTGGATTATAACATCAATATGGATTTAATTGTTATAATTAAATTTGTATGTTCTTGATCCTTGGAGTTTGTCTACGCGATGCCGAGTACCGCACGACAGTGACGCCCTTCCACGAGGTGACAGTCCTTTTTCTTCCGTGACGGTCAATTCCACGACAAACTCGCGTCCGACGACGATGTTGAGGTAGGGGTCATTTTGAAAATGATAATACCCATGTTTGTTTTCCTCCAAGGCAAGAACGTGGACCAACCAATTAACAAGTTGGTCCGCGGATTATTATTGCGGGTCGAGGTTTATCAATTGCTCGGATTTACGGTGTTGTTTCAAACTGCTAACGTGGTGGGTGCGGACCAACGAACAAGTCCGAACCCACCGCCCTTTTGTTCTTGGTGTGAATAATGGTGGACGACGACAAAATGGGCCACAACGACGATTTGTTGATTCCGCAGTGAAGAACGGGACCCGGGATGAGCTACGACGGAGACAGAAATGAAATCGGACTACCGGAGCAACTCCGGTGGCCCGCGGACTCCACCGGCAGCGCGGGTTGCCGGCATGGCGGCAGCGGGGTGCGGTTCCACGACCGCGTGGAACTGAAGCAGGGACGCGGCCGGCTGCCGCGTCCGTTGGCGAGAGGCGGCCCCAACCGGGGCCACGGATCCATCACGCGGGGGCAGCACACCCCCGCCCCCGGATTTCCCTCGCTCGGCCGCTCAGCCGAGTCGAGCCGAGCCGACCCACCGGGCTGGGCCACCCCGACCGGGCCGGGTCGCTCCCAACCAGGTCAGACCCAGACCCGGGTCGAGTCGACCCAGTTCGGGCTGACCCAGGGGGGGTTGGGTCGGGTCGGTCCGGGCCCATACCCCGTTTTCGGACCTTTTCGTTATCTTTCTCATAACTTGAGCTACAAGCCTACGAACGGCACACCGTCAGTGGCGAAGCGATCATTGGATCGAGACGGTCATTTCGGTATATCGCACCTAAGGTTTCAGAATACTTTGGGTTCGGCCGGGTTGGTTCGTACACGAAACCAATCAGGCCCTCGGAGCGGAAACACTCATATCTTGAGCTACAGACGTCCGATTGACGTGCCGTCAACTTTGATGGATTTCTATAAGTGAGACGGATCTTTTGGCTTACTCCGCCCATGGTTTGGATGCAGGTGGAGTACGTTTGGGTTGGTTTTTCCTTAAAAACCAACCAGGCCCCTGGGACGAAAAATCCAATAACTTTTAGACCGGGCGTCCGATTGATGCGTCGTCTGCGACGTTGAGTTCCTGTTGACGATATGGAACTTTTGAATACATCAACTCTGGAATATGTGTCAGTTGATGTATCAGCCTCTCGGCTCGTGGAGCGGACCCTCCCGAACGAGCTTGCTGTGTGCGGGAACCCTAGAGCTGGCTGCGACTTCTACTGTGACGACGACGAATGTACAAAGATCCTCAGTGGATTCGACGATGATGACTACAACACTCAGCGATCCTTTGTGGGTCAGTGCTACAGATCCTGTGTGGGTTCGATCCTGTGTGGGTCAGCGCTCAGCGGTCCTGTGTGGTCCAGCGCCTACAGATCTTGTGTGGGTCTGATCCTGTGTGGGTCTTGTGGAGGTTAGTTACCTATCGATCCTTGTGGGTCAGATCCTTTGTGGGTCATTGTGGGGGTTAGTTACCTATCGATCATTTGTGGGTCATTGTGGGGGTTAGTACCTATCGATCCTTTGTGTGTATGACAGCTTAGATGAATCAACGACAATATCAGGTCATCTTTATCGTCATATGAAGAAGTATACCTGTGTGAGCTGAATCTTATTTTGCTTTCCTTTGTGGATTGTGTTGTGCTATCCTGTGTGGGTTTACGTTTTTCATTCCTGTGTGGAATGGGTTGTACTTGATCTCGGATGTTGGATCCGAGCGAGAATTGATGACTTAGGTATATGTATGGGCATATACCTAAGCAGTGTCGGATGTTACTTCGTGATTGTATCTTTTCTTTATGGTTTATCCTTTGTGTATTCTGGGAGACCTTCGGGGGTCTTGGGGTCCCTACTGAGTAGCTTATACTCACCCCTACATGGGCTATGCCCGCACTACATTGTGTTGGTTGCAGACGACGGACAACGCTGATCGTGGTGGAGGCTTGCGGAGTAGGAAGGTACCTGGAGGTGGACCACTGGGTGGGACGTACTCGGAGCGATCGGCTGGACCTGGGGAGCAGTGGAGGCTATCTGTACCCACCCATCAGGTGGGACTTCTAGTGTATGCCTCGACGTTGCAGCTTTACTTTTCAGTTGCTGTTTTCCCTTTCGAGTTGTACTTTAATTTCAGTTTGGGTTTGAATTCTGGCCCACTTACTTCCGCATTTACTATTGTACAAGTTTTTACTTAGTGTTACTTCTGTCTGCTTACTCTATGGTGTTTGTTGTTTACTTTACAAAGGCAATGCCTTCCCTTTACCGGGATTTACACCTTGGTTCTAGTCACCATCCCCTGGCCTATGGAAGGTGGGCTTGGGGTAGTCATGGCACCGGCCCCGAGGACGGGTCGTGACAAATTTGTATCAAAGGAGTTCAGTTCTACTGCAGGCTCTGATCTTTCTTCTATGTGAAGTAATAGTGTTAAGCGTATTGAGTGTGGTTATCAGTCCAGGGAGCCCAGTGTTGGTGCGATGACCGACCTATCTGTACACCAAGACCCTGACTTCTAATTTCTGACATAATGCACGAAAACATTGATTGCATGTGTGTTTCAAGTTTTCCTTGTGATTACATTGTGTCAGCTCACCAGGTATACAGTTCTGACGGTGGAGCACCTCTTTCCTTTTCGGGATGGCCCCACGACGGCATCCAGCTAGGGTTCCGAGAGTTGAGTGTGACGACAGCCCACTGAGCAACGAGGCTTCGATACAAGGCCCTTTGACAATTGAGGCACCGGCGGTACCTCTACCCGCCGAGCCACCGATGCTTCTAGCCCCAGCTGCTGACGATGCATGTCGCCTTAGTGCACTGTATGAGTTCCAGCACCAGAGACCGCCCATGTTCCACGGGGAGACGGACCCCCAGGCAGCCGAGGACTGACTGGAGGTAGTGGTATGAGTTTTCTGGTTAGTGAGGACACCAGAAGACCTCATGGTGATCCTTGCAGCGAGCCTACTGCACACAGCAGCGGGCCGATGGTGGAGATTGATGCTCGAGGTGCACGATAAGGCATATCTTCTCTGGACGGACTCTGAGAGCCTCTTCCGCTCGGAGTTTGTCCCGACCACCCTCCGTGCGGTGCACATCCAGTAGCTTCTTCAACAGCGGCATGGCAGCTTGACGGTCGCCCAGTACTCATCGAGATTTACTGATCTCTCGCGCTACTAGAAAAACATGGTACGAGACCCTTTCTCCCGGGCCCGGACCTTTGAGCAGGGATTAAGACATGAGATCAGGGCATCGCTGATCTCCCTCAGCATTCCGACTCAGGCAGTAGTACTGGAGTGAGCCCTTTTGATCGAGAGCTTCCTTGCTGAGCCTTCATTAGCAGTGAGACCTACCACAGGGCGGCATGTAGCAGAGTCTTCTACAGCAGGTAGTCGACGGATGACTCATGGGTCTAGGCAGACCAGACCCTCACGCAGACGACCTAAGGATACTGGCTCAGCAGTGCGGGGCACACAGTGTGGACCTAGTCTTTCGAGAGGCAGACAGTGCTACACATGTAGTGGGTAGGGCCACATGGCCCGTGACTGCCCGAACCACCATGTCGAGGAGCAGCAGACGGTTGAGGGGCCACCCAGCCAGAGGCAGAGGGTCGACCGTGGTGGTCCGTAGGGAGGAGGCAGACGAGGCAGAGGAGATGGCCGAGCAGCAGGTGGTGGGAGATGCTTTGAGGCTCTACCACCACTACCACCAGGAGGTATACCCCGACCACAGGGAGCTGGCGGGCAGAGACAGGCACAACTCCAAGAAGCGGTGGCCTACGACCATGGCGCGCCCGAGATGATTCGAGGTACTATCTGTGTCTATTCCACCCTTTCTGCAGTTCTTATAAACACAGGAGTGAGTCACTCTTTCATAGCCGCTGCCCTTGTTCGGAGCTCGGAGATTCCGACAGAGCCATTGGTTCGATCCTTACGGATAGAGACTCCTACGGGAGCAGACTCGACGATTACGCACTGGTGCTGGCAGTGTTAGCTTACTCTAGGAGGAGAGAGCTTTGGCTGGGATCTTCTTGTAGCGGTCTCGAGGCCTTACGACGTCATCTTGGGCATGGATTGGTTATCTACAGTCCATGCTCAGATTTATGGTATTAGGCACAAGGTGTGATGTGTACGCACCGACAGGAGCAGGTTCACCTTCACCAGCGAGAAGGGAGCCTTCACAGCACAGGATGGACTTCTGTATAGGAGAGGAAAACCCATCACTCATCAGTTTTCTAGCCTCATCCTAGGAGAAGTTGACATGAAGAGTACTAGTTTTCCTGAAGTGGTGGATCAGTATGCGGACATCTTTCCCGACGACATTCCAGGACTACCTCCTCGCAGAGAGGTAGACTTTTATATTGATCTGTACCCCGGGACAGCCCCGATATCCACTCTAGCATATCGGATGGCCCCATCTGATCTTCGAGAGCTACGGGTACAGTTAAAGGACTTGTATGGAAAGAGATTCATCCGACCCAGTATTTCACCCTGGGCTTCCCTGATATTGTTCGCCAAGAAGGCAGACGGGAGCTTGCGACTGCGTGTCAACTATCGTCGTCTGAACTAGGTGACAGTGAGGAACAAGTATCCGCTACCGAGGATTAATGTCCTCTTCAATTATCTCAAGAGAGCACGGTGGTTCTCGAAGATAGACCTCAGGTCAGGCTATCATCAGCTCAGAGTTTGAGATGAGGACGTGCAAAAGACGGCCTTCAGGTGTCGGTATGGCCACTATGAGTTCTTGGTTATGCCATTCGGCGTAACCAATGCTCCATCAGTGTTCATGAGCCTCATGAACAGGATCTTTTAGCCATACCTCAATCGATTTTTCGTAGTCTTCATCGACGACATTTTGATATACTCGACGAATGAGGAGGAGCACACCTACCACCTGCGGTTGTACTAGACACACTTCGAGAGCACCAACTTTATGGCAAGCTCTCGGAGTGCCAGTTCTGGTTACATGAGGTCCACTTCTTGGGGGATGTCATTTCTGACGTGGGAGTTGCGGTAGATCCCGAAAAGATCGAGGAAGTGCTAGCTTGGGAGCCACTGAGGAGCGTGACGGAAGTGCCGAGTTTCTAGGGACTAGCTGGATACTATCGGAGATTTGTGCCAGACTTCTCCAGAGTTGTGGCACCACTCTCAGCTTTGACAAAGAAGGGGAAACCCTTTTTGTGGTTAGACAGATGTCAGCAGAGCTTCCCGGAGCTGAGACAAAGATTGACCAGCACCCCTATCTTGAGGTTTCCTGAGGATGGAGTAGGGTACATAGTCTACTGCGATGCATCAGGGACCAGACTCGGATGTGTCCTGATTTAGGAGCGGGCGGTGATCGCCTATGGATCACATCAGTTGAGGCTGCATGAGAAGAACTACGCTACCCATGACCTGGAGTTAGCAGCTGTGGTCTTCACTCTAAAGACATGGAGACACTATCTGATGGGTGAGCACTTTACAGTCTTTTTTGACCACCAGAGTCTCAGGTACATCTTCTCGCAGAAGGACCTGAAACTGAGACAGCAGCGATGGCTCGAGTTCCTCCAGGACTATGACTTTGAGATAGTCTATACTCTTGGGAAGGGAAACATAGTAGCCGATGATCTCAGCAGGAGGATGGACATTCAACTACTTGAGGAGGCGACAGAGCAGTTAGCCACTTTACAGATATCCTTCGTGGATAGAGATGGAGAAGCCTTCCTTCAGTCTCTCACAGTCACTTCCCCACTACTGCAGTGGGTCAGAGAGGCACAGTGTGGGGATGCCGACTGTGAGACGTGGCATGCGCAGTTATCCTCAGGACATGCACCTAATGGTTTCTCCTTTGGGGCAGAGCACGACATCCTTTTCAGAGGACGTACCATGGTACCAGTTTCTTTACAGGAGGAAGTGCTGAGAGAGTTTCACACTTCTCCCTTAACGGTACATCCTAGAGTGGAGAAGATGTACCAGGATCTCAGACGATAGCACTGGTGTCCGGGCATGAAGAAGGATATGGCAGAGTTTGTTTCACGATACCTCACCTGCCAGTAGGTGAAGGCAGAGCATCAGGTACCAGCAGGCTTGGTACAGCCCTTGGAGGTCCCGGAGTGGAAGTGGGACGGGATATCTATGGACATCGTGACTAGAGTTCCACACACTTCCAGAGGTCACGACTCCATCTGGGTGATTGTCGACCGACTCAAAAAGTCGGATCACTTCTTACCCATCAGAGAGCAGGGCTCAGTGGAGAGCTTGGGGCGTCTCTACGCTCAGGAGATTGTACGGCTTCACGGTGTGCCATCATCTATCGTCTCCGATCGAGATACTCGCTTTACTTCCCAGCTTTCGAAGGGGTTGCAGGAGGCGTTCAGGACACAGCTACATCTGAGCACCGCCTTTCACCCTCAGACGGATGGTCAGATGGAGAGGACCATTCAGACTCTCGAGGACATGCTCCGCGCATGTGTCCTCGACTTTGGTCGCAGCTGGGAGGACCACATACCGATGGTAGAGTTTGCGTACAACAACAGCTACCACTCCACCATCAGGATGGTACCGTATGAGACATTGTACGACAGACCTTGCAGATCTCCGTTGTACTGGACAGACCCTGGGGAGTCATCACTTGTGGGACCAGATATGGTTCGGGCCATGACAAAGAAGGTCCATGTCATCCAGGAGCAGATGAGGGCAGCTCAAAGCCGATAGAAGTCTTATGCTGACAGGAGGCAGAGGCCACTAGAGTTCGAGGATGGTGACCACGTCTTCTTGCAGGTCTCACCTCAACATGGTTTACAGAGATTTGGATGAGGTGGAAAGTTGTCTCCACGCTTCATTGGACCATTCCAGGTCCTCAGCAGGATCGGCGAGGTGGCTTATCGCCTGGCTCTACCACCTCAGTTGCACAGGGTGCACAACGTCTTCCATGTATCTCAGCTGAGGAGACACGTGCACAACCCGACACACATCATTGAACATGGGAAGCTGGACATTGATGATGGGGCGAGTTTTTCGGAGGTCCTGGTGGAGATCGAGGATCGACAAGAGCAGGTCCTAAATTGACGGTCTATTCCTCTAGTGTGCATCAGATGGTATCACAGGAACCTCCAGGAGAGCACTTGGGTGCGGGAGGCTCAGATGCGTGATCAGTACCCAATTTTGTTTCCCTAGATTATGATGTATCTTTACGGGGATGTAAATCCCTGAGGTGGGAGTGATGTAAAGACCCGTAAATTTCAAGGAATTTTTTTTCTTAATTTTATTTGAAATTTTACACGGATGCAGTTTCTGATGGAACGTGATTCCGAGGCCCAGTGTGCCCGGAATCTTTTTCTGAAGTTTGGCTCGGGTACGTTCACTACACGGACGAGCGGGTTTTTCTAACATTTGAACCGGTACTCGGAACTGAATTCCGAGGGCACCGATGGAATCGCAACGCCAGTATTTTCTTAGAAACATCTCTTCCAGAGTTGTGTTTTCTCGAGTGTGGTTTTTAATTTTTGGTCTTTAAGTTAAGAAATAAAATAATGTGGTACGAAAAACTTTATTTTATTTCACTTAAAGCCGCTTAAAGCCACTTAAAGCTGCATAAGCTGAGTTGAAGCGGATATGGTGGAACCCAAAATATCCTACCCTCTTGGTAGGATATTTGTGAGGTGGGGCCCGCACGAGCCCCACAGTTTCTTTTCCCCTAAGTAACACACCCGCAACCCCCCCTCTTAAATGAAAGTAAACTGACGCGTTTTCTAAATTCTTAACGCCCATATTAATTCAGTGGTTAATTTCATTTCAATTAATTCTATGAATTAATTTGATCGTTACTTATCTTTAATTTTTGTTTGTTGGCATGTAATGAAATAAGACCACCACATGTCTTCTTGAGGATTGTTCGTTGGGAGGATATGACAGAAACATTAAGTCCTTCATCCTCCTTCGCGAAGAACACGAAGAACGCAAAGAACGCGAAGAACTCCGGCCTCCGACGAAGGGAGACGAAGAACGCCAGACCCCTGGAGATCGACGCGACGTGACGTCGACGCTTCTTCTGCGACGTTCCATCCCCACGACAATCTTTGATCGGCATCTTGAGGTAGGGGATTACGGTCCTTTTAATTCTTTGGTCATTATAACATCAATATGGATTTAATTGTTATAATTAAATCTGTATGGTCTTGATCCTCGGAGTTTGTCTACGCGACGCCGAGTACCGCGCGATAACGACACCCTTCCGCGACGCGACAATCCTTTTTCTTCCGCGACTGTCAATTCTGCGACGAAATCGCATCCGACGACGACGTTGAGTTAGGGGTCATTTTTAAAATGATAATACCCATGTTTGTTTTCCTCCAAGGAAAGAACATGGACCAACCAATTAACATGTTAGTCCGTGGATTATTATTGCTGGTCGAGGTTTATCAATTGCTGGGATTTATGGTGTTGTTTCAAACTTCTAACGCGGTGGGTGTGGACCAACGAACAAGTCTGAACCCACCGCCCTTTTTTTATTGGTGTGCGGAACGGCGGATGACAACAGAACGGGCCGCAGAGATGATTTGTTGATTTCCCAGTGAAGAACAGGACCCGGGATTTGCTACGGCGCAGACAGAAATGAAATCGGACGACTGAAGCAACTCCGGTGGCCCGCAGACTCCACAGGCGGTGCCGGTGGCGCCCTGGCGCGCCACCGAACATAACCGCCGCGGATGAAGCCGTGGGGGGGGGGGGTGCGTTTCCGCGACCGCGTGGAACCGAAGCAGAGACGCGGCCTACTGCCGTGTCCGTTGGCGAGAGCCGGCCCCAACCGGGGCCGCGGATCCATCACGTGCGGGCCGCGCGCCCCCGCCCCCGGATTTCCCTCGCTCGGCCGAGCCGAGCCAACCCGACCCGCCGGGCCGGGTCGCGCCCAACCGGGTCGGACCCGGACCCGGGTCGCCCGGTTTGGGCCGACCCAAGGGGGGTTGGGCCGGGTCGGTCCGGGCCCATACCCCCCTTTTTTGAACTTTTCTGAGCTATGAGCCTCCAAACGACGTGCCGTCAGCGGAGAAGCGATCCCTGGATCGAGTCGGTCATTTTGGTATATCACACTAAAGGTTTCAGAATACTTGGGTTTCGGCCGGGTTGGTTCGTACACGAAACCAACCGGGCCCTCGAAGCGGAAACAGTCATATCCTGAGCTACGGACGTCTGATTGAAGTTCCGTCAACTTTGATGGATTCTTCTAAGTGAGACGGACCTTTTGGCTTACTCTTCCCGAGGTTTGGACACAGGTGGAGTACGGTCGGGTTGGTTTTTCCTTAAAAACCAACCAGGCCCCTGGGATGAAAAAGCCAATAACTCTCAGACCGGGTGTCCGATTGACGCGCTGTCTGTGACGTTGAGTTCCTGTTGATGATAAAAAACATTTGGATACATCAACTCTGGACTATGTGTCAGTTGATGTATCAGCCTCTCGGCTCGTGGAGCGGACCCTCCCGAAGGAGATTTCTGTGTGCGGGAACCGTAGAGCTGGCTGCGACTGCTACTATGAAGACGACGACTGTACAAAGATCCTCAGTGGATTCGACGACGATGACTACAGCACTCAGCGATCCTTTGTGGGTCAGTGCTACCGATCCTGTGTGGGTCCGAACCTATTTGTGTTAGCGCTCAGCGGTCATGTGTGGGCCAGCACCTACAAATCCTGTGTGGGTCTGATCCTGTGTGGGTTTTACGAGGGTCAGTTACCTATCGATCCTTGTGGGTCAGATCCTTTGTGGGTCATTGTGGGGGTTAGTTACCTATCGATCCATTGTGGGTCAGATCCTTTGTGGGTCATTGCGGGGGTTAGTTACATATCGATCCTTTGTGGGTCCGATGGCAAAGATGAATCAGTGGCAATATCTGGTCATTTTTATCTTCATATGAAGAAGTATACCTGTGTGAGCTGAATCATGTTTTTCTTTCCTTTGTGGATTGTGTTGTGCTATCCTGTGTGGGTTTACGTTTTTCTTTCCTGTGTGGATTGGGTTGTACTTGAGCTCGGATGTTGGAGCCGAGCGAGAATTGATGACTTAGGTATATGTATGGGCATATACCTAAGCAGTGTTGGATGTTACTTCGTGATTGTATCTTTCCTTTGTGGTTTATCCTTTGTGGATTCTGGGAGACCTTAGGGGGTCTCTGGGTCCCTACCGAGTAGCTTATACTCACCCCTGCATGGGCTATGCCCGCACTACGTTGTGTGGGTTGCAGATGACGGACATCGCTGATCGTGGTGGAGGCTTGCGGAGCAGGACGGTACCTGGAGGTGGACCACTGGGTGGGACGTACTCGGAGCGGTCAGCTGGACCCGAGGAGCAGTGGAGGCTATCTGTACACACACTTCAGGTGGTACTTTCAGTGGAAGACTCAACATTGCGGCTTTACTTTTCAGTTGATGTTTTCCTATTCGAGTTGTACTTTAGTTTCAGTTTGGGTTTGTATTCTGGACCACTTACTTCCGCACTTACTGTTGTACTAGTTTTTACTTAGTGTTACTTATGTCTGCTTACTTTGTGGTGTTTGTTGTTTACTTTACAAAGGCAATGCCTTCTCTTTACTGGGATTTACGCCTTGGTTCTAGTCGCCATCCCTAGCCTATGGAAGGTGGTCTTGGGGTAGTCACGGAACGGGCCCCGAGGACGGGTCGTGACATATTTTATCAAATTAATATATAAACTTTAATCGCATCAAAACACCCATCAGTAAATTAGGGTAATGAAAAATTAATTATTTTTCTATGTGGAGACGGTTAGTTGTACGTACACATGAGTGATTCATTCCCTGACCATTTTATGGGAAAGATAGTGGATAATGGATGTTTCAAAATAATAACATTTTACCTTATATATGATAGTAATATTTTTATTTTATAATAAATTCCATAGATTTTCAGATTTAAAAGAAGGTATAATAATAAATAGATCAGTTATTATAATTACATTTTATTTGAAAAAATAATTTAGATATCTACTTAACAATATTATGAATGGTCTTTTTGGAAGAAATAACACTCTAAAATAATGAAAATTATTTTTATAAAATAATATTATAGTTTTTTGAAGATATTTAGCAATCAATGTGATGTAATGTATGAAAATGAGGGTTCCCTTTTATATGTTAGGGAGGGGAATGTATGAAATTTCATAAAAGGTGAAAATATAAAAAATATATTCTATAGAAAAATATATCCAAAATTATAGAGAGATAAAGATAAGTTATTATTTTGGTCAAATACCTTTAAAAATGAAATTTTTTACAGGTTTATATTTTTTCTAAACCGTATGATATTTTAATACCAATGTTAACCTATTATAAAATTAAATATTGTGATGTATTTTTCACTCTTAATGGGTAATAATTTTAAATATGAGGATAAAATTTCCTAATAAATGGATAATTTATGTCATTTTTTGTCTGTAATAACTCGTTTTTAGCCCTTTATGAAAATATAGTGTTGGTAGTGTTCCTAGTGGTTCTTCTTTCCTGAGGTTTTCCAAAAAGCTCGGTTCCACCAAAAGGTTCCACCAGAATGGTGACACCGTGATGGTGGCACCGTCAGGGCCGCACCATCACAATCGTACACTGAAATGGTGGCACCACTTACGGTGTCTCACCAAACTTGTGTCTCCCACCCTGTGTTTTTTTATAGTTTCCCGAGTTTTTTTTATCAATTTTCCCCAGTAATGTATCTTTTAACAGAAAAGTGAATTTATTAGCTTTTTAAATACATTTAAAGCTAGTAAAATATGTTGTAAACCCCTAAGAGTCGGGAAAACCCTTCAGTTACCAAAACTTATGGCTTTTTCCTTAGTGTCACAACTTTCCCATACCTTCCAGCTTAACCCCTATTACGTGGTTATATCTGTTTAGAGGAAATATATCAACTCAAAATTTTTATCTCTACCATATATAAGAATAATTATTAAATGATAATTTATTACATAGTGTGTAACCACCCAACCATTTGGTGAAACCACGATCTGCCGTTTATGTGGTTTGAGATTTCATATCCTGCAACTCCCGGATCTGGCCTTTTATCACACAGAGATTCTTTTTCTTCATCCATGTTTCCATTATTTTCATTGGTGTTCTTGGTGTCCCTCTTTTGGATATGAATTGTGTGTCATGTTGGATCCCTTCCCACTCATCCTTGGATACCTAGGAGTTCTTCCTCTACATGTCGGGCAACCCTAATTCTTGGGGAGAGGAGAAAACATAGATAATTGAATATCCATGTAGGGTTTTACTTCATCTCTCATTACTGTGTATCAAACGGCGTGGGTATGATAATGTTTCTATGGGGCATTGATGAAACCAAAACTTAACTAAGATAATAAATAGAATTTAAAGAATAATGGGTTGTGTTTGATGTTGTTGTTGCTATACTATTTTATATTCATTTATATGTTGTGAACTGTATGGGAAAATACCCACTAAAAATTGTGGCCGTTGGTGGTCCTTTAATTCACGCAAATGAAACCTATTTTCTTGATAAACATTTTATTGAATGGTTGTCACACGGAAAATAGATAATGACGTAAACCTGCTTGAGTAATTGGATTCCCAATGAATAAACGTCACTGCGTGATCACCCTGGTTAACCAAATTGTAGGAAGAAACTTATTGAATGGTGTGGTTAAACTTGAAAGCTCCCTTGCTCTATTCTACTAATAAGCCAAATTGTTCTAATTGATTATTGTGGGGTGACATGGATGGGGATTAGATTCCCTGTTGCTCAGTTGTTGGATTGTGGATCTGAGGCCGTGTGGGGACAAATGGTGGGTAATGTTTTGGTTATAGTACTTCGTGGTATCTCACAAATCCCTTTTTCTGATATGAATTTACAAGAGAACCAGGTGTGAATCAATAAATTGTTATTTTGATATTTTATTCTCCATTCCAGGGTTTTTTTGGCTTGTGGATGTGCCTGTTAGTTTCTTGTTAGTGGAGAATTATTTCTAACAAAATCACTTTAACGTGATAAAAAGTATGGATTCAATGGGGAATTGTTATCCAGAAATGGTTGGTGATCTGGTTGTGGATGTTGTGCATTTGTGCAAGTATGAATAGTAATTACGGTGTTTGTGTATGGACTTGTTTCGGAACCCTTAGGGTGGGATTAGTGATTTTTCAACTATAGGTATAAATGTAGATATTTTATTTCTTATTCACACCCCACCCATGTTGAGAACCTCATGAAAAACATCTCCATTTCATGGGGGAGGGTGTTTTTTCCAAACATTCTTATTAGTTGTTGGTTATTAGATCATTTTTAATTTGTCTACTAGGTAGCCTAAGACTCATCGGGCTGGATGTGACAACATGAGGTCCATTATAGCCCAATAATCCTTAGACGAGTTATATTGTGGTGGTTGGACCAGGTTTGTGTGTGCAGGTTTGTTTCCCATGTGACTTTAGGATGAGAACCAGGTGTTTTCGGGAGTGGCATCAGTTGTTCTTTCCTAGGTGCCTGTAGGTGTGGTTATGTGTGGTTGTGGTGGCCCAGGTGTCTGTGGGCAGGATTTGTGGTTGTGGTGTCCCATATGGTTGTTGTTGGGACGGCAGGGGGACAACAGTAAAAATGGTTGGGGAGGTCTGACGCATAGGATGTCCTTAATAACATCTTTGAAAGCTATGTGGGGTACCCAAATATCGATGTGCTATTAATATTATTTTACCTATCCTGTATTATATAGGGAGTGTGCCTTGGTGAGGGTGGGTGGATAGTTTTCTTGATAGGTGCTTTGGTTATCTCCTTTTTCTCATAGGGATTTAGAATTAATCCCCACTTTTTCACAATAGATTTTAGTTTTCCCTACTGAGTATACCTGTATACTCACCCTATTTATATAAAAATGCTTTTAGGTTTCCATGAGGACTATGAAGACCATGTCGGACCTTACTAGCTTGGACATTGGGACAATTTTCATTGCTGTGTTTTCTTTCTTTTGGTACTTTCCTATAGTGTTTTCTTATAATTTTTAGCATTTTATTATTTACATGCATATGGAAAAATGGTTTTAGGCCTTACTTTTACTTTATATATTTGGAGCTGTTTGAAATTTATCATCTTATCTCCCGATTTTTATCTATAATAAGGCTAATGCCTTCAATTTTTCATGTGATTATATACCCTTGGTGTCATTCCCCACTCTAGGGCCTATTAAAGGCTAGACTTAGGGGTCATTATGTCTCCTTCAACTTGAAGAAGGAAGGGTCTGGCAGTTTGTTGTCCCTTCCCACATCTTGGTGAAGGTGGGTCCTGATATAATGGTATCAAAGGTGATGGTTGAGATATTGGATGGATTTAGGAGTTAGGCACAATGAGGATTGCATGGGATGGTATGGAAATAATGTTTGGAAACTTTGGTGTGTGAAATAGGCCAGGAAGATCAGCTAGCACATGAGATTTTAGGGCACCCCGTGATCCGATGCAAGGAATCTGGACCTACTAAACAACTTAGTGAGGCTACACTGATTGCAAGTAAGAGACCCTAGTAAAGGTAGATTAATCATCATGACTAGTGTTCTTGTGTGTTCTTTTTGTTTTTAGAGTTTAAAATGAATAAAAAGTTTAAGGAAAATTTTAATGTGATCTATTACTCTACTAGGACTTAGGAATTTCCTTGTTTACCTTACAGCTATGAAACCTAGAAGGCGGCCACGAGTAGTGCGGGCGATCAGGGCCCAAGAGGCTAATTTGGATAATTATAAGAGTGATGATTGAGAGGGGGAGGATGGCAAGTGGTAGAAGATGCTTCATTCCATTCAGTGGAATACCCTGAGGAGGTATAAGGGAAGCTTCTCGGACATGGAGACAGAGGGATGGATCGAGGATTTGGTGATAGATTTAATCTTGATCCGGGATCCGATGAAGTATTGGGTTCCTCTGGCTGTAATCTAGATGCGGGGAGTGGTGCGTCAGTGGTGGGCGCTCTATCTTAGAGAGAAGAGGGAGGTTGAGGTTTCGTGGACTGACTTCAAGAGGGTGTTATGGAGGGAATTCATCTCTTCCACAATTAATTTTGAGAAGAAGAAGGAGTTTCTCTCCCTCTAGTAAGGGATTATGTTAGTGAGGGACTTGGGGATCATGTTCAGGGATCTCCTTCGTTTTTCTCCATACCTCTTTTTGGATGAGGATTGGTAGGCAAGACGCTTACATGAGGCTCTCCGACCCTCCTTACAGTATGTTGTTACTCCCTTCACTATACTGAAATACATAGAGGTTCAGATGATGGATAAAATGGTGGAGAGGATTCACATGATGTGAGGTGTGTCGCGATAGGGGATCCAGTTGAGTTCATCTAATGGGAAGGCCATTAGCAACATGCCTCCATATTCAGGTACATCCATTTTTTGGTCAGCAGGAAGAAGGCCTGAACAATTCTAGTTTCAATCTCTCTATCCTCACCCATTCTTTATGGTCCCAAGAACAAAGTGATTTATCTGTGGCTACCATGGGCACCTTCAGAATCAGTTCCCGAACAGAATGAATGATAGTGGACGTGGGTAGGTTCAGCGCCCACCTCAGTAGTAGCAATTTCTAGCTAGGAAATTTCAACAGTCACCAAAGGGAAAGCGAGATCCCACTCCTTTAAGAGTAGACATTGCAGGATGAGGTCGACCTCAAGGAACTCCTTAGGGACCTCGACCAGGGCGTGGTCAGGGAGACAGTTGAAATCCAAGGGGAAGAGGAGCTGGGCGTGGGAAGTTGCGCACCGCAGAGGCAACAGTTCCAACAAGTCCATAGGTCGTTCGAGGTACGATCCACTTGTTTATTACTCATTCCAATGACTTCTCTGATTCAGGAGCTTTTCACTTCTTTGTTTCACCCGGTCTAGCCCATGCTCTACGTCATTAAATAGAGAGACTTCCCTTGCCCCTGGTATTTAGTACTCCATTCGAAGTTCAGACCAACTAGTCTTATGTTTTTTGGGGATGTAGACTAACGTTGGGGCCACATCAGTCCCATGGGGACCATTTTTTTCAACAGATGCAACCATATGATGACATTTTAGGCATCGACTCACTTTTCTCTGTGTATATTGTTATCAACTGCTTCTAGAGAAGGTTTGTGTTTTCTGATATGGGAGGCCAACATGTAACTTTCATTAGCAAGCAGGGTGGTCAGGAGGGCAACTGATGAGTGGATCCACTTCATTATTTGTGATTTGAACTGTTAGTGGAGTCAACAGATACAGAGATAGTGGAATTCCTATGGATTTTCAGTGATTTCTGGGATATTTTCCCTGGAGAGGTGGTGACTCTAACCCCTCGATGTGATGCTGATTTTGGGATAGACATGCAACCATGTTCTAGTCCAATTTTTATGGCTCCAAATCATATGGCGCCTTATGATTTGTGGGAGTTGTGGATCTGAGTTGATGACATGATGAAAAAAGGTTTCATCGGACCAAGTGCGTCGCCATGGGGTGCTTCAGTATTGTTCACAAATACGGAATATGGTGGTCTCAGACTGTGTATAGACTACCAAAGGATGAATCAGGTGATGGTTAAGAACTGTTACCCCCTTCCGAGGATCGATGTCATTTTTAACCAATTAAAGGGATAAGGTTGGTTCTCTAAGATCAACCTATGGTCGGGATATTAGTAGTTGAGGTTGAAGGAGGGTGACATCTTGAAGACTACTTTCAGGTGCAGATTTGGGAACTTTGAGTTTTTAGTCATGATTTTCAGCGTTACGAACACACCAGATGTGTTCTCGATTCTCATGAACTCCTTCATCCTAGAATGTCTTTTCCGGTTCGTAGTCGTATTAATCAATTACATCATGATCTACTCAAGATCATAGGAGGATCAAACCGATCATATGAGGACAGTTTTAGATGTCCTCCGGCAGCACCATCTCTACAGGAAGTCATCCAAGTGCATGTTATGGACACAAGATGTGAACATCCGTGAACATGTAGTGTCCCAAAAAGTAATAGAAGTGGACCTATAGAAGTTCTAAGAAGTTTTATCTTGGGAATCATCCAAGAATGTGGAATAGGTTCGTAGATTCTTGGGTCTAACAAGTTACTACTATAGTTTCGTTCCCAACTTCTCTCGAGTTACAACACCTTTGATAGCCTTGGCCATGAGAGACTAGGCTTTTGTTTAGAGTAAGTTGTTCCTGGAATATTTCAATTATTTGAAGGGAAAACTGGTCAGTTCCCCAGTACTGAGGTTTCCCAAGGAAGGGGTAGTGTTTGAAGTGTTTTCTAAAGCTTCAGGCCTAGGCATGGGGTGTGTGCTGATACAATAGTGGGGGAGTGATATCTTATGGGTCTAGGAAGTTAGTTCGACATGAGGGTAACTGTGCCATCCAAAATCTGGAGAATGTAGTGGTTGTGTTTCCGCTGAAGTTTTGGTGGAGCTACCTAATAGGGGAATGCTTTGTGGTCTTCACGGATCATACGATCTTGAGGTATATCTTCTCCCAGCGTGACCTGAACTTGTGGAAGTAGAGGTAGATGTAGTTTGTTCAGGACTACGACTTAGAGATTTCCTACACCTCCAGAAAGGGGAACATGGAAGCTGATGCCTTGATCAAGAAGTTGTAAAAGGATGTGGTTCAAGAGTTATCAGATTATTGGAAGATGGGAGAGGAGTTGTATTCCTCACACCTGGATGCATGGGTGGATGGTGGTTGAGGTTGTCTGTTCTAGATGATGGTGTAGTCTTCCTTGGAAATGCAGGTGGACTAATTTCAGTGGGGGTACTTAGAGGCTGAATTCATGCACAATCATGTTATCCAGGATAATTCTCTAGAAGGATGGTCAAAATATGGTCAGAATTAGATGATGTTTCATGGAAACCTATTTTTTCTAATGGAAATGTGCAAGAAAGTTCTCGGTGAGTTCCATAACTCAGACATGGCGGTACACCCGTGAGTTTCCTAGATGTACCGGGGTTTGAGGGGTCAGTTTTGGAGGCCCAGGGTAAAGCGGGAAATTGATAATTTTGTGGAAAAGTTCCCCATCTCCCAGTAGGTGAAGGATGAGCACTGTGTTCCAGGAAGTCTGTTGCAGCCTTTAGATGTCCCCGAGTGGAAGTGGGATGACATCTCGATTGATTTTGTCATGGGACTACACATGGTTAAAGTAGGTTGTGATGCTATTTTGGTAGTGGTGGACCTGATAACGAAATCAACTCACTTCTTGGAAGTCAAGGATTTGAGTGCAGTGGATGCCTTAGCACATAGTTACATGGACAAGGTGGTGTTGTTGTATGGAGTTCTAATCTCTATTTTCCGATATCGGGATACACGATTTACCTCATGAGTCTGGAAAGGATTGTAACATGCTTTTGGAACCCAGCTATTCCTTAGCACTAATTTCCACCCCCAGACAAGTGTGTAGACAAGGAGGACCATCCAGGAATTGGAAGATATGCTACAAGCATGTGTTTTGAACTTTGGGGGATCATGGGTACAACACATGCCTCTGGAATAGTTATCTTACAAAAATAGTTATCACTCTACCATTTTCATGGATCCATTTGAAATCTTGTACAGAAGACCATTCCGTTCACTCGTGTGCTGGGGAGAGGTTGGGGAAGTAGGTGTTTTTGGGATGGAGGTGGTGCAGAGCATGATAATGAAGTCTTAGAGTATACATGATAGGATGAAGGTAGATCAGGACCAGAAGAAGTCATATGCTGATCATAGGAGGAGACCCTTGGAGTTCGAGGTCAAGGACCACATGTTCTTAAAGGTCTCCACTCGGTGTGGGAAACAGATTTCGATAGGGTGATTAAGATTTCTCCCATGTTCTTCAGACCCTTCGAGGTGTTGTGGCAAGTTGGTGAAGTGGATTATTAGTTGGACCTACCACTACCACTATAGAGGGTCCATAACGTCTTCCATGTGTCTCCACTTCATCAGTATCTACATGATGACTCACATATCCCTGACTAGAGGAGGCCAGATATTGAAGATGATGTGACATCTGTGGAGCGACCAGTGAGGATCGAAGATCATGAGGAGAAGGTACCTCATGGAGGAAACATTCTATCTATTTGTGTGTTGTGTAGTCATGGAGGCATCAAGGAAAGTACCAAGGAATGGGAGGAACAAATGCATGCCCAATACCCAGAGCTATTTTGAGTTTTGATTTTACTATTTCCTTGTGGCTTAATATTGTGTGTTGATTAACCTTTTTTTTCTATGAGATGGACTATTTTCCTTTTCTATAAATGTCTGTGAAATTTCTTGACCATGGGGAGGGGAGGACCTAATCACTAATAAAGATGCATTAAGGTGTATGTGATTTAACCTGTTTGGGAGAGTTATTGATTCCAAAAGTGGATAGTATATTGACATGGGGGAAGGGACTCCCTAATCCATATTTCTCAATGGTATGAATTATATATGTTTATGTGGTTTCTTGGGGGGATAGGTGTATTAGTGCTTCTATAGTTGATCATTATGAGGGATAGGTGTTCCTAAGATGTCAAGAGGTGTCCTTGTGAAGCCTCATTGTTTTCCCAATTGTTCAGGAGATAGATATCAAGGAGGTTTACTCCTGAGAGGTATCTTAAGGATGGTTGTTCGGCCATCTTTTTATCTAGTCAGTTTTAAATTCTTGAGGACAAGTATAGTTTGGCAGGCATATGACGTAATAATCCATTTTTAAGCCCTTACTTTTTGAAAATATCGTGTTGGTAGTGTTCCTAGGGGTGATTCTTGCCTTAGAGTTTCCCAAAAAAATAGGTTTCACCAAACATTTGCACCATAATGGTGGCACCGTGATGTTGGAATCATCACGATTACATCATCATGGTCGAAAACCAAAACAGTGGCACCAATTACGGTGTCTCACAAAATAGGTGGCTCCTTTACGGTGTCTCCCACCCTTTTTTTAATGTTTCACATGTTTTTTTCTAGTTCCAACCTCATAACATATCTTTTGACATTTAAGTGATGTAATACACTTTTAAAATCCATTTAAAGATAGTAAACGATGTTTTAAACCCCCAAGATTCCTGCTACCTTTCAGTTACCAAAACGTGTGGCTTTTTCCATAGAGTCATACTTTTCCATTTGACATCCAAAATCACCCTTGTTTCGTAGTTTACTCTGTTTAGATGATATCTATCAACTCATGGCTGTTATCTCCACCATCTTAGAGGATAAATATTAAATAACAATTAATTCCATCATGTGTAACCACCCAACTTCATGGTGAAACCACAATCATCCTTTTATGTTGTTGGAGTTTTCATATCTCATAACTCTAGGATCCGACCTTTTATCATATGAATATTCTTTTCTTTTTCCATGTTTCCTTTATTTTCCCCGGTGCCCTTGGAGTCCCTCTTTCAGAGATGAATCATGCACTGTGATGGAGCCCTTCCCACATAGCCATGGAGACCATGTAGTTCTTCCTTTATAAGCCACGGAAACCCAGTTCGTGGGGCCAGGAGAAAATTTCAATAATTTATACTCCATTTAGGGTTTCCCTTTGTCTCTATTTACGGGGTATCATGCGAGGTGGGAATGATAATGTTTTCTCATGGCGTGGATGAAACCAAACCTTAAAAAATGATAATAATAGGATTTTAAAGAACGAAGTGGTTTGTTTTATGATGATGATGTTGTACACTTTTATCTTCATTTTTATGTTGTGAAGTGTATGGGATTATTCCCACTAAAAATCATGGCTATTTGTGGTCCTTTCTTGTTCACTAATGAACCTCTATTTTCTTGATAATGTTGTGATTGAATGGATGTAACATGTAAAAAGGTTAATCACCTAAACCTGGTTGATTAAATAGATGCCCAATGAATAAAAATACTTCTGTGATCAACCTGGTTAGCCAAATTGTAGGATGGAACATAATGAATTGTTTGGTTAAATCTAAAAACTCACTTTCTCTATTCTGATAATAAGAATGTTTGTTCTCCTTAATGTTTGTGGGGTGACATGGATGAGGATGGGATTCCCTATTGTTCAGTTGTTGTTTTTTGATTATGAGGCTATGTTAGTCCGTATGTTGGGGCCTGGTTTGGATCCAGTACATAGAGGGATCTCACAGATCCCTTTTATTGTTGTGACTTTACAAGAGAACCGAGTTTGAATGCTTAAATTATTGTTTGACTATTTTCTTCTTTTTTCTGTATTTGTTTTTCCTTATGGATGTTCATGTTAGTTTCCTAGTAGTGTAGAATTATTTCTAATGAAATCAATTGAACATGATAACAAGAATGGGTTGAATGGGGAATTGTTCTCCAGAAATTGGTGGTGCTCTGGTTGTGGCTATTGTGAATCTGTACATGTATGAAAAATAATGAGGGTCTATTTGTATAGGATAGTTTCAGAACCATTAGGTTAGGAAGAGTACTTGGTAAACTATACATATAAATATAGTTCTTGTGTTTCTTATTCACACCCCACTCAGGTTGAGAACTTTGTGCCGAACCTGCCCATTTCTTGTGGGAGGTTGTTTTTCCCATCATTATTATGAGTGGATGGTTATTAACTCTTTTTGGCTCCCTCTCCCAGGTACCCCAAGACTCTTCGAGAAGGCTATGATGTCCTGAGATCCATTATTTCCCAAGGAACCTTAGGTTGGTTACGTTTCGGTGGTTGGCCCTAGTGTGTGCGGGAAAGATTGTTTCCCATGTGTCTTCAGGATGAGGCACAGGTTCTTTTAGGCTTCGCTGCAATTTTTATGGACCAGGTGTATGCGAGTGTGGTTATGCTTGGTTGTGGTGGCCCAGGTGTCGGTTGGTGGGATGCATGGTTGTGGTTTCCCATAAGGATTTTGTTGGGGAAGCAGTGGGAATACAGTGAAAATGGAGGGGGGGGGGTCTGACATGTAGGATGTGTTTAATATCTAGTGGGAATGCGGTGAGGGGTACCCAAATATTGATGTAATATTATTATTATTTTACCTGGAATGTGTTATTTGTGGAGTGTGCCTTGGTGAGTATGGGTGGATATTTTTCTAGCTAGGTGAATTGGTTATCCCCTTTTTCTCATGAGTCATTAAAATTACTCCACACTTGTGCACGAGAGCTTTGGGTTTTCCCTACTGAGTATACCTGTATATACAACGAATGAATATAAAACTACTGTCAGGTTTCCAGGAGGACATTGAGGTTTGTGCAGGACCTAACTAGCTTATAAATTGGTACAATTGTCATTTCTTCCTTTTCATTATTTTTGTACTACCCTTTGGAGTTTTCTTGTACTTTTTACCATTTTATTTTAAACATACACATGGGAAAATGGGTTTTAGCCTTACTTTAAATTTCTTTATTTTGAGTTGTTTGAGATTTACTACATTATCTCCTAATATTTTTCTATAAAAGGGTAATTCCTTCTATTTTGTTTTTTTATTATGTACCCTTGGTGCTAGACACCACTTGGAGCCAATTGAAGGCGGGACTCGGGGGGTCTTTATCTCTCCTTCAACATGAAGAAGGAAGGGTTTGGCAGTTTAATGTCCCCTCCCTCATCATGGTTAAGGCATGTTGTGACCAAATGGTATCCAAGGTGATGGTTGAGATATGGGATGGAGTTTGTAGTTAGGAATAGTGTAGATTGCATGGGATGGTAGGTAAACAGTCTTAGGCAATCATGGTGCATGAAATAGTCTAGGGAAGACGGGATAGGACATGGGTTTCTAGGGCCACCATAATCTGATGTAAGGACTCTGGACCTACTGAATGGCCAAGTGAGGCTACACTGATTGCAGGGTAGAGACCCTAGGAAAGGTACATACATCATCATGACTTGTGTTCCTATGTGTTCTGGGTGTTTTGGGAGTTTAAAACGAATAACATGTTTAGGAAAAAATTTAAGGTGATGTTGTACACTACTCAGGATTAGGCATTTACTTTTTTACCTTGCAGCAATGGGACCCAGACGACGAACACTAGTAGTGAGGGTGATCGAGGCCCATGAGGATAATTTGGTTGATCAGTAGTGGGCTGGTCGATAGAAGGAGGAAGACCAGTTGTAGAAGACACTTCATGCTTTTCAGAGGAAGACCCTTGGGTGGTATGAGGGAAGCATCTCAGACATGGAGACGAAGGGTTGGATCTATGAGATGTTGATAGATTTTATCTTGATCTGATTTCCGATGGAGTAATGGGTTCTTCTGGCTATAATCCAGATGCAGGGAGTGGCGCGTCAGTGGTTGACACTCTATCTCAGGGAGACGAGGGAGGATGAGGTTTTGTGGACTCTCTTGGAGAGGCAGTTCCCAGAGAAATTCCTCTCATTCACAATGAAGGTTGATAAGAGGCCGGAGTTACTCTCCCTCCAGCAAGGGAGTATGTTAGTGAGGGAGTTGAGGATTAAATTCAAGGATCTATTATGTTTTTCTCCAGACCTCTTCCCATATGAGGAGTCATGGGAAAGACACTAAGAGGAGGCACTTCAACCCTCCCAATAGTATGTTGTTACTCCCTTCACTCTACTGACATACATAGAGGTTCATAAGAAGGATGAAGTGGTGGAGAGGATTCACATGTTGGGAGGTGTTCTGTGAGAGGGGATCCAGTTGAGCTCGTCATAAGGGAAGGCATTTATCAATAGGACACCAGCCTTAGGGCCATCCAGGTTTCTGCTGGTGGGAAGTAGAAAATAACAATTTTGGTTTTGATCTCCCAATCCTCACAATTTCTTTAAGGTCCTAGGACCAAGGTGATTTATCTTTGGTAGTTGTGAACACATTCGGAATCAGCACCCGGACTGAGTGCAGTATATTGGAGGTGGGCATGTTTAGTGACCACCTCAGAAGTAGAAGTTTCAAGCAAATAATTTTCAATAGCTATAGCAGGGACAGTGAGCTACCGCTCCTCCCAGAGCTGATGTTTCAAGAGGAGGACGGCCTCAGGGTGCTCTTGGGGGACCTCGACTAGGGAATAGTTTGGGAGGCAGTCGGTAGCTGAGGGGAAGAGGAGCTGCATATGGGAAGTTTCACACCACAGAGGAAGAAGTTCCAGCAAGGCCATAGGTCGTTCGAGGTATGATCAAATTGTTTAGTACTATTGCATGTTTCTTGTTTGATTTAGGAGCTTCTCACTCTTGTGTTTCACCTAGTCTAGACAATGCTCTGGGTCTGGATGTAGAGAGACATCACGTGACCCTAGAATTTAGTATTCTAGTCGGAGGTAAGACCGTATTGTCTTTTGTTTTATGGGGATGTAAATAGACGTTGGGGCCACAACAGTCTAGTGGGGACCTTCTTTTTCTACAGATGTATCCATACGATGTCATTTTAGGCATCTACTAGTTTTTCTCTTTGTATTCTGCTATCGACTACAACTAAGGAAGTGTTGTGATTTCACATATGGGTAGCCGGTGTGTAACTTTTGTTGGTGAGTGGGGTGTCCAAAAGGTCAAATAATAAGTGGAGCCCCTTCTTTCCTTGTTAGTTGAAATAAAAGTGGAGTTGGTAGATACAGAGATATTGCAAGCCCTAGTGATCATCAGTGAGTTCCTAGTGGTCTTCCCCAGAGAGGTGGTGACTTTCCCCCCTCAATGTGGTGTTGAGTTTGGGATAAAATTGCAACCCAGTTCCCATCTAATGTCAATGGATCCCTATCGGATGGTGCCTTATAAGTTGAAGGTGTTGCTGATCTAGGTTGATAATCTGATGAATAAGGGTTTAATCCAACCAAGAGAGTCACAATGTGATGCTCCAGTCTTGTTCGCAATGAAGGAAAATGGTGGTCTTAGGCTATGTATAGACAACTGAAGGCAAAATCAGTTGATGGTCAAGAACTGTTACCCCCTCCCGAGGATCGAAGTACTTTTTTACCAGTTGAAGGAAGCATGTGGGTTATGTAATATCGACCTTCGGTCGGGATAACACCAATTGAGGGTGAATGTGGGCAAGATCTCAAATAATACTTTTAGGTGCATATATGGACACATTGTGGTTGTAGTCATGTCATTCGGCATTACGAACGCACTAGCCGTGTTCATGGGGATCATGAAATCCATCTTCCGAGAATTTCATGACCACTTCATAGTCGTATTTATTGACGACATCTTGGTCTACTCATGATCATTGGAGGATCACTATGAGCATATGAGGATGGTTTTAGAGTTCCTCTGACAGCACTAGCTCCAAGGGAAATTGTCCAAGTGCATGTTCTAGACACGATAAGTGCACTTCAGTGGACACGTGGTGTCCTGACATGGAATAATAGTGGACCCATCAATGGTCGAAGTGGTTGTTTATTGGGAAGTTCCAATGAATGTGGCATAGGTTCGTTGTTTTCTAGATTTAGTAGGTTACTATCATAGGTTCGTTCCTAACTTCTCTGGAGTTGCAACACCATTGACTGCGTTGACCAAGGAAGGCTAGGCTTTTGTTTAGATTGAGAAGTGTCAGAAAGCCATCAGTTATCTAAAGGGGAAGCTGTTCAGTTCCACAGTACTGTGGTTTCCAGAGGAAGGGGTAACATTTTAAGTGTTCGGTGATGCTTTAGGCATAGGCTTGGGGTGTGTGCTGATGCAGCAGTAGGTAGTGATCTCTTATGGGTCTAGGTAGTTATGTCCCATTGAGCTTAACTATGGCACCCATGATCTAGAGCTTACAGATGTTGTGTTCGTGATAAATTTCTGGATGAATTACCTCATCGTGGAATACTTTGTGGTATTCATGGATCATAAGTGCTTGAGGTATATCTTATCCCAGTGTGACCTGAACATGCGGTAGTGGAGGTGGATGAAGTTTCTTCATAACTACGACTTTGATATTTCTTACAACTTAGTAAAGGTGAACATGTTGTCCGATGCCTTGAGCAGGAAGTCACATAAGGATGTGGTTGGAGAGGCAGTAGATGCTTGGAAGCCGTTGGAGGAGTCAGACGCCTTACACATGATTGCAAGTGTGGATGGTGGTAGAGGTTGTCTATTATATATGACGGTGTAGTCTACCTTAGCAAAGTAGGTGGAAGAGTCTTAGTGGGGGGAATTAGAGGCTAAAGTGATGTACGATCATGTTAGCTAAGGAAATTCTCCAGAAGGATGGTCGAAAGATGATCAGAATCAGATTCTATTTTATGGAATGTTTTTCTATCAGTGGAAATGTGCGAGAAATCTATAGGTGAGTTCAATAACACATCCCTGTCAGTACACCTAGGAGTATCCAAGATGTACCGGGGCTTGAAGGGTCAATTTTTGTGGATCAGGGAGTGGGAAATGGAAATTTTTGGGGCGAAGTGCATCGTGTGCCAGTATGTGAAGGCTGAGTATCATGTTCTGGGTGTTCTTTTGCAGTCTATAGATTTACCCAGGTGGAAGTGGGAAAACATCTCAATGGATTTCATCACGAAACTACCCAGGGTTCATGGAGGCTACGATGATATCTGGGTAGTGGTGGAACGACTGACAAAATCATCTCACTTCCTAGTAGTCAAGGAGTTGAGTGCGGAAGATTCCTTAACACAGAGGTACATGGATGAGGTGGTGTGGTTGCATGGACTTCTGAGGTCCATATTCTCGGATCATGATACATAGTTTACCTCACGAGTATAGAAATTATTAAAACATGATTTTCCACCCAGCTATGCCTTAGCACTGATTTCCTCCCCCAGACAGATAGGCATATTGAGAAGACCATCTAGGCATTAGAAGATATGCAACAAGAATGTGTTTTGGACATCAGGGATTGTGGGTATGAAACCTTCCTCTGGTAGAGTTTCCCTACAAAAATAGATATCACACTACCATTGGAATGGATCTATTCGAAGCCTTGAATGGAAGACCATGTCATTCACCAGTGTTTTGGACAATGGTTGGGGAAGCAGGTGTTCTTGGCCCGAAGGTGGTGCAGATCACGATAGAGAAGGTTCAGCTTGTGAATGAGAGTTTGAAGGTGGATCAGGACCGACAGAAGTTGTATTCTGATCATAAGAGGGGACCCTTGGAGTTTGAGGTCGGAGACCAGGTGTTCTTAAAGGTATATCCTCGGTTTTTTAAATGGATGTTTGGAAGGGGGAGTAATATTTCTCCCAGGCTCGTCTAACTCTACAAGGTTCTACGGTGAGTTAGTGAAGTAGCTTATCAGATGACACTACAACCGCCTCTATAAAGTGTCCACACCGTCTTCATTGTGTCTCATCTCCGTCGGTATCTACACTATCAATTGTTGAGAAAAGTGTTGTTGTCATCAATATATAATATTGTTATTTAAAGGGGGAGTTTAGATTAATACTCTATCTCTTTATGTTAATTTTTATTCTCATAAATACCCTAAATTATTTTCTAATGATTTTATTTGTTAAGCATTTTGAATGAATTTATCATTTTAGTTTACTCTTGCAATTATGGTAATTTATTGTTAGAGTATTTGTATTTAGCATGTTCTGGAAACATTGTTCATGAAATACTTATTCAGAATCTTCTTTAGCGTGTCCTAGAATCAATGTTCATACCCTACGTGGATAAACATAGCGTAAGGATGAAAAGCGTGTATACTTTTTGAGATAAGAGAAAAGTATGGTTAATCAACCATACATTATCAACAAAGTATGGAAGAAGAACCTTACGTTAGGAAGGAACCTTACATTTGGGTTATTAACAAAGTTTGGAAGGAGAACCCTATGTAAGTACTAAATGTTACATTTTTTTCTCAAAAGTATGGTTCATCAACCTTACTTTTGTAAACAGCCATACGTTCTTTAAATGGATCTTTTATCTTTCATCTGAGAGTTGAAGAAAAAGTATGGACGATCAACCCTACGTTTATGATCAACCTTATGTTTGAAGAAAGTAACATGAACCATACATTTATGTTCAACCTTACGTTGTCAACCCTACGTTTGGAGGCCACATCATTAACCTTACGTTGGGCATCAGAAAGTTTCAAAGACAATATTTTATATGCAACGGTCAGAAAACTGATTGTTAGGCAGATTTCAATCCAGAAATAAAGTTGATTTTAAAATATGACTTTGACCGATTCAAATCCGTTTTATCAATGGATTAAAGATCGAGTTAAAAGGAGATTTTTATGTCGAGTCTTCAGGGAAGTTACGACTACTCTGTAAATTCAAATTTTTGAATATCGTGAATCCAAAGGAGACTTTTATGGATCTAAATGTGCAGGGGATATGCTCGGTTTATTATATATGTTTTCTATGAAACACCAGAAACATGAGTGTGGTGATCAATCTATTATTCAAAAAGGTGGAAAACAGAGACTGCAAAAAGCACTTAGTTCTGCTGATTCAAAAGTAGCGTCAAAGCTCTGTTTATTTAAGAATAAGGAACTCGATAGAAGATTCACTTGTTCTACATCAAATATGTATTGTGGATCTACTACTTCTGATGTTGTGAATTATATCTCTATATCTACTGCAACCAGACTGACTTAGAACTGCTTTGACTTGAAAATCAATATTTCTAGAGACGATGATCCATCTTCTGTCAATTTCATGCTGTTGCAATTGTGAAGAAAATCTGGAAAGTATTTTCAAAATACGAAAATCATTTCTTTCTATTATTGAGTGATCGGATTCTCGTACTAAGCTGTGTAGGTTCGGTAAGTGAACTAGAAGGCTTTGTTTTTCCTTGTATTGTAAAGGTGTCAACTATTTGTACTCAGTTGTGAACCAGTCTATTGAAACGAGGAACAGATAGTGAAAATCACCAAGCTTGTGGAGTAGAACGTTGGTGGAGTGGACTAGGGGCCTTATGTTCCCCGAGCCACTATACATCTTGTGTTTATGCTATTTAAATTTACGCTGAATCATTTTATCTGATTAAAGTTAAAAGGTAGAACACATTCTCGTAAAGATTTTTCAAAAGACACAATTCACCCCCCCTCTTGTGTATATTTTCTGTAATCTGATCCAACAATTGGTATCAGAGGTTGAGCTTTCTGAAAAATATTTAACAAGATGAAAGTGATTATACACAGAGAAAGATGACTAATACAAGAGAGGGAATGCCTATGGTCAGAGAACCATACTTCAATGGAGAAAACAATGGATGCTGGAAGTCTCGAATGATTATCTATCAGAAAAATCATGGATACAGAGTCTATTCTAAGATTCTAACTCTATATGAAATACCAGAAAAACCTGAAACATGGAGTGCAGCTACTGAAGCAGAATATGATATGAATTCCAAGGCAATGAATGCAATTATATGTGGTCTAGGACCTGATGAGATTAACAGATTATCTCAATGCCCAATAGCATATGAAATGTGGAAAACTATTAATGTTGCTTATGAAGGAACTAACAATACCAAGGAAATGAGATATGCAACTGCTATGCTTAAATTTGATACATTCAGAATGGTTGAAGGTGAGAGTATTACTCAAATGAATGGAAGATTGATAGAGATTGTAAATAACATAACTGCCTTGGGAGATCCCATTAAGCAAGCTGATCAAGATTTAAAAGTGTTGAGAGTACTACCTACAAAATGGAATGGAATCTCTACAGCAATCAGACAGTCGAAACCTGTTAAAGAATTAACCATGAGAGAACTGATTGGAACATTAATGACTTATGAATCTGAGATGGAAGATGAAGCTAATGAACATAAATTTCTCATAAAAAGGATGATACTTCCTTGAAGGTAACTTCACAACAAAATAATAGAAAGATGAAGAACAGAGAAGTCAAAGATAAATCAGAGAGCTCTGACTCTTCAAACTCAGATGAAGAACTGGCTCAACTAGTCAGAAAATTTAGAAAATTCTACAGTAAGAAAAGATACATCAAAAAATCCTTTAAGAGAGATGATAAAGAAGTAAGATGCTATGAATGAAAGAAGATGGGGCATATCAGACCAGATTCCCCACAATTGAAAGATGCAAAGAAGATGTAATTCTTCAAAAGAAATGACTATGAGAAGAAAGAAAAAAAAGCTATAAAAGCCACTTAGAGTGTATCTGAAGACTCCAGTAGCTCTCCTGAACCAAGATCAGAGAAAGAATAAGTCAATCTAAAATAAAACATGTGTTTCATGGAAGAAACTGATGTAGTACACTCATATTACTCCTCTGACTCAAATAAGGAATAAAATTCTGAATCAAGCTACACAAATGAAAAAACATGCAGCCTACTGCAATATGCTTGAAGAAAGATATAACTCAATATTTAAGAAACATAAGTCACTAAAGAACATACATAAATCTGTTTCAGATGAAAGAAATACAATGTTGAGACAACATAAGGAATTAACTGATAAATACAATTCTATTAACACTAACTATATTAATTTTGAATCAAGAATACAAAAACTGCAGGATGAAGTAGAATCTTACAAATAGGCTTCATTGGTTTTTACTAAAGGAAATAATTCATTAAATGAAATTCTTGGATAAACTGTCATTAAAAAGGAGAGATTTGGAATTGGAAGTAAAGGAGAAAATCCTAAGCTATATAAAAATTATTTTTTTCCTATCTCTAAAAGGGTTAATTGTAACTTTTGTGGGACAAAGGGACATATAAATAAAAACTGTTTTTTAAGACAACCTCAAATTTGTGTTATTAAGAAAGACTATGTTTCAAAAGACTTATATGATTCAGCTGATTTTAAAAGAACAAAGCAAATCTGGATACCCAGATCATTGCTAGCTAACACCCCTGGACCCAACAAAATATGGGTACCAAAGAAATTTGTTTGAATGTATTTGCAGATAGCAGGTCACCAGAGTAGAAAATATATATTGTATATGGACAGTGTCTTCTCAAGACATATGAGTGGAAACTCATTGAATTTTTCTTCACTCACTCAAAAGGAAGGAGGACTTGTCACATTTGGTGACAATGCCAAAGGAAAAATCATTGGCATTGGAACTGTTAGAGATCCAAAAACAATCTCAATCAACAATGTAATTTATGTAAAAGGATTAAAACATAACCTTATAAGTATCTATCAACTTTGTGATGATGGATATACTTTTGATTTTACTAACGATTGATGTACTGTTTCTAAAGATAAACTGTTTAAATTTAAGGCACCAAGAAATGATAATGTCTATACTTTGGATTTAAATTCCTTTTGTAATCAACAAGTAAACTGCTTGACTGCAAAAGTTATTGAATCTTGGATCTGGCATAGGAGAATTGGACATTGCAATGTATATGTTTTATATAAATTATCTAAGAAACATCTAGTTTCTGATTTTCCTAGTCTCAAATTTGAAAGTGACAGATTATGTGATGCATGCCAACTTGGCAAGCGACACAAATCATCATTCAAATCAGTTAATAAAGCTGCTACAACTAAAACCCTAGAACATATCCATATGGATTTGTTTGGACCTTCCAGAGTAGCAAGCTTAGCTAGTAAATTATATGTTTATGTATTATTTGATTATTATTGTAGATTTACTTGGATTTTCTTTTTGAAATTTAAAAATAAAGCTTTTACTTTATTTGAAAGTTTCTCAAAATCTGTTCAAAATGAAAAAGGTTTTAATATAATCTCATTGAGAAGTGATCATGGTGGAGAATTTGAGAATCAGGAATTTAATTCCTTTTTCTCAAACATGAGTATTAAACATACCTTCTATGCACCAAGAACACCTCAACAGAATGGGATTGTAGAAAGAAGAAATAGAATAATTCAAAAAATTTCTAGAACTATGTTAAATGAATATAGCCTACCTATATATTTTTGGGAAGAAGCTATAAATACATCTTACTATATAATTAATAGAGTTTTAATTAGACCTATTTTGAAAAAGACACCCTATGAACTATGAAATAATAGAAAACCTAAAGTAATTTACTTTAAAGTTTTTCGATGCAAGGTCTACATCTTGAATACCAAAGATAATCTTGGTAAGTTCGATCCAAAATATGATGAAGGTATTTTATTAGGATATTCTGGTACATCCAAAGATTATAGAGTCTATAATAAAAAGTCAAGGATTGTTGAAGAAACAGTTCATGTGAAATTTGATGAATCTGATCCCTTTTAGAAAAAGACAGATCAAATGGATGAACCTGACTCTAATGATAACAAGAGACTTGAGAACTTAAAGAATGATTTTTAAAATTATATATAAGAAATTCAGTCCAGTTCAGAGGAACATGATACTAAAGAACCATTAAATGTATTTCCTAGACAGTCTAGAACCCTAAATAATCACCCTTTATAAACTATAATAAGTGACTTAGATACAGGAATAACAACTAGAAGAAATATATGAAATCTTGTAGAATTATCTGCCTTTATATCTCAATTAGAACCCAAGACTATAGAAGAAGCTTTAGATGGTCAAAGCTGGATGGTAGCAATGCAAGAAGAATTAAAGCAGTTCAAAAGAAATGAAGTCTGAAAATTAGTTGAAAGACCACTAAACTATCCAGTAATAGGATGAAAATGGGTCTTTAGAAATAAGCAAGATGATCAAGGAATAATAACTAGAAATAAAGCTATAATTGTAGCTAAAGGATATAATCAAGAAGAAGGTATAGATTGTGATGAGACCTTTGCAGCTGTATCTAGACTGGAGGCCATAAGAATCCTCTTAGCTGATGCATCTCATATGAACTTTAAATTGTTTCAGATAGATGTTAAATCTGGCTTTTTAAATGGTTATTTAATGGAGGAAGTTTATGTTGAGCAACCTCCTGGTTTTGAAAACTCTCAAAAACCTGATTCTATTTTTAAACATACTAAAGCTCTTTATGGCCTTAAACAAGCACCTAGATCTTGGAATGAAAGATTAAGTTCTTTTCTTTTGAAAAATGATTTTACTATTGGAATGGCAGACCCAACACTGTTTAAGAAAACTATGAATTCCAATATTTTATTGGTTCAAATTTATGTTGATGATGTAATTTTTGGATCATCTAATAAAACTCTTTGTCATGAATTTTCAAAATTAATGCAAGAAGAATTTGAAATGAGTATGATGGGAGAATTAAATTTATTTTTGGGTCTTCAAATATTTCAAAAAGATTTTGGAAATTTTTTAAATCAAAGAAAATACATTGATGATTTACTTAAGAAATTTTGACTTGAAAACAGCAAGAAATTTACAACTCCTATGTGTACTAATATAAAACTTGATTTGGATAAAACTGGGAAATTAGTTGACAACAAGTTATATAGAGGTATGATTGGTAGTTTGTTATATCTTACTGCTAGCAGGCCATATATAATGTATTCAGTATGTCTTTGTGATAGATTTCAATCAAATCCCAAAGAATCTCATTTAACTATTTTCAAAATAATTTTTAGATAATAAAAAGGAACTATTTTTCAATCTCTACATTATCCAAAAACATCGGAATTTAATTTTATTTCATATTCACATGCTGAATTTAGAAGTTGTAGATTAGATACACAAATCAAATTAGGAACATGTCACTTTCTAGGAAAGTCTTTTGTGTCACGGTCAAGTAAGAAACAACATTTAGTTTCCCTGTCAATAGCTGAGGCAGAATATGTTTCTGCTGGCAGTTGCTGTGCACAAGTGTTGTGGATGAAAAACACTCTTATGGACTTTGGATTGAATTTTAATAATACACCTATTTTATGTGATAATAAAATTGCAATTAATATTTCAAAAAATCCTATTAGTCATTCTAGAACTAAGCACATTGATATAAGGCATCACTTTTTAAGAGATCATGTTATTAAAAAGGATATATTTTTAGAATTTATAAATAAAGAAATTCAATTAGCAGATATTTTTTCTTAACCACATCCCACTGCAAGGTTTAATTTTATTAAGGAGGAGCTAGGTTTATTTGATTTTAAATAAAATTTTATTTTACAATGCTAGTTCATTATTTTAATTCTTCTTAAAATAATTTTGGTATTTTTATTTTTCAAACAGAATAAGTTTCTTTTTTCCGCATAATATATTTTATTTATTTTTAAATATATGTAATGATTATTAAAAATATGGGAATCAAGGCTGTCAGAAACCCTTTTGACTTCTAAACCATTTCATTTTTGTCGAAACCTTTTCGAACCCGCAAACTGCACCTCTGCTCGTGAACCCTAATATTCAAACCTCTGAAACCCTAACCTTCAAAACTTCAGAGATTCTCACAAAGATGGTAAGGACTAAAAGAGCCAGTGAATCCGAGACAAGCAATGCCAGGAGACAACACTCCTAAAGAATAATAATCTTACAGGGCAAGGTAATCGATCTCGACTGGTTATTTTAGACAAATATAACGTTGAAACAAGCTCTATCATTTTAGAACCTTGAATAGATGTTCAACTGTGAAAATACGTAATTTCTGTATGAGGTAGAACTTAGATACTTCTTCAAATCTATACAGTTTAGTTTGGGAGATATTGAGGATAGTATGATAGCTAAGATAGAGGATAGGGATTTCTCAATCTCGTTAGTAGAAATTGGTCAGATTCTCAACTGCCCTCATGAGAGAGTTTTTCATTTAGATTTAAAAAATATTGGAGATTATATGCATAAATCTGAGGACATTATTTCATTTCTTTTTGGTTCTAATACTATAAAGAAAATGTTTATCAAGGATTTGGAGACTGATCAGAAAATTTTGGTCAAATTTGTCCAAATAGGAATTGTACCGAGGATGTCTGAGATGGAAAAAATATTATATCCTGATATGTATACAATATATCTTTTTCTCAGTGATGTCAAACTCAATTTTCCAAGTTATATGGTTAGATACCTAAGATATTGTTGTCAGAGTGATGCCCGAATGAACCTTTGTCCTTTTGGTCGATTCATTTCCAGGCTGTTGCTTAAGAAGGACATGGTGAGATTAGTGGATGCCCGAGTACACTGTCATCACTACAATGTATTAAATGCTAGAACTCTATGAAAAATTGGCTATTTCTAGAGGACCATTAAAGGAAAACTTTTTCCATTAGGAGCTGAGGATGATTCAGAGAGTGCTCAGGCTCAACCTGCTAAGTCCAAGGAGGGACAAGCAGAATCAAGAGTCAGCAATGTTGCAAGAATGATCCGATTTGAAGTGGAAGATGCTGAGGAAGAAAGAAGTCTGGAAGGACTTAAATCTCAAAGAACTAGACCTGTTAACGAGGAAATTACTTCCCCTACATTGGCAACAAAATAAGATTTATTTTCTTATACTTTTGTAAGAGAAGCTGCTATTGATAAGACCATGGAAGATGTTAGTGAAAGGATAGCACCAGTAGAGGGATCATGAGTTCAAGAAGAAGCTCAAAGGGAGACTCAAGAACAGATTGTAGCTGATGATCAAGTTACACTTCAACAGGAACAAGATAAAGAGGCAGAGCCTGGTGAAGAAGTGTCCAGACCTCAGAAAAATCCTGAAAATATTGTTCTCGAAATTCTAGTGGAAGACAAAGATG
This sequence comes from Viscum album, assembly GCA_963277665.1. NCBI lineage: Eukaryota > Viridiplantae > Streptophyta > Magnoliopsida > Santalales > Viscaceae > Viscum > Viscum album. The sequence continues at coordinate 998,673,355 of OY728121.1, read as the reverse complement.
ATGATGTTTGTGATGAACATATCCCTGATGCTCTAACAGAGGTACTTAAATCGGATTTTCCTATGGAAGATTCTGGAAAGGACTCTGAGGAAAAATCTGTGGACAAACCTACCCAGGTCAAGGAGAAAGAAAATTATGATGCTGAATCATTACCTTTGGTACTGCTGCATCACACAAGAAACTGAAAATGCGATTCAAGAACAGGGTGCCTATGATTCAAGGAAGAATGAAGTTGAAGAACCATAAAAAAGGTTTTTTAGTTGGAATATGAGAATGTCACTCTGAGAAATGCCTTATACTTAGAACAATTGATATTTCAAATGCTGAAGGAGAGTACAGTCTCAATTCAAGAAGTTGAAATGTTTAAAGAGGATATGCTGAATGTAGTTGTCATGTAGAAATATGAAATGGTTATGAAGTCAGATTTCTCAGATCTTAAGTTGTTTCTGGAGACACAATTTGCATCAATTGGAAATAGTGCTGCTAGTGGATCTGTCACTTCCCCTGATTTAATTAGAAGATTTCAAGCTATCATTGCCGCAATGAGCAACATGAATGATAGGTTGAACGATCTTCAATGTAACTGTGTTCCATTATCAGTTTTCCTAGACAATCATAAATTTTTAGTGTATCAACTGACATCTAGTAAGCCACCAATCGGAACACTGTTAAATCATATGTCAGAGAAGCTGTCAGTGTTTATAGAAAAATAGGAAAGGATGCATGTGTTTTTCAGAGTCAATTTAATCGAGGATATTCCTATGACTCAGGGGAATAGAGAGATCATTATCAAAATTAGAGATGGTATGATGAATAGACTCAGGAAATAGTTTACAGAAATCAAGTCTTCAATCCAGAGGAGATAAAACCTATTGAATACCTTGCCCAAACCTTGATTCCTTTTTATATCATTGTCTTGTACATACTGCTATTTTTGAATGAAAATTTCCTCCATTGTTTATTTGTTTCTTTATCTATTTGTTTATTACTGTTTTACATTAACATATGCCAGTATATCAAATTAATTTTCTATTAAACAGTTAATAATAGCATTTACCTACAGTTCAGTGCAACATTAAATGTGTTCAAATCCATGATTTATCATTCTTTTTGAAATCACAAAAAGGGGGAGAAATTTGGATAAACACAACATTTTATTTTGAAAACCTTATTTAAATGATTTCCTATATATTTAATGTTTTGTATTTATACATATGTATACTTATACAGAAAACTATTTTAAGTTATTAACAGTCATTTATTATAAAGGGGATTTTTTTTTCTTTTTATTCAGAGGGATAAATTTGGACAAAATTATAATCTTTTATTTTTTTAAATAAAAATTATTTTATTTTCATGAAGGGGGAATTTTTTTTATTTATTGAAATGATTTTGTTAAAATTAAATATTGTTTTATCCTCTCAAAATTCTAAAACTTTATGTAACTAATTTTGAATGTTAAGTACATTTAATTAGTCTTATTATTTTATGGGTTTTGTGATCATAAAAAAGGGGTATATTGTTGAGAAAAGTGTTTTTTTCAACAATATAAAATATTTTTATTTAAAGGGGGAGTTTATATTAATAATCTATCTCTTTATGTTAATTTTGATTCTTAAAAATACCCTTAATTATTTTCTAATGATTTTATTTATTAAGCATTTTGCAGGAATTTATCATTTTATTTTACTCTTGAAATTATGGGAATTTATTGTTAGAGTATTCGTATTTAGCGTGTTTTGGAAACACTATTCATGATCTACTTATTCAGAATCTAGTTCAACGTGTCCTGGAATCACTATTCATACCATACATGGATAAATGTAGCGTAAGGATGAAAAGCGTGTATACTTTTTGAGATAAGAGAAAAGTATGGTTAATCAACCATACGTTATCAGCAAAGTATGGAAGAAGAACCTTACGTTAGGAAGGAACCTTAATTTTGGGTTATCAACAATGTATGGAAGGAGAACCGTACGTAAGTACTAAACGTTACGTTCGTTTCTCAAAAGTATGATTCATCAACCTCACTTTTGTAAAAAACCATACGTTCTTTGAATGTATCTTTTATCTTTCATATGAGAGTTAAAGAAAAAGTATGTATGATCAACCCTAAGTTTATGATCAACCTTACATTTGAAGAATGTAACATGAACCCTATGTTTATATTCAACCTTACGTTGTCAACCTTACGTTTGGAGGCCACGTCATCAACCTTATGTTTGTCGTCAGAAAGTTTGAAAGATGATATTTTTTATGAAATGGTCAGCAAGCTGATTGTTAGGCAGAATTTAACCTGGATTTAAAGTCGATTTTAAAATACGACTTTGACCGATTCAAAGCTGTTTTATCAATGGTTTAAAGATCGAATTAAACGGATCTTTTTATGTCGAGTCTTCAGGGAAGTTACGACTACTCTGTAAATTCAAGTTTTTGAATATCACAAATCAAAAGGCGACTTTTATGGATCTAAATGTGCAGGGGATATGCTCGGCTTTATTATATATGTTTTCTCTGAAACACCAAGCACAAGAGTGCAGTGATAAATCTATTATTCAAAAAGGTGGAAAACAGGGACTGCAAAAAGCACTCAGTTCTGCTGATTCAAAAGGAGCGTGAAAGCTCTGTTTATTTAGGAATAAGGAACTCGATAGAAGATTCACTTGTTTGACATCAAATATCTATTATGGATCTACTACTGCTGAAGTTGTGAATTATATCTCTATATCTACTACAACCGGATCGACTCAGAAATACTTTGACTTGAAAATCAATATTTCTAGAGACGACGATCCATATACTGTCAATTGCATGTTGTTGCTATTATGAAGAACATCTAGAAAGTATTTTCAAAATATGAAAATATTTTCTTTCTATTCTTGACTGATCAGCTTCTAGTAATAAGCTCTGTAGGTTCTGTAAGTGAACCAGAAGGCTTTGTTTTCCTTGGATTGTAAAGGTGCCAATTCCCTGTACTCAGTTGTGAACCAGTCTGTTGAAACGAGGAACAGATAGTGAAAATCACCAAGCTCGTGGAGTAGAGAGTTGGTGGAGTGGACTAGGGGCCTTCTATTCCCCGAAACACTATACATCTTGTGTTTCTACTATTTAAATTTCGGCTACATCATTTTACCTAATTAAAGTTGAAAGGCAGAACACAATCTCGTAAAGATTTTAAAAAATACACAATTCACCCCCCACTTGTGTATATTTGGTCTAATCCAATCCAACATGAATCACGTATCCTCGACTTGGGAAGGCTGGATATCAAGGACAATGCGATATTCGTGGAGTGACTACTGAGGATCGAGGATTGTGAGGAGAAGGTTCTTCATGGAAGAACCATTCCATTGGTTCCTGTGTTGTGGAGGCATGGTAGCCTCGAGGAATGCACCTGGGAATGGGAGGCACAAATTTATGCCTTGTACCCAAATCTATTTTGAGTTATGGTTTTGTGTTTTCCTTGTGCCTTGCTGTTGTGTAATGCTTAACCTTATTTTCTATGAGATGTAAATTTTTTATTTTTCTCTAAGTGTGTGTGAAAAGTCTAGACCATTGGGAGGGGTGGAACTAATCCCTAACCAAGACACATTAAGGTGGATGTGATTAAACCTATGTGGGAATGTTAGTGCCGCCCAAATAGGATAGTTTCTTGACATTGAGAAAGGTACTCCTCAATCTAAATTTCTTGATGGTATGAACTTTATATGTTTGTGTGGTTGCTTGATGGAGAGGGGTAGTAGTGATTCTACAGTTGATCGGTGTGAGGGAGAGGTTTTCCTAGGATATCAAGGAGGTGTCCTTATGAAGCCTGGGTGTTTTTCCTAGTTTTTTAGGAAATTGATATCAATGAGGTTTACTGTTGAGCGATATCTTAAGGATGTTTGTTCGGACCTCTTTTAATCCAGCCAGTTGTAAATTATCGAAGATGAGAATACTTTGAGAGGTATTTGATGTAATAACTAGTTTTTTCAAGCTCTTAATTTGTGAAAATATAGTGTTGTCAGTGTTAATAGGGGTTCTTCTTGCCCGAGAGTTTCCCAAAAAACTCAGTTCCACCAAATAGTCGTATCGTCAAAGTCGCACACCAAAATAGTGGCATTGCTTACGGTGTCTCACCAAACTAGTGGCACCGTTATAGTGGAATCATAACATTGTCTCCCATTCTTTGTTTTTTTTCTAGTTTCAATTTTTTTTCCAGTTCCTCCCTCTAATGTATCATTTGACGTAAAAGTTCTTTAATACCCATTTTGAATCAATTTAATGCTAGTAAAATATTTTTAATCCCCCAAGAGTCGGGTGGCCCTTCAGTTACCAAAGTTTGTGGCTTTTCCTCTATTTCACACTATTTCCCGTGCCTTCCAACTCACCCCTATGACATGGTTTTCTCTATTTAGAAGATATATATCAACTCACAGAAATTATCTCCACCATCTATGAGGATAATTATTAAATAACAATTAATTCCATCATGTGTAACCACCCAACCGTGTGGTGAAACCACTATCCACCTTTTAAGATGTTTGATATTTCATATCCTGTAACTCAAGGATCTTGCCTTTTATCACACAAAGATTAGTTTTCTTCTTCCTTGTTTCCTTTATTTTCCATGGTTCACTTGCAATCCCTCTTTTGGAGACAAATCATGCACTGTGCACGAGCCCTTCCCGCTTAGACTTGGAGACCTTATGGTTGTTGTGCATTTTCACATGTATGAATAATATCGAGGGTGTTTGTGTATGGGATGGTTTCAGAACTCTTAGGTTGGGATGAGTTATTGTTCAACTATTGATATAAATTTAGTTCTTGTGTTTCTTATTTGCACCCCACCCATGTTGAGCACTTCGTTCCAACATCCTCATTTCACAGGGGAGGGTGTTTTTCTAAACATTATTAAGAGTGGTTGGTTATTATATCCTTTCTGATCCCTCTCCCAGGAAGACAATGACACTTTGGTAAGGTTGTGACGTCTTGAGTTCCATTATAGAGAAAGAATATTTGGGAATGGTATGTAGTGGTGGTTGGCCCAGGTGTGTGCGGGAAGGTTTTTTCCCTAGTGACTTTGGGATGAGGCCTATTTCTTTTTGGGAATGGCTATAGTTGTTCTCGCCCAAGTGTCTACGGGTGTGGTTATGTGTGGTTTTGGTGGACCTGGTGTCTGTGGGTGGTATGCATGGTTGTGGTGGCCCATAAGTTTGTTATTGGGGCGACAATGGGACTTCGCTGAAAATTGAGTTGAGGTCTGACGTGTAGGATGTGTTTAATAACTAGTGGGAAAGAGGTGCAAGGTACCAAATATCGATTTGATATTACTATTATTTTACGTAACTTTAGTTATCTGGGGATGGATCCTTGACGAGATTGTGTGGATACACTAAAAAAAATCAGTACATTAGAGGGGGTTATTTAGAGGGGGTTATGAACAACCCCCTCTAAATTCATTTTCTGTGTAATTAGAGGGGGTTTTGCATAACCCACTCTAAATTCATTTTCTATAAAAATTAGAGGGGGATTATGTACAAACCTCTCTAATCATAGAATTTAGGGGGTGTTAAGGAACCCCTCTAATTTCTTAAATTTTAGTTGGTTTTGAACCCCCTCTAAATTTTTAAACATTGGAATTTAGAAGGGGTTAAAAACCCCCTCTATTGTCTTCAATTATAGGGGGTTCATAACCCCCTCTAATGTCTTAAATTAGAGGGGTTTCAAAATCCCCTCTAATTTTTTAAATTATAGGGGGTTGAAACCACCTCTAATGTTATTAATTTAGAGGGATTTAAAAACCCCCTCCAAAGTCTTAAAATTAAATGGGGTTCAAAACGCGCTATAATTTATTAAATTATAGGTGTTATGAACCCCCACTATATTTTTAAAATGCAACTTCCATAATATATATATATATATATATATAATTAAAACACAATATATAAATGTATTAAATAAATTATATGAACATATTATATAAAATATTTATATGATGGTATTTAATTGTATTTATATATATACATAAATATAATTGTATACTATTATGTACATTAAAATATATTTATTTTTATAATTTTTTTTCATATAATATTAATTATTTATAATATAGAAGAATAAACATATTATATAAATATATATATATATATATATATATTATTTAGAAAGTATATCATATAAAAACTCAATCGTGTAGTTTTTATTATTTATATTATAATAATAACAAATATATTTTTAAAATAATGTGTTTATGATTTTATATTTTATATAATTAATATTATATGAAATAGAATTTATATAAATAAATATATATTAATTTACAAAATATTATAGAATTATATTAATATATATGATAATAAATATATGTATTGAAATACATTATATAAATATTTGTATAAATTGTATTTCATGTATTATTAATTATATATTTTATAAATTGAATTTCATATAATATTGATTATATATAATATACATATTAATTATATATAATATAAAATTGTAGTTCAAATAGAATTATAAAAAATTTTGTATAAATCGTATTTCATATAATATCAATTATATATAATATAAATATTTGTATTCATTGTATTTCATATAGTAATAATTATATATTAATTATATATAATATCATACTATTTATACAAATAAATAAATATATTAATATAAATAATAATAAATATATGTATTGAAATACATTATATAAATATATTTTTAAATACCTTATATAAATATATTAAGTAAATATATATATATATATATTATTTAAATAAACAAGTATATAATATATAAATTTGTATTTAAGTATATAAATAATTTATATAAATATATAATATGAATGTATTTAATATAATATATGTACAATATAAATCATAAAATAAATGTATAGTATTTATAAACCCAACATATAATTTTAATAGTTAAAAAACTAGGTGTAATAACAATAATAATAATTAAGTAAAAGTATATTATAATTATATTATATCTAAAAATATTATATAAATAAAAAAACAAAAACACACAAATATAAATGTACAAATAAGCATATATTTATATATGTAAATATAATTATTTAAATATATCATATGAATAAACATGTATATAATATATAAATATGATTTTATGTATATAAATAATTTATATTAATTTATTTATAAATAAATAATCATATGAGTATATACATATAAATATATAGTTTATATAAATAAATAAATATATATATCCTAGTTAATCTTAATTTTCCCTTTAGTGATGTGATAAATTTTACAACTCTTAAAACCAATAACGCCTTAAAATAAATGGGATACATTTAAAAAAAATTATATCTTGATTAAAAATATGTGATCAATATTTATATATTTAATTAAAGTAATTATTTTAAATTCATTTTAAAACCTTTGTGAAAAATGGACAAAAACTACTTTTTTGAAATATATATTTTTATGTAAAAAATTGATATGTGTTCATATTTAATGTATATTGTTTTTGATTAATCTAAACAAAATTAAATAATATAAAACATTTAGTTTTCATTAATATCATTTAGTTGTGGTGATAAATTTAATTTATTAATATAAAAAAATTTCCATGTAAATTATGTTTTTAGAAAAACATATAATTTACTTCCAAAAAAAATTTATTTTCCTTTATAATAAATTGATAACCAATTAATTTATTTTATACATATATAAACCATAATTTATTCATAAATAAATTTTTCCTATTCACACACAACTATTTAATATCTATCTTTTAACGGTATATTATATTATAGTTTATTTAGATTCTGGTTTTGTGTACCACAAGCTATTGAAGAAATAATGTTATTTTAATAGATATATATCATAAAAATCACAAGGTTATAAAAAAAATACATTTTGGAATTGGTTGATTAACATACAAATTCAACACACATACTTCAAATTTTATTTTATTTCGTAATAATAATTTTATCACCCACAGATATTAAAATAATAACATTATGTTTGATAGTGTATATGACATGAAACAACATATGTAAACAACCCACAAAATATATGATTTTTATAACAAGGGCAATAAACTCTGTCATGAATAAGTCTTAATTCCTTAATATATATATATATGTATATATATATATATATTCTACTCAATTTATTGTTATTGATAAATTATGATTAAATAATCTCAAATTTATTAGTAATTTCTTTTTACTCATTAAAAATATATTTTCCAAAATATTTATTTTTATTACTTTTTGGTGAGAAAATGTAATAAATAATTTCTAAAATTTTCGGAAATTTCTTTTTATAAAATTAAATTTACTTTTTAAATCGCCATATTAATATTAATTTAGGGTTACTTTTTAAGGTGTATCTGAAATTTTTAATTTTTCAATAAATAGGGAAAAATACTCATTTCTGAAAAATTATAAATTATATTCAATATATTAATAAATTAAAATATAACATTAGGTATATTAATTTTATTTCATGTAATATAGTATTCATTCTTTATTTTTAATATAATTAATTACATATGGATCACCTTTATACTGGATTTTAGTGTAAGTTTAATTTTAGGTATAAAAAAAAATTTCTCCCAAAACTCTTTTAATGTGCATAATGATTCTACATATTAATAAATTAAAATAAAAAATATTAAAAAATGATATAAATCAATGATATATATATATATATATTAAATGAAATTCATAAAATTATGATTACTAGTAATGAATTTAACAGAATAGTATCTTATTCTTGAAAAATACATTTCTTGAATTCCCGAATTATCATCACGTCAACATGTTTTCATTTAAATTAAATTCTAAAAATCTATGAATTGAATGTGATAAAATATATTCCATATTTTTAATCATCATTATAAATATTATATATTATATAAAACTTATTTTTTTCATAATTAATTGTGAAAATAATATTTTTTTTACTATTGATTAAGTGAAAACTAGTATACTAGGGGGTACACTAAAAATGTATTTGATAAAATGACCTAAAAGAATTTATAAATTCAATTTACAGACATATTAAGAACTTATATGAAATAATTATTTATAATTTTACATTTTAGATCCTTTTGGGATGTGTAGAACTTGGGTATTAATTTTTATTTTAAATAATTTTAACTATGGAATATCCTATACTTATGGTGGCCACCACAGTACTCTTCTATTAATAACATAATGCATTTTTATCAGAAATTATCTACCTAAATTCTATACCCCCTTCCATGAACACATCCTATTGTCCTATTTATTATTATAAAACCCCATTAGGAAGGATTTATGTAAAAACCTAAAGAGGCTATCTAATGAAGAAGTACTATTCTTAAACAAGAATTTTGTATTATTTCTCATTCCACCTCCTTTAAATATTCCTCAACCATGATGATGTAAAATAAGTATTATTTAATATATATTTATAAGTTATTATATTATGTTAATAATCTAATATATATCCTATTTTATAAAATTGGAAATGAAAACCTCTTTCTTGTGTACGGTGGACTAACACCTCATGAACCGAAGTAATTCATCTCCCATAATCGCCTCCCATGGTTATAATATTGACCTGCTAATCCTCATTGTCTTGAAAGCACAATGAGTCATTACTTTTCCTTAAGCTAAATCTCCATGATTCCAAAGGTTGACAATAAATTATGAAGGTTTTCAAATACATGTGGGGGATGATTTACCCTTTAAGAATAAAACCATTAACCAAAAAAATAACTATATGATTCGTGAAAAAATGCTAGACAACTCAACAAAATCATACATCTCAAAACCCACATCAAAGTGTGAAACAGTGTAAGACCAAACATGTATCAATATAACTAGATAGAAAACAACTAAAGGCTCTCAAGAGACCATGAGACTCCTAGTTCCACAATCTCCAAGCCCCACAATCACCAAACTGCACAAGTATCATGAGGTAGTGCTAAAAAAGTGGGAAACATTACCTTGTCCCCTATCCCGAAAGATAGAATCTGAAAAAGCACCAGAGTTCCAAAGTAGGGGTGAGTATTAAACTCAGTAGGTTTTCCCCAATGACTTACCTACTCATGAAAATATGATCCAATAGTTAACACATTATATAAAACAATTTATATAAACCAATTTACCAAAACTGATTCTATCCAAATATAAACAAGTTCGAAAACTAATCAGAACCAAGTGAAAAAAGGTAACCGAAACCAATTTCTAGAATGTTATTCTATAGAAAATAACAAATAAAATCTAAAGAACCAATTGTTATTATCATTTGGCATACCCATTCCGTCGTTCAAAACACACCCACTCATGCATTCTTCGTTTGGAAGTTCCATACTCATGAGAAGTCTCTCTTCCAATTACCTTGTGTACCAATGATACACACCCCCGATCTAGGGCCCCTTCCCTTATACCCCAATGGTAATCATCCATTATTAATGTCCCGTTAAGCATGAACTCACACCACCACCATTTATTCCAAATATTTCCATTACCAAAATAAACCACTTCAATAAAACCAATCTTTTATTGATAACCAAAGCACCATAAATTTCACAGAAACATTTCATTTCAACAAAATTTTTTATTTTATTGATAAAATATAATCGCATTCATCTTACATTAATCCAGAAAAATCCCATTTTGAAATTCCATATTTTAAAACAAAAAACCAAAGAACTCATTCAAAATCACCAATTTTATAGATTTCACAACTGTCTCTTTAAGAAGGTTTACACAAGATTTAAACAACCAAATCACAATCAATTCAGCACAATATATTCAATTTTAAATCATTCTTATCATTTCTACTAAGAGGATTCGAGAGTAAATACTCCTACCTCAATGGTTTTGGAGAAAACCACAATGAATGAAGAACGCAAAAGAAAACCGGGTCGATTCTCCAAGAGTCCTCTTTAGATCTATTCTCTTAGAAATATCAAGACCAAAATCATCATATTTGGATTCTAGTAACCTAGATATACCCATAATAGGAATTTATCTGAGAAATTAAAAGAAGAGGAGATGTAGATCTAAGTAGATCTATGAAACTGATCAAGAACGGTTATGAACGATCTCCTACCTCAAGAATCTGGCATTGATTCACCATGGGTAGACTTTGGATAACCTTGGAATCATTGAGAGAACCTTATTTTGACTTAGAAGATGTAAAATGTAGAGTTAGGACTGGTTTGGGTAAAAAACGAGGGTGTTTTGGGAGAAAAGAGTGAGATCCTATTTTTAAGGATCTCATTCTGACTCTGCACGCGGTTTGACCGCACGGTTTTGTAAACCGTGCAGTAACCACTACCCACACAGCTTCCCGATGCATGGTATACCAAACTGTTATCTAACAATACTGGTGTAATTTCCTCAAGAGGAATACTGTGCTTAGTATGTTCACACGATTATGAAAACTGTGTGTTTCCCATGCGACATCATTTAATCCACCAGAACACTTCCAATGTTCTCCCACCTCTCCCAACCTCAACCCTTACACTTTAAAACCATAAAAAGTTTCAATTACATATTACATAATAGAAACCGAGGCTACTACAATATCCCCACCATTATTCATTCCATCCTCAAAAAGTAGAAAACACTCACTGATCTGAAAGAGTTCCTACCATTGCTCATTCATCTCCTTCTCGTGTTCTGAAAGTCTCTTCTTGAATCTGACCATGTTTCCATAAAACCCACACTAGAACGATTATTTTTCCATGAAAGACTTTATCTTTCTTATCCACAATCTGTACCTGGATATGTATCAATGAAGCATCTGGCTCTAGTTCAACGTGATCCCATCTAATTAAATGGTCAGGATTAGGCTGATACTTTTTCAACTGAGATACATGGAACACATTATTGAACAAACTGAACCATGGTGGTAATCCTAACCGATATGCAGCCTCTCTAACATAATAAAATATCTCAAAAGGGTCAATATATATAGGAGATAACATGGCATTCTTTTTTAAATGACAATGTCCATACCTTGGAGATGTCCTCAAGAAAACATGATCACCCACAGTGAACAGATACAATATTTAATGATAATATACATATGATTTCAGATGACTCTAAGCCGTCTACATCCGTTATCTAATCAATTGGATCTTCTCCATTGTTTCATGGGCAAGGCTCAGTCCAACAAGTTATGTATCACCCGTTTCCTCCCAACAGAGGGGAGAACAACAAGGACACCTATACAATGATTCAAACTATGCCATATGTATTGAGACATGGTAGCTTTTATTGCATGAGAACACCACTAATGGTATATGATCCTCCCAGGATCCACCAAAATCTATTACAAAATCCAACAACATGTCTTCCAACATTTTTATCGTCAGCTCAGTCTGGCCATCTGTCTGAGGATGATATGTCATGCTCATAGTCAGAAGAGTACCAAGGGGTTAGTGTAAGGATTTACAGAAATGATATGTTATCCATGGATCTCTATCTAAGACTATTAACACTAGAACACCATGAATCTTTACCACTTCACATATATTGATTTTTGACATATCCTCCGCCATAAGATTTCCATGAATAGGGATGAAATGGGCCGACTTGGTAAGACGATCCACTATCACCCATATGAAATTGTGTTTCTGAACCGTCCTTGAAGACCATTAACAATATCCATCACTATCTTCTCCCATTTTAACACTAGGGTAGGTTAATATTGCAACATACCCACTGGTCTGTGATTCTCTACATTCACATGCTGTCAAGTTAAGCACCGCACGATGAACTCGACCAACATTCTTTTCCTGCTGCTCTAAAAAAATTGTGCTTTCAACACCTTATACATCTTCTATGTGCCTGGATGTACAATCCATATTGAATGGTTTTAATTATGAAGGAGTTTTTCTTGACAATCCATAGGTAGAACCATCTGATCTCTAAAACACCGAACTGAACTCCCATCAAGCTTCCATCCCTTAATGGTCTCCCCACCATTGAGTTTTATTCTCATAAACAGACATTATGCATCATATTTTTGTGCCACTTAGACCAAATTTAACAAATCATGAACAAGTATAGCTGAAATTAAAACAAAAACATCGCCTCTACCTTTACATCCCACATGCAGGTCTTCCAAAACAACATCAACTGCCATTCATCTAATGTTTATTTTGATAACTGAGAATATTACTATATGATTAATGCATCTACCACAAAATTCCATTTTCTTGGTGTATACATCAATTCAATGTCAGACATATGGAGATACTCCATCTGTCTCATTTTCCTCAGATTCAAATCTCACTATGAGAAAATGTTTTTCAAACTTTTGTGGTATGTAAACATAATAAATTTCTCAGCAAAGATATAATGTCTCCATGTTTTCAAATCACAGACAACTACAACTAACACCCTATCGTGTGTTGGGTAATTCTTCCTATGTGCCCTTAATTTCCTTGAACCATAAGAAACTACATGGTATCCTTTCATGAGAACACAACCCATCCATGATCCCAAAGAATCATAGAACACGACATACCCATGACCTAATTCTAGAAAAATCAAGAGAGCTTCTAATCTAAGTCGAACATTCATCTACTGGTAATACTTCTGGCATTCCTCTATCCATTAGAATCGAGCATTCTTCTTAGTCAGAGCTATCAATGCTGAAACTAGTTGTGATAAATCATGCACAAATCATAATTTGTAACTAGATAGACCAAGAAAACACCGTACACCGAAGACATTATTTTGTGGTTTCCACGAGATAACAACTTCTATCTTTTCATGATCAACATAAACATATTTTTCAGAAATGTCAGGGCCAAGAAAACATACTTCCTATGTCCAAAAATTACACTTTGATACTTTGGAATACAAATGGTGATATCTCATTATTTTTAACAATATTTCCAGGTGTTTCTCATTTTCATCCCTTGTCTTTGAATAAACCAAGATGTCATCCACAAACACTACAAAAAAGTGTCTAGATATCACTGAAATATCCGATTCATCAATTCCATGAATACCGTTGGTGTGTTCGTTAGACTGAAAGGCCTGACTATATATTCATAGTGTCCATATCTGTTTCCAAAAGCTATCTTTAAAATATCACTATTTGGAACTCACAATTGGTGATATCCTAATCACAAGTCAATTTAGAGAACCACTGAGCTCCCCTTAATTGGTTGAAAAGATTATCAATGCATGGAAGTGGTGTAATGGCCCAGACCTCTTTAGCCAATTCCTTTGTCGAAAAGAAGGTCATAAAGTGTTCTGGAGGGTAGAATGAACTTCTCCCACACTTTTCAGAATTTTGTAACTACACACTGTGTAGTGTTATTACACGCTATGTACCACCTCGCCTAGTATACCCTACTTTGAAGCCATGTCCTTTCCATGTGAAATAAATGAGTACACGCCGTGTATCCCATACTACACGCCGTGTAGTCCATCCCCGCGTACGTGTTACCCTCAAACCGTGTGTTGACCCATCAACGGATGTGTTCCGCGTTGAAGCCACGTCCTTGATGTGTGAAATAAATGTGTACACGTAGTGTAGCCCATAATACATGTCGTGTCGTCCCTCCCCACGTACACTTTACCCTCAAACCGTGTGTTGACCAGTCAACAGACGTGTTCCGCATTGAAGCCGTGTCCTTTCCGTGTGAAATAAATGAGTACACGCCATGTAGCCCATACTAAAATCCATTTAGTCCCTCCCCGCATACACGTTACCCTCAAACCGTGTGTTGAACAGTCAATGACCGTGTTCTGCGTTGAAGGCCGTGTTGGAAGCCGCGTGGCGACCGTGTGAAATGGCCATGTACACGCCATATACTAGAAAGTACAAGAAGTGTACTTTAGTTTTTCTCTCCTATAAAAGGAGGGTCCTCTCCTCCTTTTCAAATCACTCATCTCCTCCCCATTTCCTTGAGAAGAGCTCTCCCGAGAGACACTCCAAAGCTCCATTCTTCCAAAACTTCTCGTCCGAGATCCGATTTACGATCCGTCAGTGGCCACATGATCGTAACAATGAGGCGGAACTTCTGAGCTTGGGTCTGTTGCTTCCCCTCGACCTTTCCTTCTGATTCCACCCAAGGATGTTTTTTTGGGTTTTCCAGAAGCGATGGGCGCCGACGAACATCTTATAAAGTTGATCCATGGGAGCGTTGTGATCAGAACATGTTGAGGTAGGGATCTTACCTTCGTCTCTCTAAATTGTGCATCATGCGGGATGTGTGTCCTCTTCCTTTCACGAGACATAGTTGAACCGGTTTAATGAAAATAATAACTAGATTAATGAATGGGGATGGGGAAGTTATTATGTTTATCTTTATTTATCCTATTATTATGTTGTTAACAGACTAGGCTTATTCCTGCTAAAAATCACGGTCGTTGGGGGCCTTTGCTTGTGCAATTAAATGCTTCCCTATCTTTCTAGACTATTTATGGATGGAAACTTTGTGGAATATGGGGAATGGGTTAATCATGTAAAGTTGGATGATTAAATGAATAACCAGAACACAAGTTTGATCACCCCAGTTGAACAAAACTGAAATAATAAACATGTGGGTACTGGTTAGGGTTTATTTATGTGAAGGGTGTGTTTTGTGGGTTGTTGTGGATTGGGTGAGAAGCGGGGCTGCGGTTGGCTTGGTTGTGGGTTGGTATGAATGCTATGTTGGTGATGGGTAGCAGGGCTGCGATAACTGGTATCAATGGATGATGATGTACGGGTTTCGGTGTGTTTGTGGTTATGGTGTTTGGCAGTGGGGCTGTAGGGATGTGTTTGAATGTGAACGAACTATGGGTTTTGAATAATAAATGAATGTGGAAGAGTTAATGAATGGTGGGGCATGGTAATGGAATGGGAATAATAATCAATGGGGCTGGGTGGTTAATAAGAAGGGACTTGTTTGTGATGCTTGTGTTTTCCAAACATGATTTGTGGATGGCAGTGATATGTTTTACGAATGATTCATATGGTTGGTTGTGGATAATTTCCCAATATTTAAGGAACTAATAAACTAATTCTATTGAAACATGAAAACCTAAATGGGGTTGGCGTTGTTTGTTTTATTCATGCTTCAACATAGCAGTGTCGAGGCATGTGCTCAGTTTCTCTGTTTAGAAGCCATATTTTGGGCTATGTGTTTGGTATATATATATATCTGTATCTTTGTGTTTTGTCGCACCCCACCCATGTTGAGCGCTTAGTTCCGAACACTCCCATTTCATGGGAGAGGGTGTTTTTTCTCCTTAGTTACTAGCTCCTTCTTGCTCCTTATTCCATAGGCTATGATGGATTGAGGTGGCCTTACACCTAAGACTGTTCAGGTAGGTTTCGGTTGGGGAGGTTTTAGCCCAAGACTCTCTGGGCAGGTTTACTATTTCCCAAGAATCTTTGGGATGAGGCCCAGGTGTGTGCAGGTGGGATATGTGGTTGCGAGGCCCAGGTGTGTGCCGGCGGGATATGCGGTTGTGAGGCCCAGGTGTTTGCAGGTGGGATATGAGGTTGAGAGGCCCAGCTGTGTGCGGGCGGGATATGTGGTTATGAGGCCCAGGTGTGTACGGGAGAGAAGAGTGTGGTAGCATCAGGACATTCGCCATTAGGAAGAGCAGCTAACTAGTGGGAAATGGTGCGGGGTACCCAATACTCTTGTTCTTATATACTACTATGTTTTGTTTTGTGTTTTAGTGAGCGTGACTGGTGAGGTTGGGTGGATAAAACTCCTTGATTGGTCTTGGTTTATTCTATTTTTCTCAAGGGACATTAGGATGTCTCCCCACTTGTGCATGAGAGCTTTAGGGTTCCCTACTGAGTATACTTGTATGCTCACCCTACGTTTACTTTCAGGTTTCCATGAGGACTACCAGGGTCGTGCGGGACAATACTAGTTGGTACAGTTAGAGTTGTTGTAGTTTTTGTACGCTTGTTTCTTTTGGTATTGTACTTTTGAGCTTTCTTTTACTTGTACCTTGTTTCAAAACTATTTAAACATGCATGTGGGATTGGTTTGGGTTTATTTACTTTTTATTTTTTTTCTTTTGGTGTTTGATGTTGAAAGTGGGTGCTCAAGACCCAACTTGTCTTGTACTTTGATTACTGTTACATGTATTCAGTATGGTTTTATGCATGTGTTTATCTTGCCATGATAGTGTAGATACTTCTGCATCCACTTCATCAATGGAAATGTCCTTAGATTACCTGTCGCATCAAATGGTTATAGCAGTTCCCAGGCTATAATGAGAACCCTGAGATGCCATGACAGTAATCTTAAAGTAACGTCCTATGGTCCAGTTACATCATTCTGAAAGGACACAGATGATGTGTGACCATCAAGTGCTGGGGGCTCATAAGCATTGAGACTTCATCTCATGAAGTTCGCACTTGATGATCTCTAGCTAACGAGATCATGAGGACATACCCGCTTAATAGGAACACCACATGTTTTTGGTGTCATTGGTCGTTCCTATCTATGGGCATGTGTAATGGTCTCCTGACTTGAGATCATTATCAATGAATGTCATTTAATTACGTACATTTGATATAAGGCGAAAACCATGGCGACAAAGTCGTGGAGAGGTAGTTTGTATTGGGTACGTCATTAATGGCATGGCATTGATTGAATGATCGAGAAAGGATTTGTCGCTTCCAAGTTTAGGAAGAGATATCTCAGGCCTGGTTGATTAGGATGGTTGCACCTTCATTAAATCCATGGCCATGGTAGACGAAGGTAAGACCGTCCGGACAAATCAACAAACAAAAATAAAGCAAATAAAGAATGATGACACTAGTATGCATTCTGCTTTATTGAGATATCGTTTGACGAAGAGATTATATTACACGGACCATGTTCATAGGAAGGCAGTCGTTGCTTTGACTTTGCCTTATCTCTATAGGGGCCTCGATGGGTTGCTAGACCCCACTCTAGGTCTGTGATATTATTCACTGCTATTGAGATAAGGGCCTAGAGGGTCACACACGATAGCGCCTTGAAAATCTGCCCTATTCTGTGAGTAGGAATTTATAACTTGGTGGGCCCCGCCAAAGGGTCCGAGTACTATCCAAGTTCTATGGATCACCAAATAATAAATAAGTTCATTAATTATTCGAGTTTAGAATAATTAGTTGAATTTATTTATAACATGTATTTACAAGTTGTATGGTAAATACACGTATTAATATTATTCGACGGGATTTAAATATCCTAGGTTCGTTTAATATTAGTAGGAGGTATGAGTCGAGTTAAAGACTCAAATTTATCACGTAATATATTTATATATTACAAGTAAGTGATAAATTGTAAATTTTATTTATGGCATAATTTTATTTTCCATAAATAATTAATTACATCACTTATATAGCAGACGCCTAATACACGGGGGTCAGGAACCTACACCGCGTGTTTTAATACTCCCTATATAAGTGAGAGAGATGCTCTCCCACCATAACGATTCATGTGTCAAATTTGAGAGCATCTCTCTCCTCCTGGAATTTAGAGAGAGAGTATCTCAAGCAAGGAGGATCTTCAAGCTTATCCATCCCGGATCGAAGCATCCTCCCTTGCGGTGATCATCTCTGCGCTGAAGTGTGCGTCGTAGATCCGCGCTAGCACCCGGATCTTGACGAACGGCGCGCGTGCAGATTCGCAAGGCGTGTGTGGACGATCTAGAGGGTTTCGACGTCAGAGTCTTCGAGCAACGATCGCCGGTGTCCTACACGTCAATTCTGAACAAGGTAAACGTTCAATTTTATTTTGTGCTCCTTATGAACCTTGCGAGATCCTCGGACCATGCTGGGACGAGATCACCGGAGTCGACAGGATTATGTCACTCCGATGATGCAGAAAAATTTTAAAAATCCCGGCCCATTGGCTTCCGCTGCGCAGTCCCGAATCCAACAGTGGTATCAAAGGTAGCGCAAGGTTTTTTCTGAGTCAAAAATATTAAATTGCATTACATTTAATTTCGGGGTGTTAAGACGGTTCATTCGGATTTGACCGCGCGACATTTCGATTTCAAATGATCAAGATACGATCATTTGAAAGTTTTAATCGGATCGACGCCCGTGTTCATTCTTGTTTGGTGTTGAGTATTAACATCAAATAATTTTATTTTATTATTATAAAATATAATAAAATAGTTTATAATAAATATTTGCTTATATTTATAATAAATTTTATTATATTTTAAAAGAAGAAGACCAAGACTTATGGGTCGTCTTCTTTTTGGTTCAAAAAAAAGGGAGAGAATCAAAGACCCCAAAATGGGGTCTTCTCATTTTTTTAAATAATAAAAAAAAGAAGGGGGCGGCTAGACTTTTGTGGCAAAGAAAAAAAAAGGAAGAAGACCCTTACGGGTCTTCTCCCTCGCGCCGCCAAGGGCCGGCAAACCCTAGGGTTGCCAGCCGCGACCTCCTCCCCGGGCCGCACCTCACCGGACGCGGCCTCCTCCCTCGCCGCACCTCCCCGGCTCGCCTCGCCGGACGCGGCCTCCTCCCCGGGCCGCACCTCTCCGGTCGCGGCCTCCTCCCCGGGCCGCACCTCGCCGGACGCGGCCTCCTCCCCGGGCCGCACCTCACCGGACGCGACCTCCTCCCCGGGCCGCAGCTCGCCGGACGCGGCCCTCGCCGCACCTCCCCGGCTCGCCTCGCCGGACGCGGCCTCCTCCCCGGGCCGCAGCGCGCCGGACGCGGCCCTCGCCGCAGCTCGCCGGACGTGGCCCGCCCTCGCCGGACGCGGCCCGCCCTCGCCGGACGCGGCCCTTGACAGCGCACGCCGGACCGGCCCCTGCCGGCAGCCGCCGGCCACTCCGGCCTCACCCCCTGCCGGACAGCCTCGCTCCGGCCTCAACCCCTGCCAGACAGCCTCACTCCGGCCTCACCTCCTGCCGGACTGCCTCGCACTGGTCGACCCTCGCCGGCTCGCCAGAGTTGCGGGCTGCCGGGAGATGCAGCCGTTGCGGGACGCGGTCACGCCGCGGTCACGCTGCGGTTCAGGACGACATCCCGCGGCGGTACGCAGTCCCGCCGGACTTTTCTCCGGCGAGAGGTAACCGGGCACTGAATTAATTTTAATTAATTTAGTTTTTTCTTTAAATTAAATTAATTGAAATTAATTTAGTGGTTTAGTTTATTTTAATCCAAGAATATTAATTTAATTTAAGTTTAGAATTAAATTAATGGTTTAATTTAATTTTAGAATTAAAATTAAATTAAACAAATGGAACCGATAAAAAATAAATTATTTGAATTTAATCAAATTCATTTAATTTATTAAAACACTCTCGCATAATTTAAATTTATTGCAGTTTAATTTTATTGCGCTTTTACCCCAACTGGTCTTGAGCTTTTGACCGACCTGTGTATGTTTGACATGTATGTATTTATTTAATTATTTATTCAATGCGTGCGATGATTGTAATATTTAATTAGATAAATGACGGTCTACGAATCGTCTTTTAATTCAAATATGTATAAGGGCCTGTGCGTCCATTGCACTATATGTATTTTGTACCCCAGAACCCCTCGCCTGCGTGCGAGTATATTTGTAATTATTCGTGACGATCCGAGAGGCAGACCCCACCAAGATGAGGCGGTAGTCCAGACATGAGTTGGGCTTTGCACTGGGGCCAGCAGCGACACGAGTCTTGTATTGACTCAGGTACGTATGCCCCTAGGTGATGATTGATCAGTTAATGATCAATCATTATAGAATGCCCAAGACCAGTCGGAATGCTTGATTTACTTTATGCATAGTTTATTATTTTTATGCGACTGCATGATTATTGCATGATCACATAGGATAGTAAACAAGAGAAAATGCATAAAGTTATGACGAATAAATACTCTTTTTGAATGTTCAGTTGTGAGAGAGACAACCTAGTTCGAACATAATAAATAGAAAAGGTATTATATTCGTCAATTAATAATTTTTAAAAAATCCCTCAAAGATATATTAAGTCATAATGCCTTCCATTTCTCATATCTAAACAAAACCGGCTGTTTGGGTGCTCATCAGCCTCAGTTGAGAGTGCCTCTTACTACCGGGGCGTTTCCATGTGAGGAATGGGTCGACTTAACTAAAGTGAGTAATCAAGGTTTAGCCTTAGCTAACTTATTATCACTTTAGAGGAAAGAGGTTGAGGGAATTAAGTATAGATTCCAAAAGTTGGGACTTTACTCAACTACACAAGGAACCACAAGAACAGGTGGTTGGCCAGCTTAGCGCCTACCTTGAAACCCTTCAAGTAGTGTCGTAGCCCTAGCTTGTAGACTACGAGGGAGGTTTCGAGGATCCTTGCCAATAGAATGATCAAGCGATAGAGTATTCCGAATCTAATGGTGAGGGCCATTAAGGTTCGTTAAAATAGTGGGAGACATTAAATGATATAATAATTTATTAATCATAAAATGTCAAAAGGTAATCAAGACAAAGTACTAACTGCTAAATGTTTATCTGATGTAGATTTAAAATGGCAATCACCAACACCACTAGTAATTTATCACTGCGATCAATCTTGGATAAAGAAAATATCCTGACCGACAATAACTTCCAGGAGTGGTACAGGCGCTTGCGCATAGTACTACGCCAAGAAAGGAAGTTATATGTGCTGGAATCCCCAATTCCTACTGAGCCTCCTCAGGGAGCAAGCAAGACGGAAAAAGATAAGTGGAAAAAGCATGTAGATGATGCACTTGATGTACAATTCATCATGTTGTCATCCATGTCCAGCCAATAGCAAAAAATGCATGAGGAAGAGGATGCCTACAAGATGCTTTCACACCTCCAAGAACTGTATGAGGAGAGGGCTAGGCAAGAAAGGTATGAGATCTCAAGTGCACTTTATAAGTGCAGGCTAGCAGAAGGGAACCAAGCCGGTCCTCACGTACTCAAGATGATTGGGTATATTGAGAGGCTTGAAGCCCTTGGGTTCAAACTGAACCAAGAACTAGCAGTGGATCTCACTCTTGCCTCTTCACCGTCAAGCTTCTCGACTATCATTGTCAATTATAATATGAATGATATGACAAAGTCGCTCCCGGATCTTTTGGCTTTAGTTCGCCAAGCTGATAAGGACATGAAAAACACCAATACATCTGTCCTTATAGTGAACAAGAAAAACAAGGGCAAGGCAAAGGGGTCTAAAGCCAAGTCAAGGCCAAAGACACCAATGCATCGTCCTGCCAAGAAGCCAAAGATTCAGAGGCAGAGTAATGAGCAGGAAGCTGTCTGTTTTGGATGTGGCAAGAAAGGCCACTGGAAAAAGAATTGCAGAGCTGGGAAGAAGAAGCAAGCTGACGCTTCTGCTTCAGGTATTTTTGTCATTGAATGCAATCTATCATTATCTACAGGTTGGGTATTGGATACGGCATGTGGCTCACACATTTGTATTCATATACAGGAACCAAGTAGGTTCAAGAAGATTGCAAAAGGTCAAGTGGATCTCCGAGCTGCAAATGGTGCAAGTCTGGCGGCCTTGGCAGTGGGAGACTACCACTTGACTTTACCAACTGGTTTGGTTTTTGTTTTAAACAATTGCTATTATGTACCGCCCGTTACCAGAAACATCATCTCTGTGTCATGTTTAGACACTATGGGTTTTTATTTCATGTTTGGAAATAAAAGTTGTCTCTTTTATAGGGATAACATATGTTATGGTATGGCACATCTTAACAATGGTTTATATATACTAGAACTAGAAAAATCAGTAATGGCTATCAATGACAAAAATAACCAACATGACTCAAATAACACCCGCCTATGGCACTTTAGGCTTGGTCATGTAAACGAGAAGCGATTACAAAAATTACATCAAGAAGGGTATCTAGACTCGCTACAGTTAGAACCCTTAGATGTATGTCAAGCTTGTTTACAAGGAAAGATGACCAAAGCACCTTTCTCAGGAAAGGGAGAAAGAGCAAATGCAGTACTGGAATTAATACATACCGATGTATGTGGTCCATTTCCAGTAGAGACAAGGGGTGGTTTTCTATACTTCATCACTTTTACCGATGATTATAGTAGGTATGGCTATATCTACTTAATGCGGCATAAGTCAGATTCCTTTTGTTTCTTTAAGGAATATCAAAATGAAGTAGAAAACCAACTTGGTAATAAGATAAAAGAACTTCGCTCAGATCGAGGCATAGAATATCTTAACCAAGCTTTCATTGATCATTTGAAGGAGTCTGGAATAGTATCTCAACTCACTCCTCCTTATACACCACAATGGAATGGTGTAAGTGAAAGGAGGAATAGGACCATGCTTGACATGGTCAGATCAATGATGAGTCATACAACTCTTCCATTATCCTTTTGGGGATAAGCCTTACAGACAGCAGCATATACCATTAACCGAGTACCAACTAAAGCCACAGATGGGATTCCATATCAGTTATGGTTTGGAAAGAAACCCAATCTGACACACATGCGTGTGTGGGGGTGCGAGGCATTTGTCAAGACTTTACCAAGTGAAAAATTAGCATCCAGAAGCACTAAGTGCATCTTTGTAGGTTATCCTAAGGAAACTAGAGGATACAACCTATATAAACCTTTAGATAGAAAAGTCATTGTGGCATGATACGCCACATTTCTAGAAAGGGATCACATTTCTACTGGAAATAGTGGGAGCAAGATTGACTTCGATGAAGTCAATGCTCCAGATGCACAAGAGTTGGTAGAGGAACAATCTCTACAAGAACAAGTGGAAGAAGAAATTGTTCCTGAGACACAGATACTGCGTAGGTCTACACGAGAGGTTAGAGAACTGGAACGTTATGGTTTTCTTGTCACCGAGTCAGGTGACACAATAATCCTTGAGGATGATGAACCTCTGACCTACAAGGAAGCAGTAGAAGGAAAAGAAGCTGCTACATGGCAAGAAGCCATGAATTCTGAGATGGATTCCATGTACCAAAATCAAGTTTGGATTTTGGTAGACCCTCTAGCTGATGTGAAGCCCATTGGTTGTAAATGGATATTCAAGAAAAAACTGGACATAGATGGTATGGTTAATACCTTTAAAGCAAGACTGGTTGCAAAGGGTTTCAGACAACGTCAAGGAATTGACTATGATGAAACCTTCTCACCAGTGGCAATGCTTAAATCCATCAGAATATTTCTTGCAATAGCAGCCTTTCATGATTATGAAATTTGGCAAATGGATGTCAAAACTGCTTTTCTAAATGGGAAGTTGGTTGAAGACGTCTATATGACACAACCCGAAGGGTTTGTAAAGTCAAAGAATGTCAATAAAGTATGCAAGTTGCAGAGATCCATTTATGGATTGAAGCAGGCATCAAGATCATGGAATGTACGTTTTGATGAGGCCATAAGAGATTTTGGTTTTGTCAAAAATGAAAGCGAGCCTTGTGTCTATAAAAAGGTTGAAGGGAATGCTATTGTTTTCCTAGTTTTATATGTTGATGACATATTAATCATGGGAAACGAGGTGAAAGTCTTACAGTCAGTTAAGACTTGGTTAAATGAATGCTTCTCCATGAAAGACTTAGGTGAAGCAGCCTACATTCTAGGGATCAAGATCTATCGAGATCGATCTCAAAGGATGCTTGGCCTAAGTCAAAGTACATATATTGACAAGGTACTCAAAAGGTGCAATATGGAACAATCCAACAGAGGATTGTTACCTATGTCACATGGTATTAATCTCTCCAAGAAAATGTGTCCACAAACACAGGAGGAGATTGACAGAATGAGTAGAGTCCCTTATGCTTCAGCAGTGGGTTCTATCATGTATGCCATGCTATGTACTAGGTTTGATGTTGCCTTTGCTTTAAGCATGGTGGGTAGATATCAAGATAATCCAGGAGAGCTGCACTGGTCAGCTGTTAAAACAATCCTTAAGTACTTGAGGCGTACTAAGGATATGTTCCTGGTGTATGGAGGAGATGAGGAACTAGTTGTGAGGGGATACACTGATGCTAGTTTCCATACAGATCATGATGATATGAAATCGCAGTCAGGCTACATCTTTTGCCTGAATGGTGGTGCAGTGAGCTGGAGAAGCTCAAAGCAAGCTGTGGTTGCAGATTATACAGCAGAGTCCGAATATATTGCAGCTTCTGATGCTGCAAAGGAAGCAGTCTGGATACATAGCTTTATCTCAGACATTGGTGTTATACCTAGCAGTGCAGACCCTGTTCCAGTATATTGTGACAATACTGCTGCAGTGGTGCTTGCCAAGGAGCCCAGGTCTCACCAGAGGACAAAGCATATTCTTCGGAAGTTCCATCTCTTGAGGGATTTTACTCAGAGAGGTGAAGTGACAGTTAGTAGAGTAGCCACAGAGGACAACGTGGCAGACCCCCTAACTAAAGCCATTTCTCAGCAGAAGCATGATTCACATGTGAGAGCTAGCGGATTGAAACCTGTTAGCAATTGGCTTTAGTGCAAGTGGGAGTGTTGAAAGTGGGTGCTCTAGACCCAACTTGTCTTGTACTTTGATTACTGTTACATGTATTCAGTATGTTTTTATGCATGTGTTTATCTTTCCATGATAGTGTAGATACTTTTGCATCCACTTCATCAATGGTAATGTCCTTAGATTACCTGTCGCATCAAATGGTTATAGCAGTTCCCAGGCTATAATGAGAACCCTGAGATGCCATGACAGTAATCTTAAAGTAACGTCCTATGGTCCAGTTACATCATTCTGAAAGGACACAGATGATGTGTGACCATCAGGTGATGGGGGCTCATAAGCATTGATACTTCATCTCATGATGTTCGCACTTGATGATCTCTAGCTAACGAGATCATGAGGACAGACCCGCTTAATAGGAACACCACATGTTTTTGGTGTCATTGGTCGTTCCTATCTATGGGCATGTGTAATGGTCACCTAACTTGAGATCATTATCAATGAATGTCATTTAATTACGTACATTTGATATAAGGCGAAAACCATGGCGACAAAGTCGTGGCGAGGTAGTTTGTATTGGGTACGTCATTAATGGCATGACATTGATTGAATGATCGAGAAAGGATTTGTCGCTTCCAAGTTTAGGAAGAGATATCTCGGGCCTGGTTGATTAGGATGGTTGCACCTTCATTAAATCCATGGCCATGGTAGACGAAGGTAAGACCGTCCGGACAAATCAACAAACAAAAATAAATCAAATAAAGAATGATGACACTAGTATGCATTCTGCTTTATTGAGATATCGTTTGACAAAGAGATTATATTACACGGACCATGTTCATAGGAAGGCAGTCGTTGCTTTGACTTTGCCTTATCTCTATAGGGGCCTCGATGGGTTGCTAGACCCCGCTCTAGGTCTGTGATATTATTCACTGCTATTGAGATAAGGGCCTAGAGGGTCACACACGATAGCGCCTTGAAAATCTGCCCTATTCTGTGAGTAGGAATTTAGAACTTGGTGGCCCTGCCAAAGGGTCCGAGTACTATCCAAGTTCTATGGATCACCAAATAATAAATAAGTTCATTAATTATTCGAGTTTAGAATAATTAGTTGAATTTATTTATAACATGTATTTACAAGTTGTATGGTAAATACACGTATTAATATTATTCGACTCGATTTAAATATCCTAGGTTCGTTTAATATTAGTAGGAGGTATGAGTTGAGTTAAAGACTCAAATTTATCACGTAATATATTTATATATTACAAGTAAGTGATAAATTGTAAATTTTATTTATGGCATAATTTTATTTTCCATAAATAATTATTTACATCACTTATATAGCGGACACCTAATACACGGGGGTCGGGAACCTACACCGCGTGTTTTAATACTCCCTATATAAGTGAGAGAGATGCTCTCCCACCATAACGATTCATGTGTCAAATTTGAGAGCATCTCTCTCCTCCTGGAATTTAGAGAGAGAGTCTCTCAAGCAAGGAGGATCTTCAAGCTTATCCATCCCGGATCGAAGCATCCTCCCTTGCGGTGATCATCGCTGCGCTGAAGTGTGCGTCGTAGATCCGCGCTAGCACCCGGATCTTGACGAACGGCGCGCGTGCAGATTCGCAAGGCGTGTGTGGACGATCTAGAGGGCTTCGACGTCGGAGACTTCGAGCAACGATCGCCGGTGTCCTACACGTCAATTCTGAACAAGGTAAACGTTCAATTTTATTTTTTGCTCCATATGAACCTTGCAAGATCCTCGGACCAATCTGGGATGAGATCACCGGAGTCGACAGGATTATGTCACTCTGATGATGCAGAAAAATTTTAAAAATCCCGGCCCATTGGCTTCCGCTGTGCAGTCCCGAATCCAACATTTGAATCATCTTATTTCCCGATATTAAATAAATAAAAAGGGTAACGCCTCCCATATTTGTGAAAAACTCATACCCTTGGTGCTGGTCACCACTTCGGGGCCTACTAAAGGCGGGACTCGGGGGTCATTATCTCTCTTACACCATTGCCAGCTCAGGAGGGGCATCTTTGGTGGGAGGGGTCATGAAAAAATGGTATTAGAGGTGATGGTTGAGAGATAGGATGGATTCTAGAGTTAGGCATAGAGAGGATTTCATAGGATGGTAGGGCAATAGTGTTGGCTGATCTTGGTGCGCGACATAGGCCTGGGAAGACCGGCTAGGACCTGGGATTTTAGGGCCCCCTGTGATCCGATGCAAGGACTATAAACCTACCGAACAACCAAATGAGACTACATTAATTGTAGGGTAGATAACCTAGGGAAGGTACATGAATCATCATGATTGTGTTTTACTTGATTTGGGTGTTCTGGGAATGAAATTGAATAAAATGATAAAATGAAACCTTGAGAAATTTCCCTGCTACTTGGGATTAGGAGATCTTTGTTTACCGTACAACTATGGCACCTGGACGTCATCCCTAGGTGGCTCAGACAACAAAGGCCCAACGGATTCAAGTGGTCGATCAGTTGAGGATTGACCGAGAGGAGGAAGATAGCCAGTGGAAGAAGACTCTCCGTTCATTCTAGCGACAAACCCTCAAGAAGTACGAGGGTAGTACTTCAGATATGGAGATAGAGGGGTGACTTGAAGAGCTAGGGATCACTTTTACTTTGATCCACGCTCCGAGGGAGTACTGGGTTCCCCTAGCTGTCAGTCAGCTGAGAGGTGCGGCACGTCAATGGTGGACGCTTTACCTCGGAGAGAGGACAGAGAAAAAGGTTCCGTGGGATGACTTTGAGAAGGAATTCCAAGAGGAATTACTTTCTTACATGATATAGGCGGAGAAGTTGCAAGAGTTACTCTCCCTTCTACAGGGGAGTATGTTAGTATGAGAGTTGGGTATCATGTTCATGGATCTCCTATGCTTTGCTCTAGATCTCTTTCCGGATGAGGAGTCTCAGGAAAGACGTATGGAGGAGGCGCTTCGTCCTTCGCTCCAGTATGCTGTCACCCCCTTCACCCTTCCGACGTACATGGCAGTACTAAAGAAGGAAGAGGTTTTAGAGAGGATGCAATCGTAGGGAGGTGCACCATTAGAGGGGATCCATCAGAGTTCGTCGAAGGGGAAGGCATTCAGCAGTAGGTCTCTTGTGACAAGACCTTCCAGATTCAAGCCAGTAGGGAGTAGGCCCCAGCAGTTCCAGTTCAGATCTTCGGGTCATCCTCACTTTTTTCATGAGCCCAGGACCGAAGTGTTTCTTTTGTGGTGGTTTTGGGGAAATTCAGAGTCAGTGCCCGACCCGAGCTCTATACAGTGAGGGTGGGCAGGTTTAGTGCCCACCTCAGCAGCACCTGTTGCCAGCGAGGCCCTTCCAGCAGTAGCAGGACCCTGCTCTTCTGAGGGAAGAATTTTCAGGAGGAGGCCAACCTTAGGGTGCTCCTCAGGGTCCCCATCCAAGGCGTGGTCGGGGATTTGGTCGACATCAGAGAGGTAGAGGAGCTTGTCGTGGAAAGGTGAACACAATATAGTTGACAGCTCCTACAAGACTAGAGATGATGCGAGGTATGATTTGTTTGTTCAGCACTCTCGTTTCTGCTTTGTTCTATTCGGGAGATTCACACTCTTTTATTTTACCCGGTCTAGCCCATGCATTGTGTCTAGACGTAGAGAGACTTTTTTTACCCCTGGTGCTGAGTACACCAGTTTGAGGCCATACCAGCATATCTTGTGTTTTTCGGGGATGTGGGATGATGTTGGGACCACATAGATCTAGTGGGGACCTTCTTTTGCTACAGATGCAGCCATACGATGTCATCCTAGTCATCGAATGGTTGTTTCTGTTAATACCATTTTCGACTGCTTCTGAAGAAGGTCCGTGTTCTCCTATGTGGATGGGCAGCGTGTATCTTTTGTTGGCGAGAGGAGCTATCAGGTGGGAGGCCGGCATGTGAAGCCTCTCCATTCCTTGTTAGGCAGGTTATCAGTGATTTCGGATAATATAGAGATAATGGATGTCCCAGTGGTTGTTGGGGAGTTCCTCAACATTTTTCCTGAGGAGGTTGTGACTCTACCCCCCGACGTGACGTTGAGTTTGAGATAGACTTACAGCCTGGTTCCTGTCCGATTTCTATGGCCCCCTATTAGATGGCACCTTCGGAGTTGCGGTAGTTGCGGATTCAGATTGACGATCTGATGGAGAAAGGTTTTGTTTGACCCAACGTGTCACCATGGGGTGCTCCAGTTTTTTTCGTAAAGAAGGTAGATGGTGGTCTCAGGTTATGCATAGACTAATAAAGGTTGAATCAGGTTACAGTCAAGAACCGTTACCCCCTTCCAAGGATAGATGATCTCTCCGACCAGTTGAGGGGAGCAGGTTGGTTTTCTAAGATTGATCTACGATCTGGATATCATCAGCTGAGGTTAAAGGACAATGACATCTTGAAGATAGATTTTAGATGTAGGTATGGACACTTCGAGTTTGTAGTGATGCCGTTTGGAGTTACAAATTCCCCAGCTGTGTTCATGGGACTTATGAACCTTGTCTTCTGAGAGTTTATGGACCATTTCATTGTTGTGTTTATCGATGACATCCTGATCTACTCAATATCAGAGGAGGAGCACGTTGAGCATCTCAGGGCAGTCTTGGGAGTCCTTCGACACAACCAGCTTTATGGGAAATTATCGAAGTGTAAGTTCTTGACACAAGAAGTACACTTCCTTGGGCACGTAGTGTCTCAGCATGGAGTTTCAGTGGACCCTTCGAAGGTGGAGGGAGTTGTTTCTTGGGTAGAACCCTAGAGCATGATAGAAGTTCGTAGTTTTCTGGGGTTTGCAGGTTATTATCATAGGTTCTTTTCAGACTTCTCTCGAGATTATGCTCCATTGACAGCTTTGAATAGGAAGAACCAGGTCTTCCTATGGAGCGAGCAGTGCCAGAAAGCTTTTGACTAACTGAAGGATAAGTTGGTCAGTACTCCCGTACTCAGGTTTCTAGAGGAAGGGTTGCTATATGAGGTGTTTTGTTATGCTTCTGGCCTTGGTTTGGGGTTCGTACTGATGAAGAAGAAGGGTGTGATCTATTATGGGTCTAGGAAGTTGCGCCCTCATGAGCATAACTATGCCACCCATGACCTAGAGCTTGCAGCAGTACTGTTCGAATTGAAATTGTGGCGACATTACCTCTTTAGGGAGCGCGTTGTGGTCTTCTCAGATCAAAAGAGTTTACGTTATATCTTCTCCCAGTGTGACCTGAACTTACGGAAGCGGAGATGGGTTGTCTTTCTCCAAGACTATAACTTCGAGATCTCTTACACTGATGGTAAGGGAAACGTTGTGGCTGATGCCCTGAGCAGTAAGTCGCATCAGTAATTGGTTCGAGAATCCACTGATACTTGGAAACCGATGGGAGAGTTGGCAGCCTTGTACTTGGATGCAAGGGTAGAGGGTGTTAGAGGATGTTTGTTTCAGATGACGGTGCAATCATCCTTTTTTCAGCAGGTGGAAGAGTCTCAGTGGGGAGACTCTGAGGCAGAAGTAATGCGGGATCGTATCAATCGTGGAAATTCTCCAAAAGGATGGTCAGAGGACAGCTGACATCAGATGTCTTTTCATGGAAGGATGTTTGTTCTAGAGGCGATGCGTGAGGGAGTTCTCCGTGAGTTCCATATCTTAGCCTTGGCGGTACATCCAGGGGATTCAAAAATGTACCGAGGCCTGAGGGAACAGTTTTGGTGGCCGGGGGTGAAACGGGCAGTGGCGGAGTATGTGTCTAAGTGCCTAGTGTGTCAGCAAGTGAAGGCTGAACACAATGTTCCCAGTGGTTTGTGGCATACTTTAGATATCCCTGAGTGGAAATGGGATGACATATCAATGGACTTCGTCATAGGACTACCCAGAGCTCAGGGTGGTTATGATGCTATCTGGGTAGTGGTGGATCGACTGACAAAATCAGCTCACTTCTTAGATATTAAGGAGTCAGGCCCGGTGAGTACCTTATAACAGAGGTACGTAGACGAGGTGGTGTGTTTTCATGGAGTTCCGAAGACTATCATCTCAGATCGGGATACTCGGTTTACCCCATGAGTCTGGAGGGAGTTACAGAATGATTTTGGCACCCAAATACGCCTTAGCACTGCTTTCCACCCCCATACCGATGGGCAGATAGAGCGGACTATCCAGATGTTGGAGGACATGCTGCGAGCATGCGTTCTGGACTTCGGAGGGTCATGGGTGTGACACTTTGCTTTAGCAGAGTTTTACTACAACAATAGATTTTACTATACTATTGGAATGGCACCGTTTGAGGTTTTGTATGGAAGACCATGTTTTTCACCCATTTGTTGGGCAGAGGTTGGTGAGACAGGAGATCTTGGTCTAGAGGTAGTACAAAGCACCATAGAGAAAGTCCAGATTGTGCGTGAGAGGATGAAAGCGACTTAGAACTGATAGAAGTCTTATGCTGATCGTCGGAGGAGGCCCTTGGAGTTCAAGGTGGGAGATCGTGTGTTATTGAAGGTTTCCAATGGATGGGGGTAACAGCGGTTTGGGAAGGGGAGTAAGCTCTCCCCTAGGTTCATCGGACCTTTCGAGGTGCTGAGGCAAGTCGGCGAGGTGGCATATTAGCTAGCCCTGCCACCTCATTCGGAGAAGGTTCATGACATCTTCCACGTCTCCCAGCTTCGTCGGTACTTACACGACGACTCTCACGTTATCAACTAAGAAGAGTTAGATATGGGAGATGACGCGACCTTTGAGGAATGACCAGTCAGAATCAATGATTGTAAAGAAAAGGTGATCCGTGGATGAACCATTGCCTTGGTTCGTGTGTTGTGGAGGCATGACGGCCTCGAGGAGAGCACTTGGGAGCATGAGGCTCAGATGCACGCTCAGTACCCGGAGTTTATTTGAGTTGTGTTTTTCTTTGTTCTTTTGAGCTTTGTTTTGATGTTATACTCTATACCTTTGATATATGGAATTCTTGGCTTGTCAGTTGTGAGATTTCTTATATTTTCATGTTCTCTGGAAGTGTGTAACATGTCCAGATGTGTGGGGAAAGGGAGAACCCTGATCCTTAATTGAGACACATTAATGTGAATGTTATTGAACCCGTGCGGGCGAGTCAGTGACGCCTAAAGTGGATAATATCTCGACATAGTAGAAGGAATTTCCCCAAACCACATGTTCGGGCAGTGTGTTGGTTATACGGTGTTGGGGGTGGTGCATGTTGAAAAATCCTAATATATGGAAGTGGGAAGACCCAGTTCTTAATAGAGACGCATTAATGAGGATGAGATTAAACTCGTGCAGGCGAGTCAGTTCCACCTAAAGCGGATAATATCTCGACATAGGAGAAGGAATTCCGAACACATATGATTAGGATTGTTGGTTGGGTTCCTGTTATAACAAGATCCCTAAGAGGTATCTTGTTGGGTTTCTCTGGGTTGGTTTTTGAATTCTCAGGGATGAGAACGTTTTAAGAGGTATCTGATGTAATGGCCCGGACCTCAACGACCCATTAATTGGTTGAAAAAATGTTCATGAAGTGTTATGGAGGGTAGAATGGACATTTCCCACACTTTTAATAATTTTGTAACTACATGCCGTGTAGTGTGAGTACATGCTGTGTACCACCTCGCCGGGTATACCCCGCATTGAAGCCGTGTCCTTGCCGTGTGAAATAAATGATTACAAGCCATGTAGCCCATACTACATGCCGTATAGTCCCTCCCCACGTATGCGTTACCCTCAAACCATGTGTTGACCAGTCAATGGCCGTGTTCCGCATTGAAGCCGTGTCCTTGCCATGTGAAATAAATGAGTACACGCCGTGTAGCCCATACTACATGCCATGTAGTCCCTCCCTACGTACGCGTTACCCTCAAACCGTGTGTTGACCAGTCAACGGACATGTTCCGCGTTGAATCTGTGTTCTTTCCATGTGAAATAAATGATTACATGCCGTGTAGCCCATACTACACGTCGTGTAGTCCCTCCCTGCGTACACGTTACCCTCAAACCATGTGTTGACCAGTCAACGACCATGTTCTGCTTTGAAGGCCGTGTTGGAAGCCGTGTGGCGACCGTGTGAAATGGCCGAGTACACGCCATGTAATTTAGTTTTTCTCACCTATAAATGGAGGGGGACTCTCCTCCTTTTCAAATCACTTCTCTCCTCCCCATTCCCTCGAGCAGAACTCTCCCGAGAGAGACTCCAAAGCTCATTTCTTCTATAACTTCTTCGTCCGAGATCCGATTTACGATCCATCAGCGGCCACGAGATCGTAACGACGAGGTAGAACTTCTGATCTTGGGTCTGTTGCTTCCCCTCGGCCTTTCCTTCCCATCATCCACTCGAGGAAGTTTTTCCAGGTTTTTCCAAAAGCAACAGGCACCGACAGAACTCTTCTAAAGTTGATCCGGGGGAGCGTTGTGATCAGAACATGTAGAGGTAGGGATCTTACCATCATCTCTCTAAATTTTTCATCATGCGGGATGGGTGTCCTCTTGCTTTCACGTGACATAGTTGAACCGGTTTAATGAAAATAAAAACTGGCTTAATGAATGGGGATGAGGAAGTTATTATGTTTATCTTTTTTTATCCTATTGTTATATTGTGAATTGAATAGGCTTATGCCTACTAAAAATCACGGTCGTTGGGGGCCTTTACTTGCGCAATTAAATGCTTCCCTATCTTTCTAGACCTTTTATGGACGGAAACTTTATGGAATGTGGGAAATGGGTCAATCACGTAAAGTTGGCTGATTAAATGAATAACTAGAACCCTTGTGTGATCACCCGGTTGAACAAAACTAAAATAATAAACATGTGGGTGCTGGTTAGGGTTTATTTATGTGAAGGGGGTGTTTTGTGGGTTTTTGTGGATCGGGTGATCAGCGGGGCTGCAGTTTGCTTGGTTGTGGGTTGGTATGAATGCTATGTTGGTGATGGGAAGTGGGTGTAACACCCCAGGTAAATAAAGAATAGGAAATTTTTTTATTTATCCCTATTTTTGAATAAAATGTTAATATTAATTTAAAGGGAACGCTATGCACGATGGATTACCCAATACGCAACAACGAGTTCCTTTGAAATCTTACGTTGCACTCTAATAATAAAATAATTTTATTTAAAATGGTAGTTAACACCAAGCTATTGTAATGATGAGAATCAGTAGAACTAAATAAAAAATGATTATATATGTTTTTCAAATATTTTTACTTTTTACAATAAATGTTAGAGGATTAAAAATGCGAATGAATCCAATTTTAAGCGTAAACATTCTAATATTCTTTAAAAAGTCGATTAACCACCTTTTGATGGAGAACCTGTTTTAAGTCCACTTTTTGACAATTTAATGTGTTATATTTGACAAAATAAAATTATTCTTTAGAATCGGGACATCAAAATTTACTTTGTGTAAATTTTTGGTATTTTTCCGTTAAAGTTCATTTTTTAATGAATACAGAAAAATGTTGTATTTTAATTCAAAAACTCTTTTTAATCTAATTTATTTATATTATTATATTATCTTTTTAGTTGGTTTTAAAGTGAAATTAGAATATATTTTTACCATTTAATCCAATGGTGGTCATTGGAATTAATATCACATTATGATTGGACATAAATGAGTGTCAATATTTTGATAGATATTGTTTCTTAAAAACACGCTATTTGATTTGACAGCGGGATTTAATTATAAAATTAATTAATGAAAATTCTATGTTATGAATTTGGTAAAATAGATATCATTTTTTAATTTGGAATATCAAATATAGCTTAGGGTTATTTTTTGATATTTTTACGAAAAACCATAATTTTTGATGAATAGTGAAACCACAAAGTGGTAGTTACAAAAACTGATTTTTCATTTAAATGGAACTTTACCACCTCTGTGATTTGAATTTCAAAAATCAAATATAAATTATTTTCATTATTAAGTAAAATGTGGTTCAATGGGATGAAAATAATTTTTGTTGAAAAGTAACTTTTAAGTTTTATTAATCGCGATTAAAGGTTATTAGTTTGATTTAAGGTAAAAATGATATTATAATAAAATTAAAATATCTTGAATCTTCTCCTAACCCAATTGGATGAGTCATGACCGACCAAGAAAATATATGGGTCTATTTTTGGGACCCCATGGAGCCACTTGGGTAAGATAATGACATTTATGCCTTTTATTTAAAGTAAAAGTAAAAATGACACAAACATGTATTCTTTTACTGAACCAATTTTTACATGGGGTTATAAAAGTCATATTTTTGACTATAAATAGTAATTTGAAATCTAAAAAGATTTCCTACATCATAGTATTTGTTTTGTAATTTTTAGACATTAAATAAATTAAATTATTTATGACATCATGATGATGCAGCGATTACCTCATTATTTAACAGTTTATATAAAATGAAACGATAATGTAATATATAAGACCTAAACATGTCAAAAACCTATTGGATGTGTGGATTTAGAACTCTTATCACTTTATCCTAGAAATACATCAATTTGGGACCTTTAAAATCCGAAAATCATTTGAAAATAAAGTAACATTTTATACCTTTCCAAGAGTGCCCTCCTCCCCTCTTATAAAAGGCCCCCAACTCTACCTCCTTACCCACACCTCTAAAGCCTTTGGCTCGGCTAATATCTGATCATTTTTTCTCTACACATACCTATACTCATCCTAGAAGCCTTACCTTATGCAGGAAGCTCTTCAAGAAACCCTTTTGGTTCAAACCAATGTGAGTTACCCAATTTTAAGGTAACATCTTCACTTGTGCTCTTTTGTTTTATTTTTCTTCTCCAACCCCATAAACTCTTTTTATTAATTTTTTTTGTAACAAAACCAGTATCTTACATATACTAATATGTTGTTATAATAAGGATTCAAGCTACACTTACACACACCTACATCTAATGGTTAAATAACATACTGTTTCTGTGGATGGTGAATTTCTGCCTCATGAAATGATGATTGTTCAATATTATTTTAACACCTTCAAAGGTGTCGATTAAGATGTGACTATATTTATATATTATATTTAATATGTTTATGTTTTCCTTAAGATTCTGTATTTTTCATTTATTTCATACCTTTATGGTTTCCATTATGGATAAACCCGATATCTTCATTTTAGGAAGTGCGGACTACCGCCGCCTCAAAGTGATTTGATTCGTTAATACCATATGTGGTACGTATAAAGGATATCTTTAATTATATTATATATGATACCATACTGGAATTATAATAATATTATATATCATTATGTTTTAATTCCATTAAATATGAAATAGAAATGGAAGTAGCGTTCATGCGTACGTACGACTTACCGTCTCCATGAACGGTGCATTTCATTTCTTACCTCTAAATGTTATGTAATGTTATTAATGCATGCATACAATGTATATATATGATATATATGATATATAAATAATGAATATAATTCCTGATATAATGGATATTTTACCACATGAACAAACTTGTAAGTATAAGGAGTCTATTTTTGACTCAAGTAGCATTGATCGTTAAAACGACTGTTATAAACATAAATAATTACATAGTGTTCATGAAATGGTAATAAGTTATATAAAAGGAATAATGAACATGAAAAAGGTTCTTATGAAATTAGAAATTAAATCATGTTTATTATTCAGGAGATTAAAGAATGATCGAGTCAAGTCGGATATGAGGTAAGGGATCCTACCCCTCTCTTTCTTTTTAAGTACACTCTTCTATGTAATTACTTTTAAGCAAATATTTATTATGATTGGTATGTTATTTTATATTAATATTAATGTACATTTTATTTTCATATGATGTGATACCCTATTTTCTCTCATTAATCCATTTTGTATGTTTTGAGTGGCGCCGTTAGGCTGCCGAATTTTTGTAAGAGATCCAACCTCTCTCCTTCTTTTTAAGTACTCTCCTTTATGTCACTTATTTTAATCTCATCTTTGTTATGTTGGGAGATGTTATTTTATATTCCTCTTGATTTAAATTTTATGTTAATATTATGAGAGACCCTATTTGATCTCATCAATCCATTTTTTGATGTTTTAAGTGGCGCTGTTAGGCTGCCGAGTTTTCATAAGGGATTTTTCGTCTCACTTTTATTCCTGTGAGATTTATGCTACATTTTCCACCATTTCCTTTTAGTGGTATATTTACAGCCCATTATTATGCTATTTGTTTAATATACTTTCGTTTATGAGTATTTACATCAATGTTGTATTGTCCTTCTTTCATGGGGTGTATATTTCAAAAGATACCCATGTCGGTAAGGGAAACTTTAACCCTCCTCTTTTTTAAAAGACTTATTTTATTGGGTCTTTTAATTTACATATTGTAATGTTGGGATATGTTATTCTATATCCTTGTTGATTTAAATTTTATTTCCAAGTGATGCGATACCCTTTTTATCTCTCATCAACTAATTTTCTGAATTTTGAAGTGACGCCGTTAGGCTGTTGAAATTTTGCAAGGGAACTTCTTAACCCAATTTTGATTCTTTGGGATAAACTTGTACTCCTTGAATATGTCGTTATATGAATATGTGTGAATAACCTCTGATTGTTTTACACTTAATATCCACTTATATTTGGTGTATTCATTTGTCACACATAATTATGTAATTGATTTATCCTTAATCCAAGGATACCGTCTTTGTATGGGACTTCATCTCAATCTCCTTTCATTGAGGCATATTATGTTTTATACACAACTTTATGTTATATGGTGTATAAACCTCTTTGAATTTTATGTTTATTCAAAATGAATCTTTTTATATGAAGGGTTTTACCAAACGACAAAAGGGAATGCTTTTTTCGTACATATGAGGCGACAACAACTTCTCCACCGCCGTGACCATTATTTGAGTTTCAGCATCCTCTACAAGCCATAACATAACTTTTTTTTAAAATGAAAAATAAATACCATGAATTAATTTTCTTTTATTTTGGTATTGAAAATGGTTTTCATAATGTTTTTATTATATCAATGTGTTGTATTGATATCTTGTGATTGAAATGTGGAAATGTTATGTTTCCTTTATGAATGTTTTACGTGATACAAATATGTTATGGTTCTTGGGCATTGTTATGAAGATGGGTGGTTCTGTGATAAACTAATGGCGGGTGAGCCCGATATAGCTCTCCAATGCATTGGGTAACGCGAAGGAGTTAAATGTTAAGGTTTCTCCGAAGAGATTTAGGGAATATACTGTGATGGGTATTCCAAACGCAACCATGAGGGTTACTCCCTACGTAATAATGTAATGAATGCCTCAATTTACCTTTATGTATTATGATTTCTATGATTTATTCATGATTTGATGTAGTATGTGATTTTGTTTTATGAGTAAATTATGATTTCATGCATGGACTAATGTTTTCATTTCATACTTTTATATCCCTTACTGAGCTTTTTAAGATCATCCCATGTTTTTGAAATGTCTTTCACAGGTCAAGGGAAAGGTACCTGATGTGATGACAGTGTCAATGAAGTTTCAAGAAAGAATCCATGTTTTATTTTAAATATGTTTCTGTTGATGGGAAAAAAATGAGTACTATCTTTTATGTAACCACTTTGTTTAAATGTGGAATGTAATGGATGTTTTAAGATTTAATTTTCTAAAACTCTAAACCTGAAAAGATCCTCAATGTGTATTCTTGAAGTAACTCAAGATTAAGTAAGGTTTAAGGCTGGGGCCTTATAGTGGGGCTGTGATAAATGGTATAAAGGGATGATGATGTATGGGTTTTGGTGTGTTTGTGGTTATGGTGGTTGGCAGCGGGGCTGCAGGGATGGGTTTGAATGTGAAGGAACTATGGGGTGTGAATAATAAATGAAAGTGGAAGAGTTAATGAATGGTGGGGAATGGTAATGGAATGGGAATAATAATCAATGGGGCTAGTTTGTTAATAAGAAGGGACTTGTTTGTGTTTCTTGTGTTTTCCTAACATGATTTTTGGATGTTAGGGATAAGTTTTACAAACGATTGATATGGTTGGTTGTGGATAATTTCCAAGTAGTTAAGGAACTAATAAAATAATTCTGTTGAAACATTAAAACCTAAATTGGGTTGGGGTTGTTTTTTGTATGCATGCTTCGACATAGCAGTGCCAAGGCACGTGCTCAGTTTCTCTATTTATAATCCATAGGTTGGGCTATGTGTTTAGTATATATATATATATATATATATATATATATATATATATATATATATATATATATCTATCTTTGTGTTTTGTCGCACCCCACCCAGGTTAAGAACTTAGTTCCGGACACTCCCATTTCATAGGAGAGGGTGTTTTTTTCCCTTAGTTACTAGCTCTTTCCTGCTCCTTCCTCCATAGGCTGTGATGGATTAAGGTGACCTTACACCTAAGACTCTTCAGGTAGGTTTCGGTTGGGGTGGTTTTAACCCAAGACTCTTCAGGCAGGTTTACTAATTCCCAAGAATCTTTGGGATGAGGCCTAGGTGTGTGTGGGTGGGATATGTGGTTCTGAGGCCCAAGTGTGTGCGGGCAGGATATGCGGTTGAGAGGCCCAGGTGTGTGCGGGTGGGATATGTGGTTATGAGGCACGAGTGTGTACGGGTGGGAAGAGTGTGGTAGCCTCAGGACGTTCACCGTTAGGAAGATAAGCTAACTAGTTGGAAATGGTGTGGGGTACCCAATACTCTTGTTCTTATATACTACTACCTATTGTTTTGTGTTTTGGTGAGCGTGACTGGTGAGGTTGGGTGGAT
The DNA here is from genome assembly GCA_963277665.1 of Viscum album. NCBI lineage: Eukaryota > Viridiplantae > Streptophyta > Magnoliopsida > Santalales > Viscaceae > Viscum > Viscum album. The sequence continues at coordinate 998,633,290 of OY728121.1, read as the reverse complement.
GGAATTCCTTGATAGGTCTTGGTTTCTTCTGTTGTTATCACGGGACATTAGGATGTCTGCCCACTTGTGCACGAGAGATTTAGGTTTCCCTTTTGAGTATACTTGTATTCTCACCCTAAGTATACTTTTAGGTTTCCAGGTGGACTACCAGGGCCGTGCGAGACCCTACTGGTCGGGACAGTTGGAGTTGTTGTAGTTGTTGTACTCTTGTTTCTTTTGGTATTGTACTTTTGAACTTTCTTGTACTTGTTCCTTGTTTCAGAGCTGTTTAAACATGCATGTGGGATTGGTTTGGGTTTATTTACTTGTTCCTTTTTCTTTTGGTGTTTGACTCATCCTATTTCCCAATATAAAATAAATAAAAAGGGTAATGCCTCCCATATTTGTGAAAAACACATACCCTTGGTGCTAGTCACCACTACGGGGCCTACTGGAGGCGGGACTCAGGGGTCATTATCTCCCTTCCACCATTACCAGCTCAGAAGGGGAATCATTGGTGGGATGGGTTCGTGACAAGTGGGTATCTAATATTTATCGTAACTTGGATAAACATACCATAATCAATACACAACTGAATAGTTCCATCATTTTTCCTCATGAAACAACTAGTGCTACCCGAGGAGATGTACTTGGCCGATTGAAACCCTTTCTTTCCAACTCTTCCAACTGCACATTCAATTCTCGTAATTCTATTGGTGACATCCTACAATATGGGAGGGATATAAGACTAGTCTATGGAAAGAGATCAATCTTAATCTCCACTTCCCATAGATGTGGTAACCTTGAGAATATTTTTGGAATGACATATGGAAATTGATCAAAAAGTTATGGAAGAATATTTTCCTCAGTCTCTTACAGTGATGCCAAATTCTGTGAAGCCAACTGATAATATATCATTCCTACCTTCAGTGCCACCAATCTCCGTTAACCTTTATTTACCATCTTCTCTCCTCTAAAGAGATGCTTGATTCCATCTTCAGTCACGAAACTAACTATTCTCCTATAACATTCTACGTGAGCCATGAATTTTGTCAACCCATGCATACATAGGATTACATCATAGACAGAAATTTACAACATCTAGAAGACCTATTTTAGCTCAACTCCATCAATAATTATAGAGCATGTTCTACACAAAAAGTACTGACATTCTCTATCCCTAAGAGGTGTTTTGAGTTTTAAACAAGAACAAATAATTTCCAAAATTAAGCATAAATAATCAAAATATCATGAATAAATGAATGAATGTGATGCACCAATATCGAATATCACTTTAACAAGGGTAGAATTCAAAATAATTGTACCTCTCTCCACAGATAGTCTATCCAGATCATAGAAAATAATTTACTCATCATTATACAATTACATCATCGCTATGTTGTTCTCCTTCTTTCCTTGCTAATATTTATCTTAATGAGGCGTGAAAGTATTTCTATAATCACTATGGATATATTTTCTATTCTATCGAGAATAATTCTGATGTCCTCCCCCTATCGAAGCATATGATGCTTGCAATGCCTGAGAAGTGTCTCAAGCACCTTACCGTGGGAACTATGATAATAGTGATAAAGATGCACCATATTTTTTCAGTTATGGAATGAACTAGGTTTTGTTGTACACTCCCAAATTATGGCATCAAGAGGACCACATTGAAAACACCCAGATATACTCATGGGTCATGGAGGAACGTTTACTAATCCAGCTGTCTGATTTTGATTTCCACTTCCACCATGAAAATAGTTGTCCCTTTTTCACTTGCTTCCAGTGTTTGAGGTCCCACTATTTTTGGAGGGTATCAACAAACGTCCTACCATAGATCTTGATATATAACGTTCAGAAACCTTCACCCTATTCACCATCTCTATTTAATCTGAAATACAGATCACTGTAATATTTGATCAAATCTACTACTGTAGCCCATTTTCAAAGAATAGTTCCTTCAAGGATACACTGGCCGCATCTTCTGGTGCAAAACATACTAAATTCATATATTTATTCGCATATTTCAAGATAGAGAAATTCCCTTACTTCAGGCTAAAGAATCTTGTCATTTTACGGATCTTGAATGTGTGAGGATGTAATTGTTTGTTGGAAATTTTCTCAAAATCCTCCCATTTAAGGCTTTCATATAATTTAGAATGCATTGTTAAATCCCACCATTAGTGTGCAGGATCCTCGAGCATATACATCAGCATCTTGACCTTTTTCTCCATTGGTGTGCTGATGAACTCGAAGATATGATTCATCATACTGAGACACACTTCTGCCTTTTCAGTTTCAACCCATATGTTAGGTGGATTCTGCTTCATGAACTAGATGGTATGATCCACATTCCTTTTCTCATTCCTATGGTTCCCCACATCCACAGCTCTAAAATCTTGGACAATAATCTAAACCATCTCTTGGTTCACCCGTGGTTCAGGTTCAACCACATTCTCTGTAGCATCTTCCGAATGGTTTCTACGATGCCTAATAGGTACCATTTCCTAAACCAACAATAAAATATATCAATATCACTCTCTAGAAAATGATGGATTTAAAATTTTATCACATCAACTATCACAACATTGTTTTCCAAAACAACATTTTATTCTTGTTAAACCATTTTGAAAACATTCCACATGATTTTAAAAATTAATCATTTTTCAAAACACCATAAGCATTCCCTTTTCCAAAAACATTCATTTGAAAATCAATTACATAATTTTTCAAAAATAAACCCTTATTCACAACATGAATCATTATATGAATAGATGTATGCACTCGTAGTGGGAATTCATTCCTCTACAATGCATGTTATGGTCATCACATTGGATAAACCCATGACAATGAGATTCCTAAATCTTTAAAGTATCACAAAAAACTTATGTACTCAACTCCCTGGTAACATGATGTTCAACATAAAAGGGTTAGCTATATCCTTTTATTCTATACATTTCAATTTCCTGCAAACCTACTCCTGTATGAGATTTCAACCCAAATAATAGAAAATAATGAATTTTAACTCGTAGACTAAGAACAATGATGGCCACTTGTTATCAAAGGACCGAACAAGACGATAAATTTAGTACCTCAAAGGAAGGAACAGACTGAAACCATTTATAATGACCTGCTAATTCTCAGTGGCTTGAGAGAACAATGAGTCATTACATGGACTTAAGAGACATCCCCAATACACTAATGGCTATCAATAAATGGCATAGGGTTTAAAATAAAAGTGGGGGATTATTTACCAATTAAGAATAAAACGATTTATCAAACAAAATCACTATATGATGAATGAAAAAATTAATGACAAATCAACAACATCATATATCTCAAAACCCATATCAATGTGTGTAATAGAAGAAGACCAAACAAGTATCAATGTAACCAGCAAAAAGATAAAGACTCTCAAGAAACCACAAGACTCCATGCTCTACTAGCTCCAAGATAAAAAATCACTGAATAGCCCATGTTTCACAAGGTAGTGCTAAAAACATGTGAAATGTTGCATTTTTCCCTATCTCAAACGATATCATCTGCAAAAGCACCAATGTGAAAAAGAGGGGGTGAGCATAAAACTCAGTAGGTTTTCCCCACTGACTTCCCTACTCACACCACTAAGATATAATGTATAACACATTATATAAAACAATATATATCAAAATATAAATATGTTAGAAAACCAATCAGAATCAACTGAAAACAAAGGTAAATGAAAACAATTTCCCGCAAGTTATTTTCCAAAATTTTACCATTCAATGATTAGGAAGAAATTCTTATGATCATTTGGAAATCCCATTCCATCATGCACAACACACCCAAACATGTATTTCCATTTGACATTTCCATACTCTTGGGCGGTCTTTCATCCAATTACCCTGTGTCTCAATGACACGTGCTATAAATCCAGGGTCACGTACCTTATTCCACAGTGGTACTTATCCCTTATTAAGGTACCATTAAGCATGAACTCACACCACCACCATTTATGCCAAATATTTCTTTACCAAAATAAAACACTTCAATAAAACTGATCTTTTATTGAAAACCAAAGTACATCCATTTTTAAAGAAATATTCCATTTCAATAAAACATTCCCTTCTATGGAAAACACTTAATACCATTAATGTACCACCAATCCTGAAAATTTATTTTTTAAAATACATATTTTAAAACCACAAACCAAAGAACTCATTCAAAACCCCCATTTTTCTGCATTTCACAACCGTCTCTTCAAGAAGGTTTCCCAATGTTTTCAAAACTAAAATCAAAATAAATTCCACACAATACCTTAAATTTAAAAACAAAACAATAAGTTCTACTAAGAGGAGTCAAGGGTGAATCTTCCTACATCAAAGGATTTGGCAAAAACCAAAATGTACGAAGAATTCATAAGAAAACCGGGATGATTCTCCAAAAACTAGCCTTAAATATTTTTTCCTAGCATGATGAAGACCAAAATTCATCATATTTGTCATCCCCCAACCTATATCTACAAATAACATTCACAGATCATATAAAAAATGAATATGAGAAGTAGATCTAAGTAGATATTGGAAACCGATCAGGAACGGTGAAGAATGATCACCAACCTCAATAATCTAGCTTTGATTCCCCAAAGGGAGCCTTTGTATCTTCTCCAGATGAATTGGGGAACCTTATTTTGAATTATGAGAAGAAAAGTCCTGATTTAGGATGGTATTAAAAAAACGAGGGAGTTATGGAAAAAACTAGTGAAATCATATTTTTAAGGATCTCCTTCTGACTCCGCACACGGTTTGACTGCCTGGTTAGGCAAACCATGTGAAAACCGTGTGGCCGCGACTGCCTGTATGACATCCCCTTTCATGGTATCAAAAAAACGTGCTCTAACCATGATGGATCTACTACCTCAAGGGGACTATTTTGCATGGTTTGGCTGTATGGTTAGTAAACTATGTGCCTCCTGTTCTTCTTCAATTTTCCCCCAAAACACTTCCAATGTTCTCCCAATTCTCCCAACCTACACCATTACACATTATACCCATAAAAAATGTCAAGTAAGGGTTACATACCTAAAATAGGATGTACTGCATTTATTCAATATTCATGATTTAATATTTATATATAATATTAATGAAATATCTGTCAACATTAAATTTAGAATATCATATATCTTCTTACTATTCCATTCATTTAAAGAAGAAAATGTTGTTCATGCGTATGTGTGGACTTCCACCTCCATGATGCGATGCAACATGTTTTTCAACACCACATCACATGTATAATATAAATAGATTTATTTTTAGAAATTATTTTATGTTTTTTGATATCATTATAATTCTCCAAAGACAAAAAAAAATTCTTACTTTCTTTCCATAAAGATCCTTGAAAAACGGAAATGTTTCTCAATTTACATATGACCTACCATCTATAGGACTATGAAAAAGTTTATTTTTAATAAACATTATTCATTGTTATTTTTTCGTGTGTAATTTATTTATAAAAATTATTATTATTTCATGATTATTATTCTGAATATGTTGGAATATTTTCCCCTTTTACAATAGTCAACATAACGAAGGTGTTTTGAAAATATGGATTGGACATCCTCAAAACACCCAATGCTGACTGATTTGATTATATATTAAAATATGTAAATAAATAAATATAGAAAATGATTTATGATTATGATAATACACATAGAAATGGTTATAATAAAATAAAAAACAAATTTAATCTTATTATACTAGAGTTAAAGGAAATTCTTGGAATGTCTCTATGCAATGTATAATATCTCATCTCAATAACTTTTCATTGAGGAATATTTAAATGTTATGCAACAAATTTATTTTATCTGGTGAATCTACTTCCATTATACATATTATATTGGGTATACTTAAATTTCATGATATTTTATTTTGTAACATTATTTATTTCATCCAAGGGTATTTGAAATTATTGTTACCAAACAGTAACGAATTTCTTAGCTCAATTTCATTTAGTTGGGTAAAAACACTTCTTCATTGAAACATTTATGATATGATTATGTTTTACTTTATCAATAAATTTTTTAATTTTATATTTAGACTTATATTTTGGGTATTTAAATTCATTACACATAATATATCCATTTATTAATTCTCAATTCACTACTATGGTTTTTGTAAGTGTCATTCATCTCAAATCTTATTTCTTAAGATATAGATTTATGATATGCACCTATTTAATTTATTGAGATATATATACTACCATTTTGACATTTTGTATCATGAATATCCTTAGATATATAATATTTCATATAATGTTATTATTTTATGGGGAACACGATTGAAATGTAAACAAAGTGTAAATGGAATTATGTTACAATCACCTAAATTTTCATTATTGTTTATGTTTATGGTATTATTATAGGAAATAATATTCTCTTATTTTATAGAAAATTATCAATTTTATTTCCATAAGATTATAAATTTGGTTTAAATGTTTCTATTACATCACCTCTATTATTAATTAATAAAACATCATGAATATTTTTTGTAAGTTACATTAAGCTTCTATGTTCATGTACATCATGAATCTTTCTCATCCATAATTGTTTTTCTAAATTTTTTTAAAAAGTTATCTTTTAAAAACATTAATTATTTCCAAAATACATTACACATGATCAATAACCTATATTTAATATTTTTTAAAACAAATTTCTTAACATTTTCGAAATCGGTCACTTTTGACGCCCTTTACAAACAATTTGAAAAAAGTGTTTATCTAAAACATTTACAGCATGCAAGGATTTTCCAACCATTATGAAAATTTTTCCTTTGAAGATTTCATAATTATTTTTCAGGGATATTTTATATGAAAAATATGTTCACATCATTTTGTGAATTTTTTTAATGAGGTTATAATAATGGAAAGGTTAGTTCCCTTAAAAATGTTTTAATATCCTTTTAAAGGAATTTTCATTCATGAATTTCAATACCAGATGTTGTTACATTCACATCACTAGGGATATGTTGTATTGATTAAATCCATATTCATTCCATGGGTAGATTAACTGATTGAAATGGAACTAATTTCTTTTCTATGGGTGAATAAATCAATGAAATAGTATTTATCATTATTATATTGAGAAGTTAACGACTCTAATTTATTTATTCATGAACGATACATTGAAATTATTGATGATAAGTGGAAATCATATTATATAATATATTATGGTGCCCCAAGATATCGTTGTGTGATATTTATATACCTTATATGATGGGTAAAATCAGATAGTAATGAGTGAGCCCAATATATATATATAATGAGTGCCCTTAGATAGCATCACATTAGCTAGAAATATCATATACGATGGTTGAACCGATATAAATATAGGTGGATCTGATATTAATTATACAATAAGTGTACCCAAATACTTATCCAAGGCATTGAATAATGGTCACTGTCTTTAGAGGGAATAAATAGGGACTTATTTGTTGATTTCTCCTATGAATATAAACATTCTCCTCTTAATTCTATAACATGTTTAAAATGGGTTATAATGACCATGTTATAAGATTAAAATATTTTTTCATTATGAATTATATTAGATATAAATGATCTATTTGATAATTATTGATATTACATTGCTCAATATAATTGATTTTTGTGACTGTTTCCTTTGTTAATGGATTATGAAATTCTGTGTGTTTATTGATCTAGGTTTGATTGGTATGAGTTCATTTATGTTATGCCTTTGAACACTGTTCATTTCATCATACCATTTTTCACTACTTATGATCATAAAGTACATTCTATTATTAATGATTATGTTTACCCTTACATAGCATTTGAGCTCAAATTTCATATGTTACCTTTTCTGTAGGTTATCTATAATGATGTAACATGATTTATTTTCATAATGGGTTCAAAAGGATTATGATGATGGATAAATTTGAAATACTAATAGCTAGTGTTTTTGGGAGAAGAACTCACTTGGTATATAATAATAGTTTATGTATTATTATATCCTGATCATTTAAAACTATAAACATAAAATTTAATTCCATTTACATTTTATGTAATATTTAATTTTGTCGTTATATTTTTTCAATGGAAACGACTATGTAAAGTTTTTTAATATCAATAAAATAATGTAATGATTATGATTTTAGCATCAGATCTAGGATTACGGGTTTTAGGATGTTATAGTTGGTATTAGAGGAAGGGTTTAAATAAAATTTCATAGTATTATGTTTTCATGAGTGGTTTCTTTCAGAGTTATGGATATCATCATGCATTTATGATATCAAGCTTGATCATAAGATTAATGGTATAGACACCCATTTTGAGGATTTATGAAATGATATATTAATTTGGCTAATGAAATTTAGGGATACGTTTAATTGGGTTTAATTATATGTAAATAATTGGTTTAACAAGAAGATGAATTTACATTTTGTGGGAATAATTATTATGGAATTTGTAACCCCCTGGCCTCTCTCATATTTAGCCACCCACCCATTTTGATGATGATACCTTGCAAAAACTTGAGATTCCTAAAGAAGGAAAGTAGGAACCCTTAAATGCTGACCCACCTAGTCCTGAAACAATCAAACCTTTACAAGGATATAGTGAAGAGGTGCAATCAGATCATGAATATCCCTTTCAAGTGGAGACAGACAAACCTTTCCAATTTTAAGAAGAATTCCAAAAATCAAGTGCTAGGAAAGGTATGAAAGCACTGGTTGACTCATATGGATTCAACACTCCAAGTACTAGAAACACCTGGACACCTAGGGATAATTCCAATGTTTAAAGAACAATTATAACACGCTCCCTAGCTACCAACATGAAGGACCAAAACCCAATACCCCCACAACCAATCCCTACTGAAAAGGAACCTGTCTCATCAGATGCCAGTTCCTCCAATTCTTCTGACTCAGATGGGTCATCCAATGTGGATGATGAAAATGAACCAGCGTATAGGGATGCCTATTTAATTCTAGAGAAGCTTTATTTTCTCGATGAACTGGATGCCTAGATGGAAGAAACCGAAAACATTGTATATAGACAATATAAAAATGGAGAGATGTCATCAGATGTTTATCTGGATATCAGAATGAGGATGTTCATCAAAGTGGTTGATGAATTTAAAAAGTATCTAGGTTTCAATTTTAAGGAGATCCCCTAGAAATGAAGATGTTGTGAATCTATTTTCGCGGGAAATGGATTTCATCCCTGGTTTTTCTTTTCTATTGGCATGTCAAGAGTTATTTTCTTATCACATCATGGACGTTGAAGGTTGTGGTGCATCAACTGTGGTTGGACTGATCTATGATCTCGGATCATAATTTTCTAGTTTTTGGTGTTGACATTCCTTCTTTTGTCTGGATCAAATGCTTCTTGTCAAGCCTCTATCAGGTTCTGATTTCCTGGTGGTCTCTTGGATATCACAAAACAACTGCTTTTGTTGCTCTTGGTCTGGACAATTAAATTGTTTTGATTTGGTGTATGTTTGAGATTTTTAGTACATCTATTTGGATCACATCAGAATTGATAGTTTCAGCACCGAGATGTTGTTCACAACAAAGATTGTTGGTTTTGATGTGTGTCTTCCTGCTGCATGTTCTTTTTTCTCTCGGTTATTGTTTTTTAAGATTTTATGGAATGCCCTGATTGACAAGCCCTATTTAGACATCCTAGAATTCAATTTCCATTGGCATGACTTTCATTGTTCTCAGACTCCTTGAATCACAACTTCACCAGACAATGCATGAAAATTATCTGGGGAGTCCTCTTCTCAAAATATTTCCCAGGCGTTTCTCCTTCCTCCGTGGCTAGCCCTGTTGATGCATGTTTGATTTTCAATCCTCCCAGCCTCGAGGATTTCTGCTGTTGTACTGCTCGTTTGTTTCAGCATGGACTGCTTTCTTGTGGTAATGATGATCTTTGGATGGTTTTGAAGTTAGTTTGAATGCTGCTTTCTTTTTGGTATGTTCACTATTTTTTATCCTTCTTTCAGTCACTTTGGTTGGTACAAGTCCATTTTACCTCATGTAAACACTACTCCTTTTGTTTTAATAAATTTCTTTGAAGAGTGAGTTGGGTTTCCAATTCACTCTTCAATATTTTTTTTTAAAAAAATTATGGAATTTGTAACCTTTATGGTTTTTATGATAATTGATTATTAAAATTATTTTTAAGGATGTTTATCATATTTATATAAATATTTTATGAATTATATTAGTAATTTTTTATAAAAATAACATCTTATCACATTTGGAAATCATTCAGGGCTTGAACTGACAATCTATGGGAGAAAAGGGTGTAGTGCCTACCACTGGACTAGTGATAACCTAGTTAGTATGAAATATTTTTATAACTTAAGTGGATTGAACGATAATGATTAAGTTTAATTTTAAAACAAATGTTATATTATATGGCTTCCCATGGGATAGAAAAGTGAATATAGTGATTAGGTGGTTAATGATAATGTGATTGAAGTTCATGATTTTGAGAAACTTATATGTTTACGGCAGACTAGAAATTATTGGATTTTATTTGAGGAATAATGAATTATTTATATTTTGGAAGAATATAAAATTATGAAATGGATTTTGGTGGTTCATGTTATTTATGTAAATTATTAATATGTATAGAATATTATGTGAATATGGAATATACAATATTTTCATGTTCCTTTACAGATGATTAGTTCTATTTGGTTATTAATTTTATATCAATATCACATAAATTTGTGGTCAATCCCTTCATATTTTTGGGTCTCAATACAAGTCAATTATGATTTGAATAATTTTAAAGATATTTGTTTTTCTAATCTTCTACGATAATATTTGGGTATTATTGTTCATTAATTATTGGTTAATATGGCATTTCACCATTTCATGGTTTATTAATTTTGGGAAATTTCAATATTTATTCCTACCAATGTAATTTTTAGAAATTTATAATGATAAAAGGAATATATTTTTATCCTTTTATTGACATATGTGATACATTAGAATTGTTTTTTAGTGATTAAACATTAATAAATTCATCTTCATTGTACATCTCATGGAGAAAAAGATGATATTTTAGGGTAATATCACTTTAGGATGAAATTCTACTTATCATTTATATATATATCTATATGCTCTTAGTGTAGATGGAAATTGAATTCACAAAATCTAGGTAAAGGGACATGAATGTTCTTCCCTATTGTCATCAATTGTTTTGAAATCGATAGTCATTTACACACCACATTGGATTATGGTTTTTTGGCTATAAACATTATAATGTTCATTCACTTTTTTGTGATGAAGTCTCATAATAAATTTCAAATACTATTTCATAACTACTCTTATATTTTATTTCCATATATATACATCCCACAAATTTCCTCCAATTTGGAGATCAAGTTATGTTTTATTCCAAATGACCTTCATATTCTCACTTTCCAATTTTCAAAAAGATGTTATATTTTCCATTTTTATGATGTGGGGTTTCGGGATATGTATTTTAAAATGTGTAAAAATTAATAATATTTATCATGTTCAAATTTAATGGTTAAATTTTATTAAATATGGTGGGTGGATGGAACACCCTGTGATTTTATAAGAAGAATGTTATGTTCACTGGCTTATTCGACACACAAAACTAGGCATACAATATCTATGATATATATGATCATTATAACCATGACATTATATTCAAGGGTATAAATATGAATAGTGATTCTAGAATATATATATATCTCTCTCTGTGTGTGTTTTTAATGCTCAATATACATGTATTGATAAATATAATGTAAATAATCGGTCAATTTTTAGTAATGTCATTTTTTTATAAAAAATATGTTTTTCTAAAAATGATTTTTTATCTATTTTGTGATCAAATATTATAATTAATTTCTCAAATATATAGACATTTTATTTGATAAACAGAACCTAATTTTTCAAATAATCTTATTAAAATTATTTTAGTGTTTAATCCTTTGATTTTGTGGTAAATATATATTTTTCTATTAACAGTGAAAAATTCCTATTTTTAAATAACTATATTTCATTGCTACCAATTATGCAATTTTACAGACCTTATATGATTGGTAATTTATTTCGTGTATCATAAGTACTATTTGCATATTAAATTTTGTTAATTAATTTTTAATCATCATTATATTTCATTTTAGTTTATCTTTATTTTTATGATTATAATTGGATTTTTCTAAAAACATTATTTATGTGAATATTGAATCTCCATTTTAATTAATTACAATAAAACCTAATAAATAATTATTTAAATGAAATTTATATTATATACGTATATAAATTAATTTATATTAACAAAATTATTAGCACCAGTCATTATGAAAATATAAATCATCTTATTCTAGAAAAATACATTTCCTGAAAATCTTGTTTTTCATCGCATATGTATTATTTATTTTATATTAAATTATTCATATTATATGAATCTAATTTAATAAAATGGATTATATATTTATAATAATCATAATTTATGTTATATAAAAGGTTCAACTTTGTTTTTTTCCAAATGAATAGTTAAAAGAGTAAAAATATTTTACTACATTAATGGGAAAAACGAGGTTACTGGAAGTTAATGTTAAATATATTGGTTAAAATTAAATATAAGAATGAATAAATTCTAAAATAAGTCCATATTTTGAAATTATATAAAATTATACTCTAACTTGTATATTTTAGAGCCTTTTTTTCTTTTGTAAAACGTGGGTATAATTATTTCTTTTCAAAAAAATTGGTTTGATGTCTCCACCACATATAAATGACTACCCACACTCCATACTTATTCATAAATTAGAAGACATTTTTAATAAAATATTTACACAAATACCTTACATTATTCCCTAAACACATCCTATAATGTGTTTTTATTATAAAACCTTCCAATGAAGTATGTTGGTGTAATATTAATTTTTTTTTAAAAGATGAGTTATAATTCTTAACTGACAGTTCTTTTTTAATTCTTCTTCCACCACCTTAAAATCATTTTAAACAACTATGATATAAACAATTATGTATAAAATATATAATTAGATGTTATTTTTTTAATTTTATAACATATATTCATCTCATATTCCATCAAATGGAAACAAAACCATCGTTCGTGCGTTTGGCGGACTACCACCTCACAAATTAATTTATTTTTTTTCCATCGTTTCCTATCATAGTAGTTTCTAATAATGAAATTAATTTTTATATATGATTTCAATCACATATTTTCATTTTTTAAAGATAGTATATCTTACATTTTCCTACATTTATATTCATTTAAGGATAATAATGTTGTCACATATATATGTTGAAAACCACCTCCATAAAGAGATTTGATTTATTTTTTTATCACCACATGAAATGGAAAATATATATATATATAAATATTTAATTTAATAATATTATATTAATGATATAATTTTTGAATTATAATTTTAAAATAATTATTTAACTATTTAAATAAATATTACTGAATAATGAATAGTTTCTCTTGCGTATATACAAACTACTGTCTCTATAATTGTAATGATGGTAATTTTTCAAAACCATTAATCATTAATGGTTTTAAAAGTATAATTTTTGTATAATAATTATAAAAATAATTATTTCTAGGTTATTATTCCTTAGGTGATGGAATAATGACCCATCTTACTATTGTCATCATATTGATTACGTTTTGATAATTTGAACTGAATGTCCTCAAAAAATCTGATATAGACATAAATGATTGAATATTTAAATATATTATTAAAATAAATAAAAATAATGATTTTTATATAATTTATTAAAATTGTGAAACATTATTATGAAATTAAATATTTTGAATTTTGTTATTATATAGGTGTTAGAAGACATACACGGATTATATGGACTCATATAAAGGGATTGTGTCTCAATTTTCATTCATTGAGACATATATTAATGTTATGCCCCTAAATTATTTCAAAATATGTATGTAATTAAATTTTATGTATTATATAATGAATAATTCATAAATAATGGTACATTAATTTAAAATTTTAATTAATTCATCCATGAGGATTTGAATTTATTGTTTCAAAGTTGTAAAGGGTTTAAGAACACAATTTCCTTTCATTGGGTTATATTTCCTTCCATTGACTCAGTTATGACATGATTATGTTTGACTTTATATTTAAATTGTTTTATTATATTTTTTCTCATTATTTTTTGGAATAAATATTTTTCACAAACATTATCTCTATTGACCTATTTTGAAACTAGGGATATGATTTTGTAATGGTTATTTGTATCAAATCCTGTTTTATTGGGATATAAGTTTATGATATGAACACATATCCTTATTTTGGGTGTATATACCAATAATTTAAAATTTTATATCATGAATCTCCAAATTTTTAGGATATTTAATGTTTTCTTTTTTTTCATTATTTAATGGTGATTATAAACGAATTGTTAACAAGGTTATCAAAGAATTATGTTTTAATATCCTTTCTTTTCAGAATTTATTTTATTCGAGGTACATTTGGAAAAAACAATATGCTCTTATATCTATGAAAAACATATATTTAATGCTCATATGGTTATGAATGACTTTTACATTATTCATTTCCATATCCAACCATATTGATTAATGAACCATCAAAATTGATGTTCGTTTGAGATATCGACCTTGTATCATCTTTTTTACCACGAATCATTATCCTCCTTATCAATATGTTCAAAATTGTTTCCATGTAATTTATTTTATAAACAAAATTTATTTCCAAAGGATTGTTGAAATGATCTACAAACTTATTTAAAAATGTTTAAAAATGTTATTACTTACCTTTTTTCAAATGGGTCACTTTTTTCTCCTTTTATGAATTGTTTGAAATTAATTTTTATTTTCAATGTTCATAACATGAATGTATTTTCCAACCATACTGTATTTTATTTTATATGATTATTCCTTAATTAGTTTCCATTTTTTCTTCATTGAATAGGATTTTCCACATTTTTTTAAAATTTTTATTTATTTTTTGATATTTTAAAAGTGAAAATGTTATTTTCCTTATGAATGTTTTAAATACCATTTTAATGTTAATTCCCCTCATAAAATTAAAAACCCTTTATGTTACTGACACTGAAATAATTATATGTGGTATTGATATAGTCTTGTTTCTGTCTATGGAAGGATTTTGTGATTATTAAAGAACCAGTTTCTTTTCAATATGTGAATAAAATGATGAAAGAACATTGATTTTTGTAATGTAATAATTGTGATGGATTCTAAATTTTTTATTCATGAATGGTAATTTAAAATAATTTATTATCATAAGTGGGCCTAACATGGATTATATGATATCTGTCACTAGATAACTCTTGGTGAGCCCGATATAGCTTATATGATGGTTGATACTAGATTTCATAGATTTAGAATGATATAGATTCTATGATGTATTGTATACCATACATTTCATATAGAGATATCAAATCATATTAGATGAATAATGATTATATAAAAAAATGATATATGACAAAAACGTGTTCGTCCATTGCCTTGAGAAACATAAAAACATAAACATCTAGTTCATATGATTCTACATCATCTCCAAGTTATTGTTTCATATATGTAACTCTTCTTAGACATATAATCCATAAAACTATATTTCATACCCTATAGAAAGAAAACATAAGAATATGAGAGCCCGAATTCTTAGTAAAGGTAATCAAGGGAGATATAAATGATCACATAAGCACAAAAAAAGAGTAATGTTATGTAAAATTGATCATAAAATTTGGAAATAATACCCTTCATATAAAATATCATAACACCGAGTCATGGAATAAATCTTGGTAGTTCACAAGACATGTATCATAATAGAATAAAATAAAATGATACATGTAAGAATAATATAGGCATAATACAATTTTTTTTTCTAAATAACATAATGATAGAAATTAATTACAATAGTATTAAGGGGTAAATGGAAAGGATATCATAAAGGAATGGGTTCACTTCCCAAATCATCATAGTAGTCATGGTTCATTTCTTAGACTATCATAGTGGACATAGTCCCTCACTAAACTAGGTTCTCTCCCCATTATAGTCATTTCTATCCCATGAGATATAAATATTTACCCAATGAATTAAAGGGAGATATAGGTTTCAAACATCACATAACAAAAATCATTATTTGTGTTCCATATGATTATACAAAATTCATTAAATCAGAACCTGTGAAAAGAAATTTCATTAATAAATATTTCACCATAGAATAACCCAAGGAAAGGAAACATGTCTCATTAAATTTTCATCTCCTTACTATAGAATAACCCATGGATAATGTATGACTTTCTAAAATATAATTTAATCTTAAAAAAAACCATTAAGTGAAATAATAAGGATGATATCGTAGGTTTATAACTTCAATAATTCTAATTTAACATTATAGGATTCCATTATTGATGGAATATAATTTTGAAAGATCACAATGAACATTTCACTGTGAAAATATCATTCTCTATTTGAAATAACATATTTAAAAATTTAATTTTTTTTGAATATTATGAAAATAAATTTCTACTAAATTATCACTAGAAACATTTAGTTGAATTCTATGATTATTTAGTGGAATAATGATAGATAATTATGTACAATAAAATAGATATTCCATTAAGGATGTTGGTAAAATAGATAAAAGTACATCATTTGGAATATGAAAATAATATTCCATCTAATTGATTTTTTAAAATTTAAATAATGGGTAAAAATATAATTAATAAATCATTTAATATTAAGTAAAACATTATTTAAAATATCAATATGAATCATAGGAATGGAATTATAAGGATTTTAGACTAACGAGTGAAATAAGGTCAATTTTTTATAAAAACATTATCTTGGTCCTTTTAAAACATTATGAGATTTAAAATAATGGAAACCATATATTATCAAGATATAGAAAGAGAAAATAAATTAAATTATTTCCTTGAGAGGTAGACCATAATATTACATCATTGGAAATAATTCATATACAATGTCGTTAAATAATGATATTGTAACATAAATTTTTTACCACTTGGAGACTATTCAATCATAATCACCATGAACAAATAAATTTAGATTGATATTTCTGTCACAGAATTTTCAGGATATAAATAATAATATATATTTATATATAGTATATACATCATAAGAAAAATGAGTGGTAAATATTTATGGTGTCCCATGAAAATAACAGTCAGAAAGAAATCCATTTCCACAAGTGTTGAGTTTCCTCAAACACATTAATTATTCAAGTATAATTAATATAGTTATATTGTGCTATATTATAGAACCACACTCACAAATATCATACAATATATAATTTATATAAATCATTTTATTATTATTTTAAAAATAATTCCATGTTAAAAATAAAATTTCGAGTAAAATTATTTAATTTTTCATGTATCAATTTGTTTTAATGTTCTGGTACTTTTAAATTGATCTTGGTTCTATAATATCTATAATATTTAATTTTAATGAAATATAATATAAAATAATTGTACATTTTTTAGCGTAATTCATTAAATCTAATGATAGAAAACTAATTACACTATTCAATGAGTTGTTAGGTCCTACGTACGCATGGACATTGTTTACATTTTCTTGATGTATTTAACAAAATAAAAGTAAATATTGAATAACATTTAATATTACATTTTTATATAATATATATCATATTCATTAAATATATCATTATTAAAAAATATTTCAATACAAAATAAAAAATTTGTCATATCACTTCATGGATGAAGTAGTCCACATATACGCATGCACAACGTTATCGTTTCCCAATAAATTAGAAGGTAAGAATTTATACATGTAATAATAATTAAATAAGTATAATCATGTCATAAAAATCATATATATTCTATAAAACCATCATTATATCCACCAATGATTTGTAGTTAGGAAAAACCTATAACATTGGTTTGCAAGGTGATAGTCCACAATAAACACGATCAATCCATTAGTTTCCCATTAAATGAATAAAAAGTTGAATTTAATTTGTTAAATTTAATTAGAAAATATAATTATATGGAATATAATTTTTATCACATATTTTTATTTTGAGAATATTTTAAAGAGGCGTAAGAAGAAATAAAAAAATGCTACGTTCCAAATATTATTTCTTATTCGGGCGGACTCCTTTGTTTATAACTAAAATCTATTATATTATGGATTAATAATAAAAATATGTATTTTAGAATGTGGCTAGTGAAGTAAGGATGATATATTACTAGGTGTTGGGAGAACAAGAATGATATGTATGTTTGATGAGAGTAGAAGTGTGGGTCCCTTTTATAAGTGTGGGAGAAGAAACACATGGAATTTTTGAAGAGATAAAATTATACTAATATTTTACACATGATAAAAGGATATAAAGTAGACCGTTATAAAACCATATATAGTGAACATTGTAAATATGTACATAATATTCTAATTGGACAATTTATTAGGTCAATTTAACCATTTTTTATTTATTTTAATATGTCAGTAAAATATATTTTTTCATTTAATACAGTATATAATTTTAACATATTTTACTTTTTTGTTTAAAAAAAATTAATTTAGACTAATTAAATAATATTATATATTCTTATTTCAAATATGTAAGGCAATTTTTAAAATTCTATTGATATAAGTATAAATTTTTTATTTTAAATTAAACCTGCATATTCGATGGAAATGATCTTTCCCAAAGAGAATTTTCACAGGATTAGAAATATATAACATCAAAAATTGACATGAAGTTTCTTAAAATGTCCTAAATATGATTAATAATAACATATCTTACCAAATTTTACATTAAAAACGTTTTAAAAAATACTGGATCTTTGTAAATGCATATAACGGAAATGTAATTTTTATTAAAAAACAATATTTTACACTATTTGTTAAAGACTTAATATGTTAAAAAAATATCAAAAATTATCCCAAAGATAATTTTTAAAGGATGATTCTATCAATGAAGTTACAATTTTCAAATAATTTATATAAACTTGTAATAAATTTATTTTATTTTTTGTTCACAAAAAAGAAACAAATTCATTTTTAGGGAAAATGTATTTTTGAAGAATATAAATACTACTAAATATTATTTTATTATTCATAAGTTATATTTCATAATATAAAAACAATATTCATAAGTTTTAAAAAATTTATATTCCTATTCATACATTCATTTTTAACAGCTACGTTATGTTGATCATAATATCAATAATATAGCATGGTTTACTAAAACAAGGCGTTGTGTAAAGTGTACTCTATCAAGTAAATTAAATATGTTTAAATTTTTTTTCATAAAATCTATGGTTGTTACATTATAACCCCCATAAAATGAAGCTAAACATCAATATTTTTTATCTCTGATATAGACAAATGGGGATACTTCTACCTCATCATATCCTCATGTTCCCATGTAGTTTCCTAATATAGATTGTTTCTCCATAAAACCATGACACGTTGAGTAGAAATATTTGATAGAATATTCACTATATGATCAAAAATATTCAAAGGTTTTTCTTACTATGAAATATAATGATCCAATAGTAAAACATTTTATTTCATCACATATAAAATCTGGGTTATGTAAATCATTAAGAGAGATACATGGAACATAGTTTATACTTGAGACAGTTTCGATTGATGAGAATAGTGATAATACAGTATCCCTATTTTATCAAGAATCATAAAGGGTTCAATATCCCTAGGGATAGACATTCTTTTCCTTCTAAGTCTCAATACTTATTCCATGTTTAAATTGATATAAAAACCTTATCACTATCTTCAAACTCTAGATTACGTCGATTATTATTAGAATATCTTTTCTACGGACATTATGCTTACCTTATGTGTTAAATAATAGTTCTAAAAATAACTTCTATTTCATCATTTAGCTCTGGTATGAATATATTTATTTATCCAACATCATCCAAAAATATTTTTTTCCTACCCTTATTTACATAGAGGGATTCATAAATAGCAATATGAACTCTTGGGTGAAACATTTTGTTTTTTGAAGGCTTGACTAGATGATGTTATTGATCAAAACCACCTTTAAAATTCTCTGATTGATATCCCAACATATCATATATGGTGTAAATTTATCTCCTAAACTATTCATCTATCTAAGGATGATACCAAGTGTTGAACATCAATTCTGTTTCACGATATTTCTAAAGGTATCTCAAGAACATCTAGGAAAACCATATAATAGACCAGACACAATAGAATTTCTCACTCCATGAAACCATAAAATATATTTATTTAATATCTAGGGAATCTTATCAAGAGATAAAATGTCATTTATAGGAAAAAAGTTTGATGAGGATGTAAGGAGATCAACTACAATCCATATAGACTTATTCCCCTTATATGTTTTAGGGAGTCCAATGAAACAATAGTGATGTTTTATCATTTATATTGTCATATGGGTAATGGTTTTAACATCCTATTATACATTTTTCTCTCAGTATTAACATGTGGTCATACCATAAAATGAGATACAAACTCTGCAATACATCTCTTCATGTTCTCTCATTAGATATACTCTTTCAAATATCTATACATCTTTTTTATTCTATGATGAATTATAATTTAAGAACTGTGAGCTCCCTCTATCAAATAATTTAGGAAAAAAATATGGATAGGAAATGTACATTAATTCATAAAATTATATTTATTTTATAGTTAATGATAAAAATAAGATCATTTCTCACATACTTTTGTTGCTCCATTTATTACTTTGGAGAACTTTAATATTTTCCTCTATTAATGACTGAAGACTTATTTGATAAATATAAGTGTTTACCCCTTTAGTATTTTCATATCCATACTTTTATAATTCATAAATATTTTATATTTTATGATCATCATCATAGAAAGGCTATCACGATCCATTAAAATGAAAGTGTCATACACCTTTTATTATTTCCCACGGTAGTAATGTGTTGAGTACTCATAATCTTTATCCATCCCCAACTATTATCTCATTTTCCTGTTAAAATCTATTGATGTTAATTCATATTTAAAATATATTTTTGATTAGTATTGAATCACTACTATCATAGGGCATGGAATAAGAAAATTATCTTTGTAGTATAACATAGTGTCTAACCAGAGTCTTCTCACATGAGTAACTTCTCTATTTATTCCCCTACTTTTTCAAAATTAGATAGACTATTTCATTTTTTTTGTTTTTATTATACTATGGAAAAATAATAAATACTTTTGGGGTTTTATTATATTATTAATTTATTTAAATGACATGAATAATGGAAATTATAACTTAAAATAACATTAAATTCTAAAAATATTGAAAAAGGAATGAATAACATGGTTTTTAGATCAGTATTGGGTTTAATCATTATTCTCCATTATTTGATTGATTTTAGTATGATAAAATGAACAAGAAATATCATGGTAAATTACTATTATTTTCATTTAAAAATTCTATATTCTTAAAATTCATATTAAATCCCAACTCCAAATACATGTGTAATAAAGGTGGATGAGATACCTTAGTCTAGGGTGTGCCATCATTATGGACTTTTCTCTATCGATGCAGTTTTATCCAATGCTTTTGTCAACTATATTGGGTGAATATCCAACAAATGGATAGAGGTAAAAGGAATCAAATATAATAATAGAAATAGATTGAGTTTCTTTTCATGGGGGACAGTCACAACATCATGGATATTCGCCTCACCCAAGAATGATACTAATCTATACCACAAACATTAAATAGAAATTAGGAAAAATATAATAACACCATGACCAACCTCTGGCCATGCCTCAGTTAAGCCTCTAATTACTGATAGTAATAGATTACTTTGGGAGAATTATTAGATGATAATACAAAAAGTAAAATAATAAATTCAAGACAAAAAAGACGAATAAGGATGAGAAATATATAAAAAAATAAAAAAAATGGGATGAGAGAGAGTGATAATGAATAAAATAGGAAAATAAATAACAAAAAAAAATTAAAATAATAACAACAACAATAATAATTAAAAGAGTAATATTAAAAATAACTAAACAAAAAGAGTAGTGGAATGGGGAAATGCGTAAATTTTAAAAATTCGTAATTTAATTTACCAGATAAATTAAAACTAAATTTAAAATTAAATAGAAAACATTAATAAAAATAAATATATGAATATTAATAAGAATATAGTGTTGTAATTCAACATCATCTAGCTTCTACCTCTGACGGGTTCCGTTGGTGGGATGGTCAATCTATTCGGAAAGGGAGTAGCCTCATTTTTATGGGTAGTGAGAAGTGAACCCACAACTCCACTACCTTAAAGGCTCCCTATGAGCAGAGATATAATTAAATGTTATACCAAATGATCTTAGGTGATTGAAGATGAAATGTGGTATAAATCAACACAGGGCATGACATGGCTTCAGCCTCTTATCCATACGCATGAGGTGTTAGCTGGTGCAGGTGTAATTACCCAACCTTTTATAAAAGTAAATTACATTATTATAATATTTTCGTATAATATAAATAATATAAAATCATATTGAACACAAATTAAAAACTTTATAAATGAAGAATAAATGATAGAATATGTATTTATAGAAATTAGAGAACCTATATTGATGGAATAATAATATTTCATTTCAAATAGTAACATGACCCTTAAGAATAGTTATTTGGGTAATATAATAGTAACCTCACCAATTAAAGTATAACTAATTTTTTTTCAACATAAAATATAAAATAATATAAAAATATATCCTAGTATAATTAAACAAATTTTTCAAAAAAATTAAATTATGTGTTGGTTTTTTTGTATCCCATAAATGTTTTAAAAATAAAAAATTAAGTGTTTGTATTTTTTTATAACATAAAGGATTATTTCAAATTTTATAATTAATATAATTGTATAAAAAAATTAATTGCATAAAATATTTTCATAAATTAGTATTTTGTTGTATTATGACTATAATTAGATTTTATGAGGCTAATAATATTTTTAATGTTTCATAAATTCAGTTATAATTTTAAAATTGTTATTTTTCAAATAAATTATTATTTAATTAAAAATGAAATTTCTCTTATTTAGAGAATTTATTAAATAAAAAATTGTTCACTTTTTAATTATACATGTCGAATAATAGATAGGGTGAATATTTTGCATTTTTCTTAAAAAGATGATATTTTGGTTATTAGTCAAATACAATAAATTATAGTACTTAATAAATACATGAATTATTGAGTCATTGATGATGTATGGATTATATAAGAACATTATCTATAATTACCATTCAATAATAACTATATTAAGTCATGTCAATAAAAAATATTCATAGTCCTGATCCCAATAGTAATCTAATGAATAAAGAAATAAAAAAACCCCTCTCATCACCTATAAATACGACCCCTCACCACCACTTCTCCTCACATCTCAAAAGCCATTAATATTTTCCAAATTCTTCCCAGTCCACTTACAATTCGTTTATCCATGTCCATGTTATTCTGGCCTCAACATAAGACCAATCCTAAGTTCCTTAATGAGGTTCTCAATGGGGCGACTTGAAGAGGTAAAACCCACTTTCGATCCCTTTTATTTTCATTTAATTTATTTTCTCCTTTCTTATAATGTACTCAACTACATTTATCCGACTAGAATGATAACACCAATATCAGTTATAAACTATAATTTAATCATTTTAATGGATGATTAATCATGAACCCCCCCTCTTTATTTTAAAAATAAAATCATCTCCCATCATGTACCAATTTACCAACATCTTGGACAATGCACTTTCATTTTACCTTAACAAATTCAATGATATTCATAAAAAAACTATGGTGACTGGTGCATATTTTATTATGTATTTAATAACCCTTTTTTATGATCTGAAACTAACTTATATACACAATAATAAATAATGGAGTGAAACACATTTGTGATGTTCGAAGAACCACTAAAATAATCTAAATGATTATCACTTATATTTTATCAAATGATCCTTCATCATACCATTTTAAAAAATGGTATATATATAACCATTTAAACCTATTTACATTTAATAATAACATATAAGTTCATTTTTTATAACTATACCCATTGTACATGAACTTTCGTACTCATATTCATATGAACCAATCATGAAAACCAACAATATGAACACTCCCGAAACATGGAATTAAACTCTATAACTCTTATAAATGGCCTTAAATGAACTTAATAAAATAATGATAAGTAAAATAAATATATAATTGGATATGGGTATTAATTAATTTATTTAAGTTGATTATACATGATATTAAATTTAAAGAATCCACTAGACATAAGGTAAGGGGATTTCTTGAACCCAATTTCCATTCAATGTTTTGTTCCACTTTCATGAAAAAATTTCATTATAAATCTTATTTAATTTTTTTGTTATTATCTATTTTTTCTAGGATATATTTGTTTTTAATTTGTATTCATGAAAAATATAATGAATTTTCCAAAAGAACTGTTTTTAAAAAGGGCACACATTTTGACTCATCCTGGGTTATTTTCTCATCACTAAAGATTGCCGATTCTTTGAAAAAGTATATTATTTAATTATTATTTTCATGACCCCAATTATTATTCAATAAATTATTCTTTATTAAATGATCCATGTTCCATTACATGAGTAATTTTATGTCTATGATTGATGTACGTTCTATGTGGCGTCTTTGATTATGTAAATGCTATGATGTGATGTGCCTGCCTGAAATTAAATATCACTCTAATGCATTGGTTAATGTGTTGTATCTCATGAGATGAAGTGAAATATTGAGGAACATGATTCTAAATTTTTGTACAATGATAATTTTATGATGATGAACATATTTTATGCATTTACATGATGTTATCTTTATTCACAACTACGTGGGGGGTATTCGAACAGTATTATATGATGTTTCATTTTTATAAATTGCCACATTAAATTAATCTATATAATAATTAATATCAATATTATGATTATTATCTTGTGATTATGTAATGATTATATGATTCTTATCACCACTTTTATAATGAATCTTATAGATATCTATCCCATTATTGGGATTTTGGATCACCCCTTTTCTGATGTATATCCATAAGAGGTTTCTTGAACAAAGGATAACACTAGGATCACTATGAAGATATATAAGAATGAATTAAATAATATTTAAGTTTTCTTATGTAAATGTTATGTATTTTTCTAATTTTCTCAGTACATTAATAATTCATATTCTGGTTTTGAAATACTATTATGTTGTTTATCTTTAAAATGATGTAACACTCATGTAAGAAATAACAGGGTTTCTATTCTTTGTATCTAATCATAGTTTATATAATTTTGGAATTAGGATTAGATAACATTAGTTAAAACACATAGTATGATACTTTGCATTTTTAATCACCCAAGAAGCATTTATTTTAAAAAATTCTACGAATTGGGATCATAGAATACAAGGCTTTAGAGTTAATTATAGAATTGACTAAATTAGTTATTCCTGACTTGTTGAATTATGTTTTTTAAACATGTTATATTATATAAAAATCTAGGAACCAGGATAAAACAGGATAATAGATCTTGTGTGGGACAGTGTAGTGATATCCTAAATGAAATATCTAATTCCTTGGTATGTAGAGTTCCAAATTTCATGTTGATGATTACAAATATGTCTTAGGATACGAAAAATAACCTAAATAATGTGGAAATTACTCCTCATCCAAAGAGGTATAAACTGGATATTTAGTCTCTTATGCTTCATTGACCACTAACGTTAATGGGTATTTTTATCCACTCATTGCGGACAAGTAGTTCAACTCAAGAGAGAAGATCTTTTCTATTCTTTACTATTCTGAGATGGAAAAGCTGACTATGGATTTTTTTCATTTAGATAGTGAGATCAATTAGTGGTGGTTGTTTAATAAGTTCACCATTATATGAAACTAATATTTTTATATATATTGGCATGACATTAAGATAATACTTTTTAAAATTAATTTCCCTTAAACACTTTATATAAATATAGAGGCAGAATGTGTAGAGATCAAGAAAAAGGATGGAAAATCTATCACAGATTATGAAGAGAAAAAAAAATTATTTCAAGGTACACCACATGTTTTTTTACCAAATATGATATAAAAAATATAGATTCAATAGTGGTTTATAACCACACATTCGAAAGGCCCTTTTAATTCAATACATTTTTAGTTATGAATAAGCTGTTCGATTTTGTCTCAAAGTTGAGATAGTGTATGAAGAAGGGTACCATAGCTATGGTGATATGAATTGAAGGATGTAGTTTCAAGATGGAGGATACAATGATTAAGGTAGAAAGAAATATCAAACACTCAAATGTAAAAATGTGGGAAGAATCATCATGTGAATTTCATCAAAGGGAAAGGTAAATGCTTCAAATGTTGAAGAGAAGGCCATGAAGCTCATGAATATTGGAGTGTCATGAATAATCTGAAAAATATTATGGAGGAAAGGAGAGAAAAATCCTTAGCCCAATTTTAAAAATATATGGAGAGAGGGAAATATACAATAAAGATAACTAAACCTTCATTTCAGGAGGTTAATCAGTGTCATCATCCACTAAATCAAAAGGAGAAAGGGAAGGATTATTCCATCACTACTACTGAAGTGGAGAAAGAAAATGATGTTGTAAAATTTAAACTACAAATTCCATCAACAATGGAAAAATAATTAATTTATTTTTCGCCTATGAATTCATTTATAAATTTCATGTTTTCTATAATTATTGAAACGAAGCCTTGAAACCATTATGTAGATATATCTCTAAAAACACCTAGTGGTGCAATCATTACAACTGAAGTGTTGGACTCTTCTATTGTTTCTTTATATTGGAATATTATTATAGATATGTTCATGATACTTCTCTTAGTGTACTTAGATGATATAATAGAAATGGATTGGACCTCATTATACAAAGAACATAGAAACTACTGGTAAAAGGAAATATTTTTTCAAATTATGAACCGTCCAATGCTCCTATACAAGTTCATGGAATATCGTGAATATCCTTCAGTAAATAACTCAAAAGTACAGTAGATAACACCCTATGAGTAAGAATACCATAATCAAGTGGTTGAGCCTAAGAAATTTCTCAACCCAAAGGAAATTTTTATTCTGAGGGAATACAATTATGAACTTTCTAAAGAGTTACCAGGACTTCCCCTAGATCATGAGGTAGAGTTATCAATAGATCTTATTCATGTAGAAAGTCCAATAAAAAAATGTCCCTATAGAATATAACCTATAAAACTAGAGGATGTAAGGAAGAAGCTGCAAGATCACGTGAACAAAGGGTTTTGTAACTACCCAAAAATCTAAAGTACAAACATTATATTTGATAGAGTTTATGACACACAACACCGATCTCATAAGGGAATATAATATATTGTGTATTTATAATATATTTAATATTTTTAAATAAATTAAATCTAATTTATATCAATACATTCATGAAATACATAGCTAGCATGAAAAACAGGCAATGACTATTTTCTTCAACGGATTTCCTTACATGCAAGATTGAGTTTTATTGAACAACAATATATTATTAAAATATTATTATTTAAAATAATTATAATTATCATAGACATTAAATTAGTGGATATGAATAGTATTAACTAATTTATGAAAATATATGTTTTGGAAAATATAAAATGAATTAAGAGGTTAACAAATAATTAGAAATGAAAATAATAACTGATTGAATATAAGAAAAAAATTATTATTATTATGCTCGTAAATGATTTTTTTCATAAAAAATAAAATAAAATAAAATAAGACAATTTTAGTAAATAAATATATATGTTATATATTAAATAAAATATTTTTTATAATCATCCAATATGTTATATATATATAAGATAAGAATAATCCAAATATTACACCTAAAAACATATATTTTTATTAAGGAACTTTTATTTCCGTTTAATAGGGAACCAATTTTAAAAATGAATTTTGAAATGTTAATAAATTTAAAATGAAAAAAACATAATAAATTGCAATGTAATCATAAAAATTATCTCAGAGTTATGTTTTGGTATTTTTATGGAAAGTTTCATTTTTTAGTGATTAACAAAAAATTATGAAATTTAATCCAAAACTATTTCTTTATCTAATTTATTTATAAGTTTAAATTATGATTTTAACATGTTTTAAAGATTAATTAGACTATATTTTTATCAATTAATAAATTTTTTTAATCAATTTCCATTTTAAATCCACTATAAAAACAAAGCAGACATGTGGGCGATTTTACTTTAAAAACCTACATTATCGTTCCATTTGTGGGATTAAATTTTAATTAATTTCTGCCACTATATGAATGGAATATAGAAAAATGGATTCAATATTTTGAATTGGAATAATTTATAATTTCTAATATGGTAAAATGTATATTTTACCAGAAATATTATTTAATTTAATTAAAATTAATTATAATGATTAAGGTTATATTATGTTTTATAAGGGACTAAACACTAACCATAAAGCCTAAATCGACGTACACACTTAACAAAAAGTCATTAGATTTACATATTTAGACCCTATACTAACGTTTCTAGACTTTGGACCATTATTGATCAGCTTTCAATAAAAAACATTTTTGGTGTATCTTTTTTTTTTAAAATAAGACAACTATGCCACCCCTCCTCAATTATAAATGGCCTACTTCACTTCCACATCCTCACACCTCTCAAGACACCTTTTCTTAAACAAAATATTCCCAATTCATCCCCAACATCCATACCATCCTCCTTCAAAATACCTTTTGGAATAAATCACCCATTGTAAGTCATTTGATGAAAACCAAAAAGAGTTACCTAATTAAAAGGAAGCACCCTCCCTCAAACTCCTCCCTTTTATTTTTTTTATCCACTCGCTAAAAATTTATTATTACATGGTTTAATAAAAAAAGTATCCTAAATATACTAGGATATTTTTATTTTATGTTTCAAACCTAAACTTACAAAAAAATACATCTAATGGGTAACGAACATATTATTTATGTGTATTGAGGATTATTTCCTAACTAAATGGTGATTGTTCAATTTTCATCTATCGCCACTCATGGTGGCCCTTATTATGGAAAATATTTTTATATATATTATATATATATAATATTTATTCTATCTTTATTCTTATTTAATTATTTCACAACACATATCATTAATAGATTCTATTTTTTGATAATATGATAACACCATTTTAGGAAGTGTTGACTACCACCCCCTCAAAGCGATGTGACTTGTTCCTAAAATACATGGAACATATAAATAATGGTTTTAATTAAACATATGTGATAAAGAAAAAAAACACTATATTATATTAATGAAATAATTATATTTCTTATAATATATTATATATCATTTTCTTTATTACCCTTTGGCACCCTAAAAATGTGATAATGTCATTCATAGAGGTGTTGGCTACCGCCTCGCTGACATGATTTAATTATGTTTTCAACAAAAGAATTACATATATAAGTATATATGATTAAATTATATGGTATTTTTTATATATTTATCATTATGTAAATATAAAATTTTACTTAACTTCTTTCCATAACGATCATTGAAAAATGTTAATGTTACTCATGCGTACGTACAACCTACTATCTCCATGAGTGTAACATTGGTTAATTTTTCATATCCATATTTAATTATTGAGTTCAAAATTATAATTTATGTATATATATGAAAATTATTTTTTGATAAATATTCTGGGAAGTTATATGATGAAACCTTTGATCATAGAATACCTACAAAAGTTGTTTTTGACACTTAAATCGAATTTCATCAAAACAACCATCAAAAACGTAATTCATTATGTAATAAACTTGATAAAGTTTCTAAGTCATAAATAAATTTAGTATAATTTTACTATATCGAATGTTCAGAGATGTTCACCTGAATAGAAAATCAAGGTAAGGGATTCTGATCTCATTTTCATTCAGTGAGGCATGCTTAATTATTGTGCACATAATTTATTATATATGGGGTACTTACTTCCACATTTACATGTAATATCATCAATAAATTATTATTCATGTTACCTTTAGATTCAATTTGATTTATTTATTTTATGTGGATTTGAGTTAAATGATACTAAGATGAATAGAATTTCATAAAATCAATTTCTTTTCATTTAGTTATATTACATCCTCATTGTCGTTAATATACATTGATTATGTGTGTAATAACATATTATAATATCTTGTTTTCTTTTAAATTAATTTATATTTATTTACATTTGATACACATAATTGACTCATTGATTTAATTTCACTTTGATGTTATATCCATTTCGAGGGTTAATTTGACAATCTCATTTTATTCATGATTTTTAGTACATGAATTTCTATTCAAGGAAATTATTGGATAATTTTTCAATAAACCATTCAATTTTGATCTCCTATATTTATCATTATACAATATAAAATATTATTATTTTTGGCTCTTTCTGTTCACATGTAAGAAAATTTTCCCTCATTTTACATTTTATTGAGACTTATTTGTTATTATACAACAATTCACGTTTATTTGGTGTATATGCTTCCTTTTGTAATATTATATCCTAAATTTCCTTATTATAATGATATTATAAGTTTCATTTAATGTCATAAAATCATGGAGATTATGATTTAAATGTTTCAATGTGGTACGAAACACTTTAGAATGTTTAATGATTATTCACCTAATGATTATTCTTATGGATTATCTTTGCAATCTCACTTAATTTTGTGATTGTTAACCTCATATTGAAAAAATAACTCTATTGTAATCATTTATAATTTTAAATTTACATGAATAGCTATAATCACATACAATTTATATTATTATTTCCTAAACTGTATACCATTTTACATTTGGTTCTTACTTTGACAATTATTTGGTCATCTGGGAAAATATTGATAAATATATGTTTCTCATTCGATATAGTTAATTGATAAGGAATATTATTAATTTTTATTATTAAATATGTGGATTTATTTGTAAATGTAATGATGGATGGATTCTAGACTTTATATAGATCCTCGTGCATCGATAACTTCTAATGAGACTAATAATTATGGAAATGGGTTTCTACCCTTTTTTTAAACACTCTTGTGAAAGTTCTTGATATTAATGGGTTTTCATTTGAATTATACATGACATGTAGAGAACCAAAGCTTTATATACATAGAAATTACATTACTTTTGAAGAATACTTAATACATAATAAAAAAAGACACACAAGGACCATAATAGTTTAGTGTCTTTGGAAATTTAGAACGTATTCTTCTAATCGTGGTGAAAGATCTTCAACATCTCCCATAACGATCTTCCCCTTTTGTTTTCTTACCTAAAAACTTTCTTTTAATCCTGGTGTAAAATAAAACATAAAAAGGGTGAGATCAAATTCTTAGTAAGGGTAAGCATGGATAAAATAAAACACACCATATATATTTGTTCCTAAAAACATGAACATAATGTTTAAACATCAACATCTTGAGCAACGACCTAAAACATGGAAGTACATAAGGAATAGATCAGAATGGAACATAAATCATGATAACATAGTATGGGAATAAAACATGTAATTGTGGCATCCATTAAGAACATTTGAAATTTCCATAGTAGCTAAGGCATTGCTGCCAAGACCATCTTAGTGGACAAAGTCTTTTTCTGAATCGAGTTCACTCCTCATTCCAGTCCTGTAATACTATACCGGATTAACTTACCGTTCCATCCATGTCTATCTCATGAGATATAAATCTTTACCCAATGCATTGGAGGTAGATATAGGTCCCACCCATGTCATAATGAAATCATTCTTACTTGTGCCACAAAATAAACATACATCATTCATAATAACCCAATAAATAAAATGGGTTTCATAAACATCATCCCATCATCACATAATCCATATAAAAGAAATGGATAAAATTTCATAATAAGAAAAGTGAAACCATGTAAATCATAGAGACATGATACTTGAAACATACACATGTGAAATAATTTTATCTTAGATGAAAATGGTTTTGATAAAACACTTGAAATGAATTGTTGGTGAAAATATCATTTTTTCATCAAAATAATTTTCTTCTCACAAAATGTCATGAAATTTTAGAAGAAAAGGTTTTTGTTGAAAATAGTCATGAAATCATTTGGAGGAAGATTCATGAAAATAAGGCTGTATAAAACCATAAAAAATCCATTCACGTAGTTAAGTTAAAAATAACATTCTCCTCGTAATTTTTTTGGAAAAGTAAAAAAAATACATTGTAGGGTAAATAAAAGAAAGTTTTCAGCCATACCATGGGGTAAAAGTCAAAATGGGTAAAAGGAAATTAAAAATACATTAATACAATTTTATAAAACATGGACATGGCTGATAGCAATAACCACAGTAAATACTTACGAATAAGCAATATCGGACAAAAATGAGATTTGCAAAATTATCCCTTACCTTAGGTCCAATATGCTTCGTACGTATCCGAAACTCCTATATAATGATTTAAATAATGTCATTTACTTATTACATAATAATATTCATTGTTATGATATCATATATGGTTCACTTATGACTTTATATTACCTGTTCTTTTGTAAATTCCATGTTAAAGAGCGGTTTGGGTAAAATCGTTTCTTTTGTCGTCCGTGTTTTGACTTGTAATTATTCATATGATTAATTAGATCATGATTACTTAATTCCAGAATATAAAAAATGATTTATATATAATATATATTCAGAATATACATATATATAATAGATTGATAAATGGAAAGAAATACACCGTTAATGGAGACAGTAGGCCGTACATACGCATGAACGTTGTTTTTGTTTCCTCATTGAATTGAATGGAATTAATTGGATGACATACATATATATATATACATAAATCCAGTATCATTATTATGTCATATATTTCATGATTAATTATTATTTATACGTTTTAATAATTTATGAATGGTTAATCATTTAGTATGAATCTCATCGCGTCGTGGAGACGGTATTTCGTACGTACGCACGAGCGATGATATCGTTCCCTTGATCGTGGAATTTTATTGGAGTGTATGTATACAATTACAGAATAAATATTACTCTACAATAATCATATATAGTTATTATTTACACCATTATACCCATCCAAGTAAGGTGGTGCTGGAAAATAGATTACACCACGGCGTGGAGACGGTATTCCGTACGTACGCACACACGGTGATTTCGTTTTCCATAGAATCGATAGATGGTGAAATAGGGTTGGTTCATACCTATAATAACATATCAGTATATTATTGATACTGATGTTATTACTTCATAATGAAACAAATAAATAAGAAGAAGTGGAAGAAGAAATAAAGTTGAAAGAATCGGTAACAGACATTACCTCTTCTTTGAAGCGCCTGTTTGAGAACTCCTCTTAGGGCACTAAAATTGGTCTTTGAAGAAGACCAGGACCTCTAGGATGTTTATATTGAAGTGGAGAAGAGAAATTTTCAGGGTTGGTCTGATATTTAAGGCTCAAAGTGGTGTGAGGAAGAGAGGGAGGAGGTTCCCTTTTATAAGGGAGGAGAGGGGCACCTTTGGAATAACAAAAAATATTATTTTATTATAAAGTCATATTCGGTTTTTAATAGCTCCAAATTGATTTATTTAGAATATAAGGTGGGGATGGGTCGAAATCCTCTCATCCAATATAATTTAGAAAATTTCAGGTCATTATATTAACCTTAACGTTTTGTTTTAACTTTTAGTTAATTAGATTGACATATACCATGTCACTTTGTATTTTTATATTATATAGTTAATAAACATACCATATACATACAAGAGACCCCCAAATGGTCCATTAATGATACACCTATCATGATATAAGTATCTTGGCCGAACCTTAGATTTTTAGGAATATAATAACAATTTATAATATAATATTTGTTTTAAAAACTATTTTATGTCAATTTTGAAACTATTTGGTAATTGATTTTTGTGAAAGTCATAACAGAATGATTAGTTCCAAAAAAGTTAATTAAATCAATAAAAACATGTCACATTAAGATATAAAATTATTGGAATTCATAAAAAGTACCAAATTACATTTATTTGGTTATTTATAACATCAATTATGTCAATATTTCATTAATAAGATAATTATTGCATCATCATTGTTTCATAAATAAATTAAATTATGTCAAGTCTAAAAATTAAAAATAAAATACCATTATGTAGGAAATATTTTTATATTTCTAATTAATATTTATAGTCGAATTTATCTTATGTATAACCATATATTAAAAATTATTTAGTTATTAAACATTGATTTTAACTATTTTAACCCTTCTTTAAATAAATTAATAATAAATGTCCCAATCTAATCCAAGTGGTCCTAAATGGTCATATTTTATTCCTAAGGTTGTTTTTGGATGAATTAAAATTATCCAATAGAATTAGTACATGTGTTAGGGTAATAATAATATCATTTTTACCCTTAATTACCCAATTTATTTTTAAACGTGGTAAAAAAGTAAAATGTTACTATTCACCAAAAATTATTTTCATCTCATTCAACCACATTCTAGTCCTTGATATTAATCATGTCTCTTGTATTTTCTAAATTCCACTCATAGAAGAGGTAAAATTAAGTTTTATGAAAAATTCAGTTTTTTTAACTACCACTTAGTGGTTTCACTATTCATCAAAAAATGAAACTTTCCAGAAAAATACAAAAAATTAGGCCTAAGATATATTTGATATCATGAATTCAAAAATTATGTCTATTTTACCAAATTCAAAACATATCAGTTTCATTAATTAATTTAAAAATTAGTTCCCGTCGTCAAAACAAATAGCGTGTTCTTAAGAGATAATAACTATCAAAAGACTGACACTTGTTTATGTCTGGTTTAAATGTGAAATTACATCCAATGACCAAAATTGTATTAAATTGTGAAAATATAATCTAAATATACTTTAAAACCACTCAAAATAATAATTTATCACTATTAATTATTTCGATTAAAAAAGATGTTTTAAATTAAAATTTAGTAAATTCCACTATTCATCAGAATATGAAAGTTATCCAAAAAGTACCAAAATTTCACCCTAAGCTAATTTCAATATTCTGAATCCAAAAATGAAGTCCATTTTGAAAGATAAAATTTATAAAATTTCAAAAAGTGGTTATTACTATTCATAATGGCTAGATCATAATAATATTATAATAATATCTCGTTTAGTGAAACTCGGTATTGCGTACTACACACACTATCGAGGAAGGTCGCGTTTACATGTAATGCAAGGAAAGTCAGGGATGCATGTTATGCAAGATCCTTTTGGTGTAGCGTAAAACACAAGACATTAATGAAATTAAAAAGAATATTTTTTTATAAAATCTCAGGGTGTTACATTCTACCCCCCTTAAAATGAATTCCACCCTCGAAATTCGTCGGTGTTATAAATAGTTTACTACTCGAAAGTTTCTGTAATAGAAACCCACATCGTAAAAAAGGTATACAAAAACTTGGATTTAAAAACTAAAGTATGAAACGTAACGATTACCCAAATTAACTCATCACTAGGTTTCCACGTAGGAGAACATAGGTGAAAATATGGATATGGAAGAAAAATCTAACCATCAAGTTCTGATGGAGGGTGGTAGAGAACATGGCTATGAAAAAGCCAACAATCACAAAGCCATAAATTTGTGATGATCTAAGGTACCTTCTGATTCACCGAATATAAGAGCACTAGGACAAAATATTTGGTTTTCAAGATCATTTCCCTAAAGTTGATGAAATTGGAATTAGAAGAAATACTTTAGTGATTTTGGTACAATCTCACTGTTGGTAATTCTTTGGACAACTTCCACTTTATCTCTTAAAGAAATAAAGTTGAATTTTTTATTCATGATGTGTTAGCAGATCATGTGATAGAATGATGGGTCATTCCATCTGTTTCAAACAAAAGGTTAGCAAAAGTTATAAGTCAATCTTATGGTTAGATTAATCGTATATGGTTCAAAAAATGAACTTATACTTCATATATCATACCTCTTAATAAAATAAAACTAGTTTCTACTAACCAGGTACTTCCTGTAGGCCAGTGGTAGGCGATAAAGGCCAGTCACACTTCGGTTGTGGGTTCGATTCCCACATCCTTGTCCGACGTGATGGGTTGTCGCCCATCCTGGAGGTTTTCCTTTTTTCTAAAACTAAATTACTATAACATCCCATCAATAATATAGAAAAAACTTCAATCCTTAAACAATACTAACTTATGTCCAACATAATCCATTCCAATCTTTAGGCTTATCCATAATACTACAGTCCACTCTCATAATATAGTGAAAATGATTATCAGAGATTTCATATAACAAGCATGTTAATACCATCGTTGATCCCCATATATCATAATATATGTCTTGTTGGTCACATTCCAAACATTCGAAGGCCTTAATCATGTATACTCTTGAAAAATTAATACCCATTGAACCTTAGTGAAAACAAGAATGCAGTTAAAAGTTAACACTTTCCACATTCCAAAATCCTCAAAATTCTATATACTCAAACCATGATATCACTTAGTCCTTATATCAATCATGAGCTCATGAATACAATCAAACATCTCATTATCTTCTTATTCCTTCATTATGAGAATATCATCTACTTTCCAAAAATATCTGAATAACCTTCCATGGTTACTGGTACCATTCAACATATACTTTCAAAGACTTTAGGAAAAACAAAAGTGTAACAATCCTTAGATGATTCTTTATTCCATAGTACCATTAACTATACAACATAACTGTAGATAAACATACAATCATTCCACTACCTTCTAAAACAACTGACTGAGCTTCAAC
Organism: Viscum album; assembly: GCA_963277665.1. Lineage (NCBI taxonomy): Eukaryota > Viridiplantae > Streptophyta > Magnoliopsida > Santalales > Viscaceae > Viscum > Viscum album. Next base: position 998,596,428 of record OY728121.1, on the reverse strand, counting down.
ACTTCTTTCAGATCATATATCATTTGTAGTCTCCTCATCATCATCTACATAAAAACTACCCTTATGAACATGTTGATTCACTTCATGAGATTTTCCCTTAGGGCATTGGTTTGCATATTGCCCATAAATTCCACATTTAAAACATCTAATCATTCTTGATGTCGTAGAAATACCATTATCCTTGTCCATGGTGTTAACTGAACCTTTTCCTTTGAACTTACTAGCTTTGTGTCCTTCTTTTCAACACCCAAAGCATCTTCCAGTTCCTTTGAAACAATATCCCTGATGCCTCTTCCCACATGATTTACATGATGGAAATTGAACTTTCTTTCCTCTATGATCATCACGAAAATCCATATTTCTCTTATTATCTGAGTCGGGAAACATACCAAAGATGAGATTGTGTGTAATGCAAGGCAAGTCATAGATGTGTGTTGTGAAAGATCCTTTTAGTTTAGCGTACAACACAAGATATTAATGAAATTAAAAATAATATTTTTCATAAAATCTCGGGGTGTAACATGAAATCTATTAAAAATTTATTTCCATCATATTAGATTCAATTATTATTCATCCCTGAGATTTTGTGTCTACCTATCCATGCATACATTTCATTTTAGTTCATTCATTAAATGGAATCTGTTTTAGGTTCATACCTTGCCAAATTTATTTTTACTTATCTTGTTATTTAAATGGAATGTATTTCTAGTAATTACCTTTTCATATTGGTTATTTACTTCCATTTTGTTCATTGATTACATGGAATGTGTGTTCAGTTATTTACTGTCCCATATTGACTACTTTCATTGATTAATTATTTCTTCTGCTATATTATTCCCTTGATGAGAATTTGAGTTAACCTTTGTTATGTTTATTTACCCAGGAATCCAAGAATAATACTATGAAATATATGAAGGTATTTAATAGATTGACTAGTGTTAGCTTAAATTTTTCTATCTAGAAAGTAGAAGAAAAATTATGTTGTAATTAGTGTATTAACTTGTAATACAAGACTCATTTATGTATCTACTTTACCAAGACTACTAAACTGATCAATCCTTTAGGTATTGATTCCATATAATCATGCCAATGTAATTGATAGAAGACAAAAAATCTAGGATATTTGGTTTTGGGTTGCTACAATTATCATCAAAGGAAGTTTAGTAGAATCCTTGAGAATATGATTTAAGAAAACCTAGATTACATATCATAACCCTAATGCATATTTTGAGGATAACTGTAAATGAAAACCCATTAATTTTTGAAATGTTTAAATTAATTTGTCCTTCATATAAATACATCACTATGTAGATACTACAAGTAGATGTGGTTCTAGAACAAAGTTCCCTAGGAGTAACAATTCCAACAAGGTGTTCCATGCCTGACTCGGTGTAACCTGGTACATGACAATGATCTGTAGTGCACAGAAGATTTAACTGTTCCAGCGGATATCCTTAGAATAATAAAAATTTTATTTATAATCCATTATTAATTGTATGGATAAATAATATGTAGCCTTTTTTAAACCTGAGTTTTTTTGGATTAAATATACGGTGTCATGTTTTAGAAATATAAATGATGATATTATGGATAAACATGAGACTGAGGGAGGACCATTTTTTGATGAAGTATTTTAGTGATTGAATAATGAAATTTTAGAGAGTATTTTAAGCGTGTTATTTTGGACATTAGAATCCTGAACCATTTAGGTAATATTCTTGATTTTATAAGCATATGTTTTAGAGGAAAATTTTATTTGAATAATAATGCCTTTACATGTATTTAGAGATAATATTAACAGTATTGATAACCATGAAGGATAATAATATTAGTAATTACATCTTATGATGAGTCCAATAATGTTATGATACTTTTAATAATATTTCTTTATTGAAAACTATTGTACAATATTCTATTTAATGATTAAATTTCAAGGATGTCCATTAGATTCATATTGGAAATTATTTTAATATCGTTTTCGAAAAGGATAACCTATAAGAAGGGTAAAAACCCATAAAATCTGACCAGGAAATGGGTCTGGAACTGATGGCCTAATGACGATACGGGTTTCACTCAAACCACTGAACTATGCAATGTCCTGGTTAATTTTTCGTTGTTTTTAGTTAAAATATTTGATGAATAAATATTAATGATAAATGAGTAGTGTCAAATATGAGGAATAGAGATTAATCTATGAACCATATTGGTTTTAGAGAATATATAGAGAAAAATATTTATACATATCACTCTTTTATTTCCCTATGATCCATTAAATGTTTTAGTTATTCATAGATCAATGCTAATTTTTGGATAATAAATTCTTAGGGTAATGGGTAAAATAAAATTTAATAAAATCACAACCAAAAGAGGAAATTGGTCTTCTGAAATTGAAATGTATCAATAAATTGTACTTCCTTATGTTCTTCAGTAGTAAAATAATTACCCAACTTTTGAAAAATGATAAAAAATGTGTTTTCTGAATACCTTATTTTTTTGTTGAATTGATGGTCTACTAAATCCTCACAAATTTATTGCATGGAGGCCCTCAAAATTACATTTACCAATCACTTGTTTTTTAATGAACTAATTCACTCCCTCTATATATTTACACTTTTCCTTCATGTCTTTATCTCAACATTCCAATGATGTACTCCAACATAGATGCCTAGTTACATGACAGTCCTTGTGGCCTTTATACTTCCATTCTATATTTTATAGAGGATGACATACAAATACTTCTCATGATGTGATAATTACAACACAAGAAATATCAAAATATATTAACTTGATTTTGTTTAAATTTAAAGTTTGTAATATAACTAATTTTGGGGAGAATTTTACTCTCCATAAATCTAAAGTACAAACATTGTATTCAATAGTGGGTATGACTCACAACAATGATAACATAATAGAATTCAATATCCTAAGTATTTATAATATATTTAATATTTTAAATAATTTTAATATAATTTATAGCTATAATTGAATGAGATATTGTGTTAGAATGTGAAACACACAACAATGAGTTTCTTTAATGGCTTGTGTCACATGAAAAACTCAGTTTTATAAAAAAATAATATATTAATAAAATATTAATATTTAATATAATAAAACAAAACCTAGCCATTAAATTATTGTTTATGAATAGTATTAACTATATTATTAAAATACATGTTTTAAACAAATATAAAATTAATTAAAAGGTAACAAATTAATTATAAATGAAAATACAATCCAATTGAATACACATGAATTATTATTATTTTTATTCTTATGAAGGTATTTCATCATATTAAATTTAACTAATTACAATTATTGAATTATATTAATGAAATTTATATGTTATTTATTCAATAAAATATTTTTTATAATCATCCAATACATTCTATAGTCATAAGAAACAGATGAGCTCAATATTACACTAAAAAACCTATATTTTTATTAAAGAACTTTTACCACCTTTTAATGGAGAACCCATCTTAAATATGAATTTTGAAACATTAATTGATTTAATATGTCAAAATAAACATATCCATTGAATGAAATAAATTAAAAGCATCTTAGGGTGATATTTTTGTATTTTTACTCAATGTATCATTTTTTGGTGATTATTGAAAAATATTGAAATTTAATCCATAATTACCTTTTAATCTAATTTATTTATAAGGATAAATTTTAATTTTAATTGTATTCAATTTTTATTTAGAATATATTTTTATAATTTAATCCAATTTTGTTCATTTTAATCAAATTCAATTTGAAATTGAAAAAAAAAAATTCATATTAATTTTTTTGATGTTTTTACTTTAAAACCCTACAATGTCAACCCATCAACGAGATTAAATTTAAATTTAATTATACCACTTATGTGATTGTAATTTGGAAAAAATATTCCTTATTTATAATAATCATTTCAAATAATTTCTAATATGGTCAATTTATTTTACCAAATATATTAGTGAAAGTAATTAAAATTAATTTAAACGATTAAGGTTAAATTAAGCTTAATAATGGATTAAAACATAAACCAAATGCCTAAATAGAGCTATAAACTTGTCCAAAATTAATTTTCAAGACATATATATACAATTTCGTCCCTTTTATATAAATTTTAAAATTATTGATCCACTTTAAAAAAAATGTCCTTCCTTTCTTTTAAAATATTACAAATTTTCCACCCCTCTACTATTACAAAAGGCCTCCTTCACTTCCACTTCCTTAGAAATATCAAGGACATTTTTATTTACCCAAATAAAAAAAAATCACTACACAAATACCTAAATTAATCCTTTAATCCCCATTTGGGATGAAAACAACCTGAGGATGTTTTTTGGTGAAATCCAAAAGGAGTTTCCCTTTTGAGAGGTAACACCCGCCCTCAAACTCTTCTATTTTATTTTCTTTCTACACTCCCAATAATATTTGACTTTTTTAATGTATAAAAAACTAATATAATAAATATAATATTATTTTTATATGGTAAGGTTTTGATCTACACATACACAAACTTCCAAATAATGCGTAATGAACATACTGATTACGTGTATAGGGAACTATCGCCTCACTGAACGATGATTTTTCAATTTTCTTTTACGACACATCATGATTTCCATTATGATGGAATATATATTTATATATATTATATATAATATTTATTATTTCATTACGATTATTTAATTATTTTTGAATATATTTCTTTCATACTTTCTATTTTGTGTTAATATGATAAAATCATTTGAGGAAGTGTGGACTATCACCCCCTCAAAGTGATGTGACTTGTTCATTCCATACATAGAATGTACAAATAATAGATTAAATTATAAATATGTGAAAAAAACATATATAATAAATCAATTTCATAATTATCTTCTACAAAATATAATATATATAATTTTCATTATTACCCTTTGAGACACTTAAAAAATGATAACGTCATACGTGGACGTGTGGACTACCGCCTCCATGACTTGATGTGATTCATTTTTCATCACAATAATTTAAAATTTATTTATATATGTTTAAATAATATAGTTTTTATGATATAATTATAAATATTTAAAGATATAATTATAATTAACTTCTTTCAAAAATGATCATTGAAAAAATGGGAGTGTCACTAATGCGTACGTATAGTCTACCATCTCCATGAGTGTAATGTTAGTTCATTTTTGATAACCATATTTAATGAATGATTTTAAAATTATAAATTATGAATAAATATGAAAATTATTTCATGATTATTATTTTTTAGAAGATATATAATGACCCATTTGACCATAGTTGACCTATGAATGTTTTTTGGATATATAAATTGAATTTAGTCAAAACACCCGACGTAAACATAATTTTTTATGTAATAGTATAAAATATAATAATAAGTATGGTAAATGAAATAATAAACATGAAAAAGTTTCTAAAGAAAGTATAAAATTAAAATATTTTTATTATATAGTATGTTAAAGGATGTTCACCTGAATGGAAACTCAATGTAAGGGATTCTTGTCTCATTTTCATTCAATAAGGCATGCTTAATAGGTGTGAACATAATTTATTTTTTATGGTGTACTTAGTCCTACCTTAACATGTTCTAAAATTAATAAATCTTTCTTCATGGTATTTTGAATTTCAATTTTTTGTATTTATTTTAATGGAATTTGTGTTAAAAGTTACCATGTTTAATATAATTTCATAACTCAATTTCTATTAATTGAGTTATATTACTTTATCTTTATCGTTTATTTTATAAGATAATTTGTGTATTCAGTTGATACTATCTACTATTTTATTTCCTCTTATCTTTGGAGGATTTAAATTTTATATATATAATTTACCCATTTAGTGATTTCTACTTCTATGTTATATCCTTTTCAAGGGTTTATTTCACAATCTCATTTTATTCGAGATTGATAGTACATGAATATCCATTCGAGGAAATTATTAGATAATTTTCAAATTAACCTTTTCATTTTGATATCATGTATTTATTAATAAACATTATCAATTATTAATATTTCTAGTTATTTAGATACATATGTAAATGAATATCATCTCAATTTATGTTTCATTGATGCATATTTGTTTTTATACACTAATTCAGTTTTATTTGGTTTATATATTGACTTACGCTATATTATGTCATAAATCTCCTTATTCTAATGAAATTATATGTTTCATTTAATTTCATAACTTCCTGGGGATTATGATTTAAATTATTCAATATGGAATGGGACACTTTGGAATGATTAAAATTATTCTCCATAAAATTTTTCTTAAGGATTATCTTTGAAATATCATCTCATTTTGTGATTTTAAACCACCTATTGAAACTATCTGTAACATCCTAGGTAAATAAATAATATTAATTTTTCATATTTATTAATATTTGTGAATAAAATATTAATATTACTTTAAATGGGATTCTATGTTAGATGGCGTACCTGATACGTAACAATGAGTTTTTTTTGAAATATTACGTCGCACACTAATAATATAATAATATTATTTTAAATAGTAGTTAACGCCTAGCCATTTTATTGGAATGAATGAATAGAAATTACTAAAATATGATTATATATGTCTGTTAAATGTATTTACATTTATCCAATAAAAGATAAAGGCTTAAAATAATAAAAGAATACAATTTTTGGCATAAATACTCAAATATTCACTAAATGGTCAATTTATCACATTTTGATGGAGAACCATCATTAATATAGTTTTGGTCACTCTTATAAATTATATTGGAACAAATTAAATTCTTCTTTAGAATCGGGACATCAAAATTTACTTTTGTGTAAATTTTTGGTATTTTTCCGATAAAGTTCATATTTTAATGAATAGTGAAAAATGTTTTATTTTAATTCAAAACCTCCTTTTAATTTAATTTATTTATATGGTTAGATTATACTTTTAATTGGGTTTAAAGAGTAATTAAAATATATTTTTACCATTTAATCCAATGGTGGTCATTGGAATTAATTTCTCTTTTAAATTGGACACAAACAAGTGTCAATCTTTTGATAAATATTGTTTCTTAAAAACAGGCTATTTGTTTTGACAACAGGAATTAAATAAAAAATTAATTAATTAAACATACATATTTTGAATTTGGTAAAATGGGCATCATTTTTGAATTTGGAATATCAAATATATCTTAGGCTGAATTTTTGGTTTTTTTCTGAAAAACTTCATTGTTTGATAAATAGTGAAACCACTAAGTGGTAGTTAAAAAAACTGAATTTTTTGTTAAACGAAACTTTACCGCTTCTTTGAATTGAATTTAAAAAATCCGACATACATTGTTGTAATTAGTATGTAAAATGTGGTTCAATGGGAAGAAAATAATTTTTTGGTGAATAGTAACTTTTATGTTTTTTTAATCGCGATTAAAGGTAATTAGTGTAATTTAAGGTAAATATAATGTTATACTAATATGAAATTACCTTGAAACTTGTCCTAAAACTATTGGATGATTCATGGACGACCATAAAAATCTATGGGTCAACTTGGGGACCCCATGGAGCTACATGGGTAAGAAAATGACAGTAATAACTTTTTACTTAAAGTAAAAATAAAAGTTTCACAAACATGTATTGTTTTACTAAAACAATTATTACATGGGGTTATATAAGTTATATTTTTGAATATAAATATTCATTAGAATGATAAAACGATTTATTATATCATGTTATTTTGTTTATAATTTTTAGACAACAAATAAATAAAATTATTTATGACAACATGATGATGCAGTGATTATCTTATTAATGAACGATTAAAATAAATTGAAATGATAAGGTAAAATATAAGACTTACACTTGTCTAAAACCTATTTGATGCATGGATTTAGAACCCTTATCACCTTATCCTAGAAATATATCATTGTGGGACCTTTAAAATCCGAAAATAATTTTATAATAAAGTAACATTTCTTGACTTTCCAAAAGAGCCCCTTCTCTCCCTTATAAAAAGACCCCACTTCCTACACATCTATCACACTTCTCAAGCCCTTTGGATCATCCAAACTCAACTCAAATAAGCTCCCAATATCACTCTATTCATCCTAATAGCCTTAACATAGTCATAATACTCTTCAAGAAACCCTTTTGGTTCAAACCAAGGGCAGTTACCCAATTTAAAGGTAATATTTGCTCTTATGCTCTTTTGTTTTATTTTGCTTATAAAACCCCCTAAAGTCTTTTTATTCATTTTTTTGTAACCCAAAAGGTATATTAAATATACTATTATGTTGTTATGAGAATTATTCGAGCTAGACATACACACACCTCCATCTAATGGTTAAAGAATATACTGTTTCCATTGATGGAGAATTACTGCCTCATGAAACGATGATTGTTCAATCTTCTCCTACCACCTCTCATGGAGAAAATTATGATGGAACTATATTTATATATGATATATATTTTATTTATGTCCTCTCTATGCTTCTGTATTTTATATTTGAAACATTCAATTATGTTTTTCATGTTGGGAAAATGCGATAATTTCATTTGAGGAAATGTGGACTACCACCCCCTCAAGAGATGTGACTCGTTCATGAAATACATGTAATGTATAAAGAATGAAATTAATGAAATTATGTGACCTATAAAAAATATATATTATACGGGAATTATAATTTATATATCTCTCATTTAGTTTTAATTCCATTAATATTACAAAGAAATGAAAGTAGCGTTCATGAGTACGTACGACCTACCGTCTCCATGAATGGTGCATTTCATTTTTATCTCCAAATGTTATGGAATAGTATAAAATGAATATATACTGGATATATATGATATATAAATAATTAATACTATTCTGGAGATTATTTACTTATAACTACATGTAAAATGCTTTTCAAACAAGTTCATTTTTGACTCGTGTACCGAACATCGACCAAAACGTCTGATATGAACCCACATAAATAACTAATTATTATAACATTATAATATTTGATATGAATTGAATAATAAACATTAAAGTAGGTCCTTAAGAAATTATAAATTGACCAATGTTTATTATTCAGGAATATAATGAAATGAACAAGACAAGTCTGATTTGAGGTAAGGGATACCACCTCCCTCTTTTTTTACGTACTCTATTTTATGTCACTTCTTTTAAGATAATCTTTATTATGTTGGGGGATCTTATTTTATATTCCATTTACTGTAAGTTTTATGTCCATATGATTAGAGACCCTATTTTATCTCATCAGTCAGTTTTTGGAAGTTTTAAGTGGTGCTGTTAGGCTGCCGAATTTTCGTAAGAGATTTCTTATCTCACTTTTAATTCTGTGAGATTTCCTTTGTTCACCACTTATTTATTTCATGTGGTGTATTGTGTACTTCAATTTGATATATATTATCATGATTATATTTATATTCATGGTATTATGTGATTCATTTGGTGCCTATTATCCCTTGGTCATATGACTCGATTTATTACAACGAGGTAAGGGGTTTTTATCTCACTTTTTATTCCGTGAGATTCATTCTTTATTTGTCACTATCTCCTTTGAGTGGTGTATGTACTTCCCATTATTCTACTCTTTGTGTAATATAATTTCATTTATTTGTATTTACATCAACATTTAATGATCCTTCTTTCATGGGGTGTATGTTTCTAAAGTTACCAAAATCGGTAAGGGAACCTTTCACCCTCCTCTTCTTAAAAGACTTATTTTTGTTATGTATTTTAATTTAAATATTATTATGTTAGGATATGTTATTATATATCCTTATTGATGTAAATTTTATGTCCATGTGATGAGATAAAATTATCTCTCTCATCAAATCTTTTTCTAAAATTTGATGTGACACCGCTAGGCTATCGAATTTTTACAAGGGAACTTCTTAACCCAATTTTGATTCTTTGGGTTAAACTTGTACTTCTTGAATATGTCATCCTATGAATATGTGTGATTGAACTATGATAGTTTTACACTGAATAACCAATCATATTTAGTGTATTTATATTTGTCACACATAATTATGTAATTGATTTATCCTAATCTAAGGATACCATCTTTATAAGGGATTTCTTCTCAATTTACATTCCCTTGAGACTTAATTGTTGTTATGCACCAATTCACTCTTATATGGTGTATATAATTTTCATTGGCATGTTATATCATGAATCCCTTTATTCTCAGGATATTATATAGTTCTGATTAAATGTTATTCCTCAATTATTTGTATTCAAGAGTTTCTCATTTTGTCAAAAAATCTATTACTAAAATATTGTTTTAAATATTTCAAACATTTATTCTTATAAATCATTATCATTAATGGCCATGTTTTAAAAAAAGTTTTAAGGATTTATTTATATGGACATTATTGTTTTAAAATTTTAATTCCTTTAAAATATTCCAAGTGTTATGGGAATCTTTGATTCAAAAATCTCTTTATTAAATGGTTTTGAAAATGGTTTTTATAATGGATTTATTTTTCCAATATCTTAAAATGTTATATTGTTGTTCCACTGTGGGAATGTTATCTTTCCTTTATGCATAAGTTTTGTGTTATCATTATGTTATGGTTCTTGGGAAATGTTAAGGAAATCGAGTGGTTCCGTGATAAACTAAGGGCGGGTGATCCCGAGATAGCTCTCCAATTCATTGGGTAACACGAAGGAGTTAAAAGATAAGGTTCCTATGAAGAGATTTTGGGAATATACTGTGGTGGGTATTCCATACGTAATCATGAGGGTTACTCCCTACGTAAGAATTTTATGAATGCCTCAATTTACCTTTATGTCTTATTATTTCTATGAGTTATTCATAAATATTATGATTTCATGAGGTAAGTTAAAGTGCTTATTTTTTATGAGTAAAGTATGATTTCATTTATTTTTATGTATACACGGACTAATGTTTTCTTCCCGTATTTTTATATTCCATACTGAGCTTTTTATGCTCATCCTAAGTTTTTGAAATGTTTTCCACAAGACATAAAGATGAATAAGGTCAAGGATGGGATCAAGGAAAGGCATTCCATCTAAAACATGGAACTAGACATGTTTCATTTTAAGAGTTTTTATTTCATGAAAAAAATGGAAACTGAGTAGAAGTGTCTACTTTGTAATCTTTTGAGATGTAATAGTTATGTCCTAATTCTCTAGAACTCTAAACCTGAAAAGATCCTCAATTTGTATTCTTGAAACAAATCAATATTACATAATGTTTTAAGGATGGGTCCTTATAGTTGGTATCAAAGGTTGGTTTAGATAACTTTAGAGGTTAGAGTGTTGTTTAAGCATAAGTGACAAGTTGTGTATAACCACAGTGGTTATTATATTAGATGGAGTCATTGTTATTTTTGAACTTTGAAATGATCTTGAGATAACTTGGATAAGTATATCTTAGAGTTTATCTTCCTCATTAGTACATGATGATTTTGTTGATATAATCACACTGACATTTTTGGTTTTAGTAAATGGACGGATCTAGCAGGAACCAATATGACAATGGGTTTGAAGGAAACTGTGGTGGTTCTCTGATTAAGAGACTAGATGAAATGAGGGATTCAATGAGAAATATCATGGTTATTATAAACCAACTATCAAGAGTCATTATTTGACACTTGAACCTTGGTGGGTTCTCTAATGAATCATGTACGAGAGAACCAACTCGATGTTGAAGCTCAACTAATAATTATAAAGGTAAACATTAGGGTTTATATGATCCTTACTTTTGAGGTAATTATGGGTTACTATATGTTATGATGGAAAATGAAAGGCATGAGATAAACTTGAGGTCAAATTATGTTATGGTTATTTTTGAAGATTTTATCTTTTTTAGGGGAATGTTAAAAAAATTATATAGTTTTTTTTAAAATGGAAAACACGCAGACCGTGTGAAAACCCGTCGCATCGGACGAAGCCACGAGAATCGAACCCACAACCAAAGTGCAACTTGTATTTATCACCTACCACTGGACTACATGAAGCCCCTGGTTAGTATGAATAATTATTTTTTGTTAGATGATCTTACGAATCAGGAATAAGTTGATTTTGTGTTATCTATGGAAATGATTAACCTATCATGGGGGATATGTGATTAGGATAATTACTTTTCAATATGAGACTTTAAGAGTAACTAATGTTATTTAGAGATAAATGTTAAGATTTACTTTGGAAGACTATGTGATTAAATCCTTTGGAGATTTGGGTTTCAATCTTAGTTTGGATTACATTGAGGAATTTTATGGATAGATATTTGTTGAATGGTCTTTGATAAACTTTGGGTTTTATTGGAAAATCTTTGGAGATTAAGAGTAGCTTTTCTTTTTATAAAGGATTATCCTTTTGGGAATTATCTGATCTTGTAATAACAATTTTGGTTTGGTTAAGGTCTAAAGACATGGGAAATATATAGTTCATCTTTAGTGGATTAGGTGATTCTCAAAGAATTTGATTATAGCGCTCTTAATGCGAACAAGTCATCTTCAATACTCATCGTTTGGAGAAAATACGAGTTTGTGTTAGAAATCTAGTAAAAGATGAAAGTCTACATGAGAAGTAAGTATTATTCCTTATGTTTTAGTTAAGATCATAAACAAATTCCTCAATGAAATGTAACTTTAAAAAAAGTTGCTTGTTAACGTTTACTACTGGGGAATCAAATACCGTTTAACCAATCACATGTTTGTGATTTTTTGGTGGTTAACTTTCTCCTAATCATCTTTTCTATCACTCTCCATCAAACCATGATGGTTTGTTTTTTTCCTCCATATCAATGTTTCCATGGAATCCAAGTGTGGGTTATCTCGGGTGACCATGGTACTTATCTTTCTTTATTTTAAAGTGATAGTTTAATTTACTCTTTTTCCGTTGTGGGGCTTTCAATGAAGTTTCCAAGCCCAATTTTAAAATTGTGAGGATGCAATTCCCAAAAGGGGGGAAGGATGTAACATCCCAGGTAAATAAAGAATTTGAACTTTTCATATTTATTAATATTTGTGAATAAAATATTAATATTAATTTAAAGGGGATGCTATGTTCGATGGCATACCCGATACACAACAACGAGTTTCTTTGAAATCTTATGTCGCACACTAATAATATAATAATTTTTTTTAAATAGTAGTTAAATCCTAGCCGTTTTATTGGCAGGAATGAATAGAAATAACTAAAATATGATTATATATGTTTGTTAAATGTTTTTACATTTATCCAATAAAATATAAAGGCTTAAAATAAGAAAAGAATACAATTGTAGGCATAAATACACTAATATTCACTAAAGGGTCAATTTATCGCATTTTGATGGCGAACACTCTTCAAATATAGTTTTGGTCACTCTTATAAATTCTATTGGACAAAATAAAATTTTTCTTTATAATCAAGACATCATAATTTACTTTGTGTAAATTTGTGGTATTTTTTCGATAAAGTTCATCTTTTAATGAATAGTGAAAAATGTTATATTTTAATTCAAAACCTCCTTTTAATCTAATTTATTCATATGTCTAGATTATCCGTTTATTTGGTTTTAAAGTGTAATTAAAATATATTTTTACCATTTAATCCAATGGTGGTCATAGGAATTAATTTCACTTTGAAATTGAACACAAACAAGTGTCAATCTTTTGATAGATATTATTTCTTAAAAACATGCTATTTGTTTTGAAAGGGGGAATTAATTATAAAATTAATTTATTAAACTTCCATATTTTTAACTTCATAAAATGGACATCATTTTGGAATTTGGAATATCAAATATCACTTAGGGTGAATTTTTAGTTTTTTTCTGAAAAACATCATTTTTTGATGAATAGTGAAACCACTAAGTGGTAGTTAAAAAAACTGAATTTTTCCTTAAACGAAACTTTACCGCTTTTGTGAATTGAATTTCAGAAATCCAACATACATGGTTGTCATTAGTAAGTAAAATGTGGTTTAATGGGATGAAAATAATTTTTGGTGAATAATAACTTCTAAGTTTTATTAATCGCAATAAAAGGTAATTAGTGTAATTTAAGGTAAATAAAATGTTATAATAATATGAAATTACCTTGACACTTTTCCTACACCTATTGGATGAGTCATGGAAGACCAATAAAATCCATGTGTCAACTTGGGCACCCCATGGAGACACTTGGGTATGAAAATGACATTAATAACTTTTTACATAAATTAAAAATAAAAGTGTCACAAACATGTAATGTTTTACTAAAACAATTATTACTTGGGATTATATAAGTTATATTTTTGACTATAAATATTAATTAGAAATATAAAAAGATTTCCTACATCATGGTATTTTTTTATAATTTTTAGACATCAAATAAATAAAATTTTGTATGACATCGTGATGATGCAATGATTACCTCATTAATGAATGATTTAAATAAAATGAAAAGATAAGGTAAAATATAACACTTAAACTTGTCTAAAACCTATTGGATGGGAGGATTTCTAACCCTTATCACCTTAAAATTTAAATATATCATTGTGGGACCTTTAAAATCCGAAATGAATTTTATAATAAAGAAACTTTTCTTGACATTCCAAAAGAGCCCCTCCTCTCCCTTATAAAAAGACCCCACTTTCTACACATATCTCACACTTCTAAATCCCTTTAGGTCGTCCAAAATAAACTAAAATAAGCTCTCAATATCCGTATATTCATCCTATAAGACTTACCTTAGGCAGAAATCTCTTCAAGAAACCCTTTTGGTTCAAACCAAGGGGAGTTACCCGATTTAAAGGTAATGTCTTCTCTTATGTTCTTTTGGTTTATTTTGATTATACAACCCCATAAACTCTTTTTATTTATTTTTTTGTAAAAAAACTTTTATATTAAATATACTAGGATGTTTTTATGAGAATTATTCGAGAGAAACTTACACACACCTCCGTATAATGGTTAAAGAACATACTGTTTCCGTGGATGGAGAATTACAGCCTCACAAAACAATGAATGTTCAATCTTCTCCTACCACCTCAAATGGTGGCCATTATGATGGAACTATATTTATATATTATATATATTATATTTATTTTCTCTCTATTATTCTGTATTTTATATTTGAAACATACCTTTATGTTTTTCATTGTTCTACAAATGCCATAATTTCATTTGAGGAAGTGTAGACTACCGCCCTCTCAAGTTATGTGACTCATTCATGCAATACATGGAATGTATAAAGAATGAAATTAATGAAATTATATGAGATATATAAAATATATATTATACTGGAATTATAATATATACATCTCTCATTTAGTTTTAATTACATTAATATGACAAAGAAATGAAAGTAGTGTTCATGCGTACGTATGGCCTACCGTCTCCATGAACGGTGCATTTCATTTTTATCTCAAAATGTTATAGAATAGTATAAAAAGAATATATAATGGATATATATGATATTTAAATCATTAATTATATTCTAGAGATGATGTACTTATAACTACATGGACAATTATTTTCAAAACAGTTCATTTTTGACTCATATACCAAACATCGATCAAAACGTCTGATATGAACTCAAATAAATATCTAATTATTATAACATTATAATATGTGATATGAACTGAATAATAATGTTTAAAGTAGGTCCTTAAGAAATTCTAAATTTACCAAAGTTTATTATTCAGGAATATAAATAAATGAACAAGACAAGTCGGATTTGAGGTAAGGGATCCTACCTCTCTCTTTCTTTTTAAGTAATCTCTTTTATGTCACTTCTTTTAAGATCCTATTTAATATGTTTGGGGATGTTTTTTTATATTCATATTACTGAAATTTTTATGTTCATATGATGAGAGACCCTATTTTATATCATCAATCCATTTTTGGATGTTTTAAATAGTGCTATTAGGTTTCCAAATTTTCGTAAGGGATTTCTTATCTCACTTTTAATTCGGTGAGATTTCCATTATTCACCACTTATTTATTTCATGTGGTGTGTTTTTTATTTCCATTTGATATATATTATCATGATTATATTTATATTCATGGTATTCTGTGATTCATTTAGTTCTTATTATCCTTTGTTCATAAGACTCGATTTACTACAACGAGGTAAGGGGTTTTTATCTCACTTTTTATTCCCGTGAGATTCATGCTATATTTGTCACTATCTGCTTTGTGTGGTGTATGTAATGCCAATTATTCTACTCTTTTTGTAATATAATTTCATTTGTGGGTATTTACTTCAACATTGAATTATCCTTCTTCCCTGGGGTGTACGTTTCGAAAGTTACCCAAATCGGTAAGGGAACCTTTCACTCTCCTCTTTTTAAAAGACTTATTTTTGTTATGTATTTTAGTTTAAATATTATTATGTTAGGATATGTTATTATATATACTTTTTGCAACAATTTTATGTCCATGTGATGACATACAATTATCTCTCTCATCAACTCTTTTTTTAAAATTTGATGTGACGCCGCTAGGCTATCGAATTTTTGCAAGGGAACTTCTTAACCCAATTTCCATTCGTTGGGTTAAACTGGTACTTCTTGAAAATGTCATCCAATGAATATGTGTGAATGACCTCTGATTTTTTACACCGAATATCCAATCATATTTAGTGTATTTATATTTTTCACTCATAATTATGTAATTGATTTATCCTTAATCTAAGGATACCATCTTTATAAGGGATTTCATCTTAATTTACATTCCATTGAGACATAATTGTTGTTATAGACCAATTCACTCTTATATGGTGTATATACTATCATTTGGAAGGTTATATCATGAATCCCTTTATTATCACGATATTATAAAGTTCAGATTAAATGTTATTCCTCAATTATTTGTATTCAAGCGTTTCTCATTTTGTTAAAAACTCTTTAACTAATATATCGTTTTAACTATTTTAAAGATTTATTCTTATAAATGTTTATCATTAATGTCCATGTTTTAAAAATGGTTTTAAGGAGTTTTTTTATTTAAACATTATTGTTTTAAAATGTTAATTCCTTTTAAATATTCAAAGTGGTACGGGACACTTCGATTCAAAAATATCTTTATTAAATGGTTTTGAAAATGGTTTTTAGAAATGATTTATTTTTCCAATATCTTAAAATTTTATATTTTTATTGAAAGGTGGGAATGTTATATTTCATTTATGATTAAGTTATGTGTTATGGTTATGTTATGGTTCTTGGGAAATTTTTATGAAATCGGGTGGTTCCATGATAAAATAAGGCCGGGTGAGCCTAAGATAGCTATCCAATGCATTGGGTAACACGAAGGAGTTAAACGCTAAGGTTTCTCTGAAGAGATTTAGGGAATATACTGTTGTCGGTATTTCATACGTAACTATAAGGGTTACTCCCTACGTAAGAATTTTATGAATTCCTCAAGTTATATTTCTGTCTTATTATTTCTATGAGTTATTAATAAATCTTATGATTTCATGAGGTAAGTTAAAGTGATTATTTTTTATGAGTAAAGTATGATTTCATTGATTTTTATGTATACATGGACTAATTTTTCTTCCCATATTTTTATATTCCTTACTAAGCTTTTTATTCTCATCCCATGTTTTTGAAATGTTTTCCACAGGACTTAAAGATGAATAGGGTCAAGGATGGGATCAAGGAAATACATTCTATCTAAAACATGGAACTAGACAAGTTTCTTTTTAAGAATTTTTATTTCATGAAAAAATGGGAACTGAGTAGAAGTGTTTACTTTGTTATCTTTTGAGATTTAATAGTTATGTCCAAATTCTCTAAAACTCTAATCATGAAAAGATCCTCAATGTTTATTCTTGAAAGAACTCCAGATTATGTAATATTTTAAGGCTGGGTCCTTATACTATCACTCTATTTTGATCATTTTTAATTTTATATTTATTTTATTATCACTATTCTCATACAATGTATGTTGGTATTTCCTAAACACTATACCATTTTACATTCGCTGTCTACTTTGACAGTTATTTGATCATTTGGGGAAATATTGACAAATTTGTATTTCTCATTCATTATGGATATCTGATAAGGAATATTATTTTTTTTATTATTCATTATGTGTTATTCATTTTTACATGCAATGATGGGTGGAGCCCGGACATTATATAGCTATTTGATGCATCAAAAAGTTCTCATGAGACGAATAATTGTGCAAATGGATTTCTACACTTAGTTTTAAACCGTCTTATTAATGGCCTTGATTATAATAGGTTTTTATGTGAATTAGAAATGAATTCCATTAATAAATAATTTCCCTCATACTAGATTCATTTATTATTAATCCATGAGAGTTTGTGTTTACATACCTATAGATACATTTCATTTCTAGTCATTGATTAAATGGAATGTGTTTTAGTTTCATACCTTACCATACTTATTTTTGAGTATTTATTTATTTGAATGGGCTGTATTATCATTTACTATTTTCCATATTGTTTATCTAATTCCATTTAGTTTATTAATTACATGGAATGTTTGTTCAATTATTTACCTTCCCATATTGACTACTGTCATTGACTAGTTATTGGTTCTGCTATATTTGTCCCTTACATAGAATTTGAACTCAAAACTATTATGTTTATTTCCACAGGAATCCACGAAGCATAATATTAATGAAATGATAGAATTTACTAGATGGATTAGATTTGTTCTCAAATATGTTTATTTAGAATGAAGAAAAAAATTATGTTGTAATTAGTGTATTCATTTTTAATATAAGATTCATATTTGTATTAGGTTTACCAAGACTACTAAACAGATCGGTCCTTCTAGGATTAATTCCTTATATCATGCCAATGTAATTGATTGAAAACACTGAATCTAGGCTATCTTGGGTCGGATCTCAATATTTGTATCAAAGAAATTTTATTAACAACCATGAGAAATATATTCCGGAAAACAGAGATGAGATAACATAACCAGAAGGTAGAATATTAGGATATGTATAGATGAAAACCCATGAAAACTAGTACATAATAGATTATTTGTTTCTTCCTAGTAATATGTCACTATCTGGGTACAATATGTGGATGTGGTTCTAGAATAGATATACCTAGGAGTTACAATTCTAACATGGTGTGCTGAGCCTCACTTAGTGTAACCTAGTATATGACAACGGGCCTTACTGGGCACCTCGTTTGACACTCTAGAGTGATATGATAAGGATAATACATGTTTTCATTACAAACTAATATTATGTATTTGAATACATAACAATTAACATAGGTTAAACATAAGTTTTTTTAGATTGAATATAAGGTGTCATGATTTAGAAATCCAACAGATGATATTATGGTTAAACCTTAGACTAAGGAATGACTAATTTTTATGAAGTATTTTTGAGTTTCTATAATGGACCGAACCTCCCTACTCCATTCCATTGTGAAAATATGGCGTTTGAGGTGTTTTGGGAGGTCAAGGAGACTAATCCCCAATAACTTACCAAATATCCATTTTGGTGAATAGTTTCAATGGTAGACAGTTGTGAACAGTGCATCGGCAACCATCTGTGAATAGTGACATCAGTGACCCTCGATGAACAGTTCCAATGGTAAATAGTTGTGAACAGTGCAACAGTGACCTTATGTGAATAGTGAAATCCTTGACCCTATGTGAGTAGTGTCATTGGTGACCTTAGGTGAACAGTTCCAACGGTAGTCCATTGTGAATAGTGCATCAGTAACCTTAGGTGAACAGTTCCAATGGTAGAACGTTGTGAACAGTGCATCGATAACCTTATGTGAATAGTCCCAATGGTGGATCATTATGAATAGTGCAACAGTAACCATAGGTGAACAATTTCATCATTGACCTTCTGTGAACATTGTCATCAGTGACCTTCTGTGAACAGTGTCATCAGTAACCTTATGTAAACAATCCAATACTGACATTATTTTTCCTTTTCCAAATTTTGAGTTTTGTGAACAGTGTTTCCAGAACAGTGAGGTTCCAATGGTGACCTTTTCTTTCATTTTCCAATTTTTTGTGTCGTGTGAACAGTGTTTCTAGAATGGTGTGGTTTAGGAACAGTGTTTCCAAAACAGTGAGGTTTATGTACAGTGTTTCCAGAACGGTGTGGTTTATGTATATTGTTTCCAGAACGGTGAGGTTTATGAACAATGATTGCAGAATGGTAAGGTTTATGTATAGTGTATCCAGAATGGTGAGGTTTATGGACAATGTTTCCAGAAAGGTGAGGTTTATCTACAGTGTTTCTAGAACGGTGAGGTTTATGAATAGTGTTTCCAGAATAGTGAGGTTTATGTATAGTGTTTCCAGAACGGTGTGGTTTATGAAAACTATTTCCATAACAGTAAGGTTTATGTAAAGTGTTTCTAGAATGGTGAGGTTTATGAACAGTGTTTCCACAATAGTGAGGTTTATGTACTGTGTTTCTAGAACGGAGAGGTTTCAACTACAACCTCTATTTCCTATTCCAAATTTCGTGTACATGAACAATGTTTCCAACTTCCTACATTTTCACACCTTTGACGTTTCCCTTGACATAAAATGAATTTAAATCCTTTCTTTAAGGACTTTATGGCTGATTCAAAGGCCATAACTCCTATATTAATTTTCCTAAGGCTCAGGATGCTTTTACTCGGTCAGACCGCGTGGTTTAATGCGGTCCACATTTAATGTAAAATCCATCCTATCTTAAACTGTTACTCCGTTAAAAATTCTAAATAAGACAAGATATATTCTTCTCTAGTTCTTCCTCCTTTTTCTTGGCTTTGAGACACTCAAACAATTCTTTCCTTCCCATAGGAATCATTATATCAATCTTTTCCCTATGGATTGGTTCCACTCTTTTTTCATGCAGCCAAGCAGTGTTTCTACAATATTCGATATAAGGTATGATTTATCGTCGTTCTTTTGGGGTTCATCTCCCCTACTTTTCCTTTCCATATTATATCATGTGATATCCATGTTCCTAATTGAGTTTTCTTGGGTTTCGGTTGGTGTAGTCGTACCGTGGCATCCGTGGGGGTATGCAGTTGTCGCGAGAGAAGGCGACCTTGATCCGCTGTCTGGACTGTTCTAGTATAAAGAACGTCAAGAACCGTTTGAGGTAGGGGATTAATTGCTTCTCTATTCTTTTATGTGAAAATGTATCATTTGCATGTTTTATACCACTGGATGATAATGGAATTGATGTAATAGATATTTGAACCAGACAAATAAATTGATATCGATCGTATATTATTGCCTCTTGTTTTTTTATATAATGTGATATTTGTGTGTGCTTTTTTTATTTGTTCATTCTTGATGGAAATTGGTAAAGAACATAAACTAGGATTAACTGATAATTGTTTGGATAAAGATATAGAGGCATGTAAATGAATCTAGTTCTTCTCGTTGTAATTTGATGTAAATCAAATTGGTTCAGTAAACATGATTAATTATTTGTGATAGCTTACTGATTAGGATTCCTAAATTTGGAACATACGATTAATTAATCGGTTAATCCATGATGGATTAAAGAACTGGTGGATTGATAAAAGATATTTTCTTGTAGGGTTCTGAGTTACCCTCTTGGTTGTAAAAGGGTCAAGAGACCAATGGTTAAGATGTTTGTTTTACTGCTACTTGTGTTGTGATGTGAGCCTGTATGGCTATGGTGATATGTGGAGGCATGGAGGCCTATTAGTTGTGGCAGCAGTTGATGCCTAGAGTGGAAAGATGCCTCAGTTTATGCATGTGGGTGTCGGGGAGGACACCGGGGACGATGTGATGGGATTAATGTGATTGTTGGATGCTTGCTGACTCATATTGGTTGATTGTCTTCTTTACATTTTCCCACTGCTAATGGCAGCTGGTCTTGCTTACCCTTTTTCTAAAAGAGGCGAAGATGCACGAAGTATGCCACATGCTTTCCGTGTTTAACTTCTCAAGGGAGGATGGGTCTACGCTCTTGCTATAGGCGGCAAAGATTCGATGGGTAGTACATCTTCTCACCGTATTGAGCCACCTTGTGTTTAGTAGCATAGAATGTTTTTCTTGAATTCCTAGGAATATGGGAAAGTAATTCTGTAATGAATAGTTGATCAAATGATATTAACCCATGGGGTTGGAGGTTGCTGGAACATAATGATGAGGTTGTAATTTTAAAGGGCAATGGACATTGGGTGTGATGCTAATGAAATTTAATGTGGAATTGTAAATGGTTAATTAATGTTTAGATAATTAATTAATGTAAATTGGAACTGATAAAAAGGGAATGATGTAAGTTAATAAAGATTTTTAAATGGTTGTGTGCTTATAGGATTCCTAGTCTTAGAAGTGGAAGCCATGAGTCTGAGAGATGTTAGCTACAGTTGAGTCTAAGACTAGGTTATTCCCATAGTGTGGTTTTGAAAAATAGTATATTCTGTAATTTTTGTGTTTTCATATGCTACTCCACACTTTCAGTAAGGGAAACTGACACCCTAGGGATTCTGAGCCCTAGGGGTGTTTTCCCCATCATTCCGGTGGGAGGATGGATGGCTGACTACCCTTTTTGGCCTCACTCTATTCTCTTGGTAGAAACTTGTGCTGGTAGGCACAACGGTTACTTTTCCCCATATATGTGTGTAGAGGGATGTAATGTCTTGTGTTTATTCACACACATATATTATGGATATAGTATCCTATGGACTACTATAGGTGTAATGTGTATAGGCCGTGATGGCTTGAGGATCCTTACTCGGTGTATCAGCTGTAATGGCTTGAGGTATAATACACGACGTATGATACATGTTATGAGAGATGTGGTGGCTCCCGAAAACTACCTGGTTACTTTCTCGCATGGGTGTGGTGGTTTTGTTGCATGAGGTGCATATTGTGGTGCTTCGCCCATGTGTCTGCGGGCAAGCCTTTTTGGAGAGAGATTCATAGGATGTTCAATGTTGGGGTAAAGCGGCAAACTAGTGGGGAAGTAGTAGAAGGGTACCCTTGATATTCTTTATTATATTATATACTATTTTATGTGTTACTTGGTGAGAGTAGACATGGTGAGGCTGGTAACTTAGTATACCTATTTAGATAACGAGTTAGTTTCACTTGTTGTTCACTGTGCTTTAGCCTGGTTTCTTTACTTTTTTATGAGATGCTTCAGGGAGGATCCTACTGAGTATACTGTTATACTCACCCTATGTATATATAAACTATTTTTTCAGGTCACTTAGAGTAGGTTGGAGATCAAGATAGATTCTTCTAGCTTGGGGTTGCAGGAGCTGTTCGGGCTTGTGGTTGCTGCTGTTTTACTTTCTTTTGAGTAATTATAGTTTTCCCCTTCCAGTTGTAGTAGATTTACATGAAATTACATATGTGCACTTGGGATTTCTTTTATATTGTAGTCTAAGTTGGTGTTTATTGGTGTTCATCTCATCTCTCTCTTCTGCATGTGTTCTCTTAGATGGTAATGCCTCCCATTTGTGTGTTTACAATACCCTCAGTGCTAGTCGCCAACCCAGGGCCTACTAGAGGTGGGAATCAGGGGTTATCATCTCCCTTCTCACATTTCCATCCCAGGAGGGGTACACTTTGTGGGGAAGGGGTCGTGACAGATTCAATAATTAAATTTTAGAATTATTTTACTAATGGTATTTTGGCTAGATGAATCATGAAATATATAAGAAATATAATTGATTTTAGAATCATATGTTTTATAGGAATTTTTTTAAAGGAATAATTCCTTTAAATTTATATAGACCTAATTATAAATGTATTGAAAACCATTTAGGTATATATGATCACTAATGACATCGTAATAAGATTCATATAAGATTATGATACTTCTTAAAAAATATTTTTATTGAAATCCTTTGTTAATATTCTATTTAGTGATTAAATTTCAAGGATTTTCATTAGTTTTATTTTTCTATATTGTATTAATATTGTTTCTGAAAAGGAAAACATATAATATGGGTGACAAAAAATAAAACTAGGCATGACTTCAGGTCCTAAACCCATGACCGATGGATGTTAAAGGTTTCACACCAACCACAAAACTACACAATGTCTTGGTAAATTTTTCGTTGTTTTTTGTCAAAAATTGATGAATAAATGTAAATAATGAACTATTAGTATCACTTTTGTGGAATATAGATTAATCTATTAACCATATTTGGTTTGGGGAATTTTTATAGAAAAATAGTTATAATTTTCTCTCCACTATTTTCCTTATGATCCATTAAATGTTTTACTGCATCAGGGATGACTGTTAATTTTTTGATACGCTTTTCATGAGGTAAGTGATAAAATATAATTTAATCTATGTAATTTCAAAAGATGAAATTGTTTTTATTAATTGTTATGTATCAAGAAATTATAATTCCTTATACACATAAGAAGTAAAATAATTCCTCATCTTGAAAAAAATGATAAAAAAGATGTGTTGTCCTAATACCTTAATTTTTATTGAACCGATGTTCTACAAAATCATCCAAGATTTATTTTTTGAGGAAATAAACTTTACATTTACCATTTAACTATTTATATTAACTATAAAATTAACTCCATATAAATATTTAATATTTTCATCTAAGAACGTATTTGAACTTTCAACTAATGTTCTCCTACTCAGAGAACACGTTATAGGGTTTTCCTTGTGAAATTTGTACTTAACATTATCTGTATTATATATTATGAAATACAAATCCTTGTCATTATGTGGTATTTAAAAATAAAAAATATCGAAAAATATATTACCACAATAAATTTTAATTTTCGAGGTTTCAATTTAATTTTGGAGGTGATAATGTAACACCTTGAAAATATAAAGTACAACATTATATTCGATAGCATGTATGACAGGCAACACCGATCATGAAATGGAATAGAATATCCTGATTATTTATAATATATTTAATATTTTAAATAAAAACAATTTAATTCATATCGAGAAATGAATGTGATACTGAGTTAGCATGTGAAACACACTACAATGAGCTTCTTCAATGTCTTGCATTACACACCAGACAGAGTTATATAAAAAAATAATATATTATTAAAATATTATTATTTAATATAATAACAATTAACACTAATGTTAAATTACTGTTTATGAAAAATATTAACTAACATATGGAAATATATGTTTTAGAAAAAAATAAATGAATTAATTGGTTACAAAATAATTAGAAATAAAAATTCAATCCAATTGAATATAAAAATATTATTATTATTTTTATCATAAACACATTTTTGAAAATAAAAAAATTAACTAAAATTAGTGAACTATATTAATTAAATATATATGTCTAATGTAATCATCCAATTGGTTTTGTAGAAATAAGATAAGAATAAGCTGAATATTACACTAAATAAACTATATTTTTATTAAGTTACATTTACCGCATCTTAATAGAGAATCCATTTTAAATATAAATTTTGAATCTTTAATTTATTTAGTATGCCATAATAAAATTATAAGAAAAACAATAAAATTATATTTGGGTGATTTTTTGGTATTTTTCTCCAATGTATTGTTTTTTAATGAATAATGAGAAATACTAAAATTTAATCAAAAACTGCTTTTTCATATAATATATTTATAAGGATAAATTTTAATTTTAAATTTATTAAAAGTTTAATTAGATTATACTCTTATCAATTAATCCAATGATTGTAATTTTAATCAACATCAATTTTAAGTTTACAATTAAAACATAGCAAAATTTTGGATATTTTTACTTTAAAAACCGCTATTTTCGTCCCGTATGTGGAATTATATTTAACTTAATTTTTTCCACTTCTATTATTTAATTATAGAAAAATGGATTAATTATTTATAATTACTATAATTTATAACTTCAAATATGGTAAAAATTGTTTTTGACCAAAAATATTTTTGAATGATATTAAAATTAGTTACAACGATTAAGGTTAAATTAAGCATAATAAGGGACCAACCCATAAGATTAAGGCCTAAATAAACCATTAAACATCTCCAAAATCTATTTTTTTGAAATATTTAGACCATATACTCCCTTGGATATATGTTTTCAAATTATTTATAAACATAAAAAAATGTTTTTGGGGTTCATTTGTTATAAAATATTATAGGTGTGGCACCCCTCCTCTGTTATAAAAGTCATACATCACTTCCATTTTTTCACACCTCCCAAGCCACTTTGGATCGATAAAAAAATTACCAATTCACTCCAAAACATCCCTAAATTCCACAATGAATCAACCTTTTAGAATAATGAAACCCAAATAATTCTTTTGTTGAAATATAGAAGGAGTTTCTAAATTTGGTGGTAGCACCCTCCCTCAAACTCCACTATTTAATTTTCTTTTTTCAAACCATAAAATCATCTTATTCCATGATTATATAATAAAATCTACCATAAATATACTAGGATTTTGATATTCAATGTGTTTTACCTAATATTACAAACACTTCCACATAAATGGTAACAATCATATTTTTTACTTGTATGGTAGACTACAACCTCACCAAACAGTGATTTTTCAATTTTCATTTACTGCCTATCATGGTGGACATTATTATTTACACTCTGTTTATATTTTTTATATTTAAATTTTTTTATTTATTTAAACTAATTTACTTATTTTACAACACTTATCTTTAATACTTTCTATCTTTCATTAATATGATAACATTGTGTGAGGAAGTTTGGACTATCTCCCCCTCAAAGTGATTTTACTATTTCATGCCACTCTCATTTTCTTTACAAACCACTATGAAGGGTTTATGAGTATATGATTCTTTAAGGAAAACCTTTTTATGATTATTTATTATATCCATAAATAGTTCAATTTGTGTTAATTGTTTTACAAGTATGGAATTATGTATTTCGATTCATAAACTAATCTAGTTTATGCCATTGTTTAGAAATGGTGCCTAGTGGAAGGAATGGAAACAATATCAATGAAAAAACTCCCTATAGGGATTTCCCTACTGCTGAAGATAATTATAGTGGACCTGGTGATACAACTGGTGTTGATCATCTTATCACTATACTTGGACAACTCACTCAGGTTATGAATAATAACCTTACCCGTATGGAGCACCCTGATCCGTAGCGCGGAGGATCAATGTTAGATCACTTCATGAGGCAACAACCACCAATGTTTAATTGGGGTAAAAATCTTCTAGTATTTGAGAAATGGATCAATTCCTTAGAGAAAATATTCCATGCCTTGGGGACTAGCGAAAGGGAAAAAGTTGTCATAGTAGTTTACTGCCTCACTGGAGATGCTGATCAATGGTGGTCATTAATTCAAAATAAAAAGGAAGATAAAGAAGTATCAAGTATGGAATAAAGGTAGTTTAAATATATTTTCATTAAAAAATACATTTCTCATCACCATCGAGCATATATGGAAAGGAAATTTCTAAGACTAAGGCAAAAGGAGGATAAAAATATCACAAAGTATGAAGGAAACTTTACAAGGTTAGCGAGGCTTTCAGAAGATTTTATACGTAACCTGAGGAGTAAGATTTATCGTTTATTTGATGGGTTAAAACCATTTCTCCATCGAGCATTAGTATCACAATCTTTATCAACATATGAATACATTGTCTCATGTGTTATCAAGATGGAAAAAGAATTCTATAAGTCTTACGACTGTAAAGCTAAGAAAAGAAGATATCTGGTGAACACTCTGGGAAAGGAAATAATGAATTAGGGAAGAAGGAAAGAGTTGAATTTCCACCATGTGATAATTTTGGAAGTAAGAACCCTAGTACCTGTCTAAAAGGAATGAGAGTTTGTTACAAATGTGGAGAAAAAGGTCACCCGGCTCATGATTGTAAGGGAAAGAAAGAGGTTGTCAATGTTGAATGCTACAATTGTAGAGAAATGGGGCATTATGAAAATGAATGTCCTAAGAATCAGGGAAACATACCTAAGAAAAGGAAAAGGGATCAAGGCCAAGCATACACTATTACTACAGTTGAAGTTGAAAAATTAATGTATTTTTGTTTTTGGACTCAAGGATTATATTCTGGTTATAAGAATAATGTGATATATACAAGGATTGTACTGCAATACTTTTTTTTCATTAAGGTTTTATTATGACTAAGGTGATCATTTTTTTAGTATGTAACATTAAGAGAACCTTTACCTTATTCATAGAATCTGATGTTGCAATTTATTTCATAATTTAGATACCATTTATTGAGAGTCTAGACAGAGGTACTTTGGATAACTTTAATGTTTGGAATGGGTTAAGTTGAACTTTGGATAGTATTGTTTAAGGTTAAAAAATTATTATGATTATTTTTGGAATATTATTATACTATAGTTTTAGGAAAAGGACAATCTGTAAGTCAAGTGATAACCCGTTGCGTCAGACAAAGATATAGGAATTGAACCTACAACCATAGTGCAACATGCCTTTATTACCTACCACTAGCCTACAGGAAGTCCCTGATTATTACAAAATGTTTTTCTTCATTTTAATGCTATGTGTTAGTATTTCGAACCTTATACGATTATGATAAATATAATATTTTTGAGTTCTATTATCTATTGGACAGAAAGATGAGTTTGCGGTAGGAATTAGTTGAAGGATGATACTCTAATTGTCAAGAATATATATATTCCCTCTTATTAATAAATTAATTATTAAAAATTAGGGAAGGGAACTTAGAACCAAAAATGTGTTATCCTAATACCTTATTTTTGTTGAACCGGTTATATTTTAAATCATCATATATTGATGGCTTTGGGGCCTTCAATGTTACATTTGTTTGTGGTTGATGACGTCAATCACACCCTATAAATATTTACATTTTCCCTCTATTTATGTGTCTCTAATTTCCACCAATGGTCTCCTAATTGAGTTCATAATTTTGTGGTGACTTTTCATTACCCATTCCTTCTTATTAAGACTAAATTTAATTATCCCAATTTCTTAGATGGGTTTTCCCCAAAGGTATTTTCTATTTTCAACCTTTTATTTTTGATGAACAATTTCGAATTGCGAGGATGAAATTTATTGAAGGAGGGGAGAATGTAACACCCCAAGCTACCACAATACGCTTCCCTTTGAATAATGCAATAACTTGGATTGTACGCAACTTCGAGTTCTAACACACCACAACCAATAAAACTAGAAGTTATGAATAGTAATACCCACTCATTGAAATTTTATAAATTTTACCTTTCAAAATGGACTTCATTTTTGGATACAGAATATCGAAATTATCCTATGGTGAATTTTTGGTATTTTTAGGAGAACATCCAATTTTTGATGAATAGTGAAAAGTACTAAACTTTAATTAAAAACAACTTTTTTAATAAAAATAATTTATAGTGCTCAATTATATTATTGAGTGGTTTTAATGTATAATTAGAAAATATTTTTATAATTTAATACAATTTTGGTCATTGGTTGTAATTTCACATTTAAAATGGACATAAACAAGTGTCAATATTTTGATAGTTTTTATTTCTTAAGAACACGCTTTTTGTTTTGTCAGAGGGAATTAATTTTAAATTAATTTTTTAGAATTTTGTGTTTTG
Source organism: Viscum album (assembly GCA_963277665.1). Classification (NCBI taxonomy): domain Eukaryota; kingdom Viridiplantae; phylum Streptophyta; class Magnoliopsida; order Santalales; family Viscaceae; genus Viscum; species Viscum album. Next base: position 998,567,008 of record OY728121.1, on the reverse strand, counting down.
AATTTAGAAAAATGGATTCCATATTTATAATCAGGATGTCAAATTTTTTTAAATAGGTAACTTTTATTTTGATACATTATGAATAATTACTTCGGTAAATATTTTATTTAACATGGTTAAATGATAAATCAGGTAAATAAGGGTAACAAAATAATATTATAATAATATAAAATTAGCCCAACACATGTCCTAACACTATTTTATGATGAATTTCCGACCATGGGAATCCTTGGGTCTATTTTGGGACCCCCATGGAGCCACTTGTAAGTGAAAATGACACTTTATATTAATTACGTTAAAATGAATACAAAAATGACATAAGCATATATCTTTTGGTAAAACAATATTTAAATGGTGTTATATAAGTAATTTTTCCAACTATAAACATTCATTAGAAATATAAAAATATTTCCTACATAATGGTATTTTATTTATAATTTTTAGACATTGAATAATTAAAGTTATTTATGACACAATGATGTTGTGGTATTTTCATTATTAATGAAAGAATCAAATAAATGGTACTATAAATGTTAAAATAAATATTTTTTTCAAGTTTTTATGCCATACATGAATTTTATAGGCTAATATGACATGTTATTAATGATTTAATACACTTTATTCAAAGTAATCATGCTGTTATAAGTTTCACAAAAATCAAATTCCAAATAGTGTCAAAATTGACATAAAAGAGTTTTTAAAACAAATATTGTATTATTAATTGATATTATATTCATAAAAATATAATGTTATTCTGAGAGACTTATATAATTATAGGTGTATCATTGATGAACCACTTTGGGTTATCTTGGATTTTTATAGTAAGTTTATTAACCATATAATATAAAAAAACAAAGAGACATGGTAAATGTAAAACTATTTAACTAAGAGTTAAATCTAAGAGAGACGGTTAATATAATTACCCATACCTATCTAAAACCTATTGGTTGTGTGTATTGAGAGATATATCCACCTTATACTCTAAATAAATCAGTTTAGAGCCATTAGAAACCTAATATAAATTTATTATAAAATAATATTTCTAGATTTTTCTAAGGTGCCCCTCACCCCTCTTATAAAAGGGCACCCCCCTTCTCTCAATTTCACACCTTCAAAGCCATTTGGCTCGGCCAAAACCTGCCCAAATACACTCTCAACTATCCTCCTTTCAACCTAGAGGCCTTATTTTGATCATAAAGCAAACCTAATGAGCACTTTTGATCAAATCAAAAGGAAGAACGTGAAGAAGAGGTAATGTTTTCACCACCCTCTTTCAAGTTCTTTTCTTCTTCCACTTCTTATTTATTTGTTGTTTCCATTATAAAATAATGAATCCAGTATCTTCTATATACTATGATGTTATTATAAATATGGTACAACTATATTCAGTATTCTATCCATCCTTTTAATGACATGTCACCATACATGCGTATGTACGACTTACCGTCTCCACATCGTGGTGTAATTGTTATTCAAAACATTATTATTTGGATGGGTATTATAATGATGTTTAATTTATGTAAATAATAAATATAAAATTATAATTATTCTTTTTATATGATATAACATCCAATTACATATGATTTTAATATCAAAATAATGATATTGTCTCTCATGCGTACGTACGGAATACCGTTTCCACGAATGTGATGAGATTCATTCCCCATCGTATCCATTCAAGAATAATTTTCATTTGATGAGTAAAAATAATGTTTAAAGACTTGATATCATTATGTATATGAATAAGATAATCCTATCCATAATAAACACGACTTATGTATCAAAACATATGAATGAAAACAAATCAGTTAACACCCAAAACGATGATAATACTAAAATATTATTAACAATGTAATATTAAAAGATCATATAAGATACCAAATTTATGTATATTATTCTTATATAATTTAATAACAATGATTTAACTATTACACAGGAGAATAACGTACTCTCAACCAATTAAAAGTACAAGGTAAGGTTTAATTTCACAATCTCTTTATTATTCGAGGTTGTTTATACGTAATTATCTACTTGGAACTCTTTATCATCCACATCCATGTTTCTTAAAAATGTATTTCAAATTTTTTTTAATATTTTCTAGACTCTGGGTTAAAGTCAGTTATAACCGTGTTTGAATTTTTATAAGATGTTTATAAAGGAATCTTTCCGTCATTTTCCAAACAAGGTACATTATAACCTTTTCGACAAAATTAAGGTAAGAATGTTTTTTAACTTATACAGTGGGTGCGGTTATTTCCGCTATTATTACACCTTTGAGTGTTACCTTAAAATTTTATATGGATATTTTCAAAATGAAGGTTTTCTCTATAATTATGTGACTTTTAAATGATTTCAAAAAAGAGATATTTCTCTCAAATAGTTGTGATTTCTTCTATGTCAACATCCTTTGATTGATTTTAAGCTTATTTGAAGTTGATTTATTATGATACAAAACTTCCATATTGTATTGAAGGTTTTGATTTATGTTTGACTGTGGATGTGTAATTTTTATACCATTCATAGTTTATATATAAAGTATTGACATTTTTTATGCTAGTTTTAATATGAATGTTTATGTTATGTTTAAACCATTTCATATGAGGAATGAATTGGACTTAGTAAGTGAAGAGTGGAGCCCGCTATAGATTCTCGATGCATCGATATGTTTCATGAGACAACTAGACGTGGAATTGGCTGAGGCCATTCCCAATTTTGATAAATGGTTTTGGATGAGGCCTTAATCATTTTTAGATGTTTTGGTCGAGGCCTTGAAATTTTTTTCAGAATGTCCGACATTATGCATTCCATTATTATGAAAGTTATTATTGATATTACATGTGATTATTCAACTATTAGTATATCCATGTGAATAAGTAAATGTAATTATTTCATTTTATCATTTCCATATTATGCTTAATTTCAAGTTTAAATGACTTTTGTTTTAGTTATACATTCCCTTAAATGTTTATGTTTATTTATGAAAGTTTCTGCTATATTGTTATCTTTACTGAGCATATGTGCTCACCCCTTTCAATGTTTTATTATTCCCAGGACGTGAAAATAATTTTTTGAATGACCTGCAGGGATAGTATGAGGGGATATGAAGACAAGATGTTGTTGTAGTCTTTTTACTTTATGTTGTAATGTAAGACTTATGAATATATCTATGTTTTCAAGGATATTAACTAATCAGTCTTTTGAGACTTGATCTTTTGTGATCATGTCAATGATACATAATAATGTACCGACTCTGTGTAACTGGGGTCGGGGCATTACAGTTGGTATAATAGGAATCTTAGAAATAAACCTTGGAAGCTAGATTTAGGTAAACTCTGATTAGAGCACTAGCCCTAAGATGGACATTGAGGATTAGTATAGAAGAACATCCAAGAATTTTGGAATTGTAGAGATTTTGTGATTTTTCAGAGAAATACATCCTTATCTAGATACGAGTAGGTAGAGGAAGCTCTGGCACATATGTACCTAGGGGTAAAACCCAAAAACACTGCTTTGAGCTAGACGCGAATATGAAATGGTCCACGAGAATGGGCCTTGCTACACTCTTGGTTATGACACTCCTGAGGGATATACTTATGATAATTCTCATTTTCGTTACAAACCATTATAAAGGGTTTATGAGTATATATTTCCTCAAGGAAAACCTTTTTATGATTATGGATTATATCCATAAATAGTTCAATTTGTGTTAAGGGTTTTACAAGTATGAAATTATGTATTTTTATTCATAAACTAATCTAATTTATGCCATTGTTTAGAAATGGTGCCTAGTGGAAGTATTGGAAACCATATCAATGCACGAACTCCATGTAGGGATTTCGATCCTGCTCATGATAATTATAGTGGAGTTGGTGATACAACTGGTGCTAATCAGCTTATCACTATACAGGGACAACTCACTCAGGTTATGAATTATAAACTTACCTGTATGGAGAACCCTGATCTGCAGCATGGAGAATAATTGTTAGATCTCTTCCTGAGGCAACAACCACCAACGTTTAATGGGGGTACAAATCCACTAGTATCTGAGAAATAGATCAATTCCTTATAGAAAATATTCCACACCTAGGGGAGTAGTGAAAGGGAAAATGTTGTCAATACAGTTTACCACCTCACTGGAGATACTGATCAATGGTGGTCATTGATTCAAAATAAAAAGGAAGATGAAGAAGTATCAAGTATGTAATAGAGGGAGTTTAAAGAGATTTTCTTAGGAAAATACTTTCCTCATGACCATCGAGCAGATATGGAAAGACAATTTCTATGTCTGAGGAAAAAGGAGGATGAGAATGTCACAAAGTATGAAGCTAACTTTACAAGGTTAGAGAGGCATGCAGAAGATTATATACATAACATGAGGAGTAATATTTCTCATTTCTTTGATGGGTTAAAACCATTTCTCCATCAAGCCATATTATCCCAATCTTTCTCAATATACGAAGATATTGTATCATGTGCTATCAAGACGGAAAAATAATTCCCTAAGTCTTACGACTTTAAAGCGAAGCAAGAGAAGAAGAGATCTTCTTAACACTCTGGGAAAGGAAATAATGAAATAGGGAAGAAGGAAATAGTTGAATTTCCACCATGTGATAATTATGGAAGGAAGAAACCTGGTTCCTGTCCAAAAGGAACGAGAGTTTGTTACAAATGTGGAGAAAATGTTCACTAGGCTCGGGATTATAAGGGAAAGAAAGAGCCTGTCAATGTTGAATGCTACAATTGTAGAGAAATGGGGCATTATGAAAATGAATTTCCTAAGCATTAGGGAAACATACCTCATAAAATGAAAAGGGATCAAGGAAAAGCTTATTCTTTTACTACAGTTGAAGTGGAATAATTAATGTATTTGTGTTTTTGGACTCAAGGATTATATTCTGGTTATAAGAATAATGTGATATATATAAGTATTTTACTGTAGTATTTTTTGTTTTCATTAAGGTTTTAATATGACTAAGGTGATCATATTTTCGGTATGTGAAAATAAGAGAAACTTTACCTTATTCGTAGAACCTGATGTTGCAATTAATTTCAAAATTTAGATAGCATTAACAGAGAGTCTGGACAGAGGTACTTTGGATGACTATAATTTTTGGAATGGGTTAAGTTATAATTTGGATAGTATTTTTTAAGGTTAAAAAAATTATTATGATTACTTTTGGAATATTATGATACTATAGTTTCAGGAAAAAGACAACCTGTAGGTCAGGCGATAACCCGCCGAGTCGGGCAAAGCTGTAGAAATCGAACCTAAAACCATTGTGCGACATGCCTTTATTACCTACCACTAGTCAACAGGAAGTCCCTGGTTATTAAAAAATATTTCTCTTCATTTTAATGGTATGCGTTAATATTTGGAACCTTATATGATTATGATAAATATACTTTTTTTGAATTCTATTATCTTTTGGACTGAATGATGAGTTCGTGGTAGGAATTAGCTGAAGGATGATACTATAATTGTCAAGTATATATATATCCATATCTATATATATATGTTTTCTCTATTATGAATTAATTAATTCATAAACTTTAGGGAAGGGAACTTCAAACCAAAAATGTGTTATCCTAATACCTTATGATTCATTGAACCTATGATATTTTAAATCATCATAGATTGATGGATTTGAGGCCTTCAATTTTACACTTTTTTTTGATTGATGACCTCAAAAACTCCCTAGAAATATTTACCTTTTCCCTATATTTATGTGTCTCTAATTTCCACCAATGTTCTCCTAATCGAGATCATAATTTGGTGGGGACTTTTCATTTCCCTTTCCTTCTAATTAAGACTAAATTTTATTATCCCAATTTTCGATATGGGTTTCCACAAAGGTATTTTCTATTTTCATTATTTTATTTTTGATGAAAAATTTAAAATTTCTAGGATGAAATTTATTGATGAAGGGGAGAATTTAACACCCCAAGAATCCATGGTACGCTTCCCTTTAAATAGTTCAACAACTTGTATTGTACACAACTTCGAGTTCTAACACATCACAACCAATCAAACTAGACGTTATGAATAGAAATACCCACTTTTTGAAATTTTATAAATTTTATCTTTTAAAATGGACTTCAATTTTGGATTCAGAATTTCATAATTATCCTAGGGTGAATTTTTGGTATTTTTCTGAGAACTTCCAATTTTTAGGAATAGTGAAAAATACTAAACTTTAATTAAAAACATATTTTTTAATAAAAATAATTTATAGTGCTAAATTATAATATTGAGTGGTTTTAAAGTATAATTAGAATATATTTTTACCATTTAATCCAATGTAGGTCATTGGAATTAATTTCTCATTTAAACTAGACATAAACAAGTGTCAATCTTTTGATAGTTATAATTTCTTAAAAACACACCTTTTGTTTTGACAATGGGAATTAATATTAAATTAATTTCTGCCACTTTTGTGTTCTGAATTAAGAAAAATGGATTCCATATTTGGAATCAGTATTTCCAAATTGTTTAAATAGGTAACTTTTATTTTTAGACATTATGAATAATTACATCGAAAAATATTTTATTAACCGTGGTTAAAGGGTAAATCAGGTAAATAAGGGATACAAAATAATATTATAATAATATAAAATTACCCTAAAACCTGTCCTAACTCTATTTGGAGATGAATTTCCGACCATGGGAATCCTTGGGTCGATTTTGGGACCCCATGGATCCACTTTTAAGTGAAAATGACACTTTATTTTAATTAAGTTAAAATGAATACAAAAAAGACATAAGCATATATCTTTTAGTAAAAAATAATTTACATGGTGTTATATAAGTTATATTTTCAACTATAAATATTCATTAGAAATATAAAACGATTTTCTACATAATGGTATTTTATTTATAATTTTTAGACATTGAATAATTAATGTTATTTATGACACAATGATGTTGCATTATTTTCATTAATAATGAAAGGATCAAATAAATGGTATTTTAAATGTTATAATAAATATAATTTTGATGTTTTGATTAAATACACAAATTTTATAGGTTAATAAGAAATTTTAGTATTGATTTAATAAACTTTGTTCGAAGTGATCATGCTGTTATGATTTTCACAAAAACCAAATTCCAAATAGTGTCAAAATTGACAAAAAAGAGGTTTTAAAACAAATATTATATTATTAATTGATATTCTATTTTTAAAAATCAAAGGTTTGGCCAAGAGACTTATATTATGATTAGTGTATCATTAATGAACCACTTGGGTTTCTCTTGGATGTTTATAGTATGTTTATTAACCATATCATAAAAAAATACAAAGAGACATGGTAAATGTCAAACTAATTAACAAAGAGTTAAATATAAGAGATAAGGTTAATATACTAACCAAAACCTATCTAAAACCAATTGGTTGAGTGTATTTGGACCCATAACCACCTTATAATCGAAATAAATCAGTTTGGAACCATTAAAAACCGAATATTAATTTATTATAAAATAATATTTCTAGTTTTTCCTAAGGTGACCCTCACCCCTCTTATAAAAGGACAGTCCACTTTCTCTCAATTTCACACCTTCAAATCCATTTGGATCATCCAAACCCGGCCAAAATACTCTATCAAATATCCTCCATTAATCCTATAGGCCTTAGTTTTATAATAAAACAAACCTAAGGATCCCTTTTGATCAAATCAAAAGGAAGAACCTGAAGAAGATGTAATGTTTTCACCACCCTCTTTCTAGTTCCTTTCTTCTTCCACTTATTCTTTCTTTGTTGTTTCTATTATAAAATAACAACTCAAGTATCTTCTATATACTGTGATGCTATTATAAATATTTTACAACAATAATCAGTATTCTATACATCCTTTAATGACATGTCACCATATGTGCGTACGTACGACTTACCGTCTCCACGTTGTGCTATAATTGTTATTCAAAAATTTATTATTTGTATAGGTATGATAATTATGTTAAATTTATGTAAATAAAAAATATAACATTATAATGATAATTTATATATGATATAACATCCAATTATATATGATTTTAAAATCAAAAGAATGATATTGTCGCTCGTGCGTACGTACGGAATATCGTCTCCACGAACGCGATGAGATCCATTCCCCATCATATCCATTGAAGACTAATTATCATTTGATGAGTAAAAATAATGTTTAAAGACTTGATATCATTATTTATATGAATAAGATACATCCTATCCATAAAAAACATGACTTATGTATCAAAACATATAAAAGAAAACAAATTAGTTAACACCAGAAATGCCGATAATACTATTATATTATTAACAAAGTAATATTAAAATATCATATATGATATCATATTTATGTATATGATTATTGTATAATTTAATAAAAATAATTTAACTATTATACAGGAGGTTAACGTACTCTCAACCATGGAAAAGTACAAGGTAAGGGTTAATTTCACAATCTCTTTATTATCTGAGGTTGTTTATATGTAATTATCTATTGGGACCTCTTTGTCATCCACATCCATGTTTCTTAAAAATGTATTTCAAAACATTTTTACTATTTCTTAGATAATGGGTTAATGTCATTTATACCCATGTTTGAATTTTTATAAGATGTTTATAAAGGAATCTTTCTGTCGTTTTCCAAACAAGGTACTTTATAACCTTTTCGACAAAATTAAGGTAAGAATGTTTTTTTAACTTATACGGTTGGTGTGGTTATTCTTCACCATTATTAGAACTTTTAAGATACCCCAACAAGATTATAAAGATATTTTAAAAATAGAGGTTTTCTCTATAATTATGTGACTTTTAAATGATTTCCTAAAAGAGATATTTTTATCAAATAGTTTTGATTTCATCTATGTCAACACCCCTTGATGGATTTTAAGTTTATTTGATGTTGATTTATAATGATAAAAAACTTATATATTTTATTGAAGGTTTTGTGATATGTTTGAATATGGATGTGTTATTTTTATACCAATCATAGTTTATGGATAAAGTATTGAAATTTTTTATGCTAGTTTTAATACGAAGGTTTATGTTACGTTTAAACCTTTTCACATAATGAATGAATTGGACTTAGTAAGTGACGAGTGGAGCCCGCTATAGATCCTCGATGCATCGGTAGGTATCATGAGACAAATAGACATGGAATTGGTCGAGGCCATTCCCAATTTTGATATATGGTTTTGGCTGAGGCCTTATTCATTTTTAGACATCTTGGCTGAGTCCTTGACAAAATGTTTCAGAATGTCCGGCATTATGCATTCCATTATTATGAAAGTGGTTATTGATATTTCATGTGATTATTCTACTAGTAGAATATCCATGTGAATAAGTAAATGGAATTATTTACTTTTATCATTTCCAAATTATGCTTAATATCAAGTTTAAAAGGTTTTTTTAGTTAAAATTGCCTTAAATGTTTGTGTTTATTTATGAAAGATTTTTCTATATTGTTATCCTTACTGAGCATATGAGCTCACCCCTTTAAATGTTTTATTTTTACCAGGATGTGAAGAAGTATTTTTTGAATTACCTATAGGGATGTTATGAGGGGATATGAAGACAAGATGTTGTTGTAGTGTTTTTACTTTATGATGTAATGTAAGACTTATGAATATATCTAGTGTTTCCAAGGATACAAAACTAATCAGTCTTTCGAGACTTGATCTTTTGTGATCATGCCAATGATATGTTATAATGCACCGACTCTGGGTAACTGGGGTCAGGGTGTTATAGTTGGTATCAGATGAAGTTTAGTAATAAAACTTGGAAGTTAGATTTAGGTAAACTCTTATTAGATCACATAGTCCTACGATGGACTTTGAGGATTAGTATAGAAGAAATTTCTAGAATTTTGTTATTGTAGAGATTTTGTGAGTTTTCCAAGAAATAAATCCCTGTCTAGATATGAGTAGGTAGAGGCATCTCTCGCACAGATGTACCAAGGGGTAAAACCCAAAAACACCGCTTTGAGCTAGACTCGAATGAGAAATGGTGCACGACAATGGGCATTGCTACACTCTTGGTTACGACACTCCCAAGGGACATGCTTAGGATAATTCTCATTTTCATTATAAAAATTATGAAGGGTTTATGAGTTTATACTTCCTTAAGGAAATTTTTTTTATGATTATGGATTATATCCAAAATAGTTCAATTTCTGTTAAGTTTTTTACAAGTATGGAATTATGTATTTCGATTCATAAACTAATCTAGTTTAAGACATTGTTTAGAAATGGTGACTAGTGGAAGGAATGGAAAAAATATCAATTAACAGACTCCATGTAGGGATTTCCCTCCTACTCAAGATAATTATAGTGGATTTGGTGATAAAACTAGTGCTGATCAGCTTATCACTATACGGGGACAACTCACTCAGGTTATGAATAATAACCATACCCATATGGAGCACCCTGATCCACGACGTGGAGGATCAATGTTAGATCGCTTCATGAGGAAACAACCACAAAAATTTAATGTGGGTACAAATCCACTAGTATCTATGAAATGGATCAATTTCGTAGAGATAATATTCCACGCCTTAAAGAGTAGAGAAAGGGATAAAGTTGTCATGGCAGTTTACCGCCTCACTGGAGATGCTGATCAATGGTGGTCATTGATTCAATATAAAAAGGAAGATGAAGAAGTATCAAGAATGGAATAGAGGGAGTTTAAAGATATTTTCTTAGAAAAATAATTTCCTCATGACCATCAAGCGGATATGGAAAGACAATTTCTATGTCTGAGGAAAAAGGAGGATGACAATGTAGAAAAGTATGAAGCTAACTTTACAAGGTTAACGAGGCATACATTAGATTATATACGTAACCCGCGGAGTAATATTGATCGTTTCTTTGATGGTTTAAAACAATTTATCTTTCAAGAATTATTCTTACAATCTTTCTCAACATACAAAGACATTGTCTCATGTTCTATCAATATGGAAAAATAATTCTCTAAGTCTTATGACTTTAAAGCGAAGCAAGAGAAGAAGAGATCTGCTGAACACTCTGGGAAAGGAAATAATGAAACAGGGAAGAAGGAAAGAGTTGAATTTCCACCATGTGATAATTGTGGAAGGAAGAACCCTGGTGCCTGTCTAAAAGGAATGGGAGTTTGTTACGAATGTGGAGAAAAATGTCACCAGGCTCAGGATTGTATGGGAATGAAAGAGGCTGTCAATGTTGAATGCTACAATTGTAGAGAAATGGGGCATTATGCAAATGAATTTCCTAATCATCCGGGAAACATACCTTAGAAAAGGCAAAGTGATCAAGGACAAGCTTATTCTACTGCTATAGTTAAAGTGAAATAATTAATGTATTTGTGTTTTTGGAATCAAGGATTATATTCTAGTTATAAGAATAATGTGATATTTATAATGATTGTACTACAATACTTGTTGTTTTCATTAAGGTTTTAATTTGACAAAGGTGATCATATTTTCAGAATGTGAAAATAATAGAAACTTTACCTTATTCGTAGAATCTGATGTTGCGATTGATTTCAGAATTTAGATACCATTTACAGAGAGATGGACAGAGGTACTTTGGATAACTATAATGTTTGGAATGGGTTAAGTTGAACTTTTTATAGTATTGTTTAAGGTTAAAATAATTATTATGATTATTTTTTGAATATTATGATACTATAGTTTTAGGAAAAGGACAACCTGCAGGTCGGGTGATAACCCATCGCATCGGACAAATCTGTAGGAATCGAACCTACAACCATAGTGCGACATGCCTTTATTACCTACCACTAGCCTATAGAAATTCCCTGGTTATTAAAAAATATTTTTCTTTATTTTAATGGTATGTGTTAATATTTGGAACATTATACGATTATGAAAAATATAATATTTTTGAGTTATATTATCTTTTGGACTGAACGATGAGTTTGCGGTAGGAATTAGTTGAAGGATGATACTCTAATAGTCAAGTATATATATATATATATTCCCTCTTATGAATAAATTAATTTTTATACTTTAGGGAAGTGAACTTAAAACCAAAAACGAGTTATCCTAATACCTTTTGTTTTTTTGAACCGATGATATTTTAAATCATCATAGATTGATGGCTTTGGGGACATCAGTTTTACACTTGTTTTTGATTGATGACCTCAATAAATCTCTATAAATCATTACGTTTTACATCTATTTATGTGTATCTAATTTCCATTAATGTTCTCCCAATTGAGATCGTAATTTGGTTGTGACTTTTAATTTCCCTTTCCCTCTTTTTAAGACTAAATTTTATTATCCCAATTTCCGATATGGGTTTTCCACAAAGGAATTTCCTATTTTCAACCTTTTATTTTCGATGAACAATTTGAAATTATGAGGATGAAATTTATTTAAGGAGGGAAGAATGTAACACCCCAAGATTCCATGGTACACTTCCCTTTGAATAATGAAATAGCTTGCATTGTACGCAACTTCGAGTTCTAAGACAGCACAACCAATCAAAATAGCCGTTATGAATAGTAATACCCACTTTTCAAAAGTTTATAAATTTTATCATTCAAAATTGACTTCATTTTTGGATCTAGAATATTGAAATTAGCCTAGGGTGAATTTTTGGTATTTTTCTGAGAACTTCCAATTTTTGATGAATAGTTAAAAATACTAAATTTTAATTAAAAACAACTTTAAAAAAAAGAATTTATAGTGCTAATTTATACTATTGAGTGGGTTTAAAGTATAATTAGAATATATTTTTACCATTTAATCCAATTTTGGTCATTATATGTAATTTCACATTTAAAATGGACATAAACAAGTGTCAATCTTTTGATAGTTATTATATCTTAAAAACACGCTTTTTGTTTTGACAACGAGAATTAATTTTAAATTAATTTATGACACTTATGTGATTTGATTTTAGAAAATTGGATTCCATATTTGGAATCAGGATGTCCAAATTGTGTAAATAGGTAACTTTTTTTATACATTATGAATAATTACTTCGGTAAATATTTTATTTACCCTAGTTAAAGGGTAAATAAGGTAAATAAGGGTAAAAAAAATAATATTATAATAATATAAAATTACCCCATCACGTGTCATAACCCTATTTTATGATTAATATATGACTATGGGAATCCTTGGGTCGATTTTGGGACCCCATGGAGCCACTTGTAAGTGAAAATGACACTTTATATTAATTAAGTAAAAATGAATACAAAAATAACATAAGCATATATCTTTTAGTAAAACAATATTTACATGGTGTTATATAAGTTATATTTTAGACAATAAATATTCATTATAAATATAAAAACATTTTATACATAATGGTATTTTATTTATAATTTTCAGTCATTCAATAATTAATGTTATTTATGACACAATAATGTTGCAGTATTTTCATTATTAATGAATGAATCAAATAAATGCTATTATAAATGTTAAAATAAGTATAATTTTAAAGGTTTGATGCCATACAAGAATTTTATAGGTTAATATGACATGTTAGGATTGATTTAATAAACTTTTTTCTAAGTAATAATGATGTTATGCTTTTCACAAAAATCAAATTCCAAATAGTGTCAATATTGACATAAAAGAGTTTTTAAAACAAATATTATATTATTAATTTATATTCTATTTCTAAAAATCTAATGCTCTGACAAGAAACATATATAATTATATATGTATAATTAATGAACCACTTGGGGTTCTCTTGGATGTTTATAGTAAGTTTATTAACCATATAATATAAAAATACAAAGAGACATGGTAAATGTCAAACTAATTAACAAAGAGTTAAATCTAAGAGATAAGGTTAATATAATGACCCAAACCTGTCTAAAACCTATTGGTTGAGTGGATTTCAAGAAATAACCACCTTATACTCGAAATAAATTATTTTTTAGTCATTATAAATCTAATAGTAATTTATTATAAAATAATATTTCTAGCTTTTACTATGGTGCCCCTCACCCCTCTTATAAAAGGGAACTCCCCCTTCTCTCAATTTCACACCATCAAATCCATTCGGCTCGGCCAAAACCTGCCCAAATACTATCTAAAATATCATCCCTTAAACATATAAGTCTTATTTTGATCATAAATCAAACTTAATGATCCCTTTTGATCAAATCAAATGGAAGAACCCGAAGAAGAGGTAATGTTTTCACCTCCCTCTTTAAAGTTCCTTTCTTCTTCCACTTCTTATTTATTTGTTATTTCCATTCTAAAATAATAAATACAATATCTTCTATATAATGTGATGTTATTATAAATATGGTATAACCATATTCATTATTCTATCCATCCTTTAATGACATGTCACCATACGTGCATACGTACGGCTTACCGTGTCCACATCGTGGTGTAATTGTTATTCAAAACATTATTATTTGTACGGGTATGATAATGATGCGTAATTGATGTAAATAATAAATATAAAATTATAATGATTCTGTATATATGATATAACATCCAATTATATACTATTTTAATATCAAATTAATGATATTGTCGCTCGTGCGTACGTACGGAATATCGTTTCCACGAACGCGATGAGATTCATTCCCCATCATATCCATTCAAGACTAATTTTCATATGATGATTAAAAATAAATTTTAAATACTTGACATCATTCTGTTTATGAATAAGATACATTCTATCCATAACAAGCACGACTTATGTATCAAAACATATAAAAGAATACAAATCCATTAACACCCGAAACGACGATAATATTAAAATATTATTAACAAAGTAATATTAAAAGATCATATATGATATCATATTTATGTATATGATTCTTGTACAACTTAATAACAATTATTTAACTTTTATAGAGTAGTTTAACGTACTATCAATCAAGGAAAAGTACAAGGTAAGGGTTAATTTCACAATATCTTTATTATCTAAGGTTGTTTATACGTAATTATCTATTGAGACCTCTTTATCATCCACATCCATGTTTCTTAAAATTGTATTTCAAAACATTTTTACTATTTCATTGACTATGGGTTAAATTAATTTATACCCTTGTTTTACTTTTTATAATATTTTTATAAAGGATTCATTCCGTCATTTTCCAAATAAGGTACTTTATAACCTTTTCAACAAAATTTAGGTAATAATGTTTTTTTAACTTATACGATGGGTGCGGTTATTCTCTACCGTTATTACACCTTTGAAGATTCCCTTATAATATTATAGGGATATTTTTAAAATAAAGGTTTTCTCTATAATTATTTTACTTTTAAATTATTTCAAAAAAGAGATATTTATCTCAAATCGTTTTGATTTCATCTATGTCAACATCCTTTGATGGATTTAAAGCTTATTTGAAGTTGATTTATTATGATACAAAACTTCCATATTGTATTGAAGGTTGTGTAATATGTTTAACTGTGGATGTGTTATTTTTATACCATTCATAGTTTATGGATGAATTATTGGCATTTCATATGCTAGTTTTAATACGAATGTTTATGTTATGTTTAATCCTTTTCATACGAGGAATGCATTGGACTTAGTACATGATGGGTGGAGTGCGCTATAGCTCTTCGATGCATCGGTAGGTCTAATGAGACAACTAGACACGGAATTGGCCAAGGTATTTCCCAATTTTGATATATAGTTTTGGTCGAGGCCTTAATCATTTTTAGATGTCTTGGCCGAGGCCATGAAAAAATGTTTCAGAATGTCCGGCATTATGCATTCCATTATTATGAAAGTGGTTATTGATATTTCATGTGATTATTCAACTAGTAGAATATCCATTTGAATAAGTAAATGGAATTATTTCATTTTATATTTTCTATATTATGCTGAAGTTCATGTTTAAAAGGATTTTGTTTTATTTATTCATTGTGTTAAATGTTTATGTTTATTTATGAAGGTATTAACTATATTGTTATCCTTACTGAACATCTAAGCTCACCCCTTTCAGTATTTTATTTTTCCTAGGATGTGAGGATGTATTTTATGAATGACCTCTGGGGATAGTATGAGGGGATATGAAGACAATATGTTGCTTTAGTTTTTTTTACTTTATGATGTAATGTAAGACTTATGAATATATCTAGTGTTTCCAAGGCTACTAAACCAATCGGTCTTTCTAGACTTGATCTTTTGTGATCATGCCAATGATAACTAATAATGCACCGACTCTTGTTAACTGGGGTCGGGGCGTTACACTCATGACCAGGTATGACCTACCATCTCCATTAGTTTAACATTGGCTCATTTTTCATATCCATATTTAATGATTTATTTTAAAATTATATTTTACATATAAATATGATAATTATGCCATGATTATTATTATTGAGAAGTTATATAACTATCCCATTGACCATAGTTTTCCGATTAATGTTTTTTTGACACATAAATCTAATTTGGTCAAAACACCCGACATAAACGTAACTTTTTATTTAATTGGATATAAAATAATAAAAAGTAAATTAAAATTAATAATAAAAATTAAAATGTTTCTGAATAAATTATATAATTAACATATGTTTATTATACATAAAGTTAAAGGATGTTCAACTGAAAGGAATCTCAAGGTAAGGGATTCTTATCTCATTTTAATTCCCCGAGGAATGCATATTTTTTGTGAACCTAATTTATTATATATGGTGTAATTACTACCATATTGACATGTAATATAATGAATAAATATCTCTTAATGGTATTTTTATTTTAAATTTGATGTATTTATTTTAAGGTGATTTGAGTTAAAATTTTCCTTGTTCAATAAAATTTCATAACACAGTTTATTTCATTGAGTTATTTTACTTCCACATTGTCATTAATATTATAATATTATGTGTGTAATCACATGTTTCTATCTGTTGTTTTATTTCTACGTAACTTTTGTGTATTTACAGTTTTTACACAAAATCTACTCATTTATTTATTTTTACTTTGATGTAATATCATTTTCCTGTTTTTTTACAATCTCATTTTATTTGAGATTATTAGTACCTGAATTTCAATTCGTGGAAATTACTGGATAATTGTTCAATAAACATTTTAATTTTTATCTCCTCTAGTTGTTAATAACCTTAACCAAATATTATTATTTTTGTTTCTTTCGATTCATATGTAAGTAAATTTCGCCTCAATTTACATTTCATTGTGTCTAATTTGATATTATACACCGATTCACATTTATTTAGTGTATATTCTAACTATCAACAAAATATATCATGAATCTCCTTATTATCATGATATTATATGTTTTATTTAATGAAATACCTTTATGGGTATTAAAATTTAAATGTTTCAATGTGGTATGAGAAATGTTTGGAATTTTTAATGACTATTCTCCTCAGGATTATTCCTAAGGGATATCTTTGCAATATAATTTTTTTTTGATTTTTATCATC
Organism: Viscum album; assembly: GCA_963277665.1. Classification (NCBI taxonomy): domain Eukaryota; kingdom Viridiplantae; phylum Streptophyta; class Magnoliopsida; order Santalales; family Viscaceae; genus Viscum; species Viscum album. The sequence continues at coordinate 998,549,662 of OY728121.1, read as the reverse complement.
CCCTTAAAATTACTCTATTGAAATTGTTTATAATTGGAAATTTAATTGAATATCCATATTCTCTTACAATGGATATTTGTATTTCCTAACCCATATAATATTTTACATATGGTTTCTACTTTGAAATTTATTTGGTCATTTGGGGAAATATTAATAAATATGTAGTTCTCATTCAATAAGGTTATTTGATAAGGAATATTATTTATTCAGACTATTCAATATGTGTAATGCTTTGGACATGCAATGCTAGGTGGAGACTAGAATTTATATAGCTCCTTGATGCATCGACAAGTTCTAATGAGATGAATAATTGTTAAAATGGGTTTCTACCTATAGTTTTAATCCATCTTATAAAAGGTCTCATTGTAATGGGTTTTCATGTGCCTAAGAAATGAAGTCCATTAAGAATTAATTCCATCATATTAGTATCAATTATTATTCATCGATTATACTTTTCATCAACATATCTATAGATTCATTTTATTTCAGTTAATTGATTAAATGGAATGTGTTTTATTTTTATACCTTTCCATAATTATCTTTCATTATCTATTTTTTTGAATGAAATGATTTTCTTATTATTACATTTCCATAATTTTTATTTAATTCCATTCAGTTTATTGATTACATGACATTTTTTTTAGTTATTTACCATTTCATATTGACTAAAATCATTGATTAATTATTTTTTCTGCTATATTTTTCACTTACCGAGCATTTTATTCCACCCTTATAATGTTTCATTCCCCAAGAATCTAGGAAGAGTACAATGAAATATATGAAGGGATTTACTATATGGATTAGTGTTTTCCATAAATATGTATATTTATAAATGAGATAAAAATATGTTTTAATTATTGTATTAATTTGTAATAAAAGACAAATTTATGTATCTAGTTTACTAGAACATCTAAACTGTTTGGTCCTTCAGGGAATGATTCCATATAATCCTTCCAATTTAATTGACAGAAGACACCGACTCAAAGATATTTAGGTTTAGGTCTATACTAGTTTAATCTCGTAGAGTTCATTGACTTGAGGAGAAGTAGTGATATTTTTAATTAAGACTTAGGGATCAATGGAGATATGTATTTATTGTCGGGAACTAAAAAATATGACCTTGAAGAACATGTATCATCTTCCAAGAATTTATGACTTGTTCCATCAACTATGAGGAGTGTAATACTTTCCTAAGGTGGATCTTAATTAATGATATCATAAATTAAATGTGAATAAGGTTGATATTCACAAGACTATATTATTTACAAGTTATATGTACTATGAGTTTATTGTGATTCCCATCATACATATTAATTCCCCTACCATCATCATGGATTTTATGAATATATCCTTTAGAAACCACCATGAGAAATTTGTGGCATCCCTTATCGATGATATTTTCATCTACTAAAAGAGAAAATAGGTACATGAAAAACATGTAAGGATTGTACTGGGAATATATTAGAGGAAAAATTATATTCCAAGATGAAAACTATAAATTTTTGGTGCATCAAGTCACATTATTGGGACACATGATCACAAGGGAGGGAATTTATATAGACCCCTCAAAAAAGGAAATTGAGGAATGTACCATACCCTCTTGTGTCATGTAAATCCATATTGATCTTGGTAAATTAGGGTACTACAAATAATTTTGTAGAAATTTATCATGTTTTTCTATCCATGAAACTATGTTAATAAGTATATGATTAATGTATGTCAGGATGAATGAATGCGAGGAAATATTCACGGAGCTAAAGAAGAGGATGGTTGCTGTAGCTGTCCTCACATTACCCATATGTGGAGACGTTTTTGTGATATATAGGTATTTATAAAAGAATTTCATGGGATGTGTACTGATTAAAATTGAAAAATTGATTGCTTACACCTCAAAAATGTTGACAATCAATGAGAAGAACTATCCAACACATAAACCAGAGCTATCTGTAGTTTTTTTCCTTTAAAATATGGAAGCATGACTACTACAGTGAAATGTGTTACATATATATTCATCATAAGATCCTTAAGTATATATTCACACAAATGAAGATCAACATGAGCTAGAATATAAGGTTTGAACTAACCAAGCTCTATCATTGGTCTATTCACTGTCATCATGGGAAGGAAAAAGGCAGTTGATTCCATTTTCAGAAAGGAATATGATTCCCAATCCATGATGTGGATTGAGAAAGATTATGTCTTCATGGATATAAAAATTTTGGATTTGGAAATCATAATGGTAGGGAATACATCCTACCTTTCCCAAATGGTTTCCAGACCATCTATCCAAGAGAATATTACGGAGGCACAAAGTGATGATTTGGAGAATCAAAAGAAGGTGAATGCATTAAAGGAATGGACATTTCAAAAGTTCCATATTTTTGAAGATGGGGTGAATTTTTTATGAAAAAAAATTGTTCCTTCATAATCTATGATAAAGAATGGGCTACTTCATACTGCACATATATCTACTTTCAATATCAATCCTGCAAGTAAGATGATATAATTTTATCTTAAAGAACACTTTTTGTGGTACAACATGATGAAGAGGATTTAATATTTTATATCAAGGTTCATAATATATCATCAAGTTAAAGATGAGTGACATAAGTTTAAATGGATGATGTAACCATTTCATATACTAATGTGGAAATGGGGGCATATCACCATGGACTTCATCACTGGTCTCTAAAATTCAATCAATGGAAAGAATGTAATATTGGTTGTAGTGGACCGAATCATGAATAATTCCCTCCTTATCTCTATTCGGGAAGACATATAGTTTGAAAAACATTATATGATATATATGTAGGATGCGGTCAGGCTTCTTGTAGTTCCACTTTCGATCATCTATAATCATGATTCATGGTCCACATAAAAATATTGGAGGAGTATTCTACATTATTTAATTTATAAATTTATTTTATGTATGGATATCACCCAGAAATTCAATGGACATCCTGAAAGTACTATTTAGACATGCATGGAAATGATAAGATCCTAGTCAATGAAATTCAAATGTGTATGGAATCAGCATCTCCCATTGGTTGAGTTCTCATACAAGAATAACTTCCAATTGAGTATTCAAATTCCTCCACATGAATCTATCTATGGAAAGAAATGTAGAACTCAAACCTGTATGGATGAAGCTTGCAAACAAAAGTTACATGAACCTGATCTTGTACTAGAGATGACAATGATGATTCAAGAAATCTAGTAGAATATCATTGATACTCAGATTCGAAAAAAGGGTTATTCTAAAAACCATCAAAGGGACTTTTATTTTGATGTTGGAGATAAATCATTACATTGAGTATATTTTTGGATGAGATTCATGTTGTTTTGAAAGAATGAGATGCTCGGACCTAGGTATATTTGCCCGTTTGATATCCTTGACAACATAAGAGTGGTGCTGAATCATCTTGAACTTCAACCAAGTGTGGATTAAATTAATGATGTGTTTCACAAGTCTCTTCTAAGGAAGTGTGTGCCAGATCCCTCACATGTACTGAACTAAAACGTGGAAGAACTAGAAGACAACCTATCTTATGAGGAGAATCCATTAAATATTTTATAACAGAGAGATAAAGTCCTACGCAACAAGACAACTCTCATTTTCAAAGTTCTGTGGAGGAATCATAAGTATCAAGTGGCTATATGGGAGATGGAGGAAGTAATGATATAGAAGTAACCTCACATATTTTCACCCTATTTTGTAAAATGAAATTTTTAGGGTGATATTTAAAACGGGGGAATAATGTAATCAAAAAAAATTTAATAACAAAATTTAGTGTATTATAATTAATCTATATAGTATAAATTATATAAAATCACATAGAAAACAAACACACAAACATTTTAAATAATGAATAAATGAAAAAAGGTATTTTCAGAAATTAAAGAACTTATATCAATGGAATAGTAACTTGATAATTGGAATAATAACATTACAATTAGGAATATTGATCTGGAACATAGAATGGTAACATTTCATATGAATTTATAAATTTAATTTATCCATCATATAAGCTATGATATGATATAATTATATCATTTTATTTGTAAATTAATATCTTGAAAATAAAAATTAATGGTTGGTATTTTTAATAAAAACTAAATTTTTATTTAGAATTTTATAATTAATATATTAAATTAAATAAAAATTTATTATCATGAAATAGTTTCATAAATTATTATTTTGTTTTAATGTTACTATACTACAATTTTATGAAATAATAATATTTTTTTCAATGTGACCAAAAATAAATTATAATTTTAAAATTGGAATTTTTTTAATAATTGATGATTGTAATAAAAAAATAAAAAAATATTATTTATTAAATTATATTCATAAAAAGGATTTCATTTTTTAATTTTACATGAAAAAATGGGGTGGGTTAAATTTTTGAAATATTCTAAAAAATTTGAATTTTTGTTGAGTAGTAAAAAATAATAAATTATGGTATCTAATAATTAAGTCAATTACTGAGTCATGGATGATGTAATTCCATTATCTCAAAATCTCCTTAAATATATACTATATGTAGTCATGGGAATCAAAACTATTCTTATTCATGGTCCAAATATTAAACTAATGTATAGAGAAATCAAAAAAACCCCTCTCCTAGCCTGTAAATACCACCCATCACCACCGCTTATCCTCACAACACAAAAGAATTGAATCATTTACAAATTCAATCAAATACCCTCCCATTACCACATACCCACGTATAAGGGGTTATGGTCTCAACAAAAGGCCAATAAAAGGGTCCATAAGGAGGTTATCAAGGATTTGAATTCAAAAGGTAAAACCCTCTTTTGATCCCTTTTAATTTCATTTTCTTTTCTTATCCTCTCCCCACCTACCATTATCCAAGTGGACTGATAACTACAGTATCATTTATATAATATTATTATATCTTGTTAATGGAATATACATCCTAAAACTCCTCTCTCTCTCATTCTCTCTAATTTCTAAAATGAAATCATCGCCCGTGATTTGTCAATTTACCAACATCATGGATAATGCATTTTAATTTTACATTAACACCTTCATGTCTATTCATAGAACCACTATAATGGTTTCTAAATATTTTTTAATTTTTGTAATAAAATTTTTGTGTTATCCAACTAAATTACATACAAAATAATAAAAATGCAATGAAGCTAGTTTGTGATGATCGAAGAACCACCAAAATAATCTAAATGATTATCACTAAAATTTTATCTAATGACACATCCTCATACCATTTAACCAAATGATTTATTTAGAATTTAAACCTATTAATTTTCATTAATTAAATTACATTTAAATTATGTATAATTATATTAAATTTATAACAACATCCATACTCTTATTCATGTGAACCGTTCATGATAACCAAGAAAACGAGCACTCCCGATTGATGGAATTAAACTCTAAAACTCTTCTTAAAGACTACAACTGAACTTAATAAAATTATGCAATATCAAATAAATATATAATAGGTTCTATATAGAGTAATTACTTTATATAATTAGATTATAAATGATAATAATCTAAATGAAGCTTTCAATCATTATGTAAGGGTATTTCTCGAACCCAATTTCCTTTATTTGGATTATTCCACATTGATGAATTTTTTTAATATGGATGTTATTAAAATATAATTTCATTATTATTAACTATTATTTTCTAGGATATTCGTTTTTTTAATATTGTTTCATGAAATATACAATGAATATTCTAAATGAACCCTTCCTTCTAAAAAACACATTTTGACTCCTCTTGAGTTATTTCTTCTTCACACAAGATTGACGATTATTATAGCAAGTATGTCATTCCATTAATATTTTGGGAACACAATTTTTATTCAATTAAGTATGATTTATGAAATTATATTCATTCCTTTACATGGGTTATTTTATTTCTATGATTGATGTTCGTTCTATGTAGCATGCATGATAATGTAAATGTTATGATGCGATGGGTGAGACCGAAATTATATTTCACTCCAATGCATTTGATAATGTTATATATCTCATTATACATTGTGAATGATGCCTGAAAATGGTTGTATATTTTATCAAAAGACATGATTTTATGTTGATTCACATATGTTATGTGTGAACAAGATGCTAGATTGGTTCACAACTATGTATGTTATTTTACCACTAATAACTTATGTTTCATTTTTATGCATGGAAACATTCTATGACTCTATCAAATGATTCCTCTAAAGAATATGCTTTTGATCCTATGATTATCTTATTAATGTTATGATTATGATCCCACAAGTTATATTTATTCGTGTTGATATCTATCCTCTCACCAGGATTTTAGATCCCCCATTTTCGATATATTTCCCCAAGTCATTTCTTGCACTAAGGAGAAAACAAGGGTCACTGAGAAGATAATGATGAAGGAAATGAATAATTTTTATTTATTATTGTGTAAATAATACGTATAATCCTAATTTCCAAAATAAACAATCCTTTATATCCTTTTTCAATACTATAATGTGTTTTTTCTTTAAAATGATGTAATAGTCATGTAAAAAAGAAGTGTTGCTATAGTAGGAGCTCTATGTTGGTTTCATGGGCTTCCATGGTGTGGATGTGGAGGCATGCAAGGTGGATTGTTCATTATGACATCGAAGTGGATAGATGAAATGTGAAGAGAAGCTCACGGAGGTTGTACGTGGATTATAAGGTGATTAGTGGATGTTCTAACTACCAGCACGGGATAAGGGATCAAGATCGAGATCAAGAGGTGGATTAAATGGGTTTTCTTAATGATTAGTGATGGATAACGACATCATTTGGTGGAGTTACAGTGGTGTTATGCATTGAGTGGGGAAGAGCGGTGGAGCTTTAATCCTACACCAAAACACCCAATGTATTGGTGAGTCTTTATAAATAATATTATGGGACAATCCAATCAATAAAGTCTATTGACATCCATATTACACTTGTTTTGGCCACAAAAATCATCTTCCCGATGAGTTTATCCTCCCATGACCATACGATCATGACTACCATACACCTAAGTGATGGGTCTTCATCCTACCACTTCAACCTGTGGGCTTCATCACAATGATCCCATGTATGGTCATGAATCCATGTGTGGGGCCACCTCAGGGGAAAGCCTTCCTAGGGTCCCGCATGGTTGGATGGGTTTCTTGGTCCTAGATATGTGACTTGTGGGACATTGGTTAGGGGATATCCCTTGGGATTTATTTTGTAAAATCTCAAGAAATGATATTGAATTTTTTTGAATCCCAAATAATATCATCAAATAATATTTAAAAATATTCATATATAAAGCATCATTATTTTATCATTTAAAATCAATTTTTGTTATATTAATTGTAAATTCAAACATTTAATGAAAACGTTGATAATCTTGGGTTTTATAATTGAAAACACATCAGCAGTCATTGAAAAATGTTTAAATATATACACATAAAATAACTATAAAAAATAACATAAAACCCATTCCATTCTTGTCCTCATGCATGAAATATCAAAAATTAAATAAATGTGGAACCAATATTATAAGTAGTCAAATTTCAAATAAATAAAAATAATTAATTTTCATTGTAAAATAAAATTGTCATAACATATATAAAATTTCTCTTTAATTTCTCCATTCTCAAATAAATTATAAATTCATGAATTTTACAGTTCTAAATTTTAAAAATTATAATAATTATATTCTCATTAATTCATTTTGATCAATTCTATATTATTTATGATTTCCATATAATGATTTACCTTACATTATATTCTTTTCACTTATCACTCTTGATAGAATTTATGTAGATTTATTCTGAAATCATGAATACATGCTCCATATCTGTAGGATTGTAAATGGGAAACATTATCTACATTGTAAAGACTAATGAAACATGAAATTTTGTGGGATTTCAATTAATCTTCAAATAATTCTGTGGAATAAGGTTGGTAGGAATTTATGTTTAAAAATTTAGGCCCATAGCGGAGGATTACTATTAAATATAATTAATGATATCAAAAATTAATGTTTAATGGACATATCCTAATCAATGTAGAAACTCCCATTTATCAAATACTCAATTTAATAAGCACAATAAAATTAATAATAATAAATTATTAGCCCACCGTATTGAAAATTTCCCAACTTTTATACTCATTTTTTTCATTTTTAAAGGACCTTTATTTTTTTCTTTTTTTGAATGTTATTTAAATAAGAAATTTCACATCCAACAACTAAAAATTTAACATAAAAATTATAGGTATAATAATGGTGATTTATTTTTTTCTGAAATCACAATTATTTTTTATCATTTTTTGGTTCTATTTATATTTTTTTATATTAACGACTGGGAAACAATGAAGAAAAATTAATGAATCAAATACAATACTCAAAAACCACAATATTAACTACCATACTTTCCCTTATAATTTATTTCATCCCATCCACCAAGACTGACTTGGACCCCATACATTTACTTTATAAATATTGTATATGAAAAGAGGATGATAGGAATGTATTAAATATGTCATGAAATGAGGGTCATTCCTAACAAGGTCATTAATGGTTTCATTGGGATTAACATGTATTGATTTAAATTTGGTAATTTTAGGATAATGGCTTATAAAAACATTCCTCAATCATTTTAAATGTGTTTCTTTATATTCATTTCTTTTCCATGTTCAAATTTATGTTTTGGTCAGTGACATGTCCCAATATCACACAACATATTTGATAAAGAATAAATATGAACTACATGGTCTAGAAATCCTCACAAGAATAGAAATATGATATTTTAAAATCACTCAATGCATGATTAATAATGAAAAATAAATTCACATGATTTTAAGAAATTTATATAACGAAAAATGTTAGCAAAATATCATTTAAGTGAATCAATAATTTTCCTTAAATAATGTGTCCTTATTTTAATATAAAGATCTCACTTTAATCATCAAATTCTCAATTTTACTAACTCAATATCATTTATCATTGAAATCTAAAACATGTAATCATAATATTACTAAGAAAATCATGTATCCTAGATGATTCATGTAAAAAATAATTCCAAAATGGGAATGCAATTGCAGTTTAAATCTAAAAAAAGGTTGTTGGAAAGAATATAGAGAGTATAAAATATAATCAATAAAGGTGACCTATGTTTCGCATGATTCATATTCCTCTTCCTTCAAATATTTAAGAGATTAATTATTCTATCATGATCCTACCAATGATAATTACTCAATTATGTACAAGGGTCATGTAAATAAATCTCAAAAATATAAGAGGGAGTAAGGAAGTATGTAACACTACATCCTAAAAATGAAAATGAAATATAAATTTCTAGAAGGGAATTAAATGGTATTAGACTTTTCATGATCCCCCAAGAGGGACCTTAATTTTTATTTCCTCCATAGGGAAGTACCATTTGTTATCCAAAGATTGATGGTTGATGAATTTTCCTTGTTCTTAACCACCACAAGGGGCTTCTCTCTTCATGCAATTATCCTTTCATGGTGAGGAATGATCCCAAGATAGAGTATATTAGACCCCCTACCATCAAAATTATTTATTGCATTCATAGAAGGGATATGATGAAGAATTAATCATCCTCCTTCTAGGTTAATACTTTTTCTACCCCAATTTCATTTCTAGTTCTAGTTTCACAAAGGATACATGAACATAAAAATAAAAGGAAAATTAAACAAGTATTTTTATTGAATAAAATTTTAACATTATAATTTAATATGTAATTTATCCCAACCAATATGATTTTCCTCTCACTTGATTTCATCTGGCTCAACTACTTGGATTTCCACATGGGCTTCCTCAAATTTATTTTCATTATAATTAAGAAGATCTATGTGTTTCTCAATAGGTACATTTTCTGTTTCTCCATCATCATCTAAGGAATATAATTTATTTTCTAAATCTGTATAATAAAAATAATAAAAATTTATGTCCAATTAAATTTCAATAAAATCAGAATAGATAGTGTCAAATAACGGTTAAAATACATTAGATTGTTATATTTGAATATCTTCTCCAATTGTATATGTGTCTTAGAGTAAGATAGTGGTATGTATAGGTATGTAGTTAGGATCTTAGATCATTATATCAAATTACTCCACATGGGTTTTGATTTAATTTAATTGTTTTGGCTCTTATTATTTTCATTATATAGGGAGATCAATAATTTCATCACATTCATTCATAATGTGATCTTGATATTATTGAACTCGCACATGTATCATAGAAGTAAGGTCTTCTTGATTGGACTTCTTGTCCTCATCATGAAAATTAGGGACCACAAATCTTGTGTATTAGACACTACATAATAATATTTTAGGATGCCCTCTCATAATTAATTTAACTTTCTAGCCAATCCCTAAACCATTTTTTGATTGAGGGTCTCCTTGAGATATTTTATTATGTCCTTGAAGTCATCTTATAATAAAATTTGTCTTTGGGGTCCCATAATATGTCTTGAAAATTCAAAAACTCTTTATTGGATAAACCATGTATTTTCAAACATGGGATCCGAAACATGTGTGTAATCATCAGCACATCTAGAATAATTGTAATTTGAATACATCATGGAAAAAAATTTATTTATGGATTTTATAATTAATGAAATAAAATCATTCTATATTTTTAAAACAAATAATGTCAATGAAATTTTTATTGGATCCATGAAAATGGTGGTAGTTTAGACACATGCCTAGCATAGGGTGAAAAAAGAAAATTATTTTCCTAGTGTGGCACAGAGGTAAACCAGGGCCATCTTGCTTAAATTGCTTCTCAGTGTGTTCACCTACATTATCTAAATCACCTAAACTATTTATTTTTGTTTTTTTATTATTTTATGAATCAATAATAATTATTTTTTATTTTTGATTATGTTTTACTATACATAAATGACATATATAATGGAAGTTAAATCATAAAATAACATAAAATTATAAAATATGAGTTAAGTAAGGAAGAACATGGTTTTCGGTTCAGTTGTTGGGTTTAATAATTATTCTACTCTATATATTTGATTTTAGTTTGAAAATTGATACATGAAAGATCATGATGAATTTATATTATTTTAATTTATAAATTGTAAAATCAATGAATGCCTAAGTAATCACAATTCCACCTCTTATTATATCCAAGGTTGATGACACACCATGGTCTAAGGTGTTCCATCTTTCAGGACCTAACTGTAATGATTTCGTTTCGTCAATTGATTTTCTCAACTCAATTGTGTTACAAGACAACCAATTGAGTGTGGGAAAATATATTAACAAAAGAATAAAAATAATGAGTGTTTCATTTTGTAGGAGATAGTCTCCCTATTGGGGTCAATCATATCAATCATGGATGTTACTCATCAATACGAGAGTTATTAAATAAACATTTAGAAAAATTAAAGAACACATTTACCTCCACCAGGACAAGCATCAATTTAGCCTCTAATTATTGAGCCTAAGAGACCACTTTGGTGGAAAGATGAGAAGATAAGAGAATCTTAAAAAAATAATAAAAAATAATAAAAAATATAAATAATAATGATGAATAAAATAAAATAAAAATTAAATATAAAAAGAATTCAGATTAGAGAGAGAGAGAGAGAGATAAAAGTAATAATGAATGAAATAAATAAAATTGTATAATAAATAAGAATGTTAATAATAATAATAATTATAATTATTAAAAGAAGTTGAATTAAAATACAATAAGGGAATATATGTGGAATTATTGAATAAACTAAATAAAAACATGCTTGAATTTATTTATTTAATAAAAAAATAAAAAATAAAAATTAAATTTAAATAAAAAATTTAAATAAATTGAGTAAAAATGAAGAAGAATAAGAATTAGGGGAGAAGTTTTGGATCAATATTCTTTTAAATTATTTTGGTTTCCTCTATTGGATTCTTTTTCCATTTGGTAGGGTCCTATCCCAGTTTTTATTGGAAGTGAGGAGGATAGAGCCCAAATGTTTTCAGCCTTCAAGGCTCCTGAGAACCGGGATAACATTAAAAGATGTAACTGATGATCTTGGGTGATTGAAGACACTACATGGAATAAATACATGAGTAGAACAACATGAATTCAGCCTCTTCTCTCTATGAATGAGGTGTCGGTGGATTCAGGATATCAACATGGGTTTCATGAAGTGCCTTGGTGTGGCAGTGGAGGCATGCATGTTGTCTCCTCCAAACGGCCTCTGATGTGACCGGAGAAAACTTTAGGTGATTCTCATGGAAGTCATACAAGGCTTCCTAGGAAATCAATGGATGATTCAGACTTTAGTAGTGGAGAAGGTAACTTTTTCAATGTAACACCCCAATATTTCCTAATATGTTTCTATTTTAAATAAATTTAATAGCTTGTGTTGAATGAGACATTGAGAACAAGCACACTATGAGCTGTTAAACTAGACATTAAAATATCGGTTTTAAATTGTATTAACTAAGTTATGAAAATATATGGTTTATAAAAATATAATTTTAATTTATTAGTTTACAATTATTTAGAAAAGAAAATATATACTAATTAAATGGAAGGGAATTTTTTTTATCATCCCAAATGTGTTTTGTCTTAATATATTAAATTAATTATAATTATTAGATTATATTATTTTGTTATATATTTTATATATTAATTAATATATTTTTATTATTATACATATTGATTTCATAGAAACAAGATATGAAAAATCCCAATTGTATGCATAAAAATGTGTATTTTTCGAAAGATAGTTTCACCACCTTTTAACAGGGAACATGTATTAAATAAAATTTTGTCTTTTTTATATAATATTTAAATAAAAATAAAAATCATATTTGAAAGTGGGATATAAAAGTTTACTTTGTTTTTATTTTTTGTATCTTTTAGATAACATTCAGGTTGTTATAAATATAAATAAAATATGGAATTTTAATTAAAAACACATTTTTCATCTTAATAATTAATAGTTTTAATTATAATTTTTAATTGGTTATGAAGAATAATTACATCCAATTTTTATTATTAAATCTAATTTAGAACATTGTAATAAACTTCTCATTGAATTTTTATATAAAAATATATTAATCTTTTGAATTATTTCACTTTTAAAAAATTATTTTCTCGTTCCCTCAATGGGATTAATTCAAAATTAATTTCTGAATCATATATGCTTTTAATTTTTAATAATTAATTCCATATTTTCAATTAATGGGTACAAATTATTTTTATATGATTCATTTTATTTTGGTCATTATGAATTTTAGCTTTAGTTGTTTTTTATTTACACGGTTAAAGGAAAATTAAGTAATTAAGGAAATAAATAATATTATAAATATTAGAAAATAACCCTAAATCTTGTCCAAATTTTATTTAATGAGTACATGTTGGAAAATTTTTTCTTTTTTCATAGATTATATCCTTTTTAATCAACATTAACTTGAGAATGACATTTATTATTTTCTATTTTAAGAAATGTTCATGAACTCATACTCATATTTTAAAAAACTATAGAATTTTTTATATTGGGTTATAAAGAAGGAAAATTCGACTATAAATTAAAATTTTAAATATAAAATATTTATCTTCATCATAAAATTTTATTTGTAATATTTAGTGTATAAATAATTAGAGAAAAGGTTAGAAAATAATTATTGAGTAATTGTGTAATCAATATAAATATAAATGAAATGATATTAAAAATAATAAAATAAATATCATTTGAAATAATTAATGACATAAATTAATTTTACAGAAAAATTGAAATATTTTATGGAATATTTTAATTGTTGGTTCAAATATATCTTATTTTCTATTTTTTTAAATGCCAATGTAATGAATAGTATCAATTTTTTTGTTAATGTTATATTAAAATAAATAATATTTTCCTTAAATGAAGTAAAACTAAAAAAATATATATGAAAATAAACCAACTGATTGAGATAAGGTTAAAATTTTCATCAATGAATTATTTGTGGTTTTTTTGGAATTTTTTAGTAACTATACTAACCTTTAAATAGTAAAAAAACATGTTCTCAGGGTAAGAGTTAAAGGGTCTAAATAAGGGTTAAAACCAAAAGGTAAGGGTACGAATGCGACCTAAAAATGCCAAAAAATTAATTGTTGAGTAAATTTAGAGCCTTTACCATGTTATATTTTATGTAAATCATTTTTTATCCATATGAAATTTGAAATTAGTTTATATTAATTTAATATTTTTAGAGTTTCCAAAAGTGTCACTCACCAAATTAATAAAAGGGAACCTCCTCCCTCACTTCCTCACTCTACATTAGGATTTATAGATTGACAAAACCCCTCCCATTTCTCCTCAAAACATATATTAGAATGTTATATAGGTATTTTTGATCCAGAAATACCAACTCTAATACACTTTAGTAGATATACAATGGAATTCCACCGAAGAAGAGGTAATTATTTTACCAACTCATTCATGTTCATTTTTTCTTATACACACTATTAATTTGATCTTTCCATACTAATGTAATAAATCTAGTATAATTTATATTATGATATTTGATTATTATAATTGGACAACCGTATTATGCCTTTTATCCATCCTATAATAAAAATCATTGCGCATGCGTAAATACATTTTACCATCTCTATGTCTTGGAGTAATATGTTCTTCATCACTATATTTTTTTAATGGGTATAATTATGGATATAATGAATATAAATTTTAAAGACTCGGAATTTGCATGTAATTTTTTTATTTTATAGAATTATTATGAGTTTGTGAAAATTGACGGCGCATGATTCCGAGGTCTGGTGTGCCCGGAATATTTTTCTGAACTTTTTTACAGTATGTTCAGTAAACACGTGAGTGACATTTTCTAACTTTTGAACCACTTCTAGGAATAAAAATCCTAGGGCACCATTGAATCCGCAGCGCAAATATTCTCTTAAAAGAGGATTCACTTCAACTACAATAGGTCGGGAGAAAAAGATAGTTTTTCGGAATTTAAAAAGAATAATAAAATAAAAATGTTATTTTTTCCCTCTCTTTTCATTTCCTCCAATGGAAAAGCGGTGGTGGCAGGACCAACGACATGTCAAGCCATTAAATGGATTGACTACTCAATTCTTTGTAACAACTCCATTGGAATATAGAAGGTTCCTTAATTAATTGAACCCCATTAATTCTGCATGCGTTACTCTCCCTCTGCCTCTCCTATTTATATGGAGTTTGGGAAGGATTATTGTCATGGATTCACAAAGAGACGAATCTCTGAAAAAGAATCGCGGTGCCAATCAGTTGAAGGATGGAACTGGTTCCAGTGGGCGATGACGAGCTCCACCAAATGATGAACATAGAATCTTCCTCAAACGCAGACGATCTCCAACGAACATGAGGTAGGGTTTAATCTTGATCTGTTTCCAATTTTTGATGAAATTTTTCTTGATTCCCACTTGTTATTAATCTTACATAGAGGGCGCGAGACAAACGAACAAGGCCCTAACCCTCCGATACATTGTTTAATCTATGCGTTCTTCGTAGACAAATTTTTGGGTTGAATAGAATCTAGAACGAAGGATCATGCGGCGAAGAGGGTGTCCCAGGGAGCACGTAGACATGATCTGATGGAGAAACGGGTCACAGGAGCTCACCCGGTGACCTGAAGAAGCCCTTCGTTGATAGGAACTGGCTGGATATGGCGGCCGCCGACCATGGTGGTGGAAGCACGCCGTCGCGCGCCACTGAAGAAGCAAGCCGCAACTCTTTAGCTGCAGTGACCAACAGCTTCCAGCACTGGCCGACCGTGGAAGGGAGGGTTTCACTCACACACACGCTACTAGATAAAGTGGTTTCAACTTTAACCACACCTGACGCAAGAAGTAGCTGACATCGGCTGACCATAGGAAGAGAGAATAGTGTGCCGCCAAAGTAGTCGCGGTTCTGACACCGCTACGGCAGGACCCGCACCCTACGGGTCCCACAAAAGATGAGGCACCACCACTATGGAGGAAACAGAATGGCCACTCGGCCATTCTGGGAAACCATGGGACTCACCCCCCCCATGTCGGCTAGGGAGGGCCCCACTCTCGCGGGCCGCTCCCCAATCCGGGTTGGGCCGCATTAGCCCTGCGGACCACACCTTCGCGAGCCAGGCCGCGCCTCCGTGGGCTGGGCCAACCGAGACTAGCGGGCTGTGACCTTGGGGGTCAGGTCGCGCTCCCCTGGGGGACGGACCGGACGACGGAACAGTGGGCCGAGCCAATCATAGCCCATCCCCGCCGGGTCGGACCCGAACCGGGTCGGACCAGACGCAGACCCACCCAGACCTAGTTTCTCTTAAAGGGCCATAAATTGTGAACTAGACGTCTGTTTGACGAACCATCTATAGTGCAGGGACCCTTGAAGATAGATGGTCTTTTTGGTATAATCCTTTTCAATTATCGAGAAATTTTGATTATGGCCGGGTGGATCAATCCTGAATCCAACCAGTCTCTCGATACTAAAATCCTTATAAGTCATAGATCGAGCATCCGATTGACGCATTGTCTATTGCGTTGGAACCCTTAAGACATGGAAACCCTTTTGGGTACTTATTAGTGGAAATTCGTGCTGGTTGAAATACAACCGGTGGCTTGAGGAGTGTTTCTCCCTAATTCAAGTGTAATCTGAGCAGGAATCCAGTGGCTGGTAGTGAGGTAGAGGAGATTAGTTGTGATGTGAAGAATGAATAGTGAACCTATGTGGGTCAGTACCTATTAATCCTATGTGGGTGAGTGCTCAGTGATCCTATGTCGGTCAGTGCATACAGATCCTCTGTGGTTAGATCCTTTGTGTGTCAGCGCTCGGCGATCCTGTGTGGGTCGGTGCATACTGATCAAGTGTGGGTGAGCAGCAGAGCCTCTTGACAGAATAAGATGATCTAGATTTATGACCAATTATCTGTACTTCTATATAAAAGTTATATATCTAGTGTGACCTGAGTCTTTTACCTCTGTGGTGTTACCTTTGTGGTTCTTTTACCTTTGTGGTGTTACCTTCTTGGTGTTACCTTTGTGGTATTCTTCCTTCATGGACCAGTTGTGAAATTGGCTTAAAAGATGGAGTCTTATGTTTCCTTATATATGAGATGAGTATATATTGATAACTTAAGTATATGTTTGGGAATATACCTACACTACTGTAAATGGAGGATATACCAACATAAATTTTCAAATGGTTTTTATAAACCATTGGAGTAGTGATGTCGAGAGGTCCTTACCTAATAGTTTCACTAAACCGTTGGAATAGATATCTTTAGATGAGTTTTACCCAATGGTTTTATCAAACCACTGGGATATGTGTGTTTTAGATGAATTTTACCCAATGGATATATCAAACCATTGGGATATGTGAGTTTTAGATGAATTTTACCCAATGGATATATCAAACCATTGGGATATGTGAGTTTTAGGCAGGCTTAACCAACGGTTTTTCAAACGGTTGGTAAATCTTACCTTTCCCGATGGGTTTTTTGTAAACTGTTAGGAACGTTTTCCCTTAAATTGTCTACAGACCAAATCCCTCATCCATGCGATTGAAAGCCTAAAGCGGATACCTAAAGTGGATATCTCTCGCTCAGAAAATTATTCTACCAGATCCATCTTAAATAAAGATTTTTTTGTTCTACACTTCAAATATGTAAGCTATACCTTAGGTTTAATGTTTTGCATCCATTTTTTGTGTTTTCTGTTATGATTTGGCCTAACCCAAGGTCCGTGCGGTATGGTATACCCAATAATTTCAATTTGATTTGTTTTATGTTTTTTGTTCCACACTTCAACTATCATGATTGTGTGAATAAACATTATTTTATGTATTTGTAGCCACTACTTTGTAGAGTTAGTGAACCACATGAAGGGATTGGGGCTGGTTAGGGTAGTGATGTAGGTGGTTTTCCATTTTTTAGCGGGGTGATATGGAAGTTTCTAGGGAAATTAGTTTAGTTTATCTTAACAATGTATATTTTTTTTTTGTAACTATTTGGTTTACTTTGAGCCTATAATACTTATTTATCATATACCTGAGGTTAATAAGGTTGTTTACATGTAAACCATCTTACTATAACACTCATATAGTGATATTATTAAGAATAATTATTGTAAATTCTTGTTAGATATGTTGTTAATCATATAAAAGGTTTTTTTACAAAGAATTCTAATATATGGTGTATTTAACATTGGGGGGGGGGGTTGTGCAGGTAGAGGTGAGGTGGGGGTGGGTTGTGCAAGTGGGGGTGTGTAGGTCGGGGGGGGGGGGGCTGTACATGTTGGGGTGGGGGTGGGGGTGGGTTGTGCTAATGGGGGTGGGGGAGAGGGGCTGTGCATGTGGGGGGGGGGGGGTGCAGTGGGTTGGGGGGAGTGGTGTGTGCAGGTGGAGGGGATGTGCAGTGGGTGAAGGGGGATGTGTAGGTGGGGGTGTGTAGTGGGGGGGTGTCTGTTGGTGATGAGGTGTATGTGTGTGTGTGTGTGGGGGGAGGGGTGTACATGTGGGGGGTGGGGTGGGCTCTGCAGTTGGGGGTGGGGGACGGGGGTTGTGCAAGTGGGGGGTGTAGGTGGGGGGAGGGTGCAAGTGGGTGGGGGTGTGGAGGTTGGTGGGTGGGATGAGAAGGTCGGGGTCTGTTGGGGGGTGAGGCGGGGGGGGGGGGGGTGTACAGCTGTGGGTAGGGGGTGGGGCTGTGGATGTGGGGGAGGAGTTGGGGCTGTGAAAGTTGGGGGGGGGGGGTGTAGGTGGGGGGTGTGCAGTGAGTGAATGGGAGGAGGTGTGCGTAGGTGGGGGGATGTGGAGTGTGCAGGTGGGGAGGGGGGTGTGTAGGGTGGAGGGGGGATGTGCAGGGGTAGTTTGGTGGGGGTGAGGTTTGGAGGGGGGTTGTGCATGTGGGAAGTCATTACATGCATTGTTCACCAATAAGAACTTTGAAGTCATCACTTCTAGAGATTTGGATAGGTCTGAGGCCTATTTGGTTTTGGTACATCTTGATGAGTAATAAATCACATGATCTGAAAGTGACATCAACTGTATTGGTTGAATTTCATCTCCCACAACACATTTTTTAGAAATAATATATCCTTGGAAGGTGGTGTGAGCCTTTTAGAATCATTTCATACAGAAACAAGGGGAGGAAAATCCCCATATATATATCCACCTAGACCGGGGACCTACTACCATATACACGTCACATATTCATCATCTTACCTCTCCATGTGTTAAATGAATAGTGATTCTATCTAGACATCCCATTATAATTACATCCTAAATTTAATTAATGTTATGATGAAAAAAATATCAAGGAATACATACAACTTCAAATAGGAAAAAACCCATAATCATCATTCCATGATGGTGAAAAACCTTACAAACACATTACCACACATCCTATCATTCCTAATAAAAACCTATAGATATTCACAAACCCATATTACTTCCACCAGAATCCAATGCCCCAACATTTTCCCAATTGAAAACAGAATACCATCATGTTTTCAAGTCAACAATCCTACCAAATTGGATTTTCACTAAAAAATATTGCTCTAATCCTTAACACTCATCGTTTGTTTTTCATAACATGAATGAAAACCCAATTTAATCTCATAGTTATCAGTCACACCCTTGTGGACAGCCCCCACCCCTGTGGATAGCCCGTACCCACTGGAGAACCCCCACCCCCCCGTGGATAGACCACCCTCCCCCTGGACACCACCACCACCGGACACCCCCATCCCCCCGGACACCCCCACCTCCTGGACACCCCCGACCCCCTAGAAAGACCACCAACCCCTAGAAATCCCCAAAACCCCTTGGACCCCCCTCCCCCATGGACACACCCCCACCCCCATGGACAACCCCACCCCTAAACACCCCCAACCCCCACACCCTGGACAACTGTCCCACCCCTGGAAACCCTGTACTACCTGGACATCCCTACCACCCACATGGATAGCCCTCCCACCCACTGGACACCCCTACCCCCCAGGACAGCCCCCAACCCCATCGATAGCCCACCCACCCCTGGACACCCCCACCACCCTCGGATACCCCCATCCTCACAGACACCCCCAACCCCTAGACATCCCGTACCCCCTGGACAGCCCCCCTTCCCCCATGGATTGCCCGCCCACCCCCTTTGACACCCCAACCCCCCTGTAAAGCCCCTTCTCCCTTGTGGATAGCCCCTCCACCACCATGGACAGCCCACCCCCCTAGACACCTTGACCCTAGTGGAAAGACCCCAACCCTGGGACAACCCCCACCCCCTAGACACCCCACCCCCTAGACACCCCACCCCCTTGGGCAGTGTATGTGATCACTCAAATAATCTACTAAAATATTATATTTTTAGATCTAAAATATACTCAAATACTGAATAATTATACTCAATAAGTGTACATGATCTTTTACACTCATGTATAGTTCTTCAAAGATATTTTTTTATAAATCTAGTATTTTATTGTTTTTTATATTATGATTTTCATATAGAGTAGTGTGTCATTTATGGTTTCGTATAAAGTAAAAAATTATCATTTACTTAAAAATATTTTTGATGAAAATTAAATCTTATTGAATTTCTTTTGATGAAATTAATTATAATTTTTTTACAGAATGGATAGAAGGTGGATGTATGAAATCGATCGTATCTCAAGAGATTTTCAAAACAATTTGAAGAGAATTTTAGATTTTTCATTACACAATGCTTCATTTAGTGTTCAAATACACTGAACCTATTA